>CM072810.1:30573842-35573842 GCA_037013495.1 Hippophae tibetana
ACCTAATCATGCTACAAGACAATTAGCTAATATAATTAATTAGAATTAGGAAAATAAATGCTAAATTATCTAAACACGTCATTTATTAATAATTACTTAATTTAATAAATATATTATCAAATTATCAAAAAAGTTATAAATAAAACTATGAATGTATCTAAATTAAAATCTAATATAAAAATATATGCAATGGTTCTTGCACCCCAATGCATGAGTTGTTATTGTTTCACACAGGACTTGGGTTCGAAACCCTCAATAAACATAGTTTTAGATTTTTTTTAAAAGAACATCTTCAACCACTAGTGGGTCAACTCTACTCGGTTTTAACTCCAGGGGAAACCCCTCCGTATTTCACTATTATGGGGACGAAATTCGACGTTCTTTTTTCAGAGTTTTATTTTTGAGTGATTCATGGTCTAATTTTGAATTAAAAACGTAATTTTAAATAAAAAGTTAATGAATGATTCAAAGGAATGCTCACGATAAATTGGATTTATTTTCTTCATTGTTTTTCAAGTTTAAGTTAACAGAATCACTCTAAAATCAATATTGACACACCTTATAATTTTCAGCACTTAAACGGGAATTCCAATAAATTTTTGATTTGATGCTCTCACTAGTTTCTCAAACTTACTCTTTACTTTTTAATGGTGTATATGAATGAATGAGGGAAAAGTGAGAGAACCTGATGCCTTTATAAAGTCTCTGTCATCACGAACCTCGTATAGCTTCGTAACCAACATACGGTTTCAACGAAACCGAACCGTTACCACCGTCCATCGTTATGTTGCACTACTTTCTTGTTATAATAAAAACTAAGGGCATTAATACTATTTTTATAAAAATTAAGGATATATATGAAAATATGCTAAAATAAGGCACATCACAAATACTTTTTTGTTTTGAATACATGCTCCTTTTGAGTAACAATTAAACACAACTTTAAATTAATTAGTTAAAAGAATATCAATCCACTTTTATAGAAAGGAATTTCGAAATATTACAAAATTCTAAATTAACACTAATATAAATTATTATAACTCACACACCAAAACACACGTATACCTTAGAGAAGATTCAAACTCGCTACATTGAATGCTTTCAAAAAGAACCTAATCATGCTAGAAGAAAATTAGCTACTCTCAATAATTAGAATTAGGAAAAAAATGCTAAATTATGTAAACCCGTCATTTATTAATAATTACTTAATTTAAGAAATATATTATCAAATTATCAAAAAATTTATAAATAAAACTATGAATGTATCTGAATTAAAGTCTAATATAAAATTAAATGCAATGGTTCGTGCAGCCCAATGCATGAGTTGTTATTGTTTCACGCAGGACTTGGGTTCGAAACACTCAATAAACATAGTTTTTGATATTTTTAAAAGAACATCTTCAACCTCTAGTGAGGTCACCTCTACTCGGTTTTCACTCCAGGGGAAACCCATCCTTATTTCACTATTATAGGGACGTAATTCGACGTTCTTTTATCAGAGTTTTATATTCGAGTGATTCATGGTCTCATTTTGAATCAAAAACGTCATTTTAAACGAAAAGTGAACGAATGATTCAAATAAATTCTCACGATAAATTGAATTTATTTTCTTCATTGTTTTTCAAGTTTAAATTAACAGAATCACTCCAAATTCAATATTGACACAATTTTTAATTTTCAGCACTTACACTGGAATTTAAATAAATTTTTGATTTGATGCTCTCACTAGTTTCTCAAACTTACTCTTTACTTTCTAATGGTGTATATGAATGAATGAAGGAAAAGTGAGGAAACCTGATTCCTTTATAAAGGCTATGTCATCATGAACCTCGTATAGCTTCGTAACCAACGTACAGTTTCAACGAAACCGAACCGTTACCATCGTCCAACGTTCTGTTGCACTACTTTCATGTTATAATAAAAACTAAGGGCATTAAAACTATTTTTATAAAAATTTAGGATATATATGAATATATGCTAAAATAAGGGACATCACTAATACTTTTTTGTTATAAATATATGCTCCTTTTGAGTAAAAATTAAACACTACTTTAAATTAATTAGTTAAAAGTACATAAATCTACATTTATAGAAAGAAATTTCGAAATATTACAAAATTCTAAATTAACACTAATATAAATTATTATAACTCACCCACTAAAACACACGTATACCTTAGAGAGATTCAAACTCGCTACATTGAATGCTTTCAAAAAGTACCTAATTAAGCTACAAGACAATTAGCTAATATCAATAATTAGAATTAGGAAAAAAAGGCTAAATTATCTAAAAACGTCATTTATTAATAATTACTTAAATTAATAAATATATTATCAAATTATCATAAAAGTTATAAATAAAACTATGAATGTATCTAAATTTAAGTCTAATCTAAAAATAAATGCAATGGTTGTTGCATCCCAATGCATGAGTTATTATTGTTTCACGCAGGAGTTGGGTTCGAAACCCTCAATAAACATAGTTTTTGATTTTTTTTAAAAGAACATCTTCAACCTCAAGTCGGGTCAACTCTATTCGATTTTGACTCCAGGGGAAACCTCTCCGTATTTCACTATTATAGAGACGAAATTTGACATTATTTATTAGAGTTTTATTTTCGAGTGATTCATGGTCTTATTTTGAATCAAAAACGTCATTTTAAATAAAAAGTTAATGAATTATTCAAATGAATTCTCACGATAAATTGGATTTATTTTCTTCATTGTTTTTCAAGTTTAAGTTAACAGAATCATTCTAAAATCAATATTGACACAATTTATAATTTTCAGCACTTACACGGCAATTCCAATAAATTTTTGATTTGATGCTCTCACTAGTTTCTCAAACTTACTCTTTACTTTTTAATGGTGTATATGAATGAATGAGTGAAAAGTAAGAGAACCTGATGCCTTTATAAAGGCTTTGTCATCACGAACCTCGTATAGCCTCGTAAGCAATGTACGGTTTCAACGAAACCGAACCGTTACCACATTCCATCATTCTGTGGCACAACTTTCATGTTATAATAAAAACTAAGGGCATTAAAACTATTTTTATAAAAATTTAGGATATATATGAAAATATGCTAAAATAAGGGACATCACTAATAGTTTTTTGTTATAAATATATGCTCCTTTTGAATAACAATTAAACACTACTTTAAATTAATTAGTTAAAATAATATCAATCTATATTTAAAGAAAGAAATTTCGAAAAATTACAAAATTCTAAATTAACACTAATATAAATTATTACAACTCACACACCAAAACACACGTATACCTTAGAGAAGATTCAAACTCGCTACATTGAATGCTTTCAAAAAGTACCTAATCATGCTACAAGACAATTAGCAAATATCAATAATTAGAATTAGAAAACAAATTGCTAAATTATCTAAACAGGTCATTTATTAATAATTACTTAAATTAATAAATATATTATCAAATTATCATAAAATTTATAAATAAAACTATGAATGTATCTAAATTTAAGTCTAATATAAAAATAAATGCAATGGTTGTTGCAGCGCAAAGCATGAGTTATTATTGTTTCACGGAGGACTTGGGTTCGAAACCCTCAAAAAACATAGTTTTTGATTTTTTTTAAAAGAACATCTTCAACCTCTAGTCGGGAAACCCCTCCGTATTTCACTATTATAGGGACGAAATTTGACATTTTTTATTAGAGTTTTATTTTCGAATGATTCATGGTCTTATTTTGAATCAAAAACGTCATTTTAAATAAAAAGTTAATGAATTATTCAAATGAATTCTCACGATAAATTGGATTTATTTTCTTCATTGTTTTTCAAGTTTAAGTTAACAGAATCACTCTAAAATCAATATTGACACAATTTATAATTTTCAGCACTTACACGGGAATTCCAATAAATATTTGATTTGATGCTCTCACTAGTTTCTCAAACTTACTCTTTACTTTCTAATGGTGTATATGAATGAATGAGTGAAAAGTAAGAGAACCTGATGCCTTTATAAAGGCTCTGTCATCACAAACCTCGTATAGCCTCGTAACCAACGTACGGTTTCAACGAAACAGAACCGTTACCACCGTCCATCGTTCTGTTGCACTAATTTCATGTTATAATAAAAACTAAGGGCATTAAAACTATTTTTATAAAAATTAAGGATATATATGAAAATATGCTAAAATAAGGGACATCACAAATACTTTTTTGTTATAAATATATGCTCCTTTTGAATAACAATCAAAACACTTCTTTAAATTAATTAGTTAAAAGAATATCAATCTACAATTATAGAAAGAAATTTCGAAATGTTACAAAATTCTAAATTTACACTAAGATAAATTATTATAACTCACACACCAAAAGACACGTATACCTTAGAGAAGATTCAAACTCGCTACGTTGAATGCTTTCAAAAAGTACCTAATCATGCTAGAAGACAATTAGCTAATATCAATAATTAGAATTTGGAAAATAAATTACTAAATTATCTAAACACGTCATTTATTAATAATTACTTAAATTAATAAATATATTATCAAATTATCATAAAAGTTATAAATAAAACTATGAATGTATCTAAATTTAAGTCTAATATAAAAAGAAATGCAATGGCTGTTGCTGCGCAAAGCATGAGTTATTATTGTTTCACGCAGGACATGGGTTCGAAACCCTAAATAAACATAGTTTTCAATTTTTTTTAAAAGAACATCTTCAACCTCTAGTCGGGTCAACTCTACTCGGTTTGGACTCCAGGGGAAACCCCTGCGTATTTCACTTTTATGGGGACGAAATTCGACTTTTATTTTATCAGTGTTTTATTTTCGAGTGATTCATGGTCTTATTTTGAATCAAAAACGTCATTTTAAATAAAACGTTAATGAGTGATTCAATTGAATGCTAACGATAAATTGGATTTATTTTCTTCATTGTTTTTGAAGTTTAAGTTAACAGAATCACTCTAAAATCAATATTGACACAATTTATAATTTTCAGCACTTACACGGGAATTCCAATAAATTTTTGATTTGATGCTCACACTAGTTTCTCAAACTTACTCTTTACTTTCTAATTGTGTATATGAATGAATGAGGGAAATGTGAGAGAACCTGATGCCTTTATAAAGGCTCTGTCATCATGAACCTCGTATAGCTTCGTAACCAAAGTACGGTTTCAACGAAACAGAACCGTTACCACCGTCCATCGTTCTGTTGCACTACTTTCATGTTATAATAAAAACTAAGGGCATTAAAACTATTTTTATAAAAATTAAGGATATATATGAAAATATGCTAAAATAAGGGACATCACAAATACTTTTTTGTTATAAATATATGCTCCTTTTGAATAACAATCAAAACACTTCTTTAAATTAATTAGTTAAAAGAATATCAATCTACAATTATAGAAAGAAATTTCAAAATGTTACAAAATTCTAAATTTACACTAATATAAATTATTATAACTCACACACCAAAAGACACGTATACCTTAGAGAAGATTCAAACTCGCTACATTGAATGCTTTCAAAAAGTACCTAATCATGCTACAAGACAATTAGCTAATATCAATAATTAGAATTTGGAAAATAAATTACTAAATTATCTAAACACGTCATTTATTAATAATTACTTAAATTAATAAATATATTATCAAATTATCATAAAAGTTATAAATAAAACTATGAATGTATCTAAATTTAAGTCTAATATAAAAAGAAATGCAATGGCTGTTGCTGCGCAAAGCATGAGTTATTATTGTTTCACGCAGGACATGGGTTCGAAACCCTAAATAAACATAGTTTTCAATTTTTTTTAAAAGAACATCTTCAACCTCTAGTCGGGTCAACTCTACTCGGTTTGGACTCCAGGGGAAACCCCTGCGTATTTCACTTTTATGGGGACGAAATTCGACTTTTATTTTATCAGTGTTTTATTTTCGAGTGATTCATGGTCTTATTTTGAATCAAAAACGTCATTTTAAATAAAACGTTAATGAGTGATTCAATTGAATGCTAACGATAAATTGGATTTATTTTCTTCATTGTTTTTGAAGTTTAAGTTAACAGAATCACTCTAAAATCAATATTGACACAATTTATAATTTTCAGCACTTACACGGGAATTCCAATAAATTTTTGATTTGATGCTCACACTAGTTTCTCAAACTTACTCTTTACTTTCTAATTGTGTATATGAATGAATGAGGGAAATGTGAGAGAACCTGATGCCTTTATAAAGGCTCTGTCATCATGAACCTCGTATAGCTTCGTAACCAAAGTACGGTTTCAACGAAACAGAACCGTTACCACCGTCCATCGTTCTGTTGCACTACTTTCATGTTATAATAAAAACTAAGGGCATTAAAACTATTTTTATAAAAATTAAGGATATATATGAAAATATGCTAAAATAAGGGACATCACAAATACTTTTTTGTTATAAATATATGCTCCTTTTGAATAACAATCAAAACACTTCTTTAAATTAATTAGTTAAAAGAATATCAATCTACAATTATAGAAAGAAATTTCGAAATGTTACAAAATTCTAAATTTACACTAATATAAATTATTATAACTCACACACCAAAAGACACGTATACCTTAGAGAAGATTCAAACTCTCTACATTGAATGCTTTCAAAAAGTACCTAATCATGCTACAAGACAATTAGCTAATATCAATAATTAGAATTTGGAAAATAAATTACTAAATTATCTAAACACGTCATTTATTAATAATTACTTAAATTAATAAATATATTATCAAATTATCATAAAAGTTATAAATAAAACTATGAATGTATCTAAATTTAAGTCTAATATAAAAAGAAATGCAATGGCTGTTGCTACGCAAAGCATGAGTTATTATTGTTTCACGCAGGACTTGGGTTCGAGACCCTAAATAAACATAGTTTTTAATTTTTTTTAAAAGAACATCTTCAACCTCTAGTCGGGTCAACTCTACTCGGTTTGGAATCCAGGGGAAACCCCTGCGTATTTCACTTTTATGGGGACGAAATTCGACTTTTATTTTATCAGTGTTTTATTTTCGAGTGATTCATGGTCTCATTTTGAATCAAAAACGTCATTTTAAATAAAACGTTAATGAGTGATTCAATTGAATGCTCACGATAAATTGGATTTATTTTCTTCATTGTTTTTGAAGTTTAAGTTAACAGAATCACTCTAAAATCAATATTGACACAATTTATAATTTTCAGCAGTTACACGGGAATTCCAATAAATATTTGATTTGATGCTCTCACTAGTTTCTCAAACTTACTCTTTACTTTTTAATGGTGTATGTGAATGAATGAGGGAAAAGTGAGAGAACCTGATGCCTTTATAAAGGCTCTGTCATTAAGAACCTCGTATAGCTTCGTAACCAACGTATGGTTTCAACGAAACAGAACCGTTACCACCGTCCATCGTTCTGTTGCACTACTTTCATGTTATAATAAAAACTAAGGGCATTAAAAATATTTTTATAAAATTTAAGGATATATATGAAAATATGCTAAAATAAGGGACATCAATAATACTTTTTTGTTATAAATATATGCTCCTTTTGAATAACAATTAAACACTACTTTATATTAACTAGTTAAAAGAATATCAATCTACATTTATAAAAATAAATTTCGAAATATTACAAAATTCTAAATTAGCACTAATATAATTTTTTGTAACTCACACACTAAAACACACGTATACCTTAGAGAGATTCAAACTCGCTACATTGAATGCTTTCAAAAAGTACCTAATCAAGCTACAAGACAATTAGCTAATATCAATAATTAGAATTAGGAAAATAAATTGCTAAATTATCTAAACACGTCATTTATTAATAATTACTTAAATTAATAAATATATTATCAAATTATCATAAAAGTTATAAATAAAACTATGAATGTATCTAAATTTAAGTCTAATATAAAAAGAAATGCAATGGTTGTTGGAGCGCAAAGCATGAGTTATTATTGTTTCACGCAGGACTTGGGTTCGAAACCCTCAATAAACATTGTTTTCAATTTTTTTTAAAAGAACATCTTCAACCTCTAGTCGGATCAACTCTACTCGGTTTGGACTCCAGGGGAAACCCCTGCGTATTTCACTTTTATGGGGACGAAATTCGACTTTAATTTTATCAGTGTTTTATTTTCGAGTGATTCATGGTCTCATTTTGAATCAAAAACGTCATTTTAAATAAAAAGTTAATGAGTGATTCAATTGAATGCTCACGATAAATTGGATTTATTTTCTTCATATTTTTTCAAGTTTAAGTTAACAGAATCACTCTAAAATCAACATTGACACAATTTATAATTTTCAGCACTTACACGGGAATTCCAATAAATATTTGATTTGATGCTCTCACTAGTTTCTCAAACTTACTCTTTACTTTTTAATGGTGTATATGAATGAATGAGTGAAAAGTGAGAGAACCTGATGCCTTTATAAAGGCTCTGTCATCTAGAACTTCGTATAGCTTCGTAACCAACGTACGGTTTCCACGAAAGCGAACCATTACCACCGTCCATCGTTCTGTTGCACTACTTTCATGTTATAATAAAAACTAAGGGCATTAAAAATATTTTTATAAAATTTAAGGATATATATGAAAATATGCTAAAATAAGGGACATCACTAATACTTTTTTGTTATAAATATATGCTCCTTTTGAATAAAAATTAAACACAACTTTAAATTAATTAGTTTAAAGAATATCAATCTACATTTATAGAAAGAAATTTCGAAATATTACAAAATTCTAAATTAACACTAATATAAATTATTATAACTCACACACCAAAACACACGTATACCTTAGAGAAGATTCAAACTCGCTACATTGAATGCTTTCAAAAAGTACCTAATCAAGCTACAAGACAATTAGCTAATATCAATAATTAGAATTAGGAAAAAAAAGGCTAAATTATCTAAACACGTCATTTATTAATAACTACTTAAATTAATAAATATATTATCAAATTATCATAAAAGTTATAAATAAAACTATGACTGTATCTAAATTTAAGTCTAATATAAAAATAAATGCAATGGTTGTTGCAACCCAAAGCATGAGTTATTATTGTTTCACGCAGGACTTGGGTTCGAAACCATCAATAAACATAGATTTTAATTTTTTTTAAAATAACATCTTCAACCTCTAGTCGGGTCAACTCTACTCGGTTTTGACTCTAGGGGAAACCCCTCCGTATTTCACTATTATGGGGATGGAATTCGACCTTCTTTTTATCAGAGTTTTATTTTCGAGTGATTCATGGTCTAATTTTGAATCAAAAACGTCATTTTAAATAAAAAGTTAATGAATGATTCAAATGAATGCTCACGATAAATTGGATTTATTTTCTTCATTGTTTTTCAAGTTTAAGTTAACAGAATCACTCTAAAATCAATATTGATACAATTTATAATTTTCAGCACTTACACGGCAATTCCAATAAATTTTTGATTTGATGCTCTCACTAGTTTCTCAAACTTACTCTTTACTTTCTAATGGTGTATATGAATGAATGAGTGAAAAGTGAGAGAACCTGATGCCTTTATAAAGGCTCTGTCATCAAGAACCTCGTATAGCTTCGTAACCAACGTACGGTTTCCACGAAAGCGAACCATTACCACCGTCCATCGTTCTATTGCACTACTTTCATGTTATAATAAAAACTAAGGGCATTAAAAATATTTTTTTAAAATTTAAGGATATATATGAAAATATGCTAAAATAAGGGACATCACTAATACTTTTTTGTTATAAATATATGCTCCTTTTGAATAAAAATTAAACACAACTTTAAATTAATTAGGTAAAAGAATATCAATCTACATTTATAGAAAGAAATTTCAAAATATTACAAAATTCTAAATTAACACTAATATAAATTATTATAACTCACACTCCAGAACACACGTATACCTTAGAGAAGATTCAAACTCGCTACATTGAATGCTTTCAAAAAGTACCTAATCAAGCTACAAGACAATTAGCTAAGATCAATAATTAGAATTAGGAAAATAAATTGCTAAATTATCTAAACACGTCATTTATTAATAATTACTTAAATTAATAAATATATTATCAAATTATCATAAAAGTTATAAATAAAACTATGAATGTATCTAAATTTAAGTCTAATATAAAAGGAAATACAATGGCTGTTGCGGCGCAAAGCATGAGTTATTATTGTTTCACGCAGGACTTGGGTTCGAAACCCTCAATAAACATAGTTTTCAATTTTTTTTAAAAGAACATCTTCAACCTCTAGTCGGATCAACTCTACTCGGTTTGGACTCCAGGGGAAACCCCTGCGTATTTCACTTTTATGGGGACGAAATTCGACCTTCTTTTTATCAGAGTTTTATTTTCGAGTGATTCATGGTCTCATTTTGAATCAAAAACGTCATTTTAAATAAAAAGTTAATGAATGATTCAAATGAATGCTCACGATAAATTGGATTTATTTTCTTCATTGTTTTTCAAGTTTAAGTTAACAGAATCACTCTAAAATTAGTATTGACACAATTTATAATTTTCAGCACTTACACGGGAATTCCAATAAATGTTTGATTTGATGCTCTCACTAGTTTCTCAAACATACTCTTTACTTTCTAATGGTGTATATGAATGAATGAGTGAAAAGTGAGAGAACCTGATGCCTTTATAAAGGCTCTGTCATCACGAACCTCGTATAGCCTCGTAACCAACGTACGGTTTCAACGAAACCGAACCGTTACCACCGTCCATCGTTCTGTTGCACTACTTTCATGTTATAATAAAAACTAAGGGCATTAAAACTATTTTTATAAAAATTTAGGATATATATCAAAATATGCTAAAATAAGGGACATCACTAATACTTTTTTGTTATAAATATATGCTACTTTTGAATAACAATTAAACACTACTTTAAATAAATTAGTTAAAACAATATCAATCTCCATTTAAAGAAAGAAATTTCGAAATATTACAGAATTTTAAATTAACACTAATATAAATTATTACAACTCACACACCAAAACACACGTATACCTTTGAGAAGATTCAAACTCGCTACATTGAATGCTTTCAAAAAGTACCTAATCATGCTACAAGACAATTAGCTAAGATCCATAATTAGAATTAGGAAAATAAATTGCTAAATTATCTAAACCCATCATTTATTAATAATTACTTAAATTAATAAATATATTATCAAATTATCATAAAAGTTATAAATTAAACTATGAATGTATCTAAATTTAAGTCTAATATAAAAATAAATGCAATGGTTGTTGCGGCGTAAAGCATGAGTTATTATTGTTTCACGCAGAACTTGGGTTCGAAACCCTCAATAAACATAGTTTTTAATTTTTTTTAAAAGAACATCTTCAATACCTAGTCGGGTCAACTCTACTCGGTTTTGACTCCAAGGGAAACCCCTCCGTATTTCAGTATTATGGGGACGGAATTCGAACTTCTTGTTATCAGAGTTTTATTTTCGAGTGATTCATGGTCTAATTTTGAATCAAAAACGTCATTTTATATAAAAAAGTTAATGAATGATTCAAATTAATGCTCACGATAAATTGGATTTATTTTCTTCATTGTTTTTCAAGTTTAAGTTAACAGAATCACTCTAAAATTAATATTGACACAATTTATAATTTTCAGCACTTACACGGGAATTCCAATAAATGTTTGATTTGATGCTCTCACTGGTTTCTCAAACTTACTCTTTACTTTCTAATGGTGTATATGAATGAATGAGTGAAAAGTTAGAGAACCTGATGCCTTTATAAAGGCTCTGTCATCAAGAACCTCGTATAGCTTCGTAACCAACGTACGGTTTCCACGAAAGCGAACCATTACCACCGTCCATCGTTCTGTTGCACTACTTTCATGTTATAATAAAAATTAAGGGCATTAAAAATATTTTTTTAAAATTTAAGGATATATATGAAAATATGCTAAAATAAGGGACATCACTAATACTTTTTTGTTATAAATATATGCTCCTTTTGAATAAAAATTAAACACAACTTTAAATTAATTAGGTAAAAGAATATCAATCTACATTTATAGAAAGAAATTTCAAAATATTACAAAATTCTAAATTAACACTAATATAAATTATTATAACTCACACTCCAGAACACACGTATACCTTAGAGAAGATTCAAACTCGCTACATTGAATGCTTTCAAAAAGTACCTAATCAAGCTACAAGATAATTAGCTAAGATCAATAATTAGAATTAGGAAAATAAATTGCTAAATTATCTAAACACGTCATTTATTAATAATTACTTAAATTAATAAATATATTATCAAATTATCAAAAAAGTTATAAATAAAACTATGAATGTATCTAAATTTAAGTCTAATATAAAAGGAAATACAATGGGTGTTGCAGCGCAAAGCATGAGTTATTATTGTTTCACGCAGGACTTGGGTTCGAAACCCTCAATAAACATAGTTTTCAATTTTTTTTAAAAGAACATCTTCAACCTCTAGTCGGATCAACTCTACTCGGTTTGGACTCCAGGAGAAACCCCTGCGTATTTCACTTTTATCGGGACGAAATTCGACCTTCTTTTTATCAGAGTTTTATTTTCGAGTGATTCATGGTCTCATTTTGAATCAAAAACGTCATTTTAAATAAAAAGTTAATGAATGATTCAAATGAATGCTCACGATAAATTGGATTTATTTTCTTCATTGTTTTTCAAGTTTAAGTTAACAGAATCACTCTAAAATCAGTATTGACACAATATATAATTTTCAGCACTTACACGGGAATTCCAATAAATGTTTGATTTGATGCTCTCACTAGTTTCTCAAACTTACTCTTTACTTTCTAATGGTGTATATGAATGAATGAGTGAAAAGTGAGAGAACCTGATGCCTTTATAAAGGCTCTGTCATCACGAACCTCGTATAGCCTCGTAACCAACGTACGGTTTCAACGAAACCGAACCGTTACCACCGTCCATCGTTCTGTTGCACTACTTTTATGTTATAATAAAAACTAAGGGCATTAAAACTATTTTTATAAAAATTTAGGATATATATCAAAATATGCTAAAATAAGGGACATCACTAATACTTTTTTGTTATAAATATATGCTACTTTTGAATAACAATTAAACACTACTTTAAATAAATTAGTTAAAACAATATCAATCTCCATTTAAAGAAAGAAATTTCGAAATATTACAGAATTTTAAATTAACACTAATATAAATTATTACAACTCACACACCAAAACACACATATACCTTTGAGAAGATTCAAACTCGCTACATTGAATGCTTTCAAAAAGTACCTAATCATGCTACAAGACAATTAGCTAAGATCCATAATTAGAATTAGGAAAATAAATTGCTAAATTATCTAAACCCATCATTTATTAATAATTACTTAAATTAATAAATATATTATCAAATTATCATAAAAGTTATAAATTAAACTATGAATGTATCTAAATTTAAGTCTAATATAAAATAAATGCAATGGTTGTTGCGGCGCAAAGCATGAGTTATTATTGTTTCACGCAGAACTTGGGTTCGAAACCCTCAATAAACATAGTTTTTAATTTTTTGATAAAAGAACATCTTCAATCCCTAGTCGGGTCAACTCTACTCGGTTTTGACTCCAAGGGAAACCCCTCCGTATTTCAATATTATGGGGACGGAATTCCAACTTCTTGTTATCAGAGTTTTATTTTCGAGTGATTCATGGTCTAATTTTGAATAAAAAACGTCATTTTATATAAAAAGTTAATGAATGATTCAAATTAATGCTCACGATAAATTGGATTTATTTTCTTCATTGTTTTTCAAGTTTAAGTTAACAGAATCACTCTAAAATCAGTATTGAAACAATTTATAATTTTCAGCACTTACCCGGGAATTCCAAAAAATGTTTGATTGGATGCTCTCACTAGTTTCTCAAACTTACTCTTTACTTTCTAATGGTGTATATGAATGAATGAGTGAAAAGTAAGAGAACCTGATGCCTTCATAAAGGCTCTGTCATCACAAACCTCGTATAGCCTCGTAACCAACGTACGGTTTCAACGAAACAGAACCGTTACCACAGTCCATCGTTCTGTTGCACTACTTTCATGTTATAATAAAAACTAAGGGCATTAAAACTATTTTTATAAAAATTAAGGATATATATGAAAATATGCTAAAATAAGGGACATCACAAATACTTTTTTGTTATAAATATATGCTCCTTTTGAATAACAATCAAAACACTTCTTTAAATTAATTAGTTAAAAGAATATCAATCTACAATTATAGAAAGAAATTTCGAAATGTTACAAAATTCTAAATTTACACTAATATAAATTATTATAACTCACACACCAAAACACACGTATACCTTAGAGAAGATTCAAACTCGCTACATTGAATGCTTTCAAAAAGTACCTAATCATGCTACAAGACAATTAGCTAATATCAATAATTAGAATTTGGAAAATAAATTACTAAATTATCTAAACACGTCATTTATTAATAATTACTTAAATTAATAAATATATTATCAAATTGTCATAAAAGTTATAAATAAAACTATGAATGTATCTAAATTTAAGTCTAATATAAAAAGAAATGCAATGGCTGTTGCTGCGCAAAGCTTGAGTTATTATTGTTTCACGCAGGACTTGGGTTCGAAACCCTAAATAAACATAGTTTTCAATTTTTTTTAAAAGAACATCTTCAACCTCTAGTCGGGTCAACTCTACTCGGTTTGGACTACAGGGGAAACCCCTGCGTATTTCACTTTTATGGGGACGAAATTCGACTTTTATTTTATCAGTGTTTTATTTTCGAGTGATTCATGGTCTCATTTTGAATCAAAAACGTCATTTTAAATAAAACGTTAATGAGTGATTCAATTGAATGCTCACGATAAATTGGATTTATTTTCTTCATTGTTTTTGAAGTTTAAGTTAACAGAATCACTCTAAAATCAATATTGACACAATTTATAATTTTCAACACATACACGGGAATTCCAATAAATATTTGATTTGATGCTCTCACTAGTTTCTCAAACTTACTCTTTACTTTTTAATGGTGTATATGAATGAATGAGTGAAAAGTGAGAGAACCTGATGCCTTTATAAAGGCTCTGTCATTAAGAACCTCGTATAGCTTCGTAACCAACGTACGGTTTCCACGAAAGAGAACCATTACCACCGTCCATCGTTCTGTTGCACTACTTTCATGTTATAATAAAAACTAAGGGCATTAAAAATATTTTTATAAAATTTAAGGATATATATGAAAATATGCTAAAATAAGGGACATCAATAATACTTTTTTGTTATAAATATATGCTCCTTTTGAATAACAATTAAACACTACTTTATATTAACTAGTTAAAAGAATATCAATCTACATTTATAGAAAGAAATTTCGAAATATTACAAAATTCTAAATTAACACTAATATAATTTTTTGTAACTCACACACTAAAACACACGTATACCTTAGAGAGATTCAAACTCGCTACATTGAATGCTTTCAAAAAGTACCTAATCATGCTACAAGACAATTAGCTAATATCAATAATTAGAATTAGGAAAATAAATTGCTAAATTATCTAAACACGTCATTTATTAATAATTACTTAAATTAATAAATATATTATCAAATTATCATAAAAGTTATAAATAAAACTATGAATGTATCTAAATTTAAGTCTAATATAAAAAGAAATGCAATGGATTTTGTAGCGCAAAGCATGAGTTATTATTGTTTCACGCAGGACTTGGGTTCGAAACCCTCAATAAACATAGTTTTCAATTTTTTTTAAAAGAACATCTTCAACCTGTAGTCGGATCAACTCTACTCGGTTTGTCCTCCAGGGGAAACCCCTGTGTATTTCACTTTTATGGGGACGAAATTCGACTTTTATTTTATCAGTGTTTTATTTTCGAGTGATTCATGGTCTCATTTTGAATCAAAAACGTCATTTTAAATAAAAAGTTAATGAGTGATTCAATTGAATGCTCACAATAAATTGGATTTATTTTCTTCATTATTTTTGAAGTTTAAGTTAACAGAATCACTCTAAAATCAATATTGACACAATTTATAATTTTCAGCACTTACACGGGAATTCCAATAAATATTTGATTTGATGCTCTCACTAGTTTCTCAAACTTACTCTTTACTTTTTAATGGTGTATATGAATGAATGAGTGAAAAGTGAGAGAACCTGATGCCTTTATAAAGGTTCTGTCATCTAGAACTTCGTATAGCTTCGTAACCAACGTACGGTTTCCACGAAAGAGAACCATTACCACCGTCCATCGTTCTGTTGCACTACTTTCATGTTATAATAAAAACTAAGGGCATTAAAAATATTTTTATAAAATTTAAGGATATATATGAAAATATGCTAAAATAAGGGACATCACTAATACTTTTTTGTTATAAATATATGCTCCTTTTGAATAAAAATTAAACACAACTTTAAATTAATTAGTTAAAAGAATATCAATCTACATTTATAGAAAGAAATTTCGAAATATTACAAAATTCTAAATTAACACTAATATAAATTATTATAACTCACACACCAAAACACACGTATACCTTAGAGAAGATTCAAACTCGCTACATTGAATGCTTTCAAAAAGTACCTAATCAAGCTACAAGACAATTAGCTAATATCAATAATTAGAATTAGAAAAAAAAGGCTAAATTATCTAAACACGTCATTTATTAATAATTACTTAAATTAATAAATATATTATCAAATTATCATAAAAGTCATAAATAAAACTATGACTGTATCTAAATTTAAGTCTAATATAAAAATAAATGCAATGGTTGTTGCAACCCAAAGCATGAGTTATTATTGTTTCACGCAAGACTTGGGTTCGAAACCATCAATAAACATAGTTTTTAATTTTTTTTAAAAGAACATCTTCAACCTCTAGTCGGGTCAACTCTACTCGGTTTTGACTCCAGGGGAAACCCCTCCGTATTTCACGTTTATGGGGATGAAATTCGACGTTCTTTCTATCAGAGTTTTTTTTTTCGAGTGATTCATGGTCTCATTTTGAATCAAAAACGTCATTTTAAATAAAATGTTAATGAAAGATTCAAATGAATGCTCGCGATAAATTGGATTTATTTTCTTCATTGTTTTTCAAGTTTAAGTTAACAGAATCACTCTAAAATCAATATTGATACAATTTATAATTTTCAACACTTACACGGCAATTCCAATAAATTTTTGATTTGATGCTCCCACTAGTTTCTCAAACTTACTCTTTACTTTCTAATGGTGTATATGAATGAATGAGTGAAAAGTGAGAGAACCTGATGCCTTTATAAAGGCTCTGTCATCAAGAACCTCGTATAGCTTCGTAACCAACGTACGGTTTCCACGAAAGCGAACCATTACCACCGACCATCGTTCTGTTGCACTACATTCATGTTATAATAAAAACTAAGGGCATTAAAAATATTTTTTTAAAATTTAAGGATATATATGAAAATATGCTAAAATAAGGGACATCACTAATACTTTTTTGTTATAAATATATGCTCCTTTTGAATAAAAATTAAACACAACTTTAAATTAATTAGGTAAAAGAATATCAATCTACATTTATAGAAAGAAATTTCAAAATATTACAAAATTCTAAATTAACACTAATATAAATTATTATAACTCACACTCCAGAACACTCGTATACCTTAGAGAAGATTCAAACTCGCTACATTGAAGGCTTTCAAAAAGTACCTAATCAAGCTACAAGACAATTAGCTAAGATCAATAATTAGAATTAGGAAAATAAATTGCTAAATTATCTAAACACGTCATTTATTAATAATTACTTAAATTAATAAATATATTATCAAATTATCATAAAAGTTATAAATAAAACTATGAATGTATCTAAATTTAAGTCTAATATAAAAGGAAATACAATGGCTGTTGCGGCGCAAAGCATGAGTTATTATTGTTTCACGCAGGACTTGGGTTCGAAACCCTCAATAAACATAGTTTTCAATTTTTTTTAAAAGAACATCTTCAACCTCTAGTCGGATCAACTCTACTCGGTTTGGACTCCAGGGGAAACCCCTGCGTATTTCACTTTTATGGGGACGAAATTCGACCTTCTTTTTATCAGAGTTTTATTTTCGAGTGATTCATAGTCTCATTTTGAATCAAAAACGTCATTTTAAATAAAAAGTTAATGAGTGATTCAAATGAATGCTCACGATAAATTGGATTTATTTTCTTCATTGTTTTTCAAGTTTAAGTTAACAGAATCACTCTAAAATCAGTATTGACACAATTTATAATTTTCAGCACTTACACGGGAATTCCAATAAATGTTTGATTTGATGCTCTCACTAGTTTCTCAAACATACTCTTTACTTTCTAATGGTGTATATGAATGAATGAGTGAAAAGTGAGAGAACCTGATGCCTTTATAAAGGCTCTGTCATCACGAACCTCGTATAGCCTCGTAACCAACGTACGGTTTCAACGAAATCGAACCGTTACCACCGTCCATCGTTCTGTTGCACTACTTTCATGTTATAATAAAAACTAAGGGCATTAAAACTATTTTTATAAAAATTTAGGATATATATCAAAATATGCTAAAATAAGGGACATCACTAATACTTTTTTGTTATAAATATATGCTACTTTTGAATAACAATTAAACACTACTTTAAATAAATTAGTTAAAACAATATCAATCTCCATTTAAAGAAAGAAATTTCGAAATATTACAGAATTTTAAATTAACACTAATATAAATTATTACAACTCACACACCAAAACACACGTATACCTTTGAGAAGATTCAAACTCGCTACATTGAATGCTTTCAAAAAGTACCTAATCATGCTACAAGACAATTAGCTAAGATCCATAATTAGAATTAGGAAAATAAATTGCTAAATTATCTAAACCCATCATTTATTAATAATTACTTAAATTAATAAATATATTATCAAATTATCATAAAAGTTATAAATTAAACTATGAATGTATCTAAATTTAAGTCTAATATAAAAATAAATGCAATGGTTGTTGCGGCGCAAAGCATGAGTTATTATTGTTTCACGCAGAACTTGGGTTCGAAACCCTCAATAAACATAGTTTTTAATTTTTTTTAAAAGAACATCTTCAATCCTTAGTCGGGTCAACTCTACTCGGTTTTGACTCCAAGGGAAACCCCTCCGTATTTCAGTATTATGGGGACGGAATTCGAACTTCTTGTTATCAGAGTTTTATTTTCGAGTGATTCATGGTCTAATTTTGAATCAAAAACGTCATTTTATATAAAAAGTTAATGAATGATTCAAATTAATGCTCACGATAAATTGGATTTATTTTCTTCATTGTTTTTCAAGTTTAAGTTAACAGAATCACTCTAAAATTAATATCGACACAATTTATAATTTTCAGCACTTACACGGGAATTCCAATAAATTTTTGATTTGATGCTCTCACTAGTTTCTCAAACTTACTCTTTACTTTCTAATGGTGTATATGAATGAATGAGTGAAAAGTGAGAGAACCTGATGCCTTTATAAAGGCTCTGTCATCAAGAACCTCGTATAGCTTCGTAACCAACGTACGGTTTCCACGAAAGGGAACCATTACCACCGTCCATCGTTCTGTTGCACTACTTTCATGTTATAATAAAAACTAAGGGCATTAAAAATATTTTTTTAAAATTTAAGGATATATATGAAAATATGCTAAAATAAGGGACATCACTAATACTTTTTTGTTATAAATATATGCTCCTTTTGAATAAAAATTAAACACAACTTTAAATTAATTAGGTAAAAGAATATCAATCTACATTTATAGAAAGAAATTTCAAAATATTACAAAATTCTAAATTAACACTAATATAAATTATTACAACTCACACTCCAGAACACACGTATACCTTAGAGAAGATTCAAACTCGCTACATTGAATGCTTTCAAAAAGTACCTAATCATGCTACAAGACAATTAGCTAAGATCCATAATTAGAATTAGGAAAATAAATTGCTAAATTATCTAAACACGTCATTTATTAATAATTACTTAAATTAATAAATATATTATCAAATTGTCATAAAAGTTATAAATTAAACTATGAATGTATCTAAATTTAAGTCTAATATAAAAATAAATGCAATGGTTGTTGCGGCGCAAAGCATGAGTTATTATTGTTTCACGCAGGACTTGGGTTCGAAACCCTCAATAAACATAGTTTTTAATTTTTTTTAAAAGAACATCTTCAACCTCTAGTCGGATCAACTCTACTCGGTTTGGACTCCAGGGGAAACCCCTGCGTATTTCACTTTTATGGGGACGAAATTCGACCTTCTTTTTATCAGAGTTTTATTTTCGAATGATTCATGGTCTCATTTTGAATCAAAAACGTCATTTTAAATAAAAAGTTAATGAATGATTCAAATGAATGCTCACGATAAATTGGATTTATTTTCTTCATTGTTTTTCAAGTTTAAGTTAACAGAATCACTCTAAAATCAGTATTGACACAATTTATAATTTTCACCACTTACACGGGAATTCCAATAAATGTTTGATTTGATGCTCTCACTAGTTTCTCAAACATACTCTTTACTTTCTAATGGTGTATATGAATGAATGAGTGAAAAGTGAGAGAACCTGATGCCTTTATAAAGGCTCTGTCATCACGAACCTCGTATAGCCTCGTAACCAACGTACGGTTTCAACGAAATCGAACCGTTACCACCGTCCATCGTTCTGTTGCACTACTTTCATGTTATAATAAAAACTAAGGGCATTAAAACTATTTTTATAAAAATTTAGGATATATATCAAAATATGCTAAAATAAGGGACATCACTAATACTTTTTTGTTATAAATATATGCTACTTTTGAATAATAATTAAACACTACTTTAAATAAATTAGTTAAAACAATATCAATCTCCATTTAAAGAAAGAAATTTCGAAATATTACAGAATTTTAAATTAACACTAATATTACAACACACACACCAAAACCCACGTATACCTTTGAGAAGATTCAAACTCGCTACATTGAATGCTTTCAAAAAGTACCTAATCATGCTACAAGACAATTAGCTAAGATCCATAATTAGAATTAGGAAAATAAATTGCTAAATTATCTAAACCCATCATTTATTAATAATTACTTAAATTAATAAATATATTATCAAATTATCATAAAAGTTATAAATTAAACTATGAATGTATCTAAATTTAAGTCTAATATAAAAATAAATGCAATGGTTGTTGCGGCGCAAAGCATGAGTTATTATTGTTTCACGCAGAACTTGGGTTCGAAACCCTCAATAAACATAGTTTTTAATTTTTTTTAAAAGAACATCTTCAATCCCTAGTCGGGTCAACTCTACTCCGTTTTGACTCCAAGGGAAACCCCTCCGTATTTCAGTATTATGGGGACGGAATTCGAACTTCTTGTTATCAGAGTTTTATTTTCGAGTGATTCATGGTCTAATTTTGAATCAAAAACGTCATTTTATATAAAAAGTTAATGAATGATTCAAATTAATGCTCACGATAAATTGGATTTATTTTCTTATTGTTTTTCAAGTTTAAGTTAACAGAATCACTCTAAAATTAATATAGACACAATTTATAATTTTCAGCACTTACACGGGAATTCCAATAAATGTTTGATTTGATGCCCTCACTAGTTTCTCAAACTTACTCTTTACTTTCTAATGGTGTATATGAATGAATGAGTGAAAAGTGAGAGAACCTGATGCCTTTATAAAGGCTTGTCATCAAGAACCTCCTATAGCTTCGTAACCAACGTACGGTTTCCACGAAAGCGAACCATTAACACCGTCCATCGTTCTGTTGCACTACTTTCATGTTATAATAAAAACTAAGGGCATTAAAAATATTTTTTTAAAATTTAAGGATATATATGAAAATATGCTAAAATAAGGGACATCACTAATACTTTTTTGTTATAAATATATGCTCCTTTTGAATAAAAATTAAACACAACTTTAAATTAATTAGGTAAAAGAATATCAATCTACATTTATAGAAAGAAATTTCAAAATATTACAAAATTCTAAATTAACACTAATATAAATTATTACAACTCACACTCCAGAACACACGTATACCTTAGAGAAGATTCAAACTCGCTACATTGAATGCTTTCAAAAAGTACCTAATCATGCTACAAGACAATTAGCTATGATCCATAATTAGAATTAGGAAAATAAATTGCTAAATTATCTAAACACGTCATTTATTAATAATTACTTAAATTAATAAATATATTATCAAATTATCATAAAAGTTATAAATAAAACTATGAATGTATCTAAATTTAAGTCTAATATAAAAAGAAATGCAATGGCTGTTTCTGCGCAAAGCATGAGTTATTATTGTTTCACGCAGGACTTGGGTTCGAAACCCTAAATAAACATAGTTTTTAATTTTTTTTAAAAGAACATCTTCAACCTCTAGTCGGGTCAACTCTACTCGGTTTGGAATCCAGGGGAAACCCCTGCGTATTTCACTTTTATGGGGACGAAATTCGACCTTCTTTTTATCAGAGTTTTATTTTCGAGTGATTCATGGTCTCATTTTGAATCAAAAACGTCATTTTAAATAAAAAGTTAATGAATGATTCAAATGAATGCTCACGATAAATTGGATTTATTTTCTTCATTGTTTTTCAAGTTTAAGTTAACAGAATCACTCTAAATTCAGTATTGACACAATTTATAATTTTCAACACTTACACGGGAATTCCAATAAATGTTTGATTTGATGCTCTCACTAGTTTCTCAAACATACTCTTTACTTTCTAATGGTGTATATGAATGAATGAGTGAAAAGTGAGAGAACCTGATGCCTTTATAAAGGCTCTGTCATCACGAACCTCGTATTGCCTCGTAACCAACGTACGGTTTCAACGAAATCGAACCGTTACCACCGTCCATCGTTCTGTTGCACTACTTTCATGTTATAATAAAAACTAAGGGCATTAAAACTATTTTTATAAAAATTTAGGATATATATCAAAATATGCTAAAATAAGGGACATCACTAATACTTTTTTGTTATAAATATATGCTACTTTTGAATAACAATTAAACACTACTTTAAATAAATTAGTTAAAACAATATCAATCTCCATTTAAAGAAAGAAATTTCGAAATATTACAGAATTTTAAATTAACACTAATATAAATTATTACAACTCACACACCAAAACACACGTATACCTTTGAGAATATTCAAACTCGCTACATTGAATGCTTTCAAAAAGTACCTAATCATGCTACAAGACAATTAGCTAAGATCCATAATTAGAATTAGGAAAATAAATTGCTAAATTATCTAAACCCATCATTTATTAATAATTACTTAAATTAATAAATATATTATCAAATTATCATAAAAGTTATAAATTAAACTATGAATGTATCTAAATTTAAGTCTAATATAAAAATAAATGCAATGGTTGTTGCGGCGCAAAGCATGAGTTATTATTGTTTCACGCAGAACTTGGGTTCGAAACCCTCAATAAACATAGTTTTTAATTTTTTTTAAAAGAACATCTTCAATCCCTAGTCGGGTCAACTCTACTCGGTTTTGACTCCAAGGGAAACCCCTCCGTATTTCAGTATTATGGGGACGGAATTCGAACTTCTTGTTATCAGAGTTTTATTTTCGAGTGATTCATGGTCTAATTTTGAATCAAAAACGTCATTTTATATAAAAAAGTTAATGAATGATTCAAATTAATGCTCACGATAAATTGGATTTATTTTCTTCATTGTTTTTCAAGTTTAAGTTAACAGAATCACTCTAAAATTAATATTGACACAATTTATAATTTTCAGCACTTACACGGGAATTCCAATAAATGTTTGATTTGATGCTCTCACTAGTTTCTCAAACTTACTCTTTACTTTCTAATGGTGTATATGAATGAATGAGTGAAAAGTGAGAGAACCTGATGCCTTTATAAAGGCTCTGTCATCAAGAACCTCGTATAGCTTCGTAACCAACGTACGGTTTCCACGAAAGCGAACCATTACCACCGTCCATCGTTCTGTTGCACTACTTTCATGTTATAATAAAAACTAAGGGCATTAAAAATATTTTTTTAAAATTTAAGGATATATATGAAAATATGCTAAAATAAGGGACATCACTAATACTTTTTTGTTATAAATATATGCTCCTTTTGAATAAAAATTAAACACAACTTTAAATTAATTAGGTAAAAGAATATCAATCTACATTTATAGAAAGAAATTTCAAAATATTACAAAATTCTAAATTAACACTAATATAAATTATTACAACTCACACTCCAGAACACACGTATACCTTAGAGAAGATTCAAACTCGCTACATTGAATGCTTTCAAAAAGTACCTAATCATGCTACAAGACAATTAGCTAAGATCCATAATTAGAATTAGGAAAATAAATTGCTAAATTATCTAAACACGTCATTTATTAATAATTACTTAAATTAATAAATATATTATCAAATTGTCATAAAAGTTATAAATTAAACTATGAATGTATCTAAATTTAAGTCTAATATAAAAATAAATGCAATGGTTGTTGCGGCGCAAAGCATGAGTTATTATTGTTTCACGCAGAACTTGGGTTCGAAACCCTCAATAAACATAGTTTTTAATTTTTTTTAAAAGAACATCTTCAACCTCTAGTCGGGTCAACTCTACTCGGTTTTGACTCCAAGGGAAACCCCTCCGTATTTCAGTATTATGGGGACGGAATTCGAACTTCTTGTTATCAGAGTTTTATTTTCGAGTGATTCGTGGTCTCATTTTGAATCAAAAACGTCATTTTAAATAAAAAGTTAATGAATGATTCAAATGAATGCTCACGATAAATTGGATTTATTTTCTTCATTGTTTTTCAAGTTTAAGTTAACAGAATCACTCTAAAATCAGTATTGACACAATTTATAATTTTCAGCACTTACACGGGAATTCCAATAAATGTTTGATTTGATGCTCTCACTAGTTTCTCAAACTTACTCTTTACTTTCTAATGGTGTATATGAATGAATGAGTGAAAAGTGAGAGAACCTGATGCCTTTATAAAGGCTCTGTCCTCACGAACCTCGTATAGCCTCGTAACCAACGTACGGTTTCAACGATACCTAACCATTACCATCGTACATCGTTCTGTTGCACTACTTTCATGTTATAATAAAAACTAAGGGCATTAAAACTATTTTTATAAAAATTAAGGATATATATGAAAATATGCTAAAATAAGGGACATCACAAATACTTTTTTGTTATAAATATTTGCTACTTTTGAATAACAATCAAAACACTTCTTTAAATTAATTAGTTAAAAGAATATCAATCTACAATTATAGAAAGAAATTTCGAAATGTTACAAAATTCTAAATTTACACTAATATAAATTATTATAACTCACACACCAAAACACACGTATACCGTAGAGAAGATTCAAACTCGCTACATTGAATGCTTTCAAAAAGTACCTAATCATGCTACAAGAAAATTAGCTAATATCAATAATTATAATTTGGAAAAGAAATGCTAAATTATCTAAACACGTCATTTATTAATAATTACTTAAATTAATAAATATATTATCAAATTATCATAAAAGTTATAAATAAAACTATGAATGTATCTAAATTTAAGTCTAATATAAAAATAAATGCAATGGTTGTTGCGGCGCAAAGCATGAGTTATTATTGTTTCACGCAGGACTTGGGTTCGAAACCCTAAATAAACATAGTTTTTAATTTTTTTTAAAAGAATATCTTCAACCTCTAGTCGTGTCAACTCTACTCGGTATTGACTCCAGGGGAAACCCCTCCGTATTTCAGTATTATGGGGACGGAATTCAAGTGATTAATGGTCTAATTTTGAATCAAAAACGTCATTTTATATAAAAAGTTAATGAATGATTCAAATTAATGCTCACGATAAATTGGATTTATTTTCTTCATTGTTTTTCAAGTTTAAGTTAATAGAATCACTCTAAAATTAATATTGACACAATTTATAATTTTCAGCACTTACACGGGAATTCCAATAAATTTTGGATTTGATGCTCTCACTAGTTTCTCAAACTTACTCTTTACTTTCTAATTGTGTATATGAATGAATGAGCGAAATGTGAGAGAACCTGATGCCTTTATAAAGGCTCTGTCATCACGAACCTCGTATAGCTTCGTAACCAATGTACGGTTTCAACGAAAACGAACCATTACCATCGTACATCGTTCTATTGTACTACTTTCATGTTATAATAAAAACTAATGGCATTAAAACTATTTTTATAAAAATTAAGGATATATATGAAAATATGCTAAAATATGGGACATCACTAATACTTTTTTGTTATAAATATAAGCTCCTTTTGAATAACAATTAAACACTACTTTAAATTAATTAGTTAAAAGAATATCAATCTACATTTATAGAAAGAAATTTTGAAATATTACAAAATTTTAAATTAACACTAATATAAATTATTATAACTCACACACCAAAACACACGTATACCTTAGAGAAGATTCAAACTCGCTACATTGAATGCTTTCAAAAAGTAGCTAATCATGCTAAAATACAATTAGCTAATATCAATAATTAGAATTAGGAAAAAAATGATAAATTATATAAACACGTCATTTATTAATAATTATTTAAATTAATAAATATATTATCAAATTATCATAAAATTAATAAATAAAACTATGAATGTATCTAAATTTAAGTCTAATATAAAAATAAATGCAATGGTTGTTCCAGCGCAAACCATGAGTTATTATTGTTTCACGCAAGACTTGGGTTCGAAACCGTAAATAAACATAGTTTTTGATTTTTTTTAAAATAACATCTTCAACCTCTAGTCGGGTCAACTCTACTCGGTTTTGACTTCAGGGGAAACTCCTCCGTATTTCACTATTATGAGGACGGAATTCGACCTTCGTTTTATCAAAGTTTTGTTTTGGAGTGATTCATGGTCTCTTTTTGAATCAAAAAGGTGAATTTAAATAAAAAGTTAATGAATGATTCAAATAAATGCTCACGATAAATTGGATTTATTTTCTTCATTGTTTTTCAAGTTTAAGTTAACAGAATCACTCTAAAATCAATATTTACACAATTTATAATTTTCAGCACTTACACGGGAATTCCAATAAATGTTTGATTTGATGCTCTCACTAGTTTCTCAAACTTACTCTTTACTTTCTAATGGTGTATATGAATGAATGAGGGAAAAGTAAGAGAACCTAATGCCTTTATAAAGGCTCTGTCATCACGAACCTCGTATAGCCTCGTAACCAACGTACGGTTTCAATGAAACCGAACCGTTACCACCGTCCATCGTTCTGTTGCACTACTTTCATGTTATAATAAAAACTAAGGGCATTAAAACTATTTTTATAAAAATTTAGGATATATATGAAAATATGCTAAAATAAGGGACATCACTAATAATTTTTTGTTATAAATATATACTCCTTTTGAATAAGAATTAAACACTACTTTAAATTAATTAGTTAAAAGAATATGAATCTACATTTATAGAAAGAAATTTCGAAATATTACAAAATTCTAAATTTACACTAATATAAATTATTATAACTCACACACCAAAACACACGTATACCTTAGAGAAGATTCAAACTCGCTACATTGAATGCTTTCAAAAAGTACCTAATCATGCTACAAGACAATTAGCTAATATCAATAATTAGAATTTGGAAAATAAATTGCTAAATTATCTAAACACGTCATTTATTAATAATTACTTAAATTAATAAATATATATTATCAAATTATCATAAAAGTTATAAATAAAACTATGAATGTATATAAATTTAAGTCTAATATAAAAAGAAATGCAATGGCTGTTGCAGCGCAAAGCATGAGTTATTATTGTTTCACGCAGAACTTGGGTTCGAAACCATCAATAAACATAGTTTTCAATTTTTTTTAAAAGAACATCTTCAACCTCTAGTATGGTCAACTCTACTCGATTTTGACTCCAGGGGAAACCCCTCCGTATTTCACTATTATGGGGACGGAATTCGAACTTTTTGTTATCAATGTTTTATTTTCGATTGATTCATGGTCTCATTTTGAATCAAAAACGTCATTTTAAATAAAAAGTTAATGAATGATTCAAATGAATGCTCACGATAAATTGGATTTATTTTCTTCATTGTTTTTCAAGTTTAAGTTAACAGAATCACTTTAAAATCAATATTGACACAATTTATAATTTTAAGCACTTACACGGGAATTCCAATAAATGTTTGATTTGATGCTCTCACTAGTTTCTCAAACTTACTCTTTACTTTCTAATGGTGTATATGAATGAATGAGGGAAAAGTAAGAGAACCTAATGCCTTTATAAAGGCTCTGTCATCACGAACCTCGTATAGCCTCGTAACCAACGTACGGTTTCAATGAAACCGAACCGTTACCACCGTCCATCGTTCTGTTGCACTACTTTCATGTTATAATAAAAACTAAGGGCATTAAAACTATTTTTATAAATATTTAGGATATATATGAAAATATGCTAAAATAAGGGACATCACTAATACTTTTTTGTTATAAATATATGCTACTTTTGAATAACAATTAAACACTACTTTAAATTAATTAGTTAAAACAATATCAACCTACATTTAAAGAAAGAAATTTCGAAATATTACAAAATTCTAAATTAACACTAATATAAATTATTACAACTCACACTCCAAAACACACGTATACCTTAGAGAAGATTCAAACTCGCTACATTGAATGCTTTCAAAAAGTAGCTAATCATACTACAAGACAATTAGGTAATATCAATAATTAGAATTAGGAAAAAAATGCTAAATTATCTAAACACCTCATTTATTAATAATTACTTAAATTAAAAAATATATTATCAAATTATCATAAAAGTTATAAATAAAACTATGAATGTATCTAAATTTAAGTCTAATATAAAAATAAATGCAATGGTTGTTGCAGCGCAAAGCATGAGTTATTATTGTTTCACGCAAGACTTTGGTTCGAAACCCTAAATAAACATAGTTTTTAATTTTTTTAAAAGAACATCTTCAACCTCCAGTCCGGTCAACTCTACTCGGTTTTGACTCCGGGGGAAACCCCTCCGTATTTCACTATTATGGGGACGGAATTCGACCTTCGTTTTATCAAAGTTTTGTTTTGGAGTGATTCATGGTCTCATTTTGAATCAAAAACGTCATTTTAAATAAAAAGTTAATGAATGATTCAAATGAATGCTCACGATAAATTGGATTTATTTTCTTCATTGTTTTTCAAGTTTAAATTAACAGAATCACTCTAAAATCAATATTGACACAATTTATAATTTACAGCACTTACACGGGAATTCTAATAAATTTTTGATTTGATGCTCTCACTAGTTTCTCAAACTTACTCTTTACTTTCTAATTGTGTATATGAATGAATGAGGGAAATGTGAGAGAACCTGATGCCTTTATAAAGGCTCTATCATCACGAACCTCGTATAGCTTCGTATCCAACATACGGTTTCAACGAAACCGAATCATTACCATCGTACATCGTTCTGTTGCACTACTTTCATGTTATAATAAAAACTAAGGGCATTAAAACTATTTTTATAAAAAGTAAGGATATATATGAAAATATGCTAAAATAAGGTACATCAATAATTTTTTTTTGTTATAAATATATGCTCCTTTTGAATAACAATTAAACACTATAAATTAATTAGTTAAAAGAATATCAATCTACATTTATAGAAAGAAATTTCAAAATATTAAAAAATTCTAAATTAACACTAATATAAATGATTGTAACTCACGACCAAAACACACGTATACCTTAGAGAAGATTCAAACTCGCTACATTGAATGCTTTCAAAAAGTACCTAATCATGCTACAAGACAATTAGTTAACATCAATAATTAGAATTAGGAAAATAAATTGTTAAATTATCTAAACACGTCATTTATTAATAATTACTTAAATTAATAAATATATTATCAAATTATCATAAAAGTTATAAATAAAACTATGAATGTATCTAAATTTAAGTCTAATATAAAAATAAATGCAATGGCTGTTGCAGCGCAAAGCATGAGTTATTATTGTTTCACGCAGTACTTGGGTTCGAAACCCTCAATAAACATAGTTTTCAATTTTTTTTAAAAGAACATCTTCAACCTCTAGTCGGGTCAACTCTACTCGGTTTGGACTCCAGGGGAAACCCCTGCGTATTTCACTTTTATGGGGACGAAATTCGACCTTCTTTTTATCAGATTTGTATTTTCGAGTGATTCATGGTCTCATTTTGAATCAAAAACTTCATTTTAAATAAAAAGTTAATGAATGATTCAAATGAATGCTCACGATAAATTGGATTTATTTTCTTCATTGTTTTTCAAGTTTAAGTTAACAGAATCACTCTAAAATCAATATTGACACAATTTATAATTTTCAGCACTTACACGGGAATTCCAATAAATGTTTGATTTGATGCTCTCACTAGTTTCTCAAACTTACTCTTTACTTTCTAATGGTGTATATGCATGAATGAGCGAAAAGTAAGAGAACTTGATGCCTTTATAAAGGCTCTGTCATCACGAACCTCGTATAGCCTCGTAACCAACGTACGGTTTCAAAGAAACCGAACCGTTACCACCGTCCATCGTTCTGTTGCACTACTTTCATGTTATAATAAAAACTAAGGGTATTAAAACTATTTTTGTAAAAATTTAAGATATATATGAAAATATGCTAAAATAAGGGACATCACTAATATTTTTTTGTTATAAATATATGCTCCTTTTGAATTACAATTAAACACTACTTTAAATTAATTAGTTAAAAGAATATCAATCTACATTTATAGAAAGAAATTTCGAAATATTACAAACTTCTAAATTAACATTAATATAAATTATTATAACTCACACACCAAAACACACGTATACCTTAGAGAAGATTCCAACTCGCTACATTGAATGCTTTCAAAAAGTACCTAATCATACTACAAGACAATTAGCTAATATCAATAATTAGAATTACGAAAACAAATGCTAAATTATCTAAACACGTCATTTATTAATAATTACTTAAATTAATAAATATATTATCAAATTATTATAAAAGTAAATAAAACTATGAATGTATCTAAATTTAAGTCTAATATAAAAATAATTGCAATGGCTGTTGCATCCCAATGCATGAGTTATTATTGTTTCACGCAGGACTTGGGCTCGAAACCCTCAATAAACATTGTTTTTGATTTTTTTTTAAAGAACATCTTCAACCTCTAGTCAGGTCAACTCTACTCGGTTTTGACTCCAGGGGATACCCCTCCGTATTTCACTATTATGGGGACAGAATTTGACCTTCTTTTTTGAGAGTTTTATTTTCGAGTGATTCATGGTCTCATTTTGAATCAAAAACGTCATTTTAATTAAAAAGTTAATGAATGATTCAAATGAATGCTCACGATAAATTGTACTTATTTACTTCATTGTTTTTCAAGTTTAAGTTAACAGAATCACTTTAAAATCAATATTGACACAATTTATAATTTTCAGCACTTACACGGCAATTCCAATAAATTTTTGATTTGATGCTCTCACTAGTTTCTCAAACTTACTCTTTACTTTCTAATTGTGTATATGAATGAATGAGGGAAATGTGAGAGAACCTGATGCCTTTATAAAGGCTCTATCATCACGAACCTCGTATAGCTTCGTAACCAAGGTACGGTTTCAACGAAAGCGAACCGTTAGCACCGTCCATCGTTCTGTTGCACTACTTTCATGTTATAATAAAAACTAAGGGCATTAAAACTATTTTTATAAAAATTAAGGATATATATGAAAATATGCTAAAATAAGGGACATCACTAATAATTTTTGGTTATAAATATATACTCCTTCTGAATAAGAATTAAACACTACTTTAAATTAATTAGTTAAAAGAATATGAATCTACATTTATAGAAAGAAATTTTGAAATATTAGAAAATTCTAAATTAACACTAATATAAATTATTATAACTCACACACCAAAACACACGTATACCTTAGAGAAGATTCAAACTCGCTACATTGAATGCTTTCAAAAAGTACCTAATCATGCTACAAGATAATTAGCTAATATCAATAATTAGAATTAGGAAAATAAATTGCTAAATTATCTAAACACGTCATTTATTAATAATTACTTAAATTAATAAATATATTATCAAATTATCATAAAAGTTATAAATAAAACTATGAATGTATCTAAATTTAAGTCTAATATAAAAAGAAATGCAATGGCTGTTGCAGCGCAAAGCATGAGTTATTATTGTTTCACGCAGGACTTGGGTTTGAAACCCTAAATAAACATAGTTTTCAATTTTTTTTAAAAGAACATCTTCAACCTCTAGTTGGGTCAACAATACTCGGTTTGGACTCCAGGGGAAACCCCTACGTATTTCACTTTTATGGGGACGAAATTCGACCTTCTTTTTATCAGATTTTTATTTTCGAGTGATTCATGGTCTCATTTTGAATCAAAAACATCATTTTAAATAACAAGTTAATGAATGATTCAAATTAATGCTCACGATAAATTGGATTTATTTTCTTCATTGTTTTTCAAGTTTAAGTTAAGAGAATCACTCTAAAATCAATATTGACACAATTTATAATTTTCAGCACTTACACGGGAATTCCAATAAATGTTTGATTGGATGCTCTCACTAGTTTCTCAAACTTACTCTTTACTTTCTAATGGTGTATATGAATGAATGAGTGAAAAGTAAGAGAACCTGATGCCTTTATAACGGCTCTGTCATCACGAACCTCGTATAGCCTCGTAACCAACGTACGGTTTCAACGAAACCGAACCGTTACCACCCTCCATCGTTCTGTTGCACTACTTTCATGTTATAATAAAAACTAAGGGCATTAAAACTATTTTTATAAAAATTTAGGATATATATCAAAATATGCTAAAATAAGGGACATCACTAATACTTTTTTGTTATAAATATATGCTACTTTTGAATAACAATTAAACACTACTTTAAATTAATTAGTTAAAACAATATCAATCTACATTTAAAGAATGAAATTTCGAAATATTACAGAATTTTAAATTAATACTAATATAAATTATTACAACTCACACACCAAAACACACGTATACCTTAGAGAAGATTGAAACTCGCTACATTGAATGCTTTCAAAAAGTACCTAATCATGCTACAAGACAATTAGCAAAGATCCATAATTAGAATTAGGAAAATAAATTGCTAAATTATCTAAACACGTCATTTATTAATAATTACTTAAATTAATAAATATATTATCAAATTATCATAAAAGTTATAAATAAAACTATGAATGTATCTAAATTTAAGTGTAATATAAAAAGAAATGCAATGGCTGTTGCAGCGCAAAGCATGAGTTATTATTGTTTCACGCAGGACTTGGGTTTGAAACCCTAAATAAACATAGTTTTCAATTTTTTTTAAAAGAACATCTTCAACCTCTAGTTGGGTCAACAATACTCGATTTGGACTCCAGGGGAAACCCCTACGTATTTCACTTTTATGGGGACGAAATTCGACCTTCTTTTTATCAGATTTTTATTTTCGAGTGATTCATGGTCTCATTTTGAATCAAAAACATCATTTTAAATAACAAGTTAATGAATGATTCAAATTAATGCTCACGATAAATTGGATTTATTTTCTTCATTGTTTTTCAAGTTTAAGTTAAGAGAATCACTCTAAAATCAATATTGACACAATTTATAATTTTCAGCACTTACACGGGAATTCCAATAAATGTTTGATTGGATGCTCTCACTAGTTTCTCAAACTTACTCTTTACTTTCTAATGGTGTATATGAATGAATGAGGGAAAAGTAAGAGAACCTAATGCCTTTATAAAGGCTCTGTCATCACGAACCTCGTATAGCCTCGTAACCAACGTACGGTTTCAATGAAACCGAACCGTTACCACCGTCCATCGTTCTGTTGCACTACTTTCATGTTATAATAAAAACTAAGGGCATTAAAACTATTTTTATAAATATTTAGGATATATATCAAAATATGCTAAAATAAGGGACATCACTAATACTTTTTTGTTATAAATATATGCTACTTTTGAATAACAATTAAACACTACTTTAAATTAATTAGTTAAAACAAAATCAATCTACATTTAAAGAATGAAATTTCGAAATATTACAGAATTTTAAATTAACACTAATATAATTTATTATAACTCACACACCAAAACACACGTATACCGTAGAGAAGATTCAAACTCGCTACATTGAATGCTTTCAAAAAGTACCTAATCATGCTACAAGAAAATTAGCTAATATGAATAATTATAATTTGGAAAAGAAATGCTAAATTAGCTAAACACGTCATATATTAATAATTACTTAAATTAATAAATATATTATCAAATTATCATAAAAGTTATAAATAAAACTATGAATGTATCTAAATTTAAGTCTAATATAAAAAGAAATGCAATGGCTGTTGCAGCGCAAAGCATGAGTTATTATTGTTTCACGCAGGACTTGGGTTCGAAACCCCCAATAAACATAGTTTTCAATTTTTTTTAAAAGAACATCTTCAAGCTCTAGTCGGGTCAACTATACTCGGTTTGGACTCCAGGGGAAACCCCTCCGTATTTCACTATTATGGGGACGGAATTCGAACTTCTTGTTATGAGAGTTTTATTTTCGAGTGATTCATGGTCTCATTTTGAATCAAAAACGTCATTTTACATAAAAAGTTAATGAATGATTCAAATGAATGCTCACGATAAATTGGAGTTATTTTCTTCATTGTTTTTCAAGTTTAAGTTAACAGAATCACTCAAAAATTAATATTGACACAATTTATAATTTTCAGCACTTACACGGGAATTCCAATAAATTTTTTGATTTGATGCTCTCACAAGTTTCTCAAACTTACTCTTTACTTTCTAATTGTGTATATGAATGAATGAGGGAAATGTGAGAGAACATGATGCCTTTATAAAGGCTCTATCATCACGAACCTCGTATAGCTTCGTAACCAACATACGGTTTCAACGAAACCGAACCATTACCATCGTACATCGTTCTGTTGCACTACTTTCATGTTATAATAAAAACTAAGGGCATTTTAACTATTTTTATAAAAATTAAGGATATATATGAAAATATGCTAAAATATGGGACATCACTAATACTTTTTTGTTATAAATATAAGCTCCTTTTGAATAACAATTAAACACTACTTTAAATTAATTAGTTAAAAGAATATCAATCTACATTTATAGAAAGAAATTTTGAAATATTACAAAATTTTAAATTAACACTAATATAAATTATTATAACTCACACACCAAAACACACGTATACCTTAGAGAAGATTCAAACTCGCTACATTGAATGCTTTCAAAAAGTAGCTAATCATGCTACAAGACAATTAGGTAACATCAATAATTAGGATTTGGAAAAAAATGCTAAATTATCTAAACACGTCATTTATTAATAATTACTTAAATTAATAAATATATTATCAAATTATCATAAAAGTAATAAATAAAACTATGAATGTATCTAAATTTAAGTCTAATATAAAAAGAAATGCAATGGCTGTTGCAGCGCAAAGCATGAATTATTATTGTTTCACGCAGGACTTGGGTTCGAAACCCCCAATAAACATAGTTTTCAATTTTTTTTAAAAGAACATCTTCAACCTCTAGTCTGGTCAACTCTACTCGGTTTGACTCAAGGGGAAACCACTCCGTATTTCACTATTATGGGGACGGAATTCGAACTTCTTGTTATCAGAGTTTTATTTTCGAGTGATTCATGGTCTCATTTTGAATCAAAAACGTCATTTTAAATAAAAAGTTAATGAATGATTCAAATGAATGCTCACGATAAATTGGATTTATTTTCTTCATTGTTTTTCAAGTTTAAGTTAACAGAATCACTCAAAAATTAATATTGACACAATTTATAATTTTCAGCACTTACACGGGAATTCCAATAAATTTTTGATTTGATGCTCTCACTAGTTTCTCAAACTTACTCTTTACTTTCTAATTGTGTATATGAATGAATGAGGGACATGTGAGAGAACCTGATGCCTTTATAAAGGCTCTGTCATCACGAACCTCGTATAGCTTCGTAACCAACATACGGTTTCAACGAAACCGAACCATTACCATCGTACATCGTTCTGTTGCACTACTTTCATGTTATAATAAAAACTAAGGGCATTTTAACTATTTTTATAAAAATTAAGGATATATATGAAAATATGCTAAAATATGGGACATCACTAATACTTTTTTGTTATAAATATAAGCTCCTTTTGAATAACAATTAAACACTACTTTAAATTAATTAGTTAAAAGAATATCAATCTACATTTATAGAAAGAAATTTTGAAATATTACAAAATTTTAAATTAACACTAATATAAATTATTATAACTCACACACCAAAACACACGTATACCTTAGAGAAGATTCAAACTCGCTACATTGAATGCTTTCAAAAAGTACCTAATCATGCTACAAGACAATTAGCTAATATCAATAATTAGAATTTGGAAAATAAATTGCTAAATTATCTAAACACGTCATTTATTAATAATTACTTAAATTAATAAATATATAATCAAATTATCATAAAAGTAATAAATAAAACTATGAATGTATCTAAATTTAAGTCTAATATAAAAAGAAATGCAATGGATGTTGCAGCGCAAAGCATGAGTTATTATTGTTTCACGCAGGACTTTGGTTCGAAACCCCAAATAAACATAGTTTTCAATTTTTTTTAAAAGAACATCTTAACCTCTAGTCGGGTCAACTCTACTCGGTTTGGACTCCAGGGGAAACCCCTGCGTATTTCACTTTTATGGGGACCAAATTCGACCTTCTTTTTATCAGATTTTTTTTTTTCGAGTGATTCATGTTCTAATTTTGAATCAAAAACTTCATTTTAAATGAAAAGTTAATGAATGATTCAAATGAATGCTCACGATAAATTGGATTTATTTTCTTCATTGTTTTTCAAGTTTAAGTTAACAGAATTACTCTAAAATCAGTATTGACACAATTTATAATTTTAAGCACTTCCTCGGGAATTCCAATAAATTTTTGATTTGATCCTCTCACTAGTTTCTCAAACTTACTCTTTAGTTTCTAATTGTGTATATGAATGAATGAGTGAAAAGTAAGAGAACCTGATGCCTTTATAAAGGCTATGTCATCACGAACCTCGTATAGCTTTGTTACCTACGTATGAATTCAACGAAAACGAACCGTTACCACCGTCCTTCGTTCTGTTGCACTACTTTCATGTTATAATAAAAACTAAGGGCATTAAAACTATTTTTATAAAAATTAAGGATATATATGAAAATATGCTAAAATAAGGGACATCACAAATACTTTTTTGTTATAAATATATGCTCCTTTTGAATAACAATCAAAACACTTCTTTAAATTAATTAGTTAAAAGAATAGCAATCTACAATTATAGAAAGAAATTTCGAAATGTTACAAAATTCTAAATTAACACTAATATAAATTATTATAACTCACACACCAAAACACACGTATACCGTAGAGAAGATTCAAACTCGCTACATTGAATGCTTTCAAAAAGTACCTAATCATGCTACAAGAAAATTAGCTAATATCAATAATTATAATTTGGAAAAGAAATGCTAAATTATCTAAACACGTCATTTATTAATAATTACTTAAATTAATAAATATATTATCAAATTATCATAAAAGTTATAAATTAAACTATGAATGTATCTAAATTTAAGTCTAATATAAAAATAAATGCAATGGTTGTTGCGGCGCAAAGCATGAGTTATTATTGTTTCACACAGAACTTGGGTTCGAAACTCTCAATAAACATAGTTTTTAATTTTTTTTAAAAGAATATCTTCAACCTCTAGTCGGGTCAACTCTACTCGGTTTTGACTCCAGGGGAAACATCTCCGTATTTCACTATTATGGGGACGGAATTCGAACTTCTTGTTATCAGAGTTTTATTTTCGAGTGATTCATGGTCTCATTTTGAATCAAAAACATCATTTTATATAAAAAGTTAATGAATGATTCAAGTTAATGCTCACGATAAATTGGATTTATTTTATTCATTGTTTTTCAAGTTTAAGTTAACAGAATCACTCAAAAATTAATATTGACACAATTTATAATTTTCAGCACTTACACGGGAATTCCAATAAATTTTTGTTTTGATGCTCTTACTAGTTTCTCAAACTTACTCTTTACTTTCTAATTGTGTATATGAATGAATGAGGGACATGTGAGAGAACCTGATGCCTTTATAAAGGCTCTGTCATCACGAACCTCGTATAGCTTCATAACCAACATACGGTTTCAACGAAACCGAACCATTACCATCGTACATCGTTCTGTTGCACTACTTTCATGTTATAATAAAAACTAAGGGCATTTTAACTATTTTTATAAAAATTAAGGATATATATGAAAATATGCTAAAATATGGGACATCACTAATACTTTTTTGTTATAAATATAAGCTCCTTTTGAATAACAGTTAAACACTACTTTAAATTAATTAGTTAAAAGAATATCAATCTACATTTATAGAAAGAAATTTTGAAATATTACAAAATTTTAAATTAACACTAATATAAATTATTATAACTCACACACCAAAACACACGTATACCTTAGAGAAGATTCAAACTCGCTACATTGAATGCTTTCAAAAAGTAGCTAATCATGCTATAAGACAATTAGGTAACATCAATAATTAGGATTTGGAAAAAAATGCTAAATTATCTAAACACGTCATTTATTAATAATTACTTAAATTAATAAATATATTATCAAATTATCATAAAAGTAATAAATAAAACTATGAATGTATCTAAATTTAAGTCTAATATAAAAAGAAATGCAATGGCTGTTGCAGCGCAAAGCATGAGTTATTATTGTTTCACGCAGGACTTGGGTTCGAAACCCCCAATAAACATAGTTTTCAATTTTTTTTAAAAGAACATCTTCAAGCTCTAGTCGGGTCAACTGTACTCGGTTTGGACTCCAGGGGAAACCCCTACGTATTTCACTTTTATGGGGACGAAATTCGACCTTCTTTTTATCAGATTTTTTTTCCCGCGTGATTCATGGTCTCATTTTGAATCAAAAACTTCATTTTAAATAAAAAGTTAATGAATGATTCAAATGAATGCTCACGATAAATTGGATTTATTTTCTTCATTGTTTTTCAAGTTTAAGTTAACAGAATTACTCTAAAATCAGTATTGACACAATTTATAATTTTAAGCACTTACTCGGGAATTCCAATAAATTTTTGATTTCATACTCTCACTAGTTTCTCAAACTTACTCTTTACTTTCTAATTGTGTATATGAATGAATGAGGGAAATGTGAGAGAACCTGATGCCTTTATAAAGGCTCTATCATCACGAACCTCGTATAGCTTCGTAACTAACATACGGTTTCAACGAAACCGAACCGTTACCACCGTCCATCGTTCTGTTGCACTACTTTCATGTTATAATAAAAACTAAGGGCATTAAAACTATTTTTATAAAAATTAAGGATATATATGAAAATATGCTAAAATAAGGGAGATCAATAATACTTTTTTGTTATAAATATATGCTCCTTTTGAATTACAATTAAACACTACTTTAAATTAATTAGTTAAAAGAATATCAATCTACATTTATAGAAAGAAATTTCGAAATATTAAAAAATTCTAAATTTACACTAATATAAATTATTATAACTCACACACCAAAACACACGTATATCTTAGAGAAGATTCAAACTCGCTACATTGAATGCTTTAAAAAAGTACCTAATCATGCTACAAGACAATTAGCTAATATCAATAATTAGAATTAGGAAAATAAATTGCTAAATTATCTAAACACGTCATTTATTAATAATTACTTAAATTAATAAATATATTATTATATTATCATAAAAGTTATAAATAAAACTATGAATGTATCTAAATTTAAGTCTAATATAAAAAGAAATGCAATGGTTGTTGCAGCGCAAAGCATGAGTTATTATTGTTTCACGCAGGACTTGGGTTCGAAACCCTCAATAAACATAGTTTTCAATTTTTTTTAAAAGAACATCTTCGACCTCTAGTCGGGTCAACTCTACTCGGTTTGGACTCAGGGGAAACCCCTGCGTATTTCACTTTTATGGGGACGAAATTCGACCTTTTTTTTATCAGAGTTTTATTTTCGAGTGATTCATGGTTTCATTTTGAATCAAAAACGTCATTTTACATAAAAAAGTTAATGAATGATTCAAATGAATGCTCACGATAAATTGGATTTATTTTCTTCATTGTTTTTCAAGTTTAAGTTAACAGAATCACTCTAAAATCAGTATTGACGCAATTTATAATTTTCAGAACTTACACGGGAATTGCAATAAATGTTTGATTTGATGCTCTAACTAGTTTCTCAAACTTACTCTTTACTTTCTAATGGTGTGTATGAATGAATGAGTGAAAAGTAAGAGAACCTGATGCCTTTATAAAGGCTCTGTCATCACGAACCTCGTATAGCCTCGTAACCAACGTACGGTTTCAACGAAACCGAACCGTTACCACCCTCCATCGTTCTGTTGCACTACTTTCATGTTATAATAAAAACTAAGGGCATTAAAACTATTTTTATAAAAATTTAGGATATATATCAAAATATGCTAAAATAAGGGACATCACTAATACTTTTTTGTTATAAATATATGCTACTTTTGAATAACAATTAAACACTACTTTAAATTAATTAGTTAAAACAATATCAATCTACATTTAAAGAATGAAATTTCGAAATATTACAGAATTTTAAATTAATACTAATATAAATTATTACAACTCACACACCAAAACACACGTATACCTTAGAGAAGATTGAAACTCGCTACATTGAATGCTTTCAAAAAGTACCTAATCATGCTACAAGACAATTAGCAAAGATCCATAATTAGAATTAGGAAAATAAATTGCTAAATTATATAAACATGTCATTTATTAATAATTACTTAAATTAATAAATATATTATCAAATTATCATAAAAGTTATAAATTAAACTATGAATGTATCTAAATTTAAGTCTAATATAAAAATAAATGCAATGGTTGTTGCGGCGGAAAGCATGAGTTATTTTTGTTTCACGCAGAACTTGGGTTCGAAACCCTTTATAAACATAGTTTTTAATTTTTTTTAAAAGAACATCTTCAACCTCTAGTCGGGTCAACTCTATTCGGTTTTGACTCTAGGGGAAACCCCTCCGTATTTCACTATTATGGCGACGGAATTTGAACTTCTTGTTATCAGAGTTTTATTTTCGAGTGATTCATGGTCTCATTTTGAATCAAAAACGTCATTTTAAATAAAAAGTTAATGAATAATTCAAATTAATGCTCACGATAAATTGGATTTATTTTCTTCATTGTTTTTCAAGTTTAAGTTAACAGAATTACTCTAAAATCAGTATTGACACAATTTATAATTTTAAGCACTTACTCGGGAATTCCAATAAATTTTTGATTTCATACTCTCACTAGTTTCTCAAACTTACTCTTTACTTTCTAATTGTGTATATGAATGAATGAGGGAAATGTGAGAGAACCTGATGCCTTTATAAAGGCTCTATCATCACAAACCTCGTATAGCTTCGTAACTAACATACGGTTTCAACGAAACCGAACCGTTACCACCGTCCATCGTTCTGTTGCACTACTTTCATGTTATAATAAAAACTAAGGGCATTAAAACTATTTTTATAAAAATTAAGGATATATATGAAAATATGCTAAAATAAGGGAAATCAATAATACTTTTTTGTTATAAATATATGCTCCTTTTGAATTACAATTAAACACTACTTTAAATTAATTAGTTAAAAGAATATCAATCTACATTTATAGAAAGAAATTTCGAAATATTAAAAAATTCTAAATTTACACTAATATAAATTATTATAACTCACACACCAAAACACACGTATATCTTAGAGAAGATTCAAACTCGCTACATTGAATGCTTTAAAAAAGTACCTAATCATGCTACAAGACAATTAGCTAATATCAATAATTAGAATTAGGAAAATAAATTGCTAAATTATCTAAACACGTCATTTATTAATAATTACTTAAATTAATAAATATATTATTATATTATCATAAAAGTTATAAATAAAACTATGAATGTATCTAAATTTAAGTCTAATATAAAAAGAAATGCAATGGTTGTTGCAGTGCAAAGCATGAGTTATTATTGTTTCACGCAGGACTTGGGTTCGAAACCCTCAATAAACATAGTTTTCAATTTTTTTTAAAAGAACATCTTCGACCTCTAGTCGGGTCAACTCTACTCGGTTTGGACTCCAGGGGAAACCCCTGCGTATTTCACTTTTATGGGGACGAAATTCGACCTTTTTTTTATCAGAGTTTTATTTTCGAGTGATTCATGGTCTCATTTTGAATCAAAAACGTCATTTTACATAAAAAGTTAATGAATGATTCAAATGAATGCTCACGATAAATTGGATTTATTTTCTTCATTGTTTTTCAAGTTTAAGTTAACAGAATCACTCTAAAATCAGTATTGACGCAATTTATAATTTTCAGCACTTACACGGGAATTGCAATATCTGTTTGATTTGATGCTCTAACTAGTTTCTCAAACTTACTCTTTACTTTCTAATGGTGTGTATGAATGAATGAGTGAAAAGTAAGAGAACCTGATGCCTTTATAAAGGCTCTGTCATCACGAACCTCGTATAGCCTCGTAACCAACGTACGGTTTCAACGAAACCAAACCGTTACCACCCTCCATCGTTCTGTTGCACTACTTTCATGTTATAATAAAAACTAAGGGCATTAAAACTATTTTTATAAAAATTTAGGATATATATCAAAATATGCTAAAATAAGGGACATCAGTAATACTTTTTTGTTATAAATATATGCTACTTTTGAATAACAATTAAACACTAGTTTAAATTAATTAGTTAAAACAATATCAATCTACATTTAAAGAATGAAATTTCGAAATATTACAGAATTTTAAATTAATACTAATATAAATTATTACAACTCACACACCAAAACACACGTATACCTTAGAGAAGATTGAAACTCGCTACATTGAATGCTTTCAAAAAGTACCTAATCATGCTACAAGACAATTAGCAAAGATCCATAATTAGAATTAGGAAAATAAATTGCTAAATTATATAAACACGTCATTTATTAATAATTACTTAAATTAATAAATATATTATCAAATTATCATAAAAGTTATAAATTAAACTATGAATGTATCTAAATTTAAGTCTAATATAAAAATAAATGCAATGGTTGTTGCTTCCCAATGCATGAATTATTATTGTTTCACGCAGCACTTGGGTTGGAAACCCTCAATAAACATAGTTTTTGATTTTTTTTAAAAGAACATCTTCAACCTCTAGTCGGGTCAACTCTATTCGGTTTTGACTCTAGGGGAAACCCCTCCGTATTTCACTATTATGGGGACGGAATTTGAACTTCTTGTTATCAGAGTTTTATTTTCGAGTGATTCATGGTCTCATTTTGAATCAAAAACGTCATTTTAAATAAAAAGTTAATGAATAATTCAAATTAATGCTCACGATAAATTGGATTTATTTTCTTCATTGTTTTTCAAGTTTAAGTTAACAGAATTACTCTAAAATCAGTATTGACACAATTTATAATTTTAAGCACTTACTCGGGAATTCCAATAAATTTTTGATTTCATACTCTCACTAGTTTCTCAAACTTACTCTTTACTTTCTAATTGTGTATATGAATGAATGAGGGAAATGTGAGAGAACCTGATGCCTTTATAAAGGCTCTATCATCACGAACCTCGTATAGCTTCGTAACTAACATACGGTTTCAACGAAACCGAACCGTTACCACCGTCCATCGTTCTGTTGCACTACTTTCATGTTATAATAAAAACTAAGGGCATTAAAACTATTTTTATAAAAATTAAGGATATATATGAAAATATGCTAAAATAAGGGAAATCAATAATACTTTTTTGTTATAAATATATGCTCCTTTTGAATTACAATTAAACACTACTTTAAATTAATTAGTTAAAAGAATATCAATCTACATTTATAGAAAGAAATTTCGAAATATTAAAAAATTCTAAATTTACACTAATATAAATTATTATAACTCACACACCAAAACACACGTATATCTTAGAGAAGATTCAAACTCGCTACATTGAATGCTTTAAAAAAGTACCTAATCATGCTACAAGACAATTAGCTAATATCAATAATTAGAATTAGGAAAATAAATTGCTAAATTATCTAAACACGTCATTTATTAATAATTACTTAAATTAATAAATATATTATTATATTATCATAAAAGTTATAAATAAAACTATGAATGTATCTAAATTTAAGTCTAATATAAAAAGAAATGCAATGGTTGTTGCAGCGCAAAGCATGAGTTATTATTGTTTCACGCAGGACTTGGGTTCGAAACCCTCAATAAACATAGTTTTCAATTTTTTTTAAAAGAACATCTTCGACCTCTAGTCGGGTCAACTCTACTCGGTTTGGACTCCAGGGGAAACCCCTGCGTATTTCACTTTTATGGGGACGAAATTCGACCTTTTTTTTATCAGAGTTTTATTTTCGAGTGATTCATGGTCTCATTTTGAATCAAAAACGTCATTTTACATAAAAAGTTAATGAATGATTCAAATGAATGCTCACGATAAATTGGATTTATTTTCTTCATTGTTTTTCAAGTTTAAGTTAACAGAATCACTCTAAAATCAGTATTGACGCAATTTATAATTTTCAGCACTTACACGGGAATTGCAATATCTGTTTGATTTGATGCTCTAACTAGTTTCTCAAACTTACTCTTTACTTTCTAATGGTGTGTATGAATGAATGAGTGAAAAGTAAGAGAACCTGATGCCTTTATAAAGGCTCTATCATCACGAACCTCGTATAGCCTCGTAACCAACGTACGGTTTCAACGAAACCGAACCGTTACCACCCTCCATCGTTCTGTTGCACTACTTTCATGTTATAATAAAAACTAAGGGCATTAAAACTATTTTTATAAAAATTTAGGATATATATCAAAATATGCTAAAATAAGGGACATCACTAATACTTTTTTGTTATAAATATATGCTACTTTTGAATAACAATTAAACACTAGTTTAAATTAATTAGTTAAAACAATATCAATCTACATTTAAAGAATGAAATTTCGAAATATTACAGAATTTTAAATTAATACTAATATAAATTATTACAACTCACACACCAAAACACACGTATACCTTAGAGAAGATTGAAACTCGCTACATTGAATGCTTTCAAAAAGTACCTAATCATGCTACAAGACAATTAGCAAAGATCCATAATTAGAATTAGGAAAATAAATTGCTAAATTATATAAACACGTCATTTATTAATAATTACTTAAATTAATAAATATATTATCAAATTATCATAAAAGTTATAAATTAAACTATGAATGTATCTAAATTTAAGTCTAATATAAAAATAAATGCAATGGTTGTTGCGGCGGAAAGCATGAGTTATTATTGTTTCACGCAGAACTTGGGTTCGAAACCCTCAATAAACATAGTTTTTAATTTTTTTTAAAAGAACATCTTCAACCTCTAGTCTGGTCAACTCTATTCGGTTTTGACTCTAGGGGAAACCCCTCCGTATTTCACTATTATGGGGACGGAATTTGAACTTCTTGTTATCAGAGTTTTATTTTCGAGTGATTCATGATCTCATTTTGAATCAAAAACGTCATTTTAAATAAAAAGTTAATGAATGATTCAAATTAATGCTCACGATAAATTGGATTTATTTTCTTCATTGTTTTTCAAGTTTAAGTTAACAGAATCACTCTAAAATCAATATTGACACAATTTATAATTTTCAGCACTTACACGGGAATTCCAAAAAAAAATTGATTTGATGCTCTCACTAGTTTCTCAAACTTTCTCCTTACTTTCTAATGGTGTATATGAATGAATGACTCAAAACAAAGAGAACATGATGCCTTTATAAAGGCTCTATCATCACGAACCTGGTATAGCCTCGTAACCAACGTACGGTTTCAACGAAACCGAACCGTTACCACCGTCCATCGTTCTGTTGCACTACTTTCATGTTATAATAAAAACTAAGGGCATTAAAACTATTTTTATAAATATTTATGATATATATGAAAATATGCTAAAATAAGGGACATCACTAATACTTTTTTGTTATAAATATATGCTCCTTTTGAATAACAATTAAACACTACTTTAATTTAATTTGTTAAAACAATATCAACCTACATTTAAAGAAAGAAATTTCGAAATATTACAAAATTCTAAATTAACACTAATATAAATTATTACAACTCACACTCCAAAACACACGTATACCTTAGAGAAGATTCAAACTCGCTACATTGAATGCTTTCAAAAAGTAGCTAATCATACTACAAGACAATTAGGTAATATCAATAATTAGAATTAGGAAAAAAATCATAAATTATCTGAACACGTCATTTATTAATAATTACTTAAATTAATAAATATATTATCAAATTATCATAAAAGTTATAAATAAAACTATGAATGTATCTAAATTTAAGTCTAATATAAAAATAAATGTAATGGATGTTGCAGCGCAAAGCATGAGTTATTATTGTATCACGCAAGACTTGGGTTCGAAACCCTAAATAAACATAGTTTTTAATTTTTTTAAAAGAACATCTTCAACCTCCAGTCGGGTCAACTCTACTCGGTTTTGACTCCAGGGGAAACCCCTCCGTATTTCACTATTATGGGGACGGAATTCGACCTTCTTTTTTTCAGAGTTTTATTTTCGAGTGATTCCTGGTCTCATTTTGAATCAAAAACGTTATTTTAAATAAAAAGTTAATGAATGATTCAAATGAATGCTCACGATAAATTGGATTTATTTTCTTCATTGTTTTTCAAGTTTAAGTTAACAGAATCACTCTAAAATCAATATTGACACAATTTATAATTTTCAGCACTTACACGGGAATTCCAATAAATTTTTGATTTGATCCTCTCACTAGTTTCTCAAACTTACTCTTTACTTTCTAATTGTGTATATGAATGAATGAGGGAAATGTGAGAGAACCTGATGCCTTTATAAAGGCTCTGTCATAACGAACCTCGTATAGCTTCGTAACCAACGTACGGTTTCAACGAAACCGAACCATTACCATCGTACATCGTTCTGTTGCACTACTTTCATGTTATAATAAAAACTAAGGGCATTAAAACTATTTTTATAAAAATTAAGGATATATATGAAAATATGCTAAAATATGTAACATCACTAATACTTTTTTGTTATAAATATAAGCTCCTTTTGAATAACAATTAAACACTACTTTAAATTAATTAGTTAAAAGAATATCAATCTACATTTATAGAATGAAATTTTGAAATATTACAAAATTCTAAATTAACACTAATATAAATTATTATAACTCACACACCAAAACACACGTATACCTTAGAGAAGATTCAAACTCGCTACATTGAATGCTTTCTAAAAGTAGCTAATCATGCTACAAGACAATTAGGTAACATCAATAATTAGAATTTGGAAAAAAATGCTAAATTATCTAAACACGTCATTTATTAATAATTACTTAAATTAATAAATATATTATCAAATTATCCTAAAAGTACTAAATAAAACTATGAATGTATCTAAATTTAAGTCTAATATAAAAATAATTGCAATTGTTGTTGCTTCCTAATGCATGAGTTATTATTGTTTCACGCAGGACTTGGGTTTGAAACCCTCAATAAACATAGTTTTTGTTTTTTTTAAAAGAACATCTTCAACCTCAAGTCGGGTCAACTCTACTCGGTTTTGACTCCAGGGGAAACCCCTCCGTATTTTACTATTATGAGGACGGAATTCGACCTTCGTTTTATCAAAGTTTTGTTTTCGAGTGATTCATGGTCTCTTTTTGAATCAAAAAGGTCAATTTAAATAAAAAGTTAATGAATGATTCAAATGAATGCGCACGATAAATTGGATTTATTTTCTTCATTGTTTTTCAAGTTTAAGTTAACAAAATCACTCTAAAATCAATATTAACACAATATATAATTTTCAGCACTTACACAGGAATTCCAATAAATTTTTGATTTGATGCTCTCACTAGTTTCTCAAACTTACTCTTTACTTTCTAATTGTGTATATGATTGAATGAAGGAAAAGTGAGAGAACCTGATTATAAAGGCTCTCTCATCACGAACCTCGTATAGCTTTGTAACCAACGTACGGTTTCAACGAAACCGAACCGTTACCACCATCCATCGTTCTGTTGCACTACTTTCCTGTTATAATAAAAACTAAGTTCATTAAAACTATTTTTATAAAAATTAAGGATATATATGAAAATATGCTAAAACAAGGGACATCAATAATACTTTTCTGTTATAAATATATGCTCTTTTTGAATAACAATTAAACAGTACTTGAAATTAATTAGTTAAAAGAATATCAATCTACATTTATAGAAAGAAATTTCGAAATATTAAAAAATTCTAAATTAACACTAATATAAATTATTATAACTCATACACCAAAACACACGTATACCTTAGAAAAGATTCAAACTCGTTCAAAAAGTACCTAATCATGCTACAAAATAATTAGCTAATATCAATAATTAGAATTAGGAAAATAAATTGCTAAATTATCTAAACACGTCATTTATTAATAATTACTTAAATTAATAAATATATTATCAAATTATCATAAAAGTTATAAATAAAACTATGAATGTATTTAAATTTAAGTGTAATATAAAAATAAATGCAATGGCTGTTGCAGCGCAAAGCATGAGTTATTATTGTTTCACGCAAGATTTGGGTTCGAAACCCTAAATAAATATAGTTTTTAATTTTTTTTAAAAGAACATCTTCAACCTCTAGTCCGGTCAACTCTACTCGGTTTTGACTCCAGGGGAAACCCCTCCGTATTTCACTATTAATGGGACGGAATTCGAACTTCTTGTTATCAGAGTTTTATTTTCGAGTGATTCATGGTCTCATTTTGAATCAAAAACGTCATTTTAAATAAAAAGTTAATGAATGATTCAAATGAATGCTCACGATAAATTGTATTTATTTTCTTCATTGTTTTTCAAGTTTAAGTTAAAAGAATCACTCTAAAATCAATATTGACACAATTTATAATTTTCAGCACTTACACGGGAATTCCAATAAATTTTTGATTTGATCCTCTCACTAGATTCTCAAACTTACTCTTTACTTTCTAATTGTGTATATGAATGAATGAGGGAAATGTGAGAGAGCCTGATGCCTTTATAAAGGCTCTGTCATCACGAACCTCGTATAGCTTCGTAACCAACGTACGGTTTCAACGAAACCGAACCATTACCATCGTACATCGTTCTGTTGCACTACTTTCATGTTATAATAAAAACAAAGGGCATTAAAACTATTTTTATAAAAATTAAGGATATATATGAAAATATGCTAAAATATGGGACATCACTAATATTTTTTTGTTATAAATATAAGCTCCTTTTGAATAACAATTAAACACTACTTTAAATTAATTAGTTAAAACAATATCATTCTACATTTAAAGAATGAAATTTCGAAATATTACAGAATTTTAAATTAATACTAATATAAATTATTACAACTCACACTCCAAACCACACGTATACCTTAGAGAAGATTCAAACTCGCTACATTGAATGCTTTCAAAAAGTAGCTAATCATACTACAAGACAATTAGGTAATATCAATAATTAGAATTAGGAAAATAAATTGCTAAATTATCTAAACACGTCATTTATTAATAATTACTTAAATTAATAAATATATTATCAAATTATCATAAAAGTTATAAATAAAACTATGAATGTATCTAAATTTAAGTCTAATATAAAAATAAAGGCAATGGTTGTTGCGGCGCAAAGCATGAGTTATTATTGTTTCACGCAGAACGTGGGTTCGAAACCCTCAATAAACATAGTTTTTAATTTTTTTTAAAAGAACATCTTTAACCTCCAGTCGGGTCAACTCTATTCGGTTTTGACTCTAGGGGAAACCCCTCCGTATTACACAATTATGGGGACGGAATTTGAACTTCTTGTTATCAGAGTTTTATTTTCGAGTGATTCATGGTCTCATTTTGAATCAAAAACGTCATTTTAAATAAAAAGTTAATGAATGATTCAAATTAATGCTCATGATAAATTGGATTTATTTTCTTAATTGTTTTTCAAGTTTAAGTTAACAGAATCACTCTAAAATCAATATTGACACAATTTATAATTTTCAGCACTTACACGGGAATTCCAAAAAAAATTTGATTTGATGCTCTCACTAGTTTCTCAAACTTTCTCCTTACTTTCTAATGGTGTATATGAATGAATGACTCAAAAGAAAGAGAACATGATGCCTTTATAAAGGCTCTATCATCACGAACCTCGTATAGCCTCGTAACCAACGTACGGTTTCAACGAAACCGAACCGTTACCACCGTCCATCGTTCTGTTGCACTACTTTCATGTTATAATAAAAACTAAGGGCATTAAAACTATTTTTATAAATATTTAGGATATATATGAAAATATGCTAAAATAAGGGACATTACTAATACTTTTTTGTTATAAATATATGCTCCTTTTGAATAACAATTAAACACTACTTTAAATTAATTTGTTAAAACAATATCAACCTACATTTAAAGAAAGAAATTTCAAAATATTTCAAAATTCTAAATTAACACTAATATAAATTATTACAATTCACACTCCAAAACACACGTATACCTTAGAGAAGATTCAAACTCGCTACATTGAATGCTTTCAAAAAGTAGCTAATCATACTACAAGACAATTAGGTAATATCAATAATTAGAATTAGGAAAAAAATGCTAAATTATCTAAACACGTCATTTATTAATAATTACTTAAATTAATAAATATATTATCAAATTATCATAAAAGTTATAAATAAAATTATGAATGTATCTAAATTTAAGTCTAATATAAAAATAAATGCAATGGATGTTTCAGCGCAAAGCATGAGTTATTATTGTTTCACGCAAGACTTGGATTCGAAACCCTAAATAAACATAGTTTTTAATTTTTTTAAAAGAACATCTTCAACCTCCAGTCCGGTCAACTCTACTCGGTTTTGACTCCAGGGGAAACCCCTCCGTATTTCACTATTAGGGGGATGGAATTCGACCTTCTTTTTTTCAGAGTTTTATTTTCGGGTGATTCATGGTCTCATTTTGAATCAAAAACGTCATTTTAAATAAAAAGTTAATGAATGATTCAAATGAATGCTCACTATAAATTGGATTTATTTTCTTCATTGTTTTTCAAGTTTAAGTTAACAGAATCACTCTAAAATCAATATTGACACAATTTATATTTTTCAGCACTTACACCGGAATTCCAATAAATTTTTTATTTGATCCTCTCACTAGTTTCTCAAACTTACTCTTTACTTTCTAATTGTGTATATGAATGAATGAGGGAAAAGTGAGAGAACCTGATTATAAAGGCTCTCTCATCACGAACCTCGTATAGCTTTGTAACCAACGTACGGTTTCAACGAAACCGAACCGTTACCACCATCCATCGTTCTGTTGCACTACTTTCATGTTACAATAAAAACTAAGGGCATTAAAACTATTTTTATAAAAATTAAGGATATATATGAAAATATGCTAAAATAAGGGACATCAATAATACTTTTTTGTTATAAATATATGCTCCTTTTGAATAACAATTAAAAACTACTTTAAATTAATTAGTTAAAAGAATATCAATCTACATTTATAGAAAGAAATTTCGAAATATTAAAAAATTCTAAATTAACACTAATATAAATTATTATAACTCATACACCAAAACACACGTATACCTTAGAGAAGATTCAAACTCGCTACATTGAATGCTTTCAAAAATTACCTAATCATGCTACAAGACAATTAGCTAATATCAATAATTAGAATTAGGAAAATAAATTGCTAAATTATCTAAACACGTCATTTATTAATAATTACTTAAATTAATAAATATATTATCAAATTATCATAAAAGTTATAAATAAAACTATGAATGTATCTAAATTTAAGTCTAATATAAAAATAAATGCAATGGTTGTTGCGGCACAAAGCTTGAGTTATTATTGTTTCACGGAGGACATGGGTTTGAAACCCTCAATAAACATAGTTTTTAATTTTTTTTAAAAGAACATCTTCAACCTCTAGTCGTGTCAACTCTATTCGGTTTTGACTCTAGGGGAAACCCCTCCGTATTTCACTATTATGGGGACGGAATTCGAACTTCTTGTTATCAGAGTTTTATTTTCGAGTGATTCATGGTCTCATTTTGAATCAAAAATGTCATTTTAAATAAAAAGTTAATGAATGATTCAAATTAATGCTCACGATAAATTGGATTTATTTTCTTCATTGTTTTTCAAGTTTAAGTTAACAGAATCACTCTAAAATCAATATTTATACAATTTATAATTTTCAGCACTTACACGGGAATTCCAATAAATTTTTAATTTGATGCTCTCACTAGTTTCTCAAACTTACTACTTACTTTCTAATGGTGTATATGAATGAATGACTGAAAAGAAAGAGAACCTGATGCCTTTATAAAGGCTCTGTCATCACGAACCTCGTATAGCCTCGTAACCAACGTACGGTTTCAACGAAACCGAACCGTTACCACCGTCCATCGTTCTGTTGCACTTCTTTCATGTTATAATAAAAACTAAGGGCATTAAAACTATTTTTTAAAAATATTTAGGATATATATGAAAATATGCTAAAATAAGGGACATCACTAATACTTTTTTGTTATAAATATATGCTCCTTTTGAATAACAATTAAACACTACTTTAAATTAATTAGTTAAAACAATATCAACCTACATTTAAAGAAAGAAATTTCGAAATATTACAAAATTCTAAATTAACACTAATATAAATTATTACAACTCACACTCCAAAACACACGTATACCTTAGAGAAGATTCAAACTCGCTACATTGAATGCTTTCAAAAAGTAGCTAATCATACTACAAGACAATTAGGTAATATCAATAATTAGAATTAGGAAAAAAATGCTAAATTATCTAAACACCTCATTTATTAATAATTACTTAAATTAATAAATATATTATCAAATTATCATAAAAGTTATAAATAAAACTATGAATGTATCTAAATTTAAGTCCAATATAAAAATAAAAGCAATGGCTGTTGCAGCACAAAGCATGAGTTATTATTGTTTCACGCAAGACTTGGGTTCGAAACCCTAAATAAACATAGTTTTTAATTTTTTTTAAAAGAACATCTTCAACCTCTAGTCGGGTCAACTCTACTCGGTTTTGACTCCAGGGGAAACCCCTCCGTATTTCACTATTATGGGGACGGAATTTGAACTTCTTGTTATCAGAGTTTTATTTTCGAGTGATTCATGGTCTCATTTTGAATCAAAAACGTCATTTTAAATAAAAAGTTAATGAATGATTCAAATTAATGCTCACGATAAATTGTATTTATTTTCTTCATTGTTTTTCAAGTTTAAGTTAACAGAATCACTCTAAAATCAATATTGACACAATTTATAATTTTCAGCACTTACACGGGAATTCCAATAAATTTTTGATTTGATCCTCTCACTAGTTTCTCAAACTTACTCTTTACTTTCTAATTGTGTATATGAATGAATGAGGGAAATGTGAGAGAACCTGATGCCTTTATAAAGGCTCTGTCATCACGAACCTCGTATAGCTTCGTAACCAACGTACGGTTTCAACGATACCGAACCATTACCATCGTACATCGTTCTGTTGCACTACTTTCATGTTATAATAAAAACTAAGGGCATTAAAACTATTTTTATAAAAATTAAGGATATATATGAAAATATGCTAAAATATGTAACATCACTAATACTTTTTTGTTATAAATATAAGCTCCTTTTGAATAACAATTAAACACTACTTTAAATTAATTAGTTAAAAGAATATCAATCTACATTTATAGAAAGAAATTTTGAAATATTACAAAATTCTAAATTAACACTAATATAAATTATTATAACTCACACACCAAAACACACGTATACCTTAGAGAAGATTCAAACTCGCTACATTGAATGCTTTCAAAAAGTAGCTAATCATGCTACAAGACAATTAGGTAACATCAATAATTAGAATTTGGAAAAAAATGCTAAATTATCTAAACACGTCATTTATTAATAATTACTTAAATTAATAAATATATTATCAAATTATCATAAAAGTAATAAATAAAACTATGAATGTATCTAAATTTAAGTCTAATATAAAAATAATTGCAATTGTTGTTGCTTCCTAATGCATGAGTTATTATTGTTTCACGCAGGACTTGGGTTTGAAACCCTCAATAAACATAGTTTTTGATTTTTTTTAAAAGAACATCTTCAACCTCTAGTCGGGTAAACTCTACTCGGTTTTGACTCCAGGAGAAACCTCTCCGTATTTTACTATTATGATGACGGAATTCGACCTTCGTTTTATCAAAGTTTTGTTTTCGAGTGATTCATGGTCTCTTTTTGAATCAAAAAGGTCAATTTAAATAAAAAGTTCATGAATGATTCAAATGAATGCTCACGATAAATTGGATTTATTTTCTTCATTGTTTTTCAAGTTTAAGTTAACAAAATCACTCTAAAATCAATATTAACACAATATATAATTTTCAGCGCTTACACAGGAATTCCAATAAATTTTTGATTTGATGCTCTCACTAGTTTCTCAAACTTACTCTTTACTTTCTAATTGTGTATATGAATGAATGAGGGAAAAGTGAGAGAACCTGATTATAAAGGCTCTCTCATCACGAACCTCGTATAGCTTTGTAACCAACGTATGGTTTCAACGAAACCGAACCGTTACCACCATCCATCGTTCTGTTGCATTACTTTCCTGTTATAATAAAAACTAAGGGCATTAAAACTATTTTTATAAAAATTAAGGATATATATGAAAATATGCTAAAATAAGGGACATGAATAATACTTTTCTGTTATAAATATATGCTCCTTTTGAATAACAATTAAACACTACTTTAAATTAATTAGTTAAAAGAATATCAATCTACATTTATAGAAAGAAATTTCGAAATATTAAAAAATTCTAAATTAACACTAATATAAATTATTATAACTCATACACCAAAACACAAGTATACCTTAGAAAAGATTCAAACTCGCCATATTGAATGCTTTCAAAAAGTACCTAATCATGCTACAAAACAATTAGCTAATATCAATAATTAGAATTAGGAAAATAAATTGCTAAATTATCTAAACACGTCATTTATTAATAATTACTTAAATTAATAAATATATTATCAAATTATCATAAAAGTTATAAATAAAACTATGAATGTATTTAAATTTAAGTCTAATATAAAAATAAATGCAATGGCTGTTGCAGCGCAAAGCATGAGTTATTATTGTTTCACGCAAGACTTGGGTTCGAAACCCTAAATAAACATAGTTTTTAATTTTTTTTAAAAGAACATCTTCAACCTCTAGTCCGGTCAACTCTACTCGGTTTTGACTCCAGGGGAAACCCCTCCATATTTCACTATTATGGGGACGGAATTCGAACTTCTTGTTATCAGAGTTTTATTTTCGAGTGATTCATGGTCTCATTTTGAATCAAATACGTCATTTTAAATAAAAAGTTAATGAATGATTCAAATGAAGGCTCACGATAAATTGTATTTATTTTCTTCATTGTTTTTCAAGTGTAAGTTAACAGAATCACTCTAAAATCAATATTGACATAATTTATAATTTTCAGCACTTACATGGGAATTCCAATAAAATTTTGATTTGATCCTCTCACTAGTTTCTCAAACTTACTCTTTACTTTCTAATTGTGTATATGAATGAATGAGGGAAATGTGAGAGAGCCTGATGCCTTTATAAAGGTCTGTCATCACGAACCTCGTATAGCTTCGTAACCAACGTACGGTTTCAACGAAACCGAACCATTACCATCGTACATCGTTCTGTTGCACTACTTTCATGTTAAAATAAAAACTAAGGGCATTAAAACTATTTTTATAAAAATTAAGGATATATATGAAAATATAAGAAAATATGGGACATCACTAATACTTTTTTGTTATAAATATAAGCTCCTTTTGAATAACAATTAAACACTACTTTAAATTAATTAGTTAAAACAATATCAATCTACATTTAAAGAATGAAATTTCGAAATATTACAGAATTTTAAATTAATACTAATATAAATTATTACAACTCACACACCAAAACACACGTATACCTTAGAGAAGATTGAAACTCGCTACATTGAATGCTTTCAAAAAGTACCTAATCATGCTACAAGACAATTAGCAAAGATCCATAATTAGAATTAGGAAAATAAATTGCTAAATTATCTAAACACGTCATTTATTAATAATTACTTAAATTAATAAATATATTATCAAATTATCATAAAAGTAATAAATAAAACTATGAATGTATCTAAATTTAAGTCTAATATAAAAATAATTGCAATGGTTGTTGCTTCCCAATGCATGAATTATTATTGTTTCACGCAGCACTTGGGTTTGAAACCCTCAATAAACATAGTTTTTGATTTTTTTTTAAAAGAACATCTTCAACCTCTAGTCGGGTCAATTCTACTCGGTTTTGACTCTAGGGGAAACCCATCCGTATTTTACTATTATGAGGACGGAATTCGACCTTCGTTTTATAAAAGTTTTGTTTTCGAGTGATTCATGGTCTCTTTTTGAATCAAAAAGGTCAATTTAAATAAAAAGTTAATGAATGATTCAAATGAATGCTCACGATAAATTGGATTTATTTTCTTCATTGTTTTTCAAGTTTAAGTTAACAGAATCACTCTAAAATCAATATTAACACAATATATAATTTTCAGCACTTACAGAGGAATTCCAATAAATTTTTGATTTGATGCTCTCACTAGTTTCTCAAACTTACTCTTTACTTTCTAATTGTGTATATGAATGAATTAGGGAAAAGTGAGATAACCTGATTATAAAGGCTCTCTCATCAAGAACCTCGTATAGCTTTGTAACCAACGTACGGTTTCAACGAAACCGAACCGTTACCACCATCCATCGTTCTGTTACACTACTTTCCTTTTATAATAAAAACTAAGGGCATTAAAACTATTTTTATAAAAATTAAGGATATATATGAAAATTTGCTAAAATAAGGGACATCAATAATACTTTTTTGTTATAAATATATGCTCCTTTTGAATAACAATTAAACACTACTTTAAATTAATTAGTTAAAAGAATATCAATCTACATTTATAGAAAGAAATTTCGAAATATTAAAAAATTCTAAATTAACACTAATATAAATTATTATAACTCATACACCAAAACACACGTATACCTTAGAGAAGATTCAAACTCGCTACATTGAATGCTTTCAAAAAGTACCTAATCATGCTACAAAACAATTAGCTAATATCAATAATTAGAATTAGGAAAATAAATTGCTAAATTATCTAAACACGTCATTTATTAATAATTACTAAAATTAATAAATATATTATCAAATTATCATAAAAGTTATAAATAAAACAATGAATGTATCTAAATTTAAGTCTAATATAAAAATAAATGCAATGGCTGTTGTAGCGCAAAGCATGAGTTATTATTGTTTCACGCAAGACTTGGGTTCGAAACCCTAAATAAACATAGTTTTTAATTTTTTTTAAAAGAACATCTTCAACCTCTAGTCCGGTCAACTCTACTCGGTTTTGACTCCATGGGAAACCCCTCCGTATTTCACTATCATGGGGACGGAATTCGAACTTCTTGTTATCAGAGTTTTATTTTCGAGTGATTCATGGTCTTATTTTGAATCAAAAACGTCATTTTAAATAAAAAGTTAATAAATGATTCAAATGAATGCTCACGATAAATTGTATTTATTTTCTTCATTGTTTTTCAAGTTTAATTTAACAGAATGACTCTAAAATCAATATTGACACAATTTATAATTTTCAGCACTTACACGGGAATTCCAATAAATTTTTGATTTGATGCTCTCACTAGTTTCTCAAACTTACTCTTTACTTTCTAATTGTGTATATGAATGAAGGAGGGAAAAGTGAGAGAACCAGATTATAAAGGCTCTGTCATCACGAACCTCGTATAGCTTCCTAACCAACGTACGGTTTCAACGAAACCGAACCATTACCATCGTACATCGTTCTGTTGCACTACATTCATGTTAAAATAAAAACTAAGGGCATTAAAACTATTTTTATAAAAATTAAGGATATATATGAAAATATAATAAAATATGGGACATCACTAATACTTTTTTGTTATAAATATAAGCTCCTTTTGAATAACAATTAAACACTACTTTAAATTAATTAGTTAAAACAATATCAATCTACATTTAAAGAATGAAATTTCGAAATATTACAGAATTTTAAATTAATACTAATATAAATTATTACAACTCACACACCAAAACACACGTATACCTTAGAGAAGATTGAAACTCGCTACATTGAATGCTTTCAAAAAGTACCTAATCATGCTAAAAGACAATTAACAAAGATCCATAATTAGAATTAGGAAAATAAATTGCTAAATTATCTAAACACGTCATTTATTAATAATTACTTAAATTAATAAATATATTATCAAATTATCATAAAAGTAATAAATAAAACTATGAATGTATCTAAATTTAAGTCTAATATAAAAATAATTGCAATGGTTGTTGCTTCCCAATGCATGAATTATTATTGTTTCACACAGCACTTGGGTTTGAAACCCTCAATAAACATAGTTTTTGATTTTTTTTAAAAGAACATCTTCAACCTCTAGTCGGGTCAACTCTACTCGGTTTTGACTCTAGGGGAAACCCCTCCGTATTTTACTATTATGAGGACGGAATTCGACCTTCGTTTTATCAAAGTTTTGTTTTCGAGTGATTCATGGTCTCTTTTTGAATCAAAAAGGTCGATTTAAATAAAAAGTTAATGAATGATTCAAATGAATGCTCACGATAAATTGGATTTATTTTCTTCATTGTTTTTCAAGTTTAAGTTAACAGAATCACTCTAAAATCAATATTAACACAATATATAATTTTCAGCACTTACAGAGGAATTCCAATAAATTTTTGATTTGATGCTCTCACTAGTTTCTCAAACTTACTCTTTACCTTCTAATTGTGTATATGAATGAATTAGGGAAAAGTGAGAGAACCTGATTATAAAGGCTCTCTCATCAAGAACCTCGTATAGCTTTGTAACCAACGTACGGTTTCAACGAAACCGAACCGTTACCACCATCCATCGTTCTGTTGCACTACTTTCCTTTTATAATAAAAACTAAGGGCATTAAAACTATTTTTATGAAAATTAAGGATATATATGAAAATTTGCTAAAATAAGGGACATCAATAATACTTTTTTGTTATAAATATATGCTCCTTTTGAATAACAATTAAACACTACTTTAAATTAATTAGTTAAAAGAATATCAATCTACATTTATAGAAAGAAATTTCGAAATATTAAAAAATTCTAAATTAACACTAATATAAATTATTATAACTCATACACCAATACACACGTATACCTTAGAGAAGATTCAAACTCGCTACATTGAATGCTTTCAAAAAGTACCTAATCATGCTACAAAACAATTAGCTAATATCAATAATTAGAATTAGGAAAATAAATTGCTAAATTATCTAAACACGTCATTTATTAATAATTACTTAAATTAATAAATATATTATCAAATTATCATAAAAGTTATAAATAAAACTATGAATGTATCTAAATTTAAGTCTAATATAAAAATAAATGCAATGGCTGTTGTAGCGCAAAGCATGAGTTATTATTGTTTCACGGAAGACTTGGGTTCGAAACGCTAAATAAACATAGTTTTTAATTTTTTTTAAAAGAACATCTTCAACCTCTAGTCCGGTCAACTCTACTCGGTTTTGACTCCATGGGAAACCCCTCCGTATTTCACTATTATGGGGACGGAATTCGAACTTCTTGTTATCAGAGTTTTATTTTCGAGTGATTCATGGTCTCATTTTGAATTAAAAACGTCATTTTAAATAAAAAGTTAATAAATGATTCAAATGAATGCTCACGATAAATTGTATTTATTTTCTTCATTGTTTTTCAAGTTTAAGTTAACAGAATCACTCTAAAATCAATATTGACACAATTTATAATTTTCAGCACTTACACGGGAATTCCAATAAATTTTTGATTTGATGCTCTCACTAGTTTCTCAAACTTACTCTTTACTTTCTAATTGTGTATATGAATGAAGGAGGGAAAAGTGAGAGAACCAGATTATAAAGGCTCTGTCATCACGAACCTCGTATAGCTTCGTAACCAACGTACGGTTTCAACGAAACCGAACCATTACCATCGTACATCGTTCTGTTGCACTGCTTTCATGTTATAATAAAAACTAAGGGCATTAAAACTATTTTTATAAAAATTAAGGATATATATGAAAATATGCTAAAATATGGGACATCACTAATACTTTTTTGTTATAAATATAAGCTCCTTTTGAATAACAATTAAACACTACTTTAAATTAATTAGTTAAAAGAATATCAATCTACATTTATAGAAAGAAATTTCGAAATATTACAAAATTCTAAATTAACACTAATATAAATTATTATAACTCACACACCAAAACACACGTATACCTTAGAGAAGATTCAAACTCGCTACATTGAATGCTTTCAAAAAGTAGCTAATCATGCTACAAGACAATTAGGTAACATCAACAACTAGAATTTGGAAAAAAAATGCTAAATTATCTAAACACGTCATTTATTAATAATTACTTAAATTAATAAATATATTATCAAATTATCATAAAAGTAATAAATAAAACTATGAATGTATCTAAATTTAAGTCTAATATAAAAATAATTGCAATGGTTGTTGCTTCCCAATGCATGAGTTATTATTGTTTCACGTAGCACTTGGGTTTGAAACCCTCAATAAACATAGTTTTTGATTTTTTTAAAAGAACATCTTCAACCTCTAGTCGGGTCAACTCTACTCGGTTTTGACTCCAGGGGAAACCCCTCTGTATTTTACTATTATGAGGACGGAATTCGACCTTCGTTTTATCAAAGTTTTGTTTTCGAGTGATTCATGGTCTCTTTTTGAATCAAAAAGGTCAATTTAAATAAAAAGTTAATGAATGATTCAAATGAATGCTCGCGATAAATTGGATTTATTTTCTTCATTGTTTTTGAAGTTTAAGTTAAAAGAATCACTCTAAAATCAATATTGACACAATATATAATTTTCAGCACTTACACAGGAATTCCAATAAATTTTTGATTTGATGCTCTCACTAGTTTCTCAAACTTACTCTTTACTTTCTAATTGTGTATATGAATGAATGAGGGAAAAGTGAGAGAACCTGATTATAAAGGCTCTCTCATCACGAACCTCGTATAGCTTTGTAACCAACGTACGGTTTCAACGAAACCGAACCGTTACCACCATCCATCGTTCTGTTGCACTACTTTCATGTTACAATAAAAACTAAGGGCATTAAAACTATTTTTATAAAAATTAAGGATATATATGAAAATATGCTAAAATAAGGGACATCAATAATACTTTTTTGTTATAAATATATGCTCCTTTTGAATAACAATTAAAAACTACTTTAAATTAATTAGGTAAAAGAATATCAATCTACATTTATAGAAAGAAATTTCGAAATATTAAAAAATTCTAAATTAACACTAATATAAATTATTATAACTCATACACCAAAACACACGTATACCTTAGAGAAGATTCAAACTCGCTACATTGAATGCTTTCAAAAAGTAGCTAATCATACTACAAGACAATTAGGTAATATCAATAATTAGAATTAGGAAAAAAAATGCTAAATTATCTAAACACCTCATTTATTAATAATTACTTAAATTAATAAATATATTATCAAATTATCATAAAAGTTATAAATAAAACTATGAATGTATCTAAATTTAAGTCTAATATAAAAATAAAAGCAATGGCTGTTGCAGCGCAAAGCATGAGTTATTATTGTTTCACGCAAGACTTGGGTTCGAAACCCTCAATAAACATAGTTTTTAATTTTTTTTAAAAGAACATCTTCAACCTCTAGTCGGGTCAACTCTACTCGGTTTTGACTCCAGGGGAAACCCCTCCGTATTTCACTATTATGGGGACGGAATTCAAAATTCTTGTTATCAGAGTTTTATTTTCGAGTGATTCATGGTCTCATTTTGAATCAAAAACGTCATTTTAAATAAAAAGTTAATGAATGATTCAAATTAATGCTCACGATAAATTGTATTTATTTTCTTCACTGTTTTTCAAGTTTAAGTTAACAGAATCACTCTAAAATCAATATTGACACAATTTATAATTTTCAGCACTTACACGGGAATTCCAATAAATTTTTGATTTGATCCTCTCACTAGTTTCTCAAACTTACTCTTTACTTTCTAATTGTGTATATGAATGAATGAGGGAAATGTGAGAGAACCTGATGCCTTTATAAAGGCTCTGTCATCACGAACCTCGTATAGCTTCGTAACCAACGTACGGTTTCAACGATACCGAACCATTACCATCGTACATCGTTCTGTTGCACTACTTTCATGTTATAATAAAAACTAAGGGCATTAAAACTATTTTTATAAAAATTAAGGATATATATGAAAATATGCTAAAATATGTAACATCACTAATACGTTTTTGTTATAAATATAAGCTCCTTTTGAATAACAATTAAACACTACTTTAAATTAATTAGTTAAAAGAATATCAATCTACATTTATAGAAAGAAATTTTGAAATATTACAAAATTCTAAATTAACACTAATATAAATTATTATAACTCACACACCAAAACACACGTATACCTTAGAGAAGATTCAAACTCGCTACATTGAATGCTTTCAAAAAGTAGCTAATCATGCTACAAGACAATTAGGTAACATCAATAATTAGAATTTGGAAAAAAATGCTAAATTATCTAAACACGTCATTTATTAATAATTACTTAAATTAATAAATATATTATCAAATTATCATAAAAGTAATAAATAAAACTATGAATGTATCTAAATTTAAGTCTAATATAAAAATAATTGCAATTGTTGTTGCTTCCTAATGCATGAGTTATTATTGTTTCACGCAGGACTTGGGTTTGAAACCCTCAATAAACATAGTTTTTGATTTTTTTTAAAAGAACATCTTCAACCTCTAGTCGGGTAAACTCTACTCGGTTTTGACTCCAGGGGAAACCTCTCCGTATTTTACTATTATGAGGACGGAATTCGACCTTCGTTTTATCAAAGTTTTGTTTTCGAGTGATTCATGGTCTCTTTTTGAATCAAAAAGGTCAATTTAAATAAAAAGTTAATGAATGATTCAAATGAATGCTCACGATAAATTGAATTTATTTTCTTCATTGTTTTTCAAGTTTAAATTAACAGAATCACTCTAAATTCAATATTGACACAATTTATAATTTTCAGCACTTACACGAGAATTTCAATAAATTTTTGATTTGATGCTCTCACTAGTTTCTCAAACTTACTCTTTACTTTCTAATTGTGTATATGAATGAATGAGGGAAAAGTGAGAGAACCTGATTATAAAGGCTCTCTCATCACGAACCTCGTATAGCTTTGTAACCAACGTACGGTTTCAACGAAACTGAACCGTTACCACCATCCATCGTTCTGTTGCACTACTTTCCTATTATAATAAAAACTAAGGGCATTAAAACTATTTTTATAAAAATTAAGGATATATATGAAAATATGCTAAAATAAGGGACATGAATAATACTTTTCTGTTATAAATATATGCTCCTTTTGAATAACAATTAAACACTACTTTAAATTAATTAGTTAAAAGAATATCAATCTACATTTATAGAAAGAAATTTCGAAATATTAAAAAATTCTAAATTAACACTAATATAAATTATTATAACTCATACACCAAAACACACGTATACCTTAGAGAAGATTCAAACTCGCTATATTGAATGCTTTCAAAAAGTACCTAATCATGCTACAAAACAATTAGCTAATATCAATAATTAGAATTAGGAAAATAAATTGCTAAATTATTTAAACACGTCATTTATTAATAATTACTTAAATTAATAAATATATTATCAAATTATCATAAAAGTTATAAATAAAACTATGAATGTATTTAAACTTAAGTCTAATATAAAAATAAATGCAATGGCTGTTGCAGCGCAAAGCATGAGTTATTATTGTTTCACGCAAGACTTGGGTTCGAAACCCTAAATAAACATAGTTTTTAATTTTTTTTAAAAGAACATCTTCAACCTCTAGTCCGGTCAACTCTACTCGGTTTTGACTCCAGGGGAAACCCCTCCGTATTTCACTATTATGGGGACGGAATTCGAACTTCTTGTTATCAGAGTTTTATTTTCGAGTGATTCATGGTCTCATTTTGAATCAAATACGTCATTTTAAATAAAAAGTTAATGAATGATTCAAATGAATGCTCACGATAAATTGTATTTATTTTCTTCATTGTTTTTCAAGTTTAAGTTAACAGAATCACTCTAAAATCAATATTGACACAATTTATAATTTTCAGCACTTACACGGGAATTCCAATAAATTTTTGATTTGATCCTCTCACTAGTTTCTCAAACTTACTCTTTACTTTCTAATTGTGTATATGAATGAATGAGGGAAATGTGAGAGAGCCTGATGCCTTTTTAAAGGCTCTGTCATCACGAACCTCGTATAGCTTCGTAACCAACGTACGGTTTCAACGAAACCGAACCATTACCATCGTACATCGTTCTGTTGCACTACTTTCATGTTAAAATAAAAACTAAGGGCATTAAAACTATTTTTATAAAAATTAAGGATATATATGAAAATATGCTAAAATATGGGACATCACTAATACTTTTTTGTTATAAATATAAGCTCCTTTTGAATAACAATTAAACACTACTTTAAATTAATTAGTTAAAACAATATCAATCTACATTTAAAGAATGAAATTTCGAAATATTACAGAATTTTAAATTAATACTAATATAAATTATTACAACTCACACACCAAAACACACGTATACCTTAGAGAAGATTGAAACTCGCTACATTGAATGCTTTCAAAAAGTACCTAATCATGCTACAAGACAATTAGCAAAGATCCATAATTAGAATTAGGAAAATAAATTGCTAAATTATCTAAACACGTCATTTATTAATAATTACTTAAATTAATAAATATATTATCAAATTATCATAAAAGTAATAAATAAAACTATGAATGTATCTAAATTTAAGTCTAATATAAAAATAATTGCAATGGTTGTTGCTTCCCAATGCATGAATTATTATTGTTTCACGGAGCACTTGGGTTTAAAACCCTCAATAAACATAGTTTTTGATTTTTTTTAAAAGAACATCTTCAACCTCTAGTCGGGTCAACTCTACTCGGTTTTGACTCTAGGGGAAAACCCTCCGTATTTTACTATTATGAGGACGGAATTCGACCTTCGTTTTATCAAAGTTTTGTTTTCGAGTGATTCATGGTCTCTTTTTGAATCAAAAAGGTCAATTTAAAGAAAAAGTTAATGAATGATTCAAATGAATGCTCACGATAAATTGGATTTATTTTCTTCATTGTTTTTCAAGTTTAAGTTAACAGAATCACTCTAAAATCAATATTAACACAATATATAATTTTCAGCACTTACAGAGGAATTCCAATAAATTTTTGATTTGATGCTCTCACTAGTTTCTCAAACTTACTCTTTACTTTCTAATTGTGTATATGAATGAATTAGGGAAAAGTGAGAGAACCTGATTATAAAGGCTCTCTCATCAAGAACCTCGTATAGCTTTGTAACCAACGTACGGTTTCAACGAAACCGAACCGTTACCACCATCCATCGTTCTGTTGCACTACTTTCCTTTTATAATAAAAACTAAGGGCATTAAAACTATTTTTATAAAAATTAAGGATATATATGAAAATATGCTAAAATAAGGGACATCAATAATACTTTTTTGTTATAAATATATGCTCCTTTTGAATAACAATTAAAAACTACTTTAAATTAATTAGTTAAAAGAATATCAATCTACATTTATAGAAAGAAATTTCGAAATATTAAAAAATTCTAAATTAACACTAATATAAATTATTATAACTCATACACCAAAACACACGTATACCTTAGAGAAGATTCAAACTCGCTACATTGAATGCTTTCAAAAAGTACCTAATCATGCTACAAAACAATTAGCTAATATCAATAATTAGAATTAGGAAAATAAATTGCTAAATTATCTAAACACGTCATTTATTAATAATTACTTAAATTAATAAATATATTATCAAATTATCATAAAAGTTATAAATAAAACTATGAATGTATCTAAATTTAAGTCTAATATAAAAATAAATGCAATGGGTGTTGTAGCACAAAGCATGAGTTATTATTGTTTCACGGAAGACTTGGGTTCGAAACCCTAAATAAACATAGTTTTTAATTTTTTTTAAAAGAACATCTTCAACCTCTAGTCCGGTCAACTCTACTCGGTTTTGACTCCAGGGGAAACCCCTCCGTATTTCACTATTATGGGGACGGAATTCGAACTTCTTGTTATCAGAGTTTTATTTTCGAGTGATTCATGGTCTCATTTTGAATCAAATACGTCATTTTAAATAAAAAGTTAATGAATGATTCAAATGAATGCTCACGATAAATTGTATTTATTTTCTTCATTGTTTTTCAAGTTTAAGTTAACAGAATCACTCTAAAATCAATATTGACACAATTTATAATTTTCAGCACTTACACGGGAATTCCAATAAATTTTTGATTTGATGCTCTCACTAGTTTCTCAAACTTACTCTTTACTTTCTAATTGTGTATATGAATGAAGGAGGGAAAAGTGAGAGAACCAGATTATAAAGGCTCTGTCATCACGAACCTCGTATAGCTTCGTAACCAACGTACGGTTTCAACGAAACCGAACCATTACCATCGTACATCGTTCTGTTGCACTACTTTCATGTTAAAATAAAAACTAAGGGCATTAAAACTATTTTTATAAAAATTAAGGATATATATGAAAATATGCTAAAATATGGGACATCACTAATACTTTTTTGTTATAAATATAAGCTCCCTTTGAATAACAATTAAACACTACTTTAAATTAATTAGTTAAAACAATATCAATCTACATTTAAAGAATGAAATTTCGAAAATTAAAGAATTTTAAATTAATACTAATATAAATTATTACCACTCACACACCAAAACACACGTATACCTTAGAGAAGATTGAAACTCGCTACATTGAATGCTTTCAAAAAGTACCTAATCATGCTAAAAGACAATTAACAAAGATCCATAATTAGAATTAGGAAAATAAATTGCTAAATTATCTAAACACGTCATTTATTAATAATTACTTAAATTAATAAATATATTATCAAATTATCATAAAAGTAATAAATAAAACTATGAATGTATCTAAATTTAAGTCTATATAAAAATAATTGCAATGGTTGTTGCTTCCCAATGCATGAATTATTATTGTTTCACGCAGCACTTGGGTTGGAAACCCTCAATAAACATAGTTTTTGATTTTTTTTAAAAGAACATCTTCAACCTCTAGTCGGGTCAACTCTACTCGGTTTTGACTCTAGGGGAAACCCCTCCGTATTTTACTATTATGGGGACGGAATTCGAACTTCTTGTTATCAGAGTTTTATTTTCGAGTGATTCATGGTCTCATTTTGAATCAAAAATGTCATTTTAAATAAAAAGTTAATGAATGATTCAAATTAATGCTCACGATAAATTGGATTTATTTTCTTCATTGTTTTTCAAGTTTAAGTTAACAGAATCACTCTAAAATCAATATTAACACAATATATAATTTTCAGCACTTACAGAGGATTTCCAATAAATTTTTGATTTGATGCTCTCACTAGTTTCTCAAACTTACTCTTTACTTTCTAATTGTGTATATGAATGAATTAGGGAAAAGTGAGAGAACCTGATTATAAAGGCTCTCTCATCAAGAACCTCGTATAGCTTTGTAACCAACGTACGGTTTCAACGAAACCGAACCGTTACCACCATCCATCGTTCTGTTGCACTACTTTCCTTTTATAATAAAAACTAAGGGCATTAAAACTATTTTTATGAAAATTAAGGATATATATGAAAATTTGCTAAAATAAGGGACATCAATAATACTTTTTTGTTATAAATATATGCTCCTTTTGAATAACAATTAAACACTACTTTAAATTAATTAGTTAAAAGAATATCAATCTACATTTATAGAAAGAAATTTCGAAATATTAAAAAATTCTAAATTAACACTAATATAAATTATTATAACTCATACACCAAAACACACGTATACCTTAGAGAAGATTCAAACTCGCTACATTGAATGCTTTCAAAAAGTACCTAATCATGCTACAAAACAATTAGCTAATATCAATAATTAGAATTAGGAAAATAAATTGCTAAATTATCTAAACACGTCATTTATTAATAATTACTTAAATTAATAAATATATTATCAAATTATCATAAAAGTTATAAATAAAACTATGAATGTATCTAAATTTAAGTCTAATATAAAAATAAATGCAATGGCTGTTGTAGCGCAAAGCATGAGTTATTATTGTTTCACGGAAGACTTGGGTTCGAAACCCAAAATAAACATAGTTTTTAATTTTTTTTAAAAGAACATCTTCAACCTCTAGTCCGGTCAACTCTACTCGGTTTTGACTCCATGGGAAACCCCTCCGTATTTCACTATTATGAGGACGGAATTCGAACTTTTGTTATCAGAGTTTTATTTTCGAGTGATTCAGGGTCTCATTTTGAATCAAAAACGTCATTTTAAATAAAAAGTTAATAAATGATTCAAATGAATGCTCACGATAAAATGTATTTATTTTCTTCATTGTTTTTCAAGTTGAAGTTAACAGAATCACTCTAAAATCAATATTGACACAATTTATAATTTTCAGCACTTACACGGGAATTCAAATAAATTTTTGATTTGATGCTCTCACTAGTTTCTCAAACGTACTCTTTACTTTCTAATTGTGTATATGAATGAAGGAGGGAAAAGTGAGAGAACCAGATTATAAAGGCTCTGTCATCACGAACCTCGTATAGCTTCGTAACCAACGTACGGTTTCAACGAAACCGAACCATTACCATCGTACATCGTTCTTTTGCACTACTTTCATGTTATCATAAAAACTAAGGGCATTAAAACCATTTTTATAAAAATTAAGGATATATATGAAAATATGCTAAAATATGGGACATCACTAATACTTTTTTGTTATAAATATAAGCTCCTTTTGAATAACAATTAAACACTACTTTAAATTAATTAGTTAAAACAATATCAATCTACATTTATAGAAAGAAATTTCTAAATATTACAAAATTCTAAATTAACACTAATATAAATTATTATAACTCACACACCAAAACACACGTATACCTTAGAGAAGATTCAAACTCGCTACATTGAATGCTTTCAAAAAGTAGCAAATCATGCTACAAGACAATTAGGTAACATCAACAACTAGAATTTGGAAAAAAAATGCTAAATTATCTAAACACGTCATTTATTAATAATTACTTAAATTAATAAATATATTATCAAATTATCATAAAAGTAATAAATAAAACTATGAATGTATCTAAATTTAAGTCTAATATAAAAATAATTGCAATGGTTGTTGCTTCCCAATGCATGAGTTATTATTGTTTCACGTAGCACTTGGGTTTGAAACCCTCAATAAACATAGTTTTTGATTTTTTTTAAAAGAACATCTTCAACCTCTAGTCGGGTCAACTCTACTCGGTTTTGACTCCAGGGGAAACCCCTCCGTATTTTACTATTATGAGGACGGAATTCGACCTTCGTTTTATCAAAGTTTGGTTTTCGAGTGATTCATGGTCTCTTTTTGAATCAAAAAGGTCAATTTAAATAAAAAGTTAATGAATGATTCAAATGAATGCTCGCGATAAATTGGATTTATTTTCTTCATTGTTTTTGAAGTTTAAGTTAAAAGAATCACTCTAAAATCAATATTGACACAATATATAATTTTCAGCACTTACACAGGAATTCCAATAAATTTTTGATTTGATGCTCTCACTAGTTTCTCAAACTTACTCTTTACTTTCTAATTGTGTATATGAATGAATGAGGGAAAAGTGAGAGAACCTGATTATAAAGGCTCTCTCATCACGAACCTTGTATAGCTTTGTAACCAACGTACGGTTTCAACGAAACCGAACCGTTACCACCATCCATCGTTCTGTTGCACTACTTTCATGTTACAATAAAAACTAAGGGCATTAAAACTATTTTTATAAAAATTAAGGATATATATGAAAATATGCTAAAATAAGGGACATCAATAATACTTTTTTGTTATAAATATATGCTCCTTTTGAATAACAATTAAAAACTACTTTAAATTAATTAGTTAAAAGAATATCAATCTACATTTATAGAAAGAAATTTCGAAATATTAAAAAATTCTAAATTAACACTAATATAAATTATTATAACTCATACACCAAAACACACGTATACCTTAGAGAAGATTCAAACTCGCTACATTGAATGCTTTCAAAAATTACCTAATCATGCTACAAGACAATTAGCTAATATCAATAATTAGAATTAGGAAAATAAATTGCTAAATTATCTAAACACGTCATTTATTAATAATTACTTAAATTAATAAATATATTATCAAATTATTATAAAAGTTATAAATAAAACTATGAATGTATCTAAATTTAAGTCTAATATAAAAATAAATGCAATGGCTGTTGCAGCGCAAAACATGAGTTATTATTGTTTCACGCAAGACTTGGGTTCAAAACCCTAAATAAACATAGTTTTTAATTTTTTTTAAAAGAACATCTTCAACCTCTAGTCCGGTCAACTCTACTCGGTTTTGACTCCAGGGGAAACCCCTCCATATTTCACTATTATGGGGACGGAATTCGAACTTCTTGTTATCAACGTTTTATTTTCGAGTGATTCATGGTCTCATTTTGAATCAAAAACGTCATTTTAAATAAAAAGTTAATGAATGATTCAAATGAATGCTCACGATAAATTGTATTTATTTTCTTCATTGTTTTTCAAGTTTATGTTAACAGAATCACTCTAAAATCAATATTGACACAATTTATAATTTTCACCACTTACACGGGAATTCCAAAAAATTTTTGATTTGATCCTCTCACTAGTTTCTCAAACTTACTCTTTACTTTCTAATTGTGTATATGAATGAATGAGGGAAATGTGAGAGAGCCTGATGCCTTTATAAAGGCTCTGTCATCACGAACCTCGTATAGCTTTGTAACCAACGTACGGTTTCAACGAAACCGAACCGTTACCACCATCCATCGTTCTGTTGCACTACTTTCATGTTACAATAAAAACTAAGGGCATTAAAACTATTTTTATAAAAATTAAGGATATATATGAAAATATGCTAAAATAAGGGACATCACTAATACTTTTTTGTTATAAATATATGCTCCTTTTGAATAACAATTAAACACTACTTTAAATTAATTAGTTAAAAGAATATCATTCTACATTTATAGAAAGAAATTTCGAAATATTACAAAATTCTAAATTAACAATAATATAAATTTTTGTAACTCACACACCAAAACACACGTATACCTTAGAAAAGATTCAAACTCGCTACATTGAATGCTTTCAAAAAGTACCTAATCATGCTACAATACAATTAGCTAATATCAATAATTATAATTAGGAAAAAATGCTAAATTATCTAAACACGTCATTCATTAATAATTACTTAATTTAACAAATATATTATCAAATTATCATAAGAGTTATAAATAAAACTATGAATGTATCTAAATTTAAGCCTAATATAAAAATAAATGCAATGGCTGTTGCAGCCCAATGCATGAGTTATTATTGTTTCACGCAGAACTTGGGTTTGAAACCCTCAATAAACATAGTTTTTGATTTTTTTTAAAAGAACATCTTCAACCTCTAGTCGAGTCAACTCTACTCGGTTTGAACTACAGGGGAAACCCCTCCATATTTCACTATTATGGGGACGAAATTCGACCTTCTTTTTATCAGAGTTTTATTTTCAAGTGATTCATGGTCTCATTTTGAATCAAAAACGTCATTTTAAATAAAAAGTTAATGAATGATTCAAATGAATGCTCACGATAAATTGGATTTATTTTCTTCATTGTTTTTCAAGTTTAAATTAAAAGAATCACTCTAAAATCAATATTGACACAATATATAATTTTTAGCACTTACACAGGAATTCCAATAAATTTTTGATTTGATGCTCTCACTAGTTTCTCAAACTTACTCTTTACTTTCTAATTGTGTATATGAATGAATGAGGGAAAAGTGAGAGAACCTGATTATAAAGGCTCTCTCATCACGAACCTCGTATAGCTTTGTAACCAACGTACGGTATCAACGAAACCGAAGCGTTACCACGATGCATCGTTCTGTTGCACTACTTTCATGTTATAATAAAAACTATGGGCATTAAAACTATTTTTATAAAAATTAAGGATATATATGAAAATATGCTAAAATAAGGGACATCAATAATACTTTTTTGTTATAAATATATGCTCCTTTTGAATAACAATTAAACACTACTTTAAATTAACTAGTTAAAAGAATATCAATCTACATTTAAAGAAAGAAATTTTGAAATATTACAAAATTCTAAATTAACAATAATATAAATTTTTATAAGTCACACACCAAAACACACGTATACCTTAGAAAAGATTCAAACTCGCTACATTGAATGCTTTCCAAAAGTACCTAATCATGCTACAAGACAATTAGCTAATATCAATAATTAGAATTAGGAAAAAAAATGCTAAATTATCTGAACACGTCATTTATTAATAATTACTTAATTTAATAAATATATAATCAAATTATCATAAGTGTTATAAATAAAACTATGATTGTATCTAAATTTAATTCTAATATTAAAATAAATGCAATGGTTGTTGCAACCCAATGCATGAGTTATTATTGTTTCACGCATGACTTGGGTTCGAAACCCTCAATAAACATAGTTTTTGATTTTTTTTAAATGAACATGTTCAACCTCTAGTCGGGTCAACTCTACTCGGTTTTGACTCCAGGGGAAACCCCTCCGTATTTCACTATTATGGGGACGAAATTCGAAATTCTTTTTATCAGAGTTTTATTTTCGAGTGATTCATGGTCTCATTTTGAATCAAAAACGTCAATTTAAATAAAAAGTTAATGAATGATTCAAATGAATGCTCACGATAAATTGAATTTATTTTCTTCATTGTTTTTCAAGTTTAAATTAAAAGAATCACTCTAAATTCAATATTGACACAATTTATAATTTTCAGCACTTACACGGGAATTTCAATAAATTTTTGATTTGATGCCCTCACTAGTTTCTATAACTTACTCTTTACTTTCGAATGGTGTATATGAATGAATGAGGGAAAAGTGAGAGAACCTGATGCCTTTATAAAGGCTATGTCATCACGAACCTCGTATAGCTTTGTTACCAACATACGGTTTCAACGAAACCGAACCGTTACCACCGTCCATCTTTATGTTGCACTACTTTCATGTTATAATAAAAACTAAGGGCATTAAAACTATATTTTAAAAAATTAAGGATATATATGAAAATTTGCTAAAATAAGGGACATCACTAATACTTTTTTGTTATAAATACATGCTCCTTTTAAATAACAATTAAACACTACTTTAAATTAATTAGTTAAAAGAATATTAATCTACATTCTTAGAATGAAATTTCGAAATATTACAAACTTCTAAATTAACACTAACATAAATTTTTATAACTCACATACCAAAACACACGTATACCGTAGAAAAGATTCAAACTCGCTACATTGAATGCTTTCAAAAAGTACCTAATCATGCTACAAGAAAATTAGCTAATATCAATAATTATAATTTGGAAAAGAAATGCTAAATTATCTAAACACGTCATTTATTAATAATTACTTAAATTAATAAATATATTATCAAATTATCATAACAGTTATAAATAAAACTATGAATGTATCTAAATTTAAGTCTAATATAAAAATAAATGCAATGGTTGTTGCAACCCAATGCATGAGTTATTATTGTTTCACGCAGGACTTGGGTTTGAAACCCTCAATAAACATAGTTTTTGATTTTTTTTTAAAAGAACATCTTCAACCTCTAGTCGGGTCAACTCTACTCGGTTTTGACTACAGGGGAAACCCATCCATATTTCACTATTATGGGGACAAAATTCGACCTTCTTTTTATCAGAGTTTTATTTTCAAGTGATTCATGGTCTCATTTTGAATCAAAAACGTCATTTTAAATAAAAAGTTAATGAATGATTCAAATGAATGCTCACGATAAATTGGATTTATTTTCTTCATTATTTTTCAAGTTTAAATTAACAGAATCACTCTGAATTCAATATTGACACAATTTATAATTTTCAGCACTTACACAGGATTTCCAATAAATTTTTGATTTGATGCTCTCTCTAGTTTCTCAAACTTACTCTTTACTTTCTAATGGTGTATATGAATGAAAGAGTGAAAAGTGAGAGAACTTGATGCCTTTATAAAGGCTATGTCATCACGAACCTCGTATAGCTTTGTTACCTACGTATGGTTTCAACGAAAACTAAGGGCATTAAAACTATTTTTATAAATATTAAGGATATATATGAAAATATGCTAAAATAAGTGACATCACTAACACTTTTTTTTAATAAATATATGCTCCTTTTGAATAACAATTAAACACTACTTTAAATTAATTAGTTAAAAGAATATCAATCTACATTTAAAGAAAGAAATTTTGAAATATTACAAAATTCTTAATTAACAATAATATAAATTTTTATAACTCACACACCAAAACACACGTATACCTTAGAAAAGATTCAAACTCGCTACATTGAATGCTTTCAAAAAGTACCTAATCATGCAACAAGACAATTAGCTAATATCAATAATTAGAATTAGGAAAAAAAATGCTAAATTATCTGAACACGTCATTTATTAATAATTACTTAATTTAATAAATATATAATCAAATTATCATAAGTGTTAAAAATAAAACTATGAATGCATCTAAATTTAATTCTAATATTAAAATAAATGCAATGGTTGTTGCAACCCAATGCATGAGTTATTATTGTTTCACGCAGGACTTGGGTTCGACACCCTCAATAAACATAGTTTTTTATTTTTTTTAAAAGAACATCTTCAACCTCTAGTCGGGTCAACTCTACTCGGTTTTGAGTCCAGGGCAAACCCCTCCGTATTTCACTATTATGGGGACGAAATTCGACATTCATTTTATCAGAGTTTTATTTTCGAGTGATTCATGGTCTCATTTTGAATCAAAAACGTCATTTTAAATAAAAAGTTAATGAATGATTCAAATGAATGCTCACGATAAATTGTATTTATTTTCTTCATTGTTTTTCAAGTTTATGTTAACAGAATCACTCTAAAATCAATATTGACACAATTTATAATTTTCACCACTTACACGGGAATTCCAAAAAATTTTTGATTTGATCCTCTCACTAGTTTCTCAAACTTACTCTTTACTTTCTAATTGTGTATATGAATGAATGAGGGAAATGTGAGAGAGCCTGATGCCTTTATAAAGGCTCTGTCATCACGAACCTCGTATAGCTTTGTAACCAACGTACGGTTTCAACGAAACCGAACCGTTACCACCATCCATCGTTCTGTTGCACTACTTTCATGTTACAATAAAAACTAAGGGCATTAAAACTATTTTTATAAAAATTAAGGATATATATGAAAATATGCTAAAATAAGGGACATCACTAATACTTTTTTGTTATAAATATATGCTCCTTTTGAATAACAATTAAACACTACTTTAAATTAATTAGTTAAAAGAATATCATTCTACATTTATAGAAAGAAATTTCGAAATATTACAAAATTCTAAATTAACAATAATATAAATTTTTGTAACTCACACACCAAAACACACGTATACCTTAGAAAAGATTCAAACTCGCTACATTGAATGCTTTCAAAAAGTACCTAATCATGCTACAATACAATTAGCTAATATCAATAATTATAATTAGGAAAAAATGCTAAATTATCTAAACACGTCATTCATTAATAATTACTTAATTTAACAAATATATTATCAAATTATCATAAGAGTTATAAATAAAACTATGAATGTATCTAAATTTAAGCCTAATATAAAAATAAATGCAATGGCTGTTGCAGCCCAATGCATGAGTTATTATTGTTTCACGCAGAACTTGGGTTTGAAACCCTCAATAAACATAGTTTTTGATTTTTTTTAAAAGAACATCTTCAACCTCTAGTCGAGTCAACTCTACTCGGTTTGAACTACAGGGGAAACCCCTCCATATTTCACTATTATGGGGACGAAATTCGACCTTCTTTTTATCAGAGTTTTATTTTCAAGTGATTCATGGTCTCATTTTGAATCAAAAACGTCATTTTAAATAAAAAGTTAATGAATGATTCAAATGAATGCTCACGATAAATTGGATTTATTTTCTTCATTGTTTTTCAAGTTTAAATTAAAAGAATCACTCTAAAATCAATATTGACACAATATATAATTTTTAGCACTTACACAGGAATTCCAATAAATTTTTGATTTGATGCTCTCACTAGTTTCTCAAACTTACTCTTTACTTTCTAATTGTGTATATGAATGAATGAGGGAAAAGTGAGAGAACCTGATTATAAAGGCTCTCTCATCACGAACCTCGTATAGCTTTGTAACCAACGTACGGTATCAACGAAACCGAAGCGTTACCACGATGCATCGTTCTGTTGCACTACTTTCATGTTATAATAAAAACTATGGGCATTAAAACTATTTTTATAAAAATTAAGGATATATATGAAAATATGCTAAAATAAGGGACATCAATAATACTTTTTTGTTATAAATATATGCTCCTTTTGAATAACAATTAAACACTACTTTAAATTAACTAGTTAAAAGAATATCAATCTACATTTAAAGAAAGAAATTTTGAAATATTACAAAATTCTAAATTAACAATAATATAAATTTTTATAAGTCACACACCAAAACACACGTATACCTTAGAAAAGATTCAAACTCGCTACATTGAATGCTTTCCAAAAGTACCTAATCATGCTACAAGACAATTAGCTAATATCAATAATTAGAATTAGGAAAAAAAATGCTAAATTATCTGAACACGTCATTTATTAATAATTACTTAATTTAATAAATATATAATCAAATTATCATAAGTGTTATAAATAAAACTATGATTGTATCTAAATTTAATTCTAATATTAAAATAAATGCAATGGTTGTTGCAACCCAATGCATGAGTTATTATTGTTTCACGCATGACTTGGGTTCGAAACCCTCAATAAACATAGTTTTTGATTTTTTTTAAATGAACATGTTCAACCTCTAGTCGGGTCAACTCTACTCGGTTTTGACTCCAGGGGAAACCCCTCCGTATTTCACTATTATGGGGACGAAATTCGAAATTCTTTTTATCAGAGTTTTATTTTCGAGTGATTCATGGTCTCATTTTGAATCAAAAACGTCAATTTAAATAAAAAGTTAATGAATGATTCAAATGAATGCTCACGATAAATTGAATTTATTTTCTTCATTGTTTTTCAAGTTTAAATTAAAAGAATCACTCTAAATTCAATATTGACACAATTTATAATTTTCAGCACTTACACGGGAATTTCAATAAATTTTTGATTTGATGCCCTCACTAGTTTCTATAACTTACTCTTTACTTTCGAATGGTGTATATGAATGAATGAGGGAAAAGTGAGAGAACCTGATGCCTTTATAAAGGCTATGTCATCACGAACCTCGTATAGCTTTGTTACCAACATACGGTTTCAACGAAACCGAACCGTTACCACCGTCCATCTTTATGTTGCACTACTTTCATGTTATAATAAAAACTAAGGGCATTAAAACTATATTTTAAAAAATTAAGGATATATATGAAAATTTGCTAAAATAAGGGACATCACTAATACTTTTTTGTTATAAATACATGCTCCTTTTAAATAACAATTAAACACTACTTTAAATTAATTAGTTAAAAGAATATTAATCTACATTCTTAGAATGAAATTTCGAAATATTACAAACTTCTAAATTAACACTAACATAAATTTTTATAACTCACATACCAAAACACACGTATACCGTAGAAAAGATTCAAACTCGCTACATTGAATGCTTTCAAAAAGTACCTAATCATGCTACAAGAAAATTAGCTAATATCAATAATTATAATTTGGAAAAGAAATGCTAAATTATCTAAACACGTCATTTATTAATAATTACTTAAATTAATAAATATATTATCAAATTATCATAACAGTTATAAATAAAACTATGAATGTATCTAAATTTAAGTCTAATATAAAAATAAATGCAATGGTTGTTGCAACCCAATGCATGAGTTATTATTGTTTCACGCAGGACTTGGGTTTGAAACCCTCAATAAACATAGTTTTTGATTTTTTTTTAAAAGAACATCTTCAACCTCTAGTCGGGTCAACTCTACTCGGTTTTGACTACAGGGGAAACCCATCCATATTTCACTATTATGGGGACAAAATTCGACCTTCTTTTTATCAGAGTTTTATTTTCAAGTGATTCATGGTCTCATTTTGAATCAAAAACGTCATTTTAAATAAAAAGTTAATGAATGATTCAAATGAATGCTCACGATAAATTGGATTTATTTTCTTCATTATTTTTCAAGTTTAAATTAACAGAATCACTCTGAATTCAATATTGACACAATTTATAATTTTCAGCACTTACACAGGATTTCCAATAAATTTTTGATTTGATGCTCTCTCTAGTTTCTCAAACTTACTCTTTACTTTCTAATGGTGTATATGAATGAAAGAGTGAAAAGTGAGAGAACTTGATGCCTTTATAAAGGCTATGTCATCACGAACCTCGTATAGCTTTGTTACCTACGTATGGTTTCAACGAAAACTAAGGGCATTAAAACTATTTTTATAAATATTAAGGATATATATGAAAATATGCTAAAATAAGTGACATCACTAACACTTTTTTTTAATAAATATATGCTCCTTTTGAATAACAATTAAACACTACTTTAAATTAATTAGTTAAAAGAATATCAATCTACATTTAAAGAAAGAAATTTTGAAATATTACAAAATTCTTAATTAACAATAATATAAATTTTTATAACTCACACACCAAAACACACGTATACCTTAGAAAAGATTCAAACTCGCTACATTGAATGCTTTCAAAAAGTACCTAATCATGCTACAAGACAATTAGCTAATATCAATAATTAGAATTAGGAAAAAAAATGCTAAATTATCTGAACACGTCATTTATTAATAATTACTTAATTTAATAAATATATAATCAAATTATCATAAGTGTTAAAAATAAAACTATGAATGCATCTAAATTTAATTCTAATATTAAAATAAATGCAATGGTTGTTGCAACCCAATGCATGAGTTATTATTGTTTCACGCAGGACTTGGGTTCGACACCCTCAATAAACATAGTTTTTTATTTTTTTTAAAAGAACATCTTCAACCTCTAGTCGGGTCAACTCTACTCGGTTTTGAGTCCAGGGCAAACCCCTCCGTATTTCACTATTATGGGGACGAAATTCGACATTCATTTTATCAGAGTTTTATTTTCGAGTGATTCATGGTCTCATTTTGAATCAAAAACGTCAATTTAAATAAAAAGTTAATGAATGATTCAAATGAATGCTCACGATAAATTGGATTTATTTTCTTCATTGTTTTTCAAGTTTAAATTAACAGAATCACTCTAAATTCAATATTGACACAATTTATAATTTTCAGCACTTACACGAGAATTTCAATAAATTTTTTGATTTGATGCTCTCACTAGTTTCTCAAACTTACTCTTTACTTTCAAATTGTGTATATGAATGAATGAGGGAAAAGTGAGAGAACCTGATTATAAAGGCTCTCTCATCACAAACCTCGTATAGCTTTGTAACCAAGGTACGGTTTTAACGAAACCGAACCGTTACCACCATCCATCGTTCTGTTGCACTACTTTCATGTTATAATAAAAACTATGGGCATTAAAACTATTTTTATAAATATTAAGGATATATACGAAAATATGCTTAAATAAGGGACATCACTAACACTTTTTTTTAATAAATATATGCTCCTTTTGAATAACAATTAAGCACTACTTTAAATTAATTAGTTAAAAGAATATCAATCTACATTTAAAGAAAGAAATTTTGAAATATTAAAAAATTCTAAATTAACAATAATATAAATTTTTATAACTCACACACCAAAACACACGTATACCTTAGAAAAGATTCAAACTCGCTACATTGAATGCTTTCAAAAAGTACCTAATCATGCTACAAGACAATTAGCTAATATCAATAATTAGAATTAGGAAAAAATATGCTAAATTATCTGAACACGTCATTTATTAATAATTACTTAATTTAATAAATATATAATCAAATTATGATAAGTGTTATAAATAAAACTATGAATGTATCTAAATTTAATTCTAATATTAAAATAAATGCAATGGTTGTTGCAACCCAATGCATGAGTTATTATTGTTTCACGCAGGACTTGGGTTCGAAACCCTCAATAAACATAGTTTTTGATTTTTTTTAAAAGAACATCTTCAACCTCTAGTCGGGTCAACTCTACTCGGTTTTGACTCCAGGGCAAACCCCTCCGTATTTCACTATTATGGGGACGAAATTCGACATTCTTTTTATCAGAGTTTTTTTTTCGAGTGTTCATGGTCTCATTTTGAATCAAAAACGTCAATTTAAATAAAAAGTTAATGAATGATTCAAATGAATGCTCACGATAAATTGGATTTATTTTCTTCATTGTTTTTCAAGTTTAAATTAACAGAATCACTCTAAATTCAATATTGACACAATTTATAATTTTCAGCACTTACACGAGAATTTCAATAAATTTTTGATTTGATGCTCTCACTAGTTTCTCAAACTTACTCTTTACTTTCTAATTGTGTATATGAATGAATGAGGGAAAAGTGAGAGAACCTGATTATAAAGGCTCTCTCATCACAAACCTCGTATAGCTTTGTAACCAACGTACGGTTTCAACGAAACCGAACCGTTACCACCATCCATCGTTCTGTTGCACTACTTTCATGTTATAATAAAAACTATGGGCATTAAAACTATTTTTATAAATATTAAGGATATATACGAAAATATGCTTAAATAAGGGACATCACTAACACTTTTTTTTAATAAATATATGCTTCTTTTCAATAACAATTAAACACTACTTTAAATTAATTACTTAAAAGAATATCAATCTACATTTAAAGAAAGAAATTTTGAAATAATAAAAAATTCTAAATTAACAATAATATAAATTTTTATAACTCACACACCAAAACACACATATACCTTAGAAAAGATTCAAACTCGCTACATTGATTGCTTTCAAAAAGTACCTAATCATGCTACAAGACAATTAGCTAATATCAATAATTAGAATTAGGAAAAAATATGCTAAATTATCTGAACACGTCATTTATTAATAATTACTTAATTTAATAAATATATAATCCAATTATGATAAGTGTTATAAATAAAACTATGAATGTATCTAAATTTAATTCTAATATTAAAATAAATGCAATGGTTGTTGCAACCCAATGCATGAGTTATTATTGTTTCACGCAGGACTTTGGTTCGAAACCCTCAATAAACATAGTTTTTGATTTTTTTTAAAAGAACATCTTCAACCTCTAGTCGGGTCAACTCTACTCGGTTTTGACTCCAGGGCAAACCCCTCCATATTTCACTATTATGGGGACGAAATTCGACATTCTTTTTATTAGAGTTTTATTTTCGAGTGATTCATGGTCTCATTTTGAATCAAAAACGTCAATTTAAATAAAAAGTTAATGAATGATTCAAATGAATGCTCACGATAAATTCGATTTATTTTCTTCATTGTTTTTCAAGTTTAAATTAACAGAATCACTCTAAATTCAATATTGACACAATTTATAATTTACAGCACGTACACGAGAATTTCAATAAATTTTTGATTTGATGCTCTCACTAGTTTCTCAAACTTACTCTTTACTTTCTAATTGTGTAAATGAATGAATGAGGGAAAAGTGAGGGAACCTGATTATAAAGGCTCTCTCATCACAAACCTCGTATAGCTTTGTAACCAACGTACGGTTTCAACGAAACCGAACCGTTACCACCATCCATCGTTCTGTTGCACTACTTTCATGTTATAATAAAAACTATGGGCATTAAAACTATTTTTATAAATATTAAGGATATATACGAAAATATGCTTAAATAAGGGACATCACTAACACTTTTTTTAATAAATATATGCTCCTTTTGAATAACAATTAAACACTACTTTAAATTAATTAGTTAAAAGAATATCAATCTACATTTAAAGAAAGAAATTTTGAAATATTAAAAAATTCTAAATTAACAATAATATAAATTTTTATAACTCACACACCAAAACACACGTATACCTTAGAAAAGATTCAAACTCGCTACATTGATTGCTTTCAAAAAGTACCTAATCATGCTACAAGACAATTAGCTAATATCAATAATTAGAATTAGGAAAAAATATGCTAAATTATCTGAACACGTCATTTATTAATAATTACTTAATTTAATAAATATATAATCAAATTATGATAAGTGTTATAAATAAAACTATGAATGTATCTAAATTTAATTCTAATATTAAAATAAATGCAATGGTTGTTGCAACCCAATGCATGAGTTATTATTGTTTCACGCAGGACTTGGGTTCGAAACCCTCAATAAACATAGTTTTTGATTTTTTTTAAAAGAACATCTTCAACCTCTAGTCGGGTCAACTCTACTCGGTTTTGACTCCAGGGCAAACCCCTCCGTATTTCACTATTATGGGGACGAAATTCGACATTCTTTTTATCAGAGTTTTTTTTTCGAGTGATTCATGGTCTCATTTTGAATCAAAAACGTCAATTTAAATAAAAAGTTAATGAATGATTCAAATGAATGCTCACGATAAATTGGATTTATTTTCTTCATTGTTTTTCAAGTTTAAATTAACAGAATCACTCTAAATTCAATATTGACACAATTTATAATTTTCAGCACTTACACGAGAATTTCAATAAATTTTTGATTTGATGCTCTCACTAGTTTCTCAAACTTACTCTTTACTTTCTAATTGTGTATATGAATGAATGAGGGAAAAGTGAGAGAACCTGATTATAAAGGCTCTCTCATCACAAACCTCGTATAGCTTTGTAACCAACGTACGGTTTCAACGAAACCGAACCGTTACCACCATCCATCGTTCTGTTGCACTACTTTCATGTTATAATAAAAACTATGGGCATTAAAACTATTTTTATAAATATTAAGGATATATACGAAAATATGCTTAAATAAGGGACATCACTAACACTTTTTTTTAATAAATATATGCTTCTTTTCAATAACAATTAAACACTACTTTAAATTAATTACTTAAAAGAATATCAATCTACATTTAAAGAAAGAAATTTTGAAATAATAAAAAATTCTAAATTAACAATAATATAAATTTTTATAACTCACACACCAAAACACACATATACCTTAGAAAAGATTCAAACTCGCTACATTGATTGCTTTCAAAAAGTACCTAATCATGCTACAAGACAATTAGCTAATATCAATAATTAGAATTAGGAAAAAATATGCTAAATTATCTGAACACGTCATTTATTAATAATTACTTAATTTAATAAATATATAATCCAATTATGATAAGTGTTATAAATAAAACTATGAATGTATCTAAATTTAATTCTAATATTAAAATAAATGCAATGGTTGTTGCAACCCAATGCATGAGTTATTATTGTTTCACGCAGGACTTTGGTTCGAAACCCTCAATAAACATAGTTTTTGATTTTTTTTAAAAGAACATCTTCAACCTCTAGTCGGGTCAACTCTACTCGGTTTTGACTCCAGGGCAAACCCCTCCATATTTCACTATTATGGGGACGAAATTCGACATTCTTTTTATCAGAGTTTTATTTTCGAGTGATTCATGGTCTCATTTTGAATCAAAAACGTCAATTTAAATCAAAAGTTAATGAATGATTCAAATGAATGCTCACGATAAATTCGATTTATTTTCTTCATTGTTTTTCAAGTTTAAATTAACAGAATCACTCTAAATTCAATATTGACACAATTTATAATTTACAGCACGTACACGAGAATTTCAATAAATTTTTGATTTGATGCTCTCACTAGTTTCTCAAACTTACTTTTTACTTTCTAATTGTGTAAATGAATGAATGAGGGAAAAGTGAGGGAACCTGATTATAAAGGCTCTCTCATCACAAACCTCGTATAGCTTTGTAACCAACGTACGGTTTCAACGAAACCGAACCGTTACCACCATCCATCGTTCTGTTGCACTACTTTCATGTTATAATAAAAATTATGGGCATTAAAACTATTTTTATAAATATTAAGGATATATACGAAAATATGCTTAAATAAGGGACATCACTAACACTTTTTTTAATAAATATATGCTCCTTTTGAATAACAATTAAACACTACTTTAAATTAATTAGTTAAAAGAATATCAATCTACATTTAAAGAAAGAAATTTTGAAATATTAAAAAATTCTAAATTAACAATAATATAAATTTTTATAACTCACACACCAAAACACACGTATACCTTAGAAAAGATTCAAACTCGCTACATTGATTGCTTTCAAAAAGTACCTAATCATGCTACAAGACAATTAGCTAATATCAATAATTAGAATTAGGAAAAAATATGCTAAATTATCTGAACACGTCATTTATTAATAATTACTTAATTTAATAAATATATAATCAAATTATGATAAGTGTTATAAATAAAACTATGAATGTATCTAAATTTAATTCTAATATTAAAATAAATGCAATGGTTGTTGCAACCCAATGCATGAGTTATTATTGTTTCACGCAGGACTTGGGTTCGAAACCCTCAATAAACATAGTTTTTGATTTTTTTTAAAAGAACATCTTCAACCTCTAGTCGGGTCAACTCTACTCGGTTTTGACTTCAGGGCAAACCCCTCCGTATTTCACTATTATGGGGACGAAATTCGACATTCTTTTTATCAGAGTTTTATTTTCGAGTGATTCATGGTCTCATTTTGAATCAAAAACTTCATTTTAAATAAAAAGTTAATGAATGATTCAAATGAATGCTCACGATAAATTGGATTTATTTTCTTCATTGTTTTTCAAGTTTAAATTAACAGAATCACTCTAAATTCAATATTGACACAATTTATAATTTTTAGCACTTACACGAGAATTTCAATAAATTTTTGATTTGATGCTCTCTCTAGTTTCTCAAACTTACTCTTTACTTTCGAATGGTGTATATGAATGAATGAGTGAAAAGAGAGAGAACTTGATGCCTTTATAAAGGCTATGTCATCACGAACCTCGTATATCTTTGTTACCTACGTATGGTTTCAACGAAAACGAACCGTTACCACCGTCCATCGTTCTGTTGCACTACTTTCATGTTATAATAAAAACTAAGGGCATTAAAACTATTTTTATAAAAATTAAGGATATATATGAAAATATGCTAAAATAAGGGACATCACTAATACTTTTTTGTTGGAAATATATGCTCCTTTTGAATAACAATTAAACACTACTTTAAATTAACTAGTTAAAAGAATAGCAATCTACATTTATAGAACGAAATTTCGAAATATTACAAAATTCTTAATTAACAATAATATAAATTTTTATAACTCACACACCAAAACACACGTATACGTTAGAAAAGATTCAAACTCGCTACATTGAATGCTTTCAAAAAGTACCTAATCATGCTACAAGACAATTAGCTAATATCAATAATTAGAATTAGGAAAAAATATGCTAAATTATCTGAACACGTCATTTATTAATAATTACTTAATTTAATAAATATATAATCAAATTATCATAAGTGTTATAAATAAAACTATGAATGTATCTAAATTTAATTCTAATATTAAAATAAATGCAATGGTTGTTGCACCCCAATGCATGAGTTATTATTGTTACACGCAGGACTTGGGTTCGAAACCCTCAATAAACATAGTTTTTTATTTTTTTTAAAAGAACATCTTCAACCTCTACGGGTCAACTCTACTCGGTTTTGACTCCAGGGCAAACCCCTCCGTATTTCACTATTATGGGGACGAAATTCGACATTCTTTTTATCAGAGTTTTATTTTCGAGTGATTCATGGTCTCATTTTGAATCAAAAACGTCAATTTAAATAAAAAGTTCATGAATGATTCAAATGAATGCTCACGATAAATTGGATTTATTTTCTTCATTGTTTTTCAAGTTTAAATTAATAAAATCACTCTAAATTCAATATTGACACAATTTATAATTTTCAGCACTTACACGAGAATTTCAATAAATTTTTGATTTGATGCTCTCACTAGTTTCTCAAACTTACTCTTTACTTTCGAATGGTGTATATGAATGAATGAGTGAAAAGTGAGAGAACTTGATGCCTTTATAAAGGCTATGTCATCACGAACCTCGTATATCTTTGTAACCTACGTATGGTTTCAACCAAAACGAACCGTTACCACCGTCCATCGTTCTGTTGCACTACTTTCATGTTATAATAAAAACTAAGGGCATTAAAACTATTTTTATAAAAATTAAAGATATATATGAAAATATGCTAAAATAAGGGACATCACTAATACTTTTTTGTTATAAATATATGCTCCTTTTGAATAACAATTAAACACAACTTTAAATTAACTAGTTAAAAGAATATCAATCTACATTTATAGAAAGAAATTTCGAAATATTACAAAATTCTATATTAACACTAATATAATTTTTTATAACTCACACACTAAAACACACGTATACCTTAGAGAGATTCAAACTCGCTACTTTGAATGCTTTCAAAAAGTACCTAATCATGCTACAAGACAATTAGCTAATATCAATAATTAGAATTTGGAAAAAAAATGCTAAATTATCTAAACACGTCATTTATTAATAATTACTTAATTTAACAAATATATTATAAAATTATCATAAGAGTTATAAATAAAACTATGAATGTATCTAAATTTAAGTCTAATATAAAAATAAATGCAATGGCTGTTGCGACCCAATGCATGAGTTATTATTGTTTCACGCAGGACTTGGGTTTGAAACCCTCAATAAACATAGTTTTTGATTTTTTTTTTAAAAGAACATCTTCAACCTCTAGTCGGGTCAACTCTACTCTGTTTTGACTCCAGGGCAAACCCCTCCGTATTTCACTATTATGAAGACGAAATTCGACATTCTTTTTATCAGAGTTTTATTTTCGAGTGATTCATGGTCTCATTTTGAATCAAAAACATCAATTTAAATAAAAAGTTAATGAATGATTCAAATGAATGCTCACGATAAATTGGATTTATTTTCTTCATTGTTTTTCAAGTTTAAATTAATAAAATCACTCTAAATTCAATATTGACACAATTTATAATTTTCAGCACTTACACGAGAATTTCAATAAATTTTTGATTTGATGCTCTCACTAGTTTCTCAAACTTACTCTTTACTTTCGAATGGTGTATATGAATGAATGAGTGAAAAGTGAGAGAACTTGATGCCTTTATAAAGGCTATGTCATCACGAACCTCGTTTATCTTTGTAACCTACGTATGGTTTCAACCAAAACGAACCGTTACCACCGTCCATCGTTCTGTTGCACTACTTTCATGTTATAATAAAAACTAAGGGCATTAAAACTATTTTTATAAAAATTAAAGATATATATGAAAATATGCTAAAATAAGGGACATCACTAATACTTTTTTGTTATAAATATATGCTCCTTTTGAATAACAATTAAACACTACTTTAAATTAACTAGTTAAAAGAATATCAATCTACATTTATAGAAAGAAATTTCGAAATATTACAAAATTCTATATTAACACTAATATAATTTTTTATAACTCACACACTAAAACACACGTATACCTTAGAGAGATTCAAACTCGCTACATTGAATGCTTTCAAAAAGTACCTAATCATGCTACAAGACAATTAGCTAATATCAATAATTAGAATTTGGAAAAAAAATGCTAAATTATCTAAACACGTCATTTATTAATAATTACTTAATTTAACAAATATATTATAAAATTATCATAAGAGTTATAAATAAAACTATGAATGTATCTAAATTTAAGTCTAATATAAAAATAAATGCAATGGCTGTTGCGACCCAATGCATGAGTTATTATTGTTTCACGCAGGACTTGGGTTTGAAACCCTCAATAAACATAGTTTTTGATTTTTTTTTAAAAGAACATCTTCAACCTCTAGTCGGGTCAACTCTACTCTGTTTTGACTCCAGGGCAAACCCCTCCGTATTTCACTATTATGAAGACGAAATTCGACATTCTTTTTATCAGAGTTTTATTTTCGAGTGATTCATGGTCTCATTTTGAATCAAAATGTCAATTTAAATAAAAAGTTAATGAATGATTCAAATGAATGCTCACGATAAATTGGATTTATTTTCTTCATTGTTTTTCAAGTTTAAATTAACAGAATCACTCTAAATTCAATATTGACACAATTTATAATTTTCAGCACTTACACGAGAATTTCAATAAATTTTTGATTTGATGCTCTCACTAGTTTCTCAAACTTACTCTTTAATTTCGAATGGTGTATATGAATGATTGAGTGAAAAGTGAGAGAACTTGATGCCTTTATAAAGGCTATGTCATCACGAACCTCGTATATCTTTGTAACCTACGTATGGTTTCAACCAAAACGAACCGTTACCACCGTCCATCGTTCTGTTGCACTACTTTCATGTTATAATAAAAACTAAGGGCATTAAAACTATTTTTATAAAAATTAAAGATATATATGAAAATATGCTAAAATAAGGGACATCACTAATACTTTTTTGTTATAAATATATGCTCCTTTTGAATAACAATTAAACACAACTTTAAATTAACTAGTTAAAAGAATATCAATCTACATTTATAGAAAGAAATTTCGAAATATTACAAAATTCTATATTAACACTAATATAATTTTTTATAACTCACACACTAAAACACACGTATACCTTAGAGAGATTCAAACTCGCTACTTTGAATGCTTTCAAAAAGTACCTAATCATGCTACAAGACAATTAGCTAATATCAATAATTAGAATTTGGAAAAAAAATGCTAAATTATCTAAACACGTCATTTATTAATAATTACTTAATTTAACAAATATATTATAAAATTATCATAAGAGTTATAAATAAAACTATGAATGTATCTAAATTTAAGTCTAATATAAAAATAAATGCAATGGCTGTTGCGACCCAATGCATGAGTTATTATTGTTTCACGCAGGACTTGGGTTTGAAACCCTCAATAAACATAGTTTTTGATTTTTTTTTTAAAAGAACATCTTCAACCTCTAGTCGGGTCAACTCTACTCTGTTTTGACTCCAGGGCAAACCCCTCCGTATTTCACTATTATGAAGACGAAATTCGACATTCTTTTTATCAGAGTTTTATTTTCGAGTGATTCATGGTCTCATTTTGAATCAAAAACATCAATTTAAATAAAAAGTTAATGAATGATTCAAATGAATGCTCACGATAAATTGGATTTATTTTCTTCATTGTTTTTCAAGTTTAAATTAATAAAATCACTCTAAATTCAATATTGACACAATTTATAATTTTCAGCACTTACACGAGAATTTCAATAAATTTTTGATTTGATGCTCTCACTAGTTTCTCAAACTTACTCTTTACTTTCGAATGGTGTATATGAATGAATGAGTGAAAAGTGAGAGAACTTGATGCCTTTATAAAGGCTATGTCATCACGAACCTCGTTTATCTTTGTAACCTACGTATGGTTTCAACCAAAACGAACCGTTACCACCGTCCATCGTTCTGTTGCACTACTTTCATGTTATAATAAAAACTAAGGGCATTAAAACTATTTTTATAAAAATTAAAGATATATATGAAAATATGCTAAAATAAGGGACATCACTAATACTTTTTTGTTATAAATATATGCTCCTTTTGAATAACAATTAAACACTACTTTAAATTAACTAGTTAAAAGAATATCAATCTACATTTATAGAAAGAAATTTCGAAATATTACAAAATTCTATATTAACACTAATATAATTTTTTATAACTCACACACTAAAACACACGTATACCTTAGAGAGATTCAAACTCGCTACATTGAATGCTTTCAAAAAGTACCTAATCATGCTACAAGACAATTAGCTAATATCAATAATTAGAATTTGGAAAAAAAATGCTAAATTATCTAAACACGTCATTTATTAATAATTACTTAATTTAACAAATATATTATAAAATTATCATAAGAGTTATAAATAAAACTATGAATGTATCTAAATTTAAGTCTAATATAAAAATAAATGCAATGGCTGTTGCGACCCAATGCATGAGTTATTATTGTTTCACGCAGGACTTGGGTTTGAAACCCTCAATAAACATAGTTTTGATTTTTTTTTAAAAGAACATCTTCAACCTCTAGTCGGGTCAACTCTACTCTGTTTTGACTCCAGGGCAAACCCCTCCGTATTTCACTATTATGAAGACGAAATTCGACATTCTTTTTATCAGAGTTTTATTTTCGAGTGATTCATGGTCTCATTTTGAATCAAAATGTCAATTTAAATAAAAAGTTAATGAATGATTCAAATGAATGCTCACGATAAATTGGATTTATTTTCTTCATTGTTTTTCAAGTTTAAATTAACAGAATCACTCTAAATTCAATATTGACACAATTTATAATTTTCAGCACTTACACGAGAATTTCAATAAATTTTTGATTTGATGCTCTCACTAGTTTCTCAAACTTACTCTTTACTTTCGAATGGTGTATATGAATGATTGAGTGAAAAGTGAGAGAACTTGATGCCTTTATAAAGGCTATGTCATCACGAACCTCGTATATCTTTGTAACCTACGTATGGTTTCAACCAAAACGAACCGTTACCACCGTCCATCGTTCTGTTGCACTACTTTCATGTTATAATAAAAACTAAGGGCATTAAAACTATTTTTATAAATATTAAGGATATATATGAAAATATGCTAAAATAAGGGACATCACTAACACTTTTTTTTAATAAATATATGCTCCTTTTGAATAACAATTAAACACTACTTTAAATTAACTAGTTAAAAGAATATCAATCTACATTTATAGAAAGAAATTTCGAAATATTACAAAATTCTTAATTAACAATAATATAAAATTTTATAACTCACACACCAAAACACACGTATACCTTAGAAAAGATTCAAACTCGCTACATTGAATGCTTTCAAAAAGTACCTAATCATGCTACAAGACAATTAGCTAATATCAATAAATAGAATTAGGAAAACATATGCTAAATTATCTGAACACGTCATTTATTAATAATTACTTAATTTAATAAATATATAATCAAATTATCATAAGTGTTATAAATAAAACTATGAATGTATCTAAATTTAATTCTAATATTAAAATAAATGCAATGGTTGTTGCACCCCAATGCATGAGTTATTATTGTTACACGCAGGACTTGGGTTCGAAACCCTCAATAAACATAGTTTTTGATTTTTTTTAAAAGAACATCTTCAACCTCTACGGGTCAACTCTACTCGGTTTTGACTCCAGGGCAAACCCCTCCGTATTTCACTATTATGGGGACGAAATTCGACATTCTTTTTATCAGAGTTTTATTTTCGAGTGATTCATGGTCTCATTTTGAATCAAAAACGTCAATTTAAATAAAAAGTTCATGAATGATTCAAATGAATGCTCACGATAAATTGGATTTATTTTCTTCATTGTTTTTCAAGTTTAAATTAAAAGAATCACTCTAAAATCAATATTGACACAATATATAATTTTTAGCACTTACACAGGAATTCCAATAAATTTTTGATTTGATGCTCTCACTAGTTTCTCAAACTTACTCTTTACTTTCGAATGGTGTATATGAATGAATGAGTGAAAAGTGAGAGAACTTGATGCCTTTATAAAGGCTATGTCATCACGAACCTCGTATAGCTTTGTTACCTACGTATGGTTTCAACGAAAACGAACCGTTACCACCATCCATCGTTCTGTTACACTACTTTCATGTTATAATAAAAACTAAGGGCATTAAAACTATTTTTATAAAAATTAAGGATATATATGAAAATATGCTAAAATAAGGGACATCACTAATACTTTTTTGTTAGAAATATATGCTCCTTTTGAATAACAATAAAACACTACTTTAAATTAACTAGTTAAAAGAATATCAATCTACATTTATAGAAAGAAATTTCGAAATATTACAAAATTCTAAATTAACACTAATATAATTTTTTATAACTCACACACAAAAACACACGTATACCTTAGAGAGATTGAAACTCGCTACATTGAATGCTTTCAAAAAGTACCTAATCATGCTACAAGACAATTAGCTAATATCAATAATTAGAATTTGGAAAAAATATGCTAAATTATCTGAACACGTCATTTATTAATAATTACTTAATTTAATAAATATATAATCAAATTATCATAAGTGTTATAAATAAAACTATGAATGTATCTAAATTTAATTCTAATATTAAAATAAATGCAATGGTTGTTGCACCCCAATGCATGAGTTATTATTGTTTCACGCATGACTTGGGTTCGAAACCCTCAATAAACATAGTTTTTGATTTTTTTTAAAAGAACATCTTCAACCTCTACGGGTCACCTCTACTCGGTTTTGACTCCAGGGCAAACCCCTCCGTATTTCACTATTATGAAGACGAAATTCGACATTCTTTTTATCAGAGTTTTATTTTCGAGTGATTCATGGTCTCATTTTGAATCAAAAACGTCAATTTAAATAAAAAGTTAATGAATGATTCAAATGAATGCTCACGATAAATTGGATTTATTTTCTTCATTGTTTTTCAAGTTTAAATTAACAGAATCACTCTAAATTCAATATTGACACAATTTATAATTTTCAACACTTACACGAGAATTTCAATAAATTTTAGATTTGATGCTCTCACTAGTTTCTCAAACTTACTCTTTACTTTCGAATGGTGTATATGAATGAATGAGTGAAAAGTGAGAGAACTTGATGCCTTTATAAAGGCTATGTCATCACGAACCTCGTATAGCTTTGTTACCTACGTATGGTTTCAACGAAAACGAACCGTTACCGCCGTCCATCGTTCTGTTGCACTACTTTCATGTTATAATAAAAACTAAGGGCGTTAAAACTATTTTTATAAAAATTAAGGATATATATGAAAATATGCTAAAATAAGGGACATCACTAATACTTTTGTGTTATAAATATATGCTACTTTTGAATAACAATTAAACACTACTCTAAATTAACTAGTTAAAAGAATATCAATCTACATTTATAGAAAGAAATTTCGAAATATTACAAAATTCTAAATTAACACTAATATAATTTTTTATAACTCACACACTAAAACACACGTATACCTTAGAGAGATTCAAACTCGCTACATTGAATGCTTTCAAAAAGTACCTAATCATGCTACAAGACAATTAGCTAATATCAATAATTAGAATTTGGAAAATAAATGCTAAATTATCTAAACACGTCATTTATTAATAATTACTTAATTTAACAAATATATTATAAAATTATCATAAGAGTTATAAATAAAACTATGAATGTGTCTAAATTTAAGTCTAATATAAAAATAAATGCAATGGCTGTTGCAGCCCAATGCATGAGTTATTATTGTTTCACGCAGGACTTGGGTTTGAAACCCTCAATAAACATAGTTTTTGATTTTTTTTTAAAAGAACATCTTCAACCTCTAGTTGGGTCAACTCTACTCGGTTTTGACTACAGGGGAAACCCATCCATATTTCACTATTATGGGGACGAAATTCGACCTTCTTTTTATCAGAGTTTTATTTTCAAGTGATTCATGGTCTCATTTTGAATCAAAAACGTCAATTTAAATAAAAAGTTAATGAATGATTCAAATGAATGCACACGATAAATTGGATTTATTTTCTTCATTGTTTTTCAAGTTTAAATTAACAGAATCACTCTAAATTCAATATTGACACAATTTATAATTTTCAGCACTTACACGAGAATTTCAATAAATTTTAGATTTGATGCTCTCACTAGTTTCTCAAACTTACTCTTTACTTTCGAATGGTGTATATGAATGAATGAGTGAAAAGTGAGAGAACTTGATGCCTTTATAAAGGCTATGTCATCACGAACCTCGTATAGCTTTGTTACCTACGTATGGTTTCAACGAAAACGAACCGTTACCACCGTCCATCGTTCTGTTGCACTACTTTCATGTTATAATAAAAACTAAGGGCGTTAAAACTATTTTTATAAAAATTAAGGATATATATGAAAATATGCTAAAATAAGGGACATCACTAATACTTTTTTGTTATAAATATATGCTCCTTTTGAATAACAATTAAACACTACTCTAAATTAACTAGTTAAAAGAATATCAATCTACATTTATAGAAAGAAATTTCGAAATATTACAAAATTCTAAATTAACACTAATATAATTTTTTATAACTCACACACTAAAACACACGTATACCTTAGAGAGATTCAAACTCGCTACATTGAATGCTTTCAAAAAGTACCTAATCATGCTACAAGACAATTAGCTAATATCAATAATTAGAATTTGGAAAATAAATGCTAAATTATCTAAACACGTCATTTATTAATAATTACTTAATTTAACAAATATATTATAAAATTATCATAAGAGTTATAAATAAAACTATGAATGTATCTAAATTTAAGTCTAATATAAAAATAAATGCAATGGCTGTTGCGACCCAATGCATGAGTTATTATTGTTTCACGCAGGACTTGGGTTTGAAACCCTCAATAAACATAGTTTTTGATTTTTTTTTTAAAAGAACATCTTCAACCTCTAGTCGGGTCAACTCTACTCTGTTTTGACTCCAGGGCAAACCCCTCCGTATTTCACTATTATGAAGACGAAATTCGACATTCTTTTTATCAGAGTTTTATTTTCGAGTGATTCATGGTCTCATTTTGAATCAAAAACATCAATTTAAATAAAAAGTTAATGAATGATTCAAATGAATGCTCACGATAAATTGGATTTATTTTCTTCATTGTTTTTCAAGTTTAAATTAATAAAATCACTCTAAATTCAATATTGACACAATTTATAATTTTCAGCACTTACACGAGAATTTCAATAAATTTTTGATTTGATGCTCTCACTAGTTTCTCAAACTTACTCTTTACTTTCGAATGGTGTATATGAATGAATGAGTGAAAAGTGAGAGAACTTGATGCCTTTATAAAGGCTATGTCATCACGAACCTCGTATAGCTTTGTTACCTACGTATGGTTTCAACGAAAACGAACCGTTACCACCGTCCATCGTTCTGTTGCACTACTTTCATGTTATAATAAAAACTAAGGGCGTTAAAACTATTTTTATAAAAATTAAGGATATATATGAAAATATGCTAAAATAAGGGACATCACTAATACTTTTTTGTTATAAATATATGCTCCTTTTGAATAACAATTAAACACTACTCTAAATTAACTAGTTAAAAGAATATCAATCTACATTTATAGAAAGAAATTTCGAAATATTACAAAATTCTAAATTAACACTAATATAATTTTTTATAACTCACACACTAAAACACACGTATACCTTAGAGAGATTCAAACTCGCTACATTGAATGCTTTCAAAAAGTACCTAATCATGCTACAAGACAATTAGCTAATATCAATAATTAGAATTTGGAAAATAAATGCTAAATTATCTAAACACGTCATTTATTAATAATTACTTAATTTAACAAATATATTATAAAATTATCATAAGAGTTATAAATAAAACTATGAATGTATCTAAATTTAAGTCTAATATAAAAATAAATGCAATGGCTGTTGCGACCCAATGCATGAGTTATTATTGTTTCACGCAGGACTTGGGTTTGAAACCCTCAATAAACATAGTTTTTGATTTTTTTTTTAAAAGAACATCTTCAACCTCTAGTCGGGTCAACTCTACTCTGTTTTGACTCCAGGGCAAACCCCTCCGTATTTCACTATTATGAAGACGAAATTCGACATTCTTTTTATCAGAGTTTTATTTTCGAGTGATTCATGGTCTCATTTTGAATCAAAAACATCAATTTAAATAAAAAGTTAATGAATGATTCAAATGAATGCTCACGATAAATTGGATTTATTTTCTTCATTGTTTTTCAAGTTTAAATTAATAAAATCACTCTAAATTCAATATTGACACAATTTATAATTTTCAGCACTTACACGAGAATTTCAATAAATTTTTGATTTGATGCTCTCACTAGTTTCTCAAACTTACTCTTTACTTTCGAATGGTGTATATGAATGAATGAGTGAAAAGTGAGAGAACTTGATGCCTTTATAAAGGCTATGTCATCACGAACCTCGTTTATCTTTGTAACCTACGTATGGTTTCAACCAAAACGAACCGTTACCACCGTCCATCGTTCTGTTGCACTACTTTCATGTTATAATAAAAACTAAGGGCATTAAAACTATTTTTATAAAAATTAAAGATATATATGAAAATATGCTAAAATAAGGGACATCACTAATACTTTTTTGTTATAAATATATGCTCCTTTTGAATAACAATTAAACACTACTTTAAATTAACTAGTTAAAAGAATATCAATCTACATTTATAGAAAGAAATTTCGAAATATTACAAAATTCTATATTAACACTAATATAATTTTTTATAACTCACACACTAAAACACACGTATACCTTAGAGAGATTCAAACTCGCTACATTGAATGCTTTCAAAAAGTACCTAATCATGCTACAAGACAATTAGCTAATATCAATAATTAGAATTTGGAAAAAAAATGCTAAATTATCTAAACACGTCATTTATTAATAATTACTTAATTTAACAAATATATTATAAAATTATCATAAGAGTTATAAATAAAACTATGAATGTATCTAAATTTAAGTCTAATATAAAAATAAATGCAATGGCTGTTGCGACCCAATGCATGAGTTATTATTGTTTCACGCAGGACTTGGGTTTGAAACCCTCAATAAACATAGTTTTTGATTTTTTTTTAAAAGAACATCTTCAACCTCTAGTCGGGTCAACTCTACTCTGTTTTGACTCCAGGGCAAACCCCTCCGTATTTCACTATTATGAAGACGAAATTCGACATTCTTTTTATCAGAGTTTTATTTTCGAGTGATTCATGGTCTCATTTTGAATCAAAATGTCAATTTAAATAAAAAGTTAATGAATGATTCAAATGAATGCTCACGATAAATTGGATTTATTTTCTTCATTGTTTTTCAAGTTTAAATTAACAGAATCACTCTAAATTCAATATTGACACAATTTATAATTTTCAGCACTTACACGAGAATTTCAATAAATTTTTGATTTGATGCTCTCACTAGTTTCTCAAACTTACTCTTTACTTTCGAATGGTGTATATGAATGATTGAGTGAAAAGTGAGAGAACTTGATGCCTTTATAAAGGCTATGTCATCACGAACCTCGTATATCTTTGTAACCTACGTATGGTTTCAACCAAAACGAACCGTTACCACCGTCCATCGTTCTGTTGCACTACTTTCATGTTATAATAAAAACTAAGGGCATTAAAACTATTTTTATAAATATTAAGGATATATATGAAAATATGCTAAAATAAGGGACATCACTAACACTTTTTTTTAATAAATATATGCTCCTTTTGAATAACAATTAAACACTACTTTAAATTAACTAGTTAAAAGAATATCAATCTACATTTATAGAAAGAAATTTCGAAATATTACAAAATTCTTAATTAACAATAATATAAAATTTTATAACTCACACACCAAAACACACGTATACCTTAGAAAAGATTCAAACTCGCTACATTGAATGCTTTCAAAAAGTACCTAATCATGCTACAAGACAATTAGCTAATATCAATAAATAGAATTAGGAAAACATATGCTAAATTATCTGAACACGTCATTTATTAATAATTACTTAATTTAATAAATATATAATCAAATTATCATAAGTGTTATAAATAAAACTATGAATGTATCTAAATTTAATTCTAATATTAAAATAAATGCAATGGTTGTTGCACCCCAATGCATGAGTTATTATTGTTACACGCAGGACTTGGGTTCGAAACCCTCAATAAACATAGTTTTTGATTTTTTTTAAAAGAACATCTTCAACCTCTACGGGTCAACTCTACTCGGTTTTGACTCCAGGGCAAACCCCTCCGTATTTCACTATTATGGGGACGAAATTCGACATTCTTTTTATCAGAGTTTTATTTTCGAGTGATTCATGGTCTCATTTTGAATCAAAAACGTCAATTTAAATAAAAAGTTCATGAATGATTCAAATGAATGCTCACGATAAATTGGATTTATTTTCTTCATTGTTTTTCAAGTTTAAATTAAAAGAATCACTCTAAAATCAATATTGACACAATATATAATTTTTAGCACTTACACAGGAATTCCAATAAATTTTTGATTTGATGCTCTCACTAGTTTCTCAAACTTACTCTTTACTTTCGAATGGTGTATATGAATGAATGAGTGAAAAGTGAGAGAACTTGATGCCTTTATAAAGGCTATGTCATCACGAACCTCGTATAGCTTTGTTACCTACGTATGGTTTCAACGAAAACGAACCGTTACCACCATCCATCGTTCTGTTGCACTACTTTCATGTTATAATAAAAACTAAGGGCATTAAAACTATTTTTATAAAAATTAAGGATATATATGAAAATATGCTAAAATAAGGGACATCACTAATACTTTTTTGTTAGAAATATATGCTCCTTTTGAATAACAATAAAACACTACTTTAAATTAACTAGTTAAAAGAATATCAATCTACATTTATAGAAAGAAATTTCGAAATATTACAAAATTCTAAATTAACACTAATATAATTTTTTATAACTCACACACAAAAACACACGTATACCTTAGAGAGATTGAAACTCGCTACATTGAATGCTTTCAAAAAGTACCTAATCATGCTACAAGACAATTAGCTAATATCAATAATTAGAATTTGGAAAAAATATGCTAAATTATCTGAACACGTCATTTATTAATAATTACTTAATTTAATAAATATATAATCAAATTATCATAAGTGTTATAAATAAAACTATGAATGTATCTAAATTTAATTCTAATATTAAAATAAATGCAATGGTTGTTGCACCCCAATGCATGAGTTATTATTGTTTCACGCATGACTTGGGTTCGAAACCCTCAATAAACATAGTTTTTGATTTTTTTTAAAAGAACATCTTCAACCTCTACGGGTCACCTCTACTCGGTTTTGACTCCAGGGCAAACCCCTCCGTATTTCACTATTATGAAGACGAAATTCGACATTCTTTTTATCAGAGTTTTATTTTCGAGTGATTCATGGTCTCATTTTGAATCAAAAACGTCAATTTAAATAAAAAGTTAATGAATGATTCAAATGAATGCTCACGATAAATTGGATTTATTTTCTTCATTGTTTTTCAAGTTTAAATTAACAGAATCACTCTAAATTCAATATTGACACAATTTATAATTTTCAACACTTACACGAGAATTTCAATAAATTTTAGATTTGATGCTCTCACTAGTTTCTCAAACTTACTCTTTACTTTCGAATGGTGTATATGAATGAATGAGTGAAAAGTCAGAGAACTTGATGCCTTTATAAAGGCTATGTCATCACGAACCTCGTATAGCTTTGTTACCTACGTATGGTTTCAACGAAAACGAACCGTTACCGCCGTCCATCGTTCTGTTGCACTACTTTCATGTTATAATAAAAACTAAGGGCGTTAAAACTATTTTTATAAAAATTAAGGATATATATGAAAATATGCTAAAATAAGGGACATCACTAATACTTTTGTGTTATAAATATATGCTACTTTTGAATAACAATTAAACACTACTCTAAATTAACTAGTTAAAAGAATATCAATCTACATTTATAGAAAGAAATTTCGAAATATTACAAAATTCTAAATTAACACTAATATAATTTTTTATAACTCACACACTAAAACACACGTATACCTTAGAGAGATTCAAACTCGCTACATTGAATGCTTTCAAAAAGTACCTAATCATGCTACAAGACAATTAGCTAATATCAATAATTAGAATTTGGAAAATAAATGCTAAATTATCTAAACACGTCATTTATTAATAATTACTTAATTTAACAAATATATTATAAAATTATCATAAGAGTTATAAATAAAACTATGAATGTGTCTAAATTTAAGTCTAATATAAAAATAAATGCAATGGCTGTTGCAGCCCAATGCATGAGTTATTATTGTTTCACGCAGGACTTGGGTTTGAAACCCTCAATAAACATAGTTTTTGATTTTTTTTTAAAAGAACATCTTCAACCTCTAGTTGGGTCAACTCTACTCGGTTTTGACTACAGGGGAAACCCATCCATATTTCACTATTATGGGGACGAAATTCGACCTTCTTTTTATCAGAGTTTTATTTTCAAGTGATTCATGGTCTCATTTTGAATCAAAAACGTCAATTTAAATAAAAAGTTAATGAATGATTCAAATGAATGCACACGATAAATTGGATTTATTTTCTTCATTGTTTTTCAAGTTTAAATTAACAGAATCACTCTAAATTCAATATTGACACAATTTATAATTTTCAGCACTTACACGAGAATTTCAATAAATTTTAGATTTGATGCTCTCACTAGTTTCTCAAACTTACTCTTTACTTTCGAATGGTGTATATGAATGAATGAGTGAAAAGTGAGAGAACTTGATGCCTTTATAAAGGCTATGTCATCACGAACCTCGTATAGCTTTGTTACCTACGTATGGTTTCAACGAAAACGAACCGTTACCACCGTCCATCGTTCTGTTGCACTACTTTCATGTTATAATAAAAACTAAGGGCGTTAAAACTATTTTTATAAAAATTAAGGATATATATGAAAATATGCTAAAATAAGGGACATCACTAATACTTTTTTGTTATAAATATATGCTCCTTTTGAATAACAATTAAACACTACTCTAAATTAACTAGTTAAAAGAATATCAATCTACATTTATAGAAAGAAATTTCGAAATATTACAAAATTCTAAATTAACACTAATATAATTTTTTATAACTCACACACTAAAACACACGTATACCTTAGAGAGATTCAAACTCGCTACATTGAATGCTTTCAAAAAGTACCTAATCATGCTACAAGACAATTAGCTAATATCAATAATTAGAATTTGGAAAATAAATGCTAAATTATCTAAACACGTCATTTATTAATAATTACTTAATTTAACAAATATATTATAAAATTATCATAAGAGTTATAAATAAAACTATGAATGTGTCTAAATTTAAGTCTAATATAAAAATAAATGCAATGGCTGTTGCAGCCCAATGCATGAGTTATTATTGTTTCACGCAGGACTTGGGTTTGAAACCCTCAATAAAAATAGTTTTTGATTTTTTTTTAAAAGAACATCTTCAACCTCTAGTCGGGTCAACTCTACTCGGTTTTGACTACAGGGGAAACCCATCCATATTTCACTATTATGGGGACGAAATTCGACCTTCTTTTTATCAGAGTTTTATTTTCAAGTGATTCATGGTCTCATTTTGAATCAAAAACGTCAATTTAAATAAAAAGTTAATGAATGATTCAAATGAATGCACACGATAAATTGGATTTATTTTTTTCATTGTTTTTCAAGTTTAAATTAACAGAATCACTCTAAATTCAATATTGACACAATTTATAATTTTCAGCACTTACACGAGAATTTCAATAAATTTTAGATTTGATGCTCTCACTAGTTTCTCAAACTTACTCTTTACTTTCGAATGGTGTATATGAATGAATGAGTGAAAAGTGAGAGAACTTGATGCCTTTATAAAGGCTATGTCATCACGAACCTCGTATAGCTTTGTTACCTACGTATGGTTTCAACGAAAACGAACCGTTACCACCGTCCATCGTTCTGTTGCACTACTTTCATGTTATAATAAAAACTAAGGGCGTTAAAACTATTTTTATAAAAATTAAGGATATATATGAAAATATGCTAAAATAAGGGACATCACTAATACTTTTTTGTCATAAATATATGCTCCTTTTGAATAACAATTAAACACTACTCTAAATTAACTAGTTAAAAGAATATCAATCTACATTTATAGAAAGAAATTTCGAAATATTACAAAATTCTAAATTAACACTAATATAATTTTTTATAACTCACACACTAAAACACACGTATACCTTAGAGAGATTCAAACTCGCTACATTGAATGCTTTCAAAAAGTACCTAATCATGCTACAAGACAATTAGCTAATATCAATAATTAGAATTTGGAAAAAAAATGCTAAATTATCTAAACACGTCATTTATTAATAATTACTTAATTTAACAAATATATTATAAAATTATCATAAGAGTTATAAATAAAACTATGAATGTATCTAAATTTAAGTCTAATATAAAAATAAATGCAATGGCTGTTGCAGCCCAATGCATGAGTTATTATTGTTTCACGCAGGACTTGGGTTTGAAACCCTCAATAAACATAGTTTTTGATTTTTTTTTAAAAGAACATCTTCAACCTCTAGTCGGGTCAACTCTACTCGGTTTTGACTACAGGGGAAACCCATCCATATTTCACTATTATGGGGACGAAATTCGACCTTCTTTTTATCAGAGTTTTATTTTCAAGTGATTCATGGTCTCATTTTGAATCAAAAACGTCAATTTAAATAAAAAGTTAATGAATGATTCAAATGAATGCACAGGATAAATTGGATTTATTTTCTTCATTGTTTTTCAAGTTTAAAATAACAGAATCACTCTAAATTCAATATTGACACAATTTATAATTTTCAGCACTTACACGAGAATTTCAATAAATTTTAGATTTGATGCTCTCACTAGTTTCTCAAACTTACTCTTTACTTTCGAATGGTGTATATGAATGAATGAGTGAAAAGTGAGAGAACTTGATGCCTTTATAAAGGCTATGTCATCACGAACCTCGTATAGCTTTGTTACCTACGTATGGTTTCAACGAAAACGAACCGTTACCACCGTCCATCGTTCTGTTGCACTACTTTCATGTTATAATAAAAACTAAGGGCGTTAAAACTATTTTTATAAAAATTAAGGATATATATGAAAATATGCTAAAATAAGGGACATCACTAATACTTTTTTGTTATAAATATATGCTCCTTTTGAATAACAATTAAACACTACTCTAAATTAACTAGTTAAAAGAATATCAATCTACATTTATAGAAAGAAATTTCGAAATATTACAAAATTCTAAATTAACACTAATATAATTTTTTATAACTCACACACTAAAACACACGTATACCTTAGAGAGATTCAAACTCGCTACATTGAATGCTTTCAAAAATTACCTAATCATGCTACAAGACAATTAGCTAATATCAATAATTAGAATTTGGAAAAAAAATGCTAAATTATCTAAACACGTCATTTATTAATAATTACTTAATTTAACAAATATATTATAAAATTATCATAAGAGTTATAAATAAAACTATGAATGTATCTAAATTTAAGTCTAATATAAAAATAAATGCAATGGCTGTTGCAGCCCAATGCATGAGTTATTATTGTTTCACGCAGGACTTGGGTTTGAAACCCTCAATAAACATAGTTTTTGATTTTTTTTTAAAAGAACATCTTCAACCTCTAGTCGGGTCAACTCTACTCGGTTTTGACTACAGGGGAAACCCATCCATATTTCACTATTATGGGGACGAAATTCGACCTTCTTTTTATCAGAGTTATATTTTCAAGTGATTCATGGTCTCATTTTGAATCAAAAACGTCATTTTAAATAAAAAGTTAATGAATGATTCAAATGAATGCTCACGATAAATTGGATTTATTTTCTTCATTATTTTTCAAGTTTAAATTAACAGAATCACTCTAAATTCAATATTGACATAATTTATAATTTTCAGCACTTACACAGGATTTCCAATAAATTTTTCATTTGATGCTCTCTCTAGTTTCTCAAACTTACTCTTTACTTTCTAATGGTGTATATGAATGAATGAGTGAAAAGTGAGAGAACCTGATTATAAAGGCTCTCTCAACACGAACCTCGTATAGCTTTGTAACCAACGTACGGTTTCAACGAAACCGAACCGTTACCACCATCCATCGTTCTGTTGCACTACTTTCATGTTATAATAAAAACTATGGGCATTAAAACTATTTTTATAAATATTAAGGATATATACGAAAATATGCTAAAATAAGGGACATCACTAACACTTTTTTGTTATAAATATATGCTCCTTTTGAATAACAATTAAACACTACTTTAAATTAATTAGTTAAAAGAATATCAATCTACATTTAAAGAAAGAAATTTTGAAATATTACAAAATTCTTAATTAACAATAATATAAATTTTTATAACTCACACACCAAAACACACGTATACCTTAGATAAGATTCAAACTCGCTACATTGAATGCTTTCAAAAAGTACCTAATCATGCTACAAGACAATTAGCTAATATCAATAATTAGAATTAGGAAAAAATATGCTAAATTATGTGAACCCGTCATTTATTAATAATTACTTAATTTAATAAATATATAATCAAATTATCATAAGTGTTATAAATAAAACTATGAATGTATCTAAATTTAATTCTAATATTAAAATAAATGCAATGGTTGTTGCAACCCAATGCATGAGTTATTATTGTTTCACGCAGGACTTGGGTTCGAAACCCTCAATAAACATAGTTTTTGATTTTTTTTAAAAGAACATCTTCAACCTCTAGTCGGGTCAACTCTACTCGGTTTTGACTCCAGGGCAAACCCCTCCGTATTTCACTATTATGGGGACGAAATTCGACATTCTTTTTATCAGAGTTTTATTTTCGAGTGATTAATGGTCTCATTTTGAATAAAAAACGTCAATTTAAATAAAAATTTAATGAATGATTCAAATGAATCCTCACGATAAATTGGATTTATTTTCTTCATTGTTTTTCAAGTTTAAATTAACAGAATCACTCTAAATTCAATATTGACACAATTTATAATTTTCAGCACTTACACGAGAATTTCAATAAATTTTTGATTTGATGCTCTCACTAGTTTCTCAAACTTACTCTTTACTTTCGAATGGTGTATATGAATGAATGAGTGAAAAGTGAGAGAACTTGATGCCTTTATAAAGGCTATGTCATCACGAACCTCGTATAGCTTTGTAACCAACGTACGGTTTCAACGAAACCGAACCGTTACCACCATCCATCGTTCTGTTGCACTACTTTCATGTTATAATAAAAACTATGGGCATTAAAACTATTTTTATAAATATTAAGGATATATACGAAAATATGCTAAAATAAGGGACATCACTAACACTTTTTTTTAATAAATATATGCTCCTTTTGAATAACAATTAAACACTACTTTAAATTTATTAGTTAAAAGAATATCAATCTACATTTAAAGAAAGAAATTTTGAAATATTAAAAATTCTTAATTTACAATAATATAAATTTTTATAACTCACACACCAAAACACACGTATACCTTAGAAAAGATTCAAACTCGCTACATCGAATGCTTTCAAAAAGTACCCAATCATGCTACAAGACAATTAGCTAATATCAATAATTAGAATTTGGAAAAAAAATGCTAAATTATCTAAACACGTCATTTATTAATAATTAATTAATTTAACAAATATATTATCAAATTATCATAAGAGTTATAAATAAAACTATGAATGTATCTAAATTTAAGTCTAATATAAAAATAAATGCAATGGCTGTTGCAGCCCAATGCATGAGTTATTATTGTTTCACGCAGGACTTGGGTTTGAAACCCTCAATAAACATAGTTTTTGATTTTTTTTAAAAGAACATCTTCAACCTCTTGTCGGGTCAACTCTACTCGGTTTTGACTACAGGGGAAACCCATCCATATTTCACTATTATGGGGACGAAATTCGACCTTCTTTTTATCAGAGTTTTATTTTCAAGTGATTCATGGTCTCATTTTGAATCAAAAACGTCATTTTAAATAAAAAGTTAATGAATCATTCAAATGAATGCTCACGATAAATTGGATTTATTTTCTTCATTATTTTTCAAGTTTAAATTAACAGAATCACTCTGAATTCAATATTGACACAATTTATAATTTTCAGCACTTACATAGGATTTCCAATAAATTTTTCATTTGATGCTCTCTCTAGTTTCTCAAACTTACTCTTTACTTTCTAATGGTGTATATGAATGAATGAGTGAAAAGTGAGAGAACCTGATTATAAAGGCTCTCTCATCACGAACCTCGTATAGCTTTGTAACCAACGTACGGTTTCAACGAAACCGAACCGTTACCACCATCCATCGTTCTGTTGCACTACTTTCATGTTATAATAAAAACTATGGGCATTAAAACTATTTTTATAAATATTAAGGATATATACGAAAATATGCTAAAATAAGGGACATCACTAACACTTTTTTGTTATAAATATATGCTCCTTTTGAATAACAATTAAACACTACTTTAAATTAATTAGTTAAAAGAATATCAATCTACATTTATAGAAAGAAATTTCGAAATATTATAAAATTCTAAATTAACACTAATATAAATTATTATAACTCACACACCAAAACACACGTATACCGTAGAGAAGATTCAAACTCGCTACATTGAATGCTTTCAAAAAGTACCTAATCATGCTACAAGAAAATTAGCTAATATCAATAATTATAATTTGGAAAAGAAATGCTAAATTATCTAAACACGTCATTTATTAATAATTACTTAAATTAATAAATATATTATCAAATTATCATAAAAGTTATAAAAGTTATAAAAGTTATAAATAAAATATTGAATGTATCTATATTTAAGTCTAATATAAAAATAAATGCAATGGTTGTTGCAACCCAATGCATGAGTTATTATTGTTTCACGCAGGACTTGGGTTCGAAAACCTCAATAAACATAGTTTTTGATTTTTTTTAAAAGAACATCTTCAACCTCTAGTCGGGTCAACTCTACTCGGTTTTGACTCCAAGGCAAACCCCTCCGTATTTCACTATTATGGGGACGAAATTCGACGTTCTTTTTATCAGAGTTTTATTTTCGAGTGATTCATGGTTTCATTTTGAATCAAAAACGTCAATTTAAATAAAAAGTTAATGAATGATTCAAATGAATGTTCACGATAAATTGGATTTATTTTCTTCATTGTTTTTCAAGTTTAAATTAACAGAATCACTCTAAATTCAATATTGACACAATTTATAATTTTCAGCACTTACACGGGAATTTCAATAAATTTTTAATTTTATGCTCTCACTAGTTTCTCAAACTTACTCTTTACTTTCGAATGGTGTATATGAATGAATGAGGGAAAAGTGAGAGAACCTGATGCCTTTATAAAGGCTATGTCATCACGAACCTCGTATAGCTTTGTTACCTACGTATGGTTTCAACGAAAACGAACCGTTACCACCGTCCATCGTTCTGTTGCACTACTTTCATGTTATAATAAAAACTAAGGGCATTAAAACTATTTTTATAAAAATTAAGGATATATATGAAAATATGCTAAAATAAGGGACATCAATAATACTTTTTTGTTATAAATATATGCTCCTTTTGAATAACAATTAAACACTACTTTAAATTAACTAGTTAAAAGAATATCAATCTACCTTTATAGAAAGAAATTTCGAAATATTACAAAATTCTAAATTAACACTAATATAATTTTTTATAACTCACACACTAAAACACACGTATACCTTAGAGAGATTCAAACTCGCTACATTTAATGCTTTCAAAAAGTACCTAATCATGCTACAAGACAATTAGCTAATATCAATAATTAGAATTAGGAAAAAAAATGCTAAATTATCTAAACACGTCATTTATTAATAATTACTTAATTTAACAAATATATTATCAAATTATCATAAGAGTTATAAATAAAACTATGAATGTATCTAAATGTAAGTCTAATGTAAAAATAAATGCAATGGCTGTTGCAGCCCAATGCATGAGTTATTATTGTTTCACGCAGGACTTCGGTTTGAAACCCTCAATAAACATAGTTTTTGATTTTTTTTAAAAGAACATCTTCAAACTCTAGTCGGGTCAACTCTACTCGGTTTTGACTACAGGGGAAACCCCTCCATATTTCACTATTATGGGCACGAAATTCGACGTTCTTTTTATCAGAATTTTATTTTCGAGTGATTCATGGTCTCATTTTGAATCAAAAACGTCATTTTAAATAAAAAGTTAATGAATGATTCAAATGAATGCTCACGATAAATTGGATTTATTTTCTTCATTATTTTTCAAGTTTAAATTAACAGAATCACTCTGAATTCAATATTGACACAATTTATAATTTTCAGCACATACACGGGATTTCCAATAAATTTTTGATTTGATGCTCTCTCTAGTTTCTCAAACTTACTCTTTACTTTCTAATGGTGTATATGAATGAATGAGTGAAAAGTGAGAGAACTTGATGCCTTTATAAAAGCTATGTCATTGATGAGCGAAAACCGGCATCGCCGATTCTTGCCAATACTTTGGTTTTAATATTTATAAAACTCTCGCAAGTGCACGAATCATGTCGAAGAAAATGATAAGTATACTCCCAAGGTCGATCTAAGGAAGGAATGTATGTGGTTTTTAATTTATTATTCAAACTTTTAAAGACGAAATTAAATCCTAAACATCCTGTCACGATAGTTTGGTTTTTGTGTTCCTAATCTAATAACATAAAATAAACATATATACAGATTAATTAAATATAATCTAATAACATAAAAATAAACATAGATACAAATTCAATAAATAATTATCTAAAAATAAACATATATACAGATTCAATAAATATTCATGCAAATTTTTATCATTTATATTAGCGGAGAATTTATGGATATAATAACTAAATTAATTATGCTTGCTCATATTATCTAGGTTATTAAAGATATAAATTGATATTTTATTGATTCTCTCTTTTTTATATAAATACCACCTTTGGTGGGGTTAGATATTCTTTGTTAACTAAACAAATCAATTAACACCTATGGGTGGAGTTGATAACTAATATGCTTAATTAAATTAATTCCTTTTTCTAAGAGATTGAAAGTGAACCATTTAAATGCCACCTTTGGTGGGGTTAGACAGTTTAAACTTTATTCAAGGTGTCCAAATTAAACTTAAGAATTTAATTATCCGAGTACTAACTTTCAAGTTTTAAAACCACTATTGAAAACATGTTGTCAATACATTTTCACATAATAATTCTTATAAAAACTTTTGAAATAGAGTTTCACTCTAACTACCGGGCGATTGTACTAACAAATAAAAGAGCACTACTCTAAATTAGACCGGATAACTAAACCTTAAAATCTAATTTTCAGGTTTAAGTTTGTAATGAAAAATAATATATTTCTCTCTAACATTCTTAATATAAAATCTTGAATAAAAAAAAATCAATTCATTTTAGAGATTTTTACCTATTTAATATTTCGCAAGCATAACAACGTCATTATTACATCATATTTACTAAACAGCCAGCATAGTTAAATTTAACCACAGACAAGTTGAATATAACATGTAAGAATAAAGCATAAAAATAACTGTAAAGAAAATAAAATCCTTACAGAACTTCGACGCTATTCCCGTAGCTGGAAAACCTCCAAGCGGAATTTGCACTCCCATTTATTGAATCAAAAATCTAAATTATTACAAAAACATTACAAGTTCCTCTCAAAAAGAGAAGAACTCTAAACCTAAGAGAATTGAACTAAAAACTAAGAGAAAAACTAAGAAAAGCTTAGAAACTAAGAAAGAAACTAAGAAAACTCAAAAACTAAGAAATGAGAGAAAGAAAGAAGAGAGAAGTGTGTTTTGAAGGTGTGATTTTGAAGTGAAGGGAAGGGGGGTATTTATAGGTGAGGATGGAGAGAAAAAATGAGTAAAAAAATGTAAAAACGCGTAATGGAAATGCTGACGTCATGGGGCTGCTGCACGTGAAAAATGAGTGTCGGCGCGCGCGGATGAACAGTAACCCGCGCGCAGTGCTGTGCGCATGAACAGTACCCCGCGCAGTGCTGCACACATGAACAGTACCCCCCGCGCAGTGCTGCGCGGATGAACAGTGCCGCGCGCGCAGCTTGGGGCGGAGCTGGGTGCTGGGACGCGGCGGCACGTTTTTCTCCTTTTTGACATTTTTGACCTTTTTGACCCATTTTGTCCAATTTTTCCATGTTTGTTGACCTTTCCCCATTTATTTATTAATATATTTGTGATGTATTGCTTCAAGTATTCCTCTTTGAGTCTTTAAGTTGCGTTTTTAGGCCAAAATACCTGAAAAACAATAAAAATACCCGTGATTTCGAAAAAGACAAATTTATATAAATATATGATAAAACATATAAATATATATATTTTTAATCAATTAATGTGCATAAAATCATGGTTATTTTAGTGCTTTTTGAGCACTCATCACAACCCCCAACCAGCTTCGTGCTAGTCCCTTAGCAAGAGAAGCGATAAAAACTAAAAATTAAACTATCCTAAATCACTTTCGTGGATTGAAACGGTTGCATTTAGCCTATGCAACAAGCCTTTAAACCCCTAGGTTGCCCTAGTGGACGAGTTTGAGTCTCGTGAGGGTTTTCAGTAATGATACCCACAAACATTGAACTAAATGTAAAAATCAAAAGAAACTATAAAAACAATCAAATCAAAAACTAAAATTACAACAAAATCAAAAATTAATTTAAGGATAAAAGAAAACAACATATCACAAAAATGTCTCATACTTTTTAATCTCTTTTAAGATCATAATTAAAATCTCAAGCATAAGTTATTTTAATCTCTTTAAACAATCATGATTTATTATAATAATTAGTCGAAAATCATTTTCATATTTCATTTCAAAAATGTATCGATTTAATTTTACCCAATTTCAGTGTCATGAATCAGAATTCGCTTCGACTCTATTCCTCACAAGTCAATACTCTCAAAGCACTGAATCCTATGGGTTCAAACACTCATACTAATTTATATGCGAAAGAGTTGATGTATAGAAATGAACTAATATGTTCGCATATGTATAAAGAATAAAGGCTCAAAGTGTTATTTTAACATTGATCTCATGAAAGGAATCGAATGTATAAATTATAAAGATATCATATATAAAAATTATTTTTATGCATAAATCAAACTCATTAAGAAAGAATTTCAAGATATATGCCTTTTACAAATGAAGAAATTGTAATGACTTTTTAGGGAATTACTTCCTATATCTTTCTTTTAGCCTGTACTCACAACTTTGTAGGGAATGTGGGTCATAGTATGTAGATGATACTATATATATTTTTTTATCTCTCTATATTTTTTTTTGTAGATATTTTTCAATATATGTATTTTTTTAGAGAGTCAACCCATGTACAGATTGTACATTTTTTTAGGATTTTGGTGAGTGGTTAATTTTGTGGCTTTTCTGTTTGGTTTAGGTAACCCCAGATATGTCTTTTTGTTTTTGTAGCAGTCATGCATAAATGAGATATAAGCATATACTATCAATTTCTACTCAAATCATTTAATCTAAGCAAAAATAATAATAAAAAATATATGATACTCTATTAAGATGAGAAAAAATTCATACATTCAATGCTAATACCTATAGAGATCATCTAAAAATTTGAATAGATAAGAAATGTGTTTGGAGTAGAAAAAATATATATTTCACTCTGAATAAAAGAAATAAGGCTCAAATTATATCTCACAAGGGTAGTCTCCACTAAAAAAAATTCATAGACACCAATTTTGGGTTTAATATAATTTCCACATTTTATCAAGAAATACTAGTTATGACAAAAACTAACTAATTATAAAAAATAATTACAAAATATTTCATGATATGTTTTCAAAAATTAATCTAACAGTACAAAAGACTTAACTATTTACTTAAATTTGATTTAAAGAAATGATAAATTTTTGTGAGAAAATATTTAATAATTTTTTTTTTTAAATTACTAAATCACATAAAACAAAAATAAAATAAAATAAAAATGAAAATGTGAACATAAAATTTTTATTATTATTTGTTTTTATTTTTTTTATTTTTAAATTGTTAAATCTTTTTTTTCTAATTAAGCATGGTAACTTTTCACCACCCCCAACCTAGAACTTACATTGTCCTCAATGTAACAACTGTAAATTAAAGATAAAGAGAAAAGAGAAGAAAGATTACCTATTTCCTGAGAATGTGTAAGTAGTAATGGAGAAATGCAGGTGCATTCATCATATTCATCATTTAAAGTGTATACAGACAGATCGCTGTGAACTTCTAACATCTCAACAAACATTTTTAGTTTTAACAATTTAAAAAGTATTAAACTAAAATAAACAATAAAATTAAGTAAATAAAATAAATAACAGAAAATTACCTAAAATGATGGGTTGTCTCCCATCCAGCGCTTAGTTTAACGTCTTAGCAAGACGTAACTTGGGGATTGCCTTTTAAGTAAACTCAATGTCCCCTCATCATTGAGTCAATCGAACCTACAAGTAAGACAAGGTTGTCTACCTATACTATTTCAAACATGCCCTATTGACTTTTATATTTTTCTGTACCAAAAACTAAGGGCATGCTTGAGGGTTTTAGATAACCCACATCTAGGTGCAAATCAAATAATTAAGGCATCATAACACAATTGTACCTAGATCAAGCAAAGAAACTAACTCTTGAGATTGTAATTAAAACTTTAAAATTTTTGAGATAGTTTCAAATTTTTTTTTTATTATTATTATTTTTTTTAAGGTTAAAATAACATAATTAGTATTAACCAAGAGTGCTCCCAGGAAAGAATGGTGGGGCAAAGGCTCCTTAAATACCATCCTCCTAGACAGAGCAACGTTCCTAGGAAAGACTAGTGGCACAAAGGCTTCCAAGAACTAGTCTCCTAGACAGAACTCCCTTAGATCTTTACTTTTCATGCTATTAAAATTAAGTTAATTAAGTTCAGTTAAGTAAAAATCTAAGTTAATTAAGTTAATGAAAATCTAAGTTAATTAAAAAGCTAAGTTGGTTAAGTTAAAAAAATATCTAAATTAATTAAAAAAAACTAAGTTAATCAAAGTTAATTAAAAAGTTTAAGTTAATTAAGTTAAGTTAATTAAAAAGCTAAGTTAAAAATCTAAGTTAGTTAAGTTAAAAAAAATATAAGTTAATTAAAAAGTTAAGTAAATTAAGTTAAGTAAACTAAAAATCTATGTTAATTAAGTTAAATAAAAATTAAGAGAGAAATAAAAAAAATAGTTAAAAAAAATAATAAAAAAAATAATAATAAAAATAAATTAAATTAAAATTGATATAAAATAAAATAAAATAAAGTAAAATAAAGTAAAATAAAATAAACAAAAATAAAATAAAATTGAAAAAGGTAAAGGAAAATAAAATAAGAATAAAAATTGATTTTTTTTATTTTGTTTTTATTCATTTTTATTATTACTTTTATTAAAATAAAATTAAGATTTTAAATAAAAATTAAAATTAAATGAAAATTAAAAAGTAAGCTTTATTTTTTTTTTAATTTTTTTTTTACTATTCATGAACGGTAATTTTATTTTACTATTTACACTATATTAAAAAAAATTTAAGTTTTTAAGTTTTTAATTTTTTTTTACTATTCATTAACGGTAATTTTATTTTACTATTTACATTAGATTATTTATTTATTTTTATTTTAAAATTTTAAAATTTTAATTTTTTTTTACTATTCATGAACGGTAATTTTATTTTACTATTTACACTATATTAAAAAAATTTAAGTTTTTAATTTTTTTTTACTATTCATGAACGGTAATTTTATTTTACTATTTACATTAGATTATTTATTTATTTTTATCTTAAAATTTTAAAATTTTAATTTTTTTTTAACTATTCATGAACGGTAATTTTATTTTACTATCTACGCTATAAATTTTATTTATTTATTTTTAACTTAAATTTTTTTGTTTTTTTTTTGTTTTTTTTACTATTCATGAACGGTAAAATTTTTTACTTCAAATTTCAAATTTCTAAATTATTTTACAATTAAAAAAAAATTAATTTTTAATTTTTTAATTTTTTAATTAATTTTTTATTTTTTATTTTTTATGAAATTTGAAATTTGATTATTATTTTTTCTATTAAAACAAAAAAAATCACAATTATTTACAGCACAAAAATGATTTTAAAATTTTGATAAATAATTTAAAAACCGTTATTCCTTCCCCGGCAACGGCGCCAAAAACTTGATGACCAAATCCCCGGCAACGGCGCCAAAAACTTGATGACCAAAAACCGGCATAGCTGATTCTTGCCAATACTTTGGTTTTATTATTTATAAAACTCTCGCAAGTGCACGAATCATTTCGAAGAAAATGATAAGTATACTCCCAAGGTCGATCTAAGGAAGGAATGTGTGTGGTTTTTAATTTAATATTCAAACTTTTAAAAACGAAATTAAATCCTAAACATCCTGTCACGATATTTTGGGGTTTTGTGTTTTTAATCTAATTACATAAAATTAAACATAGATTCAATAAACATTTATGCAAATTTTATCATTTATAATGGCGGAGTATTTATGGATATAATAACTAAGTTAATTATGCTTGCTTATATTATCTAGGTTATTAAGGATATGAATTGATATTTATTGATTCTCCCTTTTTTGTATGAATACCACCTTTGGTGGGGTTAGATATTCTTTGTTAACTAAACAAATCAATTAACACCTATGGGTGGGGTTGATAACTAATTTCCTTAATTAAATTAATTCCTTTTTCTAAGAGATTGAAAATGAACCATTTAAATGCCACCTTTGGTGGGATTAGACAGTTTAAACTTTATTCAAGGTGTCCAAATTAAACCCAAGAATTTAGTTATCCGAGTACTAACTTTCAAGTTTTAAAACCACTACCGAAAACATGTTGTCAATACATTTTCAGATAATAATTCTTATAAAAACTTTTGAAATAGAGCTTCACTCTAACTACCGGGCGATTGTACCATCAAATAAAAGAGCACTACTCTAAATCAGACCGGATAACTAAACCTTAAAATCTAATTTTCAGGTTTAAGTTTGTAATGAAAAATAATATATTTCTCTCTAACATTCTTAATATAAAATCATGAATAAAAACAAAATCAATTCATTTTAGAGATTTTTACCTATTTAATATTTCGCAAGCATAACAACGTTATTATTACATCATGTTTACTAAATAGCCAGCACAGTTAAATTTAACTACAGACAAATTAAATATAACATGTACGAATAAAGCATAAAAATAACTGTAAAGAAAATAAAATCCTTACAGAACTTCGACGCTATTCCCGTTGTTGGAAAAACTCCAAGCGGAATTTGCACTCCCATTTATTGAATCAAAGAGCTAAAATATTACAAAAACATAACTAGTTCTTCCCAAAAAGGGAAGAACTCTAAATCTAAGAGAAATTAACTAAGAAAAGCTAAAAACTAAGAAAACATAAGAAAAACTAAAAAAAATCCTAAAAATCTAAGAAAAGAGAGAAAAGAATGTATTTGGAGGTGTTTTTAGGTGTGATTTTGAAGTGAAGAGAAGGGGGGTATTTATAGGTGAGGATAGAGAGAAAAAATGAGTAAAAAAATGTTTAAAAAATGTAAAAACGCGTAATGAAAATGCTGACGTCATTGATGACGTCGCATGACGTCATGGGGCTGCTCCACGTGAAAAATGAGTGTCGGCGCGCGCGGATGAACAGTAACCCGCGCGCAGTGCTGCGCGCATGAACAGTAACCCCGCGCAGTGCTGCGCGCATGAACAGTACCCCGCGCGCGCAGCTTAGGGCGGAGCTGGGTGCTGGGGCGCGGCAGCTGGGCGGCACGGCGGCGCGTTTTTCTCCTTTTTGACATTTTTGACCTTTTTGACCCATTTTGTCCAATTTTTCCATATTTGTCGACCTTTCCGCATTTATTTATTAATATATTTGTGATGTATTGCTTCCACTATTCCTCTTTGAGTCTTTAAGTTGCATTTTTAAGCCAAAATACCTGAAAAACAATAAAAATACCCGTGATTCCGAAAAAGACAAATTTATATAAATATATGATAAAACATATAAATATATATATTTTTAATCAATTAATTTGCATAAAATCATGGTTATTTTAGTGCTTTTTGAGCACGCATCAGTCATCACGAACCTCGTATAGCTTTGTTACCTACGTATGGTTTCAACGAAAACGAACCGTTACCACTGTCCATCGTTCTGTTGCACTACTTTCATGTTATAATAAAAACTAAGGGCATTAAAACTATTTTTATAAATATTAAGGATATATATGAAAATATGCTAAAATAAGGGACATCACCAACACTTTTTTTTAATAAATATATGCTTCTTTTGAATAACAATTAAACACTACTTTAAATTAATTAGTTAAAAGAATATCAATCTACATTTAAAGAAAGAAATTTTGAAATATTACAAAATTCTAAATTAACAATAATATAAATTTTTATAACTCACACACCAAAACACACGTATACCTTACAAAATATTCAAACTCGCTACATTGAATGCTTTCAAAAAGTACCTAATCATGCTACAAGACAATTAGCTAATATCAATAATTAGAATTAGGAAAAAAAATGCTAAATTATCTGAACACGTCATTTATTAATAATTACTTAATTTAATAAATATATAATCAAATTATCATAAGTGTTATAAATAAAACTATGAATGTATCTAAATTTAATTCTAATATTAAAATAAATGCAATAGCTGTTGAAGCCCAATGCATGAGTTATTATTGTTTCACGCAGGTCTTGGGTTTGAAACCCTCAATAAACATAGTTTTTGATTTTTTTTAAAAGAACATCTTCAACCTCTAGTCGGGTCAACTCTACTCGGTTTTGACTACAGGGGAAACCCCTCCGTATTTCACTATTATGGGGACGAAATTCGACCTTCTTTTTATCAGAGTTTTATTTTCCAGTTATTCATGGTCTCATTTTGAATCAAAAACGTCATTTTAAATAAAAAGTTAATGAATGATTCAAATGAATGCTCACGATAAATTGGATTTATTTTCTTCATTATTTTTCAAGTTTAAATTAACAGAATCACTCTGAATTCAATATTGACACAATTTATAATTTTCAACACTTACACGGGATTTCCAATAAATTTTTGATTTGATGCTCTCTCTAGTTTCTCAAACTTACTCTTTACTTTCTAATGGTGTATATGAATGAATGAGTGAAAAGTGAGAGAACTTGATGCCTTTATAAAGACTATGTCATCACGAACCTCGTATAGCTTTGTTACCTACGTATGGTTTCAACGAAAACGAACCGTTACCACCGTCCATCGTTCTCTTGCACTACTTTCATGTTATAATAAAAACTAAGGGCATTAAAACTATTTTTATAAATATTAAGGATATATATGAAAATATGCTAAAATAAGGGACATCACCAACACTTTTTTTTAATAAATATATGCTCCTTTTGAATAACAATCAAAACACTTCTTTAAATTAATTAGTTAAAAGAATATCAATCTAAAATTATAGAAAGAAATTTCGAAATATTACAAAATTCTAAATTAACACTAATATAAATTATTATAACTCACACACCAAAACACACGTATACCGTAGAGAAGATTCAAACTCGCTACATTGAATGCTTTCAAAAAGTACCTAATCATGCTACAAGAAAATTAGCTAATATCAATAATTATAATTTGGAAAAGAAATGCTAAATTATCTAAACACGTCATTTATTAATAATTACTTAATTTAATAAATATATAATCAAATTATCATAAGTGTTATAAATAAAACTATGAATGTATCTAAATTTAATTCTAATATGAAAATAAATGCAATAGCTGTTGCAGCCCAATGCATGAGTTATTATTGTTTCACGCAGGTCTTGGGTTTGAAACCCTCAATAAACATAGTTTTTGATTTTATTTAAAAGAACATCCTCAACCTCTAGTCGGGTCAACTCTACTCGGTTTTGACTATAGGGGAAACCCCTCCGTATTTCACTATTATGGGGATGAAATTCGACGTTCTTTTATCAGAGTTTTATTTTGGAGTGATTCATGGTCTCATTTTGAATCAAAAACGTCAATTTAAATAAAAAGTTAATGAATGATTCAAATGAATGCTCACGATAAATTGGATTTATTTTCTTCATTATTTTTCAAGTTTATATTAACAGAGTCACTCTGAATTCAATATTGACAGAATTTATAATTTTCAGCACTTACACGGGATTTCCAATAAATTTTTGATTTGATGCTCTCACTAGTTTCTCAAACTTACTCTTTACTTTCTAATGGTGTATATGAATGAATGAGTGAAAAGTGAGAGAACTTGATGCCTTTATAAAGGCTATGTCATCACGAACCTCGTATAGCTTTGTTACCTACGTATGGTTTGAACGAAAACGAACCGTGACCACCGTCCATCGTTCTGTTGCACTACTTTCATGTTATAATAAAAACTAAGGGCATTAAAACTATTTTTATAAAAAATTAGGATATATATGAAAATATGCTAAAATATGGGACATCACTAATACTTTTTTGTTATAAATATATGCTCCTTTTGAATAACAATTAAAAACTACTTTAAATTAATTAGTTAAAAGAATATCAATCTACATTTATAGAAAGAAATTTCGAAATATTACAAAATTCTAAATTAACACTAATATAAATTATTATAACTGACACACCAAAACACATGTATACCTTAGAGAAGATTCAAACTCGCTACATTGAATGCTTTCAAAAAGTACCTAATCATGCTACAAGACAATTAGCTAGTATCAATAATTAGAATTTGGAAAAAAAATGCTAAATTATCTAAACACGTCATTTATTAATAGTTACTTAAATTATTAAATATATTATCAAATTATCATAAAAGTTATAAATAAAACTATGAATGTATCTAAATTTAAGTCTAATATAAAAAAAATGCAATGGTTGTTGCAACCCAATGCATGAGTTATTATTGTTTCACGCAGGTCTTGGGTTTGAAACCCTCAATAAACATAGTTTTTCATTTCTTTTAAAAGAACATCTTCAACATCTATTCGGGTCAACTCTACTCGGTTTTTACTCCAAGGGAAACCCCTCCGTATTTCACTATTTTGGGGACGCAATTCGACGTTCTTTTTATCAGAGTTTTATTTTCGAGTGATTCATGGTCTCATTTTGAATCAAAAACATCATTTTAAATAAAATGTTAATAAATGATTCAAATGAATGCTCACGATAAATTGGATTTATTTTCTTCATTGTTTTTCAAGTTTAAGATAACAGAATCACTCTAAAATCAATATTGACACAATTTATAATTTTCAGCACTTACACGGGATTTCCAATAAATTTTTGATTTGATGCTCTCACTAGTTTCTCAAACTTACTCTTTACTCTCTAATGGTGTATATGAATGAATGAGGGAAAAGTGAGAGAACCTGATGCCTTTATAAAGGCTATGTCATCACGAACCTCGTATAGCTTTGTAACCAACGTACGGTTTGAACGAAAACGAACCGTTACCACCGTCCATCGTTCTGTTGCACTACTTTCATGTTATAATAAAAACTAAGGGCATTAAAACTATTTTTATAAAAATTAAGGTTATATATGAAAATATGCTAAAATAAGGGACATCACTAATACATTTTTTTAATAAATATATGCTCCTTTTGAATAACAATTAAAAACTACTTTAAATTAATTAGTTAGAAGAATATCAATCTACATTTAAAGAAAGAAATTTCGAAATATTACAAAATTCTAATTTAACAATAATATAAATTTTTATAACTCACACACCAAAAAACACGTATACCTTAGAAAAGATTCAAACTCGCTACATTGAATGCTTTCAAAAAGTACCTAATCATGCTACAAGACAGTTAGCTAAGATCCATAATTAGAATTAGGAAAATAAATTGCTAAATTATCTAAACACGTCATTTATTAATAATTACTTAATTTAATAAATATATTATCAAATTATCATAAAAGTTATAAATAAAACTATGAATGTATCTAAATTTTAGTCTAATATAAAAATAAATGCAATGGCTGTTGCAGCCCAATGCATGAGTTATTATTGTTTCACGCAGGTCTTGGGTTCGAAACCCTCAATAAACATAGTTTTTGATTTTTTTTAAAAGAACATCTTCAACCTCTAGTCGGGTCAACTCTACTCGGTTTTGACTACAGGGGAAACCCCTCCGTATTTCACTATTATGGGGACGAAATTCGACATTCTTTTTATCAGAGTTTTATTTTCGAGTGATTCGTGGTCTCATTTTGAATCAAAAACGTCATTTTAAATAAAAAGTTAATGAATGATTCAAATGAATGCTCACGATAAATTGGACTTATTTTCTTCATTATTTTTCAAGTTTAAATTAACAGAATCACTCTGAATTCAATATTGACACAATTTATAATTTTCAGCACTTACACGGGAATTTCAATAAAATTTTGATTTGATGCTCTCACTATTTTCTCAAACTTACTCTTTACTCTCTAATGGTGTATATGAATGAATGAGTGAAAAGTGAGAGAACTTGATGCCTTTATAAAGGCTATGTCATCACGAACCTCGTATAGCTTTGTTACCTACGTATGGTTTCAACGAAAACGAACCGTTACCACCGTCCATCGTTCTCTTGCACTACTTTCATGTTATAATAAAAACTAAGGGCATTAAAACTATTTTTATAAATATTAAGGATATATATGAAAATATGCTAAAATAAGGGACATCACCAACACTTTTTTTTAATAAATATATGCTCCTTTTGAATAACAATTAAACACTACTTTAAATTAATTAGTTAAAAGAATATCAATCTACATTTAAAGAAAGAAATTTTGAAATATTACAAAATTCTAAATTAACAATAATATAAATTTTTATAACTCACACACCAAAACACACGTATACCTTAGAAAAGATTCAAACTCGCTACATTGAATGCTTTCAAAAAGTACCTAATCATGCTACAAGACAATTAGCTAATATCAATAATTAGAATTAGGAAAAAAAAATGCTAAATTATCTGAACACGTCATTTATTAATAATTACTTAATTTAATAAATATATAATCAAATTATCATAAGTGTTATAAATAAAACTATGAATGTATCTAAATTTAATTCTAATATTAAAATAAATGCAATAGCTGTTGCAGCGCAATGCATGAGTTATTATTGTTTCACGCAGGTCTTGGGTTTGAAACCCTCAATAAACATAGTTTTTGATTTTATTTAAAAGAACATCTTCAACCTCTAGTCGGGTCAACTCTACTCGGTTTTGACTACAGGGGAAACCCCTCCGTATTTCACTATTATGGGGATGAAATTCGACGTTCTTTTATCAGAGTTTTATTTTCAAGTGATTCATGGTCTCATTTTGAATCAAAAACGTCAATTTAAATAAAAAAGTTAATGAATGATTCAAATGAATGCTCACGATAAATTGGATTTATTTTCTTCATTATTTTTCAAGTTTATATTAACAGAATCACTCTGAATTCAATATTGACAGAATTTATAATTTTCAGCACTAACACGGGATTTCCAATAAATTTTTGATTTGATGCTCTCACTAGTTTCTCAAACTTACTCTTTACTTTCTAATGGTGTATATGAATGAATGAGTGAAAAGTGAGAGAACTTGATGCCTTTATAAAGGCTATGTCATCACGAACCTCGTATAGCTTTGTTACCTACGTATGGTTTGAACGAAAACGAACCGTGACCACCGTCCATCGTTCTGTTGCACTACTTTCATGTTATAATAAAAACTAAGGGCATTAAAACTATTTTTATAAAAAATTAGGATATATATGAAAATATGCTAAAATAAGGGACATCACTAATACTTTTTTGTTATAAATATATGCTCCTTTTGAATAACAATTAAAAACTACTTTAAATTAATTAGTTAAAAGAATATCAATCTACATTTATAGAAAGAAATTTCGAAATATTACAAAATTCTAAATTAACACTAATATAAATTATTATAACTGACACACCAAAACACATGTATACCTTAGAGAAGATTCAAACTCGCTACATTGAATGCTTTCAAAAAGTACCTAATCATGCTACAAGACAATTAGCTAGTATCAATAATTAGAATTTGGAAAAAAAATGCTAAATTATCTAAACACGTCATTTATTAATAGTTACTTAAATTATTAAATATATTATCAAATTATCATAAAAGTTATAAATAAAACTATGAATGTATCTAAATTTAAGTCTAATATAAAAAAAATGCAATGGTTGTTGCAACCCAATGCATGAGTTATTATTGTTTCACGCAGGTCTTGGGTTTGAAACCCTCAATAAACATAGTTTTTCATTTCTTTTAAAAGAACATCTTCAACATCTATTCGGGTCAACTCTACTCGGTTTTTACTCCAAGGGAAACCCCTCCGTATTTCACTATTTTGGGGACGCAATTCGACGTTCTTTTTATCAGAGTTTTATTTTCGAGTGATTCATGGTCTCATTTTGAATCAAAAACATCATTTTAAATAAAATGTTAATAAATGATTCAAATGAATGCTCACGATAAATTGGATTTATTTTCTTCATTGTTTTTCAAGTTTAAGATAACAGAATCACTCTAAAATCAATATTGACACAATTTATAATTTTCAGCACTTACACGGGATTTCCAATAAATTTTTGATTTGATGCTCTCACTAGTTTCTCAAACTTACTATTTACTCTCTAATGGTGTATATGAATGAATGAGGGAAAAGTGAGAGAACCTGATGCCTTTATAAAGGCTATGTCATCACGAACCTCGTATAGCTTTGTAACCAACGTACGGTTTGAACGAAAACGAACCGTTACCACCGTCCATCGTTCTGTTGCACTACTTTCATGTTATAATAAAAACTAAGGGCATTAAAACTATTTTTATAAAAATTAAGTTTATATATGAAAATATGCTAAAATAAGGGACATCACTAATACTTTTTTTTAATAAATATATGCTCCTTTTGAATAACAATTAAAAACTACTTTAAATTAATTAGTTAGAAGAATATCAATCTACATTTAAAGAAAGAAATTTCGAAATATTACAAAATTCTAATTTAACAATAATATAAATTTTTATAACTCACACACCAAAAAACACGTATACCTTAGAAAAGATTCAAACTCGCTACATTGAATGCTTTCAAAAAGTACCTAATCATGCTACAAGACAATTAGCTAATATCAATAATTAGAATTAGGAAAAAAAATGCTAAATTATCTGAACACGTCATTTATTAATAATTACTTAATTTAATAAATATATTATCAAATTATCATAAAAGTTATAAATAAAACTATGAATGTATCTAAATTTTAGTCTAATATAAAAATAAATGCAATGGCTGTTGCAGCCCAATGCATGAGTTATTATTGTTTCACGCAGGTCTTGGGTTCGAAACCCTCAATAAACATAGTTTTTGATTTTTTTTAAAAGAACATCTTCAACCTCTAGTCGGGTCAACTCTACTCGGTTTTGACTACAGGGGAAACCCCTCCGTATTTCACTATTATGGGGACGAAATTCGACATTCTTTTTATCAGAGTTTTATTTTCGAGTGATTCGTGGTCTCATTTTGAATCAAAAACGTCATTTTAAATAAAAAGTTAATGAATGATTCAAATGAATGCTCACGATAAATTGGATTTATTTTCTTCATTACTTTTCAAGTTTAAATTAACAGAATCACTCTGAATTCAATATTGACACAATTTATAATTTTCAGCACTTACACGGGAATTTCAATAAAATTTTGATTTGATGCTCTCACTATTTTCTCAAACTTACTCTTTACTCTCTAATGGTGTATATGAATGAATGAGTGAAAAGTGAGAGAACTTGATGCCTTTATAAAGGCTATGTCATCACGAACCTCGTATAGCTTTGTTACCTACGTATGGTTTCAACGAAAACGAACCGTTACCACCGTCCATCGTTCTCTTGCACTACTTTCATGTTATAATAAAAACTAAGGGCATTAAAACTATTTTTATAAATATTAAGGATATATATGAAAATATGCTAAAATAAGGGACATCACCAACACTTTTTTTTAATAAATATATGCTCCTTTTGAATAACAATTAAACACTACTTTAAATTAATTAGTTAAAAGAATATCAATCTACATTTAAAGAAAGAAATTTTGAAATATTACAAAATTCTAAATTAACAATAATATAAATTTTTATAACTCACACACCAAAACACACGTATACCTTAGAAAAGATTCAAACTCGCTACATTGAATGCTTTCAAAAAGTAACTAATCATGCTACAAGACAATTAGCTAATATCAATAATTAGAATTAGGAAAAAAAATGCTAAATTATCTGAACACGTCATTTATTAATAATTACTTAATTTAATAAATATATAATCAAATTATCATAAGTGTTATAAATAAAACTATGAATGTATCTAAATTTAATTCTAATATTAAAATAAATGCAATAGCTGTTGCAGCCCAATGCATGAGTTATTATTGTTTCACGCAGGTCTTGGGTTTGAAACCCTCAATAAACATAGTTTTTGATTTTATTTAAAAGAACATCTTCAACCTCTAGTCGGGTCAACTCTACTCGGTTTTGACTACAGGGGAAACCCCTCCGTATTTCACTATTATGGGGATGAAATTCGACGTTCTTTTATCAGAGTTTTATTTTCAAGTGATTCATGGTCTCATTTTGAATCAAAAACGTCAATTTAAATAAAAAGTTAATGAATGATTCAAATGAATGCTCACGATAAATTGGATTTATTTTCTTCATTATTTTTCAAGTTTATATTAACAGAATCACTCTGAATTCAATATTGACAGAATTTATAATTTTCAGCACTTACACGGGATTTCCAATAAATTTTTGATTTGATGCGCTCACTAGTTTCTCAAACTTTCTCTTTACTTTCTAATGGTGTATATGAATGAATGAGTGAAAAGTGAGAGAACTTGATGCCTTTATAAAGGCTATGTCATCGCGAACCTCGTATAGCTTTGTTACCTACGTATGGTTTGAACGAAAACGAACCGTGACCACCGTCCATCGTTCTGTTGCACTACTTTCATGTTATAATAAAAACTAAGGGCATTAAAACTATTTTTATAAAATATTAGGATATATATGAAAATATGCTAAAATAAGGGACATCACTAATACGTTTTTGTTATAAATATATGCTCCTTTTGAATAACAATTAAAAACTACTTTAAATTAATTAGTTAAAAGAATATCAATCTACATTTATAGAAAGAAATTTCGAAATATTACAAAATTCTAAATTAACACTAATATAAATTATTATAACTGACACACCAAAACAAATGTATACCTTAGAGAAGATTCAAACTCGCTACATTGAATGCTTTCAAAAAGTACCTAATCATGCTACAAGACAATTAGCTAGTATCAATAATTAGAATTTGGAAAAAAAAAATGCTAAATTATCTAAACACGTCATTTATTAATAGTTACTTAAATTATTAAATATATTATCAAATTATCATAAAAGTTATAAATAAAACTGTGAATGTATCTAAATTTAAGTCTAATATAAAAATAAATGCAATGGCTGTTGCAGCCCAATGCATGAGTTATTATTGTTTCACGTAGGTCTTGGGTTCGAAACCCTCAATAAACATAGTTTTTGATTTTTTTTAAAAGAACATCTTCAACCTCTAGTCGGGTCAACTCTACTCGGTTTTGACTACAGGGGAAACCCCTCCGTATTTCACTATTTTGGGGACGAAATTCGACGTTCTTTTTATCAGAGTTTTATTTTCGAGTGATTCATGGTCTCATTTTGAATCAAAAACATCATTTTAAATAAAATGTTAATGAATGATTCAAATGAATGCTCACGATAAATTGGATTTATTTTATTCATTGTTTTTCAAGTTTAAGATAACAGAATCACTCTAAAATCAATATTGACACAATTTATAATTTTCAGCACTTACACGGGAATTTCAATAAATATTTGATATGATGCTCTCACTAGTTTCTCAAACTTACTCTTTACTTTCGAATGGTGTATATGAATGAATGAGGGAAAAGTGAGAGAACCTGATGCCTTTATAAAGGCTCTATCATCACGACCCTCGTATAGCTTTGTAACCAACGTACGGTTTGAACGAAACCGAACCGTTACCACCGTCCATCGTTCTGTTGCACTACTTTCATGTTATAATAAAAACTAAGGGCATTAAAACTATTTTTATAAAAATTAAGGTTATATATGAAAATATGCTAAAATAAGGGACATCACTAATACTTTTTTGTTATAAATATATGCTCCTTTTGAATAACAATTAAAAACTACTTTAAATTAATTAGTTAAAAGAATATCAATCTACATTTATAGAAAGAAATTTCGAAATATTACAAAATTCTAAATTAACACTAATATAAATTATTATAACTGACACACCAAAACACATGTATACCTTAGAGAAGATTCAAACTCGCTACATTGAATGCTTTCAAAAAGTACCTAATCATGCTACAAGACAATTAGCTAGTATCAATAATTAGAATTTGGAAAAAAAATGCTAAATTATCTAAACACGTCATTTATTAATAGTTACTTAAATTATTAAATATATTATCAAATTATCATAAAAGTTATAAATAAAACTATGAATGTATCTAAATTTAAGTCTAATATAAAAAAAATGCAATGGTTGTTGCAACCCAATGCATGAGTTATTATTGTTTCACGCAGGTCTTGGGTTTGAAACCCTCAATAAACATAGTTTTTCATTTCTTTTAAAAGAACATCTTCAACATCTATTCGGGTCAACTCTACTCGGTTTTTACTCCAAGGGAAACCCCTCCGTATTTCACTATTTTGGGGACGCAATTCGACGTTCTTTTTATCAGAGTTTTATTTTCGAGTGATTCATGGTCTCATTTTGAATCAAAAACATCATTTTAAATAAAATGTTAATAAATGATTCAAATGAATGCTCACGATAAATTGGATTTATTTTCTTCATTGTTTTTCAAGTTTAAGATAACAGAATCACTCTAAAATCAATATTGACACAATTTATAATTTTCAGCACTTACACGGGATTTCCAATAAATTTTTGATTTGATGCTCTCACTAGTTTCTCAAACTTACTATTTACTCTCTAATGGTGTATATGAATGAATGAGGGAAAAGTGAGAGAACCTGATGCCTTTATAAAGGCTATGTCATCACGAACCTCGTATAGCTTTGTAACCAACGTACGGTTTGAACGAAAACGAACCGTTACCACCGTCCATCGTTCTGTTGCACTACTTTCATGTTATAATAAAAACTAAGGGCATTAAAACTATTTTTATAAAAATTAAGTTTATATATGAAAATATGCTAAAATAAGGGACATCACTAATACTTTTTTTTAATAAATATATGCTCCTTTTGAATAACAATTAAAAACTACTTTAAATTAATTAGTTAGAAGAATATCAATCTACATTTAAAGAAAGAAATTTCGAAATATTACAAAATTCTAATTTAACAATAATATAAATTTTTATAACTCACACACCAAAAAACACGTATACCTTAGAAAAGATTCAAACTCGCTACATTGAATGCTTTCAAAAAGTACCTAATCATGCTACAAGACAATTAGCTAATATCAATAATTAGAATTAGGAAAAAAAATGCTAAATTATCTGAACACGTCATTTATTAATAATTACTTAATTTAATAAATATATTATCAAATTATCATAAAAGTTATAAATAAAACTATGAATGTATCTAAATTTTAGTCTAATATAAAAATAAATGCAATGGCTGTTGCAGCCCAATGCATGAGTTATTATTGTTTCACGCAGGTCTTGGGTTCGAAACCCTCAATAAACATAGTTTTTGATTTTTTTTAAAAGAACATCTTCAACCTCTAGTCGGGTCAACTCTACTCGGTTTTGACTACAGGGGAAACCCCTCCGTATTTCACTATTATGGGGACGAAATTCGACATTCTTTTTATCAGAGTTTTATTTTCGAGTGATTCGTGGTCTCATTTTGAATCAAAAACGTCATTTTAAATAAAAAGTTAATGAATGATTCAAATGAATGCTCACGATAAATTGGATTTATTTTCTTCATTACTTTTCAAGTTTAAATTAACAGAATCACTCTGAATTCAATATTGACACAATTTATAATTTTCAGCACTTACACGGGAATTTCAATAAAATTTTGATTTGATGCTCTCACTATTTTCTCAAACTTACTCTTTACTCTCTAATGGTGTATATGAATGAATGAGTGAAAAGTGAGAGAACTTGATGCCTTTATAAAGGCTATGTCATCACGAACCTCGTATAGCTTTGTTACCTACGTATGGTTTCAACGAAAACGAACCGTTACCACCGTCCATCGTTCTCTTGCACTACTTTCATGTTATAATAAAAACTAAGGGCATTAAAACTATTTTTATAAATATTAAGGATATATATGAAAATATGCTAAAATAAGGGACATCACCAACACTTTTTTTTAATAAATATATGCTCCTTTTGAATAACAATTAAACACTACTTTAAATTAATTAGTTAAAAGAATATCAATCTACATTTAAAGAAAGAAATTTTGAAATATTACAAAATTCTAAATTAACAATAATATAAATTTTTATAACTCACACACCAAAACACACGTATACCTTAGAAAAGATTCAAACTCGCTACATTGAATGCTTTCAAAAAGTAACTAATCATGCTACAAGACAATTAGCTAATATCAATAATTAGAATTAGGAAAAAAAATGCTAAATTATCTGAACACGTCATTTATTAATAATTACTTAATTTAATAAATATATAATCAAATTATCATAAGTGTTATAAATAAAACTATGAATGTATCTAAATTTAATTCTAATATTAAAATAAATGCAATAGCTGTTGCAGCCCAATGCATGAGTTATTATTGTTTCACGCAGGTCTTGGGTTTGAAACCCTCAATAAACATAGTTTTTGATTTTATTTAAAAGAACATCTTCAACCTCTAGTCGGGTCAACTCTACTCGGTTTTGACTACAGGGGAAACCCCTCCGTATTTCACTATTATGGGGATGAAATTCGACGTTCTTTTATCAGAGTTTTATTTTCAAGTGATTCATGGTCTCATTTTGAATCAAAAACGTCAATTTAAATAAAAAGTTAATGAATGATTCAAATGAATGCTCACGATAAATTGGATTTATTTTCTTCATTATTTTTCAAGTTTATATTAACAGAATCACTCTGAATTCAATATTGACAGAATTTATAATTTTCAGCACTTACACGGGATTTCCAATAAATTTTTGATTTGATGCGCTCACTAGTTTCTCAAACTTTCTCTTTACTTTCTAATGGTGTATATGAATGAATGAGTGAAAAGTGAGAGAACTTGATGCCTTTATAAAGGCTATGTCATCGCGAACCTCGTATAGCTTTGTTACCTACGTATGGTTTGAACGAAAACGAACCGTGACCACCGTCCATCGTTCTGTTGCACTACTTTCATGTTATAATAAAAACTAAGGGCATTAAAACTATTTTTATAAAATATTAGGATATATATGAAAATATGCTAAAATAAGGGACATCACTAATACGTTTTTGTTATAAATATATGCTCCTTTTGAATAACAATTAAAAACTACTTTAAATTAATTAGTTAAAAGAATATCAATCTACATTTATAGAAAGAAATTTCGAAATATTACAAAATTCTAAATTAACACTAATATAAATTATTATAACTGACACACCAAAACAAATGTATACCTTAGAGAAGATTCAAACTCGCTACATTGAATGCTTTCAAAAAGTACCTAATCATGCTACAAGACAATTAGCTAGTATCAATAATTAGAATTTGGAAAAAAAAAATGCTAAATTATCTAAACACGTCATTTATTAATAGTTACTTAAATTATTAAATATATTATCAAATTATCATAAAAGTTATAAATAAAACTGTGAATGTATCTAAATTTAAGTCTAATATAAAAATAAATGCAATGGCTGTTGCAGCCCAATGCATGAGTTATTATTGTTTCACGTAGGTCTTGGGTTCGAAACCCTCAATAAACATAGTTTTTGATTTTTTTTAAAAGAACATCTTCAACCTCTAGTCGGGTCAACTCTACTCGGTTTTGACTACAGGGGAAACCCCTCCGTATTTCACTATTTTGGGGACGAAATTCGACGTTCTTTTTATCAGAGTTTTATTTTCGAGTGATTCATGGTCTCATTTTGAATCAAAAACATCATTTTAAATAAAATGTTAATGAATGATTCAAATGAATGCTCACGATAAATTGGATTTATTTTATTCATTGTTTTTCAAGTTTAAGATAACAGAATCACTCTAAAATCAATATTGACACAATTTATAATTTTCAGCACTTACACGGGAATTTCAATAAATATTTGATATGATGCTCTCACTAGTTTCTCAAACTTACTCTTTACTTTCGAATGGTGTATATGAATGAATGAGGGAAAAGTGAGAGAACCTGATGCCTTTATAAAGGCTCTATCATCACGACCCTCGTATAGCTTTGTAACCAACGTACGGTTTGAACGAAACCGAACCGTTACCACCGTCCATCGTTCTGTTGCACTACTTTCATGTTATAATAAAAACTAAGGGCATTAAAACTATTTTTATAAAAATTAAGGTTATATATGAAAATATGCTAAAATAAGGGACATCACTAATACTTTTTTTTAATAAATATATGCTCCTTTTGAATAACAATTAAACACTACTTTAAATTAATTAGTTAAAAGAATATCAATCTACATTTAAAGAAAGAAATTTCGAAATATTACAAAATTCTAAATTAACAATAATATAAATTTTTATAACTCACACACCAAAAAACACGTATACCTTAGAAAAGATTCAAACTCGCTACATTGAATGCTTTCAAAAAGTACCTAATCATGCTACAAGACAATTAGCTAAGATCCATAATTAGAATTAGGAAAATAAATTGCTAAATTATCTAAACACGTCATTTATTAATAATTACTTAAATTAATAAATATATTATCAAATTATCATAAAAGTTATAAATAAAACTATGAATGTATCTAAATTTTAGTCTAATATAAAAATAAATGCAATGGCTGTTGCAGCCCAATGCATGAGTTATTATTGTTTCACGCAGGTCTTGGGTTCGAAACCCTCAATAAACATAGTTTTTGATTTTTTTTAAAAGAACATCTTCAACCTCTAGTCGGGTCAACTCTACTCGGTTTTGACTACAGGGGAAACCCCTCCGTATTTCACTATTATGGGGACGAAATTCGACATTCTTTTTATCAGAGTTTTATTTTCGAGTGATTCATGGTCTCATTTTGAATCAAAAACGTCATTTTAAATAAAAACTTAATGAATGATTCAAATGAATGCTCACGATAAATTGGATTTATTTTCTTCATTATTTTTCAAGTTTAAATTAACAGAATCACTCTGAATTCAATATTGACACAATTTATAATTTTCAGCACTTACACGGGAATTTCAATAAAATTTTGATTTGATGCTCTCACTATTTTCTCAAACTTACTCTTTACTCTCTAATGGTGTATATGAATGAATGAGTGAAAAGTGAGAGAACTTGATGCCTTTATAAAGGCTATGTCATCACGAACCTCGTATAGCTTCGTAACCAATGTATGGTTTCAACGAAACCGAACCGTGACCACCGTCCATCGTTCTATTGCCCTACTTTCATGTTATAATAAAAACTAAGGGCATTAAAACTATTTTTTATAAAAAATTAGGATATATATGAAAATATGCTAAAATAAGGGACATCACTAATACTTTTTTGTTATAAATATATGCTCCTTTTGAATAACAATTAAAAACTACTTTAAATTAATTAGTTAAAAGAATATCAATCTACATTTATAGAAAGAAATTTCGAAATATTACAAAATTCTAAATTAACACTAATATAAATTATTATAACTGACACACCAAAACAAATGTATACCTTAGAGAAGATTCAAACTCGCTACATTGAATGCTTTCAAAAAGTACCTAATCATGCTACAAGACAATTAGCTAGTATCAATAATTAGAATTTGGAAAAAAAAATGCTAAATTATCTAAACACGTCATTTATTAATAGTTACTTAAATTATTAAATATATTATCAAATTATCATAAAAGTTATAAATAAAACTGTGAATGTATCTAAATTTAAGTCTAATATAAAAATAAATGCAATGGTTGTTGCAACCCAATGCATGAGTTATTATTGTTTCACGCAGGTCTTGGGTTGGAAACCCTCAATAAACATAGTTTTTGATTTCTTTTAAAAGAACATCTTCAACATCTATTCGGGTCAACTCTACTCGGTTTTTACTCCAAGGGAAACCCCTCCGTATTTCACTATTTTGGGGATGAAATTCGACGTTCTTTTTATCAGAGTTTTATTTTCGAGTGATTCATGGTCTCATTTTTAATCAAAAACATCATTTTAAATAAAATGTTAATGAATGATTCAAATGAATGCTCACGATAAATTGGATTTATTTTATTCATTGTTTTTCAAGTTTAAGATAACAGAATCACTCTAAAATCCATATTGACACAATTTATAATTTTCAGCACTTACACGGGAATTTCAATAAATTTTTGATATGATGCTCTCAATAGTTTCTCAAACTTACTCTTTACTCTCTAATGGTGTATATGAATGAATGAGGGAAAAGTGAGAGAACCTGATGCCTTTATAAAGGCTCTATCATCACGACCCTCGTATAGCTTTGTAACCAACGTACGGTTTGAACGAAACCGAACCGTTACCACCGTCCATCGTTCTGTTGCACTACTTTCATGTTATAATAAAAACTAAGGGCATTAAAACTATTTTTATAAAAATTAAGGTTATATATGAAAATATGCTAAAATAAGGGACATCACTAATACTTTTTTTTTAATAAATATATGCTCCTTTTGAATAACAATTAAACACTACTTTAAATTAATTAGTTAAAAGAATATCAATCTACATTTAAAGAAAGAAATTTCGAAATATTACAAAATTCTAAATTAACAATAATATAAATTTTTATAACTCACACACCAAAAAACACGTATACCTTAGAAAAGATTCAAACTCGCTACATTGAATGCTTTCAAAAAGTACCTAATCATGCTACAAGACAATTAGCTAAGATCCATAATTAGAATTAGGAAAATAAATTGCTAAATTATCTAAACACGTCATTTATTAATAATTACTTAAATTAATAAATATATTATCAAATTATCATAAAAGTTATAAATAAAACTATGAATGTATCTAAATTTTAGTCTAATATAAAAGTAAATGCAATGGCTGTTGCAGCCCAATGCATGAGTTATTATTGTTTCACGCAGGTCTTGGGTTCGAAACCCTCAATAAACATAGTTTTTGATTTTTTTTAAAAGAACATCTTCAACCTCTAGTCGGGTCAACTCTACTCGGTTTTGACTACAGGGGAAACCCCTCCGTATTTCACTATTATGGGGACGAAATTCGACATTCTTTTTATCAGAGTTTTATTTTCGAGTGATTCATGGTCTAATTTTGAATCAAAAACGTCATTTTAAATAAAAAGTTAATGAATGATTCAAATGAATGCTCACGATAAATTGGATTTATTTTCTTCATTATTTTTCAAGTTTAAATTAACAGAATCACTCTGAATTCAATATTGACACAATTTATAATTTTCAGCACTTACACGGGAATTTCAATAAAATTTTGATTTGATGCTCTCACTATTTTCTCAAACTTACTCTTTACTCTCTAATGGTGTATATGAATGAATGAGGGAAAAGTGAGAGAACCTGATGCCTTTATAAAGGCTCTAACATCACGAACCTCGTACAGCTTCGTAACCAACGTACGGTTTGAACAAAACCGAACCGTTACCACCGTCCATCGTTCTGTTGCACTACTTTCATGTTATAATAAAAACTAAGGGCATTAAAACTATTTTTATAAAAATTAAGGATATATATGAAAATATGCTAAAATAAGGGACATCACTAATACTTTTTTTTAATAAATATATGCTCCTTTGGAATAACAATTAAACACTACTTTAAATTAATTAGTTAAAAGAATATCAATCTACATTTAAAGAAAGAAATTTTGAAATATTACAAAATTCTAAATTAACAATAATATAAATTTTTATAACTCACACACCAAAACACACGTATACCTTAGAAAAGATTCAAACTCGCTACATTGAAAGCTTTCAAAAAGTACCTAATCATGCTACAACACAATTAGCTAATATCAATAATTAGAATTAGGAAAAAAAATGCTAAATTATCTAAACACGTCATTTATTAATAATTACTTAATTTAATAAATATATAATCAAATTATCGTAAGTGTTATAAATAAAACTATGAATGTATCTAAATTTAATTCTAATATTAAAATAAATGCAATAGCTGTTGCAGCCCAATGCATGAGTTATTATTGTTTCACGCCGGTCTTGGGTTCGAAACCCTCAATAAACATAGTTTTTGATTTTTTTTAAAAGAACATCTTCAACATCTAGTCGGGTCAACTCTACTCGGTTTTGACTACAGGGGAAACCCCTCCATATTTCACTATTATGGGGACGAAATTCGACCTTCTTTTTATCAGAGTTTTATTTTCAAGTGATTCATGGTCTCATTTTGAATCAAAAACATCATTTTAAATAAAAAGTTAATGAATGATTCAAATGAATTCTCACGATAAATTGGATTTATTTTCTCATTATTTTTCAAGTTTATATTAACAGAATCACTCTGAATTCAATATTGACAGAATTTATAATTTTCAGCACTTACACGGGATTTCCAATAAATATTTGATTTGATGCTCTCACTAGTTTCTCAAACTTACTCTTTACTCTCTAATGGTGTATATGAATGAATGAGGGAAAAGTGAGAGAACCTGATGCCTTTATAAAGGCTCTATCATCACGACCCTCGTATAGCTTCGTAACCAACGTACGGTTTGAACGAAACCGAACCGTTACCACTGTCCATCGTTCTGTTGCACTACTTTCATGTTATAATAAAAACTAAGGGCATTAAAAGTATTTTTATAAAAATTAAGGTTATATATGAAAATATGCTAAAATAAAGGACATCACTAATACTTTTTTTTAATAAATATATGCTCCTTTTGAATAACAATTAAACACTACTTTAAATTAATTAGTTAAAAGAATATCAATCTACATTTAAAGAAAGAAATTTCGAAATATTACAAAATTCTAAATTAACAATAATATAAATTTTTATAACTCACACACCAAAAAACACGTATACCTTAGAAATGATTCAAACTCGCTACATTGAATGCTTTCAAAAAGTACCTAATCATGCTACAAGACAATTAGCTAATATCAATAATTAGAATTAGGAAAAAAAATGCTAAATTATCTGAACACGTCATTTATTAATAATTACTTAATTTAATAAATATATAATCAAATTATCATAAGTGTTATAAATAAAACTATGAATGTATCTAAATTTAATTCTAATATTAAAATAAATGCAATAGCTGTTGCAGCCCAATGCATGAGTTATTATTGTTTCACGCAGGTCTTGGGTTTGAAACCCTCAATAAACATAGTTTTTGATTTTATTTAAAAGAACATCTTCAACCTCTAGTCGGGTCAACTCTACTCGGTTTTAACTACAGGGGAAACCCCTCCGTATTTCACTATTATGGGGATGAAATTCGACGTTCTTTTTATCAGAGTTTTATTTTCGAGTGATTAATGGTCTCATTTTGAATCAAAAACGTCATTTTAAATAAAAAGTTAATGAATGATTCAAATGAATGCTCACAATAAATTGGATTTATGTTATTCATTGTTTTTCAAGTTTAAATTAACAGAATCACTCTAAATTCAATATTTATACAATTTATAATTTTCAACACTTACACGGTAATTCCAATAAATTTTTTATTTGATGCTCTCACTAGTTTCTCAAACTTACTCTTTACTTTCTAATGCTGTATATGAATGAATGAGGGAAAAGTGAGAGAACCTGATGCCTTTATAAAGGCTCTGTCATCACGAACCTCGTATAGCTTCGTAACCAATGTATGGTTTCAACGAAACCGAACCGTGACCACCGTCCATCGTTCTATTGCCCTACTTTCATGTTATAATAAAAACTAAGGGCATTAAAACTATTTTTTATAAAAAATTAGGATATATATGAAAATATGCTAAAATAAGGGACATCACTAATACTTTTTTGTTATAAATATATGCTCCTTTTGAATAACAATTAAAAACTACTTTAAATTAATTAGTTAAAAGAATATCAATCTACATTTATACAAAGAAATTTCGAAATATTACAAAATTCTAAATTAACACTAATATAAATTATTATAACTGACACACCAAAACACACGTATACCTTAGAGAAGATTCAAACTCGCTACATTGAATGCTTTCAAAAAGTACCTAATCATGCTACAAGACAATTAGCTAGTATCAATAATTAGAATTTGGAAAAAAAAATGCTAAATTATCTAAACACGTCATTTATTAATAGTTACTTAAATTAATAAATATATTATCAAATTATCATAAAAGTTATAAATAAAACTATGAATGTATCTAAATTTAAGTCTAATATAAAAATAAATGCAATGGTTGTTGCAACCCAATGCATGAGTTATTATTGTTTCACGCAGGTCTTGGGTTCGAAACCCTCAATAAACATAGTTTTTGATTTCTTTTAAAAGAACATCTTCAACCTCTATTCGGGTCAACTCTACTCGGTTTTTACTCCAAGGGAAACCCCTCCGTATTTCACTATTTTGGGGACGAAATTCGACGTTCCTTTTATCAGAGTTTTATTTTCGAGTGATTCATGGTCTCATTTTGAATCAAAAACATCATTTTAAATAAAATGTTAATGAATGATTCAAATGAATGCTCACGATAAATTGGATTTATTTTATTCATTGTTTTTCAAGTTTAAGATAACATAATCACTCTAAAATCAATATTGACACAATTTATAATTTTCAGCACTTACACGGGAATTTCAATAAAATTTTGATTTGATGCTCTCACTAGTTTCTCAAACTTACTCTTTACTCTCTAATGGTGTATATGAATGAATGAGGGAAAAGTGAGAGAACCTGATGCCTTTATAAAGGCTCTATCATCACGAACCTCATACAGCTTCGTAACCAACGTACGGTTTGAACAAAACCGAACCGTTACCACCGTCCATCGTTCTGTTGCACTACTTTCATGTTATAATAAAAACTAAGGGCATTAAAACTATTTTTATAAAAATTAAGGATATATATGAAAATATGCTAAAATAAGGGACATCACTAATACTTTTTTTTAATAAATATATGCTCCTTTGGAATAACAATTAAACACTACTTTAAATTAATTAGTTAAAAGAATATCAAACTACATTTATAGAAAGAAATTTTGAAATATTACATAATTCTAAATTAACAATAATATAAATTATTATAACTCACACACCAAAACACACGTATACCTTAGGGAAGATTCATACTCGCTACATTGAATGCTTTCAAAAAGTAGCTAATCATGCTACAAGACAATTAGGTAACATCAATAATTAGAATTTGGAAAAAAATGCTAAATTATCTAAACACGTCATTTTTTAATAATTACTTAATTTAACGAATATATTATCAAATTATCATAAGAGTTATAAATAAAACTATGAATGTATCTAAATTTAAGTCTAATGTAAAAATAAATGCAATGCCTGTTGCAGCCCAATGCATCAGTTATTATTGTTTCACGCAGGTCTTGGGTTTAAAACCCTCAATAAACATAGTTTTTGATTTTTTTTAATAGAACATCTTCAACCTCTAGTCGGGTCAACTCTACTCGGTTTTGACTACAGGGGAAACCCCTCCGTATTTCACTAATATGGGGACGAAATTCGACCTTCTTTTTATCAGATTTTTATTTTCAAGTGATTCATGATCTCATTTTGAATCAAAAATGCCATTTTAAATAAAAAGTTAATGAATGATTCAAATGAATGCTCACGATAAATTTGATTTATTTTCTTCATTATTTTTCAAGTTTAAATTAACAGAATCACTCTGAATTCAATATTAACACAATTTATAATTTTCAGCACTTACACGGGAATTCTAATAAATTTTTGATTTGATGCTCTCACTATTTTCTCAAACTTACTCTTTACTCTCTAATGGTGTATATGAATGAATGAGGGAAAAGTGAGAGAACCAGATGCCTTTATAAAGGCTCTATCATCACGAACCGCGTATAGCTTCGTAACCAATGTACGGTTTGAACGAAACCGAACCGTTACCACCGTCCATCGTTCTGTTGCACTACTTTAATATTATAATAAAAACTAAGGGCATTAAAACTATTTTTATAAAAATTAAGGATATATATGAAAATATGCTAAAATAAGGGACATCACTAATTCTTTTTTTTAATAAATATATGCTCCTTTTGAATAACAATTAAACACTACTTTAAATTAATTAGTTAAAAGAATATCAATCTACATTTAAAGAAAGAAATTTCGAAATATTACAAAATTCTAAATTAATACTAATATAAATTTTTATAACTCACACACCAAAACACACGTATACCTTAGAAAAGATTCAAACTCGCTACATTGAATGCTTTCAAAAAGTACCTAATCATTCTACAAGACAATTAGCAAATATCAATAATTAGAATTAGGAAAAAAATGCTAAATTATCTAAACACGTCATTTATTAATAATTACTTAATTTAACAAATATATTATCAAATTATCATAAGAGTTATAAATAAAACTATGAATGTATCTAAATTTAAGTCTAATATAAAAATAAATGCAATGGCTATTACAGCCCAATGCATGAGTTATTATTGTTTCACGAAGGTCTTGGGTTTGAAACCGACAATAAACATAGTTTTTGATTTTTTGTAAAAGAACATCTTCAACCTCTAGTCGGGTCAACTCTACTCGATTTTGACTACAGGGGAAACCCCTCCGTATTTCACTATTATTGGGATGAAATTCGACCTTCTTTTTATCAGTGTTTTATTTTCAAGTGATTCATGGTCTCATTTTGAATCAAAAACGTCATTTTAAATAAAAAGTTAATGAATGATTCAAATGAATGCTCACGATAAATTGGATTTATTTTCTTCATTATTTTTCAAGTTTAAATTATCAGAATCACTCTGAATTCAATATTGACACAATTTATGATTTTCAGCACATACACGGGAATTCTAATAAATTTTTGATTTGATGCTCTCACTATTTTCTCAAACTTACTCTTTACTCTCTAATGGTGTATATGAATGAATGAGGGAAAAGTGAGAGAACCTGATGCCTTTATAAAGGCTCTATCATCACGAACCTCGTATCGCTTCGTAACCAATGTACGGTTTGAACGAAACCGAACCGTTACCACCGTCCATCGTTCTGTTGCACTACTTTCATGTTATAATAAAAACTAAGTGCATTAAAACTATTTATATAAAAATTAAGGATATATATGAAAATATGCTAAAATAAGGGACATCACTAATACTTTTTTTTAATAAATATATGCTCCTTTTGAATAACAATTAAACACTACTTCAAATTAATTAGTTAAAAGAATATCAATCTACATTTATAGAAAGAAATTTCGGAATATTACAAAATTCTAAATTAACACTAATAGAAATTATTATAACTCACACACCAAAACACACGTATACCTAAGAGAAGATTCAAACTCGCTACATTGAATACTTTCAAAAAGTACCTAATCATGCTACAAGACAATTAGCTAATATCAATAATTAGAATTAGGAAACAAAATGCTAAATTATCTAAACACGTCATTTATTAATAATTACTTAAATTAATAAATATATTATCAAATTATCATAAGAGTTATAAATAAAACTATGACTGTATCTAAATTTTAGTCTAATATAAAATAAAATGCAATGGTTGCTGCAGCCCAATGCATGAGTTATTATTGTTTCACGCTGGACTTGGGTTCAAAACCCTCAATAAACATAGTTTTTGATTTTTTTTAAAAGAACATCTTCAACCTCTAGTCAGGTCAACTCTACTCGGTTTTGACTCGAGGGGAAACCCCTCTGTATTTCACTATTATGGGGACGAAATTTGACTTTCTTTTTTTCAGAATTTTATTTTCGAGTGATTCATGGTCTCATTTTGAATCAAAAACATCATTTTAAATAAAAAGTTAATGAATGATTCAAATGAATGCTCACGATAAATTGGATTTATTTTCTTCATTGTTTTCCAAGTTTAAATTAACAGAATCACTCTAAAATCAATATTGACAAAATTTATAATTTTCAGCACTTACACGGGAATTCCAATAAATTTATGATTTGATGCTCTTACTAGTTTCTCAAACTTATTATTTACTTTTTAATGGTGTATATGAATGAATGAGTGAAAATTGAGAGAACCTGATGCCTTTATAAAGGCTCTCTCATCAAGAACCACGTATAACTTCGTAACCAACGTACGGTTTAAACAAAATCGAACCGTTACCACCGTCCATCGTTCTGTTGCACTACTTTGATGTTATAATAAAATCTTATTTCATTAAAACTATTTTTGTAAAAATTAAGGATATATATGAACATATGCTAAAATAAGGGATATCATTAATACTTTTTTGTTATGAATATATGCTCCTTTTGAATAACAATTAAACACTACTTTAAATTAATTAGTTAAAAGAATATCAATCTACATTTATTGAAAGAATTTCGAAATATTACAAAATTCGAAATTAACACTAATATAAATTATTATAACTCACACACCAAAACACACGTATACCTTAGAGAAGATTCAAACTCGATACATTGAATGCTTTCAAAAAGTACCTAATCATGCTACATTACAATTAGCTAATATCAATAATTAGAAATTGGAAAAAATGCTAAATTATCTAACCACGCCATTTATTAATAATTACTTAAATTAATAAATATATTATGTTACTTGGCTTGTGTGAGTTTTGGTTCCCTGAAACGTATGGAACAATTTTGTAATACGTTCATAGGCACCAAACTCATACAAGCCAAGTAACAAAATATGAGTTACACTTGATTTCATATTTAAAGCTCATTATAGCATTAAAAATACTAGCAGAGATTCTAGATAACTTCATATTTATAGACAAATGATTAATAAAGTGCTAATATGATGTTTTCATAAGCAAAAGTAGGCAAGAGAGATGAGATGAAGTTTGGGTCAAAAAAACGTCCATCAAACAATGCATTCCCCTAAATACATGAGCACATAACCATCCATCAAACAAAACATCCATCAAACAAGGGAATTTAGACACAAGATCTTCAGAATCATCTCCTAATTCTTATTGTAATGATATAATTTGAACCATGTGTTCTTCCCATTCCTCTCGTAAATCATCAAAAATTTGTTGGTCATATAACGTCTTGTTCCAACCAAAGAACTACATGTATTTAAAATCAAAATAAGAATGCAATTTCATGTATTTACAAAAAATAACTCAAATATGTTAAAAAAACAAATTTGTATATAGGTAAAAGACATTTTGATATTTGTGATGATTTTGCTCATAAACTTCATGACATAATAACCATACATGACTCCATTATTTTGTTGTGGAACCTTCAAAAAACAAGTGTACATGATTTTCCATATTCGAAGATCTTTATTATTCAATTGTAAAATTAATAAAATTATTAATATTTGCTTGTACATGCCATAACTTTTATCCATATAAGATTATGATATTTTTTAAGGGAAATGCCCCTAAACTTGTTCCAAAACTTCCAATGCCCTATCAAGGTTTAAAATGGTTATTTTATTTATTAAATATTACAAAAAATAATATAAGAAACCAATAGCTAGCTATAACTCTTACATTTCAACAACTGCTTTTGTATCTTTACTCAGTTCTATGGAAGTTGAGTGACAATACCAAGCATGATTATTGAACAGATCAATGATTACCAACATCCAATGATATTGGCCTTATTCAAACCTTAGTGTCCAAGGGATTATCAACTTTTCATTTCTATTAAGAGTTAATGCCCTAGCACATAATTGTTTAGCTTTGATGCTAACATCATTCTCTTGACATTGATTGACATATGAAGAATCATAGAACATTGCTAAATTTGATGAGTGATTATGCTGAAGTCGATAATAACAAGCCCTATATAAAAAAGGATTTCAATAAGTAATTAGATCATATAAATATAATTATATATGTTCTACATAAATGAAAGAAAATTAAATAGATTGAGGACTCACCTTGTCCACACTTGAATTATACTTAAATCGATCATTTGATATTCAAATAATTGCAATATGCACTTGATCAATATATAAGTTTGGTTGAGGTCTACGACAGAAATTTCTATAGGAAGTGGCATAGTCCATCCATCATTTATGCTAGATGCCCTCCCAAATTTAGTCATCAAAGTGGCAAGATTTCTGCTGAAGTTTAAAGCATAATCATAACTATACTTTTTTCAAGGCTTCTTCTTGAATGACTTGGTACATGATGATTGGCCACTAGATATAGATTTAGTACGAGATATTTGCTTTGTCTCTCTTAAATGTGCCGCATTTAAGAGTTCTAGTATAATAGACTAAAAAACGTATTATGTATGTTAGTAACAATAAAAGATATAATAAAATAATAGTAGTAAAGAAGTGCTATCTTTTAAGTTAAAGAATAGTACGATGCCAAAATTTAGAAAAACTTGAATCGACGGCCAAGCCACAAACTATCCAACCACCTCTTGGACTGTGGTAGCATCAGAAGGCATAGGTAGTGGAAAATCACGAAGCAATGATTGATCAATCACTATTCGCCAATGATTAGGAAAATATTTATTATGAATCATCTGATCATCACTCAATTGATGTACCATTCCAATAGCAACAAAGTCAATTGACAAAGGACGTTTCAATAAACATTTCATATTCTGTAAAAACTTTTAAGTGTTATATATAAAAAATAAAACATAAAATAAGAAATAAAAATAATAGATTATATACACCAGAAATTAAAATCTTATCACATATGATTCATCAAATAGAGGAGGACTCTCATGTGGGGTAGCTATTGGATGTACATTCTCACCAAAATTTTCATCGTGGTTTGATTGATGGTAAGAATACGCAGATTGCATTGGAGAAAATGAACTACTACTTGATTGCATATGCACTCCTGGCATATAGGGAGGACCAATAGGATGACTATATCCCATACTGGATATAGTTTGAGCGCCATGAGATTGCGTGGATGGCATGCCTGGCATGGGTAGTGGTATGCCTAGCCAATATGGCATGCCCTCGTTGTAGAATGATGGCATGCTTGACATGTGTTATGATTGATATTCTTTTATAGTGGCCATCTCGCTTAACATTGAGGCCTTAAAGAAGTTGAGTTCTTCTTCTATTTTAGTGTACTTCTTCTTACAGACCGCCTGAGGCTTTTGTTTTGGAATGTTAAAATACTTCATATAACCATCATATTGGCTACCTCCCCTAACACGATCAGGATGGTCGTGTTCGCATGCATGATATAAAGAATCTCTCCCAGGCTCTTCAATTATTTCATGCCTGGATATTTTTTCTTGAACAACTCTCTACAAATAATAAAGCACACAAACATATCATGCACTATTACATCAATTATTAAAAATCATTAAGACTTTGTATCAACTGAAATTACTAACCAACTTATTTAGTTGTTCTTTTCCTCGCTTAGACATCGATCTTGAATTTTTTCATTTTGGGAGTCTTTGTTTCTATGTTCAATTCAGTTCGAGTAACAAGTCTACCCAATTCAGCTTTCTACATAAATTATGAAATTTTTATTAACCATGACATGAAATTAAATTAAGGAAAATAAATATAAAAATATTTAAAAATTAACACAAATTAATAATACCATTCTATATCTAACTTCAAGATTTGAAGACCTCCCAGTATGGTTAGGAAGAATGTTATGCATTTGTATATTCTAATGTTTTTCCCTAATAATTTGAAATTCATCTGAACATCTATAATCCATGAAATCTTTCCAAACTTGAGGTGTAATCCAGGGGTGTCCTTCAGGGATTTTGTAGAGCTCTACCTCATCAAGTGGTTCCAAATATGAAAACATATAATTTCTTGCTGATCTGGAAGTCTTGTATTCCTTCCATGCCTTATTTGCAATCTTATAACACTTGCTCTACCAATTTTCATCGACTTTGCAATCTTCAGTCTTGTATTCATCCAATTGACATTGAATTTTGACCCATGTGCAAGCCATTGTAAACTTTTTGATCTTTTATGATTAAGTTTCTTGAGTTCATCTCAAATCTATGTATACAAAAATACGAAATGTGTTTAGAGCAAAGTTTTAAAACATTTCATAGATCTAGGAACATACATGCATGAATTTTTGTTTGTGACACTTACATGGTTGTGAAACCAATTAATAAGCTCTCGCTTATGTTCATCATACAACCATTTTTCTCCTCTTTTTTTTATAACGAGGATTGATCTTCAATAAGTTTAAATGTATCTTGTAATGTTATTAAATATATATGAAGTATATATCATCATTAATAGTTAAATAAAAAATGATTTTTGTATAAATGGAAAGGTTGAACATCACTTACTATATGTATGGTTATGCCTCATTATTATTTACCAAAATGATTTGGTGTGCTTTTTCTCATCGAGTGCGATCAATAAACAATTTCTTACTTCCACCAAGCATAGGGTTACCTACGTGGATCATGTGAAGTTCTAAGAACAACTTGTGCGTAGGATTCTCAATTTTAGTCAACCACTAAAGTATTCAGAACAAAACTCAATGGCCTCTTCACTAATGTAGTGTTTCATCATGCATCCTTCAGGTCGATTTCTATTATTTACATATCCTTTAAGGACTTGCATATATCTATCAAAATGATACATCCACCTTAAGTAAGTAGGACCACACAATTGAACCTCTCGAACTAAATGAACACACAAGTGAATCATTATATCGTAGAAAGGAGGAAAATATTTTTCAATTAGACACAAAGTCTCTACAACATCTTTCTATAAAGAATTTAACTCGTCAATTGATATAGATTTCCTGCATATTGTATTGAAGAATGAACAAAGCTTAATTATTGATAATAAAACATGTTTTGGAAGAATTGATCTAATAGAAACTGGTAATAACTATTGCATTAAGATATGACAGTTATGTGATTTTAATCAATAAAGTTTCTTATCGGTGATAGACACGATATTTTTTAAGTTGGATGAGTAATCATCAGGAACTTTCACACCCTTTAAACATTTACAAAACACATCCTTCTCTTTTGTTGACATTGTATATGATGTTGGTGGCAAGTATGTTCGATTCTTATCATTTTCCACCCTTGGTGCCAATTCAGGTCCTATGCCTAGTTTCTTTAAATACAATCTTGCTTTAATTCCATCATTTTTTTCAGGTATATTAAGTAAAGTATCAATCAAGCTCTCACATACATTTTTCTCAATTTGCATGACATCTAAGATGTGACGAATGTGTAGGTCTTTCCAATAAGGTAATTCCCAAAATATTGATTTTTTATTCCAACAACCATAGTAAGTCGATTCAAATTCTTTTTCATTTTCATCCATTTCATTAGTTGACCTCTTTCATTTCCTACCTTAATGACTTTTTTTCATCTTTTCATATCATTTGAATGTCATAACATTCAATTGCCTTAATATCTCAATACCTCACAAAGGTTGGGTTGCATGATCATGATCTTCTTCACCATCGAACGGTTTCTTTTGGTATCTAAACTTGTGTCCAGATGGCAAAAATTTTCTATGTTTCTATATGAAAATTAACTAAATCTTCTAGATAGAGTTGTTCATTATTTAATTCGCTCAAGGACACATTTTTCACTTGTATTTTTATGGTAACCATTTAGATGTTAGTTGAATCACCCATATTTGAACATCTTACTTGTGGAGACTATGAAAGAAAGAAAAAGCTTGTAAGTAGATTACTTGAGGGTATTATCTATGATGTGGTATTTTGAATCCTAGTCTTGTAATCGAACATATTTTCACAGTCAATAGTTAGGTGGTTCGATGGATGATTGGTGCAAAAGTACAAGTGCACAGTATCGTAGTTTTATAATAAAGTGATAAGAAAAGTATCATCCTCAATGATTGGTAACTTATTTTTGACAAATACCAAAATTATACTAATCTCAATTTTATCTAAAGAAGTCACTAAGGTTATTGTAATTAGAATTTAAAATAAAATTAATTTAAAGAAAATGTGCAAAAGAAAAGAAAGATGTTGTTTGAAAATCAAATCAATGGGAAGAAAACTTATAAGAAATCTATTTCACCTAATCCCTCATTATACTTTACTCATCTAGCTAATTAACTTTATTTCTCTTTGTTTGTTAGCAATCTCCAAAAAACATCCAAAAGCCTCTTTCGATAGTCAACTGGAAATATTCTTGTTCATTAATTTACACAAGAATATGCAATTTAATAAAGTAAGAAAATATTAAAACTAATGATTTTAAAACTACACAGGTTCATGTAAGTCTTTCGATCTCTATATTTACCTATACTGAAATATTCCAGTTCTATTCTATAACTCCCTCTTTCGATAGTAAATCAAAAGATAAAAATAATCTAATTAATCACCAATTAATTAGAAGAAATAAACTCAGAATTAGTTAGACAAACATGGAGAGAAATAATTCAAATTAATGTAGAAAATCAAGCATAGTTTGGAATTAAATTACATCTTTTTTCTAGAATAAAGAAAACATTATTTCATGCAAAAAATTAAATTTAACATAAATGAATTCACCATAATTTTTCTGAGAGGATTTGAATGAAAATTGAATCAAAAAAAGAATATGCTTTTTTGATTTCTCCAACCTTCTCATATGCTTTTATTTTTCTTTATGTTATGTTCTCCAGTACCTCCTCTCTGTTTTTCCATTTTTTTTATGCCACCAACATTTTGTTTTTGTTTTTCCTTTTCTTCATTCCTTTTCTTCTATTTTTTGTTTATATATATATATATATATATACACCAACATTTTCTTTTTGTTTTTTCCTTTTCTTCGTTCCCCCTCCTTCTATTTTTTGTTTATATATATATCTTTTTTTAAAATTATAAGAGTCCTTGGACAATATGCTTCTAAAATTTTGGATCTTCATTTTCTTCAATTCTGCGAAAAAATTTAAATAATAATAATAATGAAGTCTAAAATCAATAAAAATAAAATAAAATAATTCTAAATTTTATAGTTGAGAAGTGAAATTATGCCAAATTATGCAAGTCATCAATGGACTGGTGGTTTTTCTCTTAGGTTATTATTATGACCTAGGTTGTTTTCACCTAAAAATCTTATGTGTTAATTTTTTATTTTCGCATTATTTTATTTACCCGCAATTGCTTGTATAGCCGTATGTGAATTATCAATTTAACATATTTTTATTATTTACCTATTCATCCTTTCTAGTTAATTAAATCGATAAGATAAAAAATTTCAATACTATTGATATTTTTTGCTCCAAACTAAAACAATAACAAAACTATCATTTAGTAGAAGTACCATGACAAAGAAACCTAAGGAAAATTAAATTGCATTGGTCAATTTGATTTGATTTACTATATATTTTTGTTAGTGTAAAATTTATAACTCTTCGAAACGAAAATTTTAATACCAAAAGAGAATTTTTGTAATTTTGAATTTATAAAAAATAATATATTAGGGGTATATGTTGTCAATTCACTATTCATAATGCCAAATTACCATAATGTACCCACACTAGTTCTCTGTGTATTCCCCCTCCCACGAAATGACCAAATCCTTTACACTTTGCGATCAAGAATAACCCATCAACATGCCATCACCACCCCATTACCACCATGACACCTTGCGACCTTGCCTTGCCGATATCTTATCTCTTGTCATCCTTACTCTTTTACCTACGAACCTTCATAGCCCAAAGCACTAATCACACACACTACTATGGCTCTAACCGCACACACTTATAGCCCTAATCGTGCTCCACCTTTATTGTATCAATGGAAGGTTAAACAACCCTTTACTACTATTATGGATCAAGGCTTGAGGTTTAACATCATGTACTCAAAAAATCCAGGGATGAGATTTTATAGTTACTCCATGGTATGATAACTCACCTGTTATTTTTGTGTAATTTTATATTAAATTATTTGATGGCATTATTGTGTTATACGTCTAATTTAAGGGCTTATGCTTCCTTATTTTTTAGCTTAAAGTTTTTTTTTAAATAATTTGAATTTTTTTCTTGATATGTGTTAAGATTGGTCTAATTTATATAGAGAGAAACTAGAGATAAGTCAGACCAATTGGCTGAATATGTGGATTCCTTAAGAGGATCGTCTATTTATAGAACATTATATGTACATATGTAGATTACATAGTGTGTACACATACATGGATGTCATAGGCATACAAATGGTAAATAGTACCATATTTTATGGCTCGAGGATGACCCTGGCTCAAGCTAGTGGTCGACCTTATTGGTAGCATAGTTTCTTTGGACCGATCTCCTTCATGCTAGTGCGTTGTGAGCACATCGTTAGGTAGGTCATTTAGGATGCCTCGTCTTATGACTTGGGCTAACGACTAGGACTAAGCAGTTGAATGGATCGAGCACCAGGTCGATTCATATGTCTAAACAATATACATGCTTATTTCCTCACTATTTTGAATGTCATTAATGATTTATTGCTTGTACACACCAGTTAACACCAGCACACACTAGTTAACACACACACACACACACCCATGCATAGACACCCCACACACACCAACGCACACAATCACTCACCCATAGCACACTCATACACACATAGTACACACCCATGCATACACTCATAGTACACACTAGTGCACATACTCATGCACACTAGCACACACTAGTCAACATACTCACATACCTATACACACACCAAATTCACATCATTGTACAAACCTATAGCACATATCCATAGTACACACCCAATGATCATCTTTGCACATACCTACAACACACATCGATACATACGCATATGCACACACCCAAAGCATACACACGATGAACATCCTCACACATGCCCATGCACACACACATAATACACACCCATGCACACATCCATGTACACATCTATGCATACACTTACACAAATCCATGCACACACTTGCACACATTTAATGCAAATCCTTGCACACACAAAATGCATACCCTTGTAGACACTTATTCAAACACTTGCACATATCTAATGCACATCATTGCACATACCCAATCCATATCCTTGCACACACCCACATCACACACACAACCACAATATAGGAATGCGCAGACCCATGCACACAAATGCATATAAATTCCCTTGTAACTTCATGCTTGATAATTGTATTTCATTTTCTATGATATAAACATTATCTATTTAATCCTATAGTAAATAATTCTATTAGGTTTTTTTCATAAAAAAAAAATTGGAGTTTATTGTGGACATGGTGAGTTTCAAGAATTCTAAATGGAATCAATAAACAAAAAGTGGATATTGCATAATTGAAGAAAAAGTTGAAGATTGTGATTTGTTTTTCATTATGTTTGATTGCAATGTTGCATGTAATGACTTCTTGATTAAGAATTAGGGTTGGGATTGATATGTAGTGAAATTATTATAAACTGATGATGTAGTGAAGATGATAGATAGCTCTTTTTATGTAAACTAATGTAGTAAATGACAAACAGTATATGCTTGTAATGAAATTGTGGTTCCTGTTTTATTAATGTTCATGTTTTTATGTTTAATCTTACACACACACACTATGTTGTCCTATGCAATTACACATGAACCACTAATACCAAATTAACTTACATAAACCATGTATAAAAATACACATTCAAAGCCTAAATAGTTGTAAACATTTTACATTAATATTGATTGCCAAAACATGTCATTACATATTTACATGTCCATTACACATTATTTTCAAACACCATTCTAGTTATAGAATATGATTTTATATATGAACTTACATGCAATGTAAGCATGTCAACTAACATTTCATTTATACCATTTCTTTCAATTCCTATTCTAGTTACAAAATAACATCTAATTGGCAACCATTACCAAATTCCATTTGCATATGATAATGTGACATATTATATTTTCTATTTTTTTTCCTTTTAGGGCTTACAACACTTTTCATACCATGCATAATCCTCCTTGTTTTATTTTTCTTCCTTTTACTAATGCATGATGGAATCAACACTTGATCTTCAACCTCCTGCAATTAAATGGACATTAATGGTATGTCTACTTCAATTTTAAACATAATTTCATTTAAATTTACCAAAAAAGACATTAAAGGGATCTACCTGATCAAAATGGACATTCTTAGAACTTTGGATCTTTAATGGTATGTCAACAACTACAACATGTTAATATGTTGCACAATTTTAAACTAATTTATAAAAAATAACAATAAATGACCATAGTTGATTGTAAAGAAATAGGTTTTGTACCTCTATCTCTATTTGAGCATTTTAATCCATATGGATGTTGGTTTCTTAACCTTGAAGGCTCTACTAATGTACCAACTTGAGTGTTTGAGGCTACATTTTTTTCTTAATTAATTTGTCAAAAGATGAATCATTCCTAGCATTTTTGGGTCTCCCACTTCTTCTCTTGTATAAAGGTGGATTAAATATTTTAGATTCCGTTGAACTAGGGAAATAATGCCAACTTGGTATAGGATTGATAATAGGGCTTTGAAAACATACACCAATAAATTTATATAAAAAATAATTAGTATTCTCCGTAATACCTTTACATCTTTAAATTTAATTGAAATGTATATAGTTAAAATTTCCTATATTGATCTTCAAATTCTTGCCTCTGGTAAACTAAATCAACATAATCTATTGGATCATCTTGGCTAGTTAGTATACTTCTCATGGCATATATACATTGTATACCAGTGAGGTCCCATTTCCTACAAGTACATTTCCCATTCAACAAGTTCACTCACTTTCTTGTTGACATCAAATTGAACTTCATACATATAACCATTATTGTTACTAGCAATACAAGCATCAGAGTTGTTAATGTTCCCTATGACCATGTCCATGATTTTCTTTGAAACTAGGTACCTATATCTTGACAACTCATCACTTTTATCACTGAATCTATCACTTAAATATAACCTTATTATCTCTAACATAGTTAAAATTGGTTGCTCTCTTGGTATCAATAGCTCTGAGTTGAAAGACTCACACAAGTTATTTAGTTGATTTCCAAAAAATGATGTAGTTCTACACTATGAATTTATCCATTGCTCAAATGGTTTTGCAGACAACCATTTGTGAGAGCTTTCACTAATTTGAATTGTAATTCTTCCATCCATTTATCAAACTCGGGTATTGTTGTAGCTTCTTCAGCCCCCCAAAAGTAATAACTCAGACCATATACTTTCACTAACTTTGCATAGTTATTTATACATGTGCCATGTGTATATTCTAGGCTCTAAACTAGGTACCATTGAATTTATTGTTTATATGATTACCTTCATTTCATTAAACATGATAGTACAATAGTGTTCTTTATTAATTCCCAAGTCTTTAAACAAAATTCTAACAAACCATTTCAATGTCTTCTTTGGATCAATTTCAACAACAAAATAGGCTAAATGGTATATTTTATTTTTCGCATCAAAACCCATAGCACATAGAATTATTCCTACATTATGTCCTTTCAAATAACATCCATCTAATTCTATAAATCTTTGACACCCTCTTATCCATCCTTCCTTAACATGACCCAAACATGCATAAATCTCCTAAACCTTACAACACATTTTTTATCCTTCCCTTTTTTTAATACAATTGTAGCTCCAGGGTTGGTTATCTTAAGTTGTTCACCATATGAAAACAACATAAGATATTGGTCTTTATATTTTCCATGTATTAATTCCTTAGTCTTAATCTTAGTCTTTCTCCCAATATGTTTACTCACTTCAAGATTAAACCTTTCACTAACTACATTTTGAACTCTTGTATATTTTTCCTTAAGTTCATTCACAAAAAATTCTAACATTGTAAGGTTCATTCACAAAATTTTCTCTAACTACATTTTAAACTCTTGTATATTCTAGTTGTGTCTTTTAAGAATATTTTATAGAAAATATTTAGCTTCAAAAATCACATCTTAGGTATATATCGGTTTCCTTACACATTACATTTCATATTAAACACATAGGAACATTATGCATATAGGCTACTCGATCGATCGAAAAATATCTAGATCGATCTAGCTTAATTACCTGACTAAATTAACTTTTATATGACTAGATCGATCGAGGAATTAAAACTTGATATATCAAGATTAATGAGAAAATCGATCCACTTATTTCAAAATGAATTAATTTTTTTATTATATTGAGTGAGCGGTCATGTTCAATTGAGTGAGCTAGTTCTAGATCAATTGCATGACAACATTTTTAATTTTAACCAAAATTTTACACCATTGACTCACAATTTTTCTAACCACATAAGAATATTATTCTCTTCATCTTAATCTCTCTCTTTTGCAAATATAAGATCATAAATCTTTAGGCTTCTTTATTTAGTTAATCTATCAAACATTAGTAGTTGTGTTTGATTGATTAATAAGCCTAGTGGGTTTATGATATTCTGATCATATGTTCTTATACCTTCTTTTTTATTTTTCGTTCTTAAATTGTTGGATCAAACAATTGTGTGTATCATATCATAATTATTTAGTTTTATTATTAATCTTTAAAGAAACTATATTTATTTTATTAAACTATTTATTTTAGGGTTGCTAGTTGATTTTAATTTATTTGATATATTTATCAAATCATCTAATTAGGATTATTTATTATTGAATCTGCTCTATGACATATATTTGCACTTGTGTTATTGTACTAAATTTTTAAGTACTAGCTACATAGGTTCGATTAACTTGTATGACTTGAGGTCATCAAAATGTTGGTCCTGATCCAAACACCTTTCTTGTAGAGATTATGATGAAAGAAATGGCTTGTAAGTAGATTACTTGAAGGCATTACCTTGGTGGATTAGTAGTTTTCCTCTTAAGTCATTGGTATGGCCTAGAATGTTTCCACTTAAAAATATCATGTGTAAATCTTTATATTTTTGCATGATTTTATTTACACATGATTGCATGCATGGTCGTTCTATAAAATTATAATTTGTTATACTTCCACTGATCTTCTATTCACCCGTCCTTTAGCTAATAGAAACTTTTCACTTGGTATCATATCCATCACTAGATACATTTAAGATACCTAGACCTTGTTATGGATCACTTTAGATATGATTCATCTACAACCCGTGCTCCTTACTTTGATCAGTCTAATTACGCATGGAAGGTTCGTATGAGAGCCTTTCTATAGTCTATAGATGAAAACATCTAGAACTCTATGATTTATGGTTGGGAACCACCTACGAATAAAATAGATAATGTTGTTACTCCTAAACCTAGGAATGAATGGACCAATCAAGATAAAATTTCTAGCAATTGGAATCAAAAGGGTATTAATGTTATTTTTAGTGTTGTGTCTACAATGATTTTCATCATATTTCTAATGTCAATTTAGTTGAGCATGCTTGGGATATTTTGGAGCTTTCCTATAAGGATATCACACAAGTTAAATGAACAAAAATTCGCATGCTTGGTAGTCAATTTCAAAATCTTAGGATGAAAGAAGAAGAAACTTTATCTGAATTTTATATTAGATTATGTGATATTACTAACAATTCTACCAATCCTAGAGATAAGATCAATAATTTAGGGTAGTTTGAAAGATTCTCTTCTCATTAACAAATTGTTTCCATGCAAAGGTCACTACCATTGATGAAAGTAAGGATATGAACACCATCAAAATAGATAGACTCGTTGGCTCACTTCAAACCTTTGATATGAGCTTTTGAAAACCTCCAAAGAACAAAGGCATCACTTTCAAAGCTACTATGATTGAATATATTGACAATAATGATGAAGAACTAGTGCTCTTAACAAAAATATTGGACAAAATCCACAACAAAAAGAATCCTCGAAACAAAGGACAATCAAGGTATCAAAAGGATCAAAATTTGAGAGAACTCAAATCTATAAGTTATGATGGTAATAAATCTAAACATACTAGACTTCAATGTTTTGAATGTATGGGTTTTGGGCACTTAGCAGATGACTGTGCAAACTAGAAGAGCTTTCAACACTACATTTACTAACTCTGAAAGTGATAACAACACTCCAGTTGAATCAGAGAAGTATGACAATAACTATTTGGCATCTACTACATTGGAACTACTAGTGGATGCTCTAGTAAGTTTGGAACTGATTTAGATGATGAGGAAAGTGATGTTAAATTTGTACTTAATAAATTTAATGTCAATAATATTGAAGAAGTATTCATAGATTATGTAAGATGAAAAAGAGAAAAGGATAGGTTGCTTATAGAAGTAACTAAACTAAATGATAAACTAAAATCTTATGAAACTATTTCATCAGTACTAAAAATAATAATCTTTTTCTATATGAACGTGCTACTATTTTGAATTTGAGTCTTACAGGTTTAGAATAGGAAAACAATCTAATGCATGAACTTAAATAATCCAAGGAATCCATAAAAATGCTAACCATTAGAGCTGAAAGGCTAAACAAAATTATAGATTATGGAAAACCTATTGCAGACAAGAGAGAATTAGGATATGTAAATGAGGATTCAACACCATCATCTTTAAAAACAACTGAGTTTGTAAAACCTTCCAACCCTTCTTCTTCATAGGCTATGCATACAACTTCAACATCAAAAACCACATCTATAAGGTCTTCTAAACCTACTCCTAATGTTACCCATTATACATAACATAGTTGCACTTGTAATTGAAAAATCTGTTAAGTTTGTACTTTTCTATCATCATTGTGGTAAGAAGGTCATATTAGGCCCAAGTGTAGATTTTTGATGAATGCTCTTAAATTTAATAATACTTTTCATGCTGCATATAGTAATACTCATAAACATCATCCATTTATGAAATTTTCATCATATTCTAGGATGAATGGAAATTATAATAACATGTTCAAAAATTCTACTAGAAAGCATGAAGTTGTTAGTTCAAAAAGGCATCTAAAATTCAACACGGGTAATTCTAGGACTAATTATCATCATCCTATTATGCATACTGGATTTTCATTTAGGATGAATTGGAATTTTAAAGGTAAGTCCAATAATATGCCAGTGATAATTAAGATAATTGATTTCCAACCTAAAGATATAAAAAACCAAAATTCAAGAAAGTTTAGGTTAAGAGAGACTCTCTTTTCGATCACCTATCTGTCATTTATTGTTCACTTAGATACTTTTGTTTGGGTGCTTAATTGACCATAGGTGATCATTTTTAGTTTGTTTGTTTGTTTTTATTGATGTTTCTTTGGTTTAAAAAAAGATTAAAAATATTTTAAAAAAAGAGAGAGAAATAGACATGCTTTAATATTGACATAATTATTGCATACTCCATTTATATTTATTTTGATTGGATATACATAAAAATGGATATTTTAACTTGTGAATTTACATATTTTTCACACCTGATTATCGTTGTTGACATGAATCTACTCACACAATTATTGAACGTCAGGCTTGAAGTTTATGATTGATTTTGTGAGATTCTATAAAATTACCTAACCTTGATTGTAAAGCTATTTTTGAGATCTACCTTTCACTGTATAAAATATTGCTATAGAGAGACACATAGCTTTAAAACCCACCTACTTTGATGTGTGAAAACTATCGTAGTGAAAGTAAAGGGCTACTCCACAACTAGTATGAAAGTCATCTTGTTAGGTATATTGTCTCGTACATATTTCATTTGAAAAATAAAAATAATATGATAAAGCAAATAACTGTAAAAAAGACAAAAAAAAATTGCATGCACAAAAAGAAAGAGCCAAAAATGGTTATACAATTTTATTATATGAAAGTATGAATTCAATTCCAATTTTTTCATGATAGGTGATACTCTTTCTATGAATCTTACTGATCATAAATGAACAAATTGACATTCTACAATTCAAATACATATTTTACTTGTGATGATTGTACATATATCACCATATATATTAATATATTTGTGTGTCTTGTCTACATATATTTATGTTGTCAATAAACAGTCACACTTTGAACTAAATTAATTTTATTATTTATGTGTACTATTGTAGTCATTTTAAGCTAAGTTTATTAACCTTAAATAAAAAATATTATATATATATATATATCGATTTTTATCATTATTTTATCTTAATTTATTAGGAGAGTCATAAAACTTAAGAGGAGTTTATTTATTTTTAGACAAATATTGTTTTTAACTCTCTATTTTGATTATGTACTCCTATTTTTGGTCATTAAAAGCATTGCTTGCTTTCTCAACCTATTATGACAAAAAGAGATATAGATTTATTGAGGCGGAGAGTTATTGATTGAGAATTTAACCTTGAAAAGTATTTTTTGAAAATATTATACATAAGGGGAGTTTTCTTTTTAATTTCTATCTAATGATTACTCACTCTTATGAATATTTTCATTTTTCTATTATTATATGCACTAAACTAATGAATAATGAGTCTTTTGGGACAATTTGTTTGAGTGTCTATGTTTTTGTCTTTTGGTCTAAACATGAACTATCAAGATTCAAGCGAAAATGGTTTCACTAGATCATAGGATAATTCTACTATGTAAAATTATTATTTTTTCCTACGAGTGTTATATAGTGAGAGAGAGCTTTTGTCACATGAATATGCCAAATGGAGAGATTGTAAGGTTTATAAGTATTGGCGATATTCATGAACAAAAAATACAAATATATTTTTAAATTTTAGGTGTATCTTTCAATAATATTTTCAAGTCGAAGAAACTATTAAGCTCGAACAATCACATCTTAGGTATATCTTTATTCTCGTGCACGTTAGATTTTATATTAGACACATAGAAACATTGTTTATATAGGCTACTCGATCAATCAAGTCATGTCTAGATCGATCAAGCTTATTTACCTAGCTAAATTAATTTTTACATGACTAGATCAATCAAGAAATTTAATACTCGATCGATCGAGCACTAGAGCTATCGATATTAATGAGTACATTGATCCACTTATTTCAAAATGAATTAATTGTTTCACTAGATCAATTGAGCTTGACTAGATCGATCAAACAATCATGTTTGGATCAAGCGGTCAAGTTTTAAAGTTTATCCTAACTTTTACTCAAGTCAATTTATTTTATTACTATATTGTCCTTATATTTTAAAGTTGTTTTAAATATTTTGAAAGATATATTTGTAATAGACCTTTTACATATGGTTTCTACTCATGCTATCTAATCATACCATTGGCTCACAATTTTTTTAATCACACAAGAGCATTATTATTTTCTTCATCTTATCTCTCTCTCTCTTGTTTTGAAAATATAAGACCATAATTCATTGGGCTTTTATATTTAATTAATTTATCAAAGATTGGTGGTTATGTTTGATTGGTTAATAAGATTAATTGATTACTGATATTTTGATCATATGTTCTTATAGCTTCTTCTTTATTTTTCATTCTTGAATTATTGGATCAAATAATTGTGTGTCATATCATAATTATTTGGTATAATTATTAATATTTAAAGAAGCTATTTTTATTGAACTTGTACTTAAACTTAATCTAGGGTTGCTAGTTGATGTTGATTTATCTGATGTATTTATTAAATCATCTAGTTAGGGTTATTCGTTATTGAACCTGCTAAGGACACATATTTACACTTGTGTTATTGTGCTAACTTTTTAGATTCCATCTATACGAGTTTGATTAATTTGTGTGGCTTGATTTCATCAAAATGTTTGTCTGAATCCAAACACGTGTCTTGTAGAGACTATGATAAAAGAAGTGGTTTGTAAGTAGATTTCTTAGGTACATTACGTTGATAGGTAGTCTAAGTCTTAGACTTATAATTGGATCTTATTTTTTATAATGAATGGTTAATGATTTTCCTCTTAAGTCATTGATATGGCATAGGTTATTTTCATATAAAAATATTGTGTTTCAATTTTTATATTTTCTCGTTATTTTATTTACAAGTGATTGCATGCTTGATAGTTGTAAAAAAATTTAATTTATCGTATTTTCTTTGATCTTCTATTCGCCCTTCTTCTAGCTAATTAGGTCAATAACTAAAAAAATTTCAAACATGTACTCAACTATAAGTATGCTACTAATACAAAAACATTTACCCGATTATTCCTTCTACATATGTGAAACTCCCCACTATAACTTTTGTAAATAATAAACACTGATGTCTCAAATTATTTCTGATCTTCACACAAATTGTGTACAATGAATACGCAAGTATACGTATCGTAACAAGTAATATAATGATAAGTAGATATCGTTCCCACAGAGATTATTTTATTAGAAATTAATTTTTAAGACTAAAAATAATAAAAATTAATTTTTTTGGTGTTTTTATATTTTAAAGAAGCAAAATTAAAATAACTAAAAGTAAATAGTAATAATTAATTAAATCAAATTTGCTAACTCAAAAGATATATTAGAAAATATCTAGGAATACTTAATCTCCAAATTCTCTAAACATTTAAATCGTTAAATCCCCCCAATATAATATCAATTAATTACATGATCAATTAAATCTAACGTAGTATGTATTCCTCTCTCAAGTAAACTACACACTATATAGTAATTAATTTAATCACACTCTCATGCTAATTAAATTACATACTACTTATTAAGTTCATCAATTATGTTCACATACACAAGAGTCATACATCTCTGCCTAGAAACTATGCATGTTATTTAATCAAGACAAATAATTAAATAATTTTCTCAAATCTATTTAATTGTCTCTATAGATAAATTATTGGTTAAATAATTAATAACATACAAATCAGATTAAATAATATAATTAAATTATAATTATAATTGGGGTAAAATTTTAGATCATCACATGGTGAAAATTGGGTTCATAAGATCCTATATTAATAAATTAATTACACATAATTGTGTTCATAAAACTCATATTTTTCATAAAGAAATACATAAAAATTGATAAAGAAAAAAGTAGAAGAAGAAAAACAATCAATCTCTTGAATTATAGAATTAATCTCCTCTTGAATCTCCACCAAAATTGTGTCATCTTTTGATTTTTTTTTTGTATTTTCTCTTTTTTAGCTCTAAAAACTGACCAAAATTATGCTAATAGAGGCCAACTAGGTTTATGGAGTGATTAGGGGCTTAAATAAAGCTCAAGTGTGATCTAGACTGTCTGATCAGCTTCAAATCAAGGGCTACGATTAAAACAAGCAAAACTAATAGTTCCAACCAATCACAGCACGACATGTGGCATCAGAAATTTATTAAACGAATCAGGGAACGATGCTTGGTAGGGGAGACCATTCAAAGTCAACGCTCGCCAAGTTAACAACACATGGCGCAACGTGATTTGTGGGAACAGATGGCGTGCGCACAGGTGGAACGTGTGGAGCAATGGCGTGGTGACACGTGGCATGGCACGTTGACCGATTTCCAAACTTGGATTGAACACCGTACTGACACATTACGTGTGTTTCATCCTCCTTACACACAACGTGACATGATTCGCTCTCCGTGTTTGCATGGCATCCACGTGGCTTGCCCAGTCAGCTCATCTGCTTGTGTGACATGTCACATGGTAGCTTCTGATTGGTCATACGCTAAAAATTCAAAAAAAAAAAACTCCAAAAATTATATTTTCACTCTTTTTCACTAAAAAGATTATATTTTATTTTATTTTTACCATAAAAATACTATTTATTAAATAAAACAAATAAATATTAAATAAAAAGTGCACTAATGACTCTATTTTCATAGAGTCATCAATATCCTAACAAATAACTCCAACTTACAATTCTCATTGTTATAAAAATTTCAATTCTAACTTTGTAATTCCTCTTGAATTTAACATTTCTACCATGTTTCAATGCATACAATTTTATGAAAGATCTCATAGTCACCACATCTTTAAAAATAATGCTAATTTTCAATTCAATTGTATCCTTATTTAGTTCACTCTTCTTAAAAATATGAACCTTATGTCTATGATCTTTATCCTTCTCTTCATCCTCCTTCCATTCTTCTCAATATCGTCATCTACATCATCCTTTTCATCTTCATTTCCAACACATATTAATATATTAATGTCTTAGTCAATATGAACTTTAATTTTTTTGTCCATATTCTCCAAGTTAATGTTTCATAGTTATAAAAAAATGTTAAAAATATTATTATTCTACTAATAATTGTTTAGATATTGTACCTAAATACAATATAAAAAGAACAACTCATCATCACAAATATTTTACAATTATTACATTTTGAAACAATAAACACAAATATTTTACACATCAATTAAGTTTTTACCATTTGAAATAAATATTCATTACAATGTAAAAGGTCCATGTATTTACAACTTGATAAAAGATGGATCACTTAAGTTTAAAAAAAAGCATAAAAATAACACTCTAAAATAGCACTGGGGACCAATTTCAACCCCTTTTTTTAGTTGCCTTCAATTTCAAAATAAGTCAATAACAAAAACTAATTAAAAAATGTAATTTGGATGACATTGGGACCATAATTCACTATTATTATCACAGAAGTAACAATATTTTATATTCTTTTCATAAAATAAAAAGATATTACTAGCTTCAACATATGATATTGGATTCCCACTGTTCAACTGTCATCTTTTAAAGTTTCGATTTTTTTATTTCTCAAACTATCTCGACGCTTTTGTAAAGACAAAATGAGTTCTAGGTTACGAATATAGTCTTTTGTTTAGTCTTCAACCTTTATGGTGCCTCTAAAAATGGTAATGGCGTTAGCATTGGTTTGTTTGAATGAAAGAAGACAAAGTGAACTTATATGGTAATAAACGATGTTTTTTCTTCCTTTCTCCTTTGTTTCAAAATTAAAATGACAATAATACCCTTGACCTTTTCCATTATTTACATAATTTTTTTATAAATAATTTATTAATAAAATATTGAATTAAATCTACTAAAAATCTTTATATAGTAATTTTTATAAATAACTATTTTTTATAAATAAAATGATTAATAAGTATCTTTTTAAAATTAACAACTAAACACTTTTCACTAAAAAAAAAAAACATGATATTTTTTCCTATATGTTATTGTAACTCGGATTCCAACTCCAGTGCATAGTTTTACATAGTTTTTTTAAATAACTATATTACTCGTATATTTGTAATTGATATTCAAATTCCAAATATTTTACATTTTGAAATGAATTTCGTGACATTTGAGCCACAGGTTAGACATCTAAAATAGTATTAGTTGCCCCTACCACAACACTAAAACTTCATTTTATATTTTATGTTATAGATTTTTTTCCAAAAAAAAAAATAATAAATTTCATTGATGCTAAAACTCTAGTTAGAGACACCCAAAACGCAAACACAAACACTAAAAAATGACACCACACATCCAACGAGCATACCTAGTTGATTTCAACATCAAACTGCATCGAAACAGCCCTTGAGGAAAACCACATAACAATTCTAGTAATCAATAGTATAGAGTTTTAAATTACAGCATTATCAGCGTAATCCAGCTTAGCATAAGCATGAAAATTAGAACCCTAGAAGCAAGGATACTAGACTATATACCAGACACAAACATATAAAAAGATACTTAACAAAGAAACAAATGAAAGCATAACAAATAATGACCAGTTCAACACTAGAAAAACTAAACACAAGCTACAAGAATACTCATCTAGACCATTCTATAACGAACCAGAACCAATTCTTCTTGAAATCTTTTATCTAAAAAACAGTTTTCAATCACACTTCACACCCTCAAAGCAGGACCAGATCAGAGAGATCTATAGCACCAAAACCATGAGCGCCATCATTATATACAGAGAAAACCAACACAAACGTCAAAAATACGACCCCAAAAAATATCAGACCCTTGGTGGAATTGTAGAGACTATTACTCAACTGAAAATAGGGCAGATACGCAATTAAGTAAGGGCAGAGAATCAATGCAGAGAAAGAAACCATAAATTTGCAATAGAGATCGATAAAATTGGCCAGAAAAACAGTGAAGAAAAAGTTCTGACAAATGGGGGAAGTGGCCAAGACGGATAAATTCTTGCTCCAATGGAGAAGAAAAATAAAAAAGGGGTGGCAATCGGTGGAAAATGATGAAATAGGTAAGGATTAGGGGAAGAATGGAAGGGGCTGATTGGATTTCGATAACAAAGGTAACGATTTGGATGGTGAGCAAGAGTAGTTGTTTAGGAATAAGGTGTTAATGTGAGACGGGGATGGAGAGACAAGGATGATAAGGAAGAGGAAGAAGAGAGAAATGAATGAGTTGCATTGAGATTGGAAAGAGTGACTGAAGATGAATAGGGTTTGAAAACCCAAAATACAATCACCATTTTTCCTCTCCTCTTTTCCCCTTTTTCTTTGATTAACTTTCTAAGAAGGCATGATTTATTGTTACAACTATAGAAATTTGAGGACAATTATTTAATGTTATAGCTAAATTAAAATACCGGATCGACTTTCGGCATAAATGGATAAAGTATACACCGTTAAAATTATAACGTGAAAAATATCAATAAAACACTTTCTTTCTTTCTTTTTCCCCTCAAAATATGAATAAAGAAAAAAAAAAGTTTTCCTCACTTAGACCCAAAAAGTAATAGTCTTTCCTCATCTAATGAAATAAACAATTATTTTTTAGAGTATAAATAATAATATTTTATATTTATTTATTCGTTTGTACTTTTTTCATGAAATATGTAAGAAATGGATTTATTAATGATGAATAAATGAATGTTTACAATCTATTTATACAAAAGAAAAACAAAATTATAATAATTAAAAATAAACACAATTATAGAGAGAAATGTTCTTGGACAGTCTATCATTTTCCACCAAGTTATTAGTGGCTGTTTCCAATTGGTGTGTTGGTTGTCACCAGTTGGATCTCATGTTCTTTAACATTCCCCATCAAGCTAGAATATATGTTAATTATTCCTAACTTGTTAAGTAAGTTTAAGAACCGTGAAAAACTCAGGGATTTGATAAATATTCTGATGGTTGCTCTAATGTAGAGATATGATAATTTTTGATCATTCCAGCTTGAATCTTTTCTCTTACTAGATGGCAATCGATCTCTATGTGTTTGGTTCGCTCATGAAACACTGGATTTGATGCAATGTGAAGAGCTGCTTGATTGTCACAATATAACTTGGTTGGTTGGAAGTATTTGATACCCAAATCATCCAAAATATATCGTAACTAGGTTACTTCGCAACATGCTGCTGCCATAGAGCGATATTCTACTTCTGCACTTGATCGTGAGACTGTATTTTGTTTCTTAGTCTTCCAAGAAATTAGCGAGTTTCCAAGAAACATACAATATCATGTGGTTGATCGTCGTGTATCTGTGCATTTTGCCCAATCTGCATCACAAAAAGCATTTAGTTGTAATGAACTAGTTGCTGAGAAAAAGAGACATTGCCCTAGTGTGTTCTTGACATATCGTAGCACTCGTTGAGCTGCTTCCAAATGTGGTTGTCGTGGTTTATCCATATATTGACTGAGAATGTTCACGGCATACACTAAGTCGGGCCTTGCGATGGTCAAGTATATTAATCTCCCAACAAGTCTTCGATAGGATGTGGGATTACTGATGAATTCCCCTTCAACCTTGCTGAGGGATAAATTTTGTTTCATAGGTGAATTGGTAGATTTGGCACCAAGATAACCCATGTCCTCCAGTATTTCAAGTGCGTACTTGCATTATGACAGAACAATTCCCTTCCTGGAACGTGAAACTTCTATGCCCAAAAAATACTTTAATTCACCGAGATCTTTAAGCTTGAATTGTCTCATGAGATGATTCTTAGTTTCTTCAATATCTTGTATATTGTTTCCTATTATGATTATATCATCTACATAGACAAGAAGAGCAGAGAAGGAATTACCACGGGTTCGGACGAACAGTGTGATCATACTTGGATTGGTTAAAACCAGCTAGCTTAAGTGTTGTTGATAACTTGATGAACCACTGTCGTGAGGCTTCTTTGAGTCCATACAAAGATTTATGTAGCTTACATACTCGTGTTTCCCCCTTTCGTCCGAATCCAGGTGGAAGGGACATGTAGACATCTTCATGAAGATCACCATAGAGAAAAACATTGTTGACATCGAGTTGTCGAAGATGCCAATTTTGAATAGCAGCAACGGCAAGGAGAAGCCAAACAGTGACAAGTTTGGCTACTGGTGCAAAAGTTTCTTGGTAGTCAAAACCTTCAATCTGATTGTATCCTTTGGCCACTAACCGAGCCTTGTATCGTTCCATAGAGCCATCAGGATTATACTTGATTTTGTAGACCCATTTACAACCAACTGGTTTCTTGTTTGGAGGAAGCTATTGAAGCGTCCAAGTGCCATTAGTTTCAAGAGCATCCAGTTCTTGTTTCATGGCAAGCCGCCATTTTGGATCATTGAAAGCTTCAGCAAAGGTGGTTGGTTCCCTGAGAATGGAAATAGAAGTAGCAAAAGCACGATGTGCAAGTGATAATTGGTCATAGGTAAGTACATGAGATAAAGAATGAGAAGTACATTTGTCTTTGGATGATGCTGAGTGAGACGAATGGAAGGACCAAGAAGGCAAGGAAGTTTCTACATGATATTTTTTAAGGTAGCTAGGAACACTGGTGGATCGACGAAGCCTATGTGTGACTGGTGTTGGAGGAGTTATGTGTGGTGGAGAAGTTGATGATGATGTTTCTGGAGATGAATTTTGAAGATGAAGAGTGTCTGAGTTGATTGTTGGAAGGACAGATGGTGTATGATCAAGTGATATATTTGGATTGGTTGATTGACGAATGTTGGGTATGTCATCATAAATAGTATCTTCTGATGGAGGAAATAGAGTTGGAGTGTTGACAGCGGAAGTGAAATAAGGAAATACATGTTCATGAAAGATAACATCACGAGACACTAAAGTCTTGTTTGTTTCTAGATTGTAGACACGATAACCTTTGATCCCAGATGGATACCCAATGAATATGCATTTTTGTGACCTAGCATCAAACTTGGTGAGTCGATCATGATGTGTAGACACAAAACAAAGGGAACCAAAAACACGAAGATGTTCATACCTAGGAGTTTTGTGAAAAAGAACTTCAAATGGTGTTTTACCCTTGAGAACAGGTGTTAGAGTACGATTTATGAGGTATGTGGCTGTAAGAATGGCATCTCCCCAGAATTGTTTAGGAAGATTGGCTTGGAAGAGCAATGAACGAGCGACATTGAGAAGATGACGATGTTTGCATTCAGCAACACCATTTTGTTTAGGGGTAGAGACACAACTAGTTTGATGAAGGATTCCCTTGGTAGAAAACAGTTGGGTCATAGAGAATTCTGGTCCATTGTCACTACGAATGATTTTAACTCTGGATGAAAATTGTGTTTCAACAAGATTGATGAAGGTGGTAAGAAATGTGTGTGTATCAGATTTAGTATGTAAGAGATAGACCCATGTGCATCTTGAGTAGCCATCAACAATAGTGAGAAAATAACGTGCTCTATTAAGTGCTGGAATGTGATAACCACCCCAAATATCAACATGAATCATTTCAAAAGGTGCTTTTGTATTGATGGAACTTAAAGGAAATGGATTACATGTTTGCTTAGCTAATGGACAAATAGAACAATCACTAATGGAACAAAAAGGTGTGTTGATGGAAAGAGAAATTACATGGAAACTGTTATTAGATAAATGACCAAGTTGTTGATGCCATAGATGAGAGTTGGTGGAAGTAGTGTTTGAAACGGAGAAACATCCAGCCTTTTTAGAAATAGTCAGGTAGTAGAGTCCTGCTTTCTCGGTTCCCATCCCAATCGTCTTCCCTAGGCATTTGCCCTGAACAAAGCACATACTATTTGTGAAGGTGACATGGAAAAATGAGGTTTGAGTTAGTTTGGCTATTGAAACTAAGTTTAATTTGAAGGAGGGAACACACAAGACATTATGGAGTATGAAATTATTTGAGAAATGTACAGTGCCAATATGTGTGACACGGGCAAGAGAATGATCAGGTAAATGCACATGTCGATTAGTGACTGGAATGCTGGAGCTCATAAGATTTTGGGAACAGACCATGTGATCAGTTGCCCCTGTATCAAAAATCCAACGAGTTTCTGAATGGAAAACAGTTGCACATAATGTGTTACCTGAAGAAGTAGTCACTTGACTTGCCATGCTATCTGATTTGGATTGATTGAGAAGTGTAAGGAGCTCTTGATATTGGGTAGATGTAAGATTGTGGGATGGTGTCTTTGTGTCAAAGTAGCTTTCCTAAAAGTCAGTATGATGAGCTTTGGAAGGGAAGCCATAACTTGTGTTTCTCTTATCTTGAATTGCTCCTTTCTTCCGACACATGTTGATGTCATGTCCATTCAAACCATAGAAATTACATTTGAGACGTTTTCGTCAGTTTTCAAAATTGTGTCCATTGAGACCACAAAAATCACATTTGAGGTGACTTCGGAAATTCTCATAATTATGGCCTATATTGTTGCATCTATTGCACTTGAGATGTGGGTTCCTTGGTGGGTAATTTTTGTGAGGATATTGTGGACGACAATCTCTGGCAACAAGTGCGGCAGCTTCTGGCATCCTTCCTATGCTTTGAGTGGAGACAGCTATTTGCTTTTCATCTTGAACAATAAGTGAATATACCTTATTTACTGTAGGTAATGGTTCCATGAGCAATATTTTTCCACGTGCTGATATGTAAACCGTGTTAAGGCCCATGAGAAACTTTATGGTTCGTTGCTTTTGTTGATATTCTTGTAATTCCCTTTCGGCATTTCCTCCACAATGTGGAAGAGAACATAGTGCATCACGACTATCCCATAAACTTTTCAATTTGGTATAGTATTCTCCAATGCTTACACCTTCTTGCATGCAATCATGGATCTCTTGCTCAATGTGGCATAGGTGCACGTTGTTGGTGTGCGAAAAACGTTCCTTTAATTCTTCTCATAACTCATATGTAGTATCACTATACATGACACTTTTTGCAATTTTGGGTGATATGGTGTTGAGGATCCATCCTTTGACAAGAATTTTGCAGCGAGTCCATTGTTTGATTTCTCCTTCAAGGTTTGTTGATGGCCTTTTGATTGTGCCATCAATGAATCCTTCTTTGTTTTTGGTTATTAGAGCCATGAGCATTGCATGACTCCAAATGTGATAGTTTTCTTGGTTTAAGGATTGAGCTACGAGAACCATGCCTGGTTGGTCTGAGTGGTGTAGATATAATGAATGGCTAGGGTCATCATACCATTTTGGTAAAGTAGGGTTGGTATTGGTAGTTATAGACATTTTTTGTTGAATAAATTCGAAAGAACGGGATACGTTTAAGTGTGTTTTAGACAATAATGACTATTTATGAAATAAATAATGGACTGAAATATGCTTTATCCTATAGAAAATGAGTCATGGATTACAGAACCAGAAATTTCAACCGCAGAACCGGTCGGAAAGTGGGTGAACCGGCGTCTGGAGTGGCTGAAACGACGGCTGCAACGGTGAAGCACTAAACCGGATGAAGATCGAACCGGACCGAACCGAGGACCAAACCGGGTGAACGACGCGTCGTTTGTTTCAGCGCCGAGCGAACGACGTGTCATTGGAGTCATCTTCCTCAGCAGCTGGCGCATGTGGCTCCGGCGAGGCGCGTGGAACGCCGGTGAGTTTAGACAAGGCGCGTGTGAGTGCGTGGAGAGGTATTTTGGCTTGATTTTAATTTCAGATTGCTCGGATTCTTCTGAATAATATGATAGGATGAAATTGAAATTATTTTGTGAATCAAAATTGGTTTTGGAAAAAAAACAGATTGAGGAAAAATGGGAAAAAATTTCTATGAGCTGATTTTTTCTGGAAATTATTTCCTCAGCTCTGATACCATGTAAGAAATAGATTTATTGATGATGAATAAATGAATGTTTACAACCTATTTATACAAAAGAAAGTAAAATTGTAATAATTAAAAATAAACATAATTATGGAGAGACATGTTCATGGACAGCCTATCATTTCCCACCAAGTTGTTAGTGGCTGCTTCCAACTGATGTGTTGGTTGTCACCAGCTGAATCTCATGTTCTTTAATAGAATATATATGATCTCTTATCTAAAATGAATTCACAATTTCTATGCATGGAGGAGAAATTGAACGAATTAACACCCAATCCAATCTTTTTTGCTGGGTCACTCCTATAATCATCAAGTAAGAAACTTTTTTCTTTCTTTACTTTTATTGATTCAATTGCTTCTGTTATCTCTATTCCAAGTTTGAAATTTAACTTATCTTTAATGGGTACTGCTTTATTCATATTAGATATTTGAGATTTCACTATTTTTATCAACTTCCGTGAAATTCTTTACGTTATTATCATGATTCACATGTGTATAGATTATAGAGCAATTGTAATGAACTAATTTAGTGGCTTTTTCTTTTCTCAAGATTCGCTGATATGTAGCTTAAAGATTCAGGTTTTCTTCAAATGAATATAGTACGCGTGTAAAAAAAAGTCTAGCCTTTTTAAAGCATAAGAAAGGGGATAATTGATGCTTATCTTTCTTTCCTTCTTTCCTTCTCCTAGACTCTTCAATTTTTTTTTGAAATTCTTTAATTTCGTAAAGTAGATGACATGGACTTACATGTGTGGATACTCAATGCTCTAATTTGGTGGAAATAATTGAATATACTGAAATATATTTACAAATTGTAGTTACAATGAATACTAATACATATATAAATACAGAAAATAAGAATCTACTTTTTAAGAAAAGTATTTTTAGGAAAAATATATTAGTTGCATACAACTAATATACAGTTGATAAAGTATATTAGTTGCATCTGCATCAGCTAATATCAAATCGCCTGTTGTGCCCTGAGAATGGTCTGTTGCGGGCTATCATTCGTATCTTAAGGTAGTTCATTTACTTGTATCAACAGGAAAGTCATGAGTCCCTTATTCTTGAACAACCTATTCTGATTCATTTCCTCTTAGATTACCCAGACAAAATGTCATTTCCGGCTAATTCAATAGCATTGGACTAAGCAGCTGTGAGGAGACAAGAATATGTCCCTAAGATATCTGAGAGTTCCTGTTGTTATAGTGCACGAAAAGGGCCTCTAAGGCCATTTTCTATAATGAAGTAGGTTCCTCCATGGGAGCTACAGAAGATGGTATTGTTACTAATAGACAATGAGCTTCAGAAGAGTTTATTGTTACTATAAGTTCTATTATTAACACTCTCCTTCAAGTTGGCGCATAGATATCGATCATGTCCAACTTGCTTAGTGAACCGTATAATGCCTTATTGGAAACTCCCTTGGTAAGCATATTTGTAAGTTGCTCTTCTGTGGGAACAAAAGAAAAACTAATAAGTTTGGCATCTAACTTCTCTTTTATAAAGTGACGATCAGTCTCTACATGCTTAGTGTGATCATGTTGTACTGAATTTTGTGATATATCAATGGCTGCCTGATTGTCATAATACATCTGCATAGTATTTTTGAGTTCGAAGCCCAAATCCAATAACAAAGTTCTTATCCACAGTAATTCACAAATCCCATGAGCCATACATCTATACTCGGCCTCAGCACTAGATCGTGCCACCACTTTCTGCTTCTTACTTTTCCATGTAACCAAATTTCCTCCCACAAAGGTGAAATAACCCGATGTTGACTTTCTATCTGTAATACTTCCTGCCCAATCTGCATCTGTGAATCCATAGACTTCAAGAGAATTTTTGTGTTTAGAGAACATTACTCCCCTTCCTGGAGCCGATTTCAAATACCTTAAAATTCTCAAAACAACATTCATATGGTTCTCACTTGGATTATGCATGAACTGACTCACCACACTTACTGCATATGCAACATATAGTCTAGTATAAGCTAAGTAAATTAAACGCCCAACTAATCTTTGATAGCAAGCTCGATCAGTTGGTATCTGATCTGGATACTCTGCTAAAAAATGGTTTTGCTCAATAGGTTTGCAATCCAACATACATGTCTCTGTTAGCAGATCAATAATGTACTTCCCCTGACACAGATATATTCCTTCTCTTCCCCTGGCTACCTCAATTCCTAAGAAGTACTTTAGTTCACCTAAGTCCTTCATCTCGAATTCAGAGGCTAGTTGTCTTTGTAATTTATCCATCTCAATAGTATCATCACCAGTGAATTACCATATCATCAACATAAATGATTAGGGTTGTTACCTTCCCTCATTGATGTTTGAGAAATAGAGTGTGGTCTGAATTACTCTGTCTGTAACCAACCTTTTGCATGAACTGTGAAAACCTTCCAAACCAGGCTCGAGGAGATTGCTTGAGACCATACAAAGACTTCCTCAATTTGCATACAAAATTACCAGGAGAATCAACTACGTACCCAGGTGAGAGACTCATGTACATCTCCTCGGCTAATTCTCCATGAAGAAACGCATTCTTCACATCAAACTACCGAAATGGCCAATTTAGGTTAGCGGCAAGTGAAAGCAAAACCCTAATAGTGTTCATTTTGGCAACAGTAGCAAAAGTCTCATCGTAGTCTACACCATACGTTTGAGTAAACCCTTTTGCTACAAGACGAGTTTTATACCGATTTACAAATCCATCACCATTATGTTTTACAGTAAACACTCATCGATAACCAATTGCCTTTTTTCCTTGTGGTGGTGGCACAAGTTGCCAAGTAAAGTTCTTCTTTAACGCATCCATCTCTTCAACCATTGCCTTTCTCCATATTGGATCTCCCAATGCATCCTGCACTTTGTTAGGTACTGATACACCAGATATTTGATTCACAAATGATTTATATGACTTAGATAATCTTTTAGTGGACATGTAATTGGCTACTGGGTATTTTGATTTTGCATGAATATTTGGTTCATACCTTTTGGCTGGTTGACCTTGAGTAGACCTATTTGGTAACACATACTGTCCAACATTAGACTCAATGCTATTAGTATCAGTGGGTGTACATACCTCATATGAGTGACCTTCAGTACCAGGGAGTTGTTGATCAGGGGTACAGTTGTGTCTTCGACTTCATTTGCTGTAAGTGAATTTGGTGCTTGAATACTTAGAGCATCTGCTTCTACAATGATTGGATTCAATGGATTTTCATTTGGTCTCATTGAAACATCAGTTGGTGATTCTCCTAATGCCTCCCCCTCACCATGATACAGTTCTTCGAAGTATGTATCCTCCCCCTGACGAGCAGTATCAGGTGAGGAAAAATAACTCATGTCCTCAAAGAAGGTAACATCCATAGTGACATAATACTTTCTGGTCAGTGGATGGAAGCACTTGTACCATTTCTGATAACTTCCATAACCAACAAACACATATTTAATTGCCCGGGCATCTAATTTAGACTGTTGATTTTTAGGAACATGCACAAAAGCAACACAACCAAATACACGGGTAGGAAGATTATGGAAGGATGATAAGGAGACGTAAGATGCAATAATCTGGAATGGGATTTTTCCGTTAAGGACACTAGACGGGAGACGATTGATGAGATGGGCAGAAGCTTGGACAACATCACCCCAAAGATATTTTGGCATATAAGCACTAAATAAGAGTGCACGAGCCATATCAAGTAATTCACGATTTTTTCTTTCAGACACTCCATTTTGTTTCGGTGTTTGCGGACAAGTAGTTTGGTAAATAATCCCATGTATTTTGAATTTTTTTTGAAAAATCTTGAAAAACATGAAACATACTCCCTCCCATTGTCAGAACGGAAGATCTGAATGATGTCATTGTATTGTGTTTGAATGAAGGTATGAAAAGTTTGAAAAACTGAAAAAACTTCATCTTTTGTTCTAAGAAGAGAAATCCATGATAACCTTGTACAGTCATCGATAAACGAAACAAAATATCTCATACCCGATATAGTGGGCTCTTTAGATGGTCTCCAAACATTAGAATGAATTAATTCAAAAGGAATAGTACTTTTATTAGAAATACTAGGATAATAAGTAATACGATGGCTCTTGGCCAAAACACAAGTCTCACAATGTAAAACAGTCTCACTAACACCAATAAATAAAGTGGGCATGTTTTTTTTCATAAGACTAAAAGACGGATGGCCTAAGCGGTGATGCCACAACCAAATTTCACTTAGCTTATCAGAACTAGAAGTCAATACAGTGCGTGCCCGTGCTCTTGGTTTCTCCCCTGTGTAGTTCTGATCCAAACGAAACAATCTACCCCTCAGATACCCTCGACCAATTATTTTCCTGGTAAAAAGATCCTAAAAAATCACATACATAGGATAAAATGTTACAGAATATTTAGACTCAATATTCAACTGTGGGATAGATATTAAGTGATGAGATAAGTCAAGTACATATAAAACATTAGGGAGTTGTAAAGATAGAGTGATATGAACTAACCCCTTTCCTAAGACAGGAAAGGCCTTACCATTAGCATTCATAACATAAGACACTAGTCGGGAAGATAACTCATTAAAATAAGATTTATCATAAGTCATATGATCAGATGCACCAGAATCAATAATCCAAGTATTAGACCCAACAGAGTGAGAAACATTTAAGGTCATACCAATCTTACCACGACCAGCTATTGAAGTTGTAAGGATACCTCCACATTCCATAGGATGATCCTGTCTATAGTAATCTGGTTCATGGATAATTTGCACTACAGTTGCCTTTTCTTTAGAACGATGATGTTGTCGTTTTGTTCCATAGTAGTCTGCTTTTGGTTTCAAGTGTGGATACAATTTCCAACAAGTCTCACGAAGATGCCCTTGTTCATTGCAATAAGAGCAGGGAGAACCAGGGTGATTGGTAAAGCCTGGTAGAGGTCCCTACTGATGAAGTGGAATTGAATTTTGATGTTGGAGGAAAGGTACCTTTGATTTGGCTTGAATGGCTAGGCTTGATACCTCAACTTGTGCCTGATGAAGTCTTTCCTGTTGAGATTCGTCTTTATGAATGTATGTAAAGGCGGTAGTCAAGCTCAGAGGGTCTGACATTCGAAGAAATTCGCCTTTAGCACTATTATGTTTTGTATCAAGGCCTCTTAAAAAGGCATGTACTCGTTCAAGCTCCTTCTCCTTCTGGTACCATAGAAGATCTTCTGGATTTTTAATTTTAACGGGCATTTCTGGTCAATTTCAGCCCATACATTTTTCAGCTTGGTAAAAAACAGAGATACTGGTTGCCCATTTTGCTGCATACCAGCAGCTTTGCACATGAGTTCATGAACTTGAATAAAGTTAGACTCATTTGTATAAAAATCACTTAAGGTATTCCATATGGCTTCAGTAGTTTCACATTCCTCCATCATTTGTAATATATCATCAGTGATGGCTCTAAATAGAATTGACATTACAAAGCCATCAACATCTTCCCACCTAGTATAGGCTTCTACATCATCTTGACTAGGAGCCCTAATTAATCTAGATACATGTCCCATTTTATGCATCCCACGAAGATAAACAGACATAACTTTTTTCCATGTTCGAAAATTTGTACCATTAAGTTTAGTACCCCCAAAAGAACCAATTTATGAACTCTTAACAGAAACTTCAAATTTTGGAACTTCATTAAATCTAGAAACCTGATTTTGTCTTGAATCTTCCATTGAAATAAATAATATTGTGCAGTGGAATAAAAAAAATTGGATTTTTTTGTTGGGTCGGACTCGACTGGTAAGTGGGATGATAAACTGATGGGCTTGGACTTAGGATAGGCTGATGGGCTTGGACTTAAGATAGGCTGAATGATAAAATCTAAAAGGCTTAGGGCAAAACTGAATGATAAAATCTGAAGGCTGGAAAATTGAAGAGAGAGAAAAAAACTACGGGAGTAAATATTACTCACAAGGAACACATAGCAGCGCTGGGGCCGGTGTAGGAGCTGGTGCGAACACTACATAGGAGCTGGTGTTCGAACGGCGCGGGGGCTTGTGCTCGAACGACGCGGACGACTGGCCAGGCAGACGGTTGGAGCGTGGACGACTGGAGTGCGGACAGGAAGATCTGCAACAGCGAAGCAAACTGGACAGTGCGAGAAGATTAACGACACTGTAAAAAATACTGACAACGGCGCTACTGCTGCTCGGGAACTGGTAAAAAATGTTTTTTTTTTCTTTTCTGCTTTAATACCAAATTGAATATATTGAAATATATTTACAAATTACTGTTACAATGAATATTAATACATGTATAAATATAGGAAATAAGAATCTGCTTTTTAAGAAAAGTATATTAGTTTCATACAACTAATATACAACTGATAAAGTATATTAGTTGCATACAACTAATATACCATTAATGATTTATTAACAAAAATTTACATAAAATTGAAAGAAAAAGATTGACCGTATTCATATTAGATACATATTCAAAAATCTAAGACAATATCCTAAAAGATTATGTGAGTGTAACATAATGTTTATCTATTAATTGGAATAACATTTATTCCATGCTACAATTTACAATTTTCGAATGTTGGCTGTGACTAACAATGTTACATTATCACTCTCTTCAACATTGGAATGTTCATGGAGAATTACATTCACTCTCTTCAATATTGGAATGTTCATAGAGAATATAAACTAGCTCTAAGTTGATATGCTTCAACTATGTCATGATTTTCGAAGTTCCATCGGTCAGATATGAAGCAACATACCACTAGTCATAACTTTTGAAGATAACTTATAGAGATATGAAAAACAAAGGCATTTCCACCATTAAAATTCTTTTACATGCACTTTGGTTGTTTTTGTGAACGTCACTTCTTTGTTGTTTATGTTTGTTATTTATCATAGTTCATGAATTTTCAAGACAAAGGAAAACGAAGAAACGAGGTTGCATCAGTTAGTGTTTGTAGCTCGAATGGCAACGTCTGACTACTACCAAGCTAAATTTACGGACAATGTTGAGATTTTGACGGTCTTAACATCAGAAGGAGTTGAGTTCCTTCAATCTAGTGAAGGAAATGTACTCTTATAAAACATGTTTTCTTTCTTTATTCCAAAATTCTATGCTATCCCCCCTGTTTCTTATCATTTGAGATTTTGACGGTCTTAACATCAGGAGTTAAGTTCCTTCAATCTAGTGAAGGAAAGGTACTCTTATAAAACATGTTTTCTTTCTTTACTCCAAAATTCTATGCTATCTCCCCTGTTTCTTATCATTTCTTCAACCAGTTAATGCATGTGCCTCATTTTCTATATTTACCATTCAACATATACAAGTGAGAACTCATCCCTAGTAAAGGCCAACTGTATCAATTCGTGAAAAATGGTAGGCAAAGTTTCTAAAATATTTCAATGGTTGCTATTACTTTAGATTAATCTAATGGTGATAAAAAAGAAAAACGATGTACCTTATATAAGATAAAGAAAGAACCGTTTTCTTAACTATGAAATGGGGTTTACAATGTGTCTAATTCTTGAATCTTGTTACTTATCGCTTAAAAATGATGAAAAAGAACTTGTCTTTTGCAAACCAACTGCAACATTTAGTTCCAACCAAAAAGCACCCTTATCAGAAAGAGTAATTCATCCTAGTTTTATACCCAATTTACTCTTCATATGTTTTAAGAGGAGTAACTTAGCCTAACTATATAACCAGTTTTCTCTTCATGTTTATCCAATGTAGGACTCTTTTGCACACACAATAGATGTCTTTAGACGGAAAAATTTCTTAGGTGTTAGGAAAAATATTAAATACAATAGAAATATTATTTTGGCTGCAATATCAAGTACCCTTAGCATATTGCAAAGGAAAAACAGTTTGCCTCTTCTTCTCTGCAAATTGGTGTAAGTCTTGCAAAGCTTTCACTCCCCATCTAGTTCAACTTTTTCATGCTCTTAGAATACGAGGTAAAGACCTAGAGATCATATACACTTTAGTGCCATTATTGTTCAATAAAGTTATAATTATTAATTATAGTTGTTCAATTTTTAGCCAAAAAATCTTATTGAAATACTTAAAAAATATTAAAAGTAATAAATTGAAAATTTTCACATAATATTAGTAGCTAAATTAACGTTTGAGTAATGAATTTTTGTCAAGTGTTCCAAAAGGTTTAGAAAATTGACTTATGCATCCTTTGAACACTAGAAAAATAATCTTCGAAGATGTTGGTAGTATTTTCTAGGGTTGTAAAAGCCATCTTTCCGAGCATCAATCTTTTAACTTTTGTTAAAAAAAATTCTTTTTTTTTCAAGTAAAAATTTTATTTATTGCCCATTTGCAGGTATTAGTATCCAAACTTGTAGGCAAGACTATAGGCTTGTACTTTGGTGCACATTGGAGCCCTCATTGCCATGCTTTCACAGAAAAACTTACATAAGCGTATTATAAGCTCATGAGTAATATACTCATGATCAATGCATTGAAATCATTATGGTCTCTACTGATAGAGATTTTGAAGAGTTTGAACTCAATATAAATAGCATGCCATGGCTTGCAATTCCATTCGAGGACAAAACACGACAAGGGGCTATGATATCTTTGTATGGTGTAAGGCTTTCCCATTCACAGAATCATGAATCAAAGAAATAGAAGCAGCCTTGAAAAAGGAAGGAGAGGCATTGCCTTCTCAGATGAAGGATACAAAACATGAACATTTGTTGAAGTTGGACATGGTCAAAGTATAGGGCAGGTTCTGGGCATTTTCATGTGATGTGTGACTATGACCTTCATCCAACTTGTTTGGAGAAATCATGTTAAAGCATTATTTTGAAGAGTCTTGATTTTAGAAACATATACAATAGAATGTTGGAAACTATTGTAACCTTTATACAAATTGACATACAAGATTTGCATATATATATATATATGTATATATATGATATGGCCCTTTTATTTGGTATATTTAGCATGCAAATTGTGAGTGCAATGTCATTTTTACATTTCATTGTTTGATAGTTTGTATGGCATTAGCAGAGTTCCAATGTACTATGTAAGGCAATGAAGGATCTCCTTTTGTCTTTGTTTGGAAAATCAATGACAATTAGAATTTGGTAAAATTGTGTTATGTTTTTTGTTTTTTATTTTTTATTTAATACTGAATTTTGCTTAATGTTTTCAATTTCAATTTTATTTTTATTGAAAACAACTATAGAAAAGGGGTGGAGTCGTGTTCTAAAAATAAGGCCTTACATTATGAATTAAAATTTAAGCGATACATTTTGAAATGTGAAAACAGAAAACTAGTTTTGAAATTAATTTTTCAAATTCCAAAATTACCTTGAACTAGAACTCATTTTCAAAGAAGATTAAAACAAAACAAAACAATATACTTGAGGTCTTGGAATTGGGATCTTTCATTGCTTACATGATATTCAAATATTTAATGAAAAAAATTTAAAAAAATGAAAAACAAAAATATAGGCACAATTGGGACTGTATTTTTATATATGGTTTGAAATCAATTTAAAAATTAGATCATAGTGAAAAGTGCTTTCAACACTAGATAATATTTTTCTTCCTCAAGCCAAATATTTTAGAGGGTCTTATAGTTATTAAATGGTACACAAAAGTCTTATTGTTTTCAAAAATGTTCACATTGATCCTAATTTGACCATTGATCATTTTTTTCTTTTTTCTTTTTTTGGCTAAAAGTATGCACATTTCCATATTTTAAGGGGTATTTTTAGGATTAAAAAAACAGTTATCAAAAAAAAAAAATTCATCCGAAGTGGTTCTCTCAAATCAAACATAATCTCCCAAACTTGTAAAAGGGTTCAAAATGAAGCTCTAAATTTTTGGGTTAATCTAAAAGGGGTTGTGATCAGGGTTAGCAGATGGTGTTAGATGGTTTGGAATTATTCAGTTAGGGTGGGAGTTTGGGAGATTAGAAATTGGGTTTGCCGTATGGGGTGAGGTACTACTTTTCTAGTTTGGAAATGCAGAGATGAGTTCGGAAAATGCCCCTTAAAAATTTGATTGGCACATAACTACTTTCAAAAAGAAAAAAAAAGGTCAATGGTGATTAGGATCAATGTGCACCATTTTTTAAAAAAATTAGGATTTTTATGTACAACTTAATAATTATAGAACTTTTTTATACTTTCACAGGAACTTTAGAATCCTTCACTTGGTTTTAAAATCTTTATTTGAAATAATTTGAACAAACTACATTTTAAGATACAATCTGATTCTACAAAATGGACATCCAATCGAAAAGGTATTTAGAAATCTCTTAGTATACAATAAATTGTACATTGGACTCTAGAAGTAAACATACTTTCTGTTTTGGTCATATTAAAAGGGAAGAAGTGTCATAAAAAATGATATTTTATACATACATACATCAATCTGCTAATGATGGTAATCTCTAACGATAACAACTCAAATTAGATACAAAATGGAGAGATGTAGTTTGAAAAGATCAAAGTCACTAAAAGATGTCGGGTATCCTCGACATGCACGATACAAATCCAGCATGCAAACATGGCACGATACTATTATCACCTCCTATTTCTAATGCACAAACAACTCACAAGCGGGGTGAATATGTGAGGAGAAACTGCCTAGATTCGGTTCATCAGCATGATCAGAGAGATTAAATTACCGAGCAAAACCCAAGAATCTGCCTTTTGGTGTATGAAACTTCATTTTAAATAGACAAGAAAAGTAGAGAAACTTACTGGACGAGTAGTAATCCGAGACCTTGACATGTAAGGCTTTGAGTAAATTACAGAGTTCCATTTTTTTTTCCTCATTTTGTGTATCTGAGAAATTCCTCTGCAGAATGATCAATCCAAAAAGAAATTGCATAAACGCCATTTGTTAACAATTGACAATATTTTCATAAATTGCACATAAGAAAAGCATTTTACTTAAAATAATGATCATAAGCATATACAATCCATAAATAATCTTGTGCATGCCAAAGGGAATTTTACTTGAGAAATTGTATTGAAGCTTACTCAAATGTATAAATTATCAATTACATTTTAAACTGGGCATTTCAAAACATCCTAAAACTAATAAATGAATAATTGTCCAACAAAAAATTTATATAAACTTCAACACAATTATGTTGTGCTGCACCTTCTCTTAATGTAAAAGAAATGAATAAAATACTCCTGAGGTCATTTAAATTATGCTCATGAACACTTATCCTACTCGGGTACACTTGTCATTACATTATAAAAATATACATTTTAATCAAAGTAAAAGTGACTAAAGAGTATACATTTTTAAAAGATAGTGACTTGGAAGTATCACTTGAAAGTAAAGCGACTAAAATGTCAAAAAAACTTAATGAAGTGACGTTTAGAATTGGTAATCCAAAGAATATAAAGGCAGCACCCAGAGTGGAGACGTGTTACTCTTCTTCAATCCACTATTCAGACTGTGAGTGGGCAAACATCGATTACAGAACATGTATTACTGTGAAGTTCAAAGAAGTTAGCTTTGCAATATGGAAAACGTTAACAAAAAGGCTTGCACTTTCTCTTTTAATAAAACAGGACTACATAGCTTCAATTACTTCCTCAAAATCTTCGCTTCCCTTTGCTTTACCCTTAGGTCTACCTAATCGTCTTACATCTTTCCCTGACAAAAGCTCCAATGCTTTCTCCAGGGTGATATCCTTGGCTTTCAAGTTCTGCAAAATGCATTTCAGATTACAAACAGAGCGCACATAAGAACATATTATTATTCGAAATTTCTACTAGCTGATGGGTAAATAAACAAACTAAAATAAAACCTTAGGAGCTGTTGCCATGTTGCGTCTATGTCGAACAACAAATCCAACCTTCGCCAATTTTAATATTACTGGTTGCCCATCATCTGGATGGTTCCCCTGATGACAAACCAACAGGAAAAAAAAGGAAATTATAAATAACGTCGAATAAAAAACGATGAGGACCAAAAAGTGAGACACAAACCAATGTTATTGGGTAGCGTATCAGCTCAAGGGCACCTTCAAGGGTAATAGAATCAACATCCTTTATCTGAAATGAACAAAAATATATACCCTATTATATGTCTTGAATTTAGCAATTAAATGCATTTCATGCAGTAAGTTCACAAGAATTTTCTCAAAAAACAAAATCATGAAAATTTAGCATAAAGGCACAATAAGTTTTGGCTAAGCTCTGTCTCATTCAAAAATGAACACCACTATTTACTGTTTAGGTTTCATACATGGGAAACTGAAGCTCGCTTTGGCTGGTAACCCTTCCTGTCTTCACCAAGCTGTACATAGAATCCATATGGTCCGCTCTTCAAAAGAACCTGAAAAAAGAGAGGTGTGCACACAATGTCAACTTATGTGCAGAATACAATGGCAGATCGGGCAAAGTTAATTTGCTAGGGCCTACAAAGCAAATAATACAGAGATCAAATTCCTACCTTTTCCCCAGAACCTGGATTAACACCTAGAACTTTTGGCTCGTCCATGTTGTTGTCTCGTGGAGCTTCCTTTTCTTCATCATCATCATATAAAGTTTTAGCAATATACCTTATGCAGCAAACATTTAAGCCACACATCAGAGTCATAATTTTTGCTGTTGTTAGGACTACAACAATAAGATGAGAAGGGCAAGAATAGGCCAACAAAAAAGATGCATACATTAAATTACATGGAGCGCACTGGTCTGACTCCAGTCCAACCATTTAAACTTTGGCAGATGTTATAGGGGGGGGGGGAGCAATATAAAATCCGCTACAAATTGCAGATCCAATATCTACAGGATAAAAGACTAACTTAATTTATCAAAGCATACTTACTTGCACTTTGGATTTTGATCACAACCTATGAAGTATCCAGCACCGAACCGACTGACTTTAAAAATCAATGTGCCTTCCATGCAACTGAGATACATTTGAACGGAATTTTGTAAATTGCATCAACTATGAGAGCTAACATAGTTCTTCTCTCTAACAAATATGGTATTTCAGTTTACCAGTAGCACAAACACAAAGTACTTTGTCATAAAACAGCTTCTCTGCACTCTGAAGCATAAATCCAATATTTCAGCTTGTATTCCAACATAAGAAAAAGACAGCGCATGCATACCTTGGACAAACTCTGCTCTGTTCCGGAAGAGAAGTAAACAAGAAATCCCCAAATTTTTTCTCCAACATCTTCTCCACCTCATGGATGTGAACATTACTAGCACGACCACAATAAGAACTGAAACGCGTCCAATAATCTCTCAGGAGGCCTTTCCAATCAGTCAAACCAGCGGACACATTGTCCAGCTAAACCAAGCAGAAGACAAAATGTTATCAGTGTACGGATCATTAACCTAAAAAAACAACAGAGAAGGAAAGTTCATCTTTCACATGTTACTAATGACAACTATTAAAGACTGCAACTCCACTCGGAAAAGGATGAATTCTGTAGAAAAATCGTGTACCTTAAAGCTAAAGTACAAAGAAAGTGTCTAAAGATAACCACTTAGAGATTGGGTAATGAAAACAGTAATAGTAACCTCAGTTTCCATATCAGCAGTAAAACTGTAGTCTGTGACTTCAGAAAAATGGTGGCAAAGAAAGGCTGACACCTGACATCCATCAAACAAAAAGAAAGAAAGTCAAGGAGACTACATCAAATGTCAAGCAGATACACCTAACTTCCTAACAAATTACTGGCTCAACTATTTTACTAAAACTGGAAACAGTTTTCCAGAACATGTAATATGGATTGCGGTCAACCCCAGGGGCCATAAGATTGAAGAATAAATCGGGTAAATAAAAAATTGCATGAACATACCATTCGGCCCCGAAATTCTGGATGTAATACACGGCTTTTTACTGTAACATAATTCCTGTCCTGCCACCACAAGCATATCAGGAGTGAAATCTCAAGTCAATTCAAAAAAAGTACATAAATAAAACCACATATCTAGAACAGGTTGGAGATGACAGACTACACTTAATGATCATAAATTAAGTGACTAATCTCCATAAGTCATGTCAACGAACGAGCATTGTCACCACTAATCAGTAAATTTTATTCTGCTGCAAAATAAAGAGAGAATATTCTAGAGACCCTATTGCAAGAGCTGCATGTTTCAATTGGATAACCAACCTTCTAATTAAGAAGTGATTCACGTAGGGAGTTGTTAAAACAACTAAAGATCAAGATAATATTGACCAATGCAAAATGAAGCGGAATTAGGGTCATTTTAGTCGTATAACTTTTCAATAAAGGCATTTCAGTCCTGTTCCTTTTAAGTTATGAAGTTTAATCCTTTTAACTTTTAAAAAATCAATCTAGTCCAATTTTTTATTTATTTTTTAAAAAACTCACTTCAAAAAAATACCATTTTTTCTCTCTTCTCAATCCTCTTTGTTCTCTATGTCCTCTAAATCTCTCTTTGTCCTCTTAGTCACTCTCATCTTATTCTATTTAGTTTCTCTATGTCATCTAAATCTCTCTTTCTCCTCTTAGTCTCTCCCATCTTATTCTATTTGTATACCTCTAATTCGCTTATATAAACATTATAAATTTTATTTTTAATTGTGAAATTTTTTGAATTTATAACTTATGAGAAAAAAATAGTATTTTTTTAATAAAGAAAAATAAAGACTTATAAGAAAGAGACCAAGAAAAACTCAAATGAAAAAGCAATTACTTTTATTTGGGAACAAAAATAGGAATAAAGTATTGTTTTGGGGTTTTTAATTGTTATTTTTAAGAAAAACCAATTTTGGCATTGAAAAAATACCACTTTTAAAAAAATTGGATTAAATTGACTATCTAAAAATTACTAAACTAAACCTACCCATGTTTAAATCCTTTTTCGTAGATTATTTTAGAAGATAAAACAGTTAGAAATTAGTTGTATATTTAGCTAAAGATTAGATGTATATTCTTATTGATTATTAGGGACTTTTTTCTTTATTTTATTTCTTTTTCATGTTATCATTATTGAATTATAAAAATAAGGTATGTGAATATAATTATAATAAGAAATATACATATTTTAATCCATTCTTCATGGTATCAAAACATAATTTATCTAATCTATCACCGATGTATCCTCCCATCATCCTACTAAGGAAATAGAAGAGATATCCACCCTGAGTTTTGAAGGACTCGATAACTCATCCATTCAACACACATTCGAAAAACTCAATGTGAAAAATTTACGGGTGAGCATAATTTATTAAATTAGCAATTGACAACAAGAGGAAATTGGGTTACCTCACTGGTGAGAAGAAGAGCCAACCTCAACCAATCCATTAGTCTCCAAAATTGGAAATAAGAGAATTCAATGGTAATAGCTTGGCTAGTGTATTCCATGAAGCCTTCAATCGGGAAAATATATCTATTCATACCAACGGTGAAAGATGTTTGGGATGTTGTTTGTGAAACATATTTAGATACAAAAAATCTCACAGATTTTTTAAATTAAAACCCAACTATGGTAGATGAAACAAGAGAACCAAGATGTCACAAAGTATTATATAGAGATGGTGGCCCTGTAGCAAGAATTGGATTTGAGCTTCGAAAAAAATGAGAATGTATAGCAATAGTGTACGATTCAAGAAGAAATTGGAAAGTGAGATGGTGTTCAAATTTCACGCTAGGCTCAATCGAGAACTTGACGATGTGAGAGGAAGGATCTTCGACTGACGACCTCTTCCATCGACTCGCTAAGTCTTCTTAGAGGTTCATCGCAAAGAGAAGAGACAAGGCATGATGTTAAAAGAGATGGATGATGGGTCTGATAAGTCATCCTTAATACCCCATTTTCCTATTGGGCCTGAAACAAATGGGTGGGTCGTTGAATCGTGGGAATCTAAAAACCCATGGGCCTATTGCACCTAAAATGAATGGGCTGTGTCGTGACACTAACAACCCTTAGGCCTAAAATTACTGGGCTCATGTCTTGTGAGCCTCAAATTGGTACTAGTTAAAATCAATAAAAAAGGTGTCCCTGGTGTGAACATTGTTGCAAAAATGGACAAATGAAAAATACTTGTTATGAAATATATAGGAAACATATGGATTGAAAATCAAAATAAAGTAATAGAAATCGTGGTTATCAAATTACTATTAATCATTAAACAAAAATTTCAAGGGAAAAAATCGCTTCCAATAGAACTTTCAACCCAATGCAAATAGAACTCTACAAAATGTTTTCTAGCTTGCAAACATTAGGTCAATCCTCCATGTATGTTGCTTCTGATTCACTAGCCCACAGAGGTAATTTTTTAAAAGCTTTAAGTATTATCTCTTAGATTAAAACTCCTTGAATTATTAATTTTAAAAGCTTTAAGTATTATCTCTTAGATTAAAACTCCTTGAATTATTAATTTTGGTGCGTTATATCATATGACCGATGCTTATTATCTTTTCTCTTCATATTTACCTTAAGTTTCAACATTTAAACTATTTATTTCCTTCTTTTGTTTCAAATAAAAAGATATCTAATTTATAACGTAAAATTTGTGAACTTGCAAAACATTAGTCTTTCTCATTCTCAAAGCCCAAATATAAACCATCAAACCATTTACTATAATCCACAGTGATTTATAAGTACCCTCTCGTACTCTGAATCATATCCATACAAAATGGTTTGTAACTTTTATTGATGATCATACCCGAGTGCGTTGGGTTTGTTTATTAAAAAATAAAGCTAATATTCATATTGTATTTATTACGTTTTACTCCATGAATTTCAAACACAAATTCAGATTTCGTGCACTGATAATGGTACCGAATATTCAATGCCACCTTAGGGAATTATCTTCAACAACATGGGATAATTCACCAAAGTTCCTGTGTTTGAACTCTTCAAAATGGAGTTGCCAAATAAAAAAATACAGCTTTTGGAAGTTGCACATGCCTTGATGTTTACCACCAATTTGCGGAGATTCGATTTTGATATCTGCCTATATCATAAATAGAACACCTAATTGTGTTCTTTCATTTGATACATCTCTCCACAAACTTAAAAATTGCTTCCTTACCTCTCATCTTATTTTCGATCTCTTTCAAAGTGTTTGATTGTATTGTTTTTGTGCATGTTCACTCCCATAATTGAAGTAAATTAGATCTGAGAGCCTTCAAATGTGTTTTTATTGGATATTTTTCTACTCAAAAAGGCTACAAATGCTATGACCCATCTACAAAAAAGGTCTTTATTAGTCTTGATGTCACATTCTTTGAAACACATCTTGTTTCCTTTCTTAAGATGTGTTTCCTTTCTTAAGACTGCACTAGGCACTAACTCTAAAACTAACACACCATATCATTCAAATGTGTCATATATAAAAAGCAACTTGAGCTCACAGGGAGATGTTAGCACACAAACAAGCAAGGAGATTTTTGTTTATTTAAGGAAGTCAAACCCAAAATACAAGGAGAATCTCATACTTGATACATTAAGAAAGTCTGACTAAGTGATACCTTCAAGTATCCTTGAGTATCCTTCCAACACAAGTAATTCTGATCCTTCGATTGATGATTTACTTATTGCTCCCAGAAAACAAACTCAATCTTTTATTCTCCATTTTATCTCAAAATTTATACCTTACTTTATCTCCTAGATTTCATCCTTTTACTTCTAACCTTGATAGGATAAAACTCTAAAGAATATTCAAGAGGCATAAGAGATTCTCAAGTGAAGAGAAACAATAATGGAAGAATTACAAGCTTTGTTCCAAAAAATGGAACCTAAGATGTGGTGGACTTACTACAAGGGGCAAGGATTGGTTGTAAATGAGCTTTTACAATGAATTAAAGGCCAATGGGACAATTACACGTTACAAGACTCGCCTAGTTGTAAAAGGATTTACAACCTATAGTATCGACTACATTGAGACATTTGCACCCATGGCAAAATTAAATATAGTTCAGGTTCTATTGTCATTAGCAACATATATAGATTAGACCCTTAAACAATTTGACATAAAGGATGCATTTTTTTACGGTAAATTAGATGAAGAAATTTTTATGACATTACCACCAGGTTTTTGTAAACAGGAGGAGAACATGGCACGTAAACTCAAAAAAAGTTCTTTTTACGGCCTCAAACAATCACCTAGAGCATGGTTTGATAAATTTTAAAAAGGTGATAAAGAGTCAAGGATAACAACAGGGACAGTGAGATCACACTATGTTCTTTGAACAATCAAAAAACGATTGAAAAATTTTTGATTGTATGTTGATACTATAATCCTTACCGAAAATAATTTTGCTAAGATTAAGGGACTTAAGAAAAATCTAGTTACTGAGTTTGAAGCAAGAGACAAGACAAATGCGTTACTTTTTGGATATGGAGATGCTAGATAAAAAAAAAGTAATAGCGTCTCCTAACGAAAATATGTTCTTGACCTTTTGACTGAAACTAAAATGCTTGGGAATAAACCAAATGACACTTCAATTGAAACAGAAAAATATCAAAGATTGATTAGGAAATCAATGTACCCATCACACAAAAGAGCTGACATGCATTTGCAATTAGTACGGTAAGCCAACATATGCATTTACTAAAGAAAATTCATCTAGTTGTCCAGCTCTTTTGTGTGATGGGTACATTGATTTCCTAATCAATCTTTGATATTTTTCTTTTTCACTGGTTTTCCATTATCTTCTGCTTCTTTCTTGCTTCAATTAAAGTGTCATTTGGTTTGTTCCCAAGCATTTTAGTTTCAGTCAAAAGGTCAAGAACATATTTTCGTTAGGAAACGCTATTACTTTTTTTTATCTAGCATCTCCATATCCAAAAAGTAACGCATTTGTCTTGTCTCTTGCTTCAAACTCAGTAACTAGAGTTTTCTTAAGTCCCTTAATCTTAGCAAAATTATTTTCAGTAAGGATTATAGTATCAACATACAATCAAAAATTTTTCAATCGTTTTTTGATTCCTTATATATAAAGGCGCTCTAGGAAAATAACTATTTTTCAAGAAAAGTGAAGATAGAGAGATGTATTTACATATGCAGATTTGGTAGGTTTGACATAAGATAGATCTACTACTAGATATTACACTTTGTCTGAAAAACCTAGTAACTTGGAGAGTAAAAAACAAATATAGTAATTAGAAGCAGTACTGAAATTGAATTTTGAGTAATTACACAAGGAATATGTGAAAGATTATGGATGAAAAGCTCATGGAAGAACTGCATATCAAAATAAAGGTTCCGTTCAAGGTCTGCTACAATAACAAAGCCACCATCTATATTTCTCCCAATTGAGTTCAACATGACCAGACCAAACATGTACAAAAAGATAGACATTTTATTAAGAAAAAAGTTTGAATATTTGGTTTTATTTCGATGTAGTTGTCATCTTCATTAGGATTTAGAATCTAATTTTTTAATTAGATTATTCTATTTTGGAAGACCTAGATCATGATTGATTAAATTTTTTTTTAGATCACTGATAATGATATCTTCCCCTCTTATCTCTTATCCTAAACCCTAATTTTCATTCTCAAAACTTAATTGTCTCCTAGTTATAAATCTTTGCATATTACACCAATTTAATGGTTGCTAAGGCACTAGTGGAGCCCTCCTAGTATTCTCATATAGAACAATCCATGTTATGACTTAAAATATTGCCTTTAAATACCAACTATATTGAAAGAATTACTTTTAAAATGATTGAAGTTATAAGATCGATAATCAATTATTTACCTGTAGAACCTTGATTGTAGATGCATACGTTGACGGCCTACCTATGCCAAGCTCCTCCAATTTCTTAACCTGTAGAATGCAAGATAAACATTTTATAAACTCAGCATAATGTTAGCAAGTTTTTGAGTATATTATTCTTTTTCTTGGAGCGGGTTAATCATTAATTCACCCAAAAGCTTAGCTATAGTGTGACCTCTATACACTTTATAGTGCCGATCAATTGAAATTCAACATTATGGGATTTCAGAGTTTGAATACATAGCCTCCCATTTTGGTATCCAATCATCTTCAAAACTTAAACATGTGAGAAATGGGCCAATAATCTTATATTTTCTAAGATTTCTATTTTCTTCCTTTTCTCATCTCTTTTCCTATTGGCTTTTTTTTTATACTAAAATTGTGAAGGATAAGTGCATTAATTTCACAAGGAGCAACGAAAAAAAAAATCATTCAAACATTAAAAGAATTATAAAGATGTAACATAAGGTACAAAAAGAAAAGAAGTTTTAATAGTTTTAATATGTAAATGAAAGCCTTCTTTCATCTTTTTCTTTTTTTTTATAATAAAGATTGGGAGGAGAAGAAGTTAGTGTTATTACTAGTAAAGCTCACATATGTGAGCATAACGGGAAGTCTAGAAAAAGAAAATGAAGAATTTGAAATACTGTATTTCTGTGTATTTTAATCTGTACAGGATTGTTATAATTTATAATGCAAAAAAAAGACTAAAAAATGAAGTTAATTAACTTAGATCGTAAATGTTGATCATATCCAACTTACATATGAAATCATTAAAGTTTGGTCAGAAAACTCCTTTGGTAAATACATCTACTTTCTATTCCTTTGTGGGAACATAAATCGTGCGAACTCTTCAATCTTCTCTTTGATCAAATGTCTAACCACTTCTATATGCTTGACCCTATCATATTGAACTAGATTATGAGAAATGTTAATGTTAGCTTTGTTATCGCAGTGAAGTTTAATTTGAAACTTTATTGCAACCTAAAGTTCAGTCAAGAGTTTTTAACCACAAAGCTTTACAAATTCTCTGTGCAATTGCTCTAAGCTCTGCTTCAACACTACTCTGGCCATTACATTCAGTTTCTTCCTGAAGAAAATATTGAGAGAAAAATTTAAAACTGAATATTACTTTTATTTTCTATCATTTTCAATTGTGTCTACAACTGTATAAATAGAGCTAGGAATACTAATCTAGGGATACATTTGATACACTTCCTATAATTAGTTTATACATAAAAAGGGAACTAAATCCTAAGGAATTAATTTAATCAACTTCCCTTATTTATAGTTTAGGAAATTAATATAGATTGATTTTAGAGAAATCTCATAAATTCTACATCCCTTCAAGTTTGGTGATAGATATTAATCATTCCCAACTTGCAACTCAATTCTTCAAACATGATTCGAGATAATGTTTTGCTGAGGACATCTGCAATTTGATAACGAGTAGATGTATATAGGAGGTCCACAACTTTGTCATCTAACTTCTCTTTGATGAAATGACGATCAATTTCTACGTGTTTGGTTTGGTCATGGTGAACTGGGTTTCTTGTAATTTTTATTGCAGTTTGATTGTCACAATGCATGCTGATGGATTCAGTAGTTGTGAAATCCAGTTTATCGAATAGTCTTTTTACCCACATTCTTTCACAAATCTCATGGGTTATAGCTCTGAATTCAGCTTTTACACTACTTCAAACGATTACGAACTGTTTCTTACTTCGCCAAGTTACAAGATTCCCCCACACGAATGTACAGTACCTAATATTAGATCTACGATCTACTATAGAGCCTGCCCAGTCAACATCTACAAATACTTCAATTTTCCTAGTAGGATTCTTACTGAAGTATAGTCCTTTACTGGTATCATTTTGAGATACCTGAGTATACAATAGACCGCCTCCATAGGTTCTTCAATAGGACTGTTCATAAATTAACTTACAACACTCACTAAAAAACCAATATCTGGTCTAATATGTGATAGGTAAATGAGTTTTCCCACTAATCTTTGATAACGGCATTTGTGCACTGGTGCACTATTATCTTTGATTCTAAGTTTCACTACAGAATCCATCAGAAGTTCTGCTAGTTTACACCCTATCATTCAAGTTTCCTTGAGAAGATTAAGAACATATTTTCTTTGAGATACAGAGATGTCTTTCTTTGTTCTGGATACTACTTCCATTCCTAGGAAATATTTGAGATTTCCTAGATCTTTGATCTCAAATTCCTTGGCTAATACCTCATTGAGTTTAGTCATTTGAATAGTAAAATTACCTGTCAGAATAATATTATCTACATACACAATTAGGATAACTATTCTGTCATTGGAAAAATGCTTAACGAAAAAGGTGTGATCTGCTTGGCATTGATTGTACCGATATCTCTTCAGAACTTAAGAAAACCTATCAAACCAAGCACGTTGAGACTACTTCAATCTATATAAGGATTTCTTAAGTTTGTAGACTCTATAGGTTGTAGCAGGAGGAATGTATGTGTAGACTTCTTCGAGATCACCATTGAGGAATGCATTCTTGACATCTAATTGGTTGGGAAGTCAATCCAAATTAGATGCTAGGGAGAGAAAAATGCAAACAGTGTTGAGCTTTGCTAAAAGTACAAACGTTTCATGATAGTCAATCCCATATGCTTGAATGAATCCCCTAGCCACAAGGCGAGCCTTGAATCTATCTACACTTCCATCTGGTTTGTGTTTGATTGTAAATATCCATTTACACCTAACAGCTCGTTTTTCTAGTGGTAGTTCTATGATCTCTCAAGTCTTGTTATTTTTATAAGGTACTGAGTTCTTCAAGAATAGTTGTCTTCCATTCAGGCACCTAAATAGCTTCATGAACAGAATTGGGAACCTTTATGTGATCAAGGTTGCTAATAAAGGCCTTATAACCTGGTGAGACTTTTATAAAAAAACAAAGTTGTAGATGGAGTGATTTGTACAGGATCTACACCTTTTCGTACAACAATTGGCAAATTCATATCATCAATAATAAGAGGTTCAGTGATGTTACCTTGTGATCTATCAGAGTGGTCTATACTCGGTTTGGACTCCTAGACTAGCTCAAGATATGCTCGGTTCTTTGTTCTCTCTTGAGTTCTTCTCTTCCTAGGGTAGACAAAAGGATCACTGTTTAGAATAGGTGAATTTTGAGGATCTGTTGGCAAAGGAGTTAAGGATTCACTGGGATTCTCGAAAATTTGAAGAATATGATTTGAGATAGAATTTGTGGGAATCACTATTTGTTTGTATGAAGGTGATGACTGAGAGGTAATGATATCCCAAAACTGGTATTCATGGCCTATATTCTCCCACTAAATGGCAGGTTTGGAATAATATGAATTTTGTTCAAAAAAGTTGATATCCATTGTATTGAAAAATCGCCTTGTGATAGGAGAGAAGCATTTGTATCCTTTCTGATTTGATGAATACTTTAGGAATAAGAATTTGATGGCTCTGGGATCAAGTTTACCTCTATGATGTACATGGACATAAGCAAAACATCCGAATATTTTAAAGGGAATGTTGGACACAATTCTAGTGTGTGGGTATGACTCAAGGAGAATGCTAATAGGTGTTTTGAAAGTTAAGACACAAGAGGGCATCCTATTGATAAGATAGGTAGCCGTAAAGACAATTTCCCTCCAGCAATGTTTAGGGACATGAGAGATCTAGCTACCTCGAGAAGATGCCTATTTTTCCTTTCAGCCACCCCGTTTTGTTGGGGTGTCAACACAATAGCTTAGATGGACAATCTCATGACTTAACAGATAATCACTAAGAATTGAAGCGAAATATTATCTAACATTATCAGTTTTCAATACTTGGATCTTTGTTTGAAATTGGGTTTAAATCATGGTATTGAAATTTTTAAAGATCTAACATGCTTTAGATTTTTCTTTCATAAGAAATAACCAAGTGATTTGAGTATGATCATCTACAAATGAAATGAACCAACGTGTTCCTATCGTGTCTTTGATTCGAGAAAGTCCCCAAATATTAGAGTGAACTAGTGAGAAAAGAAGTGATTTTTTACGTGGAAGATTGGGATATGAATTTCTAACATGTTTTGAAAATTGACATACTTCACATTGAAAGTCCTTTGAATTTTTATTTCCATGTAATAAAGGGAAAAGTTTTTCCAAATATAAGAAATTAGGATGACCTAGGCGATAGTAATTCAACTTAATCTCACCATCGTTATTAGAATTAAGATTTAACAAAACTTAATTCTGATACTAAACCTCGGACATAGCTTGGGGGACTTATCTTTCGAGAAGGTTTTCACTTTTGAGGAGATAGAGTCCCGAGCACTCTTTAGCACTACCAATCGTCTTCCTCGAATGCAAATCCTAAAATTCACATAGATTAAGAACAAATTTTGCCACACAATTTTTATCATGAGTGAGTTTAGTATTTGATAAGAGATAACAATCTAGGGTTAGAACAAAGACAGAATCGAGAATAAAGGAATTTGAAATTTTTGTTGAACCAATCCCTGTTACTTTGGATACTGATCCATCAACAATTCTAACAGTATGTCCTTCTTGGTAAGTTATAAGATTCATGATAAGAGAAACATCACTCGTCATGTGGTCTGAAGCACCTGAATCAATAATCCATGGTCTCTTAACCTGATTCACACTAAGAGTGTTGAGGATGTTACCTGATTGAGTCAAAGTTACAAATGATGTTGGCAAGGATTGTCCAAATATTTTCTAGAGGAGATCAATCTGCTCCTTACTAAACAGGACAGATTCAAGTGAAGCAGTTCCATAGGTTGTGGAGGCAGTATTTCTATGGCTTTCTTTGTTAGTGTGTCGTGCTGAGGATGGCTTTCAATCAGTTGGCTTGCCATGAATTTTCCAACAGGTTTCCTTAGTGTGACCAGGTCTACGACAATGATCACACCAAGGTCTTCCTCTTCAAGGACGGTTGTCTGCATTCTGAGATTGCTGGTGTCGTCCAACAACCAATACAGACCCTTATCCAATCAATGAAATGGCAGATTGAGGACTCATCATTACCTTTTTCTGACTCTTCTCTTAGCAAACATCAGAGAAGGCTTCACGAATGCTTGGTAAGGGCTTTGTTTCTAGAATTCTTCCTCACACATCATCAAGATCTTTGCTGAGCCCCATCAAAAATTTCAAAATCCACTTCTTTTCAACAATCTGTTTGTACAAGGTTCCGTCTACTAGACACTTCCATTTGTGAACGTCAAAAAGGTCTAATTGTTGCCAATACCGAGTGAGAGAGTTAAAGTATTGGGTAATTGAAGACTCCCTTTGACGAAGATCATAGAGGATGCTTTCGATCTCAAACAATTCAGACATATTATCATAATTGAAATAAGTATCTCTGGTGGCATCCTATATTCTTTCGATAGTATCATAGAGAAGAAAGTTTTCTCCATTCTTGTTCATCATGGAATTTATCAACCAAGACATCACCATATTGTTCTCGGATTTCCCATGTTCTGTATTTCGGAACATCCTTGTTTGGGGCTGCTGCAACTCCATTGAGGTAATCTTTTTTCATCTTTACGCATTTAAAAATCATAACGGATTGGGACCACTAAAGGTAATTGTGCCCATTTAATTTGTGACTGGTGATGGGCAAAATATTGTTCTCGGTGGAACCTCCATTAGAACCGATCATGATAGGTTTTCCTGTGGCTATTAATGCTCGGTTTCTACGTGAGAGGCGAGAAAGAGCAAGTGAGTGCTGAACGTGGTGGTACTCAGACTGTTGCGATGAGTGAGGGTGGCTTCGCACAAAAAAAATAGAGTAGACAAGGTCAAACAATTTGAGGGCAGTTTCGCACCGGAAAAAATTGGGTAGAGTGACTAACCCACGAAGAACTATAATGATCGTGGGAGATGAACCAGGTGGACTGGTGGTGCCTGGGTTGGAAACAAAGGCGGAAGTCGTGCAAGACTGGCTGAAGTTGAGCAAGACTGATGACTGAAGTCTTATGAAACTGATGTCACGCGAGATTGAGGGACTAGTTGACGATGACAGACCTGATGGCCACGGAAACAATGGGTTGGACAATGGTGACTTAGGTTTCTCGATTCTGTAGAGATGAGGCAGACGAAGATGACAAAGGACGCAACTTCTCGATTCTGTGGAGATTGGATTTCACTTAAATGAGTACCGATGCTAATGAAGTATGGTACCCGAACCACTCAAATGGAGATTGAATTTCAAAAATGCTCTAATACCATGAAGAAAATATTGAGAGAAAAACTTAAAACTGAATATTATTTTTATTTTCTATCATTTTCAATTGTATCTACATCTGTACAAATAGAGCTAGGAATACATTTGATACACTTTTTATAATTAGTTTATACAGAAAAAGGAAACTAAATCCTAAGGAATTAATTTAGTCAGCTGCCCTTATTTAACGTTTAGGAAATTAATACTGATTGATTTCTGATAATAAAATCTCAAAAATTCTACACTTACTTTTCCAAGCTACTAAGTTCTCAAAAACAAATATGCAATCCTCAATAGTGGATCTTTTATCTTCTATTACGCCAACCTAGTCTACATCAATAAAGATTTTTATATCATTAGATTCAATCCTCTTGAGCAACAATCACCTGCCTGATGACCTTTTGAGATACCTAAGAAGTTTATAAACAGCTTTCAAGTGGACTTCCTTTAGAAAGTGCATGTGTTGACTTATGACACTAACTGCAAATACAATGTCAGGTCTGAGACAACCAGATCAGCTTTCCTACTAATCTTTTATATCTATCTATGTCCACTAGTTTACCCATATCTTAATTTTTCTTTCCAATCTCTTGGAATGTCACAATCTTTTACATCCTAACATGTCTATTTCAGTGAGGAGATTGAGGATGTATTTTCTTTGAGATGAACTAATTTCTCTTTTTGATCTTGCAACTCCTATCCCAGATTCTTGATTTTAAATTATGTTTGCAAGGTTTTCTTCGGTCTTTCAATTTCTTCCATATTGTCTCAAGTCATGATTATATCATCAACATACACTATCAAAATTATTTTACTCCCATTTCTGTGTTTCGAAAAAATATTGTATAATCTGATTGTCCCTACTGATACCTTTGTTTCCTCATCTCCTTTACAAATCTATCAAGCCAAGCTCTATACCATTGTTTAAAGGCAATGAGTATTTAGTTTACACATAATATTCTCTCCATTACAGAACCTCAAAGGCATCACTCTTCTGTGATTACTCTTTGTGGTCATTTTCTAGTTAATATCCTTGATGATGAGACTATTGATCTTGCATACATAATCTTTAGGACCATTATTTTCCATTCTTTTGTTACTCCTCATTCTATTCTCCCTTGTCTCTACTTGATCACTCGCTAGGATGAGTCTATTCTCCATCCCTTTTATGGAGACTAAGCAATCATCTGGCAAAAGAATATTAGATTCCTCCTGTTTCACTTATAGTCTTCGTTCTCAGACTCAACAAACTACTCATGGTGGTTTTGATCCATCCACAAGTCATCCTCATATTTCTTTTTCCTAGTCATCTATCTCATAAGGTTTTTCTACTAAGACGAGTTGGCGACCCTTAGACAAGATGTGTCCAACTAGATGATTGCATTCCGCCAAGAGTACAATTCTTTTCGCCAAAAGGTCAATGATCGCTTCTCCTGCCTTTAGTAGTTTGTGTACCAACCACCACTACCCTCTTTTAGCCTTGTTCAGTCTGCTCATTCTAGACCCTCCTTTCGAGCCCAAGGTAGTGCTACCTCTAGTATTCATAACACATGAGCCAGTTTTGGTGCTACCTACCCTCCTAAGATGGCTGATGCAAGGCCTCCTTTCCAACCCTAGTCTACTGCTTTCTGGGGTAACTACATTGATATCAACTCTTTTATTTGGCTCTTTCATTGGAAGTTTATCTAGGGAGACTAGTGACAAGCCTAGTATCGCTAGGCAAGATGACCAAGATGGTGGAGTTTCGTGATTATTCTTTTTATGTTTTTATTTTGTACTTTTAATTTGAGTCCTTGAACTCATTTCTCATGTACTTTGTAAAAAGTTTTTACTAATGAAAAAGAGTTTTTTTTATTTAATGAATGTTTATGAGTCCTTAAACTCATTTCTCATGTACTTTCCAAAATTCAAACATGCACCTTGGAGTAGATCATCACAACAGATGTGTTAATCATCAAGATGAATAGAACACGACAAGACGGATGCACTACTTATATGTGTTGGGGGTGTCTGTGTTGTGTGTCTAAGTTCATTCAGGATAATAAACTCTTTAGGTACATCTTGTATGGATTTATTGTGTATTGATGTTGCGTTCTAGGTTGTGTAATGTCTTGCCACGAAAATCCAAAGGAAGAGATTGTAAGTCCTATTGTTTTTGTGTTAGCATTCTCGTATCCAAAACACGGAATCTATTTTACTTAATGTATTTGTCACCCCCTATGTACCATTGATTACTGGCGGTTTAATATTTCATACTCACATAAATTAAACTTTACATGTTTGCATGATACGCACACGATTTTGGAAGATTTGGCATGTCAAGTAGTGTTTGCATTGTTGATTTTTCGAGTATTGATGAAACATTACTCCACATTTTCAACATGATAAACTGATTTTTTAGTCGCTTGCCAACATCTCGTTGAGGAGTAAGCAAGGCTCGTTGAGCTTGTTGAACTCGATGTCGTGTGACACGTGACTAGCTGAGGTGGACTCAGAGCCCTATGGGGGTTTCTCCAAGTGGTACCAGCAATAGGTTTGGTGGCTATATCCTTACTGAGTGATCGACGAAGATAATCAACGAGATAACTAAAATATGAGAAATTTCCAGACAAACCCCTTTTATTTGTTTTCTCAATTAGTAAAACAGGAAAAGCTCTTGCAAAATTAAAATTTGAGTTGCTTTTCTAAGTGATTTTGCAAAAACACGTTTTTGAGAGCTTAATTACATGAATTAAAACCAAGAATCAGTTTGTGTATCTAGGTTTATATGCATGGGAGTTACCCTAACTTAAGTTGTTTCACTATCTTAGTCTAGTGATTATACATCATGTGGTAGTGGAGCTCCAAAGAAAAGCAAGATCAACTTGATCATGTTGTTGTGTAGACAGTGGGTATGACATCTTAGGCACAATTAAGCAATTGTTTTAATTGATAAGGATATTTGCGTTTATATTTCTGATTAGTTGTAAACTGTTGATTTGTTATTTTAGTGAATTACTTCTTACTGATGGTTGTCATTACAACCTATGAATGTTACAACATAGGTGTGGGATCCTAGGTGGGTTTACCACGTTTTTTGATTGATCACATGTATTAGTACAATCGAATTTGTTATCGATTATGTTTCCACATAGGAAGTTTTGATTTTGATTGGAAAGCTTTTTTTCTGTCTTTACTACATTCCTTTAACTTCTCTAATTACTGCAATGGATTATTACTATATTATGTGTTTCTATTTTCGTTGTGAGAGAGTTAAAAATGCTTGAGGTGTTCACATCACCTCCCTCTTGGCCTATTAGTACTTAGTACTTAATACTAAGTGCAAACTTTCAATACGCGACTCTTAAAAAGAAGTGCATTAATATTTTGCATGCTCACAAATTTGACACTGAAAATTGATTGTTTTATTAATCGAAAATGTGAATGGAAATAAGTGTTTTAAATACATAAAATTGGGATGACTCATTCTACAATGTTATAATAAAATTTCGTTATCCCTAAGAACATAACAAAATCACAAGTAATGATTTGACAACTCACTTGCTTTAACTTTAGCAAAGTAGTACAGACATTCACACTTTCTAATACTACTAATCGTAGTCTCCAAGAATAAGTCATGAAAAACACAATAAAACAAAAAAAAAGTAGTATTCCATCGAGAGGTTTTTGTTAGTTGGCTAATAGAAATTAGATTGCAAGAGAAGTTTGGCAGATGAAGTACAAAATTAAGAGTTATAGAAATGGAAATTCGAATACCCCATTTCCCAGCAGTGGAAGAGAGATCCATCTGCAATTCTAACTTTAAAATTAAGAGCACAAGGTGAGTAAGTGGTAAATAAATGTTATGCATCATTCATATGATCTAACACGCCATAATCAACAATCCACAAGATTTTGGTTTGAGAAGTGATAACAAAAGCACTTAATAGATACCTTTGTGGGCTAATGAGGCAGATGATGAATTTGTAGATGAATGACCAAAACTTTGAAAATTAGAAAAGAGCTTGTAAAGTTTATCCAATTGGTCCAGTTTGAAAGCTCCCCAATCTGGTGGACAATTGAAGCTTGATAACTTCGAGATCTATTTTGTCTAGGTTTTCAACTCTTAAATTTTCCATGAAATTCCCAACGAGTGTCTTTCATGTGTCTAAACCCATTTTACACATTATTCAATCCGGTCTCTTTCTCACTTATTTTCCCAACTCTCTCGTCATATTTTCCAACTCTGGGAACAGAGGTTTCGCACTCTCATATAGACAGGGAATCATGAAGACCAATGCTGCCAAGGAAAGGCTCACCCAATATGACTCGTCGTCGGCCCTCTTCTCCCTAGACGTCGATGAATGCTTCTCAAACGGAGGGTAGTGGACAGTGGCTCAGAATCCTTCCACAGACATCATTAATGTCACGGGTTAGTTCGGCCAAAAACTCAAAGTTCCTCACTATTTCTAATTTTTCCCCAATAGCGTGTACTACCTCCGACATACTCACATTCCTCTTCTGAACACAGGTCCAACTCTTGTTAGAGATAAAGCATTTCAATGTAGTAATTGATAATTTCCATGTCCTTGTTTCATTTTCCATAATATGGTATTATTTCAAAAATTTGTGAAAAATCCTCACTATATGAGTAGTTTTCTTTGATAGCTTCCCACACCTCTTTTACTATTCGTAAAAAAAAATGTATGTCTTCCCTATTTTCGATTCCTTAGAATTGACAAGCCACACAATCACCATTGAGTTCTCTAAACTCCATCGTTGCATTGACTAGGGCTTTCTTATTTCCCCCGTCAAATATCCCATTTTTCCTTTCCCGTTTGAATAAGATGTTGCTAGGTTATAACAAGAACCTACTATGATACTATTAAGATAAAGACAATGGAGAATTTGAAATATTGTATTTATGTGTATTTTAATCTATATAGGATAGATTGAGACTCATTTTACATTTCCCCTTTTATAATAAGTTTGAATGAGACCATTCTCTATAATTTTTTTCATTCAATTTGTCTAGGGTAATTTGCAGAGATGAGGTATCCAGATTACTAGAACTCGAGGTAGGAATTAAAGGTTAGAGATAGTATTTGCTTTGGTATGATGTTTTCTAAGCTGGTTTCTAACTCTTGAATATTAAAGGTTGAATCAGACATGGGCTAGGTTCTAACAAGAACCTACTCTAATACCTTCTAGAAAAAGACAAATGGAGAATTTTAAATATTGCATTTCTATGTATTTTAATCCATACAAGATAATTCTAATTTATAATACAAATAAAAGACTAAAAAAGTTAATTTATGTAAATAATCTACCAATTAATACCTAATTATTTTCTATTTGCTAGAATCATTTCCATAACTATAATTGCTAGAAATTAGGGATTTACATCTTTAATCAAGGATTTCAAGGATTTCAATAGGTGGCTACCATAAACTAGTATTTAAACCTTCTTTAAACACATACATTATTCTAGTATAAAGTTATAAGCTATAATGATGGGAATAAAGATATTTATGTTTAAATTGTGATAAATATATTAATAGTATTTTAAACAGTTTAGATTAGATTATTATATTACTAGGATTTGTTTTATCTTATAGCGAATTTAAAACTAGATTTATTTTGTTTTTAAATTATTGTATTTAATTATCAATATTGTCCTATAAATAGGACTTACCCATGTACTTTTAGAATCAGATCTCCCCTAATTGTTCTATTTCTATCCAGTTCTTCCCAATTTCTATTCATTTAATCCTTAATTCCTTAACCCTAATTTGGTCTAAATTCCCCCCTTTTCGTCTATTTCTCTTATGTCTTCTTCCCATTTCATATCAGTTTGGTATTAAAGCAACGAGATTTTGTTTTCTTAAACAAATTCATATCCCTTTTATCTTTTAAAATTCCTTTCCCAAAAACAATTATTCATAAAGGGGGGAGGGGAAGTAAGAATCACTTTTATCTTTTAAAATTCCTTTCCCAAAAACAATTATTCATAAAGGGGGGAGGGGAAGTAAGAATCACATAAGCCATATCAGCCACACCCGACGCCGACCATTTAGCATCACCCACTGTTGAAACCACCATTAACATCAAAATACAGGTATCGTCACACCCCAATCAAAGTTAAATACATCAAGTCGATAAGCCAACCTAATCATTGCACCCGATAAGCCAATCTAACCACTGCACGTCCCCCATTTGCCTCAATCGCATAACCTACCCCATAGCTACCATATTCTATCATCTCTACCACTGGGAAACACCACCAAAAGGATCTTCGTGACCTGGGCTCTCACTAGCCATGACCTCCGGTCGTCGATTAGCCAATTCCAAGTATCCGAAATATTACACTACTATCGTTTCCTCGTTGCTTTCAGATCATATTCGATTCAACTTGTGCATTCTGGCTTTGGTTTAACACAATTTGATCTGGTATAATAATACCTCAACAAATCCAGTTAAGATAAACTAGACCCTCTTTAATTTGGTTGTTCCTCTCCTTTTTCGTTTTTATTGGTTTAGTTATATTTGGTTAAATTTTTGTATATTTGCATTAGTTTTTGAAAAATAAAATGTCTATTTTCGTTAGTTTTTCACCTTTATGTTTTACCTTATCTATTTATTAAAAAGAAAAAAATGCATTCTCATAACCCTCATTATTGCAATTATCCCATTATTGAGTTGCCTAATATTATTAAAGTCCATACAAATAATATTTTTGAAGGTAAACCAAGTCGCTAGTCCTTAACCAATATCTTCCAATAAATATTGTCTCAATCATATGTGAAAAATTTACAACTTAGGACCAGAGGACCCTTTCACCCTCTTAAAGTCTTTTTTCCTAGTACAAATAAGTATGTCTTGGTTATTCCTAGTACAAATAAGTATGTCTTGATTACTTAAAATGGTCTTGTTCCTATTCAATGGGTCATTGTGTTGAATGGATTTCCTGTGATAATGTCCCCTCATAAAAACTTGATTTGTTCTCAAATTCTTATAATTTTAATATCAAGGTCGAACTTTTCCGTTGTTTCCCATCAGATCCCAACAAATGATTACCTTAGAACCATGTGAGCCTAAATTGGTCAATCTACTTCTGTGTCGAGCCTACTTGTGACTACGAGTATGGAAAAACTTAAAGGTGAGTCTACATGTCCATTGTAAAACGACCATACGACCTCACCCAATCCAAATGGCATTTTAGAACTTCCACCTTTTGATAAATCAACTAATCCTTCCACACAGATTTAGTGATCCAAATCCTCCATTGAACAAACCTTTAACACATTAAGTTGATCATTTTAACCCCACACCTATTGAATTCATATTTATTAGAAATTTTAACAAGTGTGACAAAGCATATAATTTTTAAATTGGAAAGTTTGTTACATAACTGAGGCATTGTAGTGCCTCCATTGCTATGTTTGGATGTTTTATAGGTACAACTTCCTTCACCGTTTCACATCATCAAGCATCAATGGAGAAGATTATTGATGTTTTCAAAATGTTGATTATTGTTGTATGATTCAACAACTCACTTCGAGTCAAGTTTTTTAGTATATAAGAATTGATCGTGTTTAGAGAGTGTTTCTTTAATAAGGTTATAGATAATAATTATTATATCCCACTAACAATGCATATATAGAGATATATAAGCACCTTTACATACACATGTCATTACTTGATTAGAGACGACCAACATTGATGATGGCAAGACAAGTACTATCACTAGTTGATGTGACGTGTTCTTTAGAGAATCTCATGTTGTTTGACGAAGAAGACGCTATTTGAGGCAAGTCACATCGTTTGGTAGGTCATGTCATTTGGGTAGGTCACATATCAAGTGAGCTACCTCGATCATTAGCTCGAGTGCTAAGCTACCCTCTCAAGTCAAACTTATTAAGTAGTGGGTTCCATTACATCGCTTATCACCCCGTTTTGAGTATCACGTAAGGCCTATTCCCATAGGTCACACACCCAATTAGGTCACTTAGCATTGACATGGATAGGGCATTTATCCAAACATATAGGAATAAGGATATTTATGTTTAAATTAGGATAAATATATCAATAATATTTTAAATTGTTTAGAATAGATTATTAAATGACAAAGACTTGTTTTACCATATTTAGAAAATTCAAATTAGATTTATTCTGTTTTTAAATTATTGTATTTACTTATCAATATTGTCCTGTAAATGGGACTTATCCATGTACTTCTAGAATCAGATTGGAATTATGATTGCATATTATATCTCCCCCTTTCGTCCATTTCTCTCTCCTATCTCTTTCCCATTCCACATGATATAATCTATAAAGTTAAAACAGCTATTTAGTTTGGTGACCTTGTCCATCTAACAAGTGGAACTCTAACATCCTTACAAACGTCTTCCTACAATCACATAAATTTTAGGCATCTTAAAAGAATGCATATTTGAAGACTACAATGGCAACCAATAAAATAAGCTTCTAAATAGCTATATGTATAAGAAGATTTTATGAGTTCCTACCAATGACCCCTCAGAATAGCGTGGAGGAGGCTGGGTATAGTGCTCCTTGAGTTCCACTTGACGAAGGTGTAATGGATCCCCAGGCTAGAAAACAGACAAGTCAATCAATCCAATGGCAAACTTCCACTAACTCTCAAAACAAATAAATAAATGGATAAATTAAATTAGTATCTGCATTCAAAATAAAAAATTAGTATCTAATTTAACAATTAGCAAAACTATCAAAGAGATTCAAGGAGAACGCATGCCATGCCCCACCAACAGCAAAGATTTTTCCACTAATTGGAAAGTTAAAAATCAAAACATCTCTGTCAAAACTTAAGAGGGCATGTTCTAGTGATTTTTGTTTTGGGGGAAAATGTTAGTATATTAGTTTTCATATATCAGGTCTGCACATTTTACCTGAAGTGACCTAAGAACTTTAAAAGCTTCATCACGATCATTTCCTTGATTTTCCTTATCCCTTATTGGTTCAGCTTCCACATCCTACAAAATTTTAAAAATCCAAAAATTAGGCAAACCAAACAACGAAAAGCAACCAAGTCAAGAACAAATGCTTGTTAAAAGAAAGACCAGCCACTAATGGTCATGTGAGCATTTATAATAAATATAATTTCCAATTTACTTCAAAAAGCAAACCACCTAGGGTGATAAAAATATTAGATGATTTACTTTGTTAACTTTTTGTATATTACTTCGAAATAAACTAAAAAACTCAAATTAAGTTCTTGGTATTTGAAGGAAAAAGTACAATATGATTAGTACATATTTGTATAGAAGGAGATAAAAACTTGTTAAAGAAAATTTCCATGTCTTTTGATTGATCTAGATAGCTATGCAACTAGTAACTAGACTAAGTTTTTCTTCGAGACAATTAGGTAGAGGATGCCTAAATCCTTAAGATAGAGTCACCAAATTTGTTCGGTTCATACCAATAGTTGGAAAGATCTTTTTTTTTTAAGTAATTTTTTTTAGTTTGTAATTCTTAATCTGATTTGGAAATTCTTAACACGTGTCAAAGAAAAAGTGGAGGGGTTCTCCAACTAATCAATAATGAGATGATAAACCTGGTACATATAAAACTTTCTCATAACATCAATAGGAAAGCTCAAACTCAATTTTGTGATTATTGAGAGCATTTTCTTTCATGTCAACCAGCTAAGCATCCATATTTGGAAGTCTAAAAGGTAACAGAATCAGCTAATATTTATGTTAATATTTAAGTGGAACAAGCTCGTCCCATTAAGACAGTCCCAGCGGGACATAATAGAAAATATCTAAAAGGGTGCTCTTGGTTTTGCTTCTGAATTACTTGTGATTCCAAATGGTTGAGGCACCTGCAAAAAGAGTTGCAAAATATTTTGCACAAACTACAGCACCAACTGTTATATGCATATCCCATCAGAACTTCACTGTTTGAAGATTAAAGAAACAGTCTGTCCTTAAAAAATCTATACACTTAGTATTCTCCCTGTTGATAAATGAAAAGTAAACTTGACGATAAACGTGGAAAGAAAGTAAAGATGGCAGACAATTGGTCATTCCCTCATTTTGACCAAAACAATACATGACATTAAAGGAACTGGAGGACAGAATGAACATGATTAAAAGCAAATATTGACAAGATGTAATCTGTAGAAAACACAAACATTATTCATCATCAAAGACCTTGAAAACTGATTGATACCCAGGGAACTCGATTCTTGAGCATGAAGATCGGAAAACAATGGACTCAATAGCATTTCCCAGATCAGCTTGAATCTGTTTAAACACAAAGCCAGACAAGATTGGTAAATCCACGATACATACACTACTAAAGCAAGAGAGATTAAACATAGAAAATCCAAGTTAAAATCAATAAAAGTTTGGATGATAAAGATCAAAATTTCCAGTGCTGTGGTACTTGCAAGACACCCTCCCCATAGATAACAAAAGCATAGCTCAGACGTTTACTCAATATTAGTTGAAATCTATGTCTAACCTGTTCAATGGTAGCAGGCTCCATTTGACAAGCCACAGTACGACACCATATAAGAGTGTACAACTTCAAGGAATCTTCATCAAGTATTCCAGTAAGCATAGCTAAAATCAAGAGTAAAAAACAATTGTGCTGTTAATAAACAGTAAGTCTAGAAAAAAAGTGGATCATGGTTCACATAATTAGAAACTTAAATTTTTCTATAAAAAAAACTGTATATGAGATCGACAAATAGCCTTCAAATAACTCTTTTACATGGAAGCCTTGAAATATCAGTGGGCCTAATTGCTTCATGGGCTTCTTGAGCATTCTTGACCTTCTTAAAATATTTCCGTGGACTCCCTGATGCAAATTCCTGCCCATACCTGCAAAATGTAATTTCCTTACATATATAACTAAATTAGCAAAAAGAACAACATAACTTAATTAGCTTGCCAATGGCCCTAATCTTGAACTTAAGAATACATCAATGATTGACCCAAAATATATACGAAAACATAAATGTTCAACTAATCTGTTTGTTTTCATGAAGATGATGTCAAGCAAAGCCAATACAGTCATAAAAATATTAGAAAGTGTACGTTGAGTAAAAGGTAAAAATCTTGGAAGATAAAAATCTCCTATGCTTTCTCCAATTCTAATGTTCTTTGTGTACAACTATTTCCATAGAAAATTGAAACGAGAGATAATGACAAAAGGGCCGATAACATCTTAAAACCTAATGAACTATAAATCAATAAATATTGTATCCCTGGCATAACTACAAATTAATTGAATAAAACTAATTGCACTTCAGTTGAAAGCTCAGAAAGAAAATCTTTAACTTTCTTTAACAACATATTTGGTTGGTAGGAATAGGAGTAAAAATGGAATTAATTCCATACATTCTTATGTTTGGTTGTATTGTAAATTAGAAATGAAATGAAATCCATTCCTAAAATAGAGAGAATAGCAATTTCACCACCCCTTTAAGAATCCTTATTCTATTCCCATACTATTTTTTAATTACAATTTTATCCTAAAAAACACACAAAAAACCCTAATTAGGTGTTACTGTATAAATAATATGGAAAAAAAGTTATCAAAAATATTTTCTTTCTTGTTTTTAATTTTTTAAGACTAAATAATATTTTTGAGCGATAATTATTTAGAAAAACAATAATTTTAATAATATATTATGTCTAAAGAAGAAAATAACAATTAAATAACATTATTTAAATTTCACTCAACATAGAAATATTAAGATAATATACAATGTTTTCTATTCTATTTCAATTGTAAACCCAGTAGTATAATATTGATTTTTTCTTTAATTCTAATGGTCAAACCAAACACTGCAATAATAATACTGTTTCCTTTACATTCAATTTCATTATCATTACCATTACCATTCCTTTTTTATTCTACGAACCAAACGTGACCTAAATGTCCCTAGTAAATTGACCAATGATATTTTACAAGAAAACAAGATATAGTAAAATGCACAAGCATTACTAGACTAAGAATGGATATGTTTGTCCATTTATTTTGAAACAATAAATAACTTCAAATCATACGGTGGAATCTTGACTTCAAAGAAAAAAAAATGGTTGTGGTTGCATACTTAGCATTTTTAGTAAAAATAAACTGCAAATAAAGAGGTTGACAAAGCCATCCACATTACCTTTCTATCACCAAGGAGCGTATGTTATTTACTGCTTCATCAGAAATCTGGAAAAAATTATGAAGGTATAGATATAATGCAAAGATCCAAATGCTACAAGACAGTTTTAATAACCAACATATTAAAAATAAAAAATACTAGAAAAATATCCCTGCATCCACTTGTAGACACATACATGTAGTCCATCAGTTCTTGTGTATGTAATCAAACCAGCAGCCCTACAATCCGATAATTGAATACCCTCATAAAGCTTTTGTGCAAGCTGCATCCATATGGCATTGCATGTATTAGCTAAGAATATAGTTGTTCATCAGCCAAAACAAGGAAAAGGAAAAGACAAAGAAAACTAATGCATTCAAGAGTGAACATAATAATTCTATATTCAGAACAAAAAAAAGAGTGAACATAATAAATACCGATTCTCACAGGAAAACTGAAGCCAAATGTCACAGAATGCATGAGAGAGACAAATAATAAAGCTTGATAGTAATTTTTCTGATCCATAATAAATAATTAACAAATTCTGATTTTCTATAGCTTGAGGAACTGTCGAGTTTGCTAAATATGAAAAGAGACAATACACTAAACAAAATAAAAATAATTGAAATTGTTATTAATAAACAGCATAAAAGCTTAGATGCCACAGTACTCCAAAATATTAGTTCATTAAGTGTGCAAACCTTCATTGTATACGTTGAGGAGAAGTTTAATTTGTTTGCAGCATCCTGCTGAAGCGTCGATGTTATGTATGGTGTTGGTGGGTTTTTCCTTGTTTTGTTAACTTTAGACTTGAGAACTAGGAGTTCACCTATATTAAGCTGTTGCTCAACATCTTTTGCTTGTGTATGAGAACTAATGGAAAACTGATTCAACTTCTTTGAATCAAAATGGGTCAAATGTGCAGGGAAGACATTAACATTTACTTGCAAACCCAGTTCTTTCTTATTCAATTCAATGTCAACAGTCCAATATTCCTGTGGTTTAAATTCATCTATTTCCATTTCTCTATCACATATAAGAGATAGTGCAGCAGATTGGACTCGCCCAGCCGACTGGCAACCAGGTAGTTTCCTCCACAACAATGGAGAAACATTGAAACCAATCAGGTAATCAAGGGCACGCCGTGCTAGGTATGCATGAACCAAGTTTACATCAATTTCTCTTGGAGCTTTCAAAGCATTCTTGATGGATGACTCAGTTATTTCATGAAACACAACCCTTGCCACAGTAACATCGTCACATAATGCATCTTGTTGTTGCAGCATTTCTATTATGTGCCAAGCAATGGCTTCACCTTCACGATCGGGATCTGACGCAAGAATAAGATTTTTTGCTCTGGTAACGGAAAAGAATTATGAGAAATTCATAAATATCCAAAGTAAACTTTCAAGTAATATCAATAACCATACATCAAAATCCTAGAATACACAGTGCATGATGCTACTACTACTGCTGGTTAACGAACATAATTGAAAAGAAACATACCCATTAAGCGCCACCTTTATGCTCTTAAGATGAGTCCAAGCAGCAGATGGAACCTCCCACACCATACTAAAGTCATCATCAGGTCGCACAGATCCTGATCTAGCAGCCAAGTCCCTAATGTGACCATAGCTAGGCAAAACTTCAAACATATCACCAAGATATCCCTGAATAACCCTTGCCTTTGTAACAGACTCAACCACCACGACTGACTTCCCAGTTGGCAGCATTTTTGTTGGCATCGGTCCCCGTGTTTTTACTTTACTCACATCAATTGTTGTATGTTTTGGTAATTTCTCGCTAGCTGCTTTGACAGAGTTTCCCTTCCTGCTAGAATTCCCACCTTTCTTATTAGATAGAAGTCTTGTTGGAGAACTATCAACTTCTTTAGAAGGAGTATATCCAGTGGAATTCAGCTGAAAAACTGCAGTGTTAGTTAAAATATTGCATTTAGAAATACGAGCACCCTGATAATTTTAAGATGTTATTAGTTACTAACCTCTGTGATCTGCATCAAATCTGGGCCTCTTTTATTATTACTGGCACTTGTTACTTTAGATGTAACTTTAGAACTTTCTGATACCTGAGCTTCAGCAGAAGATTTTTGTTTCTTACCCTTTTTGCTCCTGGACTTCTTTTTGCCATCAACTTTAGTAACTGGCTTATCACTGCCAACAGATGAACCCGAGAGTAATAACCCCAGGTCCATATTGTCCTTCCGACCTCCAAGCATTTGTACACTTGAAGCTTCTGTTTCAACATTCTTAGAGATACTAAAATCAGCAGCTCTGATTTTACGTTGAACAGATAATGCCTTTTTCTGCTTCTTGAGTTTATTAAATCCTTGTAATGTAGAGGTATTTTGACACCCTACACCATCAATTTTGTTTGTCCCACTGGGTACTTGAGAAAAGCTCTTATCTGAAAACGCCCGATGTTTAGTAAAATTTAATCTAACTCCACTAGCAGAGATTTCATTACCAAAAATATCTACAGGTCCTACACATTGAAGGAATCGAACCCTTGACTGTGGCTGAATGTTAGAAGCATATTTAAATCCATCACCACAGCTTCTGATAGTAGTATAAATATCTGGTCTGACCTTCGTATATCTGGTCGTTTTCGTAGAAGTTAATCTGATATTTTTTAACTTAAATAGAGAGCCCTTCCTATGCGTATCACTAGTCTGAATTGGCAAAGGTGTTATGCAAGTTCCTGGGAAAAGATGAAGTGCCCTACACTGCAGTCAAACAGGCAAAAATTTCATCCAAGAAAAAAAAGTTGAGTCTGTTTTACTAATACACCCTACTCACACACACACACCCAACACTCTGAATCCGGTAACTCCACGTGGGAAATACTCAACCAAAATATGTTAGTCAATTGCTGAGCATCATCAGTAAATGATTTAGGAAAAACCCAAGTTCGTAATGAAAGCACATAGAAATGAAAACTTAAGCATTGAAAATTCCTTTAGATTTTATTGCTCTAATAAACAAATAACGGTCAGTTATATAAAACAAGCATGAGAACGATAAATGTGAGAAATGTAAGTGTAAGACGAATTGGGAACCTTATCCATGAAGGGAATTATTTGAAGAGCTGAAGAAGTTGAAGACTTTGGCAGTAGATAGAAAGAAGCAGTAGATTTGATTGTGGCAGTAGTGGCAGGGGAGGTGGCCAACAAGAAGCTCCTCGGCAATTGAATCATCGCTATGACCGTTTCATTTGCTCTGTTTCATTAATTAATCAAAATAACCTAGGGTTTCGCTGCGTACTTCGTACTTTGTCGGCGTTGGAAGGGTTCCGAGGAGACGGAGATGGACGGCGGGTAAGAAGAGCAGGTGAGAAATGAAAATGAGATATGAAAGTCTAATTTGTCAATGGGAGAGTTTGAATGTGATAGGAGGAGTAGGTGGGAAAGGAGAGGCGCTGAAGGGTTTTGGGAGGTTTTAGACTACTAGCTGAATAGCTACTTTGATTCCTCTTGGGCAAATAGGAATCTTAGGATAACATAAATTTGGAATTAATTTACGGTGTAAAGACTAATTAATTTTTAAAATGAAAAAAATATTCATTTTTGAAGAGATTTTATCCATGTCACGTTAATTTAAATGTAAATTTATATCAATATTATTATTTTTAAATAAATATTCTATTCTTTGTTATAAGATTTAACTTATAATTTATTATTATTATAATTATTTTATATAGATTAATATAATTATTGAACATTAATTATAATAAAACATATTATGACTAATTTAACATAACAAGTAAAATATTAAATAATGATAAGTTATGGAATCTCTAACTAATAAATCTAAAAATACCTATTAGATTTCGAGTTTATATAAAATGACTCTAATATAAACATAATATAATTTAATAAAATTAATTAATTGATTAATATCATATTTTATTCGTATGTTCTATTGTTAAAATAAGTTATTATTTTAAGCGATTATTTTTAACATTTTTTTTATTAATTTTGTATTATATATTGTTATTTTTATGTTAATTAATATTTATATTATAATAATTTATTTTTAACCATTGAGTTGATATATCAAGAAATTTTTAAGAAGTTGACATAAAAAGATTTGACATCACATAATTATATTGAAACTTATTTTATCTAAATTTTAAAGTAAATATAAATTAAAATATTTACTCAATATAAATTTTAATACTTAAAATGTTAAACTAATATAAAAAAACTTGAAGCAGTAAACTAAAACTTTTATTATGAAATAAAATGTTTATCTTTTGATTTTTGATAAGTTTATGCCTTTGTTTCTAGGTAGGGTCGAAATGGCTTTAGCTTCTGCAATCACATTTACGAACCCCAAATGAAAATCATTTCATTACTTTTTGGGATTAATAACAAAAATCTAAATTTGTCAAAAAAGTTAGCGGGCTCATTTTAAGGTGGTGGTACTTTTGTGAGACTTCTTTTATTTATGACAAATTTTAAGGATAAATATACTTATGTTATTTCGTAATAGCTTAAAATTTAGAGGTTTTCAATTAAAATAATATATTTACCCATACTTTCAAGTTACAACCATAGCTCATGTGAGGCAAATACAGCCCGTGTAGACCGATATAATAAGCAGGTTCAGGTTTTGTTGCACTAATTTATTTATAAGTGGGTTATATTATGTACTACTTTAAGAGCCTATCCATGAAAGTGTCACAAGTGATATTATATATATATATATATAAATCAGTTGTGCTTTTGTAAAACAAAAAAACCTTTTCATCTTTTTTTTTAATAAACATAAACACAACATACATTTACGGAACGAAATTAGAATAGAAATGAAAAGAAAATAATTTAATTTAATTTAATTTAACCATTGAAATTAAAAAAAATTAATATTATAATATTTGGTTTACAATTTGAATAGAATGAAAAATACTATATATTATCTTAATATTTCTATATTCGATAAAGTTTAAATTATATCATTTAATTATTTTTTTTCATAAGACAAAATATATTATTAAAATTTATTTATTTTTAAATAATTATTACTTAAAAATAAAATATATTATTAAAATTATTATTTTTCTAAATAGGGTTTAGGGTTTTGAGGTTTGAGGAATTTAGGGTTTAGGGTTTAGGGTTATATTTGGGGTTAAGGTTTAGGGTTAAAATTATTATTTTTCTAAATAAAGTTTTGGGTTTTGGGATTTGGGGTTTAGGTTTTACGATTATATTTATGGGTTAAGGTTTAGGGTTAAAATTATTATTTTTCTAAATAGTATTTAAAGTTTTCGGATTTGGGGTTTAGGGTTTAAGGTTATATTTATGGGTTAAGATTTAGGGTTAAAATTATTTTTTTTAAATAGGGTTTCACGATTTGGGATTTGGGATTTATGATTTAGTGTTATATTTATGGGTTAAGGCTTAGGATTAAAATTATTATTTTTCTAAATCGGGTTTAGGATTTTGGGATTTAAGATTTGGGATTTGGGATTTTGGGTTTTAAGATTTGGGATTTGGGTTTAGGGTTAAAATTATTATTTTTCTAAATAAGGTTTTGGGTTTGGGGATTTAGGATTTTGGGTTTAGGGTTTAGTGTTATATTTGTGGGTTAAGGTTTAGGGTTAAAATTATTATTTTTCTAAATAAGGTTTTAGGATTTGGGATTTGGGATTTGGGATTTAGGATTTGGGGTTTTGGGTTTATGGTTATATTTGTGAGTTAAGGTTTAGGGTTAAAATTATTATTTTTCTAAATATGGTTTAGGGTTAAAATTATTTTTTTCTAAATAGGGTTTAGGGTTAAAATTATTTTTTTCTAAATAGGGTTTAGGGTTTTGGGATTTAGGATTTAAGGTTTTGGGATTTAGGATTTAAGATTTTGGGTTTAGGATTTAGGGTTTTGGATTTAGGATTTAGGGTTATATTTGGGGTTGGAGTAAAATTGAAAAAAAATGAGATAGGAATGGAATCATGATTCCTTAAGGGGGAGAAGGAATTATGATTCCTTAAGGGATAGAAGGAATTATGATTCCTTCTCTTTTAAGAATCAGTTATATTTCATTCTCACTTTTTAGCCTACCAAACATAAAAATTAGAAGGAATCAATTTTGATTCTATTCCATTACAGTCAACCAAACATACATTGAGGGAATATGGTGAAAGTATGAATAAAGTTAATTTTATAAAGCTTGTCCATTTAAACGAAAGTAGCATAATAAAGAAAGAGATGAATAAATTGTTATAACTTTATTCATGACTTAATACATGTTTATATACAAGACGTTTAAGCCCGTGATTGGACCATATCTGAGTTATAATTAATTACAATCTAATAACACTATCTTATAAACTGGTAAACACCATCAGTTTAGACCTTAAAGAAATGAATTGATAACCATAAGAAGAGTAGTTGGAACGCATGAGGTAAATCATATCATAGCACTCACAACTCAAGTTTCATCTTTGGTTAATCTTTTAAAGGCTCAAAACTCGTCAACGAGTCTAAACCAAGTCCAAGATTCATGAGTGTCATGTGTGTTTTGTGGAAGAGCTCATTTATTTGATAAGTGTCCAAATAATCATGAATCCATATATTATGTGGGTAATATGAATCAAAACAATAATCTATACTCAAACATATATAACCCAGGATGGAGACAACATCCAAAATTCTCTTGAAGTAATAACAACAGTTAAGGTGGTAATCAATTCAACCATCAATCATGTCCACCACCTGGTTTTCAACAACCACACCAATCACAAGCTCAAAAGAAGAAGCCACATATTCAGAACAATACAAATGCCTTAATGGGGATGATGAAAGACTTCATCCAATCATTTAATACCAAAGTGTCTACTCAAGAGGCTTCAATTTGAAATGTGGATAACCAAATGGTGCAACTTGCTCAAACTATAAGTCAAAAGCCTCAAGGTAACCTTCTGAGTGACACAATTGCAAACTCGTGAAGAGAAAGGTAAGGACCAGTGCAATGCCATAGCCTTAAGGAGTGGTGAAACTTTAGAACAAGAACATAAGATAGAAAAAAATGAGGAGAAACATGAAATTAAAAAGGATGAGGAGGAGCTAGTGGATAAAGAGAGAACTAAAAAGAAAATAATTCAGCCAAAGAAAAACAACCTTTACAAACCCATTATTTCTTTCCCTCAAAGACTGCAAAAGAAAAAGTGAGATACTCAATTTTCAAAAATTATGAAATCTTCAAGAAGTTGCCCATAAACATACCATTTGTAGAGGCACTTGAACAAATGTCGTCTTATGCCAAATTCATGAAGGATATACTATCAAAGAAAAGGAGCCTTAGAGATCATGAAACAATAACTTAGACTAAAGGTTGTAGTGTCATCCTTAATAAAAAACTAACACAAAAATTGAAAGATCTAGGTAGTTTTGACATCCCTTGCACTATTGGGAACATCCATTTTGAAAAGGCACTATGTGACTTGGGTTCTAGCATTAACCTCATGTCATTATTAGTATTCAAGAGATTAGGGATTGGTAAAGTAAAATCTACTTCGGAACATTACAAATGACAGATAGATCGATTAAGAGACCTCGGGATGTGGTAGAAGACATGCTAATAAAAGTAGACGAATTCATCTTTTCGGCGAACTTCATTATGCTAAACATGAAAGAGGATCATGACATTCCTATCATACTTGTTCATCCATTCTTAGCAACCAGAAGGGCATTCATTGATGTACAAAAAGTGAACTTACAATGAAAGTGTAATATGAACAAGTAATATTTAAAGTTTTTAAAGAATCTGAACTGTTTAATATTGATAGTTGATGAGCGAAAACCGGCATCGCCGATTCTGCCAATACTTTAGTTTTATATTTATAAAACTCTCGCAAGTGCATGAATCATTTCATAGAAAATGATAAGTATACTTTCAAGGTCGATATAAGGAAGGAATATATGTGGTTTTTAATTTATTATTCAAACTTTTAAAAACGAAATTAAATCCTAAACATCTTGTCACGATATTTTGGGTTTTGTGTTTTTAATCTACTGATATAAAAATAAACATAGATTCAATAAATATTTATGCAAAATTTATCTTTTATAAATAGTGGAGTATTTATAGATATAATAACTAAGTTAATTATGCTTACTCATATTATTTAGGTTATTAAAGATATAAATTGATATTTATTGATTCTCTCTTTTTTATATGAATACCACCTTTGGTGGGATTAGATATTCTTTATTAACTAAACAAATCAATTAACACCTATGGATGGGGTTGATAACTAATTTGGTTAATTAAATTAATTCATTTTTCTAAGAGATTGAAAATAAATCATTTAAATGCCACCTTTGGTGGGGTTAGACAGTTTAAACTTTATTTAAGGTGTCCAAATTAAACCTAAGAATTTAATTATCCAAGTACTAACTTTTAAGTTTTAAAACCACTACTGAAAACATGTTGTTAATACATTTTCACATAATAATTCTTATAAAAACTTTTGAAATAGAGTTTCACTCTAACTACCGGGCGATTGTACCAACAAATAAAAGAACACTACTCTAAATCAGACCGGATAATTAAACCTTAAAATCTAATTTTTAGATTTAAGTTTGTAATGAAAAATAATATATTTCTCTCTAACATTCTTAATATAAAATAATGAATAAAAATAAAATCAATTCATTTTAGAGATTTTTACCTATTTAATATTTCGCAAGCATAACAACGTTATTATTATATCATGTTTACAAACAGCCAGCAAAATTAAATTTAATCATAGACAAATTAAATATAACATATAAGAATAAAGCATAAAAAATAACTGTAAAGAAAATAAAATCTTTACATTACTTTGTTGCTATTCCCGTTGCTAGAAAACCTCTAAACGGAATTTACACTCCCATTTATTTCAAAAAGCAAATAAATTACAAAAACATAACTAGTTCTTCTCAAAAAGAGAAGAACTCTAAAACTAAGAGAAACTAACTAAGAAAAGCTAAAAACTAAGAAAAACTTAAAAACTAAGAAATGAGAGAAAGAAAGAGAAGAGAAGATGTGTTTAGTTATGAAGAGAATATGGGTATTTATAGGTGAGGATGAGGAGAAAAAATGGGTGAAAAAATGATAAAAAAATGGTAGAAACACGGAGTAGTGCAATGATGACGTCATGTTGACGTGGCGGTGGCGGCGTGCGCAGATTGGGGCAGACAGGCGCAGTGGTGCGCGCGGACTGGGCATAGATGGGAGCTGGCACGCGCGGATTGGGCGGCTGCGTCCGCGATTTCCTCCTTTTTGACATTTTGACCCATTTTGTCCAATTTTTCCATATTTATTGACTTTTCCTCATTTATTTATGAATATATTTGTGATGTATTACCTCCAGTATTCCTCTTTGAGTCTTTAAGTTTTGTTTTTAAGCGAAAATACCTGAAAAATAATAAAAATACTAGTGATTCCAAAAAGATAGATTTATATAAATATATATATTTTTAATCAATTAATGTGCACAAAATCATGGTAATTTTAGTGCTTTTTGAGCAATCATCACAACCTTCAACCAGCTTCTTGCTAGTCCCTTAGCAAGAGAAGCGATAAAAACTAAACATTAAACTATCCTAAATCACTTCCGTGGATTGACACGGTTGCATTTAGCCTACGTAACAAGCCTTTAAACCCCTAAGTTGCCCTAGTGGACGAGTTTGAGTTTCGTGAGGGTTTTCAATAATGATACCCACAAACATTGAACTAAATGTAAAAATTAAAAGAAATAATAAAAACCATCACATTAAAAACTAAAATTACAACAAAATCAAAAATTAACTTTTAAGAATAAAAGAAAACAACATATCACAAAAATGTCTCATACTTTTTAATCTCCTTTAAGATCATAATTAAAATCTCAAGCATAAGTTATTTTAATCTCTTTAAACACTCATGATTTATTATAATAATTATTCGAAAATCATTTTCATATTTCATATAAAAATGTATCAATTTAATTTCACCCAATTTCAGTGTCAAGAATCTGAATTCGCTTCGAATCTATTTCTCACTTGTCAATACTCTCAAAATACTGAATCCTATGGGTTCAAACACTCATACTAATTTATATGTGAAAGAGTTTATGTATAGAAATGAACTAATATGTTCGCATATGTATAAAGAATAAAAGCTCAAAGTGTTATTTTAATATTGATCTCATGAAAGGAATCGAATGTATAAATTATAAAGATATTATATGTAAAAATTATTTTTATGCATAAATCAAACTCATTAAGAAATAATTTCAAGATATATGCCTTTTACAAATGAAGAAAGTGCAATGACTTTTTAGGGAATTACTTCCTATATCTTTCTTTTGTAATTATCATGTACTCACAACTTTATCTCTCTATTTTTTTTCTGAACATATTTCTCAATATATATATTTTAGAGAGTCAACTCATGTACAGATTTTACATTTTTTAGGATTTTGGTGAGTGGTTAATTTTGTGGCTTTTCTGTTTGATCTTGGTTTAGGTAACTGATGAGTGCTCAAAAAGCACTAAAATAACCATGATTTTATGTACATTAATTGATTAAAAATATATATATTTATATGTTTTATCATATATTTATATAAATTTGTCTTTTTCGGAATCACGGGTATTTTTATTATTTTTCAGGTATTGTAGCTTAAAAACGCAATTTAAAGACTCAAAGAGGAATACTTGAAGCAATACATCACAAATATATCTATAAATAAGTGAGAAAAGGTCAACAAACATGGAAAAATCGGACGAAATGGGTCGAAAAGGTCAAAAATGTGAAAAAGACGGAAATCGCGTGCCGTAGCCCAGCCGTGCGCGCAGCCCAGCGCCCAGCCGCGCGTGCCCCAGCGCCCCATGCCGCGCGCACCCGCGCACGCTGGCCTGCCCAGCTGCGCGCAGCTCAGCGCGCGGGCACTGTTCACGCCCAACGCGTTTTCGCCCCATTTTTCACGTGCAGCAGCCCCTGTGACGTCATGCTGACGTCATTGATGACATCAGCAATTCCAATACGCGTTTTTACATTTTTTAATATTTTTTTAACATTTTTTTACTCATTTTTTCTCTCCATCCTCACCTATAAATACCCCCCTTCCCTTCACTTCAAAACTCACTTCTCTCTTCTTTCTTTCTCTCATTTCTTAGTTTTTAGTTTCTCTTAGTTTCTTTCTTAGTTTCTAAGCTTTTCTTAGTTTTTCTCTTAGTTTTTAGTTCAATTCTCTTAGGTTTAGAGTTCTTCTCTTTTTGAGAGGAACTTGTAATGTTTTTGTAATAATTTAGATTTTTGATTCAATATATGAAAGTGCAAATTCCGCTCAAAGGTTTTCTAGCTACGGGAATAGCGTCAAAGTTCTGTAAGGATTTTATTTTCTTTACAGTTATTTTTATGCTTTATTCTTACATGTTATATTCAACTTGTCTGTGGTTAAATTTAACTATGCTGGCTGTTTAGTAAATATGATGTAATAATGACGTTGTTATGCTTGCGAAATATTAAATAGGTAAAAATCTCTAAAATGAATTGATTTTTGTTTTTATTCAAGATTTTATATTAAGAATGTTAGAGAGAAATATATTATTTTTCATTACAAACTTAAACCTGAAAATTAGATTTTAAGGTTTAGTTATCCGGTCTAATTTAGAGTAGTGCTCTTTTATTTGTTGGTACAATCGCCCGGTAGTTAGAGTAAAACTCTATTTCGAAAGTTTTTATAAGAATTATTATGTGAAAATATATTGACAACATGTTTTCAATAGTGGTTTTAAAACTTGAAAGTTAGTACTCGGATAATTAAATTCTTATGTTTAATTTGGACACCTTGAATAATGTTTAAATTGTCTAACCCCACCAAAGGTGGCATTTAAATGGTTCATTTTCAATCTCTTAGAAAAAGGAATTAATTTAATTAAGCATATTAGTTATCAACCCCACCCATAAGTGTTAATTGATTTGTTTAGTTAACAAAGAATATCTAACCCCACCAAAGGTGATATTTATATAAAAAAGAGAGAATCAATAAAATATCAATTTATATCTTTAATAACCTAGTTAATATGAGCAAGCATAATTAATTTAGTTATTACATCCATAAATACTCCGCTAATATAAATGATAAAAATTTGCATGAATATTTATTGAATCTGTATATATGTTTATTTTTAGATAATTATTTATTGAATTTGTATCTATGTTTATTTTTATGTTATTAGATCATATTTAATTAATCTGTATATATGTTTATTTTATGTTATTAGATTAGGAACACAAAAACCAAACTATCGTGACAGGATGTTTAGGATTTAATTTCGTTTTTAAAAGTTTGAATAATAAATTAAAAACCACATACATTCCTTCCTTAGATCGACCTTGGGAGTATACTTATCATTTTCTTCGAAATGATTCGTGCACTTGCGAGAGTTTTATAAATATTAAAACCAAAGTATTGGCAAGAATCGACGATGTCGGTTTTCGTTCATCAAGTTTTTGGCGCCATTGCCGGGGAAGGAATAGCGTTTTTAAATTATTTATCAAAATTTTAAAAACATTTTTGTGCTGTAAATAATTGTGATATTTTAACAATAATCAAATTTCAAAATTCATAATAAATAAAAAATAAAAAAATAAAAAAAATAAAAAAATAAAAAAATAAAAAAATAAAAATAAAAAAATAAATTTTTTTTAATTGTAAAATAATTTAGAAATTTGAAATTTGAAGTAAAAAATTTTTACCGTTCATGAATAGTAAAAAAAATAATAATAAATAAAAAAAAAATTTAAAATTCAAAATTCAAAAAATTTTAAGTTAATAAGAAATAATATAGCGTGAATAGTAAAATAAAATTACCGTTCATAAAAAAAAAATTCAAAAACTTAAATTTCAAAAATTTTAAGTTAATAAGACATAATATAGCGTGAATAGTAAAATAAAATTACCGTTCATGAATAGTAAAAAATAAAAAAACATTACTTGAATTTATACCTAATTAACTAAATAACATGAAAAGTAAAAATCTAAGGGAGTTCTGTCTAGGAGACTAGTTCTTGGAAGCCTTTGTGCCACTAGTCTTTCTTGGGAACGTTGCTCTGGCTAGAAGAATGGTATTTAAGGAGCCGTTTGCACCACCATTCTTTCCTGGGAGCACTCTTGGTTAATAGTAATTATGTTACAAAATAAAAAAAATATAAAAAAAAAACAATTTCTTTTTTTTAGGGTTTAACTAGTTTTGTTTAAGTGCTTTGTATTAAATAACATGTAAATTTTCTCTAAATTTTTTTTATTTTGTTGACAAGAGTTTTAAATTTACGTTTACAATAGTCTATGCGTGGTAGGAGATCCTTAGGAAACCCTCTTACACCATATGTAAATAAATTTCATAAATTTAAACAAGTGTCAACAAAACTGGATTCTACCCATCAACCTGTTTTTGAGCCAAACATAGAACCAAGTCTTAATCCTTTACTAGAACCAAAAGAAATGGAGGAAAACCAACATATTAGGGAAACCACGATGAAGGAGTTTGCAAGACCGGTAATAGGCACGGCAACTACCGCTATCCAGTTGGGAGAGGCTGCTCGGAATTATGACCTTAAAAATATTCATTTTTCTATGCTTCCTTCCTTTTATGGGCTACCTAATGAAGATTCTCTTTCCTTTATGAGAGATTTCTATGCTACGGTCCAAACATTCCCCTTCGGTATTCTAAACGAGGATCAACTTAGGATGAGATGTTTTCCCTACACGTTAAAGGATAAGGCCAAAGCTTGGTTGATGTCACTTCCCCCAGGTTCTCTGATGACATGGGGTAACATTTACAATAAATTCATGGGAAAATTCTATTCCCACCAAAAAACATCAGAGTTGAGAGGAAAGATTGCTACTTTCTCTCAGATGGATGGAGAACCATTCCATGAAGCTTGGGATAGGTTCAAAATGTTTCTCACTCAATGTCCCCATCATAGCTTTCCCCTGCAGTTGCAGAACCAATTCTTTTACGATGGACTTACACAACAATGTCAGTTCATTGTCGACAACGCTGCAGGAGGAGCAATAGGAGAAAAGACTACCTCAGAGACGTATAACCTCTTTGAGATGTTGGGTGCTAATTCCCAACAGAAAAGCTCCCGAGTGAGAAAAGCTGGAGTTCATGAAATCGACTCCAGTAATGAAGTTCAACAACAACTTGTTCAACTGACTAAGCAAGTTGCCCTTCTCGCTACACAAACCAACACCAATAATGATCAATATGGTTTGTATAGCAACATGGGACATGGTACTGAAGCCTGTCCATATCAAGGAGAAACAACTGGACCTGAACAGGTCAATGTGTTGGGAGCATATCAACAGAGACCAAGGTTTGATCCCAATTCAAATACCTATAATCCTGGGTGGAGAAGTCATCCAAATTTCTCTTGGAGGCAAAACAACCCTCCTTTCACTCAAAGCTCAAACCAGGCAGGACAGCAATTCCACCCACCTATTCCAAGAAGCATTCCCAATAAACCAACCCTGGAGGACAACTTGAATTCCTTTATTCAAGTTTGTAGGGATAACCAATCAACGGTTGGACTCTGTGGAAGCTTCTATCAAAAAGGTGGAAGTTCAAGTTGAACAGTTAGTTGAACATTTGCAAAAAGGCAAAGACTAATTTGAAACTTAAATGAATTCAATGAAAAGGAGACAATGAGTTTTTCATTCTGCAATCTCCAAGCAAACGTCTTACTAGAAGACGATAAATTTTAGTCCTGTATGGGAGGTCACCCATTATTGTATTTTCCTTTGTTTTAGTTTGCGTGTAATAAAAATTCATATGAAATAAAATTCGTTTGTTTCAAACATTCTGTCCATTCGTTTAAAAAAAAATTAGGTTCCTTGCACTTTTTGCTTTTACGTTTTATCAAGTTATAAATATTTCTTAGAGATATCTACTATTGTTTTTAAAAGCAAAATGTTGATACACAATAGGAGGAGGATCATTGTCAACTACAAACAACCATGGGAGATGCTGAAGATAGGCGAAAAAAGATGAAAGAATATACAATGCCAATCATTGGCAATGTAACTTCCGGTATCCAATTACAAGAGGCTGCAAGGAATTATGAATTGAAAAAGATTCATTATTCTTTGTTGCCTTCCTTTTACGGTATCCCTAATGAAGACCCTTTGCATTTCATTCGAGAATTCTATGCTATTGTCCAAACCTTTCCACTACATGCAATTAATGAAGATCAACTTAGGATAAGGTGTTTTCCTTACACTCTCAAAGATAAAGCTTGGTCATGGTTCATTACTCTACAGTCAGGTTCTCTTAAAACTTGGGAGGCAGTCTATGAAATTTTTATGGGTAGGTTCTATTCCCATCAAAAGACTGTTGATCTAAGAACAAAGATAGCAACATTTTCTCAAATGTATGAAGAGCCCTTTCATGAAGCTTGGGAACGATTCAAACTCCTTTTCATTCAATGTCAAAATCATAGCTTTCCATTACAGCTACAAAACCAATTCTTTTATGATGGATTGACACTACAGAGTCAATACATGGTTGATAATGCTGCTAGAGGTGCTGTAGGAGAAAAGACCGCAGAGGAAACCTATAATCTTTATGAGCTGTTGGGTTCTAATTCCCAACAAAGAGGTGGTAGAAGGAAAGCAAAGGTCAATGAAGTTAGCTCTGATAAAGAGATAACCTTGCAACTTGCTGAATTGACTAAACAAGTGCAACTCCTCACTACCCATCAAATTTCAAATCAAGAGGTATGTGAAGTGTGTTGTTCAATTGGGCAGGGTACTCATAATTGTTCAAATACTTGTGATTCTAGTGTCGATGCCATAGAGGAAGTCCAATCTTTTCAAAGGTATCATCCAAACACCTATAATCACCCAGCCTACACCCAATATCCAACACTAAGGTCGGATAACAACCACCCTTACCCACCAAGCCAATCTTTTAAACCAACCTTAGAAGATAGCTTGAATGCTTTTATTCAAGTTAGTCGTGACAACCAATTGATGACTAATCAAAGGTTGAACACCATGGAGGCTTCAGTTAAAAGAATTGAATCTAAAGTTGGGCAACTGGCTGAACAAATGCAAAAGAAAGAACCAGGAAAGTTGCCCAGTCAACCAGAACAAGCAAAGGATGTTAGAACCCTTCGAAGTGGTAAGGTAGTCAATACCAGTTTACCTGAAATCTCTAACAATCTACCTTGTAGTTCAGGTAACAAAGAAGGCGATACTCTAATCTCGCAAAAAGGAGAAACAAGTGTTAAACTTAACAAGCCTTCTGAAAAACTCATTGGGGGGTCATCTGACACCCCCAAAATACAAAAGACAACAGAACCACACCAGATGCAAGTACCTTTTCCCTACCGGTTAAAAGAATCCAAACAAGATAAGCAATTCAATGATCTTTTTAATATGCTCTCTAAAGTAAATATCAATTTACCATTATTAGAAGTGATCATGAATGTGCCCTCATATGCCAAGTTTTTCAAAGAGTTGAACACTAAGAAAAGGAGGTATGAATTGAATGAACGAGTAGTAGTATCAAAAATTTCTAGCGCTGTACTTCAGCACAAACTACCCCTAAGTTGAAAGACCCTGGAAGTTTTATTATAAACATAACTATGGGGGATAGGAAGGTTGCTAAAGCAATGCTTGATTTAGGTGCTAGTATAAATTTGATGCCCTACTCTATATTCTTACAACTCAATCTAGGGGATTTAAAACCCACAACTATGTCCCTTCAACTTGCAGATAGATCTCTTAAATATCCAGAGGGAATAGTTGAGGATGTTTTGGTACAGGTAGACAAACTAATAATACCTGTTGACTTTGTGGTTCTGGATATGCAAGAAAATCCAGCATTGGACAGAGAGCACACAATATTGCTTGGTAGGCCATTTATGGCAACTACTAAAACTATTATTGATGTCCAAGATGGAAATTTGACAATGACAGTCTTAGGGGAGACCGTTCATTTTAAAGTTTTTGATTCTTCACCTTTTCCTTCTATTTCTGCCATCGATGAAATATTCGAAGTTGATCCTTTGGATAATCTTGTCCAAAGCACCTTTTTACAAACCAGAATAGAAGACAAGCTTGAAACCGTTCTTACACTTGAAAAGGTTGAAGAAGATTTAGATGAGGAAATTAATGGGTACCTTAAACAACTAGACAATGATGAAGTGATGACAAAATCTAGTACACTTTTAAATCTACCCAGTTCTTCATCTAGTAAAGAGGCCAATCCACCTGAACTTGAACTCAAAGTCTTACCTGAGCACTTAAAATATGTGTTTTTGGGAGAGGGAGAAACTTATCCAGTGATAATTTCTTCAACCTTGACCAAACCACAAGAAAAGGAACTCATCAAAGTGCTTAAACAGTTTAAGAAATCTATAAGTTGGAGTATAGGGGATATAAGAGGCATTAGTCCAACAATGTGTATGCACAAGATCAACTTGGAGGATGGTGCTAAACCTGTACGAGAGGCCCAAAGAAGACTAAACCCAAACATGCAAGAGGTAGTTAAAAAGGAAATTCTTAAATTATTAGAAGAAGGGATTATCTATCCTATTGCAGATAGTAAGTGGGTTAGTCCAGTGCATGTGGTACCAAAGAAATCTGGGATAACAGTTGTTAAGAATGACAAAAGTGAATTAGTGCCCACTAGAATAATCACTGGATGGAGAATGTGTATAGATTTTAGGAAACTAAATTTATATACGAAAAAGGATCACTTTCCTCTTCCATTCATTGATCAAATGTTGGAAAGATTAGCTGGGCACGAATTTTACTGTTTTTTGGATAGACTGTCTGGATATTATCAAGTACCCATAGCACCAGAAGATCAGGAAAAGACCACATTTACATGTCCTTTTGGGACATTTGCTTTTCGCAGAATGCCATTTGGATTATGGAATGCCCCTGCCACGTTCCAGAGATGCATGATATCCATTTTCTCGGACATGGTGGAAAAATTCATTGAGATTTTCATGGACGATTTCTCTGTCTTTGGGAACTCATTTGATGATTGCTTACATAAATTGACTTTGGTTTTAGAAAGATGCATTGAATGCAATCTAACCCTTAGTTGGGAGAAAAGTCATTTTATGGTTCAACAAGGGATAGTTTTAGGGCATATAATTTCAAACAAGGGTATTGAAGTTGATAAGGCAAAAGTTGAATTGATATCCAAACTACCTCCCCCTACATCTGTGAAGGGGATAAGAAGCTTCTTGGGACATGCAGGATTTTACAGACGATTTATTAAAGATTTCTCTAAAATAAGTCGTCATTTATGTAACTTGCTATCCAAAGATGCTGATTTTGACTTCAATAATGACTGCCTTATTTCCTTTAATACCTTGAAAGATAAACTAACATCTACCCCTGTTATAATGGCACCAAACTGGTCTTTACCCTTTGAAATAATGTGTGACGCTTCTGATTATGCAATAGGAGCAGTCCTGGGACAAAGAGTGGATAAGCGTTTACATGTCATCTATTATGCTAGCAAAACACTCAATGATGCCCAGATGAATTACACCACCACTGAAAAGGAATTCTTCGCTATAGTATTCTCTTTAGACAAATTTCGGTCTTATTTAGTAGGATCTAAAGTGATTGTGCATTCTGATCATGCTGCTTTAAGATACCTATTAAGTAAACCAAATGCCAAGCCAAGATTAATCAGGTGGGTCTTACTCTTACAAGAATTTGACCTAGAAATCAAGGATAAGAAAGGCAGTGAAAACTTAGTAGCTGACCATTTGTCTAGGTTGATTTCTGACTTCAATTCTCTTAAAGATGAGAGTAATGACGATATAGTTGAAACCTTTCCTGATGAACAGTTATTTTTCATAGGTCCGAACCCATGGTATGCTGATATTGTAAACTATCTTGCCACTGGTGTTTTGCGACCTAACACTTCATATCAGGACAAGAAAAGGTTTTTTAAAACTATTAAGGACTATTTCTGGGATGACCCTTATTTATACAAGATTGGTCAAGATCAAGTCATTCGGAGATGTGTACCTGAAGAAGAACATAAGAGCATTCTGACTTTTTGTCATGAACTTCATTGTGGGGGTCATTTTGGAGGTGAAAAGACAGCCCGTAAGATATTACAGTCTGGATTCTTTTGGCCCACTCTTTTTAAAGATGCTCATATGTTTTGTGCACAATGTGATAGATGTCAAAGAACAAGAAACATAAGCAAAAGAGATGAAATGCCTTTGACATCTAATTTAGTTGTTGAACTCTTTGATGTATGGGGGATTGACTTTATGGGTCCTTTTCCCCCATCTAATGGTTTTCAATACATTTTGGTTGCTGTGGATTATGTGTCCAAGTGGGTAGAAGCTATCCCCACCAAAACCAATGATGCTAATGTTGTTGTGAAATTCTTGAAAGATTTCATATTCAGTAGGTTCGGAACGCCTAGAGCTATAATAAGTGATGGAGGTAGCCATTTTTGTAACAAACTCTTTGATGGAGTACTAAACAAGTACAACATCACACATAAGGTAGCTACTCCATATCATCCTCAAACTTCCGGTTTAGTGGAAGTAAGTAATAGGCAAATTAAGGGAATACTGGAACGCACTGTGCGTCCTTCAAGGAAGGATTGGGCATTTAAGTTAAATGATGCCTTATGGGCATATCGCACCGCTTACAAAACACCTATTGGGATGAGCCCTTACCGGTTAATCTTTGGGAAAGCGTGCCATCTTCCAGTTGAACTTGAACACAAGGCTTACTGGGCAATTAAAGAGCTAAACATGGATTTGGATAAAGCAGGTGAAAAACGATTACTCCAGCTTCATGAGTTGGAAGAAATTAGGAATGAAGCTTATGAGAATGCCAAATTATACAAAGAGCGTACTAAGCGCTATCATGACAAGAGGCTAGTTCCTAAGACTTTTCACCCTGGAATGAAAGTTCTTTTATTTAACTCTCGTTTGAGATTGTTTCCAGGAAAGCTGAGATCAAGATGGGATGGACCATTCACAATAGTTCAGGTATTTGAACATGGAGTGGTAGAACTATTGGACTCCAAGACACAAAAAATGTTCAAAGTTAATGGCCATCGTGTCAAGCCTTATTTAGAAGAACCAAACAACATTGCTGAAATAGATTGCATTTGGTTGAGTAATCCTTAGCACCAAAAAGATACGTCTTGCTAAGACGTTAAACTAAGCGCTGGATGGGAGGCAACCCATCATGTTAGGTAATTTTTTTGTTATTTGTTTTATTTACTTAATTTTATTGTTTATTTTAGTTTACTTGTATGTGAACAATTTTTAAAATTGTTAAAACTAAAATATTTGTTGAGATGTTAGAAGTTCACAGCGATCTGTCTGTATACACTTTAATGATGAATATGATGGATGCACCTACATTTCTTCATTACTACTTACACATTCTCAAGAAATAGGTAATCTTTCTCCTCTTTTCTCTTTATCTTTAATTTGTAGTTGTTACATTGAGGACAATGTAAGTTCTAGGTTGGGGGTGGTGAAAAGTTACCATGCTTAATAAAAAAAATAAATAAAATATATATATATAAAAAAAAATTTATTTTCACAAAAATGTATCATTTCTTTAAATCAAATTTAAGTAAATAGTTAAGCCTTTGGTACTGTTAGATTAATTTTTGAAAACATATCATGAAATATTTTGTAATTATTTTTGATAATTAGTTAGTTTTTGTCATAACTTGTATTTCTTGATAAAATGTGGAAATTATATTAAACCCAAAATCGGTGTTTATGAATTTTTTTTTAGTGGAGACTACCCTTGTGAGATATAATTTGAGCCTAATTTCTTTTATTCAGAGTGAAATATATATTTTTTCTACTCCAAACACATTTCTTATTTATTCAAAAATTTAGATGATCTCTATAGGTATTAGCATTGAATGTATGAATTTTTTCTCATCTTAATAGAGTATCATATATTTTTGATTATTATTTTTGTTTAGGTTAAACGATTTGAGTAGAAATTGATAGTATATGCTTATATCTCATTCATGCATGACTCCTACAAAAACAAAAAGACATATCTGGGGTTACCTAAACCAAGATCAAACAGAAAAGCCACAAAATTAACCACTCACCAAAATCCAAAAAATGTACAATTTGTACATGGGTTGACTCTCTAAAAAATACATATATTAAAAAAAAATGTATAGAGAGATAAAAAAATAGTATCATCTACATACTATGACCCACATTGCCAACAAAGTTGTGAGTAAAGGTTAAATACAAAAGAAAGATATAGGAAGTAATTCCCTAAAAAATCATTACAATTTCTTCATTTGTAAAAAGCATATATCTTGAAATTCTTTCTTAATGAGTTTGATTTATGCATGAAAATAATTTTTATATATGATATCTTTATAATTTATACATTCGATTCCTTTCATGAGATCAATGTTAAAATAACACTTTGAGCCTTTATTCTTTATACATATGCGAACATATTAGTTCATTTCTATACATCAACTCTTTCGCATATAAATTAGTATGAGTGTTTGAACCCATAGGATTCAGTGCTTTGAGAGTATTGACTTGTGAGGAATAGAGTCAAAGCGAATTCTGATTCATGACACTGAAATTGGGTAAAATTAAATTGATACATTTTTGAAATAAAATATGAAAATGATTTTCGACTAATTATTGTAATAAAATCATGATTGTTTAAAGAGATTAAAATAACTTATGCTTGAGATTTTAATTATGATCTTAAAAGAGATTAAAAAGTATGAGATATTTTTGTGATATGTTGTTTTCTTTTATTCTTAAATTAATTTTTGATTGTGTTGTAATTTTAATTTTTGATTTGATTGTTTTTATTTTTTACATTTAGTTCAATGTTTGAGGGTATCATTACTGAAAACCCTCACGAGACTCAAACTCGTCCACTAGGGCAACCTAGGGGTTTAACGGCTTGTTGCATACGCTAAATGCAACCGTTTCAATCCACGAAAGTGATTTAGGATAGTTTAATTTTTAACTTTTATCGCTTCTCTTGCTAAGAGACTAGCAAGAAGCTGGTTGGGGGTTGTGATGAGTGCTCAAAAAGCACTAAAATAACCATGATTTTATGTACATTAATTGATTAAATATATATATATTTATATGTTTTATCATATATTTATATAAATTTGTCTTTTTCGGAATCACGGGTATTTTTATTGTTTTTCAGGTATTTTGGCTTAAAAACGCAATTTAAAGACTCAAAGAGGAATACTTGAAGCAATACATCACAAATATATCAATAAATAAGTGAGAAAAGGTCAACAAACATGGAAAAATCGAACGAAATGGGTCGAAAAGGTCAAAAATGTCAAAAAGACGGAAATCGCGCGCCGCAGCCCAGCCGTGCGCGCAGCCCAGCGCCCAGCCGCGCACGCCCCAGCGCCCCATGCCGCGCGCGCCCGCGCGCGCGGGCACTGTTTACGCCCAACGCGTTTTCGCCCCATTTTTCACGTGCAGCAGCCCCTGTGACGTCATGCTGACGTCATTGATGACATCAGCAATTCCAATACGCGTTTTTACATTTTTTAATATTTTTTTAACATTTTTTTACTCATTTTTTCTCTCCATCCTCACCTATAAATACCCCCCTTCCCTTCACTTCAAAACACACCTTCAAAACTCACTTCTCTCTTCTTTCTTTCTCTCATTTCTAAGCTTTTCTTAGTTTTTCTCTTAGTTTTTAGTTCAATTCTCTTAGGTTTAGAGTTCTTCTCTTTTTGAGAGGAACTTGTAATGTTTTTGTAATAATTTAGATTTTTGATTCAATATATGGAAGTGCAAATTCCGCTCGGAGGTTTTCTAGCTACGGGAATAACGTCAAAGTTCTGTAAGGATTTTATTTTCTTTACAGTTATTTTTATGCTTTATTCTTACATGTTATATTCAACTTGTCTGTGGTTAAATTTAACTATGCTGGTTGTTTAGTAAATATGATGTAATAATGACGTTGTTATGCTTGCGAAATATTAAATAGGTAAAAATCTCTAAAATGAATTGATTTTTGTTTTTATTCAAGATTTTATATTAAGAATGTTAGAGAGAAATATATTATTTTTCATTACAAACTTAAACCTGAAAATTAGATTTTAAGGTTTAGTTATCCGGTCTAATTTAGAGTAGTGCTCTTTTATTTGTTGGTACAATCACCCGGTAGTTAGAGTGAAACTCTATTTCGAAAGTTTTTATAAGAATTATTATGTGAAAATATATTGACAACATGTTTTCAATAGTGGTTTTAAAACTTGAAAGTTAGTACTCGGATAATTAAATTCTTATGTTTAATTTGGACACCTTGAATAATGTTTAAATTGTCTAACCCCACCAAAGGTGGCATTTAAATGGTTTATTTTCAATCTCTTAGAAAAAGGAATTAATTTAATTAAGCATATTAGTTATCAACCCCACCCATAGGTGTTAATTGATTTGTTTAGTTAACAAAGAATATCTAACCCCACCAAAGGTGATATTTATATAAAAAAGAGAGAATCAATAAAATATCAATTTATATCTTTAATAACCTAGTTAATATGAGCAAGCATAATTAATTTAGTTATTACATCCATAAATACTCCGCTAATATAAATGATAAAAATTTGCATGAATATTTATTGAATCTGTATATATGTTTATTTTTAGATAATTATTTATTGAATTTGTATCTATGATTATTTTTATGTTATTAGATCATATTTAATTAATCTGTATATATGTTTATTTTATGTTATTAGATTAGGAACACAAAAACCAAACTATCGTGACAGGATGTTTAGGATTTAATTTCGTTTTTAAAAGTTTGAATAATAAATTAAAAACCACATACATTCCTTCCTTAGATCGACCTTGGGAGTATACTTATCATTTTCTTCGAAATGATTCGTGCACTTGCGAGAGTTTTATAAATATTAAAACCAAAGTATTGGCAAGAATCGACGATGTCGGTTTTCGTTCATCAAGTTTTTGGCGCCATTGCCGGGGAAGGAATAGCGTTTTTAAATTATTTATCAAAATTTTAAAAACATTTTTGTGCTATAAATAATTGTGATATTTTAACAATAATCAAATTTCAAAATTCATAATAAATAAAAAATAAAAAAATAAAAAAAATAAATCTTTCTTTTGTAATTATCCTGTACTCACAACTTTATCTCTCTATTTTTTTTCTGAACATATTTCTCAATATATATATTTTAGAGAGTCAACTCATGTAGAGATTTTACATTTTTTAGGATTTTGGTGAGTGGTTAATTTTGTGGCTTTTCTGTTTGATCTTGGTTTAGGTAACCTAGATATATCTATCTTTTTTTTGTAGTAGTCATGCATGAATGAGATATAAGCATATACTATCAATTTCTACTAAAATCATTTATTCTAAGCAAAAATAATAAAAAATATATACGATACTCTGTTAAGATGAGAAAAAATTCATATATTCGATGCTAATACCTATGGAGATGATCTAAAAAATTGAAAAAAAATAAGAAATGTGTTTAGAGTAGAAAAAATATATATTTCACTCTAAATAAAGAAAATTAGGCTCAAATTATATCTCATAAAGGTAGTCTCCACTAAAAAAAAATCATAAACACCGATTTTAGGTTTAATATAATTTCTACATCTTATCAAAAAATACTAGTTATGACAAAAAAACTAACTAATTACCAAAAACAATTACAAAATTTTTCATGATATGTTTTCAAAAATTAATTTAAAAGTACAAAAGACTTAACTATTTATTTAAATTTGATTTAAAGAAATGATAAATTTTTGTGAGAATTTTTTTTAAATTAATTCTAAAATTACAAAAATTACTAAAGCACATAAAATAAAACCAAACACCATAAAAATGAAAATGTGAAAATAAAATAATAAAATAATAAATTTTTTTATTTTTAAAATTGTTAATTTTTGTTTTTGTTTTTTAAGCATGGTAACTTTTCACCACCCCCAACTTAGAACTTACATTGTCCTCAATGTAACAACTATAAATTAAAGATAAATAGAAAAGAGAAGAAATATTACCTATTTCCTGAGAATGTGCAAGTAGTAATGAAGAAATGCAGGTGCATCTATCATATTCATCAATAAAGTTCATATAGACAGATCGATGTGAACTTCAAATATCTCAACAAATATTTTTAGTTTTAATAATTTTAAAATTATTCACATGTAATTAAACTAAAATAAACAATAGAAATTAAATAAATAAAAGAAATAAAAGAAAATTACCTAATATGATGGGTTGCCTCCCATCCAGCGCTTAGTTTAACGTCTTAGCAAGACGTAACTTTATGGTGCTAAGGGTTACTCAGCCAAATGCAATCCATTTCAGCAATGTTGTTTGGTTCTTCTAAATAAGGCTTCACACGATACCCATTGACTTTGAATGTTTTTTGTGTATTGGAATCCAATAGTTCTACTACTCCATATGCAAACACCTCAACTATTTGGAATGGTCCATCCCATCTTAAATCTCAGCTTTCCTGGAAACAATCTCAAACGAGAGTTAAATAAAAGAACTTTCATTCTAGGGTGAAGAGTCTTAGGCACTAGCCTCTTGTCATGATAGCGCTTAGTACACTCTTTGTATAATTTGGTATTCTCATAGGCTTCGTTCCTAATTTCTTCCAACTCATTAAGATGGAGTAACCGTTTTTCTCCTACTTTATCTAAATTCATGTTTAACTCTTTAATTGCCCAGTAAGCCTTGTGTTTAAGTTCAACTGGAAGGTGGCACGCTTTCCCAAAGATTAACCAGTAAGGGCTCATCCCAATAGGTGTTTTGTAAGCGGTGTGGTATGCCCATAAGGCATCATTTAACTTAAATGCCCAATCCTTCCTTGAAGGACGCACAGTGCATTCCAATATTCCCTTAATTTGCTTATTACTTACTTCCACTAAACCAGAAGTTTGAGGATGATATGGAGTAGATACTTTATGTGTGATGTTGTACTTGTTTAGTACTCCATCAAAGATCTTGTTACAAAAATGGCTACCTCCATCACTTATTATAGCTCTAGGCATTCCGAACCTGCTGAATATTAAATCCTTCAAGAATTTAATAACAATATTAGCATCATTGGTTTTAGTGGGGATAGCTTCTACCCACTTGGATACATAATCCACAGCAATCAAAATATATTGAAAACCATTGGATGGGGGAAAAGGACCCATAAAGTCAATCCCTCATACATCAAAGAGTTCAACAACTAAATTAGATGTCAAAGGCATTTCATCTCTTTTACTTATGTTTCTTGTTCTTTGACATCTATCACATTGTCCACAAAACATATGAGCATCTTTAAAAAAAATGGGTCAAAAGAATCCAGACTGTAATACCTTACGGGCTGTCTTTTCACCACCAAAATGGCCCCCACAATGAAGTTCATGACAAAAATTTAGAATGCTCTTATGTTTTTCTTCAGATACACATCTCCGGATGACTTGATCTTGACCAATCTTGTATAAATAAGGGTTATCCCAGAAATAGTCCTTAATAGTTTTAAAAAACCTTTTTCTTGTCCTGATATGAAGTATTAGGTCGCAAAACACCAATGGTAAGATAGTTTACAATATCAACATACCATGGGTTCGGACCTATTGAAAATAACTGTTCATTAGGAATGGTTTCAACTATATCTTCATTACTCTCATTTTTAAGAGAATTGAAGTCAGAAATCAACCTAGAAAAATGGTCAGCTACTAAGTTTTCACTGCCTTTCTTATCCTTGATTTCTTGGTCAAATTCTTGTAAGAGTAAGAACCACCTGATTAATATTGGCTTGGAATTTGGTTTACTTAATAGGTATCTTAAATCAGCATGATCAGAATGCACAATCACTTTAGATCCTACTAAATAATTCCTTTTCAGTGGTGGTATAATTCATTTGGACATCATTGAGTGTTTTGCTAGCATAGTAGATGACATGCAAACACTTATCCACTTTTTGTCCCAAGACTGCTCTGATAGCATAATCAGAAGCGTCACATTATTTCAAAAGGTAAATACTAGTTTGGTGCCATAATAACAGGGGTAGATGTTAGTTTCTCTTTCAAGGTATTAAAGGCAATAAGGCAGTCCTTGTTAAAATTAAAATAAACATTTTTTGATAGCAAGTAACATAAAATGACGACTTATTTTAGAGAAATCTTTAATAAATCGTCTGTAAAATCTTGCATGTCCTAAGAAGCTTCTTATCCCCTTCATAGATGTAGGGGGAGGTAGTTTGGAAATCAATTCAACTTTTGCCTTATCAACTTCAATACCCTTGTTTGAAATTATATGTCCTAAAATTATCCCTTGTTGAACCATAAAATGACTTTTCTCCCAACTAAGGGTGAGATTGCATTCAATGCATCTTTCTAAAACCAAAGTCAATTTATGTAAGCAATCATCAAATGAGTTTCAAAAGACAGAGAAGTTGTCAATGAAAATCTCAATGAATTTTTCGACCATATTCGAGAAAATAGATATCATGCATCTCTGGAAAGTGGCAGGGGGATTGCATAACCCAAATGACATTCTTCGAAAAGCAAATATCCCAAAAGTACATGTAAATGTGGTCTTTTCCTGATCTTCTAGTGCTATGGGTACTTGATAATATCCAGACAATCCATCTAGAAAACAGTAAAATTCGTGCCCAACTAATCTTTCCAACATTTGATCAATGAATGGAAGAGGAAAGTGATCCTTTTTAATATATAAATTTAGTTTCCTAAAATCTATACACATTCTCCATCCAATGATTATTCTAGTGGGCACTAATTCACTTTTGTCATTTTTAACAACTGTTATCCCAGATTTCTTTGGTACCATATGCACTGGACTAACCCACTTACTATCCGCAATAGGATAGATAATTCCTTCTTCTAACAATTTAAGAATTTCTTTCTTAACTACCTCTTGCATATTTGGGTTTAGTCTTCTTTGGCCCTCTCGTACAGGTTTAGCACCATCCTCCAAGTTGATCTTATGCATACACATTGTAGGACTAATGCCTCTTATATCCTTGATACTCCAACCTATAGCTTTCTTAAACAGTTTAAGCACTTTGATAAGTTCCTTTTCTTGGGTTTTGGTCAAGGTTGAAGAAATTATCACTGGATAAGTTTCTCCTTCTCTCAAAAACACATATTTTAAATGCTCAGGTAAGTCTTTGAGTTCAAGTTCAGATGGATTGGCCTCTTTACTAGATGAAGAACTAGGTAGATTTAAAAGTGTACTAGATTTTGTCATTACTTCATCATTGTCTAGTCGTTCAAGGTACCCCTTTAATTTCCTCAACTAAATCTTCTTCGACCTCTTCAAGTGTAAGAACGGTTTCAAGCTTGTCTTCTATTCTGGTTTGGAAAAAGGTGTTTTGGACGAGATTATCCAAAGGGTCAACATCAAATATTTCATCGATGGTAGAAATAGAAGGAAAAGGTGAAGAACCAAAAACTTTAAAATGAACCGTCTCTCCTAAGACTGTCTTTGTCAAATTTCCATCTTGGACATCAATAATAGTTTTAGTAGTTGCCATAAACGGTCTACCAAGCAATATTGTGTGCTCTCTGTCCAATGGTGGATTTTCTTGCATATCCAGACCACAAAGTCAACAGGTATTATCAGTTTGTCTACTTGTACCAACACATCCTCAACTATTCCCTTTGGATACTTAAGAGATCTATCTACATATTCAAGGGACATAGTTGTGGGTTTTAAATCTTCTAGATTGAGCTGTAAGAATATAGAGTAGGGCATCAAATTTATACTAGCACCTAAATCAAGCATTGCTTTAGCAACCTTCCTATCCCCCATAGTTATGTTTATAATAAAACTTCCAAGGTCTTTCAACTTAGGGGGTAGTTTGTGCTGAAGTACAGCGCTAGAAATTTCTGATACTACTACTCGTTCATTCAGTTCATACCTCCTTTTCTTAGTGTTCAACTCTTTGAAAAACTTGGCATATGAGGGCACATTCATGATCACTTCTAATAATGGTAAATTGATATTTACTTTAGAGAGCATATTAAAAAGATCATTGAATTGCTTATCTTGTTTGGATTCTTTTAACCGGTGGGGAAAAGGTACTTACATCTGGTGTGGTTCTGTTGTCTTTTGAATTTTGGGGGTGTCAGATGTCCCCCCAATGAGTTTTTCAGAAGGCTTGTTAAGTTTAGCACTTGTTTCTCCTTTTTGCGAGATTAGAATATCGCCTTCTTTGTTACCTGAACTACAAGGTAGATTGTTAGAGATTTCAGGTAAACTGGTATTGACTACCTTACCACTTCGAAGGGTTCTTACATCCTTTGCTTGTTCTGGTTGACTGGGCAACCTTCCTGGTTCTTTCTTTTGCATTTGTTCAGCCAGTTGCCCAACTTTAGATTCAATCCTTTTAACCGAAGCCTCCATGGTGTTCAACCTTTGATTAGTCATCAATTGGTTGTCACGACTAACTTGAATAAAAGCATTCAAGCTATCCTCTAAGGTTGGCATAAAAGATTGGCTTAGTGGGTAAGGGTGGTTGTTATTCGACCTTAGTGTTGGACATTGGGTGTAGGCTAGGTAATTGTTTTGCTTCCAATGATGGTTAGGGTGATTATAGGTGTTTGGATGATACCTTTGAAAGGATTTGACTTCCTCCATGGCATCGACACTAGAATCACAAGTATTTGAACAATTATGAGTACCATGCCCAATTGAAAAACACACTTCACACACCTCTTGATTTGGCATTTGGTGGGTAGTGAGAAGTTGCACTTGTTTAGTCAATTTAGCAAGTTGCAAGGTTATCTCATTATCGGAGCCAACTTCATTGACTCTTGCTCTCCTTCTAGAACTTCTTTGTTGGGAATTGGAACGCAATAGCTCATAAAGATTATAGGTTTCCTCTGCGGTTTTTTCTTCCACAACACCTCCAACAGCATTATCAACCATGTATTGACTCTGTAGTGTCAATCCATCATAAAAGAATTGGTTTTATAGCTGTAATGGAAAGCTATGATTATGACATTGAATGAAAAAGGAGTTTGAATCGTTCCCTAGCTTCATGAAAGGGCTCTTTATACATTTGAGAAAATGTTGCTATCTTCGTCCTTAGATCAACAGTCTTTTGATGGGAATAGAACCTACCCATAAACATTTCATATACTTGCTCCCAAGTTTTTAGAGAACCCGACTATAGAGTAATGAACCATGACCAAGCTTTATCCTTGAGGGTGTAAGGAAAACACCTCATCCTTAGTCAATCTTCATTAATTGCATGTAGTGGAAAGGTTTGGACAATAGCATAGAATTCTAGAATGAAATGCAAAGGGTCTTCATTAGGGACACCGTAAAAGGAAGGCAACAAAGAATAATGAATCTTTTTCAATTCATAATTCCTTGTAGCCTCTTGTAATTGTATGCAGGAAGTTACATTGCCTATGATTGGCATTGTATAGTATTTCATCATTTTCCGCCTATCTTCAGCATCTCCCATGGTTATTTGTAGTTGAAATTGATCCTCTTTCTATTGTGTATCAATATTTAGCTCTTAAAAAATAGTAGATATCTAAGAAATATTTCTCACTTGACAAAATGTATAGGCTTAAAGCAAAAAGGTGCAGGGAACCTAATTTTTTTTAAACAAACGAATTTATTTCATTTGGATTTTATTATACACAAAATAAAACTAAAACAAAGGAAAATACAATAATGGGTGACCTCCCACGTAGGACTAAAATTTATCGTCTTCTAGTAAGACGTTGCTTGGAGATTGTAGAATGACAAACTCAATATCTCCTCTTCATTGAATTTATTTTACCCCATTTGACCATCAAATTAGTCTTTGCTTTGTTTTTGCAAATGTTCAACTAACTGTTCTACTTGAACTTCCATCTTTTTTATAGAAGCTTACATAGAGTCCAACCATTGATTGGTTTTAGATTGGTTATCTCTACAAACATGAATAAAAGAATTCAAGTTGTCCTCTAGGGTTGATTTATTGGGAATGCTTCTTGGAATAGGCAGGTGGAATTACTAGCATGACTGATTTGAGCTTTGAGCGAAAAGAGGGTTGTTTTGCCTCCATGAGAAGTTCCGATGATTTCTCCACCCAGGATTGTAGGTATTTGAATTGGGGTCGAACCTTGGTCTTTGTTGATATGCTCCCAATACATTAACCTATTCAGGTCCAACTGTTGTTTCTCCTTGATATGGATAGGCTTCAGTACCATGTCCGATGTTGCTATACAAACCATACTGTTCATTATTGGTGTTGGTTTATGTAGTGAGAAGGGCAACTTGCTTGGTCAATTGAACAAGTTGTTGTTGAACTTCATTGCTGGAATCGATTTAATAAACTCCAACTTTTCTCACTCGTAAGCGTTTCTGTTGGAAATTAGCACCCAACATCTCAAAGAGGTTGAGCGTCTCTGAGGTAGTCTTTTCTCCCATTGCTCCTCCTACAGCGTTGCCGACAATGAACTAACATTGTTGTGTAAGTCCATCATAAAAGAATTGGTTCTGCAACTTCAGGGGAAAGCTGTGATGAGGACATTGAGTGAGAAACATTTTGAACCTATCCCAAGCTTCATGGAATGGTTCTCCTTCCATCTGAGAGAAAGTAGCAATCTTTCCTCTCAACTCTGATGTTTTTTGGTGGGAATAGAATTTTCCCATGAATTTATTATAAATGTTCTCCCATGTCATCAGAGAACCTAGGGGAAGTGACATCAACCAAGCTTTGGCCTTATCCTTTAAGATGTAGGGGAAACATCTCATTCGAAATTGATCCTCGTTTAGAATACCGAGCGGGAAGGTTTGGACTGTAGCATAAAAGTCTCTAATGAAGGAAAGAGAATCTTTATTAGGCTGCCCATAAAAGAAGGAAGCATAGAAAAATGAATATTTTTTAGTTCATAATTCCGAGCAGCCTCACCCAACTGGATAACGACAATTTCCGTGTCAATCACCGGTCTTGCAAACTCCTTCATGATGGTTTTCCTAACATGTTGGATTTCTTCCATTTCTTTCGGTTCCATTAAAGGATTAAGGCTTGGTTCTATGTTTGGCTCAAAAACAGGTTGATGGTTGGAATCCAGTCTTGTTGACACTTGTTTAAATTTATGAATATTATTTACATATGGTGTAAGGGGGTTTCCTAAAGATCTGCTACCACGTATAGATTATTGGAAACGTAAATTTAAAAATCCTGTAAAAAAAATAATAATAGAATAACGAGACAAAAATTTAGAGAGAATTTACATGGTATTTAATACAAAATACTAAACAAAACTAGTTAAACCCTAAGTGATTTTATTTTATTATTTTTTTTTAAAGAAAATAATAAACTAAAGTTTTTTATTTTTTATTTTAAATTTTAAATTTTTATTTTATTTTTTTTAAAAGAAAATACTTAAATAAATTTAAAAATTTATTTATTTATTTTCAAAATTTTATTATTTTATTATTTTATTTATTTGTTTTTATTTTATTTATTTCATGTTTTTTAAGATAAAATAACATAAGCACTATTAACTAAGAGTGCTCCGAGGAAAGAATAGTGATGCAAAGGCTCCTTAAAAACTATCATCCTAGACACAACAACGTTTCGAGGGAAGCCTAGTGGCACAAAAGCTTCCAAGAACTAGTCTCCTATACAAAACTAACTTAGATCTTTACTTTTTATGCTATTAAATTAATTAAGTTAAGTTAAGTAAAAAATTTAAGTTAATTAGAAAATGTATGTTATATAAGTTAATGAAAATCTAAGTTAATTAAGTTAAAAAAAATAAGTTAAAACAAAAATTAAGATAAAACATAGTTAAAGTAGAAAAAAAAATTAAAAATTAAACAAAACAAAACAAAATAAAATAAAATTGAAAAAGGTAAAAGAAAACAAAATAAAAATTGATTTTTTTTTTATTTTTTTTAATATTATTATTTTTTATTTAAAATTTATTTAAGTTTTATTTATTTATTTTTTTTTACTTCAAATTTTAAATTGCAAAATTATTTTACTATTAACGCTATAATTATTATTATTATTTTTTAAATTTAAAATTATTCATTTATTTATTTATTTATGAACGTTAAATTTATTATTATTATTATTATTTTCTCTTTTTTTTTTTCTTTTTTTCAAATTTTTAAATTTGTTTTTATGAAATTTGATATTTGAATTTTTTTTATTTCTTATGAAATTTGATTATTATTATTATTATTTTTACTTCAATTTTCAAATTTTAAAATTGTTTTATTATTCACGCTATAATTTTTATTTATGTTTTTATTTTTTTTATGAATTTTGAAATTTGAAATTTTTTATTTTTTGTTTTTTTATGAAATTCGAAATATGAAATTTTTTATATTTTTATTTTTTTTGTTTTAATTAAAAATAAAAAAAATCACAATTATATATAGCACAAAAAGTTTTTAAAATTTTGATAAATAATTTAAAAACGTTATTCCTTCCCCAGCAATGGTGCCAAAAACTTGATTAGCAAAAACTGGTATCGTCGATTCTGCCAATACTTTGGTTTTATATTTATAAAACTCTCACAAGTGCACGAATCATTTCGTAGAAAATGATAAGTATACTCCGAATGTCGATCTAAGGAAGAAATATATGTGGTTTTTAATTTATTATTCAACTTTTAAAAACGAAATTAAATCCTAATCATCCTGTCACTATATTTGGGTTTTTATGTTTCTAATCTAATAACATAAAAATAAACATAGATAAAGATAAAGATTCAATAAACATTTATGCAAATTTTATCATTTATAATAGTGGAGTATTTATGGATATAATAACTAAGTTAATTATGTTTGCTCATATTATTTAGGTTATTAAAGATATAAATTGATATTTATTGATTCTTTCTTTTTTATATGAATACCACATTTGGTGGGGTTAGATATTCTTTATTAACTAAAAAAATCAATTAACACCTATGGGTGGGGTTGATAACTAATTTGGTTAATTAAATTATTTCTTTTTTCTAAGAGATTGAAAATGAACCATTTAAATGCCACCTTTGGTAAGGTTAGACAGTTTAAACTTTATTTAAGGTGTCCAAATTAAACCTAAGAATTTAATTATTCGAGTACTAACTTTTAAGTTTTAAAACCACTACTGAAAACATGTTGTCAATACATTTTCACATAATAATTCTTATAAAAAATTTTGAAATAGAGCTTCACTCTAACTACCGGGCGATTGTACCAATAAATAAAAGAGCACTACTCTAAATAAGACCGGATAACTAAACCTTAAAATCTAATTTTCAGATTTAAGTTTGTAATGAAAAATAATATATTTCTCTCTAACATTCTTAATACTAAATCTTGAATAAAAATAAAATCAAAGGAATAAGTTACGTTTTTAAGCGAAAATACCTGAAAAATAATAAAAAATACCCGTGATTCCGAAAAGACAAATATATATAAATATATGATAAAATCATATAAATATATACATTTTTAATCAATGAATGGGCATAAAATCATGGTAATTTTAGTGCTTTTTGAGCACTCATCAATAGTAATAATGAATATTTAAGGATAAATGTTACTGAATATGGGGACAAGTTAGAAGATGATACACCTCTCATATATGTATCAAAGGAAATTATGGCAAATTTTGAGATATGATCTAAGCTCAAACTATCATTTAAGGAGCCACAAGGTTTAGACTCTAAACTTTTACCCTTCCATCCTCAATCAAGTTAGAAAGTGAAAGAGTCCAATAAAGAGGCGAAAAAGCTATTAGAAATACATAAATTGGACGAGTTACGGTAGAGTGCTTATAAGAATGCCAAAAAAATTAAAAAGAAAAAAAAAATATGGCATGAGAAGAGAATTGATTACCATGTTTATGAACCAAAGCATAAAGTATTATTGAACAAATCAAGACTCAAACTTTTTCAAAAAAACTCAAAAGTAAATGGATACAAAGAGATGAGCCTTAGGACGTGACAGGACCACCTAGTCCAGAACGTTAAACATGACACTGGTTTTGAGGCAACCCAACGTTATTGTACTTATATTTTCATTGCTTTTGTTTTATAGGTGAATAAATATGGAGAACCATGGCGCAACAAGAATGAACATTTCAATGACAAATATGGTGTGCCAAGACTAAGAGAGTTTTCTTTTCTTTTACATTTTCATATTTATATATGCACATTGGGGATAATGTGTAAATTAAGTTTGGGGGAGAGAACTTTATTCTCTACATTAATTTTTTTTATGATTCATTTTTAATATTTAGGGATTTTTTCAAAAAATATTTAGGTTGTTTTTAATCATGATTTGGATAGAAAATTGATAAATATATGAAAACTAAATGCATACACACTTGATATGAAACATATGAACTCAATAATAAAAATTGGTTGTCATGACTAGGATAAGGAATGTAACATATTTTTTAAGATATTTACAATAATCATGTGATATGCATGCTAGTTTTGATTGAATTGATTCAACTTTTATGCACATGTTCATGATTGATTTTGGTGTGCTTATTGAGAGAAATTTTGTAGTGAGTTATGCGAGTCAATTAGATTTACCAAGTTTTAGAATCTATTTTATCATCCCTTGAGGTGAAATCCTAAATCGTATTTAGTAAGAGAAATAATTTAGGCCCTATTTGGATCAATTAAGCCTTTCAATCTAACCATTGTTAATATATTTAGTCGCCCATTTGAGCTTAACAAAGAACCTTTCATATCTTTACACCATATTTAATGCCTAACTAATAAGTGTTACCTTTTCCCTTACACCTTTAGCTTGTATGAAAAGAAATGTTTTTTGCAATCATGTGTTATGCTTTAGAGTAAGATGAAATGTAATGCAACCTATAAAAAAAAAGAGAAAAAACTCACAACACAATTATCCTTCTAAAGAAAATAAAATATAATTGAAAATAAGTTTTGTGGTGTTGTAAAGTTACAAAAAAAAAAGATGTGAAATAAATAAATAAAAAGAATGTCAAAAGAGGGTGCACTAAAATATCAAATAAAAACTCAATTGAAATTAAAAAGTACATGATGAAAAAAAAGAAGCTAAGGTGTATGAAGAGCCTAAATTTCCTCATTTATCGACCCCTCACCTAAGTCTTACATTACAACCATGTAAAGTCTCTATTGATTTTTAACTAAGTGCATATTTATATTAGCGGAGATTGATGTGAAAAATAGACTTATGAAACTTGTTTTAAGATTAAATTGATTAGCATGCTCATATAGGTTGATTTCACGAGTGCATTGGATGATATCATGTGCAACACACACACATAAATCAATTTGTCAAAAACCTTGCATATCCTAGTATTGATGAAACATTGATCGATGAATATGTGAACCTTTTTATCACTATTAGGAGCATTTTTTGGTCTAAATACCATTTTACCCTCAACAGTATTTATTTAATTATTATATTATTTATTTAATTAGTTATTTTTTTTAGCATGAAGTGTCACTATTTTTCCTAAGAGGACGCATGTCCTTAGTGACTAATAAAAAAATGTGAGGAACAAAAGGTCACATATTCTCCTCTTAACTTCTTCTTATTTTTTAGAATTAGTGCAAGCTTTTCTAAGAAGCGTGGCATGAAATAAGCGAAAAACAAAGAAAAAGAAAGAGAAAGAGGAGAATAAAAGAAAATAAAGATGATGACTCTATGAAAGTAGAGTTATTAGCGCAATTTTTTACTTAATATTTACTTGTATTATTCAATAAATAGTATTTTTATGGCAAAAAATATTAAAATATAAATGTTTTAGTTAAAAGCGGTGAAAATATAATTTTTGGGATTTTTTTTGGAATTTTCAGCACATGACCAATCAAGAGCAACCACGTGGCCACGCAGGAAAAGGAATTGACTACGTAAGCCATGCAAGAATAGAGAGTGAATCACATTATGTCACGTATGAGGAGGACAAAACACATGCCATGTGTCAGCACGACGTTCAATCTAAGTTCTCAAATTGGTCAACGCACTTTGTCATGTGTCGCTATACCATTGCTTCACGTGTTATACCCGTGCACCACACCATCTGTTTCCACCGATCACATCATGTCATGTGTTGATGACTCAACGAGCGTTGACTTTGACTGGTCTCCTCTACCATGATTTGCTCCCTGATTCACCCAATGAGTTTCCCCTATCACGTGTCAAGTTGTGATTGGCTGGAATTGTTAGTTTTTCTTGTTTTATCGTAGCCCTTGATCTAAAGCTGATATGATGATCTAGATCGCACATAAGCTTTATTTAAGCCTTTAATCACTCTATAAACCCTTATTGCCTCTATTAGCATAATTTTGGTCAGGTTTTGGAGCTAAAAAGAGAGAAAAATACAAAAAAGTTCAAAAGATGACACAATTTTGGTGGAGATTCAAGAGGAGATTAATACTACAATTCAAGAGATTGATTGTATTTTTTTTCTTCTCTTTTCTTTATCAATTTTATATCTTCCTTTATGAAAAATATGAGTTTTATGAACACAATTATGTGTATTTAAATTTTTAATCTAGGGATCTTATGAACCCAATTTTTACCATATGATGATGTAATATTTTATCCCAATTATAATTATAATTTAATTATATTATTTAATCTGATTTGTATACTATTGATTATTTGGCCAAAAATTTATTTGTAGAGGCAATTAAATAGATGTGAGAGAATAATTTAATTGTTTGTCTTGATTAAATAACATGCATAGTTTTTAGGCAGAGATGTATGATTCTTATGTTTGTGATCCATAATTGATGAACTTAATGATTAGTATGCAATTTAATTGGCATGAGAGTGTGATTAAATTAATTACTACATGGTGTGTAGTTTACTTGAGAGAGGAATACATGCTAGGTTAGATTCAATTGATCTTATAATTAATTGATAATTATATTGGGCAGATTTTAGCGATTCATATGTTTAGAAAATTGGGAGATTAAGTATTCCTAGATATTTTCTCATATATCTTTTTAGTTACCAAATCTAATTGAATTAATTATTGATATTTACTTTTAGTTATTTTAATTTTGCTTCCTTAAAATATAAAAATACAAAAAAATTGATTTTTATTTTTTTTAGTTTTAAAAATTAGTTTCTAATAAAATAATCTCCGTGGGAATAATTTTTACTTATCATTATATTACTTGTTATGATACGTATTCTTGCATATTCATTGTACACATAATTTGTGTGGCGATCAAAAGATGAAGTCGAACAAGATGGGGATTCTAAGTTAAAGCATAACCATGCAATTATTTTTGCATAAACTTTAAATAGAAACTAGGAACCTTTCAACCGAGTTAGATTTTTTTTGTATATATTGTTAGAAAGGCATGTATGTCTATTATAAGAGAAATTTCATGGTTTGTTTTTTCAATTTTTCAAGACAAAGTTGTACATGTTTAACTAAAAGTATGTTCTATGAGAATTGGGCTGGAAATTATGTTTTGAACTAATCAATATTTTTAGTTTATGGAAGGGATTTACTAATTCTATATCGGTGTATAGTATCTTTTTTTAAAACTTGAGATGTCTAGTTTTGCTATCTTTTTACATAATTATGTCAAGACATTGTTATGAAAAGTTATACCTACTTTATGATGATAGGTGAAAAGTGTTTTAGAACTATTTATAGTGAGATGAAACAAGCTGAAATTTTAGTTTATAAAACAACTTTGGTGATATAAAATGAACATATGTTAGCTCCCTAGAAAGATGTCTACTTTATGAATGTTTTGATAGATTTTAATTCGGACATTTTCACTAAGAGTTATTTTTGTTTGAATAATGAAACTCTTTTTAGTGACTTCAAAAGATATTTCACCTATGTTCATAGTTAAAGAGCTGAGTTCAATCTTTGTATTTTGATGATGTTTTTAAATAGTTTTGTACCTATTTTACATGTAAATTTAACTAATTTTTAGAGTATGTCTTTTCGATTTCAAACTATGAGCATAAGAATATCGAAACTATAAGTAACACTTTTATTTCTACGGAAGTAATGAAGAGGATATTGATTTATATGTTAATAGCCCATGTTTTATCATTTTTAGAGTACCTTTTAGTTTTAGATTAGGCAAACTATTTATGGTGTTATTTTTGTTGCTTACATAAGTATGATCATATAGGACGAGTTGATTCAAAAGATGTTTCAATACAACTAGAGAAGTAGCAGTGATATAGTATTATGAGTAGATATTGATCATTTTTAAAATTAGATCACATGGATTTTCATAAGCACATATTAGTTGTTTGTATAATATGGCTTTCATGCCAAAACTTTACTACTGAAGTTAGTCATATCTAGTTTTAAAATGCATGTTTCATGTCAAGTCATTTTACATTCCTACCATCAAGCCATGTTATGGAAATGTATTTGGCTTTTGGCACTTGAACCAGTTAGTTGATGATTCTAACTTACTAGAATTAATATTAGTTTTACTATCTTAATAACTTATTTATTTTGGTGAGAAAATCTACATAATGTACTTAAATATACTTTAATTGTGCCTTTTTTGGAATTGAGTGTGCTCTTAAATATAAAATATAAATTTAGCTTGTATTTTATTGAAATTATTATTATTTTATAGCTTATTCACGGAAATTACACTTTCTTATTCATAGAAATCAAAGAGAACAAAAACAAAAGTAGTTCATAGTTTTCTATAGCTTTGCTACGACAAACTTACCCAAAATTTGAGAAGTGAAATATTAAAAGTATGAAAGCAAGGGATAGTTTGAAAGGGTCATTTAAAGAATAAAATTGGACAAGTAAGTACTCATTTTTATAGGATATATTTAAGAGTTAACACAATAATGCCACCTCACTTTGTTTAAACCTAAAACCAAACTATAAATGAAAAAAAAACTAAATGAGCTTAAAGAGAGACAAATAGCAAAATAGTGACAGCCCTACCTTTGAAATTTTGCATAATATTTCTTCTTTAAATAAGGGACAAAACAATACAGAGGAAGGGCAATCAAGACAATATTGGCAAGGAATTTCATATAGAAGTTCAACCAAAGAAAAGAGGAAACAAGAGACTACTTAGTTAAAGTTTTCTAAGTTCTTTCTTTACTTAAATTTATTCTAGATAATTTATAGATTTAGACATGAATATTTCTTTACAGATTTAGACATGGATATTTTTATCTATGAATTTGCAAATAATTTAAGGAGGATGATAAGCCAAATATCTCTTAGGTGGCATTTGGTTCACAGAATGGAATCAGAATTAGAATTGGAATGAGAATGAAAAGAAATGGAAAGGAAACAATGCTGTTTGGTTTGACACTGGAATGAAATGAAAAAAAACTGTAAATTACCTTAATACCCCTATATTTAGTAAAGTTTAAATAATATCATTTACTTATTATTTTTTCGTTTGAAAAATACATTATTGAAATCATTATTTTTCCTAATAATTGTTACTTAAAACAAAAATATATGATTAAAATTATTATTTTTCTAAATAGGATTTAGGGTTTTGAGGTTTTAGATTTGAGATTTGGGATTTAGGGATTTGGGGTTTGGGGTTTAGGGTTTAGGGTTATATTTGTGGGTTAAGGTTTAGGGTTAAAATTATTATTTTGTAAATAGGGTTTAGGGTTTTAGGAATTGGGATTTGGGATTTAGGGTTTAGGGCTTAGGGTTTAAGGATTTAGGATTTGGGGTTTAGGGTTTTGGAATTTGGGGTTTTGGAATTTGGGATTTGGGATTTGGGGTTTAAGGTTTAGGGTTTTACAATTTAGGTTTTAGGGTTTTGGGTTTTGGGATTTAGGTTTTAGGGTTTAAGGTTTAGGATTTAGAGTTTAGGGTTTTGGGATTTAGGGTTTAAGGTTTAGGGTTTTGGGATTTGAGTTTATGGTTATATTTGAGGTGAGGGAAAAATTGGAAAAATTTTTGAGATGGGAATGGATTCATGATTCCTAAAAAGGGGAGAAGGAATTGTGATTCTTTCTCCTTTATGAATCAATTTCATCCCTGACTCATTTTTCAGCCCAACCAAACACATAATATTGAAATATATAGTTATCTTACATAATCCAAAAGAATGGGTGCATGTAATGATGTTTTTAAGGTCAGTTTTACCTAGGAATATATGGAATCAAATCTTAGGAAGTATAAACATTGCAAATTTGGAAGAATTTCTTGTAAATTCATGAATTCTAGTTATTGGTATACTTTGATGTAGTTATTGTCCACTGGTTGCGACAACTTGTTTCATTTGTAATCCTAGCTATATAGATCACTTGACTTCTTTATTATTTCTCTTACTGAGCTAAATTTGATTTTTGCTTAGTTGTTTTAACTTATTACTTCTATTTTACTTTTACTTCTTTTATTTTTGATTATTCAACACACAAAATTGATATTTACTTGTTAATTTTTACATTAATTTTTAATATTATAATCTCCACGAGAATGATCTTTCCTTATCATTATATTACTTATTTGTGATATGTATACTTGCATAGCACCCATTACACACTTTTTAAGCAACACTAGCCATGTTATGGAAACGTATTTGCCTTTTGACAACTGAGCCAATTGATGCTAGCAAAGGTTAACTTGTTTTTAGTGCTATTATTGGTATACTTGGTAATTACACCAAAAACTTAATATGCCAAAATTAGGTGTATAAATTTTGTATAATTTATAAAATAGCTCGCAAGTGCATAAATCACTAATGAAAAATGAGAAGTATAGTTCTAAGGTTGGTCTAAAAAGAAATCATATGGTTTTAAAATCATTCAACAACAAAAAAAGGAAACAAAAATTGAAATGATAATAAATATGAAAAATGAGGGATGCAAAGGTTATTGAATTTTATGTATTTTTCTCACAACATCCTTATTTGTGAATGATGTTTATGAAGTTAAGAGAAAATAACACTTGTTTGAGAATTTTTTTATGTGGACTTGTACCCATAGGTTTGTGTTTGGTTTATCAAAGATGTGTTTGAGACTAAAAATATCATTTCCTTCCTACCCTTTGATGAGCGAAAACCGACATCGTCGATTCTTGCCAATACTTTGGTTTTAATATTTATAAAACTCTCGCAAGTGCACGAATCATTTCGAAGAAAATGATAAGTATACTCCCAAGGTCGATCTAAGGAAGGAATGTATGTGGTTTTTAATTTATTATTCAAACTTTTAAAAACGAAATTAAATCCTAAACATCCTGTCACGATAGTTTGGTTTTTGTGTTCCTAATCTAATAACATAAAAATAAACATATATACAAATTAATTAAATATAATCTAATAACATAAAAATAAACATAGATACAAATTCAATAAATATTTATCTAAAAATAAATATAAATACAGATTCAATAAATATTTATGCAAATTTTATCATTTATATTAGTGGAGTATTTATGGATATAATAACTAAATTAATTATGCTTGCTCATATTATCTAGGTTATTAAAGATATAAATTGATTCTTTTTTTTTATATAAATACCACCTTTGGTGGGGTTAGATATTCTTTGTTAACTAAACAAATCAATTAACACCTATGGGTGGGGTTGATAACTAATTTGGTTAATTAAATTATTTCCTTTTTCTAAGAGATTGAAAATGAACCATTCAAATGCCACCTTTCGTAGGGTTAGATAGTTTAAACTTTATTCAAGGTGTCCAAATTAAACATAAGAATTTAATTATCCGAGTACTAACTTTCAAGTTTTAAAACCACTATTGAAAACATGTTGTCAATACATTTTCACATAATAATTCTTATAAAAACTTTTGAAATAGAGTTTCACTCTAACTACCGGGCGATTGTACCAACAAATAAAAGAGCACTACTCTAAATTAGACCGGATAACTAAACCTTAAAATCTAATTTTCAGATTTAAGTTTGTAATGAAAAATAATATATTTCTCTCTAACATTCTTAATATAAAATCTTGAATAAAAATAAAATCAATTCATTTTAGAAATTTTTACCTATTTAATATTTCGCAAGCATAACAACGTTATTATTATATCATGATTATAAATAGCCAGCACAGTTAAATTTAATCACAGATAAATTAAATATAACATGTAAGAATAAAGCATAAAAAATAACTGTAAAGAAAATAAAATCCTTACAGAACTTCGACGCTATTCCCGTTGCTGGAAAAGCTCCAAGCGGAATTTGCACTTCCATTTATTGAATCAAAAAGCTAATAAATTACAAAAACATTACAAGTTCCTCTCAAAAAGAGAAGAACTCTAAAACTAAGAGAATTGAACTAAAAACTAAGAAAGAAACTAAGAAAGAAAGAAGAGAGAAGTGTGTTTTGAAGGTGTGTTTTGAAGTGAAGGGAAAGGGGGTATTTATAGGTGAGGATGGAGAGAAAAAATGAGTAAAAATGTTAAAAAAAAATGTAAAAACGCGTATTGGAAATGCTGAGGTCATTAATGACGTCATCATGACGTCATGGGGGCAGCTGCACGTGAAAAATAGGGCGAAAAGGCATCGGCGCGCGCGGAAGGGGCTGCTGGGCGCGCGGGGGTTTGTCGCTGTGCATAGGTCGGTGCGGGTGAACAGTACCCGCGCTGGGGCGCGCGGGCGTGCGCGGGCTTGGGCGTTGGGGCGCTGGGCTGGGCGCGCGGCTGGGCAGCTTGGCGCGATTTTCTCCTTTTTGACATTTTGACCTTTTTGACCCATTTTGTCCAATTTTTCCATGTTTGTTGACCTTTCCCCATTTATTTATTAATATATTTGTGATGTATTGCTTCAAGTATTCTTCTTTGAGTCTCTAAGTTGCGTTTTTAGGCCAAAATACCTGAAAAACAATAAAAATACCCGTGATTCCGAAAAAGACAAATTTATATAAATATATGATAAAACATATAAATATATATATTTTTAATAAATTAATGTGCATAAAATCATGGTTATTTTAGTGCTTTTTGAGCACTCATCACAACCCCCAACCAGCTTCTTGCTAGTCCCTTAGCAAGAGAAGCGATAAAAACTTAAAATTAAACTATCCTAAATCACTTTCGTGGATTGAAACAGTTGCATTTAGCTTATGCAACAAGCCTTTAAACCCCTAGGTTGCCCTAGTGGACGAGTTTGAGTCTCGTGAGGGTTTTCAGTAATGATACCCACAAACATTGAACTAACTGTAAAAATCAAAAGAAACTATAAAAACAATCAAATCAAAAACTAAAATTACAACACAATCAAAAATTAATTTAAGAATAAAAGAAAACAACATATCACAAAAAGGTCTCATACTTTTTTAATCTCCTTTAAGATCATAATTAAAATTTCAAGCATAAGTTATTTTAATCTCTTTAAACAATCATGATTTATTATAATAATTAGTCGAAAATCATTTTCATATTTCCTAGCAAAAATGTATCAATTTAATTTTACCCAATTTCAGTGTCATAAATCAGAATTCGCTTCGACTCTATTCCTCACAAGTCAATACTCTCAAAACACTGAATCCTATGGGTTCAAACACTCATACTAATTTTTATGCGAAAGAGTTGATGTATAGAAATGAACTAATATGTTCGCATATGTATAAAGAATAAAGGCTCAAAGTGTTATTTTAACATTGATCTCATGAAAGGAATCGAATGTATAAATTATAAAGATATCATATATAAAAATTATTTTCATGCATAAATCAAACTCATTAAGAAAGAATTTCAAGATATATTCTTTTTACAAATGAAGAAATTGCAATGACTTTTTAGGGAATTACTTCCTATATCTTTCTTTTGTATTTAGCCTTTACTCACAACTTTGTAGGCAATGTGGGTCATAGTATGTAGATGATACTATATTTTTTATCTCTCTATTTTTTTTCTGAAGATATTTTGTTTTTTTTTCAATATATGTATATTTTAGAGAGTCAACCCATGTACAGATTGTACATTTTTTTTGGAATTTGATGAGTGGTTAATTTTGTGGCTTTTCTGTTTGATCTTGGTTTAGGTAACCCCATATATGTCTTTTTGTTTTTGTAGCAGTCATGCATGAATGAGATATAAGCATATACTATCAATTTCTACTCAAATCATTTAATCTAAACAATAATAATAATAAAAAATATATGATACTCTATTAATATGAGAAAAAATTCATACATTCAATACTAATACGTATAGAGATCATCTAAACATTTGAATAAATAAGAAATGTGTTTGGAGTAGAAAAAATATATATTTCACTCTAAATAAAATTAATTAGGCTCAAATTATATCTCACAAGGGTAGTCTCCACTAAAAAAAAATTCATAAACACCGATTTTGGGTTTAATATAATTTCCACATTTTATCAAGAAATACTAGTTATGACAAAAACTAACTAATTATCAAAAATAATTACAAAATATTTTATGATATGTTTTCAAAAATTAATCTAACAGTACCAAAGACTTAACTATTTACTTAAATTTGACTTAACTATTTACTTAAATTTGACTTAAAGAAATGATAAATTTTTGTGAGAATTTTTTTTTTTAAGCATGGTAACTTTTCACCACCCCCAACCTAGAACTTACATTGTCCTCAATGTAACAACTACAAATTAAAGATAAAGAGAAAAGAGAAGAAAGATTACCTATTTCTTGAGAATGTGTAAGTAGTAATGAAGAAATGCAGGTGCATCCATCATATTCATCATTAAAGTGTATAGAGATAGATTGCTGTGAACTTCTAACATCTCAACAAATATTTTTAGTTTTAACAATTTTAAAAATTGTTCACATATAATTAAACTAAAATAAACAATAAAATTAAGTAAATAAAACAAATAACAAAAAATTACCTAAAATGATGGGTTGCCTCCCATCCAGCGCTTAGTTTAACGTCTTAGCAAGACGTATCTTTTTGGTGCTAAGGGTTACTCAGCCAAATGCAATCCATTTCAGCAATGTTGTTTGGTTCTTCTAAATAAGGCTTGACACGATGGCCATTGACTTTGAACGTTTTTTGTGTCTTGGAGTCCAATAGTTCTACTACTCCATGTTCAAATACCTGAACTATTTTGAATGGTCCATCCTATCTTGATCTCAGCTTTCCTGGAAACAATCTCAAACAAGAGTTAAATAAAAGAACTTTCATTCCAGGGTGAAGCGTCTTAGGAACTAGCCTCTTGTCATGATAGCGCTTAGTACGCTCCTTGTATAATTTGGCATTCTCATAGGCTTTATTCCTAATTTCTTCCAACTCATGAAGCTGGAGTAATCATTTTTCACCTACTTTATCTAAATCCATGTTTAACTCTTTAATTGCCCAGTAAGCCTTGTGTTCAAGTTCAATTGGAAGGTGGCACGCTTTACCAAAGATTAACCGGTAAGGGCTCATCCCAATAGGTGTTTTGTAAGCGGTGCGGTATGCCCATAAGGCATTATTTAACTTAAATGCCCAATCCTTCCTTGTAGGACGCACAGTGCGTTCCAATATTCCCTTAATTTGCCTATTACTTACTTCCACTAAACCGGAAGTTTGAGGATGATATGGAGTAGCTACTTTATGTGTGATGTTGTATTTGTTTAGTACTCCATCAAAGAGTTTGTTACAAAAATGGCTACCTCCATCACTTATTATAGCTCTAGGCGTTCCGAACCTACTGAATATTAAATCTTTCAAGAATTTCACAACAACATTAACATCATTGGTTTTGGTGGGGATAGCTTCTACCCACTTGGACACATAATCCACAGCAACTAAAATGTATTGAAAACCATTAGATGGGGGAAAAGGACCCATAAAGTCAATCCCCCCATACATCAAAGAGTTCAACAACTAAATTAGATGTCAAAGGCATTTCATCTCTTTTGCTTATGTTTCCTGTTCTTTGACATCTATCACATTGTGCACAAAACATATGAGCATCTTTTAAAAGAGTGGGCCAAAAGAATCCAGACTGTAATACCTTACGGGCTGTCTTTTCACCTCCAAAATGACCCCCACAATGAAGTTCATGACAAAAAGTTAGAATGCTCTTATGTTCTTCTTCAGGTACACATCTCCGGATGACTTGATCTTGACCAATCTTGTATAAATAAGGGTCATCCCAGAAATAGTCCTTAATAGTTTTAAAAAACCTTTTCTTGTCCTGATATGAAGTGTTAGGTCGCAAAACACCAGTGGCAAGATAGTTTACAATATCAGCATACCATGGGTTCGGACCTATGAAAAATAACTATTCATCAGGAAAGGTTTCAACTATATCTTCATTACTCTCATCTTTAAGAGAATTGAAGTCAGAAATCAACCTAGACAAATGGTCAGCTACTAAGTTTTCACTGCCTTTCTTATCCTTGATTTCTAGGTCAAATTCTTGTAAGAGTAAGACCCACCTGATTAATCTTGGCTTGGCATTTGGTTTACTTAATAGGTATCTTAAAGCAGCATGATTAGAATGCACAATCACTTTAGATCCTACTAAATAAGACCAAAATTTGTCTAAAGAGAATACTATAGCCAAGAATTCCTTTTCAGTGGTGGTATAATTCATTTGGGAATCATTGAGTGTTTTGCTAGCATAGTAGATGACATGCAAACGCTTATCTACTCTTTGTCCCAGAACTGATCCTATAGCATAATCAGAAGCGTCACACATTATTTCAAAAGGTAAAGACCAGTTTGGTGCCATAATAAAGGGGTAGATGTTAGTTTATCTTTCAAGGTATTAAAGGAAATAAGGCAGTCATTGTTGAAATCAAAATAAGCATCTTTGGATAGCAAGTTACATAAGGGACGACTTATTTTAGAGAAATCTTTAATAAATCGTCTGTAAAATCCTGCATGTCCTAAGAAGCTTCTTATCCCCTTCACAGATGTAGGGGGAGGTAGTTTGGATATCAATTCAACTTTTGCCTTATCAACTTCAATACCCTTGTTTGAAATTATATGTACTAAAACTATCCCTTGTTGAACCATAAAATGACTTTTCTCCCAACTAAGGGTGAGATTGCATTCAATGCATCTTTCTAAAACCAAAGTCAATTTATGTAAGCAATCATCAAATGAGTTCCCAAAGACAGAGAAATCGTCCATGAAAATCTCAATGAATTTTTCCACCATGTCCGAGAAAATAGATATCATGCATCTCTGGAAAGTGGCAGGGGCATTGCATAACCCAAATGGCATTCTGCGAAAAGAAAATGTCCCAAAAGGACATGTAAATGTGGTCTTTTCCTGATCTTCTGGTGCTATGGGTACGTGATAATATCCAGACAATCCATCCAAAAAATAGTAAAATTTGTGCCCAGCTAATCTTTCCAACATTTGAACAATGAATGGAAGAGGAAAGTGATCCTTTTTCGTATATAAATTTAGTTTCCTAAAATCTATACACATTCTCCATCCAGTGATTTTCTAGTGGGCACTAATTCACTTTTGTCATTTTTAACAACTGTTATCCCAGATTTCTTTGGTACCACATGCACTGGACTAACCCACTTACTATCCGCAATAGGATAGATAATCCCTTCTTCTAATAATTTAAGAATTTCTTTTTTAACTACCTCTTGCATGTTTGGGTTTAGTCTTCTTTGGGCCTCTCGTACAGGTTTAGCACCATCCTCCAAGTTGATCTTGTGCATACACATTGTTGGACTAATGCCTCTTATATCCCCTATACTCCAACCTATAGATTTCTTAAACTATTTAAGCACTTTGATGAGTTCCTTTTCTTGTGGTTTGGTCAAGGTTGAAGAAATTATCACTGGATAAGTTTCTCCTTCTCCGAAAAACACATATTTTAAGTGCTCAGGTAAGTCTTTGAGTTCAAGTTCAGGTGGATTGGCCTCTTTAATGGATGAAAAACTGGGTAGATTTAAAAGTGTACTAGATTTTGTCATTACTTCATTATTGTCTAGTTGTTCAAGCTACCCCTTAATTTCTTCATCAAAATCTTCTTCAACTTTTTCAAGTGTAAGAAAAATTTCAAGCTTGTCTTCTATTCTGGTTTGGAAAAAGGTGCTTTGGACAAGATTATCCAAAGGATCAATATCGAATATTTCATCGATGGCAGAAATAGAAGGAAAAGGTGAAGAATCAAAAAATTTAAAATGAACAGTCTCTCCTAAGATTGTCATTGTCAAATTTCCATCTTGGAGATCAATAATAGTTTTAGTAGTTGCCATAAATGGTCTACCAAGCAATATTGTGTGCTCTCTGTCCAATGCTGGATTTTCTTGCATGTCCAGAACCACAAAGTCAACAGGTATTATCAGTTTGTCTACCTGTACCAAAACATCCTCAACTATTCCCTCTGGATATTTAAGAGATCTATCTGCAAGTTGAAGGGACATAGTTGTGGGTTTTAAATCCCCTAGATTGAGCTGTAAGAATATAGAGTAGGGCATCAAATTTATACTAGCACCTAAATCAAGCATTGCTTTAGCAACCTTCCTATCCCCCATAGTTATGTTTATAATAAAACTTCCAGGGTCTTTCAACTTAGGGGTAGTTTGTGCTGAAGTACAGCGCTAGAAATTTCTGATACTACTACTCGTTCATTCAGTTCATACCTCCTTTTCTTAGTGTTCAACTCTTTGAAAAACTTGGCATATGAGGGCACATTCATGATCACTTCTAATAATGGTAAATTGATATTTACTTTAGAGAGCATATTAAAAAGATCATAGAATTGCTTATCTTGTTTGGATTCTTTTAACCGGTGGGGAAAAGGTACTTGCATCTGGTGTGGTTCTGTTGTCTTTTGAATTTTGGGGGTGTCAAATGACCCCCCAATGAGTTTTTCAGAAGGCTTGTTAAGTTTAACACTTGTTTCTCTTTTTTTCGAGCTTAGAATATCGCCTTCTTTGTTACCTGAACTACAAGGTAGATTGTTAGAGATTTCAGGTAAACTGGTATTGACTACCTTACCACTTCGAAGGGTTCTTACATCCTTTGCTTATTCTGGTTGACTGGGCAACTTTCTTGGTTCTTTCTTTTGCATTTGTTCAGCCAGTTGCCCAACTTTAGATTCAATCCTTTTAACCGAAGCCTCCATGGTGTTCAACCTTTGATTAGTCATCAATTGGTTGTCACGACTAACTTGAATAAAAGCATTCAAGCTATCTTCTAAGGTTGGCTTAAAAGATTGGCTTGGTGGGTAAGGGTGGTTGTTAACCGACCTTAGTGTTGGATATTGGGTGTAGGCTGGGTGATTATACGTGTTTGGATGATACTTTTGAAAAGATTGGACCTCCTCTATGGCATCGACACTAGAATCACAAGTATTTGAACAATTATGAGTGCCATGCCCAATTGAACAACACACTTTACATACCTCTTGATTTGAAATTTGGTGGGTAGTGAGAAATTGAACTTGTTTAGTCAATTCAGCAAGTTGCAAGGTTATCTCATTATCAGAGCCAACTTCATTGACCCTTTCTTTCCTTCTACCACCTCTTTGTTATGAATTATAACCCAATAGCTCATAAAGATTATAGGTTTCCTCTGCGATCTTTTCTCCTACAGCACCTCCAGCAGCATTATCAACCATGTATTGACTTTGTAGTGTCAATCCATCATAAAAGAATTGGTTTTGTAGCTGTAATGGAAAGCTATGATTTTGACATTGAATGAAAAGGAGTTTGAATCGTTCCCAAGCTTCATGAAAGGGCTCTTCATACATTTGAGAATGAAAGGTTTGGACAATAGCATAGAATTCTAGAATGAAATGCAAAGGGTCTTCATTAGGGACACCGTAAAAAGAAGGCAACAAAGAATAATGAATCTTTTTCAATTCATAATTCCTTGCAGCCTCTTGTAATTGGATGCCGGAAGTTACATTGCCAATGATTGGTATTGTATAGTCTTTCATCTTTTTCTGCCTATCTTCAGCATCTCCCATGGTTGTTTGTAGTTGAAAATGATCCTCCTCCTATTGTGTATCAACATTTTGCTCTTTAAAAAAAACAATAGTAGATATCCCTAAGAAATATTTATAACTTGATAAAACGTAAAGGCTTAAAGCAAAAAGGTGCAAGGAACCTAATTTTTTTATTTTTTTTTATTTTAACGAATGGACACAATTTTTGAAACAAACGAATTTATTTCATTTGAATTTTATTACACGCAAAATAAAACTAAAACAAAGGAAAATACAATAATGGGTGACCTCCCATGTAGGACTAAAATTTATCGTCTTCTAGTAAGACGTTGCTTGGAGATTGCAGAATGAAAAACTCAATGTCTCCTCTTCATTGAATTCATTTGACTATCAAATTAGTCTTTGCTTTGTTTTTGCAAATGTTTAACTAACTGTTCTACTTGAACTTCCACCTTTTTGATAGAAGCTTCCACAGAGTCCAACCGTTGATTGGTTTTAGATTGGTTATCCCTACAAACTTGAATAAAAGAATTCAAGTTGTCCTCCAAGGTTGGTTTATTGGGAATGCTTCTTGGAATAGGTGGGTGGAATTGCTGGCCTACCTGGTTTGAGCTTTGAGTGAAAGGAGGGTTGTTTTGCCTCCAGGAGAAATTTGGATGACTTCTCCACCCAGGATTATAGGTATTTGAATTGGGGTCAAACCTTGGTCTCTGTTGATATGCTCCCAACACATTAACCTGTTCAGGTCCAGTTGTTGTTTCTCCTTGATATGGACAGGCTTCAGTACCATGTCCCATGTTGCTATACAAACCATATTGTTCATTATTGGTGTTGGTTTGTGTAGTGAGAAGGGCAACTTGCTTGGTCAGTTGAACAAGTTGTTGTTGAACTTCATTACTGGAGTCGATTTCATGAACTCCAGCTTTTCTCACTCGGAGCTTTTCTGTTGGGAATTAGCACCCAACATCTCAAAAAGGTTATACGTCTCTGAGGCAGTCTTTTCTCCTATTGCTCCTCCTGCAGCGTTGTCGACAATGAACTGACATTGTTGTGTAAGTCCATCGTAAAAGAATTGGTTCTGCAACTGCAGGGGAAAGCTGTGATGGGGACATTGAGTGAGAAACATTTTGAACCTATCCCAAGCTTCATGGAATGGTTCTCCTTCCATCTGAGAGAAAGTAGCAATCTTTCCTCTCAACTCTGATGTTTTTTGGTGGGAATAGAATTTTCCCATGAATTTATTATAAATGTTACCCCATGTCATCAGAGAACCTGGGGGAAGTGACATCAACCAAGCTTTGGCCTTATCCTTTAAGGTGTAGGGGAAACATCTCATTCTAAGTTGATTCTCGTTTAGAATACCGAGGGGGAATGTTTGGACCGTAGCATAGAAATCTCTCATGAAGGAAAGAGAATCTTCATTAGGTAGCCCATAAAAGGAAGGAAGCATAGAAAAATGAATATTTTTTAGGTCATAATTCCGAGCAGCCTCACCCAACTGGATAGCGGCAGTTGCCGTACCAATCACCGGTCTTGCAAACTCCTTCATCGTGGTTTCCCTAACATGTTGGTGTTCTTCCATTTCTTTCGGTTCTAGTAAAGGATTAAGACTTGGTTCTATGTTTGGCTCAAAAATAGGTTGATGGGTGGAATCCAATTTTGTTGACACTTGTTTAAATTTATGAATATTATTTACATATGGTGTAAGAGGGTTTTCTAAGGATCTCCTACCACGCATAGACTATTGTAAACGTAAATTTAAAACTCCTGTCAACAAAATAAAAAATTTAGAGAAAATTTACATGGTACAAAACACTAAACAAAACTAGTTAAAAAAATTGTTTTTTTTTCATTTTATCTTTTTATTTCTCATATTTTTATTTTTATTTATTTTTAAATAACATAATCAGTATTAACCAAGAGTGCTTACAGGAAAGAATGGTGGTGCAACGGCTCCTTAAAAACCATTCTCCTAGCCAGAACAACGTTCCCAGGAAAGACTAGTGGCACAAAGGCTTCCAAGAACTAGTCTCCTAGACACAACTCTCTTAGATTTTTACTTTTTTATGCTATTTAGTTAATTAGGTATAAATTCAAGTAAAATTTTATTTAATTTTTTTTTACTATTCATGAACGGTAATTTTATTTTACTATCTACACTATATTATTTCTTATTAACTTAAATTTTTGAAATTTTATTTTTTTTTACCATTCATGAACGGTAATTTTATTTTACTATTCACGCTATATTATTTCTTATTAACTTAAAATTTTTGAAATTTTAATTTTTTTTATTTTTTTTATTCATGAACGACAATTTTATTTTACTATTCACGCTATATTATTTCTTATTAACTTAAAATTTTTGAAATTTTAATTTTTGAATTTTTTTTACTATTCATGAACGGTAAAATTTTTTATTCAATTTTCAAATTATTTTTACTATTAAAAAAATTTATTTTATTTTGTTTTTTTTTATTTCTTATGAATTTTGAAATTTGATTATTGTTAAAAAAATCACAATTATTTACAGCACAAAAATGTTTTTAAAATTTTGATAAATAATTTAAAAAAACGTTATTCCTTCCCCAGCAACGGCGCCAAAAACTTGATGAGCGAAAACCGGCATCGCCGATTCTTGCCAATCTTTGGTTTTAATATTTATAAAACTCTCGCAAGTGCACGAATCATTTCGAAGAAAATGATAAGTATACTCCCAAGGTCAATCTAAGGAAGGAATGTATGTGGTTTTTAATTTATTATTCAAACTTTTAAAAACGAAATTAAATCCTAAACATCCTGTCACGATAGTTTGGTTTTTGTGTTCCTAATCTAATAACATGAAAATAAACATATATACAAATTAATTAAATATAATCTAATAACATAAAAATAAACATAGATACAAATTCAATAAATATTTATCTAAAAATAAATATAAATACAGATTCAATAAATATTTATGCAAATTTTATCATTTATATTAGTGGAGTATTTATGGATATAATAACTAAATTAATTATGCTTGCTCATATTATCTAGGTTATTAAAGATATAAATAGATATTTTATTGATTCTCTTTTTTTTATATAAATACCACCTTTGGTGGGGTTAGATATTCTTTGTTAACTAAACAAATCAATTAACACCTATGGGTGGGGTTGATAACTAATTTGGTTAATTAAATTATTTCCTTTTTCTAAGAGATTGAAAATGAACCATTCAAATGCCACCTTTGGTGGGGTTAGACAATTTAAACTTTATTCAAGGTGTCCAAATTAAACATAAGAATTTAATTATCCGAGTACTAACTTTCAAGTTTTAAAACCACTATTGAAAACATGTTGTCAATACATTTTCACATAATAATTCTTATAAAAACTTTTGAAATAGAGTTTCACTCTAACTACCGGGCGATTGTACTAAAAAATAAAAGAGCACTACTCTAAATTAGACCGAATAACTAAACCTTAAAATCTAATTTTCAGATTTAAGTTTGTAATGAAAAATAATATATTTCTCTCTAACATTCTTAATATAAAATCTTGAATAAAAATAAAATCAATTCATTTTAGAAATTTTTACCTATTTAATATTTCGCAAGCATAACAACGTTATTATTACATCATGATTATAAATAGCCAGTACAGTTAAATTTAATCACAGACAAATTAAATATAACATGTAAGAATAAAGCATAAAAAATAACTGTAAAGAAAATAAAATCCTTACAGAACTTTGACGCTATTCCCGTTGCTGGAAAACCTCCAAGCGGAATTTACACTTCCATTTATTGAATCAAAAAGCTAATAAATTACAAAAACATTACAAGTTCCTCTCAAAAAGAGAAGAACTCTAAAACTAAGAGAATTGAACAAAAAACTAAGAAAGAAACTAAGAAAAACTCAAAAACTAAGAAATGAGAGAAAGAAAAAAGAGAGAAGTGTGTTTTGAAGTGAAGGGAAGGGGGGTATTTATAGGTGAGGATGGAGAGAAAAAATGAGTAAAAAATGTTAAAAAAATGTAAAAACGCGTATTGGAAATGCTGAGGTCATTAATGACGTCATGGGGGCGGCTGCACGTGAAAAATGGGGCGAAAAGGCGTCGGCGCGCGCGGGGGGCTGTCGCTACGCGCAGCTCGGCGCGCGTGAACAGTACCCGCGTGCTGGGGCACGCGTGGATTGGGGCGCTAGGGCACGCGGGCGCGCGCGGGCTTGGGCGTTGGGCTTGGCGCGCGGCTGGGCAGTTGGGTGCGATTTTCTCCTTTTTGACATTTTTGACCTTTTTGACCCATTTTGTCCAATTTTTCCATGTTTGTTGACCTTTCCCCATTTATTTATTAATATATTTGTGATATATTGCTTCAAGTATTCCTCTTTGAGTCTTTAAGTTGCGTTTTTAGGCCAAAATACCTGAAAAACAATAAAAATACCCGTGATTCCGAAAAAGACAAATTTATATAAATATATGATAAAACATATAAATATATATATTTTTAATCAATTAATGTGCATAAAATCATGGTTATTTTAGTGATTTTTGAGCACTCATCACTTGCTACCGAGTAGCTACAAATTTTATACACATTTTTAGGTGTCAATTCCTTTACATTTACACTTATTTGGTTATTCTCATATGCTTGAGTTATTTATTTTGTACTTATTGAAAAAAAAATTAATTTTTTTTTTGGATTTATCTAAAATTTATAGGGATATTTAGAAAAGCCAGCGAGTGTCGCTCTACTTACTAGCATTTATCTATCTAGGGTGTGCCATATGTTGTCCAATCTACTATGCAACGTGACGCCCCGCGCTCAAGCACCTACTAACTCATTCCAACCACACTTGCTCCTCGCCACCAATCCACTATGTACCACGGTAGGTGTGTGCACTACATTACCCATATGTGTGTGCGGTGTTCGTGTTCTGATCGTATTTTAACTATGTTGGCTCATTTTTTTCTCTATGACACATGGACATGAAAATTTGTGTTCATTTTCTATCATCCAACAATCCAAATTTAATCTAAGCCTTAAAACTTAATTTTTCCATTTAAATACCCAAACAAAATCCCAATAAATCAAAGGAGTAGCCAAAAGTCACAAAAATTGAGAGAAAATTTGAGAAATATCCATCTTTGTGCCTTTCTTGAATGAACGAAGATTCAAAAATAAGTTAATGATTGGTGTTATTAGTTCCTTTGCCTCCAATAATTCATCAATATCAAAATATTTTCTCTACTTTTAATTATTTATTGTGAAATATTTAATTTTTTTTATTGAATTTTGTGAATTCTATGACTAGTAAATAAGAAAGTTTTAAAGTTACAGATATAGTTAACTAGAGGAGATGAACATATAATTTTTGAATTATGACTAATTAAAAAACATAATTGCTATATATACAATCGTATGTAAATAATATAAAGTGAAAATAATTGAGAACTTGACATGTGATATTTTAGGTGAAAACAACTAAGCCACAATAATGACTAAAAAGAAAAATCATTGGTCCACTAGACCATTTAATTATCTATTATGAAAATCAAAGTTCAATTAGAAAGCCAGGTCTTATACTACTCACCAAGATAAAGAAACCAAAGTAATTTACTCAAAAACTACTATTTCTTTCATTATCTCCACAAGATAGATGTACAAAAATTTCGACCAACGTTTTAATAACATGAATCACATGAACAATTGAACCTTTCAGGTAGTACCTAAAACGTTATCGCAATAATACAAGCACATAGTGTATCCTAGTGCATATTAAATAATAAAAAACCCTATTTAGAAGATTCAAAAAATAATTTAAATCATCTAGAAACCCTAGAATAAAAGTTGAAGCATAAGTTCAATAAATATAGCTTCTTTAAAGTTAAATAATCAAATCAAATAATTATGATCATACATATAATTATTTGATTCAAACATTCAAGAACCTAATCAAATAAAAGTTATATGAACATGTAATCACAATATCATAAATTAAATAGACTTATTAATCAATCAACATAACCACACAATGTGATAGATTAATTAAAGAAAGAAGCCTAAACAAAATATGATTCAGTTTTTGAAAATAATTTGAGAATGAGAGCACAAGAATAATTAGAAAAATAGAATGAATGTGGTTGGTTGAAATATAGAGCATTAGGTTAGGAAAAATAGAACCTCAATGCTAGGTTAAGGATCAATTACCATTATGTACATTTAATAATTCATTGAACAATAATTAATAGAGATGTTATAGTAAAATAAAAAAAGTTTAGCTTGAGTGAACAAATATGTTATAAGTTGAAACTCTAGCAGCTTGATCGATCTAGTCCAAGCTCGATCAAACCTATAAGGTCGATCAATTGAAACCATTTTTAATCAATCCAACAATGATTAAAATAAACCCAAGATCAGGTAGATCAAACAAGTTTGATTCTAGATCGATCTATCCCAATTTGAAAATCCACCCAAGTTAAATAAATCATAAAAGATCGATCCAATACTCAATCAATCGACCAATAATAAATATTTCTAAGATATAGCATATATTCTAATGTGTATAAGGAAGGGTATATGCATAAAACATATTGATTTAAAGAACGAAATTTTCTTCAGCTTGAATAACAAACTTGAAAAATATGCCTAGAAACTAGTTTACATTTAAAAAATTTATTCACAAATATTGCCAACAATCATATATCTTACAAAATATTTATTGTTATTATGGGAAATTTTCAAGCCCTAGACTATGATTTAATTAATTTAATTTCATGAATTATTTTAGTTTCAATTCTTTGATTCTTTATGTTCAATTTTATATTTAAATGTCAAAACTATGCATGTATGAATTAGAGTGATCAACTAGTTTATTGCATGGATATGTTTATTGTTATTTTAAAATATTATCCCATAATTGCTAATGTTCTTATTTGAAGTAGCACCTTGTGGATTTTGTTACAATTTGGATTTAATGCTTAGGTTAAAGATTATCAACATATTTAATCATACATATTAGATCTTAATGCAATGAATAAATTTGTTAGGTTTATGTTAGTATTAGCAATATTCATGAAACAAAACATATAATTGTAATTTTAGTTTTTAGGTGTGTCTTAGAAGAATTTTTTCATGCCGAAGAAACTATCAAACCTTAAGGGTCACATATCAAGTATATTTCTGTTCACATACACGATAGATTGCATATTAGACACAAAAGAAACAATGTGAAAATAGGGTAATTTCCTTTTAACCTAATGTTTTTCAAAATATTCTATAAATACAAACATAAGCACATATTTGAAACTAACCATATAAGGGCTATTGTGCTTATTCTCTTTGTCTTTTTATTCTCTCTTATTTTGTTAAAAGTTTTTATGTGGAATTTTTTTTATTAAGTTAATTTATCAAATATTTTTGGATGTGTTTGATGGATTAACAAGCCTACGATAATAATTGAATTATTGTGTTTTTAACTGATTATTCTAGAATTGCTAGTTGTTTTCAATTTATATGATATATTGTTTAAATCAACTAGTTATGGTTGTTCATTATTGAATTTTATCTAAGATACACACTTGCATTTGTGTTTATGTGCTAACTTTTTAGGTGACAATGGTGCAAGTTCGAATAACTCGTGGGACTCAAGTTTATCAGAATGTTGATCTAGATCCGAATGCCTATCTTGTATAGACTATGATGAAAGTAACGGATTTAAGTAGCTTACTTGGGGGCATTACCTGGGTGGATAGTTTGAGTTTTAGACTTGTAATTGGATACTTATTTTTTGTAGTGAATAGTTAGATGGTTCGGTGGATCAGTGGATCAGTGGTTTTCCTCTTAGATCATTGATGTAGCCTAGGTTGTTTTTAGCTAAAAATCTCATGTGCTCATATTTATTTTTTGCTTTACTTTATTTACACGTGATTTCATTCTTGGTCACTTATGAAATTTTAATTTGTCATACTTAGATGAATAGATATTTAGAACAGTATCTAAACGAACTCTTAAAATTAAATCTAGTAAGTATAATTCTAGGTTGTTCAAGATTTAAGTTGGTTAATAACTAAATTTTTAATCAATTACACCAAAAGAAAATTTATGAAGTCTTAAGTATAATTAGGTTTCTAAAGCTAAAGTTAAAATTCAAGAAGGGTTTTAGATTATGAAATTGATTTGAAACATATAAAACTAACTTTGACTCTTGACATATTTAATTAAATTGTAGATTAAGGGTAATGATAATCCCATGATCACATATCTCTTATTATTTTCTCCCAAAAATTATGTCTTTCAATATTATCTTTATTTTATGTTATTTTTATCCTTTTCACAATCAACCAAAACCCTTATTGCTAACTCTAATTAATTCTCTAATAAACTATATTTAGAAGTAGAATTGATACAAATTCTCTACGGATTCAATCCTTATTTAAGTTATTACTATTGACAAAATAATTATTTTAAGAAAAGTAAGGAATTAATTTTGGGGGTGCTATTTTGAGATGTCAGTTGCATTAAGAAACCTATGAATGTTATCACATAGGATTGGATCTTATGTAGGCTAACCATGTTATATTGTCGTGTTTAGTGATTGTATGTAGTGTGAGTACAATTAGGGTTACATCTGAATATGTTCCTACATAAAAGTGTCTAATTGTGATCGGAAACCTTTTCACTCTTACTGCTTTACTTTTTGATTTCTTTCTATCTGTCTCATCTTTTCAATGTTTCTTCTTTTTTTTATTATCTATCTTTCTATTATTGTTGCTGCCATGATACATGTTGATTATTAAATTGTCTATCTAAGTTGTTTAATATATATTCTTGTTACTTTCTTCTTATATTGGTTTACTGTTTACTTGTGTTTGCTATTTGTGATATTGATGTAAGCCTTAAGAAGTCAATATCTTTTCCATAGTTGTAATCCTAATCTAATTAGAAGAATAATACGCCAAGAAATCTAATAACCTATTATAAATTCTATAAGTTTGCTTACAAGTGATAACCTTTTCATTGTCCATGAAAAATCAAGTTCCTCCATTTTAATCTTGAAATCTTCACCGAAATCATGAAAGTGTCATGCATTGTTTTAAAATGATACTAACTTAGTTTTTATATATATAATAAGTCATGCCATTATTGATAAACCTTTTGAAATTCGGCCAGCTAATAATGCTTATGCATGTATAAAATTGATATGGTATGAAATTAGCTTATAATTAAGAAAACAATTACAAAAAGATGGAGAATATTTGTTGATGCAAGTTTATAAAAATAGTGTAGGAATAATATTACCGATAACTTCAAAGTAACTGCTTGGGTTGAGTCGCAGACTAGGTCGCTCTCTTTAAGACGTTTCGCGGCTCTGCCCAATTTGTGCAAGCAAACACAGCCTCGTCGTCCCGAGGATAAAACAGCCCAGAATCGTAATCTCTGTCTCAGAACTTCACTGCACTGATGAAAACTGGAATGCTACACCAGAAAATTTGTTGCTCGGAAAACTAAAAAGAATACTTAAAAATTGTAGAGAGAATTGTTTTCGTAGGGAGTTGAGATTGCTGATTCATATGTTAAAATGAGAGCTGAAGCCCTCTTTTTATAGGCTTTAGAAAACGTGTAGCAATTATGAATAAAACGGTAATGTCTGGGAATTAAGAATGTAACGGCCATTCTGAGTAATGAAAAGTAACGGCCATTTTCAGATTAAAGACGAGTAACAGATATTTTTGTGAATAAATACGAGCAACGGCTCTTTTTTTCTGAATTAAGAAGACAAACAACCATATTCTTAATAAAGGAACATAACGGTTATTTTTTCTGAATATATATATATATATATATATATATATATATATATATATATATATATATATATAACAACCATTTTGTAAGTGGAAAAAATTTCCTTAAAAAGAATATTTTACCAAAAAATAAAATACCACCTCACACGGGCTCGGCTCGGCTCGACACGGCCGGTCGGACGGCGGCGCGCGCGCGCGCGTGTGTGGTATCACATTTGCCTAGGTCCTCTCCCCTTCCACAAAAGTGGGTGCCCCTTGGGACCCAATCCCAATAACAAACTCTTCACTATTTATACCTCTTTAAAATATTATAAAAAAGCAATGTGGGACAAGGCACAATTCCCAACATCTATTTTTTAATAAATTTCATCTTTTTCCAACAATATTGCATGAGATGACTTGTTCACTGAATGCTTTCATTTTTGAACTAGTAGTACTTTTGATTTATATTAAAAAAAATGTTTTCATAAATGTATTTATAAAAGATAGTTGGAATTTCAACATCACCAACGATATTCATCGAAGTACCAATAAACCATTTTATGCATAAAGAAAAGTTTTAGGTAGTGCATAAATTTTTGAAACATGTATAAATGAGATTTATCTTTGAATATGTACTCAGTTACATGTATAAATTGAATAGGGGATAAAAAAAATAGTGTATCAAATTAAACAAAATAAATATAGAGAGATTGATAGTGAGATAGACCGCAATTGAGATCGATTTAGTGGAAAGAGTAGCATAAATTTGAGAATGGGAGAGAATTGGGATGATACCGTGAAATTAGAAGGAAAACTAAAGGGAATAGATATAGATTTGTTAGCCTTAGACTAGATATTCTATTGTGAGAGTATGAGAGTCAATTGTTTCAAATTAATTTTGTGCATTATTTTTATACAAAATGTTGCATTTTGGTTCTTATTAACCTAGTAATATAATAAGATTTACTCATTGTTGTTTTAAGTTACTTGTTCAAATCATACCAAATATCATTTAATACAAAACAAATGTTGCATTTTGGTTCGTTATAGGATGCTCCTCCCATAGTAAATCATATATATTTTTGTTAGGTTTTAAGAAATTTTTGAAAGAAATGATAAATCAAAGCATACTAATCTTTTAAAAAGAACAAAAGATAAACAAAATTATCCTCCTTTCAAATTGTAAAGGCATTTTTTATACAAACAAGTCAAATGGAACGAGAACAAGCCTGTCAAAAAAAGCAAAAATAAAAGGTATTTTTGATGGTTAGATAAATTAATTGATATAAATTAATATTAGAAGAAGTAAAATTTAGATATACAAATAAATAATCATGAGTAATGAGAAAAATAAATTATATATAAAAATTTAAATAGTTTAATATTTTAGTGTAAAAAAATAACTCGAAAAAATTCTCTATAATAATTCACATAGAGGGTATAAATGCTAATATTGAAAATAATCGACTCAAAGAAACAAAAAATATATAACACCAATACAATATTCGAAGGCAATAACAACTTCAATGAACAAAAACGTTATCTTACTGTACCATAAAGAAGGAAGAGAAAATTTGCCCATTCATGCTCCCATGCATTTAAGAGAACATATGACAAGTGTTGATATATTGAATCAATGATGTGATACATGAACAGTGAAAGTGGCTAAAAGGTGTGGATGCTTGATACAAAGGTGTGAAGTAGGGATGGGCAAAAAAACTGCGGGTTCGGTTATCCACGGTTATCCGAACCGGCGGTTCGGTTTTTAACCGGTAATTTTCGGGGACGGGGACGGTTTCGGTTAAAAACCGAATATGAAATAACGGTTACGGTTCGGTTACGGTTTTTAGTATAACCGTAACCGCCCGTACCCGAAATTAATTATATTTAATTAATTAAATTATATATTAAATTATAAATAAAAAATTAATTATATATATTTAATAAATTAAATTATATATATATTTCGGTTTTTTTTCGGGGTTTTTTTCATAACTGTCCCGAACCGTTACCCGCGGGTAAAAAACCGTCCCTGAACCGTAACGGTTTTCGGGTGGTTTCGGTTATAGGTTTTATAATTCGGTTTGGGGACGGTTATATCAAAAACCGTCCCCGCCCGTCCCCGTGCCCATTCCTAGTGTGAAGGCTTGATATTCATCTCAATTCCACGGCTGGCTTCAAAGCAATATATATATATATATATATTGCATCCTAGGGCTGGTGCTCTCGAAGACAATAGCCTACACAAAGAAATTACAAAATTTCCATCTATGCTTGAATTAAACAATTACGTTTTAAGATAAATGAATAACAAATATCCACCTTAGTTTAAAAAAACAACTAAAATTTTCAAATATAAAATTCCTCGAAATATCAATTTTATCGTCGCCTAAAATCTGAAAGAATGATCACTTCAAACAACAACCACTTTAACCATTTTTTGAACTTATTAGTTGGAATTAAGTTGCTCAATATATTAATTGAATTCTCTTTAATAAATACCTTATTGATAACAATAACAGACTTAGATATATTATCACGAAAAAATGATATCTTACATTATTATATTTGGTCTTATGATACATAATATTTTTAATAAATGTACCTTATTGTCACTATCAAAAAATATAATAAAAATATTATATTATAAACCCAACTCATAAACCAAACTTCTAACCCATATAACTTTTTTCATTTCTTCTGTTGTTACCATATACTCTATCTCTATGGTAGATAAAGTGATTATAGACTATAAAGTAGCCATACAACTAATGGCACAATATGAAAGAATGAAGATATAATATGATAGAAATCTTCTTCTTTTCAAATCATCAGTATAATCAAAATCCACAAAAATAATAACACTGTAATTAGTAGTAGAACTCTCATCATATGCCAAAATAAAATTAGAACTCTTATCATCAAATATCGAAGTATCAATTTCACTACTTGTCAATGACCCATTCCAAGGTTGCCAATGTACCTACCAACAACACTAACAATATGTGAAATGTTTGGATGGGTACAAAACATTACGTACATCAAACTACTAATGACACTAGCATATGGAACTTGAGACATGTATTACTATTTTTCTTCTGACTATGGTGACAAATTCAAAGAAAGCTTAAAATATGTAGCTAATGTCGTATTCACAAATTTATAATCTTTCATACCAAAGCGTTCAACAACTTTTTCAATATAATTTTACAAGACAAATAAATCTTGTCCCTTTTTCTATCCATGTAAATTTCATACCCAAAATTTTCTTCATATCATCCAAATTATTCATCTCAAACCCACTACTAAGCTAGGATTTTAATTTCAGAATCTCAGACTTATTATTAGAAGCAATAATCATGTCATCAACATATATAAACAAAAAGATAAATGAATCATCATGAATATTTTTATGATAAACACAACTATCATATTCACTCATAAAGTAACCATGATCAATTATAAAAGAATGAAACCGCTTATGTCAATGCCTAGGATATTCCTTCAAATCATATATTTTTTTTAAATAAAAAAACATGGTCTTCCTTACCTGGAACAACAAACCTCTCGAGTTGATGCATATAAATTTGTTCCATAAGCTCACCATGTAAGAAAGTTGTCTTAACATCAAGCTATTCTAATTTCAAGTCAAATAGCGTAACCATAGCAAGCAACACATGAATAGGGATATGTTTCAAAATGGGTGAAAATACTTCATTGAAGTCAATACCTTTCTTCTGACAATAGCCCTTTGCAGCAACACGTGCCTTGAACAAAGTTGTTTCACCTTCAGGTACACATTTTTTTTCTTGAAGGCCCATTTGTTCCTAACAATCTTCTAACCCTTAGGTGGCTTCATCAATTCCCATGTATGGTTCTTATGAAGTGACTCAATCTCTTCATTCATAGCATTCGACCACTATACAGACTCATCACAAGTGATAACTTCATGATAATTAGAAAGTTCATACATTTTAATAGACTTTGCCAAAGAAAATGCAAAAGAATCTAAGTCTGCATCTTTGTGTGTCTGTGGGAGACGAATCTCTTTGGTTTTACCCTTAGTAATACTATATGGTTGCTGATATTTCTCTACCATATCATGAGTAGAATCATTTATCTCATCCATATATGGCTAAATTGAAGTGCCTTCTTGAACTTGATTAGGAGCTCCACTTGTTCACTAATACCAATGTCTTTACCTGCAACAATAGACTAATTTTTCTTCTCTAACATGGCCAACTCATCAAATTTAACATCTTTGTTAATAAAAAATTTAGGTAACATGGGTTCAACACACCACAATCAATAACCTTTCAATCTAATAGGATACCTTAAAAATATGCATTCCAATGCTCTATATTCAAGATTATCATTATTAACATTAGCATAAAAAGCACAACTAAAAACTTTCAAATTAAAATAACAAGCAGGAGTACTAGAGAATACCTCAAATGGATTCTTTAACTCAATTGCAGTTGAAGAAGACTGATTCACTAAGTAAAAGGCATAGTTATAAGCTTTGGCACAAAATGATTTATCTAGACTAGCTTGAAAAATCATACAATGAGCTCTTACCAAAAGTGTCATATTCATACGTTATGTAACTCAATTTTTTTTTGTGGTGTATTACATATAGTGAGGTGTCTCACAATGCCATTTCTTTTGCATAACTCATTAAACTAACACTTACAAAACTCCAAGCCATTGTCGGTCCTCAAGCACGTGATCTTCTTGCCTGTTTGATTTTCTATACAAGCCTTAAACTTTACAAATTTTAAGAACACAACATTCTTATTTTTCAAAAAATACACCCAAATATGACGAGAAAAGTCATCAATAAATGTCAACATACACCAGGTACACCCTTAGACACAACATGAGAATGACCCCAAAGATCTAAATTAATTTAATCATAGTACCTTTTGTTTTATTGATGGTTTTATTGAACTTAACCTTGCGATGCTTTCCATAGACACAATTCTCTTAGAAATGAAGCTTCCCGATTTTTTAACCACTAAGCAAATCTCGCTTGCTCAAAATAGATATTCATGTCTCACTTATATGACCTCACAACATATGCAATAAGTGAGTAGTATCAAAATCTTGATTTGATAAGGATGAAACTAGAACATTGCCAATGATAGCGCTACCCTAAAACACATAGAGGCCACATGATAATTACCCTTTAAGAACAACTAGATCACCCTAGCTAACTCTTAAAACTCCACCTTTAACTTTGTATCTGTAGTCTTCTAAATCATGAGTAGCCAAAGATATCATGTTCTTTTCAAATCTGAAACATGACAAACATCTTTCAAAGTTCTAACAATATAATCAACTTCTTAATCTAGATAGTACCAATACCAATGATCTTACAAGACATATTATTTCTTGTCAAGGAAACACCCCCATCAATAGATTGATAAGAAGCAAATCAGTCCATACTATAGCACATATGATAAGTAAAACCCAAATCAAGAATCCAAATATCTCTATAAGAACCAACATGTACTGATAGAACATTTTCACAATCGAAACCAAGACTATCTCAAACACACTTTCCAGTGCCCTTCTTGACGGTAATAATTACATTTGTATTTTCTTCTTTTAGATTTGGATCTAAACTTACTTCTATTGCTATTTGATCCCTTTTCTTGAGTTCTACCTCTAACAATTAAACCATTGCTACTAGTCTACTATCATTATTACCAATAGTCATTTTTTTATTCAACTCTTTAGAATTCAAAGCCATTTTAACATCTTTCAAAGAAATATTGTCTCTCCCATGTAACATGCTATTAACAAAAATATTTAAATGAATGAGGTAGAGAACACAACAAAAACTAAGACTTGATCCTTGATAACTGTGTTTTATGTAGTTATTTTCATCTATTTTATTAATTATAATTGCTATGTTCTTGACATTTTTAGTTAATTTTAATGGATTAAATTAATATTTATTTTTATTTTTTAAGGAATATATTTTTAAGAAAATTAAAAAATTTGAATCGAAAAAGTACTTAATTGCAAATATATGTCTAAAAATATAATTTAAATTAAAAGAGTATTTAATTGCAATTAACAAAAGTTTAAAATATAATTTGAATTAAATAGGGCTTAATTGTAATTAACAAAAGTTGAAAAGTTAATTTAAATTAGAAAAGGGCTTAATTGTAATTAAAAAAACTTTAAAAGTTAATTTGAATTAAATTAGAGGGCTAAAATGAAATTAAGGAAATTTATTTTTTGCGTAGGAAAAGGAGGCAACTCGCGTAATCACCAACACGCGACACTAACCGTTTGATCAGGAAATCAACGGCTACAATGAGGCGTGTGGAACCAAACGTGACAATCTCGAGTGGATGTGGGTATTCAGATGCACGTTGCTCGGTACCCGTGTAAGGCCCACCTATCGGTACCCATGTGTCCACTACATAGGCAGTTTCCCGTGCGAAGCGATCCATAGAAACTTCGCACGCCCTAACCATCCAAAAAATCATACAATGCCACGTGTCTGCAATATTCATGTAGCTAATCCGAAGCGGACACGTGTCACGTATTGAGTAAAACAAAAGCACAGAACCAGCGCATACGGTTCCCACTATTTTGTAGGACTCACGTGTCTCGTGTGCCATGATCCTGTGCGATGTAATCACAGGCAAGCTCTCCCTCCCACCAATTAAAAGTTGCCACGTGTCACACTATTTATTTCAGCTAGTCAAATGCTGACATGTGGCACACGGTTTGAATTAAAAAGAAATCAGAAATGGTGCACGTTGTTGTACGATAAATATTCTTCCACGCGTGTCTTTAATAATATTTTCGTTGTGCCCCACTATTCACGTGTTGTTGTAATAAAAAATATTTTTTATGTATTTTTGTAGCTATAAGTAGGGCATTTATTGCTAGAAAAAGAGGTTTTGTTTTGGGGGTTGTTTTGAGTTCGTTTTTGAGGGTTGGAGAATTGGACTGTGGAACACGTAGAAGCCATTTTTGGCTTTTGTTGTGTTCTACGTGTGCCAAAAATTTAAAGAGCAGAAATGTTTTAATTTTCTTTGTGTTTTGTAACTAATATTCCTTAAATTCTGTAATTTTAAATTTTATTGTGAACTAATTTAATTTTTGTAGGGTTGCATTTTATCTAAATTTATGAAGCTTGGATTTAATTATCTTTGAAAGATTTATAAGATTTTTAAGTTGTTTATTTTATTTGTGCTTAATGCTTTTGATTATTGAAAAATTTATCAATTGATCTGTGGTACTTAAATAAACTTGGAAGAGGCATTTTTGTGTATATTGCTCATGGATAGAATAACATGTATATATGAAGGATAGGAATATACCTTTATCGCATGTGTGGCCATTTGAGAACTTAGAATGTAATGAATCTGGGTGAATTTAATTCTCATAGGAATATAGTGAATTAATTTAGCGAGATGTGTCTATATGGAGCTCGGAAGAGATGTATGGATAAAATTAGAAGTTCTTGGTTGATAAATTAAATTTACTAAAAAAATATAAATCAAGAGAAAATAATATGATTCGAGGGGATTAATTTGGTAAAAAACTGCAATTCTAGAATTCTTTTATTTTGTTATAAAACTCTTTAGTTAACTTGTTCCAATTAACGATTGTTTTGGATAAAATCAGAGTGAAATAATTTTAGTACTCAACAAATTATAGTAACAAATCTTCCTGGGAACGATACTTTACTTATCAAATTTTATTACTTGTGACCGTGTATACTTGCACGTTTTTATGTTCTCCAAAAAAGACAACAATCCTCATCATCAATTTTAACACCATCATTTTTTAGATCATGAATTATTTTAGTAAATTCATCAAGTTTATTATGCCAAAGTGTACCTTATGAAATTTTGAATGTATACAAGTGCTACTTCAAATATAATCGACAGGTCAAAAACTTACTCATATACATATCTTCAATTCAAGCCACAACTCAATGAGAGATTTCTCATAACTAACTTTGTGTAATACCTCATTAGATAAAGACAATTGAATTGAACTGTGAACATTTTTCAATGATGTATATTTTTCTTCATCAATCAAAATTTTCAACAATTTATCTTTTACGTTCAAGTGTTTTAACGAGTCTTCTTTAACTAATTAGCCTACAACTTCATTTGCCAAAGAGTAAAATCATTTTTGCCTTTAAATTTTTCAATTTTATATTTTGCAATCATGATAAAAAACTTAAAATTATATCAACAAAAGTATAATATAAAATAATGAAATTAATCAGATAACATAAAGCTAAAATTAAATCAAAAAAATAAACTTGATAAGTATCAACAAATAACAAAATAACTCAAAACTCTAATATTAATTTATTATAAATTAGTCAGGATAGAAGTGAAATTCATATATTAGTTAAAAAAATAAATTATTTATAAAAATTTAAATAATTTAACTTTTAATATAAAAAATCTACACCAAATATATCAACACCAATACAGTATTTGAAAGTAAGAATAACTTCACAAATCTTGCAGAGAACAAAAAGGTTATCGTACTTTACAGTAAAGAAGGAATAGAAAACTGGCCGGTTCAAGCTTCCCCCACATATAAGAGAACATATGCCAAGTGTTGATATATTTAATAAATGAAAAAAGTCAAAGGGATCTCTTTATTTAGATATTAGAGGTTGTTTAGTAATTTGTTTCAAAAAACTGTTTTTTTTTTTTTTTGCAAGTGTTGATATATTTAATAAATGAAAATGAGCCAAAGAGATAATTTAGATATCAGTGGTTGTTTGGTATTTTGTTTGGAAAAAGTGTTTTTAAGTTCTTTTATTTATGAAAAATTTGTTTACATAATTAATTTTTTATCTAATTTTTGTTAAATATAACAGAATAATATATGTGATATATGCATATCTTTATTTTTTGATATACATATATCTATAAAATATATTTTTTAAAAATTTTAACAAATTTTTTTATCAAACTAAAATTAATTTTTTATCATTTAATGTGTGACTTTATATATTAGACAATGAAAATTTTATATAAAATTTATTCAAAATTTTGTTTGATTTTGAAAGAAATTTTTTTCTTAAAAAATTTGAACAATTTTTTAATTAAATATTAATTATATATATATATATATATATATATCGAAAATTATAAACATACATGTGATAAGTATGTTATTTTAAAAAATGAGATAAAACCATGATTTTATTCTTGTATAATAACTTTTTTACAAACAAAATGACTTCAATAACATATTTTTTTACAAACAAAAAGAACTTTAATGACACATTTTGTATAAATAAAAGATCAAAAAATATATTTGATATAAATAAAATGAACATTTAAATACTTCACCCTTCAATCAATGATGCTACGCACGAACAGTAAAAGTGGGTATTTAGATATTCAAAAATTGTGGATACTTGATATAAAGGTGTGGAGGCTTCATATTCATCTCAATTTCCATGGGCTGGCTTCAAAGAAATATATGTCACTTCCAAGGGTTCCGTGCTCCCGAAGACAATAGTCTACGTAAGGAAGTAACAAAATTGCCATTTATGCTAGAATTAAACCGTGATATTTTAAAGTATGAATTACACCGACAAATATACCACTAAAATTATTACAAAAATAATAAGAATATTATTTAATTTTATCAATTATAAAAATAACAAATATAATAATCGTACAAATATAATTATTATATTTTCAGTGATTTATACAATTAATAAGAGTTTAATAATAAATTTGTGTGAGTCTAATAGTAGATTTGTACTAATAATGAGTTATGTTGTAGATATATATTACTAATTATATTTGAATGTTATTTTTATAACTTAATAAAATTAGAGAGTATATTTATAATTTTTGTGATAATTAGATGATATATATTCTAATTACCCTTCTTCTTTTTCTTTTCTTTTTTTCTTTTTTATATCAACAATACATTTTAGTACAACACAAAGGCCATGGAAAATAAACATCAATACCCTAGGAATAAATTAGATTCATAACAATTAAATTGTATACAACTCGTTCAAAGATTATTTAGTATATCTACACATGTTATATATTATTTAGGAAGTTAAGTAGTGATCTATTTATAAGGGGTGAGAAATTTCTAAATGGCATGATGCATTTTGGGATTTCTCCCTATAAGCAAAGCAGTGAGGTCCTGTTGAATTGTCCCCTGAACTTGCAGCTATGGACAAAAGCGGACAATCTCATGCTACATGGAATGGATCCCACCCCGCTCTAAGCGGACGGATTAACCATTATGTATCAATTTGTACCAGAGTCATGATCCTATTAAGCCATGTGGGCTTGTGTTCTTACAAGAACGTACTAAGCGGGGGTGTATTATGTAGTATGCATGCATATGTCCTACATTACTTAGGAAGCTAAGTGGTGATATACTTATAAGGGGTGAGAACTTTCTAAATGACATGACATATTTGGAGTTACTCCCTAAAATAAAAGTCATGAGGTCCCACTTAACTGTTAAGTCATGGCCGTGGGCTTGCTGAGTTTGCAATTATGTACAAAAGCGAATAATCTTGTGCCACATGGAATGGATCCTACCCCACTATAGGTGCATGGATTAACCATTCTATATCAAAATATGACCCTTACAAAGGAATATTCAAAAATTACATCCAACAAGCCATCTAGTGACAATTATAGTGCAGACTTTGGAGCTTTTTCATAGTTTTCCAAAACTCTTGCTTTAGAACTCTTATTCTACTAAGGGCCTCCAATAGTAAAAAGCACATTAGATATGAGTTTTATATAATTAGATTTGAAAAAATAAACATTAATGGTGTAAAACCAAAAGGAGAATTTACAAAAAGGGTTAAGAGAGAATGAGAGAGAGAGGAAAGAATGAATAATTATTGTTTATTTTTGGGTTCTTAATTACAATATTCAAATCTCCTATTTATAAGAGTTTTGAACAAAAGGATAATAACTCACAACTAATATGATAACTAGCAAAATATAAACAAAACTCTAGAAAAACCTTACAAAGATAAATACTAATCAATAAAATGATAAATAATACTATAGATAAATACTAAATAATTGAATTTGCATCAACTAAGTTTAATGATACCAAATTATTTATGAACAAAGTTGGGCATGTGAATAGGAGAAAGTGCTCCTTAAATGAAACTCTCTCTCTCAAAGAAAAATAAAAAAGGCTTAACGATTAGATTTATCTCAAACTTTAGTTTATTATGAATTTTTAAAATTTTACAAAACTCCTAATTTAACAACTCTTTTGTTAATCATGGTAACATGATTTTTTTTGTTTTTGGAAATAACTACTATTAACACACCCTATCTGGTACTCGAATTCCAGACTTTTTGCATGTCCAAATGAACTAAATATCGTTCAGCCAAAAACTTGTTGGCATATGGTAACATGATTATTAAGTTGTGTACAAGTTAACCCATTTCACTCCACGCCTCTCACTATATGGAAATTTTAAATCCAATAACCAAAATTATGGTTATTTATAAAAATTCTATTTTTTTTGGTTTGCAAAATTAATCATAATCATTTAGTCTTATGACAGAGATGATTATTATAAATTTAAAATTGTGATTAGTGAGAATCTAAATTATATTAATTTATATAATATATATCTAAGTCTTATTGTACTCCATGTCTTTGTGTTGACTTCACGTATACAAAACACGATGTCTATTTATTTTACTCAGTATTCTATCTTCTTCTGTGTAAGGTTGGTTATTACGGATCAGTAATGTACACACACACACACACAGTTGAGAACATTGTGATTAAAAACATATTTTTCACACACCACAAGGTTGGTTTCTTAGTATGCATGCTAGGCCATGAGTGACAGCTTTTGGCTTGTTTTGGGGACAAATATTTATGAAAATTACTCGATAATTTTGGAATGAAAAAATATGACTTTTTAATACCTCGCTAAGGGCCTCAACACATCCATTGAGAAGCCCATGGTGAGGTGATTAGCGAGATGGCTGGTAAGGGTAGATGGCCATTAGTAATGCTCTTTAAATACCCCATTTTTAAATGTTGCATTTAATTCAAAAACTCTACAAAAATTCTGCCAAAATTTCTATTGTTTTGAATTCTGTGTTCATTAATCATCTTGAAAGTGTTTCAATAATTATGATACATCTGCATGAGTTTAAAATAGTGTAAGGGAAATTTTTTACGAAGTTTGTGAGAATACCTCTATGTGAATGGTTCCCAAAGGTTGTGGTACAATACTCCACATATCACTAATTTACAATATTTGATCACACCACATTGAGTGGTGTTGGCTTTGGAGGAAAGTTGGGCTCGAGTGACAGACTAGGTCATTGTGGAAGGAGTAAGTAAAGGCACCAATAGGTAGTTCAGACAGAGGTCCCAACTAATATAGATATTTGTGGTTTTATTTTTGTCGAAATAGTAGTTATTTTATTATTTTTATGATTTTTTTGTTGTCGAGTGGTTACCATAAAAAAATCAAGGATGTTACATATAAAGAGGAGTTCTATATTACCTTGTTATATTGTGTGTAATGCATGCTCTATTTTTTTCTAGTATAATCTAAGTTTAAAGTGTGTACATTGTCATATACTAAAGTTTGAACTCTGATTAGAACATTTTTTTAATTACATGCTTCTATCTACTGAATTATTGATTAAAGTGTTCTAACTACTTGAGTTCTTCATTCACAACTCTTATTTTTTTATCCACTGCTTGTGAGGACAAGTCCTTTAGGAGTCAGTTTCTACTCATCCTGGTAGTGAATTGGATTGCAAACTTTTTCAGTTGGTATCAGAGCGGGTAAACCCTTTTTGGGCTTAACCACTCTGGTGTTGATCCTTTCCTCTTTCTCTATGTGTTTAATTCTATCAAATCTCTTCAAATAAATGATGTCTGATACTTGGTTCCCAAACCTATAGAAAAGCATATTATTAGTACACGCTGGCTATATAAAAACAATGAAGATGAATATGGGGTTATTGCTTGAAACAAATCTCACCTTGTTGCATAATATTATACCCAGATTGAAGGAATAGAATTTTGATGAATCCTTCACCCCTATTGCATGCCTTAAGTCTGTTAAACTACTCTTAGGTCTTGTCTATTACTTTAGGTTTAATTTATATTAGATAGATGTTTAGAGTGATTTTCTAAATAGAGTTATCGAATCTATTTGAAACAACCTAATCCCTTACTTTCCAAACCATATGATGAGATTGAAGAAAGCATTGCATGGATTGAAACAAGCTCCTCATGCTTGGTATAAGCATTTTACCATGTTTCTCCTTAATAATGGGTTTCTAAGATGAGGTGGTGACAAAACTTTATTTGTTTCAATTCAGGGTGAAGTGGTTGTTGCCCAAGTATATGTTAATGACATCATTTTTGGGTATATTAAAGATGAACTAGTTCAAAAGTATGCAAAGTGATATTGAGATGAGATTAGTTAGCGAGATAAAGTTCTTTCTCGGATTCCAAATCAAATAAATGAAAGATGTGATATTTTTATCTCAAGCTAAGTACGCCAAGGAATTGGTTAAGAAGTTTGATTTGAATAATGCCACTCATGTTAGGACTCTGATGAGTGCCACAGTTAAACCTAATCAAGATCCTTTTGGAAAGGAAGTAGAGCAAACTTTGTATAGAAGTATGATTGGAAGTCTACATTATTTGACTACGAGCTACCCTAACATCTCATTAAGTGTACAATTTTATGCTAGATACTAAGTTAGCCCTAATGAATCACATTTTGTTGTAGTAAAATGAATCCTTAAATATGTCAAGGGCATCTTTGAATTTGATATATGGTATATTCGAGATATAACTACAGAGTTGGTTGGGTATTTTGATGCTATTTGGGTGGGATCTAATAATGATAGGAAAAGTACATGAGAGGTTGTTTCTATTTGGGTAATTCCTTGATTTCTTTGCATAGTCAAAAGCAAAGTTGAGTATCCCTTTCCACTATTGAGACTGAGTATATTGTTACTAGGTTGTATTTTTCACAATTACTTTGGATGAAGCAAATGTTATTTGATTACAATATCATGGTCAAAAATCTTCTTTTACATTGTGACAACACTAGTGCTATATGTATCTTTGAAAATCCAGTCCAACATTCAAGGATCAAACACATTGATAACTAACATCATTTTATAAGAGATCTTGTAGAATCGAACACCTCATCCTTGCAGAATATCAGCACTAGCCGTTAACTTGCTAATATTTTTACTAAACCTTTAGATTTTAAAGGTTTGAATCCTTAGGAAAGACTATTGGTATGTGTATCTCTCCCTAAGAGACCACCTTCTATGTTCTTTAGATTTGTATGAGCTTGAACTCTATATTTATTTATGTTTTCTTCTTGTATCTTGTTTTTTGCATGAATGATATGATTATAGCATATTTTTATGCTTTCTCTCTCTCATTTAGGAGTGTTTGTTTGAAATGTTATGTCAAAAAGGAGGAGTGTGTGCATAACTACGTGTTTTTTTATGCTTAGTGTTGCATGGATATTGAGTGTAGTTTGCACTATATCTAAGTTACCTGTTATGTATACACTTAGGTTTTCATATTTGTGTTGCATATAGATTATGTTTGTTTGTGATACATATTGACTATGCTTAACCTATCGGTGTCTACCTATGTAGGGATAACACGATAGTATTTAGATAGACTCAACGATGTCTTTGTATGATACGTTATGGGGCATGTGTTTGTTTCGTATATGTAGGATTACAGGTGTAGATTGAAGTCATCGAGCTTCAAACTTGTAGTGTGAAGACATGTTGAAACCTTCTATATCTAACTAACAGAGTGTGGATGAGTTGAGTAGAGAAGATGGATGGAGTACACAAGATGGGTGCACTTAAACTAAATGTATTTCTGGGTGTTGGGTATGCATCGATGTTTTGTTCATGGGAACAAACATCTTTAGGTCATCTTTATGATCTTCTCATGATAGATGCACATTTGTACTTAATTCTGTAGTGTTTTGATGTGAAAAGCCAAAAAAGGAGATTCTAATTCTTGTTATACTATGTGTCTTTATGTTCGCTTCTTGTGTACAGAACACAATGTATGTTTAGTTTATTATGTGTTTTATCTTCCTTTGTATAAGGTTAGTTACTACAAATTAGTAATGCACACACGTATATAGTTAGGAAGACTGTGATTTAAAGCATATTTTTCACACACCACGGGATTAGTTTCCTAGTATGCATGTTAGGTCGTGGGTCATAGTTTTTGACTCGTTTCGGTTACAGATATTTGTAAAATTACTTGGTAATTTTTGGAACAAAATATTATGATTTTTTAATACCTCACCAAGGACCTTTCCACACCATACGATAAGCCCATGACGAGGTGATTGGTCATTGGTATTGCTTTATAAATATCTCCTTTTAAAATGTTACATTTAATTCGAAAACTCTACAAAAACTCTGCCAAAATTTATATCCTTTTGAATTTCATATTCACTAATTATCTTGAAAGTTTTTCAATAATTGTGATATGCTTTTGTGAATTTAAAATAGTATAAGTGACTATTTTTATAACGTTTGTGAGAATATCTCTATATGAGTGGTTCTCAAGGGTTGTGGTATGATACTCTACACATCATTGATTTACAGTATCTATTCACACAACATTAGGTAGTGTTGGGTTCGATTGACAGATCAGGTCATTACAGAGGTAACAAGCAAGGACATTAATAGATAGTTCGGACAGAAGTCTCAACTAATAGAGATATTTGTGATTTTATTTATATTAAAGCTGTAATTATTTTATTGCTTAGTGTATTGTTTGCTAGTTGTTATAAGCAACCTAAATATGTTACCACATAGATAGGAATTATATGTAGGTTTACCTCATTATATCATGTGTTATGCATGCTCTTGTTATTGTACTAGTATAATTTGAGTTTGAAATGTGTGTGCTACCACATACTAAAGTTTAAACTCTAATTAGAATTTTTTTTATTTATATGCTTCTGTATACTGAATTATATCTATGTTGATTGAAGTGTTCTGACTACTTGAGTTCTTTATTCACTTAGATTATTTATTTATTCGCTACTTATGAAGATGAGTCCTTTAGGAGTCAGTATCTCCTTATCCTTGTAGTATTGTGAACTTTTTCAATGTATATACATAATAAAATATATTTTGTATTAAAAGTACAACACTTTAAATAATTTGATTAAATTTTCTTTATCATACACATATTTTTATTTTACTTAAAAATATTTTCTAAATAGATAAATAATGAAAAATAATATCAATATTGTAAAATTAATATTTTCATATAGTAAGTGTTATGTTAACTTCTTAATTATTGTTTAACTATATTTTCAAATATATATTAAAAATTAAGAGTCATGGTGAAAATCACTAGCAAATCACTATGGATTTCAAACGATGGTTATTTCCTAAAACTATCACAACTTAAAATCATTAAAATTTACCTAAAATAACTAAAGTATCTACAAATATAAAAGTAAATTGACTAAAGTGTACTAACTTAAAATAAAGTTATTAATATATCAAATTTGTGAAATTAAAGTAACCTCAAATATAACTTTTTTTTATTAATTATCTTTAAATTTTATTGAAAATAAATGAAAAAATATTATTTACATATGAACTAGAAGTTAATGAATTATTTTAAACAAAATATTGACCTACATTAAAGCTCGTTTTAGTCTTTCAAGTGGCTATGCCACTCGACGTAACCAATTAGAATTTTACAATTAATTAATAATATTTATTTTAGAGACTCTAAAAAGTCAAGTTTTAAGAATACTAAAATATTAATTTGTTAAAAGTAGTAATTTTTTTTAAATATAATATAAAATAAATTAAAATATAACATATAATACAATAATTAATTATAATTAATGAAATAACATATTAATGTTCTCTAAAGATAAATATATATAATCATTAATTTTCGAGGATATTTTAAACTTTTTATTAAATGTGATATAATGTTTTCGGAGAATAAAAAATTTTGCTTATTACAATTGAGTAATTTGGCTTTTTCTTTGAAAAATGAAAACTCTTTCATTTAACTTAAGTATACGATTAGGATTTTAAATCTTTAAACTTTCATTTCATATCTAATTTAAGGAGACGATGTAGTTTTTAATTTGATTTTTCATTGCAAAGATATTAAGTTCGCTTTTCCTTAACCATAATATCTATTTAAAAAAATAATAATATATAACATGCTCTTTACCCATAATTTTATAATATCTTTATTTTAATAAAAAAAATTGCATAATCTCCGAAAAAACTAGGGTAATAATTTATTTTATAACTCAAATTATCTTATCAAATCCAAATCAAACACAAAACGTATTAAATTCGGACTAGTTCAAATAGTCTAAACAAAATTGGATTTGAACCAACTCATTAGCCAAAAATCAAATTAAAAAATATGATTTTGCGATACATATATAAAATATTATGAATAATATTATAACTTTAAATTATTGAAGTTTAAAATGTGATATAGATTATTTTAAATATTAATGTTTAAATAATGATATAATTAAAGGTTAATGTGTTTTTTATTATTTACTAGTCATAATAATATTATTTCTTAATGAGCTTTAATATCATTAAAATATATAACTTACAAAAATATCTAATTAATTGTAAAAAATAGAATTAATAATTTAAATTAATTTATACCAATTAAATTTGAGTTTAAATTAATTTTTATTAATTCGAATTAAATTCAAATTGAGTTAAACTTTTACCGACGTAAAACATACCCAACATGCATAAATTAACACCGCTTTGAAAAACACTCTATTTTATTTATTTGTTTTTAATTTCTCTAATTTTTTCTAGATTTTACATATATATTTTTTAACAACCTTTTTTTCTCTTTGTAACTCTTTTTATGCTCTCATTTGTCCTAATAGTAATGCATTTGGCAATTTATTAACAGTCCATGACAATTCATATATTATTTGCTACAAGCTCCAATCATCATGCAGAGATGGAGTAAAACTAAATAAATTTATTTCATAAAATTATACAATCTCATTACTTAATCTTAAAGAGGTAGATTATCTCACAATGTACAAGTGAATTGAAGTGGTATACTAAACAACTCAGGCTAGTGTTATGTACAGTTTAAATTGTTCCTTAAAATCCAAATAAATAGTGGTTACCTAAAAGATCTAGACTTTTCTACATAAGAAAGTTTTAGAGTGGCCTAGAAGGAGCTAGAATTGGATTACTCAACTCAAGCCTTGAAGACTCTAGAATGTTCCATAGTATGTTGGAATATTCTAGAATGTGCTAGATGGTTCATGAAGGATATGAAAATCTCTAGAAGCTTACGGAACACCTTAGAACTTGCATAAAGGAACTAGATAATCCTAAAAGACTCTAGAATTGGATAGAAGATCCTAGAACCTTGTGACATGATGTAGATAAAACTAGAACACTCGTGTACATTCTAAACTTAGAAGGATCTAGAAAGTTGTGGCATGGCCTTAAGCTTGGAACTACACTATAAATAAACTTATTAGTCTTCATTTGTAATCATCTTTGGAAATCTTAGGAAATTCTTGGAAAATTGTAAGATAATCTCCCTCTAGAGCAATACAAGACATTTTTTATAAACTCTCTCTCTAGTTCTTGTTTTGCTCTTGAATCCTCTCAATCTCTAAGTCTCTTTCCAATCCCTTTGGAGTGTTTCGTTCGGGTGAAAGACATGCTTAGTGCAACACGATCACTATTTAAAATTTAAGGTCGTGATAGTTGGTATCAGAATTTTAGGTTAAAGCATTACTATCTTTGGCATAATGAAGAACACTACCCCAGCTACACCAAGTGTGGATGTTTCACCAATGGAACGTGGGTGTCAGGAAGTTTGAAAACCACCAAAGAAGTCTCGAGTCAAGTCAAAAGACATGTTGTCTAGCTTAGAAGCACGAGTTAAAAGTGCGCATGACAACTTAGGGGAGTAGTTCAACTGGGTGGACAACTTGGAGGAACGTTGCAACGGCTTGGAAGCCGAGGATGTGGAGATCCATGCAGCAGTCAAGATGTCCCTCAACGAGCTAGATGGTGGGTTAAGGAAAGAGATTGAGGGGTTGGAGGTCGAACTTGCCAAGGTACGAGACCTTGTCCAAAGAGAAATTGCTAATGTGTTGCTTAGAGTGGAGGATATGGGTGGTGACCTAGCTCTTTGTAAGCGGGCTATGGCCGCGGGAACTAGCACAACCACCATCATTGAAGCCAAGAAGGTGGATGTTCCCAAGCCAAAGACCTTCAATGGTGCTAGGAATGCTATGGAAGTTGAGAACTTCCTATGGGGACTTGAACAATATTTCAAGGCTACTGGCATAACGGACCATGCCAGCAAGATCCGAACTACTGTCATGTACTTGTCTGACACTGCTATGTTATGGTGGAGATGAAGGCATAGTGATGTGCAATGAGGGGTATGCACAATTTACACCTTTGATGACTTCAAGAGGGAGTTCAAAGACCAATTCTTTCCCGTAAATGTTGAAGATGAGGCAAGGGGCCAATTGCGAAGATTAAAGCAAGCATGTAGCATAAGGGACTATGTGAAGGAGTTCACAACCTTGCTACTAGAATTCCCTGACACTTCAAACAAGGACGCTTTATTCTTGTTCATAGATGGTCTACAATCGTGGGCTAACCTTGAACTCAAGCAACGTGGTGTCCAAGACTTATCTTCGGCCATTGCGGTTGCTGAGAGCCTTATAGACTACTCCACAAACAAAGAGAGCTCAAAGGCCACATATATAAATTTTGGTGGAGGAAAGAGTGGGGGAGGCCATGCCAAAAGTCAGGGTCCCAAAAATCATAAAGAAAGCTCCTCGTTCAAATCACGAGATAAAGGGAAAGAAAGGGAGGATCGTTGTGCCTCGAAGCCCCGTGTAACGTGCTTCATATGCGACATACCACATTAGGCGTGTGAAAGTCCGAAAAGAAAGGCATTGAGTGTCTTAATTGCTTCCACTCATGACTAGGATAGAGGTGATCAGATGAAGGTGCAAAGATAGGTTCTTTGCGCCTACTTGGTGCATTACAGAGCGCCCTAAAGACCCCCAAGGGCTTGATGTTTGTAGATGCAATCATCAATGGGAAGGTCGCCAAAGATTTGGTTGACACAAGTGCATCTCATAACTTTGTTTTATTAGAGGAAGCAAAGAGACTCGGCCTTAAGGTTGTCAATGGAGGAGGATCGCTCAAAGCAGTTAACTCAGTAGCCCTACCTCTACAAGGAGTTGCTCATGGAGTAAAGGTCAGTCTTGGTGCTTAGACTGGCCAAGTAGACTTATCAGTGGCGCCTATAGACGACTTCTCGGTAGTATTCGACATGAAGTTTTTGGATCAGGTTAGAGCTTTCTTGGTGCCATGCTCAAACTTTATGTGCATTATGGATGGATCAAAGGCTTGCGTGGTATCGACGGAGAGGACCACCAGACCTACTACCCAAGCTCTCTCAGCGCTTCAATTCAAGAAGGGATTGAAGAGGGACGAAGAGAGTTACTTGGCCATCTTAAAGGAATATGAAGACGAGGAAGCGTCACCAAAGCCAAGCTTTTGTCTCAGATAAGTTCCATGATGTGATGCTTGAGGCGTCGCCCAAACGGTTACCTCCAAGGAGGGAGGTGGACCACAAAATTAAGCTGGAACACGACATAAGACCACTAGTAATAATTCCTTATCAAATGACAAAATTAGTGTAGCGCAACAGAAGCAACATGGTGGCTGATGGGCTAAGTCGAAAGGTAGAGTTAGTAGCCTTAAGTTGACCAAGCAGTCCCTTGCTGGAAAGGATCAAAGAAGGGCTTGAGCATGATACCCTCGCTCAAAACCTCTTTACCCTTATTAAGGAAGGAAAGACAAGGCGATTTTGGCTAAGTGATGGACTACTCTACGCCAAACAAAATCGCATCTTTGTGCCGAAATGGGGGAACCTAAGAAATGAGCTCATCAAGGAGTGTCAAGATTCACTATGGGCTAGACACTTAGGAATGAGACACACTCTTGCCTTAATCAAGTCTATTTACTATTAGCCTTAACGAAGGGATGATGTTGAAGCCTATGTGAGGACTTGTCTTGTATGCCAACAAGACAAGACAGAGCAGCATACACCTGGAGGGTTGCTAGAGCCGCTGCCTATTCCAGAGAGACCATGGGAGAATGTCTCAATGGATTTCATCACTTGCTTGCCAAAATCAGAGGGCTTTGGCAGCATCATTGTAGTCATTGATCGCTTCAACAAGTATGCAACATTCATACCTGCCTCAACAGATTGCACTACGGATGAGATAGAACGGTTGTTCCTCAAGCATGTTGTGAAGCATTGGGGAATTCCATCTAATATCATGAGTGATCAAGACCCACAATTTATTGGGAATTTTCGGACGAAATTGTTCAAGTTATTAGGATCAAACTTGAACTTTTCCACAAACTTTCATCCAGAAAGCGACGGCCAAACGGAACATGCCAATGCATTGCTAAAGCTTTATCTCAGACATTTTGTTAGTGCCAATCAACATGATTGGGCTAAGTTGTTGAATGTAGCCTGATTTTCCTATAATTTGCAAAAGAGCGAGTCCACTAGGAAGAGTCCCTTTGAGATCATCATAGGACAGCAACTCATGACCCATCATGCTTTCGCTACAAGTTATGAAGGAAAGAGTCATGTTGCTTTTAAATTTGCTAAGACATGTCATGAACAGGCTGAGTTAGCTCGAGCCTATTTAAATAAGGCGTCTAAAAAGATGAAGAAATGGGTTAACAAGAAAATGAGGATGGTTGAATTTCAAGAAAGAGATTTGGTCCTTGTTAAATTATTGCCCAATCTCTACGGAAGGTTCACAAAAGGGTTAGTACGGAAGTATGAATGGCCATTTTCAATCCTCAAGCGAGTCAGTAAGGTGTCCTACAAATTACAACTCCCTCCGAAGCTTAAAATCTATCCAACTTTTCATGTAAGCATGATAAAACCTTATCATGGAGATGAGGACGACATAAGTCGGGAAGAACCAAAAAGGGCACTCATTGCAGTAGTAGCCTTCTTCGATAAAGAAGTGGACTCTATCTTGGCAGATCGTCTAATTCGACGAAAGAAAGTACCAAGTTATTGGGAATACTTGGTGAAATAGAAGAATGCCCCGGACATAGAGGCAAGCTAGAAACCTGAAAACTCTTTGTGACAATTCAGAGATGACATAGAGAGGTTTAAGCTTGAAGGCGCGACGAAAGTGTCACGAATTTGAGTAAGGAAATGTGTTATGTCCCGCTCAAATTGTCCCTTAATATCCAAATAAATGGTGATTGCCTAAAAGATATATATTTTTTTACATAGGAAAGTTCTATAATGGCTTAAAAATGTATAAGAAACTAGAGTTAAATGGACTCAACTCAAGCCTTGAAAACTCTAGAATGTTCCAAAATACACTAGAAGGTGCTGGAATATTCTAAAAAGTGTTGGATGGTTCATAAAAAATATGAAAGTCTCTAGAAGCTTTCGAAATATCCTAGAACTTATATAAAGAAACTAGACAATCCTAGAAGACTATAGTTGGCTAAAAGGTCCTAGAATCTTGTAACATAGTGTAGATAAACTAGAACACTCTTATATATTCTAAACTTAAAATGATCTAAAAAATTATGACATAACCTTAAACTTAGAGTCACATTATAAATAAACATTTTGGTCTTCATTTGTAATCATACTTGAAAATCTTGAAAAATCTTTAGAAAAATTGTAAAATAATCTCTTTCTAGAACAATACAAAACATTCTTTACAAACTCTCTCTAGAACAATACAAGACATTCTTTACAAACTCTCTCTAATTCTTATTTTGCTCTTGAATCCTCTCAATCTCTAAGTCTCTTTCCAATCTCTTTAGAGAGTTTTATTCGGGTGAAAAACAGGTTTAGTGCAACGAAACATGCTAAGTACCACACTATCACTATTTGACCTAGTAACAATTTGGCAATTTCTTAACAATCAATGACAATTCATATATATGCTACAAGCTCCAATCATCAGGCACAAATGGAGTAAAATTAAATAAATTTATCTCATAAAATTATACAATCTCATTACTAAATCTTAAAGAGGTAGAATATCTCACAATGTACAAGTGAATTAAAGCGGTATACTAAACAACTCAGGCTAGTCCCTGCAACTCAATTAAATTTATAGCCACTTCCTAAGATATAAAATTAGTTTTATTTTTAAACGTTTAAAGTGTTTTCTTGTAATTTTTGAATTTATACTTGTATAAGAACCCATGTAAAAAAGGGGTCAATGGCACAATTATTTTTGGCCCAACAAAACAAAATATGTTGCTTTGTTTCTATGTTAATCAAAAATTCTAAAGATAATAATACAAAACGTATACTCTAAACTACGGATGGGGACTCAAACCCACTTTCAAAACAAGACGGCACATAAAAGTAACTACGGAAGGTGGCTCAAAAGAACATCTACAATATCGGATATACCCTACTACTGCCTGATATCACAGAGGTTCAAATTCACAGGGAAATAAACAAATGCCTATCCGACTTCCGTAGCTTTCACCTACATCCAGGGCAAGAAGGGCACAACTATTATCGTTTATCAACTCCAGGTAAGAGATGTTGGTTTCTTAATGAGATATCCCCTGTCTTTGCGGAGCAATTTTTTTTGGTTTAATCCATGACCAAAAATATGGAAAAATAACTACAGGCCAACCCAGTATGATCGTCCATTACTGTTGTGAATAGGCGATGCACAGGGAGAAGTTACTGACCACTCATACCATACCTGCATTGAGTTCCACATTATCTAAGTAAATAAGCCCTAAAAATCATATTTTACATAGTTGAGAGAACAAAGTTTCGACGAAAAAATTAAATATAGGTGGATCTAATACTGAATTGAGTGGATAATCAGAACAGATTAAAAACTATCTTGAAGTTCAGTAGGAATATTATGTTTTACATGAAAAGAAAATGGGCATCTTTCAAGCTTCCTTTACTCATAATTACATAAGGTAAGATACACAGTTAAAATGCTTTAATGGACAAAGCATACCTTTGTAGAGCCACAACAACGCCAAAAATGTGCTTCAAGAGAAGAACCAGGATGTACACAGATCGGTGTCCTCAGGGGAAAAAATATGGCAAACCTGCTCAGTAAGGAAAACAAAAGAAAAGTTAAAGCAACCAACCTCAACATAATGTCCACACTGCACAATTACCGACCAAAAAATGACCTAATTAGTGCTTAGCATCCTATGCATACCCCAGTAAGAAAAGTAGCATATAACACAAAGACAGTTAGAAACAGTAAAGTACATGTCTGCTTTAGATGAAGAAACGTGAAACTGAGGTTTTTGTGGTTACAGACACATCAAGGACAAGGCTTTACTAACAAGTACGTCAACTGATTACAGAAGATAAAATGCCATACCAGCTGAACATGTTTGGTGTTGCTGTTGATGGTTCAATCCGAAGATGCACATCTTTGTATAATGTTGCATCAAAATAACCAGCAAATCCTACAGGTAGTAAGAAAGATATCAATATTTCTAGGACAAAAAATATAAGCAGTATTCTGCTTTCTCTTACAAGCAGTAATACCAAGACCGCTTGTTTACTTAACTCAAAATACATACAAGACTCATTAAACATAAGGTCATGTTTGACTACCAAGATGAACAGGTTCTTCAGCATAAAGATGAGGTAGTATCAATTATGGAGCTAATGATAGCAAGAACACTTTTCCTATAGGCAAGGGAAAAAGAGGGCTGATAGCAAAAATACGGCAGTGGTTTCAAGCTTTTTACTCTAAGCAAATAGGTGGTGGCCATGGCTTGAGACATCTTGAAATCTCAAGTGAATCTAGAATAGTAGCCTCTTGTACCCCCATTTCATCCTAGCAAAATAAATGTCACTTAAGAATAGTTCCCACTTGCAGCAAAAGAGATGCATCACTCTCGTACATTCAGTTTATGGAACAAGTCACAAGACATTTGTCCAAGTGCAGTTTACATGCTCAAAAGCTTTTAAAAAGGATCCAGTAGAATATCAAGACATTATAAAGTGACACTTCTACAATATTTTTAAAAAATGATATTAGGAAATAGAACCACACTACGAAATACCATGCACCATGGCTGATCCAGTATTGCTAGGTATCTCAAACTGCAGCTTCTTGTACCGATGATTACTTTTGTTACTTGAATAATTAGGATGAGTAAATGTGAATACCTGCACAAGTGGTAGAAATAAATGAATAACTTAGCTTAAACAATTTGGAAAAACAAGAACCACTAGCAAGAGAAATGATTCACTTATGGTCCTGTGAAATAAAAGCATATATACTCACGAAACAACATACTTCAACGAACAAGTGCAGAACCATATCAGCCTGAGTAGAGGATTCAAATCTTGATAATTTTTAATCTAGCTAGCACCTTACAGTAGGGAGGAGATTACTCACAGATTGAGTAGCAGCAAGCCTTGCAACATTATGCACTTTGACAACATAAGCAGTTTCAAAGTGTACAAGATCTTTTTGTGCCTTAATCTGTAACAATGCAAGCAGGTCTCAAGAAATGCCTGAAGCAGGATATAGATACAGATTTTAACACAAGGAAAAGGGACGTACATCATTAAAAAGTTTCGAAGCAGTTACAGGTTGGAGGAAGCTTGTGTATCTGAAAGAATCACAATAAGAAATATCAATGTTGAAGGAAATCACTAACATGGCATTTTAAATCCATGATTTTGTATCCCAAAATAATAATGTACTAATTTTTTTTTTTTTTTTTGGCCAAAAGTGTTAAAGTCTACGCAGCCATGATTTTTCCCTCAAAACGCGCTTATTAGAAAAGAGCTGTCACAGCCTTATAACCAGCTCTTCTGCTGGTTCCCCGGACGATGTGAGACTTATTTCCTCAACACTCCCCCTCACATCGACAAGGGTTCAGCCCCAGTCGTGGGGTAGTGACCTCTACTGTGTGGTATTCAGGATATGCCGGATGTATCCCTCCACCGCCTAGCTCTGATACCATGTTAAAGTCTGCGCAACCATGATTTTTCCCTCAAAACACGCTTATCAGGAAAGGATTGTCCCAGCCTTATAACCAACTCTTCTGTTGGTTCCCTGGATGATGTGAGACTTATTTCCTCAACACTCCCCCTCACATTGGCAAAGGTTCAGCCCCAATCGTGGGATAGTTACCTCTACCGTGTGGTATTCAGGATATGCCGGGTGTATCCCTCCACCGCCAGGGCCTAGCTCTGATACTATGTTAAAGTCTGCACAGCCATGATTTTTTCCTCAAAACACGCTTCTTAGGAAAGAGTTGTCGCAACCTTATAACCAGCTCTTCTGCTGGTTCCCTCCGATGTGAGGGGGAGTGTTGAGGAAATAAGTCCCACATCGTCCAAGGAACCAGCAGAAGAGCTGGTTATAAAGCTGCGCAAGCCTTTTCCTATTAAGCGCATTTTGAGAAAAAAAATCATGACTGCCCAGACTTTAACAAAAAGTAATGTACACTGATCGTAAAGAGTACAAGGTTAACGAAGCCTAATGAGATTTTCTTTACTTGGTAAACACCTAATCTTTAAAGCAGCATCTAGGAACCAAGCAATAAACACCACATGATCATAGGTAATATACGTTTAGGTAACCTATATATAAGAGACTATATTCAGGGACGAACCCAGCCACTCTCATTATATAATTTTTTAAAAATTAGTCATAAACCACCATAACTTCCATAAGCAATCAAAACCTCCGCAACAACAGTTTGTTTGGAGTATAAAACTAGTACCCAGTTACATGTCCTGTTCAATCAAGAGGAAGAAGACACGATTCTAGCAGCATGAGATCTCGCTTGCATCTCAAAAGAAGGCTGTGATCTAAATAATTGGGGTCACCGCACAGCCATTTTTTAAATGAAAGAAGAAAAGAAATTGGACAGGTTGGTATAATAGACGTACGATGATGGTATTGAAATTCCATCTTGTTTAAGAAATCTCTGGGCTCCATCAAGACATTCTGGAGATAGCTCATTGTCGCCAAAAGAACCCAGCAATTCACTAACCTAAGAAATAATAGCATCTAAAAATATGAGATAAGACAAATAACCCTACTTCCCAAGGGGATGGGGTGGGAGGAGAAAAAGAAAGATATTGCATACCAGAATATCGGCTTTCTGAGGAGCATCCCAGTGACGCATATCACAAGAAATTATTGTAACAACATTTTCCCACCTTTCCAGTTTAACTAAGCTCTATTACAGCAAAGAAAGATTTCACTCGTTCAAGATATTTCAATAAAGAAGCGTTAAAAATGTACTGAGTAAAATAGAGTTTGGAGTACATTGAAATTTTAGTTTCAGAAAATTATATAATAAAAAAATCTAAGAGAACCACATTTTGGACATGGACTTCAATTGACATCTCACATGAAGGGTTACAGCTGCATTTGGATTTTTCTCAACAGCATAAACTTGAAGTTTGCGCCCAGTTTCTTCAGCAGCCTGCATATGAGCAGGAAAATTGAATGCAAGTAACATAAATATGCAACAAAAATATCAAAAGGCATTGCCCGAAAGCTGAAGTACACAAGACAGGAATACCTGTAATGAAGCCCTAACAAGAGGTCCACGGCCTGCTCCTACAACCATCAATACCTTGCAGTACAGAGAAAGATAAGCGTCGTGACTTTCCAACGTAAAGTCTTTTAACTTACAAGCACAAGTAGAAGACATGGATTATAATGACATAAATGACAAATATATAGCTCACAGTGGTAGTTGATGACGTCTCTTCATCACAAACCCTATCCAGTAAAGCTTTGGAGATTGCTCTTTGGTACTATCAAAATATTAGTAAAGGATTATATACTTTATATGATACATTAGATCATTTGCTGCAATAAACAATGGAGCACACATGCAAAGCTCCAAAAGGCAGAAATGGGTAGAGGCAGTTGTCCCAAATGAGGCATGGCATAAGCCTCAAGGTAGTGTAAGGCATCCATAAAATTGAAAAAATACATAAAATTATTAATAACCTATTATATAAAGTAAAAATACACTAAAAATTAAGACCCAAATCATAAAATGTTAGAATAAATAATTTAAATACAAAGTCACAAACCATATAAATAAACGTCTAAAATACAAGTTAAGATTTAAATAAAGTTACAAAACAAGTTTCAACATGAACAACAAATAACACACAAAATATGGTTTAATATATTAGTTATTGTTAGTTTCTTCATCTTCATCCATTGCGTCTACTAATTCAAACCCTCACTCATTAGCACTTTCTTCACTTCTAGTTTCATCATTCGTTAAATCATCATCATATCTAATTCCAATATCTTGCTCATCTTCATCATCTTTACTTACCTTTACCCTTGGTATTTTTTGGTGGATTTTTTTCTTTTAGTTCTAGAAAATCCACAACTTTTTTGATGTCTCTTCTTTCCCTCCAAGTAAAGGTTCATCATCAAGTTCATTTATATCCCTTGGCTGCAAGTTTTTTAACAGCACATCATTCATCATTTGATGGCACATCATCAAGTACCAAAGGATCATCTTCTTTGAGTGTCTTAATTTTTATGTGCTTATGTTTAAGTTTCTTATTATATATAATATAAACCAAAAAATTCATTCTAAGTGTGCTCAATCGGTTTTATGAAAGGACCCATTTCTTCTTTTCTTTTTATTTCATTTTTTTCATTTAATGGCTATTGGGTTTTTATAAAAAAATTAGGCCTAGCTTACAAACAATACAATTTGACCCTTTATTGTTTCATGAAAGAGGCTTAAGTCTTATGGTGCCTCAAGCCACATAGCCTCAAGGCGCTAGCCTCACTATAAAAGGCACAAGCCTCAAATTACATAGATGAGGCACTAGCCTTAAAGCCCTCATCAACAGTCTCGCCTCAAGGCACCACCTTTGTGTGTTTTTTTGAACTATGCTGATAAGTATTTTACACGATCACAAAATAAAATGCGGGAAAAGATATGATCACGGGAACCAAAACCACTTTCGTCACAGAAAAAAAAAGGAGCATGATACTCTTTGGACCATCTCAGAAAATACACTATTAACTTATTTGGTTTTAACATATCTTTAAATTTAATTTGGGAAGAAAGTATAAGCTTATTTACACGCCTTGCCACAAATAATTTGTGAACTACTCATACATGACACATAAAAGAGAAAGTACGCAGGTAAAAAAATTAACATCAAATTTTCTACAGTTAGGTTAATTTACACGCAGGCGGAAGGGTATGGATAAAAACACACTTTCCCCTAAAGTTTTCCTGAATGTCAGCCATACACCTTATCAAGGACCACTTGTCTCTTGAACCAAATAGGATAAGGGCAGCGACTGATATCTGACAAACTTCAGGAAGACTGTTTTACTTGCAAGCTACAAAGGATCAAACACTAAAAGCTCTGATGTTTGTTATTTGTAAGCAAAAATTAATATGCAGGCCTGATAAGTGGGGAGAAAGGGAGAGATTTACTGGAGCATAAATACTAGAACTTAATTTTAAAAGGAGCATTCTGCATCCATGCCATTAAACAGTATACCTGAATGTATTTCACTGTATCCCTTTCAAATGTCTCATATGTTTGAGCCTCCAGATTATCCATGAGAGGCTGCATTGAAATATCCAAAATAGTACAACCCATCATCACATTACAAGAGTGTGGCAAGTCAATGTAGCAAAACTAAATATATCAGTAGTGTCAAAGAAAAAGGTTGAGGAATGTGAACCTGTAAGGGAGACTGCAAAAAATCTCTGTAACCAAGCTGGCATAACACACTGAGTGGGTCACAAGAAAGATTATAGAAAGTAATAAACTTGTCATACAAAGACAAGTAGGGTGAATTTTAACCACAGCCTACCTCAAATCGTTCTTGCTCAGAAAGAGGATCCATTTTCTGATAGATATATGCAACATAATCCAAATATGGCCTCAGAGGATGCCTCTGCAAACCTGAAGTTTAGGACAGTTCAAAATACATGGATACCTGATTATAGTTGAAACCAGTAATTATAGTTATAATGACATGAATCCAAAGGAAATGTGCATGTTTCTGAATCGTTTCACTCAGATAAAGTAAGTTCTATGGAAAAACTTATAGTATTGTGGACAATATACCACTTACTAATCGTGAATAATAGAACTGGAGACCAGGATTAGACTTACCATCTACATTATGGTCACTACGATTGGCAGCTACCTCTAAATTACCCCTCTGAACACAGTGAACAGGTTTCCCAGACATAACAATCTGAAGATATTTACATGGACAAATATAGTAAGGTGAGCAGGCTGGCAATGGTGATATTTGAAACTAGCAAGAAATGATAATTATGGTAAGCATATAAAAACATTTACTAAGTTGTGACCAAAGAAGAATAAACTAACAAACGATGATGAACCAACAAGGAACCAAGAGTAAAGTCACATCAAAATTGTAACAAAAAATAACATACAAATATGATTGACATTGTTTAGAATAACAAGCACACACAAGAAGATTTTTTGGATAGAGAGGTTGTTTAGTTGCCTAAATGTTAAGTTTATGACAGTGAAGAATCACAATTAGGAAGAAAGAATGAAGCCATAAAATTCTCGATATATACCTGTATTGAATGATTGAAAAAATCAGTTACTAGCTTCTGGTGGCGTTTCGACAGACAAGGATGACCACGTGCATTTGTTAGAAAGGACTGGCAGCAAAGTAGCAATAGTGTGGTTATAAATATAGATGACAGAAGTGCAGTAAGAAAAATTGACCATTTGATAACACAAAATACTGAAGATGAAATTACATCAGTATTGATTAGAGCTGCTCTAACAGATTCCCCAAACCAACGTCCAAGAGAAGATGCTGAAGGCAGTGAGCTCCTATTAACAGAAGTTTATACAGCAATTATAGTATTAAATCATTTGAAAAACATCTATATTTAAATACTAGTCAAACAATAAAAAAGGATTCATTAGACTCACAAAATATCAAGGGCAATTGACAAGTGACTGTGATGTTCACAAAGCAACCGAAATGAATTCCATGTCTCCCAGGAATCAATCTGCGTTTAGAAGATAAAAATAAATGATGAAGACGTAAAAACAAGCTTATTCTCAATGAACTACTATGCAGAGTACGAGTGGAACAGCAAACAGAAATTAAAATGTTAGTGGCAACTCAAAAACACATGAGAATAGCTTGTCCAAAGCTACATGACTCACCACATCATCAGAGTTTACATCGATGGAATCCTCATCAGCCTTCATCAATGGAATTCTAAGCCACAACTTTAATAATAAAATAATGAGACATTACCTTGAAACAACTGGATAAACAAAGATAGTAAAACAAGTAACAATAAGTCCTTCAAAAATTTGGGATAAGGATAGTACCTGAATATTATTTAGGCTTTGTAAAATTTGATTTACACACCTAGCATAATTGGCACAGGACTTCTCCTTAGGAGTAGGAAGAAGGCATGCCTACATCAATTGAAAATAATACATTTAAAAAAAACAAAAAAAGCAGAAGAGGGTTATTTCTAAATCGTAACGTATTTCCTTTCTTTTTTACAATATTGAGTTGTAGTTAATATGAAAATTGCAAACTTAAATGTGTTATTCACCTTCTCCTACTGAGACCAAGATGTTTCAAGAAGCGTGCAAATTTTCAAAAAGTTCAGAGATATTCCCAAAACCAAAAGCTTTCTTATGTTTCATTTCTTTTTGACTCTTCAAGGTTGATTTATTATTATTTATTTGTTTATTTTTTTTAACATAAAAGGTTTTTTTACTTGGGGGGAATTCTTAGAAACTTTTGAAGGATGAAGGACCCAGTGAAAAGAAAACTTAAGAAAATCCAATAACCTATTCGAAGTTGAATTTCAATCATAAAAGCATTCAACAATTAAAGGGAAAAGATTTAAAGGTCTATTTCTAACGGTTAATAATACAAGCATTAAAGATACAAGATTAAACAAAACAAACCGAAGGACTGCAGTATAGTACCATTGAATGGTTCCTCTAGCAGATAAAAACTTAACCATTTGATCTTTCAGCAAAACCATTGACCAAGGTATGCCTCCAATCAAATGGTGCAAAATCTTCAAACAGACTAAAAACTTCTCTCAGGTTCAAAAAAGAAGATAAATTTCATTCTATAGATTGAATGAGATACATCCCTAATTACTATTCTCACGGCTATGTACATGGACTCTTCATTTTTCAAAACGTACCTGTGTTCAAAGGACACGATATAGACATGGATATATAGGTGCTTGACACTCCAAATTGGTGAAAATTTAAAGAAAATTAAAAAAAAATAGGCTTATCTAACACTCGAATATGTATAAAAAAATTTAAGATACTCGAGTCCACGTAAACATAATCTCACTGTACTGCATCCTGTATGCATAGAATGTTTCAGATGCACCAAAAAAAAGGACCCTTTGTAAAAAGCTCTTTATGTAACAAACTGTTATCATGAATAAATTAACCTCTTCAAACAATTCAATTAAATTACAAAAACAATCTGTTGGCAGTTCTCTCAGCAAAAATTAAGAATAAAAAATAATAGAAAGTCGGCAAAAATAGCACATGATGCACACCTGCAAAGAGAGATGTGAAGCCCATGTAATCTCTTGCTTGAGAGTTGTTTCAGAATCTTCTCGGAGAATCTCATCTTCAGAATCCAAATCAATCCAAGGACTAATTTTTCCTGAATAAGGTCAGATATGATATAATTAAACAAACAGAAAGTTAAAAGGTCAACAGCAATAGGGCAGAAGATGTGTAATAACCCCCAAAAATGTGCATTTTTTTAGAGCAAGTACAATGAAACACATTTTTATAAGAAACATTGTATTTTATTATTAATAGGAAACGAGCACAAATAGTGTATAAATAACCCATTAAAAAAACGAAAACATCAACCTAATGGTCATCTAGGTTCAACAGAATTCTTTAAGAATAATATGTTCAGAAAAGTGTCGTAAAGGTTCCTAGATTATGCCATTTGAGTCATTTGACTCCTTAGATTATAAATGGTATGATCTAGTCATTTACCTTTGAAAAAAGTGGTCAATTAAGAACAAACTACATTACTTAATTTTTTAAATATTAAAATATTAGTTTCTTTTGCTAAATGATTAAAACGTGATTAAAACGAGTCTGACAATAATAAGGTGACAATATGAAAATAAATTTCATAAAAAATTGTTTTAATATTTTATGATTTTTACTATTTTATTCTAAAATTTTATTGATTTTTTATTTTTTTTAAAAATAAAAATAAATATTTAAATATTGTTTGGTTAGAATATTACTATTGTTGATTTTTTCTTAAATATTTTCATATTGAATTTAACATTTATCCTTAGTAAAGACTCATGTTTTAATTGTGTCTTATTCACTTGACAGAAAAATAATATTTTAATAAAAAATTCATTCAAATAATATATTTTGTTCTTAATTGATCTCTTTTTCTAAAGCAATTAGACTAAAAAATACCGCTTATAATCTAAAGAAAACAACACCAATAACTAATATAATGGACCTATTATATTTAGAAAAAGCACTTGGGATTTAGCAATGAAATAAAAGGCTTGATCATACTTTATGCCCCAACAATTGAGGTCTTATAAAAATATGTGCTTTAACCCCAAGAGTTGTACTTGGCAATGAAACAATGCCTTCCCTCAACACCAATTGAGTCACTCTCACTAAATCATGTGATTTTATTTCCATTTCTCACAACATGAAAACACAACACCCATGAATCCCTAACAATGGTTTATAATTTTGGTACCAAATAGTGTCTTGTACTTTTATTTTGGAGGTGAATTAAATGAAGTAATGTGACTTAATAAGAAATAGTAGTTACACGAGTCTAATCCCATAAACAGAGTTAATGAGTGTTGACGAAAGAGGAGAGCAAGATTGTCACAAACCACAAACATTGGAGGTATAAAGTGTAATTTAGCCTAAATAAAATGTTTAGTTCCACATGTAACACTTTATTTATGAAGTTTGTCATTTATATCAATGAATATAATTATATTGGTCATGTAATTTGGCACCTATTTCGAACTAGGCTACATTCAGATGACCCAGAATGGTCATTAACCAATTTATTTTGGAAAATTGCAACCATTAGGCATTAGCACAAAGTTCCTATCAAGGAGTTCATACCAACTACATGACTGCTCCATTGAGAAGGGCTCAACACCAAGTCTGACCCTGAAAATGGAGGAAGACCATCTTTCTGTATTAAGCTTGGACGGTAAGCTGGATCCATCTGCATCATAAAGATTAAATATTATTGCCCCAAGTAATCTAACAAGAGTTCCATAATGTTTCACCACTGCATCAAAAGGTAAACCATTCATCAATGTCCAAGAATGAAAATCAAGTACTAATTTAGCACAATCTTTGAAAAATTTGGAAAGACGTTTGTAGCGTAAAAAATTTCTCCAATAATGTACCACCAGTGCTACATCATATCTTTGACCAATTTAGCACAATCTTTGACTTAAAAATAATCATCAAGATTTTGTTGCTTTTGTCCTTCGGCTTAGACCACACGACTAAGAATTTCAATTTATATTTATATTTATATTTATATTTATTCCTAAATTGTCCACCTTACACAACTTCTCAAGAAAACTATTTTCAATAATACTCCATTGCAGGAGCTCTCCGGTGATCATACATTCAATAATAGGAACAACATTAATTGTTGCTGTACAACTTCATGTCGTGTCAACTGCTTCCATTAACATAAGGCAATCAAATTCATAAACCCCTTTTTGTAAGCCATCAAGAGCAATATGAAATCATTCACTAACTACGTTGTAGGAGTTTAGCCTCGCTCAGGTACCAACGACAAAATAGAAACCTTCCTAATAACCGTTGAATCACTCATAATTACCGGTTGATTAGGCATCAAAAGTTCATTATTTCTTCAGAATATGGAAAAATTGGAGAAAGAGTTTAAAACTCTAATTTCATTCAACAATAAATATGCCATTACTAGAAATATATGGCTTACATATATATAGTTACCACTTTCCAAATTAAATATTAAAAGAAAATGCAAACAGTAATAAAATATCAAAAAAGGAAAGTATCTTCCTAATAATGACAAATTATTACCATTTCAAAATAATCATAATATTCAAAATTTCCGTTACTCCAAACCAAACATGAGTTCGCTGTTCCTGCTCAAATCAAAATTTATTTGCATCAACTAAGTCTGAAGCTCAAGTTATCTTGTCAATTAACAATTCGTCCAATATTTAAATCAAGAAGAGTTTAACAGCCAAAGCACAATGAAGTGGATATAGTCAATAGCCCTCGAGTGAAGCCACACAATGAAGTAGCTTGACTGCCGAGGGCTAGGGGCTTAGCATTACTCTAGGTGAGCTTACGGACCATTCACTCACATAGTTACACAGTATTTTTCAATTGCATTAAAACCCACCATATTTCACTTGCATTCAATTGGGATACAAAAAAAATAACATAAGAAATAAACCATAACGTACACAAATGAACACGAATAAAAACAAATGCAACAAAAACACGAACCAGAGGAGCAACGACGAAATCGAACCCGCCATTAGAGAGATTGATGGCCAAGACATTGGGCATGTCATCGCTGAACTCTGTCTCAATCCCACAATACCTAGACTCGGATTTGTCTCCAGCCCTTTCGCCAAGAGGCATTTTACCTCAAAAACCTGCAGCTTTCTTCTGCTACAAGCAGTAGCCTCTCAAGAGAGTGGGGTAGGGTCTTTAGCAGGGTTATAGCCGAATTCAACGGAAATGGAGAAGCGGGGTTTTAAGCAGGGGATGAAGGAGCAATTGCTAGGGCTTTGGGCAGGATTTTTTCTTTGCAAGTACACACGTTTTTACTATGACTGTTTCTACAGTAAAATGAGTACGTCAAATATAAATGGGCTTAAAAGTTGCTTCAAGGGTATTTATTTTACAATATTTTTGTTATCAATCATTTTTAATTTGATTTACAAAATAAAATAGTTATTTAGTGACCAAACACCAAAAATAAAAAGTGAGAGAAAAGTATGAAAAAAAATGGACGTAAACTGACGAGCTCTCTGACACAAATGATGGACAAAGTGAGGCATGGCCTTTTAGGGAGGAGGAAATAGATACAAGCCTATATGCTTATCTGACTAAAAGCATCATTACATACTATCAGTCTGTCAAAGACAAGTAGAGATTCAAAAGATTCACTCAATAAATCTATGCAAGTTACATCTTAAACATATTATTATAAATCAAAAGTTTCACTCAAAAGTAGAAGGTTGAAAGAAAATATTATTATTATTATTATTATTTGATTTGGTTATCGAAATAAAAAAAAATCAATATTATAATATTTATTTATTATTAGAAAAAAAAAATATCTTAATATTCATATATTTAATAAAATTTAAATAATATTATTTAATTATTATTTTTTATAAGATAAAATACATTATTGAAATAATTATTTTTCTAAATAATTATCACTTAAAAAAATATATTATTAAAATTATTATTTTTCTAAATAGCATTTAGTGTTTTAAGGTTTGAGATTTGAGATTTAGGGGTTTAGGGTTTAGGGTTTTGAGATTTAGGATTTGGGATTTAGGGTTTTGAGATTTAGGATTTGGGGTTTAGGGTTATATTTGTAAGTTAATGTTTAGGGTTAAAATTATTATTTTTCTATCTAGGTTTTGGGTTTTAGGTTTTAGAATTTGGGGTCTATGGTCACATTTATGGGTTAAGATTTAGGGTTAAAATTATTTTTTTTTAAATAGAGTTTTGGGTTTTGGGTTTTAAGATTTGGGATTTGAGGTTTAGGGTTATATTCGTGGGTTAAAATTATTATTTTTCTAAATAGGGTTTAGGATTTTGGATTTAGGGTTACATTTATGGGTTAAGGTTTAGGGTTAAAATTATTATTTTTCTAAATAGGGTTTTAGGTTTTGGGGTTTAAGATTTAGGGTTTAGAATTAAGGGTTTAAGACTTAAGATTTAGAGTTATATTTAAGATTAGGGTAAAATTGAAAAAACAATATTGAAATGAGAATGGAATCATGATTCCTTAAGGGGGAGAAGAAATTTTGATTACTTCTCTTTTAGGAATTAATTACATTTCATTCTCACTTTTTAAACCAACTAAACATAAAATTTGAAAGAATCAATTTTAATTTCATTACATTCCAATCAACCAAACATGAGATGATCTAGGATTTAAGGTTATATTTGTAGGTTAAGGTAAAATTGGAAGAAAAAAAATTACATGAAAATGGAATCATGATTCCTAAGGAGAAGATAGAAGTCTTATTGTTTCTATTTTAGAAATTGATTTCATTTCATTTCTAATTTATAGCATAACTAAATATAAAATTGTAAGAAATCAATTCAAATTTCGTTCCATTTTTACCGATTAAACATGACAAAATAGTTTTCTTTACTAATAATTTCATAGAAAAATATGATAGATATTTACTTTTTGATAATTAAAAAGGATAAGTAGCATATATTATTTTTAGGTTATTATGGTTAATAAATATCATGATTTTATATCTCTTCCCTTTCATTTTATTTTGAATTATATATATCCATTTTTTGGGTGAGAATGTATATTATTATGTGTTGCATATAGCTTATATTGCCCCTCTTTTATTTTTTCATCGAAGATGTTTCATAGTATTTATATTCAATTTTGTTATGATCGGAGTTGTATATAAAAAGGAAATTGTCCCTCGAACAAAATCTATTTATTTGATTCTATTTTGTTTGATATTTATATATAAATAAATAAAAGATAAAAAAATATAAAAAAATTTAATCAAAATACAACTGGTTATAATTATGTGATGAGTAAGAATATTGATTTTATCTGCTAACCTATTTATTTAAGAGATATTTTTCTTTAATTTTTTTCTTTGGCACTTACATTAGTAAAAGAAATTATTTATAATACTATTAGTGATATGATATTATAAGATAAATTCATTAAATTTGTTGAACATTTGTGTAGAAAACGACAAGGCCTAAAGACCTAACTAAATAAAACAAGTTCTCTCAAAATTGTATTATTTCTTTCATATTTTCATTACAATTATATAGTTATATATAAAGAAATTTTACTCTTTCAATTACTCTTTAAATTAAGGATTCCTTGAATTAAGGATTCCTTGTTTTATTCCTTGAATTAAACTCCTTGTTTTATTTCTTGAATTAAACTCCTTGTTTTATTCCTTGAATTAAGCTCATTGTTTTATTCCTTGAATTAAACTCCTTGTTTTATTCCTTGAATTAAGGATTAATATCCAATACTCCCCCTCAAGCTGGATCCAGAAGGTTTATGGATCAAAACTTGGACAGAAGTTGTTAAAACTGATGAGAAGCCAAGGACTTGGTGAAGATGTCAGCCAGTTAGTCGAAAATTCTTGTATAATGTGTCTAAATTACCTGTGATTGAATTTTTTCATGAACGTAATGACAATCAACTTCAATGTGTGTTTGTCCTCTCGTGAAACATTGGGTTTGATGTTACATGCATGGCTGTCTGATTGTCACAAAATAAGGACATATGAAGAGTTGTAGGAACACCTAAATCACACAGAAGACCTTTAAGCCATATCAACTCACACGCAGTTGAATCCATTGCACGATACTCAGCTTCGACACTTGATCTGGCGATGACAGTTTGCTTTTTACTCTTCCATGTAACCAAGTTTCCACCGATAAATGTACAGTAGCCAGTGGTGGACTTACGATCAATTGCATTCCATGCCCAATCAACATCACAATACCCCATGATTTGTGTGTTGTCATTCTTTTTCATGATGATACCACAACCCACTGATCCTTTTAAGTAGCGTAAGATCCTTTTAACAAGGGTTAAATGCTCAAGTGTCGGGGAGTGCATGAATTGGCTCACAATACTTACAAATATATGTGATGTCAAGTCTGGTGATTGTTAGGTAGATCAACTTACCAACCCGTCGTTGGTAATAACTTATATTCAGGAGTGGTGTGCTCTTCAAACTAGGTTTAAGCTTACTATCAAGAGGAGTAATGGTTGGTTTAGCATCGCTCATGTTAGCTTCCTTGAGCAAATCTAGGACATATTTCCTTTGGTTAAGAAAATGTCGCTTGTGCGAGGTTGTCATTTCTATACCAAGAAAGTACTTCAATATCCCAAGGTCTCTAATTGCAAACATTTGTTAGAGGAACTGTTTGAGGTTGAAAATCTCATCAGCATTATCACATGTAATTATCAAATCATCTACATAAATCATCCCAACCAATTTGCCCATAGCTCCTGTGCGAACAAATAGTGGGAAATCGACATTGCTGCTTTTGAAACCAACACTAGTGAGAACTGAGCTTAGCTTGGCATACCAAGCTCGTGGGGACTGTTTTAGACCATAAATGGATTTGTGTAATTTGCACACTAAATCCAATTCATTGCTTTGAGAATGTCTAGGTGTCAATTTCATATAGACTTCTTCTTTGATATCACCATGCAAGAATGCATTCTTCACATCTATTTGGTACATGAACCACCCCTTGTTTACAACCATCGTAAAATCAAACTATCCACTAATTTTGAATAATGACCATCTTTGGAAGATTTTGATTTTTTTGATAACTTTTATTTTTATTTGTGACTTTTTTTAAAGGATTTAATTTTCATTTAAGATTGAAAAACAATTTTTTTTTACTAAAATGTAAAACAAAAACATGTTGAATGGTCAAGCCTTCTCTTTTAATTTTTTGTAAACCTAACCTTGTATAGTAGCAATGGTGTAACTTGACTGAATCAATGGAAATCAAGGCAAGATTAAGCCATATAGAGCTGAAACCAAACAAAAAGGAAAGATCAGAAAAGAAAATAGGTAAGTACTTTATTCAATTAACTTCCAATCTTTAATTGTTGATGTACACAGTGTGAGGAATGATAATATTGATTTTTCTCATCTTCCTTTGAAATTCTTTTTTTTTTCTTCTTTTTAGATAGATGCATTTCTAAAGAGTTAGAATACATCAATATGTTAAAGGGAAAAAATTTCAATTTTCAATTTCTAATGTTGGTCTTAATTATTCTGTTCAATTTGATATTAAGATGAGAAGGGAGAGAAAATAAAAATAATTGATACATTTCTTTGGGTAAAAGAAAGTTTTGTACTTATGCATGAATCATGGGTTTTTGTTTTTTTAATACGAGGGTACAACTTAAAGCTTATTTTTATAATTATTGTGTTGATTTTATTTATAAAATAATATAGTAAAGATTAATAATGAATTACTTACTTTTTGGTTTAATCGACCTCACTTATATTATTTGTATTATGATGAATCAACGTTATGATCATTTTGTATATAATTATTTGGCCATGAATTAAGTGTTCATTTGAGTTTAAAGCAAAGTTCTAAAAACATCTTTCATTTGAGTTTAAAGCAAAGGTATTATTTACTTTATAGATATGCATTATTTTTTAATTTAATTTATATTTTTTTTAATATTTGTTTATATCTATTAATAAATGATTTTTATAGTTGTTGGCCGAATTTGAAGGAATAACTTTATCTTAAAATTTTAACTATTTGAAATATCCAAATATTACTATTTAAATATATATTTGCTTGAAAAAATCATCAAAACTAATTAAAGTCTTTAATCAAAAATATATTAGAAAGAATAAGTTGAAGTCTTAATTCATATTGTCCTTCTTAATGGATCAACCAAGTTAAAAACCTATTTAAAAACATATTAACATCATCATAAATGAGAAAAATACGTAGCAAAGAAAAATTATACATTAATCTAAAAGTAAGTGATATATTACTCCCAGTTAATTTTATTGACTATTATTTTATAAATATAGTGAACAATTGTTATTTTTTTAAAAATTACATTTATATTTAATAAAATTAACCTGAATCATCACATCATTAATTATTCAAAATCAATATATAATCTCTATAACACATGCCTTACATGTGTACCAAAACTAGTATACTTAAAAAGACTTACTTTTTTATACTTACAGCTTTTAAAATGATTTCATATGGTTTTAGAAGAAAATAATAAGTAATTAATTTCATGCACAAAATGTGTTCTATATGTTCTGAAAATGCTTTTTATAAATATTTTATCGCTTGATATTGAAGTTTTTTTATGGAAAGTTAATTTAGTTTCTTTATTTATATAAAATTCATTTAGTTTTCTAAGTTAGACAATATGTTATTTAGTTCTTTTTAAAAAAAATATACCAAAAAAAAATATTTAATAATTTTGAAATTATCTTATAAAAATTATTAAGGGTATTATCCATCATTTCATTATTTACTATGCAAAATTACATTTAAAAATTTTTATCAATAATTTTTTTATTAATATTATTAAAACTATTTATGTAGTTTATTTTTTATGAGTAAAAAGATTAATAAATATCTTTTAAAGCAACTAAACATATTTTTATTTTAAAAAAATCTAAAGACATTTATCCTCCCTATTTATTACTACCAAAAACACTTTTATCAAAATTGTAAAAATATAAACAAGTAAAACCTTAATAGAAGAAATCTTTTGGTAGCACTTGTGCTGTCATTAATGTGCAAATGACAAAGATGTTAGTTTATAAATATAAGAAACATACAAATATAAAAATAATATCAATATATATACATTAAAGAGTCCACGATAATATATTTATACAATATTTTAATTTATTTGATAATTTATATATTTTTAAAAGCGAGTTATTTTATTTTTCTATATATTTATATTTAATGTAAAAGTATAGAATTAGCTCCAACACAATTATTCTACAATAATATTTTTTAATAATTTTATTCAATTTATCTATCTATTCAGTCCCTAATATATTTAAGATATTACATTTTAGTCCCTAATATTTTAATTCTCAAAATTTAATCTTTTAATAAATTGTCTAAATTTTAATTTCTATCAAATTGATTTTAAAGGTGTTATAATTAACAATGATGTGGCTTGATCTTCAATTCATTTTGTCTCCACATATTTTAAAATCTATAATTTGTTCTTAAATTATGATAAAATTTATAATTTAATTCTTAACTTTTTAATCATACGTAATTAAGTATAATATTAAATTAATTTAACTAAAATTATTAATTTTGATTAAATTTGTGTGATTTATAAACATTAGGAACTAAATATAATGAATTAAAAGGTTAATAACTAAATTTTAATATTTTATATTGGTTAGAAATCAAATGATAAATAATGTTTTTAATAATATGTCAAATTTATGGTTTATGTAAACATATAACTAACTCTAATACAATTGTTATACAATAATATTTTTTAATACTTTTATTTACACTACTATATAAATAGGTATTAAAGTCGGTTCGCTGAACCGACTTTACTCGTATATTTTATGATTTTTTTTATTTTTATTTTTATTTTTCGTATTATTCAATATATATATAACATAAAAAAACTAAAATATAAATAATAATACAAATAATTAAAAATTTAAATATATTTAATTACTTAATAATTAAATTTATTACAAAAACAAATAATGTATATATAATACATATAGTTAACTTAAATTACAAATAAAATAATGTCGTCAAAGTGTAATTATGCGATCGAGTAAGCTTGATTGATTTAGAATCTTGATTGGCCTTCACAAGCATTATGACAAAAAAATAGTTGATCCATATAACAATTCATATTCCCCTACATACATGAGCACGTAAAACATCCATCAAAAAAGCAGTCTAAACTTCAGACATACGAATGAAGAAATTAAATCATTATAAATATTACCATCAAAAAGAGAATACCACGTACAACGACATTTGACTAACTCATAGTAGCACTTTATTAATCATTTGTCTATATATATGAAGTTATCGGGAATCTCTACTAGTATTTTATAATGCTATATATATCTAAATATGAAATAAATTGTAACCTCGATTTCTTACTTGGCTTGTGTGAGTTTTGGTGCCCTTAAACATATGGAACACGTTCATGGGTACCAAAACTCATACAAACCAAGAAACAAATCAGAATTACGTACACCTGATTTGTCCATTTAGAGCTCATTATATCATTAAAAATACTAGCAGAGATTCCAGATAAATTCATATTTATAAATAAATGATGAATAAAGTGCTAATAAGAGTTCATAAGGAAAGTAGGAAAGAGAGATGAGATGTAGTTTGGGCCAAAAATAGGTCCATAAAACAATGTATTCCCCTAAATACATGAGCATATGATTAATCATCATCAAACAAGTGATTTCAGACACAGGAATAGATAGAGAAATTAAATCATTAAAAAATTTACTGTTATGTTGTCATATGCTATTCAAGATCATCAGAATCTTCTCATGATTCTTCTTGTGATGATATAATTTGAACCACGTGTTCTGCCAATTCCTCTTGTAAATCATCAAAAATTTGATGGTCGTAACCTGTCTTGTTCCAACCAAAGAACTACATGTATTTAAAATCAAAATAAGAATATAATTTCATTTATTTACAAAAACAAACTTAAATATGTTAAAAACTTTTATGTATATGGGTAAAAGATATTACACATCATCAATTGGAATTTTGATATTTGTGATGATTTTGCTCATAAACTTCATGGCATAATAACCACACATGATTCCATTATTTTGTTATGGAACCTACAAAAAAAAATGCATGTACATGAATTTTCATATTCGAACATCCTTATTATTCAATTGTAAAATGAATAAAATTATTAATATTGAATTGTACATACCATAACTTTTGTCCATATAAGCTTATGAGATTTTTTAAGGGCAATGCCCCTAAACTTGTTCCATAACTTCCATGCCCTATCAAGGTTTAAAACGATTAGTTTTTATTAAATATTACAAAAAATAATAGAAGAAACTAATATGTAACTATAACTCTTACATTTCAACAACTGCTTTTGTATCTTTACTCAGTTCTATGGAAGCTGAGTCACAGTACCAAGCATGATTATTGAACATATCAATGATTACCAACATCCAATGATCTTGGCCTTGTTCAAACCTTAATGGCCAAGGGATTATCAACTTTTGATTTCTATTAAGCGTTAATGCTCTATCACATAATTGTTTAGCTCTGATGCTAACATCCTTCTCTTGATATTGATTGACATATGAAGAATCATAGAACATTGCTAAATGTGATGAGTGATTATGTTGAAGTCGATAATAGCACGCCCTATATAAAAGATATATATATAATTAGATAATATAAATATAATTATATATGTTCTGCATAAATAAAAGAAAAATAACTAGATTGAGGACTCACCTTGTCCACACTTGAATTATACTTAAATCGATCATTTGATATTCAAATAGTTGCAATAAGCACTTGATCGATATATAAGTTTGGCCGAGGTCTATACCAGAAATTTCAATAGGAAGTGGCACAGTCCATCTATCATTTATGCTAGATGCCCTCCCAACAATAGTCATCAAAGTGCCAAGATTTCTGCTGAAGTTTAACGCATAAGTATGACTATACTTTTTCCAAGGCTTCTTCTTGAATGACTTGGTGCACGATGATTGGCCACTAGTCATAGATTTAGCACAAGATACTTGCTTCATATCTCTTAAATGTGTCGCATTTAAGAGTTCTGGTATAATAGACTAACAAAAAAGTATCATATATGTATTTTTTAGTAACAATATAAGATATAATTAAATAATAGTAGTAAACAAGTGTTATCTTTTAAGTTAAAAAATAGTACCATGTCAAAATTTAGAACAACTTAAATCAACGGCCAAGCCACATACTGTCTAACCGCCTCTTGGACTATGGTAGCATCAGAAGGCATAGGTAGTGGACAATCATGAAACAACGATTGATCAATTATTATTCGCCAATGATTAGGCAAATATTGATTATGAATCATCCAATCATCGCTCAATTGTTGTACCGTTCCAATAGCAACATAGTCCGTTGACGAAGGGTGTTTTAACAAACATTTCATATTCTGTAAAAAAATTGAAGTGTTATATATAAAAACTAAAACATATAATAAGAATTTAAAAATAATAGATTATATACACCAGAAATTAAAATCTTACCACATATGATTCATCAAATAGAGGAGGACTCTCATGTGGGGTAGCTATTAGATGTACATTCTCACCAAAATGTTCATCTTGGTTTGATTTATGGTAAGAATGTGTAGATTGTATTGGAGAAAATGAACCACTACTTGATTGCATATGCATTCCTGGCATATAGTGAGGACCAATAGGATGGCTATGTCCCATACTGGATGTAGTTTGAGCGCAATGAGATTGTGTGGGTGGCATGCCTGGTATGGATGGTGGCATGCTTGGCATGGATTGTGGCATGCCTGGCATGAAAGGTGGTATGCCTGGCATGGATGGTTGCATGCTTGGCCAATATGGCATGCCCTGGTTGTAGCATGATGCCATGGCTGACATTTGTAATGATTGATGTTCATTTAGAGTGGCAATCTCACTCATCACTTAGGCCTTAAAGGAGTTGAATTCTTCTTCAATTTTAGTGTACTTCTCCTTACTTACCGTCCGAGGCTTTTTTTTGGAATGTTAAAATACTCCATATAACCATCATATTGGCTACCTCCCCTAACACGACCAGGATGCTCACGTCCGAATGCATGATATAAAGCATCTCTCCCAGGCTCTTCGATTATTTCACCCCTGGATATTTTTTCTTGAACAACTCTCTACAAATAATAAAGCACACAAACATATCATTCATTATTACATCAATTATTAAATATCATTCAGACTTTTTATCAACCGAAATTACTAACCAACTTATTTAATTGTTCTTCTCCTCGTTGACTCATCGGTCATGCATTCTTCGTTTTAGGAGTCTTTGTTTCTATGTATAATTCAATTCGGGTAACAGGTCTACCCAATTCAGCTTCCTACATAAATTATGAAAATTTTATTAACAATGACATGAAATTAAATTGAGGAAAATAAATATAAAAATATTTATAAATTAAAACAAATTAATAATACCATTCTATATCTAACTTCAGGATTTGAAGACCTCGCAGTACGGTTAGGAAGAATGTTATGCATTTGGACATTCTGATGATCTTCTCTAATAATTTGAAACTCATCTGAACGTCTATAATCCACAAAGTCTTTCCAAACTTGAGGTGTAATCCAGAGGTGTCCTTCAGGGATTTTGTAGATCTCATTCTCATCAAGTGTTTCCAAATATGGAAACACATAATTTTTTGCCAATATGGAAGTATTGTATTCCTTCCAAGTCTTATTTGCAATCTTATAACACTTGCCCTTCCAACTATCATCGATTTTGTAACGATTCTATAAAAACATAGTACAAAAGATTAGATATAATACACCTAATATAATATATATATTGATTATAAAATATAAGAGACTTACATAAATGGTTATCCATATTTTGAACTTTTCTGCATCGTCAACCTCAGACCAATCATTTATATTGATTGGTATACTGGACTTTGCCAATCGACCAATAGAGGATTTCAATTGTTGACCATTTTCCTCTATTGGATTACCAGTAGCATCAAATAGAATAAGTATTCTATCATCTGGGTTAAGTGAAGCATCAGGTATATTCGCCCAACCCCTTCTTTTCAAATACCCCAATGGATCATGTGGATCTACAAGCTCTGTTATCCGAATATCCATGAAATATCTACAAATAATGAAGAAATATAAATTAATTGACAATTTTAGGAACACACATATATATAAGAGTTATTACAACAATATAGAACATACGTTATGTTTAATTAGGTTGTTGATCGTATACATATATTTCTTCACAATCACTTCGAGTCTATGTCGAAGAATCATCATCATCAATTAGATCATCACATACATTAGGAAATTTATTTGAGAAATTACTAATATTGGTTAATGTATCAAGCATAGAGTCATCATCTTCTACAGCATCACAATGGTAAAACTCTTTTTGTGGAGGCGTTAACATAATAGACCATTTTGGATCAATTTGATCGCTCACGTAAAATACTTGTTTTGCATGAAGTGTTAACGTGAAAGGATCATCAGTGTGACTTATCCTGGATAAATTTACAAGGGTAAATCCAAAATCATCTATTTTATATCCAACATTGATAACATCTTCGACCCAATCACACAAGAAAACTGTATCATGGAAGACCTCATAATCCAATTCCCACATCTCTTGTATTATACCATAATATGTTCTATCAGAAAGTACAAGATTAACATCTTTTGAACTGGCAAATTGCATAGTTTGTGCAACCATCTTCACCCCAATATTTTGATTTACTCAGACTTTATCCCTAGCTTGAGTCGTAAACCTGGATCCATTTATTGTGAAACTATAAAATGATTTGACATCGAATTTTGGCCCATGTGCAAGCCATTGTAAACTTTATGATATTATTGGGTTTCCTGAGTTCATCTCGAATCTATGTATACAAAAACAAAAAATGTGTTTAGAGCAAATTTTTAAAACATTGAATAGATCTAGGAAGATACATGCATGAATTTTTGTTTGTGACACTTACATGGTTGCGAAACCAATTAATAAGCACTCGCTTATGTTCATCATACAACCATTTTTCTCCTCCTTTTTTTTTTATAACGAGGATCGATCTTCAATAAGTTTAAATGCATCCTGTAATATTATTAAATATATATTAAGTTATATATCATCATTAATAGTTAAATAAAAAATGATTTTTGCAATCATGAAACAATGAACATCACTTACTCTATGTACGGTTGTGCTTCATTATTATTTACCAAAATGATTCGGTGTGCTTTTTCCCATCGAGTGCGATCAATAAATAATTTCTTACTTCTACTAAGCATAGGGTTACCTACTTGGATCATGTGACGTTCTAAGAACAACTTGTGCGTAGGATTTCCAATTTCAGTGCAACCACTAAAGTATTCAGAACAAAACTCAATGGCCTTTTCAGCAATGTAGCATTCCACCATGCATCCTTCCGATCGATATCTATTATTTACATATCCTTTAAGGACTTGCATATATCTCTCAAAAGGATACATCTACCTTAAGTAAGTAGGGCCACATAATTGAACCTCTCGAACTAAATGAACACATAAGTGAATCATTATATCGAAGATAGAAGGAGGAAAATATTTTTCAATTAGACACAAAGTCTATATAATTTCTTTCTGTAAAGAATTTAACTCGCCAATTGATATAGATTTCTTACATATTGTATTGAAGAATGAACAAAGCCGAATTATTGATAATCAAACATGTTTTGGAAGAATTGATCTAATAGCAACTGGTAATAACTATTGCATTAAGATATGACAGTCGTGTGATTTCAATCCATATAGTCTCTTATCGATGATAGACAAAAAAATTCTTAAGTTGGATGAGTAATCATCAGAAACTTTCACACCCTCCAAAAATTTACAAAACACATCCTTCTCTTTTGTTGACATTGTATATGATGTTGGTGGTAAGTATGTTCGATTCTTATCATTTTCCACCCTTGGTTCTAATTCAGGTCGTATGCCTAGTTTCTTTAAATCCAATCTTTCTTTAATTCCATCCTTTGTTTTTCCAGGTATATTAAGTAAAGTACCAATCAAGCTCTCACATACATTCTTCTCAATGTGCATGACATCTAAGATGTGACGAATGTGTAGGTCTTTCCAATAAGGTAATTCCCAAAATATTGATTTTTTTCCCTACAACCATGGTAAGTCGGTTCAAACTCTTTTTCATTTTCACCCATTTCATTAGTTGACCTCTTTCGTTTCCCTACCTTAGTGAGTTTTTTTTTCATCTTTCCATATCGTTTGAATGTCATCCCATTCAATTTCCTTAATATCTCAATACCTCGCAAAGGTCGAGTTGCATGATCATGATCTTCTTCACCATCGAATGGTTTCTTTTGGTATCTAAACTTGTGTCCAGATGACAAAATCTTCTATGTCTTCTATAAGACATATTTCGTCCGTGAATAAGATAATTTGCAGAAGTTCCATCACTACATATAAGACATCCCTTGTAACCTTTTGTTGCATGTCTTGATAAGTTTCCATAGGCAGGAAAATCATTAATTGTCCATAAAAGGACCCCCTTCAAGTTAAAGTATTCTTCTTTATGTGCATCGTAAACATTTACACCATCATTCCACAACGTCTTTAAATCATCTATCATAGGCTACAAATATACATCAATATCAACACCGGGTTGTTTCGGTCCTGAGATCAATAATGTTAACATCATGAATTTTCTTTTCATACACAACCAGGGAGGAAGGTTGTATGTTATCATAATTACTGGCCAACAACTATATCTACTACTGAGGGAACTATGTGGATTAATTCCATCAGCAGCAATGGCAAGACGAAGATTGCGCAGATTAGATGAAAATTGAGGAGATAAATTATCTACTACTTTCCAATTTGGAGAATCACAAGGATGACGTAGCACCCCATCATCAGATCGATTATCTGAATGCCAAGTCAACATCTTTGATGTATATTTACTATTGAACAACCTTAGAAAGTGAGGAATCAAAGGAAAGTACCAAAGAACCTTTGCAGGCATGCCTTTCTTATGTGTTGTACTCTCATTTGTACCATGCTTCCATCTCAATTCTTTACACATAGGAAAATCATGTAATGTCTCATATTTTTTTCTATAAAGAATGCAATCACTAGGACAAGCGTGAATCTTATGATATTCCATGCCAAATCGACTAAGAGATTTCTTCACTTCATACATTGAATATGGCAATTCAATACCCTCAGGAAACATATCGACTAGTAGATTTAGTAATTTTGTGAATCCCTTGTCAGAAAAACCATGTTTTGCCTTCACATTGTACAAATGAACCAATCTCGACATTTTAGTGTATTTTTTGCATTTTGGATACAACGGTTTTTCGGCATCTTCTATAAGTTTATTAAAGGTTTCGGGATCATCCTCGCGTAATTCATCTTTAACCCCATGAAACATATTTTTTGTCTGTACATTATGATGATAAGATGTATGTAATCCACTCACATTCTTATTTATCTTTTCTCCATGAGTATTATCAATATTTTTTTCATGATAATACCAACATTTATAGCTCAATAGAATACCATTACGGATAAGGTGATACTTAACCTAATCAAATTCATGAAATCGCTCATTTTTATATTTAACGCATGGGCATCGAATCATACTACTTCCAGTATTACTATTTCTACAAGCAAATTCCATGAAACTTTCAACTCCAGAAATATTGTCTTGCTCAATTCTACACTTTGACATCCAAGATTTGTCTATTTTCTATTAATGAAATTAATTAAACATATTACTTAATTATGTATACAATGAATATATTTCAAGTATTATTATATATAAATTTTCTAATTATTAGAATATATATCAAAACATACATAATGCAAAACAATTATCATTTTAATCATTTTACAAAACCATTTCTATACAAATTAAAAAATAAGCAACATGTTAACATGAATATATAAAAACCAATCACGCACTTTGGTTGATTCTAATTTCTAAGCATGTTACTATATCATAATTAAAAAATAATATTAATTATACGTATATAAATAAATTTGTCCACGTATAGTAAACCCACAACATTTCAAATATTATTTCCACATAAAATAAGTCAAACATTATTACAAGCAAAATAAAAAACATACCTAAATCAAAAATTTATACAAAATATAAAACAAACTGAATAATAAGCTGCAAAATTCTACTTAATAAAATATAATTATAAAATATAAATAAATTTATCCACGCATAGTAAACATATATAATCCATCAAACACACAACATTTTAGATATTATTTCCACATAAAATAAGTCAAACATAATAACAAACAAAATAAAAAACATACCTAAATCAAGAATTTATATAGAAAATGGGTATACTTTTTTTTTTTAATATTTTACTCAAAAAAATAGAAGAACTGACAGATAATGTGAGAAGAGGAATATAACTTACAAAATGACGTTACAAATGGTGGTCAGAAGTGGCCAGAAATTTAGAAAGAAGGTGGCACACGGTGTAGATTTTGGGAGAAAATGGAGGGAGAGAGGAAGAAAATTGGATTCTACGTAAAAAATGACTCGAATGTGGATATATTAGGTGGATAACATCGGTTGACGTGGAGAACCGATGCTATCCACGTGGATAATGTCGGTTGATGTGATGAACCGAAGCTACATTACGTGGATAGCATCGGTTCTCCACGTCAACTGACGCTATCCACGTGACGTAGCGTCGGTTCTACACCGAACTGACTTTACACAACGACTTATATACCCCTTTTTGTAGTAGTGTTAATTTTCTATCTATTTACTCCCTAATATATTTAAGATATTACAATTTAGTCTTTAAATTTTCAATTCACAAAATTTAATCTTTTAACATATTTTGTTTAAAATTTTAATTTATATTAAATTGATTTAACAACGGTATAGTTGATTATGTCGTAACTTGAATTTCAATTCATTTTATCCCAACATACTTCAAAATATATAATTTGGCCCATAATTTGTGAAACAAAATTATAATTTTAAGTCGTTAAGTCAATTTAACAAACATTATAATTTTAAATTAAATTTATCAAATTTAAGAATATTAAGAACTAAATAGAATAAATTGAATAATTAAAGACTAAATTTTAATATTTTATATAGGTTATAAACCAAATAAGTATAAAACTTTTTATATAATGTTTATTTGTTTTATTTCTTACTTGTACCTAGTAAAGTTAATTTTTATTTTTAATATTTGACAATTATTTAAAAAAAAATGACAATTCTATAATTTTTACATAAAAATGGGAATTGATTTTTTTAATTTTTAATTTTCTCGTACCATTATTTTAATACTTACATTTTTTATACGTATTAAATTTATTTTTTTAACCAAATTCCAAACTTATATTTTTAAAATGAAATTATTTTATATTTCTCGATTTTTATTATAAAAGGGAATTGATTTTGTTTAAAAGTTTTTTTGACGTGTGTTAATTTCTTTAACAATTATTATAAAACATACATTTTTTCAATCTAATTAAAATTTAGACACAAATTTATGTTACTAAAAATAAATATTTATTGTAAAATTATCATCATAATTATATTTCTCGATTTTTATTAAAAAAAGGGAATTGATTTTATTTAAAAGTTTTTTTGAGGTGTGTTAATTTCTTTAACATTTATTATAAAACATGCATTTTTTCAATCTAATTAAAATTTAGACACAAATTTATGTTACTAAAAATAAATATTTATTATAAAATTATCATCATAATTATATATTTATGGATAAATAATACTTATGCTCACTAACTTGATTCTACACTAAATCATTCAACTCTTTTTCATTAGATTTTATGTGTAAAGATACGGTCCAAAATTAATAGTAGAAATATAAGTCTTTCGAGGATAATTTAATCTTTAATTATGAAAATTAAACTTTTAAATCCATCAAAATTTAACTAAAATGTATATAAAAAAATGTTTTATTAATGTACTATCTAGTAGGTGTCCACCAATTCGGTTCGGTTTTAGGAAAAAAAAAATTAACCAGATCGAACCGGACCATTTGAAATGGTTTTAGTTAATACAAATTGGACCGGACCGTTTGATTTATAAAACTATTCAATCGGATCCGGTTCGGTTTGGTTCGGTTTTTGGACACCTTTTAATGAGAAATATTGTGAAAATTTTAATATATTTATTAAACCGGTTTAGTCCAGTTCGATCGGTTTAAACCGGACCGAACTATTTGAAAAACAGTTTTAATAAATACAAATCAGATTAGACTATTTGATTTTTAAAACTGTTCGATCCGATTTTATGATTTGGTCCAATCCAGACCGATTTATAGACACCCCTACTATGTAGGTGAGCATACATGCTATTAATATTATAAAATTTATAAACTATTGTATATGACATAGCCCGACCAAGTTATAAGATGAGTCGGCCAAGTTAAGATGAGAACTTGAGGATTAGTAATTGGCTAATTAGATTGATTAAATTCCAGCTACAACCTAAAAATCTTGCATTATATCACATATAGTTTGAAATTAGACCACAAGTTTCCTTTGAAATTTGATATACTATTATAATTATATTTGTAAACCTATGTTACAATATTATGCTAACACCAAGTGACTTAATGGTATGTTCATAGATTTTTTTTAACAAATAATATATGCTATAAATAATATATAATTTTGAAAATATTAAAAAAAAGGTAAATATATTTTATTTGTTTTTCCCTTCTTTTTCTCATTTTTCCATTCTCTATTTAATTTTTTCCTCCTTTCATGATCACCTTTCCCAAATCTCGCCCATTCCACTATTAAATGGTACCTTCTAAAAGCCATGTGGCAAACATATGTAATATCTTTGTATCATTCTAGTGTTGTTTAACACTAACAGTTTCATGGTGGAAATATAGGCGACATAATGGTTGACATAACAGTTTATGTACACGTATTTCTCTCCCCTAAATATGGGTGTTCATCACATGGAAGATATTGTATGTTCAACAATACTAATAATTAGTGTGTACCTCGTGACAACACCACGAGGTAGTGGCTTAACACGATGACTTTTCACGGTTAGAGATTGTTGGAAAATATGAAGTTTATTAAAAAAAAATTTAGTAAAGCCTTGTCCCACATTGCTTTTTTACAATATTTAAAACATGTATAAATAGTGAATAGTTGGCTATTGGGATTAGGCCCCAAGGGGGTCCCACTTTTGCGGAAGGGGAGAGGACCTAGGCAAATGTGATACCACACACAAGCATGCGCCCCCGCCGCAGACATCCATCAGACCGATCGGCTGTGTCGTGCCGTGTCGAGCCAAGTTGAGTCCGTGTGTGTGAGGCGAGGTGGATTTTTTTTTTTTTGGAAAAATATTTATTTTAAGGAAAACTTTTCCACTTAGAAAAATGGTTGTTATATATATATTTTTTCTCAGAAAAACGACTGTTATTTTCTTTTATCAGAATATGACCGTTAAATAGCCGTTTCTCTTCTTTATTCAGAAAAATAATTGTTTCTCTTCTTTACTCGTCATTACTCAGAATGGTTGTTACACTCTTAATTCCCAGACATTACCATTATTATCATAATTTCCACACAGTTTCTAAAACCTATAAAAAGAGGGTTTTAACTCTCAGTTTTAACACAACAATATGCAAACTCATCGCCCTACGAAAAACAATTCTCTCTACAATTCTAAGTTTTTTTAGTTTTCTGAGCAACAAATTTTCAGGTGTAGCATTCCAGTCTGCATCAGTGTAGTGAAGTTCTGAGATAAGATTCTGGGCTATTTTATCCTGAGGACGACGGGGCTGTGTTTGCTTGCACAAATTGGGCAAAACCGCGAAACGTCTTAAAAAGAGCGACCTAATCCGTGACTCAACCCAAGCAGTTCACACCAGGTTATCAGTAATATTGTTTCAGTACTGTTATTAACAAACTTATTTCAACAATTTTAAGACGATTTCTATCTACCATGTCTATTGAAATTATAACTGGTGATCTCAACAAATCATTCCATTTTGAAGGCCTACACTTTAAAAGATAGAGACAAAAAATGTTGTTTTTCTTAACCATGAAAAAAGTCGTTTATGCTCTTACTACTGAAAAACCAATATAGTCCAATCCTTCTACTGAAGCTGCAATTAAGGATTTAGACACCTGGATGGAAAATGATTTTCTATGCAAAAATTATATTCTTAACGGTTTAGCTGATGACTTGTATGATTATTATAACTGTGATAAGTCTACTAAGGAAATTTGGGAAGCACTTCAAAAGAAATATAACACTAAGGAAGCTGGAACTAAGAAGTATGTTGTCAGTAGATACATGAAGTTTCAAATTATTGATGGTAAATCAGTGGAAGCTCAATCACACGAACTGCAGAAGATAGCACAAGAAATAACTTCTGAAGGTATGACTTTAGATGAAAAATTTCAAGTAGTTGTTATAATAGATAAATTACCCCCTACTTGGAAAATTTTAAGAATACACTTAGGCATAAAACTAAGGAATTTTCTTTAGAAAGTCTTATAACCCGTTTAAAAATAGAAGAAGAAGCTCGAAAACAAGACCAAAGAGATGAAGTACTTGTAGTCTTAAATAACAGTACCAATAAGAAACCCTCCTCTACAATGCTAAAACATAAAGGTAGAAATATGAAAACTCATAATCATAGTAATAATCAAAACCGCAACAACTAAAATAGAAATAGAAATTATCCTCCCCAGAATGGACCTCAACCCCCTTAAGGAAGAACACATTCATGTGTTATAGTTGTAACAAACTTGGCCACTTGGCTAGGAATTGCCAGAACAGGAATCGTTCAGCCCCACACGTGAACCTTACCGAAGATAAACTTATTGCTATGATATCTAAAGTCAATTTTGTTTTTGGATCCGAGGGGTGGTGGATGGAAACCGGTGCTTCTCTCCATGTATGTTATGATCGAGACATGTTCAAGTCCTATTCCGATTCTGAGGACATGAAAGTATTGTTAGGCGACTCCCACTCCACTAAAATTGCTGGTACTGGTGAGGTGGTATTGAAGTTTACCTCTGGAAAGACTGTCATCTTGAAGGATGTTCTGCATACTCCAAAGATGAGAAATAACTTAGTTTCAGGCTACTTCTTAACAAAGTTGGGTTTACTCAAACTATAGGGGCTGGCTTATATACTATAACTAAAAATAATATATTTGTTGGGAAAGGGTACGCCACTGATGACATGTTTAAATTAAATGTTGAAATCAATAAAACCTCTTCTTCTGCTTACATGTTGAGTTCTTTTAATATTTGGCATGCTAGACTTTGTCATGTTAATAAACACATAATCAAGAACATGAGTAACTTAGAACTAATTCCTAAACTATCTTTAAATGATTTTGAAAAATGTGATTTTTGTAGTCAAGCTAAAATAACCAAAACTTCACATAAATCAGTAGTTAGAGAATCTAAACCTTTAGAATTAATTCATTCTGATATATGTGAACTTGATGGAAATTTAACAAGAAATGGAAAACGCTATTTTATAACTTTTATAGATAACTGTTCAGATTACACTTATGTATATCTAATGAAAAATAAAAGTGAAGCATTTGACATGTTTAAGATATTTATGATTGAGATTGAAAATTAACTTAATAGAAAAATAAAAAGGTTTCAAAGTGATAGAGGCACCGAATATGATTCCAATATCTTCAATGATTTTTATAAAACTCATGGAATCATTCATGAAAAAACTGCACCTTATTCTCCTAAAATGAATGACAAAGTTGAAAGAAAAAATAGAACTTTTACTGAATCAATTGTTGCAATTTTATTAAACTCTGGTGCTACTTCCCATTGGTGGGGAGAAATTTTATTAACTGTTTGCTATGTGATAAATAGAGTGCCTAAATCTACAAATAAAATTTCACAATATGAAATTTTGAAAAATACGAAACCTAATTTAACTTATTTTAAAACTTGGGGTTGTTTAGCCTATGTTAGGATCCCTGATCCTAAAAGAAATAAACTTGCTAGTAGAGCATATGAATGTGTATTCATAGGAAACACTGTGAATAGTAAAGCTTATAAATTCTATGACTTAAAAGATCATGTAGTTATAGAATCAAATGATGCTGACTTCTATGAACATAGGTTTCCCTTTAAATTTAATAATAGTGGGGGCTCGTCTTCTAGTAGTTTACCCATAACTAGAACTAGTGAACAAACTAAAGAATTAAACACTGAAATTAGAAGAAGTAAATGAGCTCGAACCCTTAAGGATTTTGGGTCTGATTTTTATGCTTATACCTTAGAGGAAGATCCCCAAACTCTTAAAGAAGCATTATCTTCTTTAAATGCCAACTTATGGGAAGAATTCATAAATGATGAAATGGACTCACTTGAGTATAATAAGACTCGACATTTAGTTGACTTACCTCCTGGTTGGAAAACCATTGGATGTAAATGGATACTAAAAAAGAAATTAAAACCCGATGGTACTATTAAAAAATACAAAGCTCATCTTGTAGTTAAAGGGTATAGGCAAAGGGAAAATGTAGATTTCTTTGATACCTTTTCACCAATTACATGAATAACTTCCATACGTGTACTTTTATCTCTCACTACTGTCCATGATTTAGTAGTACATCAAATGGATGTTAAAACTGCTTTCTTAAATGGTGATTTAAAAGAAGAAATTTATATGGATCAACCTGAAGGTTTTGTTATCCCAGGTCAAGAAAATAAAGTTTGTAAATTAGATAAATCTCTTTATGGTCTAAAACAAGCACCTAAGCAATGACTTGAAAAATTTGATAATCTAGTTATCTCACATGGATTCAAAATAAATGAAAGTGACAAATGCATTTATTATAAATTAGAAGATAATATTTGCACTATTATATGTTTATATGTGGATGACATACTTATTTTTGTATCAAATATTTATGTTGTGAATAATGTAAAAACGTTGTTAAGAGTTAATTTTGATATGAAAGATCTCGGAGAAGCGAGTGTAATCCTTGGTATAAAGATAACTAGGTCTGAAAAGGGAATTTCTCTAGATCAATCTCACTACATTGAGAATATCTTAAAGAAATATAATTACTTTAACTGTAAACCTGCATGTACTCCTTATGATCCTAGTGTAAAGTTGTTCAAGAACACCGGAGACGGTGTTATACAAATTGAGTATGCGAGCATCATTGGTAGCTTACGTTACACTATTGATTGCACTAGACCAGACATAGCTTATGTTGTGGGACTACTATGTAGGTTTACCAGTAGACCTAGTGTAGAGCATTGGAATGCTATTGAAAGGGTTATGAGATACCTTAAAAGAACTATGTACCTTGGGTTACATTATAAAAAGTTTCCTACTATTTTAGAAGGATACAACGATGCAGATTGGAACACTTTATCAGAAGACTCCAAAGCAACTATCGGCTATATATTTAACATAGGTAGTGGAGCTGTTTCTTGTAAGTCTAAGAAACAGACAATATTGGCTCAATCTACAATGGAGTCTGAAATGATAGCACTAGCCACTGCTAGTGAAGAAACAGGCTGGCTAAGAAGTCTATTAGCTAAGATCCCTTTGTGGGAAAGACCGATACCAGTTGTCTTGATCCATAACGATAGTACCGCGGCTATTGCAAAGATTCAGAACCGTTACTACAACGATAAGAGACGACAGATACGTCGTAAGCATAGTACTGTTAGAGAATTTCTCTCTATGGAGTGGATCATGTACGTTCTGATGAAAATTTGGAAGATCCTTTGACGAAAGGATTACCGAGAGAGAAGGTTTTCAAAACCTCAAAAGGAATAGGATTAATGCCCTTAGAATGAAGAGTCACTTGTGATGGTAACCCAACTTATAAACTGGAGATCCCAAGAAATAAGTTCAAAGGGTAATAACAAGTCATGAAGTGATATGAGATGTATCATGCTATTTTTCAAATCCAATTCTATATTGTTAGAAGCATGAAGTCCTGAAGCGATAGAAAAGGATGAGTTAATTGTTAAGCTCTTAATGAGTTCTATACTCTATGTGGAGTGGAGTACATAGCTACAGGAGTACTCTTGATACACTTACCTATGTGAATTTGGAAGTGTGGCCGCTTCCTATGAAGATTTTTGGGGCAAAATTTACTAGAACGTTCACTATACTGGGATACACGTGCATGGCTGTAAAGCACAGACTTTTCGAACTACACCTTGGAAAGGTTGTGTGTGTGATGATTGTTAGAGATAGAGTTCAAAACTATGAGTTACTCTAGTATATTCTAAAGTATCAACACTATGCAAAAGTTTATGTCGATAGACACCTTTTCGCTTATGCATAATCTTATAATTTTAATTGATCGGTTACTCGATGAAAATTATTATTTTTATATAAAATTCAAATGAGGGATTGTTGGAAAAGATGAAGTTTATTAAAAAAAATTTAGTAAAGCTTTGTCCCACATTGATTTTTTACAATATTTAAAACATGTATAAATAGTGAATAGTTGGCTATTGGGATTGGGCCCCAAGGGGCACCCATTTTTGTGGAAGGGAAGAGGATCTAGGCAAATGTGATACCACACACACGCACGCACCCCCACTGCCGATGTTCGTCCACCGATCGGCCGTGCCAAGCCGAGTCGAGTCCGTGTGCATATGTGTGAGGTGAGGTGGTATTTTATTTTTTTTGGAAAAATATTTATTTTAAGGAAAACTTTTCCACTTAGAAAAATGGTTGTTATATATATATTGTTTCTCAAAAATGTCCGTTACTCGTCTTTACTCTCAAAATAGTCGTTACTCTTCATTACTCAGAATGAATGTTATGCTCTTAATTCTCAAACATTACCGTTATTATCATAATTGCCACACAGTTTCTAAAACCTATAAAAAGAGGGTTTCAGCTCTCAGTTTTAACACAACAATCTACAAACTCATCTCCCTACGAAAAAGAATTCTCTCTGCAATTCTAAGTTTTTTTTAGTTTTCCGAGCAACAAATTTTCAGGTGTAGCATTCCAGTCTTCATCAGTGTAGTGAAGTTCTAAGATAGAGATTAAGATTTTGGGCTGTTTTATCCTGGGAACGACAGGGCTGTGTTTGCTTGCACAAATTAGGCAGAGACGTTAAACGTCTTAAAAAGAGCGACCTAGTTCGCGACTCAACCCAAGAAGTTCACACGAGGTTATCGGTAATATTGTTTCAGTACTGTAATTAACAAACTTGTTTCAACAGAGATAGTGCTAGTGCATTAGATGGAATCGATTATTAAAGTATTATATCACTTAATAATTTTCACAAATACATGCTAACCAATGATAGTTCTCAATCACAAGGAAAAGTGTAGACTTTGTAGTCAAGAAAAGAAATATGGACTAATGGTAATCGTTTAAATTCTACTAGTCTCAACGTTTACACAATATGCTGATTCTCTACCAAGTTTAGTTGAGATTTGAATCAAGTTTGATTCAACAAGAATTTTCCTTTACCATGAGATTTCAATTGAGATGAGAGTATGGATGCATAATAAGACTAAACTGAGCATATCTTTGCTTTATTGTCATATTGTGTGTTTGATGTTTTGTTAAGGAAACTAATTCTATACCATAACAGAGACATTACTGTTAGGAATGAATTTAGAGGTAGATTAGGGAATAGGAGAATAGTAGAGGAAGAGAGGTAATTGATATAACATTTCTTGTTCTCAATTCCATAGTTCCTTGGCTATATATAACCTTACAGATTACAGTGTAAGAAATAATAGAAAGGGAAATGCAGGAAAGTAACAGAATGGTAGCAGGAGTTACATGTTGTCAAATGGGTTGTCCAGAGAGTATCTTTCTAACGGTTTGGGTTGGTCCCCTCCTCTGCCGAGTCTCGTCCTTGCCTTCAGCGCCGTGCGTGGTTCCTTTTCTGCGCCTCGGGTGCCCACATGCTATGCCAAGCACCCAAGCGTACTTATTCTCATATCATTCCATCCCTCTTTTAGAATCCTTGTCCTCAAGGATAGAGTGGAGGTATGAGTTGGTATGATCACTATCTGTGCCTTTGGATAGGCGCAAAAAAAGTAGCCCTGAATTGACTTTGGAGCAAGTTTATAGTGCCATGGATGGTTGCCTTGACGCTAAGGTAAAGCCTATTTGACATTATTTTTCTTTCAATTAGATGCTCTTCCATTAGCTGTCGCTTGTACACCTTCACCCTTTTGATTTTCGAGATCATTGATACTTGGTAAGATCCTTTAAAGTGAGGTCTATTACCACAACCCACCTGATAGCGCATCAACACTAAACTGCTCAAGGTTGGAAAGAACTTCACTGCTTGTTTGTCCACATTCTGTTCAGAATTCTTAGCACTTGGGTGAAATGACAAAACTTCTTTCTAATCTCTATTACAATTTTTGTAAGTGAGTCCAACAACCCTTTAACAATTGAATATGCACTTGCAACCATCTCAAGCTCCACAACATCTCCAGTGACTATGTCACCCATAGCATGTTCCACCATGAATCCTCTTGTGATGGATGGTAGTTCAAGCAGTAGATAAGATAAATTTTTATCCACTTCAACTACATATCCACAATCAGATCTTGTGCACACTCTCGCATATGCCTTAACATGTCTTGGCTCAACCAAAGACGATACAGACATACCATACATGACCTCTATATTTAAGACCATAGGCCAAAGCAATTTGTTATCAGGAGAAGGTGGAATTGTCATTGTTTATTTACCCACCAAAACAATTATACCACTTTCACTACTAAGACTGCAAGAATTGTTTTCACTTGGGACATGACTACTCATTCTACTACTTGAATTGTTTTTTGCAGGTGAAGAGTACATAGGTAGTAACTGTAATGCCCATTGAACCACTGAGGTTTGCCGAAGGAAACACCTATCTTGATAGTTTGGTCGTATAGCCAGACAAGGTATTGGCCAACCAGGTTTAACTTCAGGCCGTTCTTTTATTAACATAGAAACTGAAATTGGTATTACCGGTACTCTCTGCACTGGCACTACAGCTAAAGAGTTGTTGTTTCCATTATTAACTACAAAAGACCCTTTTTTATTGATTATAAGATTTATCATGCAAGGAGAAAACTAATGTATTGATTGAGCCGTTCTGTTTAACACTACTTTCTTTACCACTATTCAGAATTGTTGTGTCAAAATACTGCTCCAAAGATTGGCTATGACTCCGATCTTGAAATGTCTCCTTCCTGACCATATTAGCATTGCCATTGTTTTGAACTTTGGATGATTTTTTTAATGTAAAGCTAAAAACAGCAAAGAAACCATTTCTGGGATGATCTTGAACTTCTTGAGGGTTATAATCACTTGTAAAAGAGTCATATCTCTTGAAGACAACTTCCCTGTCTTTCACAACCAGAACTCCACAGTCATTTGGTAGCTCCTTAGCACAATACTTGGCAACAGAGGTTGATGACAGATTCTTATGATGGCTCACACTGGTTCTTACAATAATCTTAGTAGCAGAGTAAGATTTGGTTTTTTGAACAACAATTTTCTTGCTGGATGTAAGTCCGCAACCCTTAAGCTTGAGATCCATCTGTTTCAATTTATAGAAACCCTCATACTGATATATCCTTCCAACTTGACTGTTTGAAAGCTACCTTAAGAATTCCCATCTATGGGTCTTACATGAAATTAATAACATTCTTCCATGATCACTTCCTTTTTTCCTTATCAGAACCCAAATCTCCATTTTCATATAGTGATCTTTGAAGATTTCTATTAGGCCTATACTCATAAGTAGGGGTTCTAATACTCTTTTCAACACAATAGCTCAAAATAATGACCAAAAATGATGATCAAAATCCACCTAGAATCTGCAGCTCATTTTGAAACCCTCCCTCTGTTCGCAAAGGCAAGTCTTCCAACTTTTTCATAGCAAGTATAACTAGTATAACCAGAGAAAACTCCTTCATGGAAGAACAAGGGAACCTAATAACCAAGGAATGTAAGCTGGAAATGTTTTCTTCATAGCAGAGAGAGTTAATGTTCATGAAGAACATCTTCTTCCCAGCCCAATTCTTTTCAATAATCTGCCCCTAAGTGTTTTATTATTACCCATAGAAGAAGTTAGGGTACTGATGTTACCTCTATGCAGTGTTATCTTAGCCTTAATCGTAGGCTGATTAGGAAGTGATGAGTGCTCAATTACCATAATTTTATGCATATTAATTGATTTAAAATATATCTATTTATATGATTTTATCATATATTTATATAAATTTGTCTTTTTTGGAATCACGTGTATTTTTATTGTTTTTTAGGTTTTTTCGCTTAAAAACGTAACTTATCATTTTCTACGAAATGATTCGTGCACTTACGAGAGTTTTATAAATATAAAACCGATTCTGCCAATACGTTTTTAAGTTACAGTTTTAAGCGAAAATACCTAAAAAACAATAAAAATACCCGTGATTTCGAAAAAGACAAATTTATATAAATATATGATAAAATCATATAAATAGATATATTTTAAATCAATTAATGTGCATAAAATTATGGTAATTTTAGTGCTTTTTGAGCACTCATCAGGAAGGCAGGGTGAGATGGAGATCTCCTCAACGTTAGAGAAAACTCTAGAATGCTTCCACGTTCTAATCGTTACTGGAGTTTTTGCATCACATTCAGATGACTCCAGAACGACGAGGGTTCCTTCTGGAACAACCTCAAGACTTCGATCACGCATCATAACTACAAAGGAATTACTGGGATCGAACATACGGCCTCCTCAGACCTTATTTCTGATAGTTCTCTGACCCCCTTTACGAACACCTCTACCAAAAACTCTAAGCCACCTGTGCAATTTCACGCGACTGATATCCTAACGAGATAAGCACCTTAATGAGCGAAAAACGACATCGTCGATTCTTGCCAATACTTTGGTTTTAATATTTATAAAACTCTCGCAAGTGCACGAATCATTTCATAGAAAATGATAAGTATACTCCCAAGGTCGATCTAAGGAAGGAATGTATGTGGTACTTTATGTGCCAAAATTAGGGGTACTACAACCAAAGCAAGTTTCTTCAAACTATTTTTGGCTTATTTATGCATGATAATGTGGGAAATAGTAGGTGATGTATGGAAAATCTTGGTTCCTTGTTAGCCTTAAGCATGAAATAATGAATTAGTTTCCTTTCCACTACAGTAAAATAAAGTATGAAGCAACCGTAATGCTAAAAAATGCATATTTTGCAAAGAAGCACTAAATCATGATTGCCTTATACTCAGAAGAAAATAGAACAAAACATTAAATAAATAACATTTACTCTATAAAGGACGTGGAACTTTAACTCACTATTGTGCATGCGGTAGTTCCCACATATGAGAGCATAGGACTGAATTGGATCCTTGGGGAAGTAGATGGTCCACAACAATTTGATTACTTTCAGGAGTGCGAGTACTATCATTGTGAGGTGTCACGACTCCTGTGGTTAATCAAAGCAGTGTTCCCAGCACTAATGGATGTTTGCAGTTGTTTTCTCTTTCATAGTCTACAGATTGTTGAACAACTTCATCATCATTACTCTTGCTTGCTAGAGCATTGATAGTATATTTGTCACCTAAGTACATTTTCAGTCCTGATTCTGCACTCATCTTGGATGTTAAAAAAGTTGCAGCTGCAACCTTTGTCACTAGGTCAGGATCATATCTCTATGAAAGAAGTCTTACCTTAAGTACATGATGTGAAGTAATATGCAGCTTCAAAATTGCACTATTGTACATATTATCTGATAAATCTTATCACGATGATCTATAGACAACAAAAGTGGGACACTTAAGTCGGCACTACAAAACTACATTGAGATAATTTGAAGTGTGTCAGGAATAGATCCAGATTCAACATAAAGCTGAACTTTTCGTAATTTTATTTTACATTTTTTTATTCACACAATAATTTTTAAGATTTTCTTTCATCCATGTTTTAGCTTAGAAATTATCTTTGTTAAAGTTTCACCATCTTCTTAATAGTTTCACAAATTATTAATTTCTTCTAGATATTTATTTAGACTCAAATGTACATTTAAGCTTACAAAAAGATTCCATAGATTAATGTATTCACTCCCTTTTAAGTATTGGTGGTCTAATTGAATCAAGTGTAATTAAGAAAGCATAACACAAGGTAAATTAAGATCATAGTACGACCAAAAATACAATAAAAAATAATATGTTTAATTTAACACATTATATTTTTTGAATGAAAGGTTACCGCTGATAGACCACAGAGGTACACCAAGAAAGTCCAACTAAGTTGGAACCTTCGTAGCACCCATATTTATCTAACCTATCAATTATGAGTATTATTAAAATGATGAAAAATAATACAAATTATTTCTCAATATATCCTATAATTAGGGCTACTGTTAATAATCTGAAAAAACAAAAGCGTTAGCGAATGATGAGGCATCCCACCACCAAGTCGCTGTATAGATACTAGATGTCATAGAGGTAATACAATCAACTACATCGTTGTCCTCTCTAAAAAAATGGGAACACTAAAAATCCATATGAATAATCTTTTCTAAATAGTCAACCAAAGCAGAATACCATCTTCATAGCATCGATAACTATCTAATGCAAAAAAGAGTCACCACATTATATAAACAAACAACATAGAAAGAAAAGATTTGTGATAAACAAACTAGTGATAGTGTGCCTTACATACTCTTGTCTAGGCTAGCAACATGCATTAACCAGGTAAACACCATATATCATTATGTGAATCATGTAATCATACTAACTATAAAAGATTTTCAATCACTTCAAGATCTCTTATATGTAAACATATTTGTTAAATAATTAATGCACTATCACAACATTAAAACATACATAACACATCATGTAATGTGTAAATTCACTTAGGATTTGGCTCCTATGTGGTAATATCCACGTGTTGTTTAAGATAACTGCTCAATAGTAAGTAATTCACTAATCAATTGGAGCACCATACTCAATTATGCCTAAATTTCCTATACTTATGTCAGCACAGCAACTGCGATCCAATTAGATCCAAACTCATCCTTAAAACTTCATAACCACATAACATGATCAACTATTAATGGCTCAACCTTATAGTATGCATACTGAACTTTGGTGCTATTATCACATAGTACCTTCACCAATAGGAATCATTGTAGCATTACAACATCTAACCGACATATGACACACTAACTCTGAAAGTTGTCAATACATAGGCTCCCTGTCTATGGAAATAGTTTTGACCTTGCAACACCCAATTGACATATAGCACACCACCATATAGGCTTTTCACCTATGAAAAATATTACACCCTTGTAACTATCAACTAACACACAACAATTCAATACTAAAAAAATCTTCAAAATGAAGTGCATCTTCACTAATTTACATACATTTTAACTTTTAACAAATCCTCACTAAGTCTCACATTTTATACATGCAACCCGAAGTTTAGATCCTAAGTGAATAGATGATGTGTTATGTATGCTTTATTGTTGTGAGAGTGTAATAATTATTTAACAAATATGTTTACATATAAGAGATCTTGAAGTGATTGAAAGTATTTTATAGCTAGTATGATTGCACGATTGACATCATGATATATGATGTTTGCCTGGTTAATGCATATTGTTGGTATGGATAAGAGTCTATGAGGCACACTATTACTAGTTTTTTTTATCACATATCTTTCTTTCTATTTGTTGGTTGTTTATATAATGTGGTGACTTTTTTGTGTATTATATCATTATCGATGCCGTGGAGATGGTACTCTGAGGACTTTGACGCTATCATAACAGTCTCTTCACCAATAGGAACTGTTGTAGCATTACAATACCCAACCGACAACGACACACTAACTTTGAAAGTTTTCACTACATAGGCTCCCCATCTATAGAAGTAGTTGTGACCTCGCAACACCTAGATGACACACAACACACCACCATATAGGCTTTTCACCTATGAAAAATATTGCACCCTTACAACTATGAGCCAACACACAATAATTCAATACTAAGAAACTCTTCAAAATGAAATGTTTCTTCACTGACCAATATACATTTTAACTCTTAACAAATCCTCACTAAGTCTCATATTTTTTACATACAACTCGAAGTTTAAGAAATATGAGAGATGCTTATCTAACTTCATCGATGCATAAAAACTAGATATTCAAATTTTGTATTTATAAAAAGCTTGCAAGTGCACAAATAGTTTGTAATAAGCAATAAGTATACTCTCAATATCGTCTCTCGAGATATTACGATTGTTTTAAAAAATTAATATATTTTCTAATATTATTAAGAAATTAAACAAATCTTAAACACTCTAACAATTTATTGGTGGGTGAACGAAATTATAAAGTCAAAATTAAATTATATCTAAAGAAGTGCATAAATTAAAATGATAAAATTAATGATAGTCGATCCTAGGATGATAGATGTATATGGGATTTTAGCGACCATAATCTTTCAGGGACATCAATGATTCAAATAAAAAATAATGTTTATTGATTTTTTATTTTCTTTTAAATAAGCAAACTCCCACGATAATATCAAGTTCACATAATTCTTAATTAATCAATGACTTATTGGATCAGGTTTGAAATTGATTAATTGGCAAATTTGAGAAAGATATATAAATCAAGGGTCTTAATTAATTAATAAATTCCTTTGTTAGGATTCAAATTAATTAATCGATAAATCTAAATAAATATATTCTTTTAATTATAAATCAATATTTGATCTATCATTGATTTATAATTAAAAATATTTTTTTAACCAGCGAATTTAATCTCATTTAATCAATAACTTTCTTAGTTGGAATTGAAATTGAAAAATGAAATTAAATTAAACTCTTGTTCACTTACGCATAATTAAACAGAGATGGTTTTTCTAATACCTAATTCTAACATATTTTATTTAATCATAAATTAAGATTTGGTCCATCATTAATTTATAATTAAAGATTTTAAGAACATGAACAAGAAATAAAAGAAACTCATATATATTCAAATCATAAAAATATTTTTCTAATCGTTAGAAGCAAAACTACTAAAATCTCATATATAGAATTAGCCAATCATAATTAAATTAACCAAAAAATATTCAATTATGAAAGATATTAGAGTACAAAGGGAAATAAAAGATATAACAATAAAATTATCACTTCTTGATAAAAATGATTTTAAATCTCTGAATGGGCCATTACTATTTTCTTCAAATTCTTGGATCATTTTTACAATTCGAGGGTTTTTTCTTTGTATGGTGGTGAAATGACTAACCTAACAAATAGTCTAAAACTAAAACTACAAAAGGTTGGAAAATTGTAAAACAAATGCTATTCTACATCATTCCATACTCTTTAACTCTCTTGTGCTTGTATGGTGTTATTTTGTATTTATAAGAGATAAAAATGAAATTAGGATGTGATTAGGGTTGCTAGTACTTTGGTGGAGATATAATTAGTGTGCACCATATGTCAAAAGAATATGATAAGTTGTAATGGTTAAAAGGATATGATAAGCCGTGATAAGAAAAAAAATGCAAAACTTCCTTTCTAAGTTAATCTACATGTCATATTCTTTGTAATCTCCTAGGATACACATAGAGTATTTCAGGTATGATTCTTCATGTGTTGATCAAGTTATATATTAAAGCTAAAAATACTTAATACAACAGAAAACACCCATAATTTTGAACATTTAGATTTGCGTAAGTAATAATATAAACATGCATAATCAAACCTATTTATTCACATTTAAGTACAATAAATCACAAAATATTAGTGTTGTTCAAGCACTTATCACAACCTCCAACCAACTTCTTACTAGCCTCTAGCAAGGAAAGTGATCTAAATCATTTTCGTATATTGATACGGTAATATTTAACATATGAAACAAGACTTTAAATCCCTAGGTTGTCCTAGTGAACGAGTTTAAGTCATGTGAGGGCTTTCAATGATGATATCCACGAACATCCTAAAATGAAAAAAAATTAAAACTAAACAAAAAAATAAAAACAAACAGTAAATGATCACCACATAAATTGTGTATGCAATGAATACGCAAGTATACTTACCATAACAAGTAATATAATGATAAGAAAATATTGTTCCCAATGAGATTTGTTATTAGAAACTTATTTTTAAAACAAAAATAAATAAAATCAATATTTTTGGTCTTTTTATATTTTAAGGAAGCAAAATTAAAATAACTAAAAGTAAATAACAATAATTAATTAAATCATATTTGGTAACTAAGAAGATATATGAGAAAATATTTAGGAATAATTAATCTCTCAATTTTCTAAACATGTGAATAACTAAAATCCTCCAAATATAATTATAAATTAATTACATGATCAATTGAATCTAACTTGATATGTATTCCTCTCAAGTAAACTACACATATATATAGTAATTAATTTAATCACACTATCATGCCAATTAAGTTACATACTACTCATTAAGTTTATCAATTATGAATTATATACATAATTTGATATGTATTCCTCTCTAAAGTAAACTACACGTATATATAATAATTAATTTAATCACACTATCATGCCAATTAAGTTACATACTACTCATTAAGTTCATCAATTATGAATTATATACATAATTTGATATGTATTCCTCTCTCAAGTGAACTACACGTATATATAGTAATTAATTTAATCACACTATCATGCCAATTAAGTTACATACTACTCATTAAGTTCATCAATTATGAACTATATACATAAGAATCATACATCTCTACCTAGAAACTATGCATGTTATTTAATCATGACAAATAATTAAATAGTTTTCTCAAATCTATTTAATTTCCTCTATAGAGAAATTATTAACCAAACAATTAATAGCATAAAAATCAGATTAAATAATATAATTAAATTATAATTATAATTGGGGTAAAATATTAGATCATTACATGGTGAAAATTGGGTTCATAAGACCCCTATATTAATAAATTAACTACACATATTTGTGTCCATAAAGCTCATATTTTTCATAAAGAAAGACATAAAAATTGATAAAAAAAATAGTAGAAGAGGAAATACAATCAATCTCTTGAATTGTAGTGCTAATCTCTTGAATATCCACTAAAATTGTATCTCCTTTGGAATTTTTTCTATATTTTTCTCTCTTTTTAGCTCCAAAAATTGATCAAAATTATGCTAATTAATGGTGACTCCTTAGGGGTTTATGGGGTGATTAGGGGCTTAAATATAGCTCAGGTATAATCTGGACCTTCAGATCAGTTTTAAATCAAGGGTTGAGATCAAAACAAGCAAAATTAACAATGCCATCCAATCATAGTGGGACATATGGCACATGGAATTTATTGGATGAATTAGATGGCGACGCGTGGTAGGGGAGACTAGTCCGAGTCAACGTATGCTGAGTCAGTTCCATATGGTGCAATGTGATTTACGGATGTAGATGGCATGGCGCACGGACAAAGTAATTGTATGGAAACACATGGCATGCACTACTTCACTCCTCACATGCATTAATTTACAATTTGTTGTTCCTGCTTGCATGGCAGGCCATGTGACAATTTTTGATTGGTCATACGTTAAAATTCATCAAAAAATCCATAAAAATTTCAAAAAATCCCAAAAAATTCTAAAAATTATATTTTCAAGTATTTTTACTAAAAGGTTTGCAATTTAATATTTTTATCCCCAAAAATACTATTTATCGAATAAAACAAGTAAATATCAAGTAAAAAAATATGCAAATGACTCTACTATCATAGAGTTATCAATAAATAAATAAAAAACTAAAGTTAAAAATAACAAATTAAAAATTAAAATAAACAAACTTCTTATGCTTTAACCTTTTTTCAATTCATAATCAAATCTCAAGTATAAGTTAAATTAACATTCCAAAGATTCGTAGTTGTTGACTCTAATCTCCATAAATCGTACTCTTAATGTTACACTCATCCTATAGGTTCAAGCACTCAACAAAGATATATGAGAATATAAGTTATGTAAAGAAATGAGCTATTAGGTTCGCATATGATTAAACAAAAAAGGCTTAAAAGGTGCATAACATTGATCTTATGTATCAATTAAAATCATTAAGCTAAAATGTCAAGTCTATTCCATAAGATGAATGAAAATGTAACGACTTCAAGGGAATTTATTTTCTATTTTTCTTTTGTAATAACCATTTCATTACCCGAAGAACTTTAGGGTCATAGTAATTAGTTACACTGATTATTTTCTCTCTATTTTTTTCTCTTTCTTTCTTTCTCTCTCTCTCTCTCTCTCTCTATATATATATATATATATATATATATTCTTTCTTTCTTTTTCTTTTTTTTAGAGTGGACCCATGTACATATGTATAGTTTAGTGAGTGGTTAAATTTTGGCTCTTTTGTTAGCTTTAGGTATATTTTTTAAGAAGTTAAGCATGAATAGTATATGTATACACTTTCAATTTCTATTCAAATCATTCAATCTAATCAATGAAAATAATTATATGAGACTTCATCAAATGTTAAAGATCCTAATATTTAATGCAAAATTTATAGAGATCATTTGATAATTTAAAATAATAAGAAAATTGTTTAAAGGAGTAGAAAAATATTATTATTTAGAATAAAACAATATAAGACTTAAAATATTATCTCACAAGGTAGTCCACTATTTGATTCATAAACACCAAATTTGGATTCATCTCATTCTCAACATCCAAGTATGAATTATGAACTATAAATAAAAAAACTAATTCTCATAATATTCCTTGAACATGTTTAGGACATTAAACAAACAATACCAAAACTCAATTATTCACTTTAAATTAACTAAAAGTATGATAATATCGCAAAAAAATATAAATTGACCTAAATATTTCTAAACAACTAAATAAACTAAATAAATACCAATATAAACATATATTTAATAAAAACCTTAAAAATGTCTAATTGCATGTGTAACTTTTTTTTCTATCCTCCAACCTAGAATTTACATTGTCCTCAATGTATCAAATATAAATTAAAGATAAAGAAAAAAAAAAGAAAAAAAAAGTTACCCCTTTGTCTTATCTCAATGTGATTACACAAATGATGTGATGCATCTATCATTTAGTTCATTAGTATCACATAGACAAAATGTTGGTATTTCTCGTAAATCACATCTTAATAAACATCTATGAATTTAACACTCCTAAGTAAAATAAACATGGGCTCTCATTAACAGAATAAAAAATAAATAATAAAAAAGAAAATAACAAAAAGAAACAAATTAAATAAAACGATAAAAGAAATAAAAATAAATTCAAAAATAAAATAAAAGAAAATTTTAACAAAAATAAAAATAATTAAAAAACAAAAAATAAATAAAAGAAAACAAGTAAAAATAAAAATAAACAAAAATAATTTTTTAATTTTCTTAATTGTTTTTAAATAACCTACAAATATTAAGGAAAAATCACAAAAGAAAAATCACAACTATTTACAAAATCCCAGAAATAAAAAGAAAATCACATAATAACAAAATTCACGAAGCATAACTAATTAAATAAAAATAAATAATTTAAAACATCAATTACCCTCATAAAAACTTGATAGTCAAATTTTGTATTTATAAAAACTCAAAAATGCACAAATCAATTATAATAAGTAATAAGTATACTCTAAAGACCGTCTCTCAAGAAATTGTAGTGATTTTAAAAAGTTAATCTATTTTCTAATATAGTGAAGAACATAAACAAATCCTAAACATTCTAATAATTTGTTGGTGGGTGAACGAAATCATAAAGACTCAATTAAATTATATCTAAGAAAGTTGATAAATTAATGACAATTGAACCTAAGATGATGGATGATATTTTAGCGAGTAGAACCTTTCATGGACAAGCCAATTTAAATGATTCAAATAATGAGTTATATTTATTGATTTTTTTATTTTCTTTTAAATAAGCAAACTCTAACAGTTATGGTAAGTTTACACAATTCTCAATTAATTCATGGCTTACTGATGAACACAATCGAAATCGAGTTAACAATATTGGTTTTACAAATACTTTGGTTTTATATTTGTAAAACTCTCGCAATTTTATAAAAAATGATAAATATATTCCTTAGATTGATCTAAGGAAGGATTATATGTGATTTTTAATTTATTATTTAAACTCATAAAAACAAAATTAAATATCAAACATCGTATCACGATATTTTGATTTTTTTTGTGTTTCCTAATCTAATAACATAAAAAAACATAGATGTGGATTCAATAAATAATTATGTAAATTTTTATCATTCTTAACAGTAGAGTATTTATGGATATAATAATTAAGTTAATTATGCTTTCTCATATTATTTAGGTATTAAAGATATAAATTAATATTTATTAATTCTCTTTTTTATATAAATACCATCTTTGGTGAGTTTAGATATTCTTTGTGAATTAAACAAATCAATTAACACTTATTGGTGGGGTCGATAATTAATTTGGTTAATTTAATTAATTTCTTTTTTTCTAAAAAATTGAATATGTATCATTTAAATGCTACATTTAGTGGAGTTAGACATTTTAAACTTTATTCATGGTATTCAAATTAAACCTAAGAATTTAATTATTCAAGTATTAACTTTCAAATTTTAAAACTATTACTGAAAATATGTTATCAATACATTTTCGAATAATAGTTCTTATAAAAACTGTTCTAATAGAGTTTCATTCTAACTATCCGGCGATTGTACCAATAAATAAAAAAACAATACTCTAAATCAGACTAGATACTTAAGCCTTAAAATCTAATTTTTAGATTTAATTTTGTAATGAGAAATAATATATTTCTCTCTAACATCTTTAATATAAAATCTTGAATAAAATAATCAATTTATTTTATAGAAATGTTTTACCTATTTAATATTTCATAAGCATAAAAATGTTATTATTATATCATATTTACAAATAGCCAGCCATTTTAAATTTAATCACAACCAAATTAAATATAACATATAAAAATAAAACAAAAAATAACTATAAATAATTAATTTTAAAATTATACCTGAAAAGAATCTTTATAGAACTTTGATGCTAATTTTGTTCCTAGAAAACTTTTAAATGGATTTTCATTTCCGTTTATTGAATAAAAAATAGAAATTTACAAGATCATAGCTAGTTTTTCTCAAAAAGAGAAAAAATTTAAAACTAAAAAAAACTAAGAAGACTTTCTAGAGAGAGAAATTTTCAAGGATCTTGGGGGAATTATTTTTTACAATGAGAAAGAGGATTGTAGGTGAACAAATGGCTAAAAAAATGAGAAAATATCTCAAAAATTGGTCTTCTATGCGTTTGGATATGTTGGCATGCATGTAGGGGCATTAGATGGTGTGGGTATGTGCGGGACTTGGCGGATACGTGTGGACATAGGAGTGAAATGTGCATGGCTGCTTGTAGGACAAGGTTAACATGTGCGTGACTATGTGCATGACAAGCACTGGCATGCACGGGCATGCGCGGGACTTGGCATGGTGTGCAAAGCTCAGCGTGGTAGGCAGGTTGGGCTCTACATGGCACATGCGGGTGTCGACAGATTGGGGCATTTTTGACAGTTTTGACAAAAGTTTCCATTTTTTTTACTTTTCCTCATTTTTTCTTAACATATTTGTGAGGTATTGTCTCTAGTATTTTTCTTCGAGTCTTTAAATTATTTTTGAATGAAAATACCTGAAAAACAATAAAAATACCTGTGATTCTAAAACAATATTTATATAAAAATTTGATAAGATCATAAAATATAAATCTCTTTAAAAAATTAAAATACATTAAATAATAGTTATTTTAATATTTTTTCAACACTTTCACAACCCACAACCAACTTTTTACTAGTCTCTTTGCAAGAGAATTGATAAAAAATAAAAAATAAACTATCCTAAATTACCTTCGTGGGTTAACATAGTTGCATTTAGCGTATGTAACAAGCCTTTAAATCCTTGGGTTGCCCTAGTAGATAAGTTTGAGTCTCGTGAGGGTTTTCAGTAATGGTACTCACCAACATTGAATTAAATGTAAAAATTAAAAAGAAATAACAAAAATCAAAAAATAAAATTATAACAAAATAAAAACTAAATAAAATAAAAAATTAACTTAAAAATAAAACAAAACAAAACATAAAAATGTCTAATGCCTTTTAATCTCATTTAAGATCATAATTAAAATCTAAATTATAAGTTCTTTTTAACTTCTTAAACATTCATAGTTTACAATAATAATTAGTTGAAAATCATTTTCATATTTTATTTAAAAAAAATTTTGATTTAAATTTACCCAATTTCACTATGGGAGATTCAAATTCGCTTCGACTTTATCCTTACAAGTCTATATTCTCAAAATATTGAATCCTATGGATTCAAACACTCATACTAAGGCGTATGCAAATAGAGTTTATTTTTAGAAATAAACTAATAAGTTTGCATCCTTATAAAATAAGAAATATGCAAAATAGTGCATAACTTCGATCTCATGAAAGGAATCGTATGTATAAATTATAAAGATATCATATAAATTATTTTCATACATTTGTCAAACTTATTAAGAAAAAAAATCAAGATTTTTGCCTTTTAGAATTGTTGGAAAAATAAATACAATAACTTCTATTGGAATTATTCCCTATATTTTTTTGTACTAACCAACTCTAACAATTGTTTAAGGGTAAAAAGGTCTTAGTATGGAGACTATACTATATATTTTTTATTTTTTAAGATATTTTTCAAAATATTATTTTAGAGAGTAGACCTATGTACAAATTGTACATTTTTGTAGGATTTTTGTAAGTGGTTAATTTTGTGGCTTTTTTGTTTGATTTTGTTTTAGGTAACCCTAGATATGTATTTTTTTGGTAGAAGTTATGGATGAATGAGATAAAGGCATAAATATCAGTTTATACTTAAATAATTTAATTTGAGAAAATGAAAAATAAATATACGATACTAAGATGAGAAAATTCATACATTCAATGCTAACCTAACAGAGATCATCTAAAATTTTGAATAAATAGAATAAATATTTTGAGTAGAAAGAAAATATTTTACTGAGAATAAAGAAAATTAAGGCTAAAATAATATCTCACAATGGTAGTCTCCATTATTTGATTCCTAAACACTGATTTTGGGTTCATTATAATTTTCACACTTTATCATGAAATATTACTTATGACAAAAATTAACTAATTACCATATACTCTATGATATGTTTTCAAAAATTAATCTAATAGTGCAAAAGACTTAATTATTTACTTAAATTTGATTTAAAGAAATGATAAATTTTTGTAAGAATTTTTTTAAAACTAATCATAAAATTCTAAAAATTATTAACTCATACAAAGAAAATAAAATCAAACACAATAAAAATGAAAATATGAACATAAAGTTTTTTGAAATTAAGCATGGTAACTTTTTTCCATCTCTAACCTAGAACTTATATTGTCCTCAATGTAACAATTTTAAATTAAAGATAAATAAAAAAGAGAAAAAAAGTTAACTATTTCATGAGAATGTGCATGTAGTTATGGAGAAATGCAGGTACATTCATTACATTCATCATTAAAGTCCACACAGATCGATCGTTGTGAACTTCTTACTTCTCAACAAATATTTTTAGTTTTAATAATTCTAAAATTGTTCACATGCAATTAAACTAAAATAAACAAAATAAATTAAATAAATAAAACAAATAATTTATTTTTACCTAAATTGATGAGTTATCTCCCATCTAGAGCTTAGTTTAACATCTTAGCAAGACGTAGCTTAGAGAGTTTCATTTTAAATAAACTCAATATCTCCACATCATAGAGTCAATCAAACCTACATGTAGGACAAATTTGTCTACCTATACTTTTTAAGTCATGCCTTATGGATTTTCAAAATTTTATTTACTTAAAATTAGGGGCATGATTGTAGGTTTTAGATAACCCATTTCCAGGTGCAAATCAAATAACTAAGGAATCAAAACACATTTATACTTAGATGTAACAAAACAACTATCTAATTTTATCATAGATTATGATTAAATTTTTGAAATTTTGGAGATATCTTCAGAATTTTTTTTAAATTAATCTAACACTAGTATTAAAATAAATATTAAACAATAAAAATAAAAATTAAGTAAAAGAAACAAAAAAATAAACAAATAAAAGAAAAATAAACAAATAAAAGAAAAAAAATAATAAAATAAAAATAATGTTAGTAAAATAAAGAAATAAAGAAAAAATAAAATAATTATATAGATTTTACAATATATATATATATATATATATATATATATATATATATATATATATATATATATATATATATATATATAATACAAATAACTTTTATAAATTTTTTGATACATATAATTATACATACTTAAACTATACATATTTATAATACATCTATCATATAATACAAACATATTTTTTTTAAAAATAAATATACATGATTAAATTATATAGAATAAATATTTATAATACACTTTATCTAATATATAATACAAACATATTTTTATACAAATAAATATACATGATTAAATTGTATAGAATATAATACACTTTATCTAATATATAATACAAATACCTTTTTATACATGTTATATCATATAATATTTACAAGTTAGTACACAAAAGTAATATATAATAAATAAGTAAATATATTTTTAAACTAAAATTAAAAGTAAAACTTAAAAATTAATTAATTTTTATTAAAAAATAAATTTAAATTTAAAATTAAAATAAAATTAAAAAATTAAAAATCAAAAAGTTTTTTTAAATATTTTTTAGAAAATAAAATAAAATAAATTTTAATTTGTTAAGCTAAATAAAAAAAATCAAAATTATTTACAACACAAAAAGTTTTTAAAATTTTGATAATAATTTAAATATGCTATTCCTTTCTCGGTAGTGGTGCCAAAAAACTTGATGAACTATAGTTAACACAAATTTCACCGACAATGGTGCCAAAAACTTGATAAAACAAAATAGACATCGGGTTAGCAATACCGGTCTTACATATATTTTGGTTTTATATTTATAAAACTCTCATAAGTGTACAAATCATTTTATATAAAATGACAAGTATACTCCTAAGGTTGATCTAAGAAAGAAATATATGAGGTTTTTACTTTATTAGTCAAACTCTTAAAAACAAAATTAAATCCTAAATATTCTATCATGATATTTTAATTTTTTTTGTGTTTCCTAATCTAATAACATAAAAAAATATAGATATGGATTCAATAAACAATTTTAGAAATTTTTATCATTCATAATAGTAAAGTATTTATTGATATAATAATTAATTTAATTATACTTGCTCATATTATTTAGGTTATTAAAGATATAAATTGATATTTATTAATTCTTTTTTTATATAAATATCACCTTTGGTGGGGTTAGATATTATTTGTTAATTAAAAAAATCAATTAACACATATGGGTGAGGTCGATAATTAATTTGGTTAATTAAATTAATTCTTTTTTTCTAAGAGATTGAAAATGAACCATTTAAATGACACATTTGGTGGGGTTAGACATTTTAAATTTTATTAAAGGTGTTCAAATTAAACTTAATAATTTAATTATCTGAGTACTAACTTTCAAGTTTTGAAACCATTACTTAAAATATATTATCCATACATTTTCGAATAATGGTTCTTATAAAAACTTTTGAAATAGAGCTTCACTCTAACAAATAAAAAGACAATACTCTAAATTAGACCGGATAATTAAGCCTTAAAATCTAATTTTTAGATTTAAGTTTGTAATGAAAAATAATATATTTATCTCTAACATCCTTATTATAAAATCTTGAATAAAAACAAAATCAATTTATTTTATAAAAATATTTTACCTATTTAATATTTCGCAAGAATAACAACGTTATTATTATATCATATTTATAGATAGCAAACCATGTTATATTTAATTTTTATCACAGAAAAATTAAATATAACATATAAGAATAAAATATAAAAATAACTGTAAATAATTTCTTTTAAAATTATACCTAAAGAGAATCCTTAGAGAACTTTGATACTAATTTCATTTTTGGAAAACTTCCAAACATATTTGCATTTCCGTTTATTGAATCAAAAATTAGAAATTTACTAAAGCATAACTAATTCTTCTAAAAAATAGAACTTTAAAACTAAAAAAAATAATAAAGTTTTCTAGAGAGAGAAAGATAGAGAGAGATTTTTAGAGATCATAAGGAGATTATTTTTACAATGGGTAAGAGTGTCCTTTTATAGGTGAGGATAAGGCTAAACAAATGAGAAAATATCTCAAAAATTTGTTTTGGATGCATTTGGACAGGTTGGCACGTGTGTGGGGGGCATTGGCTCACGTTGGACTCTACACATGCTCGCAGATAGGGGCATGGATCTCAGCGTGACATGCTCTTGGCTATGCATAGGACAAGATGGGTATGCGAGTGACTGTGCAAGAGACAAGTGTTGGCACGAACGGGACTCGGCATGGTGCCTAATGCTCGACATGATGGGCAAGCTTGAATCAGTATGGCGCGTGCAAGCGCGATGGATTGGGGCATTTTTGACCTTTTTGATTTTTTTGATCTATTTTGTCCAATTTTTCCATTTCTTTTTTACTATTTCTCATTTTTTCTCAACATATTTTTGATGTATTGCCTTGAGTATTTTTTCTTTGAGTTTTTAAATTATTTTTGAACGAAAATACCATAAAAACAATAAAAATATACATGACTTCAAAACAACAAATTTATATAAAATATAATAAAATCATACAAATATAATTATATTTAATCAATTAAAATACATTAAGTTATGATAATTTTAGTATTTTTTAAACACTCATCACTTATTGAGTCGCGCTTGAAATTGATTAATTGGAAAATATGAGGAAAATACATAAATCAAGGATCTCAATTAATTAATAACTTCTTTGATTGGGCTTGAAATTAATTCATTGATAAAACTAAATTAAATATATATTTTAATTGATTCATCGTTAATTTATAACTAAAAATATTTTTTAACCATCAAATTTAATAACATTTAATTAATAACTTTGGCTTGAATTTGATAAATTAAATTAAATTAAACTGTTATTCCCTTATGCACAATTAATCACATATAATATTTCTAATGCCTGATTCTAAATATTTTCTAATGATAGTACATCATTGATTTTATAATTAAAGATTTTAAGAGCATGAAAAAGAAAGAAATAAAACTCATATTTATTCAATTCATGAAACTATTATTTCAATCGTTGGAACCAAAAACTATTAAAATCCCATATATAGAATTATCCATTCTTGATAAAAATGATTCAAGATCTTTGAATGGGGTGTCACTACTTTCTTCAAATGCTTGCATCATCTTTGTAATCGGAGGGTTTTCTCTCTCATGAATCCTGAGAATTTGGGTATATAGGGAAATGCAATTTGAGCTACATTGACAAAACCCAATTTTTATCCCACTAAGGCCCGCATTTGGAGAAATGTTTTTTATAATCCTACCCACCCACTAATATACACTTATTCATTCAAAATCAACTTAGTAACCCAAGCCTTTACACTATGAAGCTTCTCCACCAGGAGCTTTACAATTCAAGCGACCATTTCAATTTTCATTCCCAAGCTTTGGCCAACATTTTTATTCTTAGGTTGAACTGATATGGTAGTGGTATTTTACCCAATCAAACTGGTCCATTTACCTTTGCATACCATCTTAGTGTCTCAAAATTTAATTAAGAAGGGAATCAGGCCATTGCTGTAGTATTCCAGCAACAAAACAAGGGCATTTTCTTTACTCTTTTTTTATTTTGTTAAATTCATGTTCTTGTTGAATTTTTTATATTTTCTAGTGTTTTTTTTACTTGTTTGTAGAGAAGACACTACCTGATTTAATTTTGGGTGGTGGATTACTTTTGGTTATGATATGGTTTGGGTAAGGGTGTTAGTTTGATTTTTGGCTTGTTGGCTATGGCTTGTTTTAATTGCATTGTTAAAAAACAATTAGATGCTTTGATATTTTAAAATCTAATGTGGCTAGTTTTTGGTTATTTATTTTTAAAATTTGATTTGTTAACTTGTTAGAAAAAGCACCTTTTGTAGGTGTAAAGGATGAATTTGATTAGGTGTTGGTAAAGACTTTCAAAAGCTTGTTTAAAAATGCTAAACCCATTAAAATTTGTGCAATAACCATGGTTTGATTTTGATGTGAACCTAGAGAGAGTTAAAATTGATGAGTGATTGAAAAGAACTAATATTTTATGATTTTATTGAACTTAAATGTAATGAATAGGTTTGATTATAACATGTTTATTCTATTATTTATGCAAATCTATATGTTCAAAATTACGATTATTTTCTATTATATTTAAGGTATTTTTAGCTTCAAATATATAACTTAATCAACACATGAAGAATCACACATGAAGTACTCAATTTATAGCCTAAGAGCTTAAAAAGAAAGCATGTGAATTAACTTCGTAAGAAAGTGGATATATTTTGTAGCTTATCATACTTTTTTTTAACTATCGTAGCTTACTCTATCCTTGTAAATATCATAACTTATCCTATACTTATAACTATCATAACTTATCATATTCTTTTGACATGCGGTGGATAATAATATTATCTCCACCAATCTCTGCTATAAATAAACACATTATGTTCTAGGTTTGGTAAGCTTTCATATTACAACTTTTTAGTAGTCGTTTTTAGTTTTTAGGTACAACGAAGAATTTAGGTTAGCCAATTGTATAGATACAGAGAGGAAATTATCCAATTGTAAATATGGTCTAAAGATTTGAATTAGGTAATGATAGCCCATTTAGAGATCTGGAATCATTTTTATCAAGAAGGGATAATTTTATTGTTATATCTCTTATTTTTCTTTTAATTTGATGTCTTTAATAGTTGAATTAACTTTTGTTAATTTAACCATGATTGGATAATTCTATATATGAGATTTTGGTAGTTTTTATTGTCAATGATTGGAATAATTATGAATTTTATTTATTTCTTGTTCATGCTCTTAATATCTTTAATTATAAATCAATGATGGACCAAATCTTTATTTATGATTGAAGAAAATATTTTAGAATTAGGCATTAGAAAAACCATCTATATTTTAAAAAAAACCATTTGTATTTAATTATTCATAAGTGAATAAGAGTGTACTTTAATTTCATTTATCTATTCAAGCAAGAATAAGGAAGTTATGATTAAATGAGATTAAATTCATTGGTTAAAAAATAACTTTAATTATAAATCAATGATGAATTAAATCTTGATTTATAATTAAAATACTATATTTAATGTAGGTTTACTAATTAATTAATTTCAAGCCTAATTAATAAAGTTATTAATTAATTAAGACACTTGATTTATATATTTTCCTCAAGTTTTCCCATTAATCAATTTCATGCCGGAACTAAGAAGTCATTGATTAATTGAGAATTTGTGAACTTTCCATGATTATGGGAGTTTTTTTATTTAAAAGAAAAGGAAAAATCAATAAATATAACTCATTATTTGAATCATTTAATTCCTTTTGTCCATGAGGAGTTATAATTGCTTGGGTTCGACTATCGTTAATTTTATCACTTTAATTTATCTACTTCCTTAGATGTAATTTAATTTACACTATATGATTCTGTTCACCCACCAACAAATTATTAGAGCATTTCGAATTTGTTTCTTTTCTTAACTTTATTAGAAAATAGATTAACTTTTTCTAAATATTTGTTGATTATTTAAAAAAAATTAAAAATTAAAAAATTAAAAACATGTTTCTGTTTCGAAAAGTTACACATGTTTATTTTATTTAGAAGTATTAAACTCACAACAGTTTGTTAAGATGTGATTTATGTGAAGTACAAACATTCTTTGTTTGTGATATTATTGAATTTAATGATGAGCACATCACATCAGTGGTGTAATCACATTGAACTAAAACAAATAAGTAATTTTTACCAAGAGAAATGAGTAACTTTTCTTTTTTTCTTTATCTCTAATTTACATTTGATACATTGAGAACAATATACATTCTAAGTTGGGTGGAAGAAAAGTTACACATTTGGCCCCACCAAAGGTATCAAGACAAATGGCTTGATGATTTCTTAGAAAAAATGCAAAATATAATTAAAATTAATTTATCAAACCCATCAAAGGTGGTAAGTTAAATTTAATTAATAATGAATAACCATATCATCAAAGGAATTACTTATACATATAAGAAAAAATCAATAATCTGAGTTTATATTTTATTGACTTAATTAATTCTACCAAACTTAATCAATTAGCTAAATATCTCATTAATTTTCGTTGATTTAATGAATTTCATATCTACTTATAAATTGTGTAATCTTATATGCCCTATATCTTTTATTTTATGTTATCAATGCAAACATTTCAAAACCAAAACTTTGTGATAAAATGTTGGTTTATTTTTCTCTTTTAAGAATTTTGTTAAATTATTTAAAAACCACGTAATTTCACTTTAGGCTAACATTGAAAGTATACTTATCATTTTTTTACAAAATGATTCATGTACTTTTAAGCTATTTAAAAATATACAAAATTCATGTATACAGTTTTTGTTCATCAAGTCTTTAGCGGTGTTGTCGGGGAGAAATAAAAATTTTAAATTTTTATTATCAAAATTTTTAAAATTAATATCACATTTATTAGTTGATTTTAAAAAATCTAAAAAAAACAAAAAAATTAATGAAATTTCAAAAAAAAATGAGAATAAAAAAAGTTAATATCTCATTTAATATTTGACTTTAAACTATATAATTTTTTTTTTGAAAATATAAAAAAATTTAGGTTATTAATTGACCTAAGTTATTTTTATTTAAAAAATTTAAATATTTTTTAAATAAAAATATTTAAGATTTTTTGAAAATAAAAAAATATTTTATTTTATTTTAACTAACTATTTTTTAGTTAACTTAGATATTAATTGTTAACTTAATTTCTTTTCATAATACTTTTTAGTATTTTTGTATACTAATTTAACTTTTAATTTAATTAATTAATTAATTAATTTACTAATTTTTATTTCCTTTTGCTTAGTATTTTTATTTATTAATTTTTGTTACTAACTTTTTGTTTAACTAATTTTGTTTATTAACTATTATTTTTATTTATTATTTTTACTTCTTTTTTATTTTATTTTTATTTAATAATTATTTAGAAATTAATTTTTATTTAATACTTAATATTTGATGAGTTATTGTAATAAAAAAATATGAAACTACCTCTAAAGATCTTGAAACTTTTAATGTCAATATCACAATTGTTGATAAAAGGGAGATAAATGCTATGTTAGATCTAGGTATAAACATTGATTTAATGTTTTATTTGTTATACTTGTAGCTAGGACTACATGAACTAAAACCCATAACTACGTCAATAATTGATTTAATGGTATAGTTAAACAACCTTGTCATACCTCAATTTTGTTTATTACAAATCTGCAAGAAATCCTGAAAATAGACATAGAGCAAAATATAATTCTTGGTAGGCCTTGACCTGTACTAAAACAATTGTTAATGTCCACAATAGAAGTGTATCAATGACAATATTGGTGTAAATAATGTAGATTTTCAAGCACATATTGACACAAACTCAATGACGAGGTAGATATTGAGTGAGTTAAATTCTATAAATTGAAATCCCCCAAGAACTATCCTGCAAATGCAACCTATTATTTTAGTTAGTGTTCTTTGCTATTGTTTTAATTTAGTTATTTTTAGATTTTATTTTATGTTATTTTACTTTTCTTTTTGTAATTTTAGTTAATTTCACGTGTTTGTGAAACTAGTTTATTTCAACTAGAATTGTTAAAATTATAGTTGTTTATTGAGATGTGATGTATAAGAAGTACATAGTGATATGCTTTTATGGTTAAAATGTTGAGATGATGGATGCATATGGCTTACTACATCACTACTTAATCACATTAAACTAAAGCAAATGAATAAGTTTTATCTATCTTTACTCTACATTTGTTACATGGAAGAAAATGTAAATTCTAGGTTAGGGTAGAGAAAAGTTACAATAAATTTAGGTAATTTTAAATTTTTATTAATCATGTGTTTACATTTATTTAAATGTTTTTGGTTTTATTTGTTTTATTAGTTTTGGAATTTTAGGTTTAAATTTTTCTGCAAAATTATCATGCTTTTAGTTTATTTTAAGCAAATAATTGAGTTTATACACTGTTAGATTAATATTTTGAACATATCATGGAGTAATGTGATAATTAGTTAGTTTTTTCATAGCTTATGTTTCATGATAAAATGTTAAAAATTAAGAAAACCCGAAATTGGTGTTTTGGAATCAAATAAAGGAGACTAACTTGTGAAAATATTTTGAGTCTTTATCTTTTCATTCTTAGTGATAATATTTTTTCAACTCCTTTAAACACTCTTCTTATCAATTTAAATTTCTAGATGATCTATATAGGTTTTGTATTGAATGTTAGGATCTTTACATCAAATGTATTATACAAATTTTTATTGCTTAAATTGAATGAGTTAAGAAGAGATTGAAAGTGTATGACTTCTTCATTCATGCATGATTTCCACCAAAAAGAGCAATATCTAGGGTTCCCTAAAACCGATATACAAATAAGAGCCAAAATTAGTCATTTACCAAAATCCCACAAATATGTATATGGGTCAAATTTATTATTAAACACGTGTTTACATTTATTTAAATTTGTTTGCTTTTATTTTTTAAATTGATTTAGGAATTTTAGGTTTAAATTTTTTAAATTTTTCTTGCAAAATTATCATGCTTTTAATTGATTTTAAGAAAATGATTGAGTCTTTGCATTGTTAGATTAATATTTTGAACATATCATGAAGTAATGTGATAATTAGTTAGTTTTTATCATAATTTGTGTTTCATGATAAAATGTCAACTGAAAATTGGTGTTTAGGAATCAAATAATGGAGACTATCTTGTGAGAATATTTTGAGATTTTATCTTTCTATTTTGAGTAATAATATTTCTTCTACTCCTTTAAACACTCTTTTAATCAATTTAAATTGCTAAATGATTTCTATAGGTTTTGTATTGAATGTTAGGATTTTTACATCAAATAAAGTGTCTTATATTTATATTTATTTCTTAAATTGAATGTATTAAGTATAAATTGAAATTATGCCTTCTTCATTCATGCATGATTTCCACCAAAAAGAGAAACATCTAGGATTCCTTAAAACTAATGCACAAAGAAAAGCCAAAACTAGCCATTCACATAAATCTTACAAGTATGTATATGGGTCAAATTTCTTATTAAAAATGTGTTTACATTTATTTGTTATTGCTTGTTTTTATTGATTTAGGAATTTTAGGTTTAAATTTTTAAATTTTTCTTGAAAATTATTATGCTTAGTTGATTTTAAGCACTATTAGATTAAATTCACATATCATTGAGAAATGTGATAATTAGTCAGTTTTTGATGACTATATGAAAATAGTCATTAATGCACTTTTGGGGTCAAAAATATTAAAATATAAACTTTATAGTTAAAAAATTTGAAAACATATTTTTTCAAATTTTTTCTAGAATTTCTTGAAATTTTATGAATTTGTTATGAATTTTTTAATATAGGACCAATCATAACAGGATACTTGGATGCCATGCAAGCAAGGGGTGCCAATCGAAGCGCGACACGTGTAAAACTAACTAGTCATCACCACGTGCATGCCATATAAGTAAAGGGAGCAAATTGAAGCACGCAACATGTACCAGGTGACACAAGCATTGCCATGTGTCAACATGATGTTCATCGAGTTTTACCAAGCGATCCGTAAGCATGCCACACGTCATCACAAGATTTTTTCATTCATTCTACTTAGGCACCACGTAATCCGTATGTACAAATGGTAGTGTGTCACGTGGTGTTGACCATAAATAGTCCACCCCACCACTCATTTCTTACTGATTCATCTCGTCTTCTCCATTGCCGCATGTCATAATCTATTGACCAACACTATTTAATTTTCCTTTTTTCATCATAGCCCTTGATTTGAAGTTGATATGACGGTCCATATTCTATTTGAGCCAAATTTAATCTCCTAATTGCACCAAAAATCTTAATGGCGAAATTGACAATTTTTTATTAGTTTTTGGCACCAAGAAGCTAGAGAGAAAATACAAAAAAACTTCATAAAAAGATACAATTTTAGTAAAGATTTAAGAGAATATTGGTACTACAATTCAAGAGATGATTGTATTTATTCTTCTTCTCCTATCTTTATCAATATTTATGTATTTCTTTATGAAAAATCTAAGCTTTATGAATACAATTATGTCTAGCTAATTTATAGAGGTCTTATGGACCTAATTTTCTATATTTGATGATCTAATATTTTACCCCAATTATGATTTCAATTCAATTATATTATCTAATTTGACTTTGATGTTATTAATTGTTTATTCAATAATTGATCTATAGAGGTAATTAAATGGATTTGAGAGAAATATTTAATTATTTGTCTTAACTAAATAACATGCACAATATCTAGGCAAAGATGTATAATTCTTATGTATATGATCCATAATTGATGATCTTAATGAGTAGTACATAATTTAATTGATATGAGAGTGTGATTAAGTTAATTACTATATGATAAATAGTTTACTTGAGAAGGAATACATGCTAGGTTAGATTCAATTGATCATGCAATTGATTTGTAATTATATTGCGGGATTTTATTGATTCACATATTTAGAAAATTAGGGGATTAAGTATTCATAGATATTTTCTTATATATCTTCTTAGTTGCTATTTTGAGTTAATTAATTAACGCTATTTATTTTTAATTTTTCTTTTTAAAAAAAAATGAGCTTTATTTTTTTTTCAATTTTAAAATTAGTTTCTAATAACATAATCTCCATGGAAACGATATTTTTTATCATTATATTACTTGTTTATGATATATATATTTACGTGCCCATTATACACAATTCGTATCGATCAAGTTTTTGTCATAATTTGTATTGCATGATAAAATATTAAAATTGAGATAAACTCGTAACTTATGTTTTGGGAATCAAATAGTGGAGACTACCTCGTGAGAATATTTTGAGCCTTTATCTTTCCATTCTGATTGATAATATTGTTCTACTCCTTTTAACACTCTTCTTATGAATTTAAATTACTAGATGATCTCTATACGTTTTGCATTAAATGTTAAGATTTTAACATCTAATAAAGTGTCTTATACTTATTTTTATTTCTTAAATTGAGTGACTTAAGTAGAAATAGAAACTGTATGCCTTCTTCATTCATGCATGACTTCTATCATAAAGAGAAACATATGGTATTCCCAAAACTCAATACACAAAGAAAAGCTAACATTATCCATTCACCAAAATGCTACAAATATGTATATGGGTACACTCTTTAAAAAAAGAGGGAGAGAAATCAATGGTACAAACTAAATATTATGACACAAACAAATCCCTATAGTTGTGAGAAATGGCTATAACAAAAGAAAAATATGAAAAAAAATTCACTCGAAGTCATTAAATTTTCATTCATTCTTTAAAGGCATATATTTGATATTTTTATTTCATGATTTTAATTGATGCATTAGGAAAATATGTGATTTCTTTATAAATCCCATCACTTGATTCCTTTCAAGAGATCAATGTTACGCATTATTTTGAGGGTTTCTTCTTTAAACATATGTGAACTCATTATTTCATTTCTTTACATAATTTCTATTCGTATATACCTTTGATTGAGTGCTTGAACTCATAAAATCAGTGTAATATTGAGAGTATGAATTTTGAGAATTAGAATCGAAGGGAATTCGAATTCCAAATACTAAAATTGGGTAAATCAATATTGATACATTTTTTATGTGAACTATGAATTTGTGATTTTGAAACTAATTTTTACAACAAACTATGAATGTTTACGATAATATTTTAACTTATACTTTGGATTTTACTTATAAACTCAAAAGATATTAAAAGCTTGAGAAGTTTTGTATTTGTATTTGTATTTTGTTATTTTTGTTTTGAGTCTTACTTTGTTAATTTTAGTTTTTTTGTTTACTTTTTTTTTCTTTTAATTTTTAAATTTAAGTTTTATATTTATGGGTATTATCTTTGAAAGCCCTCACAGGACATAAACTCATCCACTAAGGTAACCTAGGGGTTTAAAGTCTTGTTGCATATGCTAAATACAACCGTATCAATCTGCAAAAATAATTTAGAATATTTTAATATATTTATTTTAGTTTTAGTTTTTAGTTTTATGCTTTTCTTACTTAGAGACTAGCAAAAAGCTAGTTAAGGGTTGTGTGAGTGCTTGAAAATTCTTAAATATTACGTGATTTTTATGAATTTTAGTGTCAAAATATATTTATATTTCATAATTTTATTATTACTATAGAAAATCTTTGTTTTTGGAATCATGAATATGTTTTGCTATTTATCAGGTATTTCTAGCTTCAAAATTATTCAATTGATAAACACTTAAAGAATTGTTCCTAGAAGCACTCAGTTGCAACCAAAGAAGAATAAAACAGTAAAAACATATGTAAGCCTTACATATGTATCAACTAAGCTTTAAGGGGGTAAAATGAAAAGAAATTTGAAGACACACAGAACAATGCATGCTACAGTGGTGCTTTAATGTGTTCCATAGTACGAGAATTTTGGATTGTGAATGAAAAGCATACCAAATTGACGTAGATCATGGCGATGGAAAAAGTGTTCCGAGACGTGTGATCCTCTTATCCACTTTTCTCTTCCTTTTGTATCATTTTTCATAGCTATATAAACCCTACATCACCCTCTTGTAAGAGAACACCAACAACTACTACCTCTTCTTCATTTCTTCTCTTAGTCTTTGTTTAGTTTTCTTTTAAGTTACTCTCAATTTTAAGAGTTATAAATATTATTTTTATATTTAGTTGTTAAACATTTTATATTAGGTTATCTCAAATAAAGAGGTAGTAAAGGGAGTTATTTCAGATCAAGTGATACAAAATCATTGTTGGAATCTAGAAATATTATGAAGTTTGTAGCTCTTTTGTGGAGCAGGGCACACCCATCCATTTATCTTTTGGGTATAAATATAATATGTGTTTTTATTTCTATTCAGTGAATAAAATTGCATTTCCCTAATTTGTTATAAATAATTTACAAATCATTCATTATTTTTAATATGTTTAGCTGATTGTTATAATGGAAATTTAGTTATGTTGACATGTTTGTATAAATTATTTAGGGGAATATTTTTCTTAATAATTAAACACAAACTATTTTCTATTTAAATTTTTTTATAAAGTTTATTATTGAAAAATATATTGACAACATATTTTTTATAATAAATTTAAAATAAGAAAATAAGATTTAGATAAATAAATCTATATCTAATTTAGAATTATATTATATTTCAAAAGATTTTTACAAGATTTATTATTGAAAAATATCTTGAGAACATGTTTTTCGTAATAAATTTAAATCATGAAAGTTAAATTTCAGAAACATTAATCTAAAAATTAATTTAAACAAGTATAAATTATTGGCTCCCCTAAAGCTGACAAGTTAAATGGTTTGATAATTTTTTAGAAAGTAAGCATAATTTTATTAAAAATAATTTATCAACTCACCAAAAGTGAAAAGTTAAATTTAATTAATAGATAATAGCGACCCCACTAAATGAATTATTTATATATATAAAAAATCAATAATCTTTGTTTATATTTCATTATCCTTATTAATCCTATTAAATATAATCAACTAGCTAAATATCTATTAATTCTTCATTGATTAATGAATTGCATGTCTCTCTATGGTTTGTGTAATCCTATCTATTCTTTATCTTTTATTTTATGCTATTAGTGTAGAAATTTCCAAAACAAAACTTTATGACACAATGTTTAGGTTTATTTTTCACTTTTAAGAATTTTGTTGAATTATTTAGAAACCACCTAATTCTTTATACCTACATTAGAAGTATACTTTTTTTGTTTTTTACAAAGTGATTCATACACTTGTGAGCTATTTAAAAATATATAAAATTTTTGTATCAAGTTTTTGTACATCACGCACACACATTCCTCTCTGATGGATTCAAGGGAGTGAGGTAACATAGGTAGATCTCAACTCTTCAATGGGTTCAACTATGCCTATTGAAAATCTCATATGCTGAACTTCTTGTGGTCCATTGGAAATCGTGTCTAGTTTCTAGTTGAGAACGAATGGACGTATCTGTAAGTGTTGTTGTACTCTATATCAATGTATTAGCTTACCGTGTAAAAACAAGATGTTTATATTTTACTAGTGTATTTTTCTTCCCCGGTATATGGTTGGTTACTATGAATTAGTAATGCACATACACACATAATTATGTACACTTTATATGCAAGTATGTTTACACATACCACGAGATTGGTTTTCATAGCGTGAATCGAGTTTTTGGTTCAAGTATGGGTATTTATAGAAATTACTTAGTAATTTTGGAAATGAAAAATGGTATTTTTTAGCACCTCGCTAGCCACCTTGCCATACCACTCAATACCACCCTTGGTGAGGTCCATGGTGAGGTGGTGGCAAGGTTGGCCATGGCTTGGTTGGTTTCTATAAGTACCACCTTTTCTTTTGTTTCTTTATTTAGAAAAGATATAGCAAAGCTTTGTCAAATTAACATCTCGTCTTTCTATTTTTGGATCACTAATACCTAAGTGTTGTTCGATATTAGTGATTTGTGACTATGTGAGTAGTTTCCCTCGTGTAACTTCTCTTCTTATATGAAAACCTTATTGTGAGAATAAGCTAAGTTAAATTCATTGAGTTTTCACATCTTAGCTATATATCCCTTGCTAGTTTGTGGTGGATTGTGTATCCCACAAAGATTATTAGTTGTTAAAGATTGAGGGTGGTCATCAAGGTTTGTAGTTCATTACATTACACATTACTGATCATTGGTTTCTGATCACACCACAATTAGGTAGTTTTGGCTTTGGAGGAGAATCAGATTCATGTGTTAAACCGATTCATTTCCAAAGCAGCAAACAAGAGTTGCAATAGGTAGTTCGGATAGAGGTCTACAGATATTTGTGGTTGTATTTCTTACAAAGTTGTAACTATTTTATTTCTTACCCTAGTTACCTATTTGAGTTGGAAGAATAATTGGCCTTTGTGCAAATTTTTCTATTGATGAAAATCTTCAATATCTAACCAAAATCCTTCATGACAACACTTTTATCCCTAAACCAATGATTGAATGGATGACAAAGGAAAGCAAGGAGTTAGAGTGGAATAGTAAGGGGTTATATGCTATCATCAAGGCTATCGTGCTAGATGAATACAAAATAATTCAAAGCTTTACAACCTCCAAGCAAGCATGGTATATTCTAGAGACTACACATGAGGGTATATTTATAGTTAAGAGATCCAAGTTACTGAAGTTAAACAAAAATTGTGAACTCTATATTATGGAAGAGGATGAGACATTTGAAAAGTTCTATACTCATTTTTTGAACATCGTCAACCGTTCTTATAATTCATGAAGACCGATTAGTGAAGAGAAACAAATGGAGAAGATTATCACTAGTCTCCCTCATTGGCTTCCTACAAAAGTAATAGTGATCGATCTATGTACAAGCTGGGTGAACTCACCATAAATGAGTTGGTTAGTAACTTACAAATCTTCAAACTTCATTACCTTTTACCTAGATAGAACCAAACTGCTATTGAAAAGGGAAAGATTAATGCATTCTAAACTACCAAAAGGAATGGTTTTAGTAAAGAAGAAAACACCACTATGTCAGGTGATGATGATTCCAACCCAGACGAAGAAGAAATGGTGTTACTTACTAAAAAGTTCACTAGTTCTTAAGGAAAAAGAAATCCTCTTCTGGCGAAGACAAAAGAGAAAGTTTGAGCACTAAAGGCAAAAATAAAATAAAAATTGATGAAGAATCAAAGAATGAGGCTGAGAGACCTACTAGAAGCTATATAGGAAAAATCAAGTGCTTCGAGTGTGGAAAGCTAGGCCATATTGCTACAAATTACATAAACGCACAAAAAAAATGCAATAAAGGTTGAGGTTACTATTTCAGACAGTACCAACGGTGATGATGGGGATGACACCTACTTTTTGGCTTTTATAGCTTCAAGCACTATCTTTGATCCTTGGATTACTACCTAAGATGTTCAAGAGGTGATTGTAGAAGATGATGAAGATGGGCAAGATGAGTTTCTTAATTCTTAAAATGAACTTTTGTTAGAGTATATTAAATCCAAAAGAGTTAGAGTGGAATAGTAAGAGATATGAAGAAAATGATTCAAGGTAAGTGAATTAAAGGTTACTCTTAAGGAAAGGAAGTCCCTAATTGATGGTGAACAAAATGATCTAATTAAAAAAGTGTGAGGTCATTCAAAAGAGATACACTAATTTTCAAGAAAGATTCATTGCAAATCATGAGAAAATAAAAAGTAATGAGTTCCATATTTGGTAGAGCTACTCCTATTTTTGTTAACCCTGATCTATCTTCTATTCAAAATATTGAAATTTCCTAACTAAAGAAGCATCTCATACTGCTTTTAAGTGCAAAAGATTATCTGGAATTTTCTCTTATTGAAAAGGAAGTTAAGGGTGAATAGTTTCATGAGAGCTTTGTAATCCTCAACAATTCTAAAGGTTGACATGGAATCGTTCCTTATAGAAAAAGAAGATTTTAATTAAAAATTTGAAAAATAAGCTCAATATGGATGAGATGGAGCTTGCATAATCTTATTTTGTAGTCAATAAATTGATGATCAATTCATAGAAGTTAAATGAAATGATCAATATCACCAAGTTATTTGGTGATAAATGAGGAATTAGGTATGATCAAAGGGTATCTACTTAAACAAAGACTGCATCAAAGGTTGTTATGTCAACTAATCTAAGAACCAAAGTTGAAAGAAGTTACTACCACCCCAAAAATTAAGTTAGATATTATGTCCTAGCCTATTTCCTCTAGTAAGGTGAAAATTTCACCTAAGGCTAGTTCTTCTCAAAGCTATAGTAGTGGTTCATTTCCCCTAATTATTGCTCCTCCTACGTGTCACCATTGTGGTAAACATGGGAATTTGCGATCTCATTTGGGAAATTAACCATTCATCCTTATGCGAGAGCTAATAAGAGCACTTCTTCCTTTTCTTCTCTGCATACTACTCCTAAAATTTTGAGGCCTATATTTTCTGAAACGTATGCATGTCTATGCCATCTATGTGGCACTAATGGCCACCTTGCTAGGTAGTGTCCTAGATCCCTAAGTAGTATATCTTGGAGTTCTCCACCTTGATCACCCCCATTTCCTCTGTCAAGATGTAGGTGTTGTGGCTCACTTGAGTTTCTACAAATAGGATGCATTATGCATATTAGGCATAGTGCAAAACGAAACAAATCTTCTTTAAAAAGTCCATCTGACTACTTGTATATGGATCACTGGATAGGATTTTCTAGAAATTCTAAACAACATAAACCTTGAATGCCACATACATTGCATACTCACATGACATAGAAACTACCTTTTGACTTTGTTACCTCTCTCAAATTTTTTAAATGGAGGGATGTAGTTTAATCACTATTTCTAGGTCATTTGTAATAGGGTGGAGTAGTTTATTTCTTTCCTTCCTTTTTTATTTGTAGTCCTTTTGTATGTGTTTCATATGTCTTTCTTTGATTATATGATATTTGTCTATATTATTTTTTAAACTTTATTGCTTTAGAAAATAAAAAATATTTGTGTTTATGGTTTTGCACACTCTTTTTCTTTCTCTCTCAGATATTTTGTGCATTTTTCATCACTCCTCCTCACACCCTATGCCTAAGGCTCATCGGACTGTGTTTTTTACACACTCACCAAGGGGCTTTTCGAGCATTCTAGGGAAGAGGTCAGTGAGGATTATAGTGAGATGTGTATGATCCTATAAAAAACCACCTTGATCCTTTTTCATCAGACCACAGACTTGTAGCACTTCTCTTCTTCCTATACCTATATCTTTTACCCTTTTTTCTTTCTAAAAATGACCCCAAAATGATCCAAAAGTATGAAAAGGTCAAGGTAGTCTGAGCTTGGCCTCTCTTGTTAGGCGCCTATTCTTTGTAAGCATCCTATTGATATTCATGACTTTCCAACTATCAAGGAAATGTTTGCTTAGTTTTCTTGGATTTTCCACTATAGTCTTACTTATTCTTATGATGATAATTTTGTTAGGGTGCTTTTTTTCTCCATTGTTGTCTTTTCTAACTTCTCTACCAATCTCGTCCTCAGAGGGTGTAGATTAACATTTTTAATATATTATATTATTAGTTTATTATCTCTTCTTGATATTGCAAACCCTTCTTCCCTATTATCCAATTTGAATTTGAAAATCTTACTTCTAGTTATCTTCCAAAGGAGTATACTCTTATGAATGAATGCAACTTTTTTGAGATGGTGAACTAGTTGGTTGGGCTTGGCCACACATAATGAAGGCACTCTTACTATTAATAAAGATGCCCTTAGCCATCATCTTAATGATGTCGTTAGCTTTGTCATTCATCCTCTATCTCTTCATCATACTATCACTCTGTGTAGAGGACATTTCCTTTGTGCTATTCTACGGTAAGACTATAGATCTAGCAAGCATGATTTATAGGACCTTCGTTTTTTGTCCGATTACTCCTTCTCAGTATATGCTCCACTATCCCTTGTTGATTTCCTAGTATGGTTCCATCCTTTTTTGTAATATATCCTTTTCTAACTATAGTAGAGTTGCTCTTTCACACGTGCTATTTCCTTTTAGTAGAGGATCACAACGTTCTTTAACCATTCATTCCACCTTTTCTTCTTAGAATGTTGCTCAATTCACTTGTTAGAATTCCATTCTAGTTTCTTCTACTCCATCTACTTATCTTGTCCTCAGGGATGAGTCTCTCGATGCTATCAATGATCTCTTTCAAAAGTTGCACACCTTCAATCAGAATTACATGGATACTTAAAGGGCTTACACACTTGCTTAGGCTATGGCTACTTCCTACCATCCTATTCCACCACCACCTATTTATGGCTATCCTATATTTTCTACCTCTATTAGACCATGTTTTCCTAAATCTTGAGGTCATACTCACTATGGTAACTCTTCTACTGGTTCTTTCTCTTCCCCTTTTAGAAACTTTGGCAAAGATGAAATAGACCTTACTATTGGGGAAGTTGTTAACAACTACTTTTACCTTCCACGAGGATTATGATGCTGGATAGGGAAACAAAGAGTGTTGAACTTTTTCTTGTTGTTTTAGTATTTTATTTTTATTTGTTGATTTTTTTTTGTAAAATACTGTTTGATTAATGAGAGTGAGTTTGAGGTTTCTCTTTAATATATGCATCTGCAAGTGTTGTAGCTTGTTTGTTTGTTTTAATATTCTCTGCTATATTGCATGAGTGTTAGGTTATTGCATACTTGTATGCCTTCTTTCCCTCATATAGTGGTGTTCCTTTAATTTTCTATATCAAAAGAGGGAGAAGTTTGTGTGTACAACTATGTTTTTTATTGCCATGCTATGTGTTACATAGGTGTTAAGTGTAGGATTGCACTTCATCTTGTTACCTAACTTGCATTCACATAAGGGGAGTATTGTATAAATTTAGGGAGAGTTGTGTACATTACATGATTTTTTGTTGCATAGTTGTACATGTTTTGCCTATTAGTTTGTACCTATGTTAGGGTAACACGATAACATTTGGATAGACTACACACTATTTCTGCATAATAAGTTCACTAGATATATGATTGTTTTGTGTGTGTAGGTTACATGTAGATTGAAGTCCTCGAGCTTCAGACTTGTTGGGTGTAGTTACCTTAAGACCCTTTGATCATCATGATGTAATCTACAAGTATATGGTCATGCAAGTAATATAATATACCTAAGTACAGATATCAATCCCATAGGGAGTTGTGTAACTTATAATCGAATACCAATATAAATATTACAAATACTATTTGGATAATAGAAAATTATAAAAATTGAAAAAATGAATAAAAACTAATTTTAAATCGCATGACTCAACAACTATAAAGATCTATGAGAAAATGATCTAAGAATCTTTATTCCCTCAATTTTCTAATATATGAATCCCTAAAATATTTTCACTATAATCACTAATCAATTATATAATCAATTGAATCTAAACTACCATGCATTCCTTTCTTAAGTACACTACACACCATATAATAATTAACCTACTTACACTATCATATCAATTAGATTATATATTACTCATTAAGTTCATCAATTATAGATTACACATATAAGAATCGTACATCTCTAAATAGAAACTATGCATGTTATTTAATCAAGATAAATAAATAAATAATTCTCTCTAATAGATTTAATTATCCCTATAGATCAATTGTTATTCAAACAATTAATAACAAAAAAATCAGATTAAATAATATAATTGAATTGCAATAAAAATTGGGGGTAAAATATTCGATCATCACATGTAGAAAATTGGGATCTTATTAGATTAATAAATTAGCTATAAATAATTATGTTCTTAAAGCTCACATTTTTCATAAAGAAAGACAATAAAATTTATAAAGAAAGGGGAAGAAGAAGAGATATACTCAATCTTTTGATTTATAATACTAATCTTCTCTTTTAATCTCCTATTGAAATTTTTCTCTATTTCTCTCTTCTTGGTAGCTACTAGGGTTTTGTAATTCTTAATTGTGTATTGTTTATGACCTCTTTAGAGTGCTTAGAATTAAATTTAAGGTGACGCGTTAAAATCCTTGCCACTCGATTAATTGAGCCTATTCTTGATTGATCGCCTAATGAACCCTCGATAGAACTATAGATGTCTAGATTGATCTACCCTGGTGATCTTATATTTGTTTTAATTTTTGCTTATTTTTGATCCATTTGATATCTTTTCACCTTCATTTCCATATTAAACATAGATTAAGTTTGTTCATGACAAATAAAACATTCAGAAGTGGCCAAATAACTCTACTTTCATAGATTTATCACACCAACAAACTTAATTCTATGATTTCCTGCAAGAAAATCCAAGTCTAACTGGCTAAAATGATATAGGCAACTGATGAGTGCTCAAAAGCACTAAAATTACCATGATTTTATGCACATTAATTGATTAAATATATATATATTTATATGTTTTATCATATATTTATATAAATTTGTTTTTTCGGAATTACGGGTATTTTTATTGTTTTTCAGGTATTTTGGCTTAAAAACGCAACTTAAAGACACAAAGAGGAATACTGGAAGCAATACATCACAAATATATTAATAAATAAATGGGGAAAGGTCAACAAATATGGAAACATTGGACAAAAATGGGTCAAAAAGGTCAAAAATGTCAAAAAGGAGAAAATCGTGCCGCCGTAGCGCCCAGCTGCGCGCGTAGCAGCCCCAGTCCCGCGCCAAGCTGCGCGCGCCTTGCCGCAGATCCGCGCGCGCCGACGCCCGTTTCGCCCCATTTTTCACGTGTAGCCACCCCTATGACGTCATACTGATGTCATCAATGACCTCAGCAATTCCATTCCGCGTTTTTACATTTTTTTAACATTTTTTCACTCACTTTTTCTCTCCATCCTCACCTATAAATACCCCCTTCCCTTTACTTCTAAAAACACCTAAAAACACATTCTTTTCTCTCTTTCTTTCTCTCTTTTCTTAGATTTTTAGTTTTTCTTAGTTTTTAGTTTTTCTTAGTTAATTTCTCTTAGTTTTAGAGTTCTTCCCTTTTTGGGAAGAACTAGTTATGTTTTTGTAATTTTTTAGCTTTTTGATTCAATAAATAGGAGTGCAAATTCCGCTTGGAGGTTTTCCAGCAACGGGAATAACGTCGAAGTTCTGTAAGGATTTTATTTTCTTTACAATTATTTTTTATGCTTTATTCTTACATGTTATATTTAATTTGTCTGTGATTAAATTTAACTGTGCTGGCTATTTATAAACATGATGTAATAATAACGTTGTTATGCTTGCGAAATATTAAATAGGTGAAAATCTCTAAAATGAATGGATTTTGTTTTTATTCAAGATTTTATATTAAGAATGTTAGAGAGAAATATATTATTTTTCATTACAAACTTAAACCTGAAAATTAGATTTTAAGGATTAGTTATCCGGTCTTATTTAGAGTAGTGCTCTTTTATTTGTGGGTACAATCGCCCGGTAGTTAGAGTGAACCTCTAATTCAAAAGTTTTTATAAGAATTATTATCTGAAAATGTATTGATAACATGTTTTCGGTAGTGGTTTTAAAACTTGAAAGTTAATACTCGGATAACTAAATTCTTAGGTTTAATTTGGATACCTTGAATAAAGTTTAAACTGTCTAACCCCACCAAAGGTGGCATTTAAATGGTTCATTTTCAATCTCTTAGAAAAAGGAATTAATTTAATTAAGCATATTAGTTATCAACCCCACCCATAGGTGTTAATTGATTTGTTTAGTTAACAAAGAATATCTAACCCCACCAAAGGTGGTATTCATACAAAAAAGGGAGAATCAATAAATATCAATTCATATCTTTAATAACCTAGATAATATGAGCAAGCATAATTAACTTAGTTATTATATCCATAAATACTCCGCCATTATAAATGATAAAATTTGCATTTATGTTTATTGAATCTATGTTTATTTTTATGTAAGTAGATTAAAAATACAAAACCCAAAATATCGTGACAGGATGCTTATGATTTAATTTCGTTTTTAAAAGTTTGAATAATAAATTAGAAACCACATACATTCCATCCTTAGATCGACCTTGGGAGTATACTTATCATTTTCTTCGAAATGATTCGTGCACTTGCGAGAGTTTTACAAATATTAAAACCAAAGTATTGACAAGAATTGACGATGTCGGTTTTCACTCATCAAGTTTTTGGCGCCGTTGCCTGGGAAGGAATAAAGGTTTTTAAATTATTTATCAAAATTTTAAAAAACATTTTTGTGCTGTAAATAATTGTGATTTTTTTTTGTTTTCATAAAAAAATATAATAATCAAATTTCAAATTTCATAAGAAATAATAAAAAAAATAAAAATAAAAAAAATAAAAAAAAAATAAAAAAAATAAAAAAAATAAAAAAAAATAAAAAAATAAAAAAAATAAAAAAATAAAAAAATAAAAAAATAAAAAAATAAAAAAATAAAAAAATAAAAAAATAAAAAAATAAAAAAATAAAAAAATAAAAAAATAAAAAAATAAAAAAATAAAAAATAAAAAAATAAAAAAATAATTTTTTTTGAATTGTAAAATAATTTAGAAATTTGAAATTTGAAATAAATTTTTTTTAGCGTTCATGAATAGTAAAAAAAAATTTAAAAATTTAAAGATAAAAATAAATAAATAAATAATATAGAGTAGATAGTAAAATAAAATTACCGTTCATGAATAGTAAAAAACAAATAATAAAAAAAACATTTTAAGATAAAAATAATTAAATAAATAATATAGTGTAGATAGTAAAATAAAATTACGGTTAATGAATAGGAAAAAAAATTCAAAAATTTTAAGTTAAAAATAAATAAATAAAATTTATAGCGTGAATCATATAATAAAATTAACGTTCATGAATAGTAAAAAAATATAAAAAAAATATAAAAAAATAAAAAAAATTTAAATAAATTTTAAATTAAAATTAAAAATAAAATAAAAATAATAAAAATAATTAAAAAATAAAAAATAAAAATAAAAATAAAAATATATATGAAAAAAAAATTTCAATTTTTATTTTTATTTTATTTGCTTTTACCTTTCTCTATTTTAATTTATTTTATTTTATTTTACCTTTTTCAATTTTATTTTATTTTATTTTTGTTAATTTTTATTTTTTCTTTAACTATTTTTTTTCTCTCTTAATTTTCATTTAACTTAATTAACTTAGATTTTTACTAACTTAATTAACTTAGATTTTTACTAACTTAATTAACTTAGCTTTTTAATTAATTTAGATTTTTTTTTAACTTAACTTAATTAACTTAGTTTTTTTTAACTTAGATTTTTTTTAATTAACTTAGCTTTTTAATTAACTTAGATTTTTCATTAATTTAATTAAATTAGATTTTTTACTTCACTTAACTTAATTAACTTAGATTTTATTTATTTGTTTTTTATTTTTTAACTTAACTAACTTAGCTTTTTAATTAACTTAACTTAATTAACTTAGATTTTCTTTTACTTAATTAACTTAAATTTTTACTTAACTTAACTTAATTAACTTAGATTTTCTTTTACTTAATTAACTTAAATTTTTTACTTAACTTAACTTAATTACCTTAGATTTTTTACTTAACTTAACTTAACTTAATTAACTTAACTTTAATAACATGAAAAGTAAAGATCTAAGGGAGTTCTGTCTAGGAGACTAGTTCTTGGAAACCTTTGTGCCACTAATCTTTCCTGGGAACGTTACTCTGTCTAGGAGGATGGTTTTTAAGGAGCCTTTGCCCCACCATTCTTTCCTGGGAGCACTCTTGGTTAATACTGATTATGTTATTTTAACTAAAAAAAATTTTCTGAAACTATCTCCAATTTTTTTAAAGTTTTAATTACAATCTCAAGAGTTAGTTTCTTTGTTGGATCTAGGTACAATTGTATTTTGATGCCTTAATTATTTGATTTGCACCTAGATGTGGGTTATCTAAAACCCTCAAGCATGCCCCTAGTTTTTGGTACAGAAAAATTTGAAAATCAATAGGGCATGTATGAAACAGTATAGGTAGACAACCTTGTCTTACTTGTAGGTATGATTGACTCAATGATGAGGGGACATTGAGTTTACTTAAAATACAATCCCCAAGTTACGTCTTGCTAAGACGTTAAACTAAGCGCTGGATGGGAGGCAACCCATCATTTTAGGTAATTTTCTGTTATTTATTTTATTTACTTAATTTTATTGTTTATTTTAGTTTAATAATTTTTAAATTGTTAAAACTAAAAATATTTGTTGAGATGTTAGAAGTTTACAACGATCTGTCTGTATACACTTTAATAATGAATATGATGGATGCACCTGCATTTCTCCATTACTACTTACACATTCTCAGGAAATAGGTAATCTTTCTTCTCTTTTCTCTTTATCTTTAATTTACAGTTGTTACATTGAGGACAATGTAAGTTCTAGGTTGGGGGTGGTGAAAAGTTACCATGTTTAGTTAGAAAAAAAGGATTTAACAATTTAAAAATTAAAAAAAATAATAAATAAATAAATTAAAAAAAATATATTTTCTCACAAAAATTTATCATTTCTTTAAATCAAATTTAAGTAAATAGTTAAGTCTTTTGTACTATTAGATTAATTTTTGAAAACATATCATGAAATATTTTGTAATTATTTTTGATAATTAGTTAGTTTTTGTCATAACTAGTATTTCTTGATAAAATGTGGAAATTATATTAAACCCAAAATTGATGTTTATGAATTTTTTTTTAGTGGAGACTACCCTTGTGAGATATAATTTGAGCCTAATTTCTTTTATTCAGAGTGAAATATATATTTTTTCTACTCCAAACACATTTCTTATTTATTCAAATTTTTAGATGATCTCTATAGGTATTAGCATTGAATGTATGAATTTTTTCTCATCTTAATAGAGTATCATATATTTTTTATTATTATTTTTGCTTAGATTAAATGATTTGAGTAGAAATTGATAGTATATGCTTATATCTCATTTATGCATGACTACTACAAAAACAAAAAGACATATCTGGGGTTACCTAAACCAAGATCAAACAGAAAAGCCACAAAATTAACCACTCACCAAAATCCTAAAAAAATTACAATATGTACATGGGTTGACTCTCTAAAAAATAGAGAGATAAAAAATATATAGTATCCTCTACATACTATGACCCACATTCCCTACAAAGTTATGAGTACAGGCTAATTACAAAAGAAAGATATAGGAAGTAATTCCCTAAAAATTCATTGCAATTTCTTCATTTGTAAAAAGCATATATCTTGAAATTCTTTCTTAATGAGTTTGATTTATGCATGAAAATAATTTTTATATATGATATCTTTATAATTTATACATTCGATTCCTTTCATGAGATCAATGTTAAAATAACACTTTGAGCCTTTATTCTTTATACATATGCGAACATATTAGTTCATTTCTATACATCAACTCTTTCGCATATAAATTAGTATGAGTGTTTGAACTCATAAGATTCAGTGCTTTGAGAGTATTGACTTGTGAGGAATATAGTCGAAGCGAATTCTGATTCATGACACTGAAATTGGGTAAAATTAAATTGATACATTTTTTATATGAAATATGAAAATGATTTTCGACTAATTATTATAATAAAATCATGATTGTTTAAAGAGATTAAAATAACTTATGCTTGAGATTTTAATTATGATCTTAAAGGAGATTAAAAAGTATGAGACATTTTTGAAATATGTTGTTTTCTTTTATTCTTAAAAATTAATTTTTAATTTTGTTATAATTTTAGTTTTTAAGTTGATTGTTTTTATTGTTTCTTTTGATTTTTACATTTAGCTCAATGTTTGTTGGTATCATTACTGAAAACCCTCACGAGACTCAAACTCGTGCACTAGGGCAACCTAGGGGTTTAAAGGCTTGTTGCATAGGCTAAATGTAACCGTTTCAATCCGCGAAAGTGATTTAGGATAGTTTAAATTTTAGTTTTTATCGCTTCTCTTGCTAAGGGACTAGCAAGAAGCTGGTTGGGGGTTGTGATGAGTGCTCAAAAAGCACTAAAATTATCATGATTTTATGCACATTAATTGATTAAAAATATATATATTTATATGTTTTATCATATATTTATATAAATTTGTCTTTTTCGGAATCACGGGTATTTTTATCATTTTTCAGGTATTTTGGCTTAATAACTCAACTTAAAGACTCAAAGAGGAATACTGGAAGCAATACATCACAAATATATTAATAAATAAATGGGGAAAGGTCAACAAATATGGAAAAATTGGACAAAATGGGTCAAAAAGGTCAAAAATGTCAAAAAGGAGAAAATCGCACCACCGCAGCGCCCAGCACACCCAGCAGTCCCAGTCCCGCGCCAAGCTACGCGCGCCTTGCCCCAGATCCGCGCATTTGCAGCTGCCTCATGACGTCATGCTGACGTCATCAATGACCTCAGCATTTGCACTACGCGTTTTTACATTTTTTTAACATTTTTTACTCATTTTTTCTCTCCATCCTCACCTATAAATACCCCCCTTCCATTCACTTCTAAACACACCTCAAAAAACATTCTTTTCTCTCTTTCTTTCTCTCTTTTCTTAGATTTTTAGTTTTTCTTAATTTTTAGCTTTTCTTAGTTAATTTCTCTTAGTTTTAGAGTTCTTCCCTTTTTGGGAAGAACTAGTTATGTTTTTGTAATTTTTTTTAGCTTTTTGATTCAATAAATGGAAGTGCAAATTCCGCTTGTAGGTTTTCTAGCAACGAGAATAGCGTCGAAGTTCTGTAAGGATTTTATTTTCTTTGTAGTTATTTTTTATGCTTTATTCTTACATGTTATATTTAATTTGTCTGTGATTAAATTGAACTGTGCTGGCTGTTTAGTAAACATGATGTAATAATAACGTTGTTATGCTTGCGAAATATTAAATAGGTGAAAATTTCTAAAATGAATTGATTTTATTTTTATTTAAGATTTTATATTAAGAATGTTAGAGAGAAATATATTATTTTTCATTACAAACTTAAATCTGAAAATTAGATTTTAAGGTTTAGTTATCCGGTCTAATTTAGAGTAGTGCTCTTTTATTTGTTGGTACAATCGCCCGGTAGTTAGAGTGAAACTCTATTTCAAAGGTTTTTATAAGAATTATTATCTAAAAATGTATTGCAACATGTTTTCGGTAGTGGTTTTAAAACTTGAAAGTTAGTACTCGAATAACTAAATTCTTAGGTTTAATTTGGACACCTTGAAAAAAGTTTAAACTGTCTAACCCCACCAAAGGTGACATTTAAATGGTTCATTTTCAATCTCTTAGAAAAAGGAATTAATTTAATTAAGAAAATTAGTTATCAACCCCACCCATAGGTGTTAATTGATTTGTTTAGTTAACAAAGAATATCTAACCCCACCAAAGGTGGTATTCATACAAAAAAGGGAGAATCAATAAATATCAATTCATATCTTTAATAACCTATATAATATGAGCAAGCATAATTAACTTAGTTATTATATCCATAAATACTCCGCCATTATAAATGATAAAATTTGCATAAATATTTATTGAATCTATGTTTATTTTATGTATGTAGATTAAAACACAAAAACCCAAAATATCGTGACAGGATGTTTAGGATTTAATTTCGTTTTTAAAAGTTTGAATAATAAATTAGAAACCACATACATTCCTTCCTTAGATCAAGCTTGGGAGTATACTTATCATTTTCTTCGAAATGATTCGTGCACTTGCGAGAGTTTTATAAATATTAAAACCAAAGTATTGGCAAGAATCGGTGATGCCGGTTTTCGTTCATCAGCAACACATTCAAAAATATATATCTACTAATTTATGCATGTTTAGCAAAAACAATACCCTTCAAATGTTATACAATTCTATGACAAGGAAGTTCACATATCCATTAATAAAAGGATATGCAAGGTTTTTGAAAACTTTATTCATGTGTGTATGTTGCATATGATGTCATCCAATGCACTCATGAAATCAACTTATATGAGCATGCTAATCAACTAAGTCTTAGAAAAAATTTCATTGGTATATTCTTTACACCCCTCTCCACTAATGTAAATATGTACTTAGTTAAAGATTAATAGGGCTTTACATGCTTGTAGTATAAGACTTCGGTGAGGGTAGATAAATGAATAAATTTAGGGTTTTTCCACACCTTAGATCTCTTTTCATTCATCATGAAATATTTAACTTCAATTGAGCCTTTATTTGATATTTTTGTGCACCCTATCTTACCATTCTTTTATTTCACATATCTTAGTTTTTTGGTCTCACAACACCTTCCAAACTTATTTTTAATTTTATTCTTTTTATTTAGAGGGGTAATTGTGAGTTGTTTTTAGATGTGAAGAAGTAGGGTGCATTACATTTCACATAGCTTTATAGCATAGCACATGATTGCATTTTTCATACAAGCTAAAGGTGTATGGGTAAAGGTAATTCTTATTAGTTAGGCTAAAAATGTGGTTTAAATATATGAATGATTCTTAGTAAGACTCAAAAGGGTGACTAATGATATAAACAATGGTTAACTTTAAAGGCTCAATTGATCCAATAAATTCTTAAATCATTTCTCAAGCCAAATACTATTTTGGATTTCATCTCAAGGGATGATAAAATAGATTCTAAAAAATGGTAGACCTTATCAACTACCATAACTCACCCCAAATGTTTTTCCAATAAGAACACCAAAATCAATCATGAATATGTGCATAAAAATCTGAATTAATTCAGCCAAAACAAGTAAGCATATCATATGATTAATGTCAGTATTTTAATGAGCATGTTACATTCCTTATCATTGTCATTATAACCAATTATATGACCGATTTCATATGTTTCATATCAAATATGCATGCATTTGGTTTCCATGTATTCATCAATTTCTACCCAAATCATGATCAAAACATCCTAAAAATGAAAAATATCCTAAAATATAAAAATGCATACTAAATATTAAAGTAGAGAATGAAGTTCCCTCCTCCACACTTAAATTGCACATTGTCCCCAATGTGCACATATGAATATGAAAAAGAGTGAAAGGAAAGAAAACTCCCTTAACCTTAACACACCATATCTATCATTGAAACTGCTCCATCCTTGTTGTGCCATTGCCCTCCACATTTATTCACCTACAAAATAGAAAACATATAAGTAAAATAACATTGGGTTGTCTCCCAACAAGTACCACATTTACTATGCTTGACTAGGCATTCATATCAGCTCCTGAGGTGCATCCACCAAGGTCATCATAACCTTTTCCTTTGGAAATTGGTCTCCAAGATAGTGCTTTACTCTATGCCCATTAACCATGAATAAATCTTTGTTTTTTTTCAATTCAATGGCTCAATGGTTTGTTACCTTAATAATGGTGAATGGACTTGATCGTCTACTCTTGAGTTTACCCAAAAATAGTTTGACTTTTGAGTTGTATAGTAATACTTTATATCTCGGTTCAAAAGTACGGTGGACAATTTTCTTATCATGCCATCTCGTTTTCTTCTCTTTGTAAAGTTTGGAATTCTTATATGCAGTTCACCGTAGCTCATCTAGTTCATTTATTTATAGCATCCTATTCTCACCAGCTAGATCCATAAACATGTTCAATTATTTTAATGCCCAATATGCTTTATGCTCTAATTCCATTGATAGGTGACATGTGTGTCCAACGACTAGCCTATATGGGGTGGTACCAATTAGAGTTTTAAATGCAGTTCTATATGCCCATAAAGCATTGTCTAACTTAGAGGTCTAATCCTTTCTAGACTTATTCACTGCTTTATCGAAAATTCTTTTCACCTCTTTATTGGACACTTTCACTTGCCTAATTGTTTGGGGATGATATGAGATAGATACCTTATGATTAATCCTATACTTGATAATAAAGAATTCAAAGCTCTATTAAAAAAGTGACTACCTTTATCATTAATAATAACCTTAGGAGTTCCAAACCTAGTGAAAATATTTTTCCTTAGCATGACAACCTTGGAATCACATTTGTTACTATCAATGGCTTCTATCAACTTTGACATATAATCCACACCTACTAGTATGTATCGGTTACAAAAGGACGAGGGGAAAGGTCCCATAAATTCAATGCCCCAAACATCAAACAATTCTATTTCAAGTATATTATTTAAAGGCATCTCATCTCTTTTGGAAATATTACCTATCCTTTGGCATTTACCACATATTTTTACATATAGAAATAACCAGATTGAAGTGCCTTAGCTACTATTTTTGTGCTCCTAAATTGGCCTCTATAGTTTGAGTTATGACAATGGTGAAGGATACTTCCAATTTCATCATAGGGACACACCTTTTCAAAATACCATCACCGCATTCTTCATAGAGGTAAGGGTCTTCCCAAAAATACTGTTTAAAATCATGGAAGAATTTCTTCTTTTGTTTCCATATGAGATTAGGTGGAAGGATGTTAGCAACTAGCAAGTTTGCAATGTATGCATACCATGATATGTCGATTTGAGTCACTAAGAGAAGTTGCTCATCTGGGAAAGATTCCCTAATTTCCATGTTGTCATCTATATTAACTTCCCTCCTCAATCTAGATAGATGGTCTGCCACCTAGTTCTCTGTCCCTCTTTTATCACGAATTTCCAAGTTAAACTCTTGTAAAAGGATAACCCATCTTATCAATCTTGGTTTGGAATCCTTCTTTGTCATGAGGTACTTTATTGAGGAGTGATCTATATAAACAATTACCTTGGTCCCAACCAAATACAATTTGAATATCTCAAATGCATGCACAATGGCTAGAAGTTCCTTCTCTATAGTAGTGTAATTTATTTGAGCATTATTGAGCATTTTTCTTGCATAATATATGGCATGGAACATCTTTTCTCTTCATGGCCTCAAAGTAGTTCTAATAGCAATGTCACTTGCATCACACCAAATTCGTACAAAAGCGGCTTGAAAAATAAGCTGGGTTGTTGGAGATATTTTCTAATTTTTTTTACACTATGTATGACACGTGGCAAGCTTTAATTTGCTGGTAGGAGAATCGGACACATGGCATATGTGGGTTGGGCGAGACACAAGGGTGCACAGAGCTTCGATGGACTGCATCGTAGGGTATTCCGTGCACTTGGCTATGCCGATAACTAGATCCCACTCTACGTGCTGGGCTATTTAGAACAACTAAACCCCACTCTATGATTCTTTCGTGTGGAGAGTGGAGAACACCAAGTTTGTCTCTTCACATCTTTATAGGACCAAAGAAAGGTTATGCAAACATATATCAAATGAATCACCAAAAAATGAGAAGTCATCCATAAATACCTCAATGAAATTCTCCACCGTGTTTGAAAAGTTAGCCATCACACACCTTTGAAAAGTAGTTGGGGCATTGCAAAGTCTAAAAGGCATTCTCCGAAAAGCAAAAGTTCCATATGGACAAGTGAAATTGGTCTTCTTTTGATCCTTGGGAGCTATAACAATTTGGTTGTATCCAAAATACCCATCCATGAAACAATAGAACGAAGGTCTAGCCAATCTATCAAGCATATGATCAATGAATGGAAGAGGGAAATGATCCTTATGAGTTGTGATGAGCGAAAACCGGCATCACCGATTCTGCCAATACTTTGATTTTATATTTATAAAACTCTCGCAAGTGCACGAATCATTTCGTAGAAAATGATAAGTATACTCCCAAGGTCGATCTAAGGAAGGAATATATGTGGTTTTTAATTTATTATTCAAACTTTTAAAAATGAAATTAAATCCTAAACATCCTGTCATGATAGTTTGGTTTTTGTGTTTCTAATCTAATAACATAAAAATAAACATAAATACAGATTCAATAAATATTTATGAAAAAATTATCATTTATAATAGTGAAGTATTTATGGATATAATAACTAAGTTAATTATGCTTGCTCATATTATCTAGGTTATTAAAGATATAAATTGATATTTATTGATTCTCTCTTTTTTATATGAATACCACCTTTGGTGGGGTTAGATATTCTTTGTTAACTAAAAAAATCAATTAACACCTATGGGTGGGGTTGATAACTAATTTGGTTAATTAAATTAATTCCTTTTTCTAAGAGATTGAAAATGAACCATTTAAATGCCACCTTTGGTGGGTTTAGACAATTTAAACTTTATTCAAGGTGTCCAAATTAAACCTAAGAATTTAAAACCACTACTGAAAACATTTTGTCAATAAATTTTCACATAATAATTCTTATAATTTTTTTTTGAAATAGAGCTTCACTCTAACTACTGAGCGATTGTACCAACAAATAAAAGAGCACTACTCTAAATTAGATCGGATAACTAAACCTTAAAATCTAATTTTCAGATTTAAGTTTGTAATGAAAAATAATATATTTCTCTTTAATATTCTTAATATAAAATTTTGAATAAAAATAAAATCAATTCATTTTAGAGATTTTTACCTATTTAATATTTCACAAGCATAACAACGTTATTATTATATCATGTTTACAAATAGCCAGCAAAGTTTAATTTAATCATAGACAAATTAAATATAACATGTAAGAATAAAGCATAAAAAATAGCTCTAAAGAAAATAAAATCCTTACACGCGGGACTGGGCGCTGGCGGCGGCTGGGCGGCTACGTGATTTCCTCTTTTTTGACATTTTTGACCCATTTTGTCCATTTTTACCATATTTGTTGACTTTTCCTCATTTATTTTTGAATATATTTGTGATGTATTGCCTTCAATATTCCTTTTTGAGTCTTTAAGTTACATTTTTAAGCGAAAATACCTGAAAAACAATAAGAATACCTGTGATTCCGAAAAGACAAATATATATAAATATATGATAAAATCATATAAATATATATATTTTTAATCAATTAATGTGCATAAAATCATGGTAATTTTAGTGCTTTTTGAACACGCATCACAACCCCCAACCAACTTCTTACTATGAAAGGGTAGCAAACGACTCTAAATCATGAATCCTAGTAACTTTCTTAGCTATAGATTTTTCAGTTGGCCATTGATAGTTGTTTGAGGCCATTTCTTCCAAAAGAGAAGTAGCACCTTCAGTTGTCTTTGACATCAAAGTTCCACTAGAATTAGCATCAACTATGGTTCTAGTTTTCCCATTTAACCCATTATAGAACATTTGAACTTGCAACCAATCCAAAAATCCATGTTGAGGGCAATGTTGAATCATATCTTTATACCTTTCCCATGCTTCCTAGAGTGTCTCAAAATCTTTCCCATGCTTCCTAGAGTATCTCAAAATCATTTTGTCTGAATTGATCAAACTCACTCCTAAGTTGGGTTGTTTTTGTAAGGGGAATGAATTTAGCAAGAAAATTTTCTATCATGTCTTGATAACGTCGGTTTGAGCTCAAAATTATTGGAACTAATGGTCTGGTGTCTTACACCTAATTAATTGTCATTCACAATTGGACTTACAAAATCCTTCAAGATGTGTGGTGGTGCATTCTATCCACTTACAATCATAACTAGTACTTTCTACTTTATTCATGATCTAATGGTTCTTTCAATCTTTGGATCAAAAGGAATAATGTTTTGAGTTCTAGTATGGCATTTCCAATGTCAAAAACACACCTAGAGAAAAATAAAAATAAAAATATAGTATAATTTTTAATTAAAACCAAGATTACTTTATATTGATATTGGAAAAAATAAGAAAAAATCAAGCCCCAACAATGGCGTCAAAAACTTGATCGGTGCAAAACTCAAGTGCATAGTATCATAGTTTTATAATAAAGTGATAAGAAGAGTATCATCCTCAGGGATTGGTAACTTAATTTTGACAAATACCAAAATTATACTAATCTCAATTTTTCTAGAAAAATCTCTAAGGTTGTTGTAATTAAAATTCAAAATAAAATCAATTTAAAAAAATATGCAAAAGAAAATAAAGATGTTCAAGGATCAAATTAATAGGAAGAAAACTTCTAGGAAATCAATTGCATCTAATTCCTCACTATACTTTACTCATCTACCTAATAAAATTTAATTCTCTCTATTTTTTAGCAATCTCCAAAAAACATCCAAAAGCTTCTTTTGATAGTCAATTGGAAATATTCATGTTCATTAGTTTACACAAGAGCATGTAATTTAATAAAGTAAGAAATAATTAAGACCAATGATTTTAATACTACACAGGTTCATACAAGTCTTTCGATCTCTATATTTACCTATATTGAAATATTACATATCTATCCTATAATTCCCTCTTTCGATAGTAGACCAGAAGACTAAAATCATCTAATTAATGACAAATTTATTAGAAACAATAAACTCAGAATAAATCAGATAAACATAAAGAGAAATAATTCAAATTAACATAGAAAATCAAGCATAGTTTGTAATTAAATTACATCTTTTTCCTAGAATAAAGAAAAATTAGTTCATGTTAAAAATTAAATTTAACATAAACGAATTCACCATAAATGTTTGAGAGGAATTGAAAAAAAAAATTGAATAAAAATAATAATATGCTTTCGCATCTTCTCCAACATTTTGATTTCTTTTTGCGTTCTTCCCAGCATCTTCTTATTTTTTCCTTTTCTGATATGCTCAACCTTTTCTTTTCTTTTCTCCTATGGCTAACATCACTTTACCATACGATAATTAGGTGGCTTAGCAGGCCATATTGATATTGATAATTAAAGTCACATATTAAACTTAGGCGACTTAGCCAGCCAATATTAAATTACAAATAAACAAAAGACTTAAATAAATAAAACTTAAACATGAAAATAAACACACAAAAACTTAATTAAACTTACTTTTAAATAATTAAAAGGTTATAAAGAAAACACAATATCAAAGAGTCTGAGAGGGTATGGGAGCGTAATGGAAGCGATCCCTTCTGTTTTGAATGGGTTCTTCTTAAATAATTGATTAATGAACTGTGTAGAGATGCTGTTACTATTCAATGAATAGTATCTTGTCTGCTACTTGATACTATTTAGAGTTGTCTACTGTAATGAATAGTAGATGCTTCATCATTCCAGATAGGTAATTGAATAGTACTTTGTCGAAACTATTTGGTAAATTGAACAATGAGTTGTCCAACCATTTATTATTTTGTCTTCTTGTGTGAAAACAATAGTATTATTTTCTAAAGAATTTGATGGGCCTTTGAATGGGCTTGGGCCATTGGATGGGCCATTAATGAACATAATAGACTCCTAGGTCCAATACTAAATGAAATGGACTCGCAAGCCCAATAATAAATAAAATGGGCTCATAGGCCCAATAAATGAAATGGACTCGCAGGACCAACATTGGACAATTATTTTCCAGTCCAAAATTTAAGTCGCTAGTAGAAGTTTCTAAGGTAATTAGATCTTATTTTGAAGCTTTTGATGAATGAAAATATATTTTTTTGGGTGATTGAATCTCATTCGAATTTGGTTCTTCTTTCTGGACTTGAGAAGTTTGTCCAGAGGATGATTATTGTTTGATAATTGCAAGAGTTCCTCTTGGGTTTTTGCTTGAAAAATTAAGGCATTTGTATGTGCCTTTTGTGCTAATAGAAGTGAGGATGCTTGAATTTCCTTCACTTGGGGTTCTCTATGACCCTTTTGGAGAAGCCATTTGTCAACAGTTGGTTGTAATAATGTTTTAGGGATCGTAAATGATGACCACCATTTGATTTGGAAAGAACGTGTAATCATAATTAGCTCTGATGTAACAGGTTTTAAAACCCGTTGACATACCCAAGGAAGGTAAAATTTTGAGAAAAAAATGCATAGATGAGGGAATTTCGCTTCCTCTGATGATGGTTTGTAATGTTTTTGGAACGATTCATAACTTTCTTTCATAGGGGAAATAAGAATGGAACTAAGGTTTTCGAATAATTTCCACCACTGAGAAAACCAAGATGGAAATTGGGATAGATTAATCGATTTGTTAACAAAGAAAAATAACCAAGAATGTTGGTTCTCTTTGTTTTAGATTAGGAATGCATTGAACCATGCCTGGTAATAATCCCAATAATTGTAGGTTGTACAATGTGGGATGGAGGATGTAATACTGATTAGAAAGTCAATAATTGTGATAGGTCATTTCCCCAATCCATTGGAGGTATGATTTTGTGAAGCTTGGTAGTTGAAAACTATACTTCTCGTGAATTAGGGTTATTGAAATGTTTAAATTCAATAGTATTGTGGAGTTTTTGAATTGGATATAGACCTATAAAAAATCCTTTTTCCAAATAGTTTTTGAACGGCCAAATAAGGGTTTTGATCAAAAAATCATTTTTCAATAATTGTAACCATATGAGTTCGTTGTTTTTGAAAATACTCAGAATTTGGTTTTGTTTTGGAAATAAATTTCCTTTCTCCTTTTGGAGGAAAATAAGTTGAAGATGCTATTCTTCTTTATGGAATAGAAATTGTTCCAGTAGATTGTTTTGAAAATGTTTTTTGATTTGGAAGGTATTACTTCCTTTTCTTTTCCCTTAGGGACTAAGTGTGATAGTTTTGATGGAGCACCCAACCCTGGGATGCAACAAAATTTTGTTCAGATTCCCTCTAAATCGTATAATTCTTTCCTATTTTTACCCATTCTTGGATACATTGATATAGATATTTATCCTGAGGGGTTAACTCTACCAATGGTTCTTCCAGGGATTGTTGAGAAGATGATTCTGGTTTAATCTGAGTTTCTTGAGACTAGGTGATAATTGTTTTGGCTTATAAGAGGCTAGTAATAGAAAGGTTTGGAGGAGTTTCCCTCTTCTCCTTTCCTTTTTTTCTTTTTACTCATCTCTAAACCTGTTTTGGAGAAATTCTCTGGTTAGAAAGTCTGATAATGAGTTATTCTCTCCTCTGATAAATTCAATTTCAAAATAAAAAAAATGCTAAATAATGCTTGCCATCTGGAAAAAATTTGTTTTGAAGCAATGTTTTTAACATCTTTTAATAAAATTTCTTTGGTAGATTTACAATCAATTCTTAATAAAAAAAAATTGATTTAATAAATCTAATTGAGATTTTGAAATACAAAGTGCTATCGATAGTACTTCCTTTTTAACAGTGGAATGTTTCTTTTGATAATCATTCCAATGGCCAGAGATAAACTGAACAATTTGTTATTGATTATCTTGGACTTGTTTTAATATCCCACCATATCCAAGTTCACTGGCATCGGTTTCTACTACCTTGGGAAGTGTTGGATCCGTAAGATGTAAATAGAGAATGTTTTGAACCTGTGCTTTTATTTTCTACACAATTTGAATTTTCCAGATGCTTGACTGCATATCAAACTTGGAGAAGATGGATGATGAGTATAGTCTTCGGAGCAAGTCTTTTTTATTTGGGATAGGGTACCTAATCCATTTTAAGGCTTGGTTCAAAGGTTTATAGTTGATGACTAACCGAGGAGTTCCTATCTCAATCTCGGCAGATTTGTTGACATAGAAGGCTGCACAACTCCACTGCGATATGGATTTTGAGATTAATTGTTTAGATAAGAGATCGTTGATCTCCTTTCTACAAAACTATTCAAGGTCACCATTCATCTGAATAGGCCTTTCTTTTGTTGGTATATCCTTCTCGTTGAAGGTTGATTTGTATGGTAAATTTACCATATGTTCTTTTCTTTGCCAAAGAGCACGGGCTAATTCAGAACAAACCTCTTTTTCGAAAGAGTTTTGTAATTTAGAGATCTTGTCTATGATCTTTGGGATTTGAAGTTCTCTCTTAACAGTATGAGATTGAACCCTAGTTTTGAGATAGAGAAGGTCATTTTCACTATGCTTGATAAGAACATAAATCTCTTTTTGATGGATGTAATTTGCTTTAATGAGGTTGAGATTTATAGTTTTTGGTTCTTCGATGAAGGGGAAGCTGATGGTTTCCTCTTCGATTTTGAAGGAAATCTTATAATTTTTGATAAGATATGGGGTGATGATATCCATGAAAGGCGTTCCTAGTATGACTGGATAGCCTATATAAAAAATGATCACGAATGAAGTTTTGATAAGATATGATTTTTGAGAATTGATACCTTAGTTTTTCCAATAATATTCATTTTTGATTTATTGGCTTAAGTGAGTTTTTCTTTTGTCGGTTGATGAAACCTTTTGGGAACAATTAATGGTTTAATACAATTGAGATTAGCCCCTGTGTCAAAGAAGGCTATGGTCTCAAGTTTTGATTCATCAGGGAATACTAAGATTATATTAATCTTATACTTCCTGGTGGTGATTTGTCTTCAACTTTGAAGAATAATTTGGGGAATTTTCTCCATATTTTTAAGTTCTTGATAATTTGATGCAAGTTCATTATCATAATCACTTACATAATTAGGTGTTTTATCTCCATTTTTCTCAATAATTTTACCTTGATGTCATATTCTTTATGTTTTTCTATAAGTTGGTGGAGTTCAAGCTTAATAGTTTTGATATCACTTTTTAATTCATGGATTTGACTTTATGGTTTAATAGTTTTGTTCTTTCGATCCAAAACAACAATGAGGTTGTAATAGCCTATGCTGGTACCGGGAAGTTCAAAATATTTTTGAAATGGCTAGAATTTGGCTAAAGATTTAGTCAAGTGATCCATATATAATTTGGTAATTGATGGGTTGATTATCTTAAGAATTTTATCTTGAAGTTGTTCATCTTCTTCCTTGGTTAATACATTAATATTTTTGGAGGAATCAAAATTGTTGGATGCAAATTCATCATCCAGAGGATTTGAATCTTCGTCTAACCACTGTTTAGACTCAGATGATGATGTATCACCATTAAAGTAGATATTTTGTTTAAGGTGTCTTCTTCAAGTTTTAATTCATGACATTTTTCGACATTTTGCAGTAATTAGCAGTGTGACCTTTCTTACCACACTTATAACATTTAAAATCTTTAAATTTTATAAAGGGTTTTTCATGAGGTTTTGATTCCTTATTAAATTTCTTTTATAAGGGTTTTTTTTATAAAAAATCATTCTCTTTTCAAAGAATGGTTTTTTGGATTTTGAAAATGTCTTATAAGTTTTATGTGATTTCTTATAAGGTTTTGAAATATTTTTACTAGAAGTTCCCTCGCAGGTTTTTCCAATGGAAAGCTTGCCATCAAACTGTTTACAGAATGATCCAATCTCTCTTTTGGAGAGTTTTAGCTCTAATTTCATTTGTTTTTGGATTTTCAAATCTTGGCAAATTTGAAGACCTTGATTTTGAGCAAAGCTGATTAATTCACCTTGATTATATGGGATGATATGATTCCCATATGTTTTTCGTATTTTGTTTATGGTCTTCTCACCTAAGATAGGGGAAGCCCTCCTAGGAACTTCTCCTTTGAGAATGGTTGAAAAGAGTCATCTCTTAACATAACTCTAGATAAAAATGTAGTTTTATATTTCTGAAAATCGCTCATCTTCCTACATTTTATGTTGGAAAGAAGATCAATATTTTTATCTTTAAGATGGGATGGATGTCCCATAAAATGATGTGATATGGTAAAAAGTAAAGTGGAGACTGTATCTTGTATAGGAGCTCCTTGTTGATCAAGTATGCGTATACCACACTCATTAGTCAATATAGCATTATAGATATCTAATTGTTGTTGTTTTGAAAGATGATGATCCCATCATCCTTTTAGTTGGCCTGAGAAGCGAGTTATTAATAATTCAACAATTGTTTTATCAATTATGCCAATTGGACTTTTATAAGCATTTGACACTATAGTCATTTATTGTAAGATATTTAATATCTCTTGATCAATCATTCCATCTATGTTCCAAACATAAATAGAAGATGCATTATATTTAGGTTGAATAACCTGACTAGGTTAGGTACCTATGGTATGTGGGTACCTAATTGTGCTAGGTTCTTGCCAGGCTAGTTTTTGGACATGAGAAGCTGGTTCAAAAATTTTTTCTTGGGAACTATCCTCATATGAAATATTAGACCCTAGTTTGCTAAGAAAACTAAGATCTTGTATTAGTTTTGTGGTTGATTTTGAAGTCATTGGTGACTAAGGTACAACTAATCCTAGTTTTGTATTTGAAAATTGTTCTTCTAATTGGGACCTAAGGGTATTGTTCTAATTTTGAATTTTTTCAAACTTTCTTCCTGGTTTAGTTTCGAGTCCTGGAATGGTTTAAAGATAGGGTTCTTAACCTAGTATCTATGGTTTGGTAGGAGGTAGAGGGAATATCAATCTTATGACTTTTCTCTATCCTAGTAAGATGTTTACCTAAGGTACTTAGGCTGATATTGGTAAACTTGTTTTGAGTAACTATGTTTTTGAGATTGGTTTCCTGGTTCTCTTGAGAGTTCTTAAGAGGAAAGACTTCTACCTGACTATCCTGGTAAGGGAAGGTGATATGTCTTAATGGAGGATGTTCAACTTCAACTGAACCATCTAGAGTTTCCCATACATGTAACTTCTTTTTTATATTAACCATGTTAATTGAATTAATTGGTTCATCAGGTTCTTCTAATAGCATATAGAAGTCATCTTCTGTGACTTCTGTAATGCTAATATCAGGAAATGTTTTATATTATGGAACTATGCTAACCTGGGTAGGGCTAACAATGTGATCTGGTAATGTTTCTACTGGATTAACTGGTTTAGGGTTATCCTTAGCATAATGCTTTGATGTTTTTATGTATGGAGAGGTTAATCCTTTTGTTTCCTTATAGATTTCTAACCAATCCAAAAATAATATATTTTGATTATGTTCTTTAACATACCTTTCATGTTTCCTAAAGCAACTTGCCCAAGTATTTCATCGGTGTGTTTTAAAGAACCATTTTTTAATTGGTTTATTATGTGGAAGATCTAAATCTAGAAGTAGGGTTTCTATGTCTAATTCTTGGTGTTCCACTGTTAATACATATAACTCACTTGACCTAACTGGTTGGCTAGGGGTAGTTGATTGAGTTGGTGATGATGGGTATGTGGGAGATAACAGAGGTGAATCGCTCATCTCAGAAGTAGTGTAGACTGGTCTGGGTATTGGTGTAGTGTAGTCTACTCCTTTGAGTTTTGCTTTCCTAAGGATATCTGAGGTTGATAACCTAGGTTTGGTATTAAGTGGTAAATATATAGATAAGAAATCAACGGTACTTTAAGAGTATCTCAGACTGTTAGATCTATTGAAACCTAATTCAATATTTCCATTTTTATATTTTATGATATCTATAAGTTCTGTATGTTGTACAGGTTCTTCGGGTTGATAATTTTCAAACACTGGCTGGGAAATTCCTCTTAGTAGCCATCTATTTGGGAATATGACCTTATCCCAACTTATTGGTCTTGGGATTATAATGTTTAACCTAGATATATTTGTTAGTAATAAAGTTGTTTCTCCTTTATCAGAGTGATGTATATTTCTGGTGTCCCAAGCAGGCATCATAACTTTGTAATGAATCCTATAAATCAAAGCTATTGGAATTGTTCCTGGTAGTACTTTAGAATTATGGGTTTGGATTTGTAATGTTAATGATTTTAATATGTGATGATCTTTTAAAGAGACCATGAAATTTGGGAAACAGTAAAAGTATACTGATCCTAAGCCTAAGCTTGTTTCGACAGTTCTTGTAAGAGAATGCTTAAAATCTAATAATCTAGCATCCCTAAGAACTGCTAGTATTGATGAACTTAACCCTTCTTTGGTTAAGGGTTTTAATCCAATTTGGACTAAACCAAAATGAACATATTTGAAATGTTTATAAAAATGTTTTTGTAATGATTCTTTTGAAAGAAGTTCAATGGTTTCAAAAGGTGATGAAAGTTAAAGATCTCTTTTTTTATTTAATGATGTAATCTATTTTGAAAAGATTCATCATCTTTGATTGATAAATTTTATTTTTATTGACCTTTGGAATCTTCCAATGATCAATTGATTTTTGAAAATTTTCAATAGTAAAATCATTAGTATTGATGATATTTGATTTCTTCGAAAAAGAAGATGATTTTGTTAATATAAGTGGTGATGCAAAAAAGTTATATTTTGACATGTTTAAATTTAAAACTTAATTAAAACTGTAAATAATATGGTAAATATGATTTTTAACATATAAATTACTGTCTACTATTAACTATCAAGATACTTGTATTTAATTTATGGAAACGAAGTCATAGAAGTATGCTAAGTAAATCATACACAAAACATTTAACATTTATTTTCCTGTTCTATTTTTTCATATAATTTTTATGACTCTTTTAAACTTATATTTGAATAGGTCCTTTACTAAACACTGGCAGGTATAGGGAATTATTGCCCTTAAAGCCAACACATGGCTAAAACGGGACTTATAACCCTTCGTCTGGATTGAGAATGAATAATTAAAAGGTTATAACAATGGAACACCAAGTATTAGACATAGAAACCCTATATCTAGATTTAGATCTTCCACATAATAAACCAATTAAAAAATTGTTCTTTAAAACACACCCGGAAAATACTAAGGCAAGTTGCTTTAGGAAACATGAAAGGTATGTTAAAGAACATAATCAAAATATATTATTTTTGGATTGGTTAGAAATCTATAGGAAAACCAAAGGATTAACCTCTCCATATACAAAAACATCAAAAAATTCTCATAAGGATAACCCTAAACCAGTCAATTGAGTATAAACATTACCATATCACATTGTTAGCCCTACCCAGGTTAGCATAGTCAAATTATCATCAATAGTTAACTCTGAACCAGTTAGCTTAACATCATCAGTTGACTTAGTTAAACCATTACCGATCCTAATAGATAACCTCAAACTAGTTATCTTAGAAGACCCAAAACCTAAACCTATAGTCACACCTATAGTTCAAATTGACCCTAAACTAGTCAACATTACTGTAGAACCCTTAGCTATAGAGCCAATACCTATAGTTCCACAATTTTTTTTATATTAGTAGTGTAGAAGTCACAGAAGATGATTTCGATATGCTATTAGAAGAACCTATTGAACTAGTTAATTATATTAACATAGTCAACCTAAAAAGAAGTTACTCATATGGGAAACTCCAGATGGTATGGTTGAAGCTGAACATCCTCCATTAAGACCTATTACTTTTCCCTATCAAGATAGTTAGGTAGAAGCCTTCCCTCTTAAAATCCCTCAAGAGAACCAAGAGGTCAACCTCAAAAACATATTTACGCAAAAAAACTTTACTAATAATAGCCTAAGTACCTTAGGTAAACAACTTACTAGGATAGAGAAAAATCAAAAGACTAACCTTCCTTCTACCTTCTACAAAGCCATAGATAGTAAAGTCAAAACCTCTATCTTTAAACCATTCCAAGTCTATAAACCAGCCCAGGAAGAAATATCATCAAAGTTTGAAAAACTTCAAAATTGGAACAATACCCTTAGGTCCCAATTAGAAGAACAATTTTCAAATACAAAACTAGGATTAGTTGTACCTGAGTCACTAGTGACTTCAAAATCAACCAAAAAACCAATATAGGATCTTAGTGTTCTTAGCAAACTAGGGTCTAATATTTCATATAAGGATAGTTCCTAGGAAAACTTTTCTAAACCAACTCCTAAAGTCCAAAAACTAGCCTTGCAAGAACCTAGAACAATTAGGTACCCACATACCGTAGGTACCCAGCCTAGTCAGGTTATCCATCCAAAATATAACGCATCTTCTATTTATGTTATGAATATAGATGGAATGATAGATCAAGAGATATTAAAAATCTTACAACAAATGACTATGGTGTCAAATGCTTATAAAATTCAAATTGGCAAAACTCATAAACCAATTATAAAACTACATTTCTATCTAGAGTTATGTTAAGAGATGACTATATTCAAACATTCTCAAAGGAGAAGTTCCTAGGAGGGCTTCCCCTATCTTAGGTGAGAAGACCATAAACAAAATACGAAAAACATATGGGAATCATATCATCCCATATAATCAAGGTGAATTAATCAGCTTTGCTCAAAATCAAGGTCTTCAAATTTGCCAAGATTTGAAAATCCAAAAACAAATGAAATTGGAGCTAAAACTCTCCAAAAGAGAGATTGGATCATTCTGTAAATAGTTTGATGGCAACATCTCCATTGAAAAAACTTGCGAGGGAACTTCCAGTAAAAATATTTTGAAACCTTATAAGAAATCACATAAAACTTATAAGACATTTTCAAAATCCAAAAAACCATTCTTTGAAAAGAAAATGAATTTTTATATAAAAAAAACCTTATAAAAGAAATTTTAATAAGGAATCAAAATCTCATGAAAAACCTTTTTAAAAATTTGAAGATTTTAAATGTTATAAGTGTGGTAAGAAAGGTCACACTGCTAATTACTACAAAATGTCTAAAAAAATTCATGAATTAAAACTTGAAGAAGACACATTAAACAAAATATCTGCATTAATGGTAGATACATCGTCATATGAGTCTAAACAGTGGTCAAACAAAGATTCAAATCCTCAGGATGATGAATTTGCATCCAACAATTTTGATTCCTCTAATAAAAATATTAATGTATTAGCTAAGGAAGAAGATGAACAACTTCGAGATAAAATACTTAAGTTAAATGACCCATTAATTACCAAATTATATGTGGATCACTTGACTAAATATTTATCCAAATCCCAGCCATTTCAAAAATATTATGAACTTCCAAGTACCAGCATAGGCTATTACAACCTCATTGTTGTTTTGGATCGTAAGAAAAAAATTATTAAACCAGAAAGTCAAATCAATGACTTGAAAACTGAGATTAAAACTGTTAAGCTTGAACTCCACCAGCTTAAAGAAAAAAAAATGACATCAAAATAAAATTACTTGATAAAAATAGAGATAAAAGACCTAATAATGTAAGCAATTCTGACAATGAACTTGCATGAAATTCTCAAGAACTTAAAAATATGGAGAAATTCCCCCAAAATATTCTTCAAAAGTTAAGACAAATTGCCATTAGGAAGTATAAGATTAGTATAATCTCAGTATTCCCTGATGAATCCAAACTTGAGACCATAGCCTTGTTTGACACAGGGGCTAATCTCAATTGTATTAAACCATCAATTGTTCCCAAAAGGTTTTATCAACCGATTACAGAACAACTCACTTCAGCCAATAAATCAAAAATGAATATTATTGGAAAAACTAAGGTATCAATTCTCCAAAAATCAAATCTTATTAAAAGTCCATTCGTGATCATATCTGATATAGGCTGTCCAGTCATACTAGGAACACCTTTCATGGATATCATCACCCCATATCTTGTCAAGAATGATAAGATTTCCTTCAAAATCGAAGAGGAAACCATTAGTTTCCCATTCATCGAAAAAATAAAAACTATAAATCTCAACCTCATTAAAGAAAATTCCATCCATTAAAAAGAGATTTCTATTCTTATCAAGCATAGAGAAAAGGACTTTCTCTATCTCAAAACTAGGGTTCAATCTCATACTATTGAGAAATAACTTCAAATCCTAGAGATCATAGACAAGATCTCTAAATTGCAAAACTCTTTCGAAAAAGAGGTTTGTTTTGAATTACCTAGTGCTTTCTAGGATAGAAAAGAACATATGGTAGATTTACCATATGAATCATCCTGTGAGGAAAATGATATTCCAACAAAAGCAAGGCTTATTCAAATGAATGGTGACCATGAACAATTCTATAGAAAAGATATCAACGATCTCTTATCTAAAAAATTAATCTCAAAATCCATATCGTCGTGGAGTTGTGCCGCCTTCTATGTCAACAAATCTGTCGAGATTGAGAAAGGAACTCCTTGGTTAGTTATTAACTATAAACCTTTGAATCAAGCCTTAAAATGGATTAGGTACACTATCCCAAACAAAAAATACTTGCTCCAAAGATTACATTCATCATCTATATTTTCAAAATTCGATATGAAATCAAGTTTCTGGAAAATCCAAATAGAACCTAAACATAGGTACAAAATTACATTTACTGTTCCATTTGGACAGTATGAGTGGAATGTTATACCCTTCGGGCTCAAAAAAATGCCTTCTGAATTTCAAAGGATTATGAATGATATATATATTCAATTCTTATTCAGAATTTTGTATAGTATACATCGATGGTGTACTTATATTTTCCAAAGATGTGAGACAACATATCAGACATCTCAAAACATTCTTTCCTATTATCAAAAGAAGTGGTCAACCTTATCAGCTAAAAAAATGACTCTTTTTCAAACCAATATCAGGTTTCTTGGACACAATATATCCAATGGAACAATTATTCCAATCGATCGACCTATTTAGTTTACAACCAAGTTACCTGATAGGATTATCGACAAAACCTAGCTACAAAGATTTCTTGGTAGCTTAAACTATGTATTCATTTTCTATCCTAATATTAATAGATTGGAAAAACCATTACGTAACAGACTCAAGAAAACTCTTGAGACTTGGACAGATGAACACATAAAAATTGTGCAGAAAATAAAAGCATAGGTTCAAAAAATTCTTTGTTTACATCTTGTGGATCCAACACTTCCCAAGGGAGTAGAAATCGATGCCAGCAAACTTGGCTATGGTGGGATATTAAAACAAGTCCAAGACAATCAATAATAGATTGTTCAGTTTGTCTCTGGCCATTGGAATGATTATCAAAAGAATCATTCCACTGTAAAAAAGGAAGTACTATCGATAGTACTTTGTATTTCCAAATTTTAATGAGATTTATTAAATCAATTTTTTTATTAAGAATTGATTGTAAATCTACCAAAGAAATTTTATTAAAAGATGTTAAAAATATTGCATCAAAACAAATTTTTGCCATATGGCAAGCATTATTAAGTATTTTTTATTTTGATATTGAATTTATCAGAGGAGAGAATAACTCATTACCAGACTTTCTAACCAGAGAATTTCTCCAAAATAGGTTTACACATGAGTAAAAAGAAAAAGATAAGGAGTAGAGAGAAACTCCTCCAAACCTCTCTATTACTAGCCTCTCATCGGCCAAACCTATCATTACCTGGTCCCAAGCGACCCAAAACAAACCAGAATCATCTTCCCAGCAATCCTTGGAAGAACCATCACCAGAGTTAACCCCTTAGGATAAAGATTTATATGAACGTATCCAAAAATGGGTACAAAATAGGAAAGAATTATAGGATTCAGAAGGGATCCGAACAACCTATTTTTGCATCCCAGGATTGGGAGGGCCATCTTATTCATCACATTTATCCTTAAAGGGTAAAGAAAAGGAAGCAATGTCTTCCATATCAAAACATTTTTTCAAAACAATCTACTGGAACAATTTCTATTCCAGAAAGAAGAATCACATCTACTTATTTTCCTCCAAAAGGAGTAAGGGAAGTTATTCCCAAAACAAAATCAACCTCTGAGTATTTTCAAAAATAGCCAACTCAGGTGGTAACAATTATTAAAAAGGGATATTTTGACCAAAACCCCTATTTGGCAGTTCAAAAATTATTTGGAAAAAGATTCTTTTACAAACCCTTTACTATTTCAAAAAATTCCCAATATTACCAAAGTAGTTTAGAAATCACTAGCAGTGTTGAATTTAAACACTTCAATTATCCAAAATCCCCTGAGGTGTAATTTTCAACTACAAAACCTCACAAAGTCATTTCTCCAATGGATTGGGGTAATGATCTAACGAAATTGTTAACTTTTCCAGTCAACGTTACCTCTTCTATTCCACATTGTACGACGTAAAATTATTGGGATTATTACTAGGCATGGTTCAATGCATTCCTAATCCAAAAGAAAGATGACCAACATTCTTGGTTATTTTTCTTTGTTAAGAAATCTATTAATCCATCTCGATTTCCATCTTGGTTTTCTGAGTGGTGGAAATTATTTGGAAACCTTAGTTCCATTCTTATATCTCATGTGAAAGAAAGTTATGAATCTTCCTAGAAACATTACAAACCAACATTGGAGGAAGCTAGATTCCCTCCTCTATGCATATTTAGTTCCAAATTTTACCTTCCTTGGGTATGTCAGTGGGTTTTAAAACCTGTTACATCAAAGGTAATTACTATTACCCGTTCTTTCCAAATCAAATGGTGGTCATCATTTACTATCCCTAAAACATTACTACAAACAGCTGTTAACAAATGGCTTCTCCAAAAGGGTCATAGAGAACCTCAAGTAAAAGAAATTCAAGTGTCATCGCTCTTATAAGCACAAAAGGCACATACAAATGCCTTAATATCTCAAGAAAAACCCAGGAAGAACTCTTGGAAATAATTAGGCAACAATCATCCCTTGGATAAACCTCATACATTCAGAAAGAAGAACCCGATTCAGATGAAACCCGAACAGCCGATAGGATAACATCTCCCTCAAAAGAGGATCTAATTGACTTAGAAACTTCTACTATAGACATTAATTTCTAGACTGGAAAATGACGGTCTATTTCATTTATTATTAGGGCCTGTGAGTCCATTTCTTTATTATTGGGCATGTGAGTCCATTTCTTTATTATTGGGCCTACGAGTCCATTTCATTTAGTATTGGACCTACATGTCCATTCTGTCTATTAATGGCCCATCCAACGACCCATCAGAGTCTTCAGAAAATAGTACTATTGTTTTCACAAAAGAACACAAAATAGCAAACGGTGCCGACATGACACTATTCATTTCATCAAATAGTGTTGACAACACACTATTCAATTACCTGTCTGAAATGATAAAATATCTACTGTTTAACACAATAGTCAACATCCAAATAGTATCAAGTGACAGACAAGACATTATTCAATGAATAGTAAAAGCATCTATGCATAGTACATCACTCGGTTATTTAATAAGAACTCATTCAGAAGAGAAGGGATCACTTCCATTATGCTCTCATACCCTCTCAGACTCTCATACTCTCTGATATCGTGTTTTCTTTATAACCTTTTAATTATTTATTTATAAGTAAGGTTAATTAAGTTTTAGTTTATTTATTTTCGTGTTTAATTTTTATTTATTTAAGCTTTTATATTTGTAAATCAATATAGTTGATTAAGCCACCTAATTATCAATATAATATGTGAGTTTTTTAAACATGTGTTCTTATCATTTATTAATTACCTCTACTGTTAGCTCCCCAGATCCTTGGTGATGATATGGTATCAGAGCCATGGGGTGTTCTAAGTTAATTAATACATGTTATAGTTAATATTCATTAGTACTATTCAAATCTTGGATAATAATTTATATGACTTTAAGATTTACTTATATGAAATTATGTAAAGTTGCTTCATTTATGCATTCAATCTGAATGAATGAAGGGTCGTAAGTCTCGTTTTAGCCATGTGTTGGTGTTAAGGGAAATAATTCCTTATACCTGTTGGTGTTTAGTAAACGACCTATTCAAATATAAGTTGAATTATATGAAAAAATAGAACAATAAAATAAATGTTAAATGTTTCATTTTCAAAATTAAATACAAGGTTCTTGATAGTTAATAGTCGACAGTAATTTATATGTTAAGAATCATATTTACCATGCTATATATTATATTGATAATTATTATTGTCATATTATTTACAAGTTTTATTTTAAGTATAAATTTAAATATGTCAAAACAAAACTTTTCTACATCATCACCTCTATTAACAAAATCATCATCTTCTTCTTCGAAGAATTCAAACATCATCAATAGTAATGATTTTACTATTAAAAATTTTCAAAAATCAATTGATCATTGGAAGATTCCAAAAGTCATTAAAAATAAAATTTATCGACCAAAGATGATAAATCTTTTCAAAACAGATTACATCATTAAATCAGAAGAAAGAGATCTTCAACTTTCATCACCCTTTGAAACCATTGAACTTCTTTCAAAAGAATCATTACAAAAACATTTTGATAAACATTTCAAATATGTTCATTTTGGTTTAGTCCAAATTGGATTAAAACCCTTAACCAAAGAAGGGTTAAGTTCATCAATACTAGCAATTCTTAGGGATGCTAGATAATTACATTTTAAGGATTCTCTTATAGGAACTGTCGAAACAAGCTTAGGCTTAGGACCAGTATCCTTTAAATGTTTCCCAAATTTCATTGTCTCTTTAAGAAATCATCACATATTAAAATCATTAACATTACAAATCCAAACCCATAATTCTAAAGTACTACCAAGAACAATTCCAGTAGCTTTAATTTATAGAATTCATTACAAAGTTATGATGTCTGTTTGGGACACAAGAAATATACCTCACTTTGATAAAGGAGAAACAAATTTATTACTAACAAATCTATCTAGGTTAAACATTACAATCCCAAGACCAATAAGTTGGGATAAGGTCATATTCCCCAATAGATGGCTACTAAGAGGAATTTCCCAGCCAGTGTCTGAAAATTATCAACCCGAAGAACCTGTACAACATACAGAACTTATAGATATCATAAAATATAAAAATGGAATATTGAATTAGGTTTCAATAGATCTAACAATCTGAGATACTCTTAAAGTACCGTTGATTTCTTATCTGTATATTTACCACTCAAAACCAAACATAGGTTATCAATCTCAGATATCCTTAGGAAAGAAAAACTCAAAGGAGTAGACTACACTACTGTTGTATCGTTTTTAGAGAACATAAAACGTGCAAGCATACACGGTCACAAGTAATAAATTTTGATAAGTAAGTTATCGTTCCCACGGAGATTTGTTACTACAGTTTGTTGAGTACTAAAATTATCTCTCTCAGATTTTATTCAAAACGATCGTTGATTGTAACAAATTTAAGAAAAAAGTTTAATAACAAAATAAAAGAAATCTAGGATTGCAATTTATCACCAAAATTAATCAACTCAAATCATTTTATTTTCTTTTGATTTATATTGTTTTAGTACATTTAATTTGTCAACCGAAAACTTCTAATTTTATTCATACATCTCTTCCGAGCTCCGTATAAACACACCTCGTTAAATTAATTCCCTATATTCCTATGAGAATTATATTCACCGAGATTCATTACGTTCTAAGTTCTCAAATGGCCACACATACAATTAGGGTATATTCCTATCCTTCATCATACATGTCATTCTATCTATGAGCAATATACACAAAAATGCATCTTCCAAGTTTATTTATGTGCCACGGATCATTTGATAAAATTCGTAAATAATCAAAAGCATTAAGCACAAAATAGAATAAACAACTCAAACGTCTTATAAATCGTTCAAAAATGCAACCCTAGAAAAATTAAATTACTTCATAAATTTAAAATAAAAATTACAACAGTTTCAGAAAAATAAGATGAAGAACACAAAAAATTAAAACATCACTTAGAACAAATATTTGGCACACGCATAACACAACAAAAGCCAAAAAATGGCTTCTGTTTGTTCTTTAGTACAAAACCGAACAATACAAAAAATCTCAAAAACTAAACTCTCCAAAACTTTTTTACTCTATCATACTATCCCATATTTATAGCTAAAACAATACATTTAAATTATTACATTTTTTTATAAACGCGTATCGATTTTCGATATTTAAAATGTTATTTAAAATCACGCGTAGACATAGAGGCGCCGTTTGATTTTTTTAATTCAAAGTGCATGCCACGTGTCAGCATCTGATTCACTGCAAGGATTTAACACGGACACGTGGCAGAATTTCATTAGATGCGGGAAACGGGCGCAAGATAGATTGTCGCACGGGAGACAACGGTTGCAACGCGGGCTGATCCTACGCTTTCGCGCTCATGATAACATACCACGTGTCAGCACATGATTTCCTGCAAAATAAAGTGGGACATGTGGCATCTTCTGATTCGCTGAAAGGGGTGAGTGCGGACACGTGGCATCATTTCATTCGCTAAAGATCCGGTTGCACGTAGAGATTAGCGCACGGGATCAGAGGCGTGCGTAACGTGGGGGGGACAGTGGTTGGACGCGTCAGACATGTGGGTCCCACTTGCACATCGGCCTGCGCGGTAGGTGGGCCCCACTCAGGCGCCGAGCTACGTTAAAGACAGGATCTGCACCCACGCGAGTTGGTCAGATGTGATAAGGACGCGCGCATCGTAACCGTTTCTTCACTGATCGAACGGTCCACGTTTAGTGCGTGGTGGATGGCGCGTGGAATGCTTCTCTCCTGCGTAGAAAATTAAAATTTCTTAATTACATTTTGACCCACAAATTTACTTCAAATTACATTTTAAAATTTATTTAATTACAACTAAGCCCTTTTCTAATTTAAATTAAAATTTCTTAATTGCATTTTGACCCACAAATTTACTTCAAATTACATTTTAAAATTTATTTAATTACAACTAAGCCCTTTTCTAATTTAAATTAAAATTTTAAACTTTTAATAATCATAATTAAGCCCAATTTTAATTTAAATTATATTTTCGACTTTTATAAATTGCAATTAAACACTCTTTTATTTGAAATTATATTTTTGGACACAAATTTGCAATTAAGTACGTTTTCGATACAAATTATTTAATTTACTTAAAATATATAAAAAAAATAGTAAATAATAATTTATTAAACTAAAATTAACTAAAAATATTAAGAACATAACAATTATTATTAATAAAATAGATGAAAATAGCTATATAAAATACAGTTATCAACTACACCAGTACCTAGACCAGTCTACATTACTTCTAAGATGAGTGATTCACCTTAGTTATCTCCCATATACCGAACATCACCAACTCAATCAACTGCCCCTAGCCAACTAGTTAGGTCAAGTGAGTTAAATGTATTAACAATGAAACACCAATAATTAGACATAGAAAGATTTAGATCTTCCACATAATAAACCAATTAAAAAATGGTTCTTTAAAACACACCCAGAAAATACTAGGGCATGTTGTTTTAGGAAACATGAAAGGTATGTTAAAGAACATAATCAAAATATATTATTTTTGGATTGGTTAGAAATCTATAGGGAAACCAAAGGATTAACCTCTTCATACACAAAAACATCAAAACATTCTACTAAGGATAACCCTAAACCAGTTAATCTAGTAGAAACATTACCTGATCACATTGTTAACCCTAAACCAGTTAGCATAGTATTATCAGTTGACTTAGTCAAACCATTACCGGTCCTAATAGGTAACCAAAAATCAGTTATCTTAGAAGACCCAAAACCTAAATCTATAGTAACCTCTATAGTAGCAGTCAACATCACTATAGAACCCGTAGTTATAGAACCTATAGCTATAGTTACACAATATAATTTTCTTTCTGATATTAGCACTATAGAAGTCACAAAAGATGACTTTGATATGCTATTAGAAGAACATGTTGAACCAGTTAATTCTGTTAACATGGTCACGATGAGTGCTCAAAAAGCACTAAAATTACCATGATTTTATGCACATTAACTGATTAAAAATATATATATTTATATGTTTTATCATATATTTATATAAATTTGTCTTTTTCAGAGTCGGGGGTATTTTTATTGTTTTCAGGTATTTTCGCTTAAAAACGTAACTTAAAGACTCAAAGAGGAATATTGGAAGCAATAAATCACACATATATTAATAAATAAATGGGTCGAAAAGGTCAAAAATGTCAAAAAGGAGGAAAATGTACCGCCCAGCGCGGGCCAGCCTTTCCTTCCGTGCGCATCGTGCGCGCAGCATGCTCTCTTCTGCACGCAGCCTACTACCCATCTGTGTGCGCCTGTACCCCATCTGCCCGCGCCTACGCCCAGCTGCGCCCCATCTGCGCGCGCCATTGCCCATCTGCGCCCAGCCGCCCCCCACTTCATGCGTACGTCATCAATGACGTCAGCAATCACCACTCCACGTTTCCACCATTTTTTAACATTTTCCCCCACTTTTTCTCTCCATCCTCACCTATAAATACACCCCTTCTCTTCACTTCTAAACACACCTCAAAACACATTCTCTTCTCTCTTTCTTTCTCTCTTTTCTTAGATTTTTTAGTTTTTTTAGTTTTTCTTAGTTTTTAGTTTTTCTTAGTTAATTTCTCTTAGTTGTAGAGTTCTTCCCTTTTTGGGAGGAACTAGTTATGTTTTTTGTAATTTATTACCTTTTTCATTCAATAAATGGGAGTGCAAATTCCGCTTGGAGGTTTTCCAGCAACGGGAATAACATCAAAATTCTGTAAGGATTTTATTTTCTTTAGAGTTATTTTTTATGTTTTATTCTTACATGTTATATTTAATTTGTCTGTGATTAAATTTAACTGTGCTGGCTGTTTATAAACATGATGTAATAATAACGTTGTTATGCTTGCGAAATATTAAATAGGTAAAAATTTCTAAAATGAATTGATTTTATTTTTATTCAAGATTTTATATTAAGAATGTTAGAGAGAAATATATTATTTTTCATTACAAACTTAAATCTGAAAATTAGATTTTAAGGTTTAGTTATCCGGTCTAATTTAGAGTAGTGCTCTTTTATTTGTTGGTACAATCGCCCGGTAGTTAGAGTGAAACTCTGTTTCAAAAGTTTTTATAAGAATTATTATCTAAAAATGTATTGCAACATGTTTTCGGTAGTGGTTTTAAAACTTGAAAGTTAGTACTCGAATAACTAAATTCTTAGGTTTAATTTGGACACCTTGAAAAAAGTTTAAACTGTCTAACCCCACCAAAGGTGACATTTAAATGGTTCATTTTCAATCTCTTAGAAAAAGGAATTAATTTAATTAAGAAAATTAGTTATCAACCCCACCCATAGGTGTTAATTGATTTGTTTAGTTAACAAAGAATATCTAACCCCACCAAAGGTGGTATTCATACAAAAAAGGGAGAATCAATAAATATCAATTCATATCTTTAATAACCTAGATAATATGAGCAAGCATAATTAACTTAGTTATTATATCCATAAATACTCCGCCATTATAAATGATAAAATTTGCATAAATATTTATTGAATCTGTATTTGTATTTATTTTTTATTGAATTTGTATCTATGTTTATTTTTATGTTATTAGATTATATTTAATTAATCTGTATATATGTTTATTTTATGTTATTAGATTAGGAACACAAAAACCAAACTATCGTGACAGGATGTTTATGATTTAATTTTGTTTTTAAAAGTTTGAATAATAAATTAAAAACCACATACATTCCTTCCTTAGATCAACCTTGGGAGTATACTTATCATTTTCTTCGAAATGATTCGTGCACTTGCGAGAGTTTTATAAATATTAAAACCAAAGTATTGGCAAGAATCGGTGATGCCGGTTTTCGCTCATCAATATGCATGCACAAGATACTACTTGAGGATTAAGATAAACCTATTAGAGAGGCATAACATGGTTAAATCCTTCAATGTTAGAGGTAGTAAAGAAAGAAATACTCAAATGGATAGATGTGGGGTCATCTACCCCATATATAGCACATTGTAGGTAGTACCAAAGAAATATGGAATAATATTAGTTTAAAATGATGGGAATGATTTGGTGCCAACTAGAATCCAAATAGGTTGGAGAGTTTGCATAGAGAATAGAAAGGTTAAAGCCAATACTAGGAAAAATCATTTTCCTTTATTGATCAAATGGTAGAAAGGCTAGTAGGCCATACCTTTTGTCATTTTTTAATGGTTATTCAAGTTACAACTAAATTGCTATAGCACCTGAAAATCAAGAAAATATTACATTCACTTGCCCGTTTGGAAGCTGAACTTTTCAAAGAATGTCATTCGGCCTCTGAAATACACCATTCACCTTTCAAAGGTGTGTGGTAAGTATCTTTTCCAAATATATAGAGATCATTATAGATGATTTTACGCTATATAGTGACTCTTTTTACCTATGTTTACATAATCTAACACTTATCCTTAAAAGATGTGTAAAAATGAACATAGTTATAAATTTTGAAAAAATGTCATTTTATGGTAGACCATATGTTTTTCTTAGGGCATGTAATATCTTCTAAGGGGATAGAAGTAGATAAAGGTAAAATTGATATTGTGCATAACTTACCATTTCTCACTACTATGATGTATGTTTGTTCTTTTCTTAGTCATGCAAGTTTTTATAGGAGGTTTATAAAGGAATTTTCAAAAATTGTAAGTCCAATGTGCACACTGCTACAAAAATACAATCCTTTTATTTTTTATGAAGATTTCAAGAAAGCTTATGAAAAGCTTAAAAAGCTACTCATCATAGCTCAAATCATTTAGCACCCAATTAAGTCACCCATTTAAGCTAATATGTGGTTCTAGTGACTACACAGTTAAAGCAGTGCTAGGGTAATAGATTGGAAAACAATCACATGTTATCTATTATGCCTCTATAACTCTCAATGATGCCCAAATCAATTGTTCCACAACTGAAAAAGAATTACTTATAGTTATTTTTGCTTTAGAAAAATTTAGATCATATTAATAGGTACTAAAGTATCTATATTTTCTAACCATTCAACTTTTAAGTATTTGTTAACAAAGAAGGATGCAAAACCTAAACTAATAAGGTGGATTCTCTTGCTGCAAGAATTTGACTTGGAAACAAAAGACAGAAAAGGAGATGAGAACTTAATGGTCTACCAGTTAAGTCGAATCATTCAAGAAGACGATGCCCTACCAATATAGGAACAATTCCCAAACAAATAGTTGTTATCAATTGAGAACTCACCACCATGGTATGTTGATCTTGTCAACGACCTTGTAACCAAACTACTCCCTAGCAATTTACCAAGAGCACAAAAACACAAGATTAGAAAATAATTAAGGTATTATTTATGGAATGATCCATACCTATGAAAACATTACCCAGATCAATTACTATGAAGATGTGTACCTGAAGTTGAATTTTATAATATACTCACTTTGTCATACATATGCATACAGAAAATACTATAGAGCCAAAAGAATCACCCTTAAAGTTCTCGAGAGTGGCTTTGATTGGTCCACCTTGTTCAAAGATACACATATCTTTTGTAAAGCTTGTAATCGTTGTAAACAGACGGGTTTATATATATAATACAAAATCTATTATTTTACAAATTGATATTATAATATAGATTATTGATATGAGATCTATTATTTTGCAAATTTACATTATTTTATGGATCATTGATATGATATTTGTATTATAAAGTATTGCTTTGATCATTTAAGGAGGAATATAAAGATCCAATATAATCAATTGTACTTTTAAAGGCTAAATATCTATGTTACCTCTCATTGAGAACGATAGAGTAAGATGAATTAAATATATTTATTGAGAGCAAGATCATAGTGCCAATATATATATATATTTAATGCATCGTATATGTATATGAAATAGCAATAATGAGAGCAAGACAACACTAAAAAATATTGTATATGTTATTTTTATAAAGTTTGGTATGCCTCTTGTATACTTGTGAAGTATCAACACTGAGAGCAAGATTTTATGAAGTTTTCCATTAGAGTAGCAATACAATAGCACACATATATACAAATAACATACCCCCTTATGTTACAGAGAATACAACTACCCTTTAATAATTATCGTTCATTGGAGTAAATGTTATTTGATAATCAAGAACGTGATTTGAGACAATGAAATCTCTTTTGACAACTAGTGATAATAATTATTAATTACAATTGGTGATAATAATTATTGATTAGCCTTCCAGAAAAAGAAAGTTAATATAAGAAAATGTAATCCGTTAGAGGTGGAGTAAAAAAATTAAATAAGTATTTGTATGCTACATATATGTAATTGATTCTAACAAAGATCCTTTAGTGAAAGAAAATGAAACAAAGATCCGATGCATATAGTAATGATGATCAATATTATTCAATATAAGCCTTATTATCTTGATGGATAATCATTTATAGAAAAAGATTAAATTGTGCTAGTGACTCTTACCTTGAAAAGGAAATGGTGAATATTTTTTTGTGTAGAAGACAATGAAATATTGTGCACCATTACGAGTTATTAAAATTATAGATGCAATGTGATAAATATTTTTGAATAACCTAAATCATAAATTGGTGTTAAATACTTTTAAGTTGAGGCAATTTCAATTATTTGTGACAGTGATAGTGAATATCATTTTGAGACTACCGTGTGCATGTAATTGTATTACAAGTCTCAAGTAGAAGCTTATATTATAAAACCTTTCCAAGACCTATTTTATGATGAATGGTTGCATAAGTGGTGTGCTATATTGGTATAAATTAACATGTTATAAAACGTATTGAAAAACTTCTTATATTTTAATGATTACAAATATGAAATAAGTTAAGATGAACTAAAAGGTATCCTACTAAAATATTTTATATTTATCATGGACATAACTAAGTCACTAAAGATAAAAAGTGATATAGTGAAATTTGAAAGATTGTGGATTTAAGTCCAAATCTTTCATTAATAGGTAACTATTTTTTGTTACATGATCCTAAGGCTAAGTGATCTTCACAATTTAATAAGAGTATATATTGAATCTTATGTCTCAAAGTTATCAATAAATTCTCTATTATTAATAGTATAGCAAGTCTTATTACATGAACATCATAATTATAAAAAAAAAATTAAATTACAACTTAAGTTCAAACATTTACCTGTTATACTCGTATTTCTATTGCACTAACTCAATAAATTGAAATGAGTCCTCAAACAAAATTAAATGTAAGTGTTAGAGTTTCAATATTCACTTAAGAGTGATGATTTGGACCCCTTTAAAGATAATCATGCTTTCTAACTAATTTATCGCTATCAGAGGGTAAAAATGTATAATATCATGAAATTTCTTACATTGCATTTGTTTTTTTCAGACTATTAAGTTAATAAAAATTACTCAATGGTAGGGTATTATAAACCATTGATGCATTTATTAAACATTATCATCACATGTGTTGGCTACAAAATGCTCAAGCAATTATTAATTTCCCGATAAGATAATAATAAGATATAGTAGCAGAAATGCATAATCTGACATATCATGATAAGCACATTAGTGCAAAAATGATAAAAACTATCGAGTGAATATGGGGAGTTATGTTCCAATAAATGATATCGCAAGATTAAAGAAAATAGTATATTTTTAAAGAATCTTAGATATCTGATAATAAAATGATATATTTTTTTATCATGAGAGAATGAAAATACAATGTGATATAACATATCTTTTTTGAAAATGCAGGAAGAGATAAAAGGATCCATATAACTTATTAAATTTCAACAAAAAAAATGTATCGGTCAAATACAAAGATCATTTTGAGACACATATTATAATTACTTCTACGCAAAGTTAATTTTATATAGTTCAAAAATTTGAGACTTTCGCTTAAATTTGTTAGAAGAACTTGTAAGGACTATGAGTGTTGGCTATTTTCGTGGACAAAATATTTACTTGTAAATTTTTTTTAGACATGCTATCAAGTTTATCAAGAAAAGCCGAACAAATGTTCAAGTTTCAGATATTCGTACTTGAGGTATGTTTTTTTATAACTACGACACTTAAGATTGCATTCGTGCATTTAATAACACATTTTCATAAATCAGAAATTATATTTTATGTTAAAATATTTATTCAAACTTTAATTAATTTATGAAATTATTAATTAAATATTTTTATAATATATCTTAAGATAATATTAAGTTTTTGTTTTTAATGGACTTTGAAAACATATTTAACCCTAACCCTAATATCATTAAGTATTATTATTATCTATATATATAGATGCATTAGGGTTAGAGTGCGTGATAGAATAAAAAAAAGAAAAATAGAAGAAGAGCTGCCAAGGAGAAGAGCCGAAAACCATATGAGAAAAAGAAAAGGCTGCCAAACAAAAAACCTATCTGCGTAGAAAAACAGAGAAGTAGAGCAACAACCACAGGTTAATTAATTTTTTTTAAAAGTGATCCTTAAGTGTGATGGGCTAATAAAATGAGATGTTAGATTAATTAATATTCTTTAAGAGTAATACTTCAGTTCAGGAAATCATATATATATATATTGGACATCAAAGGTAACTTTACATATAGTTATATATATATATTGAAAGCTACGCAGAAGGGAGAAAATGTAACTAATATATATATATGCTTTTGATTTATATTAATTAATTTAATTCTTATTGATTTGATTTATAGGTATTTAAATTAAATAATTTTATGAACGATCATGATTATTTGATTTAATTATTAAATTTCAAAGAAGTTATTTTTATTGAAATTATGCGTAATCTTTTTGCCCTAGAATATACTAGTTGACTTGGTTTAAATGAAATTTGTTTTAAATCATCTAGTTAGGATTATTCATTGTTAAATCCGTTCTAGAACGCACATGGGCACTTGTGTTTTTTTTTGTGCTAATCATTTTGCAGTTGATTTGTGAACGATCTGATTTGCGGGGAGCTTATTGGAACGTTGGTATGGAAACCGCTCACGCTAATATTGGAAATTGTGAAAACAAAGCAGGGGCTCGTAAGTAAAGTACATTGGGGAAGTATCCTAGGGAGGGTAGCATAAGACTGAGTTTGTACTTGAACATTTGATTTTCATAGTGGAAAGTTAGGTGGTCCAGTGGACCGGTGGTTTTCCTCTTAGGTCATTATTGTGACCTAGGTTGTTTCCACCTAAAAATATTGTGTGTTATAATTTCCGCACTTTACTCTTACACACGATTGCATGTTTGGCCGCTTTGTTTATGTTAGTAAATTATAAATTAATAAAAAATAACCTATTCACCCCCCCTCTAGATTAATCAGGTCTATATTTTATAAACTTTCAATTGGTATCAGAGCAGACACTAGACACACTTAGTGAGATTGATCCTTAGGGACACACACGCTTACTTATGGACCAAATGAAAGAAGGTGGGTCATCTGTTAGACCCCCACTCTTTGATGGGTTTAATTACCCTTACTGGAAGGCTCGCATGCAAGCTTTTCTCAGACAAGATGAAAAAGTATGGGATGCTATTCTTGATGGTTGGGAACCACCTTCGGTAACGAAAGATGGTGTAACAATCATAAAGCCAAGAAGAGACTGGACCACTGAAGAACGCACCCTTAGTGGGGCAAACAAAAGGTCTAAGCTCAATATTCGCTGCAGTGTCGATGGATGAGTTTCGTCGCATCTCCAAATGTGAGACTACTAAAGATGCATGGAATGCACTTGCTCTTGCTCATGAAGGAACTTCCCAAGTAAAACAAACAAAATTGAGATTGCTAACATCTGAGTTTGATTCTATTAAAATGAGCAACAATGAAACTTTTGGTCAATTCTATGCTCGCTTCTGTGATATCACTAATGCTTGTTCTAACCTTGGTGAGAAAATTCCACAACCTATACAAGTGCGCAAACTCCTAAGCTCTTTAACAGCTGACTATAAGATGAAAGTTACAGCGATAGAGGAAAGCAAGAATATAGACACACTAAAAATTGATGAACTTGTCGGGTCAATACAAACCTATGAGCTTTCTCTTGATCCACCCAAGAAAAATAAGGATGTGGCATTCAAAAGCTCCAAAAAGGACATCTCTGATAGTGATGATGATATGAATGATGAGTCACTAGTCTTGTTAGCACGAAAATTTAAGAAGTTCATGAAGAAGAAAGGTCAACAGAATAATCATTCCAACAAGGGACAATCCAGTCGTTCGAATGACCGAAAGTCAAGGGAAATCAAGTCTCCTAGCCTTGATGGTAAGAAAAGTAAGCCTACTAGTCCTCAATGCTTTACTGGTGGGGGATTTGGTCATATTTCTACAGATTGTGCTAACAATAAAAAGAAATTTGGAAAAGCCTTTAATGCTACACTCAGTGACACAGAAAGTGAACAGGACAATGCTAGTAACTCAGAGGATGACACTAATTATTGTGCCTTCACCGCAACTTCCAATGCACATCACAATGACTCCGACCTTAGCTCGGATGAAGAAAATGAGGAAGTAAACTCTTCTCTCTTACTGTCTAAGTTTAATGTATCGAATTATGAGGAACTATTCATGGATTGTCTAGGTGCCAGGGAAGAGAGAGATAAATTGCTTGTGGAAGTAACTAAACTTAATGATATCATCAATGTTCACAAAAAAAATTCCTCTAACCTAGAGAAAGATAAAAAGGAATTGTCTGATCATATTAATTCTTTGAATTTGAGACTTGCAGAAACCATTGAGGAAAACAAAAATCTCAAGCAAGAACTTAGTATTGCTAAAGAAACGATGAAGAATTTGACCATTGGTGCTGAAAAATTAACCAAAGTCCTAGACTATGGAAAGCCACATGGAGATAAGAGAGGTCTTGGATACATAGATGAACAATCAACACCTTCATCATCCAAAACTCAATTTGTAAAACCCACTATTGCTCAGGCAGGGAAGGTAGTTTTTGCACCTTATCATTCTAAGAAAATTCAATTCGTTCCCATCTGTCATCATTGTGGTAGGAAAGGACATATTAGACCTAAGTGTAGATTTATTTATGCTTATGATTCTATCACGAATACAAATGTTTCTAAAACACCTCAAAAAAATTCAAAATGTAAAGTTTTTACTATAAGAACTACACAAAAAGAGGAATATAAGAAACCAGTAACTCAAATGTCCAAAATTAAAAAAGGATGGGTTAAGAAATCTGAGTTGCACTGTTTTGTGGACCATATAGCATTTAAGGTTAAATCAAATACCGCTTGGTATTTTGATAGTGGATGCTCTGGACACATGACAGGGAATCGTTCTTTGTTAAAACCTTTAAGGAATACAATGAAGGGACAGTTACCTTTGGTGATGGTAAAACATCTAGAATTATTGGAAAAGGCTCTGTTCAAATAGAGGGTATCCCTAAACTTGATGAAGTTTTATATGTGGAAGGACTTAAGGCAAACTTGATTAGCATAAGTCAAATATGTGATAGTGATTTTAATGTGCAATTTACAAACAATCACTGTTTTGTAACACATCAAAATGGTGAATGTGTGATTAAGGGAATCAGGTCACATGACAATTGTTATTGTATTGATACATCACCCACAGTAACATGTAACCTAGCTAGCAATGACTCAACTATCTTGTGGCACGAAAAGCTAGGTCATATGAATTTTAAAGATCTGGTTAGATTAAGCAAAATTGAGACTGTGCGTGGTTTACCTATTCTTTCAAAAATTGAAACACCTGTATGTGGACCATGTCAATTGGGTAAACAAACTAGGATTTCTCATAAGAAGATCAAGAGTATAAATACAAACAGAGTATTGGAATTGATACATATTGACCTTATGGGTCCTATGAGAACAGAAAGTATTGGAGGTAAGAAATATATCATAGTTGTAGTAGATGACTTTTCTCGCTACACGTGGGTAGACTTTCTTAGAGACAAGTCAGATGCTTTTGAGTTTTTCATCTCATATTGTACAAGAGTGCAGATTGAAGCAGGTGACAAAATAGTAACCATCAAGAGACTGAGAACAGACCATGGAAAAGAGTTTGAAAATACCAAGTATGCTGACTTCTGTAAAGAACATGGTATCTTTCATGAATTCTTTACTCCTATCACACCTCAACAAAATGGTGTAGTTGAAAGGAAAAATAGGATACTTCAAGAGATGGAAAGAGTAATGATGCATGCCAAGGGAGTCTCCAAAAGGTTTTGGGCTGAAGCTATAAACACTGCATGTCACATTATAAATCGTGTATATCTTCGCCCAAGTACAAACCAAACTCCCTATGAGATATGGAGAGGTAAAAACCCCAATCTAAAATTTATGCATATTTTTGGAAGTAAGTGCTACATACTTAGAGATTGAGAACAGTTGGGTAAGTTTGATTCAAGAAGTGATGAAGGTATATTTCTTGGTTATTCCCTAAATAGTAGAGCTTATAGAGTCTTGAACTGTAGAACTAATGTAGTTATGGAATCCATAAATGTCGTTATAGATGATAGGGGTAAGAAGATTACAAGTGAAGAAGTTGGAAATGAAGAAAATTTCACAACACCTCAATTAACAATAACCAGTGACACAATTGGAATAAAAGAAGAGGAGTTGAAGGAAAGTGAACAAAAGAAGGAAGAAGCATCAACCTCATCAATGATAAATCCAACTCGAACTTAAAAAAATCATCCTATTAAGAATATAATTGGAGATCTTGATGCTAGCATGGTAACAAGAAGAAGAAAAATAAGTGAGGTAACTCATTTATGCTATATTTCTCAATTTGAACCAAAAAATGTGAATGAAGCTCTTAGGGATGAATTTTGGATAAATGCCATGCAGGATGAGTTAGCTCAATTTGAAAGAAATCATGTATGGGTATTAGTACCTAAGCCTAAAAACAAAAATGTTATTGGAACAAAATGGGTGTTCAAAAATAAATCTGATGAGCATGACATTGTTGTTAGAAATAAGGCTAGGTTAGTAGCTCAAGGCTACACGCAAGTAGAAGGAGTTGATTTTGATGAAACATTTGCACCTGTAGCTAGACTAGAGTCAATTAGGATTTTACTTGCCATTTCCTGTCATATGAAGTTCAAATTATATCCAATGGATGTTAAGTCTACCTTTTTGAATGTATTTTTGAATGAGGAGGTGTACGTGGAACAACCAAAAGGATTTGTTGATCCGAAATTTCCAAATCATGTTTACAAACTCCAAAAGGCTCTGTATGGTTTAAAACAAGCTCCACGAGCATGGTATGAGAGACTTACCAACTATCTTTTGAACAAGGGATTTATTCGAGGGGGAGTTGATAAGACTTTATTCACTAAAAGGAGTAGTGACGAGATCTTTATTGCTCAAATTTATGTGGATGACATAGTTTTTGGATCCACATCTAGTACACTAGTGGATGATTTTGTGCATGTTATGACAAATGAATTTGAAATGTCCATGGTAGGTGAAATGAATTTCTTCCTTGGTTTACAAATCAAACAATCTCATGATAATATATTTATTTCTCAAACCAAGTACGCTTGTAACCTTGTTAAAAGATTTGGTCTTGAAACTAGCAAGCCATTACGAACTCCTTTAGGTACCAGCACAAAAATTACAAAGGACACTCAAGGTAAAAGTGTTGATCAAACCCTTTATAGGAGTATGATAGGTAGTTTACTTTACCTCACTGCAAGTAGACCTGACATATGTTTTAGTGTTGGTGTGTGTGCCCGTTATCAAGCTGACCCTAAGGAATCACACTTAGAGAATGTAAAGAGAATCATTAGGTATATCTCAGGAACAAGTAATTATGGTTTATATTTTACTACTGATACTACTTGTGAAGTAAGTGGTTTTACAGATGCCGACTGGGCAGGCAACCAGGATGATAGGAAGAGCACATCATGTGGTTGTTTCTATATTGGAAACAACTTAGTATCATGGCATAGTAAAAAACAGAACTCTATCTCACTCTCTACAACTGAAGCGGAATACATTGCTACAGGAAGCTCTTGCACACAAATGCTTTGGATGAAAAACATGCTCAAGGACTACGGTCAACCACAAGGTATGATGCCCTTATATTGTGATAACACTAGTGCTATATGTATTTCTAAGAACCCAGTTCAACATTCTAGAACTAAGCACATTGACATAAGGCATCACTTTATTCGAGAACTAGTTGAAGAGAAAATAGTAACACTTGAGTTTGTACCTACTCAGAGACAACTAGCTGATATATTCACTAAAGCCATAGACACGCAAAGATTTGAGTATCTTAGAAGTGCCTTGGGAATTTCTCCCTCAAATTGAATTTCAAATTTTATTACACAAAAAAAAATCCTTGTTTGGCCAACACATTATTCAACTTATTTAATACTTCCATACACATAATCTCATTTTTAGTGACTCAACTCATTTTGATATTTATTGTATAAATTATGCTACAATTTTGGCTTATGCATACACATATATTCTTATACATGTGATGATCGATGTTGACATAAACTTCTTCACACACTCACGAACTCACATATATGTTATGCTTGAAGTTTATGAATTTTCTTGAAAGACTCTAGGACTTTAACTAATCTTGATTGTAAAATTGTGTTGAGTTCTACTTTTGTTTACTAAAATTTTACCGTATGGAGGCACCTAGTATTGAGAGGGCTACCTATTGTGATGTGTAAAGCTACCGCAATGAACGGAGAGGGCTACCTCACAACTAGTGTGAAAGTCATTGTGCTAGGTTTATGGCTCGTGCAAAAAACAAGGGAAAGATTATGCAAAAAGTGATTGCTTATAAATCTTGTACTTGGAATGCACAAAAAGAAAGAGCTAATAGAGGTTAATATATATATATATATATCATTTACCTCATTTATAAAAAAAATTAAGTCCTCTTTTGGTAAATATATTTTATTTTGTAAGATTGAAGACTCGATTATATTTTTATATGATAGGTGATATTTTTTCTCTTGAGTCTTTCTTGATAGATCATAAATGAATTAATTGACTTATTTGTGGAGTTTAGGCATGTATACTACTTTAAGTAAATGTCAATATGTCATTATATGTGCGAAGTGTGCGTGTGCACCTCTTCTATTCTACTTATTTATTTATATGATAAATAATCAAAATTGGAGTTTAAAAAAAATGATGAGTTCTCAATTGGTTGTGCGCTTGTTTGTAATTAAATAAGTTTAATACCTTATGTGGCTATGTATGCAAATTTGAAAATAAAATAAAAAATTATTATTTATATCCTCTTTTCATTTATTACTTTTTTTAATTGGTTTCTAAGTTAAAGAGTCATAGAACTTAGGAGGAGTTTAAAGCACATTGCATTTTGGCATTACTTTGATTTTACACTGTTATATCTTTAGGAGGAGTTTAGCTTCAATTGTTTGTCTAATGCTTTGTCCTTCTCGTGTGTCAAAAAGGGGGAGAGAATATTTACTTCCATGTTTTTATTTTGTTATGCATATAAGGGGAGATCATATTTTTATTAAGCTTAATTGATATGAATGCATACTACATGACTATTATTTACACTTCGCTTATTTTCTATGTAAACTGAACTAATATACAATGAGGCTTTCATGCCAAGTTGTCCTATACTTTGTCAATGTTGTTTCAGTTACTTACAATCTTGTCAAGTTGTAGCGAAGATGGATCTACCGGACCATAGGATAGTTCCACTATGGAGTCTGGGACATCATTGTATTTTTATTTAATTTTTATAAGTGTCATGTAGTAAGTGAGAGGTTTTGCCACACGAAAATGCCAAAGGGGGAGTTTGTAAGGACTATGAGTGTTGGCTATTTTCGTGGACAAAATATTTACTTGTAAATTTGTTCAAGTTTCAGATATTCGTACTTGAGGTATGTTTTTTTTATAACTACGATACTTAGGATTGCATTCATGCATTTAATAACACATTTTCATAAATCGGAAATTATATTTTATGTTAAAATATTTATTCAAACTTTAATTAATTTATGAAATTATTAATTAAATATTTTTATAATATATCTTAAGATAATATTAAGTTTTTGTTTTTAATGGGCTTTGAAAACATATTTAACCCTAACCCTAATATCATTAAGTATTATTGTTATCTATATATATAGATGCATTAGGGTTAGAGTGCGTGAGAGAAAAAAAAAAAGAAAAATAGAAGAAGAGCTGCCAAGGAGAAGAGCCGAAAACCATATGAGAAAAAGAAAAGGCTGCCAAATAAAAAACCTATCTGCGTAGAAAAACCGAGAAGTAGAGCAGCAACCACAGGTTAATTAATTTTTTTTTAAAAGTGATCCTTAAGTGTGATGGGCTAATAGAATGAGATGTTAGATTAATTAATATTCTTTAAGAGTAATACTTCAGTTCAGGAAATCATATATATATATATATATTGGGCATAAAAGGTAACTTTACATATAGTTATATATATTTATTGAAAGCTACGCAGAAGGGAGAAAAGGTAACTAATATATATATGCTTTTGATTTATATTAATTAATTTAATTCTTATTGATTTGATTTATAGGTATTTAAATTAAATAATTTTATGAACGATCATGATTATTTGATTTAATTATTAAATTTCAAAGAAGTTATTTTTATTGAAATTATGCGTAATCTTTTTGCCCTAGAATATACTAGTTGATTTGGTTTAAATGAAATTTGTTTTAAATCATCTAGTTAGGATTATTCATTGTTAAATCCGTTCTAGAACGCACATGGGCACTTGTGTTTTTTTTGTGCTAATCATTTTGCAGTTGATTTGTGAACGATCTGATTTGCGGGGAGCTTATTGGAACGTTGGTATGGAAACCGCTCACGCTAATATTGGAAATTATGAAAAGAGAGCAGGGGCTCGTAAGTAAAGTACATTGGGGCAGTATCCTAGGGAGGGTAGCATAAGACCGAGTTTGTACTTGAACATTTGATTTTCATGGTGGAAAGTTAGGTGGTCCGGTGGACCGGTGGTTTTCCTCTTAGGTCATTGTTGTGACCTAGGTTGTTTCCACCTAAAAATATCATGTGTTATAATTTCCGCACTTTACTCTTACACACGATTGCATGTTTGGCCGCTTTGTTTATGTTAGTAAATTATAAATTAATAAAAATTAAAAAATAACCTATTCACCCCCCTCTAGGTTAATCAGGTCCATATTTTATAAACTTTCAGAACTAATATTCAAAACGCTTGAAAACATAAATTTATAGAGTTATTAGTACACTTTTTTACTTAATATTTACTTATTTTATTTAATAAAAAATATTTTTTGGATTAAAAATATAAAAATATAAACTTTTTAGTGAAAAAGGGGAAAATATATTTTTTGAGATTTTGTGGATTTTTTATGATTTTTATCCACGTCAATCATGAGTTGCCACGTGGCTTGCCATGTAAGCATATGAGCTGACTGGGTAAGCCACGTAGATTCCATATAAGCATAAACAATGAATCATAGATTGCTACATGTGAGGAGGACGAACCGCGTGTCATGTGTCAACATGGCGTTCAATTCGACTTCATAACGCGGTTAAACAACACTACAATACATCGCAACACTATTGCTCCTTGCATTCCACTTGTGCTCCACGCCATCCATTACCACGAATCATGTTACACCGCGTGGCTCTAACTCAAAAAGTGTTGACTCAGATCGATCTCCCCTACTATACGTTGCTTTTTGATTCGCCCAGTGAATTCCATATGCCACGTGTCGTGTTGTGATTGATTGACACTGTTTATTTTGCTTAATTTGATCTCAACATTTGATCTAAAGTTCATATAATAGTCTAGATTGCACTTGACCTATATTTAAGCCGTTAATCACACCATAAACCTTAAGGGGTCGTCATTAGCATAATTTTGGTCAATTTTTAGAGCTAAAAAGAGAAACAAATACAGAAAAATTCAAGAGGGGATACAATTTTGGTGGAGATTCAAGAAGAGATTAACACTACAATTCAAGAGATTGATCATATTTCTTATTTTACTCTTTTCTTTATCAATTTTTATGTCTTTTTTTTATGAAACATATAAGCTTTATGAACACAATTATGTATAGTTAATTTATTATTCTAGGGATCTTATGAACCTAATTTTTACCATATGATGATCTAATATTTTACCCCAATTATAATTTTAATTTAATTATATTATTTAATCTAATTTTTATGATATTAATTGTTTGGCCAACAATTTATCTATAGAGCCAATTAAATAGATTAGAGAGAATTATTTAATAATTGTTTGTCTTGATTAAATAACATACATAGTTTCTAGGCAAAGATGTATGATTCTTATGTATGTGATCCATAATTGATGAACTTAATGAGTAGTGTGCAATTTAATTGGCATACAAGTGTAATTAAATTAATTACTTTATAGTGGAGAAATTCATGATGAAATATTTCCCACAAACAAATAATGCCAAGCTTAGGAATGACATTACTTCTTACCAACAATACGAAGGAGAATGTTTATATGAAGTATGAGAAAGATTCAAGGAATTGCTAAGGAAGTGTCTTCATCATGGTATTCCTTCTTGGATTCAAATGGACACTTTTTACAATGGTCTCAATGCTCAAACAAGAACTATTCTTGATGCATATGCTAATGAAGCTTTGCTAGCCAAATCTTACAATCAAGCTTATGATTTACTTGAGAAAATGGCTAGCAATAATTATCAATGGCCAATGGATAGAAAGACAACCATAAGAAGAGTAGTCGGAGTGCATGGGGTAAATGATATCACAGCACTTACAGCTCAAGTGTCATATTTGGCTAATCTTTTGAAGGCTCAAAACTCAACAACGAGTATAAACCAAGTCCAAAATTCAGGAGTGTCATGTGTGTTTTGTGGAGGAACTTATTTGTTAATCAAACAAATCAATTAACACCTATGAGTGAGGTCGATAATTAATTTGGTTAATTAAATTAATTTCTTTTTTCTAAGAGATTAAAAATTAACCATTTAAATGCCACATTTGGTGGGATTAGACATTTTAAACTTTATTCAAGGTATCCAAATTAAACCTAAGAATTTAATTATCTAAGTACTAACTTTCAAAAGAGCACTACTCTAAATCATATTTCAATTTGTAATGAAAAATAATATATTTCTCTTTAACATTCTTAATATAAAATCTTGAATAAAAACAAAATTAATTTATTTTACCTATTTAATATTTCGTAAGTATAACAACGTTATTATTATATCATATTTACAAACAACCAATCAAGTTAAATTTAATCACAAATAAATTAAACATAACATATAAGAATAAAATATAAAAAATAACTATAAATAATTCAAATTAAAATTATACCTCAAAATAATCCTTACAGTATTTTGATGCTAATATTTTGCTAGAAAACCTCCAAATAGATTTGCATTAATTTTTGTATATTAAATTAAAAACTAAAAATCTATAAAAGCATAGATAGTTCTTCTAAAAAAAAGAACTTTAAAACTAAAAACTAAAAAAAAAAATTCTATATAGAGAAAGCTAGAGAAAGAAAGAGTTGGGAAAATTGTTTCTTAAGATGTGTTTTTTACAATAGGGGAGAAAGGCTTTTTATAGGTGAGAAAAAGGCTAAAAAATGGGAAAATATCTTAAAAAATGATGATAGGTGCATATTGGATATGCTGGCATGCATGTGGGGCGCTGGCGCGCATGATTGGGCGGGATTCACGACCAAAAATGCGTTAACGTGTGTAGAAATTTGGCATGATGCATACGTATCTGTGCACATAATTCCAACATTAATAGGTGTGGCTACACAGACTTTCGACGTGATGTGCGCGGCTGCACACAAACTTTCAGCATGATGGGTGTGCAGTTGGGCAATTTTGTCATTTTTTCTATTTTTTTTTACTTTTCTTTATTTTTTTTCAACATATTTGTGATGTATTTCTTTCAGTATTATTCTTTGAGTTTTTAAATTATTTTTGAAGCAAAAATACTTATAAAAAATACTCGTGATTTCAAAAACAATTTATATAAAAATATGACAAAATCATATAAATATAATTTTTTTAATCAATTAAAATACATTAAAAATCATGACAATTTTAGTGCTTTTTAAGCACTCATCACTGGGCAAGCCATACGGATGCTATGCAAGCAAGAATAATGAATCGTAGATCACCGCATATGAGGAGGACGAACCACATGTCACGTGTTAGCATGGCGTTCAATTCGACTTTAGAGTGCTATCAAACAACATTGCCATGTCAACCGTTACTGTGAATCACGTTACATCGCGTGGCACTGACTCAACAAGCATTGACTCAGACCAGTCTCCTCTGCCATGCATCACTCTCTAATTTGCCCAATGAATTTTGTGTGCCACATGTCGCACTATGATTGGTTGGCATTGTTCATTTTGCTTGTTTTGATCTCAGCCTTTGTTCTGAAGCTGATTTGATGGTCCATATTGCACCTGAGCTATATTTTAGCTCATAATCACTCCATAAACCCTAAGGGGTCATCATTAGCATAATTTTGGTTAGTTTTTGGAGTTAAAAAGAGAGAATAATACAAAAAAATTCAAGAGGGAATACAATTTTGGTGGAGATTCAAGAGGAGATTAGCACTACAATTTAAGAGATTGTATTTCTTCTTTTACTCTTTTATTTATCAATTTTTATATGTAGTTAAATTATTAATTTGGGGAACTTATGAACCCAATTTTCACCATATGATGATCTAATATTTTACTCCAATTATAATTTTAATTGAATTATATTATTTAATTTGATTTTAATACTATTAATTGTTTAGCCAAGAATTTATCTATAGAGACAATTAAATAGATTTGAAAGAATTATTTAATTATTTATCTTTATTAAATAACATGCATAACTTCTAGGTGAAGATGTATGATTCATATAGATATGATCCATAATTGATGAACTTAATAAATAGTATGCAATTTAAGTGGCATGAGAGTGATTAAATTAATTACTATATGGTATATAATTTACTTGAGAGAGGAATACATGCTAGGTAAGATTCAATTTATCATTATATTTGGAGGATTTTAGCGATTCACTTGTTTGGAAAATTGGGAGATTAAATATTCTTAGATATTTTCTCATATATCTTCTTAGTTACCAAATCTTATTTAATTAATTATTTCTATTTACTTTTAGTTATTTTAATTTTGCTTCCTTAAAATATAAAAAACATAAAAAAATTGATTTTTATATTTTTTTAGTTTTAAAAATTAATTTATAATAAAATAATCTTAATGAGAACGATATTTTATTATCATTATATTACTTGTTGCGATATGTATATATAAGTATTCATTACGCACATAATTTGTATGAAGATTAATTCACATGAACTTTATTTGAAAAAAGTACGAGGTTATGAGATAACAAAAACAATATTTTCTTGTACATATATAATGACTTTATACTATGATGAAAAATTAATTTAGGCATAGTTACTAACTTGAGTTATAATGCTTACTAAAGCATATAAAGTTTTATAAACATATATGCTAAATCACTTGACATATATATTAAAAAGAAGAGAATTTTTATTATAAGATACTATAGATATTTCATAAAATTTTATATGTATTTCTTAAATGTTTTACCTATTAATTCATTACTATTATAAAACATTTACATATCAAAAATGCATAATTGTTTATCTTAAATAAGTGAAATAATATTTTGAATTATTTATGCTAAACATCTTTATATATGCTATAAGTATAGAAAAGGTTTCATGAATAACATATTTATAACTAATTCCTTTTTATTTATTTGACATAAGAAACTATCGCTTTTGATACGATCATAAAGTATCATAAAATATAATATAATTATCGTATTATAAAAGTCAATATAAGTTATGTTTATTATATTTTGCATATGTTAATACTAGTAAAATATATTTGGTATTTATGGAATCAAGAGTTTATTTTATTAATTTTTGATCAATAATAGACTTATTTATTATTTTAGAAAATATATTATAGTATGGTATGTATAGAAGATTACTTTACATCTATTACTATTATTATTATTAAGACATTTTGTGAATGATTATTAAAATTATATTAAGTCAATAACTTACTATTACATGTATTTAGGATAAACAAATATACTCGAATGTTATGAAATGAGTTAAATATCAATTTGTACGTGCACTTATTAGATGGATTTTCATGTATTTCAACACAAGGGTATTGAATTACAATTAAAGTATTAGTTTAAATATTTATGTGTTATGAAATAATTATTTTTATTTCAACAATTTAGAGGCTAATAAAGTAAGATAAAATTTAAATTGATAATGTATATTAATCATGCGATAATTTTATCATTAATTTGAATATTAACTTTGAGTAAAAAATCTTAGATTTACCAATTAGTAGGATAACACACTATTGTTGAAGAAAAAATTCAAACATAATCTTATATTAGATGCTTGTTAGGAAGAGTAACTCATTCATGCATTGTATTCCTTTTTCTCATCAAGGTTTTATCCCGTTAGGGTTTTTCTAGCAAGAGGTTTTTAGCAAGGTAGGTTTAGAATGCATATTAGAATAATGTACTATTTTTATCTTTGTTAGGTTTTATCCTATTGGGTTTTTTTAACAAGATTTTTAATGAGATATTATATATGGTTGACATTAATGGAAAAGTGCTATGACATAAATGTCATATATTAGATTATGATAACTCAAATAATATATCTTATAATTGTTAATTTTATTTATGTTTTAAATAGAGATTTGATCTCTGTCATAATATAAATTTGTAATAAAATAGATTTAATGTCCATTATATATTATATCATGATATTTGTATTATATTTTAAGAGTCCTACCTATTGTATTATATTTAATACACAACAAAAGTAAGAAATAATTTAAGATGAATTTCCCTATTTTCTTATCTATATTTTTTGTTATTATTATATTATATTATTATTTTCTTCTAATTTTATAATAATATATTTTGTCATATTGTGTTTACAAACAGCACTATTTGTATATAATTCAGATTGTCGTTTGGTATTTTTTTTTTTTAAGATTGTCGTTTTATATTTGTTCATTTATTTATCCAGACTGTCGTTTGGTATTACTGAAGCGACGCTGTGAGAAGGCCAAGGATCTGAAATGGACTAAAAGTTAATAAACGAAAGATGATAACAACTTCAGAACAAAAAATAAATAAATAAATAATAAATTGATTTACCCAAAATAAATGGTAATAATAGTTGGTGTCACGTGGGAAAAAAACGCCATAATTGGCTGAGTTCGAAGTGCTCCTCTTCGTCAATTCCCAGAACCATAATTGGCTGAGTTCGAAGTGCTCCTCTTCGTCAATTCCCAGAATCTATGTGAGAGAGCGAACGAGCCCCATAGAGTGAGAGAGCCAACGAGCCCCATAGAGTGAGAGAGCCAACGAGCCCCAGAGAGTGAGAGAGCCAACGAGCCCCAGAGAGTGAGAGAAGGGAGAAGAGTTATTCTCAATCCATTTGCTTTACTTTCACAGATCTCCTCGTTATTCCGAATCTTTAATGCTTCTCTGATTCATATACCTCCTTGATTTTTCATCTTTAGGTAACTCTTCCTTTTCTTTAACTTTTTGGTTTTTGAATTTTTGAAAATACACTTCGAGATTTGACTTTGTTTTTTGAATTTTTATTAATATTCTGTCTGGACGTTAATTTATATGAATAATATCTTACTTAGCATTGAATATTGAGGCTGATTTTTTGTTTTTTCGTGTTTACTTTTGGATTTACTTCTTATTGCGATTGCCAAACCAGCTAAGTTACTTTTCGTTCGTTGTGTTTCACGTGTGTATCGGGCTGTGTAATGTGGCAATATAACTATATCTTAATGTTTTGTGGATTGGTATCGCAATGTGTTGGAATTGAATGAGAACTTTTGATGGGGTTATAATCTTGATGCGGATAAGACATTTCGTGAAGATTAGAGATAAAAGAAACTGCGCTTTGAGTCTAATTAACTTTGGATTTGATTTGGGTTTATTTGAGAAATGGTGATTGGAACATAGAGTGTAACCCTACGTGTATTCTGGTCATTTTGGATACGGTCGAAGCCCATATTTCTCAATTTGATTTGAATTTCTACCAAATTCCATGTAACATAGAGTGTAACTAGATTGGTTTGGATGCTTTGAACCACTAGATATTCTGCTGGTGTTGCAATAATAATGGGTTCAGACGTAAAGCAAAATATGCAAATACGTATTCAATATTGTTATTATATTGTAAAAAAGAAAAATCAAGGATTCTTTAGTTTTGGTCCTTATGTATGGTGAGGGTATAAATTGTTGTTGGGGTTGGCTGAAAAACTTTTAGATTTGTAAGATCCCAGATTGGCCTGTATGTTTGTAGTTGTTGACTATTAATTTCATCCGCTCTTGTCCTCAATTCTTTAAAGCTTTGATTGTGGTTTAAACTTGAATTTGTGCTGTTTTCATTCTTTTGATAGGTAATTTATATGTAAAACATGACACTGTTGAAATACTGATTCAACTCATAAGGGATATCTCTTTTAAACTTCATTGTGTTCTACATCATGCATGTCTTTAGCATATTGCTAGTTCTGGTTGTTCCTTTATTAGGTGTTGTTAAATGGATTCCTTTTTCTATGGAAGACCATGGTAGTACACTAGTTGAATAACGTACATAGAAGATGCTTTGGTATGTTGCTAAAATGGCTTGATCCTAATTGAAGGGAATTGGTGCATGGCGGGTAGACTTAAGATATTATGACCATGTCTGGAACACGGCAGCGGCTACAGTTAAGAAGACCAATATGGATTATTCTATTGGTTTCTTTTGTGAGCCTTTTCTTGATGATTGCCTACATTTATCCCCCAAGAAGCTTTGCAAGCTGCTTTCTCTTTTCTTCTGGTGGTTGTGACACTGGTCCATTTAACTTGCCTCCTCCTGTTCCTCCAAGGGTTTTAACTGATGATGAGACTGCATCTGAGGTTGTAATTAGGGAACTTCTGAAGACACCACTTATTTCACCAAAGATTCCCAAAATTGCTTTCCTGTTTCTGACTCCAGGTTCATTACCTTTTGAGAAGCTCTGGGATATCTTTTTTCGCGTAAGGATATTCTTTTTTCAAGTCGTCAAGTTTCTTTTAGTATCTCCTAATATTGTTTATTCATATTCTTAATTCTTTATATAGTCATCGTAGGTGAGATAATACTGCATGAAAATTTAAGTACTTTTTTATTCCTCCAGGAATTTCTGACACTTATTCTTCACTCTCAGCTTCAAAATTAAAATGATTTGTATTTTCTGCATTTTGTCTTTAAAGATTAGCATTTCATGCATGGAAAGTAACATCAAGAGGAGTTTTAGCAAGTTCAGAGAGAAAAAAGTGACAAATTTGTATCTTTTTCTGCTAATGGAGAAAAACTTGTATCAAATTAATGATCTGGATAACGTGATATGAAAATAGTACTTTTTTTTCTTCATTTAAACACAGGTAAGAATCTGCATCTGTGTTTAAATTCATATATATTGCATAATTTGCATCGTTTGTGATCTGTCAATCCTTTCAGGATCTATATTCTTTTTCAAAAAATATAATGTACGTGCAAACATCTACCAACAAGAATTAAAGGTTGAAAATTGATTTTCACATCGCAAAAGTTGTCTGATGTAGTGTTGGAGATTTACGAAAAAGAGGACTGATAAATAAATAATATATATATCTTATTACATTTTATTTCTCCTATTCAGAGTAAAGCCAGACAAATATATTTTCTTGACAAAGATAAAATCTGTTTCATATGCAGGGTTACGACGACAGGTTTACTGTATATGTACACGCCTCTGATGAAAAACCAGTACACGTGAGCCAATATTTTATTGGTCGAGACATCCGTAGTGAAAAGGTAATGATGCTACTCAAATACATTTTAGTCTAGTTAAAAAAGTTCTCTTAATATTTTATTTTATCCCTTGGCTGGGAAGCCGAGGTTTTATTTCATGCATTTTCTCTCCAAATAAATAAACTTTATATTTAATATCTGTTCTTCCTCAATTATTTTACAGTAGATTATTTAAATAATGCTTTCTTGTATATCTGTTGTATTACTTTGTGAAGGGACTGAAGCTGATCCAGTTGCTATACTCATGCAGGTAGGATGGGGAAAATTTTCCATGGTTGAGGCAGAGAGAAGACTTTTAGCGACTGCCCTCTTAGATCCAGATAACCAGCATTTTGTTTTGCTGTCTGAAAGGTTGCTTTGTATCAAAAATAACGTTGTAAAATTGAGCATTTCTGTGTAAAGGAATTTTAATAAATTAATAATTGATCTTGTTCAGCATTTTATTGCAGTTGTATTCCAGTGCATAACTTCGAGTATGTGTATAACTATCTCATGTTTACAAACGTCAGTTTTGTTGATTGGTAAGCACTGTGCAAGGAAGATCCATTGGTGTCAGCTCTTATTCTGGAATAGATTTATACATATTCATTAACTTCTGCATTTGATGCATGTATCCTTTCTCTCTAGCTGGCATGACCCTGGTCCACATGGAATTAACAGATATTCAGAGCATATGTTGCCTGAAGTGGAAAAGAAACACTTTCGAAAGGGTTCTCAGATACAATGTGTTTCTAGAATAATAATATTTCTCTAAGTAGAAACTTTTAGGTATTTTATTTGTTCTTAGAACCATTAGCATTTGTATTAAGATATGAATACATTTTTTTGTATTTGTATTTGAAGAAGCATTTAGATGTGAAAATCGTTCTTTTGGTTGAGGCAGAAGTGCCCATTTTGCACTACCTATGTTTTTTTTTCTCTTGATTCTTCAGTTTACAAGTCCCACTTGCCAGTTTGACTTGATGTATTTTAGAAATTACTGGTACTTTATCCTTCCAGCAGTTGGGTTTGTCTATAAAATCAAATCTTAGTAGCACTAGCACTTGCTTCCGTTGAAGCCCTTTTGTGATAATCTTTGTTAGCCCCATTCTGGCTTCTGGATCCCATATAAAACTGATAAAATAAGCTGCTATACTTGTTTGAATCATTAAACGCTTAGCATAACAGTGTAAATAGGTCTTTCTTGGGTTAGGAATTATCTAATTTTTTTATTTTTTCTTCTTTGGGTTTTTGCTAAATTTGATCTCTGTTTATATATCAGATGTATGACTCTAAATTTTGGTGTTTCATTTTCAAGGGGAATATGATCTCTTTATTTAGAACCAAATTTGTGGAAGTGATAAATATACTCTCGAAGTTTAAGTGACATTTAGAAAGTGATTTTTGAGAACATCAAAGTATTTGATCAAGTCGTTTTTGTATGAAAAATGGCTTATGGGTCAAACTTTAGATTGGTGTGGCACCTTTAGATGATTCTTAATATATGCTTGGTTCTTTCTTATGTTTTATGCAGTGGTTCACTATGAAGCGGAAGCATGTAATTATTGTCATGATGGACAGTTTATACTACACAAAGTTCAAGCACTATTGCAGGGTATTCTCCTCTTTGGGATGCTTATTAGTTTCATGATTGTATATTCTCTTTCAATCTATTTGACCTAAATTCCATTCATTGGAATTTTTAACATATTTCGCACCTAAATGGCCTTCAGTAGAACCAAACATTTTTATATGGTTTGAATTTAGGGTTAATTGCATTTTTCTCACTAAAAAGTTTAGTTTGTGTAATGTTTTTGTCCCTAACATTTCAAAAATTACAATTGTCTTCAATGTTAGATAAATATAACAAAGTAGGACTTTTAATGATTTCCGTTAACTGAGTTAACAAAGTACATAACACGTCGTTTCTATTAGGGACATCATTGTTACACTTAAATATTTGTTACAAGAATGTTACACTAAGCAAACATTTAAGTAAGCGTTAGGGATAAAAACGTTATAATTAACAAACTTTATGTATGATAAGTGTTAGGTACAAAAAAGTTACATGAGCTAAGTTAGGTACAAAAAAGTTACATGAGATAAGTGTTAGGGACAAAAAACATACTTTACCCTTGAATTCATCACACGGAACAAATTTATGTGCTCATGGACTCTTAAAGACAGTCTTCATAGCTAGATCTTTATTTATAGGGTTTTTGTCTATAAAAGGCTACTAATATATAATAGTTTAAAAATAGGCTTAATTAGGATTTAGTTTTAAAAAGGTCAAAATTAAACTTGTTAAACCATTTGCTAGTCATTTGTTTTTTCTAACTCCCAACACATTTTCTCTCTTTTTTCATTTAATTTTTTTTAACTCTCATAACATTCTCTCTCTCCTTTTTTTAATTAGTAACCCATAAAACACGTTTTTTTTAAATAAATATTTTTGTCTTTTCCTTCTCTCTCTTTCACTAATTTCGATAACCTTATTTTTTTAAAATATACCCATTCATCAATTTTTAATAAATAACAATTTATTTTTATTATAAATAAAAAATAATAAAATAATTTATATTTATATAATAAAAAATATTTTTTTATAATAAATAACTTATCAAAATTTTATTATAAAATAATTTAAAATAATAATAATAATAAATTATAAAATTTTAAATTATTAAAAACTTTACTAAATAGTTACAATAATTTTTCATAAATTATTTAAGATTAAAAAAACTAAAAAATAGATTACATTGTAACAAATATCTCTAATATTATTATAATTTTAATTATTACTAAGATAACAAATATATATTAACAATAATTATATTTAAGTATTAAAATATAATTTATATATTTTATTATATTAATAATAAAAATAATTATAATCATATTATATTATATAATATTTTTTTACAAAATTTGTGATATAATGTTCTATATTTGCATTATATCTCGTAAAAAATTGGATATAGAGGCTTTACAATTTTTTTAATAATTTAATTATTTTTATGAATATTATTTTTTATATCATAATTATAATTAATATTATAATTATTTATTAAATATAATTATAATTATATTTAATAATAATAATAATAATAATGTATTATATTATTTATGAATGATCAAAATATTTAGTATATAATTTTCTATAAATTTATATTTATTTTATTGTAATAATAATTATGTTTTTTTTATTTTTTAAAATAAATTTTTTAATATATAATATGATAAAAAAATTTATGTATTTAAAATTAATTATAAATTTATAAGATGTGAATATTTTTTTATGTTTATAATAACTATGTTTTGTAAAATAGAATTTTTAAATAAAATTGATTAAAAATTTTGCTTTCAAGTTTAAGGTAAGATTTTGCCTATTTTTTTAAAAAATCCTACTTATACCCATTTTTAAACTATTGTCTAGGAATTGGCTTTTATAGATAAAACCCCTTATTTATATTTTGATTTTGTAAGTGAAGGCAGACTTTTCCGAGGAAAGAAACAAGAAAAAGTGAACGCTTATGTTATATTGCTCTGCCCCGTTATTTATTTGATGTATTCTATTCCTTGGAGGGTCACCCTATAAGTCTTTTTTGTTTGCTGCTTCAATGTTAAATTAAGTTTTGTTATTTTGATTTGACATATGTGATGGTTTTGGTAAGGAACTCAATCCATGTTACTGTTTGAAGCATTACATCCTTAGACATTGACTTTCTTCCTCGTTTCTTGCTGACAATCTTCATTGTCCTCTGCTGTGGAAGCTGAAATTGTTTGTGGTGCCTTGAATTTTATGTTGGAAATATAGGTTCCTCTTCCATATAATCATTGTATGTAAGCTCCAAATCTAGTCTTTCTATAATCCAGCTTTACTTGTTTGGTGATGAATATTTGCAAGGAGAAAATATTTTAATAGCCTATTTAGGGAGGTGATGAAGAGCACAAACCTTTGGTCATCAACATATTAACAATGGTGAATTTGATGATTTTTTCAGCCAAACATGGATGGGCGCAATTGCTACTCGGACGAGCATTACTTCCCTACATTTTTTCACGTTAGTATACAGAAGCTTGTGCAGTAGCAATAATCTCTACCCCCTTATCCAACCTTTTATCATCCTTTTGCAGATGAAAGATCCTGGTGGAATTGCAAATTGGTCAGTAACTTATGTCGATTGGTCCGAAATGAAGTGGCATCCTAAAGCATTCAGGGCTAAGGATATTAGTTACGAACTCCTGAAGAATATTACGGTAAAATGAAGGAAATATCTTCCTTGCATTACTCCACTTTTGCTGTTAAATTTCAGTCATTTAGTGACTGGGCTTTGATTTCCCTTTTCAGTGGATTGATGACGATTTGCATTATACAAGTGATGAAAAGGTACATACACTACTTTCTTGAGTTGAGTTGCCTATTGTTATTATGTTCTTTTCTTTGGAAAAAAAATATTGATTGGTTTTCATTTACTGCTTCAGAGAACAATACTACACCCTCCTTGCACTTGGAATGGGATGAAGAGGCCTTGTTATTTATTTGCTTGAAAGTTTTATCCTGATTCTCTTGATCTTCTCTCCAACTATACAACACTTTTTTAGCTTTTTTTTCCATGATAGTTTTTCATTCCCGGTGGGATCAACAAAATATTGTTCTTCTTCATTCCCGGTGGGAGCAACAAAATCTATCCCACACAAGCCCTGAGTTCTCTCATATATCTTTGATTAGGGGATGCATCTTGCTGTAAACCTGCAATTTGTTGCTGGAAAAAGTCATCCTGGGGCTGAAGGTGAGAAGCTGCTTGGGATTTGGTTCGGCATTGGGGGCTTTAGGGGCTATCTTAATGCAAGGTTTCATTGTTAGCAATTTTCTGCATTGTTGTTTAGGTTATTTGTATTTATAATGAAACAGAATTTTGGGCCTTTTTTTTTAAATTATATTGACTTAGGTACATGAATTTCTGTAAAAATTGAATTTTTTTTTGGACGCGGTTCTGAATTCTAGCAAAGTAACGAGCCTAATATAGTTTGTAAAAGATGCTTCGGGCTATCGGAAGCATTCTATCTCATTTATATATGGTCATCATGCTTCTTAGGCAACATCATGACTTTCATTCAGCAAAAAGACTTAAGCTAAAGAGAGTTTATTTTTCTGTGTTATTCATTTTGTAAATTTGGCTTTTCATTGGTGGCATGTAGGACTTTTTGTAGATCTTTATTAGAGATGTAAATTGCGTTGATTTATTTAATGTTTTCTATAAGCTTATGTTTAAATCCCATCTCATAAATTAGTCTTAGTGTGCCTGGGCTATCATTTTTTTGGGATAATATTTGAAAAGTTTCTAAGAAATATTATAAAATACTTGTAAGGTTTTAAAAATATCACAAATATTTCTTTAATTAAAATTAAAGAAAATGAATAGTAATTTTTGTATATAAAAATTGCAAAAATAATAGGAAATTAAGAAATAATAGAAATATAAATGCAAGACATAAGAGTGAATAAATAATTCAATCAATTCATTTAAAGTGAGAAATTGATTAGTTTGATTTGAATCAGATTGGATTGATAAATTTTATAGTCAGATTAGATTCAAATTAAAAATTATACAATCTGTTCGGATTTAGATTGGATTCGAATTGGTAGATTTTATAATCTATTGTATCCAATACAGATTGAATTATTATTAAGTTATAAATAAATGCATATTTTATTTTATATTATATTATATTTAAATATTATATATATCATAATTATATTAAATTATTATTTTATTTTAAAAATAAATATAAATATTTATAATAATTTAATAATTATACATGCATATTTTTATTCTTTTAATTTTTTTGTTGTGACAAAAAATAATAATATTTGTTATAAAAATATAAATCTAAAATTTAAATTTGTATATATTATGTTTTATACATGATAATAATTCAGAAATAAATTTTAATAACAATATGCCCCTATCCGATCTGAAAAAAAATTGATGTGTTTGGATTTAGATTGGTTCAGATTAATTATATTATCGGATTTGATTCGGATTGAAAATCTTCAACTACGTTCAAGTCGGATCGGATCTAGATTGACCAAAAATAGACAGTTTCGATCTGCTACTCACCCCTAATATTTTCATAAGAAATGAAAATTATGAAAAAGAAATTTGATGAAATACAAAAAGTAAGATTAAATCTTAAGGAAAGAAATGAATTCAAAGATTCATCATTCTCAAAATTAAGAAAAATATTTTGAAGGAAAGATATAGTTTATTATAGAATAAGTAATAAAAAATGAGTATTAATATTAAAAATACAAAATAAATATATAACATATCATTAATTGACAAATAAATTATTATAGATAAACTATTTAAAATTTTCAAAAGGATAAAAGAAAGATTGAATACATCCATTTAGGAGAAATATAATTATCAATAAAGCACATTTTAGAGAAGAAATAAATACAGTAATAAAATTAATATTACTAGATAATATAATAATAAATAATAAATATGTTTTATTAGGAATGATTCATAGAAACTTAAGACACCATAAATTTAAATTCATAGTATATTCTAGATTTGTTACTAACATTAATGATAAAAAATATAAACTAAGTATTAAGTTTATATTTAATGAAAGAAAGAAATCATTTATTTTCAATATAATACAAAATAGGATATTTATTAACAAATAATCATAATAATTTAATATACAGACAAAATAAATTTATAGAAATAGATAAAAAAAATTCAAGAAATTGGACAAATAATAAAACCAAAAATATTAACAGACATTAAATTATTAGAGGAATGAAACTTAGATGTTAAATAAAAACCTCTAATATTAGGAATAAAAAGTAATGTAACAAGAAATAATAATGTATCAATGTTTACGTTTGTAGATATTGAAGGAGAAACCTCTAAAAAAAATGATGTTACATATCTAAAATAAGAAGTTATAATAATGAAAGTATTAGTCCATGACGTAATATTTAGAAAAAATGATATCATTGTTATCTCAATAATATTCAAAAATAAACTACATAATATAGAATTATATTTTGATAGAAGCCTAATAGGAATATAAAAAAAACTAAATAACATTAATAAAATATTTAATTATTTTATCAGAAGAACAAATATAGTACAAGAATCAAATATTAAGCCCTTACAAGATATAAATAAAACACAAAAATAACTCTTAAAAGAAATAAAAGAATATGGTTATAATAAGAAATTGTAACAAGACATACATAAGTAATTTACAGAGTTAAGAAGAAATGTAAATAACATACCTAGGGATAATGAAATCATATGTTACAAATTTGATCCATTTGCAGAATTAAAAGAAGAATCACATAGAAGATCAGAATTAGAAAAATAGTTTATGGACCTCGAGAATAGGGATATAGAAAAGTTAGTAAGTTTGGTAATCCTAATTGATGAAGAATTAGTAAGACATTATGATGAAATTTCTTTTACAAAAAAAGAGTAAGATAATATGACAATAATCAGTAAAACTGATTTTAAACTAGAAAATATAATCTAAAAAATATGTGAAGCTAATTTTATTACCAAGTCCTTATCAAGAAGGAACATCTCACCATATAGAGAAGAAAAAAATAGGTAAAGGTAAGAAGAACTTAATCTTTCTTATAGAAGAAAACAACCACCCAAAATGGAAGAAAGATTTTATTAGGAAACTAGAGGTAGTATCCTACCAAAATTCAAACTTCATGAAAATTATATATATGATATTTTAGATTTAGATTGTATAAGAGAAAAAAAAGCTTTACATGAATAATCTAATGGTATAAGTGTAATCATACAAACATTTCCAATCACATAATCAAACCCTTCAACTTGTAGAGTTTTAGTAGCTTATAAAATGACAAAATTTTAAAAAAAAATTTAAAATTTAACAAAACAATATTTACAAATGTAGGGGAATACTCCCACAGGTAGAGAGTATTTAGATACTATAGTAAATGAAGTATACAATGAATTTATCAAAGAAGATAAAAGAAGACATAATACTGAATCTAGTGAAAATGAAATTGAGGAAACCAAACGACATTAAAAAAATATGAAAATATGCAACATATGTTATATAGATTCTTTTATTTGTGAATATGAAAAGTATCATCATAAGTTATCACCTTCAGTGTAATAAACTTATAAAGAATGTTTTTTCTAGAAATTACTTAGAGTATTACATAAAACTATAGCAAAATAATGAAATAAAAGAAATAAAGAAACTATATATAGACACCTTAGGAGGAAGAATAAGAATTCTTTAAAATTAAAAATCATTAAATGTCAAGAAAGACAGGAATATAAACAAATAAGAGAAAATGATAAAATCTATTATGATACAAGATATTTTAGAATGCTAGGAAAATATGGACGTAGCATAAAATCTTATAAGCAAAAGTATAAAAAATATACAAAATTCAAAAGATATAAAACCAGAAAACAAAACTTCTATAAATATAAGAGAATGTATAATAAAGAACCTTATAGAAAAATATATTTTAGGACAAAAACGTATAGCCACTAGAAAACAAAAATTATTGCCTATAAAAAAAATTTAGATGTTGGACCTACAATTAGAAAGGATTTTATACTAATGAATGCCCTAAAAGGTTTCAAAATAAAAAAGAATTTTAAAATTAATTTCCACAAAAAGAAAAAAAAACTTCTAAAAAGCTTTTAAGATAGAATTAGAACAAATAGAAGAAACAGATATAAATGATAGTTGTAGTATTTACTGATTAGAAGAAATTGATGAGGAAATAACTAACTCAGTATGTGAATGCTCAGAATATGAATGCTCGTCATCAAAAGATGAATGATTTGTATAGTATTATAAATCCAAACAGTACTTATATTAAGATAGGATTAAAATTTAATGGTTACAAAAATTATCATTTACATACATATGCAGATACCTGAGCTAGCATATGTGTAGTTAGTAAATATGTATTCCTAGAAGAACTCTAGAAACAAGTACCAAGATTTAGTTGTAAGAATTGCTAACAATACTATAATAAATCTTAATTAAGTTTTAAAAGATACAAAATACAATGATAGGAGGAGAGAAATTCCATATTCCTACCAAATATCAATAAGAAACGTGAGTTAATTTATTAATATGAAATAATTTCCTAAACTTATACCAACATTTTACACAATATTTAAACAAAATAAGTGTAACAACATTAGATGATAAACCATTTATATGTCAAAAATAAGAAAATATTTGGTTGTATCAAGCCCAACTTTTATGCAACAATATAAAAAGTAAAAACATGATAAGATAGATATAAATTAACAACAAAAACCTTATTTAGAAAATAGTAAGCTCATAAAATTCTTTAGATCCAAAAATAAACAAATATAAAATGATTGCTAACATAAAACTAACAGATCTTATCAAAAAACAAATTCAAGAAATTTTGGAACTAAAATTCATAATACCAAGTAATTCACATCATTCTAGTCCAACATTCTTAATCGAAAAGGAAGTTGAAAAAAGAAGAGAAAAAATAGAGTAGTGATAAACTTCAAAGCACTAAATAAGGAAACCATTGATAAATGATAGTTTATTCCTAATAGTTCAAAATGATCATTAGAGTCCAAAAACTCTAAAAAGAAATCTCCATTAGAAATTCATTATGAGAAAGGTAAAACTTAGGAAGAAGGAATTCAAAATAAGAAGGAAGAACTAGTTTAAAAGAGACTAACATCTATAAAAAGAAAAAGGAAAAGCTCTATTGTCCTAAAGAAGCAGAAAATGAAGATAAAAAAGACTTATGTGGCCTATAATGGCCTAAAACCAGGAGTTTACAACAACTAACCTAAAACAAGTAAAATTATTATAAAATTTAGTGGAATAACTTATAGAGCTTTCACTAATAGAATAGAAGCTGAAGGCAGTTTGTCAACTATAGAGTACCCAAACTAATAAATCTAGAAGATACAGTTAAAAATTACTCTGCAATATTACAACAACCATCACCACCAAGCAGGTTGAAAACCTTAAGAAAGATAGTATGACCACTAGTACTATTCAAGGAAATGCCTCTTGTAGAGACAGTACAAATAGTACAACCACCAGTATTATTCAAGGAAACGCCCCTTATAGAGAATAAAAAGAATATGACTTAAGGAAACATCCCTTAGGAATACGATCATTGAAGATGAAAAAGACCAATACAAAATTTTAAGTAAACCACAATGGTTAAATCTCTATAACTTAGCCAGAAAATATACCCAAGAACATATCGAAAGTATCAAGTTTTACACCATAGAAAAAGAATTCCCTACTAGTAGTAAATTTAATATTCCTGAAAGATTTGATCTAATTTTTGTTTACAAAGCTTTCCATGTAGGTTTAATTGAGAACCTATATCTTAGAATTAATTGAAGTGCATTAAATTATTTTCCTAAAAATTTCAAGAAGACTATCAAAAACTTTAGAAAAAATATTAGAGCAAGTGATAAGCCTATCTATCTTAGACTTTTTAGTTCAATTATGGACTAGAATGAAGAAGGTAGTCTTAGACCCTATAATTTTATCAAATTAGGGATTTAAAACACTAATAGAAAAGTTCCAAAACCAAGAATACTTCTAGAAAAAAGAATTCAATACAGATGAACTTTGTATACAAGGAGGACTAATGTTAGGTAAAGTTTATCATGAACATAAAAAGATTGATAATTCTTCTAAAATTAAAATAAATTATTCGACTAGTAAAGCAATAATCCCTTCTCATAGCAATATGACCCTCATTGAAGAAGATGGTGAGAAAATCTATAAGTTTGAGACAAATTTAAACAATAATAACCTAGAAATTTTTCAAGAAATAAGAAAGGTAATTTTCTTTTATGCCAAGAAAACAACCAAGGATCGTAAATGCATTTACTGTATTATAGATCGAGAAGATGATAATGCATCATCGTCAACAATATCAAAAGGACTGTCGGATGAAAATGATAAAGCAGATTAAGAGGGTAAGACCTATTCAAGATAAATGGCCTGACACACCATCCAAACGACTTGGGTCATATCCTATTATAGAATCTAGAGTGATCTGTATGTAACGACCTATTTATGTAACACCCATGGCGACCAAATTTGTTTATTTGCAAGGAGAGTATTTGATACCTTCAATCTTATTCCAAGGAGAATTATCTCATGTTTTAAGGACATTTACTCCACATAAAAATAAAAAATAGACTTCTCTACGGAGAACAAATTGGGTTATTAAATTGGGCCTAGTTTGGCCCAAATGAATGAATTGCATTGATACGGTCTGTTTATTTGCTTTGTCGCACAAAGATCTAGAAAAAATAGGCTACCTTTATATTCTTATGGGTTACTAATCTATTTGGACAAACAGATGCTCTCCACTGGATGTGATTACAAATATGCCGTGGGGTGGTACAGTGGGAGATGAGGTATAGATTGGGTGCATAGTATTTGGGCGAGATCGGATCATTATGATAAGACCAAGCGAGCTGGTGTTAGATGAGGTGAGTGGTGGAATGTAGATTGAACAAACCACGAGCTGGACATGGTGCGAACTGATGGGTGTGGATTCGCTTCTAATTTGAAACCAGCACTATCATGAATGACCACAAACTAGTATGCTAAGGGAACGACCTCCATTGCTTCTTTTGGTTTGTCAAAAATTATGTCGAAACAAATTGGGCTAGCAAGAAAAAAACTATGATGGACTGTACCTATTTTCTCGCAAACTTTGTTTGGAACGTTCACTAGATGTGGGTCACAAACTGGTGCAATTTCTATAGAAGGAACTGACTACACTTGATCAGTTTCCATAAATGATGAATGAGATACACTTGATGTGAACTGATGCGTGTTTGCTTCCAATCTAAAACCAACTCCATCATGAATGACCACAGACCAATGCTCTATGAATGATTTGGAGAAACGGGCTGGGGAGATGAGTTTGTGGGTTACGTGAACTCTCTTGCACGATCTGGGCCTAGCTAGGCCTAATTCATGTAAAACAACATCATTATTTTTATCTAGTACTAGCCTTCAAACTCTTTCTCAGGTTGTACATAAGAGGATAAGACCAAGATGAGATGTGGTTGATGTAGGTTGCAATGGTAAGACAAACACATCGCGACTGATGTAGATCAATTAAACCATGAACTGGACCTTACACGAGCTGAATAAAGTGCATATTCCCTCTTCTCTTTGTATGCCAGATGGCCTCCATGCCCCTTGGGCCTCAATATTAACAACCACCCCAGCAACAACCTCAAGACATAAATAATTATTTGAAGCACATACATAGCCGAAACTCTGATATGGGTTTCGACAAGGTCGGTATCGATGCTCAAATAATCTCAGATAGAACTCAGACTTTTGATCACTTGATGAATTCAGAACTAATCTAGTAGTTCGCTAAAGAGTATTTCTGTGATGGAACATACTTGCTTGACATCAAATTAATACCCAGCCTATCGTAGTGGTACGCGGGTTGGATTTCTCATTGTTTAGTTGCTCAATAAGGTGCTAAAATTTAAGGCCATCGGTTGTTCTTGATAAGGTTTCAAGTGAAGATTGATGTAGAGAATCGAAGTGGGCCTAGCTCGACCTAAGTAAGCTATCATGGTGGTTGTATCACTATAATTTTAAGGATTGGGTTTCAAACAAATTAAGCAAAGATTATGTGCACCACATGAGGTGAATTTATATGATGTATAAATTGATCATTACATGCCCTTTTTTATATGATGTAGGGGTTGATCTTGGCGAATGAGGTAGAGCTTGGTGCACTTCAGGATGTGCAATCCATGCATCTCGAAAGAAATTATAAGAGGATCAACACTTCATTGACATACGACAATACTTTGATCTTTGAAGATTATTTAATGAGATCCATTAACAAGGTATGACCTATCAACTTTACTTGTGTTGTCCTAATTGTATATTGTCAAATATAGACAGGTGGTACCCAACATTACATAAAAAAAATATTGGCAATTCATTCCTATGTTGATGACTTTATGTAGTCATATTATTTGGCCCATCATGACAAGAAAGATTGTTGATGAAATTATTATGAAGTGGGGCTATTCACTCCACATATGGTGTATACAACTAATTTACTATCCAAATACTGATGAAGTTATTATAAAGTATACATCGTATTTTATTTGGGTGTGTAAGGTTGATGTATGCACTCCCAAGTTTCGAGTATTTAACTATGGGTTTGTCAAAGTATTGACTATTTCTTCGTGCAAGAAAAATATGAGCACATGTGAAGGGTTGTTTCACCCTCGCATGTCGTATATTTCGCAAAATATTAAAGCATTTGATTCCTCAAAGTTTGGAATGCATGTGGGGTAAGACCTGATAGCTAAGACCTATTCAAGATAAACGGACTAGAACACCATCCTAACGACCTAGGTCACATCTTATTGTAGAACCTAGAGCGATCTGTATGTAACGACCTATTTATGTAACGCCCATGACGACCAGATTTGTTAAGAGCTGAATTGTATATATTTTGGCCGCTTGAGAGCCATAGGAAATAAAAATATATCATTTGATGGAAAGTTAATATCGTTAACTATTCAAGGGTATTAGTGATGTTAACTTATAGTAGAGGGGATCTAACTAAAGTAAAATAAAACATGAATAGTGTCATTGATATATGAACAAAACACAAGGGAGGTTAATGATAATTACCCTTTTTAAAAGTAAACTTTTATTGAGGATAATTTTGTACATTCCATATTGCAATCAAATAGAGATCTTAATCGATAGATAGCCTTATGGGCCAAGCCCAATAAATGCCTAATCATCATGCAAGTTTGAAGGCAATATAATTATCTTTTAATTATCTTAAAGTGATAAAAGCCCAACGATTATCCTTTAATTATCTTAAAAGATAATTAAGCAAATAATTAATGATAGATATCTACAAATAATAGATTTCTACAATAGATAACTGTCTACAATAGATAATTGTTTACAACAGATAGCTATCTACAACAGATAAGTGTCTACAAAGCTATAATAGCTCAATCATAATTAGACAGGGATATTTATCTAGCTTATTCTTTCCCATATATATAGTCACATATTCCTAACATAATATGACATTATCAAATATCTTATATCATATTGAAATTACTAGATCGCATAACATAGAATCATAGCTAAACACTATCTTTCCATATAATTACTATAGCGAGATTGATATCTCATCTACCTTTCATAGTACAGTTACTAACTTAAGGACTGTAGGGCCAAAGACCACCCCTACACAAGGTGTTCCAAGGTTTTAATAAGTTATTCATCACAAAGATTTCATACAGAACAATTCTACCTGGTGTTGACGAAAACTGATTTTAACATCTCGCATCATCTATGGGAAAGAAGTGTGTTCTATTTGGCTAAAAAAATTCAAAATTGTAAGACTCTTGAAAATTTCTCCAAGTTCTTGATCTACTAAGAGATAAATAAAAAAAAAGAGAGACTATGGACTTTAGTAGTAGTTTTTTTCTGAAAAGAGAACTTCAAAATCTTTTGATCTATTATTTTTCATATTTTTTTGGACTTGTAAAAGGACTTATGGATTAGACAGCTACCTCCATCTCTCAAACCCTGAAAATTAGTCAGGAGGTCCAACCTACTAACCAACAGACCATCCTTCCAACTCCACTACAGCCTACCAGAAACATAGGCTACACCTAGACCTACCTACTTACTTGGACATGATAGAAAATACAATCTAATCCATTTTGGAGCATTTTCCAGAGCCACAGATTCTTGGACTAATTTTGGTCCCAAAAGAATATTCCTGAGGCATCTTCCGATGTCTATAATATTCAAGGTCAGACCTATAACCATCTGATAAGTGCTTAAAAACACTTAATAAATCATGATTTTATGCACTAATGTAGATTTGTATTTGCATAGTTTTATTATCTTTTCAAGTAAATATATCTTCTCAAAATTATGAGTACATTTTGTTATTTTTCATGTATTTTAGATTCAAAAAGATTTAATTGATCAATACTTAAAGAACAATACTTGAAATCATTCCATGACAACATTGGAGCTTAAAAGATAACATATATAAAACTTACATATGTACCAAACCATTGAAAATGGTGTAAAAGAAAATAGAGGTTCTAGTTGTTTAGTAAGACGAAGGCCATGGCATGAAAATAATGAGTCTCACGACGCTGGTGAAGTGGATTATAGCTAAAGCGTATACAATTTGTCTCATGTCGCAGCATGGAATTAATGTGTGCAACGAATCTCGATCTTCTAATCCATTTTTTCCTCTCTTTTGCAACATTTTCTAAAGCTATATAAATGATCTCCTTCATTATAAAAATCATCCCTTATCCTTTTCATTCATCAGCTTCTCTTTAAGGTGATTTCTTAGCTTCTTTTAAGTTTTTCTTTTCTTTTAGTAGTTTCAAAGTTATTCTCTCAATTGAAAGTTGAAAGAATATAGTTTATGTAGTTACTTTAGTTTCAATTCAATAAAAAGTGTTGGCAATTCCATTTGGCGATTTTTTGAAACCGAAATGATATTAAGATTCTATAAGGACACAATTGAGGTATAATTTAAATGTATTATTTTCAGATTACTTTTATGTGTTGTGTTGTTTTACATGCTATGTTTAATTTATTGATCATTCATTAAAATGTGCATGTCTAGTTATAAATAATATGAGATATTTGTAATGTTGTTGTGCTTGTGAAATATTAAAGTAAGCAACTTTTTAAAATAAATTAAATTTTATTTATTCATCAATATTTAAATTTTTTTTTTATAGAAAAGTAAATTAATTCAGTATTTTTCATAATGACATAGGAGTTAGATTTATGATTTAATTATCTAAATATGATTTAGGATAATACTCTTAGATATTAGATATTTACTATCTAAATATTATATAGAGTCATGCTCCATTTTAAGTATTTTTTATAAGATTTATTATTAAAAAATATATTAACGACATATTTTTCATAATAGATTTAAAATCTAAAAGTTAGTATTCAAATACTTAAATCATTAACCCAACTTTGAAACCTTGATGAAATTTTAAATTGTCGATCCGACCGATGGTGGAAAATTATATGGTATAATAATTTCTTAGAAACTAAACATGATTTAATTAAAGTTTAAATTGTGAGTCCGAAAGAAAGTGACGAGTTAAAGTTTAATTAATAAAAAAAAATGATCCATGTCTCAAAATATTTTCGTACATAAAAGAAAAAAATCCATAATCTTAATTAAAAATTAAAAAATTTTATTATTAAAATCTTGAAAACAATTTTGTGTTGGAATTATTGTGATTTTTATTTAAATTTTCCAAATATCTAATAATAATAATAATATTATTATTATTTTAAAATCTTAAAACATTTGAAAATTTTAAGATTTTATTTATCCAAGAAAAAGAAGAGAAAAAAAGAAAGATTTTAAATTTTAATTTTATTTATTTAATTATTTTTCCTTTCTTTTAAGTTTAATTTCTTTACTAATTCTTTTATTTCTTTTACTTTGTGTTTAGTAGTTGTGTTTATTAGATTATTTCAAGTATGATTTATTTTCTTTTACTAATGATAACTATATTTTATATAGTTATTTTTATCTATTTTATTAATTACAATTGCTATGTTCTTGACATTTTTCGTTAATTTTAGTTAAATATATTAATATTTACCTTTTATGTGTTAAGGAATACATTTTTAACAAAATAAAATAATTTGAAACAAAACCGTACTTAATTGTGAATTTATATCCACAAATATAATTTCAAATAAAAGAGTTCTTAATTGCAATTTATAAAATTCTAAAATATAATTTAAATTAAAATCGGGCTTAATTTTAATTATTAAAAGTTTAAAATTTAATTTAACTTAGAAAAAAGGCTTAATTATAATTAAAGAAAGTTTAAAATGTAATTTAAATTAAATTTGTGGGTCAAAATGCAATTAATTAAATTTGAATTTTCTGAGCAGGAGAGAAGAATCCCACACGTAATAATCCACGTGTGCCACGTGAGTCCTGAGATCACACAAGAAACGATCAAGATTGGCGCGTACGTTTCAAACCCGACAAAAGCGAGTGGACCCGTTATTCCAGGAGTCACGTGGCTCGGTGCCCGAGTAGGGCCCACTTGCCGCGTAGGCTAGCGTGTAGGATGGGACCCCAGGTGTCTGACGCGTTTTCAAGGCATGATTATGTGCAACCGATTCACATAAGCCTAGTTTTACAACGAATAGAAAGCTACCACGTGTCCCACTTTATCTTTCAGCCAATAATATTGTGACACATGGCAAGGTTCAGTGAGCGTGAAAATGCTAGATCGCCCACGCATCCCAGCCGCTGTTCCCACGTTAATCGTACCCTTATCCTGTGTGTTGTGCTCTGCGTGCAACCGGTTTCTTCACCGAATGAAATACTGCCACGTGTTTGTATTAATTCTTCAGCCAATGAGAGATTGACATGTGGCATGTAGATTGCATTTTATCTAAATTTATGACGCTTTGATATTAATTATTTTTGGAAGATTTATAAGACGTTCAATTTGTTTATTCTATTTTGTGCTTAATGCTTTTGATTATTTACAAATTTTATCAAATGATCTGTGGCACTTAAATAAACTTGGAAGAGGCATTTTTGTGTATATTGCTCATAGATAGAATGACATGTATGATGAAGGATAGGAATATACCCTAATTGTATGTGTGACCATTTGAGAACTTAGAACGTAATGAATCTTGGTGAATTTAATTTTCATAGGAATATAGTGAATTAATTTAACGAGGTGTGTTTATACGGAGCTCGGAAGAGATGTATGGATAAAATTAGAAGTTTTCGGTTGACAAATTAAATGTACTAAAAAAATATAAATCAAAAGAAAATAAAATGATTCGAGTGGATTAATTTGGTGAAAAAATGCAATCCTAGATTTCTTTTATTTTGTTATACAACTTTTTAGTTAACGCCTTCTAATTAACGATCGTTTTGGATAAAATGAGAGAGAGATAATTTTAGTACTCAATAAACTGTAGTAACAAATCTCATTGTGGGAATGATAACTTACTTATCAAATTTTATTACTTGTGACCGTGTATGCTTGTACGTTTTATGTTCTCCAAAAGAGACAACAACTAACATGTGTGTAGTGTGTATATTTCTTTTTATTTGTTTTCTAATGATGCTTATATAAATATTAAACGATGTGTTATCTTGATTTTTGTTATTAATAAACAAAAGGAAAATAGATCTTTGAGAAAGGAACTCGTACTTTTTATTAACATCTATAGGTTCAAACAAATTTTAAGAGAGATGGACGTTTATCAGGAGGAAGATTAATAACCCCAAGTATAAGTTGATATAGGTGATGTTGAAAATAAACAAAAGATGATGGAGTACGCATTGTCTATCATTGGAAATATTAGCTCTTGCATACAACTGGGAGAGGTTGCAAGAAACTATGAGTTGAAAAATACTCATTATTTCTTATTACCTTCATTTACGATATCTCTAATGAAGACTCTTTAAAACTTTATTAGAGAATTTAATGCTACTGTGTAGACAATTCCATTATAAAGATTGGATGAAGATCAACTCAGGATGAGGTGTTTTCCTTACACTCTTAAGGATAAAGCTAATTCTTGGTTCATGACTCTATGATTGGGTTCATTAACTACTTGAAAGGTAGTCTACAATAAATTTATGGGTAGGTACTATTCCCATAAAAATACTATAGAGTTAATGGCATAAATAGCAACATTCTTCCAAATGAATAGAGTACCCTTCCTTGAAACATAGGACAGATTCAAGATCCTTTTGATTCAATGCCCATACCATAGCTATCGAATGCAAGTATAGAACCAATTCTTCTATGATGGACTAAAACAACAGTGTCAGTACATTGTTGATAATGCTATATGAGGAGCTGTGGGAAAAAAGATGACAAAATAAAATTATGATCTTTTTGAGATATTGGATACTAATTCCCTACAAAAGAATGCAAGAGGAAGAAAAGTAGAAGTAAAAGAAGTTGACTTTTGGAATGAAATGACCTTGCAACTTGTAGAATTAAATAAGCATGTGCAACTCCTCACTACCAATCAAATGTCAGATCAACATGTATGCAAAGTTTATGGTTCAATTGGGCATAGTGCTTTTAATTGTTCAAATGTAAGTGATTCTAGTGTGGCTACCTTGGAGGAAGCCAATTATGTGCAAATGTATCATTCCAACATCTATAACTACTATGATCCTACTTGGAAACCAAAAAACTACCAAGGTTATGCTTAAAACCAAACACAAAGGCCATATGAAAATCAATTTTACCCACTAAGTCAATTCAATAAAGCAACATTTTAAGAAATTTTTAATACATTTATTCAAATTAGTAGAGACAACAAATTGATGAATAATCAAAAGGTTAAACTTCATCGAGGCTTAAGTAAAAAGGGCTAAAGTCAGGGTTAGGTAGCTAGCAAAATGTATGCAAAAGCAAGAAAAAGAAAAGTTTCCTAGCCAAGCACAAAAAGAAAAGGATGTAACAATCCGTCGAAGTGGTAAGGTATCAATAAATTATTACTTGAAATTACTAATGATTTACCATTTAGTGCATGTAATACAGAAGGTGAAATTATAGTTTACCACAATGAAGAGACATGCAATTATAATGATAAACCTTCTGAGAAAAGAATTAGGGAGTCAATTGGCATTCCCAAAAATCATAAAGCATAAAACCACACTAGGAATCAATACCATTTTTGCATCGACAGAAGGAATCCAAACAAGAGAATCAATTCTATAATCTTTTCAATATGGTTTATAAAGTTAATGCTAATTTACCTTTATCAAAATTGATCAAGATATGCCCTCCTATGCTAAGTTCTTCAAGGAATTAAATGATAAGAAAAAGAGGTATGAGCTTAATGAAAGAATAGTGGTTTCAAATATTTCTAATGTTGTGTTTCACCATCAACTATCCCCAAAGTTGAAAGATCCATAAAGTTTTATAATAAACATCACTATGGGAGATAAAATATTAGCTAAAGCAATGCTAGATTTAAATACTAGTATAAATTTGATATCATACTCTATTTTCTTATAGCTAGGTTTGAGAGATCTAAAGCCTACAACCATGTCCCTTCAGTTTGTAGATAGATTTATTAAATATCTGAAGTGAATGGTTAAGGATGTGTTGGTATAGATTGAAAGTTTATAAGATATGAACCTAATTAACCTAGAGGAGGGGTGAATAGGTTATCTTTAATTTTTACCAATTTATAATTTAATAACCTAAACAAAGCGTCCAGACATGCAATCATGTATAAAAATAAGTGCAAAAATAAAAGAATTAACACACGATATTTTAAGGTGGAAACAACCTAGGCCACAACCATAACCTAAGAGGAAAACCACTGGTCCACTAGACCATCTAACTTTCCACTATGAAAATCAAATGTTCAAGTACAAAGTCGGTCTTATGCTACCCTCCCTAGGATACTACCCCAATGTACTTTATTTATGAGCCCTTTCTCTATTTGCATAGTTTCTAATATTAGTTTGAGCGGTTTCCAGACCAACGTTCCAATAACCTCCTTGTCAATCAGATCGTTCACAAATCAACTGTTTAATCCTTTATGCTCAAATTATTTTTTTAAACTTCACTACTTCTAGTATCAATTCTCTTTCCTCGCCTTGTATCAATGAACTATATAGTGTTGAATGAATGTTAGATTCTCAGATCCAATAGGTAACCGAATGGATTCTCTCATATAAGACAAATAATGCTATTAAATAGCATGAATTAACAAGCACACTTCACACATATAATGACATATTGACATTTACTTAACGTAGTATATATGTTTAAACTCTACAAATATGTCAATTAATTCATTTGTGACCAATCAAGAAAGACTCAAAACAAAAAATATCACCTATCATGTAAAACTATAATCGACTCTTCAATCTTACAAAATAAAGTATATCTACTAAAGGAGGACTTTTTTTCTTTATTATATATTTTGTATATATATATGTGGTAAATGATATTTTTTTTACAACCTCTACTGGCTCTTTCTTTTTGTGCATTCAATGTACAAAATTTATAAGTAGTCACTTTTTGCATAATATTTCTTTGTTTTTTTTTGCACGAGCCATAAACCAAGCATGATGACTTTCACACTAGTTGTGAGGTAGTCCCCTCCACTCACTACGGTAGCTTCACACATCAGAGTAGGTAGCCCTCTCAATACTAGGGGCCTTTATACATTAAATTTTAGTAAGAAAAAGTAGAACTCAACACAATTTTACAATCAAGATTAGTTGAAGTCTTAGTCTTTCAAAAAAATTCATAAACTTTAAGCATAACATATATGTGTGTTTGTGAATGTGTGAATAAGTTTATGTCAACATCGATCATCACATGTATAAGAATATGTGTGTGCATAAATAAAAACTGTAGAATAATTTATACAATAAATATCAAAATGAGTTGAGTCTCTTAAAATGAGATTATGTGTATGTAAGTATTAAATAAGTCGAATACCGTGTTGACCAGATAAGGATTATACTGCTATTTTTTTAAATTTAACTAATAAAATAAAAATAATAAAGATTACTCACCTAGGGTCATTTAAGCACTCTAACAAAAATACCTGGATGAAAGAATAAAAGACGGTAGGAAAAAACAACCTTTCCTAACCCACATTTTCTTGCATTTTGATTTCTCTATATCATTGGGTTGAGACTCAACTAACTTAGGTTTGATAAGCATGTTCTTGAACTTAGCTGTACTTTTCTCATTCATCCCAAATGAAGATTTAGTATGCATAGTAGGATGATGATAATGAGTCCTAGCATTAAAAGTACTAAATTTTGCTTGTTTTTTGAACCTAAGACTTCATGCTTCCTAGTAGAATTTTTGAACAAGTTATTATAATTTCCATTCATCCTTGAGTATGATGTAGCATGTATAGATGAATGATTCTTATGGGTCCTACTATGTGAAGCATGGGAAAAATGATTAAGTTTAGGAGCATTCATCAAATATCTACATTTTAATCCTATATGACCTTTCCTTCCACAATAATGACAGACATGCAGAAATTTAACAACTTTTTCTACCATAGGTGCAATAGTTCTCTGTGCATAAGTAGTAACAATAGGAGTAGAGTTTAAGGACCTTATAAATGTGGTCTTTGATGTTGAAGGTGTTGACTATTCATCTATGTATCCAAGACCTCTCTTATCTCTATGTAGCTTTCCATAGTCTAGGACTTTGGTCAATTTTTCAGCACTTATGGTCAAATTCCTCACTGTCTCTTTAGCAATACTAAGTTCTTGCTTAAGCTTTTTGTTTTCCTCAGTAGTTTCAGCAAGTCTTAAATGCAAGGCATTAATATTTTCAGGCAATTCCTTTTTATCTTTCTCTAGGCTAGAGGAATTTGTTTTGTGAATATTGATGATATCATTAAGTTTAGTTACTTCCATAAGTAGTTTATCCCTCTCTTCCCTAGCACCTAGACAATCTATGAATAGTTCCTCATAACTCGATACATTAAACTTGGACCACTAAGAGAGAAGAGTTTACTTCCTCATTTTCTTCATTCGAGCTAAAGTTGGAGTCATTGTGGTATGCTTTGGAAGTTGCGGTGAAGGCACGATAGTTAGTGTCATCATCTTATAAGTTACTAGCATTATCCTGCTCACTTTCTATGTCACTGACTATAGCATTAAATGCTTTTCCAAATTTCTTTTTATTATTTGCACAATCTATATAAATATGACCAAAGGCCCCACAGGTATAGCATTGAGGACTAGTGAGCTTAGTTTTCTTACCTTCAAAGCTAGAAGGCTTGATTTTCCTTGAATTTTGATCCCTCGAACAACTAGATTGTCCCTTATTAGATTGATTATTTTGTGACCCTTCATTTTCAAGAACTTCTTCAATTTTTGTGCTAGCTAGACTAATGACTCATCATTCATATTCTCGTCACTATCAGAGATGTCCATTTTGGAACCTTTGAATGCCACATCCTTGATTTTCTTGGGACGATCAAGAGAAAGCTCATAGGTTTGGATTGACTCGACAAGTTCATCAATAATTAGTGTGTCCATATTCTTGCTTTCCTCTATCGCTGTTACTTTCATCTTGTAGTCTATTGTTAAAGAGCTTAGGAGTTTGCGTACTTGTATAGGTTTTGGAATTTTCTCACCAAGGTTAGAGCAAGCATTAGTGATATCACAAAATCGAGCATAGAATTGACCAAAAGTATTAGTGTTGCTCATTTTAATGGAATCAAACTCATATGTTAGCAATCTCAATTTTATTTTTTTTACTTGGGAAGTTCCCTCATGAGCAAGAGCAAGAGCAAGTGCATTCCATGCATCTTTAGTAGTTTCATAGTCGAAGATGCGACAGAACTCATCCATCAACACTGTAGCAAATATTGAGCTTAGACCTTTTTGGTTTGCCCCACTAAGGGTACGTTCTTCAATGGTCCAGTCTCTTCTTGGATTTATAATTGTTACACCATCTTTTGTTACCGAAGGTGGTTCCCAATCATCAAGAATAACATCCTAGACCTTTTCATCTTGTCTGAGAAAAGCTTGAATGCGAGCCTTCAAGTCAGGGTAATTAAACCCATCAAAGAGTGGGGGGTAACAGATGGCCCACCTTCTTTCATTTGGTCCATAAGTAAGTGTGTGTGTCCCTAAGGATAAATCTCACTAAGCGTGTCTAGTTTTGGCCTTGATACCAATTGAAATTTTATAAGATATAGACCTAATTAACCTAGAGGGGAGGGGGGAGGTGAATAGGTTATTTTTAATATTTACCAATTTATAATTTAATAACCTAAACAAAACGACCATACATGAAATTGTGTGTAAAAATAAGTGTAGAAATAAAACAATAACACATGATATTTTTAATTGAAAACAACCTAGGCCACAACCATGAACTAAGAGGAAAACCACCAGTCCACCAGACCACTTAACTTTCCACTATGAAAATCAAATGTTCAAGTACAAACTCGGTCTTATGCTACCCTCCCTAGGATACTGCGCCAATGTACTTTACTTACGAGTTCCTACTCTATTTTCATAGTTTCTAATATCAGCGTGAGCGGTTTCCAGACCAACATTCCAATAAGCTCCCCGCCAATCAAATCGTTCACAAATCAACTATTTAATCCTTTATGCTCTAATTTTTTTAAAACTTCACTGCCACTAGTATCAATCATATTTCCTTGCCTTGTATCAATGAACTATGTAGTGTTGAATGAATGTTAAATTCTCAGATCCAATAGGTAACCGAATGGCTTCTCTCATATAAGACAAATAATGTTATTAAATAGCATGAATTAACAGTCCTTTTTCCAGTAGTCTTTGCTATAATCTCAAGATTAATTAATCAGGTTTTTCATTTATGAATTGCCGATGAATTTATATTGCTTTTTTTCACAGAACTTGAAAATTCGGCAACTTTAGCTATTTTTTTCTCTCCTCTACTCACCTTCTTAACCCTAACCCTATGTGTGTGTGTGTGTGTGTGTGTGTGTGTGTGTGTGTATATAATGATAACCTACTAGCATTAGGGTTAGAATATTTTGGACTTCATTATTCCAAGCATATTCAAAGCCTTAATAAAAAACAAATTTAAATCACATCTTAAAAATATTAAGACACATAAAAAAATTATTTAAGTACCAAAAATAATTTTAGATTTGATGAACATGTACTATTAAATGTATAAATGCAATCCTATGTGCCGTACTTATAAAAGATATACCTAAAGTATGATTATTTGAAACTCGAGCATTTGTTCGGCTTTTCTTGATAGACTTGATAGCATGCCTACAAACTAGTTTACAGGTAAATATTTTGTCCATGAAAATAGCCAACACTCATATTCCTTACATGGATAGACAAACTTATAATAATTGTTGATTTTGTGGTTCTAGATATAGAGAAAAACCCATCCTTGGATAAAAAGCATATAATACTTCTTGGTGGACCATTCATGGCCACTACCAATACTATTATTGATGTCCAAGATTGAAATTTAACAATGATAGTCTTAGAAAAGACTATCCACTTTAAAGATTTTAATTCTTTACTTTTTCCTTGTATCTCTTCTATTGATGAATGCTTTCATGTTGATTCATTGGAAATACTTCTACATAACACTTTTATATTGGATAGAATAAAGGATATGCTATAATATTTTTTAACTTTTGAAATGGTAGAAAAGGATTTAGATTAGGAGACTTAGAGGTATCATGGTCTATTAGATAATGCTGAGCTACTAGGATAATTCAGTACACCCTTAAACATGTTTTTTTGGGAGAAGAAAGAACTTATCTAGCTATTATTTCTTCCTCTTTAACCAAATACTAAGAAAATGAACTTGTTGAAGTGCTTAAAAAATTTTAAAAGGCATTACGTTGAAGTATCATGATATTAGAGGCATTAGTCTAACTATGTGTAGCATAAGATCAATCTTGATGATGATGCTAAACCTATAAGAGAGGCCCAAAGAAGACTACCCAATCATGAAATATGAGGTTAGAAAGGAAATACTTCGAATCTTAGAAGTAGGATTCATTTACCCAATTACAAATAGTAGGTGGATCAGCCCGGTGCATGTGATACCAAAGAAATCTAGTATATCATTTGAAAATGATAAAAATGAATTAGTGCCCACTCGTACAATCACTAGATGGAGGATGTGCACATATTTAAGGAAATTGAATATATAAACTAAAAATGATCACTTTCCTCTTCTATTCATTGATAAGATGCTAGAAAGACTTGTTGGGCATGGATTTTACTATTTTCTAGATGGTCTTTCAGGTTATTATCAAGTACCCATTACAGTAGAAGATTAGGAGAAGACAAATTTTACATGTATTTTTGGGACATTTTCTTTCAGAAGGATGCCATTTGGGTTATGCAATGCCACGTCATGTTATAGAGATGCATGATATAAAACTTCTTAAACATGTTGAAAAAATTCATTAAGGTATTTATGGATGATTTTTCTTTTTTGGAACCTCATTTGATGATTTCTTGAATAAATTGACTTTAGTTTTAAAATGGTGTATTGAATGCAACCTAACGCTTAGTTGGGAGAAAATTTATTTTATGGTACAACAAAGGATTGTGTTTTCTACATGTTATTTCTAACAAAGGAATTGAAGTTGACAAGGAAAAATATAATTGATTACAAAACTACCACTCCTATATCTGTTAACGGAATTAAAAGCTTCTTAAGACATGTAGGTTTCTGTAGGAGATTTGTTAAAGATTTTTCTGAAATAAGTCATCCTTTATGCAATTTTCTATCAAAATATGTTTATTTTGATTTTAGTGATGGTTTCCTTGTGTCACGAGCTTAAATTTCAAGTAGCAATCGTGCGGCACTTAGCACCGTCCGTTGCACTAAGCCTACCTTTGAATCTGAATGAAACTCCAAGGAGACTAGAAAGAGAATTTGTAAAGAATGCTTTGTGTTGCTCTAGAGAGAGTTTATCTTACAAGATGCTAAGAATTCCCAAGGATGAATACAAATGAAGACCAATGGGTCTATTTATAGTGTGACGCCAAGTTTAAGACTATGCCACCACTTTCTAAAGTCTTTCAAGTCTAGAATGTACAAGAGAGTTCTAGTTTTATGTACAATATGCCACAAGTTTCTAGGACTTTCTAACCAACTCTAGAATCTTCTAGGTTTGTCTAGCTCCTTCATGCAAGTTCTAGGATATTTCGTAAGCTTTCAGCGGCTTCTACATCCTTCATGAACCATCCGACATGTTCTAGAATATTCCAGCTCATTCTAGCACCCTCCTGCGTGCTCTAGAACATTCTAGGGTCTTCAAAGCTTGAGTTGAGTCCATCCAACTCTAGCTTATTATAGACATCTCTAGGCCACTCTAGAACCTTCTCATGTAGAAAAGTCTAGATCCTTTAGGCAAGCACCATTTATTTGGATTTTACGGGGCATTTTGAGCGGGATATGACACTTGTCTCCTTTAATACTTTGAAGGATAAATTATCATTTGCACTATATTTTTGGCACCTAATTGGTCTCTTTCATTTGAAATTATGTGTGATGCTTCTAATTATGTAATTGGGGTAGTATTGGGGCAGAGAGTGGATAAGCATTTTCATGTTATATATAATGCTTGCAAAACACTCACTAACACTAAAATAAATTATTCCTATATTGAGAAAGAATTGTTGGCTATTATGTTTTCTTTTGATAAATTTAGGCCTTACTTAGTAGGATCTAAAGTAATTAGGCATTCTAATTATACACCTTTAAGATATCGACTAATTAAACCTAATGCCAAGCCAAGATTAATCAAGTGAGCTTTACTCTTACAAGAATTTGACCTAGAAATCAAATATAAGAAAGGCATCGAAAATTTAGTAGCTGGTCATCTATCTAGGTTAATTTTTGAATTCAATTCTCTTGAAAGTGAGAGTAAAGAAGAAATTTTTGAAACTTTTTCTGATGAAAAGTTATTTTCAGTATGTCCAAGTCCATGGTATGCTAATATAGTTAAATATCTTGCTATTGGTATTTTGAGACCTAACATTTATTTTCAAGGAAAGAAAAAATTGTTAAATTCTTGCAAGAATTACTTCTGGGATGAAAATTTTCTATTCAAAATTAGTTAAGATCAAATCATCCAGGTGTGTGCCTGAAGAAGAACGTAAAAGCATCTTGGCATTTTGTCATAATTTTCATTGCAGGGGCCATTTTGGAGGTCACAAAATGGAACTTAAGGTATCATAATCTAGATTTTACTAGCCAACTTTTTTAAAAGATGATAGTATGTTTTACGCATTATGTTATAGATTTTAGAGGAAAGACAATATAGGAAAATGAGATGAAATGCCTTCGATGTCTAATTTAGTTGTTGAAGTATTTGATGTATGGGATTGACTTTATGAGTCCCTTTCCCCTATCTTCTGGATATGAATATATCTTGGTCGCCGTAGATTATGTGTCTAAGTGGGTAGAAGTTATACACACTAAAACTAATGATCCTAAAATTGTTGTGAAATTCTTAAAGGATTCAATTTTTAACAGATTGGGGATGCCTAGAGCAATAATAACTGATGGAGGGAGCCATTTTTCCAACAAAATTTTTGATGATGTATTGAAGAAGTATAACATCACATATAAAGTGGATAATTCATATCATCCACTAACTTCTAGTCAAGTGAAAGTAAGTAATAGGAAACCAAAGGGTTTTGGAATGCACTGTGTGCCCTTCAAGGATAGACTGTTTGAATGTTGCCTTATGAGTTTATCGCACAACATACAAAACACCCATTGAAATGAGATTTTATAAGTTAACCTTTAGGAAATCGTGTCACTTATCGGTTGAACTCGAACACAAGGCTTATTGGGAAATTAAAGAGCTAAAATGAATTTAGAAAAAGTAGAAGAGAAACAATTGCTCTAGTTTAGTGAACTTGAAGAGATTAGGGATGAATCTTATGAAAATGAAAAGTTGTACAAAGAGTGTACTAAGCATAATCAGGATAAGAAGCTAGTTCATAAGTCTTATAGAATGAAAGTTCTTTTATTTAACTCTCATTTTAGATTGTTTCTAGGAAAAATTGAGATCAAGGTGGGATGAACCATACACAATTACCCAATTATTTCCTCAGGGAGCAATAGAGTTGTTGGACCCAAAAACACAAACTACATTGAAGGTCAATGGGCATCATGTTAAGCCATATTTAGAAGGAAGACATAAAATGGTGCTAGATGGGAGGCAACCCATCATTGTAGGTAATATTATTTTTGGAATGTTATATTTGTTTTTGTTTTATGTTAATTACTTTGTTTTATTTTATTTTCTATCATTTGAATATTGTTTAGATATGTTAATTTCATTACTATTTGTTGAAATTTGTGAGAAGTATATATTTTATCTGTGTAAATTTAAATATATGTATTGATGGGTGCACGTAAAATTCATACAAATACTTGAACATGTTCATAAATATAGGTAACTTTACTATTCTTTACTCTTTATCTTTAATTTATACTTTTCACATTGAGGACAATGTATGTTCTAGGTTGGGATGAGAAACGTTATATTATAAAATTAACTTGTTTTGTGTGTTTTTAATTATTTTCATTGGATTAGTAAATTTTGGTTAATTTTAATTTTTTTTCTTACAAAATTATCATATATTTTAGTTAATTTTAAGAAAATGATTAAGTTGTTGTATTGTTAGATTAATTTCTTGAATATTATGGAGTAATATGATAATTAGTTAGTTTTTATCATAATTTGTATTTCATGATAAAATGTTAAAATTAGTGTTTAGGAATCAAAAAGTGGAGATTACGTTGTGAGTGATAATATTTTTTATACTCTTTTAAACACTCTTCTTATCAATTTTAAATTGTTAGATAATCTCTATAGGTTTTTGCATTAAATAATAGGATTTTTACATCTAATAAAATGTCATATATTTATTTTTATTACTTAAATTGAAATTATATGCCTTTCATTTCATTTATGCAAGACCTATAAAAAGAAATATACATATATGGGGTTACTTAAGTTAATACAAAATAAAAGGCCAAAAATTAGCTACTCATTATATTATACAAAAATATCTACAAATTGTACGTAGGTTCTCTCTAAAAAACATATTTCTAAAACAAATAGAGAAAAATAAATAGTATAAGCCAAAAGCTATGACCTAGAATGTCTTACAAAGTTGTGAGAATTGGCTAAATACCAAAGAAAAGATAAAAAATAAATCCCCCAAAAATCATTGCATTTTTTCATCTCTTATGGCATATAACTTGAAATTTTTATTTGATGAATTTGATTGATGCAAGAAAATATTATTTGATTTCTTTATAAATCCTTTCATGAGATCAATATTATTCACTACTTTAAGCCTTTTATTCTTTAAACATACACAAATATATTAGTTCATTTCTATATGTAAACTCTATTTGGATATACCTTTGAATGAGTGCTTGAACCAACTAGTCAGTGTTATTGAGATTATGTCTTTGAGGTTAGATTCAAAGTGAATTTGGATTCCATACACTGAAATTGGGAAAATTTGATATTGATACAGTTTTGATTTGAATATGAAAATGATTTTCAACTAATTATTATAGCAAACTATGAATGTTTAGAATATTATAATGACTTATTCTATGGATTTTAATTGTAAACTTAAATGAAATTAAAAAGCATGAGAAGTTTTGTTATTTTTATTTTGTTATCTTTTTCTTTGTTTTAAATTTTAATTTATTTATTTATGTGTTATTTGTTTATTTTTATTCCTTTTTAATTTGATGTTTGTGGGTATCATCTCTGAAAGCTCTTATGAGACTTAAAATCATCAACTAGGAAAACCTAGGCATTTAAAGGTTTGTTGTATATATTAAATGAACGCATGCCAATATATGAAAATGATTTGGGATAGTTTAATTTATTCTCATTTTTTTAGTTTTTCACCTTTCTTTGTAATAGACTAGCAAGAAGCTGGTTGGGGTTGTGATGGGTGCTTAAAAGTACTTAATATATTGTGATTTTATGTACTTTAAATGATAAAATATATTTATATTTGGATAGTTTTATTATATTTTAAAGCAAATCCATCTTTTCAGAATTACATATATGTTTTGTTGTTTTTTAGGGATTTTAGCTTCAAAAACATTTAATTGATCAACATTCAAAGAATAGTACATGAAAGAACTCCATTTCAAAATTAGAGATTAAAAGATAACATATATAAAACTTACATATGTTCTAAATCATTAAAAAGGGTGTAAAAGAAAATAGGGGTTCCAGTAGTTTAGAAAGACACCGGCCACGACATGGAAATAATGTGTCGTAGAGTAGGTGAAGTGGATCATGGCTAAAGTGTGTACAATTTATCTCATGATACAGCATGGAAATAATGTGTGCCATGGATCCCAACCTTCTGATTCCTTTTCTACTCTCTTTTACAGCATTTTCTAAAGCTATGTATATAAATCATCCCTTATCCCTTTCATTCCTCATCTTCTCTTTAAGCTGATTTCTTAGTTTCTTTTAAGTTTTTCTTTTCTTTTAGTAGTTTCAAAATTCTTCTCTAAATTGTGAGTTGAAAGAATATAGTTTATGTAGTCACTTTAGTTTCAATTCAATAAAAAGTGTTGGAAATTCTGTTTGGTGATGTTCCAAAATATTGAGATTCTATAAGGATACAATTGAGGTATAATTTAAATGTATTCTTTTTACATTACTTTTACGTGTTGTTTTACATGCTATGTTTAATTTATCGATCATTTATCAAAACATGCATGTCTGGTTAAAAATAATATGAGATATTTGTATTGTTGTTATGCTTGTGAAATATTAAAATAGGTAAGCAACTTTATAAAATAAATTAACTTTTATTTATTCATAAATATTTAAACAAAGTTTGTTATAGAAAGGAAAATTAATTTAGTACTTTTCATAACCAACATGAGAGTTAGATTTAAGATTTTTAGATTTAGGATTTAATTATCTAAATCTGTTTCAAATTAGATTTTGGATTTAATTATCTAAAACTTATTTAAAGTACTATCTAAATATTAAGTAGAATCATTCTCTATTTCAAGGATTTCTATAAGATTTATTATTGAAAAATATATTAACAATATATTTTTCATAATAAAATTAAAATCTAAAAGTTAGTTTTCAAATAATTAAATCATCAACCCGTGAACTGACTTTAAATTCTGTATTTTTTTTTTACATATTTAACTCAATAACTGACTTAAAAGTTGTTTAATGTGGTTAGGTGAACCAATTTAGAATGAGGAGACTTTAAATTTAAAATCAGTTCAACCCATGAACTCACTTTAAATTCTGTATGTTTTTTTACATATTTTACTCATTTGATACTATGCTCACAACCTGTATTCGATCACATAATAGCAAATAAAACCAAAAATCATTTGAAAAGATTTTTTAAATACTACAAATAATAGAAAAATTAAATATTAATTAATTATTTCAGAATTAAATTTATTACAAAAAAATAATTTATATACAATACATATATATATTTAACTTAAATTACAAATAAAATGATATCACCTCTTTTGTCATGGATTTTGTGATATTCCCACTTTATTTCAAGGAGAGAAAGCTTGGTTTGTTTAGAATCATCAACAATATCCCATTCATAGAGACTAGGGAACTAGGCAAGAGAGATGAGATGGAGTTTGGGTAGAAAAATAGGTCCATACAACAATTCATTCCCCTACATACATGAGCACATAAACATCCATCAAGCAAGCCCAAACTTTAGAGACACAGTAATAGAGAAATTTAAGCATTATAAAAATTACCATGGTGTTCTCCTATACTATTCAAGATCATCATATTTTTCTCCTTATTCTTTTTGTAATGTTATAATTTGAACCATGTGTTCTATCCATTCTTCTCGTTAATCATCAAAAAATTGCATATCATAGTTCGACTTGTTCTAACCAAAGAACTATATGTATTTAAATTCAAAATAAGAATGTAATATCATGATTTCACAAAAAAAACTTATTTATGTTAACAAAGTATTAGTAAAAAGGATTACCACATCTTTAATTGGAATATTGATATTTGAGATGATTTTGCTCATAAATTCCATGACAAAGTAACCACACATGACTCAATCATTTTGTTGTGCAACCTACAAAATAAAATTTACATGGTTTTCCATATCCAAACATCTTTATTATTCAATAGTAAAATTAATTAAATATTAATATTCGCTTGTACATACCATAATTTTGTCCTATATAAGCTTATGGGATTTTTTAAGGGCAATGTCCCTACTCTTGTTCCACATCTTCCATGCAAGTTTAAAATAGTTAGTTCTTTATTAAATATTACAAAGAACAATAGAAGAAAAATAGCTAGCTATAACTCTTACATTTCAACAACTTTTTTTTTGTATCTTTACTATATTCTATGGAAGTTGAGTCACAATACCAAACATAATTACCATATAGATCAAGGATTATCAACATTCAATAATCTTGGCCTTGTTCAAACTTTAGTGGCCAAGGGATTATCAACTTCTAATTTATGTTAAGTATTAATGCCCTATCACATAATTGTTTAGCTCTAATGCTAACATCCTTCTCTTGATATTGATTAAAAAATGATGAATCATGAAACATTGATAAATGTGATAAGTGACTAGCTTGAAGTCGATAATAACATGCCCTATATAAAATAAATATATATAAATAATTAGATAATATAAATATAATTATATGTTCAACATAAATGAAAGTTCTTTACTGATTGAGAACTCAACTTGTCCATATTTGAATTATACCTAAATTGATCATTTGAAATTCAAACAACTACAATATACACTCGATTGATATATATGTTTGCCCAATGTCTACGTTAGAAATTTCTCTAGGAAGTAATACATTCCATCCATCATTTATGCTAGTCTTGTTCGCAACAATAGTCATCAAAGAGCCAAGATTTCTGCTAAAGTATATAGCATATTCATAACTATACTTTTTCCATGGCATCTACTTGAATGACTTAGTGCACGATTGCCTACTACACATAGATTTACCATGAGATACTTGTTTTGTATCTCTTAAATGTGCCGCACTTACTAATTATGGTATAATAGACTAAAGAAGATGTATTATATATGTTAGTAACAATAAAAGAATAATAATATAATAGTAGTAAAAGGTGTTATCTTAAGTAAAAACAATAGTACCATGTTAAAATTTATCATAGCTTGACTTGAAGGCCAAGCCACATATTGTCCAACCACTTCATAGAATGTGGTAGCATCAGTAGGCACAGGTAGTGGACAATCATGGAGAAATGATTGATCAATTACTATTTGCCAATAATTTGGAAAATATTGATTATGAATTATTCGATCATCGCTCAATTGTTGTACCGTTCCAATAACAACATAATCCATATATGCTGAATGTTTCAATAAACATTTCATATTTTTCAAAAAAATTAAGCATTATATATAATAAATAATAAATAATAAATAAAAATAATAGACTATCTACATATGCTTTAAATCTTACCACAAAGGATTCATCAAATGGAGGAGGACTCTTATATGAGGTAGTTATTGGAAGGAAATTCTCATCAAAACATTCATCATGTGATGGATGGTATTATTGCACAGATTGCATTGGAGATATTGAACCACTACCTGAATGCATTTGTATTCCTAGCATAAAGGAAGGACTAATAGGTTGACTATATCCCACACATGATATAGGTTGGGCATCATAATATTGCATGGGTGGCATGCCTGGCATGGATGGTTCCATGCCTAGCCAATAGGGTATGCCCTAATTGTAGTATGGTATCATGCTTGACATGTGTTGTGATTGATATTCCTTTAAAGTGTCGATCTCACTTAACACTAAGGCCTTAAAGGACTTGAGCTCTTCTTCAATTTTGTAGTACTTCTCCTTACTGACAATCTGAGGCTTTTGTTTTGGAATATTAAAAAACTCCATATAACCATCATATTGGCTTCCTCCCCTAACACGAAAAAGATGCTTGGGTCCAAATGCATGATATATCACATCTTTCTTGGTTGTTCAATTATTTCACCCCTAGCTATTTGTTCTTGATGAATATCCATTTACAAATAATAAAGTAAAAACAGATATCATGCATTATTACATCAATATGAAAAAATCATAAGGACTTTGTATCAAGTTAAATTACTAACCAACTTATTGAGTTGTTTGTCTCCTCATTTAGTCATTGGTCTTGACTTCTTCATTTTGGGGGTCTTTGTTTCTTTATAAAATTCAGATCGGGTAATTGGTCTACCCAATTCAACTTCCTATGTACATAAATTAAATAAATTTATTAACCATCATCAACTTAAATTTGAGGAAAATAAATATAAAAATATTTATAAAGTAACAACTTAATAATACCATTTTTTGTCTAACTTTAGGATTTGATGACCTTTCAATACGATTAGGAAGAGTATTCTGCATTTGTAAATTCTGATGTTCTTCCCTAATGATTTGAAATTCATCCGTACATCTATAATTTACGAAGTCTTTCCATACTTGGGGTTCAATCCAGGGATGTTCTTCAGGGATTTTGTATAGTTCTTCTTCATTAAGTGGTTCCAAATTTGGAAACACATAATTTCTGGCCAATTTGGAAGTTTTGTATTCCTTTCATGCCTTATTTGCAATCTTGTAACACTTTTTCTTCTAAGTATCAGGAACTTTAAAATGATTCTGTAAAAACACACATTTTAGATGAGACTTACATAAATGAGTTTTTCATATCTTAAACTTTTCAACATTGTCAACCTTAGTCCAATCATTTATATTGATTGGTATACTTGACTTCACATGTCTACCAATAAAAGATTTCAATTGTTGGCCATTTTCTCCTAAGGGATTACTAGTAGCATTAAATTGAACGGGTACTCTATCATCTAGGTTAAGTTGAGCATCCGGTATATTATCCAAACCCCTTCTTTTCAAATGCCCCAATGGATCATTTGGATATACAATCTCTGGTACCCTAGGATCTATGAAATATCTGCAAACAATGATGAAATCGAAATTAATTGATAATTTTAAGTCCAAACATAAAAATAAGAGTCATTAGAATAATATTTAACATATATTATGTTTAATTAGGTGATTGATTGTGTATATATATATATTCATTCACAATCACTTCAAGTCCATGACGAAGAATCATCGTCATCAACTAGATCATCACATACATTAGGCAATTTTTTTGAGAAATGACTAATATTGGATAATGTATCAAGCATGTCATCATCTTCTAAAGCATCACAAAGGTAGAAGTTGTTTTGTGGAGGCGTGATAATTGTATTTTATATAGTTATTTTCATCTATTTTATTAATTATAATTGCTATGTTCTTCACATTTTTAGTTAATTTTAATGTAATAAATTAATATTTACTATTTATTTTTTAAGCAATATATTTTTAAGAAAATTAAAGAATTTGAATCGAAAACGTACTTAATTGCAAATATATGTTTGAAAATATAATTTAAATTAAAAGAGCGCTTAATTGCAATTAACAAAAATCTAAAATATAATTTGAATTAAATAGGGCTTAAATGTAATTAACAAAAGTTTAAAAGTTAATTTAATAGAAAAAGGCTTAATTACAATTAAAGAAACTTTAAAAGTTAATTTGAATTAAATTGGAGGGCTAAATGCGTAACATTCACCGTCCGATCAGGAAATCAATGGCTTGGATCAGGCGCGTGGATCCAGACGAGACAAACTCGACTGGACCTAGGTTTTCAAGTGGCATGTTTCTCGGTGCTGAGTAGGGCTTACCTGCCGCGTAGGCCGTCATACAAGGTAGGACCCACGTGTCTACTGGGTAGGAAATTTCCCTTGTGACACGGTCCATATAAAATTTATGTTCCCTAACCATCCAACGAATCATACAATGCCCCGTGTCTCAAATATACTTGTAGCTAATCTGAACCGGACACGTGGCATGTATTGGTTAAAACAAAAGCGCAGAATTAGCACACACGTTTGCAACTATTTTATGTGGGGCCCACATGTCTCGGGTGCCATGATCCCGTGTGGCACAACCATGTGCAAGCTCTCCCTCCCACCATTTAAAGGCTACCACGTGTCCCACTATTTCTTTGAGCCAGTCAAATGCTGACACGTGGTACACGTTTTGAATTAAAAAGACATCAGAAATGGCGCACGCTATCCATTATTTTGCATGATAAATATTCTTCCACACATGTCTTTATTAGTATTTTCGTTGTCCCCTACTATTCATATGTGGTTGTAAGAAAATATTTTTTTGATGTAGTTTTTTAGCTATAAATAGGGCATTTATTGCTAAAAAAGGGTTTCATTTTTGGGGTTTGGTTGGAGACTTGGACTGTGGAACACGCAGAACCCATTTTTTACTTTTGTTGTGTTCTGCGTGTGCCAGAAAATTTAAGAGCATAAATGTTTTAATTTTCTTTGTGTTCTTGAGCGAATATTCCTTAAATTCTGTAACTTTAATTTTTCGTATAAAATAATTGAATTTTTCTAGGGTTGGATTTTATCTAAATTTATGAAGCTTGGGTTTAATTATTTTTGAAAGATTTATGAGTCTTTTAATTTGTTTATTCTATTTGTGCTTAATGCTTTTGATTATTGGAAAATTTATCAATTGATCTATGGCACTTAAATAAACTTGGAAGAGGCATTTTTGTGTATATTTCTCATGGATAGAATAACATGTATATATGAAGGATAGGAATATACTTTTATCGTATGTGTGGGCATTTTAGAACTTAGAACGTAATGAATCTTGGTGAATTTAATTCTCATAGGAATATAGTGAATTAATTTAGCGAGATATGTCTATATGGAGCTCGGAAGAGATGTATGCATAAAATTAGAAGTTCTTGGTTGAAAAATTAAATTTAAAAAAAAAGTAAATCAAGACGGAATAATATGATTCGAGTGGAATAATTTAGTGAGAACTACAATCCTAGAATTTTCTTATTTATTGTTATTAAAAATCAGTTTAGTTAAAATTTCATAAACTTTCGCTTGTTTTGGATCAAATCAGAGTGAAAAAATTTTAGTACTTAAAAAATTGTAGTAACAAATCTCCATAGGAACGATAACTCACTTATCAAATTTTATTACTTGTGACCGTGTATACTTGCACGCTTTTATGTTCTCCAAAAGAGACAACAAGGCGTTAACACAACAGACCATCTTGTGTCAATTTGATCGCTTACGTAAAATACTTGTTTTGTATGAAGTGCTAACATGAAAGGATCATCAGTGTGACTTATCTTGGATAAATTTACAAGGGTAAATCCAAAATTATCTATTTTATATCCAACATTGATAACATCTTTGACCCAATCACACAAGCATATTGTTTCAAGGAAAACCTCATAATCAAGTTCCCAAATTTCTTGGATTATACCATAATATGTTTTATCAGAAAATACAAGATTACCATCTTTTGAACTAGAAAATTACCTTGTTTGTACAACCATCTTCACACCACTATTCGGATTTACTTGGATTTTGTCCCTTGCTTGATTCGTAAACCTCAATCTATTAATTGTGAAACTAGAATATGATTTGACATCGAATTTTGGAGCATGTGCAAGCCATTCTAAACTTTCTATTATTTTATGATTAGGTTTGTTGAGTTCAACTCAAATCTATGCATATAAAAACATGAAATGTGTTTAAAAAAAGTTTTAAAACATTATATAGAAGTACTAATGAGCTCTCACTTATGTTCATCATACAACCATTTTCTCCTCCTTTTTACATCATTATTATTTACCAAAATGATTTGGTGTGCTTTTTCCCATCGAATGCGATCAATAAACAATTTATTACTTCCACCAAGCATAGGGTTACCTACTTGGATCATATGACATTCTAAGAACAACTTGTGTGTAGGATTCCTAATTTCAATGTAACCACTAAAGTATTCAGAACAAAACTCAATGGCCTCTTCAACAATGTAACGTTCCACGATGCATCCTTCACGACGATTTATATTATTTACATATCCTTTAAGGACTTGTATGTATCACTCAAAAGGATACATACACCTTAAGTAAGTAGGAGCACACATTTGAACCTCTCAAACTAAATGAACACACAAGTGAATCATTATATCAAAAAAAGGAGGAAAATATTTTTCAAGTAGACACAAATTCTCCACAACATCTTTCTGTAAAGATTTCAACTTGGCAATTGATATAGATTTTTGCATATTGTGTTGAATAATGAACAAAGATGAATTATTGATAATCAAATTTTTTTTGGAAGAATTGACCTAATAGCAACTAATAATAAATGTTGCATTAAAATATGACAGTCATGTGATTTCAATCCATATTGTTTCTTATTGATAATAGACACAAAATTTCTTAAGTTGGATGAGTAACTATTAGGAACATTCACACCCGCCAAACATTTACAAAGCACATTCTTCTCTTTTGTTACATTGTATATGATGCTAGTGGAAAGTATGTTCAATTCTTATCATTTTCCACTCGTAGTGCCAATTCAGGTCGTATGCCCAATTTCTTTAAATCCAGTCTTACTTTAATTCCATCCTTCATTTTTCTAGGTATATTAAGTAATGTACCAATCAAGCTCTCATATACATTTTTCTCAATGTGCATAACATTTAAGATGTGACAAATGTGTAGGTTCTTTCAATAAGGTAATTCCCAAAATATTGATATTTTATTCCAACAACCATGATCTATTGATTTAGTAACATTTTTGTTTTCACTCCTTTTATTAGTGGACCTCTTTCTTTTCCCTCCATTATTAAGTATTCTTTTTTTTTCATCTTTCTATATTGTTTGAATGTCATACCATTCAATCGCCTTAATATGTTTACATCTCATAAAGGTCTTGAGCAGGATCATGATCTTCTTCACCATCAAACAGTTTCTTTTGGTATCTAAACTTGTGTCCAGATGGAAAAAATCTTCTATGTCTTCTATAAGACATCTTTTTCCATGAACAAGATAAGTTGTAGAAATTCCATCACTACAAATAGGGCATCCCATATAAATTTTTGTTTCATGTCTTGATAAGTTCTCATAGGCAAGAAAATTATTAATTGTCCATAAAAAGATGCCCCTCAAGTTAAAGTATTCTTCTTTATGTGCATCGTAAACATTTACACCATCATTCCACAACGTCTTTAAATCATCTATCAGAGCCTGCAAATATACATCAATATCAACTCTGGGTTGTTTCGCTCCTGAGATCAATAATGTTAACATCATGAATTTTCTTTTCATACATAACTAGGGAGGATGGTTGTATGTTACCATAGTTACTGGCCAAAAACTATATCTACTTTGGAACAACTTTTGAAAGCAAGTAATCAGAGGAAAGTACCAAAGAACCTTTGCAAGCATGCCTTTCTTAGGTGTTCTCTCATTTGTACCATGCTTCCATCTTGATTATTTACACATCGGACAATCATCTATTGTCTTATAGTCTTTTCTATAAAGAATGCGATCATTTGGACAAGCATGAATCTTATGATATTCCATGCCAAATCGACTAAGATATTTCTTCACTTCATACATTGAAGATAGAAATTCAATACCCTCATGAAACATATCTATTAGTATATTTAGTAATTATGTGAATCCCTTGTCAGAAAAATCATTTTGCCTTCACATTGTACAAATGAACCAATCCCGACATTTTAGTGTATTTCTTGCACTCTGGATACAATGGTTTTCGACATTTTCTAGAAGTTTTTTAAAGGTTTTGGGATCATCCTCGTGTAGTTCATCTTCAACAACATGAAACATATTTTCTGTCTATACATTATGATAAAATGTACATAATCCACTCACATTCTTATTTATCTTTTCCCCATGAGTATTATTAATATTTTCTCCACGATAATACCAACATTTATAACTCAAAAGAATAATAAATATTAATAAACCCATTATTTATTATATACATATAAAAATATATTTTATATTATACATATACATTTCATGTACATGTAACTAATTTTCAAAAAAATTAAGTTTAAAATAAATTAATATATATCAAAACTAAATACATAAAATTATTAAAATAAATAAATGAATAAAAATACCTTCTTCTCTACTAAGCTTAAATAAAAATACACAACCTACATAACACAAAACATTATACACATAAACAAATAACACATAATATACAAACCAATAATGAATAATAAATATAAAATAATTCATAAAAATACTTAAAAGAGTAAAGGAAGTGACAAAATGAAGGAAATGAAGAAAAATGGTTTTTGGTAAGTGAGAAAGCGAAGGAAAATGGGTATAAAGTTTTTCAGTATTATGCTAAAAAAATAGTGGATGTAGAAGATAATTTGAAGAGGTGGCCAAAAAATGAGAAAAAGTAGAAGGAGGACATTCAATTTTTGGGTATCGGTTGGGATTGAGCACAATTCTGTCTAAAAATGGGGAAGAGAAGAGAGAAAAGGAAAAAAAGGTAGATAATGTTGGTTGACACGTAGGACCGACGCTACACGTAGGACCGATGCTACACGTAGGACATAGCGTTGATTCTACATGTCAATCGATGTTATCCACGTGTAGCATCTGTTGACACGTAGGACGTAGCATTGGTTCTACGTGTCAATGACTCTATTAATGTTTTAAGTCATTCTTTCAGCGTACCGACTTAAAATTCATTATAAGTTGGTTTTCCCCAAAAATAAACTTTAAATCTCGACTTAAATTCTCCTTTTTGTAGTAGTGGTTGATGATAAATATAAAGGATTTGAAACAAAGTATTTGGATAAGATTGCTTGCATATGGAAATAATTTATACGTTCAAGATTGATGCCAAGTAGACATTACAGTACTATTGATATAGAAAGAGCAATTTTACAATATGGAATTGCATCCAAGATGTCTATGGATATAGGTAATATAATTCACCACACTATCTCTAAATAGTCACCATTGAGTTTCTTTTTTCCCTAGTTAGTTGATCGCCACCCAAATTGTGTATGCAATAAATACGTAAGTATACGTATCGTAATAAGTAATATAATGATAAGTAAAGATCGTTCACACAGAGATTATTTTATTAGAAACTAATTTTTAAAAGTAAAAATAACAAAAATCAATTTTTTTGGTTTAAGGAAGCAAAATTAAAATAACTAAAAGTAAATAGTAATAATTAATTAAATCACATTCTCATGCCAATTAAATTGCATACTACTCATTAAGTTCATCAATTATGGATTACATAAATAATAATCATACATCTCTACCTAGAAACTATACATGTTCTTTAATCAAGACAAACAATTAAATAATTCTCTCAAATCTATTTAATTGCCTCTATAGATAAATTTTTGCCCAAACAATTAATAGCATAAAAATTAGATTAAATAATATAATTAAAATAAAATTATAATTGGGGTAAAATTTTAGATCATCACATGGTGAAAATTGGGTTCGTAAGATCCCTAGATTAATATATTAATTACACATAATTGTGTTCATAGAACTTATATTTTTCATAAAGAAAGACATAAAATTGATAAAGAAAATAGTATAAGAAGAAGAAAAAATCAATCTCTTGAATTGTAGAATTAATCTCCTCTTTAATCTCCACCAAAATTGTGTCGTTTCTTGAATTTTTCTATATTTTTCTCTCTTTTTAGCTCTAAAAACTAACCAAAATTATGCTAATGGAGGCTATTAGGGTTGATGGAGTGATTAGGGGCATAAATAAAGCTCAGGAACAATCTGGACCGTGCGATCAACTTCAGATCAAAGGCTACAATCAAAACAAGCAAAACTAACAATTTTAGCCAATCACAACGCGACACCTTGTATTAAAAATTCATTGGGCGAATCAAGGAGTGACGCGTGGCAGGGGAGACTGGTCAGAGTCAACACTCACCGAGTCAGTAACACGTGGCACAATGTGATTCGAGGGAATGGATGGTATGGCGCACAGGTGAAATGCGTTGAGCAATGGCGTGGTGACACGTGGCATGTCATGTTGAATGATTTCCGAACTCGGATTAAATGTCATGCTAACATGTGATGCATGTTTCGTCCTAATCATATGCGGCACGACGTGATTCGCTCTCCGTGCTTGCATGGCATGCCACGTGATAGCTTCTGATTGGTTATGCGTTAAAAATCCATAAAATTCCAAAAAAATCCAAAAATTATATTTTCACCCCTTTTCACTAAAACATTTATATTTTAATTTTTTTGGTAATAAAAATACTATTTATGAAATAAAACAAGTAAATATTAAGTAAAAAAGTGCGCTAATGACTCTATTTTCATAGAGTCATCGCACCCCCAAACTTAAATCTTTACTTGTCCTCAAGTAAAGCTAAGTATAACTAAATAAAATAACTTGGGTAGTATGTTCATAAATATACTTCTATTAGTACATGTATATTTCACGAAAACTATCCCTCTCAAAAGTCGTACAAGTCTATGATAAAGAGGTTCACATATTCATCAATCAACGTTCCATCAATACAAGAATATGCAAGGTTTTTGAAAAATTGATTCGTGCGTGTGTGCTGCACATGATATCATCCAATGCACTCATGGAATCAACCTATATGAGCATGCTAATCAATTCAATCTTAGAACAAGTCTCATAAATCTATTTTTCACATCCCTCTCCACTAATATAAATATGCACTTAGCTCAAGATCAATAAGGACTTTACATGGTTGTAATGTAAGCCTTAGGTGATGGGTCGATAAATGAAGACATTTTAGGCTCTTTCCACACCTTAGCTTCTTCTTTTTTCATCATGCACTTTTTAACTGCAATTGAGCTTTTACTTTATATTTTAGTGCACCCTCTTTTGACATTCTTTTCATTTTTTTTATTCCACATCTCTTCTCTCTCTCCTCTTTTTTTTGGTAACATCACAACACCCCTAAACTTATTTTCAACTTTCTTTTCTTTTCTTTATATGGATAATTGTGTTGTGAGTTCCGCTTTTTTTTTTCTTTTCTTTTTTTGGTGCATTACATTTCACCTTACTCTATAGCATAACATATGATTGCATTTATTCTTTCATACAAGCTAAAGGTGCAAGGATAAAGGTAATGCTTATTGGTTAGGCATTAACTATGGCTTAAAGATATGAATGGTTCTTTGTTAGGCTCAAATGAGTGACTAAAGATTTTAACAATGGTTAGCTTGAAAGGCTCAATCGATCCAAATAAGGCCTAAATCATTTCTCTTGCTAAATACTATTTAGGATTTTTCCTCAAGGGATGATCAAATAAATTCTAAAACTTGGTAGATCTCTTCAACTCACATGACTCACTACAAATTTTCCCTCGATAAAAACATCAAAATCAATCATGAACATGTGCATAAAAACTTGAATCAATCTAATCAAAAGTAGCAAGCATATCACATGATTAATGTAAATATCTTAACAAATATGTTACATTCCTTATCCTAGTCATGACAACCAATTTTTATCATAGAGTTCATATGTTTTGTATCAAAAATGCATGCATTTATTCTCCATATATTTATCAATTTCTACCCAAATCATGATTAAAAACAACTTAAAAATTAAAAACAAATTCCCTAAAAATTAAAAAGCATACTAAATACTAATGTAGAGAATAAATTTCCCTCCCCCAAACTTATATTACACATTGTCCCCAATGTGCACATATAAATATGAAAAGAAAAGAAAAACTCCCTTAATTATGGCACACCACATCTTTCGCTGAAATGTTCATTCTTATTGTGCCATTGCTATCCGCATTTATTCATCTACAAAAAAAAACAATGAAAATATAAGTAAAATAATGTTGGGTTGCCTCCCAACCAGTGTCACGTTTAACGTCCTTGACTAGATGATCATATCAAGTCCTAAGGCACATCCTTTTGTATCAATTTACTTTTGAGTTTTCCTGGAAATAGCTTGAGCCTTGATTTGTTCAATAATGCTTTATGTTTTGGCTTGCAAACACGATGCTCAATTCTCTTTTCATGCCATATTTTTGTTTTCCTTTTGAACTTCTTGGCATTCCTATAAGCACTCCATCGTAACTTATCCAATTTATGTATTTCTAATAGCTTTTTCACCTATCCATTGGACTCTTTCACTTTCATACTTGAGTAAGGATAAAAGGGTAAAAGTGTGGGATCTAAACTTAGTGGCTCTTCAATTGATGGTTTTAACTTAGATCCTATCTCAAAAAATTTCATAATGTCCTTTGATACAGGCATGAGAGGTACGTCCTCTAAAAAGTTGACATTGTCCACAATATCAACTTTCAATGCCATCCTTTCAAAGTTATAATAGGTTGAGTTGTTTTCTGGTGAGTTTATGTCCTTGTTTACAGAAGCATATGTTAAAGTCATAAGTATGGGTGACTTAACAGATTCTTTTAAGCTATTCCCACAATTAATAACATTTATCCTTAAACATTCATTAGCATTACCAATATCAGAGGGTTCAAATTCTTTAAAAACTTTAAATATTACTTGTTCATCTTGCATTCTCATTGTAAGTTCACCTTTTTTTACATCAATGAGTGCCCTTCTGTTTGCTAAGAATGGATGACCCAGTATGATTGGAATGTCACGGTCTTCTTCCATGTCTAGAAAAATAAAGTCCGTTGGAAATATGAATTTGTCTACTTTTACTAAAAAATCTTCTACCACATCCTGAGGTTTCTTAATCGATCTATCTGCCATTTGTAATGTTACCGAGTGGGTTTTGCTTTACCAACCCCAATCTCTTGAAGACTGATAATGGCATGAGGTTAATGCTAGAACCCAAGTCACATAATGCCTTGCCAAAACGGATGTTCCCAATAGTGCAAGGGATGTCAAAACTGCCTAGATCTTTCAGTTTTTGTGGTAGTTTTCTATTAAGGATGACAAAAAACCTTCAGTCAAGGTTATTGTTTCATGCTCTCCAAGCCTCCTTTTCTTTGATAGAATATCCTTCATAAATTTGGCATAAAATGGCATATGTTCAAATTCCTCTGTAAATGGTATGTTTATGTGTAGCTTGAAGACTTCTAGAAATTTTGAAAACTAAGTATCTGAATTTTGCTTTTGTAGTCTTTGAGGGAAAGGAATAATGGGTTTGTAGAGGTTGCTCTTTTTTGGTTGAATTATTTCTTTTCCATTACTCTCTTTCTCTACTAATTCCTCGTTCTCCTTTTTAGTTTTTGGTTCCTCCTTATCCTTTTTAGTTTTATAATCCTCTTTATCCTTTTTAATTTCCTATTTCTCCTCATCCTTTTCTGTCTTATGTTATTGTTCTAGAGTTTTACCACTCCTCAAGGCTATGGCGTTTCATTGGTCCTTACCTTCTCTTCTTAGGTTTACAATTGTGTCACTTGGAAGGTTAGCTTGAGGCCTTTGACTTAGAGCTTGAGCGACTTTCCCCATTTGGTTTTCCAAATTTTGAATTGAAGCCTCCTGAGTTGACACTTTTGTATTCACTAATTGGATGAAGTCTTTCATCATCCCCATTAAAGCACTTGTATTTTCCTCAGTAGGTGGCTTATACTCTTGGGCTAGTGATTTTTGTGGTTCTTGAAAACCAGGTGGTGGAAATGATTGATGGCTGAATTGATTACCACCTTGAATGTTGTTATTACTCCAAGAGAAATTTGGATGTTGTCTCCATCCTGGGTTATATGTGTTTAAGTATGAATTATTGTTTCAATTCACATTACCCACATAACAAATGGATTCAGGATTATTTGGATAATTATCAAACAAATGAGCTCCTCCACAAAACACACATGACACTCTTGAATTTTGGACTTGGTTTATACTCGCTAGCGAGTTTTGTACCTTCAAAAGATTAACCAAAGATGAAACTTGAGCTGTAAGTGCTGTGATATCATTTACCTCATCATTCTGACTACTTTTCTCATGGCTATCATTCTATCCATTGGCTATTGATAATTATTACTAGCCATTTTCTCAAGTAAATCATAAGGTTGATTATAAGATTTGGCTAGCAAAGCTCCATTGGTAGATGCATCAACAATAGTTCTTGTGTAAACATTGAGACCATTATAAAAGGTCTCCATTTGAATCCAAGAAGGAATACCATGATGAGTACACTTCCTTAGCAATTCCTTAGCATCTTTCCCATGCTTCATATAGAGATTCTCCTTCGTGTTGTTGGTAAGAAGTAATTTCATTCCTAAGCTTGGCATTCTTTGTTGGTGGAAATTATTTCATCAAGAATTTCTCCTCCAAACCATTCCAAGTTGTAATGGAATCAAGTGGCAAAGAGTTTAGCCAAGCTCGAGCATGGTCTCGCAAAGAGTAAGGGAATAATCTTAGCCTAAATGTCTCATTTGTCACACCATTGAACTTAAATAAATCTACAACTTCAATAAACAATTTGAGATGAAGATGAGGATCCTCTATTGGTAATCCACTAAATTGTCCAACTGTTTGTAGCATTTGAAACATCACTAGCTTTAGTTCAAACTGATTAGCTTGAATATTTGGCCTTGTAATACTTGGATTCAGCCCTTCCAACGTAGGTATTGTATATTCATTCATATTTCTATCTCTATCATCCATCAAAAGCATTGATTGTTCAAATTTAGCTCATTTTTGTTTATTTCTAATGGATTAGCCATTTTTTTCCTCTTGGGTGACTTGTTGTTTTCTAATTAATCTCAAAGTATGCTCAATTTCAAGATCTAAAGGTAAGATTCTTCCCTCACGAACTCTGCTCATGTAATAGACTCAACTATGTTTCAACAATATTAAAGGAGATGTCTAAATAAAATAAAAATAAATTAATTAATTAAAGTAAAAAATATATATAAATAAGAAAAGAAAATAAATTAAAGAAATTAATTAGAATAAATAAATAAATAAGTCACTAAAAAATAAGTAGATTAAAATTAAAATTAAAGTAAAGAAAAAAATTAAGAAATGTTTTTTTAAAAATATTAATTTCTAATATTAATAATCCCCGACAACGGCTCCAAAAACTTGATCACCACACAAACTATGTGTGCAATAAATACGTAAGTATATGTATCATAACAAGTAATATAATGATAAGTAAAGATCATTCCCACGGAGATTATTTTATTAGAAACTAATTTTTAAAACTAAAAATAATAAAAATTAATTTTTTTTGGTGTACTTATATTTTAAGCAAGCAAAATTAAAATAACTAAAAGTAAATAGCGATAATTAATTAAATGAAATTTGATAACAAAAATGATATATGAGAAAATATCTAGGAATACTTAATCCCCCAATTTTCTAAACATGTAAATTGCTAAAATCTCCCAATATAATTTTCAATTAATTACATGATCAATTGAATCTAACCTAGCATGTATTCCTCTCTCAAGTAAACTACACACCATATAGTAATTAATTTAATCACATTCTCATGGCAATTAAATTGCATATTACTCATTAAGTTCATCAATTATGGATTACATACATAATAATCATACATCTATACCTAGAAACTATGCATGTTATTTAATCAAGACAAATAATTAAATAATTTTCTCAAATCTATTTAATTGCCTCTATAGATAAATTGTTGGCCAAACAATTAATAGCATAAAAATAAAAATAAATAATATAATAAAAATAAAAGCATAATTGAAGTAAAATTTTATATCATCACATGGTAAAAATTGGGTTCATAAGATCCCTAGATTAATATATTAATTACACATAATTGTATTCATAAACCTCATATTTTTCATAAATAAAGACATAAAATTGTTAAAGAAAAGAGTAGAAGAAGAAAAACAATCAATCTCTTGAATTGTAGAATTAATCTCCACCAAAATTGTGTCGTTTCTTGAATTTTTTCTCTTTTTAGCTCTAAAAACTGACCAAAATTATGTTAATGGAGGCTAATTACGGTTTATTGAGTGATTAGGGGCTTAAATAAAGCTCAGGTGCGATCTGGACCGTTTGATCAGCTTTAGATCAAGGCTGCAATCAAAGCGCGACAAGTGGTATCAGAAATTCATTGGGCAAATCAGGTAGCGATGTGTGGCAAGGGAGATCAGTTAGAGTCAACGCTCGGTGAGTCTACAACATGTGGTGCAACATGATTTATGGAAACAGATGGAGTGCCGCAAGGGTGGAATGCGCGGAGCAATAGCATAGTGACATGTGGCATGGCACGTTAACCGATTTTTGAACTCGGATTGAACGCCATTCTAACACATGGATCGTGTTTCATCCTCCTCACACATGGCACGATGTGATTTGCTCACTGTGCTTGTGTGGCTTGCCCAATCAGCTCCTGTGCTTGCATGGCATGCCAAGTGGTAGCTTCTTATTGGTCATGCGTTAAAAATTCATAAAAAATTCCAAAAATTATATTTTCACCCATTTTCACTAAAAAGTTTCTATTTTAATTTTTTTCCCATAAAAATACTATTTATTAAATAAAACAAGTAAATATTAAGTAAAAAGTGCGATAATGACATTATTTTCATATAGTCATCATTAGTCACTACTTTATGTAAGAAAGTGGGAGTACCTCACTCAGTAGGTGAAATTATTTTACAACCTAGTGAAATATTGAACCTAACATACTATGATAAGCTCACTTTTGGTATGAACATTGTTCAAAGAGAAAGAAGGCCGATTCCTTCCTCAAAATTGTCTATGAAAAAGAAATTTCATAATTATGGTGAAAGATTGAGCTATTTAAAAGAATACTAGCAAGCCTATATTGCCCAACAAACTATATTCCTAAATCAACAACATCATGATAAGGTGGAACATACCTAGTTAATGTAAGAAATGAACCGATTGCAACTAGGTCATCTCTGGGTGGATACAAGTCATTCAATACCTGAGTATCATCATTATGATTTCACCTTTGTACCTCCAGAAAGATCATGACAACAACCAAAAGAACAAGGTCCATATGACATGGAGGAGTAGCTCTAAATTTGATCTGGAATTTATTAGTTTTTATGTATTTTTTTTTGCTTTTATTTTAAGAACTTTAGTTTTTTTTATTTTTGGATATTATGTTTACTTCTTTTTTATGTTAATTATTTTTCTTTATTTTGTGTTTTTACATGTGAACATTGTTTAGAATTATTAATTTTAAAACTATTTGTTGAAATTTTAAGTACACAACATCTATATAAAATTTAAATGATTACACTAATGGATACAATACTTAAGAAGGTTCAACAAATGGATAACTTATTCTATTCTTTAATCTTTATGTTTAATTTACATTTGTTACATTGAGGGTAATGTAAGTTATAGGTTAGAGATAGGAAAAGTGATATTAAACAATGGCACTAATTTAAAATTTTTATGTTCACATTTTTAAATTGTTTATATTCTTACTTATTTTTATTGGATTAGTAAAAAAAATTTCTTACAAAATTATCATGTATTTTAGTTAATTTCAAGAATACGATTAAGTCTTTGCATTATTAGATTAATTTCTTGAACATTTCATAGAGTAATGTGATAATTAGATATTTTTTGTCATAATTTGTATTTCATGATAGAATTTTAAAATTAAAATAAACCCAAAATCGGAGTTTAGGAATTAAATAGTGAAAACTATCTTGTGAGAATATTTTGAGCCATTAGCTTCCCATTTTGAGTGATAATATTTTTTCTACTACTTTTAACACTCTTCTTATCAATTCTAAATTGATAGATGATCTCTATAGGTTTTACATTGAATTCTAGAATTTTTACTTTTAATAATGTGTCATATATTTATTTTGTTACTTAAATTGAATGACTTAACATTCATGCATGATATCTTAAAAAGAGATATATATGAGGTGACCTAAACTAATACAAAAGAAAAAAAGTCACAAATTAATCACTCATCATATCATACACAAATATATACAAACTTTACATGGGTCATATCTATAAAAAAGAATACCAATAAAAAAGAAGAAAAAGAAAAATAAGAAAAAGAGAGAAAAATGAATATTATACACTAAGTACTATGATCTAGAATATCCTACAAAGTTGTGAGAAATGACTAAGGCAAAAAATAATGGGAAATAATTTCCCAATAATTTATTTGCATTTTCTTCATCTCTTAGAAAGGTATATTACTTGAAATATTTATTTGATGAATTTGATTCATGTATGAAAATAGTATTTGATTTCTTTATAAAATCCGTTCATTTGATTCCTTTCGTGAGATCCACACTATGCACCACTTTGAGTCTTTTATTCTTTAAACATTTGTGAAACTATTAGTTCATTTCTTTACATAAACTCTATTCGTATATACATTTAAATGAATGCTTGAGCCAATAAGGTAAGCATCATTGAGAGTATGCCTTGTAAGGATAAAATCGTAACGAATTCGACTTCTATACATTGAAAACGGGAAAATTTATTATTGATACATTTTTTATTTGAATATAAAATTGATTTTAAACTAATTATTATAGTAAAGCATGAATGATTAGAATATTAAAATGACTTATGTTATAGATTTCAGTTATAACTTAAAGAAATTAGAAGCATGAGAAGTTTTTTTATTCTTTTTATTTTGTTATCTTTTATTTTTTAAAAATTTATTGTTTATGTGTTACTTGTTTTGTTTTTATTTTTAATTTTTTTAATTTGATGTTTGTGGGTATCATCTCTAAAAGCGCTCATGAAACTTAAACTCATCCACTAGGGCATTTTAGGGGTTTAAAGGCTTATTGCATATGTTAAATGCAATCGTGCTAAATGAAACCATGTCAATCTACAAAAATGATTTAGGATAGTTTAAATTTTAATTTTAGTTTTTATTTTTAGCACTTTTTTTCATTTCTTGCTAAGAAACTAGCAAGAAGGTGGTTAAGGGGTTGTGATGATTAATTAAAAGCACTAAATATGTCATGATTTTATGCATGTTAGATGATTAAATATATTTGTATTTTCTTATTTTTACTATCTTTAAAACAAATCTATCTTTCAGAATCACGGGTATATTTTGTTATTTTTTAGGTATTTTAGCTTCAAAATGATTTAATTAATCAACATTCAAAGAATAATACCTTAAAGTATTCCATTACAACATTAAGGCTTAAAAAAGATAACATATGTAAAGCTTACATATGTTCCAAACCAAAAACAAAAGGGATATAAAAGAAAATAGGGGTTCCAAGTTGATCATAACAATATAGGGCCTCAACATGGTTGTTTTATATGCCACAACACAAGGCTAACATACTAAAATCATACATTTTAGAATTGATATGGGCCTTGATTTGGAAATATTGTATGCCACGGAATGTATGTACTAGATCGAGCTACAACTAGTGATAGCTTATGTATGTCATGGAGTGAAAGAATTGTGTGCCACGGTGCCAACCTTCTGATCCACCATTTTCTCCTTTTCTACACCTATAAATTGGACCTCAATTGCTTTGTAATCCATATTCTTTATCCCTCATTCCTTTCAATTTTTTCTCTTAAGATTTTTTTAGCTTTTCTTTTTAGTAGTTAAAAGTTCTTCACTCAATTGATAGTTGAACAATTTTAGTTTATTTATTAACTTTAGTTTCAACTAAATAAACAATGTTGGAAATTATATTTTGAGGTTTTCTAGAACAAAACTGATACTGAAGTTTTGTAAGGATACTTGAGGTATAAATTAAATTTATTCTTTTCATACTAACTTTATGTGTTATTTTACAAGCTATGTTTAATCTACTAATTATTTATTAAATTAAGTATGTCGGGCTAAAAGTACTAGATATTAGTAATGTTGTGATTCTTATGTAATATTAAAATAGGAAAAAAAAATTATAAAATGATTAAGTTGTATTTCTTAATCAAGATTTAAATGAATTTTGTAAAAAAAAATGTATCGACAAAGTATTTTTTTATAATAAACAAGAGAGTTAGAGATATGATTTAACTATTTAAATCTGATTTAGAATCAACTCTTATATTTTGGATTTGATTATTTGGATGGTTTAGAGAACTCTATTTCAAGGATTTTTATAAGAATTAATATTGAATGATGTATTGATGACATATCCTTCATAGTAATTTTAAAATCTAAAAATTAGTTTCTAGATACTTAATTCATATCTTTGCTATCAAAATTAATATTGAGCAAGCATAATTAACTACATAATATATCCCATAAATTCTCCACTGCATAATAAATATTTATTCGCCTCAATTTTTATTGAATCTATCTTTATTTTTATGTCATTAGTTTAGATCTTCAAACCAAAACCATCATGACAAGATGTATAGGTTATGATTTTTGTTTTTAATAATTTGTTGAATTATCTAAAAATCATATGATTCCTCTTTAGATGAACCTTGGAAGTATACTTATCATTTTTTATAAGTTATTCATGAAATTTCAAGCTATTTTATGAATCGTATAAAATTTGTACACCAAGTTTTGGCATATCAAATTTTGCGCACCATTGTTAGTAAGTTAGTAATAACATCAAAAACTCGCTAAAATTGGTATCATCAAAGCTCAATGGATGCTGAATGTGTTAAGTTACAACTAGGATGTTACCTAATCATAAATTGTGTAGTCTAGAATAAAACTAATTCCAAGAAGCATTATAGCCTATAAGTCATGTGTTCCAATGCCCTCACTACCACACATGGGAATTGAGCAAAATAAAAGCCTCATTATCCAACTAGGGCATACACCCCTACCAATGTTGTGAATAGGATGTATCTTAATAGGTGAGCTCTATGATTTCAAGGCTAGGCCATAAAATGTTTTTTAGAAGATCAATATGTTAGCCATTTGGTTCAGGCCACAACTAACACCAAGAACTGCCTATTAAGTTTTCTATCTCCCTTGAGTTGGCCATAGATCTTGAAAAAGAGCCACAACCCCCAATCCAAACCATCTTAGGTTAAGGAACTACATTAGAATGCCTATATAATACTTAAGCCTACAAGGCTTCAATAAATGAGATGATAATATCTAGTATAGGGATAATTGAAAATTTCTCTATGTTGAGAACTATCACATACATGGACCACTTGAAAAAGTTCAAGTACTCCAAGTAGAGGGCTAATAGACCAAGGGGTTTAACTAAACAACACTTCGAGTAAAAAGTCACCCCTACTGTAGAAAATTTTAAAACAAAAACAATAAGACCTTAACAAAAAAGTAAGGCAACGGGTACAAGTTAATCATCATCCAAACTTCAAAGCCATCTATCTCCCAATAGAGCCAATGCATAGTCCATAGATTGAACCACCATTTTAACGAATAAGCTAAGTAGGTACAGCTACCTAAGAATTCAATTGGCTAGTTAAGAGGGCAGTCGACCATAGGTGTGATCGGCTATGAGTATGGCTATCTAGGATTGTGATAGGCTCAAAATGTGGGCACCTAAGGGGGTGACTGACCAGGAAGTAGTCAGCTATAAGTGTCACCACTGGATAGGAAATAGTCGACCAAGAGGTTAGACTACTAGCCAAGGTGTGGCTGGTCAACCAGGGTATGATAGACTAGTGGGAAGTTTCACATGTGTTCATCCAGCCAGACAGACTCAAGTTGTGGCAAGAATCATTCCCCATCTTCGCATACCTCTGGTCTAAGATCCATATTTCATTTTATGCTAGTATTCCCTCTTATACTTGCATGTCAACTTAAAAGTCCATGACCTCCCAAAATGTATGGGGCGACAGTTAGGTCTAGAAATAATGATTGTAAGTACAAATACAAAATAAATGTAAGAAGATACAAAGTGTGGAAGGTAACATAAAAGCCAATGCAATATAAAAGAAATTTTCATGCCTATAAAATTCTATACAAAAGACAAGTCTAAAAGTAAAATTAAAGTGATGTGTTTGTTTTACTTCTTGTTATTTATCATATTTGTGAATTTTCGCTCATTCATGTGGTACTTCCCTCTCTGTGATGTCTCATTGTATGAACAATACACAAATAGTACTATTAGTATGATATGTTGTATGGATTGTATGCAATCTCTGGTTTCACATGTCTACCAATGTGTTTCCCTACTTCTACTTCCACTTGCATTCTTCTTGCTTGTCCTTCATTGCTCAGTAACTATTGATGGAAAACATGACACAAGTTTTCTTATGTAGATTAAGATGTTTTCTATTTGCACTTATCTTTAGTTACCAGTGTATTTAGTTTGTTGCATGTTGCATGCTTCTACCTTACTAAGTGTCTCAGTGCTTCTTTGTGTCTTTTTTTTTCTTAAAGCTTGTGGTACTTCTTACCATTGTTGCTTTAATCTTATCTATAGTTTTGCATTAGTGTAATGATTATAGCATATTTACATACCTTTTCCCAGTCATATAGGAGTGAACCTTTGACTTATAGTGTCAAAAAGAGGGAGAAGTAACATCACACACAAGGTGGCTATTCCATGCCATCCACAAACTTTTGGTCAAGTTGAGGTGAGAAATAGAAAAATCAAGGATATCATGGAATGAATAGAACCTTCAAGGAAGGATTGGGAAGCCAAGCTAAATGATGAATTGTGAAGAGAAGTGATTGCTTTAATTAGATGAGTTAGAAGAGATTAGGGATGAAGCCTATGAAAATGCAAAGATCTATAAAGAACGCACTAAGCGTTACCATAACAAGGCCTAATTTTTAAGTCTCTTTATCATAGAATTAAAGTACTTTTGTTCAACTCTCATTTTAAATTGTTTCTAGGAAAGAAAAAGTGAAAATGGTGTCGACCATTTCAAGTTGTTAAAGTCTTTCCCCCATGAAGTTGTAGAGTTGTTGAACCCAAATATTCAGGTGATATACAAGATGAGTGGGCATTGATAATTGTATTTTATTAATTATAATGGCTATGTTTTTTACATTTTTAGTTAATTTTTAATTAATTAAATTAATATTTACTATTAGTTTTTAATAAATATATTTTCAAGAAAATTAATGAATTTGAATAAAAAAGGACTTAATTGCAATTATTAAAAGCTTAAAATATAATTTGAATTACAAGTGGGTGAAATTGCAAATATCAAAAAATTAGAAGTTAATTTGAATTAAATTTATGGGTCGAAATGCAATTAAGGAAAGTTGATTTTTCTGCGTAAGAGAAGGAGGCCAATCATGCCATATACAATGCCCAACACCCACCGTTGGATCATCCAATCAACGATCAAGATCTATCCAGATGCGACAAAAGCGAGTGGACCCAATTTTCCTAGATGCACGCTGCTCGGCGTCGAGTGGGGCCCACCTGTCGTGTAGGCTGGAGTGTAGGGTGGGACCCACCTGTCGGCTGCGCAGAATATTCTCCCGAGGCGCATCTCATCACTCACCGTTGGATCAACTTTGAATGGTCCAGATTCGTAGGCAAGTGGAATCAAGTTGTCATGCACCGAGTGGCGTGCTCATATCCTGTGCGATGTGGTTCATCGAATCAGCATTCGCCCTCGCGTTCAACCGAATAAGAAGTAACGACGTGTATCATCAATCTTCCAGACAATCATATGATGACACGTGGCATACATTTTGTGAAATCAAAACACAGAAATTGGGGCACTCTTTATTCTCTCCACGCATTTAGCTTTTATTATGCTCAATATTTCTGTCCCCATGTATTTTTATAAAAAAAATAGTTGTCTAGTGGGGATTTATTTGGGACGCGAGGAAAGAAGAGGGAGTTTTTTTAGTTTTTTTTTGTTTTAGTTTTTCAGTTTTTCATTTTCAATTTCTCTAGTTCACCTCAATTTTTCTCTATGCAATTTTTCTCTGAGTGTTTTCTACAACATGCAGAAACTTTTATTTAACATTTTTATGTTGTTATTTTCTTAGGAAATAGAGAGATAGAAGACAACGAAGAAGAAGAAAAGGGGAAGAAATTTATTTTTCATTGAGAAATCGTGAAAGAGTTTCTCCTAATTTTTTCTCTTAAATTTTATTTCTCTGAAATGTTTGATTATTGTTGTATTGTAATTTTAATTTCTGCTATGAACTAATTTATTTGTTCTAGGGTTATAGTGTAGCTTAAATTATGAAACTCGAATTAATTATTTTTGAATGATTTATGGAACAGTTTTAAGTTGTTTATTTTATCTGTGCTTAATGCTTTTAATTATCGGAAGATTAATTAATTGATCTATGACACTTAAATAAACTTGGAAAATGCATTTTTGTGTGTTGCTCGTAATGAAATAACACATATATATAAGGGATAGGAATATACTTTTATTGTATGTGTAACTATTTGAGAACTTAGAACTTAATAAATATGGTTGAATTTAATTCTCATAGAAATATAGTGAATGATTTTAGCGAGATGTGTATGTATGGAGCTCGAAAGAGATATATGGATAAATTAGGAGTTCTTGGTTAACAACTTAAAATACGAGAACATAAATCAAGAGAAAATAAAATGTTCAAGTGGATTAATTTGGTGAAACTCCAATCCTAGAATTTTTTTACAAACTATTATAAAAATTAGTTAGTCAAACTGCATCAAATTATCGACTGTTTGGATAAAATCAGGTTGAAATAATTTTAGTAATTAACGAACATTAGTAACAAATCTTCGTGGGAACGATATTTTACTTATCATATTATTACTTGAGACCGTGTATACTTACACGATTTTATGTTCTCCAAAAGAGACAATAGGCATAATGTAAAACCTTACTTGGAAGGATTAAATAACAAGGAGGACATTGAGTGCATTGAAGTATACGAACCATAGTCTCAAGCAACGTCTTCCTAAGATGTTAAAGCAAGCTCTTTATGGGAGGAACCCATTATATCTTATAGTATTCTTTCCTTTTTATTTTAGTTTAGTTATTATCATTTATTTATTATTAGTTCATTTTATATTTATTCCTTTCTGATTGCTTTTTTGAATATTTGCATAATTGAAAACATTGAGAACAATATTTAGTTTAGGATTTGAGGTGCAAATATGCCAATAAAAAATTGGTTGATAAAATCTATCGTGTGTATGGTCTAATTATGGTGATTAATTGAATCTTCATGCACTTTTTGTGTTATTTCTTAAACACGTTCAAGGTTTTTTGTAAAAATTAGTTATTACTCATGGTCTATGTTTCATGCTTTGAATTTTGAAATTGATACGAACCCAAATTTTGTGTCTAAGAATCAAACATTGGAGACTATCTTATGAGATTATTTTTGAGCCTATAGTGCTTCTTTCTGAGAGAGACTTCTTCTTATAATCTTTTAAATAGGTTTTGTATTTGATGTTAGGATTTTAAACAATCAAATAAAGTCTCATATTTCTTATTTTCATTACTTTAATTGAATAACTAGAGGTATGTGCCTATTTTAAATTGATGCTTAACTTCTAGTGAATAATGATACATCTGGGGTTCCTTTATAAAAAGAATACATAATTTCTACTTTCCATAGGTGTAACATACATACATGAGTATATTGTGTGTTTAAAGAAAAATGATGAAAAACATGGTATGAATAAACAGTATGACCCTAAAATCTTGAAAGTAGTAACGTGGTTGTTGCAAGGTAGTAAAAATAATCATGTGATGTCAAATGCATTTACATTCATGTATAGGAACATACCTGATATTGCTTAATTAATGAGTTTGATTAGCGTATGATAAGCAATATGGTTCCTTTGTAATCCTAGCATCTGATTCTTGTCATAAGATCTGTTTTATGCACATGTGAGCCTTTTTTTTCTTATTTATGAGCATATGCAAACCTATTTGCTTTCTTCATTACATAAACCTCTATTCATATATACCTTATTGAGTACTTGAGAAACTAGGATTGGTGTGTCATTAAGAGTGTATCTTAAGAGGTCTAAAATCAAAGCAAATTCAGATTCTTAAAACTAGGTTTGGGGGAGTTGATTATTGAAGGGAGAAATCAAAGTCTCTTAGGAGTCGACATCACACATATTGTATATGTGTCGTGAGTGAGAAGCCAATCACTCTTAGTTTGTTGATTTATTTTGTAGTTTGATTGTAGGATTATTAATTTTTCTTTAGTTTTTGTTGTGCTCAAGGACTAGCAAAATTTAGGTTTGGGCGAATTTGATAAATATATTTTTAATCTATAGTTTGCTATATTTTTAAGCATTAATTTTATATTTTATTCTACAATTTTTTTTTATTTTAGAAGGGATTTTTGTGTTGTATAGGTTAATGAACTATTGGAGGAATCTAAGTCTAAAATGAGCAAAAAGAGTTAAAAAGAGTTGAGAAATAGTAACTCCAACAAGTCAAAACGATAACAATCAAGTACTCATGGATTTCATTACGCATCGTAGCACCATAAATTTCATGCCGTGAAAAATTGCTCTTGTGTTGCTATATGGAATTTGCAATTTGTTTCTTGCCAAAGCACCACAAATTTCATGTCATGATCGATTACTCTTAGGATTTTTTGTATGGATCTCACTCCATGGCACAACATTTCCAAGTTATGGCCCACTGCTCTCAGGTTGTTTTATGATACTACAAAGTTTTTGTGTGCCACAATACCATAAAATCCATGCTATGAACTATCTACATTTTCTGGACACAAATCCTCTATCAAATAGTGATGCATTTACATAATTCTTTTCATAAATCTAACATATAAATACATCACAAAGAAATCTAAAAATATACTAGTCAAATTCTACATTATTTTACATAGAATTTAGAGAGAAAACTCTCAATTAAGAAGCTTTCTCAAGAACTTGAAGAAAGAGATCAACCCATTTCAAAGATTTGGAGATAAGAGTACAAGAAGGGTACTTTCATTTCTATATTTTACTTTTCCCTAGATTCTTGAGTATGGCTTATGTACTTAAATTGATATAATTAATTTGATTATGTTAGGCTAGATTTTTGTGTTGGATTTTAATTTTGCTTCCATGAACTGATGAATATTTGAATGATTTTATTTAATTAAGGTTGAATTATTTCTTTTACATAGTTTTTCTTACCTTTTTGGTTATTAATTATTATTGGTCATTTTAATTGGTGAACAAAGTGAATATCTTAGAAGTAGATATTTGACATATCATCTATATTTTAGTTGTGCAATTATAAACAAGAGTCTAATTTAATAGCATTGAATTATGTTATATTAGATGGTTAAATTATTTTCCATATAATTTCTAATTAATTATTCAAAATTCAATCAAGGAATTAATTAGTTCATTGATATTTATGAGGCTCACTATAATCATCGGGGGTTTTTCTATTTAAAAAGGAAAAACCAATAATTCCAACTTTTGAAGTTAATTGTGAAGAATTATTCAAATGGTTCTACCCATGATTAGCTAACTAATATCACATACTCATTTAATCATTTTAATTTGGCACAACATTTTTCTACTTTATTTTACTTTCTATAAGAATTTTAGAATTTACAATAGTTCTACCAACTTACATTGTTAGAGTATTTAGGATTGTTTCATTAGTTTATTAAGAGAACAAGTTATGTTTAAAACCACTACAAATTCTTTCAGAGTTTAACCTTAAGGTAAACTTATCGCTAATCTATTAGTAATTCATGCACTTGCAAGCATGTAAAATTTGTACATCAATAGGTCACTTTGTAGTAACTATTAGACTACAATGAATGTTTCATATGTATGTATTACTTCATGAGTGTAGGTGTAGGTGTAGCTATAGATAGCATAATAGTAGTGAAGCTTAGGCATAGTTTTGTGGATGATGCAGACTTGTAATATAGAGTGGACCATCAAGATGGATGTGTTGATGTTGATGGAGTATAACAAGACAAATACACTAGAACCAAGTGTGTTAGGGGTGTGTTGGCTATGTGTCAGAGTTCTTTCATTAGAATGAATTCCTTAGGTACATCTTGCATGAATTTATTATGCTTATATGACATGCATGTAATAGACTTGTGCAATGTTTTCCCATAGAAAGCCAAATAGGGAGATAGTAATTCCTTTCGTGTTGGCATTGGAATTCCTATGTGCAAAACATAGTGTCTATATTTTATTTGATGTTTCTATCTGTCCTCTATAAGTTTAATTAGTATGGCTTAGTATCACTTAGGACATCATTTCATGTTTGCATGTTCACACATTCACTCTCTTATATTCCATATAGTTTGCATTATTGAGTGTTTGTTGTTGTGTTGTCCCATATAGGACTCGATGTTTCTTGGTGTCTAAAATGGTTTTATATGTGAGTTTTGGCGAGCTTGGTGAGAGTTGATGACATTCTCACTATGGTATTCGCTATTGTGATTGGCAAGGCAACCAACGAGGTGTAATGGCTATTACCTTCTCTGTGGTGGTTATCACTCTCCTCATCGTGGCTAGAAAAGGCTTACAAACATGGTTTGTGGGGGTCTAAAAGGCTAAATTTTTCTATAAATTTGCCTCTCCTTAACTTGTTTCTTTGGCCAAAATTGGGAGAAAATTCTGCCCATTTGGAACCAGACTTCCCCTACCCTTTGTTGGTATATTTTCCTTCTGAATATAATATGTAGAAAATACTGTGTTATCTATAGGATGTAGGACATCATAGAAAAGATCTCTTTCATATTTATTAAACATCGGATTGAGTATAAAATATTTGAGATCAATTGATGTTTATTTAAGAGTAAAAATGCTTATTGGCTAGTGAAAAATCATATCATTTCAAGGAGTATCTCTTAGTGTTAAATTACTATGCATCAGTTGGTAGTTGTAAGAGTGAAAAAGTTCCCATAGGTGAGAAGTATATGTGCCTATGTGGTAGTGTGATCTGTATCGACTCGTAGTTGCAAGGATGTAACATTTCTAATAGATTAAGAGCCTATAAAGTAGTATGTCCTGTGTTGGCTGGGTGTAGCAAGGTCGCAACGTGGTGCATAAGTAAAGAGTCTATGTGTTTATGTGCCATGTGTAGGTTGGGTGTTGCGATGTTGAGAAGTTTATGCATTAGGAGGTTAAGTCATCAGTAGTTGATCACATTATGTGGTGATGGAGATTTGGGGATGAGCTTGGATTAACTTGCATCATATGATGTAAACATAAGAGACGATGATTTCTTAGGCACAATTAAGGTAGGTATTCCGACTGGTAGAGGTATTTGTGTCTATACTTTTACCAAGTTTTATATTGTTTATTAACTTTTTAATGAATTACTTGCTGCTTACTTGTTTTCAAGTGGTCGGTTTCCTCAAGTAACTTAAGGATGTTATCATATAGAAGTTGGATCCTAAGTGGGTTTGCCTCGTTACATGCTATGTTATGTATAATCATATCGTGTAAGAGTACAATAATCATTTATCGAACATGTTTGCACATAAGAGATCTTAAAGTAATTGAAAATCCTTTATAGTTTTTCAATACATTTTTATAATTCACATGTTGTGTGGTGTTTGCCTTATTAATGCATGTTACTAGCCTGGATAAGAGCTTGTGAGGCACACTCTCACTAGTGTGTATACAACATATTATTTTTCTTACTTGGTGGTTGTTTTATGGTGTGTTAATTTAACCATATTGTTTTATTGTATTTCCACAATGTTATATTTTTAATTCAAATTATGAAGCCTTCTAGGTTGAGTTAGAATAGAGCTCGCAAAAATAATCCATTAGTTGGTGTATCCACCCTTTTAAATTCCCAGATGCCTATTTGGATAGAAAGTATAATTCATATACGTGCAATTGTTCTAACGTATGAAACTTCAATTATAGTAATTCAAAATATATAAATTTAATATAACGAAGGCTAGCTAGTACTCTCTACATTAGAATTAGCATGTACAATGCCTTTCTAAAGAGTCATCTACTTCCAATACTCCATTAATTTGTAAATATCATCTCTTTATTCATTATAATTATCTCTTTGAGAATGCATCCTAAGTAGATCTCCAAAAATATCTTCAAAGTCACATTCTATTGCTTCACATCGAGTAGTGGTTCTGTATAGTTCACGATCCATAAAGTTGGCCACTTCATGCAAATTTTTCGCTCCCCATTCGTAGTCAATGACTAAGGAGATGGACTATAAAAAAACGAAATGTTTTAATTATGTGATTTGTTCAACCAAAATTACTATCACAAATGAAAAAAGATTACGCACATACAAAATACACCTTTCACTACTACAAAAAGGGGTATATAAGTCGCTATGTAAAGTCAGTTTTTGGAATCGACTTATAATGAATTTAAAGTCGGTTATCCACGTCAATCGACGCTATCTACGTGACCTATCGTCGGTTGACGTGGATAACCGACGCTATCCACCTAATATATTCCCACTCGGCTCATTTGGTACGCAGATTCCAATTTTCTTCCCTTCTCCTTTCCTCACTCAGAACCATTTTCTCCCAAAATCTTAACCGTGTGCCACCTTCGTTCTACATTTCCGGCCACCTCCGACCACCATTTGTAACGTCGGTTTGTAAGTTATATTTCTCTTCTCACATTATCTGCCAGTTCTTCTATTTTTTTGAGCAAAATATTAAAAATTGTTTATACCCATTTTCTGTTATTGATTTAGGTACTTAGCCAAAATCAAGGAACTAGTTCTTGAATAGAAGTAAGGAGTCTTAATCTTTGCTAATTTTATCAGCGTGTAATTGTTTTAAAATAGGCCCATTCAACGATGGAAAATATTCCAATGTGATAAAAGAATAAGATCCTAGAATTCCAAATTGTAATTCGTTAGGAACAGCCTCTCAAATTGCGAATTTTTATTACCTTTTAAAAACCTAAGATCTCGTCAACTAAATATTTGCAGCATGCCCAATATTGGGCAGTTTCTTTGTGAAAATGTATGGATAGCCAAAAACGGACAACACCTAAAAAATATGTTTGACTTAGTTTATGCAGAATGCAGCTAGCTTATTATTCAATCAGTTTGTTTTATATTTTGTATAAATTTTTTATTTAGTTATGTTTTTTAGTTTGCTTGTAATAATAATTTTTGACTTATTGTATGTATTCAATAATATCTTAAATGTTGTGTGGGTTTGTGTGGATAAATTTATTTACATACATATAATTAATATTACTTTTTAATTATGATATAGTAACATGTTTAGAAATTAGAATCAACCGCGTGATTGGTTTTTATATATATATTCATGAAACATGTTGCTTATTTTTTAATTTGTATATAAATGGTTTTGTAAAATGATTAAAATGATAACTGTTTTGCATTATGTATGTTTTGATATATATTCTAATAATTAGGAAATTTATATATTATTACATAATTAAGTAATATGTTTAATTAATGTCATTAATAGTAATACTGGAAGTAGTATGATTCGATTCCCATGCGTTAAATGTAAAAATGAGCGATTTCATGAATTTGATGAGGTTAAGTATCACCTTATCCGTAATGGTATTCTATTGAGCTATAAATGTTGGTATTATCATGGATAAAATATTGATAATACTCATGGGGAAAAGTATACTAAGAATGTGAGTGGATTACATACATCTTATCATAATGTACAGACAGAAAATATGTTTCGTGGTGTTGAAGATGAATTACGCGAGGATGATCCCGAAACCTTTAATAAACTTATAGAAGATGCCGAAAAACCGTTGTATCCAAAATGCAAAAAATACACTAAGATGCCAAGATTGGTTCATTTGTACAATGTGAAGGCAAAACATGGTTTTTCTGACAAGGGATTCACAGAATTACTAAATCTACTAGTCGATATGTTTCCTGAGGGTATTGAATTGCCATCTTCAATGTATGAAGTGAAGAAATCTCTTAGTCGATTTGGCATGGAATATCATAAGATTCACGCTTGTCCTAATGATTGCATTCTTTATAGAAAAGAATATGAGACATTACATGATTGTCCTATGTGTAAAGAATCGAGATGGAAGCATGGTACAAATGAGAGTACAAAACATAAGAAAGGCGTGCCTGCAAAGGTTCTTTGGTACTTTCCTTCGATCCCTCGCTTTCAAAGGTTGTTCAATAGTAAATATACATCAAAGATGTTGACTTGGCATTCAGATAATCGATCTGATGATGGGGTGCTACGTCATCCTTGTGATTCTCCAAATTGGAAAGTAGTAGATAATTTATCTCCTCAATTTTCATCTGATCCGCGCAATCTGCGTCTTGCCATTGCTGCTGATGGAATTAATCCACATAGTTCCCTCAGTAGTAGATATAGCTGTTGGCCAGTAATTATGGTAACATACAACCTTCCTCCCTGGTTGTGTATGAAAAGAAAATTCATGATGTTAACATTATTGATCTCAAGACCGAAACAACCCAGTGTTGATATTGATGTATATTTGTAGCCTCTGATAGATGATTTAAAGACGTTGTGGAATGATGGTGTAAATGTTTACGATGCATATAAAGAAGAATATTTTAACTTGAAGGGGGTCCTTTTATGGACAATTAATGATTTTCCTGCCTATGGAAACTTATCAGGACATGCAACAAAAGGTTACAAGGGATGTCTAATATGTAGTGATGGAACTTCTGCAAATTATCTTGTTCACGGATGAAAGATGTCTTATAGAAGACATAGGAGATTTTTCCATCTGGACACAAGTTTAGATACCAAAAGAAACCGTTCGATGGTGAAGAAGATCATGATCATGCAACTCGACCTTTGCGAGGTATTGAGATATTAAGGCAATTGAATGGGATGACATTCAAACGATATGGAAAGATGAAAAAAAACTCACCAAGGTAGGGAAACGAAAGAGGTCAACTAATGAAATTGGTGAAAATGAAAAAGAGTTTGAACCGAATTACCATGGTTGTTGGAAAAAAATCAATATTTTGGGAATTACCTTATTGGAAAGACCTACACATTCGTCACATCTTAGATGTCATGCACATTGAGAAGAATGTATGTGAAATCTTGATTGGCACTTTACTTAATATACCTAGAAAAACAAAGGATGGCATTAAAGCAATATTGGATTTAAAGAAACTAGGCATACGACCTGAATTGGAACCAAGGGTGGAAAATGATAAGAATCGAACATACTTACCACCAGCATCATATACAATGTCAACAAAAGAGAAGGATGTGTTTTGTAAATGTTTGGAAGGTGTGAAAGTTCCTGATGGTTACTCATCCAACTTAAGAAATTTTGTGTCTATCACCGATAAGAGACTATATGGATTGAAATCACATGACTGTCATATCTTAATGCAACAGTTATTACCAGTTGCTATTAGATCAATTCTTCCAAAACATGTTCGAATATCAATAATTCGGCTTTGTTCATTCTTCAATACAATATGCAAGAAATCTATATCAATTGGCGAGTTAAATTCTTTACAGAAAGAAATTGTAGAAACTTTGTGTCTAATTGAAAAATATTTTCCTCCTTCTTTCCTCGATATAATGATTCACTTTTGTGTTCATTTAGTTCGAGAGGTTCAATTATGTGGTCCTAGTTACTTAAGGTAGATGTATCCTTTTGAGAGATATATGCAAGTCCTTAAAGGATATGTAAATAATAGATATCGACCTGAAGGATGCATGGTGGAATGCTACATTGCTGAAGAGGCCATTGAGTTTTGTTCTGAATACTTTAGTGGTTGCACTGAAATTGGGAATCCTACGCACAAGTTGTTCTTAGAACGTCACATGATCCAAGTAGGTAACTCTATGCTTGGTGGAAGTAAGAAATTATTTATTTATCGCACTCGATGGGAAAAAGCACACCGAATCATTTTGGTAAATAATAATAAGGCATAACTGTACATAGAGTAAGTGATGTTCATTGTTTCATTTTTTATTTAACTATTAATGATGATATATAACTTAATATATATTTAATAACATTACAGGATGCATTTAAACTTATTGAAGATTGATCCTCGTTATAAAAAAAAGGAAGAGAAAAATGGTTGTATGATGAACATAAGCGAGAGCTTATTAATTGGTTTCGCAACCACGTAAGTGACACAAACAAAAAATCATGCATGTATATATCTTCCTAGATATATTCAATGTTTTAAAACTTTGCTCTAAATACATTTCGTGTTTTGTATACATAGATTCGAGATGAACTCAAGAAACCCAATCATAAAATATCATAAAGTTTACAATGGCTTGCACATGGCCCAAAATTCGATGTCAAATCATTTCATAGTTTCACAATAAATGGATCGAGGTTTACGAATCAAGCTAGGGACAAAGTCCGAGTAAATCAAAATAGTGGGGTGAAGATGGTTGCACAAACTATGCAATTTGCCAGTTCAAAAGATACTAATCTTGTACTTTCTAATAGAACATATTATGGTATAATACAAGAGATTTGGGAATTGGATTATGAGGTCTTCCATGAAACAGTTTTCTTGTGTGATTGGGTCGAAGATGTTATCAATGTTGGATATAAAATATATGATTTTGGATTTATCCTTGTAAATTTATCCAGGATAAGTCACACAGATGATCCTTTCACTTTAGCACTTCATGCAAAACAAGTATTTTACGTGAGCGATCAAATTGATCCAATATGGTCTGTTGTGTTAACGCCTCCACAAAAAGAGTTTTACCATTGTGATGTTGTAGAAGATGATGACTCTATGCTTGATACATTAACCAATATTAGTAATTTCTCAAATAAATTGCCTAATGTACGTGATGATCTAATTGATGATGATAATTCTTCGACATGGACTCGAAGTGATTGTGAAGGAATATATGTATACGATCAACAACCTAATTAAACATAATGTATGTTCTATATTGTTGTAATAACTCTTGTATATATGTGTGTTCCTAAAATTGTCAATTAATTTATATTTCTCCATTGTTTGCAGATATTTCATGGATATTCAGCTTGTAGATCCAAATGATCCATTGGGGTATTTGAAAAGAAGGGATTGGGCGAATATACCTGATGCTCCACTTAACCCAGATGATAAAATACCCGTTATATTTTATGCTACTGGTAATCCAATAGGGGAAAATGGTCAACAATTGAAATCTTCTATTGGTCGACTGGCAAAGTCCAGTATACCAATCAATATAAATCATTGGTCTGAGGTTGACGATGCAGAAAAGTTCAAAATATGGATAACCATTTATGTAAGTCTCTTATATTTTATAATCAATATATATATTATATTAGGTGTATTATATCTAATCTTTTGTACTGTGTTTTTACAGGATCGTTACAAAGTCGATGATAGTTGGCAGGGCAAGTGTTATAAGATTGCAAATAAGGCGTGGAAGGAATACAAGACTTCCAGATTGGCAAAAAATTATGTGTTTCCATATTTGGAAACACTTGATGAGAATGTGATCTACAAAATCCATGAAGGACACCCCTGGATTACACTTCAAGTTTGGAAAGACTGTGGATTATAGACGTTCAGATGAATTTCAAATTATTAGAGAAGATCATCAGAATATCCAAATGCATAACATTGTTCCTAACCGTATTGGGAGGTCTTCAAATCCTGAAGTTAGATATAGAATGGTATTATTAATTTGTCTTAATATTATAAATATTTTTATATTAATTTTTCTCAATTTAATTTCATGTCATTGTTAATAAAATTTTCCTAATTTATGTAGGAAGCTGAATTGGGTAGACCTGTTACCCGAATTGAATTGTACATAGAAACAAAGACTCCCAAAACGAAGAATGCAAGACCGATGAGTCAACGAGGAGAAGAACAGTTAAATAAGTTGGTTAGTAATTTCAGTTGATAAAAAGTCTGACTGATATTTAATAATTGATGTAATAATGAATGATATATTTGTGTGCTTTATTATTTGTAGAGAGTTGATCAAGAAAAAATATCCAGGGGTGAAATAATCGAAGAGCCTGGGAGAGATGCTTTATATCATGCATTCAGACGCGAGCATCCTAGTCGTGTTAGGGGAGGTAGCCAATGTGATGGTTCTATGGAGTATTTTAAAATTCCAAAACATAAGCCTCAGACAGTAAGTAAGGAGAAATACACTAAAATTGAAGAAGAATTCAACTCCTTTAAGGCCTCAGTGATGAGTGAGATTGCCACTCTAAAAGAACATCAATCACAACAACTGTCAGTCATGGTATCATGCTACAACCAGGGCATGCCATATTGGCCAAGCATGCAACCATCCATGCCAGGCATATCACCTTCCATGCCAGGCATGCCATAATCCATGCCAAGCATGCCACCATCCATGCCAGGCATGCTACCCACACAATCTCATTGCGTTCAAACTACATCCAGTATGGGATATAGCCATCCTATTGGTCCTCACTTATGACAGGAATGCATATGCAATCAAGTAGCGGTTCATTTTCTCCAATGCAATCTGCACATTCTTACCATAAATCAAACCAAGATGAACATTTTGGTGAGAATGTACATCTAATAGCTACCCCACATGAGAGTCCTCCTTTATTTGATGAATCATATGTGGTAAGATTTTAATTTCTGGTGTATATAATCTATTATTTTTAAATTCTTATTATATGTTTTATTTTTTATATATAACACTTAAATTTTTTTACAGAATATGAAATGTTTGTTGAAACATCTTTCGTCAACGGACTATGTTGCTATTGGAACGGTACAACAATTGAGCGATGATCGGATGATTCATAATCAATATTTGCCTAATCATTGGCGAATAGTAATTGATTGATCATTGTTTCATGATTGTCCACTACTTGTACCTTTTGATGCTACCACAGTCCAAGAGGCGGTTGGACAGTATGTGGCTTGGCCGTCAATTCAAGTTGTTCTAAATTTTGACATGGTACTATTTTTTAACTTAAAAAATAACACTTGTTTACTACTATTATTTAATTATATCTTATATTGTTACTAAAAATACATATATGATACTTTTTTGTTAGTCTATTATACCATAACTCTTAAATGCGGCACATTTAAGAGATACGAAGCAAGTATCTCGTGCTAAATCTATGACTAGTGGCCAATCATCGTGCACCAAGTCATTCAAGAAGAAGCCTTGGAAAAAGTATAGTCATACTTATGCGTTAAAGTTTAGTAGAAATCTTGGCACTTTGATGACTATTGTTGGGAGGGCATCTAGCATAAATGATGGATGGACTGTGCCACTTCCTATTGAAATTTCTAGTGTAGACCTCGGCCAAACTTATATATCGATTGAGTGCTTGTTGCAAATATTTGAATATCAAATGATCGATTTAAGTATAATTCAAGTGTGGACATGGTGAGTCCTCAATCTAGTTAGTTTTCTTTTATTTATGCAGAACATATATAATTATATTTATATTATCTAATTACATATATATATATATATATATATATATCTTTTATATAGGGCGTGCTATTATTGACTTCAACATAATCACTCATCACATTTAGCAATGTTCTATGATTCTTCATATGTCAATCAATATCAAGAGAAGGATGTTAGCATCAGAGCTAAACAATTATGTGATAGAGCATTAACGCTTAGCAGAAATCAAAAGTTGATAATCCCTTGGCCATTAAGGTTTGAACAAGGCCAAGATCATTGGATGTTGGTAATCATTGATATGTTCAATGATCATGCTTGGTACTGTGACTCAGCTTCTATAGAACTGAGTAAAGATACAAAAGCAGTTGTTGAAATGTAAGAGTTATATATAGTTACATATTAGTTTTTTCTATTATTTTTTGTAATATTTAATAAAAACTAATCGTTTTATACCTTGATAGGGCATGGAAGTTGTGGAACAAGGTTAGGGGCATTGTCCTTAAAAAATCTCATAAGCTTATATGGACAAAAGTTATGGTATGTACAATTCAATATTAATAATTTTATTAATTTTACAATTAAATAATAAGGATGTTCGAATATGAAAATTCATGTATACATGCACTTTTTTTTGTAGGTTCTACAACAAAATAATGGAGTCATGTGTGGTTATTATGTCATGAAGTTTATGAGCGAAATCATCACAAATATAAAAATTCCAATTGATGATGTGGTAATATATTTTACCCATATACATACAAGTTTTTAACATATTTAAGTTTGTTTTTGTAAATAAATGAAATTATATTCTTATTTTGATTTTGAATACATGTAGTTCTTTGGTTGGAACAAGACGGGTTACGACCAGCAATTTTTTGATGATTTACAAGAGGAATGGGCATAACACATGGTTCAAATTATATCATCACAAGAAGAATCATGAGAAGATTCTGATGATCTTGAATAGCATATGACAACATAACAGTAAATTTTTTAATGATTTAATTTCTCTATCTATTCCTGTGTCTAAAATCACTTGTTTGATGATGATTAATCATATATATGCTCATGTATTTAGGGGAATGCATTGTTTTATGGACCTATTTTTGGCCCAAACTACATCTCATCTCTCTTTCCTACTCTCCTAACGAACTCATATTAACACTTTATTAATTATTTGTTTATAAATATGAATTTATCTGAAATCTCTGCTAGTATTTTTAATGATATAATGAGCTCTAAATGTACAAATCAGGTGTAAGTAACTTCGATTTGTTTCTTGGTTTGTATGAGTTTTGGTGCCCATGAACGTGTTCTATATGTTTAAGGGCACCAAAACTCACACAAGCCAAGTAAGAAATCGAAGTTACAATTGATTTCATATTTAGAGTTCATTATATATAGCATTATAAAATACTAGTAGAGATTCCAGATAACTTCATATATATATACAAATGATTAATAAAGTGCTACTATGAGTTAGTCAAATGTCGATGTATGTGGTAATCTCTTTTTGATGGTAATATTTATAATGATTTAATTTCTTTATTCGTATGTCTGAAGTTTAAACTGTTTTTTTGATGGATGTTTTACATGCTCATATATGTAGGAGAATATTTGTTATATGGATCAGCTGTTTTTTTGTCATAATGCTTGTGAAGGCCAATCAAGATTCTAAGCCAACCAAGCTTACTCGATCGCATAATAATTATACTTTGACGATATTATTTTATTTGTAATTTAAGTTAACTATATGTATTATTTATGCATTATTTTTTTTTGTAATAAATTTAATTATCAAGTAATTAAATATATTTAAATTTTTAATTATTTGTATTATTATTTATATTTTAGTTTTTTTTATATTATATATATATATATATATTGAATAATACGAAAAATAAAAATAAAAATAAAAACAAATATGAAAATGTTACCTGTAAAGTCGGTTCATCCCGTGAACCGACTTTAAATTTGTTTAAAGTCGGTTAAAAACCGACTTTAAAGCCTATTTATGTAGTAGTGTTTCTATCATCTACCTTAAGGTTCCATTTTCCTTTTTTTGAGCTTCATAATTGCAAAACAATCTATATGTACTCAAAATATTCAAAGCACCAAAAAAATAAACCACAAACCGTAAATAAATAACAAAAGAAATAAAAATGAATAGAACAACTCAAAGCAAATAACAAAAGGAATAAAAATAAACAAGAAAGAAATAAAATTAATTGAAATAAATAAAATACAAATATAAAAAAATCACAAAACAAATTACAAAAAATAACTAAAAAGAAAACAAATAAACAATTTAAAAATGTCAACTCCCAATAGCGGTGCCAAAAAATTTATAAAAATATTTTAATTACTCACGAGTGCACGAATTACTAGTATATTAATGATAAGTTACCTCGAGGTCGATCTCAAAAGGAATTATTCGATTTTTTTTAAAAGTAATATTATTTCCTAAATTAGTTAAGAAAAGCAATCTTAAACATCCTATCAGGTGTCAATTGAGAGAAAATAATTGTAAATTATAAATTACTTTAATAACTAAATATTGAAAATAAATTAAATTATAGCAACGACAAAGGATTTTAAATGAATATGGGATTTTAGTGAGCACAATCCTTCATGGTAAGAACAAATTATATTATTCAAATAATATGTTACATTTATAGATTTTTACTTTTTAAATAAATGAACTCCCTATAATCATGATGAGTCTCCACAATTCTCAATTAATCGATAACTTCTTTAGCTAGGGTTAAAATTGATTAATTGAAAAACTAAGAAAAATATATAAATGAAGATCCTCAATTAATTAATAACTTCCTTAACAAGGCTTAAATTAATTAATTGAAAATACAAAGGTAAATATATTCTTTAATTATAAATTAAGATTTGACCCATCATTAATTTATAATTAAAGATTATTTTAACTATCTAATTTAATACAAAATAACGAAATTATATTATATTATTATTCATTTATGCACAACCAAGCATAGATGACATGTCTAATACTTAGTTATATAATATTTTCTTTAATTATAAATTAAAATTTGACCCATCATGAATTTATAATTATAGATATAAAGAACATGAACAACAAATAAATAAAAATTTAATTTAATAAAAACATAAAATTACCTTTTCAATCATTGAAAAACAAATACTAAAATTCCATATTATAGAATAAGTCAATCATAGCTAAATTAATAAAAGATAATTCAATTATAACTGACATCATATTACAAAGAAAAACAATAAAAATACTTACTCTAGAGAAGTGATTCCAGATCTTTGTCACTGCCTTCTTCAAATCCTTGGATCTTTTTCATAATTATGACATTTTCTCTTTGTATTTGTATATGGATGGTGAAATGGCTATAGGTAATTGGTCTCTTGATTGATTCTGATTAATGTGAATTTAAGAGGAATTAGGATTGTATTTATAGGCTAAAGTTAGGGTTAAATAAATTTAGAATGCATAATTGGGTTTCTTTGCAAATTTTTGTATTCAATCCGCGACATGATTTATTGTGTGCCATGTTATGCATTGATTTTCATTTATTTAATTGCAACCTAAGAAGACCATGCTGTGACATGGAATATGTTTGGCTACAGTGTGCACAGAACTTCAAAAAACACAAGTTGGACCCAAGTGCCTTATGCATGGCATGGATAATGTCTCACTGTGGCACACATAAAAATCCCAGAATGCTCGGTTTGAACCTGAGTGAACCTCATCATGGCACGAGTAATCCTAGAATTTGATAATCTTGTTCATTCCGACTTATGTGAATTACCATTAATTATTTTATTTTCACTCTTTTTTGTTTGTGTTTGCCCAATATTCTTCTCAAAGAACTTTAACTTAGAACATATAAATACCCTCCAAAACAAGATAAAAGTAAAACAAAACATAAAATAAATGCAAAATAGAGGTTGTCATTTCTAGAAAATCATTCAAGTTGATCTTGGTATAATCCATCTCTAGAGGGATTTACAAATACTTAACGGCCTGAAATACCTTGATATAGGCTGAAACACTAAAATTAAAAATCTATATTCTTGTTTACATATCTAAAATTCCTTAGCTAATTAGCCAAAATGATGAAATGAATCCCATATATAAATAAGGTTCATTAAAGACAAAACACCAACCAAAAAGTATCTCTTATTTAAAATTTCATGTAAATGATTCATTCAAAAATGTCAATCGTACACAATTCAAGGATGAGATGTGTATAAATAATATTTTCAATAAAATATAAATTAAAAGCAAACAAACACAAAATTAGTAAAAGACAAACAAAAATTAGCTAATAACCAACAAGAAACCATAAACTTCAAGTCTTAGGGTGGCCTCTTCAACATGAACCTCCATTGCTTTGCTTATCTATTCACTTGGAAGCCATGAATGAGTTAGGGTACTTGATAAAGTGGTGGTAGGGGTCATTAAATTTTTCTTCTCAAATTAAGCCCACATATCACTAATAATGAAAGAGACTCCAATCTAGTAAGCCATAGTACAATCCACTTTTAGCATGTATACTATCTGAAAGAGAAATCATTTACTCCTCTAAGAAGTCCATTATAGCTTTAGCCTCTTTAGCTTATTCTTGAGCTTTTTAAGCTTACCCTCTGGCTTAGCCACTTTAGCACTCTGCTTCACGACGTGATTATGTAATTTCTTTAAATTTTTATATTTATCCAAAACATCATCCTCTAAACAAAGAATTCTCGCCTTGTCATGCAAAAGGGCATCCTTCTCTTCAACTATGGCCAGAAGTAAGTGACCTTCTTACACCTCATGCTTATACCCCTTATTAATGAGCTTAGACTCCCTTATAAGTAAAACCACTTGAAACAAAAGTTAAAATCTATTACTTCAATATAAAGTGACACATGTCTTGTTCCCCACGAGATTCTTAAACACCAACTCCCTCCAAATCACTACCAAAGTGATTGTATAGATCTCGTTCCACCCAAACACATTATCATCAAAATAAGTCAATGGGGTGGTGTTAATTTGAATATTTTTAAGATAAACTTTGCTAATTTCAAGATCATCCAGTTTGATAGCTTGTACTAGCGAGCTGGATGGGTAGCTAATAATCTTCCTTGTCTTGGTCATTGTAGCTCGTTGTGAAGGCATACGTAATGAGAAATGAAGGTAATAACTTTAAAAAAGTTGCATTATTTATCTAGTTGAAGCTAGGTAATTTTCTTGTTTTGGTATAAATATTGTTAAAAGGCCTATCGTTTTTTAAAATATATTAATATAGGTGAAATAATGTCAAACGAAGCTGAAAATAGCAAATTCGGACAAGTTAGAATTAAAATAGGCTCGATAGGTTAGGTCACACCTCGATTGAGATTGGATAGAATAATTAAGAAAATGCTCTCAGATTGAACGATGACATACCTAGATCGATCAACTCGACCTAGATCGATCAACTCGATGATCTAGTAGAGCATTGTTTGACACAAGTGTCCTATTTTTAAGTCCAACATTCAATCTCAGTCATTTGATCAAAGTTATAATAAAATTCTTAAACTAATTAGGCCTATTTAAACCTATTTAAATTAACAATGCTAGAGGCCATAATTCATAAAACAATTGACACAATTAACAAGAGAAATATAAAATTCAAAGAGAAACACAATCATCATAGCAAAGAGAAGAATTACGCAATCATAAGCAAAAAAATGAAGGAAGTTGAAGATGAAGCCAATATAAGTCAAGAGATTTATTATATTATATTATTTCTTCATATTTTATTACTTTTTATGATTTTATATAATGAATTTATGACTTTGATTATGATGTGTAGAGGTTAGAATTTATTACTTAGGAATCTTATAAACCCAATTTTTTATTATGCAAATTAATTATTTTGAACCCATTATGATTGTTATTTAAAATTCATATTATTTAATTTGGATTTCATTCTAGAATTGTTTGGCTAATATTTAATCGATAAAGGTGATTAGATAGTTTTAAGAGAGTTATCTGATTGATTGTCAACGTTAAATAATATGTGTAGTATTTCTAGGTAGAGATGTATAATTCATATGCATGAGATAGATGATTACGAACTTAATGAGTAGTATGTAATTTTATTAGCATAAGAGTGTAATCATATTATTTATTAGATAAAGCATTTGCTCAAGAGAACAATTACATGCTACGTTAGATGCAATAAATTTTATGATTATTATAGCAATTATATGAGAGATTTTTAGTCATTCACATGTGTATAAAATTGGAGGATTATGATTACTAGATATTTCTCTAATATTTGTTTACTTATTAATTTAGTAATTTTACTCATTAGTTTAATATTTTTTTGCAATTTATTTTTCCACTGTCTAAATAATATTTGTAATACTCAAATTGATAATAAATATCCATACTTAAAATATAATATATTATTTGCACGATCCTTACACTTGTGATTAGTGTTTAGAATCTCTATTATATAAGTAGGTAAGTCTACTTGAACCTAAGGAAATTTAGGTACAGCATCCTTACAGGCTGGTTTAGTACCCTATGAAGGAGAGGTAGAAGGTAGAAGTTCCCCAATTCTTAAAGTAGCAATGAATTCGCCAATGCTTATGTAGGCATAGTCTCTACCTGTAAACAATAAATACAGTAAGTAAAATAAAAACATGACATGAGTATTAGATATCCTATTAACAAAATTAAACATGTGGATTGGTCCGTATAACTCCTTTGCACACCAAAATTATTTAAGGGATCTACGGTAAGAATGTCCTTGTAGAACACTTTATTTCCATTATAGAGTTTGATCCTCCTTATTTTTTTCTTTCCTACTTGGGCCCAAACTATTCAACAACTCATTATCAGGAGGTTATTTGGTAACAAAGTTATGATTCCATGTAGAATAAACAGGGAATTCAGCCCATCACCCTATATGCCCCCATTAATAGCTCCCAGGGAGCTTCAGAATAAGTCCACAACCTGAAATTATTGAATTTTATGCTCTTCCTTTATCTAGGACATTCTTTCCAATAATTCATCGCTTGTATCTCAAACTTATTTAAGTCCACCCATAATTCTCCAGTAATAATCGATAAACATAAATGTGTCCTCCATCCATTTGGATTTATTTGGGCCAGAATGATGTTGAAAGTGGACAATGAAATGCCTATCAAATGTAGTATAGGAAATTTAAGACCTTATTTAAGTGTCATGGAGTGAATTATGTATCATCTCATTGGTGGATTGTCACTGTTGGGAAGGTAGAGAGGTACTGACATCAAACCCATCCTTAAGGGAATGCTATAATCCTTCCTTAAGAGATCCATATCATATGCATCCATTTCACTATATAGTGTTTGATTTGATGTCTATCTTTAGTTTGATTGATTGACTTGCCTTTTTGTTATGTTTATGTTAGTATTGGCAATAATCCTAAAACAAAACGTTTAATTATAATTTTAGTTTCTAGGTATGTGTTAAAAGAATATTTCAAGCTATAGAAACTATCATGTCAAAACGATCATATATAAGGTATATTTGTATTCTCGTGCCCCTTAGATTGCATATTAGACATAATAGAAAAAATATGAATTTGAGCCACTTGATTGATTGAGTAATAAACCTGATAAATTTAATTTTAATATAGGACTAGATCGATCAAGGGATATACTCAATCGATCCATATGTTCAATCGATCTACTAATGTACTCAATCGATCGAGCAATTAAGTGGACTGATCGAGCATCCAACTTTTAGTTTTTAAAAATATATTTGTAATAGGATTTGGGTTGATTTTTTTATTGTATTACCCTTATTTCTTACATATGTTTTAGTTGATTCTATGGATAATATGATAATTACAATTTGACCTAATGTGCTTCAAAATATTTTATAAATGCAAACCTAAGAACACTTTTAGAAATAACCACATAAGAGCTTAATTATGCTTATTCTCCTTGTCTTTTATTCTCTCTCTTGTGTTGCTAAAAGTTTACAAGTAGATTTTTTCATTGAGTTAATTTATCAAGCATTTGTGGTTTTGCTTGATGGATTAACAAGCCTACAATAATAATTGTGTTATTATGCTCTTAAACTAATTGTTCTAGAGTTGCTAGTTTTTTTATTTATCTAATATATTATTTCAATCAACTAGTTAGGGTTTTCATTATTAAATCTACTCTAGGAAATATAATTGCACTTATGTTTATGTGCTAACCTTTTAGGTGATAGTTGTGCGGTTTCGATTAACTTGTGAGACTCGATTTTATCATAATGCTAGTCTAGATCCAAATGCCTATCTTATAGAGACTATGATCAAAATAGTGACTTCTAGGTAAGTTACCTAGGGGCATTATCTGGGTGGGTAATTTGAGTCCTAATATTGTAACTGGATACTTATTTTTTTATAGTAGATGGTTAGGTGATCCAGTGGATCGGTGTGACCTAGGTTGTTTCCACCTAAAAATCTTGTGTGCTGGTCTTGTTATTTCTGCATTACTTTATGTACACATGATTGGTTCTTTAGTCACTTACAAAATTTTCATTTACCATACTTCTGTTGACTAGATATTTAGATTCATAACTAAACAAACTTTTATTTAGTATCAAAGTGGTCACTAGATACACTTAGTGTGCCTAGGACCTTGTTATGGATCACTTGAGAGAGGGATCATCTATAACTCGTGCTTCTTACTTTGATAGGTCAAATTACCCATATTGGAAAGCTCATATTAGAGTCTATCTATGATCTATAGATGAAATCATTGGGAACTCAGTGTTTTATGGTTGGGAACCACCTATGGTTACCAAAGAAAATATAGTCACCCTTAAGCCTAGGAACGAATGAACGAATGGACCAATCGAGATGAAATTGGTAGTAATTGGAATAAAAAAGGTATTAATGCTATTTTTAGTGTTGTGTCTGCTAATGAGTTTCGTCATATTTCATATGCTAAAATTGCTAAGTATGCTTGAAATATTTTAGAGGTTTCTCATGAGGATAGCTCACAAGTTAAATGAATAAAACTTCACATGCTTAGTACTCAACACCTTTATCAATCTTGGAAAGAAAATTGATGATTTCAGGATAGTTCAAAAAATTATTTGCTCATTACCATATTGCTTCCATGCAAATATCACTACCATTCATGAAAGCAAGGATGTTGACATCATCAAAATAGAGGAACTCATTGGCTCACTTTAAACCTTTGTGATGGGCTTTCAAAAACCTCCAAAGAACAAAGGTATCACTTTCAAAGATGTTATGATTAAAGACAGTGACAATGATGATAAAGGACTAGTGCTCTTAACAAGAAGATTGAACAACATCCTCAACAACAAGAATCCTAAAAAAGGACAATCAAGTTGTAAAAAGGATTAGAATATGAGGGAAATCAAATATGTGAGTTCAAATGGTAGGAAATCTAAACCTACTAGACCTTAATGTTTTGAATGCATAGGTGATGACTGCTCAAAAAGCGCTAAAATTACCATAATTTTATCCACATTAATTAATTAAAAATATATATATATATATATATATGTTTTATCATATATTTATATAAATTTGTCTTTTTCAGAATCACGGGTATTTTTATAGTTTTTCAGGTATTTTGGCTTAAAAACATAACTTAAAGACTCAAAGAGCAATACTTGAAGCAATACATCACAAATATATCAATAAATAAATGGGGAAAGGTCAACAAATATGGAAAAATTGGACAAAATGGGTCAAAAAGGTCAAAAAGGAGAAAATCGCGCCCAACTGCCCAGCCAAGCGCCCCAGCGCCCACACCCGCGCGCGCCAACCTTCCAATCCGTGCGCGCGACTACTATTCACGCGCGCCCTGCGCGCCCAGCAGCCCCTTCCGCGCGCGCCGATGCCTTTTCGCCCCATTTTTCACGTGCAGCCGCCCCCATGACGTCATGCTGACGTCATCAATGACCTTAGCATTTCCATTACACGTTTTTACATTTTTTTACTCATTTTTTCTCTCCATCCTCATCTATAAATACCCCCTTCCCTTCACTTCAAAACACCACCTCAAAACCATTCTTCTCTTCTCTTTCTTTCTCTCATTTCTTAGTTTTTAAGCTTTCCTTAGTTTCTTTCTTAGTTTTTAAGCTTTTCTTAGTTTCTTTCTTAGTTTTTAGTTAAATTCTCTTAGTTTTAGAGTTCTTCTCTTTTTGAGAGGAACTTGTAATGTTTTTGTAATTTATTAGTTTTTTTTATTCAATAAATGGGAGTGCAAATTCCGCTTGGAGGTTTTCCAGCAACGGGAATAGCGTCGAAGTTCTGTAAGGATTTTATTTTCTTTACAGTTATTTTTTATGCTTTATTCTTACATGTTATATTTAATTTGTCTGTGATTAAATTTAACTATGCTGGCTGTTTATAATCATGATGTAATAATAACGTTGTTATGCTTGCGAAATATTAAATAGGTAAAAATTTCTAAAATGAATTGATTTTATTTTTATTCAAGATTTTATATTAAGAATGTTAGAGAGAAATATATTATTTTTCATTACAAACTTAAATCTGAAAATTAGATTTTAAGGTTTAGTTATCCGGTCTAATTTAGAGTAGTGCTCTTTTATTTGTTGGTACAATCGCCCGGTAGTTAGAGTGAAACTCTATTTCAAAATTTTTTATAAGAATTATTATGTGAAAATGTATTGACAACATGTTTTCAATAGTGGTTTTAAAACTTGAAAGTTAGTACTCGGATAATTAAATTCTTATGTTTAATTTGGACACCTTGAATAAAGTTTAAACTGTCTAACCCCACCAAAGGTGGCATTTAAATGGTTCATTTTCAATCTCTTAGAAAAAGGAATTAATTTAATTAACCAAATTAGTTATCAACCCCACCCATAGGTGTTAATTGATTTGTTTAGTTAACAAAGAATATCTAATCCCACCAAAGGTGGTATTTATATAAAAAAGAGAGAATCAATAAAATATCAATTTATATCTTTAATAACGTAGATAATATGAGCAAGCATAATTAATTTAGTTATTATATCCATAAATACTCCACTAATATAAATGATAAAATTTGCATAAATATTTATTGAATCTGTATCTATGTTTATTTTTAGATAAATATTTATTGAATTTGTATCTATGTTTATTTTTATGTTATTAGATTATATTTATTAATCTGTATATATGTTTATTTTTATGTTATTAGATTAGGAACACAAAAACCAAACTATCGTGACAGGATGTTTAGGATTTAATTTCGTTTTTAAAAAGTTTGAATAATAAATTAAAAACCACATACATTCCTTCCTTAGATCGACCTTGGGAGTATACTTATCATTTTCTTCGAAATGATTCGTGCACTTGCGAGAGTTTTATAAATATTAAAACCAAAGTATTGGCAAGAATCGGCGATGCCGGTTTTCGCTCATCAATGGGTTTTGATCACTTCGTAATCAACTGTGTAAACAAGAAGAAACTAACTGCAAGAGTTTTCAATGCTACAATTTCTAACTCTAAAAGTGATAATGATAATCCAATTGAATCTGGCACCAACTATTTGGCATTTACTACAATAGTTGGTGGAAATCTAGTAAGTCTGACATTGATTCAGATGATAAGGAAAGTGTTATTGAATTTGTACTTAATAAATTTAATGTCACTAGTATTAATGAAGTTTTCATAGATTATATAAGATGCAAAAGGAAAGTTGTTAAACAAAATGACAAACTTAAATCCATTGAAATATATCCCTCAATTATAAAAAAAAAGAAAAAAAAATTAAACTATCTAAATTTGTTTGTCTTGAATTCAAGTCTTGTAGATATTAAATAAGAAACAAAAATCTTATGCAGGAACTTAAACAATCAAAAGAAGTTGTGAAGAGGTTAACCATTGATGCTAAAAAGGCTAAACAAAATTATAGATTATGGAAAACCTATTGGAGAGAAGAAAAGACTAGGTTTGTAGATGATGATTCTATGCCATCATCTTCAAAAGCAATAGAATTTGTAAAACCGTCCAACTCTTCTTCTTCATAAGCTACATATACAACTTCAACATCAAAAACCATATATATAAGGCCTTCTAACCCTACTCTTAGTGTTATTCATTACATACAAAGAATAGTTGCAACCATTATTGAAAAATCTGTTAAGTTTGTGCGTGTCTATCATCATTATGGTTGGAAAGGTCATATTAGGTCCAAGTGTAGATTTTTGATGAATGCTCCTAAATTTAATAATACTTTCCATATTTCATATAGCATGACTCATAACCATCATCCATCTATGCATGTTGCATCATATTATAAGATGAATGGAAATTATAATAAAATATTCAAATAATTTACTTGAAAGTATGAAGTTGTTGGTTCAAAGAGGCATGTGAAATTGAACACTTGTAATTCTAGGGTTAATTACCACCACCATATCATGCATATTACATCTTCATTTATGATGAATGAGAAATCTAAAAGTAAGTCCAAGAAATGCCAATGACAACTAACGTTATTGATTTCCAACCCAAAGATATAAAGAAACCAAATTTTAAGAAAGTTTGGGTTAGGAAAGATTGTCTCTTTCTGGTCACCTGACCATCATTCTTTATTATTTTAGTTAGATACTTTTATTTTAGTACTTAATTGACCCTAGGTGAATATATTTAGTTTGATTTTTTGTTTTTATTGATGTTTCTTAGTTTAAAAAAGATAAAAAAACAATTAAATATAAATAAAAAAGAGAGGAGTAGATATGTTTTAACATTGACATGATTATTACATACTCTATTCATACTTATTTTGATTGGCTATACATTATACAATGGATACTTTAACTTATGTATTTACATATTTTTCATATCTGATGATCGTTGTTGACATGAACCTACTCACAAGCTCACTAGACACATAAGTATGCCATACAAGAAATTTATAATTAATTATATGAGATTTTAGGACATAAGATAACCTTAATTGTGAAAATTAAGAGATAACTCTCTTTCATTATATAAAATACTACAATACAGAGATACCTAATTTTAAGAAGGCTACCTACTATAATGTGTGAAAGCTACTATAGTGAACGGAGATGGGCTACCTCACAATTAGTGTGGAAGTTATCACACTAGGTATATTGGCTTGTGCATATTTCCTTATAATAATAATGATAATAATATTAAAGGAAAAAAAATGAAAAAGTTGTTGCATACACATAAAGAAAAAGCCACAATTGGTTATACAAAAAGAAAATAAATAACCAATCGCTTATAACAATAATTAATATAAGAGGGAATACAAAGATAGATTAAAGTTATCTCTTGGTAAGTAAATTTTATTTTGTGCAAGTATTAATTCAATTGCAATTGTTCTTATAACAAGTGACACTCCTTTTGAATATTTCATAAGTGATTATAAATGAACAAACTAACATCCTATTACAGTTCTAACATATATTTTACTTTTGGTATTGTCAATATGTCACCATATATATTAGTATGTTTGTGTGTCTTATTTACATATATTTTTATTGTCAATGGATAGTCTCATTATTAACCAAATTAATTTCATAATTTATATATACTATTGTAGTCATGTTAAGCTAAGTCTACTAACATCAATTAAAAAAATTATATATATCAATTTTTTATATAAAAAAAACTTTTAGTCTAATTCATTTAGAGAAGTCATAGAACATAGGAGGAGTTTATTCATTTTTGGAAAACTTATTGTTTTTAGCTTTCTGTTTTGAGCTCTTAAGTATATGTACTTCTCCTTTTAGTCTTTAAATACACTACTTGCTTGTTCAACCTGTTGTCTTGTTTCATAATTATATTGTTTATACGTACGAAAATAAGAAGGAGAAAAATTAGAACTTTAATTAAAAAAATCTACAAAACTAATAGAGCTAATTTAGGAGGAACATATTGGAGATATTACATATATGGGGTAATTCTTTTAGTTTCTATCTAATGATTACTCACTTATGAATACTCTTTACTTTTTATATTGTTATATACACTAAACTATGAACAATGAGTCTTTCGGGACAAGTTGTTTGGGTATTTATGTTTTTAACTTTTAGTGTTCACATGAGCTTTTAAGAATCAAGGAAGATAGTTTCACTAGATCATAGGATAGCATAACTATGTAAAATTTAATTTTCCCATAAGCATTATATAGTGATAAAGATGTTTTTTCACACGAATATGCCAACGGGGGAGATTGTTAGGTTTATCTTAGTATTAGTGATATATATGAAACAAAATGTTTAACTATAATTTTTGTTTCTAGGTGTGTTAGAAAAATATTTCAAGCCGTAGAAACTATAATGCCTCAATGATCATATATTAGGTATATTTCTATTCCCGTACACATTAGATTGCATTATTCGATCGATTGAGTGTTTACTCAATTGATCGAGTAATAAACCTAATAAATTTGATTTTAATATATGACTAGATCGACCGAGTGATATACTCGATCAATCCACTTGTTTTTAAATATATGTTAAACTTATTATGGATCGATCGCCTGGATGTTCGATTGATCAACCAATGTACTCAATTGATTGAGCAGCCATCTTTTAGTTTTTTTCAAAACATATTTCTAATAGGATTTTGATTGACTTACTATATTATCTTTATTTCTTAAACATGTTTTAACTATTTTTATGGACAATATGGTTATTACCCTTTAACCAAGAGCTTAATTATGCTTATTTTCTTCATCTTTTATTCTCTATCTTGTTTTGCTAAAATTTTATAAGTAGGCTTTTTTGTTAAGTTAATTTATTAAATATTTGTGATTGTGTTTGATAAATTAACAAGCCTATAATAGTAATTGTGTTATTGTGCTCTTACTAGAACCATCCTTCTAGATCAAAGTATTATAAGTTTCCTTACCACGACCAACTTATGATTCAACAGACTCTTGTGGAAGTGGATAGAGAGTTGGATCAGATCAAGTAGCCATAAGAATTGATTTTGTGCAACCTTTGTGAGGAGGGCGAGATGAGGTCATTGAGGGAGTACAATATTTTACCATTAACCATGATGACCTAAATATAGATTCTTGACCACATGGTAATGGAAATTTCCTAAAATTAAGAAAGTTCAAGACTTTGAGAAATATTTTACCTTAAAATGAATTGAAAATCTAGCATGCGATGTCACTTTGATTGTAAGCGAGCTAAAATTCAAGTTTTTGGATAAAATTTCCTTACAATAATGTGTCGATAAGGTTGACAATCTCTGGGTAAATGTAGAGTAAGAAGTTAGGACTTACGGATAAATGAAGATAAAATGAGAAATTCAATGCTTATAATCAAGTGATTTAAGCCTAAGATGCAAAGAAAATTGAAAGGTTACATGTTCGTTATATATAGGTTACTTCAAAATAAGTGAAAAGTCACCTCTAAACATATGTCAAAATTTATTAAGGAAAAAAGAAAGAAACATATTCCCCTACCTTTCTTTATGATAATGTGGGAATTAATATTTGATACTATCTATGTAATCGTGTATTTAGCTTAAGCGACTTGGTCATCATCCTAGTTATAAGCTAATTTATACTAGCGAATTAATACTTGGACTCAAATATACGGACTAATGCATACGGACTAATGTAAAGCAACTTGGTAAGTGTAAATTAAATAAAGTTTGCTTAGTTGGTCATTAACTTTAATCGTGGTGGGATAGAAATGAACTGATGAAATGAATTGTCTAGATGACCAGAGAGCTTAGACATGTTATTTCATATGAAATATCAACTTTATCCGTTCTAACACAAGATTTGATATCTTAAATAACATCCACTAATATATTAATGATCTTTACACTTCAAAATCTCACTTTTAAATTTTAGTGTCTATTCTAAATTTAAAGTTTAACACTTTCCTTAGAATTTTTTTCCGTGAAAATCATTTTACCTAGTTTATATAATAAATTGAGCCATATAACATTATTCTATTAAATTATTTTTAATTTTTTTTTACAATGAGTGGACGTCCAACGTTCCATCATGGCCTTTTCATTACCCTTCACAAGTTCACATCTTTGTTTAACGCACTAATGACCAACCATCTGACGGTGGTTATAATCTCTTCCCTTCGTAACATAATTTTCACCGTTGGTTCAAAATGACCATAGCATTAAAACGCGGGAAAATAAATATTAGGCTAACAGTAAAGTACCGAGGAGAGAAAAACAACCACCAGAGCTCATAGGGTTTGTTTCAGTTTGTTGAGGAAGGAAAAGGAAAAAACTCGCGACGTCGTTCTGAAAATGGCGAGGAGGAAACGAAAATCGGAGCAAGTTGAGCTGGCGAAGACTGCTACGGTAACAGAGAGGGTTACTCGGAGCTCCACTCGACTTGCTGCTGGGGCAAACTCGGTGGTTGAATCGTCTCCCGGGTTGCCAAAGCAGAAGGAGCCAAAGGGGAAGAAGGAAAAAGTTACGAAGAAGAAGTTGAACTCTGAAGAAACTGAGTCTAAGAATGTGAAAGTAAGTAAGGATGGTCCTGAGAACGGCGGTGAAGCAAAGAAGGGGAAGACTATTGTTATTGAGCACTGGTAAGTTCTGTTCGGCGCAGAAGAAAGTTTAAATAGGAAAAGGAGAATGTTTTTCTGTTTCTTGGATTAAGCTATATTTCTGAATGAGAATACATTTACTGTTTGTGTTTTGAGATTTTCCCCTTCTTTTCCATCACCTGGATTCTTTGTAACGTAACAAACCACAAATTATATTCTGGAAAAAGTTTGACTAAGATTTTTTTTGTAGATATAACTAATAAGTTTTTACTTGTTTTTTTTTCTCCTGAATAACAAATGAAGAGATAAGGAAAATCTTGTTTTCAGAGTTGACCTAATTTGACTAAGAGTCGCTAAAAATATCTGATCGAAATTTTTATCAGAGGAGCTATTATAGATTAGGCGCAAGTACTTTCCAAATATATATTCCGCTTATTTGCTTGTTTGTTCTGTTATGTTTTTTAATCTCTAACTAATTTCAAGTTTTCTCAGCAAACAGTGCTCCTCATTCAAGAGAACTGCTTTAAAGGTTCAAGAGGGTATAGAGAAGGGTGTTTCTGGCATTGAAGTTGTGCTGAACCTGGATAAGGTACACTGAGAATGTTTTTTAGTTGTGCTCTTCAAGTTTTAGTTTCTTGAATTGATTTTGTTCATGGTGAAATGATCAGATTTTGATTACTTTGATTATTTATTACATTGAATATACCTTTATTTACTGCGGATTATTCCATGCATTTTGAGCCTGTAAATATACAAGGTAAGCTGGTTTTTTAAATTGATTATCCATTAGAAATTATGCAATAAGGTTCTGCTACGATGAAGGAAATGAAAACACCTTTTTCTCTAAAATTCTTAATCGTGAAGTTTCTTTACAGTCTGTGAGGTTTTGGGGGAGTAGACTAAGCCCTAATTTATGACCTTGTTTTGACTTGAAATAATAGTTTTTATTTCTACATTGTAAATTTTGGTAGTAATTGACATACTCCATATGTAGACTGTAATGCATTCGCATGTGTTTGTTGATTGTAAGTGTGTAACATTACACCCAAGTTGAATGTCAAGACTGACAAGGCCATTTCTTATGTAATAACATTACACCTTTTCTCCTTTGACAGCCAAGAAGGGGTTGCTTTGAAGTCCGAGAGGAAGGTGGTGAGATATTTGTCAGTCTTCTGGTAATTCCACATCATTTTCATTTATTTTAATAATTAAAGTTCCTTTGTTCCTATGTTTATGTTTGAGTTACAATTTTCATACATTTACAAAAACTAGTATTTTCTATCGTGTCACTAGAATGATTAATCTTCCTTTTCTTATGTTGATTAAACTCTTTCTAGTTAGTTACTTTTTCATGTTTAGCAAGGAGCAACTTTTAGTATTTGATGTCAGTAAGTTTATGAGGTCGTCTTTAATTGCACTTGATTAAGGCAAGAGCTTCACTGTCATTATTATCACTTACCTTTATTAGGGTGAAAAATATTCATTAAGGCATGATTCATATAAGTTTAAATTATATAACTGGTTATTTAATTTTCAAGAAGTCTGTACATAAAATCATTACTCATAGATATCCTATGTTTCAAATGTCAAGTATGATCCCGACCATACACAGATTCTTCCTGCAATTGTTGCCACAATAATTGGTTCTTTTCCATGTTACAGTTAATCTCAACACCAGGAGTAAAGTGAATATGAACTAATCTTTTTCAGTTTTATTTTCTGAAAAAAGTTTTTATAGGAGTTTTAGTTCTATCAATTGTGTGATTAGATGTGACCTAGATAATATATATTTAAAAAATAAACAAAACTATTAAGAGCAAAAAAGTTCATGATCTGTTTATAATGATGCTTGTTTCTTTCTTGGTATATCATCAAGTTTTCCCATTGCAGATCTAGCCTCTTTATTAAAGAACTTCTCAAAATCTTTACTTGGAAAAAACCCATAGCATTTTTAAGTTCTTCCACATTTGGTTCTTCATATATTCTACATTGTTTTCAATGAGAAGCTTTTATTATTTTTGTAAAATTGTTGTTTACTTTTCCTTTCCAAGGACTCTAATTGTGATATAATCTCTTGTTAGTTTGTTTGATTTTTTTTTGAAATTATGAAATAATCATTTTATCATATTCTTTCATCTTTTTAATTCAAGAATAAGGTATGATTGATATGTCAAACCATATTCAAATACTTTGGGATTAGTGTCACCTAATACTTTCCTAATATGGTATTAGAGTGTAGTTTCAAATCTATGCAATCTTGATTAGTCTAATTTTCAACTTATACATGATTATACTAAGTCATCAAGCCTTCAAAAAACTTCACTATTGCAACTCCAGTTACAACCCTAGTAACATATAGAGATAGTTAACTCACCTCTTAGTAGTTTAAGTGTTTAGGTGAATTAGTTGCCAACATCATCTATCATAGTTCAGAGCCTAAGGTCTTGGGTTCGAACTTCCCATATTACAAAATTTTTCTAATATTAAATAAACATCTATTTCTTTTAACTTTAAGTCTTTCTTCACTTTATAGGACTAATTGATGGGATTGTCTAATTCCACGTAATGGGTCTTCAAAAATTATCTTCTCAACCCATAAGTGAGAGTCCTTTGCAATTCATCTACAACTCACAAGTGAGAGCTCATAAAAAAACCTGTCAAGTGAGGGGAGTGTTAAGACCCAAATATAGCATATAAAGATAGTCCACGTTCTAACAATTTTTAGGAGAATTTGTTGCTAACCATCTTAGATCTCCTCTTGATGGTTTCCTTTCATAATATATGTAAAGCTCTCTAAATTATTTGGGTTTTGTACCTTGAGAGTTTGAAAATGATAGCAACCTCGTGATGGTTTCCTTTCATAATATATGTAAAGCTCTCTAAATTCTTTGGGTTTTGTACCTTGAGAGGTTGAAAATGATAGCAACCTCTTAGATGGTTTCCTTTCATAATATATGTAAAGCTCTCTAAATTCTTTGGGTTTTGTACCTTGAGAGGTTGAAAATGATAGCAACCTATTATGGGAAAAAGTGTTTTTTGAAGCTTATGTTTCAAAAGAGTTTAAAGATAATTCTTAGTTTCTTTCGATCTATAATTGGAGAGCTTGCATCTCTTTAGAATAAGAGGTTGAGGCTGGTAAAGAATAGGAAATATTATAGGTAGTTTGTTTTCCTTTTAAATGGATTGCGTGTTTACATTTTATACTTTTGTAAATATTTTGATATATAGATATATTTAATTTTCTTATATATAAAAAAATAGTGGAGTGCCAAAATGTTCCAAGAAGATAGTCTTAATTGTTAGATATAGTTAGCTAATTGTAGCTATCTTTGTAATTAGTTTTCTAGGAAAATCTCAAAAATACCTCCGAGGTTTTCAATATTTTTAGAAATATCCTTAACGTTTTAAAAAAAACTATAATACCTCTGATGTTTAAAGTATTTTCAAAAATACCTTTATTATTTAACTTAAAAAACCTGTGAAAAATGACATCAATATCTAAAAAAGTATTTTTTACCCTTGTCTATATAGCTTTTTGAATATTATCGTTGAAAATATTATCGCAAATATCCTTGAGGTTTTGTTTTCCTTCAAAAATACCCCTATTATAATAATTAATTTAACTTTATCAAAAATATTCTTGTTATAATAATTAATTTAACTTCATGAAAAATACCCCTGCTATAATAATTAATTTAAATTCATCAAAAATATCTCTGTTTCTCAATAACATGATATAAAATATTTTTCAAAAATACCCCTACTCAATAACCTGCTATAAATAATCATCAAAAACATTTCTGATCAATAATAAGCTATAAATATTTACCAAAAATACCCGTAACTTGCTCAATAACAGTTCAATACATATCATACATCCACATCCACATCCACAGTCTATATTACAAATCATACATCCATATCCACATTCTCATTTTCATACCATATTAACTTGCTCAATAACAGTTGATATTCACATTTTACATTCACATTCACGTTCCATACCTGCTCAATAACAGTTCACATCCACATTCACAGTCTATATTACAATCTAATATCTAAGAGGAGGGATACCATAAATGAGTTTAAATACACAAAAGCTACATGTCCCCCAAAACCTGGTGTATACATGAACTTTGAGTTACAAAAGATTTCCTTCCAAATCATATGCATTGTCCCATTTACTTACATATTTTAAAATAAAAATTATAGAACAAATCAAAGTTCCATTTTAGAAGGTTCACTTTGACTTGTTGATTCTCCTATCTTCTGCTTCTTGTTGATTGCATTACCACTATCTATCACCTGATTTATGAACATTAAATTAATTTATGGTATAATAAGTAATGCATAATGAATATGTTAGACAATACTTTAAGTCCTTCCTACATTTAATAGGAAGAAAACACAAATGTTAGGTGCAACCATAAATGGTAGGTGCAATCACAATTGGTAGGTACAACCACAATTGGTAGGTGCAACCACAATTGATAAGTGCAACCATAAATGGTAGGTGTAACCACAAATGGTAGGTACAACCACAAATGTTAGCTGCAACCACAAATAGTAGGTGCATCTAACATTGATACGCAATTTTGCCTATAAATAGACAATGTCTTTGCCTCACAAATGTTAGGTGTATTTAACATTGATACGCAATTTTGCCTATAAATAGACAATGTCTTTGCCTTAGAGATACATCAACACACCAAAATAAGAAGAGAAGCAAAGCAAAGCCAAAGGAACAATTTCTTTTGAAGAAAAATAGTGTTGTGTGTAAGAAAGTAAGAAAGAATATCTTATAAAAATATTGAGATATTTTTCTAAAAGGGGTGTGACAAAATAGTGAGTTTGAGAAATACTTGTGTGACACTATTTTGGGTTTATCTCAATTTGTTGTATTGTCTTTCACTTTGTACCCATTAATTTTATTAGTGGAAGAAATATTTTTCAGAGTTTGTCCCGTGGACTTAGCCCAAATTAAAGGGTGAATCACGTTAAATTTTTGGTGTCATTATTCTACTCTGTTGAATTCATTTTATTTTTATCCGCGGTGCCCAACAACTGGTATCAGAGCTGGTCTAGTAAAATTCTTAATATGCTCTGTGGTTGCAGCATAGACTGATCTGTTACATTAGAAAAGATTTTATTAGGTCCATGGTGCATTTATTTACAGAAAAAGAAACAGCGAAAAAAAATATTAAGCCAAAAGGTAGATATTGAGAAATTTAATGGCAATAATAATTTCTCTTTATGGTAAAGGAAGATGAAGGATATTCTCATTCAACGGAAGGTCTATAAGGCGTTGCTGGGAAAAGAAAAGAAGATAGCAACCGTCACCGAGGAACAATGAGAGGAAATAGATGAGATTACAACTAGTACAATCCGTCTAAATCTCTCAGACAGTGTCTTGCAAAATATTGAATAAAAAAATTGCAAGGTTGATAAAGAAACATGGGAAACTTTAGAAAACGTGTACATGTCAAAGAACCTTGCCAATAAATTTGATTTGTGGAAGGAGCTATATCAGATGAGGAAGGAAGATAATGTGAGCATGATGAAATTTCAACATTAAGCTTTCTCGCTTAGCAAGATTTAATGTGAGTTTTGGCGATGAAGAGAAAGCTGTGATGTTGTTGGCATCACTACCCTCATCATATAATCATATCACAACAACTCTGACTTATGCAAAAGACAAGATGAAGTTTGAAGTTGTTGTAGAAGCCTTGTTCTCACATGAGGAACAAAACAAGGAAAGAGATTTAGAAGCACAAGCCCTTATCACAGAGTCTAGAGGAAGGAGGCTGTACAAAGAACAAAAACCCAGAAGCAAGAGCAGAGGCAAATCAAACAAATTTGCCAATGTTGAATGCCATCACTGTAAGAGGAAGGGTCACATTAAGAAATTTTGCCGAGTGTTCAAAAAGGAACAAGAAACGAACAAAGGCAAAGTAATGAAGAAAGATGACAACAGTGATGATGAGCAAACAAATACCATATACGAGTTCAATATCGTTTATGATGAAGATTTTGTCAATCTTGCATCACACTAGACTAGTTGGGTGATTGATAGTGGTGCTACAATTCACGCTACATCGCATGGAGAATTTTTCTCATCATACACACCTGTAAGTTTTGGTGTTGTTAGAATGGGAAATGAAGGCCTGTCAAAGGTAGTAGGCAGAGGAGACGTTTGTTTGGAAACAGAGAACGGAACCAGACTATTTCTAAAGGATGTCAGGTATATTCCAGATATGTGCCTGAATTTGATCTCTGTGCGCAAACTTGCAAATGAAGGATATTGCAGCTCTTTCATTTATGACAAATAGAAACTTACAAAAGGCTTCTTAGTAGTGGCTAGAGATGAGAAGCATACAACTCTGTATATAATGGAAGCGAAGTCCATCGACATAGTAAATGCCATAGAGAAAGATAGTGCAGCTGAGTTATGGCATGAGAGATTCAGTCACATGGGTGAAAAAGGTTTGATAAGTCTAGCCAAAAAGAAGATATTGCCTGGAATGGATGAAGTACATTTGGAAAAATGTGTTCATTGTCTAGTAGGAAAGCAAAACAAGGTTGCTTTCAAGAGCTTCCTTCCTTCCAGAATGAATAATATTTTAGATCTGATTCATTTAGATTTGTGTGGACCAATGCCAAAGTCACTTGGTGGTGCTCAAATACTTTGATACTTTCATTGATGCTCATTCAAGGAAGACATGAGTATATTTTCTAAAGACAAAGGATCAGGTGCTAGATGTCTTCAAAGAATTCCATGCCTCAGTTGAGAGACAGATTGGAAAGAAGTTAAAGTGCATTCGGAGAGACAATGGTGGAGAATACACAGGACCTTTCCATGCTTATTGTAAAAAGCATGGTATTCGGCATCAAATGACACCTCCAAAGACACCGCAGTTGAATGCTTAGCTGAGAGGATGAACATAACTTTGATGGAGAGAGTTAGATGTCTACTCTCACATGCAAAGTTGCCTAAAATTTTTTAGGGTGAAACCATACTCACAGTTGCACATGTGTTGAATCTTTCACCTTGTACTCCTCTCAAGATGGATGTTCCAGATAAAGTGTGGTCAGGAAAAAATGTTTCCTATGATAATCTGCGAGTGTTTGGTTGCAAAGCATTTGTTCATATCCCCAAGGATGAGAGATCCAAACTTGATGCCAAAACAAGACAATGTATTTTTATTGGCTATGGTCAAAATCAATTTGGCTATAGATTTTACGATCTAGTTGCAAAGAGATTTGTCAGGAGCCGTGATGTTGTATTTGTTGAAGGTGAGACCATTGAAGATATTATCAAAATGAAGAAAAATGTTCCTAATTCCAATAGTGACTCATTAGATTTGAAATTAATTCCTCTAAACACGAGGGAAATAATGATATTCATTATCCAGTACCAACACCTGTGGCTTCTCCTGTTCCACTGAGAAGAAGTGATAGAGTGAGACGACCCTTTACCTCATATCCTTCAGATGAGTATGTAACTTTCACTGATTGGGGAGAACCTGAGAGTTACGAAGAGGCTATGGATGACGAATCCAAACAAAAATGGATTGAAGCCATGCAAGATGAGATGAAGTCCTTGCATAAGAATAAAACCTTTGAGCTGATGAAGCTGCCCAAAGGGAAGAAGGCCTTGAAAAATAAATGGGTGTTCAGGGTGAAGCATGAAGGACACAGTTCCAGTCTGCGATACAAAGCCAGACTAGTTGTCAAAGGATTCAGCCAAAGAAAAGGTGTTGACTTTGATGAGATTTTCTCTACAATTGTGAAAATGACATCCATCCGTACTGTGCTAGGGTTAGCATCAAATCTTGACTTGGAGGTTGAGCAAATGGATGTCAAAACTGCCTTCCTACATGGTGACTTAGAAGAAGAGATATAGAAGGAGCAATCAGAGGGTTTTTAGCAAAAGCAAAAAGAAAATTATGTCTGCAAATTGAAGAAAAGTCTCTATGGCTTAAAACAGGCACCAAGACAATGGTACAAAAAGTTTGAGTCTGTTATGGGGGAGCAAGGCTACAAAAAGACTACTTCAGACCATTGTGTTTTTGTGCAGAAATTCTCTGATGGTGATTTTATTATTCTTTTGCTCTATGTGGATGATATGTTGATTATTGGCCGAAATATTTCCAGAATCAACAACTTAAAAACGCAGTTGAGTAAATCTTTTGCCATGAAAGACTTGGGGCCAGCAAAGCAGATTCTTGGCATGACTATTATTAGAGACAGAGGCGCCAAGAAATTATGGTTGTCATAGGAGAAGTATATTGAGAAAGTACTTCAAAGATTTCATATGAATAAAGCTAAAACAATTAGTTATCCTCTTGCTAATCACTTTAAGCTAAGTTATAAGCAGAGCCCTTTTACAGGCAAAGAGAAGGAGGAGATGGAAGAGGTTCCATATGCTTTAGCAGTTGGAAGTCTAATGTATGCCATGGTTTGTGCACGGCCAAATATCACTCATGTAGTTGGAATTGTGAGTAGATAATCCTAGAAAGGAACATTGGGCTGTAGTGAAATGGATTTTTAGGTATCTTCGAGGTTCTTCCAAAATATGCCTATGTTTTGGAAATGACAAACCTGTGTTAGTTGGATACACAGATGCAGATATGGTTGGTGATTTGGATTCCAGAAAATCTACTTCAGGTTACCTGATTACATTTGCAGGGGAGTTGTGTCATGGCTTATAAAAATGTGTTGCACTGTCCACTACCGAAGCAGAGTTTATAGCAGCAACGGAAGCATGTAAAGAGTTGCTATGGATGAAAAAGTTCTTGAAAGAACTTGGGTTGCAACAAGACAGTTATCAATTATTTTGTGATAGTCAGAGTGCTGTCCATCTTGGAAAGAATGCCTCCTTTCATTCGAGATCAAAACATGTTGATGTGAGATATCATTGGATTAGGGATGTAATGGAGAAGAAGCTATTACAACTTGAAAAGATCCATACAAAAGAAAATGGATCAGACATGTTGACAAAAATTCTCCCAAGACAATTTTGAATACTGTTGGATTAGTGGAGTCCTTTATGTAGTTGGGAGGGGGAGATTTGTAAGTCCCTTCTACATTTAAGGGGAAGAAAACACAAATGTTAGGTGCAACCATAAATGGTAGGTGCAACCACAATTGGTAGGTGCAACCATAAATGGTAGGTGTAACCACGAATGGTTACACCCACAAATGTTAGGTACAACCACAAATGTTAGGTACAACCACAAATGGTAGACGTAACCACAAATGGTAGGTGCAACCACTAATGTTAGGTGCATTTAACATTGATATGCAATTTTGTCTATAAATGAGCAAAGTCTTTAGAGATACATCAACACACCAAAACAAGAAGAGAAACAAAGCAAAGCCAAAGGAACAATTTCCTTTGAAGAAAAATAGTGTTGTGTAAGAAAATGAGAAAGAATATCTTAGAAAAATATTGGGATATTTTTCTAAAAGGGGAGTGACAAAATAGTGAGTTTGAGAAACACTTATGTGACACTATTTTGGATTTATCTCTATTTGTTGTAGTGTCTCTTACTTTGTACCCATTAATTTTATTAGTGAAAGAAATATTTTTTGGAGTTTGTCTCGTGGACTTAGCCCAAATTAAAGAGTGTACCACGTTAAATTTTCGATGTCATTATTCTACTTTGTTGAATTCATTTTATTTTTATCCGTTGTGCTCAACAAATACATTACCTGAGTTTGATTAGTTTTTTTGTTTTACTTTTTCTTGACCACCTTCCCATAACAACTACATGTCCAGTTATTTAAATTAACCAACATGTTGCAACCATCCAATACTTCAAATATTCCATCTCCAGCATACAAGACTTTTAAAACTCTTCTTTCCTCGTCTTTGAAGAATGTATTTCATTACATTTGGTGGAAAAAGAGTAGTCCACTTCAAAGTCTCTTCATTTCTTTTTACTATTAGCCGCACAATTTTCTTTTGACCTCTTCAAATAAATTCACAATAGGTCTAAACTTCACTCTTTTCAACCAATTGTTAAAACTTTCAGTCATATTATTGGTCACATGTTTAACCTTTACATCATCATCAAAAGCATGTCTACTCCAATGTGAAGCTTGAATCTTACTTAAATATTCATGTGCTTCAGGCTCTTCTTTCTTAATTTCATTTATCACATCATTAAATTCAGTTCTAGTTGTTTTAGATGCTGCCCAAAACAATGATCTCATTTTCATGCTTGGATGCTTACATTTCAAGTTAGCATAAATATGCCTACCACAAAATCTAACATGTGAAGTTGGGAAAAACTTATTGATTGTTGCAACGAGACCTTTTTGTCTATCAAACATGAAGCACATCCTTTTATTTTCAAACTCTCTAATATGTTGGTTTAATAAAGCCATGAACCACATCCAAGTTTCACTATTTTCGGATTTAGCCTAAGCAAGGGAAATTGGAAACAAACCTCCATTAGCATTCAATCCAATAGCAACCATCAAGACACCTTTATATGGACCTTTTAAAAAACATCCATCCAAACCAAGGAAAGGCATGCATCCACTTAAATACCCTTGTTTTGAAGCGGATAAGCTAATGAAACATCTCTTAAAACAAGTGTTGGCATTTGGTATTGGAATATGAGTATCAACAACTGCCATTGATCTTGGGTTGGTTCTTAAAATTGTATGATAATATTGCCTTATTTTTGAAAAACTACCAATATGGTCACTCAATTCTCCATAACAAGCAATTTTTCTTGTCCTATACAATGTCAAGTTCAGATATACCCCATCTTCTTTTACACTCAGCAGCCAATACAAGGATACTTACATTAGGGTTTCCCATGACTAAGTCCTTTAATCGAGATGCTAACCAAGAGGATGTTGCAGGTCTTTGTTTTTTTAACTTTTTGACAGTTTTTTCTCCCTTTATTGCCTGTTGGCTCAAGTGTCTTAACCATAAATGTTTTCTTATCGGTTCCAATAGAAGCGTATCCTCCAACCACAATCAGATGCTTTACACCTTACAGTTACTCGGGTTTTGTCAATTTTAACCTTCTCACATTGGAACTCAACTTGAACAATGCATTCTTGTAAGATAGCTTTAAATTCTTTAGCATCCTTAAATGTATCTCCGACTTTAAAGTCAATGCTACCATCACTTCTCTTAAATTCCCTATCTTCATACTACAGTCGACTTTTTTAGCACTTTTTCCTCGACAATCTTCTGAGTCAGTATTACTCATATGATGGGCATTTTCATCCCCTAAGTCCTGAAGACTATCATCAGTATCATAAATTTCATCATCTTCTTCATTTCTTGTAATTTCATCATGCTAATCAGGATCCTCTTCGTCGTTGCTCCAACAAAATTTCTCATCTCCATCGTAATGTTCATCTTCAACTTCAACAACTATTCTTGATTTATATTGTTTCAACCTTTCACAATTCCTTCAAGGTTCACCCTCGTTTTGGCTATTACTAGTTGGGAATGACTCAAATGAATCAAGGTTAACTTCATCAATGTCAAAGTGAGGTGGTTTATTTGTTGGTTCAAAAGGTGGTTCATTTTGTGGTTGGTTTGATAATATAGCTCGTGTTCCCTTGAAACTCTGATATTCTAATATGGGAGGTGAGAAAACCACTTCCAAAGGATTAAATTTTACAAACAAGTCTAACCTTTGCTTTTTATTATCCCTATAATTCTTCATCAATTTTTGTAATTTATTATCGGTTTTTAATACACTTCGTTCATCACTATCAACTTTATTTGGTTCAATCTTAAAGTCTTCTTTTTTAAGCGTCAACCCCCCATTCATAATAGCTCTTTTAGCATCATGGAAGCAACAAATGAGATTATATTCATCAGCAGGTATATGATCAATCCACCTAACTTTACCAAATAGATGAACATACACACTGACCCATTTACTCATTTTTATCATCCTATATAACAAACAAAAATATTTTCAAAAAATTCGTTACTCATGAACATTAACACATAATATCAAACATATGATCATGAACTTGATACAAAACAAAACACACAATATAATGTCAACAATGGGCCCATTTTCCCACACAATATTATGTCTACAAAGCACACAATATTAAACCTAGTTTTGTTTATAAGCATTATGTTAAATCATAATTGTTGAAAACATCTTCATCAAAATCTAATTTTTTTTAATATATCGTATCAAAACAAAGCACACAAAATATAAACCCTAAACAATATTATGGTCATAAGTCATATTATCGCAAATATCCTTGAGATTTTGCTTTTTTTCAAAAATACCCCTGATCAACTACTTCACCAAAAAACATTACAACTAGAGTATTAGAGCAAACTACCATACAATTGGTTTTAAAATACAGATTAAAAACCAGATTATACATCATCACAAGTGTGCTTAAAAATCATATTTTTATCCAAACGAACCAAATACAGAATATATATGAAATAATAAGAAATCAGTAACTTTATACCTGTTATATTGTAATGATGGGTTGCGTTAGGACAGTAGAAGACACATATTTTTGTGTGAGAATGGTTGCGTAATGGATATGGTGAAATGATGGGTTCGTGTCCAGTTTGGGTAAGGGTGAAATGATAGGTTCGTGAAGGTGGTTCACAGGGGTATTTGCAATAACGGTGAGGGAGTTGGTGATTGGAAGGATATCTGTGAGGTTTAGGGAATGAGTCGTCCGGTGAGGGAGTGGGTGACTAGAACAAGCGACCGTAGAGGCTGGAAGTGTGGCGATGAGGTTGGGAGACGAGGAAATGAGCTTGCGTGAAAAAGAAGAGAGTGACGCGGGAGTGATATATGTATAGGGAGGAGATTACCATTTTGCCCTAATGTTAAACGGAGATATAATGCTGATAACGTTGTAGGGTAGTTTTGATATTAAATAAAGTTCAAGGATAATTTTGAAGAAAAACAAAACCTTAGGAGTATTTATGATAATAATCCTAGTTTTCTACGTAAGCAAGAGTTAGTTACAATACCTTTAAATAATTGGCTAGATATACCGGTGCATTGCTTGTAATCTTTTCAATTATTGCAATTCATTATTATTCATTCACTTTCTGTTTTAACTGTTCTTAAATGATAATAGAGTAGGTCAGTTAGGATCTTACCTTCTTGATCTTCATCTTGTGAGTTTTTTGAATTTCTTTCAGTGGAAAACAAGAACAATGCCCCGTACAGAGATGCTCTCCACACTCTTGTTCAGTTTAATTAGCAAAATTCTTCATCTTCTATTTCATTTTCTACTCCGACCTCGCATCTTGTTTGTAACTCTATTGATCTTTTGGCGTTAAATTTCTCTTGTATGTGTCCTGTTAATGTTAGCTTGTTGATTAGCAAAACAATCATAATTATCTGATATGACATGAACATATGGAGCCTTATAATTGCTTATGGTTTGGAAGGCTTCATCTATGGCACAATTGTTGAACCTCCTAAATTTCTTGACTCCAATAGATCAGTTGTGAATTCTTTTTATTTTAACTAGAATTGTTTAAATAATATAGTCAAGCGTTGGATCTATGCTTCTGTTGCTAATGAAATGAACACTCATGTGTCTCACAAAGGAACAACTTTTGATCAATGGCGTGCTTTAGAAGACACTTTTACTTTGAGTGCTCAATCTCGTACTCTTGATCTCAGATCATAACTTCATACTCTTCGAAAAGATGGACTTGCAGTTCATGACTATATTTCTAAGGTTAGAACAATTTCTTATCATTTGGATGCTATTGGAGAACCTATTTCAGATAGAGATCTTATGATGTATGCTTTTGTTGGTTTGAGCACAAATTCTTATAATCCTTTCATCAGATCAATTAACATGATGACTGTCAACAATATGGTGTTGATAAAGGAGAGGCTTTTCATGGTAATGTTGTCTCTATCAACAAGTTTGGCTTCAATAACAAATCTCACAACAATCAGTCTTAGCTAGAGCCTTGGATTGTTCATCAATTTATTAAAAGCCTAGGTTTTCAGTCCAATTATAGTTTACCAAATTCTTCTATTTCTTCTTTTGGTTTATCTCAAACTTCTTTTTCTTAGAATAATTCAAACAAAAAGAACTTTGGTGAGAAGTACTTGTGTCAAATTTGTGAAAAAATGGCCACACTACATCTATGTGTTTTGTGTTGCGTGATTTAATCAACAATACTTACAAAAATTAGCATTTGTTGCACAATGTACCAATTCCAGTCTCTTAGATAATGCATGGTTATTTGATACTTTGATACTGGAGCATGCCATCACATGACTATAACTTCAACTAATGTTCCTCAATCTACACCTTTTTCTGCCATTGATAGTGTTGTTCTAGGCAATGGTCATGTTTTAAATATTTATGAAATTACTACTAGTAGTTTTTTCCCCAATAATAAATGTTTTCTTGCTATGAAACAAATTATGTAAACTTTGCAAGTCATGCACAATCCTTTATCTGTTCAAAAGTTGTGCTGTCAATGATGTCTTTGTGGAATTTCATGTTAATTTGTTTTATGTTAAGGAAATTGCTTTCAAGAAGATTCTTTTATAGGTATGCAACAAAGGAGCTTCTTGTGTTATGAGCAATCCATGCTTTTCTTAGCATTCTGGAGTTTATGCTATCATAGCTTTTGTGTCTCAATGTCACTCTCAATTGAGTTATCCATCCTTTCAAGTTGTGAAAGATTTTGTCACCAAAGGTTTTCTACTTGTTATCAAACCTACTCCTAATGAGCATTGTTTATGTGTTCATTGTCAAACTGCTAAATCACAGAGTTTACTTTTTCCTCGTAGACATGAGATTAGTGTCAATGCCTTTGATATGTTGTTTTTAGATTTGTGTACAACTCTTATGCTTTCTTTTTATGGAGATTGTTATTTCCTCTTAATTGTAGGTGAGAAGTCATTATTCTTGGATTTTTTATCTTAAATCCAAAGATCAAACCCTAGATGTTTTGAAGATTTTTTTTTGGTTATTGTTCAAGCACAATTCTCTATGCATGTTAAGAGTATTCGAATTGATAATGGTGGTGGGTTTGTTGCCTTTTTTGAATTTTTCATCGTTTCATCTGCTCTCATACATTTAAGCAAAATGGTGTTCTAGAGTGTCATCATCGTAGATATGTCAATACAAGCTTAGCATTATCGCATCAATGATCTATGCCTTTACCATTTGGTCATTTGCTATGTATACATTAATCTATCTTATTAACAAGCTTCCCTCAAAATCTCCTATATATTTTTCTGAATATTACTTTGAATATATTGCTTAAAGTTATCTTTTGTACATTGTCTGCATTCACTTATATACAATTCAGAGGAGATAAAAAAGGAAAAAAAAGGAGACTAGCATTGCATATTATGTGTTCTAATTAAGCTCCCTAATTGACTCTTATATCACAATTAATTACAATATGCTTGGTTTTGTTATGGTGAACATGATTGTCAATGTTAATAGTAGTTTTATTATCGAAGTAGAGTTCATTGTTTTTGGCGTGCAATGCACAATTCTTTTAGCAAAATCTTCAACCACAATAGTTCACAAATTCTATGTGCTATTGTTTTAAACTCAATTTTAGCAGTCGATCTAGATACCACAGATTGTTTCTTCTCTAAGTAACTAAATTTCTTCCAACGAAAGTGCAAAATTCCGACGTTGATCTTTTATTGTCAATTGAACTTTCATAATTAGCATTTGTATAGGCTTCAATTTGAAAGTGATGATTCTTTGAGAAGAGAAAACCTTTTCTAAGTGTGCCTTTAAGGTATTGTAGAATTTTCAAAACTGCTTTCATATAAGTTTCGCAAGAGGAGTAGATGTACCAATTGACTACACTCTTAGCAAATGTAATATTCGGTCTAGTATGAGACAAGTTTATTAGCTTACCAACCAATCTTTGATAGTGACCTTTGTCAAGTGTGGCACTTTCCACTGCACTTCTTAAGTTGTGTTTTGGATCAATTGGAGTTTCTACTTGCTTGCAACCATGCATTCTTGTTTCTTAGAGTAGATCTAAGACATACTTTCTTTATGATAGAAATATCTCTTTCTTCGATCTTGCAACCTCAATGTCCAAAAAATATTTCAACCTTCCCAAATCCTTGATCTCGAATTCTTTGGCAAGCATTTTCTTTAGTTTGTGAATCTTATCAATATCATTGCTAGTAAGAATGATGTCATCCACATAGACAATTAAGATTATGATACTCTCATTTTTAGAGTGTTTGTAAAACATAGTATGATCACCATGATTCTGTGTACTCAAAATGACGAACAACCTTTGTGAACCTTTCAAATCATGCTCTAAGTGATTGGTTTAGATCATACAAAGACTTCTTCAACTTGCATACATTCTTATGTTCGTCAACGCTTGCTGAGTTAGCGTCACCCGACGTGACGTGATTCGCGGAAACGGATGGCATGTCGTACGGGTGGAACGGACAGAACAATGGCGTAGTGACACGTGACATGACGTGTTGACCAATTTTCAAACTCGGATTGAACGCCGTGCTAACATGTGGCACGTTTTTTTGTCTCCTCACACGCAACGTAACATGATTCGTTTTCCGTGCTTGCATGGTGTTTGCGTGGCTTGCCCAGTCAGCTCCTCTGCCTGCGTAGCATGCCACGTGGTAGTTTCTGATTGGTAATGCGTTAAAAATTCATAAAAATTTCAAAAATTATATTTTCACCGCTTTTAATTAAAAAAATTATATTTTAATATTTTTGGCTAAAAAAAATACTATTTATTGAATAAAATAAGTAAATATTAAGTAAAAAAGTATGTTAATGACTCTATTTTCATAGTCATCAAACATGCAAACCAGAGTCAAGTAAAATTTTCTTTGAGATGGGAGTACGGCCTTATCTTGCTACTAAAGTGAAAGATCCATTTGTAACTTTAATTTTCTATTTTCCTGAATAAGGAATATATGAAACAAAAAAATTAAAATGATTTCTCATATGATCTAAAGTACTAGAATCAATAACATAGATTTTGTGAGAGAAGCAACATTCAAATTTCTAAAGTAAATCATGACTCCGAAAAATAATAATGATATTGGGGTTAAGGTAAATAAGGTAGAAATAAAATGAGTAACAAACAGGTTAGGAATTCAGCAATGAAGAAGTCTTCTTTACTGCAATGCATTCTATTTTTGACTCAAAAAACAGGGTATAAAATGACAGTAATTTCCGCAATGAAGGCAGTTCAGTTTCTATGCAAAATATTATGTTTTGAATTTAAAAAAAGGGTAAAAAGTGAGTAATTTTAGTAATGAAGGCTGAAAAAACTGGGCACTTTTAAACGCAAAAATCAGAGTAAAATGAAGGCAATTTTAGCAGTAAAGGGTGAAAGAAAGTGTAGTATATTCTTGACGGTTAAGGCTTGAGAATTCGATCCCCAAAAAAGAGCCGAAAGCTTTGATACTATATAGATTTTTTTTAATATTACTTTGAATATATTGCTCAAATTATCTTTTCTACATTGCCTTTATACACTTATATACAATTCTAAGGAGATAAAAAAGAAAAAAATAAGACTAGCAGTGCATAGTATGTGTCTTAAATTAAGCTTTCTAATTGACTTCTAATATCACACAATTAGTTACATTATACATTTGTAATAATTAAAAGTTTCATTATTAGGACATCTTTTTTCACATTTCTCAATGATGTCTCACCTTATGAAGTGTTATTTAGCAAATTGCCTTCCTATAATATACTTCATGTATTTGGCACACAATGTTCCTCATGTTTGTGTGCATATTGTCAAAATAAACTAAAAGCTCGTTCCTCGGAATGTATGTGTCTTTGTAGGTTATGTTGCAAATCATAGTGGTTATTTGTGTCTTCACTTCCTACCTCAGAGTTTAAATTAGTAGAGATATCGTTTTTAATGAGCAAGCCTTTCCCTTTTCTTCCATTTCCTTGTCATCTGATTCTTTCTCAGTTCTTTCTATCCTTCAAATACCTTGTTCCATTCCTTTTTCACCTTCTCTGCCTTCTGAAAATTCTTTGCTTCCCGAGCATCATTCAGATCTTCTTTATGCACAAATGTTTTCATCTTCTGATCAATTAAAGTTGATATCCCCTTTTCCTGAGTTGTCTTGTCTTGTCAATGATCATTCCATGATTACTCGTGCTAAAGCAAGTATCTCAAAGCCTAAGGTTGTCTATATTGTAACCATTTTGCTTGTTCCTAAGAATTGGAAATTTGAAATTGTTATTCTTGAGTGGAAAGCTTCCATGTGAAGAGAATATGCTGCATTAATAAGAAATGTTACTTGGGAATTAGTTCCCTTGTCTCCAGGCAAGGAACCTATTAGCTGTAAATGGGTGTTTCAAGTTAAATTACTCTTTGATGATATGCTTGATACTCTAAATGGGTGGCTTCTTGTAAGAAGGGGTTGATTACTATGAGACTTTTAGTCTAGTTATAAAACCAACTACAATTCGTGTTCTCTGTCTTGCTCTCAATTTTAATTGACCATTATGTCAAGTTGATGTAAATAACGCGTTCTTAATTAGAGATTTAGTTGAAACAGTTTATATGTATCAGCTTCCTTGCTTTGAACAAGGAACATAATTGGTTTGCAAGTTTAAGAAAACACTTTATGGCCTTAAGTAGGCACCACGGGCATGGTATGCTAAGCTAAGTCAGTTTTGTTAACTATTGGTTTTGTTCATTCTCGATCTGATGCAAGTTTCTTCATCAAAATTGATAGTTCTTTGGTGCTTTTGGTTCTTATTTACGTTGATGATATTATTATAACCGGTAATAGTTCTGTAGCCATAGATGTATTTGTTAAGTAGTTTAAAAAGTCTTTTTCTCTAAAGGGTCTTGGTTCCCTTAAGTTCTTTCTTGGCATTAAAGTTCATAGATCATCTAATGGTATTCATTTTTGTCGGTTAAAGTACATTCGTGAGATAATTGCTGAGACAAACCTTCATGACAACAAGCATTCTGACATTCCTATGGCTACTGGCATGTTGTTAAGCAAACATGATGGTATAGCTTTGACTGATCATATTGTAGTATTGTAGGTGTTTTGTAATATTTGACCTTAATAAGGTCAGATATATCCTTTGCACTTAGTAAATTTTGCCAATTTATGGCTGCACCATTTGATAGTCACTGAATTGCTATAAAGAGACTACTTAGATATCTCAATGGCACCTCTCATCTTGGCTTGCAGCTGCTCAAAATTGATTCCCTTGATCTAACTGCTTATAGTGATGCAGATTGGGCTAGTTGCCTTGATGGTTGCAAGAGTATGAGTACTTTTTTTGTTTTTCTTGGTGGAGGTTTAGTTTCATGGAAATGCTCTAAGCAAAGAGTTGTCTCACGCTCCTCAGCTGAATCTGAGAATAGGGCACTTGCAGGTGTTACTTCAGAGTTGCTGTGGTGTCGTTCTTTATTGTCTGAGTTTTATGTTGCCATTCCTAAACCTCCTTTGGTGTTCTGCAATAGTAATAAGTGCCAGCAGCTTGCACACAACCCTATGCTTCATGCTTGAGTGAAACATATTGAATTAGACAAGAATTTTATAAGAGATCATGTCACCAAAGGTTCTCTGCCCATTTCTCATGTGTCATCTAAAGCTTATGAAAGTTTATAAGATATGGACCTAATTAACCTAAAGAGGGTGAATAAGTTATTTTTAATTTTTACTAATTTATAACTTAATAACCTAAACAAAGTGGCCAGATATGCAATCACGTGTAAGAATAAAGTGTGGAAATAAAATAATAACACGATATTTTTAGGTGGAAACAACTTAGGCCACAACCATGACCTAAGAGGAAAACCACCGGTCTCACCGGATCACCTAACTTTCCATTATAAAAATCAAATGTTCAAGTACAAACTCGATCTTATGTTACCCTCCTTAGGATACTGTCCTAATGTACTTTACTTACGAGTCCTTGTTCTGTTTTCACAGTTTTCAATATTAGAGTGAGCGGTTTTCAGACCAACGTTTTAATAAGTTCTTCGCTAATCAGATCATTCACAAATCAACTGGAAAATGGTTAGCACAAAAAAAAAATACAAGTGTTCGTGTGTGTTCTAAAATGAATTTAATAATGAATAATCTTAACTAGATGATTCAAAATATACGTCATTTAAATCAAATCAACTAGTAAATTTTAGATAAAAAAATTAAGCCCAAGTTCACTAAAAATAACTTTTTTAAGATTTAATAATTAAATCAAATAATCATCACGACTCATAAAATTATTAAATTTAAATTTATTAGATACTAACTAAGAAGCAGCTATATGAAGTTAAAATATTAAATAAATAGAATAATAAATATGAGAGTTTAAGAAATCAAATATTACTAAAATAAAGAAATTATGATAGTATTAGGTGATTACCTCTCACGCCTTTTTTTTTCTTTTCAACTTACTCTTTCAGCTGCCCTTTATGTCTTATATTTATTATACCTTTATTCTCCTTTTTCTGTCTCACCAATTAAGTTCTCATCTCTTATTCTTATTTATGATATCTCAGCCCCCATTCTAAAATATATGAATATATATATCTACACCTACTTCCAATCTAATATCTCTATGTTTTCTTCCCTGCTGCCGTTAGTTCTCCGTTCAATTTTTTTTCCCGGCAGTTTGCCGCACCAGTGGCTATATTTTTTTTTTCTGCAGCAGTTCGGCAGCTTCTCTTCTATATATTCAGTCGGCAGGTTTTGTTTTTAATTCAGCCACACTAATTCAACCTTGTTTTTAATTCAGCCACACACTAATTCAACCTTAATGTGTTTATATATATAGATAATAATAATGATCTAATAGTATTAGGGTTAAATATATTTTGGGCTTAATTTTTTAAAGCCCATTAAAAAACTTAATATTATAAAAAAATCATTTTTAAAACACATCTTAAAAATATTAAGACACATTTAAAAAATATTTAAACACATCTATCTAAGAGGTAACTAATTGATAATTTCATAAATTAATTCAAGTTTAAATAAATATTTTAGCATTAAAAATAATTTTAGATTTATGAGCATGTGCTATTAAATGCATGAATGTAATCCTGTCTGTCGTAGTTACCAAGGATATACCTGAAATATAATTATTTGGAACTCGAGTATTTGTTTGGTTTTTCTTGATAGACTTGATAGCAGACTTAAAAACAAATATATAGATAAATATTTGTCCACGAAAATAGCAACACTCATAATCCTTATAGTTTAGTTTGCAGATTTACTCATTGGAACTTTAGGCACTACTCAGTTTCAGTCTCTTCGTACCAAATTGTTTTATGTTTTAACCCTTCTTGAATTACCTTCTAAAAATATAAGCCTATTGGGATTTTCGGTTGCTAATACTCAGCTAAAAGAATTTTACTAACGGTGCAAGTCTGGGGCAATTATTTGGATCTTAATGGACATTTTTAACTTATAAAACCTGCTCTGGGTTTGAACTATCACAATGCAATCTATATTTTGTTTTACATAGATCATAAGAGTATTTTTCCTATCGGCTATCACAACTACTATATTATGACACGTTCCTCAAATCATACTGCTTTTCCATGAAGAATGGAAGCTCTTGTTGGTTTATTAGTTACTACTAAGAGACTACCGTTGTAATGCTCTGCTAAACTCCTGTTTATTTCATTTGCAGGGCATGAAAAGACCTTTTCAAGCAATGAGGGACTTAGACCTGGATGAAGTTGTAGCCAACATTGTTGGAAAGATAAAATGACCATCAGTTGCATATGCAAATGAGTTTCTCTGATTGCATCAACAGTCTTTTTGTGGCATTTCCTGATGTTTTTGGCTTTTCTTGTCTTTACAGTCAATTGCTATCTCTGGTTATTGATCTGTTGGTGCTATTTAAGCAGAAGTGCATAGATGTATCTACACAGACATGTCTTTTTTAAATTTTGTTAAAAGGTGGCTCATTTGACTTGTCCAGGCAGATATCGCCTTATGCTGCTGATCAAACAGCATTACTCTGAATTTTGTGATATGTTTTTTTGACATTGTTGGTTAAAGCCTAACGGTACATTTAAACGTCAAAAGCTATTCTCTTTTTGGTAAAGTGTTTCCTATTTTATTTGTGATTTAGGGTCTTTTTGCTTGTGTTATTATTAAAAGTCGCTTCAGATAAAAGTGGTTTTAAGAATAATCTGCTTTTGTTAGCCAGCACAAAAAAAATGCTATCTGATCCTTGAAAATGCCTTTGACAATTTCTTTTTTTATTTTGTTTGGCATTGAAGTACTCTTGGAAGCACTATTATAGGTCTCAAAATTTGGTTTATTAAATATCATAATGCTATTGTCTACCATGTAATTGGCGAATTATGTGTGTTAAACCTTATAAGAATGTTTTAGTTTTATTTTGTGTAATAAAATTCAAATGAAATAAATTCGTTTGTTTCAAAAATTGTGTCCATTCTTTAAATTTATCATTAAAAAAAATTAGGTTAGAAATCTTTCTTAGAGATATCTACTATGTTTTTTAAGAGCTAAATGTTGATACACAATAGGAGTAGGATCAATTTCAACTACAAATAACCATGAGAGATGTTGAAGATAGGTAGAAAATGATGAAAGATTATACAATGTCAATCATTGGTAATGTAATTTCCGGAATACAATTACAAGAGGCTGTAAGTAATTATGAATTGAAAAAGATTCATTATTCTTTGTTGCCTTCCTTTTAAGGTGTCCCTAATGAAGACTCTTTGCATTTCGTTCGAGAATTCTTTACTATTGTCCAAATCTTTCCACTACATGCAATTAATGAAGATCAACTTGGGGTTTTTCTTACACCTTCAAGAATAAAGCTTTGTCATGGTTCATTACTCTACAGGTTCTCTAAAAACATGGGAGGTAGTATATGAAATTTTCATGGGTAGTTTCTATTCCCATGAAAAGACTGTTGATCTAAGGATGAAGATAGCAACATTTTCTCAAATGTATGAAGAGTCCTTTCATGAAGCTTGGGAACGATTCAAACTCCTTTTCATTCAATGTCATAATCATAGCTTTCCATTGCAACTACAAAACCAATTCTTTTATGATGGATTGACACTACAGAGTCAATACATGGTTGATAATGCTGTTAGAGGTGCTGTGGGAGAAAAAAACTGCAGAGGAAACCTATAATCTTTATGAGCTATTGGGTTCTAATTCCCAACAAAGAAGTGCTAGATGGATAGCAAAAGTCAATGAAGTTGGCTCTGATAATGAGATAACCTTGCAACTTATTGAATTGACTAAACAAGTGCAACTTCTCACTACCCACCAAATGCCAAATCAAGAGGTGTGTGAAGTGTGTTTTTCAATTGGGCATGGTACTCATAATTGTTCAAATACTTGTGATTCTAGTGTCGATGCCATGGAGGAAGGCAAATCATTTCAAAGATATCATCCAAATACCTATAATCACCCTAACCATCATTGGAAGCAAAATAATTACCCAGCCTACACCCAATGTCCAAACCAATCTTTTAAGCAAACCTTAGAGGATAGCTTGAATGCTTTTATTCAAATTAGTCGTGACAACCAATTGATGAATAATCAAAGGTTGAACACCATGGAGGCTTCGGTTAAAAGGATTGAATCTAAAGTTGGATAACTGGCTGAACAAATGTAAAAAAAAGAACCAGGAAAGTTGCCCAGTCAACCAGAACAAGCAAAGGATGTAAGAACCCTTCGAAGTGGTAAGGTAGTCAATATCAGTTTACCTGAAATCTCTAACGATTTATCTTGTAGTTTAGTTAACAAAGAAGGTGATATTCTAGTCTCACAAAAAGGAGAAATAAGTGTTAAACTTAAGAAGCCTTCTGAAAAAACTCATTGGAGAGTCATCTAACATCCCCAAAATTCAAAAGACAACAAAACCACACCAGCTGCAAGTACCTTTTCCACACCAGTTAAAAGAATCCAAACAAGATAAGCAATTCTATGATCTTTTTAATATGTTCTCTAAAGTAAATATCAATTTACCATTATTAGAAGTGATCATGAATGTACCCTCATATGCTAAGTTTTTCAAAGAGTTGAACACTAAGAAAATGAGGTATGAACGAGTAGTAGTATCAAAAATTTCTAGCACTGTACTTCAGCACAAACTACCCCTAAGTTGAAAGACCCTGAAAGTTTTATTATAAACATAACTATAGGGGATAGGAAGGTTGCTAAAGCAATGCTTGATTTAGGTGCTAGTATAAATTTGATGCCCTACTTTATATTCTTACAGCTCAATCTAGGAGATTTAAAACCCACAACTATGTCCCTTCAACTTGCAGATAGATCTCTTAAGTATCCAAAGGAAATAGTTGAGGATGTGTTGGTACAAGTAGACAAACTGATAATACCTATTGACTTTGTGGTTCTGGATATGCAAGAAAATCCAGCATTGGACAGAGAGCACACAATATTGTTTGGTAGACCATTTATGGCAACTACTAAAACTATTATTTATGTCCAAGATGGAAATTTGACAATGACAATCTTAGGAGAGACTGTTCATTTTAAAGTTTTTGATTCTTCACCTTTTCCTTCTATTTCTGCCATCGATGAAATATTCGATGTTGACCCTTTGTAATCTTGTCCAAAGCACCTTTTTCCAAACCAGAATAGAAGACAAGCTTGAAACTGTTCTTACACTTGAAGAGGTCGAAGAAGATTTAGATGAGGAAATTAAAGGGTACCTTGAACGACTAGACAATGATGAAGTAATGACAAAATCTAGTACGCTTTTAAATCTATCCAGTTCTTCATCTAGTAAAGAGGCCAATCCACCTGAACTTGAACTCAAAGACTTACCTGAGCACTTAAAATATGTGTTTTTGGGAGAAGGAGAAACTTATCCAGTGATAATTTCTTCAACCTTAACCAAAACCCAAGAAAAAGAACTTATCAAAGTGCTTAAACAGTTTAAGAAATCTATAGGTTGGAGTATCAGGGATATAAGAGACATTAGTCCTACAATGTGTATGCATAAGATCAACTTGGAGGATGGTGCTAAACCTGTACGAGAGGCCCAAAGAAGACTAAACCCAAATATACAAGAGGTAGTTAAGAAAGAAATTCTTAAATTGTTAAAAGAAGGAATTATCTATCCTATTGCGGATAGTAAGTGAGTTAGTCCAGTGCAAATGTTACCAAAGAAATCTGGGATAACATTTGTTAAAAATGACAAAAGTGAATTAGTGCCCACTATAATAATCACTGGATGGAGAATGTGTATAGATTTTAGGAAACTAAATTTATATACTAAAAAGGATCACTTTTCTCTTCCATTCATTGATCAAATGTTGGAAAGATTAGCTGGGCACATATTTTAATGTTTTTTAGATGGATTGTCTGGATATTATCAAGTACCCATAGTATCGGAAGATCAGGAAAAGACCACATTTACATGTCCTTTTGAGACATTTATTTTTCGAAGAATGCCATTTGGATTATGCAATGCCCCTACCACTTTCCAGAGATGCATGATATCTATTTTCTCAGACATGGTGGAAAAATTCATTAAGATTTTCATGGACGATTTCTCTGTCTTTGGGAACTCATTTGATGATTGCTTACATAAATTGACTTTGGTTTTAGAAAGATGCATTGAATGCAATCTCACCCTTAGTTGGGAGAAAAGTCATTTTATGGTTCAACAAAGGATAGTTTTAAGACATAATTTCAAACAATGGTATTGAAGTTGATAAGGCAAAAGTTGAATTGATATCCAAACTACCTCCCCCTACATCTATCATGGGGATAAGAAGCTTCTTAAAACATGTAGGATTTTACAGACGATTTATTAAAGATTTCTCTAAAATAAGTCGTCCCTTATGTAACTTGCTATCAAAAGATGTTTATTTTGATTTCAACAATGACTGTCTTATTGCCTTTAATACCTTGAAAGAGAAACTAACATCTACCCCTGTTATTATGGCACCAAACTACCTTTTGAAATCATGTGTGATGCTTCTGATTATGCTATAGGAGCAGTCTTGGGACAAAGAATGGATAAGAGTTTGCATGTCATCTACTATGCTAGCAAAACACTCAATGATGCCCAAATGAATTATAACACCACTGAAAAAGAATTCTTGGCTCTAGTGTTTCTTTAGACAAATTTCGGTCTTATTTACTAGGATCTAAAGTGATTGTGCATTCGAATCATGCTGCTTTAAGATACCTATTAAGTAAACCAAATGCCAAGCCAAGATGAATCAGGTGGGTCTTACTCTTACAAGAATTTGACTTAGAAATCAAGGATAAGAAAGACAGTGAAAACTTAGTAGCTGACCATTTGTCTAGGTTGATTTCTGACTTCAATTCTCTTAAAAATGAGAGTAATGAAGATATAGTAGAAACCTTTCTTGATGAACAGTTATTTTCAATAGGTTCGAACCCATGGTATACTGATATTGTAAACTATCTTGCCACTGGTGTTTTGCGACCTAACACTTCATATCAGGACAAGAAAAGGTTTTTAAAAACTATTAAGGACTATTTTTGGGATGACCCTTATTTATACAAGATTGGTCAAGATCAAGTCATCCGAATATGTGTACCTAAAGAAGAACATAAAAGCATTCTAACTTTTTGTCATGGACTTCATTGTAGGGGGCCATTTTGGTGGTGAAAAGATAGCCCGTAAGGTATTACAATCTAGTTTCTTTTGGCCCACTCTTTTTAAAGATGCTCATATGTTTTGTGCACAATGTGATAGATGTCAAAGAACAGGAAACATAAGCAAAAGAGATGAAATGTCTTTGACATCTAATTTAGTTGTTGAACTCTTTGATGTATGTGGGATTGACTTTATGGGTCCTTTTCCCCCATCCAATGGTTTTCAATATATTTTGGTTGCTGTGGATTATGTATCCATGTGGGTAGAAGCTATCCCCACTAAAACCAATGATGCTAATGTTGTTGTTAAATTCTTGAAGGATTTAATATTCAGTAGGTTCGGAACGCCTAGAGCTATAATAAGTGATGCAGGTAGCCATTTTTGTAACAAGATCTTTGACGAAGTACTAAATAAGTACAACATCACACATAAAGTAGCTACTCCATATCATCCTCAAACTTCTGGTTTAGTGGAAGTAAGTAATAGGCAAATTAAGGGAATATTGGAACACACTGTGCGTCCTTCAAGGAAGGATTGGGAATTTAAGTTAAATGATGCCTTATGGGATTATCGCACCGCTTACAAAACACCTATTGGGATGAGCCCTTACCTGTTAATATTTGGGAAAGCGTGCCACCTTCCAGTTGAACTTGAACACAAGGCTTATTGGGAAATTAAAGAGTTAAACATGGATTTAGATAAAATAGGAGAAAAATGGTTACTCCATCTTAATGAGTTGGAAGAAATTAGGAATGAAGCCTATGAGAATGCCAAATTATACAAAGAGCGTACTAAGCGCTATCATGACAAGAGGCTAGTTCCTAAGACTCTTCATTCTGGAATGAAAGTTCTTTTATTTAACTCTCGTTTGAGATTGTTTCCAGGAAAGCTGAGATCAAGATGGGATGGACCATTCAAAATAGTTCAGGTATTTACACATGGAGTAATAGAACTATTAGATTCCAAGATACAAAAAAAACATTCAAAGTCAATGGGCATCGTGTGAAACCTTATTTAGAAGAATCAAACAACATTGTTGAAATGGATTGCATTTGGCTGAGTAACCCTTAGCACCATAAATTTACGTCTTGCTAAGACGTTAAACTAAGCGCTGGATGGGAGGCAACCCATCATTTTAGGTAATTTTCTTTTATTTGTTTTATTTATTTAATTTCTATTGCTTATTTTAGTTTAATTACATGTGAATAATTTTAAAAATTTTAAAACTAAAAATATTTGTTGAGATATTAGAAGTTCACAGTGATATGTCTGTGTGCACTTTATTGATGAATATGATGGATATACCTACATTTCTCCATTACTGCTTGCACATTCTTAGGAAATAGGTAATCTTTCTTCTCTTTTCTCTTTATCTTTAATTTACAGTTGTTACATTGAGGATAATGTAAGTTCTAGGTTGGGGGTGGTGAAAAGTTACCATACTTTAAAAACATTTTAACAATTTAAAGAAAAATATAAAAAAATATAAAAAAATATAAAAAAATATAAAAAAATATAAAAAATAATAAAAAATTATTTTCTTTGTTTGATTTAGTAATTTAGTAATTTTAGAATTAATTTAAAAAAAATTCACAAAAATTTATCATTTCTTTAAATCAAATTTAAGTAAATAGTTAAGTCTTTTATACTGTTAGATTAATTTTTGAAAACATATCATGAAATATTTTGTAATTGTTTTTGGTAATTAGTTAGTTTTTGTCATAACTAGTATTTCTTGATAAGATGTGGAAATTATATTAAACCCAAAATCAGTGTTTATGAATTTTTTTAGTGGATACTACCTTTGAGAGATATAATTTGAGCCTAATTTCCTTTATTCAGAGTGAAATATATATTTTTTCTACTCCAAACACATTTCTTATTTCTTCAAATTTTTAGATGATCTCTATAGGTATTAGCATTGAATGTATGAATTTTTTTCTCATCTTAATAGAGTATCGTATATTTTTTTTATTATTTTTGCTTAGATTAAATGATTTGAGTAGAAATTGATAATATATGCTTATATCTCATTCATGCATGATTGCTACAAAAAAGAGAGACATATTTGGGGTTATCTAAACCAAAATCAAACAAAAAAGCCATAAAATTAACCACTCACCAAAATCCTAAAAAATGTACAATCTATACATGGATTGACTCTCTAAAAAAATACATATATTGAAAAATATCTTCAGGAAAAAAAATATAGAGAGATAAAAAATATATAGTATCATCTACATACTATAACCCACATTGCCTACAAAGTTGTGAGTAAAGGCTAATTACAAAAGAAATATATAGGAAGTAATTTCCTAAAAAGTCATTGCACTTTCTTCATTTGTAAAAGGCATATATCTTGAAATTCTTTCTTAATGAATTTGATTTATGCATGAAAATAATTTTTATATATGATATCTTTATAATTTATACATTCGATTCCTTTCACGAGATCAATGTTAAAATAACACTTTGAGCCTTTATCCTTTATACATATGCGAACATATTAGTTCATTTTTATACATCAACTCTTTCACATATAAATTAGTATGAGTGTTTGAACCCATAGGATTCAGTGTTTTGAGATTATTGACAAATGAGGTATAAAGTCGAAGCAAACGCGGATTCTTGACACTGAAATTGGGTAAAATTAAATTGATACATTTTTTATATGAAATATGAAAATGATTTCCGACTAATTATTATAAATAAATCATGATTGTTTAAAGAGATTAAAATAACTTATGCTTGAGATTTTAATTATGATCTTAAAGGACATTAAAAAGTATGATATATTTTTGTGATATGTTCTTTTCTTTTTAAAAATTAATTTTTGATTTTGTTCTAATTTTAGTTTTTGAGTTGATTGTTTTTATTATTTCTTTTAATTTTTACATTTAGTTCAATATTTGTGGGTATCATTACTGAAAACCCTGAAGAGACTCAAACTCGTCCACTAGGGTAACCTAGGGGTTTAAAGGCTTGTTACATAGGCTAAATGCAACCGTGTCAATCCACAGAAGTGATTTAGGATAGTTTAATTTTTAGTTTTTATCGCTTCTCTTGCTAAGGGACTAGCAAGAAGCTGGTTGGGGGTTGTGATGAGTGCTCAAAAAGCACTAAAATTACCATGATTTTATGCACATTAATTGATTAAAAATATATCTATTTATATGATTTTATCATATATTTATATAAATTTGTCCTTTTTCGGAATCACGGGTATTTTTATTGTTTTTCAGGTATTTTTGCTTAAAAACATAACTTAAAGACTCAAAGAGGAATACTGGAGACAATACATCACAAATATATTAATAAATAAATGAGGAAACGTCAACAAATATGGAAAAATTGGACAAAACGGGTCAAAAAGGAGGAAAACGTGCAAGGAGCCACCCAGCTTGCATGCGCCAGCTCCCCCTCCCGCGCGCGCCTTGCCACTTTCCACGCGCGCCAGTGCCTAGTCCTGCGCGCCCGCGCCCATCTGCGTGCACCGCCGCCCCACGTCATGCTGACATCATCAATGACGTCATCAATCACTACTCCACGTTTCCACCATTTTTAACATTTTTTCACCCACTTTTATTCCCATCCTCGCCTATAAATACCCCCATTCTCTTCACTTCTTATCACACCTCAAAACACATCTCCTCTTCTCTTTCTTTCTCTCATTTCTTAGTTTTTAAGCTTTTCTTAGTTTCTTTCTTAGTTTTTAGTTTTTCTTAGTTAGTTTCTCTTAGTTTTAGAGTTCTTCTCTTTTTGAGAAGAACTAGTTATGTTTTTGTAATTTATTTGCTTTTTGATACAATAAATGGGAGTGCAAATTTCGTTTAGAGGTTTTCCAACAATGGGAATAACATCGAAGTACTGTAAGGATTTTATTTTCTTTGCAGTTATTTTTATGCTTTATTCTTACATGTTATATTTAATTTGTCTGTGATTAAATTTAACTCTGCTGGCTGTTTGTAAACATGATATAATAATAACGTTGTTATACTTGCGAAATATTAAATAAGTAAAAATCTCTAAAATGAATTGATTTTATTTTTATTCAAGATTTTATATTAAGAATGTTAGAGAGAAATATATTATTTTTCATTACAAACTTAAATCTAAAAATTAGATTTTAAGGTTTAGTTATCCGGTCTAATTTAGAGTAGTGCTCTTTTATTTGTTGGTACAATCGCCCGGTAGTTAGAGTGAAGCTCTATTTTAAAAGTTTTTATAAGAATTATTATGTGAAAATGTATTGACAACATGTTTTCAGTAGTGGTTTTAAAACTTAAAAGTTAGTACTCGAATAATTAAATTCTTAGGTTTAATTTGGAGACCTTGAATAAAGTTTAAATTGTCTAACCCCACCAAAGGTGGCATTTAAATGTTTCATTTTCAATCTCTTAGAAAAATGAATTAATTTAATTAACCAAATTAGTTATCAACCCCACTCATAGGTGTTAATTGATTTGTTTAGTTAACAAAGAATATCTAATCCCACCAAAGGTGGTATTCATATAAAAAAGAGAGTATCAATAAATATTAATTTATATCTTTAATAACCTAAATAATATGAGCAAGCATAATTAACTTAGTTATTATATCCATAAATACTCAACTATTATAAATAATAAAATTTGCATAAACATTTATTGAATCTGTATATATGTTTATTTTTATGTTATTAGATTAGAAACACAAAAACCAAACTATCGTGACATGATGTTTATGATTTAATTTCGTTTTTAAAAGTTTGAATAATAAATTATAAACCACATATATTCCTTCCTTAGATCGACCTTGGGAGTATACTTATCATTTTCTATGAAATGATTCGTGCACTTGCGAGAGTTTTATAAATATAAAACCAAAGTATTGGTAGAATCGGCGATGCAGATTTTCGCTCATCAATAGCCAACCTATGGGTTTTACTACTGGTTCCAATCAAACATTGGGTGCCACAATGGAAGAAAAAATGTGCCTTGATGGATAAGCCTTGTGCTGCATTATGTGGGAGATTTTTAGTTGCCACGGCCTATGAACCAAAACTAGGACTCCAAATTTTCAATAGTATTTTGCATATGAATGGGTCCTAATAGTCTAATATGTTATTTGAGACCTAAAACGAATCTAGAGCAACTTGTGAGGGATTTTTCACATCCAAGGAGAGAAGATAAGCCATTCTAGATATTCGAGAGCCCTTTGAAGATCAAGATTACACACTTTTAGAGAAGGAAACATCATCCAATCCATTTTTGATATTTAGGTCTAATTAAGAATCTTTTATTTCTAGATTCTTCTTCTTCTTTCCTAGGATGAATGATTATTTTAATCTGATCATGGATGTTAATCTAAGCATGTTTGGCTAATTTTATTATGGTAATTTTGCTTTGTTGCCCTGGTTGATTTGATTGTTTAGGTGAATATTTTTATAATTAATTAAAAAAAGATTGTTTTTTATTCAATTTTTTTGTTGCAAGATTCATTTACGAATAATTTATTGTCTTTTTATTCTTCATAGATAGATTGAAAATTTGAGAATTAAGTTTTAGACACATCATATAGATATAATTTGAAAATTTGAACAAGAGTTTAAATTGCTGATTTGACCATTAAATTGATTTTAAGTGATTGCAATTTTCTTGGGCATAATAATAAGATCTTTTAGTTGATCATTCTAATCAAAGGACAATAATTAGTTGATTAAGAAAGAAAACAATCCTTGACCTATAAGTTTTCATATTTCAAAGGAAAACAAATAATCCAAGTTTATATGCATGTTCACATTAATTCATCTAAATCATTCAAAAAAGAATGGTTAAATAGCTAAACCTCCAATAAATCCTCCATTAATTTTTCAAATTTCTTGATTTCTTGTTGAGTTGAGCTGATATTCAATTATTTTTTCTTCTTTTAGGATTTTTGACCCAGTCATCTTGATAGAGTGTTTAAGTTTAATTTTCTATTTAATTGTTCGTTTAAGATTTTAAGAAGAGTAAAAACTTATCTAAAACCACTACAATTCCTTGAGGGGCCGACCTTACAAGTATACTTGTCTTAAACAAAAAGTGACTAGTGCACTTTAATAAAACAATTTGCATCAATATTTTGGCCCAGTTGCCAAGAAATTGGCATTTTAGATTGTTTAACAAACTTCTTAAAAACTCATTATTAATTTCTTTGCTAGTTTAGTTGTTCATTTTCTTTTTTCTTTTGTGGCTTTTATTTTTATAGTGCTCAATTTAGTGGTAAGTTAGCTATTACCTTCATCTTCATTTTTCTTGTTGGTGTATGCAAAGTAAGAGATATTTGAGAAAGGAAATCACACCTTTTGTTAACAAAATCCATAGCATTAAACATCTTCCAAGAAAACTAGATGTTGACACTTAGGATGAGAAAAAGGAACCTTAAGTGAAAGTAAGCATGTGTAATGCTCTACTTTCTGCACATAGCTAGTAGACCCAGGTAAGAATTATGAAGTGAAAACTATTCATTATTCTATGTTGCTTTCATTTTGCGATATTCCTCATGAGGATTCTTCAAATTTCATTAGAGATTTTTATGCTACTATACAAACATTTCCACTTTATGGATTTAATGAGGATCAACTTAGGATGAGATGTTTTCCATACACACTCAATGATAAAGCTAAGTTTTAGGTCATAACTCTACCACCAGACTCCTTAACTACATTGGAGTTAGTCTACAACAAGCTTATGTGTATGTTTTATTCCTATTAGAAGACTATTGACATAAGGAAAAAAATTTCCACATTCTCACAAATGGATGGAAAGCCTTTCCATAAAGCTTAGGATAGATTCAAGCTCTTTTTGACTCAATGCCCACACCATCATTTCTTGCAGCAACTATAGAACTAGTTTTTCATTATGGGTTAACACTATAGTTTCAGTGCATGATTGATAACGCTATAGATGGAGTTATGAGAGAAAATATAGTAGAGGAGACTTATGAGATAAATGAGATGTTGGGTGCTAATTTCAACCAAAAGAATGGTAGTGGAGGAATAATATGAGTCAATGAGATAGGCTGTGGAAACAAATGACTATACAACCCACATAATTGAGAAAGAAAGCCAAGAATATGCCAAATTAGAAGGTATATGAAGTCTATGATACATATGGGCATGGTGTTAATGTTTGTTCTTTTATGGATGATTCTTATGAAGTGCCAGTTAGGAAGCTAATCTTATGTAGAGGCACGTGATGAGTGCTTAAAAGCACTAAATATTACATAATTTATTTGAACTTTAAGTCCAAAATAGAATGGTATTTACATATAGGTATGTTTTTTCATTTTTTAGTTAATTTTAGCTTCAAATTAATTAAGAAGATCAATACATGAAGAACCATACCGAAAAGCACTCAATTGTAAACAAGAAAACTACATGGATAAGATATGTAATCCTTACATATAAACCATCCAATCTTGTAAGGGGGAGAAACAAAAAGAAGTTGAAGAAACACAATTTAATGCATGTTGTGAGGGTTCTTTCAAGTGTGCTGCGGTGGAAATGCCTTGGATCGTAATTGAAACACATAGCATATTGTCGCAAGTTGTGCCAATGGAAAATGTATGCCATGGCGTCCCACCTTATGGTTCACTATTCTCTCCTTTTTGTAGCATTTTTCTACCTATATAAATCATTGCTATTGTAAAAGACACAGCAACCAACAACATTTTATGAGTTTTGAAAACAAATTCTCTTTGAGAATTTTTTTATAGTTTGAAGTTTAAAATTTTCTTAGTTTAATGTAGTAGTTCGGTCAAATAAATAGTATTGACAAATTGTTTTGGAGGGTTTTTAGATACAAATCAGTACTGAAACTTTGTACATAGAAAGATACTCTTGAGGTATAAAATTTTAAATATATTCTTTTATTTTTAGAATAATTTTATTTGCTATTCTAAATGATATTTTTAATATTCTACTCATTTACAAAATTTAAGCATGTTTGGCTAAATATACTTTGAGATATTAGTTATCTTTTTATGGTTATGAAATATTAACTTAGGTAAACATGCTTATAAAATAAATTGATTTTTATTTCTTCATTCAAGAATTTTATAAAGCTTATGACAAGAAATATATTTATGACATACTTTTCATAGTATGTTTAAAATATGAAAGTTAGATTTATAATATAATTCTTTAGATTGGATTTAGAATTATTTTCTATTTAAAATATTTTTCACAAAGATTTATTATTGAAAAAATATATTGAGAACATATTTTTTTGTAATAGATTTAAAATCTAAAATATAATTCTCAAATATGTTAATCTTAAGTCCAACTTTGACATCTTGAATGAGAGTCTAAATTATTTACACCACCATAATCGATGATTTAGACGGTTTTCTATTTTCTTAGAAATAAAACATAATTTAATATTAATCAATTGATAAGCCTTACCTACATATATTAGTTGGTTTTTATTAACAAAGAATTTGAGTCCTACATAAGCAAATTTTCGTATAAAAAAGAAAAAAATAGTAATATTAATTTATATCGTTAGTAACCTAATTAATGTTAGCAAAACTAATACACTAATTATTATATCAAACAAATTCTCCATTGAATGATTAAATATTTATCTATATACTATTTGTTCTATTAAATATATCTTTAAATTTATGTCATTAGAATAGGATTTTAAAAAATCAAAACAATTGTGGCAGAATGTTTAGGTTTAGTTTTCATTATTAGGAATTTTTTTAATTATTTAAAAACTACTAGTTCTTCTTCAAACCGATCTTATAAATATACTTATCACATACAAAACTTGTGAATCAGTACCAACCTAGACCCAAGAATGATCCCTTTTCCAACACTTATAATCATGGATGGCAAAATCACCCTAACTTTTCATTAAAGGAAAACACTAATCCATCTTTTACCCAAAACCAAATGCAAGGCCTGGATCGAAACCAACATTTCTCTCCCAATCAACCTAATAGGCCAATCTTAGAGGAACACTTGAAAGCCTTTGTTCATGTTAGTAGAGATAAGTAGATTAAGTACAATGTGAGGTTGGATTCCTTAGATACCTTTATGAAAATGGTGGAAGTTCAAGTGGGGTAGCTAGCTTAGCATATGCAGATTCAAAAGAAAGGAAAGCTCACTAGTCCAATAAAACAAGAAAAGGCAATCATAGTCCTTCAAAGTGGTAAAATGGTTAATAAAATTTTACTTGAGATTTCTAATTACTCACCATCTAGTGCACGTAATATGGGAGTTCGAAATATAGTTTCTAAAGAATGTGGTAAGACAAGTGCCAAACATGATGAGCCTTCTGAGAAAAGAAATGGGGAGTCAATTGACCCTTCCAAGTTATATAAGTCATCAAAACCAGTCACCCATACCATTCCCACACCGGTTGAAAGACTCAAAGTAAGCTAAGCAATTTTTTAATCTTTTTGTTATGCTTTCTAAAGTTTAACATAAATATTCCTTTTGTTAGATGTTATCAAGAATTTACCCTCCTATAGAAAGTTCTTCAAGGAAATAAACAATAAAAAGATGAGGTACAAGCTTAATGAAAGAGTTATGGTCTATTCTTCAACATAATCTACCCCTAAATTTAAAAACCCAAGAAGTTTTATAATTAACATTACAATGGGAGATAGGATGGTAGCTAAACCCATTCTTGATCTAGGTGCTAGTATTAATTTGATACTTTATTCTATTCATTTGTAGCTAGGTTTGGTAGAATCGAAACCTACAACAATGTCCCTTCAACTTGCAGATACATCTATTAAATATCTTATGAATACTTAAAAGCACTTAATATATTATGATTTTATGTACTAAAATATGGAAAAATAGATTTTCATTTGTATAATTTTATTATCTTTTATAAAAAATATCTTTTTGGAATCACGAGTATGATTTATTTTATTAGGTATTTTAGCTTATAAATGATTTAATTAATCAACATTCAAAGAATAGTACCTAAAATTAATTCATTACAACAATGTAGTTTAAAAGATTTACATATGTAAAGCTTATATATGTTCCAAACTATTGAAAAGGTTTAAAAGAAAATAGGGGTTCTAGTTGTACATAAAGACGTGGACTACAATATGGAAATAATATGTGCCACAATGTGAGTGAAGTGGATTATGGAAAAAGCGTGTACATCTATCTCATGTCGTAGAATGGTAATAATGTGTGCTATGGCGCTCGACCATTTGGTCCACTTTTTCCTCTCTTTATAGTGTTTTCTAAAGTTATATAAAGAATCCCATCTTCATTATTAAAATCATCTCTTTCATCCCGCAAATCTCCTCTAATTGAATTCTTAGTTTCTTCTAGTTTTTCTTATCATAGTTTTAAAGTTCTTCTCTCAATTTGAGAGTTGAACATAGTTTATATAGTAGTTCTACTTTCAATTCAATAAGTAGTATTTCCAATTCTATTTGGAGGTTTTCCAAAAATAGAAATAATATTGAGATTCTGTAAGAATACACTTAAGGTATAATTTAAATGTATTCTTTTCAAATTATCTTTATGTATTGTTTTACATGCTATGTTTGATTTAATGATAATTTATTAAATTAAGAAAATCTAGTAAAAAATAAAATGGTATATTAGTAATATTGTTGTCATTGTGAAATATTAAAGTAGGTAAACATTTTTATAAAATAAATTAAGTTTTATTTGTTCATCAATATATAAATGAAGTTTGTAGAAGAAAAATATATAGACAAAGTATTTTTCATATTAAACGAAAGAGTTAGATTTAAGATTTAATTATTAGAATTTGATCTAGAGTCAACTCTTTGATTTTGGATCTTCAGAGATCTCTATTTCAAATACTTTTTTATTATTGAAAAATATATTGATGGCATATTTTTCATATAAGTTTTAAAATCTGAAAGTTAATTTTTAGATACTTAAATCATAAAACTAACTAAAAACTAACTTTGAAACCTGATAACAATTTCAATTGATAGACTCGAACAAAGGCGATAACTAAATAATTTATTAACCTCCTAGAAAAGAAGCATAATTTAATTAAAATTAACTGAAAGACCTGACCAATGGTGTTAATGATTTTAATTAATAAGAAATGGTATACCTAATTAATCTAGTTTTTGCATTTATAAGAGAGTATCAATAATCTTAATTCATAAATTTAAAAACCTAATTAATATTGAGCAAGCATGATTAACTAACTAATCCATCTCATAAATTCTCCACTGAATGTAAATGTTTATTTTCCAATTGTTTTGTTGAATATATCTGTATTTATATGTCATTAGATTAGATTTCTCAAACCCAAACTTCCTGACAGAATGTTTAAGTTTAGTTTTCATTTCTAAGATTTGAATTATTTGAAAAATCATGGTATTGATCTATATATTGACTTTAAAATTATACTTATCATTTTTAATAAGTGATTCATGCATTTACGAGCTATTTAAAAATATATAAAATTTGTACGCTAAGTTTTAGCGCATCATGTTTTTGACACCGTTGTCGATGAACTAGTAATAGCATTAAAAACTCATAAAATTTTGTATCAACAAGTTTTTGGCATTAAAAACTTACAATTTCTTTGAAATGTTGGGTGCTAGTTCCCAATAGAAGATCTCCTGAGTGAGGAGAGCCAAAGTTAATAAAATAGACTTTAGTATTGAAGTTCAAATGCAGCTTGATCAATTGACTAAGCAAGTTGCACTTCTCATAACACATGCCACAACAAATTAAGAACAATGTGGCTTGAATAGTATTTTGGGACATACTTTTGATAATTTTCCCTATCAAGGAGAAGTAAGTGCTGGACTAAAGCAAGTCAATTTATTAAAGGGTTATCAACCAAGACCCATGTACAATCCTAATGTAAATACCTACAATCCAGGGTGGAACAATCATCTCAATTTCTCCTCAAGGAAAAACATCCTCCATATGACTATAAATCAAACCAATAGGGCCAATAATTCCACCGAAAAATGCCTAAGAATCCTCCCAACAAGCATTTTTTGGATGATAACTTAAATGCATTCATTCAAGTTAGTAGAGACAACCAATCACGAACTAATCAAAGGTTGGAATTTGTGAGTCTTCCATTAAACTAGTGAAAGTACAAGTAGAACAGGTAATTGAGGACTTGTAGAAGTAAGGCAAGGAATAATTGCTAGGAAAGAAAGAAAATAGAACTCAATAATGTAGGGATATTGAGTTAGAAAAATGATGAAATCCTACAAGCAACGTGTCACTAAAGATGATAAATGTAGTCCTGGATGGGAGTTAACCCACTATTTTATTTTATTATCACCCATAAATAAAAGTTTTTGATTTGTTTTAATTTAATTATATATTTTTTTTATTTTTTTTGTTATAATAATATATATATATATAAAAGAGAATAATGTAAAACTTATTAGGGAGAACTTTTGGATTCGCGCCACAACATGGGGTTTTAAAATTGGATTGAATTTCAAACATTGATGTTATGGCATTCTTTTTACTACGTCCTGGTTCTCATACAATATATGGACTGAAAAACTACCCCCACACAAAAACACACTCATTTTCTCCCATTTTCTCTCCAAAACATCATGAATCCTAAACTTTCTCTTCTACAAAACACCTCAATAACCTAAAAAATCCCACCTTTCTTCAATAATTTTTCAAAACCTTTCTCGAAAATCACTTCCCTAACTTTTTTCTACCTATTTCATAATGAAATTTTCAAAAACCATCAACAATATTAAGAAATCTCCATCTTTAAAGAAGGGTGTTCTTCATTTTCTTAAATCCACAACAACACAAGTAAGTATTTACAAATTTTTAGAATTTATGCCTTTAAATTATATTCTCAAAAATTTGTGGACAATGTTTTGAATTTTTAAGAGTTCCAAACCTTAATTTAGACAAAGAGGGATAAGGAAAATTTTGGTACAAAATTTGTGTGGTTATCTGGAGTATCTACGAACCTTTGAAGTTTTAGATATTATTAAATTTTACAAATAACACTAAAAATAATTAAGAATAATAAAGGAAAAATTCTTCAACTTTTGAAGAGTATGATAGTAGCAAAGTTCATAGTTATGAGGCAAAAATACACTTTGAAAAAGTTACAGAAAGTAGGGTTAACTCACTCAAAATGATAGATCTTAGGAGTATATTTATCATTTATTATGTGATTCATGTACTTGCGAGATATTTGTTAAATACAAAATTATTGCATTATGTTTTTATATTGATTGCATGGATACACTTGTTCATAACACTTTTCTATAGAAGGGATTACAAGACAAAATGGAAGTAACTCTTCCAATTGGGAAGGTATAAGAAATTTCAAATGAAGAAACTAAGGGGTACCATGAGATGCTAGATAGTGTTACACCTTAAAAGAATCTAGTATACCTTTAAACTTATTTAGTTCCCCACGTATGGAAGAGACCTCTCTGTCTATGCTAGAGCTTAAAAATTTACCTTAGCACCTTAGATATGTGTTTTTGGGAGAGTTGGATACCTAATCGGTCATTATTTCATCTACTTTGATCCAAACTCAAGAAGAAAAACTTGTGAGGGAGCTTAAGAGATTCAAGAAAGCCATAGGTTAGAGTAATGGTGATATTTGAGGTATTAGTCCAACTATGTGTATGCATAAGATTAATCTAAAGGATAATGCTAAATTGGTAAGAGAAGCTTAAAGGTGACTAAACCCTACTATGTAATTGGTAAAAAAGGAAGGTCTAAAACTCTCACTAACCTCCTTGAAACTTTCCCATGTACCTCCAATGAAGAAGAAAATCTACATCTAGTTCTTATACTCATTGGAAAAATATTTTACAATCTTCAAACTAGGAACCATGGATAAATAGTAATGCCCACTATCTTGAGTAGCTTTAATTTGCAATAAAAGCTCCTAACTATCACAACTCAAAGTATGACCACCCATTAGGCATGAGTTGCACTAGTGAAATTCTAAACTTACAAAGGCACTCTTTATGGTACAAGGAAAAGGGAAATGAAGCCAAGATTCCAAAAGTACTTTATAGAAGCAACAAAATTCATGGATGTAAGTACAAGCCTTTCATCGTTCTTTGCATCCCTAAGAATAAGAGACTTAGAAACCTTGTATTCATCTCTAATTGATTGAAGATCTTTTTCCCTTATGGAAGAGACATATTGAGAGAACTTAGGGTCAAGGACCTTTTAAGCTTGAGTAAGGGTCAAATACTTAGGAGGTGGAGTCTTCATAGACTCAATATGGAAGGCTTAGAGGTCCCTTGCAAGAAGCTAAGAGGTTTTGACAAGTAGGGGAAGAATCAAGCTCAAACACATCTTTGAAAGATGAGAAAAATGAAAATGTTAAACAAAATAACCTTAAATTTCTTAAATAATCACGAGAAAGTACAAAACATTCTAAGTAAACATTCCAAACCAAAAAGGCCATATAAACCCTATTTGTAAGTCTCCTCTAGCATAAAAAAGTGGTCAGTCTCAACTTTGCTTGCCTACATAATAAGTAATGGCTCAAAGAAAGTAGCTAGACTTTTTGCCTACCTGAATAGCTTAATGACTAGATTAATCAAGGACAATTTTATACTCTAACATACGGTAAGAAGACTTAAGCTCTTCAATTTAGAAACAATATGAATAGCTCATGTTAGAGTTAAGATAGATATTCCATCAGCCTCCTAACCTTCCCGAGAAGCTATGGAGTAAGGGACTAACTATTAAGGGTAAAAATCATGTGTATCTACCCACTACATTTTTGATATGAGAGTGTCCAAAATCCTCAATTTAAAGCACTACCTACTAAAAAGCTTCCTAGAAGCTCAAAGATATTAACAAAAACTCCATATAATCCAATAGAGTTATCAAATAGTTTCTAATGGTGAGATAAAGTCTCTAATAGCTCGATCAACATTGAATATAAATCTCTACCAACATAGACCTTGATGAACGCTAATAGGAAAATCCTAGTAGCTTTTTGATGAGCGAAAACTGGCATCGCCGATTCTTGCCAATACTTTGGTTTTAATATTTATAAAACTCTCGCAAGTGCACGAATCATTTCGAAGAAAATGATAAGTATACTCCCAAGGTCGATCTAAGGAAGGAATGTATGTGGTTTTTAATTTATTATTCAAACTTTTAAAAACGAAATTAAATCCTAAACATCCTGTCACGATATTTTGGGTTTTTGTGTTTTAATCTAGATACATAAAAATAAACATAGATTCAATAAACATTTAGCAAATTTTATCATTTATAATGGAAGAGTATTTATGGATATAATAACTAAGTTAATTATACTTGCTCATATTATTTAGGTTATTAAAGATATGAATTGATATTTATTGATTCTCCCTTTTTTGTATGAATACCACCTTTGGTGGGGTTAGATATTCTTTGTTAACTAAACAAATCAATTAACACCTATGGGTGGGGTTGATAACTAATTTGCTTAATTAAATTAGTTCCTTTTTCTAAGAGATTGAAAATGAACCATTTAAATGCCACCTATGGTGGGGTTAGACAGTTTAAACTTTATTCAAGGTGTCCAAATTAAACCTAAGAATTTAGTTATCCGAGTACTAACTTTCAACTTTTAAAACCACTACCGAAAACATGTTGTCAATACATTTTCAGATAATAATTCTTATAAAAACTTTTGAAATAGAGCTTCACTCTAACTACCGGGCGATTGTACCAACAAATAAAAGAGCACTACTCTAAATCAGACCGGATAACTAAACCTTAAAATCTAATTTTCAGGTTTAAGTTTGTATTGAAAAAAAAATATATTTCTCTCTAACATCCTTAATATAAAATCTTGAATAAAAACAAAATCAATTTATTTTAGATATTTTTACCTATTTAATATTTCGCAAGCATAACAACGTTATTATTATATAATGTTTACAAACAGCCAGCAATGTTAAATTTAATCGCAGACAAATTAAATATAACATATAAGAATAAAACATAAAAAATAACTGTAAAGAATACATTTTAAAATTATACCTCAAAAGAATCCTTACAAAACTTTGATGATAATTTTGTTACTAGAAAACCTCCAAACAAATTTGCATTTCCGTTTATTGAATAAAAAATAGAAATTTACAAAAGCATAACTAGTTCTTTTCAAAAAGCGAAAAACTTTAAAACTAAAAACACTAAGAAATATTTCTAGAAAGAGAAAGAGAAGAGATTTTTAGGGATTTTTGGGATTGGGGGAGAGGGTCATTTTATAGAAGAGGAAAAGGCCAAAACAAAGTAGGAAAAAATCTCAAAAATTGATTTTGGATGCGTTTCGACAGGCTGGCATCCGTGTGGGGGGTGATATTTGTGACAGATAGGTGCTAGAGTGTATGGGCATGCATGGGACTTGGCATGATATACGTGTGGGGTGCACGAGATACGCACGAGTGTGTGCTGGCTGTGGGCATGCGAGCGTGTGTTGGCTTCGAACGAGACTCTTTATTTTTGACATTTTTGACCCATTTTGTCCAATTTTTCCATTTTTTTTACTTTTCCTCATTTTTTTCAACATATTTGTGATGTATTGCCTCCAGTATTTTTCTTCAAGTGTTTAAATTATTTTTGAACAAAAATACCTGAAAAATAATAAAAATATCCGTGATTCTGAGAAAACAAATTTATATAAAAATATGATAAAATCATACAAATATAATTTTTTAAATAAATTAAAGTATATTACATCATGGTAATTTTAGTAATTTTTAAGCATTCATCAAGTTCAAACTAGACAATTTGGATAATTATGCTTGCCACAATGAGATATTATCCATGTTGTGGCATAAGGCTATATAGTCTACTTATGTTTTCTAGATATTTTGGCATGTCATGTCCCAACCTTTTGCTTGCCATTACATGGCTCTCTTAGGTTGCATTTAAACAAACAAAAATTTGTATGCACCATGGCGTACAAAAAACTCATGTTGTGACCCAAAGTACAAAATATTGACAGAAACCCTAATACACATTCCAAACATGTTTTACTCCAAAATTAGCCTATAAGTACAATCCTAACCCCTCTTAAACATATATCATTCGGCCACACACTAGTCTCTTGCTCCCATAGCAGTTCCACCGTCCACTTATCGATAAAGAGAGAAAATCTCCAAATTGTGAAGAAAGATCTAAGGATTTGAATAAGTTAGTAACAACTTATTTAGTTGTTATATCTTTTATTTCTATCTATAGCCTGATATATTTTATAGTTGAATTGATTTTTTTTAATTTAATAGTGATTGGTTGGTTTTTTATAATATGGGATTTTAGTTTTTGCTTCAAATATTCGAAGAACAATTTTATGTCTTAAATATATAAAAGTTTTAGATTTATTTCTTATATATTCATAATCTTCAAATCTTTGATTCTTAATTCATGATGGGCCAAGTTTTTATTTATAATCAAACAAAACATCTTTGAATTAAGCACTAGACATACCATTTGTGCTTGGTTGTACACGATGAATAAGAGTCTAATTTAGTTTTATTATTTTGCATTAAATTAGATGGTTAAAATTATCTTTAATTATAAATTAATGATGAGTCAAATCTTAATTTGTAATTATAGAATACATTTAGCTTATTTTATTGATTAATTAATTTCAAGCCCAACAAAGAAAGTTATTAATTAATTGAGGATCATGGTTTATATTTTTTTTAGTTTACCAATTTATCAATTTCAAGCCTAGTCAAGAATTATATCATTGGGGACTCAAAGTGATTATATGGGGTTCGTTTATTTCAAAAGGAAAAAACCAATAAATCTACCTTATATTTAAATCATATAATTTGTTCTTTCTATAAAGAGTTATGCTCACTAAAATCACATATTCATTCCTCATCCATAGTTTGGCCATAAATTTACTTTCTATGATTTAGTTTACTTGCAATCTATAGATATTAAAGTAATTTACAATTTATAGTTCTTGTTTATCAACGGGAAATTGTTAGAGTATAAGGGATTGTTATTTTTCTTAACTAATTTAGGAAATAATTTGGCTTTTTAAAATAACCAGCCAATTCCTTTAGAAACGGACATTGGGATAACTTATCATTAGTCTACTAGTGATTCATGCACTTAAGTGTAATTAGAATTTGTGCATCAAATTTTTGGCACTGTTGTCAAAGAATTGGTGTTTTAAATTGTTTATTTGTTTTCTTTATAGTAACCTTTCATCATTGTTTTTGTGATTTTATTTTTATTTTTGTGATGTTATGAATATGTGTGATCTGTTTAGTTATTTTTGTTTATTTTTATTTCTTTTGATTTGATTTGATTTGATTTTTATTTATTTTTGGTATTTATTTATTTTTCTTTTCTATTTGTCAATATTTGGTGATTGTTGTTTTCGTTAGTATATACAATGTCGAAGATCCCTTGGAAATCAAATCTTACTTTTCTTTGATAACATTAATAGATCAAAAGCGCACTTAAAAATGCTAGATATTAAAATCCAAGAGCCTTCACTATAGCATATAACAGAGCCACCACTAGAGCTTTCATTAGACAAATTAAATAAGGGATATCTTTTACCAAGTAGGATTGTTATGAAGGAGAATGTAAGGCCATTTATTGGTACTGCTACTACCTCTTTACAGTTAGGGGAGGCATCTAGGAACTATGAATTGAAAAAAAAATTCATTATTCCATGTAGCCTTCATTCAATGATGATTCCTTTACTTTCATTAGAGATTTCTACTCAACTATCCAAACATTCCCTTTGAAAGGGATTAATGAAGATAAGCTAAAAATGAGGTGCTTCCCATACACACTCAAAGATAGATCAAAGGCTTGACTAATGACTCTTCCACCAGGTTTCCCGGATAATTTGGGAGAGAGTCTACAATAGGAAAAATTATATTCCCATTAGAAGACTTCCAATTCGAGAACTAAAATAGTCATATTCTCTCTAATGGAAGGAGAGCTATTCTACGAAGCTTGGGATGGTTCAAACTTTTTCTCAATTAATGCCCAAACCATAGCTACCCACTATAGTTGCAAAACCAATTCTACTATGATGGGTTGGCATAATAGTATCAATTAACAAATGATAACACTGCAAGTACGCTATGAGGGAAAAGACTACCTTAGACACTTATGAGCTCTATGAAATGTTGGGTGCTAATTTCCCACAAAAATGAGCTAGACTGAAAAGAGCTACAGTTCATGAGATAGGCTTCAATACTAAAATGTTTATGCAACTTACAGAATTTACCAAGCAAGTTGTACTTCTTACCACAAAGAACACTTTAAGTAGATGGGAATATGGAGTGTGTAGTAATTATGTGCATTCCGCTAACACATTCCTTTATCAAAGAGAACCATTTGTAGGTCCTAAACAAGTAATGACCTATGAATGAACCTTAAGTAAAAACTTATAATTAGGAGTGGAGAAATCATCTCAATTTCTCTTTGAGGGCAAAAGACTCAACCTATGCCTCAAACAAAAAACATATGTAGGGCCAACAATTCACCCAAAATATGTCACATAATCCTCCAAATAAACCAACCTTAGAGGATAACTTGATTTTTTTCATTCATGTTAGCAAAGATAATTAGGTGAAAACCAATCAAAGGTTAGATTCTTTAGAGACATCAATGAAAAGAGTATAAGTGTAAGTGCAGTAACTAACTGAACATGTATAAAAGCAAGCAAGAGAAAAGTTGCCTATTCAAAATGAACATATGAAGGCCATTGCAACCCTTCATAATGGTAAGTTGTTAGATATTGAGTTTCTTGATTTTTCTAATTAATTACCCGATGATGTAGGAAACACAAATAATTATCAAGCAACCTCCAAGGATCTTGGAAGCTTTAATGTGAACATCACCATTGGTGATAAAAAAGATAATGGCTATGTTGTATCTAGGTGCAAGAATAAATTCAATGCCTTATTTACAATTAGCTGATAATTCTATAATATACCCAAAGGGCATGGTAGATCACTTAATGGTACATGTAGATAATATTATCATATGTATAGATTTTGTGATTTCAGATGTGTAAAAACCACCAAAAATGGACAAGGAGTACAATATACTTCTTGATAGGCCATTCATGACCTTTACCAAAGGTATGATTGAAATGGGATATAAAGGCTTCTGAGGATGCTCATTGAGCTTTTCCCATTCCTGTTGATAAACATAATTTAGATACTATTTGTAATGTTTTTAAATATTTATTTTATGTATTATTTTGCTTTATCTTGTTTTGGAGAGTATTTACTTTTTTATAGGTTAAAGTGCTTTATAGAAGAACTATGGGAAAACACAAAAGAAAATAGTGAAATGGGGGAAATTAATGGCAATTTACACAAGTCGAAATGAACAAGATTGCCAAATCCATATTTTATATGTGTGTCATGGAAAGACATTACTTGTATTGCGGCAAGATGCTCTCAGATTTAAAATGAACATTCTAGGATTTCTAGTTGCACCACTATGAGACGTTATCCATGCCACGACACAAGGATCTCGGGTCTACTTGTGTTTTTTGAAGATTTATGTGTGCAACAGCTCAACCATTTCTGTGCTATGGTATGGTCCTCTCAGGTTGCATTTAAAGAAACAAAAATCACGTATGGAGTTCAAAATATTACTAGAAACCCTAATACGTATTCCAAACATTTTTTACCACAAAACTAGTCTATAAATACAACCCTAATGCCTCTTAATCATATATCATCCAACCATAAACTAGCCACTAACTCCCATAGCCGTTCCCCAATCCATATATAGATATAGAGAGAAAACCTCCCAAAAGAAAAATCCAAGATAGGGACAACTTATTCAGAGTATGAATAACTTCTTGAGAAAGGGGTATTTTAATTGTTATATCTTTTATTTCCCTCTATAGTCATATGTTTTTCATCGTTGAATTTTCTTTTGTTAATTTAACTATGATTGACTAGTTTTCTATAATATGGGATTTTAGTTTTTGCTTCCAATGATTGGAAGAACAATTTTATGGTTTAAATAAATAAAAAATTTAGATTTATTTATTGTTCATAATTTTCACATATTTAATTATAAATTCATGATGGTACAAGTCTTGATTGATAATTAAACAAAACATTTTAGAACTAAGAGTTAGACATGCTATTTGTGCGTGGTTATGCAGAATGAATAAGAGTCTAATTTAGTGCCATTGTTTGTATTAAATTAGATGTTTAAATTATCTTTAATTATAAATTAATGATAGTCCAAATCTTGATTTATAATTATAGAATATATTTACCTTAAGTTTACCAATTAATTAATTTCAATCTCGACCAATGAAGGTATTAATTGATTGAGGATCTTCATTTATATATTTTCCTTAATTTTTCAATTAATCAATTTTAATTTTGGCCAAGGAAGTTGTTGATTAATTAAATATCATTGGACTCACCATAATTATAGGGGTCCACTTATTTAAAAAGGAAAAACTCAGTAAATCTACCTTATATTTAAATCCTTTAATACTTTATTTTTATGAAGGGTTATGCTCACTAAATCCTATATTCGTTATTCATTCTAGTTTGGCTATAAATTTACTTGCAATAATTTCATTTACTTGAAATCTTTAGATATTAAAGTAATTTAGAATTTATGGTTCTGTTCTACCAACAGACTATTTTTAGTGTTAATAATTTGACTTTTTAAAACAATCGACTAATTCCTTTAGAAACTGAACATCTTTTTTGTAGACAAAACAATTATATTTGTTAAGCCTCTTGCCTCAGTTAAAGGCATAGGGTTTAGGGTTTAGGGTTTAGAAATTTTTTCTCTTTTCTTTGGAACTTTGACTCATCTTCTTAGGCCATTTGAAATATTCTTTGCCTTCTAGTTTAGGAACTAATTATTTAATAAAGATGGTTAAAAGTACTAGGATGATTGATGAGTGCTCAAAAAGCACTAAAATAACCATGATTTTATGCACATTAATTGATTAAAAATACATATATTTATATGTTTTATCATATATTTATATAAATTTGTCTTTTTCGGAATCACGGGTATTTTTATTGTTTTTCAGGTATTTTGGCTTAAAAACGCAATTTAAAGACTCAAACAGGAATACTTGAAGCAATACATCACAAATATATTAATAAATAAGTGGGAAAAGGTCAACAAATATGGAAAAATTGGACAAAATGGGTCGAAAATGTCAAAAATGTCAAAAATGTCAAAAAGACGAAAATCGCGCCGCCGCGCCCCACCGCCCGGCACCGCCCCAAGCAGCAGCGCGCGGCACTGTTCATCCACGGGTACTGTTCATCAGACTCGGCACTGTTCATGAGACGCGGCACTGTTCATCAGACTGGGTACTGTTCATCAGACTCGGCACTGTTCATCAGACGCAGCACTGTTCATACCCGGTACTGTACAGCCGCGGTACTGTTCATACCCGGTACTGTGCAGCCGCCCCATGTCATGCTGACGTCATCAAATGACGTCAGCAATCAATAATACGCGTTTTTACATTTTTTTAACATTTTTTTCTCTACTTTTTCTCTCCATCCTCACCTATAAATACCCCCCTTCCCTTCACTTCAAAATACACCTTCAAACCACACTTCTCTCTTCTTTCTTTCTCTCATTTCTTAGTTTTTTGAGTTTTCCTTAGTTTCTTTCTTAGTTTCTAAGTTTTTCTTAGTTTCCTTCTTAGTTTTTAGTTCAATTCTCTTAGTTTTAGTGTTCTTCTCTTTTTGAGAGGAACTTGTAATGTTTTTGTAATAATTTAGTTTTTGATTCAATAAATGGGAGTGCAAATTCCGCTTGGAGGTTTTCTAGCAACGGGAATAGCGTCGAAGTTCTGTAAGGATTTTATTTTCTTTACAGTTATTTTTATGCTTTATTCTTACATGTTATATTTAATTTGTCTATGATTAAATTTAACTCTGCTAGCTGTTTATAAACATGATATAATAATAACGTTGTTATGCTTGCGAAATATTAAATAGGTGAAAATTTCTAAAATGAATTGATTTTGTTTTTATTCAAGATTTTATATTAAGAATGTTAGAGAGAAATATATTATTTTTCATTACAAACTTAAAACTGAAAATTAGATTTTAAGGTTTAGTTATCCGGTCTAATTTAGAGTAGTGCTCTTTTATTTGTTGGTACAATCGCCCGGTAGTTAGAGTGAAACTCTATTTCAAAAGTTTTTATAAGAATTATTATGTGAAAATGTATTGACAACATGTTTTCAATAGTGGTTTTAAAACTTGAAAGTTAGTACTCGGATAATTAAATTCTTATGTTTAATTTGGACACCTTGAATAAAGTTTAAACTGTCTAACCCCACCAAAGGTGGCATTTAAATGGTTCATTTTCAATCTCTTAGAAAAAGGAATTAATTTAATTAAGCATATTAGTTATCAACCCCACCCATAGGTGTTAATTGATTTGTTTAGTTAACAAAGAATATCTAACCCCACCAAAGGTGGTATTTATATAAAAAAGAGAGAATCAATAAAATATCAATTTATATCTTTAATAACCTAGATAATATGAGCAAGCATAATTAATTTAGTTATTATATCCATAAATACTCCGCTAATATAAATGATAAAATTTGCATGAATATTTATTGAATCTGTATATATGTTTATTTTTAGATAATTATTTATTGAATTTGTATCTATGTTTATTTTTATGTTATTAGATTATATTTAATTAATCTGTATATATATGTTTATTTTATGTTATTAGATTAGGAACACAAAAATCAAACTATCGTGACAGGATGTTTAGGATTTAATTTCGTTTTTAAAAGTTTGAATAATAAATTAAAAACCACATACATTCCTTCCTTAGATCGACCTTGGGAGTATACTTATCATTTTCTTCGAAATGATTCGTGCACTTGCGAGAGTTTTATAAATGTTAAAACCAAAGTATTTGCGAAGATCGGCGATGCCGGTTTTCGTTCATCAATGATGTCACCCATCCTTGATTTGACATACTCTTTCTCACTCTCTAGTTTCTAAGAAGAGCTCTTTTCTTTGGAGATGGTGGAGACTTGTTTCATTTTTAGGAGAAGCTCCTATGATGTTCAAATTCAAATGTGGAAGCTCTGAAAATTTTAGAATCCACCTCTATAGAGATATATTGTTTAGGTTTTCTCATTATCTCATCAAGGGTACGAGTGTCTTTTATAGTAAGAGCCTTCTTGAAGCTACTTCTATGGAGTAACCTCTTTTTGAATGCTTAAATAGAAACATTGTCAGAGAAATCATATATTTCAATCATGGTGGAATTAAATTATTAAAGATTGCTTTGGAAAGACTCATACCTTTCTTGAACTCCTTAAAATAAATCATGAACATATTTTCTTAATTTTTCGTTGCTAGCAATCTGATTAATCAAAACCTGAGCCAACAGTTAGGGTAATTTTCAGAAGATTGGGAGGAAGAAGAAGACAGAGGCAAAATAAGATGATTTCATATATTTTCTGATATCCTTTCCCTAAATACTTTAGCCGAATTTATAGGATTACACGAGCCTAACTAATTTTGACACTTATCTAATAGAATCAATGGTCCCCCCTGCTCATACTCCAAGCGAACCTTCCTTTCCGTTAGTGGTCCCTTCCTCTACTCGTGACTCTGTGCCCACCTATTCCCACGAGTGTTGCGCAGCTCCTTGTACTATTGGTACATTCTTCTACGTGTGTGCAGGCCAAAGGTACTGTGCCAAGTAGCTCGAGCATTTTTGCTCATAACATGTCATCCCCCTTTAAGAATCCTTGTCCTCAAGGATGAACTTGGAATATGACAAAAAATAAGTACGCCACTTATGAATGCCATCCCTTTTAGTTGGTCTAGTTGAGAGAAAATTTGAATGGAGCATCTGTCTTCTGCACCAAAAACAATGATGGTATGTATTTTTATGATCGCCTCTGGCGCCAAGAGATTTTCTTTTAAGTACGCATTATGGTAGTCTTCTTCAAGAGCGAAAAATAGAGTTTCTATTCCTGTTAAAATTTCACCTATTGACCCAAGTGTTGTAGAGGGCCATTCAGCTATAAAAGGCACTATAATTAACTTAAGCTTTTCTTGGTCGTGTGGGATATAGGTTCATACTTCTTATATGGTGATGCCTTTCCATCCTTTCCATCCTTAACCCAAGGTGCAATATGATATGGCTCTAGATTTGGTTTCAAATATTTCTGTTCTTCATTAGTCTAAATGATGATGAGAGGAACTTGATCCTCTTTAAGCCCAAAGTACTGGAAGGCTTCTTAACTAGCTTCAATATCTCTTGACATAAAGCTTATGTCCTCTGCCTTGTATTTCTCAACAACTTCATGGTATTTTGATCTAAAAGCTTCCAAAAAATCACTACTAAAGTTGAGAAACAACATTGCCAGTGCATTTGCACGATTAAAGAATTCCACAAGAATTGGATGATTTCTCGGGTTATTGTTAAACATGGTCATAATTGGCATAATAACTTCTTCAAGAAATTTCTCCACTACATCAATGTGAAAATCCTTAAAGTCAACATAAAGTTCATCCAATGGCTTGAACAACTTAATTACAGGTCCAGAGACTGATGATTCATCATGTGGAAGTATCTTGGCATCCAAAGTATGACTAAACTCATAATTAGAGCGCAACTTCTCAACTACAGCTGAATAGTTATCAAATTGTTCCCTAAAATTTAGGTAATTCTCTAACCACCACAATTTTCTTGTCTGTAATAAGACCACTACCATCTTCTGTTGTCTATATTTCTACAGATATAGGGCCATCTTGCTTCATCAAGTAATCAACTATGCTATCAACTTCAAGAAAGCTGGGATGCCTTGAAGTATGAGAGTAACACAATGAACTAGAAACCCCAACATATTCGGACACTGGAAGGCACTCAAGATTTGAATATTCTCCTTTCTTAGATATCAAAGTTAGATGTATGCCACCACCCATAACTTAACTGTTGATCCAGACAATGATTGTATTCATATCTTGAATGGTTGATAGACGGTGAGTAGCTACAAGTATTGTTTGATCTATCATTATATTGCATAGAGCTTGTGCAATGATGAGTTCAAATTTTGAGTCAAGTGCACTAGCACCGTCCTCTAGGATGGGCATCCTTGGGTTTCTCAGAACTACTCTAGCTATCGCAATTCTTTGTCCCTTTTTCTTGATACCTTGCCTCCTTAAGAAACCTAGTTGGCAACAACTTCTTAAAATGGTTCTAAAGTGACCAATTAAAAAGATTCCCTTCTCAAGAATTCCCTCCTCTACTATCTTGAGTTCACTAACAGAGACAATTGCAGCTACCCTACTAGCTGGTTGAGTTTTTCCACTGCTAATCTTCTTCAAATAGAGTGGATTCCCTTGAAAATGGCTGGCACTATTTTCTCCGGTTAGTCCTTCTATGTCCATCCGATCAAGAACCTTCCACAAATACAAAAATGGGCTTCAAAGTCGGTTAGTTGAATCAACTTTAAATTCAATGACTTAAAATGTAAAGTCGGTTCATCGCGTGAATCAACTTTACATTTTATGATTTTTTATTTTTATTCTCATTGTTCACTCTACCGTGTATTAAATATTCAATATATATAGCATAAAAAACCAAAATATAAATAATAATACAAATAATTAAAAATTTAAATATAATTAATTACTTGATAATTAAATTTAATACAAAAACAAATAATGTATATAATATACATATAGTTAACTTAAATTACAAATAAAATAATGTCGTCACAGTGTAATTGGATTGTGCGAGCAAACTTGGTTGATTTAGAATCACCAACATTGCGATAAAGAAACTGGACAAAAAATAGTTGATTCATATAATAATTCATTCCGCTACATACATGAGCACGTAAACATCCATCAAACAAGCAGTCTAAACTTTAGAGACATACGAATGGAGAAATTAAATCATAATAAATATTACCATAAAAAAGAGATTATCACAGCAACATCTGAGTTATATAACCCTTCGAACTCATATTAGTACTTTATTAATCAATTGTCTAAAAATATTAAAGTTATCTAGAATCTCTGCTGATATTTTTAATGCTATAATGAGCTCTAAATATGAAATCAAGTGTAACTCTGATTTGTTACTTGGCTTGTATGAGTTTGGTGCCCATGAATGTATTACAAAATTGTTCCATACATTTAAGGGCACCAAAACTCATACAAGCCAAGTAACAAATTGAAGTTACACTTGATTTCATATTTAGAGCTCATTATAGCATTAAAAATACCAACAGAGATTCCATATAACTTCATATTTATAGACAATTGATTAATAAATTGCTACCATGATGTTGTCATAAGGAAAGTAGGCAAGAGAAATGAGATGAAGTTTGGGCCAAAAATAGGCCCATAAAACAATGCATTCCCCTAAATACATGAGCACATAACCATCCATCAAACAAAAAATCCATTAAACAAGGGACTTCAGACACAGGAATAGAGAAATTAAATCATTAAAACAATTACTGTTATGTTGTCATATGCTATTCAAGATCATCAGAATCTTCTCCTAATTCTTCTTGTGAGGATATAATTTGAACCATGTATTCTATCCTTTCCTCTCATAAATCATCAAAAATTTGTTGGTCGTAGCCCGTCTTGTTCCAACCAAAGAACTACATGTATTTAAAATCAAAAAAATAATGTAATTTCATGTATTTACAAAAAATAACTCAAATATGTTAAAAACTTTTCTGTATTTGGGTAAAATATATTACCACATCATCAATTGGAATTTTGATATTTGTGATGATTTCGCTCATAAACTTCATGACATAATAACCACACATGACTCCATTATTTTGTTGTGGAACCTACAAAAAACAAGTGTACATGATTTTCCATATTCGAACATCTTTATAATTCAATTGTAAAATTAATAAAATTATTAATATTCACTTGTGCATACCATAACTTTTGTCCATATAAGCTTATGATTTTTTTAAGGGAAATGCCCCTAAAGTTGTTCCATAACTTCTATGCCCTATCAAGGTTTAAAACGGTTAGTTTTTATTAAATATTACAAAAAATAATAGAAGAAACTAATATCTAGTTATAACTCTTACGTTTCAACAAATCTATTGTATCTTTTCTCAATTATATGGAAGCTGAATCACAATACCAAACATGATTATTGAATAGATCAATGATTACCAACATCCAATGATCTTGGCCTTGTTTAAACCTTAATGGTCAAAGGATTATCAACTTTTGATTTCTGTTAAATGTTAATGCCCTATCACATAATTGTTTAGCTTTGATGCTAACATCCTTCTCTTGATATTGATTGACATATAAAGAATCATAGAACATTGCTAAATGTGATGAGTGATTATGTTGAAGTCGATAATAGCACGCCCTATATAAAAGATATATATATATATATATATATATATATAATTAGATAATATAAATTTAATTATATATGATCTACATAAATTGAAGAAAAATAAATAGATTGAGGACTCACCTTGTCCACACTTGAATTATACTTAAATTGATAATTTGATATTCAAATAGTTGAAATATTCACTCGATTGATATATAATTTTGACCGAGGTCTACAACAGAAATTTCTATAAGAAGTGGCACAGTCCATCCATCATTTATGTTAGATGCCCTCCCAACAATAGTCATCAAAGTGCCAAGATTTATGCTGAAGTTTAAAGCATAATCATAACTATACTTTTTCCAAGGCTTCTTATTGAATGAATTCGTGCGTGATGATTGGCCACTAGACATAGATTTAGCATGAGATACTTGCTTTGTATCTCTTAAATGTGCTGCATTTAAGAGTTCTGGTATAATAGACTAAAAAACACATTATGTATGTTAGTATCAATAAAAGATATAATAAAATAATAGTAGTAAACAAATGTTATCTTTTAAGTTAAAAAATGATAACACGTCAAAATTTAGAACAACTTGAATGGACGGCCAAGCCATATACTGTCCAACCGCCTCTTGGACCGTGGTAGCATCAAAAGCCACAGGTAGTGCACAATCATGAAGCAACGATTGATAAATTACTATTCACAAATGATTAGGCAAATATTGATTATGAATCATGCAATCATCGCTCAATTGTTGTACCATTCCAATAGCAACAAAGTTTGTTGACGAAGGATGTTTCAACAAACATTTCATATTATGTAAAAAATTTAAGTGTTATATATAAAAAATAAAACATATAATAAGAAATAAAAATAATAGATTATATACACCAAAAATTAAAATCTTACCACATATGATTCATCAAATAGAGGAGGACTCCCATGTGGGGTAGCTATTGGATGTACATTCTCATCAAAACGTTCATCGTGATTTGATTGATGGTAAGAATGCGCAGATTGCATTGGAGAAAATGAACCACTACTTGATTGCATATGCATTCTTGGCATATAGGGAGGACCAAGAGGATGATATCCCATACAAGATGTAGTTTGAGCATAATGAGATTGCATGGGTGGAATGGCTGGCATGGATGGTGGCTTGCCTATAATGGATGGTGGCATGCCTGGTATGGATGGTGGCATGCCTGGCATGGATGGTGGCATGCCTGACATGGATGGTTGTATGCTTGGCATGTATGGTTGCATGCCTAGCATGGATGGTTGCATGCTTGGCCAATATGGCATGCCTTGGTTGTAGAATGATGTCATGCCTGACATGTGTTGTGATTGATATTAATTTAGAGTGGCAATCTCACTTTACAATAAGGCCTTAAAAGAGTTGAGTTCTTCTTTAATTTTATTGTAATTCTCCTTACTGACCGTCTGAGGCTTTTGTTTTTGAATGTTAAAATACTCCATATAACCATCATATTGGCTACCTCCCTTAACACAACCAGGATGGTCGTGTCCGAGTGCATAATATAGAGCATCTCTCACAGGCTCTTTGATTATTTCACCTTTGGATATTTGTTCTTGAACAGCCCTCTACAAATAATAAAGCACACAAACATATCATTCATTATTACATCAATTATTAAAAATCATTAAGACTTTTTACCAATCGAAATTACTAACCAACTTATTTAGTTGTTCTTCTCCTCGCTTAGTCATCGGTCTTGAATTCTTCATTTTGGGAGTCTTTGTTTCTATGTACAATTCAATTTGGGTATTAAGTCTACCCAATTCAACTTCCTACATAAATTATGAAAAATTTATTAACAATGACATGAAATTAAATTGAGGAAAATAAATATAAAAATATTTATAAATTAACACAAATTAATAATACCATTCTATATCTAACTTCAGGATTTGAGGACCTCCCAATATGGTTAGGAAGAATGTTATGAATTTGTATATTATGATGTTCTTCCCTAATACTTTGAAATTCATCTGAACGTCTATAATCCACAGTCTTTCCAAACTTGAGGTGTAATCCAGGGGTGTCCTTCAGGGATTTTTTAGAGCTCTACCTCATCAAGTGGTTCCAAATATGGAAACACATAATTTCTTGCCAATCTGGAAGTCTTGTATTCCTTCCACGCCTTATTTTCAATCTTATAATACTTAACTTTCCAACTGTCATCAACTTTGTAACGATTATGTAAAAACACAGTACAAAAGATTAGATATAATACAAAAAAGATATAATATATGTAATTGATAATAAAATATAAGAGACTTACACAAATGGTTATCCATATTTTGAACTTTTTTGCATCGTCAACCTAAGACAAATCATTTATATTGATTGGTATACTGGACTTTGCAAGTCGACCAATAAAGGATTTCAATTCTTGGCCATTTTCCCCTATTGGATTACCAGTAGCATCAAATAGAACAGGTATTCTACCATCGAGGTTAAGTGGAGCATCAGGTATATTCACCCAACCCCTTCTTTTCAAATACCCCAATGGATCATTTAGATCTACAAGCTCTGTTACCCAAGGATCCATGAAATATCTGCAAATAATGAAGAAATATAAATTAATTTTAGGAACATACATATATATATAAGAGTTATTACAATAATATAAAACATATGTTATGTTTAATTAGGTTTTTGATCGTATACATATATTCCTTCACAATCACTTTGAGCCCATGATGAAGAATCATCATCATCAACTAGATCATCACATACATTAGGCAATTTATTTGAGAAATTACTAATATTGGTTAATGTATCAAGCATAGGGTCGTCATCTTCTAGACCATCTTGTGTCAATTTGATCGCTCACGTAAAATACTTGTTTTGCATGAAGTGCTAACGTGAAAGGATCATCAGTGTGACTTATCTTGGATAAATTTACAAGGGTAAATCCAAAATCATCTATTTTATATCCAACATTGATAACATCTTTAACCTAGTCACACAAGAAAATTGTTTCATGAAAGACCTCATAATCCAATTCCCAAATCTCTTGTATTATACCATAATATGTTCTATCAGAAAGTACATCATTAACATCTTTTGAACTGGAAAATTGCATAGTTTGTGCAACCACCTTCACACCACTATTTTCATTTACTCAGAATTTTTCCCTAGCATGAGTCGTAAACCTCGATCCATTTATTGTGAAACTTTAAAATGATTTGACATCAAATTTTAGCCCATATGCAAGCCATTGTAAACTTACTAATATTTTATGATTAGGTTTCTTGAGTTCATCTCGAATCTATGTATACAAAAACATGAAATGTGTTTAGAGAAAAGTTTTAAAACATTGAATAGATCTAGGAATATACATGCATGAATTTTTGTTTGTGACACTTACATGGTTGCGAAACCAATTAATAAGTTCTTGCTTATGTTCATCATACAACCATTTTTCTCCTCCTTTTTTTATAACGAGGATCGATATTCAATAAGTTTAAATGCATATTGTAATGTTATTAAATATATATAAAGTATATATCATCATTAATAGTTAAATAGAATTTTTGTTTGCATAAATGTAAAGGTTGAACATCACTTACTCTATGTACGGTTATGCCTCATTATTATTTACCAAAATTATTCGGTGTGCTTTTTCCCATTGAGTGTGATCAATACAAAATTTCTTACTTCCACCAAGCACAGGGTTACCTACTTGGATCATGTGACATTCTAAGAACAACTTGTGCGTAGGATTCCCAATTTCAGTGCAACCACTAAAGTATTCAAAACAAAACTCAATGACCTCTTCAACAATGTAGTGTTCCACCATGCATCCTTAAAGTCAACTTCTATTATTTACATAACCTTTAAGGACTTGCATATATCTCTGAAAAGGATACATCCACCTTAAGTAAGTAGGACCACACAATTGAACCTCTCGAATTAAATGAACACACAAGTGAATCACTATATCGAAGAAAGAAGGAGGAAAATATTTTTCAATTAGACACAAAGTCTCTACAACATCTTTTTGTAAAGAATTTAACTCCCCAATTGATATAGATTTCTTGCATATTGAATTGAAGAATGAAAAAATCTGAATTATTGATAATAGAACATGTTTTGGAAGAATTGATCTAATAGCAACTCGTAATAGCTATTGCATTAAGATATGACAGTCATGTGATTTCAATCCATAAAATTTCTTATCGATGATAGACACAAAATTTCTTAAGTTGGATGAGTAACCATCAGGAACTTTCACACCCTCCAATCATTTACAAAACAAATCTTTCTCTTTTGTTGACATTGTATATGATGCTGGTGGTAAGTATGTTCGATTCTTATCATTTTCCACCCTTAGTTCCAATTCAGGTCGTATGCCTAGTTTCTTTAAATCTAGTCTTGCTTTAATTCCATCCTTTGTTTTTCCAGGTATATTAAGTAAAGTACCAATCAAGTTCTCACATATATTTTTCTCAGTTTGCATGACATCTAAGATGTGACGAATGTGTAGGTCTTTCCAATAAGGTAATTCCCAAAATATTGATTTTTTATTCCAACAACCATGGTAAGTCGGTTCAAACTCTTTTTCATTTTCATCCATTTCATTAGTTGACCTCTTTCGTTTCCCTACCTTAGTGAGTTTTTTTCATCTTTCCATGTCGTTTGAATGTCATACCATTCAATTGTCTTAATATCTCAACACCTCGCAAAGGTCGGGTTGCATGATTGATGAGTGCTCAAAAAGCAATAAAATTACCATGCTTTTATGCACATTAATTGATTAAAAATATATATATTTATATGATTTTATCATATATTTATATATATTTGTCTCTTCGGAATCATGGGTATTTTTATTGTTTTTCAGGTATTTTCGGACAAAATGGGTCAAAAATGTCAAAACGGAGGAAATTGTGTCGCCCAGCCGCACCGACCACCTAACGCAGCGCACCAGATCTCCCTTCCATGCCTAGTCTAATGCCATATGCGTGCGTCTGTGCGCCCCTACCCAGTCTGCACCCATCTGCATGCACAGTCGCCCCCACATCAACATGACATCATCATTCACTACTCCGCGTTTTCTTCATTTTTTATCATTTTTAACCCACTTTTTCTTCCCATTATCACCTATAAATACCCCCATTCTCTTCACAAATAAACACACCGCAAAACACATCTTCTCTTCTCTTTCTTTCTCTCATTTCTTAGTTTTTAAGTTTTTCTTAGTTTTTAGCTTTTCTTAGTTAGTTTTTCTTAGTTTTAGAGTTCTTCTCTTTTTGAGAAGAACTAGTTATCTTTTTGTAATTTATTTTCTTTTCGATTCAATAAATGGGAGTGTAAATTCTGTTTGGAGGTTTTCCAGCAACGGGAATAGCAACAAAGTACTGTAAGGATTTTATTTTCTTTATAGTTATTTTTTATGCTTTATTCTTACATGTTATATTTAATTTGTCTGTGATTAAATTTAACTTTGCTGGATGTTTGTAAACATGATATAATAATAACTTTGTTATGCTTACGAAATATTAAATAGGTAAAAATCTCTAAAATGAATTGATTTTATTTTTATTCAAGATTTTATATTAAGAATGTTAGAGAGAAATATATTATTTTTCATTACAAACTTAAATCTGAAAATTAGATTTTAAGGTTTAGTTATTTGGTCTGATTTAGAATAGTGCTATTTTATTTGTTGGTATAATCGTCAAGTAGTTAGAGTGAAGCTCTATTTCAAAAGTGTTTATAAGAATTATTATCTGAAAATGTATTGACAACATGTTTTCAGTAGTGGTTTTAAAACTTGAAAGTTAGTACTCGGATAATTAAATTATTAGGTTTAATTTGGACATCTTGAATAAAGTTTAAACTGTCTAACCCCACCAAAGGTGGCATTTAAATGGTTCATTTTCAATCTCTTAGAAAAAGGAATTAATTTAATTAACCAAATTAGTTATCAACCCCACCCATAGGTGTTAATTGATTTGTTTAGTTAACAAAGAATATCTAACCCCATCAATGGTGGTATTCATATAAAAAAGAGAGAATCAATAAATATCAATTTATATATTTAATAACTTAGATAATATGAGCAAGCATAATTAACTTAGTTATTATATCCATAAATACTCTACTATTTTAAATGATAAAATTTGCATAAATGTTTATTGAATCTATGTTTATTTTTATGTAAGTAGATTAAAAACACAAAAACCCAAAATATCATGACAGAATGTTTAGGATTTAATTTCGTTTTTAAAAGTTTGAATAATAAATTAAAAACCACATACATTCCGTCCTTAGATCGACCTTGAGAGTATATTTATCATTTTCTTCGAAATGATTCGTGCACTTGCAAGAGTTTTATAAATATTAAAACCAAAGTATTGGCAAGAATCGGCGATACCGGTTTTCGTTCATCAAGTTTTTGGCGCCGTTGCCGGGGAAGGAATAGCGTTTTAAATTATTTATCAAAATTATAAAAACATTTTTGTGTTGTAAATAATTGTGATTTTTTTTAATAAAAGTAATAATCAAATTTCAAATTTCATAAGAAATAATAAAAAAATATATAAAAAAAAAATAAAAAAAATAATTTTTTTTTTGAATAGTAAAATAATTTAGAAATTTTAAATTTGAAGTAAAATTTTTTTTTTACCGTTCATGAATAGTAAAAAAAAATTAAAAAGTTAAAAAATATTAAGATAAAAAATAATAATAATATAGTGTACATAGTAAAATAAAATTACCGTTAATGAATAGTAAAATAATAATAATAAAAATTAAAAACTTAAAAAATTTTAAGATAAAAAAATAAATAAATAATATGGTGTAAATAGTAAAATAAAATTACCATTCATGAATAGTATATAACAAAAAAATTTAAAAACTTAAAAAATTTTAAGATAAAAAAAATAAATAAATAATATAGTGTAAATAGTTAAATAAAATTACCATTCATGAATAGTATAAAAATAATTTAAAATTTTAAAAATTTTAAGTTAAAAATAAATAAAGAAAATTTATAACGTAAATAGTATAATAAAATTACCGTTCATAAATAGTAAAAAAAAATATAAAATTTAAAAAAATTTAAGTTAAAAATAAATAAATAATATTTATAACGTGAATAGTATAATAAAATTACCGTTCATGAATAGTAAAATAAAAAAATAAAAAAAACTTAAATAAATTTTAAATTAAAAATAAAAATAAAAATAAAAATAAAAATAAAAATAATAAAAATAAAAATAAAAATAATAATAAAAATAATAATAATAATAATAAATGAAAAAAATATATATGAAAAAAAAATTCATTTTTTATTTTTATTTTATTTTCTTTTACCTTTCTCTATTTTAATTTATTTTACCTTTTTAATTTTATTTTATTTTATTTTTATTTTTATTTTATTTTATTTTATTAATTTTTATTTTCTTTAACTATTTTTTTTCTCTCTCTCTCTTAATTTTCATTTAACTTAATTAACTTAGATTTTTACTAACTTAATTAACTTAGCTTTTTAATTAACTTAGATTTTTCATTAACTTAATTAACTTAGATTTTTAGTTTATTTAACTTAATTAACTTAACTTTTTAATTAACTTAGATTTTTTAACTTATTAACTTAACCAACTAATTAGCTTTTTAATTAACTTAGATTTTCTTTTATTTAATTAACTTAAATTTTTACTTAACATCACTTAATTAACTTAACTTTAATAACATGAAAAGTAAAGATCTAAGGGAGTTCTGTGTAGGAGACTAGTTCTTGGAAGCCTTTGTGCTACTAGTCTTTCCTGGGAACGTTGTTCTGTCTAGGCGAATGGTTTTTAAGGAGCCTTTGCCCCACCATTCTTTCCTGGGAGCACTCTTGGTTAATACTGATTATGTTATTTTATCTTAAAAAAAATTGCTTTGTTTGATCTAGGTACAATTGTGTTTTGATGCCTTAATTATTTGATTTGCACCTAGATGTGGGTTATCTAAAACCCTCAAGCATGCCCCTAGTTTTTGGTACAGAAAAATTTGAAAATCAATAGGGCATGTTTGAAACAGTATAGGTAGACAACATTGTCTTACTTGTAGTTTTGATTGACTAAATGATGAGGGAACATTGAGTTTACTTAAAAAGCAATCCCCAAGTTACGTCTTGCTAAGACGTTAAACTAAGCGCTGGATAGGAGGCAACCCATCATTTTAGGTAATTTTCTGTTATTTATTTTATTTACTTAATTTTATTGTTTATTTTAGTTTAATAATTTTTAAATTGTTAAAACTAAAAATATTTGTTGAGATGTTAGAAGTTTACAGCGATCTGTCTGTATACACTTTAATGATGAATATGATGGATGCACCTGCATTTCTCCATTACTACTTACACATTCTCAGGAAATAGGTAATTTTTCTTCTCTTTTTTCTTTATCTTTAATTTACAGTTGTTACATTGAGGACAATGTAAGTTTTAGGTTGAGGGTGGTGAAAAGTTATCATGCTTAATTAGAAAAAAAAATATTTAACAATTAAAAAAAATTTAATTTTTTCTTTCTTTTTATGTTCACGTTTTCATTTTTTGTGTTTCGTTTTATTTTTGTTTTGTGTGATTTAGTAATTTTTGAAATAAAAAAAAATATTTTCTCACAAAATTTTATTATTTCTTTAAATCAAATTTAAGTAAATAGTTAAGTCTTTTGTACTGTTAGATTAATTTTTGAAAACATATCATGAAATATTTTGTAATTATTTTTGATAATTAGTTAGTTTTTGTCATAACTAGTATTTCTTGATAAAATGTGGAAATTATATTAAACCCAAAATCGGTGTTTATGAATTTTTTTTAGTGGAGACTACCCTTGTGAGATATAATTTGAGCCTAATATCTTTTATTCAGAGTGAAATATATATTTTTTTCTAATCCAAACACATTTCTTATTTATTCAAATTTTTAGATGATCTCTATAGGTATTAGTATTGAATGTATGAATTTTTTCTCATCTTAATAGAGTATCATATATTTTTTATTATTATTTTTGCTTAGATTAAATGATTTGAGTAGAAATTGATAGTATATGCTTATATCTCATTTATGCATGACTGCTACAAAAACAAAAAGACATATATGGGGTTACCTAAACCAAGATCAAACAGAAAAGCCACAAAATTAACCACTCACCAAAATCCTAAAAAATGTACAATCTGTACATGGGTTGACTCTTTAAAAAAAATAAATAAAATAGAGAGATAAAAAAATATATAGTATCATTTACATACTATAACCCACATTCCCTACAAAGTTGTGAGTACAGGCTAATTACAAAAGAAATATATAGGAAGTAATTCCCTAAAAAGTCATTGCAATTTCTTCATTTGTAAAAAGCATATATCTTGAAATTCTTTCTTAATGAGTTTGATTTATGCATGAAAATAATTTTTATATATGATATCTTTATAATTTATACATTTGATTCCTTTCATGAGATCAATGTTAAAATAACACATTGAGCCTTTATTTTTTATACATATGCGAACCTATTAGTTCATTTCTATACATCAACTCTTTCGCATATAAATTAGTATGAGTGTTTGAACCCATAGGATTCAGTGTTTTGAGAGTATTGACTTGTGAGGAATAGAGTCGAAGCGAATTCTGATTCATAACACTGAAATTGGGTAAAATTAAATTGATACATTTTTTTATATGAAATATGAAAATGATTTTCGACTGATTATTATAATAAATCATGATTGTTTAAAGAGATTAAAATAACTTATGCTTGAGATTTTAATTATGATCTTAAAGGAGATTAAAAAGCATGAGACATTTTTGTGATATGTTGTTTTCTTTTATTCTTCAGAGTTAATTCTGTTATAATTTTAGTTTTTAAGTTGATTTTTTTTATTTTTACATTTAGTTGAATGTTTGTGGGTATCATTACTGAAAACCCTAACGAGACTCAAACTCGTCCACTATGGCAACCTAGGGGTTTAAAGGCTTGTTACATAGGCTAAATGCAACCGTTTCAATCCACGAAAGTGATTTAGGATAGTTTAATTTTTAGTTTTTATCGCTTCTCTTGCTAAGGGACTAGCAAGAAGCTGGTTGGGGGTTGTGATGAGTGCTGAAAAAGCACTAAAATTACCATGATTTTATGCACATTAATTGATTAATATATATATATATATATATATATATATATATATATATATATTTATATATATTTGTCTTTTTTGGAATCACGGGTATTTTTATTGTTTTTTAGGTATTTTGGCTTAAAAACATAACTTAAAGACTCAAAGAGAAATACTGGAAGCAATACATCACAAATATATTAATAAATGAGGAAAGGTCAACAAATATGGAAAAATTGGAAAAAATGGGTCAAAAAGTAGAAAATCGTGCCGCCCTGCCGCGCGCGCGCTAGTGCCTAGACCCGCGCCAAGCTGTGCGCGCCTTCCTCTAGATCCACGCGCGCCCACGCATGCTGCTACTGTTCACGTGCGTGCCCCTGCGCGTAGCGCCTGCCCTTCCACACGCGCCGACGCCCAATTCGCCCCATTTTTCACGTGCAGCCGCCCCATGACATTATGCTGACGTCATCAATGACCTCAACATTTGCACTCCGCATTTTTACATTTTTTTAACATTTTTTTACTCACTTTTTCTCTCCATCCTCACCTATAAATACCTTCTTCCCTTCACTTCTAAACACACCTCAAAACACATTCTTTTCTCTCTTTCTTTCTCTCTTTTCTTAGATTTTTAGTTTTTCTTAGTTTTTAGTTTTTCTTAGTTAATTTCTCTTAGTTTTAGAGTTCTTCCCTTTTTGGGAAGAACTAGTTATGTTTATGTAATTTATTAGCTTTTTAATTCAATAAATGGGAGTGCAAATTCCGCTTGGAGGTTTTCCAGCAACTGGAATAGCGTCGAAGTTCTGTAAGGATTTTATTTTCTTTACAGTTCTTTTTTATGCTTTATTCTTACATGTTATATTTAATTTGTCTCTGATTAAATTTAACTGTGCTGGCTGTTTATAAACATGATATAATAATAACGTTGTTATGCTTGCGAAATATTAAATAGGTAAAAATCTCTAAAATGAATTGATTTTGTTTTTATTCAAGATTTTATATTTAGAATGTTAGAGAGAAATATATTATTTTTCATTACAAACTTAAGCCTGAAAATTAGATTTTAAGGTTTAGTTATCCGGTCTGATTTAGAGTAGTGCTCTTTTATTTGTTGGTACAATCGCCTGGTAGTTAGAGTGAAGCTCTATTTCAAAAGTTTTTATAAGAATTATTATCTGAAAATGTATTGAAAACATATTTTCAGTAGTGGTTTTAAAACTTGAAAGTTAGTACTCGGATAACTAAATTCTTAGGTTTAATTTGGACACCTTGAATAAAGTTTAAACTGTCTAACCCCACCAAAAGTGGAATTTAAATGGTTCATTTTCAATCTCTTAGAAAAAGGAATTTATTTAATTAAGCATATTATTTATCAACCCCACCCATAGGTGTTAATTGATTTGTTTAGTTAACAAAGAATATCGAACCCCACCAAAGGTGGTATTCATACAAAAAAAGGAGAATCAATAAATATCAATTCATATCTTTAATAACCTAGATAATATGAGCAAGCATAATTAACTTAGTTATTATATCCATAAATACTCCGCCATTATAAATGATAAAATTTGCATAAATGTTTATTGAATCTATGTTTATTTTTATGTAAGTAGATTAAAAACACAAAATCCCAAAATATCGTGACAGGATGTTTAGGATTTAATTTCGTTTTTTAAAAGTTTGACTAATAAATTAAAAACCACATACATTCCTTCCTTAGATCGACCTTGGGAGTATACTTATCATTTTCTTCGAAATGATTCGTGCACTTGCGAGAGTTTTATAAATATTAAAACCAAAGTATTGGCAAGAATCGGCGATGTCGGTTTTCGTTCATCAGAAGGCTAAGCTCAAAGGGGTTTTTGCGTGCTCATAAACGAATGGTTAATAAGCGACATCAACTAACTATTGTTCAAAAAATTGCTGGGCAGCTCCATCTGACTTTTAACATATCCCTTGCTCAAAATCGCTATAGGGGTTTTCGAGGACCTGATGTACAGCAGAGGAAGTATGCTTACACAAATTACTCAAACCTTGCATTGTGGAATCGATCTTCCTCAACTGGTAGAGCTCTTACTGACCTATTTAAGGTTCAATCAGCATTGTTCCCTAATTTTATTCTTGGGCCTGCACAACAAGGAAACTTCCTTGTTGAATTCCTTATGGGTGGAGCTCCTACTGAGGTGTCCCAAACGACTGCTGCCCCAATCGAATGTGTTACACTGTGGATTCAAAATCAGGATGATATGCGGAACTTGGGTAGGCTTCCTAAATATTACAAAGACATTAATAACTACTTCAAGAGAACAATCAGAGTTTACTTCAAGAGACTATTTAACTTTAAGGAAGACAAAAATGGTTACTACGAATGGGTTGTTAGAAGATGGAATTCTGGTGGTGCTGATGGTGTCTCTTCCTCTTTATTTGACTACTCCTTGGACTATGTTAGCAACTGCTTGACTGATGATTCAAAGGCTGCAAAGAAAGGTAGAGAAAGACCATTTGATGGTTTAGTTGGGGTCTACAAAAAGACTCAAAAAAATGAGGGTATTGTTGGCCCTTACCGTGGATTCAACCTTTCTTATGTTGGAATCATTTTGAACCTGGGGTTGTACTTTGGAAGGTGCACGGCTCTGATTTCCCAATTACTGGGAATGGTTACTGGGAACGTTGTTCTAAAGTATAGTGATCAAAGCAGGTCTTCCTTGAGAAAAAGGCTTGACAAAACAACCTCAACAACTATCCTTTCAATTAGAACAAATGCCTCTCTTGGCCCCAAAACAGTAGGTTCTTTGAGTTGCAAGTCAAAATTATTTTTCTCAGCAAGGGAGACAATGCAGCTCATTGGACATCTTTTATGCAAAAAAAAAAAAACCAAAAAGTGGATTAGGGGTTTCGATACCACTTGCAGCCACATGCATCTTCTAAAGTAGTCATTCTTGGAACTATGGCCATGCACCAAGGTCAATTCAGGACTACCTTATACTTCTATCTCAAAACACATGCTATAATTCTACCAAATCATACTTCAATTTCATCCTTGAGGACAAGGATTCTAAAAGGAGGAAGGAATGATACGAACGGATATTCTCGTGGCAGCTTGGTGCCAAATGCAGTCGAACGTGGGCGCAGAGGCAGTGGCACTGGTACGTAGAGGGTGGGCAGTGAGGCAGGTTGAGTGCGAGAGTGAGAGAGTGAGAGAGTGAGAGACCATTGAATTCTGTTAGAGGTGTCAGAGTTAGTTAGCCTAAATCTTATGAAATTCATGCTCGGTAATGATATATATATATATAGCTAGAGAAAGGAGGGAAGAGATATATCAGGAATTATATAAAATCAGCTTCCTTTACCTCTGTCTTCTTCTTCCCCAACCTCTGAGAAATTCTTCACCTAACAATAAGCAACCTAAAGGTGCATGCATGTGGTTTGCACGTACCAGCCTTTCCCTACTTGAGAATCCTTATCCACAAAGATAAAATCAATATAGGTTTTGGTGAAACTCCATTCATTCTTCCAAGTGGCATCCTCCGTCGGTGCCCCAGCCAATTTCACAAGTATTTCAGGCTTAGGCTGATACTTTTCTTTCTAGATCACTCATCGACCCAAAATGGCTTCGGTTTGGGAAGCATCGTAGAATTGTCTGATATTGGGGGAAGTTAGGAAAGGTTTTATGCGTAAAGTCCCAAGTGTTTTTTTGAGTAAACTGACATGAAAGACGTTGTGAATTTGGGAACTATGGAGTAAGGTTAACTTATAGGCTACCGCACTAATCTGAGCCACTATTTTGTATGGACCATAGAAACATGGAGCGAGCTTTATGGAAGAGCAAAAAACCACTAAAGTTTGTCTATAGGGTTGGAGTTTTAGGGTACACATAATCTCCTACCTCAAAAGAGATTTCTCGTCGGTGTTGACATCAAATAGCACTGAGCCCTTAAAAACTTGAATAATTGTGAATAACTGTTCAACCAACCAACCATTCCATCAACCCTACAATCATGTGTGTATTAACACATCAATATTTTACCACAGTTAGTCGACCAATTACAAAGAAATTTTGATTACTAAGTCATCTATTAAACTTTAATTAGAATGAAATAAGGAAATAAACCAAGTCAAAGTAACTGGGTTAAAGACTAACCATTTCTAAAAAGTCATCCTTGATTACATCACCTTCTAGAGTGCTTTCAGTATACAAGCTCCACTCATTGATTTAAGGATATACCACTCTATCCATTTGTGAACTAGAAAGGGACCCCTTAAGATGAGACTCTTTCATTCTTGTTAGAATTGAACCTGCAGATTTGACTGGTAGGTTTCCTCAGTATATAATCTTACTTATCTTGGAGGCTAAATGGTATCTCCTTGAATCTGCCTAATGTTGGTACAGTGGGGAAGAATAAAGCTTTGGTGACTGAGACCATGACAAATGCACTGGGGATCATTATAGCATTTAGAGGTTATAGAAATTGACTTTGAGAAGGAAAATCATCCCTGGGAAAAATTTACTCCACAATCAAAGCCACAAAACCAAATGCCCACATTTAGAGTTATGATAAAATTTTCAATTCGAGTTGTTTGGAAATATTACCTAGCCTATAGACCATTACATCACTCTTTATTACGTTCACAAAGGGTTTCTCCAATATCTAGATAACTCTTGGAAATGAAATATCACTCGTTTAACAATCTTCTTAGATGGAAGATAACAATAAGAAAATGAAAGACTAGATAATCAATAGATCTGGAAATCTCTGCCAAGCCAATTGAAATATTATGATGAAACTGAAAGCTATATATATATCCAAAAATAAGAAAATGTTATAGTAGTCATAAGCCAAGTGAAGGAAAATCTACATTGTATGTAACACAACATTAAAAGTGAACATGGGAATATAAAGCGGCGTACTTGCCCAATTGAAAATAGCAAGTACTAAGTCTCAAAATAGTAATTTGATTAAATTCATTATTTAAGCAAACGACCACTAAAAATTAGTGTTTAAAACAGATTAATTATCTTGTGATCGTTTGGCTTCTTTTGCAAGAACTGTTTCAAGACCTCAACACTCTCTACGTACTTGTTGGATAAGTTTTCTAAACCCTTCTTTTGTTTATCTCAATTTTGAAGATTGAATTCACATAAATTTTAGAGGCTAAGAAAAGTTTTTCTCATGCTATTTTTTGCTTCTTATTACATCAATTTATAGAAACAAACTGCTAGAAATTTAAGCAATTTTATAGAATTTTAGTGAGCGGAGAACACCACTCCTAAAAACTAGGGACACATGCTCATACCACTCCTGAAAACATGGAACAAATTACTCCTGAAAAACATGGATTGCTGAAAAAATTCCTAAACTTAAGGGAGTAGCAACAACTACTTCCAACGCCCTCCCTTAAACTGATTTTTTGTTGAAAAATAGTTTAGGATTTTCTGGACTAGTCTTCAACTTCAAGTAATCCTCCCTTGTTCAAGGTTGAGGACTGAGCACATTCCAAGTAACTTCCTGAGTTTCTCAAAACTTGGTTGCTTAAGGGGTTTGGTTATAATATCTGCTACATGTTTTGAACTCTTGCAATACTTCAACTTAATATCCCCATCTTGACATAAGTCAAGAAGAAAATGAAATTTGACATCTATGTGTTTGCTCCTCCCATGCATTATTGGAATTTTGGACAGTTTGATAGTAGACATGTTATTACAATAGATTATCATAGGGTTATCTTGCTTCATTCCTATGGCTTCAAACATTTTCTTCATCCCGATCCCTTGGCAGAAGCTTGATGTTGCTGCCACATACTCAGCCTCAATAGTTGACAGGGTGACTATAGATTACTTCTTTGAGGACCATGAGAAAGCTTTTGAGCTTAAAATATAAGCATGACCCAATATGCTCTTTCTGTCATTTAGATCTCCTGCATAATCACTATCAGTGTAACCATAGAAATTTGAGTTGTCACCTTTCTTATAGAACACACCATAGTCTAGTGTCCCCTTCACGTATCTTAGAATTCTTCTTGCTGCATTTAGGTACAATTTTGTTGCATTTTCCATGTATCTATATATCAGGATTACACCATGTATGATGTCTGGTCTAGTTGAAGTAAGATACATGAGACTTCCAATGATTTATTTGAAGAAAGTGTTATCCACCTTTCTTTCACCTTCATCCTTGCTCATTTTCAATCTAGGTTCAACTGGAGTCCCAATGGCTTGATTATCTACCATTTGGAATATTTCAAGCACCTTCTGTGCATATTTATTTTGGTAAATGAAGTTACCAAAAAAGTTTTGAATTACTTCTATCCCAAGGAAATAGTGTAGCAGTCCTAGATCTGTCATCTCGAATTCTCTCTTCATTGAGTTTTTTTAACTCATTTAGCATTTCCTGATTGTTTCCTATATAGATTAGCTTATCAACATAGAGTGACACAATTAGAAGTTTACCTCCAGTTCCAACCTTAGTGTACAATGTATGTTCTGAGGGACATTTTGCAAAACCAAACTTGGAAAAATAGGTGTCGATTTTGTTGTACCATGCCCATGGAGCCTACTTCAGGCCATTAAGTGATTTCTTCAAGTTTAGAACTTATTCTTCTTTTCCCTTTTGAAAAAAACTAGGAGGTTGTTCAAAATAAATTAACCTCTTCTTGCAATTCTCCATGAAGAAAGCTTGAACAAAATCAAGAGGTTTTTCAACATAAACCTTTTCTTGCAATTCTCTATGGAGAAAAGCAAACTTTACATCAATCTATAGAATCTTCTAGGATTTCTTGGGAGCCAAGAATAAAAGCATACTTATAGTTTAATGCCTTGCTACAAGTGGAAAGACTTCATTATAGTCTATGCCATGTTTTTGTTTGTATTATTTAGCCACCAAACAGGCTTTATACTTGTCAATCTCTTCTATTTCATTCACTTTTATTTCGAGCACCCACTTTACCTCAATCTGCTTTTTCCCTTTAAGTAAATCAGTGAGCTTCCAAGTGTTATTCTTCTCAATTGACAGTATCTCACTATTCATTGTCTCTTTCCATTTATCTTCCTTCACGGCTTCATCAAAGGTGATGGGATCACTGCCAAAAAACAAGACAAAGTTGGATATGTCTTCATCTAAACCACAGAAAGTTGTCTCATAGTCCATCAATTAGTGAGGCCTTGTCAATGTTTGAGGCTTTCTCAGATTGTAAACCCTCCTTTTTTTAGATTCCTCGTCACTTTGAGCTGATGTTTGAGTGTTGTCTTTTTTAGGAGAACATAAAATCGTGCAAGTATACACGGTCACAAGTAATAATATGATAAGTAAAATATCGTTCCCACGGAGTTTTGTTACTAGTGTTCGTTAATTACTAAAATTATTTCAACCTGATTTTATCCAAACAATCGATAATTTGATGCAGTTTGACTAACTAATTTTTATAACAGTTTGTAAGAAAATTCTCGGATTATAGTTTCACCAAATTAATCCACTTGAACATTTTATTTTCTCTTGATTTATGTTCTCATATTTTAAGTTGTTAACCAAGAACTCCTAATTTATCCATATATCTCTTCCGAGCTCCATACAGACACATCTCGCTAAAATAATTCACTATATTCCTATGAGAATTAAATTCAACCAGATTTATTAAGTTCTAAGTTCTCAAATAGTTACACATACAATAAAAGTATATTCCTATCCCTTATATATATATATATATATATATATATGTTATTTTATCACGAGCAACACACAAAAATGCCTTTTCCAAGTTTATTTAAATGTCATAGATCAATTAATTAATCTTCTGATAATTAAAAGCATTAAGCGCAGATAAAATAAACAACTTAAAACTGTTCCATAAATCATTCAAAAATAATTAATTCAAGTTTCATAATTTAAGCTACACTGCAACCCTAGAACAAATAAATTAGTTAATAGCAGAAATTAAAATTACAATACAACAATAATCAAACATTTCAGAGAAATAAAATTTAAAAGAAAAAGATTAGGAGAAACTCTTTCACGATTCCTCAATGAAAAATAAATTTCTTCCCTTTTCTTCTTCTTCGCTGTCTTCTTTCTCTCTATTTCCTAAGAAAATACAACATAAAAATGTTAAATAAAAGTTTCTGTGTGTTGTAGAAAACACGCAGAGAGAAACTAAAACTTGAAGTGAAAAATGGAAAAATGATAACTCAAAACTAAAAACTCTCAAATATTTCCCCCTGCGTCCAAATATATCCCCCTCAACAATTAATATTTTTTTTAATCAAATTGCATGTATTAAGGGACAAAAGTACATGGGAAGAATAAACACATGTGAAGACCGTTCTGCGTTTTTTTTTCTTTAAACGCATGCCATGTGTCATCATCTTATTGGCTGCAAGATATAATGATATACGTGGCAGCCTTTCATTCGCTATGAAGAACTGGCGCATGGAGAATAGCTTGAATGCGTCGCATCGGATCTTGGCGTGTTGGAAGTGCGTGACAGCTGACATTAACACGTGGGCAACGTAGAAGGAGCTGGTGAGTGGGCACCATTTTTGTGTTTTTATTTTACCAAATACATGCCACGTGTCGTCATATGATTGGCTGGAAGATTGAGGAAACACGTGGCTACTTCTTATTCGGTGGAACACGATGGCACACTCTGATGCGATGAACCGCGTCGCGCGTGAGTGTAGGCGAGCTGCTCGGTGCGCGACAGCTTGATTTCACACGCGTAAATTTGGACCGTTCAACTTGATCCAATGGTGAGCGATGCGCCTCGGGAGAAAATTCTGCGCAGCCAACACATGGGTCCCACCCTGCACGCCAACCTACGCAGCAGGTAGGACCCACTCGGCACCGAGCCACGTGCGTCCAGGAAAACCAGGTCCACACTCTTTTTCCGCATCTGGATTCCACGCGCCAGATCTTGATTGTTGATTGGATGATCGAACGATGGGTGTTGGGCGTTATAAATGGCGCGAGTGGCCTCTTCTCCTGCACATAAAAATTAACTTTCATTAATTGTATTTTGACCCACAAATTTAATTCAAATTAACTTCTAATCTTTTGAAATTTTCAATTTCACCCAATTTTAATTCAAATTAAATTTTAAGCTTTTAAGAATTGCAATTAAGTCCTTTTTTTTATTAAAATTCATTAATTTTCTTGAAAATATATTTATTAAAAACTAATAGTAAATAATAATTTAATTAATTAAATATTAACTAAAAATGTAAAGAACATAGCAATTATAATTAATAAAATAGAAGAAAATAACTGTATAAAATACATTTATCACACCCCAAACTTAAGATTTTGCTAGTCCTCAAGTAAAATGAAAGAAATAAAACAAGGATACATGCATTTAAAATAGCGATTTTCAAAATATTTATTTTTGGTCATTTCAAATAACATAACTTAAAGAAATAAAAGAATTTTATCTAAGCATTAAAATCAATTTAAAAATAAATTACATTTTCACAATGAATTTTAGTGTGTGTGTGTGAAGTCTTTTCATATTTCATCACATGCAATCCGGATCAATTTATGCAAATATGAACGCAATTAATTTTTTTTAATGAAATCACAAATCTCATATGTTTATTTTTCATTTCTCTATCCACTAATGTAGACAAACACAAAACAAAAAATCAATAAGAATTTATTAAGCTTGTAATGTATAACTTAGGTAAAGGTAGGATAAAGGATAATATTTAGCTCAAAACTTTTCCCAAACACATCATTTTAGGATTGAAACAAGATACCTTCTATCATCACAATAAATACCTCCCAATTTAGGATTTATCATCACATACAATAATTTTTTTTCTTTTCTTGTTTTTTTTTCAGAATCTTTTTTTAATGAGTATCCTTTTTTTCCCCCGATATATCTTAAAATATTTACTAACAATTGTCACATGTTAGTAAGATAAGAAAAATAGATATATTTGTACATATATATATATATATATTAGTAGACTTTTGAAAAGAGATAAAAATATATACATAAACTTTGAAGCTCAAAAGGGGTATACTACATATAAAGCATGTGAAGGTAGATAGAAAGGCTCAAACGATCCAAAGATGGCCTAAATCATTTTCTTAGTTAAATGTTATCTAGAATTTTGCCTCGAGAGAAAATCAAACAAATTCTAAGAGCTGTGACACCACAAATATCAATCGAATTGCATACTCACATAAACCTTCTCTAAATTACCATAGCAACTCAAAAATCAAGAGTAGTGCTCATAAATATTTATTCTTGTAAAAATGAAACATATGTAAATATTATTCATCGCTTAAACAATATTCAAATTTTTCAAGGAGTTATGTATTATTTAAACCGAAGAAATAAAAATAAAGCACCATTAAACGCAAAATATCTTCTAATGTTTCGATCAACCGAAATTCACAAACCTACACAAGCAACAATATCAAGCAATATTTCAAATTAGTTTAATCTCTACACCCCCAAACTTAATATGAACATTGTCCCCAATGTGTGAAAATTAAAGAAGAAAGGAGATGCGTTAAAAGAAACTTCCCTGAATGGTGAGTTGGCTTGTGAGATTGAAATCCAAAAATCGTTTTACCTCCCCCGATTTGCACCTATCAAAACAAAATAACAAAATGAAGAAATATGCAACTAATACATGTTATAAAATAAAATAAATAAATGAATAAAAACTAAAACACATGGGTTGCCTCCCAAGAAGCGCTAGATTGAGAGTCATCAGCTTGACTTTCTTTTTCCTTGCTTCAGGTTGGGTCAGATAAGAAAATGGTGTACTTTTGATGATCAATGTCACCTCCCTAATAATGTTTGAGTCTTTTCCCGTTCACTTGGAAAGTATTTTTTGATTCTTCACCTTTAATCTCAACAGCTCCATATGGGTTTACTTTGGTAATAGTGAAGGGCCCTGACCACTTAGATTTTAATTTTCCTGAGAGAAACTTCAAACGAGAGTTGAAGAACAATACTTTATGTCCTGGTTCAAAGTGTCGGTGCAAGATTTTTTTTGTCATGCCACCTCTTCGTATTTTCCTTATAAATCTTAGCATTTTCATATGCTTGTAAACGAATCTCATCCATCTCATTGAATTGTAAAAGATGTTTTTCGCCTGCGGCTCCCAAGTCAAAATTCAAATTCTTGATTGCCCAATACGTATGGTGCTCAAATTCAACTGGGAGATGACAAGCTTTCCCAAACACTAACTGATATGGGGACATCCCGATGGGTGTCTTATATGCTGTTTGGTATGCCCAAAGTGCATCATCCAACCTCTTAGACCAATCCTTCCTTGAAGGATTTACTGTCTTCTCCAAAATCCTCTTCACCTCTCTATTTTATATCTCAACTTGTCCACTTGTTTGAGGATGGTAAGAAATTGTGATCTTGTGAGTGACCTCATATTTGGAAAGGATGGTTTCAAAATATTTGTTGCAAAAATGAGTTCCCCCATCGCTGATGATTGCCCTTGGGGTGCCAAAATGAATAAAAATGTTTTTCTTCAGAAAATTCAACAAGAATGTAGAGGTTTTTATAAGAAGAGATAAAAGATCCCATGAAATCAATCCCCTAAACGTCAAATATTTCCACCTCAAGAATGTGGTTTAGAGGCATCTCATGTTTCTTGGAAATGTTACCAATTCTTTGGCACCTATTGATGAGCAAAACCGGCATCGCCGATCCTGCCAATACTTTGGTTTTATAATTATAAAACTCTCGCAAGTGAACGAATCATTTCGTAGAAAATGATAAGTATACTCCCAAGGTCGATCTAAGGAAGGAATATATGTGGTTTTTAATTTATTATTCAAACTTTTAAAAATGAAATTAAATCCTAAACATCATGTCACGATATGTTTTTTTAATCTAAGAACATAAAAATAAACATAGATAGAGATTCAATAAACATTTATGCAAATTTTATCATTTAAAATAATGCAGTATTTATGGATATAATAACTAAGTTAATTATGCTTCCTCATATTATTTAGGTTATTAAAGATATAAATTGATATTTATTGATTCTCTCTTTTTTATATGAATACCACCTTTGGTGAGGTTAGATTTTCTTTGTTAACTAAACAAATCAATTAACACCTATGGGTGGAGTTGATAACTAATTTGGTTAATTAAATTAATTCCTTTTTTTTAAGAGATTGAAAATGAACCATTTAAATGCCACCATTGGTGGAGTTAGACAGTTTAAATTTTATTCAAAGTGTCCAAATTAAACCTAAGAATTTAATTATCCGAGTACTAACTTTCAAGTTTTAAAACCACTACTGAAAATATGTTGTCAATACATTTTCAGATAATAATTCTTATAAAAACTTTTGAAATAGAGCTTCACTCTAACTACCGGGCGATTGTACCAACAAATAAAAGAGCACTACTCTAAATCAGACCGGATAATTAAACCTTAAAATCTAATTTTCATATTTAAGTTTGTAATGAAAAATAATATATTTCTCTCTAATATTCTTAATATAAAATCTTGAATAAAAATAAAATCAATTCATTTTAGAGATTTTTACCTATTTAATATTTCGTAAGCATAACAATGTTATTATTATATCATGTTTACAAACAACCACCAAAGTTAAATTTGATCACAGAAAAATTAAATATAACATGTAAGAATAAAGCATAAAAAATAAATGTAAAGAAAATAAAATCCTTAGAGTACTTTGTTGCTATTCCCGTTATTGGAAAACCTCCAAACAGAATTTGCACTCCTATTTATTGAATCGAAAAGAAAATAAATTACAAAAAACATAACTAGTTCTTCTCAAAAAGAGAAGAACTCTAAAACTATGAAAAACTAACTAAGAAAAGCTAAAAACTAAGAAAAACTTAAAAACTATGTAATGAGAGAAAGAAAGAGAAGAGAAGATGTGTTTTTAGGTGTGTTTTGAAGTAAAGAGAATAAGGGTATTTATAGGTGAGGATGAAAAGAAAAAGTAGGTGAAAAAATGATTAAAAATGGAGAAAGCGCGGAGTAGTGAATGATGATGTCATGCTGGTGTGGGCCCGGATGGCACAAATGGGGCAGATGGGTGCAACGGCGCGCGCAGATGGGGTACAGATGATCAGTGGTGCACGTAGATGGTACAGACTAGGCGTAGGCGCGCGCGGATGGGTGCACACTGGGTGCAACTTGCGTGGATGGGCATAGGGACATGCACGGCTGGGCGGCGCGATTTCCTGATTTTAGACATTTTTGACCCTTTTTGTCCAATTTTTCCATATTTGTTGACTTTTCATCATTTATTTTATGAATATATTTGTGATGTATTGCCTCCAGTATACCTCTTTGTGTCTTTAAGTTACATTTTTAAGCAAAAATACCTAAAAAACAATAAAAATACCCGTGATTCTGAAAAGACAAATATATATATATATATATATATATATTTTAATCAATTAATGTGCATAAAATTATGGTAATTTTAGTGCTTTTTTAGCACTTATCACCTGTCACAGTGTGAGACAAAAAAATGTGCATCTTTAAACAAACTTGGCCAGTAAAAACCAGATTGAAGAACCTTAGCCACTGTTCTGTCTCCTCCAAAATGGCCCTCATAAGCTGAAGAATGACAATCCCTAAGTATGTTTTCAATTTCTTCCTTTGGAACAAACCTTCTAATAATTTAATCTACATAATGCTTAAACAAGAAGGGCTCATCCCATAAATAGTGCTTAATATCGTGTAAGAATTTTTTCTTCTGTTGGAAAGATAATTCAGGTGGTAGCACATTGCTTACGATATAATTAACATAGTCTACGTACCATGACACACTTCTATGATCAAAGGAAAATAGTTGTTCATCTGGAAAAGTCTCACCAATGATAGTCTTGTCCAAAACACCATAATTATTCTCCAATCTAGATAGATGATCAACCACTTGATTTTCGGTTCCATTTTTATCCTTGATCTCCAAATAAAATTCTTGCAGTAGAAGTATCCATTTAATCAATCTCGGTTTTGCATCTTTCTTAGCCATAAGATATTTTATGGAAGAATGATCAGTAAAAACTTTCACCTTAGTACCAATTAGATAGGATCAAAACTTTTCAAAAGCATATACAACAACAAGTAACTCTTTTCTGTGGTAGCATAATTCAGTTGAGCATCGGTCAACATTTTGCTGGCATAGTATATGGCATGGAAAACTTTATCTTTTCGTTGTCCCAAAACAGTTCCTATTGCAAAGTCACTAGCTTTACACATGAGCTCAAATGGTAGATTCCAATCTGGTGCAATAATGATGGGAGTAGTGATCAACTTTTCTTTCAACGCCCGAAAAGCTTCTAAACAATCTTCATCAAATGTGAGTTTTGTATTTTTCTCCAAAAGGTTGCAAAGAGGCTTAGATATCTTGGAAAAATCCTTTATGAATGGCCTGTAGAATCCTGGAGCATGACCAAGAAAACTTCTAATTCCTTTCACAGATGTTGGAGGTGGTAGTTTCTCGATGGTTTCAATCTTAGCTCTATCTACTTCAATTCCTTTCGAAGAAATTAGATGGCCGAGAACAACACCTTCTTCTACCATGAAATGGCACTTTTCCCAATTTAACACCAAGTTTGTCTCTTCACATCTTTGTAGGACCAAAGAAAGGTTATGCAGGCACATATCAAATGAATCTCCAAACAATGAGAAGTCATCCATAAATATCTCAATAAAATTTTCCACCATGTTTGAAAAGATAGCCATCATACACCTTTGAAAAGTAGCTGGGGCATTGCAAAGTCCAAACGACATTCTTTGAAAAGAAAAAGTTCCATATGGACAAGTGAAAGTGGTATTCTCTTGATCCTCAAGAGCGATAGCAATTTGGTAGTATCTAGAATATCCATCCAAGAAACAATAGAAAGAATGTCCTGCCAATCTATCTAGCATTTGATCAATAAATGGAAGAGGAAAATGATCCTTTTGAGTGGCCTTGTTGAGCTTTTGATAATCCATGCATACTTGCCAACCCGTCATTTTTCTTGTGGGAATAAGCTCATTTTTTTCTATTAGCCTCCATTGTAATTCCTCCTTTCTTCGGCACACAATGAATTGGGCTAACCCAAGAGCTATCTGAAATAGGATAGATAATACATGCATCTAACCACTTAATGATCTTGCCTTTCACTACCTCCTTCATGATTGGATTCAAACGAAGTTTATGCTCAATAATAGGCTTGTAATCTTCCTTAAACAAGATCTTGTGCATGCATAATGAAGGGCTAATCTTTTTAATATCAGCTATAGACCACCCTAACGCTAGCTTGTAATTTCTCAACACTCTTAACAACTTATTTTCTTGATCTTCATTTAGAGATGATGAGATAATCACATGCAGAATAATTTCACCCAAATAAGCATACCTTAAATGGTTAGGCAATGGCTTAAGCTCTAATAACTGTTGTCATTCCACAAATGGCTTCAGATGGGTAGATTTAACAAGTGTTACACCTTGTGATGCATCTACTTTAGTTTGAGGACTAAAGAGTTGTGAAGATGCTTCAAGTAACTTAAGATATTCAAGAGATTCAAGGTTATCAATAACATTTTCATTCACAAGGACAACTTCCAAGGCATCAGTAGTCAAGATTTCCCTGAAGTTGCTTTCAACTAACGCATTCACCATGTCAACTCTAAAACAATCATCAGATTCTCTTGGAAATTTCATAGCTTTAAAGACGTTGAAAGTTACCTCTTGGTCTTGAACTCTCATGGTGAGCTCCCCTTTTTGAACATCAATCAAAGTCCTTCCTGTTGCTAAAAATGGTCTCCTAAGAATAATAGGGATCTCTTTGTCTTCCTCCATATCAAGAATTATGAAATCTACAGGAAAGATAAACTTATATACCTTTACAAGCACATCCTCTATAATGCCTCTTGGGTGTTTTAAAGACCTATCTGCAAGTTGAAGAGTTACAGTGGGTGGTTGTGCTACTCCTAATCCAAGTCTCTGATAGATGGAAAGTGGCATTGAATTAATGCTGGCACCCAGATCGCACAGAGCTCTACCGAAAAATTTCTCACCAATAGTACAAGGAATGGTGAAACTTCCTATATCTTTAAACGTAGGTGGTAGCTTCTTCTGAAGGATGGCACTACACTCCTCTGTGAGAGCAACTGTCTCAAAATCACCAAACCTTCTCTTTTTAGACAAGATTTCTTTCACAAATTTTAGCTAAGCATTTTCTTCGAGGCATCAACAAAAGGAATGTTAATATGAAGTTTTTTAAATACTTCAATAAACTTGGAGAACTGTTTATCAAGCTTTTGCTTATGGAAGCACTGAGGAAATGGAATTGGTGGATTATAAGCCTTGAGACTATCTAAAACTGGTTTTATTACTGGATTTTCTATTGCTTCATTCTCTTCGATCATCTCTTCAGCTTTCTCTTGTTTTTCTGGGTCAATAGCTTCGACAATAAGAGTTGGCGGAGAAATGGGCTTTTGTATTTCTTCCAACTCTTTTCCATTTCTCAGTGTAACTGCCTTACAATGCTCTTTTCCATCCCTCTTTGGGTTGGTTTCAGTATCACTAGGTAAGGCTCTTTGAGTGTGATTGCTGATAGCAGTAGCTAGTTGACCTAATTGAACTTCGAGATTTCTAATAGAAGATGCTTGATTTTGGAGAATGGTCTCATTATTAGCCATGTATTGAGCAAACATATCTTCCAATGATGGCTTTTTCTCTTGTTGAGGGGCTTGATTATGAAAACCTAGAGGATATGTAGGCTTCATAGAAGATGATTAGCCTTGATTATTACTCCAAGAAAAATTAGGGTGATTCTTCCACCCTAGATTATAAGTGTTAGCATAAGGGTTGTTTTGATTCCTATTGTAGTTGGAAACAAAATTGACAGATTCAGAGTTGTAAGGACATCTCTCACTAGAATGGTTTCGATTGCAATTTTCACATGCAATGGAAGGACTCTGAATAGACTGGACACCTAGTGTGTCCATCTTCTTCACCAAAGCGGATACTTGTGTAGTTAAAGTGGTCATAGCATCAATCTCGTGAATTCCAACCGCTCTCTTACGCATCATCCTCTTTGGGCAAATGGTAGAGTAGTCTTACCTTCACCCTCTTTGGGTTTATCTTCTACTTGAGAAAGTTCATGTATCCAACTTACTCAAATCAAGAGGAAAGTGTGAGCACGAGCTCAATCAAGGCGGAGAGCACACCCTATGTCGATGAAGAGATTTCCATTACCATAGTCCACCCAAACTATCAGGTTGAGTGTACCTCACTCACAAATATCTATTCCAAGAGAATGAAGAAAAAAATCTTGACAAAGAGGGACTGGGGAGCCAACAGGTTGAACCAAAGATTTGAATGCTAAAGTGCTAACTAGTGGGTTAACTCCAAGGGATGAGGAGAGGCTTAGGAAAACATATAGCATACATCCATATGTTAACATAATTATTCTCAGCCATATGCATTAGACAGTACGACCCCATCTAAAGGTTGGATAGCTTTTCATGAGAATGCTCTTTGGCTCAGGCTTTGATTTCCCTATATCCTTTTATTTGGAAATTTTTGATAAGGATGTAGCTCGCACTAGGCCAACTAATGATTAATGGATAGAGCTACCTACTTTGCCTTACCCTTATATGAAAAGAGCTTAGGATGGAGCTGGAAATACCCAAGTTCAATAATGCATATATGTTGAAACAAAGCCCTACTGACACGAGGAGGGTTTACATATCAACCAAACAAAACTGGGGCATACATGTGGTGTTCGTAGAGAATTAAAATAACTAGAAATAATACTTTTTATATGTTTCTTGCGAGTAAGAGATAGTTGATAATGATGAGAGGCTCATAAGAAGTTCTTAGGTCGATACAGATCTCGTGATTAGGGATATGGCTACCTATATAACCACATTAAGCCTCAAGGCCAAGGAAAGGTTTGCTAGCATCCAGAACTATTTGCTTGAGCCTATATCTTGGAAAGAGTTTTTAACAACACCATGCTTTATAGCGTGTGGTTTGATGAGAAAAAGGCTTCATCCCCTTCCAACCAAAATAATTCATAATTATTGAGTACTAGCTCAACATATGACTCCACCCACAGACTTTAAGGGTAGATTTGAAATAGTGAGAGATAATGGTGGTATTTATCAACTCATACTTTTATTAGCTCACGCTTAGGTAAATTTCTTTCTTCTTGATATTCTAACTTCTTTTTTATTTCAGTAATAGAGTTTGACCCTAGTGTTTTATTAGCTCGATTTTCTAATCAAATGAGCAACGGAACTCTTATAGGCGTGAGCTTCCAAAAGAGTACAGGCTTTACAAAAGGTGTGGTTTCCTCAAAAGGTAAAAAGAGGAGCAAGAGCTAGGGTAAAGACATTGTTCCATCCTAGTCAAAGAGAATAAGGCACATGAGCATTGTTATTGAAGAGTCCATTCTTCCTCCCCAAAGATTTTGAGGTTATGAACATGATTTCTGCATCTTCTCTACATCATCAAACACCCATCTCAGTCTCTTTGATCCAATATTCACCCTCTTAACTACTCGAGATTTGGGGAAAAAGTCATTGAAGACTTGACAGTGGGAAAGATTAAGGTTGTGACTTTATATAAGGGTATCGCTGCACATGGTATGGACCACTTTGTTCAACATCTCCTATACATGGTTTTGGAGAAAAAGCTCAGCGTTGTGAAGGAGGACGTCAATCCTGCTCTTATACTGAATATGATTCCTTTCAGGTATATACTTCCTCGTACCTTTACATTGCTCGAATCTTTCATTAATCTATCTCATAAATATACCTCTCTCTCATTCAACTTTTTAGGCTCAACTGATGCACGAGCTTAATCAAACAAGAGGTGTCAAAAATCTCCAAGCTAAGCTCGAGACATAGAAACATAACCATGCCTTTACTAGTGCCAAGATGGTCATGATACTTTCCAAGGCCAACAAATTGGAAGGTGAGGCCATGGAATCTTTTAAGGAAGAGGCCAAGAGGAAGGACCTTGGCGAATATTATTACAAAATTTTGAACATTCCTATCATACCAACATATTCACCCACTAAAAATTAGATGGATAATGTAGAATACGAGGAAAATAAAGAGAAAGTTGAGGTGGGAAATCAACCAAACAATCCTAGAGATGCTTAACTTCTATAATAGGATCGAACTAATTTATTTTCTAAAGCTTGACCTCTTTTACTTTTCTTATAAGCTCATCCTTTCTCTTTTTGTAATAGGTCCAAGCTACTTTTAAGCTCGTACATATACTTAGATATGGATGTTTATTTATAGCACACATATATTAATATTAACCTAGTTCATTGTATTTTTGGAATTTGTCCATTTAGATTAGCTATATAAGGAAATGTGTTTACTTATTGAAGCACATAGGTATAGAGAGCTTTAGTTGAATTTAAATATTTAGAGCACTAACCTTATTTGTTTTCCTAAAGTGTCATGGTTGTTGATCGGAAAAAAGACATTTAGTTTGAGCTTTGAAGCAAAAACAATTAGGCTAGCTACTGAAGCGAGAAAACTAAGGATTGAGATAGCTCTCATCAAGGGCAAGGCATCACTTTGCAATGAGCTTAAGGGTGAGCTCGAGCTTCATAAAGAAGATTTTTTCCAAACACGAGCATGCAAAAGGAAAACTATGACCAAGATGGTGGCCCTAGTAAATAATGGATCTCATTGAGCCAATTTTTACATGAAGCAAGGTGAGAGCATGTTCCTCGAGGTGATGAATATTTTTGAGGAATTAGAAGGATTGGGCACAAGCCCAAGCCTATCCTCAGGGTAGTTGGGTAAGGAGATATGTAAAAAAGTGAGCAAGATTCAGGTTGAGATTTTACCTTTGGTAGAGAAGACATAGGATTGGGATTCTAGTCGCATAACTAAATGGATTCTAATCTTATTTTCAATTTATTTTTAGTCATGTAATTATTGAACTTGTAAGATCGATCTATGAATAAAATTTTGTTTGAATTTATTTGTATCTAGCTTGAGCATTCTACCTAGTCTTTTACTGAGGTGATCAACTCATACTTTGATCTTTTTCATTGCTAGAGAATTCTATCTGGTTCTTGACCAAAATGATCAACTTGTACCTTAAATATTAGTTGGCTTGGTTCCTGGAGATGGTGATACCAGCTTCCTAGGAACAAGTTTTTGTCAAGCGTTTTACTTGGTTCTTGACTGAGGTGATCAACTCATACTTTGATCTTTTTTTATTAATTGAGAATTCTACCTAGTTCTTGACCAACATGATCAGATCATGGCTCAAACATTGGCTGGCTTAGTTTCTAAAGCTAGTGATATCAACTTCCTTAGACCAAGGCTTTGCCCAAGCATTCTACATAGTTCCTAACTGAGGTAATCAACTCGTACTTTAATCTTTTTTGTTGTCCGAGTGTTATACTTGGTTTCTAATCAAGGTGATCAACTTATAGCCTAAACATTAGCTAGCTTGGTTCTTGGAACTACTGATACCAACTTCCTAGGGCCAAATCTTTACCCGTGCATTCTACCTGGTTCCTAAGCAAGGTGATCAATTCATGGCTTAAACATTGGGCATGATATTTTTACATCATCTATAAAATCGACTTTATATTAAAAGTGACCAGCTAATACATATTAAAATCTATCTTTCTTTAAATGTTGGGTGTTCCCACTTATGCTTTCTTCTACACCTTGAATATCCTTTAGCTTGTATGCTCTACTTAGTGTTACCTACTTTATTTGGTATAGGCCTTCCCGATTTTCACCTAACTTGCATTCTTTCTTGCTAGGGAAAATTTCATAAGAACCCAATCATCAATAGATAATGATTTGAATCATAAGAATTTATTGTAGTAATCTACCACACTTCTCTTTTGTTCCATTCTTCTTCTTATGGCCTCATCTCTTTTCTCCTCCTCCAACACTAAGTCAACTACTCTATTTGAAGCATTATGTGTTTCAGTTAGGAGTTATCTCATAGTGGGTACTCTTATATGTATGGGAATTATAGCTTCTATTCCATATACCCAGGAGAAAGGTGTTTCATTAGTTGTACCTCGAGGGCTAGTCCTGATAACCCATAAGACACTTGGGAGCTTATCCACCCATTTTTCTTTAGCTGTTACCAACTTATTTTTTAATAAATTAAAAATCAACTTGTTTAAAGATTCCATTGACCATTCGCCTATGGATAATAGAGAGTTGACTGACATAATTTGATATTGTATTTGTAAGCAAACTCTTTGTTGCTACGACCTATAAATTGTCTTCCATTATCAGTGAAAAGCTCCTTAGGAAAACTAAGATGGAAAATTACACTCTTCCATATGAATTAGAGTACCTCTTCTTTCCTTATTCTTCTTTGAGGCTTAGCTTCAATCCACTTTGTAAAATGTCTTTGAGGACTAATAGGAATTTATTTTGGCCTACTTCTTGTGGTAAAAGTCCCACTATATCAAGTCCCCATTTGTAGAATGGCCATGGGTTGACTACAACTATCATTTATGTTGATGGTACATGAGACAATGAGGCAAATATTTGATATTTATAAAATATGCCAACATTGTTGGCTAGTAGTAACCTTGTCTTATGATTCATTGTGATAGTTTTCTTCTAACTAAATAAGAACTTCACTCTATGTCATGTGCCTCCCACGTAACTCCAATTAAGAATTCTTTTGCTATGCATAAGAGTCAAGATCCAGGGCCTATTTTTCTGTATATCTTATCACCCTATATCATATATAACCTAGCCTTTGACTTGATTTCTTTTTATCTTTTTCTTATCTTTGGGTAGACCTCCATCCACGAGGAAAATAAGGGTTAGTATAAACCATATGATAGTGATTGATGAGCAGAACCGGCGTTGCCGATCCTGCCAATACTTTGGTTTTATATTTATAAAACTCTCGCAAGTGCACGAATCATTTCCTAGAAAATGATAAGTATACTCACAAGGTCGTTCTAAGGAAGGAATGTATGTGGTTTTGAACTTATTATTCAAACTTTTAAAAATGAAATTAAATCCTAAACATCCTGTCACGATATTTTGGGGTTTGTGTTTTTAATCTACTAACATAAAAATAAACATAGATAAATATTCAATAAACATTTATGTAAATTTTGTCATTTATAATAGTGGAGTATTTATGGATATAATAACTAAGTTAATTATGCTTGCTCATATTATTTAGGTTATTAAAGATATAAATTGATATTTATTGATTCTCTCTTTTTATATGAATATCACCTTTGGTGAGGTTAGATATTCTTTGTTAACTAAACAAATCAATTAACACCTATGGGTGGGGTTGATAACTAATTTGGTTAATTAAATTAATTCCTTTTTCTAAGAGATTGAAAATGAACCATTTAAATGCCACCTTTGGTGGGGTTAGATAGTTTAAACTTTATTCAAGGTGTCCAAATTAAACCTAAGAATTTAATTATCCGAGTACTAATTTCTTTTATTCAGAGTGAAATATATATTTTTTCTACTCCAAACACATTTCTTATTTATTCAAATTTTTAGATGATCTCTATAGGTATTAGTATTGAATATATGAATTTTTTTTCTCATCTTAATAAAGTATCATATATTTTTTATTATTACTTTTGCTTAGATTAAATGATTTGAGTAGAAATTGATAGTATATGCTTATATCTCATTTATGCATGACTGCTACAAAAACAAAAAGACATATATGAGGTTATCTAAACCAAGATCAAACAGAAAAACCACAAAATTAACCACTCACCAAAATCCTAAAAAAACGTACAATCTGTACATGGGTTGACTTTCTAAAAAATACATATATTGAAAGATATCTACAGAAAAAAAATAGAGAGATAAAAAATATATAGTATCATCTACATACTATGACTCACATTGCCTACAAAGTTGTGAGTACATGTTAAAAGAAAGATATAGGAAGTAATTCCCTAAAAAGTCATTGCAATTTCTTCATTTGTAAAAAGCATATATCTTGAAATTCTTTCTTAATGAGTTTGATTTATGCATGAAAATAATTTTTATATATGATATCTTTATAATTTATACATTCGATTCCTTTCATGAGATCAATGTTAAAATAACACTTTGAGCCTTTATTCTTTATACATATGCGAACATATTAGTTCATTTCTATACATCAACTCTTTTGCATATAAATTAGTATGAGTGTTTGAACCCATAGGATTCAGTGTTTTGAGAGTACTGACTTGTGAGTAATAGAGTCGAAGCGAATTTTGATTCATGACACTGAAATTGGGTGAAATTAAATTGATACATTTTTGACATTAAATATGAAAATTATTTTCGACTAATTATTATAATAAATCATGATTGTTTAAAGAGATTAAAATAACTTATGCTTGAGATTTTAATTATGATCTTAAAAGGAGATTAAAAAGAATGAGACATTTTTGTGATATGTTGTTTTCTTTTATTCTTAAATTAATTTTCGATTTTGTTGTAATTTTAGTTTTTGATTTGATTGTTTTTATTGTTTCTTTTGATTTTTACATTTAGTTCAATGTTTGTGGGTATCATTACTGAAAACCCTCACGAGACTCAAACTCGTCCACTAGGGCAACCTAGGGGTTTACGGGCTTGTTGCATAGGTTAAATGCAACTGTTTCAATCCACGAAAGTGATTTAGGATAGTTTAATTTTTAGTTTTTATCGCTTCTCTTGCTAAGGGACTAGCAAGAAGCTGGTTGGGGGTTGTGATAAGTGCTCAAAAAGCACTAAAATAACCATGATTTTATACACATTAATTCATTAAAAATATATATATTTATATGTTTGATCATACATTTATATAAATTTCTCTTTTTCGGAATCACGGGTATTTTTATTGTTTTTCAGGTATTTTGGCTTAAAAACGCAACTTAAAGACTCAAAGAGGAATACTGGAAGCAATACATCACAAATATATTAATAAATAAATGGGGAAAGGTTAACAAATATGGAAAAATTGGACAAAATGGGTCAAAAAGGAGAAAATCGCGTCGTCGCATCGCGCAGCTGCCCAGCCGCGCGCCCAGTCCCGCGCGCGCCTACCTCCCAATCCGCGCGCACCCCAGTTCGCTGCTACTGTTCACACGCGCACCCCAGCACGCAGCGCGAGCCCATCCGCGCATGCCCAGCTGCCCTCCGCGCACGCCGACCCCCGTTTTGCCCCATTTTCACGTGGAGCCGCCCCATGATGTCATGTTGACGTCATCAATGACCTCAGCAATTCCATTCCGCGTTTTTACATTTTTTTAACATTTTTTCACTCACTTTTTCTCTCCATCCTCACCTATAAATACCCCCTTCCCTTCACTTCTAAAAACACCTCAAAACACATTCTTTTCTCTCTTTCTTTCTCTCTTTTCTTAGATTTTTAGTTTTCTTTAGTTTTTCTTAGTTTTTAGCTTTTCTTAGTTAATTTCTCTTAGTTTTAGAGTTCTTCCCTTTTTGGGAAGAACTAGTTATGTTTTTGTAATTTTTTAGCTTTTTGATTCAATAAATGGAAGTGCAAATTCCGCTTGGAGGTTTTCCAGCAATGGGAATAGCGTCGAAGTTCTGTAAGGATTTTATTTTCTTTACAGTTATTTTTTATGCTTTATTCTTACATGTTATATTTAATTTGTCTGTGATTAAATTTAACTGTGCTGGCTATTTAGTAAACATGATGTAATAATAACGTTGTTATGCTTGCGAAATATTAAATAGGTAAAAATCTCTAAAATGAATTGATTTTGTTTTTATTCAAGATTTTATATTAAGAATGTTAGAGAGAAATATATTATTTTTCATTACAAACTTAAACCTGAAAATTAGATTTTAAGGTTTAGTTATCCGGTCTGATTTAGAGTAGTGCTCTTTTATTTGTTGGTACAATCGCCCGGTAGTTAGAGTGAAGCTTTATTTCAAAAGTTTTTATAAGAATTATTATCTAAAAATGTATTGACAACATGTTTTCGGTAGTGGTTTTAAAACTTGAAAGTTAGTACTCGGATAACTAAATTCTTAGGTTTAATTTGGACACCTTGAATAAACTTTAAACTGCATAACCTCACCAAAGGTGGTATTTAAATGGTTCATTTTCAATCTCTTAGAAAAAGGAATTAATTTAATTAAGCAAATTAGTTATCAACCCCACCCATAGGTTTTAATTGATTTGTTTAGTTAACAAAGAATATCTAACCCCACCAAAGGTGGTATTCATATAAAAAAAGGAGAATCAATAAATATCAATTCATATCTTTAATAACCTAAATAATATGAGCAAGTATAATTAACTTAGTTATTATATCCATAAATACTCCGCCATTATAAATGATAAAATTTGCATAAATTTTTATTGAATCTATGTTTATTTTTATGTATGTAGATTAAAACACAAAAAACCCCAAAATATCGTGACATGATGTTTAGGATTTAATTTCGTTTTTAAAAGTTTGAATAATAAATTAAAAACCACATAAATTCCTTCCTTAGATCGACCTTGGGAGTATACTTATCATTTTCTTCGAAATGATTCATGCACTTGCGAGAGTTTTATAAATATTAAAACGAAAGTATTGGCAAGAATTGGCGATGCCGATTTTAGCTCATCACCAACCTTCTTGCAACCTTTTGCTTCTTCAATACACTCTTTAGGGGATGTGATGTGAGCACCACCACTATTTACGAACTGAAGTAGTTTTGTAGCTTTCGTTCCACTAATTTTAAGGTAAAGTCCAGTTGGTTAATCATTACATATCTACTATGTGCACTGGTTAGGATCTAGCTGATGTAGTAGATAGGATGTTGGACTTTGTTTCTTTCTACGAGGAATATAATGCTTGATAACTAGGGAGTGACAACCAAGTACAAATATAATATTTCTCCTAAGGTGGGGCTAATCAATACAGGATGTGTACCCAAATGTTTGAATCCTTGGAAGGCTATGTCACAATCTTTGTTTCAAAAAACTGATGCATTCTTCCTTAATAAGTTGAAGAATGGTTTACATTTGCTCGTGGTTAAGTTCCACCATTCTTGCATTCAATTATTGGATTCCCTTTAAGCCATTAGATGGCTTTATGCTAACTAGAGCTTCGAGCTTATCTAGATTTTCTTCAATCCCAGAGGTAAAGATAAGGTATCCAATGAATTTTCTTAAGGTAACACCAAAAACACACCTTTTAAGATTAAGTCTCATTTTGTACCTCCTAATAACCCCAAAAATTTCTTCTAAATCTCTAATGTGGTCCATAGTTTATACAAACTTGATCACAATATTATTTACATATGCCTTCATATTCTTACGCAACTGGTCTTCTAAAATTTTATTGACTAAGCATTGATAAATGGCCCCAACATTCTTTAAACAAAGGCATTTGTGTGTAACAAAAAGTACCTTCTTCAGTAATGAAATATATTTTCTCCTCATCTTCTAGATGCATTTTGATATGATGATAAACAAAGTAAGCATCAAGAAAACTTATTAGAATGAATCTGACAGTGGAATCAACTAACTAATCAATACTTGGAAAATGAAAATAGTCTATTGGATAGGCGCCAATTAAATCAGTTAAGGCCATACACATACGAGGGGATTCACGTGCTTTTTTTTACCAACACAACATTAGACAACCATGTCGGATAATTTACTTCTCTATTAATATTTGTTTCTTTAAGTGTAACTACGTGAGTCTTAATCACCTCATTCTTTTCCCTTTGGAATTTTCTTTTCTTCTGTTGGACATGTCTAATGTTGGGGTCAAAATTTAACTTATGTGTTATAATCCTGGGGCCAATACTTGGAATATATCCAAGCTTTCATAAAAAACATCAGTGTTGAATTTTAAGAAATGTAATATTAACTTCCTTACTTTTGCTGTTAGGTTGGTGCTGACTACATATTTCATCGTAGCATTGTAACATCTTTTGGCTTTCTCCTAATTGTCCCTTATTTTGTTTATACCCTCCTTAGTTGGGTATTTGATAACTTGATAGTAAGTTGATATAACGGCTCTCATTTTATGTATCCAGCGTCTTCCCAAGATTACATTATAGTGAGTACGTACATCAATCACCATGAAGTTCGTCATTATTATGGAACTAGTTACCATGATTGGTAGAACTACTATTCCTACATAATCTATGGTACTACTATTGAATCCCACCAAAGGAAACTCTTTCTTGGCAATGCCACTATCTTTTACACTTAATCTCTGCATGGTTGTAAGAGAGAAGAGGTCTACTGAGCTTCCAATTTCCACTAAAATCTTACATGCATTGCATGATCCTTCACAAAGTGTTATCACCATAGGATCTTCATAAAGAAATGATACTTCATTGTTACTAATGAAAATGATTGAGGTAGAGGGTGGCCTGTCATATATATTGTAAACATAGGGATGACCATACACTTCTCATACATATCTATTTCACTCATTGTTGGAGATTCCATTAAGCCTAGGTCTTCCATGCATCGAGTGTATAGTCCTTACATTGTCATTGTTGCATAGCTCTACCCTATTGATAAGTGGTATCAATAATCTTAGAACATAAATTTTGGGGTAGGGCTTCATCTTTCTATTATCATTCCCCATAAGGTCACCTAGGTAACCCTAGGATAATAAATCTTCAATTTATTTCTTTAAGTGTCTACATCCTCACATCTCATGCACTATGTCTTTATGAAAGGCACACCATTTAGAAGTGTCTCTTAGAGGTACTCTTATCTTTGGCAACAATATAACATTTTGTTCATTCTCCATCCTCAAATAGCCTAAACCAAGCTTACTCTTAGGGGTGGCCCTCTAAAATGTGAGAGTGAACTACCATATGGTCCAAAATATATTGACCATTGACCCCCTCCTCTATGATTTTGGGTAAAGCATTTATTTCTTTTAGAAACCATTTTTCCTAAAACTATTCTATATGGATTCATTCTTCTTTTTTCTTTCTATAGGGAAGCTTCCATAATTGACTTGGCTTTTCTACTAAGTCTAGGTTATCTCTCAACATTGACAAATTTTCTAGCCTTATCATAAATCTCCTTTATAGTGTATGGCATAGACACTTTCAATTTGATAAACAAGTTTGAACTTCTTAACAAACCCTACCTGAATGCTTTGATCACTATTAAGTTGGGACAATGTACGATTTCTAACTTCTATTCTTTGAATCTTGTCATGTATTCTTCTATAGATTCATCATTTCCTTGAGTGGTTGTGAAAAGATGATGAGATTCCTTCCTTATAGGCTTGTTATTTGCATAATTCGTGATGAACATGGAAATTATGCAAAGGAGGTCATAATATGAGGTCCTAGGTTATTGAACCATTTTTGCTCACTATCACACAGGGTAGTTGTGAAGAGTTTACACATCATAATATCTCTTTTGTCTTAGGTGAGGCTTATAGGGGCCATGGTTTTTTTGAATTGGAGCACATGAGTTATAGGATCTTTCATTCCTTGATATTCAGGGCATTTATGAGCAATAAATTTAATAGGTAGCTCACTATGCTCTATCTCACTATTGAAAGAGGATACACGCAATTTCTCACAATCTATATCAACTTTATAGTGAGATTTGCCTTTGTTTTGTTTTATTTTTGTTTCTTCGAGAGCTCAAAAACATGCTTCCTATAATCGCCACTCCTCAAGCAATTTCTCATTGTTATACCAGACCATGTCTTACCCAAACTGAGCTAGTTATGCCTAAGCTCTAACATTATAATGCAATACCTGTTCCATTATATCTTCCACTCTTCCAAGCTCATTTCTCCTTGGTACCAACTCAACAAACTCAATTAAATTCTCAACTTGACCAACTTGTGGAGCTACTTTTGCTTTAGCACGTAGTTTCCATTTTCCTTGTCTCATTTCCTCAAGTTCTCTTTTGAGCTCGAGAAGTTGTTGTACCATTTGTGTGTGAGGATCAACCTCTTCTAGTGGGTTAGCATGAGGTTCTTGACCCTCCTCATGCATAGGTGCATTGTTATCCTCTTCTACTAGCTCATTAGCTACCCTTAATCTTTCATCAACTCGGGTACTAACCATGATGGGTATCAAAATCATCTGTTAATTAGAAAAGTAAAAAGATAAAATAAATACAAAAATATATAACATATAAATGAAATTAAAATTCAAAATAAGAGAAAAATAATTGTTTTAAGAAAATTAAATTAAATTAAAAAGAAAAGAAAGTTAATTTTTTTTATAAATGAAAAAATCTTAAAATTTTGAAATGTTTTAAGATAGATTTTATTATTAAATAAAATATTTTTTTATAAGAAAAGAAAAGAAAATTTAAAATTTAAAATATCCAAATATAATTAATAACAAAGATATTTTTAAAATTTTAAATGAAAATCATAATATTTACAATACAACAAGTTTTAAAGTTTGATAATAAAAATTTAAAAGCGCTATTCCTCCCCAACAACGACACCAAAACTTGGATGCTTGTAAAGGTTATATAGTTTTTAGTGTATTACTAGTATACCTGACAATGACGCCCAAAACTTGATGTACTAAAAATAGGCATACAAATTTTGTATGATTTATAATATAACTCGCAAGTGCATGAATCACTTATAAAAAAAGACAAGCATACTTGTAAGGTCGGTCTAAAGATGAATCATATGGTTTTAAAATAGTTCAACAAATTCTTAAAAGTGAAAAAATAAACCTAAGATATTCTGTCACAAAATTTTGGTTGTTTGAAAGATCTAAGCTAATGGCATAAAAATAAGACAGATTCAATAAATATTAGGCAACTAACATTTATACTTAACGGAGAATTTATGAAATATATTAGTTATTTAGTTATATTTGCTAAATATTGATGAGGTTATTTAAAGATATGAATCAAGATTATTGATTCTCTGTTGTATATACTAATAGTGCCTGCGGTCAGATTTACTATTTGTTATTACTTAAAATCACTTACCACCTTCGGTCAGGTCTAGTAGTTAATTTTAATTAAATTGTGCTTCTTTTCTAAGAGATTAATGAATCCTTTAATTTCCACCTTTGGTCGAATCTAACAATTTAAACTACATTCAAGGTGTCAAGTTGAATTTAAGAATTTAAACGTCTGGGAACAAACTTTCAGATTTTAACATCATTATATTTTCTGTAATAAACTTTGTAAAATTTTAAAAATCAAATACTACTTAGTTTTGTAAATTTTACCTATTTTAATATTTTACAAGCATAACGACTTTACTAATATCCTACAATAATTTTAGTCAAACATGCTTAATTTAATAAAATGACTATTATTTTAAACATAGTATTCAAAATAACAAATAAATTAATCTGAAAATAGAAGAATATATTTAAATTAAACCTTAAGTGTATCCTTCCAAATATAGAGTTTTAGTATAATTTCTATATCTAGAAAATCTACAAATAGAATTATAAATGAATGTTTATTGAATTTAGACTAAACTATTACATAAAACAATAACTATGTTTAACTTTCCATTGAGAGAAGAACTTCAAACTAAGAAAAGAAAAAATAAAAATCTTAGAGAGAAGTTGAGAAGGATGAGTGAAATGGATGAAATGGGTATGAAATACAATGAAAATAGGGTCCTATTTATAGGTTAAAAAAAGGAGAAAATGTTGGATTAAAAGACAGGTATTGAGGCATAATTCTTTCAACGCTGTCGCATGATACAAGCTATAATTGGTTAGAAAATAATCCATTACACATGCACCATAGCACACAACATTTCCATGTTACCATCCACATCAGTTCTGAGATGTGTGATATTCAGTCTATTAAACTTGTGCCACGACATATAAAACTTCTACTCAACGACTCACATTGTTCTAATCAGATTTGAACCCATTTTTTTTATATCCTTTTTGAAACATATGTAATGCTATCTTTTAAGCTATTAAAGTTTTAATGGAATGCATTTAGATATATTCTTCAAGTGTTGATCAGTTTTGTATTTTTCAAAATAAAATACCTAAAAAATAACGAAACATTCTTGTAATTTTGAAAAGATAGATTTTTTTAAAATGATAGTGAAACTAAGCAAATAGAAATCTATTTGATCATTTCATATGCATAAAATCACGATATATTAAGTGATTTTAAGCAATCATCAGTCAATAAGGTGGAACAACAATTTTACCCCTTCATGTGTTCTGGATCAATTCTCAGGTTTGCTAACCATGACTATCTTTGGAATGAATTGAATTTATCTCATTTATGTATTAGATGAGGCCAACCATCACTAAGCTCAGATTTTATTGGAAATGAACATGGCCTCACACACTTGAAACATAGATCCACATGGAAATTTATTCATCATAGAGCATACCCGATGGCTACCCAAAATAGAAAGGTATAGGAAATAATTACACACTTACAAGTGAATCAAAATAAATAACTTACATACTATTGATTACACGCTTTCATGTGATTTAGAGTTATCTTCAGTTAGGTTTTCCAAATCTTGTGGCAGTTATTGATCACTGTTATTTTATATACATATTTATGCATCGCACATAGTTATGATGAATTAGTGTTTCTTATGCATTTTATTCATTTGTTTCATATTATAAAGATGATTAGGGGAAAAATGAAAAAATAGGAGAAAACTTGAATTTAGAGAAAAAAGAGGAAAATCGATCAATTGAACTTTGGTCAAGAGCAATCATGGACCATTGAATGGAAAATATGAATCAATAGGTTCAATAGATCAAGCCATAGGTCGATAGATTGAGAAAGTCTTGATTAAGGATAGATTGTGGAATTAGAGAAATAACGGCAAGAGCTACTAGATCAATCAATAATGGTATCAATCGATTGAGAAATAGGTCATTCAATTGAGCTTCGATCTAACACTCTTTGGTTGGAAATCACAAAGTAGGATAAAAATACACTATAACAACAACCCAAGGCATTATTAGAAAGACACAATTGCAACAAGAAATAATAGGGATAATAAAGCACATCTAAGGCAGTTTTAGAAGGAGATTTTCAAGAGAAGATTGAAGATTGGAGATTGAGGTTACATTGACTTCATCATCTACATTTCCTAAGCCTTTTCTTATTTATAGTTTCCATTAAAATAATAATGTTGATTTTTTTAGAATCTATGTATAGCTAAACTTATAATGTAATTGTGGGTAATTACAACTCCTAGACAAAGGTTGATTAATTTAAGATCATGATAAATTTTAGTTTCAAATTCTTGATTTTTGATGTGTTTAATTCTTTGTTTAAATACCAAAATTTTGTAGGTTATGAATTAGGTATACAACTAGTTTGTTTCTTGAATATGTATATATGTAGTCTAAGATGGTAGTATGTAATTGATAATATTCATATTCGAAATGGTACCTTGTGGCTGCTATTACAAGTAGGATTGAGTGCTTATATTAAAGGTTATAAGTTTTTTTAATCTTACATAGTTTAGTCATCACCTTTTTAAATCTTAATACATTGAACAAATTAAATCTAGTAAGTGGATCTCTATGTTGTTTAGGATTTAGGTTTATTTATGATTGTATTATGAATAAATACACAGAAAGAAAAGATGGGAAATCTTAAGTGAACCTAGTTCTCTAAAGTTAATGCTAAGAATTCAGGAATAATTTTAAATTATAAAAGTGATTTAAAGCCTAAGAAATTGAGTTACATTCATGATCATATGGTTTAATAAATTAAAGATTAGAAGTGAGGATAGTCTCATGATCACATACCTCTTATAACTCTTGTGCAACATATTTTATTATTTTATTTTATTTTCTTCATAAACATTCAAAACTCCTATTCGGTGACTTTAATTAATTCATTAACAAACTAGTAATTAGGAGTATATATTGTTACCAATCCTCGTGGGTACGAAAACCATTATTCTTATATTACTTATCACTTGAACTAGTCATTTGGAGTAGACATTATATCCAATCCTCGTGGATATGAAAACCCTTGTTCTTAAATTACTTATCATTTGTGTGAGACCATGTATACTTACGTGTGGTCAAGTATGTCAAGTTTTTGGTGTCTTTTTTAGGTATTGAATATATAATGTTTTTGCTAATTAGTGTATTTTCTTTTACTTTTACTTTTTATTTTTTTCTCTTTAATTTTTAATTATTTTTTTAAGTTTTGGATTCTTAGCAAATCGTTGAATGCAACAAGGACACCCTTTCAACTCTAAATCAAGAGGATTACTAGACCCATTGTAAGAAAAGAGAAGTGAATCAACTTCTTCAAGTGACTTGAAACTCAAATAAGAAACATGGCAATTGTTGATCAAACACTAAAGAAGTTAGCCAAACATTACATATAGCAACAACCCTTATGCATAGTATATCCCAACTTAGAGGAAGGTTTTGAACTTAAGTTTGGACTAGTTCACTTTTTACCTATTTATAGTGGTTTAGCTAGAGGGAACCTAAACAAACATTTGAAGGAATTCAATGTATGCTCCAGCATGAAACCAATAGAGATTACTAAAGTGCAAGTCAAACTTAGAGCTATCCCTTTCTCTTTGACGGACAGTGCAAAGGAATGGCTTTACTACCTACCTCCAAATCCATTACTACTTGGAGTAAGGTGAAGAGATAGTTTTTAAAGAGGTACTTCCTAGATTCTAGAGCCACAATATAAGTCCTATTGTCATTTGTGTCTTTGTTGGTTTCCCATTTACAAATCATGGAGTTTGTTTTACTTTGTGTATTTATCTTCTTCTATGCAAGGTTGGTCATTGAAAATTATAAATGCAAAAACATATATAGTTAGGTACACTTTATATGCGATCATGTTTACACACACCATAATATTAGTTTTCATAATATGCATGTAAGGTAGAGTGTTATGGTTATGGTTTTGTTGTTTGTTAATGTTATCGTTGTTAATTTACGTTTGTGGGTATTTATGGAAATTTCTCGACATATTTGGAAAGGAAAAATGTAAATTTTTTGCACCTCGATAGATCCCTTGTTGGACCCTTGGTAAAGTGGTTAGTAAGAACCTTTGGTAAAGTGGTCAGTAAGGAACCTTGGTGAAGCCTCGATTGAGGTAGCCATATGCTTGTATGATTTCTATAAATACTCTATTTTTTATTTTTGTAATGAGAAAAATGTAGTAGAGCTCTGTCAATTTGACGTCTCATTTTTCTAATTCTGGATCACTATTACCTCTGCTATTGTTCGATATTAGGGATTCATGACTGAGTGAGAAAAAATGTACTATTGAGTGCTAAGTACTTATTTGCTAGTGGGGTTTAGGTGAGATGAATATATGTTTTCATTTCACTAATTACCTTGAGTGTATTCTATGTTTGTATTATGTTTTTATAAGGTTAAAATAATCCCCTTAAGTTGTGATCATGTCAAACTAATTTAGTAGTGTGGTGGTGAGTTCTATATCAGTTGGTAGTTGTTAATATACAACACTTTTATAGGAGATGGGTGTATGTGGTGGTGAGTTATGTGTTCAGTTGAGTGTTGTGGCTTAGTAGTTAAGTGTTATTCCTATAATTGGCTATTGGTAGTTCATGGTTGAGTATGTCTCCTATGTTTGTTAGTTCACCTTTTGATTCAAATTACTTATCTTCAATCACTAAGTCAGACTAAGTCATTATAGAGGCAACGAGTGAAGGAAGAAATATGTAGTTAAGGCCGAGGTCTCAAGTAATAGAGGTGTTTGCATTTTATATTTCTATTGAGTTATATTTGTTTATTATTTTTAGTGGATTATTTACTATTGAGTGGTTTCCATAAGCAACACGAGGATGTTACAACATAGGTAGGAGTTCTTTATAGGCTTACCATGTTGTATCTGGTGTTATGCATGCTTTATTGTTTAACTATTAAGGTATGAATTTAAATTATGTATGTTTTTCTATACTATGGTGTAAACTCTAATTATAAAGCTTTTAATATTTATTTCTAACTTTCTTATTATTTATTCTTCTAATTTAATTTAATTTTCTAGTATATGAGCTTGATGTGTGTCTCTAAAGAGTTTGTATCTCCTTACCCTGGTTGTGTACCAGGTGTCAAACTCTTTCTTTTGCTATACTATGTTATGTATGATTTCATGCTATGAAAGTATAATCATCATTTACTTAATATGTTCCCACATATGAGGTATTGAAGTGATTGGAAATCGTTTTCAACTTTTCATGTATGTATGCTTGTTTACATGATGTATGATGTTTGCCATACCTATATGTTGCTAATCTGGATAGAAGCTTACGAGGCATACTGTCACTTATATGTTTACCATATATTGTTGTTTTATTATCTACTAGTTGTTTTAGTTGTGTGATGAATTAAACAAGTTGTTTTCTTCCATTGTGTTATCTTCTTAATTCATGGGTTGGCATTTCCATCCCTCATCTATGTCAAGGTTTATATTTGGGTTATAAGAATAATTGACTTCTGTGTAATTGTTCCTATGTATGAAATTCTCAAACAATAATAAGGAAAGAAATTTGTGGTATTAGATAGGGAGAAATTCTATGAATATTGGGAAAGTTTCAAAAGGTTGTGTTAGCTTCCCACAACACCAAATAAGTGAATAAATTTTGTTCCAATACTTTTAAGTAGGGTTAGTACCCACATAAAAAAACATTATTAATGCTTCAAGTAGTGGGTCTTTTGTATTTATTACCAATTCTCAAAAACTTGGCAACCAAATTGATCTATAGTATAAATGAGGTAAGTGCTAACTCTCATCTTGAGTAATAAATAAGTAATCTCACTACTTTGGTATAGAAATTAACTACAGGATAGGTCAAAATATATGAAATGTGTACTATAGCGGGACACCCTTTTGATATTAGTCCCATCCTTCAAGAAGAACACATCAATGTTTTTGGTGGTTTTATGAGACAAAGGCCTAGATATGACCCTTAAAGTAATATATCTAACCCTAGATGGAGGGATACTCAATTTTTAGTTATGTGGGTAATAATCTTACCATTGTCCCTTACAATCCACATGGATTCCCTAATCCTAGGCCATAATAGCAACATCAACCTATACCCTAACCACTACAACAACCTCAAGATAAGTCTTTGGCAGACTTGGTAACTACTATATCCACTAACAATATTAAATTTCAATAGGAAACCTAGAGTTCCATAAAAGACACTCAAAATTTACTATGCAATCTTGAGACTCAAATAGGATGGACACTTACCTAATAAGAAAACACTACAACCACTCAAGTAGCTCTTAAGCCCTTTATTTATATTGGTGCTTCAATGTTTTCTTTTACTAGTAGGTTTGCTAAATGAAAGAAGAAGGAGAAAAAACAAGGGATTTTAGAGACCTTTTGCAAAGTGTAGGTTAACATCCCACTATTGGAGGGAGTAAAATAGGTACCAAGGTATGCTAAGTTTCTTAAATAGTTTTGCACTACCAAACACAACTTGAAAGGTAATGAGGTGGTTAGTTTATGAGTGAATGTCTCAGCTGTATTAAAAAGAAACTTTCTACTAAGTGTAAGAGTTTTATGGACTTAATTATGTCTAGCTAATTTATTAATCTAGGGTTCTGATGAACCCAATTTTCTACATGTGATGATCTAATATTTTACCCCATTTGTTATTTCAATTCAATTATTTTATTTTATTTGATTTTCATACATTTAATTGTTTGACCACCAATTGGTGTATAGAAGAAATTAAATATATTTGAGTGATGTATGATTCTTATATGTGTGATCCATAATTGATGATATTAATGATTAGTACACAATCTAATTGGCATGCAAGTGTGATTTGATTAATTACTATATGGTGTAGTTTACATGAGAGAGGAATGCAAGCTAGGTTAGATTCAATTGATCATGTAATTGGTTTGTAATTATTTTGGGAGGAATTTTAGTGATTGCATGTGTTTGTACCGCGCTTAGCTCATTGGAGGGAACAAGGCATCTCGAGATATCCATGTGGAGCCCAGGGGTAGGGCGTTGTTTCTTAAGTTAGTTCCTGACTAGATAGGCTGACCCCTTCCTGACACGTGTTTGTTTTGCTCTTCCCAGCTCTTGAACCCAAGACCTAGCCCTTAAGTAGACCTTGCAAAGCAAGTTGGTACCATCTGGACTACTAGCCCCCTCCTCCAGCTCAGTCCTGTGCTGAACACATGCATTAAGCTCAGATATAGCCTTCTTTAGCTTCTCTTTCTTATCATTTGTCTCGCTCTCCCACTTTGATTCTCTCGCCAGTAGAGCAGTGTATTTTGAGCGCAACGAAGCATGAGCCTGCTTCTCCTTTACTAGCTCGGCCATTAAATAGCCCATATTGTGAGCTCTATCAAAGTCACAAATTAGCATAAACTATACACAAAGAAAAAAGGTTAAGCAAATAAAAATCGAGCTCATACTACACTATGCTGAATTTTAGAAAAAAAATATAATAGCCCTGAATCAACTGACGACGAATGACCTCACCAACATCTACCCCCTCACAAATAGCCGCAAGTTGCTCCTTGCATCCATTCACTGAAATTTGGCTCGTATAACGATCGAAGCATTTAGGTGCCAAGCCCCGATTCAGCACGACTCCTTCAATACCGGCGGTAAGGTCCTCAATAATAGCCTCTCCCTCTTTAAATCCCTTAGAGGATTTCCAGATTCTTTGGAGCCAGTGCATTGAGTTGAGGACCTAGGATGCTTTGGCAAAGGAGGATAAACATTAATAGGATTGGGGTCATAGGCGGTTGCATCAATACCAATCTTCTTCTTTTTCTTCTTAAGAGAATAAGTATGACCTTCATGAGAAGATTTCTCCCTCTTTTTACCCACCGATAAGCCTCCCCTAGGAGTAGGACATGCACCCATCAGTGAACCAGTTCCTTCCGATGTCACCTTACTCTTCATTCGAGCAAAAAGTTATGCATTGGTCAAATCCATAGGAACTACAGAATAGAAAATGAATACAGGTTGAACACCTCGACAAAGAAAAAATAATAATATAAGAAAAGGTATATATATTTAAAATATAAAAATAAGGGTGAAAATATTATAAGGTAACAACAAAGAGAGACTAATGGTCACCATCTTCCGGCACCACCTCAAATTGTCCCCTAAAATCTGTAGGAGGAGTTCTATGTTTAACAGAATCCCGGGCATTATAAGAAGCTTAAGGTTTTCCAGTCAACCTAAGAGGAGGCTCTATGTCACCATGCCTCATTAACCCACACGTAACAAAACGTGGAGTGTTCAAAAGACTCCTTAAGTTTGTCTTCTCAGGAAGATAGTTTTGGATATCAACCAACATCTGCTTCACATCAAGACTCAAGGTTATGATCAAAGAAGCCATATTCCTAATCACGAACTTAGTATCATTCCAGAAACACCTTACCAATCTCATATCACTTGTGAAGGAATCCCATCGACCTAAAACATAGAAAAAGTACTCTTTCCAATTTTTCTCATTTTCAAGGAGGGACACATTCACCCTATGATCCTACTTAACCAACATGTACACCCTCCTCGGGTCTTTGAGGTTCTGTTTCAGAACATATGCCTCATTAAACTTAGCAATCTCCAAATTCACCCCAAGTTCTTGACATATCAATGTTAGGAAGAGAAGATATCTCCACCCATTAGGCATCAATTGCCCTAGTGTAAGCTGTGTCCTAACAAAAATTCTCACGAGGATAGGATATAAAAGAAACCTTACCCTCATCAATAGAGCTTTCTCATGAAAAATAGTCCACCCAATTGGAGGTTCATCACTATCATGGCACCCTCAGAAGGAATAATTATCTAAACTATTGGAGGGTTGTCATAGGTCCTTCTTATTCTCTCTTCATCCTAGGGTAACAACCCAAAAGTTTTAGGAATGGCCACCGAGCCCCTAATGCGACCTGTCGGCTCATCAGATCCTATATTCTTGTTTTTCTCCTCCATGTCCTAGACAATGAAATCTGAGTCTAAGGCATGCTCAATTTCATAATAGGCATGGTCTAAGGGCGGGGGGAGGGGGGAGAGGTATATGGCTATGGTGAAGATTGACTCATTTCATTAGAAGAACTCGAGCTAGAAGACCCCGAGTTCCTACTTGTACTAGCATACTGGGGACTCTCCCATGAGCTCGAGCCAGAAGCAGATATCTCTCCTCTTTGCATTCTGATAAAAGCTACAAAAAAATAAAGACAAAATAATAGCAGGTGGTAAGGTACGAAGAAAAGAGATTACCTAAAGATGACTTGAAAGTAAAAGAAATTGTTCCTTTTAAAACTAATCTAAAAGAAAGTAGCAAATCGTTAGGTTCTCAATGCTTGAGTGCTAAAAAGCCGAACATAGAATATTATAGTGTGAGCTAAATTCTTTCCACTGAACTAAAAATCTTTCACCACTCGAGAAGAAAAAAAAAAGTATTTTCCCTCACTATTTCTCAATTTCGTAGGTAAGTAATGATAAGTCCTTACCCAATCACCTCTTTATATAGAGGCATTGGATTTCTCTCTCCAATCAACAGACACACATTTATTGTGGTAGTGAAACAATTTGTATCCTATGCCAAATATTCACTCTTCCACCTCAGACCTAAGCCCGAGCTGAAAAAGTGAGGGGACTTGATGTTTGGACTTCTGGACTGACCCAAAGACCTGACCTTGTAACCTACCCAAGCCAAGTCCAACCTAAGACGGAAGTCGAAGTACCCTAGACATCCCACCCAAGGGACAGACCGAGCCCAATGGTAGCTCGAGCCTCAGTAAAACTAAGCCTAAGAACAAAACAAGCTCGATTATAGCACGAGTAAAACTCGACTTGGATCTTTGAAACATTGTACTTTAGGCTAATTATGCCCTCCTAACGTGTAGTTACATGTACACATTGTATAGCTGACACATGCACCCATAAATGTGCTATAAATAGATGGGCCACTCATGAGGATCCACACATTCATCCCTTTACATTCATCTCTCTCTAATCTCTCTCTATAAGATACAGAGTCTCAACATCATGCATGCTTAGGAAATTGAGGGATTAAAGTTTCCTATGTCATTTCCTTCTATATTTTAGTAGTTGTTGAGTTATGCGATTTAAAGTTTGTTGTCATTTATTTATTTTTTTTAATTTTCTACTATCCAAATAGTATTCTTAATAATTATATAGATACTCAGTTATAAGTTGCACAGTTCCTTCTGAGACTAATATCCATACTTAGGTACATTATATTACTCGCACTACCCATATTTTTAGTTAGCATGTCATGAGGTATCCTAATGATATAAATTCCTTCTATTATATCTATGTGATAGACTCTTATGTGGAACAAGTATTCAAACTTGAGCAGGAGGACACCTTAGAAGTAGCCTTGAAATAGGTTGGATTATGCAAATCAAAGAAATCCCATCCAAGAAATCCAACTAGTACAATATGTCTTAGTTCACACTTAGAAATTACTATGACATTTTTGGAATCTCTTTCCAAAATGCCACTATGGTATAATCTATGCTTTATTTTATTAAAAATCAACACTAAGAAGTTTTTACCCTTGGTTGTGCAAGAACCCACATTAGAATTAGACCCTCCTGAATCAAACTAGAAACATGTATCTTTGGGAGACACTAACACAGTGCTAGCCATCATTGCTAGAAATGTTTATTATGAATAAGAGGACAAGCTTCTAAGAGTCTTAAGAGATCATAAGACTACTATAGGATGGACCATTGCCGATATTAAAGGTATAACTCTTTCCATATGAATGAAAATGATACTAATTGAGGATGAATCTAGACTAACAAGAGAGGTAAAACTTCATAAATCCTCCAATGATGGAGGTAGTGAAGAAAAAAAAAATACTCAAATGGCTAGATGTCGGAGTCATAGACTACATCTTTCATAGTAAATGGGTAAGTCTAGTATAGATGGTACCAAATAAGTTTGAAATAATAGTAGTTAAGAATTAATGATGAAAATGATTTGGTACCTACAAGAATTAAAAGTTTTTGGAGAGTATGTATGGAAAACAGGAAAGTCAATACCACCACTAGGAATGACCATTTTTCTCTGCCCTTCCTTGATCAAATGGTAGAAAGGTTAGTAGGCCATTCTTTTATTATTTTCTTGATGTCTATTTATGTTACTACTATATTTCTATAGCACTTGAAGACCAAGAGAATACCATATTCACCTACCACTTTGGAGACTTTTTCCTTTCAGAGGATGCCATTTGGCCTCTACAATTCCCTAGCAACCTTTCAAAAGAGTATGGTAAGTGTATTTTCTAAATACATATTGGAAATTATAAAGGTATTAATGGATGATTTTATGGTGTATGGTAATTCTTTCAACCTATGTTTACATAATCCACCACTTTTCAAAGATATGTAGAGACTAATCTAGTATTAAATTGGGAAAAATGTCATTTTATAGTAGACATTTGAATCATCTAAGGGCATAGAAGTATAGAAAGATAAAATTGATACTATGCATGGTTTACCACCTTCAACTATTGTAAGGGAGGTTTGTTCTTTTCTTGGTCATGTAGTTTTTATAGAAGGTTCATCAAGGACTCTTTAAAGATTATGAGATCAATGTGTAAACTACTACCAAAACATGCTCCCTTTATAAAGCCTTCTTAAAGATAAAGGAGCTATTCACCAAAAATTCAATCATTCTAACACCTGACTGAAGTCATCTATTTGAGCTTATGTGCAATGCTAGTGACTACATAGTTAGAGCACGGTTAGAACATTGAATTGGCAAACAACCACATGACATTTACTATACCTTCCAAACACTCAATTATGTGCAACTCAACTGCTTCACCTTTGAAAAATAATTAATTCTAGTTATTTTTTCTTTATAAAATTTAGATCATATTTACTAGGCACTAAAGTAGCTATATTTTTTGACCATGTAGCTCTCAAGTATTTAATAATAATGAAGGATGCAAAACCTAGGCTCATTATATGGATTATTCTACTATTAGAATTTGACCTAGAAATCAAGAATAAAAAGGAGAATGAGAACTTAATGCCTTACCACTTGAGTCAGGTTATACTAAAAAGAGACTCCATATCATTCCATGAATAATTCCCGAATGAATAATTGTTTTTTGTGGGAGATTCACCACTATGGTATGGTGAGTTTGTAAATTACCTCACAGAAAAATAACTCCCTCTCAATCTACTAAAGCACAGTAGCATAAGCTTAGAAAAGAGGATAGGTATTATTTATGGGATGATCCATAGTTATTAAAACATTTCCTAAATCAATTATTTAGAAAGTGCTTAACAAAAAGTGAATTCTATGTCGTACTTACCTTCTACCACATTGCGAGCATTCACAAAATCAAAATTAGAAAGGTAGTTGGAAGCAATATTTTCAAATTCAAAAGGGATGATAGAAAATGATTGAACCTCAACAATAGGAAGGAATAATAAATTATGAGTACGATCCCAAGAGTAGGTAACTCTACGTCCTTTAAGGACAAAAGAATTAGAGAATCTAGTAGTAGGAGTATGGGTTAGGGTAGTATAGATGTCTCGGATGAAATCATCACTATAGGAATAATTCAATTTAGAAAGCATAGTAAAATTAAAGAAAAGTATTCAAAACTTTGTTTGACTTTAGAAAAATCCTGAATATTGAAAGGATGCTCAACAAGAATAGGTGCACTACTAGAAGGATTGGAAAGCATATGTTTCTTTGACTTCTTACTACTTCTGGAATATTTTGGGGCCATAATTGGTAAAAGGAAGAAGGTAAGATAAACTAGTATAACAAAAATAAAAATAATCTAATATAAGGTGTGAAGAAAGTAGGCATGCCTTCAAATAAGCAAATAATGACCTTGCTAAGTACCTTTCCATCCACCTCACTAGGGTGTTTAGAGAGCCACGTGGCAAGGTGGTGGCAAGCATAGTGGTGAGGTGATGGAAATAATAGTGGTGAGACACATGGTGAATTGGTATAGGTTAGGCTAGAAAACCGAGGCAAAATAGTCAAAAACACTCAACATAAATATCCATATGAAAATCAATCCAAAATCCATTCATTTGAGACTATAACCAAAAGTTTATGGGAACATGCATTGTGTGTGAAATGCAAAACATTTTAACTAGATATGTCATCAAGAAATGTTTATATGAATCAAGAAAGAGGAAGTATAACAAAAAGGCTCTAGAGGGAAAGCCGTTGATAGGTAGACAAGGATGATAAGAAGGATCAAATGGTCCAAAGATGTCCTAAATCATTTTTCTATCTGAGTAGCACCTTGGATGTTTCCTCAAGAGAAAATGCAAGTGAATTCTATCTATTGTTACAGGCATGCAAAGCATTCAAGCGAAGAATCCTCACAAAGTTTTCAAACATAACCATATAGATTTCTAACATTATTACATGTGTAGGGAAATGTTCTTCCCTTTTTTTTTATTAAAACTTCATATGAGATTAGTCATATAACCTTTTAGAGAATACACATATCATAATAGTCACACATTCATTTATGTCAAAAGCCTTTAAACCAAAAAGCAATAGAGATCACAACAATAAGTAAACTTAAAAAGGTAATGAAGTAGGACATAATAATTTACTGAATAGTTTTGGGAAAAGATGAAAAAGGAAAGTAATGAGTGTCGTTACCTCGAGCATAGCAATGACATATAATATATTAACTTTTTATTATTAAATTTTGTGTTTAAACAAAAGAAATAAAACATGTAGACACCCAATAAGAGTCACAAGAAGAATGACAAGAACCAAAAGAGATAAGAGAAACGAATAGAATAACCTTCAAAAAGATCACCCATAAATAGTGATCAAACAACATCCCTTTGTTTAATGTATTTATGTGGAGAAACTAATTTAGGAAATAGCTTATGTGTCATGTGAGCATGCAGAATATAAGGTACTCGAGGTTTGCTTTGTTTATTATTTCTTTCCACATTGTGTCTTAAGTGCATGATGCAACCAATTTGAATATGCTTAGTATAATAGTTACATTATGACGAAGAAAATGGAGGTGAGTGAGGAGGAGAAGTCCAAGTAATATTTCTCATATGTGCCATATAAATAATAAGCACATACAATAGAGTTAGAGAATATGGATCCCTGACTTTGAGAAGTAGGAGGAAAATATGATGAAGTGCTCACATTGCCTTTCATACAAGGATGATTAGCCAATTTTCCATAGTGTGGTCTCAAGTGTCCAATTTTTCCATAATGGTGACAAGTAGGAAGGTAGTAGGTAGAGGCAGAAAACCATCACTAGAGTAACAAGAAATGCTAGTCTTAGGTGAAGGGTTCAACTTGCTAGAAGGTTCTTAATGAATGAACACAACAAACTTATATCTTATGTTGGTGACATAAATTTTTCATTTTGATTAGAAATTTTCACAAACTTATTTGAACCTATTGTGGAAGTTGAAACCTTATTAATGTAACCAATACCATGCTTATCCCCAAACACCTTTGTGTTGCTAAGAATATCATTTTGGTTCTTCGAGCATATCATCATTTTATTCAAACTAGAGATAGAGTGCTCTAGTTCCGTCTCATTGACTTTGAGTTTGTTCTTTGAGGAAATAATCAAATCTTCTTTTTTTAAAGAAATGTTTCAAGATAATTTGTTGAATTGTTCAAAACCCCAACTTTCCAATTCAATTGTTCAATCTTAGTTTCCTTCTCGATTAGAGAGTATGCCCCGTATTCCTTTGCAATCTCTCGAACTATGGTATTCTTCTTCAATCTTTCTACCTAGGTGTTTTGATTAGAAGAGAGTAGTATGCAAAATAGGGAGTAGTTTTACTAGAGATGGGAACCTTCAGTTGTTCCTTAAGTAGTTTAATTTTGTCAAGATTTGCAATAAATTTACCAAGAAAATTCAAATACCTCATTTGTATAACCTCAGATTTTTGTGGTTAGATCAATTTGTTGGCCATCAATAGAGCACTTATTTGCCTCAATATTTTTCCTCAAAGCATCTATCTTAGGCTTTTTCTCATTAGGTTTTGAAAGCCCTTTTTCACTTCTTTTTCAGACTTGATGTGCTCCAATAAGCAAGTATTGTTGGATTCAAGCAACTTATATTGCTTATCATCGTCATTAGTTACCTCTTGAACATTTTAGGTAGTAGTCAGAGGATCAATGACACTACTAGAGGTAGCAAACTCAAGAAAATTAGTGTCATCCTCATGATCACTATTGGTACTATTCGAAATAGTAACCTTAACTTTCATAGAACGCTGATTCATACAATTTTGTTTCTAAAATCACCTTGCAGCAATATGACTAGGCTTCCTAAATTGGAAGCATCTAATTTTATTCAAGTGTTCTTTGCTTTAGCATTTTAGAATCATTTTCTTAGTCTTCATTAGCTTTAATAGATTTCAAGGATTTAGAACTTGAAGTATATTTTCCAATAATCCCATATATTGGTTTCTTCTTTCTAAAGAATATGGTAATTCTCTGGGAAAGGAAGGCCATTTCCTCCTTATGAGGATCAGAATCATCATTATTATAGACAATAGCACTAACAATTTTGCTTTAGTTACTTCCTTTTGTAGTTTTGAGTGCCAAGCTTCTACCCTTCTTAGGAGTAGTTTGTTCTTACCTTGGCAACAATTGATGTTGTTTTTAAGACTTATAGAGCACCAACTAATTCATTCATAGAGATCTCACTAGGTTTGCACATCGACTCAAGTATAGTAACCATAGCATGAAATCTATAAGGTAATCTGGCAATGATTTTTCTATTTGTGTTTCTTTGCTAATGTGTCTACCTAGATAGTAAGCATAGTTGACAATGTTAGAGAACCATGCATAAAATTTGTAAAATTTCTCCTTGTTTTGCATAATGCACAATTCAAAGTCTCTATTTAGCTTAAGCATTATAGAACTCTTAAAAGTAGACATCCATTCATGAGTTACCTCATGAATGTCCCTAGCTTATTTTGATATACTACAGCTATAAATTATTCTATATTCATTAGGTGAAATAGCTTTAATAATAGCATATAAACCTTTACTATTCCATTCAAACTCTTTGATTCTTCTTTAGTCCATTAAATATTCATTAGTGGGATAGGTCTATCCGTTCTCAACAAGAAACCACATATGGTTTCCTTGGGACCATAAGAAGGCCCTCATTTGCGTTTTCCAATAGGAATACTTTAGCCCATCAAAAAATAGAGGTTTACCTATATTTTCTCTTTCTTCTAATTCTAACAAAGAGAATGTATGTATGTGAAATTCCAAGGTAACAAGATCAACACCAGAGTAGTTAAGCCTAAAAGGATGCACTGAATTTAATACCAATTGAAAGAGTCCATGACCTAGTACACTACCAGGGTAAGAATCAGACTCCTTAAGGACTCATCCGTAACTCACACAGAAAGGAAAAACAAGCACTTATGTAGTATACACAATCCAAACCTAAACAATATAATATCAAATAAGCATATAGCTTTTAATAAAAAATATTATATAAGCTCAGGAGAAAGTAGGGAAGAATATAATGGCTTTCTAATTTGATTTTAAGTTTTTAGTATGTTGTAAAATCCATACCTTAAACTCAGATTATACTAACATAACAAGTGATGTAACAAGGTAAACCCATATAAAGAGCGTATCTACATAATAGCATCCTTGAGTTTCTTAAGGAAACCACTCACTACCAAATAATTCACTCAATATTAAAAAAGTTGCAACACTAATAGACAATATAACCCACAATTACCTCTATCAGTTAGGACCTCCATCCAAACTTCCTACTGTAGCTCTTAACTTGTTACTTCCACAATGACTTGAATCCACACACGAACCCTATTTTCTTCTATAGAAAACACCATCCAATGTGATGTGATTGGAAACCATAGTTCAAGTAACTAGAAGTGTAAAAACTCATATTCTCAAGCAGCACACCATTCAATACTAAAATCAAATCATGTGCGAGAGACACACAGTCAAGCCATGTACGCACACAACCTATGATTTGATTAACAAACTCACAAAGTGACCCACACTCAATTATATCTTTCCAAAATAAATTTGACAATAGATATAAATCTCAATGTAAATTTTAGTAGAGTTTTATTTCTTAAAAACAAGGGATAACGAGAAAATAAATGAGTGGGGTATTTATATTGCTTGAAATTTCCACCTCATCAAGGGTGGTGTGAGCTTGGTGGGGACTTTGTTAGTGAGGTGCTAAAAATTTTCATTTTTCCATTTCCAAAAATGCCAAGTATAATCCATAGATAGCCATACTTAAAACATGCCAAAAACCACAAGTGAAAATGTTGGCTTGCTTGCACACTCACTTTTCAAAAATCAACACTCTACCTAGTATGCCCACTACGAAAACAAACCCTATGGTATTTGTAAACAAGCTTGCATACAAAGTGTACCTAACTATATGCGTGTGTGAATTACTATTCCACAGTAACCAACCTTACACAGAGGAATAAAAATACACTAAGTATACGGGACTTATAGTCATCCTTCTATAGAATTCTTAATGAAGATCTATGGACTTTCATTAGGGATTTTTACTCAACTGTATAAATGTTTCCTTTACATGGGCTTACTAAGGACCAATTAAATATGAGGTTTTTTCCATACACCCTTATAGATAAAACTAAGATTTGGTCAATGACTTTCCCACCAGATTCCCTTATAATTTGGAAGGGAGTATAATCAATTTAGGAGAGATACTATTCCCAATAGAAAACTTCTAATTTGAGAGAAAAAAATTACTACATCCTCTCAAATAGAAGGAGAACCATTCCTGGAAACTTGGGATAAGTTCAAATTATTTTTCATTCAATGTCCACACCACAACGTCCAACTATAGCTTCAAAGCCAATATTTCTATAATGGATTGACACAATAGTGTCAACTCATAATTAACATTGTTCTTGGTGGAGCTATGTGAGAAATAATAGCTTTAGAAACTTTTTATATCTATGAAATGTTGGGTGTTAATTCCTAACATAGAGTACTAGAGTTAAAAGAGTTGGAGCCAACGAAATATGCTTTGAGAACAAGATGGCCATCCAACTTGTGGAATTTACAAAGAAAATTCAATTACTAACTACCAATAACATACCTAACCTATATGTATGTATAGTTTATGGAATGTATAGGCATCGTGCTAATTTTTGATGTTTTACAAGTGATCCCAACGCAAGTACCAGTGAGGAAGTTTATCTTATGTAAGGGTACCAATCTAGACCAATGAATAATCCTTACACAACCACCTATAATTATGGGTGGATAAATCATTTTAATTTCACATGGGAAGCAAACACTAACCCACTATATGCCCAAAATCAAATGCAAAGTCCAATCCTAAACCAAAACATGCCACCATATCCACATAAAGGACAACTTGAATGCTTTCATTCAAGTAAGTTGAGATAACGACACAAAGAATAATTAAAGGTTGAACACTTTAGAGGCATCTGTGAAGAAGGTGGAAGGAAAAGTTGGAAAAAGTGTGGGCAAATGCAAAGAAAAGAAAAAGGAAAGCTTCCTTGTCAATCTCAACAATCTCAAGCTATTAGAATTCTTCAAAGTGGTAAGGTTTTAAATAAAGATTTTCTTGAAATTTCTAATGATTTGCTTAATAGTACTGGAAACACAGGTAGAGTGTAAGTATCACCTAAGAAAGGTGCGGACATAAATGAAACAATTGCAAAGCCTTATAAGGGAATTCAAGAGTAGTCATCTGACCCACCTACATTACACAAGGTAATGGAACCATACCAATAGCCCATAACATTCCTATACCATTTTGAGAATGTTCCTTCTATGCAAATATTTTTAAAGAATTAAACACTAGGAATAGAAAGTATGTTGTCAATGAAAGATCAATTGTTTCAGAAGTTGGTAGTGTAATACTTCAACAAAATCTTCCATCAAAATTGAAGGATCATGGTAGTTTTATTATTAATATTACTTTAGGAGATAAAAAAAAGTGGTTAAGGTTATGCTAGATTTAGGTGCAAGTATTAATCTTATGCCTTGCTCAATATACTTCCAACTAGATTTGGGGAAGTTTAAGCCCACAATCATGTCCATTCAATGAGCTAATAGGTATATCAAATATCATAAAGGCGTGGTTGAGGATTTCCTTATACATATAGATAAACTAATAATACTTGTTGATTTTGTGATAATTGATATGCATGAAACCCATCAATGGACAAAAGCCACATTATTCCTCTTAGTAGGTCATTCATAGCCATAACCATGACTATTATAGATGTATGTAATAGGAAATTAACTAGATAGTCTTAGGAGAGACTGTTAATTTCAATGTTTTAAATTCCTCTATTATTCCTTATATTTCTATTGATAATGAGTGCTTATATATTGATTGTTTCGATACACTTATCATAACATCTTTTCTAAGGATGAATTGAAGGAAAACTTTCACATGCTTTTATTGTTGATAAGATAGAGAAAACTTAGATGAGGAGACTAAGGGATATAATGAATGTTTAGATAGTGCTAAACAAATAGAGAAGCCTAGTACACCTTTAGATCTACCTAAGGCCTCATCTAGTATATGTGTTTTTGGGAGAAATGGACACCTATCCAGTTATTATTTCATCCATTTTGATTAAAACCTAACAAAAATAACTTGGTAAGGTGCTTAAAAAATTCATAGAGATATAGGATAGAGTAATGGAAACATTAGAGGTATTAGTCAGACTATGTGTATACATAAGATTTATTTATAGGACAATACCAAACTTGTGAGAGAAGCCTAAAGAAGACTTAACCCTACTATGCAATAAGTAATGAAAATTCAAATTTTATAACTCTTAGAGGTAGGAGTTATTTATCATATTACTGATATTAAGTGGCTTAGTATGGTACATATACCTAATAAATTAGGCATTACTGTGGTAAGAAATGACAAGAATGAATTAGTTCATCATCACAAGATGGAGGATATATGTCGACTTTAGGAAACTGAATCTTTACACTAAGAAAGATCACTTTACTTTCCCTTTATTGATCAAATGTTAGAAATATTACCTAGGCATGACATTTATTATTTTCCTAATGGTCTTTCAATATATTACGAGGTACTAATTGCACTAGAAGATCAACAAAAGACAACATTCACTTGTCCTTTTGGAAATTTTGCTTTCAAGAGGATGCCATTCGGTCTATGCAATTCTCATAGCACATTCCAAAGAGGCATCATGTCTATTTTTTAGATATCATGGAGAAATTTATTAAGGTATTCATGGATGACTTTTCTATCAATGGAACATATTTTGATGATTGTTTACATGAATTGAATTTAGTTATAGAAAGATGCATTGAATGCAACTTAAGTCTTAGCTGGGAGAAAGGTCATCTTACAGTTAAACAAGGCATTGTGTTAGGAAAAATTGTTTCAAGTAAAGGTATAGAAGTGGATAATGCTAAAATTGATTTAATTGCTAATTTAACACCCCTAATAATGTGTAAGGAATTAGGAGTTTCTTAGAACATGTAGGTTTTTATAGGAGATCTCTAAAAGATTTTTTTCTAAAATAATTCTTCCTTTGTGTAATCTGTTAGGCAAGGATGTCTACTTTGTGTTTAATGGTGATTTCCTTAGTGCTTTTAACACCTTGAAAGAAAAATTAACTTATGCATCTATTATCATAACACTTGATTGGTCTTTACCCATTGAAATTATGTGTGATGGTTCTGATTTTGCCATAGGTGTTGGTTTTGGATGAAGAGTAGATAAGCATTTACATGTCATTTATTATGCTAGTAAAATACTCAATGAAGTCCAAATTAATTAATCTATCACTAAAAAGGAGATTTTGCTTATTATGTTTTCATTAGATAAATTTAGATTTTATTTGATATGGTCTAAAGTAATTTTACATTATGATCGTGCTATTTTGAGATATTTATTGAGTAAACAAAATGCTAAGCAAGATTGATTAGGTCAGTTTTACTTTTACAAGAATTTAACTTAGATATCAAAAATGAAAAAAAAGAAATAAAAATGGTGTAGTTGATAATATTTCTAGGTTAATTTCTGATTTTAACACTATTGAGAGTAATAAGAAAATAAAAATTGTTGCAAATTTTCCTCATGAAAAACTATTTACAATAGGTCCAAATCCATGTTGACATAGTAAATTATCTTACTAGTGATATTTTGAAGCCTATCATTCCTTTCCAGGAAAAGAAAAGATCTTTCCATGATTGTAAATTTTGGGATGATTCTTATTTTTTCAAGCTTCGCCAAGATCAAATCATTAGGAGATGTGTGCTTGAGGAGGAGCATGAAAGCATTTTGGCCTTTTCCCATGAGCTTCGTTATGGGGGAATATTTTGGTAGTAAGAAAATGGCCCTAATGGTATTACAATGTAGTTTTTACTAGCTAACATTTTTTAAAGATGCTTATAATTTGTTCATATGTTATGATAGATGTTAAAGGACTTATAACATAGAAAAACATGATGAAATGCCTTTGACATCTAATTTAATTTTTGAACTTTTTGATGTTGGGGAGGATTGACTTTATGGATCCTTTTTACCCTTCCTTTGGGTTTGAATATATATTGGTTGTTGTTTTTTTTTAAGAACATAAAACGTGCAAGCATACACGGTCACAAGTAATAAAATTTGATAAGTAAGTTATCGTTCCCACGGAGATTTGTTACTATAGTTTGTTGAGTACTAAAATTATCTCTCTCTAATTTTATCCAAAACGATCGTTGATTGGAACAAATTTAAGAAAATAGTTTAATAACAAAATAAAAGAAATCTAGGATTGCAATTTTTCACCAAATTAATAAACTCAAATCATGTTATTTTCTTTTGATTTATATTTTTTAGTACATTTAATTTTTCAAACGAAAACTTCTAATTTTATCCATACATCTCTTTCGAGCTCCGTATAAACACACCTCGTTAAATTAATTCACTATATTCCTATGAGAATTAAATTCACCGAGATTCATTACGTTCTAAGTTCTCAAATGGCCACACATACAATTAGGGTATATTCCTATCCTTCATCATACATGTCATTCTATCTATGAGCAATATACACAAAAATGCCTCTTCCAAGTTTATTTATGTGCCACGGATCATTTGATAAAATTCGTAAATAATCAAAAGCATTAAGCACAAAATAGAATAAATAACTCAAACGTCTTATAAATCGTTCAAAAATAATTAAAATAAAAGCATCATAAATTTAGATCAAATGCAACCCTAGAAAAATTAAATTACTTCATAAATTTAAAATAAAAATTACAGCAGATACAGAAAAATGAGATGAAGAACACAGAAAATTAAAACATGTCTTAGCAAAAATATTTGGCACACGTAGAACACAACAAAAGCCAAAAAATGGCTTCTACGTGTTCTGTAGTCCAAAACCGAACAATACAAAAAATCTCAAAAACTAAACACCCCAAAACCTTTTTTACTCTATCAGAATATCCCCTATTTATAACATCAAATTTCTAAAAAAAATACATTTAAAAATATTTTTTTTAATACACGTAGGGGGACAGATAGGTGTGGAGAAATTAATTAATTAATACGCGTGGGGGACAAAATGTACCGAAAACAAAAAACTGTATCGAAAATGGAAACTAGTATCATGTGCGGCGTTGTTTCTTATTTTCAAATCCCGCTGCCATGTGTCATCATGTGATTCGCTGAAAGTTAAAGTGGGACACGTGGCAGCATATCATTGGTGATCAAGGACGGGCGAACGCAGAAATGCCGCATGGGATCAGAGGCACGCGCAACGTGGGGGGGACAGCGGCTGGACGCGTCAGACACATGGGTCCCACCTGCACGCCGGCCTACACGGAAGGTGGGCCCCACACGGACACCGAGCCGTGTGAAAGACAGAATCTGCACCCACGCGAGTTGGTTGGGTGTGGCAGAGACGCGCGCATCGTAGCTGTTTCTTCACTGATCTGACGGTCCACGTTGCGCGAGTGAGATACTGCGCGTGGACTTCTTCTCACCTGCGCAGAAATTAAAACTTTAATTAATTTCATTTTGACCCATAAATTTATTTCAAATTACATTTTAAACTTTCTTTAATTACAATTAAGCCCTTTTCTAATTTAAATTAAATTTTTAATAATTAAAATTAAGCTTGATTTTAATTTAAATTATATTTTCGACTTTTATAAATTGCAATTAAGAACTCTATTATTTGAAATTATATTTTTGGACATAAATTTGCAAATAAGTATGTTTTCGATACAAATTATTTAATTTTCTCAAAATATAAAAAAACAGTAAATACTAATTTATTAAATTAAAATAAAATAAAAATATGAAGAACATAGCAATTATAATTAATAAAATAGATGAAAATAACTATATAAAATACAGTTATCGTTGTTGATTATGTGTCCATGTGTGTTGAAGGTATATTATATCCAATGATGCTAAATGTGTAATTAAAGTTTTGAAGGATGTAATATTTAGAAGGTTTGGGACACCTAAGGCTATAATCAATGATGGAGAAAGGCACTTTTTCAATAAGCTCTTTGATGGCTTACTGAAAAAGTATAATATCACACACAATGGGGCTAGTCCATACCATCCACAAACCTTTCGTCAAATAGAGATAAGGTATAAATAAATCATGGATACCTTGGAACAAATAGTGTGACCTTCAAGTAAGGATTGGTAAACCAAGTTTAATGATGCATTATTGGAATAGTACACAACTTATAAGACATCTATTGGTATGAGTCCTAACCGGTTGATTTTTGGAAAGGCATGCCATTTGGCCGTCAATGGGCAATCAAGAAGTTAAACATGGACCTTGAGAAAGTAGGAGATAAATGCTTATTTCAACTTGATGAGCTGGAAGAGATTAGGAATGAAGCTTATGAAAATGCAAAATCCTACAAAGAACATACTAGGCGTTACCATAATAAAGGCCTAATTTGTAAGTCTTTTTATCCTGGAATTTTTTATTTAATTTTTATTTTAAATTGCTTCCAGGAAAGTTTATGTCAAGATAGAGTGGACCATTTCAAGTTGTATAATATTTTCTATATGGACCTGTAGAATTAATGGACCCAAAGATTCAAATGTCATTCAAAGTGAATGGGCAATGTGTAAAACCTTACTTGGAAGGATTTTATTCAAATAAGGAAATTGAGTGCATTGATATGTAAGAGCCTTCACCTCTAGTAGCATCATGCCAAGATGTTAAACTGAGCACTTGGTGGGAGGCAACCCACCATTTTAGTTAATATTCTTTTATTTTATTTTAGTTTTTTTTGTTTTCTTTTATTATTGTTAGTTAATTTTTTATTTGGCCCTTTCATTTCTTTTTTTGAATATATGCATAGTTGAAAACATTGAGGAAAATGTTTAGTTTAGGTTTTGGGGGTGCAAATAGGACCAAATTTAATTTGTTTGATACAAAATTATCATTAAATCTTTGCATTGTTTATTTGATGACTTAAATATGTTTATGGATTACTGTAAGAATTAGTTCTATTCACAGTTGGTGTTTCATGCTTAGATCTTGAGATTGTGATGAACCCTAAATTGGTGTTTAGGAATCATATAGTAGAGACTAATTTATGAGATAATTTTGAGCTAATATTGTTTATTTTGGGTGATTCATTTTCTTCTACTCCTTTAAATACTTTTCTTATTATTTTAAATTTTTAGATGATCTCTATAGGTTTTTCATTGAATGTTAAGATTTTTAACATCTAATGAAGAGTCATGTACTTTATTTCATTGCTGAGGTTGAATGATTTGAGTCAAATTTAAAGTGTATGCCTATTTGATTCATGCTTGACTTATAAAAAAAGAGATATATATGGAGTTCTCTAAAGCCAAGAAAAAAAGAGAAAAATATTAGCCACTTACCCAAATACACATATGTACATGAGTTCACTCTCTAAAAAAGAAGAAAGAAAAAAAGAGTCAAAAAAATAAGAAGAGAGAAAAATAAATATGATATCTAAATACTACGACACTAAAGTTCTTCAAAGAAGTGAGATAGTTATTACAAAAGAAAAAAAAAAGATAAGAAATCCCCTTGATGTCATTGCATTTTCATTCATCTTAAGGCATACTTGAAATTTTTACTTAATGATTTAATTGATGCATGCAAATAGTAATGTGATTTCTTTATAAATCCTATTATTTGATTCCATTCATGATGAAAGGTTCTATTTAGTTATGAATCTAATTAGCTAAAAGGGTTAATAGATAATCAACAAAATTATGCTAAATTAAGATTTTTGCAGACAAACAGGCATAAAATCATGTGTAAATAAAGTAATGTAGAAATATAAATCATCATAGGATATTTTTAGATTGGAACAACCTAGGCCTAACCAATGATCTAAGGGAAAAACCATCGATCAATCGGACCACCTAACTATCCATTATGAAAAATAAGGTCCAATTACAAGGCCATGTCTTATACTAACCACATAGATAAAGTCCCTAAGTAATCTACTTACAAGTCACAGATTTCTTTCATAGACTTTACAAGCAAGATATTTGGATTTGGACCAACGTTCTAATAACTTATGTCACATAAGAAATTGAATCCGTTCAACCAATACCTGAAACATTAGCACAATAAAATAAGTGCAAATGTGTGTCCTAGAGTATATTTAATAATGAATATTCTTAACTAGATGATTGAATAATATATCAAATAAATAAATATCAGCTAGCAATCCTAAAACAAATGTTTAAGCACAATATCATAAATATTGTAGGCATGTTAATCAATCAAATACAACCAAAAAATATTTGATAAATTAACTAAATGAAAAGGCCTACTTGAATAAATTTTACAAAACAAAAGAGAAATTAAGATGAAGAAAATAATGCTCTCGTGTGGTTGATAAATTTGTGTGCTTTGATTTTTTAAATAAAATATTTTTAAGTACTAGATCTAAGTATTATTACTATTTTGTCCATAAAATTAGTTAAAAGAGTTTTAAAGAATGAGAATAATATAGTAATAAAACAATTCGATTCAAGTTAGAAAGTTTTAAAATTGAAGCCTTGGTCGATTGATAGATCTAACATATGATCGAACACATAGTTCAATCGATCAAAACCCTTATCGATTGATCCAATACTATGATAAAAAAAAATTCAATTGATCTAGACAATTCTTGATCAATTTAGCATAATAAATAAATAATTTTAACAAGATTAGATCAATCTTGGTAATTAATCGATAAATTTAATGCTCGATCGATTGAGCACTAATTACTTGATAAATCTATCAAATTAAAAAAATAATTTAGGAATTTTTAAACTGAGTAGATCTATTCTCTATCAATCTACACACCTTGATTGATCTAGACATGTCTTGATCGATCGAGTAGGCTAAATTCAAAATGTGTATATGTCTAATATGAAATATAAGGTGCATAAGATCAATGATATACCTAATATGTGTTTTGTTGAAGCTTGATAGTTTCTTTGGCTTGAAATATTTTTTAAAGGCACACTTAGAAACTAAAATTACAATTGGATGTTTTCTTCATGATTATTTCCAACAATCATAAACCTTACACACATGAGATCAATGTTATGCAATGTTTGAGCCTTTTTTGTTTAATCATATGCGAACCTATTACCTCATTTCTTTACATAACTTTTATTTGCATATATCTTTGTCGAGTGCTTGAACCCATAGGATCATTGTGAAATTGAGAGGTTATCTCATGAGGATTAGAGTCAAAGTGAATTTAGATTCCTAACACTAAGATTGGGTGAGTAAAAGTTGATGTGATTCACATGAATTGTGTGTAATGGGTATACAAGTATACGTATCGCAAACAAGTAATATAATAGTAAGAAAAGATCATTCACATAGAGATTATGCTATTAGAAACTAATTTTAAAACTAAAAATTAAAGATCAATTTTTCTTTTTCTTTTTTGAGAAAGAAAAGTTAAGAGAACTAAAAATAAATATAAGTAATTAATAAACTCAGAACAGACAACTATGAAGATATATGATAAAATATCTAGGAATAACATAATTAACTAGCAATTGACAGTAGTTAAAATTGAAGCCCTCACTACTCAATTGATCTAACATATGATAGAAGGATCGATTGAAGACATAGTTCGATCGATCCAAAAAATTATCAATTGATCTAGTGTAATAAATAATTAATTTTGACCAACATAGATCAATCTAGGTAATTAATTGATATATTTAGTGCTTAATCGATCGACCACTAATTACTCGATCGATCTATTCAATTACAAAAATAATTCAAGAATTTTTAAACTAATTAGATCTACTCTCAATCAATTTACACACATTGATCGATCTAGATATGTCATGATTGATTGAGTAGCATAAATTCAAAATGTTTATATGTATCTAATATGAAATCTAAGGTGCATAAGAACATTAATATACTTGATATGTTTTTCGTTGGGGCTTGAAATATTTTGGAAAGGTGCACTTAGAAACTAAAATTACATTTGGATGTTTTATTCATCATTATTTCCAATAATCATAAACCTTACACATGAGATCAATGTTATGCAATGTTTGAACCTTTCTTAGTTAATCATATGCAACCTATTAGCTCATTGTTTTACATAATTTCTATTTGCATATATATTTGTAGAGTGCTTCAATCCATAGGATCATTGTGAAATTGAGAGGTTATCTCATGAGGATTAGAGTCAAAGTGAATTTGGATTCCTAACACTAAGATTGGGTGAGTAAAAGTTGATTTTGTTTTCTAATGGGACATGAATTAAGTGTGAATTTTTGGGATGTTGTAACTTGTGCTTTGATTTTTTTATGAACTAAAAGAAAACTAAAGCATGAGAATTTTTTTTATCTTAGCTTTTATTTTGTTACCTCTAGTTGGTTTTTATTTTTGTTATTTATTTTTTGTTTTAATTTTACTTAATATAATGTTTGTGGGTATCAATACTGAAAACCATCACAAGCTGTAAACTCGTCCACTTGGGTAGACTAGGGGTTTAATACCATGTTGCATATGCTAAATGCAACCATACCAATCAACAAAAATGATTTAGGTTAGTTTAATTGAGTTTAATAATTTTATTTAAGTTTTTATCACTTCCTTGCTATAGGCTGGTTGAGAGTTGTGATGAGTGCTTGAAAAGCACTATTATTTTGTGATTTTATTGCACTTAAATGTGAATAAATTTATTTGATTAAACATGTTTTTATCATTATTTATACAAATCCATATGTTCGGAGTCACGAGTATTTTATGTTGGATTTATGCACTTTTGGCTTCAAAAATATAAACTAATCAACATATGAAGAATAGCCCATGAAGCACTCATTCACACCTTAAAAGCTTAAAGGAATGATGCATGTAAGCCTTACATGTAAAACCAACCAATATGTAATGTGGTGCCAATCAAGGATTGAAATGAAGTATCCTCATCGTGTGAATTGATTGGGCACATTGTTTGTTCTATGCCCTGATGAAGAATTGTTAGGCCATAACATGACTAGTTTGGGGAAAAATTTGGTGAAACATTATGAGTTTCAAGTCCCGACATGGAAAAGTTGGACCAAGGCATATGATTGACACAAATTGGGTGCAAAAGGTATGCAAATACATGTATCGCAAACAAGTAATATACTGGTAAGAAAAGATCATTCTTACGAAAATTATGTTATTAGAAACTAATTTTAAAACTAAAACATAAAGGTCAATTTTTGTTTATGTTTTGAGAAAGAAAAATTGAGGGAACTAAAAATAAATAACTATAATTAATTAAGTTAAAATTGATAGCTATGAAGATATATGATAAAATATCAGGGAATAACATAATTAACTCAAAATGACCGTAATTAAAATGGAAGCCTTGGCCACTAGATTGATCGAAACCCTTATCGATTGATCTAATACTACAATAAAAAATGTTGGATCGATCTAGACAATTATCGATTGATCTAGTGTAATGATTAATTAATTATGATAAGCTTATATCAATCTATGTAATTAATTGACTGATCGATCACTAATTACTCGATCAATTTATTCAATTAAAAAAAATTGAAGACTTTTCAAATTGAGTAGATCTATTCTCGATAAATCTACACACCTTGATCGATCTAGACATGCTTTGATTGATCAAGTAGCCTAAATTCAAAATGTTTGTATGTGTCTAATATGAAATCTAGAGTGCATAAGAACATTTATATAACTCATATGTGTTTCATTGTAGGTTGATAGTTTCTTTGACTTGAAATATTTTTGAAAGGCATACCTAGAAACTAAAATTACATTTGGATATTTTGTTCATGATTATTTCCAAGACTCGTAAACCTTACACATGAGATCAATGTTATGCAATGATTGAGCCTTTCTTGTTTAATCACATGCGAACCAATTAGCTCTTTCTTTACATAACTTCTATTTGTATATATATTTGTTGAGTGCTTGAACCCATATGATCATTTTGGAATTGAGAGGTTATCTCATAAGGATTAGAGTCAATGTGAATTTGGATCCTAACACTACGATTGGGTGGGTAAAAGTTGATGTGTTTTTGTAATGGGACCCAAAATTGTGATATGTACTAATTTCAATAATAAACTATGAATTTAGGGATGTGGAATTAACATGTACTTTGATTTTGATTATGAACTAGAAGAAAACTAAATCATGAGAAGATTTTTTTATCTTATCTTTTATTTTGTTATTTCTAGTTGGTTTTTATTTTTTGTTTTAATTTTACTTAGTAAGATGTTTGTGGGTATGATTACTGAATATATTAACGAGATGTAAATGTGTCCACTAGAGCAGCCTAGGGGTTTTTATGCATGTCAATCTATAAAAATGATTTAGGTTAGTTGAATTGAGATTAATAATTGTTTTTAGTTTTTATCCCTTTTTTGCCAGAGGCTAGCAAGAGGCTAGTTGGGAATTGTGATGAGTGCTTAAAAAGCACTATTATTTTGTGATTTTATTACACTTAAGTATGAATAAATATATTTGATTATACATTTTTTTTATCATTATTTATACAAATACATATGTTAGAAGTCACAAATATTTTTTGTTGTATTTTAGGTATTTTTAGCTTCAAAATTATAAATTGATCAACATATGAAGAATAGCATATGAAGCACTCATTTACAATTTACAAGATTAAAGGAATTATGCATGTAAGCCTTACATGTAAAACCAACCAATATGTAACATGGTGCCAATCAAGGATTGAAATGAAGTATTGCATGTCATAGTAAGGATTATTGTGGGTCACAATGCAATCCTCACTGTGTGAATTTACTAGACACATTGTTTGTTCTATGCCACGATGAAGAATTGTTGGGTCATAGCATGACTAGTTTGGGGTAAACTTTAGTGAAGCAATACATGTTTCGAGTCACAACGTGGAAATGATGGGCCAAAACACGTGATCAACATGGATTATGTCCAATGGGTATGTAAGTATACGTATCACAAAAAAGTAATGTAATGGTATAAAAAGATCATTTTCACAAAGATTATGTTATTAGAAACTAATTTTAAAACTAAAAAGTAAATATCATTTTTTTATATTTTGAGAAAGCAAAATTAAGAGAACTAAAAATAAATAGCAGTAATTAATTAACTCATAATTAATAGCTAACAAGATATTTGAGAAAATATCTAAAAATACTTAATCCTTAAATTTTCTTATCATGTGAATAACTAAAATCTCTCCAATATAATTACCGATCAATTACATGATCAATTGAATCTAACCTAGCTTGTATTCCTCTCTCAAGTAAACTACACACCATGTAGTAATTAACCTAATCACACTCCCATGATAATTAAATTGCATACTGCTTATTAAGTTCATTAATTATGGATCACATATATAAGAATTATACATCTTTACCTAGGAACTATGCATGTTTTTTAATCAAGACAAACAATTAATTAATTCTCTCAAATCTATTTAATTGCCTCTATAGATCAATTATTGGCCAAAATATTTATAGCATAAAATTTAGATTAAATAATATAATTAAATTGAAATCATAGTTGGGGTAAAATATTAGAATATCACATGTAGAAAATTGGGTTCATAAGACATCTAGATTAAAAAATTAGCTAGACATGATTTTGTTCATATAGCTCATATTTTAATAAAAAAAAAGATAAAAATTGATAAATAATGGGGAAGAAGAATAGATATAATCAATCTCTTGAAATTTAGCGCCATTCCCCTCTTGAATCTCTCCCAAATTTTATCTCCTTTTAAATTTTTCTGTAATTTTCTCTCTTCTTGGCACCAAAAATTGATAAACAATTGATAATTTTTGACTAATTGGTGTTTTTAGGGAAATTAGGGGGATACATTAGGGTTAGATATAATTTGGACCATCAGATCAAGGGCTAAGATGAAAAAAGTAAAAATAAATAGCGGTAGCTAATAGGATCCTAACACGTGGCATGAAAGAAAAATAGTACAAATCAATGTGTGATGCATGGTGAGGTGGACTGGTTATGGTCAATGTATACAGAGTCAATGCCACATGGTATGCTATCATTTGCTAATATATATTTTGTTATGCACTAGTTAAATGAATGGACATATCCAGTGATGACTTATGGCACAACAATTCACTGCTCGACAAAACCCAGAACAAACATCGTGTCAACACGTGGTAGCACTTGCATCAATTGGTACATGCAACACACTACAATTGGATCCCTTTCTTTTATAGCATCCACATGGTGATGACTGGTCAACTCCCTTTCTTGCACGGAATCCACATGACGTCTTCTGATTGGTCATGCATTAAAAAATTCTTAAAAATTTCAAAAAATGTTTAAAAAATATATTTTCATCATTTTTCAATATAAAGTTCATATTTTAATATTTTTAACCCTAAAAGTTCTACTTATTGAATAAAATAAATAAATATTAAGCAGGAAAGTGCATTAATGACTCTACTTTCATAGAGTCATTAGCACACAAACAATAAATTAATCGAAACCTTTTTTACCTAGCCTTCCGTTATGAATACAACACTTTGCATTAGTTTTTCAATAGTTTTCATATTACAATTTTCTAGCAACCGTAGGTTATTTTATTTAGTTAGATCCAATTTTTGAGGCCATTCAACCACCATGTATAGATAAAAAAAGAACCTCCTTCTTATGAAGAAGATTCATATTTTTGGAGAAGTTAGCGAAAACTTATTCATAGATCTAAAATCATTTTCAGCAAAAGGGATATTTTTAATTGTTGTAATTTTTTCTCTATCTGTAATCTAATGCCTTTCATAATTGAATTAACTTTTTTTAATATACCTATGATTGGATAAATCTATAACATGGGATTTTAGTTGTTTGGCTTCCAATGATTGGAAGAACAATTTTATGATTTGAATAAATATGATTTTTATTTATTTCTTGCTCATGTTCTTTAAATAGTTAAGTATAAATCAATGATGGACTAAATCTTGATTTATGATTAAATAAAAATATTACAAAATTAGGCATTAGAAAAACCATTTGTGTTTAATTATACATATGTAAATAAGAGTTTAATTTCATTTTCATTTATCAATTTCAAGCCCAATCAAGGAAGTTATAGATGAAATGAGATTAAATTTGATAGTTAAAATTAATAACCTTAATTATAAATCAATGATGGACCAACTCTTGATTTATATTTAAAAATATATATTTAATTTATGTTTATCAATTAATTAACTTCAACCCCAAGGAAGTTATTAATTAATTGAGATCCTTGATTTATATATTTTCCTCAAGTTTTCCAGTTAACCAATTTCAAGACCGACTGAAGAAACCATTGATTAATTGATATTTGTTTAAACTTGATATGATTTTAGGAGCTCACATATTTAAAAGAAAAGAAAATAATCAATCAATATAACTCATTATTTGAATCATTTAATTTGTCCTGTCCATGAAGAGTTATGCTCGCTAAAATCCTATATTCATCCATCATCCTAGGTTTGGTCTTCATTAATTTTATCACTTTAATTTATATTATTTCTTAGATATAATTTAATTTAGACTTTATAATTGATAACTGTATAAAAGTAGTCATTAGCGCACTTTTTTACTTAATATTTACTTGTTATATTCAATAAATAGTATTTTTGGGGCTAAAAATATTAAAATATAAACTTTTTAGTGAAAAGGGATGAAAATATAATCTTTACAATTTTTGGGATGTTTTATGAATTTTTAACATAGGACTAATTAAAAGCTATCCGTGGCATACCATGTAAGCAAAGGAGCTGATTAGGCAAGCCATGTAGATGCCAAACAAGTAGGCACAACGAATGGTAGATCTCCATGTGTGATAAGCAAAGCAGTGCATGCCACATGTCAGCAAGATGCTCAATCCAAGTTCGGAATGTGGTGAAACCTTCATGACATATGTCATCATGCGATTGCTCCCTACGTTCCACCTGTGCACCATGCCATCCATTACCTTTAATCACGTTGCGCTGTGTGGCACTCACTCATAATGCATTTACTAGGACCAATCTCCCCTTCCAGTGAATTTTGTGTGCCATATGTTGCACTGTGATTGGCTAGCGCTCTTCATTCTGCTTGTTTTAATCTTAGCCCTTTTATCTACATTTAAGCCCAATAAACCCTGATAAGCCATCATTAGCATAATTTTGTTCAATTTATGGAGCTAAAAAGAGAAAAAAAATACAGAAAAATTAAAGAGGGGATACAATTTTGGTGGAAATTCAAGAGGAGATTAGCACTACAATTTAAGAGATTGATTGTATTTCTTCTTATACTCTTTTATTTATCAATTCTTATGTCTTTCTTCATGAAAATATGAGCTTTATGAATGTGTAGTTAATTTATTAATCTAGGGATCTTTTGAACATAAATTTTACCATATGTTGATCTAATATTTTATCCCAATTATAATTTTAATTTAACGATATTATTTAATCTAATTTTAATGCTATTAAATGTTTGGCCAACAATTTATCTATAGAGACAATTAAATAGATTTGAGAGAATTATTTAATTGTTTATCTTGATTAAATAGCATGCATAGTTTCTAGGCAAAGATATATGATTCTTATGTATGCGATCCATAATTGATGAACTTAATAAGTAGTATGCAATTTAATTGGCATAAGAGTGTGATTAAATTAATTACTATATGGTGTGTAGTTTACTTGAAAGAGGAATACATGCTAGGTTAGATTCAATTGATAATGTAATTAATTGATTGATAATTATATTGGGGGGATTTTGGTGATTCACGTATTTAGAAAATGAGGCGATTAAGTATTCCTAGATATTTTCTCATATATCTTCTTAGTTACTAATTCTAGTTTAATTAATTATTGTTATTTACTTTTTGTTATTTTAATTTTGCTTCCTTCAAATATAAGCACAAAAAACTTGATTTTTATTTTTTTAGTTTTAAAAATTAGTTTCTAATTTTGTTGGGGATTATATATATTAGAAATTAATTTTTAATTTTTATTTTTATAAATTTATTTTTCTCCACTTTAATTCTAATTTTACTTTACTTTTTTTACTGATTTATTTATTTATTTATTTTAGTAAATTTATTTTATTTATTTATTTTTTAATTTTAATTTATTTGTTTAGTTTTTATTTATTTTTTATTTATACATCTTCTTTAGTATTGTAGAAAATAGTTGAGTCTATTGCATGAGTAGAGTTCATGAGGGAGAAATCTTACCGTTAGATCTTGAGATTGAGGTACTTTGATGAATGATAGAAATAGAGTTATGAATTAATATGTAATACCTACGTTGGAAGGGAGGAATCCAAGTATTACAAGGACAAACATTCAAGCCAATCAGTTTGAGTTAAAGCTAGTAATGTTTCAAATGCTACAAATAGTTGGACAATTCAGCGGATTACCAATAGAGGATCCTCATTTGCATCTCAAAAATATTATTAAAGTTGGAGATACATTCAAGTTCAATGGTGTGACAGATGAGGCATTTAGGATTAGATTGTTCCCTTACTCTTTGCAAGACCATGCTTGAGCTTGGCTAAACTCTTTGCCACTTGATTCCATTACAACTTGGAACAGTTTGGTAGATAATTTCTTAATGAAATACTTCCCACCAACAAAGAATGCGAAGTTTAGGAATGACATTACTTCCTACCAACAATATGAAGGAGAATCTTTACATGAAGCATGGGAAAGATTCAAGGAATTGCTAAGGAAGTGTCCTCATCATGTATTCCTTCTTGGATTCAAATTGATACTTTTACAATGGTCTCAATGCTCAAACAAGAACTATTATTAATGCATATACTAATGGAGCTTTGCTAGCCAAATCTTTCAATCCAGATTATGATTTACTTGAAAAAATGGCTAGCAATAATTATAAATGGCCAATGGACAGAATGACAGCCACAAGAAGAGTAGCTGGAGTTCATGAGGTAAATGATATCACAGCACTTACGGCTCAAGTGTCATCTTTGGTTAATCTTTTAAAGGCTCAAAACTCAACAACAAGTATAAACTAGGTCCAAAATTCAGAAGTGTAATGTGTGTTTTGTGGAGGATCTCATTTGTTTGATATTGTCCAAATAATTTTGAAACTGTATGCTATATGGGTAATGTGAATCGAAATTAACAATAATCCATACTCGAACATATATAACCTAGGATAGATACAACATCCAAATTTCTCTTGGAATAACAACAGTTAATGTGGTAATCAATTCAACCATCAATCATTTCCACCACCTGGTTTTCAAAACCCATATCAATCATAAGCCCAAGGGAAGAAGCCACCTACTGAGGACAATACAAATGCATTCATGGTGATGATGAAAGACTTCATCCAATCAGTAAATACAAAAGTGCCCACTCAAGAGGCCTCAAGATAACCATCAAAGTGACACAATTGTAAACTTAAGAAAAGAAGGGAAGGACCATTGTTAATCATTAGCTCTAAGGAGTGGTAAAACATTAGAGCAAGAAAGTAAGACTCAAAGGGATGAGAAGAAATAGGAAATTTACAAGGATGAGGAGGAACTAGTGGATAAAGAAAGTAATAAAAAGGAAATAAGTCAACCAAAGAAAAACAACCTCTACAAACCCATTTTAACCTTGACTAGAGGTTGTAGTACCATCCTTACTAGAAAAATACCCTAAAAATTGAAAGATCCAGGTTGTTTTGACATTCCTTGTACAATTGAGAACATCCACTTTGAGAAAGCATTATGTGATTTGGGTTCCAACATTAACCTCATGCCATTATCAGTCTTCAATAGATTGGGGATTGGTAAAGCCAAACCTACTTCAGTAACATTACAAATAGTAGATAGATCAATTAAGAGACCTTGGGGTGTGGTAGGAGATGTGCTATTAAAAGTAAACATATGCATATTTTTTACACACTTCATTGTGCTAGACATGGAGAAGGATTGTGACATTCCTATCATACTTGGTCGTCCATTCTTAGCAACCAAAAGGGCACTCATTGATGTTCAAAAAGGTGAAATTACAATGTGAATGCAAGATGAATAAATAATGTTTAAAGTTTTTAAAGAATTTGAACCCCCTAATATCGATAATGCTAATGAATGTTTAAGGATAAATGTTACTAATTGTGGGAATAACTTAAAAGAATCTGTTGAATCGCTCACCCTTACAACTTTAACACATGATGCTATGAACAAGGAATTAAACTCACCAAAAAACAACTCAACTTATTTTAACTTTGAAAGTTTGGAATCCAAGGTTGATATTGTGTATTATGTGAACTTTTTTGGAGGACGTACCCCTCATGTGTGTATCAAATGAGATTATTGAAAATTTGAAGATATGATCTAAGCTCAAATCATCAATTGAAGGGCCAACAATTTTAGACCTCACACGTTTACCCTTTCATTCCTAGTCAAGTATGAAAGTGAAAGAGTTCAATAGAGAGGTGAACAATATGCTAGAAATATATAAATTGGATAAGTCCCGGTGGAGTGCTTATAAGAATGCCAAAAATTTCAAAAGGAAAACAAAAATATGGCATGAGAAGAGAATTGATAACCGTGTTTACGAGTTAGAACATAAAGTATTATTGAAAACATCAAGACTCAAATTGTTTATTGGTAAACTCAAAAGTAAATGGACACAAAATGATGTACCTTAGGACTTGATATGATTGTCTAGTCAAGGACGTTAAAGTGACACTTGTTGGGAGGCAACCCAACGTTATTTTACTTATTAATTTCATTGTTTTTTGTTTTGTAGGTAAATAAATTTGGAGAGAAATGGTACAATAAGAATGATCATTTTAGCCACAGATGTGGTGTGTGATGAACGAAAACTGGCATCGCTGATTCTGCCAATACTTTGGTTTTATATTTATAAAACTCTCGCAAGTGCACGAATCATTTCGTAGAAAATGATAAGTATACTTCCAAGGTCGATCTAAGGAAGGAATATATGTGGTTTTTAATTTATTATTCAAACTTTTAAAAACGAAATTAAATCCTAAACATCCTGTCACGATAGTTTAGTTTTTGTGTTTCTAATCTAATAACATAAAAATAAACATAGATACAGATTCAATAAACATTTATGAAAATTTTATCATTTCTAATAGTGGAGTATTTATGGATATAATAATTAAGTTAATTATGCTTGCTCATATTATCTAGGTTATTAAAGATATAAATTGATATTTATTGATTCTCTCTTTTTTATATGAATATCACCTTTGGTGGGGTTAGATATTCTTTATTAACTAAACAAATCAATTAACACCTATGGGTGGGGTTGATAACTAATTTGGTTAATTAAATTAATTCCTTTTTCTAAGAGATTGAAAATGAACCATTTAAATGCTGCCTTTGGTGGGGTTAGACAGTTTAAACTTTATTTAAGGTGTTCAAATTAAACCCAAGAATTTAATTATCTGAGTACTAACTTACAAGTTTTAAAACCACTACTGAAAACATGTTGTCAATATATTTTCACATAAAAGAGTACTACTCTAAATCAGACTGGATAACTAAACCTTAAAATCTAATTTTTGGATTGAAGTTTGTAATGAAAAATAATATATTTCTCTCTAACATTCTTAATATAAAATCTTGAATAAAAATAAAATCAATTCATTTTAGAGATTTTTACCTATTTAATATTTCGCAAGCATAACAACGTTATTATTATATCATGTTTATAAACAACCAGCAAAGTTAAATTTAATCACAAAAAAATTAAATATAACATGTAAGAATAAAGCATAAAAAATAACTGTAAGAAAATAAAATCCTTATAGTACTTCGATGCTATTCCCGTTGCAAGAAAACCTCCAAACGAAATTTGCACTCCCATTTATTGAATCGAAAAGAAAATAAATTACAAAAACACAACTAGTTCTTCTCAAAAAGAGAATAACTCTAAAACTAAGAGAAACTAACTAAGAAAAGCTAAACACTAAGAAAAGCTTAAAAACTAAGAAATGAGAGAAAGAAAGAGAAGAGAAGATGTGTTTTGAGGTGCGTTTGATTGTGAAGAGAATGGGGGTATTTATAGGTGAGGATGGGAAGAAAAGTGGGTGAAAAAATGATAAAAAATTGTGGAAACGCGAAGTAGTGAATGATGATTTCATTTGATGACGTCAGCATGACGTGGGGGCAGCTGCGTGCGTAGATGGGCGCAGACTGGGCACAAGTGCGCGCAGATGGCAGCAAGCTGGGTGTAGGCACGTGCAGAAAGGGGATCTGGCGTGCGCGTTGCTGGGCACACTGCGCACGGTAGCCGGTGCGGATGGGTAGCGCGGCGGGGCGGCGCGATTTCCTCCTTTTTGACATTTTTTACCTTTTTGACCCATTTTGTCCAATTTTTCCAATTTGTTGACTTTTCCTCATTTATTTTATGAATATATTTGTGATGTATTGCCTCTAGTATTCCTCTTTGAGTCTTTAAGTTACGTTTTTAAGCGAAAATACCTAAAAAACAATAAAAATACTCGTGATTCCGAAAAGACAAATATATAAATATATGATAAAATCATAGATATATATATATTTTTAATCAATTAATGTGCATAAAATCATGGTAATTTTAGTGCTTTTTGAGCACTCATATTTATATATGAACATAAGAGACAATGTGCAATTTAAGTTTGGGGGAGGGAACTTCATTTTCTACTTTAGTATTTAGTATGAATCTTCATTTTTTGGGGAATTGTTTTTTTGTTTGGGTAGAAATTGATAAATATATTAAATTAAATGCATGCATGCTTGATATGAAACATATGAACTCAGTGATAAATATTGGTTGTCATCACTAGGATAAGGAATGAACATATTTGTTAAGATATTTACATTAATCATGTGATATGCTTGCTAGTTTTGATTAAATTGATTCAAATTTTTATGCAAATGTTCATGATTGATTGTGGTGTGTTTATTGAGAAAAAATTGATAGTGAGTTATGCAAGTTGATGAAATCTACTAGGTTTTAGAATCTATTTAATCATCTTTTAAGGTGAAATTCTAAATAGAATTTTGCAAAAGAAATGATTTAGGCCTTATTTGGATTGATTGAGCCTTTCAAGCAAACCATTGTTAATATTCGTAGTCACCCATTTGGGCCTAAAAAAAAACCATTCATATCTTTAAGCTACATTTTATGCCTAACTAAAAAGCATTACCTTTATCTTTGCACCTTTAGCTTGTATGAAAAGAAAAAAATGCAATCATGTGTTATGTTGTAGAGTAAGGTGGAATGTAATGCATCCTATCAAAAAGAGAGAAAAAAAAAGAAGCAGAAGCAAAACTCACAACACAATTACCCTCTAAAGAAAAAGAAAATAGAATTGAAAATAAGTTTGGGGGTGTTGTGAAGTTACAATAAAAAGAGAGAAAATAGATGTGGAAAAAAAGAATATGAAAATATTGACAAAAGAGGGTGCACCAAGTTAAAACTCAATTGAAGTTAAAAAGTACATGATAAACAAAAAGAAAGCTAAGGTGTGGAAAGAGCCTAAATTTTTTTCATTTATCGAACCCCCACCAAAGCCTTACATTACAACCATGTAAAGTCCTTATTGATCTTGAGCTAAGTGCATATTTATATTAGTGGAGAGGGATGTGAAAAATAGACTTATGAGATTTGTTCTAAGATTGAATTGAATAGCATGCTTATATAGGTTGATTTCATGAGTGCATTGGATGATATCATGTGCAACACACACACACATGAATCAATTTGTCAAAAACCTTGCATATCCTTGTATTGATGGAACATTGATTGATGAATATGTGATCATATTTATCATAGGATTGTATGACTTTTGAAAGGAATAGTTTTCGTGAAATATGTATATATTAATAGATATATATTTATGAATATACTACCTATATCACTTTATTTAGTTATACTTGGCTTTACTTGAGGACAAGTAAAAAGTTAAGTTTAAAGGTGTAATGACTATGAAAGTAAAGTCATTAGCGTACTTTTTTACTTAATATTTACTTGTTTTATCAATAAATAATATTTTTAGGACTAAAAATATTAAAATATAAACTTTTTAGTGAAAATATAATTTTTGGGATTTTTGGGATTTTTTGGAATTTTTATGAATTTTTAACGAAGGACCAATTAGAAGCTACCATGTGGCCTACCACGTAAGCAAGAGAGCTGATTGAGTAAGCTACACAGATGCCATACAAGTAGGGACAACAAATCGTAGTGTATACCACGTGTGAGCACAATGTTCAATCTGAGTTCGGATATTCAAGAGGAGATTAGCACTACATTTCTTCTTCTACTTTTTTCTTTATCAATTTTTATGTCTTTTTTTTATGAAAAATATGAGTTTTATGAACACAATTATGTGTAGTTATTTATTAATCTAGGGATCCTATGTACCCAACTTTCACCATGTAATGATCTAATATTTAACCCCAATTATAATTTTAATTTAACTGTATTATTTAATCTGGTTTTTATGCTATTAAATCTTTGAACATCAATTTATCTATAGAAACATTTAAATAGATTTTAGAGAATTATTTAATTATTTGTCTTGATTAAATAACTCGCATAGTTCCTAGGCTGAGATGTATGATTCTTATGTATGTGATCCATAATTGATGAACTTAATGAGTAGTATGCAATTTAATTGACATGAGATTGTGATTAAATTATTAAATTAATTACTATATGGTATGTAGTTTACTTGAGAGAGGAATACATGCTAGGTTAGATTCAATTTACCATGTAATTAATTGATTGATAATTATATGGAAGGGGAAGGGATTTTGGTGATTCACGTAGTTAGAAAATTAGGGGATTAAGTATTCTTAGATATTTTCTCATATATCTTCTTAGCTATAAAATTTGATTTAATTAATTATTGTTATTTACTTTTAGTTATTTTAATTTTGCTTCCTTAAAATACAAAAACACCAAAAAAATTGATTTTTACTTTTTTAGTTTTATAAATTAGTTTCTAATAAAATAATATCTGTGTGAACAATCTTTTCTTATCATTATATTACTTATTACGATACGTATACTTGTGTATTCATTGCACACACATCATGTGTGGCGATCAATGATTCTATTCACCCACCAATAAATTGCTATAATGTTTATGATTTATTGTTGTTTATAACTGAATTAGAAAATAATTTAACTTTTTAAAACCACCACAATTCCTTAAGAGATGATCTTGATAGTATACTTAACGCTTACTATATGTGTTTTTTTTTACTTGTGAGCTTTTTATAAATACAAAATTTGACAATCAATTTTTTGTTCATCAATTACTTGATAATGTGAACCTCATTATAGTTATTTGGGCATACTAGATAGCTTGAGTTTCAACATAATGGGAGGGACCTTATTTTATAAATTGGAAGTTAAATAGTGTTAAACCGTTTCAAGTATGGAAGAAATTTCGAAATATACGCATAACGTAGCTCATATGGAAGTTTCTCATCGAGAGGATGTTGCACTCTGGTGCACTCTGGTAAGGTTAACACTGAAGATGAATATCTTGAGGTAGAGCATTAAGTAGATGTTGTCTCAGCAATCATTGACTGCCTTGTTGTTCCTGGTTATGAGACACCATTGCATATTATAGTATACCTTAGGGATCCTGAAAGAATTGGCCATGGAAGAAAAAGAAGAGAAGAACTAAATTACCATTATGTCCTCAACAAAAGGCATGTATAATGCACGTGCTTTACTTGTGTTAATGAAATTAATGAAGGTTAAATTTTAGATATTTTTTGTATTTTATACGTTTTTGGGCATAATTGCAATAAAGTAAACATTTTGGAAATTTTAGAATATAACCCCATCCATTATGGACATATAACATAATTAACCCATTTTTGGCAACCTTAGATCAAAGATCTCTCTACTCTCTCAATCTGTCTTCACATAGAGATCTCATGATGTAAGTGGGTATATTTTAAGCAAAATTTCATTTTCTTTTACTTCCATTTTAATGAATATTTTCTTTATTTATCAAGAGTGACCCAATATATGTAGATTCCCCCATTTATTAATTAGAAAAGTTGATTTGAACCACAAAATAATTTTGTGAACATATACATTAAAATGAAACAAATACATTGTAAATAATCAAATTATTTAAAAAATAGAATGTCTATAAATTGAAGCTTTTTGTGTTGATCATATTCTTAGCACATCGTTCATGCAAGTCACTAGAAAACATATCAATAGGAACGACATCATGGGGTGTTATATCCACTACGATACTTAAGTCAGTTTTTGTGTGAGCAAGCTTGAATCAGAGAAGATTTGGAGATTTGGAGAGTTTGAGTGTTTGTTGGTGCGTACATTTTTGAGGTGGAGAGTGCCTATTTATAGACTTGGGATAATGGCAGTCTTGTAAATAACGTATGCTTAACATAATAATTTAAATATTAAATAACTAATGTTTATTATTTAATATCTTAATGGTCATCCATAAACATGGATTTGAGTAATTAATATATATTTTGAAATAAATTCTAAAAGCTTAACATAAACGACTTATGTAGAATTAAATCTAAGCTAACTATGCGCTACCGTACCCATTTGACATTTCAATGGGGATATGGACCAATCAAATGAGGCCAAATATACCAGGTGGTTTTTCCATCCAACATAATCCCAATTATCTTTGTATTATGTTTATCTTAGGGTTATAACCTTTCCAAAACCTATTTATGTGTCTCAATCGGAGTCCTAATTAGAAAGTTATGACTAGTCAAAATTTCGAAGAAAAGGTCAAATAGGTTGCGAATTTGATTTCCTAAATCTTATTTCTTCTTGACGTGATTCAACTAGATATCCTTCCTATCTAGACCCTTGGGTTGCTAGCTAAATGGAATGTTAATGTTGAGCTTGGAAACTTTATATAGACTTGGTCATTCTCAACTTCACTCATCTCATTATTTCAAGTCAAAAATCGAAGCTTTGGAAGGACCCTAGAAGCATAACTTTGTTGTAGTCTAACTTTGATAAGATGATCAAAATCCTTTCCTTTTCATTTTTCTATTCAACTAGACTTGAATAATTCCATAGACGTCAAGAATATGAAGAACACTAGTATCATTTTTTTTATTTTTTGTTTTCATTTAGGATCCATAAATGGCTGATAAGTGCTTAAAATCACTTAATATATCCTAATTTTATGCATGTTTAATGATTATATAGATCTATATTTACTTATTTTACGAACATCTAAAATAAATCTATCTTTTCAATATCACAGGTATATTTTATTATTTTTCAGATATTTCTTATATTAAAATAAATCAACTTGAAGAATTATACTTGAAGCTTTCCATTACAACATGGAAAGATTAAAAGAAAATATCGTAAAGCATTACATATATTTAAAAATTTGGGAAAATAAATTACATGAAAATTAGGGTTCCAAGTGATGCAGTCTAAAGCGTGCCACGACATGAATATGCCATGAGGCACGTCATGAAAAAATTGTGTCTCATGGCGCAAAAATAATGGATCATGCTCAAACCGCGTACTGGTTGTGTATGTCACAGTAAGGAAAAAATGTGTGCTATAACACCAGGTTGAAAAATAAATGTTTTTCTCCTTCCCTCCTTTCCTCATCCTATGAGCTCATTTTTAGCTGATTTCATATATTTTTAACTTTTCTTAGTTTTCTTTTAATAGTTTCAAGTTCTTCTTTTGTTCGAGAGTTGAATAAATTTAGTTCATTTAATAGCTTTTAATTTCAATTCCATAAATAATTCTAAGAATTTTGTTGGGGTATATTTAAAAGTATTATTTTTAGAATATTTCTAAGTGTTATTTTATATGATATATGTTTAATTAATTATTTATTTATTAAACTATGCATGTTTGACTATAAATTGTACGAGCTATTAGTAATATTATTAGACTTGTAAAATATTAATATATATTGAATTATTTTATAAAATGAATTAAGTTTTATTTTATATATCAAGATTTAAACTAAATTTTATAAATAAAAATATATTGGTGAAGTGTTTTTCATAATAAACAAGTGAGTTAGATTTAGAATTCAAATTATCTAAATCTGATTTAGACTTGCACTCTTAAATCTTTTTGTTTATATTGACTGTATAGTTAGAGTGGGCTCTATTTTAAAGATTTTTATAAGTATTATTATTGAAGATATATTGACGATATATCCAAATAGTAGTTTTAAAATCTGAAAATTAGTTTCAGATGCTTATAAACCTAGCTTAGATACCTTGATGAAGTTTAAACTATCAGCCTGACCAAAGGTGGCAAGTTAAATGGTTTAGTAATTTTCGAGAAAAGGAGCGTAATTTAATTGAGGTTTAAATTGTTGGCCTAATAAAAGGTGGCAAGTTAATGTTTAATTAACAAAGAAAAAAATCCCTACCTTACGATATTTTCATACCTATAAGAAAGAATCAATTATCTTAATTCATATCTTTAATATTCTATTTAATATTAAACAAATATAATTAACTAACTAATATATTTGATAAATTCTCCACTGTATGATAAATGTTTATTGAAATAGGATGTTTAGATTATCTAATTTTGTTTTCAAAGAATTTGTTGAATGATTTAAAAATGACATGATTCCTCTTTAGACAAACATTGAAAGTATACTTGTCATTTTCTATAATTAATTCATGTACTAGCAAGCTATTTTATAAATTATACAAAATTTGTATGCCTAATTTTGGCACATTAAGTTTTTGTTGTAATTGCCAAATAAACCTATAATAGCATTTAAAAATAGTTAACCATTTAAAACTAAGAAAAGAAATGAAAAAACTAAAGAAAGCTAAGAAATTAGTTTCTAAGAGAGCTACGGGATTTTAGGATTTTTTTTACGATAGAAATATGTCCTATTTATAGGATGAGAAAAGGAGAAAACATTGAATTTTTAACATGCCACCACAACATACATTTTTTTCACACTACGACATGCACAATTGTACATGGTTTTAACCACGATCCACTCTATTTGAACCGCGGCATACAAAGACACGCTGAAACCCACAATGATTTTTTACACATTCTTTTGGCCTCGTGCTATGGTTTGCAAAGTTCTCACGTTGTGGTACACTTCAAACTATATCACTTTGAAACCCTAATTTTCATGTTATTTGTTTTTTTATTTTTAAAATATGTAATACTTTACAAATGTTTTCTTTTAATCATCCAAGTTTTAATGAAGTGCTTTAAGTATAATTCTTCAAGTTCATTTACTTTAATACAAGAAATACCTGAAAATAAAATAGTATACCCGTGATCTTGAAAAGATGGATTTGCGTAAAATGATAGTAAAACAAGCGATGAAAATATATATAATCATTAAACATATATCTTAAGTGCTTTTGAGAACTTATCAGTGTGGGGATCTTCTCCTAAGGTAGTACCCTGCTTTGTAGGTTGGTCTACTCCTATTGTAGTGCCCATAGACGGTGCCAGATGTTAAAGTTAATTATTGTGTCCACAATGTCCTTATCACGTTGATCCTACAAGTTACTAGCAAATATATTAAAAGGAACGAGACCGTGGGATATGGTATCTACTCCAATGCTTAAGTCGTTTTATGTTGTGTGAGCTTAAATAAAAGAATATTGGGAGAGTTTGAGGGTTTATTTATGTGTACATTTTTTAGGTTAAGATGTCATATTTATATATTTGGGTTAGTCAAAAGCTTGTAAATAATTTATACTTATTAATTAATATTTAAATTAATATAATAATTTAAATATTAACTAATCAAATTTTTATATATATGAACTTACATCATTAATATATATTTTGAAATAAATTCGATAAACTTATCATAAAAAATTTGTTATAAATTAAATCAGAATTGATTGTACAGTGACCATACTTATTTGACTTTTGAATAGAGATGTGGATCAATTAAATGTGGCCATGCATACTACATAATTTTTCCACCATCCAACAATATATATATATATTTATAATTTATATAGACTCTATCTATAAATGAGTGTATATTATTTACTACTAACATATTATTACTAGATAAATTCAATTGTATACCGCCTAAACATGCCACTTAATTCAAGTTGTAACAATTTAAAGCTAGCTACCACAATCAAGATTCCAATACAAGCAATTAAAGATAGTACACTCTTATAAGCATCCATAAACCCTCTTATTTAAATCCATTTTAACGCACAATATCTAGATTCTCTACTAAAGCCAAACATACCCTAACCTATCACCATCCCCCTCTCTCCCTTCCACTCTTAGATTATTTTTCATTTGTTTTTGTTTTGTTTTTCCATCCCTTGACATGTATAAATAACCCTCCCACCCATTCCCTACAAACCAACCGATCTTCTATCTCTTCTTAATATCAATCAAACAAAATCTAAAACAAACCCACAAAACAGAATCAAAAACCCAATTGTACTAAACAAAATATATTTACTGATCGATCTTCCAAAAAACAAATGTCAGGGGTATGGGTTTTCAAGAATGGTGTTATTAGGCTAGTGGAAAACCCACAAGCTGAGAGTTCCTCGGATGGAAGACAAGGGAGTAGTAGTAGCACTAGAAGAAGTAAAGTTTTGGTTCACTTGCCTAGTGGTGAGGTAGTATCTTCCTACTCTTTTCTTGATCAATTATTGACAGGTCTAGGGTGGGAAAAGTACTATGGAGGTGACCGTGATCTCCTTCAATATCACAAGCGATCTTCTATTGACCTAATATCTCTTCCAAAAGACTTCTCTAAGTTCAATTCTGTTTACATGTATGATATTGTCATTAAGAACCCTAATATCTTCCATGTCCGAGATGTGTGAGATTTTCTCATGCACTTTATGTTTGTTTTACTTGGCAATCTCATTGGTTTTTTATATCATGTAATTGTTGGTTTAGTTTGATCATGTCTAATATTGATCTTTTTAAGGTTAATCACTTAGGTGTGTGGTTTGGTCATTTAATTGTGTATATATTGGTTTCTTTGGTTTATTATGGTTTATATAATATTTTCCTTGTATTGTATAATTAATAATAGCATGTGACTAATTTCATTGTAATTAGTATTTTTTCAATATTTTTGGAGTGGTGAAAAGTATATACTTTTAAGAGAGATATAAATTATATATAATCCCAATCCATCATGTTTTATTAGCCCATTCACTTTTCATTCTTATCATTTTTTTTTCTTTCTATCTCACTTTAAGTAAGTACATACTGCCTAAGTATAGAAAAACATTATCTGCTTTGTTATTGTCTAAGTTTGTATATGATAAATAATAGATAATAATAATAATAATAATAAATTACAAAAACACAAATAAGAACACAAAAGCTGCATTGTTATGCCAAAGATAATGTAATAATGCAGAAGTTAAAAATAACAGTAACGAGCACTAACAAATAATAATTAAAAAAATAATCAAACACAAAAAATAGAAGAATTTAAGTACTTCAGTAGTCAGTGTGATTACCTACTCTACATTCGAGGCTAGCACCGAAAAATTCACCATACTTGTCAAAATGAGTACAATTAATTTTCCAACAAATTAATTGGTCTAACCACTCAATACACAAATTACACCCAAATTACTCTACCAAACATAGAAAGATGTATGCTGAGGTGAGTAGGAGCACATATCCTATCTTAATTATCTAAAAATAAAATTTTAGATGTAATATGTAAAAATTTATAAATAAATTATAGGTATAAAATAAAATTATGTCCTATTTAAATTTTAAATTTTAAGCTTAATTTTAACTGTTATTATCTCATAAAATCTTAATAGTTTAAACATATTTTAATAAAATTAGATACATATAATAATACACATATCTTATTTTTTTTTAATTTAAATCAAATAATCAATAAAAATTAATTAATATTATTTTTTATTATGTATGTGATTTCCATTCTGAATATAAATAGTAGATCGGTTACAACTCCCAGCAATATCAATATGTAGTGTTTACTTTGCCAATTCGAGCAACAATAAAAAACCAACAACACAAGTTATTGAAAGGTTGAGATAAAGATGAATATTCACTGCTCTACTAGTACCAGCTGATTGATGCCTCTGCGGCAAAGCCAAATTGACTTCTCTGTGCATGGCGGAATGATTTCTCAAGGCTTGTCTCTAATTAACGTGATGTTAAATATCAATCATAAAATATGTTTTTTAATATTCTACCATTTGTTTTTTATTTTGTTCTAGTATTTTTTGTTTAAAAAAATTTAAAATATATATTTAAATAATTTTATGTTGTAATATTATTATTGTTATTTTTTCTTTAAATATTTTCATATTATATTTAACAAAACTCATGTTTTAATTGCTTGATAAAAAAATAATTAATAAAAAAAATCATAAACTAATATATTTTGTCACCTATTTTTTTTCAATGGAAACAAAGGACAATATTTATAATCTAGTAAATAAAATAATATTAATAATTTAATATAAGAGAACATGTACAACTCCGCTCCCAATTAAGGTGAAAGGTTTTCCTAAACCCGTAAACTTTCATGAATTTGAAATGTTAATTTTTATTTAAAGTTGATAATTTATTTTAGGATAAAGTGTCAAAATAATCCATTAGTTTGTTTTTTAAAATTATTTAATCCATTAGCTTTGAGTGATTGTTTTTTAATCTTTTAGAATTCAAAAATAGGTCTTTTAGTCCAAAAAAGAGGTTTTCCCAAAACTAATAGGTTTTCCCAAGTAGAAGCATCTACGTGAAGTACTCTTTTTGTTATAATTGTACCCTACTTAGTTGGCATTATAATACCCACCAACTCTGTAGTTGTGTCTCGAGGATACAAATATCAAATTTTGATGTACCTATAACATATTTGATGATCTATTTGACTGTAATAAGGTGTGATTCTTTGGGATTAGTTTGAAATTTAGCAAAAACACCTATACTGAATGAGATGTCTGGACAACTAGCAGTGAAGTAGAGAAGACCCCATCATACTTCGGTACAAAGTCTACGCAACTTCCTTTCCAAAGTTTGAAAGAGGTACTCTTAAGAGTGCAAGCAAGATTAATATTGTCTAAATTAAAATTCTTAAACAATCCTTTGGCATACTTTGCTTGAGATATGGAGATCCCATCTTTCATCTATTTGACCTGAAATCCGAAGAAGAGCTTCAATTCACCAACTGGGCTTATCACAAACTCACTCTACATAGTGACAACAAACTTTTGAACCAAGTCATCCTTTGTAGACCCTAAAATAATGTCATAATGTATACTTGAGTGATTATAGTTTCACCCTCAATTCTTGAGACATATAGCATTTTATCACCACCATCTCTCAAAAACTCATTGTTGAGGAGAAATGTCATAAGACCTTCATACCAAGCATGGGGAGCTTGCTTTAAATCAAACAGTTCTTTTTTGAATCTCATGGTATGATTGGGAAAGTGAGGGTCTTCAAACCTCTTTGGTTGTTATACACAGACCTCCTTTCTAATTACTTCATTTAGGAAAGCACTTTTTGCATCCATTTGGTATAACTTATACCCAAAGTAGCAAGCTAGACAAATGAGATGCCTCATAGACTCAAGCTGGCAGCATGAGTTAAGGTCTCATCAAAGTCAATTCCTTCAATTTTTGTGTATCCTTGTGCTACAAGATGAGACTTGCTTCCAACAATTATCATGTTTTCATCTTCCTTGTTTTTTTACAGCCATCATGTACCAATGACTTGTTTATCAATAGGTCTGAGAACAAGGTACTAGACATCATTCCTCTAAAACTAATTAAGCTCCTACTAAATGTAGTTATTCCAATATACGTCCTGCAGGGCTTCCTTAACATTTTTCAAAAGAATCATAAAAGTGAAACACATGTAGTTCAAGATCCCTTATAACTAATGTCTCATCCTAATACCAATGTCCATATTACTAATTATGTTATCCATAGAATGAGCTTTCCTTCCCCATTTTGTAAGGGTAGAATCTTTTTATTCATCTTCTTTCTTATCTTTAGAAGTTCTAGGAGGGTCAACTAAAGTAATGGTATACAGGGTCTTAACATTATTTGCAACATTATCAAGAGTACCCCAATTATCAAATATATCACAATTATTAGATTCAACATGTTTAGTAGCTCTAGAGTTGTCAATTGTAACATTGATTGATTCCAAAATGATTGAAGTTCTAATGTTGTGAACTCGGTAAGTACAACTATTGTTGAAGTACCCTAGGAAAATTCCATGAATTGGCATGAAACGTATCTAGATTCTTTCTCTCTTAGAATATAACAGGTACTTCCATGTATAAGCTCATGTGAAGACTATAGGTACCAGGCCTTAAGAGGCAATGATTCAGCATATAATAGGTGATGTTAACATCTTCAACACAAAAGTGCTTCGCCAAGTTTTTGCTAATCAATATAACCCTAGTCATCTCTTGGGAGTTAAAAACTCATGTTGAATGTCCATTTCATCACAAAAGGAACTAAACTATGAATTCTTAAATGATTTTCCATGGTAACTCCTCATTTTGATTATGGTACCAATGGACACAAATTTCTCATTTTGTAGTTTGATGTACAGGGTTTTGAAATTTTCAAAAGCTTCAATTTTTTCTCTTAGAAACAAAACTCGAGTATATCTAGAGAAATCGTCAACAAGAACTGAGTTATACTTTCTCCCACTAATGCTAGTAGTTTGAACAAGACCTATCATATACATATGAAAAAGTTCAATGGGCCTTATAGTAGAGATATGTTGATTCTTCTTATGCTAGCTTTTACTTTAATTTCATTACTGAAAAGACCATAAATATGTTGTAGAAGAAAAGCGATAGTCAAAAGTCCCTTAACAATTTTAAGAATTGAAATTTTCTTCAACAGTTTGTAGTCGACATGATCCAACCATTGATGCCAAAGTTCTACAATACTTAAACTCAACCTATTACACACCACTTCACGAGGAGTACTTACATAATAAAAGTTGTCTTTTGATCTGATTCCTATAACCAGAGTATTTCTTGAATCATTATACAGAGTGTAATCCTTTTGAGTAAACTTGACTGTGTACTTGTTACTAGATATTTGGCTAATCTGATAAAATTAGCCATGTGACCTTCCATATAAAGAACATCCATAAGTCAGGAATTCTAGTATATTAATACAAACTCTACCATCAATTGATGCCTTATTTCCATCACCAAAAGTGATTGATCCATGATTAGTAAGAGCTAGTTTGGTGAAGAAGGATTTGTCTCCAATCATGAGCTAGAAGCATCCACTATCAATATACCAGCAATTGGATATTTAGGCCTTCAGAGAAGTATGGATCACATTACAATTGAGATTATAATAACCAGGAATATTACCAAAGGAAGAATTAAACTCTTTGAAAACCACAATTACTTCATTCTGCAAAGCCAACACTTTATTAGTCAAGGTGACAATAAGATTCATAATTCCTTTATATGACTCAGTATATTTCTGTCATAGCTTAGGGAATATTTATGAGAATTGGAGGAAGAGGAGAAGTCAAAGTTGTCAGATACAAGTGAGAGGGATAAGCTCTATGCACTCAACACATCGATAGTGCACTCCTCATCAGAAATCTCAACAACTATAGTATTGGATGAAGAAGCAAGAATGTCCTTATGTTTTAACAAATATCCAAAAAACATATTTTCAATAGACCACATTTGACCAACTTCACAAAATTCTTGAATTTTTCTCTCAAATTCGTACTCTTAAGGGTGAAGAGTCTCAACCATTTCATGTTTTTCTAGCAAGTTGGATTCAAGAAATTTGACTTTTGCAATGTTAGAATCAGCACATACTTCAAGCTTTAGTATAACAATATCTCCAAAAAAGAACTAAAGAATAGTCTTTTCATATTCCAAGATACAAACATCTTTCTTAAGTTTGGAAATAACATCTTAATTGTAAGAAAAGGACTCCATAGTGCATTGAAGTTTGAATGCTTTAGGTTCTCTATCCTAAATTGTCTTTTTAAGCTCATTTATATAGGTGAGACACTTTTCATTATCATGAAGGAGAATTTGAATGACTTAATGTGGTTATCCTACTTTAACTTCAAGTTGTTCACTTCCTTTTCGCCATCCAATGTGAGATTGAGCAATTGAACAGAGAGATCCAAATGCTTCTTATTTTTTTTCCTTCAAACTGCTATTGATTTTGGTCATAACCTTTTTTAGTTTGAGATTATTGTATACAAGTTGATAATACAATTCTTGATGTGAAAACTTGTCATCATCACCTACATGTGCCCAATATGAGGAACTAGATGGTTTAGTTTCTAAGTAGGAAGCCATCAATGCAAAACAATTAGGAGTAGTAGACACTACTCTTTCTAGAATACACACAATAGTTTGAGAATAACACCTATTATATTTCTTCTCCAAGAAGTTCCAAGCTTCCTTTGAAGTAGTAAATTTGAGATTAAAGTTGAGTCTTTAGTAGTAATAGAACTGATTTGAAGATGTAACCCTTGATAATTTAGATTGTTAAGATGAAGCTTCTCTATGTTCCAAGAAGTAACGAGTTTGGATTCAACAACACCAATCTTTGTAATGTGCATAGGGTATATCCAACATTCTCAATTAAGGTCCAAACGTCATTTTCTATAGATCTAAAGTAGGAACACATTTGAGATCTCTAGTAAAAATAACGCAAATCACTTAATTGAGAAGATCCACTGAGAAAACCTCTTACATGATCCATCATAAGAGATTAACAAAATTAAACACAGAGAAAAGGGAAACGATGATCATCGAAGGTATTAAGCCCAAAAAGGGTCTACCCACTTTAATACCAATTGAAAGAGTCTAAGACCCGGTATGTAATTAGGGTAAGGAGATGCAAACTCTTAAAGGACTTTTCCCCACAAGCAATGAAAAAATAGTAAATAAAAACTATAGTGAAAATCTCAAACAAGAAATTTATTGTATGAGATATACAATGTGTTCAAAGGATATTTCAAATAGTAAGTAAAGCATACTAAATAGAACTAATTTTTTTCCCAAACGGAGTCCTAATCCTATATGTGGTAACATATAATATTAAGAATCAAATGGCACTCCAAATAAATTCAAACACAATCAAGTAATAAGGTTAACCCACATAGAACTCATACCTATATGGTAACATCCTCTTATTGCTTATGGAAACCACTTGACTGTAAAGAATTCCACTAACCAATAAAACAATTACAACCCTAACAGAAATAAAACCACCAATACTTATATTAGTCAAGACCTCTATCTAAACTGCCTATTGCTACCCTTGCTTGATGCTATCGCAATAACCTAGTCTGAGACACGAACCCCACTTTCCTCCAAAGCCAACACCACCCAATGTGGTATGATCAATAACGGTAGACCAGTAAAGTGTATAAGTGAACGATCAAACTTAAGGACTACCCTTAACCAAGAACCATCAATTATCTGTGTGGAAAACACGTTCAACTATGTATCTCTCATAGCCAAAGTGTGAAACATATTCAACCACTAACAATGAACAACAACTGATATGATAACGCAAACAATATAGCCCAACTCAATCTCATAGTGTTGTTCTTACAAAATTCATAAAATAGTTAACCACACTATTTTATACTCACGCAGACGTACCATAATTGTTGAAACACATCCAAGATAATTAATGAAGATGAACTTCCAAATGATAGAATTTTTTTTTTAAAGTTTAAGTAGGTTTTTTTTAATTAATGCCATAATTAATAGGGATATTTATAAACAACCACCAATGGCCATCCCTCCTCCCTGAGAACCTTGTCGACCACCTCGTGTGGGTTTGGAAATAAGTCAAGTGATGGCTTTATCAAGGTGTACAAAAATCCCATTTTTTGATCCAAAAATTTCCAAGTAATTGTTCGTAAATACCCGCATCCAAACCGAACTAAAAATCATCACTCATGACCTAACATGTATACTAAGAAATCAATCCCATGGTATGTGTAAATCATGCATTCAATCACAGTGTACCTAACTATATGTGTGTGTACATTACTGCTCCGTAGTAATCATCCTTACATAGAGGAAGAGGGAAACACTGAGTAAAATATACAAACTCAGGGTTTTCCACATGTGAAGCCAACACACAAACACAAAATTATTGAATTTATGTAAATTAATTTATAATTTATAATTTATCTCTTAGTAGAAATTTAAAAAGGGAAAATCAAAAGACTCATGATGATCATATTATTTATATATTATTAAAAAATAAAAGAGAAAACCAAAAGTCTCATAAATGTATTAAATTTTTATTTATTTTCTAAATTATATGTATTATAAAAATAATTGATTATATGTATTAATAACTATCTTTTAGTGGAATAATAAAAGGAAAATGAAAAAACTCCTAAAATATTTCATTTTTTTTAATGAAATATTGGATTTTATTTGGAAGAGTTAATGAAATTGAAAATTAAAAAGAAAATAAAAAGACTCATGAGCATTATGATAATCGCCTATTATTCTAATATTAAAAGAGAAAATCAAATTTTGATTAAATATAAGCTAAATTAGTGTATTTAAAAATTGTCTACGGTAAGTATCAATATATTTCTTCATATAACATAAACCAACTATAATTTTATTTAAAATAATTTATTTTTTAAATTATATTTAGTTGTATAAAATAATGGATTATATATTAATCATCTTTCAATGGGAAAATTAAGAGGGAAAAACAAAAGATTCCTAAAATAATTGATTCTAAATAAATAAATTAAAATTTATAAACTTTCTCATACTAGAAATTTAAACAGGGAAAATCAATAGATTCGTGATTCTTATAATAATTATCTATTATTATGAAATAAAAGAAAAAAAATTAAAGTCTCATAAATATATGTTAAATTTATTTTATTTTTTAAATTATATTTCGTGTAAAAATAATTTCTTAAATATATTAATAATTATCTTTTGGTTGAAGAATTAAAGTAAAAACCAAAAGAATCCTAAAATATTTGATTTTTTTATGAAATATTATATTATATTTGAAAGAGTTAATAATTGACAAATAAAATTAAAATTAAAAAATTCATAGAAATTATAATAATTTTCTTTTATTACTAAATTAAAATAAAGAACCACAATTTTTCGATATATGTACGAAATTAGTGTACTTAACAAAATATTTATGGCAAGTATCAATATTTTCCTCATATATAATAATATAACTATAATTAAATTTTAAATAATTCATTTTTTAAATTATACTTAGTGTTAAAAATAATTAGTTATATGAATTAATTATCTTTTAATAAGGTAATTAAAATGGAAAATGAAAAGGCTCCTAAACTAATTGCTTTCTTATGAATAAATCTAAAATTTATAAATTCTGAAAAGTTAAAAAGAAAAAAAAGAAAAAAATTATGATCTTTATAATAATTATCTATATATTATTACCAAATTAAAAGAAAAACTAAGTATGTGTTAAATTTTAATTTATATTTAGTTTAAAAAAATTGATTGTTTGTAATAAAATTTATCTTTTACTAGAATAATAAAAGGAAAAACTAAAAATTTTTAAAATAATTGGCTTTTTTATGAAATATTTGATTCTTTGTGTAGAAGTTAATTAAATTGACAATTAGAAATAAATTGTAAGTCTTATTGTACTTTGTGTCTTTGTGTTGTCTTCCCGTGTACAAAACACAATGTCTATTGTTTTACTTAGTCTATTATTACCAATATTGCCTTGTCCTATTGTACTTTGTTTCTGGTATAGGTATTAATGGATTGTATTCGGTATTTTTTGGAACGAAAAATGTGACTTTTTGGCACCTTGCCAACAAGCTCGCCACCATCTTTGCCAAACTATTTGATAAGGTGGCTAGCGAGACGACTAGTGAGGCTGTATTTGAGAGTGGTTCGTTTTGTGGTTAGCTATCAAATCATTATATGTGTGAGTACATGACTTGACTTTATGTCTCCTATATGCAATTTGATATTTGTAGTGGATTGTGTCTTTGGTGAGCTTGAGAGTAATTACACTTCTAGTTACTGATCAGTGGTTTCCAATTGCACCACATTGGGTGGTGTTGGCTATTGAGGATAGCCAAGTTTTCACGTTGAATCAAAAAGTTGTGAAAGTAGCAAGTAAAGAGCAGTAGTAGGAAATTTGGATGAAGGTCCTCGCTAGAACTAATAGTGGTTTTATTATCAATCAAAGTTGTAACTAGTTCATTATTAGTAAATTATTTGTTGTTGAGTAGTTTCCTTAAGCAACCCAAGGATGTTACCATATAGATACGATCTCTGTCTGGGTTTACCTCATTATATCGAATATTATGTATGATCTGATGTTGTGCTATTACAATCAAAGTTTAAGGTGTGTATGTTACAACATACTAAAAGCTTAAACTTCAATTAGAAAGTCTTTATATTCTTGCATGCTTTCTGTTGATTTTATATAGTATCTATTGACCTAAGTTATTTGCTTATCTTATATTATATTATTATTTCTTCTACTGTGTGAACAACATAAGTGTTTATTTTCCTATTTGAGTGAGTTAAGGCTAAGTTCGTAAGGAGTCTACATCTCCTTACCCTAGTAGTGTACTGGGTTATGGACTCTTTCAATTGGTATCAGACTCAATACACCCATGTGGGCTTAACGACTTCGGTGTTGATTCTATGAACTTGCTTAGTTACACATACACTTTCTCTCAAATGGAGTCAAGAGAAGGAGGTAATATAGGTAGACCTTCATTTTTCAATAGGCTAAACTATGCCTATTGGAAATGGCTAGGTGTATCCAACCAAAACCCTACCTAAAAATACTATGAACCCTATACCTATGATTGTATGGACTTAAGATGAAAGTAAGAAATCTGAATGGAATAACAAAGGACTTTATGTAATCATCAGGGTTGTTATGCCAAATGTATATCAAAGAATTCAGAGTTGTACTTCTTTAAAAGAAGCATGGAAAATTTTGAAGACTACTCGTAAAGGTACTTTAGTTGTAAAAAGATCTATAATTCTAAAGTTGAATAGAAATTTTGAACTTTGTATCATGCAAAAGGATGAAATCTTTGACAAATTCTATACACATTTTTTAAATATTTTCAACTGTTCCTACAACTTAGATAGACCTATTATCAAGGAAAAAGTAGATTAATAAATTCATCATTAACCTACCCTATCATTTTCATGCTAAAGTTATTGTGCTTGAGTTCATATACAAGCATGGTGAACTTACTATTAATGAGTTAGTTAGTGATATGCATGTCTTGGAACTTCATTAAGAATTTCCTAGACAAGATCAAAATGCTATTAAGAAGAGAAAGAATTTAGCTCTAAAGACTTCTCACGAAAGCGGTCCCAACACTAACCCAAATATGACTTATTTTGAGTATGAATCTAATTTTGATGATGAAGAAATGTATTTCCTTGTTGAGAGATTCACAAGATTCTTTAGAAAGAAGCAACCCTTATGAGGTATTGGAAAAGATGTTTGAGCTCTAAAGGCTCAAAATCTATAATAGTTGATGATGACTAAGATAATGTATCTGGGAAACCAAGAAATCGGCTCTTAAAAAAGATCAGATGCTTTGAATGTGGAAAGTTGGTGATATTGTAGTTCATTGTCTTTAGAAACAAAGATGCATGAATTAGCATTTGATGAAGGCTAAGGTTACTATTTCCAACGGTAGTAGCAATGAAGATGAGGATGACATTAACCCTTTTTGCTTTCTCTACTTCAAGCAATCCTCTAACTAGTACCTTAGATGTTCTAGAGGCTACAGTGAAAATTGATGATGATGAAGATGAGTATAATGAATTTCTTGATTCATACAATAAACTCTTATTGGAGCACATTAAACGAGAAAAAAAGCTAAGAAAATTGCTTTGGAGAGGCTGGATGAAAAGGAAAGCAAGATAAGTACTTTGAAGAAAACTCTTGAGGAAAGAAAGTCTTCAACTGATGATTAAAAGTATGATCTCTTTAATAAGTATAAGATCATTCAAAAGAGAAATTTAGATTTTTAAGAAAGGTTTTATGCAAATCTCGAGAAGATAAAGATACTTGAGGAACAATTGAAGTGTTCCACCTCTTATAAAGCTACTCATTTGTATGCTAATCATAATCCCTTGAATGATTAGAAGGATGAATTTGAACATTTGAAGAAGTAGATAATTGTCATTGGAAGTGCGAAGGGGTATCTAACTTATGCTCTTACTAAGAAAGAAGCTGAAGTAGAACATATGAATGAGAGAGTTGGGACTCTCAATAATTCAACTACTTACATGGAATCTTTCTCAAGGAAAAAAAAGATTTGATTATCTTTAAAAAATAAAGTCTGGTTGAATGAAAAAGAATAGGCTATGTCTTCCTTTACTATCAACAAACTGATTTCTTTTTCCTAGAAATTAAGTGAAATTATTAGTAACACAAAGCCATTGGGTGATAAATGCAGTATTAGGTATAATGAAGGGGTCTATGCTTTTACCTATACTACTTCTAAATTTCTCATGTCTACTAAACAAGATTCTAAGTTGGAGCCAGTTCCTACTGCCCCTAAATGTTAGTCAATTGTCATGTTCTAGCCCGATTCCTCTAGCAAGGTGAAAAATTCACCTAAGGCTAACACTTCACATCACTCCAGTAGTGGTCTACTTCCTTTACCTATTGTCATTCCCATGTTTTTCACTATCGTGAGCTTGGGCATTTGAGACTACACTATGGGAAATTGACCTTCCATCCTCTTGTAAAATTTAATGTGAGAACTTCATATCAAAGTCTTCTACCTCACTCTCCTCTATCGCCTTTGTCTATATATAGCTATTGTAGCTCATTTGAGCATGTTCATACAGGTTGCATTATGCCTTTGAGGAACAAAGTATAAAGAAATAAATATGCCTCATTCTCATGTGAGTCAAAGGCTACCTCTTAGTTATATTTCCCCTCTCAAATTCTTTAAATGAAAGGATACAATTTGATCACTGTTTTTGGGTAATCTGTTGAGATTGAGTTGTTTAATTTCATTCTTGTCTTTGTTTGTCATCTTTTTTATATGATTTTATTTTTGTTCGTCTATTTGGAACTTCTTCTTGTCTCTCTCTTACTATTTCCTTTGCATGCATAGTATGTTAATAATCATATTTGTTGCTTTAACACTTTTACTAGTTTTCTCACATGCTAGTTACTTTAACATGTTCCTTAAGTACATTTGTCATGCATACTACTAGCTTCTTCCTCTATGGCCTTTTCTATGTGCATCACAACACATTCTCTTCATGTAGAGTCAAAGCATTAAGATTATACATTCTTATATTTTGTCATTCATATTCCATGTCATATATATTGTTTCTCACCTATTTTACTAGGTTCTACTTTTCTATACCTAGTATATTATATTTTGGTGGTTTGTTTGTCTATTGTTGGTGTTTGCTCATATTTTTCTTGATCTTTCTTCTATTCTACTTTATATGTATCTTTGGACAATACAGAGATGCTTGTTCAAGCTTATGTCTTTGTGTGTCTCACTATTATGTGATTTTTCTAGTTTACCATATGCATATGTATGTTATATAGATTATATACCTATCTTTAGAACTTTTGTCATGCATATAGTGTCATATCTAAGCTTGTGTGTTTTGTTAGGAACACCTATTTTTTATGATGTTTTCCCTATCTAACCATTTCTTGTGTTTCTATGTTAGAACCTTTGCCTTTCTCACATGCTTAATGGTTTTAGTTACACCCCTTATTAATTTCTTCCTTTTCTTAGGGGTGTTGCTTATATTTTTCACTAGTTAGTCAGTTTTTTTCTTTCTTTCTCCTGACTAATGATTATATGAGCTTTGTTGTTTGTATAATTTGAGGCACTTCTCCCTTGTTCTTAAGTATTGTTCTACCTTAATACCTTCTTCATCATCTAACTTGCTAGTTATTGTTTTTGTGTTTTGTGAGACTGATGGGTTTTCTTTTTCCTAAACCATTGCATGTAAATTGTATTTTAGAAGGATCATATTGATATATGTTTGGCATGTATTTAAACTAAATTAAAGTGTGGATGTTTTGACATGTATATTCCTTAAGAGCATGTATGGCTAAATGTTTCCTGTTCATTTTATCTTAAATATATCTTTCCTTTACACATGCCATATCTTTGTGAATTTGTATGGTTATTTTGAAAATCTTATATGGTTCTCTTGCCTTGTTGATTTTTATTTATCTAACAAGCTCTAGAATCCACATTTAGTGTTTCTTGAGGTGAAATTCTAGGTGCTGCTTGGTTGGAAAAAGGATTTAGGTCATCCTTGAATCGTTTGATCTTTCTTGCCCCCAAGTTTTCTTATCCTCAGTTTCCCTTCTTTAAGGCATTATGTTATCTCTCTTCATTTCATTACACCTATATATTGGATTAGCCCAAATATTTATTCTCACTTATCTTATCCACCTTTTGATTGAGCATATTTTTTGTATTTTTTTGGATTAGTTGTAGTACCTTCTTGGTTTCAATCAATAAAAAAAATTAGGATGATGGAGAAAAGAAAATAAAAGTGAAAAGATGATTAGAATATTAATGAAGTGTTGATAAACATATGAATTTTGTGTACTACTCTCACGACTTCATTGTTTGATGTTTGAGAAGTAAAGAGAAAAGAATCCATGTTTGAGGGCATACGTGTCATGGATACGAACTTATCTATTTGATTGGATCAACAAAGGTATGTTTAAATCTAAATGTCTTCTCTTCCCTACCCATACCTTAGCTTATCATTACAACTTTGCAAGATCTATTGATTTCTTCTAGGCTATCGCTTACATTAGTGGAGAGAAACTAATTGTGGTCATATGAAGCTTGGTTCAACTTGAGTTTATCTTTTGATTTGCTGGGTTCACATAAGAATATCATGATGGCATATAGAGTAAAAAAATTTCATATAAAACACTGTGCATGGAATCCAAAATTACATGAATACATCATGAATTAATGAACATGTGGATATTTGGGTTGATTATATTGTCTATTCTTTAAGGACCCTCTAATTTGTTGAACTTGCTTAGTTTTCTTCTATCTTTCTATAATTCTTGTCGTCTACTTTGTGTAGAGGCTTGTATGTTGGTGGAATTTTTACAAGTCAAATGCATAACATGTTTATTATATCACATACATACTTTTAGCAAGAGTTATGTGTGTCGTATGTATGCTATCAATGGAAGTTATGTGATTCTTTTTCTTTTTGTTACTTGTCCTATTTATGAGTCATTGTTGTTTTTTTGTTCATGTGATACTTCCTTATCTTTGACATCACTTTATATGAACCATGCATAAATAGGGATGTTAGTATGCCTTGTTGCATACATTGCTTGCAATCCCTTGCTTCACATGTCATCCTTTGTGTCTACTTGTTTTCCAATTGTAATGAGTTATTGATTGCTTCTTTCATGTCATATCTAGTAGTTGTTATTGGAATGAATGACATATGTTTTGGTAAACTGAGATCTGTCTACACTTCTCTTAGGTTGTTTGTGCATTCAATTTGTTGACTACTATATACTTTTACTTTTCGTTTATTTCATGGTTATCCTTTGTCTTTTTCACTTGATTTTATATGGTGCTTCTTATATTATTTTCTTTAATCTTATCTATAGTGTTAGGATTATAGCATATTTGTATATCTTCTCTCCCTTGTATAAGGGCATACCTTTGAATTTCAATGTCAAAAGGGGGAGAAGTTTTTGTACACATCTATATGTTTGTTTCCATATTATGTGTTGCATGAGTTGTGAGTATATGATTGCACTACATATTGTTGTCTGACTTACATGTATTGAAAAGGAGTGTTACATGAAACCAGGGAAAGTTATGCATGTTTACTTGTCTTTGTCCCTATTGTTGTGTACCTATATAGGGGTAACATGATAGCATTTGGTTTGACAACACACTATTTCTACATTATATGTTCATGAGGTATTGCATGCATTGAAAGGGAGTTCTATATGAAGTCAAAGGGAGTTGTGCATGTTTACTTGTCTTTATGTCTATCGTTGTATACTTGTGTAGAGGTAAAAAGATAGCATGTGGTTTGACTACATGATATCTCTATATGATACATTCACGGGGTATGTGTTTATTTTGTATATGTAGATTACAAGTGTAGAGTGAAGTCTTCGTGTTTCAGATGTATTGTGTGTGATGTGCTAGAATCTTGTGAGGAATTAGATGAGTTGATTTAAGAAGTTAGATGTAGCACTGAATATGGATGCACTTGGTGTATGTGTGTCTTTTGGGTTTTGGTATGTGTCATTTTGTTGTTCATAGGAATAAAACAACTTTAGGACATCTTTATATTCATCTCATGTTTGATGAGCTTTTGTACCTAGTTATGCAGTTTTTTGACATTGAGAGCCAAAAGAGGAGAATGTAAGTCTTATTGTACTCAATGTCTTTTTATTGGCTTCCCCTATACAAAACATGGTATCTATTATTTTACTTAGTGTATTTGTCTTTCTCTATGTATGGTTGGTCACTATGGTCACTATGGATCAGCAATTCACACATGTGTATAGTTAGGTAGACTTCGTATACGAGCATATTTACTTGCTTGAAGTTACTACTTATATCTTTTGTTTGTTTATGGTGCATGTATTTATGGATTGTACTTGACAATTTTTGGAATGAAAAAATATGAATTTTTAGCATTACCACCACCCTTGGTAAGGTGGTTGGAGAGGTGGCTAGCAAGGTGGTAATCTGAGTTCTATGAATACATCCTCATTTCTCTTATTTCTTACCCATTGTTTAAGAGCTGAAACTCTGTTAAAATTCACACTGAGATTTATATCTATTTTTGAAATTATTTTGGAGACCTTACGTTTGTGAGTGGGTAGTTTTTCTACTAGTTATCAAATTGTTATCTATATGAGTACATGGCTTGACTTTGTGTCACCATTATGAGATTTTATATTTGCAGTGGATTGTGTGTCCTGTGTGGTTAAGAGTAGTTAGGCTTCTAGTTACTTATTAGTGGTTTCCAATCATACCACATTGGATGGTGTTGGATATGGAGGATAACATGGTTTGCATGTTGAACCAAACAACTACAAAAGTAGCAAGTAAAGAACAATAGTAGGCAGTTTGGATGAATGTCCTTACTGATAGATAATAATGGTTTTATTATCTGTTAAAGTTGTAACTTGTTTATTGTTTGTGAATTATTTGCTACTGAGTAGTTTCCTTAAGTAACCCGGGGATATTACCATATAGATACGACCTCTATGCTAGTACAATCTAAGTTTAAAATGTGTATGTTACAACATACTAAAAACTTAAACTTTATATAGTATCTGTTAATCTAAGTTATGTGTTATCTGATATTATATTATTTGTGCTTATGTTGTGTGAATTGCATAAGTATTTGTTTTCCTATTTAAGCAAGTTAGGACTGAGTTCTTAAGGAGTTTGGATCTTTTTACCTTGGCAATGTATTAGGCAATAGACTTTTTCAAAAGTGAAAAGACTTATGAATATTTTAATAATTGTCTATTATTACAAAATTAAAAAGAAAAATCAAATTTCTTTTAAATATGTGTTAAATTAGTATACATAAAAATGATTACTATAAATATCAATGTATTTTCTCATAACATAATCCAATTATAATTTAGTTTTGGGTAATTTATTTTCTAAATTATTTTTATTGAAAATAATTGATTATATGTATTAAATATCTTTTAGTTGAGGAATTAAAATAGAAAACCAAAATACTTATAAGATAATTGATTCTATGTGAGTAGATTTAAAATTTATAATTTTTTTCTTAGTGGAAATTTCAAAAGAAAAAATAAAAGGACTCATTATGATAACTAACTATTATTATAGAGTTAAAATAGAAAACCAAAAGTTTCCTAAATATATATTAAATTTTAGTTTGTTTTATAAATTATATTTAGTATAAAATAATTGATTACATGTATTATTAACTACATTTTATTGAAAAAAATTAAAAGGAATGACCAAAAGACTCATTAAATATTTGATTATGTGTAAAAGAGTTCATTAATTTGAAAATTACAAAGAAAATTAAAAGAATAGTGAACATTACAATAACTGTTATTATAGAATTAAAAGAGAAAATCAAAGTTCTCCAAAAAATGTGTTAAATTAGTAAAATTTAAAAACTTATAATCCATAAAAATGTTATTAAAAAATTTATAAAGAAGGGTACTCTCTTTTTACTTACTTTTATAATCCTTTCAATATTTTGAGAATCTTAATACCTTTTATATATTCTTATTCTAATTTTGAATATAATGTTTTGAGGTATATATATATTATAGATAAATAAAATAATGTAAAAAGTAATCCTCTCTTCTATGTTTTAATTTTAAATATAATGTGTATATACATCCAAGAGTTGTTTTGATAAATTTGATATCTAAGTATTTTGAGTGAAATCAAGCTTCATTTAATTTAAAAACATTTAAAGTTGTAAAACTTGTTGAATGTCACTTATATTATTTGTGATTTTATATGTCTTAATATGAGATTAATCATTGTACATATTTTTGTTTTATCTTATTTTTAACTCACCAATTTGTTTAAAAATTTTGCTTTATGCATTTTTGAGTTAATAAAATCATAAATCAAGTCAAGTAAAATCCTATAATCTAAGAAAGCAAAAAACTAAAAGACCCACCTCTTGCATTTTTAAATTAAACTTTTATACTTCAATTAAATTAATTGTACTATATAACGATTAATTATAATATTTAAAATTAAGTTTATTCACATGCAACATACATTTTATTGGCTAGTTTATTTTAATAATTATGTGTAGCAATAAACTTACGTTCTTACTCCAGGATAATATCAATAATACCTTGAGGTTTTGATATATTAAAACAATTATCCTTAAGGTTTTAAAAATATCATAAATATCCTCAAGCTTAACAAAAGTTAAAGTTGGCGGAAGCGAATAATAATTTTTTATACTTAAAAAATGAAAAAATAATTAAAAATCAAGAAATAATATAAATAAAAACACAAGATATCTCAGAATATTTCTCACAAGAAATGGTAATTAGCAAAGGGAAGGCAATATAAAAGGCAAGATTAAATTTTAAGAAAGGAGATTGATTTAAAAATTCATTATTTTCAATAAAAAGAAAACTATTTTCAAGAAAATATATAGTTTATTATGAAATAAGTAATAAATAAATGAGTATTAATATTATAGACAAAAAAATATAATATACCATTAATTAACAAAAAATCATTATGAATAAATTATCAAAAATTTATCATAAGGATAAAAGAAAAATCAGATACATTCATTTAGGAGAAATCCAAATATTAATAAAACTATATTTTAGAGAAGATGCTTTGTTAAGAGTGATCTATGTAAACTTAGGATACTAGAAATTAAAATTCATTGCATACCCTAAGCTTTCCATTATTATTAATTATAAGAACTTAAACCAAGTTTTAAGTCTAACCTATGAATTTGGAAGAGTATATTTAATGAAAGAATGAAATCATTTATTTTGAATACATTACATAGTAGGATATTTATTAACAAACAAACATAATAGTTTAATATATATACAAAATGAATTCGTAAAATAAATAAGACTTTCCCAAAATTAGGAAAATAATAAAACCAAATATATTAACAGACTTTGAAATAACTAAAGAATGGAACTTAGATGTTAAAGAAAATCCTCTGATACCATAAATAAAAAGTAATGTAGCAAAAAAAGTAATGTTTCAAGGTTTACATTTATCAAGAAGAAACCTCTAACAAAGAAAGAAAGGTGATAGAACTAAAACAAGAAGTTAAAGAATTAGTTCAAGACATAATATTAGGAAGAAAATATGATGACTCTATGAAAATAGAGTTATTAGTGCACTTTTTAATTAAATATTTACTTGTTTTATTTAATAAATAGAATTTTTGTGGCTAAACAAATTACAATATAAACTTTTTAGTGAAAAGGGGTGAAAATATAATTTTTGGAATTTTTTGAGATTTTTCTGGATTTTTTCTGGATTTTTTATGAATTTTTAACGTAGGACTAATCATAAGCTGCCACGTGGATGCCATGCAAGCATAGGAGCTGACTGAGCAAGCCACATGGATGCCACGCAAGCACGGAGAGCGAATCACCTTGCGCCGCGTGTGAAGAGAAGAAACACGCGTTAAGTTCGGAAATCAGTCAACGCGCTATGACACGTGTCCCCATGCTATTTCTCGAAGCGTTCCACCCGTGTGCCACATCATCCGTTCCTGCGAATCACACCGCGCCACGTGGTGCTGACTCGGTGAAGTTGACTCTGATGCCACGTGTCACGATGTGATTGGCTAAAACTGTCAGTTTGGCTTGTTTTGATCGTAGCCCTTGATTTGAAGTTGATCGGATGATCTAAATCACACTTGAGCTTTATTTAAGCTCTTAATCACTCCATAAACCTTAATTTTCCTCCATTAGCATATTTTTGGTCAGTTTTTAAAGCTAAAAAGTGAGAAAAATACAGAAAAATTCAAGAAACGACATAATTTTGGTGGAGATTCAAGAGGTAATTAATTATACAATTCAAGAGATTGATTGTATTTCTTTTTCTACTCTTTTCTTTATTAATTTTATGTCTTCCTTTATGAAAAATATGAGCTTTATGAACACAATTATGTGTAATTAATTTATTAATCTAGTGATCTTATGGACCCAATTTTCAACATATGATTATCTAATATTTTTTTCTCAATTATAATATTAATTTAATTATATTATTTTATCTGATTTTTATGTTATTAATTGTTTGGCCAACAATTTATTTATAGAGGCAATTAAATAGATTTGAGAAAGTTATTTAATTGTTTGTCTTGATTAAATAACATGCATAGTTTCTAGGAAGAGATGTATGATTCTTATGTATGTGATCCATAATTGATGAACGTAATGAGTAGTATGCAATTTAATTGGCATGAGAGTATGATTAAATTAATTACTATATGGTGTGTAGTTTACTTGAGAGAGTAATACATGCTAGGTTAGATTCAATTGATCATGTAATTAATTGATATTATATTGGGGGGATTTTAGTATTTCGTATGTTTAGAAAATTGGGGGATTAAGTATTCCTAGATATTTTCTCATATATCTTTTTAGTCACAAAATCTGATTTAATTAATTATTGCTATTTACTTTTAGTTATTTTAATTTTGCTTTCTTAAGATATAAAAACACCAAAAAAATTGATTTTTATTATTTTTAGTTTAAAAAATTAGTTTCTAAAAAAATAATCTCCATGGGAACGATCTTTATTTATCATGATATTACTTGTTACGATACGTATACTTGTGTATTTAATGCACACACAATTTGTGTGGCGATCAAAATAATACCACTATGATCCAATCATGTTCAAAAACAAACTACAAGGTATAGAATTAGATTGTAATGAAAGCCTAACAACCATATCAAAAAACCAAATAGCAAGAATGAAAGCTTTAATTATTTTAAAAGAAGAAATAGATATAGCCCAAGAATCAAACATCAAGTCCTTAAAAGACATAAATGAAACATAAAATGAACATCTAAAAGAAATAAGAAAATACAGATATAATAAGAAATTACAATCACAGAATTGATAGAACTAAGAAGGGATGTAAATAAAAATCTTGAGACAATGAAATTAGAGTTATAAGTTTGATCCATTTGAAGAATTAATGGAAGAACTACATAGGAGATCAAATTCATTGATACCTCGAAACGAGAAAAGGAAAAGAAGAAAAATCAAAAGATAAAGAAGAAGTTATAATCACAATTTAATGGAATATATAAAACTATTAGAAGAAACATTTATGGATAGTAAGAATAGCTATATAGAAAAATTAGTTAGTCTGTTAACCCTAAAAGATGGAGAATTAGGGAGATATTATGATGAAAATTTTTGTACAAATAAAGAGGAAGATGATGTGACAAAAGTCAATGAAACTGATTCTGAACTAGAAAATATGATCCCAAAATATCATACGAAACCTATGTCATTAACAGTTCCCCATCAAGAAGGAACATCAACTCATATAGGAAAGAAAGAAATAAGCAAAATCTAGAAGAACTTGACCATCCTTATAAAAGAAGACAACTACCCAAAATGGAAGAAGGATTACATTGGGAAACTAGAGATAATGTCCAACCATAATTCAAACTTCATGAAAATTATAGATATGATCTTTTAGATATAGATTGTATAAGAGACGGGGAAGAACCATTAGATTAATGGTCTAGTGGTATGAATGTAATAATATAAATTTTTATAATCACACAATCAAACCTTCAACTTGTACATCCTTAGTAACCCATAAAATGACAAAAAATGTTAAAATTTTGTTTTCAAATTTAACAAAACAATAATATTTACAAATTCAAGGGCAAGCTTACATAGATAAGGAGCACTTAGATACTATAATAAATGAAATATACAAAGAAATTTATTGGAGAAGACAAAGGTAAACATATCGTTGAATCTAGTGAAAATGAAATGGTGGAAGCCACATGGAATTTAGCAAATATGAAAATATGTGACAAGTATTATATAGATTCATTTATTTATGAAAATGAAATGTGTTGTCACAAGTTACCACTATCTATGTAAGAAACTTATAACGAAATATTTTTCCAAAAATTACTTGAAACATTACATAAAACTATGACAGAAGGATGGAATAAAAACAAATAGAGAAACTATATATGACATCTTAGAAGGATGAATAAGAAATCTTAAAAACTGGATAATCTTTAAATTTTAAAAAAGATAGGAATATAAAAAAATAAGAGGAAATGATAAAATCTGTTATGATACAAGAGATTTTAGGATGCCAGAAAAATATAGATATAACGTAAAATCTTACAAGAAAAAGTATAAAAATATAAAAAATACAAAAAATTTAAAAGATATAAATTTAGAAAACAAGTCTTTTAAAAATATAAGGGAAGATATAAGAATGAAACTTATAGGAGAAGATATTTTAGGAGAAAATATATAAGCCACCAAAAAACAAAAATTATTGCCTATTAGAAAAAAAGAAATGCAGGTGTTGGATCTCTAATGAGGAATTACATTACACAGTTGAATGTTCTAACATGCTTCAACATAAAAAGGAATTTAAAAATAAATTTCCACAAAAGCAAAAATCTTAGAAGAAGCTTTTAATAAGGAATTAGAACCAATAGAGGAATATGATATATGAATATGAATATAAATATTCATCATCAGAAGATAAATGATTTATATAGTATTTCAAATTTAAATAGTACTTATATTAAAGTATGATTAAAATTTAAAGGTTATACAAGTTATCATTTATATACATATGTAGATATAAGAGCTAGTGTGGGTGTAATTAGTAAATATATATTTCTAAAGAACTCTAGAGACAAGCACCAAAATATTTAATTATAATAATTGCTAACAATGCTACAATAAATTTTAATAAAGTCTTAAAAGATATAAATATAATGATAGGAGGAAATAAATTTCATATTCCTACCATATATCTATAAGAAATAGGAGTAGGTTTATTAATAGGAAATAATTTTCTAAACTTATATCAAACATTTACATAATATTTAGACCAAATAAGTCTAACAATACTAGATGGTGAAACCATTTACATGTCAAAAGTAATAAAAGCTTTCACAATATTAAACCTAACTTTTATGCAAGAACATAAAAAGCAAAAACATTAACAGGTATCATAAACTTATTAAAAATATTAAGCTCGAAAAATCCTTTAAATCCAAAAGTAAATAAATCTAAAATGGTTGCAAACATAAAACATAGGGACCCTAACAAAGTAATTAGAGTAAAACCTATGATTTATACTCCAAAAGATAGGATTGAGTTTCAAGAACAAATTCAAGAACTTTTGGAATTAAAAGTCATAATATCAAGTAATTTACCTCACTCTAGTCCAACATTCTTAGTTGAAAAAAGCTGAAAAAAGAAGAGGAAAAAAAGAATGGTAATAAAATTCAAAGCATTGAATAAAAAAACCATTAATGATGAATACTTTATTCCAAAGAACGAAAAATTATTATCATTAATAAAAAGAAAGAAATGCTTCTCAAGATTTAATTGCAAAAGTGGATTTTTGTAAATAATAATGGATAAGGAATCTCAAACACTAATGGAATTTACTTGTCTCCAAGGTTAATTTCAATGGATTATTGTATCATTCGAATTAAAACAAGCTCTAGGTATCTTCCAAAGGTATATGGAGAACATTTTTAAGAAATTACAAAATATTTGTTTTTTGTATAAGTGATATTTTGGTTTTCAATAATGAATTAAATAAACATTATTTGGATATTATTAATAATTTATAAGAATGTAAGGAATAAGGAATTTTACTTTTTGAGAAGAAAGCAATAATTACTGACTAAAAAAATAAGTATTTAGGGTCAAAATTAAGATGGAAAACATAATCTACAACCTTATATACCAAATAAAAGTCAAGGATTTTCTAGTGAATTAAAACAAAAAAATCAATTACAAAGATTCTTAGAATGTTTAATAAATACTAAATCATATATCAAGAAACTTGCAGATATGCATAAGCCATTACAAACAAAATTGAAAAAAAATCATGTTTGGAAATAGATAGAACAAGATACTTTATACATGGATAAAGAAAAAACATAAGTAAATTTTTTTCCAACTTTATACCATCTAGTTCCAAATGATAAAAGGATAATTGAAATAGATGCTTCAAATGAATATTGGGAAGTAGTTTTAAAAGCAAAAGAAGATAACAATGATAAATATCTTTGTAGATATACATCAAAATCTTTCCATGATCCATAATTAAATTATCATAGTAATAAAAAAGAATATTTAGCTATCATTAAAGGTATTAAAAAAATTGCAATAGATGTAATAAGTTCCAGATTCATTGTTATAACTCATAACAAGAATTTTGGTTATTTTTTAATATCTAATATTGTTGGTGACTATAAACCAGGAATATTATCCATATGGTAAAAATAGTTTAACCACAATAATTTTGATGTCCAACATCTTCCATGAAACGAGAATAGTTTAGCACATGCCCTTACAAGATAATTAACAACTTTATCTATTTTTGTTCTTACATGAATGGAACATCTTGATATCATGATCAAGATAAAAGAAAAGGAGATACAAATCCTTCAGGAACAATTCGATGTTTAATACCTAAAAAGTCTCTTTTAGAGATAGGAATTAAATAGGAAGAACCTCATAGTTTAAAGCCAACATTAAAGTCCAAAAACTCTAAAGAGCCATCCATATTGGACATTCAGTCCAAGTAAGGAAAAACTTCTAAAGAAAGAATTCAAAATGAGAAGGAAGAATCTAACAATTCAAAAGAGAGTAACACCTATGAAAAGAAAAAGGAAAAGCTTAATTGGGTCAAAGAAGCAAAAAAAATAGACCAATGAAAGAGTTTGAACCCAATACATAATCATGTTAAGGAGATATTGACTCCTTAAGGACTCATCTCAAACTCAAAAAAAATAGAATGATAAAAACTTAAGAAAATAAGCATAATAGGAGTATAAAAATCAAAGACAAACAATACTATAAAGCATATATAATATTCAATATCCAGAAAGAAGGCAATGAATAAAGAAGTATTTCAAATCAAAGTTTAAACCTTAGTATATTGAAACATACACAATTTAAACTCAGATTTTACTAGTTAAACTATATAGTGTGAACAACACAAGATATAATGAGGTAAAACCACATAAAACTCCAATCTATTTGCTAACATCCTTGGGTTACCTATGACAACCATTCGATAGCAAACAAATCCACTAAGTAATAAAATAGATACAACTCAATAGAAATATAAATGCAAATACCTCTACTCTTATTGCATATTGCTTCCCTCACTGCTTATTGCTACACTCGTTTGCTACCTTCATAATGACTTGTTTCAACATATGAATTCGACTTCCCCCAAAGACAACATTAGTCGATGTAATGTGATCCTTAACTGAAGATTAGTAAAGTGAATATGAATATTAACAACCAATTATGAGAACTATACTCAACCACAAACCCCAACAACTATACGTGCGAGATACACTTAATCATGTATTGTACAAAACCTACATGGAAACTATACTCCACCATGTAACATGAGAAACTATGGATTTGGGAACACAATGAATGCTACCCTAACCCAATCTCACAATGTTGTTCTCACACAGATTGTAAAATTGTCAAGACCTTTCAACACTTAAGCACACTACTTTACCCACAACATTGTAGCACAAATATTGAAACACAATTAGAGTAATTTGTGATATAGAAACAATTTTTAGACTAATTTTTGACAGATTTTTGGTATAGAAAGAATGCTTAAGAAATGCCAAAAGAGGAGGATATTTAAAAAATTGTAGGTACCCCCAACCAATCTTGTCATACCCTTAACGAGGGTCCTCACAAACCACTTCACCAAGGGTTATAGTAGTGCCTTATCGAGAACCCCATTGACGTGCCAAAAACATTAATTTTTTGTTTCCAAAATTATCAAGTAAATTCAATAAATATTCATATCCAAAATGAAATAGCCACTCACAACCTAGCATGCATATTAAGAAACCAACCTTATGGTGTGTGTGTAACACACTTTCAATCATAGTGCACCTAACTATATGCATGTATGCATTACTAATTGACAGTAACCAACAATACATTGAGGAAGATAGAATCACAAACTAAACTAAATAGACTCCATATTGGAAGCCAACAAAGACCCAAAGAACTAAAGGACTTACATTCTCTCTCTTTGAGTTTTCGTGTCAAAACACTACATAACTAGATAAAGACGTGAAATTTGTTTTAGTTATAGATCTAAATATCTAGTCAACAAAAGTACGGTAAATTAAAATTTCTTAAGAAGCTAAACAATCAATCATATATACATAAAGTAATGCAGAAACAAAAATATCAACACACTAGATTTTTAGGTAGAAACAACCTAGGCTATACCAATGACCTAAGAGGAAAACCACTAGTCGACTGGACAACCTCACTATCCACTATGAAAAATAGGTATCCAGTTATAAGGCTAGGACTCAAACTACCAACCCAGTTAGTGCCCCCAAGTAACCTACTTACTAGCCACTACTTTGGTCATAATCTCTATAAGATTAGCGTTAGAATTTGAACCAGTGTTTTGACAAAATCAAGTCCTATGAGTTAATCGAGCCTTGTACCACTATCACTTAAAAATTTATCATATAAAAACAAGTTCAAATGCTTATCCTAAAGTAGATTCGTTAATAAAAAATCCTATCTAGTTGACTTAAAAAATATACCAAATAAATAAAAAACAATTAGCAATGCTAGAATAATCAGTTAAAAGCATAATAACACAATTATTATCATATGCTTGTTATTCCATAAAACACAACCCTAAATGTTTGATAAATAAAGGAAAAAGCCTAGTTGAAAACTTTTAGCAAAACAAGAACAAAATAAATGATGAAGAGAATAACTATAATTAAGCACTTGTGTAGTTAGTTTCAAATGTGTGCTTATGGTTTGTATTTATAGAATATTTGGAAGCATATTAGGTTAAAGTGAACTTATCATATTTTCCATAAAATCAGTTAAAACACTTTTAATAAATAAGGAAAACATTGTAAAAGACTAATCCAATTCATATTAGATATACGTTTTAAACTCGTATAACTAGTTGCTCGATCGATCCACTCAATTACTCGATGGATCAATTACATTGGTCGGTCAATCAAACATCCACTTGATTGATTTATAATAAATTTAACCAATATTTAAAAATAAGTGGATTGATATAATCATATATTAAAATCAGATTAATCAAGTCTATTACATGTTTAATCCAGAATACACTCGATCAATCTAGTGGCTCAAATTCATATTTTCTCTATTATGTCTAATATGAGATTTGACATGCATAGGAATAGAAATATACTTGATATGTGATCATTGAGGTACAATAGTTTTTACAGCTTGAAATATTCTTTTAAGACACACATCAAAACTAAAATTACAATTAAACATTTTATTTCATGAATATCACCAACACTAACAAAAACCTTACAATCTCCCTCTTTGGCATATTCTTGTGACAAAACCTCTCTCTCACTACGTAATGCTCATGGAAAAATTAAATTTTACAAAATAGTGCTATCTATGATCTAATGGAACCATCTTTGCTTGATTCTTAAAAGCCCATGTGAACATTGAAAAACAAAAACATAAACAACAAAACAACTTGTCTTGAAAGACTCATTGTTTATTAGTTTAGTGTAATATAATAATATAAAGGGAAGAATATACATAGGGGTGAGTAGTCAACTGATAGAAATTAAAAAAACCCAACTTCCCTTATGTGTAGTATCTCCAATAAGGATTTTTAGAGTAATTCTTCCCATAAGTTAGCTCTCCCCTTTTTGTAGATTTTCAATTAATGTTCCAATTTTTTTGTATCTTTTTGTCATATGAAAAAACAATATAATCATGAAGTAATGACAACAGGTTAAGCTATCAAGAAGTGTATTTAATAACTAGAAAAAGGAGTACGCATTCTAAAAATCTTAGAACAATCAAAACAGAGAGCTAAAAATAATGTTTCCTAAAATATGTTTCCCAAAATATGAATATAATCCTGGGGGAATGATCTTTCAAAACCTCTGTCCTTTTTGGTTAGCATTATCTCTTCCTTACCACATTGTAAAACATACAATTATTGTGATTATTACCAATCATGGTTGCATTCCTTAACAAAACAAAGATAACCAATATTCTTGGTTATTCTTCTTTGTGAAAAAATCTATTAATCCATCAAAATTTCCATCTTGGTTTTCTAATTGGTGGAAGTTATTTGGAAACACCCATTCTATTATCATCTATCCTATAAAAGAAGGTTATGAATCATTCTCAAAACATTACAAACCTACATTAGAGGAAGCTAGATTCTCTCCTTTATGTATTTTTGTTCAAAATTTTATCTACCTTGGGTTTGTCATTGGGTCTTAACACCTATTACATCTGAGGTAATAACCATAACCCGTTCATTCCAAGTTAAATGGTGGTCATCATTTACAATCCCTAAGAAATTATTATAACCAGTCGTTGAACAATGGCTTATTAAAAATGGTCACAGAGAACCCCAAGTCAAATGGTGGTCGTCATTTATGATACCATAAGTAATACTAAATAATAAGATCACATGTTTAACAAATGAACATACTATATTGATAGATTAGGTAGCTTAGTCGGCCATATGTATTACAAACAAAATATAATATAAGTTTATTAAATAAAATAAAAGAAAATAAACTTAAAATTACTTCATTATAAAATAAAATAAAGGTTACAAAATCAAACCAATATTATAAGGGATGAGAATATGTGAGTATGTAAGTGATTGAGCAGTGGAAGTGATGCCTCTTTTTGAAAATGAGCTTCTCTTTATAACCGAGTAATGTACTATGTAGAGATGCTATTACTATTCATTGAATAGTAATATGTTTGCCACTTGATACTATTGGAGATGTTTTACTTTATTGTGAACAATAGTTGTTGTGACATTCTAAAAACAATTTACTATTTTAATACACAATTCTTTGTCGGCACTGTTTGCTGGTTTGTCTTCTTTTTCCAAAACAATAGTAACCTTTTGTTGGGCTAAAGATCTTGATGGGCCATTTTTTGGGCCTTTTTACATAATTTGGGCTCCTAATAAAACAAAAATTAGGTTCCCACACCCAGTAATAAAAGTGGATGCATAAACCAAGTAATAATATTGGGTTCATAGACCCTTAATAGAATAGTTTATGGATGGGTTTTCCCAGTCTAGAATATCATATCTTTACTAGCAGCTTCTAAGTTAATTAGATCGGCTGATGGAGAAACCGTTTCATCAGGTTATTGAGTCTTGTTTGAGTCTTCTTCTTCCTTCTTAACATCAAAAGTTTAGGTAGAAGATCCTTCTGATAGTTTCTTGATAATTTCAAAGAGTTCTTCCTGGGTTTTTGCTTAAGATATCAAGGCATTAGTATGTTTCTTTTGTGCCAAGAGAAGTGAAGACGCTTGGGCTTCATTCACTTGGGGTTCTCTATGACCATTTTTAATAAGACATTGTTCAATGGATGGTTGTAAAAATTTATTAGGGATTGTATATTACAACCACCATTTTACTTGGAATGAACATGTTATGGTTATTACCTAAGATGTAACAGGTGTTAAGACCCATTGACAAACCCAAGGTAGATAGAATTTTGAACAAAAAATACATAGAGGAGATAATATGGCTTCCTTTGATATAGGTTTGTAATTTTTTTTTAGAATGATTCATAACCTTCTTTTAAATGAGAGATGATAATAGAAGGGATGTTTCCAAATAACTTCCACCAGTTAGAAAACCAAGATGGAAATTTTGATGGATTAATAGATTTTTTCACAAAGAGGAATTACCAAGAATGTTGGTTATCTTTTTTCTGAATAAGGAATGCATTGAACCATGCCTATTAATAATCCTAATAATTTTATATTGTACAATATGGTAGGGAAGATGTAATGTTGACCGAAAATGATAGAGATTTTGAAAGATCATTCCCTCAGTCTGTTGGAGATATGATTTTATAAAGTTCATAAGTTGAAAAATGTGCATCTAATGATTTTGGGTAGAGGAAGTGTTTAAATTCCATACTACTTTTTATTTCCAAAATACTCTCATAGTATTGTGGATTTTTTGATTGGGTAGAAGGCCTGTTAAAGAAACCTTTACAAAATAATTTTTGGGTTGCCAAATAAGGATTCTTATAAAAAAAATCCTTGTTCAACAATCGTAACTATCTGAGTCTGTGTTTTTGGAAAATACTCAGATGATGGTTGTGAAAAATATTTGGGAACGATTTCCCTTGTTCCTCTATTTGGGAAAATAGTAGAGGTTGTTATCCTCTTTTCTGGAATGGAAATTGTTCTAGTTGATGGTTTTAAAATCAGTTTGGAAGATGATTCTTCCTTTAATACCTTTTTTACCTTTAGAATTTGGGGCCTCTATTTTGGATGTTGATAAGGCACTTAAGCCTAGGTTGCTGTCATAAGTAGCTGGTAGGACATCTGAATCTTTGAGGTTCAATATCCAGTCTTGGACCCTTTGATAAAGAACTTCATCTATAAGAGAAAGTTCTGGTGATTCTTCCATGAGGTACTCTGAGGAGGATGATTCTACTTTGGAAGGTTTTGTTTGGGTCGCTTGGGACTAAGTAATAATTGATTTTGATGAGGAAAGGGTTTTGATAGAAGGGTTCGGAGGAGGTTCCTTCTTTTCCTTATCTTTCTTTTTCTTATTCATCTTTGTACTTGTTTTGGAGAAAATATCTCATTAGAAAGTCTGGTAATGAATTGTTCTTTCCTTTGATAAATTCTCTATCAAAATCAAAAAAACTTAATAAAGTTTGGCATCTAGAAAAAAATTGTTTTGATGCAATATATTTAACATATTTTAATAAAATCTCTTTAGTAGATTTACAATCAATTCTTAGTAAAAGTATTTGATTTAATAAATTTGATTGGAATTTTGAAATATAAAGTATTATTGCTAATACTTCCTTTTTGATAGTGGAATAATTTCTTTGGCAATCATTCCAATGGCCAGAGCAAAATTGAACTATATGTTCTTCAGAATTCTGGACTTGTTTTAATATCCCACCATAACCAATATCATTGGCATTGGTTTCCACTATCTTGGGAAGTGTTGGATCTATAAGATGTAAATAGTGAATATTTTGGACTTATTTTTTAATAAGTTGCACAATTTTGGTATGTTCTTCTGTCCATGGCTCAAAAGTTTTCTTAAGCCTATTATGGAGTGGTTTTGCTAACCGGTTAATATTGGGACAAAAATTTAATACATAATTTAAGCTATCGAGGAATCTTTGTAGCTAAGTTTTGTCGATGATCGTATTAGGAAATTTTATAGTAAATTGAAGAGATCGTTCGATTGGGATAATGGTACCATTAGATGCATTGTGTCCAAGAAACCTAATGTTGGTTTTGAAGAGTGTCATTTTCTTAGCTGATATAGCTAGACCACTCTTTCTGATGATATGAAAGAAAGTTTTGAGATGCCTGATATATTGTCCGACATCTTTGGAGAATATGAGTACATCATCGATGTATACAATGTAAACTTTTGAATAAGGATTGAATATGTCATTCATAATCCTTTGGAATTTAGAAGGTGTGTTTTTGATCCCAAACGGCATGACATTCCACTCATATTGTCTGAATGGGATGATGAATGATGTTTTGTACCTATGCCTAGGTTCAATTTGGATTTTCCAGAATCCTAACTTCATATAAAACTTAGAAAAGATAGATGATGAATATAATTTTTGAAGCAATTCTCTTTTTTTGGAATAGGGTACCTTATCCACATTAGGGCTTGGTTCAAAGGTTTATAGTTAATAACTAGCCGAGGGGTTCCTCTTTCGATCTTGGCTGATTTGTTAACATAAAAAGCCACACAACTCCACGGTGATCTGGATTTTGATATTAATTTCTTAGATAAGAGATCATTGATCCCTTTTCTACAGAATTGTTCGAGGTCATTATTCATTTGAATAGGCCTCGCTTTTGTGGGAATGTGCCTTTCATTGAAAGTTGGCTCATATTGTAAATCTACCATATGTTCTTGTCTTTCCTAGAAAGCATTGGGTAAGTCAAAACAAACCTCTTTTTCAAAAGAGTTTTTTAGTTTAGAGATCTTATCATGTATCTTCAGAATTTGAAGTTCTTTCTCAATAGTATGAGATTGAACTCTAGATTTGAGATAGAAAAGGTACTTTTCTCTATGCTTAATAATAATAGAAATCTCTTTTAGATACATTGAATTGGCTTTAATAAGGTTGAGATTCCTTCTTTTTAGTTCTTCGATGAAGTAAAAACTGAAGGTCTTCTCTTTGATTTTGAAAGAGATCTTATCATTATTGACAAGATATGGGGTAATAATATTCATGAAAGGTGTTCCTAATATGATTGGGTAGCCTATATTGGATACGACCACGAATGGAGTTTTGATAAGAAATGATTTGTTAAGGATTGCAACTTTCGCTTTGCCTATGATGTTCATTTTTGATTTATTGGTTGAGGAAAGTTTTTCATCTGTTGCTACTGTCTCAAGTTTTGATTGTTCAGAGAATACAAAAGTAATGTTAGTCTTGTATTTTCTGGTGGTAATTTTCCTAAGAATTTGAAGAAAACTCTCTAGAACTTGTCATATGTTCTTTCGCTCTTCGCCATTGGATTCAAGTTCCTCATCCAATGAATTCAAGTCAACTAATGTTATGACTTTTCTTGTCAAGTAATTTAAACTTGAGGTCATATTCTTTATGTTTTTCCTTAAGCTGGTAAAGTTCTAGCTTAATGGTTTTGATTTAAGCTTTTAAGTCTTGGATTTGACTCTCTGGCTTTATTATTTTGTTCTTTCATTCCAAGACAATAGTAAGGTTGTAATAGCCTGTGATGCTAGATGGAAGTCCATAAGGTTTTGGTAATGGCTGGGCTTTGGCTAAATCACCATGTATAATTTTGTGATATGAGGACCATTTAACTTAAGGATTTTATCTTGAAGTTGTTCATCTTTTTTCTTAGTTAATACATTGATATTTTTATTATAAGTATTAGAGTTAGTGGATGCTACCTCATTTTCCTATGGATTTGATTCTTCGTCTGACCAAGGTTCAGACTCAGATGATGATGACTATCCTTCTGCTATTAAGGTAGAGAGTTTTTTAGTAATGTCTTCATCGAGATTTAATTTGTGAATTTTTTTAATTATTTTGAAAAATCTGGCTGTATGGCATGGCTTGCCATATTTATAACATGTAAATCCTTTAATATTTTTAGAGGGTTTATCATGGTGTTTGGAATCCTTAATAAAATTTCTTTTATAAGGTTTTTTATAAAAATTCATTCTTTTTTCGAAGAATGGTTTTCTGGGTTTTGAAAATGCCTTAAAAGTTCTATGAGTTTTTTTTATAAGGTTTGGTAATAGTTTTACTACATCTGCCGCTATAGTTTTGATATATGGAGAATTGCTATCAAACTGTTTTCAGAATGATCCAAATTCTCTTTTAGAGATTTTCAGCTCTTGTTTCATTTGTTTTTGGAATTTCAAATCATGATAGATCTTAAGACCTTATTTTTGAGCAAAATTGATCAACTAACCATAGGTTAATTGATCATAAGGAATAATATGGTTCCCATATGTCTCACGGATTTTGTTTATGGTTTTCTAACCTAGGAGTGGAGGAAGTCCTGCTAGGAACTTCTCTTTCCAGAATGGATGTGTATAGTCATCTCTTAACATAACTCTACTCAGAAATATGGTTTTATAATTTGAAAATCACTCATCTTCTTACATCTTATGTTTGAAAGAAGATCAATATTTTTATCCTCTAAATGGGATGAATCTCCCATAAAATGGTGTGATATAGTAAAGAGTAATGTGGAGACTGCATATTGATCAAGTTTGGGTTCACCACACTATTTAGTTAGTATTGCATTAAAGATATCTGACTGTTGTTGTTTTGAAATATGATGATCCCACCATCTTTTTAATTGGCCCGAGAAGCCAACTATTAGTAATTCGACAACTATTTTATTAGTTGTACCAATTTCTATTTTATATGCATTTGACGCTATCATCATTTGCTGCAAGATATTTAATATTTCTTGTTCTATCATTCCATCTATATTTCAAACAAAGATAGAAGATGCATTATATTTTGGTTGGGTGACCTGACTATGTTAGGTACCTATAGTATATGGCTACCTAACCGGACTAGGTTCTTGCCTTGATAATTTTTGAATTTGAGGAGTTGGTTCAAAAAAGGTTTCCTATAAACAATCCCCATTTGAGGTAATAGGTTCTAGATTTCTTAGAAATACTAAGACTCTGTGTTAAGTTGTTGGTTGGTTTTGAAATCGGTGGAGACTCAGGTATAACCAGACCTAGTTTTGTATTTGAGGCTTGATCTTTTCTGGGAGTTTAAGGGCGTTGCTCGAATTTTGAATTTTCTCAAATTTTGATTATATTTCTTCATAGGATGGTTTGGAGACCTAGAAGGGTTTGAAGATAAGGTTTTGAATTTTACTATCTATGGCTTGGTAGGAGGTAAAGGCAAGATCAATCTTTTGATTTTTCTTTATCCGAGTAAGCTATTTACCTAAGGTACTTAGTCTAATATTGGTAAAGTTGTTTTGAGTTACTATGTTTTTAAGGTTGGCTGCCTGGTTTTCCTGAGGGTTCTTTAGAGGAAAAGCTTCAACCTTACTATCCGCATAGGGAAAGGTAATTGGTCTCAAAGGAGAATGTTCAGCCTCTATTGATCCATCTATGGTTTCCTATATGGGTGATTTCCTTTTGGTATTGACCATGTTAATTGAATTAACTAGTTCTGAGTTTTCCTATTCATCATTCAATAATCTATAAAAATCTTCTTCTATGATTTCTTTATTACTAATTTCTAAAAAGGGATGGGTTTTGGTTATGTCAGTTGTTAAACTAACAGGTTCATCTAATAGTCGATCGAAATATTTTTTTGTGATATCTTCAGTACTAATATCAGAAATATTTTTGGTTATGCTAGCTGGTAAGCTAACAGGTTTAATAGAGTCTTCTAAGTTAACCATATCAAGGTTAACTATAATGACCAGTGGTGTTTCTACTAAGTTAATTGGTCCAGGGTTAACTATAGTGATTGGTAATGTTTCCTCTAAGCTAACTGGTTTAGATTTAACCATATTGATAATTCTTCCTAGTTTTGAGTCAATTTTGAAAGGGAATTATTTTCCTTGTTTTTCCATGTAATATTTAAACCATTCAAAAAATAATATGTTTTGTTGGTTTTCTTTGACATACCTAGCATGTTTCCTAAGGGAATTTTCTCTTTGTCTTTCTGTGTATGTTTTAAAAAACCATTTTTTGGATTTTTTTGTTATATGGAATATCTATGTCTAGACATAGGGTTTCTATGTCTAATACCTGATGTTCCAAGGTTAATACATTCAACTTCTTGGTCCCAGCTTGTATAGTTAGGGCTTGGGACAGAGTTGGTGATGAGGAAAGAATGAGAGATAACTGAGGTGAATTGCTAATCTTAGATGTTTTGTCAACAATGTAGACTTGTCTTGGTACTGGTGTACTAAAGCCTACAGCTTTAAGTTTTTCCCTAGAGATATCTGAGGTAAAAGACCTAGCTTTGGTTTTGAGTGATAAATCCATATACGAGAAGTTAGAGATACTTGTTGTAGAGACAAAAGAGTATCTCAAATTGGTAGACCTATTAAAACTAATTTCGACACTACCATCCTTATATGATATAATTTCCCTAAGTTCTTTATTTTGGATAGGTTCTTGGGTTTGATGAGGTTCAGACTCTAGCTGAGTCGCACCTTCTAGAATCCACCTATCTGGAAATATGACTTGGCTCCAAGTAATAGGTTTGGGAATTGTTTTGTTGGACCTAGAAAGATCTATTTGTAGGAGAATGGTTTCCCTTTTTTTGGACTGTTGAATATATTTGGTATCCTAAGAAGACATCATACCTTTGCAATGAACCCTATATATTAAGGCTACTAGAATGGATCTTGGTAGTACTCTATAGTTATAGGTTTGGATTTGTAATGTAAGTGATTTTAATATGTTTTGGTCACTTAAAGAGACTATAAATTTAGGGAAGTAATTAAAGGATATGGGTTCTAAGCCTAAGCTTGTTTCAATTGTTCTTAACAGAGAATCTTTAAATAAGTCTAGCGTCCCTAAGAACAGCTAGTATTGTTGAGTTTAAACTATCTCTAGCTAAGGGTCTTAGTTCAATTTGGACTAATCCTATATGAACATATTTGAAATTTTTTTCAAAATTTTTTTGTAATGATTCTTTTGAAAATAGTTCAATAGTTTCAAAAGGTGAAGAGAGTTGTATATTCATTTCCTCTATTTTAATTATGTAATTAGTTTTGAAAAGATTCATCATCTTTGTTTTGTAAATTTGATCTCTGTTGATCTTTGGGATGTTCCAGTGATCTATTTATTTTGCAAATTTTTCAATAGTAAGTTCATCACTATTGACGATATCTTTGTTCTTCAAAGAAGAAGATGATTTTGATAGTGGAGGAAAAGATGTAGGAAAATCAAAACTGGACATAATTAAAACTAAAATGAAAACAAAATTTTAAATTTAAACGTTTGTAAGATATGAAAAATAATCATCAATATAATATCTTTAGATTTTAAACAAGAATCTTAATCTTTAAAATTACTGTCTACTACTAACTATCAAGATACATGTATTACAGACACGAGACTAAGTCATGTAAATATGCTAAGTTATCATACATGAAAAAATTCAAGTTTAATTTAATTTTCTTGTTATATCGTTTCATATAGTATTTATGACTTTCTTCAACTTATACTTTAAATAAGATGTCGACTATTACTACCAACACTTATAATGTTATACTACTCTAACGCATGTTCATCGGCTAAACGAGACTTACCATCTTTCATCTAGATCCATGCATTTCTACCGCGACCTTCCTTATTATCTTATAAGCAATACTTATGAATACTTAGTTAACCATGACTACAACAGTACACACAAAAAATGAGATTAATTTTATTCAAAGTGTGACTATTCATTGATAACATAAATATATGTAGACAAGCCACACAAACATACTAACATATATAGTGACATATCAAAAAATTTCAAAAGTAAAATATGTGTTGGAACTACAATAAGATGTCAATTTCTTCATTTATGATCAGTTATGAAAGATTCAAAAGAAGAAGTATAACATATCATACAAAATTGTAGTTGAATTCATATTTACAAAAAATAAAATTTACTTACCACGAGAGAACTTTAAAATATATTTTTTTGTATTCCCTCTTGTATTAATTTTTTGTGAGGAATTGGTTATTTATTTCCTTTTACCTTTAATATTAATAGCATTATTTTTTCAAGGAAATATGAATAAGCCAATATACCTAGTATGATGACTTTCACACATCATAGTACGTAGTACTCTCAAAAATAGGTGTCTCTCTATAGCAACATTTTATACACTGAAAGATAGAGTTAAACCATAATTTTCACAGTAAAGGTTATCTCATGCCCTAAAATGTCACATAATTAATTATAAACTTTTAGTATGACATACTTATGTGTCCAGTGAGTGTGTGAGTAGGTTCGTGTTAACAATGATCACCACATGCAAAAAATATGTAAAAACACAAGTCAAAATATCCATTATATATTGTGTAGCCAATCAAAATAAGTATGATTGAAGTATGTATTGATCATGTCAATATTAAAGCATGTCTACTTCCTCTTGCTTTTTATTTTTATTTTTTTATCTTCTTGTTTTTGTAAATAAAGAAACATCAATAAAAATAAAAATGAAAACAAACAAAATATTTTCACATAGGGTCAATTAAGCACTCAAACTTTCTTGAATTTTGGTTTCTTTATATCTTCGATTTGGAAATCAATTGTCATAGTTTTCATAGGAATATTCTTAGACTTATCTTTAGATTTTCCATTCTTCTTAAATTCAAAATGTAGCATATATGATAGGATAATGATAATTATTCCTAGAATTAATTACATTGAATTTCTTTGCGTCTTTAAGCCAACAGGTTCATGCTTTCTATTAAATTTTTTGAGGATGTTACCATAATTTCCATTTATCATATAATATGATGCAACATGCATAGATGGATGATGATTATGAGTCCTACTATATGAAGCATGAAAATATTTATTTAATTTAGGAGCATTCATCAAAAATCTACCATTGGGCCTAATATAATCTTTCCTACCACAATAACAATCATGCATAAACATACTAGATTTTTCAATCACATGTGCAACTATTCTTTGTGTATAGTGAGTAACCAAAGGAGTAGGGTTAGAGGGCCTTACCACATTAGTCTTTAATGTTGTATCTATATTTGTAACCTATGAAAAAGAAGGGTCGAAGGGTTTTACAAATCAATTATTTTTTATGATGATGGTGTAGAATCCTCATGTACATAGCCTAGTCCTTTCTTGTCTCCAATAGGTTTTCCATAATCATTAGTCTTTAATGTTGTATCTATATTTGTAACCTATGAAAAAGAAGGGTCGAAGGGTTTTACAAATCAATTATTTTTTATGATGATGGTGTAGAATCCTCATGTACATAGCCTAGTCCTTTCTTGTCTCCAATAGGTTTTCCATAATCCAAAATTTTGTTTAGCCTTTCAACTTCAGCGGTTAACCTATTCACAGCTTCTTTTCATTGTTCAAATTCCTACACCATAATTTGTTTTTATTTTTCTAAACCTGCATGACTTGAATTCAAAGCATTAGAATGTTCAAACAAATATCATGTACTAATGAGCTTACTTCAAATTATTTAAGTTTTTTATTAACTTTAGTTACTTCTACAAGTAACTTTTCTTTATCTATTTTACATATTATGAACTCTCTGAAAACATCATTAATATTAGTGATATTAAAATGTTTAAGTAAAAATTCAATGTCACTTTTCTCATTGTTTGAATCAATATCAGATTTACTAGAGCATCCACTAGATTTTGTAGCAAGTGCTAGGAAGTTTGTGTCACAATTTTTTAATTTAACTTCATTTTTGTTGTGACTTTTTGAATTAATGAATGTGTTATTGATTCTAGTGTTTTTCTTTTATTTTCACAATCTGTAGTCAAATGACCAAAATCCATACATTCAAAACATTGAGGTCCAGTGGGTTTAGGTTTCTTACCATCAGAAGTTACAGGTTTGAGTTCTCTTTGATTCTAATCCTTTTGACGTTTTGGTTAAGCTTTATTTTGAGGATTCTTTCTATTTAAGATTTTGTTAGTCTTCTAGTGAAAGCAACACCTTTATTCTTTGGAGGTGTTTGAAAGCTCATTTCATAGGTTTGAAATGATGCTATAAGTTCTTCTATTTTGATGTTGTCTACATCGTTGCTTTCATTAATTATAGTGACCTTTGTATGAAGTGGTATGGTTATGAGCAAAGAATCTTCCAAGCTATCCTAAAATCATCAGTTTTCTCTCCAAGATTGGCAGAGGTATTTGTAATATAACATAATCTAGCATAGAATTTCGAAAAATTCTCATTTTCTTTCATACTAATATTTTCAAATTGATTGCCAAGCATGCGAAGTTTTTTTTAACTAGAGAGGTGCCCTTATGAGCAATCTTTAAAATATTCCAAGCATGCTTAGTAGTATCAACATGAGAAATATAGTGAAATTCACTAGTAGATATTGCACCAAATATGGCATTAGTACCCATTTGGCTCCAATTAATACAAGTTTTATTTTTAGCAGTCCATTCTATCCTAGGCTTAAGTGTGACAACATTACCTTTGATAACCATAGGTGGTTCTCAACCATAAAGATAGAGTTTCAGACACTCTCATTAATATACTGTAGAAAGGCTCTCTTATGGGCCTTCCAATAAGGATAATTTGACCCATTAAAATAAGGATCACAAGTTGTAGATGAGCCCTCTCTCAAGTGATCCATAAAAAGGTCCTAGGCATAATAAGTGTATCTAGTGACTACTCTGTACCAAATGAAAGTTTTTTTAGTTATGTGTCTAAATATATGGTCAACATAAGTATGGTAAATTAAATATTCGTAAGAAATGAAAAAACCAATCATTTGTGCATAAAGTAATGTGGAAATAAAAATATCAACACACGAGATTTTAAGATGGAAACAGCCTAGGCCACGCCAATTAGCTAAGATAAAAACCATCATCCACTAGACCACCTAACTATATACTATGAAAATAAATATCCAATTATAAAGTTAGGACCTAAGCTACCCACCTAAGTAATACCCCTAAGTAACATACTTACAAACCACTACTTTGATCAAAGTCTCTACTAGATAGTAGCTCAGATCCAGACTAGCATTCCAACACACTCAAGTCCCATAAGTTAATCAAACTCGTACCACTATCACCTGAAAAGATAGTACATAAACACAAGTGAAAGTATATGTCCTAGAATAGATTCAATAATGAAAAAGCCTAACTAGTTGATTTAAACAATATAGCAGATAAATTGAAAAGAACTAGCAATGCTAGAACAATCAAATAAAATCATAATAACATAATTATTATCATAGAATTTTTATTCTATCAATCACAACCACAAATGTTTGATAAATTAACTTAATGAAGAAGCCTACTTGAAAACTTTTACCAAAATAAGAGAATGAATAAATGATGAAGAGACTAAGCACAAATAAGCTCTTTATGGTTAGGTTCAAATGGTTGCTTATGGTTTGTATTTATTGAATATTTTGAAGCATATTAGGTTAAAGTGGAATTACCATATTTTCCACAAAATTAGTTAAAGCATTTTTAAGAAATAAGGAAAATATTATAAAATACCAATCCAATTCGTATTAGAAATACTTTTTAAAATCAAAAAATTGGTTGCTCAATCAATCCTCTCAATTCCTCATCAATAATACATCCACTCGATTGATCTAGAATACATTTAGCCAACATTTATAAACAACTGGATCGATCAAGTATATCCCTCAATCGATCTGGTCATATATTAAAATAAGATAATTAAGTTTATTACTTAATCGAGTGTCATAAATTATATTTCCCCTATTGTGTCTAATAATAAATTTAACGTGCAAAGGAATAAAATATACTTTATATGTGATCGTTGAGGCATGATAGTTTCTACCCTTGAAATATTCTTCTAAGACACACCTAGAAACTAAAATTACAATTAAAATTTTTATTTCATGAATATCACCAACACTAATATAAACCTTACGAGACGCATATCAATCATGAGATGATTATTAAAATAACCTAAAGATGTTTGTTACCGTAAAACAAATTGACATAAACCCAAAACCTAAAAATACACTTACTCTAAATGGATCCATATTATGCGCTCCATCCATCTTCTTGAATCAATTCATCAACACTTCAAAAATTTAAGACATGAGGGTCTCAACACAACTACACACAACACATCTGAAGCTTGATGACTTCAATCTACTCCTATAACCTACACAGAAGAAACAATTACATACCTTATGAATGTTTCATGTAGAAACAACGTGTAATCTATCCAAATACTATTATGTTACCCCTACACAAGTATATACCCATAGGAAAAACATCCAAAAGCATGCAACAAAAACTCAGGCAATGTAAAAAACTCACATTGACTTCATGTAACACTCCCCCTAACTGAATGGAAGCTAGGCAACAAGATGCAATGTAATTCTACATTTACCACCCATATAATACACAGCATGGTAAAAGCCATATTATTATGCACATAAACATCTCCCCCTATTTTACACAGAAAGCCAAGTAGCACCCCTATATAAGGGAGAAAAGGTATTCAAGAATACAATAATTCTATCAATCATGCAGCATAGTAGAGAAGATCAAAGTAAACAAAAAAAATAGTAGAAACCAAAGAAGCATAAAACACTCATTCTCATTGATTAAGTAGTATTTTACATAAGTTGTTTTAAAAAGAAGAAGCATTAAAACACATAAAGATAATTCAACCCTTTCTTTCTCCCTTTCCAACAACATCATCCTTTCCCATTGCACAAGGATTGTCTATGGTTAGAGGGAGGTGAAATATGTTATGGATGGAGAATACAGGTAGGAAATTGGTCAAAAGAAAGTTTTGGTTCATCTCCACTAAAACATCTAAACATATAAGCCAAAGAGCCAAGAGAACCAGCACCAGATTGAGAAGAAGAGCCTCTAGATCTTACAAGTCAAAATCTAAATAAAGTAGAAGATAGAGGAGAGCCATGAATAGATGATGGTATAGTAGAGTGATAAGAAGTCACCATAGCCTGAACAAGTGCTTGAAATCTTCAAGTAAAAAATATATATCATTTGAAGAACATTATTGATTACACCAATAGACTCCTCAATAACAGGAAGAGAAGTAGCATGGAGTTACAAATTTTGGATTGAGCAATGTTCATAGAAGAAGAAGAGGAAAAGGTAGAGAAGAATGCTATGAGGCATGACTAGAAGCATATAGCAACAGTGACGGAGCTTGAAAAGCACCGAATATTACTTATTTATTTACATTTTAATGAAAAAATAGATTTCTATTGCATAATTTTATCATTACTTTAGTCAATCTTTGATTTTTGAATCACAAGTATGTTTTGTTTTTTTCAGGTATTTCGAGCTTCAAAATGATTCAATTGATAAACACTTGAAGAATTGTACCTGGAAGCACTCAATTAATACCAAGAATAATACAACAATAACATATGTAAGCCTTACATATGTTGTAACCAAGCTTGTATGGGGTGAGACAAAAACAAAGTGAAGAAATGGAGTGTCACGTGGGCTGCGACAGTGTAAAAATGTGTGCCATAACATTTGCTTATCAAATTGTAATTGAATTCATATAGAATCAACACATGCCATGACGATGATAAAAGTGTGGCGCGATGCCTTTTGAAATCTCCTTCACCTATAAATAGGTGCCCTTACTTGCTTCTCAATTCATCCTACAATAGCTGAGCATTTCTCAATTTTCTCTTTGCTTTTTCTTAGTTTTTTTATTTCAATTCTTCTCCCAATTTTCAGAGCCAAAAAAGATTTATATTTTATGTATAGTTTTTAAACAATTTAGATTAGGTTATCGTAAATAAAAGATAGTACCAAACCTAAATAGCTAGCTCAGTTATGGGTTTCTCGCTTCCGGTATTATGTTTTCCAGGAATTTCCATCCAAGTATTGAGTTTCCATGTCTTCTATTCCCTTACGTACTTATCCTTACCTTCAATTTTGGCTGTTTATGTCATAAGATCCTTTGGTATTATACCTAAGCTCTTCATAAACCCCAGTTTATATTAGGTGATCGAGTCTCATAACCCTATCTCCCTATCTCTATTTGATTTTTTTTTATTATGAAGGCTAATACCTCTTCTATAGAGTAGGGCACACCTATCTATCTATCTTTTGGATATAAATCTAATCTATATTCTTATTTATTTTTAGTAAATAATATTGTATTTCTTGAATTTGTTATAAATAATTTACTGATCATTTATTATTTTAAACATATTTGGTTCATTGTGATAATGGGATTTTAGGTATATTTATACGCTCGTATAAATTATTTAGGTGAATATTTTTAATAATTATTAAACACAAATTATTTTATATTCAAGATTTTTATACAAAATTAATTATCGAAAAATATATTGAGGACGTATTTTTCATAATAAATTTAAAATATGAAAATAATATTTTGGATAAATGAATCTTGATCTAACTTATACTTATATTCTATTTCAAAGATTTTTATATGATTTACTATTGAAAAATATTTTGAGAATGTATTTTTTCATAATAGATTTAAAATTTGAAAATTAGGTTTAAGATACACGAGTTTAAAATCTAATTTTAATAAGCTTGAATAGAAGTTTAAATTATCGTCCCCATATAAGGTGACAATGTAAATAATTTGTTAGTTGCTTAGAAAATAAGCATTATTTAATTAAATTAATCGGGAATCTGACCTAATGTGTTAAGTGATTTAATAAATAAAGAATAACAGCTTAATTGAAGGTGTTATTTATACTTATAAGAAAGAATCAAAAATCTGAGTTTATATTTCATTGACCTTATTAATTCTACCAAACATAATCAACTAGCTAAATATCCTATTAATTCTCTATTGTATATTAAATGCATACATCTTGTAATTTGTGTGAAGTAATTTATCATCTATTCTCATATGTTTTGTGCCATTTAGTCAAAACCCAAAATTGTGATAGAATGCTTAAGTTCATTTTTTCATTTTTAAGAGTTTTATTGATTTATTTAAAACCATATATTTCCTCTTTAGACATATCTTGGAAGTATAGTTACCGCATACTATAACTGATTCGAGTACTTGTAAACTATTTTAAAATATAAAATTTGTGCATAAATTTTAGCATTGTTGTTGGGGAGGAATATCGCTTTACATTTTTATTATCAAAAAATTTAAAAACAAATTGTGTTGTAAATATTCGTGATATTTAAAAAAAAAACTTAATGCCTCATTTAATACTTGACTTATTCACCCTTTGCTTAAAAAAAAGATTAAAATCCAATCTTCATACTACAATATCCACGACTCTTTTTGCATGCCTTGTAATAAGAAATGATATATTTTGTTAAAGACAATCTTTCACGTAAATTGTATTTTTATTTAAAAAAATATAAATGGCTCATTTAATAGTTGACTTTTGAAAAAAAATTAACTTTCTTTTCTTTTATTTAATTTTAGTTAATAAACAAATTTAAATCTTAAATTTTTTGAAAATTTAAGATTTTAAATAAAAATTTACTATTTTTATTTTAAAACTTAATTTATTTTTATGATTTTATTTTTTGTATCTTTGTATTTTTGTACCATTTTATAATTTATAATTTATAATTTGAATGAATTTTCTTTTCCTTTATTTATTTAGTTATTTATTGAATTAGTAATTCATTCATTTTATTTTTATTTTATTATTATATATTACTTTATTATTTTTTTATTTTTTTTGATTAATTATATTGTGTTTAATATTTCTATGTAGTAATTTCTTTTTATATAATATATTTTATTGAAGCTTGTGTGTAGTACGTTGTTTATTTATTTTTATTTTTTTACACTTCTAAGAGTACTTATTTTAGTACTAAGTTCTTTGCTCCTTCATTTGTTTTATAGTATTAATGAATAAACGATAAGAGATCTTTGAAAACTTAACTCGTACTTTTTATTGTTAACATCTACTCGATAAAAATATTTTTTCAAGAAAGATGGACATTGATAATCAGTTGGTAGAGGAACAATCTCAAGTGCAAGTAGACATAAGAGATGCTAGATATAAGTAGAAAGTGATGAAAGAATGTGTATTTCCAGTCATTTGCAATACTACTTCTTGTATAAAACTGAGAAAGGTTGTAAGGAATTATGAATTGAAAAATATTCACTATTCCTTTTTTATCTTCGTCTCACAATATTCCTAATGAAGGCCCATTAAATTTTAATAGAAAATTTTATTCTACTGTGCACAACATTCCACTATAGAGACTTGATGAGGGTCAACTTAGGATGAGGTGTTTCTCTTACACACTCAAGGATGTTCCTTTTGATTCAGTGCTCACACAAGAGTTTTCCATTGTAGTTACAAACCCAATTCTTCTATGATGCATTGGCATAACAATATTAGTACATGGTTGATAATGTTGCAGAAGGAGCTATGTGAGAAAAGAAAGCAAGGCAAACTTATTAGCTATATGAGTTGTAGGGTACTAATTCCTAACAAAGAGTGCTAGAGGAAAAAGACTAAGGGTCAATGGAGTTTTCTCTAGAAATGAAATGGCCTTGCAACTTGTAGAATTAACTAAGAAAATCCAACTCTACACTACAAAAAAAATGCTAAATCAAGAGGTATGTGGAGTTTGTGTTGTACATTTGGGCATAGTGCTAATGTTTGTTCTATTTTAGGATATTTTAGTGTAGGTACTTTGGAGGAAGCCAATATTATCAAAGGGTATCATTCTAACACCTACAATCAACCTACATGGAAGCCAAACAATAACCTAATATATGCCCAAAATCAATACAAAAGGTCATATGTAAACCAACCTTACCCTCTTAATCAACCCTATAGGCCAACTTAGAAGGTAACTTGAATGCCTTTATTCAAGTTCGTAGGGATAACCAAATGATAAATAATCATATGTTAGATTCTTTAGAGGCTTCAGTAAAAAAGGTTACATCTCAAGTTGGGCTATCAGTGGAACATTTACAAAAGCAAGAACTAGGAAAACTACCCAATAAAGCAGAACAAGCGATGTCACAAACCTTTAAAGCACTAAGGTAGTAAACAAAATTTTACCTGAGATTTCTAATGATTTACAATATAGTGTAGGTAATAAAGAAGGTGAAAATATAATCTCCCAAAAAAGGTGTGAGAAAAGTACAAATCTTGATAAAAGACATCAGAACCACACTAACCACCAATATCATTCCCACACAGACTGAAAGAATCAAAGCATGATAAGCAGTTCTTTAATATTTTCAATATGCTTTCTAAAGTTAATATAAATTTACCTTTATTAGGGTTGATCAATAATAAGCCATCCTATGCTAAGTTCCTCAAAGAATTGAACACTAAGAAAAGGTGGTATGAGCTTAATGAGAGAGTTATGGTATCAGAGGTTGCTAGTGATGTGCTTCAACATCAACTACCCCTAAAGTTGAAAGAATAAGGAAGTTTTATTATGAACATCACTATAAGGGATAGGAAGGTAGCTAAAGCAATGCTTGATTTAGGTGCTAGTAATAATTTGGTACCATATTCTATTATCTTTTAGCTAGGTTTGGGAGACATAAAACCTATAACCAAGCCCTTTGAACTTGCAAATATATCTAATAAATATCCAAAGAGAATGGTTGAGGAGGTTCTGGTGTATGTAGACAAACTAATAATACCTATTGATTTTGAGGTTCTAGATATGCGAAAAAAGACCCAACCTTGAGAAAAGAATGTATAATACTTCTTGGTAGACCATTCATGGCCGCTAAGACTATTATTGATATCCAAATGGGTATTTGATAGTGAAAATCTTAGGAAAGACTATCCATTTTAAAGTTTTTAACTCTTCCCCTATTCCTTCTATCTCTACCATTGATAAATATGGTAATGTTGATTCTATAGATACACTTGTTTATAACACTTTTCTGTAGGATAGATTCAAAGACAAACTAGAAGTCACTCTTATAATTATAAAGTAGAAGAAGATTTAGATGAGGATACTGAGAGGTATTATGAATTATTAGATAATACTAAACTAATAGGAAAACCTAGTACACCCTTAGATCTACCTAGTACCCTATCTATGGAAGAGGTCATTTCACCTAACCTAGAACTAAAAGATTTTCCTAAGCACCTAAAATATGTGTTTTTAGGAGAAGGGAAACCATGTCCAACTGTTATTTCATTCACTTTGACCAAAACCCAAGAAAAAAAACTTGTTAAGTTGCTTAATAAATTCAAGAAGGCAATAGGTTAGAGTATCAGGGATATAAAAGGTATTAGTCTAGCTATGTATATGCATAAGATAAATCTTAAGGATGATGTTAAACCCGTTAGAGAGACCCAAAAAAGAATAAACCCCAATCATGCAAGATGTGGTTAAAAATGAAATTCTGAAACTCTTAAAAGTAGGAATTATTTATCCAATCACTAATAGTAGATGGGTTAGTTTGGTTCATGTAGTACCAAATAGATCTAGAATAACAATTGTGAACAATGATAAGAATCAATTAGTGCCAACTAAGACAATCAATGGATGGATGATATGTATAGATTTTAGGAAACTAAATTTGTACACTAAAAAGCATCACTTTCCTTTCCCAATGCTTTAATCAAATGTTAGAAAGACTATATGGGTATGAATTTTACACTTTTTGTCTTTTCGGTCATTATTAGGTACCTATTGTACTAAAGGATAAAAAAACCTTTTTTATATGTCCTTTTGGGACATTTAGTTTTAGAAGTATTCCATTCGGGCTATATAAGGTCCTTTTTCACATTTCAGAGATGTATGATGTCAATCTTTTCAAACATAATTGAGAAATTTGTTGATATACTTATGGATTATTTTTCTATTTTTGGAACCTCATTTGATGATTTATTGCATAAATTAACATTAGTTTTAGAACATTGCATTGATTGTAGCTTGAAACTTAGCTGGGATAAAAGTCATTTTATGGTATAACAAGGGATTGTGTTATGACATATAATTTCTAGCAAAGGAAATGAAGTTCATAAGGCAAGAATTAAATTGATTGCTAAACTACCACCCCTAAATCTGTTAAGGGTACTAGTAGCTCCTTAGGACATGTAGGTTTCTATAGACTATTTATTAAAAACATTTCTAAAAGAAGTCATCCATTATGTAACATATTGTCAAAAGATATCTATTTTAAATTTAATGATGATTTTTGTGTTTCCTTTAATACTTTGAAGGATAAATTAACATCTATTCCTATCATTATGGCATCTAATTGGTGTGTGCTACTTCTAATTATGCTTTAGGAGCAGTTTTGGATTAGAGAGTGGATAAGCATTTACATGTCATATATTATGCTAGAAAAACACTCAATGATGACCAAATTAATTATTCTACCATTGAGAAAGAATTTTGTATTCTAATCATGCTACTTTAAGATATCTGATAAGTAAACTTAATGCTAAGCAAAGCTTAATAAGGTTGGTTTTACTCTCACAAAAATTTGACCTCAAGATCAAAGATAAGAAAGGAAGTGCTAATTTAGTAGTCGATCATCTATCTAGGTTAATTTTTGAATTCAATTCTCTTGAAGGTGAGAGTAAGAAGAAATTGTTAAAACTTTTCATAGTGAAGAATTATTTTTAGTAGGTCCAAATCCATGGTATGCTAACATAGTTAATTTTCTTGTTATAGATGTTTTGAGACCTAACATTTCTTCTTAGAAAAAGAAAAGGTTTTTACATTCTTATAGGCAATACTTTTGGGATGATTCTTATCTATTCAAGATTAGTCAAGATCAAATCATCTGGAGGTGTGTGCCTAAAGAGGAACAAAAGAGCATTCTAGTATTTTATCATGAACTTTACTATAATGGCCATTTTAATGGAAAGAAAATGGCCCTTAAGGTATTACAATCTAGATTCTATTGACCAACTTATTTTGAAGATGCTAATATGTTTTGCACATATTATGATGGATGTTAGAGGACAAGTAATATAGAAAATAAAGATGAAATCCCTTTGATATCTATTATAGTTGTTGAACTATTTGATGTATAGGGGATTAACTTTATGGGTCCCTTTTTACCTATCTTTTGGTAATGAATATATTATGGTCGATGTTGATTTTGTGCCAAAGTGGATAGAAGCTATACCCACTAAACTAATGATGTTAATGTTGATGTAAAATTCTTGAAGGAATCTATATTTAGGAAATTTGGGATGCCTTGAGTAATAATTAGTGATAGAGGGAGCCATTTTTGAAACAAAACTTTTGATGGGATACTAAAAACATATAACACCACACATAGAGTGACCATTCCATACCATCCACAAACTTCTGGTCATGTGGAAGTGAGTAATAGGTAGATCAAAGGGGTTTTCAAATGCACTATATGTCATTCAAGGAAGAACTGCGCAATCAAGTTAGATGATGTTGTATGGGCATACCATACAATATACATGACATCCATTAGGATGAGCCCTTATCAATTAATCTTTGAAAAATCATTCAATTTACCAGTTGAGCTCAAAATTAAGATTTATTGGGCAATTAAATAGCTAAATATCAATTTATATAAAGTTGGAAAGAATTGATTACCACAACTTGTAAGCTTGAAGAGATTAAGGATAAAGCTTATGAAAATTCAAAGTTATAAAAAGAGCATACTAAGCACTATCACGACAAAAGGCTAGTTCATAAGTCTCTTCTTCTTGGAATGAAGGTTCTTTTATTTAATTCTCATCTGAGATTTTTGTCCGAGAAAATTACAATTAAGGTGGTGTGGAACGCCTATAATTATTAAAGTATTTTTACTTAGAGTAGTAAAGTTGTTAGATCATAAGACATAAACAAAATCCAAGGTCAATAGGCATCATGTGAAACCCTATCTAGGAGGACACAATGAAGCACACATTGAGTCCATACAGGTGTACAAACCTAAGAATCATATGGAAACTATGTCTTGCAAAGATGTTAAAAATGCACTTGATCGGAGGCAACCTATGGTTTTTAGGTAATATTATTTTTCTTTATTTTATGTATTTATTATTATATGTATTTTTTTATTTTAGTTTATTTTATTTCTTGTTTATGTGAAAAATGTCTATTTTATTTAGAATTATTAAAATTATAACTATGTGTTGAGATATGTGAAAAGTACACAACATTCTCTCTATGTGGTAAATGACAGATGTACTCAAATTTCAACATCAAATACTAGATCATGTATAACAAATGGGTAAATTTTATCTTTTTTATTCTTTATCTTTAATTTACATTTGTTACATTGAGGACAATGTTAATTATAGGTTTGATGTGGAGAAAAATTTACATTACATAAATTTTGGACAATTTTAAATTTTTATTAAACACGTATTTACATTACATTTATTTTATTGGTTTAGGGATAGTTAGGTTAGTTTTAAAAATTTTCTTGCAAAATTATCACGCTTCTAATTGATTTTAAGCCAATAATTAAGTCTTTAAACTATTAGATTAATATTTTGAACATATCATGGAGTAATGTGATAAATAGTTTGTTTTTTTGCCATAATGATGTTTAGGAATCGAATTGTAGAGACTATCTTATGAGAATATTTTAAGCCTATTATCATTCCATTCTCAGAGAGAATATTTTTACTATTCTTTTAAACACTCTTCTTATCAATTAAAATTGTTAGATCATTCCTATAAGTTTTACATTGAATGTTAGGATTTTTATTGCTTAAATTGAATGGCTTAAGTAGAAATTGAAGGTATATGTTTTTTTCATTCATACATGACTTCTACAAAAAGAGATATATATAGGGTTCTCTAAAGTCAATACAAAAATAGCCAAAATTAGCCACTCACTAAAATCATACAAATATGTACATGGGTCCGCTCTCGAAAAAAATAAAAATAAAAGAATGAAAGATATATATATCTTATGCTTTGGATTTTAATTATGACCTTAAAAGAGAGTAAAGCATGAGAAATTTTACAATTTTTATTGTTATTATTTTTTCGTTTTAGTTTTTAATTTGTTAATTTGTTAATTTTAGTTTTTATTTTTTTATTTGTTAGTTGTTTATTTTTGTAATTTCTTTTTGCATTTATTTTGATGTTCGTAGGTATCATCACCAAAAGCCGTCACGAGACTTAAACTCATCCACTAGGGCAACATAAGGATTCAAAGGCTTGTTGCATATGCTAAATGCAATCATGTTAATCTATGGAAATGATTAAAGATAGTTTAAATTATCTATTTTAATTTTTGTTTTTAGTTTTTCGATTTCCTTGCTAAGAGACTAACAAGAAGCTAGTTGTGGGTTGTCATGAGTGCTTGAAACATGGAGTGAACATCATCGTAATACATGGCAACACCTACAGCAGTGGCACATGTAGCACACTCTAATTGCCCTTTTCACTTGCATGGAATCGACCTCGAAAGAACTGGTTAGTTGTACACCCGACATGCTCCAATTGGCTTCCTTTACTTACGTGGCATCCATATGTCCTACTATAATTGGCCTTGCACTAAAGAAAATTCATAAAAATCCATAACAATTCATAAAAAAAAATTTCATTCTTTTTCACTAGAAAATTCATATTTTAATATTTTTTTAACCCAAAAAGTACTACTTACTAAATGAAGGAAACAAATATTAAATAGAAAAGTGTACTAATGACTCTCTTTTTGATAGAGTTATCAGCATGTACAACATAAGATATAACGAGATAAACCCACATAGAACTCCTATCTATATGGAAACATCATTGGGTTGCTATAGAATCACTCGACATCAAATAAATACACTAAGTAATAAAATAGATAAAACCCAATATAAATATGAAATACCTCTATTAGTTAGGACCTTCGCCCTAACTGCCTATTAGTACCTTCGCTTGTTGTCTCCGCAATAACTTGGTTTAACACATAAACCTAACTATCTACCAAAACTAACACTACTTGATGTAGTGTGATCAATAACCAAGGATTAGTAAAGTGAACAATAATATGAACAACCAATTGTGATAAGTACAATCAACCATGAACCACCAACAACCACACATGGAACAATACTCAATCACATATCGTGCACATCCAAAGTGACAACTACACTCACACATGTAACATGAATAACCACTAATTTGGAAACACAATCAATACTACCCCAACCTAATCTTGTAGTGTTGCTCTCACACTGATTGTAAAATAGTCAAGAGCTCTCAACACTCAAGAACACTATTTTACCCACAATAATGTAGCATAAATACTAATATACATTCAAAGTAATTTGTGATATAGAAGTAACATTTAGAGTAAATTTTGGCAAAGTTTTGGTATAGAAAAAAGGCTTAAGAAATGCCAAAAGAAGGGGTATTTATAGAACCACAAGGTACCATTGGCTATCCTCATTAAGGTCTCATCGAGGGTCCTTTCCGACCACCTCACCAGGGGTTCAACCATGGGTCCGGCAAGTACTTTGTCGAGCAGCCAAAAACATCAATTATTTTGTTTCCAAAATTGTCGAGTAAATTTCATAAATACTCGCATGCAAAACAAAAACAAAATTTTCACTCACAACCTAGAATTCATACTAAGAAACCAACCCCATGGTGTATGTAAAACATACTTTGAATCATAACATACATAACTATGTGTGTGTATGCATTATTGATGTACAACAACTAACCTTACACATAGAAAAATAGAAACATTGAGTATAATAAACATAGTCCATATTTTGCACACGGGAAGTAAACAAAGACACAAAGAACTATTGGACTTACAATTGAAAATACACTTATGTGGTTTATAATGGTCCAAAACTAAAAATTTATATAACTAATCTAAAGCAAGAAAATTTATTATCGAATTTAGTAGAATAACTCACAGAGCTTTCACTAATATAATAGAAGATGAAGGCAGTTATGCCAATTATAGAGTACCAAAACTATTAACCACAGAAGATATAGTTAAAAATTATTCTATATTATTACAGCAATATTTATCACCACCAACCAGGTTAAAGACCCTAGGAAAGATAGCACTACCACCGATACTATTCAGTGAAGCACCTCTCATAGAGACGGTAAAGAGAGTATCACCATCACTACTATTCAGGAAATCATCCCCAAGGAGCACATTTTTCATTGAAGATGAAAAAGACCAATACAAGAATTTAAGTAAACCACAATGATTGAGTCTCTATAACTTAGCTAGAAAATCTATTTAAGAATATATCAAAGATATGAAATTTTACACCATAGAAAAATAATTCCCTATAAGCAATAAATTTAATATTCTTGAATAAGCTAACGTAATTTTGTTTATAAAGCTTTCCATACTAGTTTAATTGAGAACCTATATCCAAGAATTAATTTAAATGAGTTAAATTATTTTCTTGAAAATTTTAAAAAGGCTATCAAAAACTTTAGGAAGAAGATCAGAACAGGTGACAAGCTTGTCTATCTCAGATTTTTTAGTCCTTACCATTTTATCAAATTTAAGATTTCTAAAACTAATAAAGAAGTCCAAGTTATAACCACTTGTCATAGTAATATGGCCTTCACTGAAAACAATGCTGAGAAAATAATAAGTTTGAAACAATTTTTAACAATAACAATCAAAAAAAGTTGTCAAGAAATAAGAAAGGTGTTTTGTTTTTATGCCAAGAAAATCGTAAGGATCACAAATGTGTTTACTACATAAGAGATCGAGAAGATGAAGATGCATCATTATCTACGTCATCAAAAGGATTATCAATAGAAAATGATGAAGACAAATAAAGATGTATAACCTATATCTTTAATCGACAAATCATGCCAAGGAAATAAAATGTGTAAATTCAAACTCCAAAAGTATAAAGTTAAGTAATAGTTATTAAAGTAAGGATAAATAGTGACTTTCCACTATTGTAAATAGGGATTCCTTGTCCTATAAAAGGAATCCTCATTTTCATTAGTTGGACACAACTTCAAAAATAGCAAATTCTCTACTCTAAAAATTATTTATCTAACAACTATGTATCTAGAAACTACGAGCTATACTATGAATCCCTTTAATGTTCTTAGTTACCTTTTAAAATTGCAATAATTATTAATATTATGAATAAAATGAAGTGTAGTCACTATTTTTCTATTCTCTAGTAACTATAAATTGGACACCATAACATGTATGAATGCAAGAGGTTTACCATTACTAGGAGGTTATCAAGTCTTGAATAAGTTGAGGAATATGAGGTGTAACAAAAGAATACGAACACTGACAAAAAGACCATTGTGGACCCATTAAATTCAGGTAAGATAATTATAATTCTAAGTCAATTAAGAATCTTGAATAATGAAATATTTGTTTTTAATATTCATAGAATTAATAAATAAAAAATGAAGACAAGTCATAGGAAAGAAAAATATATCATTACATGGGAAGTTAACGTCGTTAACTATTCGATTATTCGATGGTATTAGTGATATTAACTATAAAAGTTGAAAACATTAGAGCTCTTTTTATAAAAGTTAGAGGTATATGTGAAGATATGCTAAAGGTCAGGGGCATTAATGATAATTTTCCACTTACTCTTTCAAATTATTTGTTAATAATTAAAATCATCTCTCTTGTAAGTGCACTAGATAAATTGAAAATATCAGTTGGAGTTGCATTTGACTTTCAAATTAATTTGTTTTTCAAAGTTAACCAACCATAAGTTCTTGAAAACTTGAAAACATTGGGTAGCTATTGGTATGGTCCATCAGGTACATTTCTTCTCTAAGATTTGAACAATGTAAAAACCAACTTTACAAAGCCATAATATATTTGTGGAGAATCTAACTAGAAATGTTTTAGGAAAACAAAATATTAATCACTTTCAAATTGTTTTGAAAGGTGGCTGACACTTTACATATAGAGCTAATGCTATTAAATATCACACGTCATAAGTTGCAATTTCATGATTAAGGTCTTATCCAATCATAAAAATTAAAAACAAAGACAAAACTCATTACACCATTAAAAATGAGAAACATATAGTGTATGTCGAACCAAGAATCACGTACTTCAGTTGATTGGGTGGTGATTGGATGATTGAAAATAGATATAAAAATAAAAACACTTAAATATTTTGGAAATAACAAAAAAATAACACCATTAAAATTTATAATAAAAAAATAGTATACAATAACATTAAATGAGTTACAGTTGAATGTTATTCAATACTGAATAAGTCTAAATGGTAATAGTTTAGTTTGAATAAAGTTTAAAATGAAATGATATGCAAGATCTTTTTTAACATAAATGTATACCCACTTTTGCACCCATATATTTCAATTGAAAAAGTTATTCAATTTTTTAAATAATACTAACATGTATCAAAATGTAAAAATACTAATGTAAAAATAAGTATAAATTTATACATTCTTATCTTCTTTTTTTAAATGAAAGATTGGAAGTGATAGGTCTCAGTAGGTGCATCAAGATATCTCAATTTGATTGACACCTCCATAGCACTCACTTCATCTAGACCTTCAACTACAAGTATTGTATTATTAAATAAAGAAAAAAGATATACAAACCAATTCTAAGCAAAATCTATAATTAGGCTTGTTGCTAGCCTTTGAATAAATGAAAGAACTAGCAAAGGAAAGGATATCACTACCAAATTATGGTACAAATAGTAGGACCCTAAAGGCATTAGCTACAACATTGTCCTCTTGATAAATATGGGAGAGTGCTGGAATTTTCTTTAAGTAGTCAGTTAAAGCATAATACCATCTCTATCGCACTGAAAGCGATTGAGTCCCAAAAAGGGTAAAACATAAATAAAATTCATTTCTAACAAAAGTTTCTACCACCCAAATGTGTAGCATAAACCACCGCATGAATGGTCATAGTGAGTTCTTCCTCCAAAACATATGAGACTCTAAGTGGGTTCCAGAAAAATCCCTTAACAAAAGATCTTAAGGTCCAACAAATACCAACACAACCAGATAAACCTACTGACCAATTAGAACCATTTATATAAACCTTATCTATCTCAAAATTAGTTCCCTCTAAATAACCTCTAAATTATATGGTATTCGGAATGAGATGCCTAATATTCTTAAAAGATGAAGTATTTAAAAATTATCCATTGTACTTCGTATGGATCCATACTATAATAATCTTGTCTCACAAATAAACTGTCAAATTGTGGAAAATGTAGAACTTAGAGTTGTCTATTTATCATCAAACTAACAACTATTTCTAGTTATCCATATCAGCTAGATAAGTAAGACAATCCCTACACTCCATAACTTACCATACTATAATTGAAAGTCAATTTTTCTTGAGCCTATCCATAAATTGAGGATGGAAGAATCTATGTAAGACACCTACCAAAAAGGGAGCATGAGAGGTCCTAAAGTGCCCTTCAAAATGACAACTCAAAAAAGGTTAGAGATAGTTTCCTCCACTAAGCCATACAGGGCACATCTAGAAGGGAAGGAATGTCAATTATTCTTTTCTTGGAAATAAGTGAGAAGTTTGCATTGTATAGTGTGCAACAATAATATTGGTTGTGAGGTTGGAAGGATAGGGGCCCAAACAGCCTTGTCATAACTCTTAAGTTCCTAGACAACACATAGTGAAATAAGCCTCACTATTTATGACTCCTCCTTTAATTGAACTTGTTCAAATTTTGGTGTTTGTACTTGTCCTAACAACTATACAAGGAATAGAGGTTTACAAAATCCTTTGGAAGATTCCATCCATCTACCTGTAAATAGTCTCCACTTAACGAATGCATCCATAAATCCACCAAGGGGTTGCTCATGTTTTTCAATTGGAGTAGTGCATAATCAATTATCCATCTAAACTGTACTAAAAAGTCTCAACCAACTAACCATCTAGATTCCATTAATTGGATCAAATAATGAGGTCATAAACCGGGTTAGATGGAAGAGAGAACATAATAACTCTCTAGAGATTCCTCCCTATCTATACACTATCTATGTAAGTAAAGCATTGTGCTTGAGTTTCTTGTGATGACTCATCTGGAAAAAAATTAATATGACCTCATTTAAGGGGTTGAGCTCCTATAAGTCAAGACCTTTTTTCCTCTGGTAGGTGACAATTATCCCTCCAAGCAAAATGGATCATTTTAAGTTTATTCGTCTTTCTCAACAAAAATAAGTTTTAAATGACTTTTATTGGACCATCAAAGACTTCCTTTGACCATTTCTATTTATGATATGACTAAAGATATCAAACATATATGCCCTATCAAAAATAGGATAAACCATTTCCATGCTTCTATTCTTACACTAATTTTATTAGGTAGTCCTTGAAATTTACAATTTCTCAAAGCCTTTTGAAATAAGATAATAGCTAAGTATAACAAAAAGGCATGGGTATGCATTCCTGCTATTTCTTGAAGTGATGAAATATTGTTCTAAGGTATACCTTTACCAAAGTAAATGAAATATTTATCCAAATTAACCAATTGACTTGAAAAGTGTCCATAAATTGAAAAGCATTAAATAAAACCTAGAGGTTTTACAAATAGGTACAAATTAAGATAAAAAGGCATTACCATACAAAAGTATATAAGGGTGATAGTGCCCTTGAGTGAAGCAATTGGAAGAAAGTGCTCGTTGTCTATAAAATACCTAATGTATCTTCTTACAAAATCTTCAGGAATACAAAAAAAAGAGCAAAGATATAGGGTCCCCTTATCAGACACCTTTAAAGAAAGAGAAATAACCTATGGGTGAATCATTAACCAAGAACAAAATTCTTGTTGATGCAAAAAGATCTTGGATCCAACCTAGAAAGATATCGTCAACACTAAAGAACTAAATCACTTTTAAGATAAAGTCCCAACGCATGGTATCAAAAGCCTTATGAATATCAATTTTGAGAGAACCTATCGACTTGGAAGTTGCATTATATTGAAGCACTCAGAAGCACTAGCCATATAATCACTAATGTTTTGGCACAAAATGAACATAAAATAATTATGAGATAGAATACGAGAATAGATATCTCCTAAATGTCTGACTATGATCTTTGTGATTAGCTTGAATATAAAGTTTCATACAGTGATTAGTATTTATTAATCAATTTTACTTGCCTATTGTTGCTTGGGTATAAGAATTATAAAATTTGAGTTCAACCCTAAATTCATCTAACCTATTCTAAAATAGTCTAGAAGTTCCCATATTACATCTGTACCAATGATATCCTAACACAACTGAAATAATTTAGCTGTAAAACCATCCAACAAGAGAGCATTCAAGGAATCTATGTCAAATAGCATCGCACATACATCCTCTAATAATGATATGCTTTGTAAATTTTTTTGTCCTTGAGAGTGACTAAGGTAGTCATAAAAAACTCGTATGGTGTAACATCAAGAGCATCACCAACCTGGGCTGAGAAATATTGCTCATAGTATCCCAAAATATGACTATCTATCATTTATAGTTCCTATGGAATATCTTCCTTGATTTCTAAGTGTGTTAAAAGCATTTAGGCCTTTAAACACCAAAGGAATGGATGAAAAAAATTTAGTGTTTCTCCCTAAAAATGTATCTTGTTGATGCAACAATCTATCCAAGTTAGTGTAGGCATTAGATTCCAATTGAAGAAGTTATTTAAAGAAGGAATCTTCATCATACCATTTTTGAATATCAATAAAGGAAGCCAATATTTCTTCAATATTATGATTGAAATTACAAAAGGCATCTCTATTCCAAACCTTGAAAGCTAATTTAAGGTCCTTGAGTTGACCAGGTGACACATACTATGTAAAGGAAACTAGGATGCCTAGCCATATACCATGAAACTACTATAATGACCACAATCCCCTAGGTCTGGTGATAGAAGCATTTAATAAAAGAAGGTGGTGATTAGAGTGATGTTATGGGAAAGTGCAATTGGAAACTGTGGATCAGAAGTCAAAGAAGAACTCAAAATGATATGGACCCATAATCTCTATCACAAAACATAACCCATGGTCAAAGTGATACCAAAATTCCAAAGAATCCACCTTTGGAATATGCATAAAAGCCAATTTTAGTATAAATATCAACTAGATTACAGAAAGAGGTTATAGCACTAAACCCTTTAATAATTATAGTATGGTGAGATTATCCCATACTTTGATGATACCCAAGAACATCATTGAAATCCCGTTATCACTAAATAGGGGGATTGAAGATTTGAAAGCCTCATAGAATTCTAGAGTTCTCTCTAATTAACATAGTTTCCCCAACCATATGCAAAAGCAAAAAAGATAGGTTATGGAATTTTTAGTGTATGTAACCATTATATGTTGTTGATGACCTTGAACAATCGAAGTGACACTCCTACTGTAAGGGTACAGAAAAGCCAAAGCTTACTTATTGATGAGTAGCACCAATAAATACATGGCCAAGATTTTTCTGAAAGTAATTATTTAGAGAGCTAAGGTCTAACATAGGCTCCACTATACATACAAAATCAAGTTGTTCCTTTTTATAGAGATTTCATAGAGTAGATCGGGTATTCTTGTTAGCAATAACCCTATAATTCCAATAAAGAACTATCTTGATGATTTATTGTCTAAGGAACCTATAAAAGGCATGAATCTTATAACCTTTAAATTTTTCATTTATATAATTCCAACCTTTATTTTTGGCATCTTTCAGTTGATTCTATTTCATTTTTTACCTATGTTTACTAAGTAACATGATTGAGAATATGCGAGTATACTTTATCATGTACAATTGACATGTAATTTGGGAATAAGGGTTATCATATTCACAAAGATTGGTAACAATATTAACTTTTAATTATTAGTTCATTACTAAGTGAGTTAAACTAGTACATAAAGGTTTTGGTTGTTTTTGAAAGAAATAACATAAAGCAATAAGAATGAATTTCACAAGAGCTATGAGAAATATGTGACCATGGGACTGGCTTATCATTATCCTATAATTTAATTAAACATGTCATGAATGAAAATTAGCTTCATAAGTTCTAAATTATTTTCATAATTTAAAATCACTTTTGAATTCTTAATTTTAGCTTTAGAAATCTAGGTCCACTTAAGACCTCCCATATTTTCTTACTAAGTAATTAATTCAAAATACCATTACAAATCAACCTAAATCATGAAGAACCTAGAAGTAACCTAACAAGATTTAATTCATTCAATATATTAAGATCTAAAAAGATGATAACTAAACTAGAAAAGATTAGAAAACCCGTTTAACCTTTAACGTATGTATTCTACCCTACTTATGGTAGTAGCCATACGATACCACTCTAAATAAGAATATAAGCAAATATATACTAACATCTTAAACTAGATATAAACATATTAATGCAATAAATTAGTTTATCACTCTAATTCATACATGTATTGTTTTAGCATTCAAACATAGAATTGAACATATCAAGAATCAAAGAATTGAAATTAAATTATCATGACATTTAATTATTTAAAATATAGTCTAAGGAAACTTTTCCACAATCATATTGAATATTAAGCTAGGCATAAAATTTAAAAAATCTATAGCAATAACTAAATTTTACATAATAACGAAGAGAAATGGTAAAGAAAATAATCTAAATTTGATGAATTATTGGAAGCAAAAGAACCAAAAAAGTCAATCTTTAACTTATTCTTGAATCTTCCTTGAAAGCTTCTACAAAGTTGTATTGGATTTGAATTTTTCTTTGATTTTTTCTCTTAATATTCATGCAAATTTAATTTTTTTTTATTTTATGGAGTGTTGTTTTGCGTATTTATGCAGAACAAATTAGGTTTTTAAGATCCATACGCAAATAGGATTAGTAAAGGAAACGGCAGGCGAGTAGGAAGTTGGAAGTATGGAGGACACATGTCAAAAGGAAGAGATAAAACATTAAGGTGTTTTTCATGGGGGTTACACTAACAAAAGAGTTAGGCATGAGAGATACATGAGATTTGGATTATTTTGTTAAGAAAATCAGTTGTATTTTTTAAGTTAATTTTCCTAATTCCAAAATTACCAAGAAACTTTATAAAAATTCTAGAAAAGTTCAAAAAACTAGAAAATTAATATTTTATAATATATACAGAATAAATAATTTAACTCGTTGTAATAATAGAAGATGTGTAAATATAGAAAAAAAAATGATATCTAAAATTGTGTATAAAATAGCACTTATGAAACTCCCTCACACCTAACCTTTACTAGTCTTCAAGCAAAGACAACACTCATAGTTAGGACAATAAGTTCTCTAACATTATATCTTAGGGGCTTGACAATATAATGGTTTCAAATTTTAATAAATGTTAGACATTACTTCTAGTCATCCCTTTGCTCTAGCTAATATAAAATAATCATGCCCAAAGTGTGTGTGATGTAGTACTAATTAACAATAGTCAAATCATGTAACCTAAATAAGTTGGAACATTCCTCCTTATAATGCATCATATTCTTTTTAGAATTGAATTGTATACCATGGGATTTTCTTTAAAATTGTATCTCCACTTACTAAAAGTATTCTCTAAAATCAAAAGGTATTTCATTTGGTTGTAATATGGCTATTCTTATTGGTTGAATCAAATAAAAAGAAAAAAAGAGAAACAAAATTTCATGAGTCTATGAACTAAGAGAAATAGACCTATAAATAATAGTACCCTAAGAACAATTATGTCAATAAAATAGAGTCAGATTTCATTATTTTGGATCCAAACATCATTATTGGCTTCTTTTATGTAAGATTTATGAGTGTTAGAAATATCATGAACAAAACATTTTATATGTAATATTAGTTTCTATGTGTGTCTTTCAAGAAAATTTTCAAACCGAAGAAACTATCGAGCCTCAACGATCACATCTCAAATATATCTCTACTCCTTTGCACGTTAGATCCTTATTAGACATATAGAAACATTTTGTATATAGGTCACTCGATTGATCAAGATATAACTAGATTGATTGAGGTGAGTAGATCGATCAAGAATTGATCTACCTTAATTAAAAAGTGGTTTAATTAATTTGAATAGATCAATCTACTTGATTCAGAATTTATTTATTATATTACTACTAGATCGATCAAGGATTGACTAGATCATTTGAACTTTTTGGCTCGATCGATCAATTAAGCAGCTAGGGTTTGAACTTAATATATTTATTTAAACACGAGCCTATTTATGAAATTATCACTTAGTCTATTCTTTAATGTACTTCATTATTTTTAAAATATGTCCTAAATTTTAGGCGAATATATAAGATAAAATATTATATAAGATATAACCTAAATTATAGGCTAAATATTAGCCTAAGAGATAGCCTAAAATCTTCTTTAAAAATAAGTCTTCTTTAAATAGGAGTCTTCTTGATTAATAACTCCACTTTAAAAGAAACTCTACTTTTAATAAGAATCTTTTTCATTAGTGAGTTTACTTTAAAATAACTCTTATTTAAATATGAGTTCTTCATTATGAGTAGTGATAATATTTGTAATGGAAAAAATATTTATCAATTACATAAGATTAAGGGTTTTAATCTTTCCTATAAATAAAACTCATTGCTTATTGTTTCAATTAACCACACAAGAGCATTATTCTCTTCCTCATAATCTCTCTATTCTTTTGCAAATATAAGAACATAATTCTTTAGGCTTCTTCATTTAGTTAATTTATCAAACATTGGTGGTTGTGTTTGATTGATTAATAAGCCTAATTAGTTTATGATATTTTGATCATATGTTCTTATAGCTTCTTCTTTATTTTTGTTCTTGAATTTTTGGATCAAATAATTGTGTATGGCATAACTTGATTATTTTTTTTTATTATTAATCTTCAAAGCTATCTTTATTGAACTTGTGCTTAAACATATGTTCTAAGGTTTCTAGTAATTTTGATTTATCTAATATATTTATTAAATCATCTAGTTAGGGTTATTCATTATTGAATATTCTCTAGGACAATAACTTGCACTTATGTTTTTGTGCTTATCTTTTAGGTACTATTGAATGGGTTTGATTACTTGTGCTACTCTGGTTATCGTAATGTTATCCGAATCTGAACACCTTTCTTGTAGAAACTATGATGAAAGTAGTGGCTTGTTTGATGGCATTACCTTGGTGGGTACTTTCATTTAGGCCTTTTGATTGGACTTTATTTTTAATAGTGGATAGTTAGATGGTCCAGTGAACCGGTGGTTGTCCTCTTAGGTCTCTTAGGTCTCTTAGGTCATTAGTGTGACCTAGTTTGTTTCCACCAAAATATCTCGTGTGTTGATCTTTATATTTTTACATTATTTTATATACATGTGATTGCAAGTTGGTTGTTCTACAAAAAATTTATTTGACAGTTTTTTGGATTGATTTTTTTGAATTTTTTTTAACCAATTATAGCGCAATTGACATTCTTAAATCTTATTCTAACATTTTCATAGAATCTATTAACTTTTTATGCAATTCCACTTGTTATTTTACTATAGGACGTGGCCAATATATTTGGTTCAAATGGTAAGGAGTGGATACAAAAAATTGCCTCATATAGCCTCAAACTAGTTTATAAAAAGGGTTGAACTTTAAAAGACAACAAAATTATAGGTAGGAAAATTTAGACAAATAAGTTAATGTAACACTTCATCCCTTACATAGAGGTAAAATTATTGTTAAGAGTTGTGTAATTGTAATTGTCATTTTGCGTTCTCTAGACAAATTTAACGTAATTTAATTCAAGGTATGTTCTATGAAAATTATGTTAAAATATCATATTTTAAGATGAACAGTATTTTATGTTTTTGGAAAGGTTTTACATATGATAATTGAGTTTGCAATATCTTGTTTCAAGGTCTGAAATTTCTAGTTTTTTATCCTTTTATATAATTATGTTTAGATATTTCTATGAAAAGTTATACCAATTTATGTGATAATAGGTCAAAATCGTTTAAAATATTTTTAGTGAGATGACATAAACTAAAATTTCAGTTTATAAAACATATTTGTTGATCTAAAATGAACATATGTTAGCTCTCTAGAAAGATGAAAATGTCTACTTTTTGGAGTGTTTTGATAGATTATAATTTGAACCTTTTCACTGAGTTTTATGTGTTTGAATAATGAAACTCTTATTTTTGGTGACTTCAAATGATGTTTCACGCATGTCTATAGCTAAAGAGTTGAGTTCAAAAAATGATTTTAAAAGATTATTAAATAGTTTTAGACCTATTTTACTGGTAATTTTAATGGATTTCAAAGTATGCCTTTTATTTGGAACTAGAAGCGCAAGAATATCGAAACTATAAGTAACAATATGATTACTACCTTAGTATTGATGATGGTATTGAGTTATATGTTAACATCTCATGTTTTAACATTTTTAGAGTACTATTCAATTTCATATTTATCAAAGTAGTTATGATGATATTCTTATTTCTTATGCATATATGATCACACAGGATGGGTTGATCCAGAAAACATTTCATGCATCTAGAGTAATAACTATGATACAAGAATTTGAGTGGATTTCTTATATTTTTAAAACTAGATCACATGAGTTGACATTCTTACTTGACAATTTAGTTTCAGTTGTCAATTCATTTAAATATTTTGTAAAGTTAACACATATGGATATGATATTTCCAATGTAGTAAAATTAGATTTTCAAAAGCATATATTAGTTAGTTCAAATATTGTGACTTTATGCCAAAACTTTATTACCAGAGTTAGTCATATTCAGTTTAAAAATGCATGCTTCAAGTCACTGTATTTTATATGTCTATCATCAAGCAATGTTATGAAAATGTATTTTCCTTTTGGTAGTTAAACCAACTAGAACATAATCAACAATATTAGAATATGAGAATTATGGTTTACATGCTATACTTATTTTAAATGGAATTTGTAAAGTGATATTGAGTTTGCTTTTTTAAAGATTTCATAGCATCATTGAGAACACCATTCACATTCATGAAAAATCAAAGTGCATTCACATAATTTAACAAGAATTTCGAGAACATGTTTTATGTTAGTTTCAATGCACATCTAATATGAAAGTACCATGAGAATATTTTATTATCCTAACTAGCAAACTAAAAGTAAGACAATTTTCAAATAATTTTAGCTTGAAATTAGGTCAATAGTATTATATATGTTTTATACAAGCTTGTAGGTTAAGTAAATATTTTTAAAATGTTAAAGTACTTCCCCTTCAATATTCAGTGATAGTTGGCTCTACTCAATATTTAGAGTATTTATTTTTATTTGGTAAGACATTATGACCATTTGATTTGGTCCAGTTTAGGTGAGTATGATATTTACCAACTAAATATGATATCATATTAATTCAGTATAATGTTACCATATAAGTATGATACTTATTAGTTCAAATTTTTTCACTATTGAAAAAGTCCATAACCTGGTACACTACCAATGTAAGAAGAAGTAGACTCATAAATGACTCAACCCTAACTCGCACAAATAAGACAAAAAACACTAGTACAAAAAAGATAGTAAAAGTACAAAAATATAATATCAAACAAAGCAGATAACTTGAAGCACAGATATTATATATTAAACAAAAAGGATGTAAATAATAAATGCTTTCTAATCAGAGTTTATGCCTCTAAAATTATACTAACTCGATAGCAGATCATGCATAACAAGAATTATCTAATGAGGTAAACCCACATAGAGACATATATATGTGGTAATATCCTCAAGTTGATTAAGGCAACTACTCGGTAGCAAATAATTCACTAAACAATAAAACAATTACAAATTTAAATGATGGTAAACCACAATTACCTCTATCAGTTGGGATCTCTATCCTAACTACCTATTGCTACTCTATACTTCCTATTTTCGCAACGATTTGGTTCAACACTAGAACCGAGCTACCTCAACACCCAACACCACCCAAAGTAGTGTGATTGATAAACATAAATCAGTAGCTAGTAGTGTAGCTACTCTTAATCTCATGAGACATACAGTCCATTATAAATAAAAAAAATTTCATACGAGAGTCACATAGTAAAAGCACGTACTCACAAAGATAATAATTTGATAACAACCACAAAATTTCCCACACTCATAAGTAAGCTCTCCAAAATAGTTTAAACAACATATATAAATCTAAGACTGAATTTTAGCAAAGTTTTCATTCTAAAACGATAGGTAAAGAGAAGAGAAAGGAGTGAGGTATTTATAGGACCCAGAATGCACATCTTACCAACCACCTTGCCAAGGGTGGTGGTGAGCTTGGTGATGAGGTGCTAAAAATTTGTATTTTTATTTTAAAAAAAATGCCGAATACTATCCATAAATACCCACACTTGAAACATGCCAAAAACCACAAGTAAAAACATTGGCTCACTCGTACGCTTACTCGCCAAAAACTAACACTCTACCTAGCATGCACACTATGAAAACCAATCTCATGGTGTATGTAATCATGCTTGCATACATAGTGTACCTAACTATAGGAATGGGTAAATTATTGATCCATAATAACCAACCTTATACAAATGAAGACAAATAAACTAAGTAAAATGAAAATAGACATTGTGTTTTGTACATAAGAAGCCAACATAGAGACACAAGTATAATAGGACTTACATTCTCTACCTTTGGCTTTCTGTGTCAAAATACTACACAATTAGGTACAAACACTCATCAAAAATAAGATGAAGATGTCCTAAAGTTATTTGTTCCTATGAAGAATACAATAACACATATAAAAACTTAAATGACACACCTACATCAGGTGCAACCATATTATGCGCTCAATCAATCTTCATGTGTCAACTCATCCAATCTTTGTCACTCTCAAACACAAGGGTCCCAAAACCCTTGCACACATCACACTAGAAGCAAAAAGACTTCATTGTACACTTGTAATCTCAATACACAAAACAAACACATACCTTGTGAATGAATCATATAGAAATAAAGTGTAGTCAAACCACATGCTATCATGTTACCCCTACATAGGTACATAATGATAGGCTAAAAAACAAGTAAACATACACAACTCCACTTGACTTCATGCAACACTCCCCCTAGATGCCTACAAGTCAGACAACAATATGTAGTGCAATCCTACACTCACAACCCATGCAAAACACAACATGGAAACAAACATATAATAGTCCACAAAACATTCTCTCCCTTCTTGACACAAAAAGTCAAAGGTACACCTCTATATAAGGTGAAAAGGAAAAAAGTATGCTATAATTCTAATAAAAGTGCAATAAGGTAGATAAAATTATGGAAAATAGAATCAGTCATAGATGAAAATAACATCATTAAACTTATATTCATTAAAAAAACTTTATAAAGAAGTTCATAAATAGACTAAAGCAAGAAATAATAACTAAAAATAAAAGGACATAAACAAGTTCAACACTCTCCATCTCCCTCTCCAATATCATTATTTCCTTAAACCCTACTACGAGAAGACTATCCAGCATCAGAAGGGGTAGTGGGTAAAGGTGCATTAGTTTATTGATTGAGAAAGTTATTCATAAATTGATCAAAATAGTGCTCACGCTTAAAGGGAAAATTAAACTCATCACCATTGTACACAGTAAACATGCTGAAGAAGGACCAAGTGATTAAACATCAATGTGAAGAGTTCTGGTAAGGGAAATTGAGGTCTAATGGAGGCAGAAGAAATAGGTGAACTATGAAAAGGGGGTACAATAGGACAATAAGAAGTTGTAATAGCCTGAGAAAAGCCTAAAAATGATGCATATCAAGAACATTCACGTTCAAAGTTTGAAACTCAAACACAATAGAAGATAGGAGAGTTTTAGAATGTCATCAAGAGAGATGGAAGTGGAAGGAGTAGAGGAAAAAGGAGTGGACATGCAACAAGTAGACTATGCAGCTTTCATAGAAGAAGAGAAAGAAGGTGTAGTAGAGGAACGCAAAGAATCACAACGGTTAGATAAAATAGTGTGTGAGAGGATAGTTCTACGTAAATAGTTGAAAGGAATATTATGAAAAATAGCGGAACCCTACCTGAAAATCAAATAAGGGTAATGAAGTGCAGAGGGAGGTGGAGCAATAGTACGAAAAATGATAGCTCTATATATCATACATGTAAGATCTATATCATCACTATTTAGAATCGCACATAGAAGTGTCCTCAGTACGGATGATAAATAATAGCATTCAGAGAATGACCAAAGGTAGAGGCACTAACAATAAGGGCATTATCAATAAAAGAGTAGTCAGGTCCTGCTAGCTGAAAAGACATTTCTAGAATTGCGAGCATTCACAATATCAAACTTAGAAAGGTAGGTGTAAGTAATATTTTTAAATTCAAAAGGGTTAACAAGAAATGAAGGAAACTTAACAATAGAAAGGGATAAAAAATTATGAATATCATATCGAGAGCAGGTAACTCTATGTACTTTAAGGACAAAAGAAGTAGAGAACCCCGTAGTAGAAGTACATGGTATGGTAGCATAGAACTCCTGAATGAACTTATCATTCTAGGAATAATTTAAAGAACAAAGTGAAAGCCAAGAATAGTATGGAAACCTTTGTTTGATTATAGGAAAATCATGAATGTTGATAGGACGCTCAATAAGAATAGACAAACTACTAGTAGGATTGTAGGATCAGGTTGCTTTGATAACTTTTAGAAAGAAGGTAAGATAAATTGGTATATTAAGAATAGAAGGAAATTATTCTAAGGTGTGAATAATTTAGGCATTAAAGCATTCTTTAAATAGGAAAAGGGATACCTTACTAAGTACCTTGACATCCACCTCACTGGAGTATTTGGCGAGCCATGTGGTAAGGTGGGATATGTTGAACCCAAAAATCGGTGCAAAATAGTCGAAAAAACTCAACATAAACTTCCACATGACAATCAATCCAAAATGCATTCATTTGAGAGTATGACCTATAATTTATGGAAATATGCATTGTATATGAAATGGAAAACATGTTAATTGTATGTGTCATCAAGAAATGTTTATATAAATCAAGAAAAAGGAAGTATATAATCAAGTGGATCCAAACTTCATAAGCCTACATGAAACCTCTCTCTCCACTAATGTAAATGAAATCTCAATAGAAATCAAAAGGTCCTAAAATTTTTGAAAAGATAAGCTGAGGTTTAGGTAAAAGAGAAGAAACATTTGAGCAAAGGCATACCCTAAGACATTTTCCTTTTCCTTTTCTTTCTTTTTCCTATTTATTTTCCTTTCTTCTTTTTTTTTTCTTTCTTTCTACCTTTTTTTAAAAGTCAAGATAATCATACAATCCCAAAGGAAAAACTTTCAATAAGACAAAGTTGAAACTTAACAAAAGGAGTACCACGTAAGAGGGATTGAAAATTTTAGCTGGGCTAGTAGGTGTAAAGAAACAAAAGTATAATAAAAAGGCTCAAGAGCTGAAATTATAGATAGGTAGACAAGGGTGGCTAGAAGGATCAAATGATCCAAGGAGGGCCCAAATCATTTTTCTATCTTAGCAACACCTAGGATTTCACCTCAAGAGAAACTACAAGTGGATTCTAAAGATTGTTAGAGGAGTACAAATCATTAAAGTAAGAAATACATACAAAATTCTCAAACATAATCATATAGATTCATAAAGTTATTACATGTGTAGGAAAATTACTTCCTTTTTATATATTATATAAAAACTTAATAAGAGATTAGTCATACAAACTCTCGTAGAATACACATGTAAGAATAGTTACACATCCATTTATGTCAAAAGCCTCTCAAACAAAAAGAAATAGAGATCAGAACAACAGGTAAACTTAAAAAGGTAAGAAAGTAGGACATACTAATTTACTAAACAATCTAAGGAAAAGATGGGGAGGGGAAGCAATGAGTTTCACAATGCCAAACATGACAAATACATATAATAAATTTATTTTTATTAAATTTTGTGCTCTAATATAGTAAACAAAAATAAATAAAACATGTAGACAACTAATAGGAGACACAAGAAGAATAGAACAACCTTCAAACAACATCCCTCCATTTAAAGTATTTGTGAGGGGAAACTTATTCAAGAAATAGAATTGTGTTATGTGAGCATACAGAATATAAGGTACTCAAGGTTTACTTTGTTTATTATTTCTTAAAAATCTTGTCAAGTTACTCAAGTACGTCAAACCAAAGGGTCATTTAGAAGTAAAGTCATTTCTTTCCACAATGTGTCATGTATAATGCAACCAACTTGGATATGCTCAGTTGAACCACAATAGCTACATTTTGACATAGAAGATGTGGATGAATAAGAAGAAATTTGAGTAGTACTTCACATGTATCTAAGACATTTATTTGCAAGGTGGCCAGCAATGCCACAAAGATAAAAAAAACAAATATTATGGTTAGAGAATCTGGCTCCCTGACTAAAAGAAGTATGTGTAGGAGAAGAGAAAGAAGTGTTGAAATTGACTTTCACATAAGGATAAGTAGTCAATTTCCCACAATGTGGTCTCAAGTGCCCAATTTCACCACAATTGTGATATGTAGAAAGGATAGTAGGAAGAGGTAGAAGACCATTACTGGAGCAATAGGAAGTGCTAGCCTTAGGTGAATGTCCCACCTTGCTAGAAGGATCTGGATTAAGGAATACAATAGACTTAACTCTTAGTTAGGTGGCTATAGACTTCAACTTTTCATTTTGATTAGAAGCTTTCACAAATTTAGTTGAACCTACCATGGAAGTTGAAACCTTCTGATTGTAACCAATACCATTCTTATCCCCAAATATCTTTTTACTGCTAAGAATTTCATCTAGGTTCTTCGAGCCAATCATCATTTTGTTTAAACTAGAGGTAGAGTGATTTAGTTCCTTCTTACTAACTTTGAGTTTGTCCTTTAGGGAAATAATCAAGTCTTCTTGTTCTTTAAAAATGATTCAAGATAATCTACTAAATTTTTCAGAATTCCAACTTTCTTATTTAATTGTTCAATTTGAGTTTCCTTCTTGATGAGAGAGTATGACATGTATTCCTTTGTCCCCTCTAAAACTATTATCTTATTCTTCAATATTTATACCCTATTATTCTAATCACAAGAGGGAAGAGTACTCACAAATAGCTTAGTTTTACAATAGATAGGAAACTTCAGTTGTTCCTCAAGTTTTTAACTTTTTAAATATTTGCATTAAATTTCTCAAGTAGATCTGAATGTCTTCTTCAGACAACCTTACATATTCTAGTTAGATCAATTTTTTGGTCATCGATAGAGGACTTTTTTCCTTAATATTCTTCTTCAAACCAGCTATATCGTACTTTTTTGTGTCAAAACTTTCCAAGGCTCTTTTTTTTCTTTTTAGACTTGATGTGCTCCAATAGGAAAGCATTGTAGAAGTCAAGCAACTCATCTTTCTCATAATCATCATCAATTACCTCTTGAAATTTTGAGGTAGTAGTTATAGGATCAATGACACTACTGAAGGTAGCAAAGGCAAGAATATTAGTGTCATCTTTATCATCACTACTGATACTATCTAAAATAGTAACCTTAACCTTCATAGCATGCTTCTTTATGAAATTTTATTTTTGAAAGCACCTTGCAGCAATATGACCAGGCTTCCCACATTTGAAGCCTATAATTTTATTCAAGTGTCCTTTGCTCAAACCTTTTGGAATCATTTTCTTAGTCTTCATCAACTTTAATAGATTTTAAGGATTTGGAACTTAAAGTATCTCTTCCAATAATCCTAAATATTAGTTTATTCTTTCTAAATAATATGGTAATTCTCTAGGAATTGAAGCCATTTCCTTCTTATCGAGATCAAAATCATCATTATTATAGACGATGGAACTAACATTTGCGCTTGATTTACTTCCTTTAATAGTTTTGAGTGCCAAGCTCTTACCCTTCTTAGGAGTGGTTTGTTCCTACCTTCGAAATTGTTGATGTAATTCAAAGACTTGTAGGTCACCACCTAGCTCATTCACAAAGATCTCACTAGGTTTGTACATTAACTAAAGTACAATAATCTTAGCATGAAATCTATAAGATAAATTGGCATGATTTTTTCTATCTTTTTTTCACTAATGGATCTACCCACCTTGTAAGAATAGTTAACAATGTTAGAGAATTGGGTATAAAATTTTCCAAATGTCTCATCTTCTTATATAATGCACAATTTAAAGTCTTTAACTAGCTTAAGCATTCTAGAACTCTTAACAATAGACGTTCCTTCATGAGTTATCTTAAGGATATCCTAAGCTTGTTTTGATGAGGTATAATGCTAAATTCTTCTATATTCATCATGTGACATAGAACTGATGATAGGGTATAAATAATTACTATTCCATTCGAACTCTTTAGATTCTTCCTTAGTCCATTCAACCGTTGGTTTTGGAATCACAATATTGTCAAGTATGGTTTTAGTGGGATAGGTGCAGCCATTCCCAATAAGGAACCACGCATGGTATCCATAGGACCATAAGAAGGCTCTCATTTGAGATTTTTAATAGGCATAGTTCAACCTGTCGAAAAAGAAAGGCCTACTTACATTGCCTTCTTCTCCTGACTCCATCAAAGAGAATGTATGTTTGTGAAAGTGCAAGTTAATAAGTTCAACACCGTAGTGGTTAAGCCTAAAAGGATGCACGTGTTCTGATACCAATTGAAAAATTCCATAATCCAATACACTATCTGGGTACGGAGAAGAAGACTTCTAAAGGACTAAACCCTAACTCATAAAAATAGGATAGAGAACACTACATAACACATAGTAAAAGTACATAAAATATAATATTAGACAAAGCATATAACTTGAAGCATAGATATTATATATATAAAAAAAGCATGTATATACTAAACACTTTCTAATCAGAGTTTATGCTTCAATATATTGAGACATACACATATAAGACACATGCATAACAAATGATATAAGGAAGTAAACCCACATAGAGATCATATCTATGTGGTAATATCCTTGAGTTTCTTAAGGCAATCACTCAGTATAAAATAATTTACTAAACAATAAAACAATTACAACTCTAATAGATTGTAAACCACAATTACCTCTATCAGCGAGACCTCCATCCAAACTGCATATTGTTGCTTTTTACTTGTTGTTTTTGTAACAATATGGTTCAATACTTGAACCTAGCTATCTTTCATAGCCAATACCACCCAAAGTAGTGTGATTGATAAACACAAATTAATATCGAGTAGTATAGCTACTCATTGATCTCATGAGATACACAGTCCATTATAAATATCAAATTGCATATGGGGAAAAAAAATCAAACACATACTCACACCAAAATGACCCACACTCAGAATAAGCTCTACAAAATAAATTAAACAAGAGATATAAATCTTTGATTGAAATTTGGTAGAGTTTCTATTCTTAAATGATAGGTAAAGAGTAGAGAAATGAGTGGTGTATTTATAGGGCTTGAAATGCACAACTCAATGAGGGTAATAGGGAGGATGGTGCACACTTGTTGGTGAACTTGGTGGTGAGGTGCTAAAAAGTTGTACTTTTTGTTTTCAAAAATGTCAATGACTATCCATAAATACCCACACCTAAAACATGCCAAAAACCACAAGTTAAAACTTGGCTCGCTCACATGCTCTCTTGCCAAAAACCAACACTCTACCTAGCATGCACACTATGAAAACAAACCCCATGGTATGAGTAAATATACTTGTATAGAAAGTGTACCTAACTATGTGTATCTGAATTACTAATCCACAATAACTAATCTTACCCAAAAGAAGAAAAATACACTAAGTAAAAAGAAAAAAAACATTCTATTTTGTACATAAGAAGCCAACACATGGACACAAGTATAGTGGATCTTACAAGTATGATATCAAATTGATTCAGTATAATGTTACCAAATCAATATTGATTACTCTATAACATTATAGTCATTAGTGCACTTTTCTATTTAATATTTGCTCATTTAATTCAATAAAAAGTATTTTTTATGATTAAAAATATTAAAATATGAACTTTATAGTGAAAATGGGTGAAAATTTAAATTTTGTAAATTTTGTGGAATTGTTTTGGATTTTTTAATGTAGGACCAATCAGAAGCTACCACATGGATGCCATGTAAGTAAGGGAGCTAACCATACATGCCACATGGATGGCACACAACTAGAGAGGGCTAATCATGCAATGCCATACCACTTGTCAGCATAGCATTCATTTTGATTTTTGTCGCTTGGTCAACGCGCTCACTGCGCATCATCACTTGATTTGTCCATTCTTTCCACCCATACGTTGATTGAAACTAATCACCTATGCCACACATTTTATACTGATTAGTTTTTCCTTTCTTCATGTCATGTGGCTCGCTCCTATTGCCTGGCATTATCCTTTTTTCATCTCTACCCTTGATCTAAAGCTGATCTGATGGTCTAGATTCCACCTGAGCTTAATTTAACACTTTAATTTCCCCATAATCAGTAATGAGCTAAAACTAACATATTTTTTATCAATTTTTGGAGCCAAAAAAAGAGAAAAACGTACATAATTCAAAAGGATATACAATTTTGGGGGAGATTCAACAGGAGATTGATACTACAATTCAATAGATTGATTGTATTTCTTCTTCTTCACCTTTCTTTATCAATTTTTATGTCTTTCTTTATGAAAAATATGAGTTTTATGAACAAAATTATGTCTAGTTAATTTATTAATCTAAGAGTCTTATGCACTCAATTTTCAACAAGTGATAATCTAATATTTTACCCCAATTATGATTTCAATTTAATTATAATATTTAAATTATTTTAATGCTATTAATTGTTTGGCCATTAATTGATCTATAGAGACAATTAAATAGATTTGACTGAATTATTTAATTATTTGTCTTATATATGTGATTCATAATTGATGAACTGAACGAGTAGTATCCAATCTAATTGACATGAGAGTGAGACTAAGTTTTTTATTATATAGTGTGTAGTTTATTTAAAAGAGAAATACACGCTAGATTAGATTTAATTGATTGATAATTATATTGGGAGATTTTAGTGATTCACATATTTAGAAAATTGGGGGAATAAGTATTCTTAGATATTTTCTAATATATCGTCTTAGTTTCTAAATCTAAGGTAATTAATTATTGATATTTACTTTATTTCTTTTAATTTTTCTTTCTTAAAATATAAAACAAAAAAATTTATTTTTTATTTTTTTAAGTTTTAAAAATTAGTTTCAAATAATATAATCTCCTTAAGAATAATCGTTTATTATCATTATATTACTTTTCCGATACATATATATATGTTTATTCATTGCACACAATTTATGTCTGATCATGTTTTTGGCACCATTGTCGTGGATTATAAACATTAGAAATTAATTTTTTTATTTTATTTTATTTTAGTTATATTTTGTAATTTTAATTTTAATGATAATTTATTTAGTTATTTAGTTAGTTATTTTTATTGATTTATTTTAGTTATTATTCTTGATTTATTTTTCACAATTTTAATTTTTTTATTTAGTTATTTAGTTATTTATTTTAAATTTTTATTTATTTCAATTTTGAAATTTTCTATAGTGTTATATATTATAAATATAATTGGCTCTATTACATGAGCTGAGTCCGTAAGGGAAAAATATTGCATTTAGATCTCAAAATCTAGTGTACTTTGAGATCAATAAGAAAAAAAAAGTTTTTATCCAAGTTGAAGAAATGATTAATCCCTTAGAAATAAACAATAATTAGATAAATTTGAACAACCAAATACCTTTGATGGATGAAATGGACAGAGCTATGAATGAATATGCATTACTTATATTGGCAGAGCTAAATCCAAGTATTATAAGGCCAAATATTCAAGAAAATTAATTTGAACTAAATCCAATGATGTTTCAAATGCTACAAACAGTTGGACAATTCAATGGATTACCAACAATTTAAGGATCCTCATTTGCATCTCAGATTGTTTATTAAAGTTGTAGATTTATTAAAATTCACTGGTGTGACCGAGGCATTTAGGCTTAGATTGTTCCTTTACTCTTTATGAAACCTTGCTTGAGCTTAGATAAACTCTTTGCCACCTAATTCCATTACAACTTAGAATGATTTGACAGAGAAATTCTTTATGAAATATTTCTCACCAACAAAGAATGCCAAGCATAGGAATGACATTACCTCCTACCAACAATATGAAAGAGAATCTTTATACAAAGCATAAGAAAGATTCAAAGAATGGCTAAGGAAGTTTCCTCACCATTGTATCCCTCATTGGATCCTAATGAAGACTTTTTGTAATGGTCTCGATGCTCAAACAAGAACCATTATTGATGCACCTGTTAATGGAGCTTTACTAGTCAAATCTTACAATCAAGATTTTGATTTACTTTAGAAAATGGCTAGAAATAATTATCAATGGCCAATAGATAGAATGATAAGAAAAGTATCCATAGTGCATGATGTAAATGATATCACGACACTTACAACTCAAGTGTCCTCTTTGATTAATCTTTTGAAGGCTCAAAACTTACCAGTGAGTATAAACCAGATCCAAGATTCATAGGTGTCGTGTATGTTTTATTGGGGAGCTCATTTATTTGATAATTTTCCAAATAATACTAAATCAACATTCTATATGGATAATGTGAACTGAAAAATTAATCTATACTCAAACACATATAACCGAGGATGGAGACAACATCTAAATTTCTCTTGGAATAATAATAAGAATGAAGATGGTAATCAATTCAACCATCAATCATTTCCACCACCTGGTTTTCAACAACCACATTAATTACTAGCCCAAAATAATAAGGCTGGACAATACAAATGCTTTAATGAGGATGATGAAATACTTCATTCTGTTAGTAAATACAAAAGTTTCCACTCAAGAGGCTTCAATTTGGAATTTAGAGAACCAAATGGGGAAACTTCCCTAGGCCATAATTCAAAGGCCTTAAGGTAACCTTCCAAGTGACACAATTATAAACTTAAGAAAAGAAGGAAAAGAGCATTACAATTCCATAGCCTTGATGAGTGGTAAAACTCTAGAGGAGGAACATGAGACTCAAATGGATAAAGAGGACCATGAGACTAAAAAGGATAAGGATGAACTATAAACTAACAAGGATGAGGAGGAATTAGTAGATAAAAAGAGCCATGAATTAGTGGATAAAGAAAGTAATGGAAAGGAAACAATTCAGACAAAAAAGAGCAACCTCTACAAAACTACTATTCCTTTCCCATAAAGACAGCAAAAGAAAAAGTCAAATACAAAGTTTTCAAAATTCCTAAAAGTTTTTAAGAAACTACATATAAACATATCATTTTCATATGGATTGTACACATTCCTTCTAATGCCAAATTTCTAAAGGACATCTTGTCTAAGAAAATAAGGCTTGGAGATACTAAAATAATAACCTTAATTAAAGGTTTTAGTGTCATCCTTGCTAGAAAACTACCCCCAAAAACTAAAATATCCAAGTAGTTTTGACATCCCTTGCACTATTGGTAACACCCACTTTGACAAGGCACTGTGTGACTTAGGTTTCAACATTAACCTTATGCCATTATCGATTTTCAAAAGATTAGAGTTTGGTAAAGCTAAACCCATGTTAGTAACATTAAAAATGGTAGATAGATTAATTAAGTGACCATGAGGTGTGGTAGAAGATGTGTTACAAAAAGTAGAGAAGTTCATATTTTTGGCGGATTTCATTGTATTAGACATGGAAGAGGACTGTAACATTCCTATCATACTTGGTCATCCATTCTTAGTAATTGGTATAGTCCTCATTGATGTACAAAAAGGTGAGCTTGCAATGAGAGTGCAAGATGAACAAGTGACAGTTAAAGTTTTTAAAGCATCTAAATTCCCTGATATTACTAATGCTAATGAATGCTCAAGTATAAATGTTACTACTTGTGAGGATAAATTAAAATAATATATTGAGTTTCCCACACTTAAGATTGTTACACATGATGCTATGAACAATGAAGTAAACTAACCAAGAAACAACTCAACCTGTGTTGATTTTGAAAGTGTGGAATCTATGATTGATACTATTGATTGCATGAACTATTTGTAGGCTACATCTCCCATGTGTTTACCTAATATGGTTGTAGAAAGTTTTGAGATAGAATATAAGCTCAAACCATCTATTTAAGTGTCACAAAGGCTAAACTCCACACCATTTTCCTACCATCCTCAATCAAGTGTGCAAGTGGAAGAGTTCAATAAAGAGGTGAAAAGGAAGCTTCAAATACATAAATTGGATAAGTTGTGATAGATTTATTTTAAGAAATCCAAAAATTACAAAAAAACAAAAATATGGCATGATAAAAGAGTTGAGCAACTTGTTTTTAAACAGGAACATAAATTATTATTAAAAAAATCAAGACTTAAACTATTTTCGGGCAACCTAGAGTAAATGGACATAGAGGGTTATACCTTAGGACTTTAAATGAATGTAGAGAGCAATGGTGCAACAAGATTGAGAAATTTCAACGATAGATATGGTATGCATAAGCTAAGGGAGTTTTCTTTCCTTTTTCTTTTTCATATATATATATATGTGCATATTGAGGACAATGTGTAATTTATTGATCGCCACAAATTGTGTGTGAAATGAATACACAAGTATACGTATCGTAACAAGTAATATAATGATAAGTAAAGATCATTCCCACGGGTATTATTTTATTATTAATTAATTTTTAAAACTAAAAATAATAAAAATCAATTTTTTTGGTATTTTTATATTTTAAGGAAGCAAAATTAAAATAATTAAAAGTAAATAGCAATAATTAATTAAATCAGATTTTGTGACTAAAAAGATATATGAGAAAATATCTAGGAATACTTAATCCTCCAATTTTCTAAACATGCGAATCACTAAAATCCCCCCAATATAATATCAATTAATTACATGATTAATTGAATCTAACCTAGTAATTTTTCCTCTCTCAAGTAAACTACACACCATATAGTAATTAATTTAATCACACTCTCATGCCAAGTAAATTTCATACTACTTATTAAGTTCATCAATTATGGATTACATACATAAGAATCATACATCTGCATAGAAAGTATACATGTTATTTAATCAAGACAAACAATTAAATAATTCTTTCAAATATATTTAATTGCCTTTATAGATAAATTGTTCGTCAAACAATTAATAGCATAAAAATCAGATTAAATAATATAATTAAATTAATATTATAATTAGGAAAAAATATTAGATCATCACATGGTGAAAATTGGGTTCATAAGATCCCTAGATTTATAAATTAATTACACATAATTGTGTTCATAAAGCTCAGATTTTTCATAAATAAAGACATAAAATTAATAAAGAAAAGAGTAGAAAAAAAAATACAATCAATCTCTTGAATTGTAGTATTAATTTTCTCTTGAACTCCACCAAAATTGTGTCGTTTCATAAATTTTTCTATATTTATCTCTTTTTAGCTCTAAAAACTAACCAAAATTATGCTAATGGAGGCTAATTAGGGTTTATGGAGTGATTAGGGGCTTAAATAAAGCTCAGGTGTGATCTAGATGGTCCGATCAGCTTCAGATCAAGGGCTATGATCAAAACAAGCTAAATTGACAATTTTAGCCAATCATAGTGCGACACTTGGCATCAAAAATTCATTGGGTGAATCAGGGAGTGATGCATGGTAGGGGAAACCAGTCAAAGTCAATGCTCACCGAGTTAAAAACACATGGCACGACGTGATTCGTGGGAATGGATGGCATGACGCATGGGTGGAACGCGTAGATCAATAAGGTGGTGACATGTGGCATGGTGTATTGACCAATTTTTCAACTCGAATTAAATATCGTGCTGACACATATTGCGTGTTTTGTCTTCCTCACACACGGCGTGACGTGATTCACTTTCATGCTAACGTGGCATGCCACGTGGTAGCTTCTGATTGATCCTGCGTTAAAAATATATAAATATCCCAAAAAATAAAGAAAAAAAACAATTTCTAGTCTTGTATAAATAAAGGTCATCCTAGAAATAGTCCTTAATAGTTTTAAAGCACCTTTTTCTAGTCTTGGTATGAAGTGTTAGGTCGCAAAATACCAATGCAAGATAGTTTACAATATCAACATACCATAGGTTTGAATCTATTGAAAATAACTGTTCATCGGGAAAGGTTTCAGCTATATCTTCATTACTCTCACCTTTAAGAGAATTGAAGTCAGAAATCAACCTAGACAAATGATCAGCTACTAAGTTTTCACTAACTTTCTCATCCTTGATTTCAAGGTCAAATTCTTGTAAGAGTAAGACCCACATGATTAATCTTGGCTTGGCATTAGGTTTACTTAATAGATATCTTAAAGCAGCATAATCAGAATGCACAATTAATTTAGATCCTACTAAATATGACCTGAATTTGTCTAAAGAAAACACTAGAGCCAAAATTTCTTTTCAATGGTGGTATAATTCATTTGGGCGTCATTGAGTTTTTTGCTATCATAGTAGATGACATGCAAACGCTTATCCACTCTCTATCCCAAGACTACTTCGATAGCATAGCTGGAAACGTCACACATTATTTCAAAGGGTAAAGACTAGTTTGATACCATAATAATAGGGGTAGAGGTTAGTTTCTCTTTTATGGTATTAAAGGCAATAAGGTAGTTATCATTGAAATCAAAATAAACATCTTTTGATAACAGGTTATCATAAGGGATGACTTATTTTAGAGAAATCTTTAATAATTTGTGCATGTCCTAAGAAGCTTCCTATCCCCTTAAAAGATATAAGGAGGTAGTTTGGAAATCAATTCAACTTTTGTCTTATCACCTTCAAAACCATTGTTTGAAATTAAATGTCCTAGCATTATCCCTTGTTGAACCATAAAATCAATTTTCTCCCAACTAAGAGTTAGATTGCATTCAAAATATCTTTCTAAAACCAAAGTCAATTTATGTAAGCAATCATCAAATGAGTTTCCAAAGACAAAAATATCGTTCCTGAAAATCTCAATAAATTTTTCCACCATGTCCAAGAAGATAGACATCATGCATCTCTAAAACGTGGTGGGGCATTGCATAACCCAAATGGAATTATTTAAAAAGAGAATGTCCCAAAAGGATATGTAAATGTGGTCTTTTCTTGATCTTCTGGTGCTATGCGTACTTGATAATATCCAGAAAATCTATCTAGAAAACAGTAAAATTCATGCCCAACTAATCTTTCCAACATTTTATCAATGAATGGAAAAGGAATGTGATCCTTTTTAGTATATAAATTCTATTTTCTGAAATCTATACACATCCTCTATCGAGTGCTTATTCTAGTGGGTACTAATTCACTTTTGTCATTTTTAACAACTGTTATCCCATATTTATTAGGTACCATATGCATTGGACTAACCCACTTACTATCGGCAATAGAGTAGATAATTCCTTCTTCTAACAGTTTAAGATTTTCTTTCTTAACTACCCCTTTGCATGTTTGGGTTTAGTCTTCTTTGGGCCTCTCGTACGAATTTAGCACCATCCTCCAAGTTGATCTTATGCATACACATTGTAGGACTAATGCCTTTTATAATCTCGATACTCCAACCTATAGCTTTCTTAAACATCTTAAGCACTTTTATAAGTTCCTTTTCTTGGGATTTGGTCAAGGTTGAAGAAATTATCATTAGATAAGTTTCTCCTTCTCCCAAAAACACATATTTTATATGCTCAAGTAAGTCTTTGAGTTCAAGCTCAAGTGGATTGACCTCTTTACTAGATGGGGAATTGGGTAGATTTCAAAGTGTGCTAGATTTTGACATTAGTTCATCATTATCTAGTTGTTCAAGGTACTCCTTAGTTTCCTCATCTAAATATTTTTCAACCTCTTTGAGCTTGTCTTCTAATCTAGTTCGAGAAAAGGTGATTTGGACAAGATTATCCAAAGGTTCAACATCGAATATTTCATCGATGGCAGAAATAGAAGGAAAAGGTGAAACATCAAAAACTTTAAAATGAATAGTCTCCTAAGACTGTCATTTTCAAATTTCCATCTTGGACATCAATAATAGTCTTAGTAGTTTCCATAAATGGTCTACCAAGTAGTATTGTATGCTCTCTATCCAAGGTTGAATTTTCTTGAATATCTAGAACCATAAAGTCAACAGGTATTACTAGTTTGTCTACCTATACTAGCACATCCTCAACTATTCCCTTTAGATACTTAAGAGATCTATCTGCAAGTTGAAGGGACATAGTTATGGATTTTAAATCTCCTAAATTGAGTTGTAAGAATATATATAGGGCATCAAATTTATACAAGCACTTAAATCAAGAATTGCTTTAGCGACCTTCCTATCCCCCATAATTATGTTTATGATAAAACTTCCAACGTCTTTCAACTTAGGGAGAAGTTTATGCTGAAGTACAGTGCTAGAAATTTCTGATACTACTACTCACTCATTTAGTTCATACCTCTTTTTCTTAGTGGTCAACTCTTTGAAAAACTTAGCATAGGAGGGCACATTCATGATCACTAATAATAATGGAAATTTGATATTTACTTTAGAAAGCATATTAAAAAGATCATAGAATTGCTTAACTTTTTTGGATTCTTCTAGCTGGTGTAGAAAAGGAACTTGCATTTGGTGTGGCTCTATTGTCTTTTAAGTGTTAGGGATGTCAGATGACTCCCCAATGCGTTTTTCAAAAGGCTTGTCAAGTTTAACACTTGTCTCTCCTTTTTGCGAGATTAGAATATCACCTTCTTTGTTACATAAACTACAAGATAGATCTTTAGAGATTTCAGGTAAACTTGTATTGACTACCTTACCACTTTGAAGGGTTCTTACATCCTACGCTTATTTAGGTTGACTGGGAAACTTTCCCAGTTCTTTCCTTTGCATTTGTTTAGCTAGTTGCCCAACTTTAGATTCAATCATTTTAACCAAAGCCTCAATGGTGTTCAACCTTTAATTATTCATCAATTTATTTTCATGACTAACTTGAATAAAAGCATTCAAGTTATCCTCTAAGGTTGGCTTAAAATATTGATTTGGTGGGTGAGGGTGGTTTTTATTTGGCCTTAGTGTTTGACATTAGGTGTAGGCATGGTAATTGTTTTGTGTCTAATGATGGTTAGGGTGATTATAGGTGTTTGGATGATACCTTTGAAAGGATTTGACTTCCTCCATGGAATCCACACTAGAATCACAAGTATATAAACAATTATAAGCATCATTCCTAATTGAAAAACACACTTCACGTACCTCTTGACTTGTTATTTGGTGGGTAGTAAGAAGTTTCACTTGCTTAGTTAATTCAACAAGTTGCAAGGTCATCTCATTATCGAAGCCCACTTCATAAACTCCTACTCTCTTTCTAGTACTTCTTTGTTGGTAATTAGAACCCAATAGATCATAGAGATTATAGTTTTCATCTATAGTCTTTTCTCCCACAGCATTATCAACCATGTATTGATTCTATAGTGTCAATCCATCATAAAAGAATTAGTTCTATAGATGTAATGGAAAGCTATGAATAGGAGATTGAATGAAAAGGATTTTTAATCTTTCCCAAGCTTCATGAAAGGGCTTTTCATCCAATTGAGAAAATTTTGCTATCTTCATCCTTAGATCAGCAGTCTTTTGATGGGAATAGAACCTACCTATAAACTTTTCATAAATTGCCTCCCAAGTTGTTAGAGAACCCAACTGTAGAGTAATGAACCATGATCAAGCTTTATCCTTAAGGGTGTAAGAAATACACCTCATCCTAAGTTGATCTTCATTAATTCCATATAGTGGAAAGGTTTGGACAATAGCATAGAATTCTCTAATGAAATGCAAAAGGTCTTCAGTAGGGACACCGTAAAAGAAAGACAACAAAAAATAATGAATCTTTTTCAATTCATAGTTCCTTGCAACCTTTTGCAATTATGTGCCGAAAGTTACATTGTCAATGATTGGTTTTGCATATTACTTCATCATTTTCCGCCTATCTTCAGCATCTCCCATGGCTATTTGTAGTTGAAATTGATCCTCATCCTCTTATGTATCAACCTTTAGCTCCAAAAACATAGTAGAACTCTCTAAGAAATATTTCTCACTAGACAAAATGTATAGGGTTAATGAAGAAAGACACAAGGAACCTAATTTTTATTTTTTATTTTAGAGTGAAAATCTAAATTAATTAATTAATTTCAGTGAAAATCTAAGTTAATTAAATTTTTTTTATGCCAAATTTAAAGAATAGACACAATTTTTGAAACAAACAAATTTCTATTATTTCATTTGAATTTTATTACACGCATTTTTAAAATAAAAATAAAACAAAATAAACTAAAAGAAAGGAAAATACAATAATGGATGACCTCCTACTTAGGACTAAAATTTATCGTCTTCTAGTAAGACGTTGCTTGGAAATTGCAAAATGATAAACTCAATGTCTCCTCTTCATTGAATTTATTTGATTCAATTTGACCATTTAGTTAGTCTTTTCTTTGTTTTTGCAAATGCTCAGGTAACTGTTCCACCTGGACTTCCTCCTTTTTGATAGAAGCTTCCACATATTCCAACTGTTGATTGGTTTTAGACTAGTTATCTTTGAAAACTTGAGTAAAGAATTCAAGTTGTCCTCCAGGGTTGGTTTACTGGAAATGCTTCTTGGAATGGGTTATTGAAATTGTTGGTCTGGCTTATTTAAGCTATGGGCGAAAGGAGGGTTTTTTTTCCTCTAGGAGAAGCTGGGATGATTTCTCCACCCAAGATTATAGGTATTTCAATTTGGGTCGAATCTTGGTCTATATTGATATGCTCACAAAACATTAACCTATTCAGGTCTAACTGGTGCTTCTCTTTGATATAAACCTGGTGCTTCTCTTTGATATGGATAGGCTTTAATACCATGTCCTATGTTGCTACGCAAATCATAATGTTCATTGTTTGTGTTGGTTTGCATAGTGAGAAGACCAACTTGCTTGGTCAATTGAACAAGTTGTTGTTGAACTTCATTGTTGGACTCAATTTCATGAACTCTAACTTTTCTCACTCGTGAGATTTTCTATTGGGAATTAGCACCCAACATCTCAAAGAGGTTTTACTTCTCTAAGGTTTTCTTTTCTTCCATTTCTCCTCTGACAGCATTGTCGACAATGAACTGGCATTGCTGCATAAGTCCATCGTAAAAGAATTAGTTCTACAGTTGCAAGGAAAAGTTGTGATTGAGGCATTGAGTGAGGAACAATTTGAACCAATCCCAAGCTTCATGGAATGGTTCTTCTTCCATCTGAGCTTGAAATGGCTCTCAACTCTAATGTTTTTTGGTGGGAATAGAATTTTCTCATGAATTTGTTGTAAATGTCCTCCCATGTCATCAGAAAACCTAGGAGGAGTGACATCAACCAAGCTTTGACCTTGTCCTTCAAGGTGTAGGGGAAACATATCATTCTAAGTTGATCCTTGTTTATAATACTAAGAGGGAAGGTTTGGACTGTGGCATAGAAGTTCCTAATAAAGGAAAGAGAATCTTCATTAGGCAGCCCATAGAAAGAAGGAAGCATAGAAAAATGAATATTTTTTAGTTCATAATTCTGAGCAGCCTCACCCAACTGGATAACAACAGTTTCCATGCCAATTACTAGCCTTACAAACTCCTTTATGGTGATTTCCCTAACATGTGAGTTTTCTCCCATTTATTTTGGTTATGGTAGATTATTAAGGCTTGGTTTTGTGTTTGGCTCAAAAATAGGTTGATGGTTAGAATCATGTCTTGAGGAAAGTTGATTAAATTTATGAATATTATCTATGTATGGTGTAAGAGGGTTTCTTAAGGATCTCCTACCGTGCATAGACTATTGAAAGCGTAAATTTAAAACACTTGTCAAGAAAAAGAATAATAAAATAACCATGGAAACATTTAGAGAAATTTTATATAGTATTTAATACAAAAAATACTAAACAAACAAATTAATTCCTAAGTTAAATAACATAATCGGTATTAACCAAGAGTACTCCCAGGAAAAAATGGTCGGGAAAAGCCTCCTAGACATAACAATGTTCCCAAGAAAGACTAGTGGCACAAAGGCTTCCAAGAAGTAGTCTTCTCTTAGATCTTTACTTTTCATGCAATTACACAATTATTTTTTTTATGAACTAAATATTCAAATCTAATATATCTTTTTTTTAAATAAAATAAAGTAAAAACTCTTTTATTAAAATTAAAATTAAAATTTTATTTGATTATTTTTTCATTTTTTTATTTTTCAATTTTTTTTAAATAAAGTTAATTTTTTAAAAAACAATTTAAAAACAAAATTTTGAAGATATAAAAAATCACAATTATTTTACAACACAAAATGCTTTCAAAATTTTGATAAATAATTTAAAAATGTTATTCATTCCCCAACAATGGTGCCAAAAACTTGATGAGTAGAACTAGAATTAGATTAGCAATAGTGATCTTACAAATACTTGGGTTTTATATTTGTAAAACTCTCGCAAGTGCACGAATCATTCCATAGAAAATGATAAGTATACTCTCAAGGTCGATCTAAAGATATATATATATATATATATGTGGTTTTTAATTTATAATTCAAGCTCTTAAAAATTAAATTAAATCCTAAACATCCTATCACAATATTTTGGTTTTTATGTTTTTTAATCTAATAACATAAAAATAAACATATATATGGATTCAATAAAAATTTATGCAAATTTTTATTATTTAAAAACAGTGTAATATTTATGAATACAATAATTAAGTTAATTATGTTTGCTCATATTATTTAAATTATTAAAGGTATAAATTGATATTTATTGATTATCTCTTTTTTATATAAATACCACATGTGATGGGGCTAGATATTCTTTGCTAATTAAACAAATAAATTAACACCTATGGGTGAGGTCGATAATTAATTTGGTTAATTAAATTAATTTTTTTTCTAATAGATTGAAAATGAACCATTTAAATGCTACCTTTGGTGGGGTTAGACATTTTAAATTTTATTCAAAGTAACCAAATTAAACCTATGAATTTAACTATCTGAGTACTAACTTTCAAGTTTTAAAACCATAATATGTTGTCAATACATTTTCAAATAATAGTTCTTACAAAAAGTTTTGAAATAGAGCTTCACTCTAACTACCGGGCTAGGTTGCCCACAAATAAAAAAGCACTACTTTAAATTAGACGAGAAAATTAAACCTTAAAATCTAATTTTGAGAATTAAGTTTGTAATGAAAAATAATATATTTATGTCTAACATCCATAATATAAAATCTTGAATAAAAAAATCAATTTATATTTTAGAAATGTTTTACCTATTTAATGTTTCGTAAGCATAACAATGTTATTATTATATCATATTTACAATCAATTTGTCATGTTAAATTTAATCAGAGACAAATTAAATATAACATATAAGAATAATACATAAAAATAACTGTAAAGAATTCATTTTAAAACTATACCTCAAAAGAATCCTTATTGAACCTTGCTGTTAATTTCGTTGCTAGAAATCCTCCAAACGAATTTGCATTTCTGTTTATTGAATCAAAAAATTAAAAATCTATAAAAGTATGGCTAGTTCTTCTCAAAAAGAGAACTTTAAAACTAAAAAAAACTAAGTATAACTTTCTAGAGAGAAAAAGAGTTGAGAAAATTGTTTCTTAAGGTGTATTTTTTACAATGGGGGATAGGGGCTTTTAATAGGTGAGGAAAAGGCAAAAGAGTAAAAATATCTTAAAAATGATGATAAACGCAAATTGGATAGGCTGGTATGCATGTGAGGCACAAAATCACGCTACTAGAAGGGATTCGTGAGCGAAAATGCCTTGACACGAGTGGTATTTGCAGAGTGGATGGGTGCTGATGCAAACACTAACTTGCGTAGAATTTTGGCCTGATGTGTATGCAGCTACGGGCAGAATTGTGATGTGAATGGGCACAGTTGTGTGTGGACTTATGGTATGGCATAATTTCGTACATTCTTTCGGTGTGACTACGAGCGTTGTTCCAGTGTGATGCACATGGTTGGGCAGTTTTGTCCATTTTTTCCATTTTTCCATTTTTTTGAAATTTTCTCATTTTTTTCTCCATATTTTTGATGTATTGCCTCCAGTATTATTCTTCAAGTTTTTAAATTATTTTTTTAAGCGAAAAAACCTGAAAAAAAATAAAAATATCCATGATCTGAAAAGATAAATTTATATACAACATGATAAAATCATATAAATATAAATCTTTATAATCAATTAAAATACATTAAAGCATTATAATTTTAGTGTTTTTTAAGAACTCATCACGAAGGCACCAAACATGAAAATGACAACAATACCCCTTTCATTAATGGATCCATTTGTCAAACTTGGTTAACCTTATCTTCTTATAGTCATTTTGGACTAAATTTTCATATTTAAAAAGAGCATGACTTCTAGTGTACACCTGAAATATATAATATTTATGTGTATCTTTCTTAAAGCTAAGATACAAGTCAATACCCAACCCGTTTTGATTGTTTTTGAAGAAAATGACATAAAGGAATAAAAGTGAACTTTATAAGAGTTATGAGATATATGTTATCATAGAATATTCCTTAAAATTATCCTACAAGTTAATTAGACATGTCATGAATGAAAATTATCCGCTTAAGTACTGTTGATACTTATTTTTGTCAATATCTATGATTGGGTGCACCTTTCCTTCCTTTGGATCTAAAAACATAGAACACACTATTAGGACCTTGGGCCACCATTAGAAGTGATGGCCTCTAGTCTTCTGATGCTTAAATAAGTAAGAGTAGTGAAAAGAAGTAGGGGACTAGTGGTTCTCATTGTAATGTAAAGAGATGCTAAGAGATTTAGAGAGAGTATAGATTCAAATATTTGTCTCTTATAAGGAAATATTCATTTTTATGTTATGTTTGAGAGACATATATGGTGAATTCATATAGAAGAAAATATATCTATCGATGACCCTTATCCATAGCAATAGACTTATCTTAATATCAAAGTTATACCTCTTTAATTATCTTATTGTCAGATAATTAAGATATTATATGTTAGTTTCTTATCTTGTTCGATACTTATCTGATATTGATGTTTATCTACTAACTCAACACTTATTAGGTTGGCCTGTGAGTTATCTACTAAATGGGACCACCTATATTGTGCTACATAGTGTGAACTAATTTGTACCCAACTTCAACCCATTAACTTGCTAAGCATGGATGATATATGGGTTAGGAGGTCTATTTTCCATTCTATCATCACTTAGGTTAATGACCTCCTGAACCTTACTAGTGGCATCGAATCCACCCTTGTATGGTCATTACTTTCTTGTATGAAAAATTTCTTATTTGACCCAAGCACTCAAAACGTGCTTGGTGGTGTTTTATTATTGGTGGATTTTATGAATTCTTGATTGAACTCCCAATTAGGGATTTATATCAATGTAAAAACCACCACTTAAGGGGTTCACTTTCCCATTTTCAGGAGGGAATAGATAGATTTAAATTTATGGACTTAGTGAGCCCATGGGCTACCCAAGAGCTTGAAATTTTTCGTTAGGGGATTGAGCATGTATGGATCATAATGGATGGGTTGAGGTGGTCATTATGTGGAAGGCCAATGAAGGAGTGGATGACTATGATCTGACTTCCATAGTGTGGCCATTCATGGTATGTTTGTTCATGGTATGGCAACTCATGGCATGTTTGGCTATGTTCTATCCACTTATGGTATGTTTTTTCATGGTTTAGCCACTTGTGGTGCATCTAGCCATGGTCTAGCCATTTATGGTGTGTCTAGCTTGGTCTGATCTTCTATGGCATCTCTGGCTTAGGTGCAAGCATCGGTGGTCATATGCACGTTAAATTGAGTGATGGTCTTAAATAATCCCAACAACATGATTATGTATGTAATAGTGGTTCTAAAATTCTTACAGGTTTTGTCAATAACATAACTACCCATTTTTGGGAGGACTACATAAGTATGGGGGTTCTAATACTTTTCTTGTAGATATTCTCACTATTTAACACTTAGGCTTTTCTTTGTTGTAATTTGTTTTCTATCTTGTGCACTTTTTTTCCTTTGTTAGAGTGAAGTGTCATGAATACATAGAGGTATGAAATTTTTAAGGGGCCCACATAGTAGGGTATCATGTTATTATTAGCTCATGTTCAAGTAGGACTAATATCCTAGTCTACTAAATAAGTTATATGCTTGACTAATACCCAAACTTCATCTAGAATGTAGATATGTGTTTTAAAACTTTAGGAATGTACCTGATAAGGGAGGACACATAGCCATGCATCATTGGAGGTGTCCATTCTTTAAGAGGATATATGATGTGGCATTACTAAGACAATTAGTGGATAGGACGTCATAGCCCATTAGATAAAAGTTTGTGCTCAATGAAAGTCTATGCTTCACAACTTTACATTTAGTTGTTGAGATGGAAGAAGTCTTGGAACTTTATGTGCATCAAAATTTGTATTTCCTAGTTAAGTTAGTTACTAATATTTGCACCCTATAATAGCCACACTAAACAGAGACACCCCTATGGGCCATGATAGTAATTTTGTCCCTTTACTTATGTATTTTTGGAATACTTAACATTGTTTATGGATGGTATAGGCTTGTGACCTATTGAGTTGGGTGCTTCTATTATGGATTCATCAAGGTCATTTCCTATTTTACATTTTAAAAGCAATGGATCTTGTGAACTATGACATACCTTGCAAGGTTTCCATGGCCCAAAAATTTACCATAAGCTTGAATCATGATATTAAAGTTCAAGTCTTTATATATATGCCATATTTCTCTGCTATTTTTGTACATTTGAATCATGTTCTTTTGATTATGTAATTATGTTTTATCCATAGACTTTATTTATTTTTATCTTTCAGTAGTAACTCCTTGGCGAGGTCTATCTATGTTTTCTTCTGTATCGAGATGGTGGGCACTCTTTAAGCCTATTCCTTATTAGGCATTATGGTCTATTGTGTTGGTACACAATGGTGCGTACCTATTAGGAAGTACATCCAAAGTGATCCAAATAGCTACAAGTTCATACATGTATGCCATGTTTAGCCATGTGCATTATGTATGACCATATATGCCAAATCATACCATATACATCATGTCCAAACACATATGCCATGTCTAGATATATGCACCATGTTTGACCATAGATTCCATGTTCAACTATGGGAGGAATGTCCAACCATATGTGTCATGTCCAATCACATATGCTACCTTTGGTTATATTCCATTCAATTAGTCTTATATCAGCCCTATTTTTCATATGTCCATCATCTTATCTAACCATTTTTTGGTTGACCATTTTCCCATTAGGCTTGTGTTTAGATTTTTTCATGTTCATGCCACTTTTTTTTATTTTTTCTAAGTTACGGTGGTTTGTTTGAAATAGGATTTTCCTGGTATACCTTCCCCCTACTTGGTATGCTTGAGTTTATCAAGTCATCCAACCATTTGGTTTTGAGACATAGAAATTTGTTGTCATCCTTGGTATATTATTACCTAATTTCATAAGTTTCATTGTAATCTATTCATTCCTAGAATTTTTTATAAATGGTAGGGTTGGAGACTTAAGGTTTCCAACATGAACAAATTAAGTTTGCATGGATGGGATGCAGAAGTTGTAGCAACTTCTAAACTCCAGGCATAGTTACTGCCTATTCATAGGTCAATTAAGGCTCATCATCAATATCTATCATCCCAAGAGATATAGAGCCTCTTAAGCTACTTATTGCATTGGTTTTGTTATGGATTGTAGAGCCTATACTTAAGGTACATCCTACCTTTGACCATATAATGGAGACCAAGGTGTTGATCAAGTTGATGTTACCAAATATTCTCGAGATCCTTTGCAAGGAATTGGCGATCCAATGACTAGGGATAGATTTGGAATATCAAGTTAGGTGCAAGGATTAATTTAGGAAATAATTTAGGTTTTAGATAATTGTGGGCCTACAAGTAAGACAAGGTTTCCTACCTATACTTTTTCAGTCATGTCCTATGGATTTTCAAATTTTTTGTACTTAAAACTAGGGACATGCTTGTGGGTTTTAGATAACCCATATCTAGGTACAAATCAAATAATTAAAGGCATCAAAACACAATTGTACCTAGATCAAACAAAACAACTAACTCCTTAGATTGTAATTAAAACTTTAAAATTTTGGAGATAGTTTTAGAATTTTTTTTAAGTATAATATCTAAGTTAAAATGACATAATCAAAATTAACCAAGAGTGCTCCCAGGAAAGAATGGTGGTCCAAAGGCTCCTTAAGAACCATTCTCCTAGACAAAACAACGTTCCCAGGAAAGACTAGTGGCACAAAGGCTTCAAAAATCTAGTCTCCTAGACATAACTCCCTTAGATCTTTACTTTTCATGCTATTAAAATTAGGTTAACTAAACAAATCAATTAACACCTATGGGTGGGGTTGATAACTAATTTGGTTAATTAAATTAATTCCTTTTTCTAAGAGATTGAAAATAAACCATTTGAATGTCACTTTTGGTGGGGTTAGACAGTTTAAACTTTATTCAAGGTGTTCAAATTAAACCTAAGAATTTAATTATCTTAGTACTAACTTTCAAGTTTTAAAACTACTACTGAAAACATATTGTCAATACATTTTCAGATAATAATTCTTATAAAAACTTTTGAAATAGAGTTTCACTCTAACTATCAGGCGATTTTACCAACAAATAAAAGAGCACTATTCTAAATCAGACCAGATAATTAAACCTTAAATTCTAATTTTCAGATTTAAGTTTGTAATGAAAAATAATATATTTCTCTCTAACATTCTTCATATAAAATCTTGAATAAAAATAAAATCAATTCATTTTAGAGATTTTTACCTATTTAATATTTCACAAGCATAACAATGTAATTATTATATCATGTTTACAAACAACCAACAAAGTTAAATTTAATCACAGACAAATTAAATATAACATATAAGAATAAAGCATAAAAAATAACTTTAAGAAAATAAAATCCTTATAGTACTTTGATGTTATTCCTTTTGCTGGAAAACCTTCAAATGGAATTTGCACTTCCATTTATTCAATCAAAAAGCAAATAAATTACAAAAACATAATTACCTCTTCTCAAAAAGAGAATAACTCTAAAACTAAGAAAAACTAACTAAGAAAAACTAAAAACTAAGAAATGGATAGAAAGAAAGAGAAGAGAATAGAGGTATTTATAGGTGAAGAAGGGAAGAAAAAGTGGGTGAAAAAATGATTAAAAATGGTGGAAATGTGGAGTAGTGAATGATGATATCATTGTTGATGTCATGTTGACATGGGCACGGCGACGTGCAGATGGACGCAGTAGTGCGCACGGACTGGGAAATACGGTGCGCGCTAAGAAGGCGTTGATGGGCGTGCGTACGCACGAACTGGATGATTTGTGCACGTTTTTTGGAATGGTTGGGCGCGCTGTGTGCGTTGGTCGGCACTACTGGGCGGCTGCGTGCGAGATTTCCTCCTTTTTGACCCATTTTGTCCAATTTTTCCATATTTGTTGACCTTTTTTCATTTAATTTTATGAATATATTTGCAATATATTGCCTCCGGTATTTTTCTTTGATTCTTTAAGTTACTTTTTTAAGCGAAAATATCAGAAAAACAATAAAATTACCCGGGATTCCGAAAAGATAGATTTATATAAATATATGATAAAATCATATAAATATATATATTTTTAATCAATTAACGTGCATAAAATCATGGTAATTTTAGTACTTTTTGAGCACTAATCATCAATCAACGTTCCATCAATACAAGGATATGCAAGGTATTTGACAAGTTTATTCTTGTATATGTTACACATTATATCAATTAATACACTCGTGAAATCAACTTATATGAGCATGCTAATTAATTAAATTGTAGAACGAATTTCATAATTCTATTTTTTACATCCCTCTCTACTAATATAAATATACACTTAGCTAAAGATCAATAAGAACTTTACATGGTTGTAATGTAAGGCTTAGGTGAGGGTCGATAAATGAAGACAATTGGGCTCTTTTCACACCTTAGCTTTCGTTTTATTCATTATGTAATTTTTAACTACAATTGAGCTTTTAATTAGTATTTTAGCTCATCCTATCTTTCCATTCTTTTCATATTCTTTCATTTCACATCTTTTTGTATAACTTCACAACCATCTCAAACTTATTTTCTTTTTCTTTATAGTGATAATTATGTTGTGATGTTTTTTTAATATAAGGTGCATTACATTTCACCTTACACTATGGCATAACACAATTTCATTTTTTTTTATTTTCATACAAACTAAAGGTGCAAGGGTAAAGGTAATGCTTATTGGTTAGGCATAAAATGTGGCTTAAAGATATGAAAGGTTCTTAATTGGGTTTATATGGGTGACTAAAGATATTAACAATGGTTAGCTTGAAAAGCTCAATCGATTGAAATAAGGCATAAATAATTTCTTTTGCTAAATATTATTTAGAATTTGTCCTAAAGGGATGATCAAGTAGATTCTAAAACATGGTAGATCTCATCAACTTGTATAACTCACCACAAATTTTCTCTCAATAAGCACAACAAAATCAATCATAAAGATATGCATAAAAATTTGAATTAATCAATCAAAACTAGCAAGCAAATCACATAATTAATGTAAGTATCTTAACGAGTGTGTTACATTCCATATCCTAGTCATGATAACATTTTTTATCATTGGGTTCATACGTTTCGTATCAACCATGCATGCATTTCTTTTCCATGTATTTACCAATTTCTACCCAAATCATGATTAAAAATATCCTAAAAATTGAAAATGTGTACTAAACACTAAAGTAGAGAAAGAAATCCCCTCCCCTAAACTTAAATTGCACATTGTCCTCAATGTGCACATATTAATATGAAAGAGTAAAAGGACAAAAAATTCCCTTAGTCTTGGCACACCACATCTATCTTTGAAAGTGCTCAATCTCATTGCACCATTGCTCTCCACATGTATTTACCTGCAAAACAAACACAACAAAAATATAAGTAAAATAATGTTTGGTTGCTTCCTAACCAGTGCCATGTTTAACATCTTGGACTAGACGATCATATCAACTCTTAAGGTATATCCCTCTGTGTCCATTTACTATTAAGTTTGCCCAGAAATAGTTTGAGTCTTGAATTGATCAATAATACTTTATGTTCTGGTTTAATAACTCCATTCTCAATTCTCTTATTAGGCCATTTTTTTTTCCTTTTGTACTTTTTTGGCATTCTTATAAGCACTCCATCTTAGCTCATCATATTTACCTTTCTATTATGTTTTCTCGAAAATAGTTTGAGTCTTGAATTATTAAATAATACTTTATGTTTTCATTTAAAAACATTATTTTCAATTCTCTTATTATGCCATATTTTTGTTTTCGTTTTATACTTTTTGGCATTATTATAAGCACTCCACCATAGCTCATCTAATTTATGTATTTGCAGTATCCTTTTCACCTCTCTATTAGACTTTTCACCTTTCCCACTTAACAGGGAATGGTAGGATAAAAGTATGAGGTCTAACCTTGGTGCCCTTAAATAGTGGTTCAATCATAAATCCTATCTCAAAAATCTCTATAACCATATTAGGTATACATATGGGAGGTGTAGCCTCCAAATAGTTCGTACAATCAACAATATCAATAATAGATTCCATATTTTCAAAATTAAAATATATTGAGTTGTTTCTTGGTGAGTTTACTTCTTTGTTCACAACATTATGGGTAAAAGTCTTAAGTGTAAGCAACTTAATAGATTTTTTTAAAGTTATCATCATGATTAGTAACATCTATCCAAAATCATTCATTAACTTTATCAATATCAGGGGGTTCAGATGCTTTAAAAACTTTAAATGTTACTTGTTCACCTTGCACTCTCATTTTAAGCTCACATTTTCATACATCAATAAGTACTCTTCTGATTTCTAAGAATGGATGACCAAGTATGATAGAAATGTTACAGTCCTCTCATATGTCTAGTACAATGAAATCCACTGGACATCATGTGCAACTTCTTGAAAACATCCATACATTTTGAAAATTGTGTATCCAACTTTTTCTTTTGCAGTCTTTGACGGAAGGGAATAATGGGTTTGTAAAGGTTGAATTTTTTGGATAAATTATTTCCTTTCCAATGCTCTATTTATCCACTTATTCCTCCTCATCCTATTGAGTTTCTTGCTCCTCCTCATCCTTTTGAGTCACATGTTCCTTACCTTCTCTTCTTGGGTTTATAATTATGTCACTTGGAAGGTTACCTTGAAGCCTTTAACTTATGGCTTTGGAAAGTTCCTCATTTAGGTCTCTAAATTCTAAATTGAAGCCTATTGAGTGGACAATTTTGTATTTATTGACTAGATGAAGTCTTTCATCATTCCTATTAAAGCATTTGTATTGTCCTCAATAAGTGGCTTCTTCTTTTGGGCTTGTAATTGTTGTGGCTATTAAAAACTAGGCAGTGGAAAATATTAATGGTTGAATTGATTACCACCTTGATTATTGTTATTACTCTAAGAGAAATTTGGATATTGTCTCCATCCTGGGTTATATGTGTTCAAGTATAGATTATTGTTTTGATTCACATTACCCACAAAGTTATAAATGTTATGATTTTTATTTAAAATTTGAAAATCTTTAAGTTATTAATTAACAACTTTGGATATTTTTAAATTTTAAATTTTCAAAATATATATATATATAAGTGAAAATTAATTTTAAATAAAACTAAAAAATTTATTTAATAAAAAAATATTTTTTTAATTTAATTTGCTTTTATTTTATTTTTAATTTAAGTATCTTTTCTTTTATTTATTTACTTTCTTCTATTTTATTATTTTAATTATTTATCTTTAGTATTTTTGTGTACAAACGTGAAATATATTTGATATAATTATTGTGTAAATTATACCATAATTTCTTATATCATAAACTTTTTGTATTGTTTGTAACATGTATATTTATTTTATCACTTTATTATTTTACTTAATAGGTGATTTTAAATTTTGTGTTAATAAATTTATTCGAGGTAGGAGGTACTCAAGGTACCCTTTCACACCTTACAAAAATAATATTGATAGACCTAATAGAATGTCAAGAAGGTGGACTTTAAGATCCCACCAGTTTTATTTGAAAAAACTTTTGAACCAAACCTTGACCCTACACTTAAACCAACAAATACAAGGGATAATCCACAAAGTAGGAAAACCACTATGAAGGAGTATGAAGGTTCAGTCATTCGCACTAATATTGCCTTAATCCAACTAGGTGAGGCGGCTCAAAATTATGAATTGAGAAATATTCATTTTTCTATGTTACCTACTTTCAGTGGACAACCTAATGAGGACACACTATCTTTCATTAGGGAGTTCTACTCTGGTTCACACTAAGGACCAATGGAGAATGTAGTGTTTCCCTTACACCGTTAAATATAGAGCCAAGGCTTGGCTAATGTCACCCCCCTAGGTTCTATGATGACTTGGGAGGATGTTTACAATAAATTTATAGAAAATTCTATTCCCACCAAAAAAAACATTAGAGTTGAGAGTAAATATTGTTACTTTCTCTCAGATAGAGTAAGAAATTTTCCATGAAGCTTGGGATAAGTTCAAACTCTTCCTCACTCAATGCCTGATAAGCAAAACTGGCATCGCCGATGCTGCCAATACTTTGGTTTTATATTTATAAAACTTTCGCAAGTGCACAAATCATTTCGTAGAAAATGATAAGTATACTCCCAAGGTCGATCCAAGGAAGGAATATATGTGGTTTTTAATTTATTATTCAAACTTTTAAAAATGAAATTAAATCACAAACATCCTCTCACGATATTTGGGTTTTTGTGTTTCTAATCTAATAACATAAAAATAAACATAGATACAGATTCAATAAATATTGGTGCAAATTTTATCATTTATAATAGTAGAGTATTTATGGATATAATAACTAAGTAATTATGCTTGCTCATATTATTTAGGTTATTAAGGATATAAATTGATATTTATTAAGTCTCTTTTTTTATATGAATACACCTTTGGTGGGGTTAGATATTCTTTGTTAACTCAACAAATCAATTAACACCTATGAGTGGGGTTGATAACTAATTTGGTTAATTAAATTAATTTCTTTTTCTAAGAGATTGAAAATGAACCATTTAAATGCAACCTTTGGTGGGGTTAGATAGTTTAAACTTTATTCAAGGTGTCCAAATTAAACCTAAGAATTTAGTTATCCGAGTACTAACTTTCAAGCTTTAAAACCACTACTGAAAACATGTTGTTAATACATTTATTCGAGGTAGGAGGTACTCAAGGTACCCTTTCACACCTTACAAAAATAATATTGATAGACCTAATAGAATGTCAAGAAGGTGGACTTTAAGATCCCACCAGTTTTATTTGAAAAAACTTTTGAACCAAACCTTGACCCTACACTTAAACCAACAAATACAAGGGATAATCCACAAAGTAGGAAAACCACTATGAAGGAGTATGAAGGTTCAGTGATTCGCACTAATATTGCCTTAATCCAACTAGGTGAGGCGGCTCAAAATTATGAATTGAGAAATATTCATTTTTCTATGTTACCTACTTTCAGTGGACAACCTAATGAGGACACACTATCTTTCATTAGGGAGTTCTACTCTGGTTCACACTAAGGACCAATGGAGAATGTAGTGTTTCCCTTACACCGTTAAATATAGAGCCAAGGCTTGGCTAATGTCACCCCCCTAGGTTCTATGATGACTTGGGAGGATGTTTACAATAAATTTATAGAAAATTCTATTCCCACCAAAAAAAACATTAGAGTTGAGAGTAAATATTGTTACTTTCTCTCAGATAGAGTAAGAAATTTTCCATGAAGCTTGGGATAAGTTCAAACTCTTCCTCACTCAATGCCTGATAAGCAAAACTGGCATCGCCGATGCTGCCAATACTTTGGTTTTATATTTATAAAACTTTCGCAAGTGCACAAATCATTTCGTAGAAAATGATAAGTATACTCCCAAGGTCGATCCAAGGAAGGAATATATGTGGTTTTTAATTTATTATTCAAACTTTTAAAAATGAAATTAAATCACAAACATCCTCTCACGATATTTGGGTTTTTGTGTTTCTAATCTAATAACATAAAAATAAACATAGATACAGATTCAATAAATATTGGTGCAAATTTTATCATTTATAATAGTAGAGTATTTATGGATATAATAACTAAGTAATTATGCTTGCTCATATTATTTAGGTTATTAAGGATATAAATTGATATTTATTAAGTCTCTTTTTTTATATGAATACACCTTTGGTGGGGTTAGATATTCTTTGTTAACTCAACAAATCAATTAACACCTATGAGTGGGGTTGATAACTAATTTGGTTAATTAAATTAATTTCTTTTTCTAAGAGATTGAAAATGAACCATTTAAATGCAACCTTTGGTGGGGTTAGATAGTTTAAACTTTATTCAAGGTGTCCAAATTAAACCTAAGAATTTAGTTATCCGAGTACTAACTTTCAAGCTTTAAAACCACTACTGAAAACATGTTGTCAATACATTTTTAGATAATAATTCTTATAAAAACTTTTGAAAGCTTCACTCTAACTATCAGGCGATTGTACCAACAAATAAAAGAGCACTATTCTAAATCAGACCAGATAATTAAACCTTAAATTCTAATTTTCATATTTAAGTTTGTAATGAAAAATAATATATTTCTCTCTAACATTCTTCATATAAAATCTTGAATAAAAATAAAATCAATTCATTTTAGAGATTTTTACCTATTTAATATTTCACAAGCATAACAACGTAATTATTATATCATGTTTACAAACAGCCAACAAAGTTAAATTTAATCACAGACAAATTAAATATAACATATAAGAATAAAGCATAAAAAATAACTTTAAGAAAATAAAATCCTTATACTACTTTGATGTTATTCCTTTTGCTGGAAAACCTTCAAACGGAATTTGCACTTCCATTTATTGAATCAAAAAGAAAATAAATTACAAAAACATAATTAGTTCTTCTCAAAAAGAGAAGAACTCTAAAACTAAGAAAAACTAACTAAGAAAAGGTAAAAACTAAAACAAACTAAGAAAGGAGAGACAGAAATAGAGAATAAGATGTGTTTTTAGGTGTGATTTGAAGTGAAGAGAATGGGGGTATTTATAGGTGAGGAGAGGAAGAAAAATTGGGTGGAAAAATGATTAAAATTTGAGAAAACACGGAGTAGTGAATGATGACATCATACTACTGACGTCATGGTGATGTGCGCGTGGGGACTGGGCGGAGATGAACGCTGGAACGCGCGAACTGGATGCTGATGGCGCAGGCACGCGCGGACTAGGCGTACTGCACGTGCGGGTTGGGTATTGTGCTGGCACCGCGTGCGCGTTCCTCGGCACGGCTGGGTGGCTGCGTGCACAATTTTCTCCTTTTTGACCCATTTTGACCAATTTTTCCATATTTGTTGACCTTTCCTCATTTAATTTATGAATATATTTGCGATGTATTACCTCCAGTATTTTTATTTGAGTCTTTAAGTTACATTTTTAAGTGAAAATACCTTGAAAACAATAAAAATACCCTTGATTCCGAAAAGACAGATTTATATAAATATATGATAAAATCATATAAATATATATATATTTTTAATCAATTAATGTGCATAAAATCATAGTAATTTTAGTACTTTTTGAGCACTCATCAATGCCCCCGTAACAACTATCCTATATAGCTGTAGAACCAATTTTTCTATGATGGTTGATACAATAATGTCATCCCATCATTGATACACTACTGGAGGAATGATGGGACAAAAACTACCTTAGAAACTTACAATTTCTGTGAAATGTTGGGTGCACTTCCCAACAAAAGAGCTCCCGAGTGAGGAGAGCCAAAGTCCATGAAATAGACTCTAGTACTAAAGTATAAATGTAGCTTGCATAACTGACCGAGCAAGTTATGCTTCTTACCACACACATCACAACCACTAAAGAACAATATGGTTTGTGTAGTACTTTGGGACACAGTGTTGTTGCATGTCCCTATCAAGGAGAAGTAAATGTTAGGCCTGAGTAGGTCAATGTATTAGGAGAATACCAACCAAGACCCAAGTATGATCCCAATTCAAATATCTACAACTCAAGTTAGAGGAATCATCCCAATTTCTCCTTGAGGTAGAATAATCCTCCATTCTCCCAAAGCACAAACCAACAAGGCCTGCAATTCCACCAACAAGTGCCCAAGAATCCTCCCAACAAGCCAACTATAAAGGATAAATTGAATGCATTCATTCAAGTGAGTAGAGACAACAATCAAGAACAAATCAAAGGTTAAAATTTGTGGACGCTTTTATCAAAAAGGTGGAGGTACAAATGAGGCATCTAACCGAGCACTTGTAGAAACAAGGCAAAGAATAGTTACTAGGTCAAAAAATAATAGAACTCAATAATTAATGTGGAAATATTGAGTTTACAAAATGATAAAATTCCCCAAGCAACAACTCACTAAAGACGATAAATATAGTCTTGGATGAGAGATAACCCATTATCTTATTATTGCTTTAATTTAATTTAACTTATTTCACAAATAATTGTTTTTATTTTAGGTATATATTTTTGTGATCATTTTGTTATTATTTTAGTTTTAGAATGATATTAAATAAGATAGAGAAAGGGGAATAACTTTAAAGTTAGTATAAAAGGCAAAGGTTCGCATCGCATCACACTTTTATTATGCACTACGACCCGCGTACTTATTCTAGTCAAAAACACCTCCCATACGTGATTCACACTCAAATTTCTCTCATTTTCTATCATCTTTTTCACAAACCCTATATTTTATCTTCTCCTAAACACCTAAATTCCTAAAAAATTACATTTTTCTTCCATAGTCTTTCAAAACTTTTCACAAAAATCTCATCGCTCCCCATTTTTTACTCATTCTATAATGAAATTTTGAAAAACCATCAAGAATATTAAGAAATATTCATTATCTTTATAAAAGGTGTTCTTCATTTTCATCATCCACAACAACACAAGTAATTATTTATAAATTTTTAGACTTTAAGTATTAAAGTTAAATTCTCTGAATTTTATGGATTATTTATGAATTATTAAGAGCTCCAAACCATAATTTGGACTAAGAGGGATTAAGGAAACTTTTGGAATAAATTACATTGTGTTGATTTTATTAGGATTATGTGAGAATCTCTCAAATTTAGATATTGTTGAATTTTTGAAATGGCACCTAAATGATGTATGAATAGTAAAGGAAAAGAGATCAACTTCTGAGGATTATGACCAAATTTTCAAGTTATGAGGCCAAGTTACATTTTGTAAAAGCCGCAAAAGTAAATAAAGGTTATACATGAAGAGGGATTTACTTTGATTTGCGGCCTAATGCCCAATTTGAGGGAATTTTTATGGTTATAAAAGTATTAGGATGGAATTGTTAAGGAACCAAATGCTATTATAATTTTCCGGATGCTTTTGATAATATAGTTAAAGCACGGGATGTACTAGTCTCATTTGGGCCAAATGATATAAATGCTCATTATTATTTAGTGAATATTGAGGAGGGTGAGTACGAAAACAATTTAAGTAATGTCGGTTATGCTATAGTACTTGAAACCTTACTTTAGAAGTGCCTGATTGGAATTATAATGGTGGAAAATATAAGGGCTTTGAAGCCAAGTATTTGGATAAGGTTGCCTGCGTTTGGAAATACTTTATATGTTTAAGACTGATTCCCACCAAAAACTACAACTCGATGGATAGAGATAGGGAAATTTTACTATTTTCTATTATGTCTAAGATGGCTATAGATGTAGGAAATATAATTCACCATAAGATCAAGTTAACTACAAACAATAACCGATTGAGTTACTTTTTTCCCTAATTAGTCGCTGCTTTAGGTAAGAAAGCAGGGGCTCTTACTCAAAAGGTGAAGTTATAATTAAGAAAAAGAGAGAAAAAAAAAAGAATAGTTTAAACTAAATATTATGACCTAAAAATATCCTACAAAATTGTGAGAAATTGTTAAATATAAAATAAAGATAGAAAATAAATCCCTAAGAAGTCATTGCACTTTCTTTATCTCTTAAAACCATATAACTTGAAATTTTTATTTGATGGATTTTATTGATGCATGAAAGTAGCATTTGATTTCTTTATAAAATCCTTTCATGAAAACAATATTATGTACTACTTTAAGTCTTTTCTTCTTTGAACGTATACGAACTTATTAGTTCATTTCTTTAAATAAATTTTATTTTCATATACTTTGAAGGAGTCCTTGGACCAATAGAATCGGTGTTATAGAGAGTATTCCTTGTGAAGATAAAGTTGAGGAAAAATTCGGATTCCATACACTAAAATTGGAAAATTAATATTGATACATTTTTTATTTGAGTATAAATATGATTTTTCACTAATTATTATAGTAAACTATAAATGTTTAGAATACTAAAATGATTAGCAAATTAATATTGATACATTTTTTATTTGAGTATGAATATGATTTTTCACTCATTATTATAGTAAACTGTGAATGTTTAGAATACTAAAATGATTATGCTATGGATTTTAGTTATGATCTCGAAAGAAATTAAAAACATGAGAATTTTTTCTATTCTTTTTACTTTGTTATTTTTCATTTTTGTTTTTCTTTTTAAAATTTTCATTTGTTTGTTTTTGTTATTTTTAATTTTTGCATTTTAGTTTGATGCTTGTAGGTATCATTTGTTAAAGCCCTCACAAGACTTTGACTCGTCCACTGGATAAATCTAAAGGTTTAAAGGCTTCTTACATATGCTCAATGTAATAGTGTCAATCTACGAAAATGATTTAACATAGTTTAATTTTATTTCAATTCTTGTTTTTAGTTTTTTTCTTTTCTGATTAGAGACTAGCAAGAAGCCAGTTGGGGTTGTGATGAGTGCTTAAAAGTACTTAGTATAACATGATTTTATGCACTTTAAATGATAAAAAAAATTGTATTTGCATATTTTTATCATCTTTTGTGCAAATCTATTTTTTCATAATCACAGTTATGTTTTGTTGTTTTTCACATATTTTTAACTTCAAAATAATTTAACTAATCAACATTCGAAGAATAGTACCTGAAAGAACTCCAGTACAACATTAAAGCATAAAATATTAACATACATAAAGCTTACATAAATTCCAAACAATTGTAAAGGGTGTATTAAAAAGTAGTGCTTCCAAAAATTCAGAGGAATATAGATCACATCATGAAAATATTGTGTGTCAGCGTGCAAGTGAAGGTGGATTGAGGATTTAGTGTGTACAACTTGTCTCATGACACTAAGTGAAATAAATGTGTGTTGGAACATTTGCCTATATAATCCATTTTTCTCTCATTTTTCTCACCTATAAAATGGACCTTAAACCCCAATTGTAAATCATCCATTGGCTCTCTTTTGGCTACAATTTTTAATTTCTCTCTAGTTTTTCTTTTCTTTTTATAGTTTTAAAGTCGATCAATAAAAAGTGTTGACAATTCTATTTGGAAGGTTTTTAGATACAAAAACAATACTAAAAGTTTTGTATGGATACACTTGAGGTATAATTTAAATGTAATCTTTTTCATATTAACTTTAGGTGTTGCTTTGAATCCTATGGGATATTAGTAATGTTATTATGCTTGTGAAATATTAAATTAGGTAAAACATTTTTATACAATGAACTAAATTTTATTTCTTCATCAATATTTAAACAAAAGGTTTGTGAAAAATATATATAATGGAGATTGAGGTGCCAACCAAGTTTATGTTTACATATATTCTACAGATTCTCAAAATCCTACACAAGGAATAGATTTGGAAATATAAATTGGATACAAGGATTAATTTAGGAAGCAATATTCTTGTTTCAATTAATTATGGGCCTTCTATGTTTAGAAAATGTTATTTTAGGGAATTGAGGGCTTTTTATTTTAAATCTTAGTCTTTTATTTAGTTATAGGCCTTTTATGTTTAGCAATTTTTATTTTAGTTAATTGTGGGTTTTTTATTTTAAGACTTTTAGTATTTTATTTTTAAGGTTGGATTAGGCCCAATCCATAACAAAATAGGCCCATTCTATCTAGGGTTTTTTCTTTTAAGGTTTCTTGCTTATTAATAAGAAGAGCTATGTAATTTGGAGAAAATACGAATATGCATTAATGAAAAGTACATTTTAGAAAACTTTTTGCTTTGCCTTCTTGTGTTCTTAATTGAATAATTGAATCTGACTTATCAAAGGGAGTGATCATCCTTTGTGGCATCTCAAGGTTTTAGTTTTAAGGACTTTTTTTCCTTAGGGTTCTAATCTAATCATCTTCAACATGTTCTTAGCAAATCAATCGTTTCTATTCCTTTGAGTTCATTGGTTCCTAAGTTGTTCACCTAAAGGGTCCGCATCAATATAGTTTAGTATTTTTTTGTAATAAACAGGAGAGCTAAATTTAGGATTTAATTATCTGAATTTGATTTAAAGACAACTCTTCGATATTGGATTTGATTATTTGGATCTTTAGATAACTCTATTTCAAATATTTTTATAAGAATTATTATCGAAAAATATATGACAACATATTTTTTGTATTAGTTTTAAAATCAGAAAGTTAATTCCAAGATACTTAAATCATAAAACTAACTTTGATACCTTGAATGAAAGTCTAATTATAAGCTCGTCCTTAAAAAGTAATTAGATGGTTTATTAAATCCTTAGAAATAAATTATAATTTAACAATTAATCAATTGGTAATCCTGGCCTTATGATATTAATTGGTTCGTTATTAATGAAGAATATGACCTATGCCTTAAGCTATTTTGATATTAAAAGGAAAGAATCAATAATTTTAATTCAAATTTTAATAATCTAATTAATATTAAGCAAGCATGATTAATTAACTAATCTATCCCATAAATTCTCTACTAAATGTAAATATTTATTTTCCAATTATTTGTTGAATTTATAGTTATTTTTATGTCATTAGATTATATCTTTAAAAACCCAAACTTTGTGACAAAATGTTTAGGTTTAATTTTAGTTTTTAAGAATTTGCTAAATTATTTAAAAATCATGTGATTCTTCTTTATACCGACCTTGGAAGTATACTCATTATTTTCTATAAATGATTTATGCACTTACGAGCTATTTAAAAATATAGAAAATTTATGCGGCAAGTTTTGACACATCATTGTGGCACAAATATCTTTGCTTTGATCACTTCTCTTGGTTGTCTTAAGAACCAAGCTCGTTCCCTTCTCGGAAGCAATTTTTTCTTGTCTTCGCAATAGGTGTTGTCTCTTTTGAAGAACATAAAATGTGCAAGCATACACGGTCACAAGTAATAAAATTTGATAAGTAAGTTATTGTTCCCACGGAGATTTGTTACTACAGTTTGTTGAGTACTAAAATTATCTCTCTCTAATTTTATCCAAAACGATCGTTAATTATAAGGCGTTAACTAAAAAGTTGTATAACAAAATAAAAGAAATCTAGGATTGCAGTTTTTCATCAAATTAATCCACTCGAATCATGTTATTTTCTTTTTATTTATATTTTTTTAGTACATTTAATTTGTCAACCGAAAACTACTAATTTTATCCATACATCTCTTCTGAGCTCCGAATAAACAAACCTCGTTAAATTAATTCACTATATTCCTATGAGAACTAAATTCACCAAGATTCATTACGTTTTAAGTTCTCAAATGGCCACACATACAATTAGGGTATATTCTTATCCTTCATCAAACATGTCATTCTATCTATCAGCAATATACACAAAAATGCCTCTTCCAAGTTTATTTAAGTGTCACGGATCATTTGATAAAATTCGTAAATAATCAAAAGCATTAAGCACAAAATAGAATAAACAAATCGAACGTCTTATAAATCTTTCCAAAATAATTAAAATCAAAGCATCATAAATTTAGATAAAATGCAACCTTAGAAAAATTAAATTACTTCATAAATTAAGAATTAAAATTACAACAGTTAAGGAAAATGAGATGAAGAACAAAGAAAAATTAAATCATTTCGGATCGTAAATATTTGGCACACGTAGAACACAATAGAAGCCAAAAATGGCTTCTACGTGTTCCACAGCCCACACCCGAATACTACTAAAAATCTCAAACTCTAAACTCTCAAAACTCTTTTTACTTTATCATAATATCCCCTATTTATAACATCAAATTTCTAAAACAAAATATATTTTTTTAATACGCGAGGGACAGATAGGTGTGGGGAAAATAATAAAATAATACGCATGGGGGGACAAATTTTATCGAAAACGAAAAAACTAGTATCGAAAACGCAAAAGTGGGGAATGTGCGTGTTGCTGTTCTTGTTTTCAATTCACGCTACCACATGTCGCGATATGATTCGCTGAAATTTAAAGTGGGACACGTGGTAGCATATCAATGGCTATCAAGGACGGGCACATGTGGAAATATCGCACGGGATTAGAGGCGTGCGAACGGGGGAGACAACGGTTGCAACGCGTGCATGATCCTACGCTTTTGCGCTCACCGTAACATGCCACGTGTCAGAACATGATTGGCTAAAATAAAAAAGGTGTGACACGTGGCAGCTTGTGATTCGTAATATAACTGGGCACATGTGGATCGACCGCACGGGAAAAGAGGCGCACGAATGTGGGGGGACAGTAGTTGGAACGCGTCAGACACGTGGATCCCACCCTACACGCCGGTCTGCGCGGTAGGTGGGCCCCACTCGTGCACCGAGCCGCATGATAGAAGAAACCTTGCTCCCACTCTCTTTGGTCGGGTTTGAATGACACGCGTTCATCCTAACCATTTATTCTTTAATCTGACAACGTACGTTGCGCACGTGGATGATGGCGCGTGGTCTTCTTCTCTCCTGCGCAGAAAAATAACTTTAATTAATTGCATTTTGACCCCCAAATTTATTTCAAATCACATTTTAAACTTTCTTTAATTACAATTAAGCCATTTTGTAATTTAAATTAAATTTCAAACTTTTAATAATTAAAATTAAGCCAATTTTAATTTAAATTATATTTTCGACTTTTATAAATTGCAATTAAGCATTCATTTATTTGAAATTATATTTTTGGACAAAAATTTGCAATTAATTACGTTTTCAATTCAAATTATTTAATTTTCTTAAAATATATTTCTTAACAAATAAACAGTAAATACTAATTTATTAAACTAAAATTAACTAAAAATGTGAAGAACATAGCAATTATAATTAATAAAATAAATGAAAATAACTATATAAAATAAAGTTATCAATAGGTGATGCAATTTGAAGACTTGCAAGTCACCAACTAGCTCATTTCTATAAGCTCACCAGTTTGTACATTTATTTTATCACGGTAACTTTGTAATGAAATTGGTAGGATAGACTATTGACAGTTTTATCAATCTATTTCTCTTCACTAATGAGCCTACCCAAGTTGTAAAAATTGTGGACAATATTTGAGAATCATGCATAGAACTTTTCAAAAGTCTCATCCTCTTACATGATGCACAACTCAAAATCTCTTTTTAATTCGAGAAATCTGGATCTCTTTATAGCATAGTTCCTTCTTAAGTCGTTTCTAGAATGTCCCATGCTTCCTTAGAGGTAGTACATCTATGTATTCTCCTAAACTAATTAGGCATCAACTCCCTGATAGTTTAATATAAACACTTAATGTTCCATTCAAACTCCTTACATTCTTCCTTCACCCACTCAATCATATGTTTTAGAATCAAAGAATTATTCGATAGGGTTTTAGTTGGGTACGACCAACCATTTTCAACAAGAAACCACACATGATCTCTGAGGGACCATAAGAAGGCCCTCATTTTTTATTTTCGATAGGCATAATTTATCCCATTGAAGAGTAGAGGTCTACCTACATTACCTCCTTCTCTAGAATCCATCAAAGAGAAAGTGTGTCTATGTGAAAAAATGAGTTAATAGAATCAAAATTGGAGCTATTAATCCCAAAAGGGTGCAAACTCTAATATCAATTGAAAAAGTCTACGACCTGATATACAACTCGGGTAAGGAGGTACATACTCCTTAAGGACCCACCCCTAACTCGTAATAATGAAAAGAAAACACTTAACCAAGTTACACAGTAGAGGCACAAATAATATAATATCACATAAGTAGATAACTTTGAACAATGTACATAATATAAAATCAATAAAAGTGGGTAAGAATATAAAAATCTTTCTAATGAGAGTTTAAGCTTTTAGTATGTTATTACATGCACACCTTAAAGTCATATTGTACTAGCACAATAGTGGATCATGTATAACAATAAATATAACGAGGTAAACCTACGTATACTATATTTATATAGTAATGTCCTCGGGTTATTTAGGAAACCCATTCAACAACAAATAATTCACTAAACAATAAATCAATTACAACTCTAAAATAAATAAAATCACTATTATCTCTATTAGTCGAGACCTCTATCCAAACTACCTATTATTGCTCTTTATTGCTACTTCCGTAACGATCTTGTTCAACTCACGAACATGGCTCTCCTCCACAACCAATAGCAACTAATGTGGTGAGATTAGTAACTACTAATTAGTAATAAGAAGTGTAACTACTCAAAACCTTGAGAGAAATATAGTCCACTATAAAATGTCCAATCATGTACGGGAGATACAATCAAATCACGTATGCAAACAACCAATATTTGAAAACTAAGCTCAATAAATGACCCATACTCAAATGTAAGCTCTACAAAATAATTTAAGAAATAGATATAATTCTTAAGTGAAAATTTTGGCAAAAGTTTCGGTACTAAAATCAATGGATAAAGAATTGATAGAAATGGGGATATTTACATAACTCAACTAGCCACCTCTCCAAAGGTGGTTCAAGGGTGGTGACGAGGTTGGTGGCGAGGTTTGTGGCGAGGTATCAAAAAATGATATTTTTTTGTTTCCAAAAATCCCAAGTAAATTTCACAAATACCCATACTCAAAATGAACCAAAATCTACCACTTTCAACCTAGCATGCATAAATAAACAACCAATCTCGTGATGTGCGAAAACATGTTTTTAATCACAATGTTCCTCATAATGTGTGTGTACATTACTCATATATAGTAACCAACCTTACACAGAGGAAGACAAAACACTAAGTAAAAATAAATAGACACCATATTTTGTACACAAGAAGCCAACACACAAACACTGAAAACAACAGTACTTACAAGTGCCCTTATCAAAAATAATACTTGGACCTTGGTTCCTCTACCAAAGGATAGAAAGATCTATAGAAACAAGTGGATCTTTAGCGTTAAGAAGTTATCTGATACTACAATTGATAAGAGAAATAAAGGGTGGTTACAAAGGGTTTGGATCAAACTCCTAGTTTTGATTTTTTAGACATTCAACTTTGTGATAAAACAAGTTACCATCTAGATTATCCCCATTGTTTCTCATTCACACAAGTGGAAACTTCATCAATTAGACATAAATAATGCATTCCTAAATGGTTATTTGCAAAAAGATGTGTTTGTAAGGTTTATGTGAGTGTTGACGATATTCTTGAACAAAACATACAAATATAATTTTAGTTTCTAGGTATGTCCTGCAAAGATTATTTCAAGGCAAAGAAACTATCGAGCTCCAACGAACACGTATCAAGTATATCTTTGTTCGTATGCATGTTAGATCTTATATTTGACATAAAGAAACATTTTGAATTTAGGCTACTCGATCAATCAAGACATACCAAGATCAATCAAGGTGTATAAATCAATTGAGAATCAATCTACTTAGTTTAAAAGTCTAGAATTAACTTTTCAATTGACTAGACCGATCGAGTAATTATTAATCTATTAATTGAGCACTATATCGATCGATTAATACTTAGATCTATCTAACCTGGTCATAATTAATTATTTATTATACTATATCGATCGAGAATTGACTGGATCAATCGAGCATGTTTTGATCGTAGTATTGGATCAATCGATAAGGGTTTCAATCGATTGAGCATATGTTAGATCGATCGTAAAACCTATTTCTAACTTGAATCGAATTCGTTATTACTATATTGTCCTCATTCTTTAAAACTCTTACCTAATTTTATGGACATAACATTATTATTGCTTTGATCTAGTGCTTCAAAATATTCTATTTAAATAAATCAAAGCACACAAATTTATTAACCATACAAGAGAATTATTCTTTTCATCTTAATCTCTCTCTTGTTTTCCAAAAACTATTCAAGTAGGATTTTCCATTTAGTTAAATTATCAAACATTTTATGGTTGTATTTGATTGGTTAACGAGCCTACAATATTTATGATATTGTGCTTAAACTAATTGGTCTAGGGTTGCTAGTTAATTTTGATTTCATTTGATATATTATTAAATTATCTAGTTATGGTTGTTCATTATTGAATCTACTTTAAGATACACATTTTCACTTGCATTATTATGCTAATATTTTAGGTACTCAATGAATGGGTTTGATTACTTGTGTGACCCAAGTTATCAAAACGTTGGTCTGAATCAGAACACCTTGTTTGTAGAAACTGTGAAAGAAAGTATAGGTTTGTAAGTAGATTACTTAGGGGCATCACCTTGGTAGGTAGTTTGCATCCTAACCTTGTAATTTAACATTATTTCGATATGGATAGTTAGGTGGTTGATGAGTGCTCAAAAAGTACTAAAATTACCATGATTTTATGCACATTAAATGACATCATCATTCACTACTCTGCGTTTCCACCATTTTTTATCATTTTTTCACCCATTTTTTCTTCCCATTCTCACCTATAAATACCCTCATTCTCTTCACAACTAAACACACCTCAAAACACATCTTTTCTTCTCTTTCTTTCTCTCATTTCTTAGTTTTTAAGCTTTTCTTGGTTTTTAGCTTTTCTTAGTTAGTTTCTCTTAGTTTTAGAGTTCTTCTCTTTTTGAGAAGAACTAGTTATGTTTTTGTAATTTATTTTCTTTTTGATTCAATAAATGAGAGTGCAAATTTTGTTTGGAGGTTTTCCAGCAACGGGAATAGCATCGAAGTACTATAAGGATTTTATTTTCTTTACAGTTATCTTTTATGCTTTATTCTTATATGTTATACTTAATTTGTATGTGATTAAATTTAACTTTGCTGGCTGTTTGTAAATATGATATAATAATAACATTGTTATGCTTGTGAAATATTAAATAGGTAAAAATCTCTAAAATGAATTGATTTTATTTTTATTCAATATTTTATATTAAGAATTTTAGAGAGAAATATATTATTTTTCATTACAAACTTAAATCTGAAAATTAGATTTTAAGGTTTAGTAATCTGGTCTAATTTAGAGTAGTGCTATTTTATTTATTGGTACAATCACCCAGTAGTTAGAGTGAAGCTCTATTTCAAAAGTTTTTATAAGAATTATTATGTGAAAATGGATTGACAACATGTTTTCAGTAGTGGTTTTAAAACTTGAAAGTTAGTACTCGGAAAATTAAATTCTTAGGTTTAATTTGGACACCTTGAATAAAGTTTAAACTATCTAACCCCACCAAAGGTGGTATTCATATAAAAAAGAGAGAATCAATAAATATCAATTTATATCTTTAATAACCTAAATAATATGAGCAAGCATAATTAACTAGTTATTATATCCATAAATACTCCACTATTAGAAATGATAAAAAAAATTATAAATTTTTATTGAATCTTTATATATGTTTATTTTTATGTTATTAGATTAGAAACATAAAAACTAAACTATTGTGACAGGATGTTTAAGATTTAATTTCATTTTTAAAAGTTTGAATAATAAATTAAAAACCACATATATTTCTTCCTTAGATCGACCTTGGGAGTATATTTATCATTTTCTACGAAATGATTTGTGCACTTGCGAGAGTTTTATAAATATAAAACCAAAGTATTGGTAGAATCGGCGATTCCAGTTTTCGCTCATCAGGGATCCAATGGACCAGAAGTTTTTCTCCTAAGTTATTGGTATGACCTAGGTTGTTTCCACCTAAAAATATGGTGTGTTGATTTATATGTCTGCATTACGTTTTTTTACACGTAATTGCATGCTTGGCCATCTGCAAAAAAATTATTTGTAATAATTTTGCTGATTATCTATTCACCCCCTCTAACTAATTAGATCTGTAACTAAATTTAACTTTTTATTTGGTATTAAAGTCGGTCACTAAATAAACTTAGTATACCTAAGACCTTGTTATGGATCATTTAAGATAGGGTTCATTTATAACCTATGCACCTTACTTTAATGGGTCTAACTACCCATATTGGAAGGCTCTTATTAGAGCTTTTCTATGTTCTATATATGAAAGTATCTTGAAATCAGTACTTTATGGTTAAGAACTACCTATGGTTGAGAACTACCTATGGTTACCAAAGATAATGTAGTCACTCCTAAGCCTAGGAATGAATGGACCAATCAAGATAAAACTGCTAGCAATTGGAATCAAAAGGATGTTAATGTTATTTTTAGTGCTATGTCTACTGATGAGTTTTGTCATATTTCTAATGTTGATACTACTAAGCACGCTTTGGATATTTTAAAGGTTACCCATAAGGGAACCACATAAGTCAAATGAACTAAACTTTGCATGCTTGGTAGTCAATTTGAAAATCTTAAAATGAGAAAAGCTGAAACTTTCTCTGAATTTTATATTAGATTATGTAATATTAATAACACCTCTGCCAATCTTTGAGAGAAAATTGATGATTTTAGGATAGTTCAAAAGATTCTTTGCTCATTACCAAATTACTTCCATGCAAAGGTCACTATCATTGGTGAAAGCAAGGATGTGAACACCATCAAAATAGGGGAACTCATTGACTCATTTCAAACCTTTTAGATGAGCTTTTGAAAACCTCCAAAGAACAAAGATATTTCTTTCAAAATTACAATGATTGAAGACAGTGACAATGATAATGAGAAAATGGTACTCTGAACTAGAAAATTGAACAAAATCCTTAACAAAAAGAATTCTTGAAACAAGACAATCAAGTCTTCAAAAGGATCATAATCTAAGAGAACTCAAATCTCTTTTGAATGCAATGGGATTGGTCATATTACAACTGAATGTACAAACAAGAAGAACAAAACTAGAATAAGTTTCAACACTATACTTATTGACTCTAAAAGTGATAACGACAATCTAGTTGAATCAAAAAATTATGACAACAACTATTTGGCATTTAGTGCATCCGTTGGTGGACACTTCAATAAGTCTAACATTTATTCAGATGATGTGAAAGTAATGTTGAATCTCTACTCAATAAATTTAATATCACTGGTATTGAAAAGGTATTCATAGATTATGTAAGATGCAAAAGAAAAAAAGAATAGGTTGCTTGTAGAAGTAACTAAACTAAATGACAAACTAAAGGCTTATGAAATAAATTCCTCAATATTGGAAAAAGAAAAACTTGATTTGTCTAAGTGTATTAACGATCTGAATTCGAGTCTTGCAGACTTAGAACAAGAAAAAAAATTGCTACAAGAACTTGAACAATCCAAGGAAGTTGTAAAAAGACTAACCATTGGAGCTGAAAGGCTAAACAAAATTCTAGATTATGGAAAACCTATTAGAGACAAGAGATAACTAGACTATGTAGATGAGGATTCTACATCATCATCTTCAAAAATAACTGAGTTTGTAAAATCTTCCAACCATTCTTCTTCATAGGCTACAAATACAGCTTCAACATCAAAAACCACATGTGTAAGGCCTTTTAGCCCTACTCCTAATGTTATTATACACAAATAACAACTACAACTATAAATGAAAAATATATTAAGTTTGCACATGTTTGTTATCATTATGGTAGGAAATGTCATATTAGGCCCAAGTGTATATTTTTGATGAATGCTACTAAATTTAATAAAAATTTCCATGCTTCACATAGTAGGACTCATAACCATAATCCATCTATGCATGTTGCTTCATATTCTATGATTAATAGAAATTGTAATAACATGTTCAAAAATTATACTAGAAATCATAAAGTTATTGGTTCAAGGAGGCATACAAAACTCAACACTTGTAATTTAGTATTAATTACAATCATCCTATCATGCATACTACATATTCATTTAGGATGAATGGGAAATCTAAAAGTAAAGTCCAAGAATATGCCAATGATAACTAAGGTAGTTGGTTTCCAATCCAAAGATATAAATAAACTAAAATTCAATAAAGTTAGAGGTTAGGAAAGATTGTCTGCTTCCAATCACCTGACCGTCATTTATTGTTCACCTAGATACTTTTATTTGAGTGTTTAATTAACCATAGCTGAGTATATTTAGTTTATTTGTTTTTTTATTAATGTTTCTTTAGTTTCAAAAAAAAATAAAAAAAATAAAAAAAATAAAAAAATAAAGAGAGAAGTAGATATGCATTACCATTGATACGATCGTTACATACTTCATTCATATTTATTTTAATGTGATATGCATTATTAAAATGGATATTTTGACTTGTGAATTTATATATTTTTCATATCTGGTGATCGTTGTTAATATGAACCTACTCACATACTCATTGAACACATGTGTATGTCATGTTTGAAGTTTACGATTTATTTTGTGAGATTTTAGGGAATGAGCTAACCTTGACTACAAATTTATTTTTGATATCTATATTTCACTTTCTAAAATGATTATTATAGAGAGACACCTAATTTTGATAGGGCTACATACTATGATGTATGAAGCTACAACAATGAGCGGAAAGGTTACCTCAAAATTGTTATGAAAATCATCATACTAGGTTTTTAGCTTGTGCATATTTCTTTTAAAAAAATATTAATATTAAAGTAAAAAATAAAAATACAAAATTTTTTACATGCACAAAAAGAAAATAAATAAACAATCTCTCACACAAAAAAAATTAATACAAGAGGGTAATACAAAAATATATATAGATTAAATTTTTCTCTTAGTAAGTAAATTTTATTTTGTACAAGTATGAATTCAACTGTAATTTTTTATGATAAGTGATAATATTTCCTTTAAATCCTTTATAACTAATCATAAATGAACCAACTGACATATTGTTGCAATTTTGTTATTTATCTCACTTTTGTGAATGTCGATATGTCACTATATATGTTAGTATGTTTGTGTGACTTGTCTACGTATATTTATGTTGTCAATAGATAATCACACTATGAACAAAATTAATTTCATAATTTGTGTATACTGTTGTAGTTAAGTCTTCTACCCTTAATCAAAACATAATTATATATATATATATATATATCATTTTTTATAAATTTTTGCTTTATTTTATTTTATTTTGATGAGTCATAGAACTTGGAGGAGTTTATTCATTATATATATCTAATAATTGCTCATATGAATTATCTGTTCTACAAAGTTATGTTACTTTTCACATGACAAAAAGGGGAATAGAGTTAATGATTATTAATTGAAAATATATAAAGGAGAGAGTTAACTAAGAGGGAGAGTTATTGATTGAAAAATTTCTTTGAGAGATTACATATAAGGGGAGAACCTATTGAGTGTTCGAGTTTATTCACATAGGGTGAGTAATACCTAAATGTTCTATCTTTTATTACTAATCAATTATGTATATTTCTTTGCTTCTCTATTGGTATATATGATGAGTAAAACCGACATCACCGATCATGTCAATACTTTGGTTTTATATTTATAAAACTCTCATAAGTGTACAAATCATTTCATAGAAAATGATAAGTATACTCCCAAAGTCGATCTAAGGAATGAATATATGTGGTTTTTAATTTATTATTCAAACTTTTAAAAATTAAATTAAATCCTAAACATCTTGTCACAATATTTTGGGTTTTTGTGTTTTCCTAATCTAATAACAAATAAACATAAATACGGATTCAATAAATATTTATGCAAATTTTATCAATTATAATAGTGGAATATTTATGGATATAGTAACTAAATTAATTATGTTTTCTCATATTATTTAGGTTATTAAATATATAAATTGATATTTATTGATTCTCTCTTTTTTATATGAATACCACATTTGGTGGGGTTAGATATTATTTGTTAATTCAACAAATCAATTAACACCTATGGGTGGGGTCAATAACTAATTTAGATAATCAAATTAATTCTTTTTTTCTAAGTGATTGAAAATGAACCATTTAAATGCCACAAGTGATGGGATTAGATAGTTTAAACTTTATTCAAAGTGTCCAAATTAAACCTAAGAATTTAATTATCTGATTACTAACTTTCAAGTTTTAAAACCATTACTGAAAATATACTATCAATACATTTTCAGATAATAATTCATATAAAAACTTTTGAAATAGAGTTTCATTCTAACTACCTGGCAATTGTATCAACAAATAAAATAACACTACTCTAAATCAGACTGGATAACTAAACCTTAAAATCTAATTATCAGATTTAAGTTTGTAATGAAAAATAATATATTTCTCTCTAACATTCTTAATATAAATCTTGAATAAAAACAAAATCGATTCATTTTAGAGATTTTTACCTATTTAATATTTCGCAATCATAACAATGTTATTATTATATCATGTTTACTAACAACCAACAATGTTAAATTTGATCACAGACAAATTAAATATAACATATAAGAATAAAACATAAAAAAATAACTATAAAGAAAATATAATCCTTACAATAATTTTATGCTAATTCTGTTGCTAGAAAACCTCCAAACGGATTCGCATTTCCATTTATTGAATCAAAAACCTAAAAATTTACAAAAACATAACTAGTTCTAATAAAATAACATTAAAACTAAAAACTAAAAAAAACTAAGATATATAAAAAAGCGTTAAGAAACTAATTTATCAAGGTGTTTTTTTGGTGTATTTTTGGTGTAGAGGAGATTGGGGGTACTTATAGTGAGGATAGAGTGAAAAAAATGTGAAAAACACGTAATAGGTAGATGATGACATCATCGCTGATGTAGAAAGGACATGCACTAACGTAAGGGAATTCGGCATATGGGGTGCAGCGGCGCACGCGGATTTGGGTAGATACGCACATATGGGCACATGAGTTCGACGTTTTTTGGGAGATGTGTGCAGACTTCGGTGTTTGTTCGGCGTAGTTGTGGCACACGATTTTGGCCTTTTGACCCATTTTGTCTAATTTTTCCATCTTTTTTACTTTTCCTCATTTATTTTCTCAATATATTTGTGATGTATTGCCTCCAGTATTTTTCTTCGAGTATTTAAGTTATTTTTTTGGAAGCGAAAATAACTAAAAAAAGAATAAAAATACTCTTGATTCTGAAAAGATAAATTTATATAAAAATATGATAAAATCATATAAATATAAATCTTTTTAATCAATTAAAGTACATAAAATCATAATAATTTTAGTGTTTTTTAAGCATTCGTCAATATATACTGAACTAATGAACAATAAGTCTTTCGGGACAAGTTTTTTGATTGTTTATGTTTTTTATTTCAATGTACTCATGAGCTTTCAAGCTTCAAGTGAATATGGTTTCACTAGATCATAGGATAGTTCCACTATGTAAAAAATTTATTTTTCCTATGGGCATCATGTAATACGAGGTTTTTTTCACAAGCATGTCAAATGGGAAGATTGTAAGGTTTATGTAAGTGTTGGTGATATTCTTGAACAAAGCATACAAATGTAATTTTAGTTTCTAAGTGTGTCTTTCAAGAATATGTCAAGCCAAAGAAACTATCGAGTTCCAACGAATACATATAAGGTATATCTTTGTTCTTATGCACGTTAGAGTTCATATAAGATACAGAGGAACATTTTGATTTTAGGTTACTCAATTGATTAAGACATCACTATATCGATCGAGGTGTCTAGATCGATCAAGAATCGATCTACTCAATTGAAAAAGTTCATAATCAATTTTTCAATTGACTAGATCGATTGATTAATTACCTAGATCGGTGTAACCTAGTCAGAATTAATTATTTATTACACTAGATCGATCGAGAATTGATTGGATCAATCAAGGATGTTTTGATCGTAGGATTGTATCAATCGATAAGAGTTTCATATTTGATCAATTGAGTATATGTTAGATCAATCGAGCGATTAGGACTTTAATTTTAAAATCTATTTCTAACCCGAATCGAATTGGTTTATTACTATATTGTGCTCATTCTTTAAACTCTTTTAACTAATTTTGTGGACATAATAGTAATATTACTTTGACCTAGTGATTCAAAATATTCTATTTAAACAAACCAAAGTACACAAATTTATTAACTACACAAAAGCATTATTCTGTTCATCTTAATCTCTCTCATATTTTGCAAAAACTATTCAAATAGGCTTTTCATTTAGTTAATTTATCAAACAGTTTTTTGGTAGTTTTTGATTGATTAACAAGCTTATATTACTTGTGATATTATGCTTAAACTGATGGTTCTAAGGTTACTAGTTGATGTTGATCTATCTAATATATTATTAAATCATCTAGTTAAGGTTATTCATTATCTAATCTACTCTAGGACACATATTTACACTTGTGTTATTATGCTAATATTTCAAGTACTCGTTGCATGAATTTGATTGCTTGTGTGACTCAATTTATCGAAACGTTGATCCAAATCCAAACACCTTGTTTGTAAAGACTGTGAAAGAAAGCGAAGACTTGTACATATATTACCTAGGAGCATTACCTTGGTGGATAATTTGAGTCCTAGCCTTATAATTAAACATTATTTTCATAGTGGATAGTTATGGAGTCTGGTGAACCGGTAGTTTTCCTCTTAGGCTTTTGATGTAGCCTAGGTTTTTTCTTCCTAAAAATCTCGTGTATTGATTTATATTTTCACAATACTTTTTTACACATGATTTCATGCCTAAGTGTCTGCGAAAATTTTGATTTGTCATAATTTCATTGATTATCTATTCACCCCTAGCTAATTACATTTGTAACTAAATTTAACTTTTCAGTGTTTATGACCAACCTTAAGGATTTGAAGGTTAATTTTCCACAAAATGTCTCAAATTAAATAAGGTAATATATGGCCTTAAATAAGCTCTATAAGCCTAGTTTGACACACTCATAGGAGGTCTCAAACTTATAGGATTTGCTTAATCTAGAGCTAACATGGACTAGTTCTCAAGCCATAGACTCAACTTTCATTACAAGGTTTTGGTGAATCTAACTAGGGTAGCTCTTATAAGGACAAAAGATCTACCACTTGGCTTAGTAATCTACGTATGTGCAAATCCAATTCTCTAATCTAACAAGTAATCCATTGTTTCTCAATCCAACACTAAGGTTGAATATTAAGCCTTTGTTAAAACTATGGATTGAATCTTCGTTGTCTAAAATTAAGATTGTGCTTCCTATTTGGTGTGACAATCAAAGCACTGTGGCTCCTAGTGCTATCTAGTTTTCCATGCTCGAGCCAAACATATTGAGCTGAATCTTTACTTTGTGAACTTGCTTCTAAACTACTTGTTTTGCATATCCCATCTCATGAACAGATAGCTTATATGCTAACCAAGCCTTTGTCCATTGCCCAATTCACATTGTTTCAAAACAAACTTAGTATCATTAATATGCTAGGAAGGCTTAAGAAGATGACGGAAGGCTTATAGAATGTGGCAAACAAATCATAGCACTAGCACATACAGCTCAAAAAATGCATCCAAGCCCTCCACGATTGACAATCAAGTTTGTTAGCACATGGTCACAAACCAAGGTTGTTAGCCCCTTAACAACCTTGTCATCATCATCAACCAATCACTCAAACTCACGTGAATTGCACAAAGGTAAAAGTAACACTACACAATCAATGAATAAAAAGGATTGCACACGGATTGTATAATAGATTTTATATAGAAATAGTTCTGTTGTACTTTAGCTTAAATGTGTAGTACAACAATGCATTGCACTTTAATTGATATAATTAAAATGATACAAAATCAGTTACAAAATGCTATTCATCTATGCATTTCTTCTTTTTCAAGCTCCTCTCTACAACATTTCTTCAACTTTCACTTGAAATCTCACATTATATGCATCAAATTGTAATATTATATATTTTTATTAATATTTATTTAATTAACATTACACATACATGCCCTCACATTTTTCCTACTTGACAAGCAAATTTGCTTACTAATATACTGTATCCAGCTTGGCTTTCAAGCTCATCTCATTCGCTTAGGCTTGGGGGAGGGCACGAATCTTAGGTGCTTGATGTTGCAAACATAGTTAGTTTGCATTTGTTTCCTTGATCATTCTCTCTTCTTCCCTCCGTCCCCCATTTAGTACTGATAAAATGGAGCTTGCTTGATTGCCGTAAGTGGAGAATCCTCCCTTAATACCCATAGGTCAAGTTTTGGCACAATTGATGGATTATTTTACTGGATTATTTTACTGGATATAGTCTTGTTAAAGAACATATCTGTAGATGTGAATTTGTTATTATTATGTCACGTGCATAATATAATGAAAAGTATATGGAATACTAAGGATATTGTTGTGCTTGACGTCTATTGTAAAGAATACCACCATATATTTTCCTGATACCTATAACCTGTATCCTCTTAGAAATATTGTAGATCTTAAATCCTTTTAAGTTGTATTTACAGAGCATTAACCTTTCTTTAATCTCATTGAATCATGTTTGATGGTTAATTACTCCATTACTAAATACTAAATAAGCTTATCTTTTACATGCCCCAACTCTTTACTCTAGCTGGTAAAGAAAAGTGGACAATTATGTAATGTTCATTTGCTTGCTAGAGTTTAAATGTCATAGCAATAGAAACAAAACAAGATTTACATTAACATCATTCATAGTGGTGTCACTTAATGTTGTACTTACGAGTCATCAATCATCTCAAACTGCTTTGAAGTGAAAGTCGTCAATAGTAGGATATATTACACCTTCACTTTCAAGATATTTGATAGATTCCCTGGAAAATAAAAATAAGCAAGGAAATTAGATATGTAAGAATCGATTTGAAATATACCCCAAAAATGAGGGGAAGAAAGAAAGAATACATGATCTTGTCCATGGGAATTCTTAGCTGTTTGGAGAGCTCATCTCTATGTATTCCAGTTACATTCTCCCTGCAATAAGAAATTATTCAAATAAGTTTAGAAACAGTCTTACCATTAGAAGATTATGTGACCGCAGCTAAATTATCATCACGCTGACATATTCAAATTGAGTATTATATAGAAATATCCCCCTTTGTAGACCCTCCCTTTTATTTTTTATAAGGGTGAAAATTTTGCCCGTGAATACTTTGGTACTTCAACTTTTAGAGAAATTTCAGTTGAAAAACAAAATATGAAAACTCACTTTAAAATTGGGAATTTTAAATGAACCCTTATGATCAATTATTAATTATTTATCGTATGTAAAGTAAAAATAAATTAAAAGACGTTTGACATAGTGTGATATAAAGTATATTATAAAATAAAAACTTTAAAGTTCAAAATTTCAAAAAAAATTGGAAAATTTTCTATCAAAATTTTCAAAACTTTTATAGTTTATAAGAAAAAAAATTACCATAAAAGCAGAACAAAGCGACTAGAATCTGACAGTAATCCACAACATACAATAAAATAATAACTTATAAAGTTCAGTATAAGGCTCACATGTTTGAAGGCTGTCTTAGATAATCAAGGACAAACTTACTACAGCCTGTTACTCCATCATCGCTACACTGATCAGAGAACTACAAAAAAGGCCATCAAATCTCAGTCGATTGTCAAAAATGAATGTAAATAGGAACACCATGAAAGTAAACTCTTGACAGCAAGTTTCCATACTTGATTAGACAGGGAACTCTGATTTCCACTCGATTCACTTTTCACAGGAGAGCTCAGAGACGCACCCACAGCCTTATGATGACCTGCAGCACTTCCAGGCTGCTCCAGCCAGCATGAATGACAATTAAGTAAATAGGTTTCCTTTGGCTCCAGGAATAAATAGATGCCAATGTGTTGCATATTAAGCATATCTGCCTAAGACAGGACACATTGATACAAAAGCTCAAATTATCAGTACCTGAGACATGGATTTCAGCAAGCAGGTATGAATGCATTCAATAAAGTGAAAGGCAACTTCATCAAAGTTTTTCACTGGCCTGAAACTCAAATAAAAGAGAATTTAGTTTTAACATTTAATGTATAAGAACAGCAAAACAGAAATGTACAAAACATTCGTTCTTACTTATGTTCATTTAACCAGGAAAACTCTTGCGTGAGAAAAGGAAACTCACGAGCAAGGGGAAGAAGAAAATTCTATCATTTAATCAGTTTCAAAAGATAAAACAGATCTTGCCATGATTTTATTACAAGAATGATGAATGAACCATTATAATATTTATATTTAAGAAAAAAATGTTGTAAAAGTCCTTTAAATATAAAAATATATTATTAGTCCCTTACATTTGTAAAAAAAATGTCAAAAAAAAGACTTATTTTATTCATGGATGGATTAAAAGGGGAGGCATAACAAACATTTCACAACGGTTATAACAAAAAAAAGAGGGGGGGTGTAAAAGATCAACCATTCCCACAGCAAATACCACCCCAAACCAAACCCAAATCCTCTCTTCATCTTCCTAATCATAGATTTTCCCTACTCACGTTTCCCAACTGGAAGATTTCTCCAAATCACCTCCTATTCATCCTTTTTAGATTTTATTCCTTTCCAAGAAAGAGGGGTTGAGAGTTGGGGACTGGTGATTGATGGTGGGGGACTGGCAGCGGGCAGCTGTTGGTGGTGGAGTGTTGGCTGCTTCAACTAAACTTGGCTGATAAATAAGGAAAAAAGGTGTGGAAAATATTGGCTGCTTCCCCCCTAAAGAAAATATTTTAGGGGCAAGTTTTTGTTAGGTGGGAAAAATTATTAACGATGCTAGCTACCCTTTCTTAATGAATCATGTGCATTGCATGAGGTCGATTACAGAAAAAACTATTAAAATATTGACTGAATATTGAAATTTGTTCTTTGATACCTATTACAAATTCTAAAAGACCAAATAACACCTTTTTATATCCAATGAACTAATTGGCACAAACCTTCTCATCTAAAGGACTTGTACAACACCTCACCCTATATTTAAATTCTAAATAACCACAGCCTGATTGAAATGAGTACATACTATATCAGGTAATGGATAAAGACTGCAATCGTTTTTCAAACTATTTTCACTAACTAATGCTTTAGTGATATCTTCACCACGGCTATACCAACTTTAAGACTATAAAGTCAGCTTTCCAGATCATAAAGTTGATATTTTCATTATCTGGCTCTAAACATTACCTGACATTTCCAGATTCTCATTTGAATTTTAGACCTCCGATCTGTGGCTGATTGATTCACAACTGAATGTAAACTTAGTTACATATGTTATGTATTTAATGACTCACCCAAGCACACAGATCTAAGATCAGAACTATTATCCATGTAAGCTACAAAATTAAGTGTTACATCAATGTAATTTGCGTTCACTTTCTTTTAACCACTACATTAACTTCAAATAATCTCAAGTTCTCAACCATTGAAGCTTTAAAAAACTGTGTACCTACATTAGCAACAGCCTACACACAGTGACCATTGTGGTTGCAAATACATCGAATCTCATATGTACTGTAGAATTTCCTAAAACTAAAGGTCATTGTGCCCTTCTAGACATGTCTATTACAGTTTAAACATATCTCAGTTAGCTAGTCTCAACATATATTGAAAAATAATAAGCCAGTTCTACTAAATGGATAGTCATCAGTTCTTAACAGAACAATATCATTTCTTCTCAAAATGATACTGCAAAGCACTTATTATGGCCAGAGAAGTGCAAATAACCACTCTAAGATATTGACCAAGCTTCAAAGTTGAAAGAAATTCACAATAAACTCAATAACAAATCCAATAAAAATGTAAGTCCATACCTAACAGTAAAGGCATTTAGTTGACGAATTCCTTGAAAGACTTTCAAGGACCCAATAACACGAACATACATTTCATTCCTATAGCAAAATAATTTCAAATATACATCATAAGAATTGTATTATTTAAAGTACTCTTTATGGAAAGCACAAACAATCACTTAATAGTTAATGCAATAAATATATATATCACTTAATAGTTAATACAAGAAATATTGGACTTACTGTATTTCGTCCATTTCCATTTTATCAAAAGTCTCATTGACCCTGTCAAATTCAACAATAATTTTACATTACGTAGCTAATAAGAAATGGAATAAGAAAATATCAAAATGTTGCGTACAATATAAATGAAATTAGAATATATTCTTTAACCTATTTCATATGCAGGACAGACTTTTCCACTGACAAAATGTTTGTTCTCATGTCTATATAATGATTGTGTATATAATAGACTAAACTTCTTCTAAGGTCCCCCAACCTAACTTGGTAAATTTCTGAACTTACAAAGTTACAATTTACTCCCCCAAACTTTTTAAAAAGTTACACTAAGGTACTATTTTTGCTAATGCAACGTATCATTCACATTGGATAAGTTACCAACATGAATAGGTAAAGCTCAGGAACATATGTAATTTGCATGGATAACATATACTAGACGAGATTAGTAAGCTAATTACGTTTTATTAGCTAAAATAGGACTTAAGTGTAACCTTATAAATGGTTTGAAGATAAAAATATATTTTTTGTAAGTTTGAGAACCCAAGTGAACCAAGTTTTACGTAGATTGACACATCAGTTTAGCCTATATCATACTGCAATTACTTTTTCAGAAATGAAATTTATTTCTTTAGCTTTGGCAAGATATATTTTGATATTTCCAACTCTAACGAATGAAAGTGTAAAATTTAGTGACAATAGTTTCTTGTTTGCTAATGGTGCACATGTATAAGACTTGAAAATTACCATCTTCTACAAGGCATTCGTCCTGTTCCATCATCAAGTGTGAAGTTAACATCAATGTTTCTTTCTTCTTTGTTGAACACCATTCCAACCAAAGTAACCTAAATATCAACAATATAGTACAGCACGGACACAAGAATGAAGACAGAATCCCAAAACAAAATTTCATGTAATGTATTTATCTCAAATTTCTCCTGTATTTCCTGAATGATTAAGTGAAATGAAGCAAACAAATATAAATCGTGCAAATGACCATACATTGGTAACATCCTTGCCGCTGACCACAAAATTGGATTTCTCTTCGCCAGAATGATAAGCTTCACTTATCTGCTTCACTGTCAAGGGTATCAACCCTTGATTCTCCCGAGTCTGTATCGATGATACAATAGTAATGATAAACAATGGAGAAAATAAAACTGTACAATCACTTTCACTGTTTACATAATTTTCACATGATCGTGTCTTAACATTCGAATCAACTCAAAGCCCCAATACCACACCTATAGCGCAAGCATTGAAAAATTACAGCAAAGAGTAACAAATCCTTTTCATATTATTGCTCTTATTTCTGAAAATATTAACAGTAGAAAATACCAACCAGCATGTAAATGTAAGACTTTGCTACAAGTTAGTAAATTGAACACTCAAATGCATTTCTTTCCTACACAATCTTCTTTGCTACAAATTATCAGAAGCCATGAGGTTTTCAGAGAAATAATTCGAAAACATAAAAAAAGATGACTTGCCTTTGCCGCAGATGGAGAAGAGTCGTTATACTGAGTCGAATGCGTCGACATAAACCCACCGCCAAAGAAGGCCAGGTTAGGATCGAATGGACTTCCGGAGGACATCTTCACAAACCCTAACCCCAATAGATTGAGCGATATATAGAGAAATAACTTAATCAATAAAGCAAGTAAAGGACTATAGGTTAAGACGGAGAGCATTTCTCCGAGTATATATACTGCTCTGAATATTAATGGATTTCCCGCCACTGGGGTTTTAGTTTCCCGCCGTAGGCTTTTTTTTAATGATTATTAGCATCGAATTAGTGTGGATATTAAATGCTACAGATACGCGCACCGCTAATTTCGTTATAAAATCCAACTCAAATGATCGTGTTACACTCACGCAACCAATTACTAATTAAAATAAATAAGTTCAAAAAATGAACAATAAATTTAAAAAATCTATTTTGTGGTTTTATTTAAATTTTATATATTTTGGTTTAGTGGATACAATTATACTTTATAGTTTTAGGACCTAAATGTGTGGAGATATTAAAACCTACCTGTTATTCTTTATTCTCTATTTCAAAATCTATTAAACAGTATACTTTGTTTTTGAGAAAGTTTGTAACACCATAAACGACCAGCGTAAAGAGTTCATCATTTGTTGAGACTAACCCCCAACTCAAACATAATAACAAGAATCTAAATAGGAAAGCAACCTAAACATAAGCAGCAAAAATACAGGATAAGAGATATTTTTTTCTAATCATTTTTATGTTAACACATATTTGAATAGAATTGTACTAAATAAAATATAAGAGCACACAAATAGGTCGATAAAGAAGAAATTTAATATATACCATTATTTATGTGATAAATCCTTTGAATTATTTATGACAATTATTCAATATTAAACAATTCATTAACGTTATAAAAAATAGATTGCAACTCAACATAAATATAACTCAAATACTTCTATTATTTAAGACATTTTTCATCACTATTGCTACGCTATACTCGCTAGTTGCCTTCACAATCAAGAGCATAACTTACTATGTGGCCCTACTCGAAATTTGTATAAAAAAATTGTATATTTTTTAGCGTTAAATAAATATATGTACTTATGTACTTATGTTTGACAAATAATAATGACATATGTACAACTATGGTCATATATATTATATAAAAAAATACTTCTTAAATCTTGACTTATGATATAGCCTAATCTAAAAATACTTAAGTATATAACTTTTGTTTAATTTATGACAATAGAATATCACCATTAAATATTATAAAACTAAAAATAAGAAAAAATAGCTTTATGATAAGCTTAATACTTAAGGTTTTGTCAATAAAACTCACAAAATTTCTTATAATTTATTACGCTTTAAATCATAACTTTATCTAATATTATATTATTTTGCATTGTATTTTATTAATATTTATAATTTATGCAAAGTTTTATTCATAAGAAAATTTAATATTTCATTGTCCTTTTTTTTAAAATCATAAATCATATCTTATTTTTTATATTTTTTTAATAACTTTTTAGTTTTAATTTTAATACTTATAAACTTAATGTGTTTGATTAAACATCTCATTTTTATATTAACTTTTAGTTCATTAATTTAATTAATACATATATAATTTTTAATGCTCTATTGATTTATTGTTTTTTGTCATTTTGTTTATGTTATTTAATTTTTGTTATATATTATAATACACTAAATCAAAGCTCTATGTTTATATTCTAACATGGCATGAAAATTTTAGGCTTAGATTGAAAATAATTCATTGTAACTTTTACCAGTTCTACGTCATGATCATAGATTTTAGCTTCTTAATACTTCAATAAAATCATCTACTTTTTATTTAAAAAAAAATTAGCCTTCATTGAAAAACATTTATAGCTTTGCCCCTATCCGCAATCACTGTAATCCAAGTTGAACCAAATTCTCCTTCTAAACCCTACCACCACCTGGTGGTATGATCAATCATCAACAATTGATACAAGTAAATCCTAAAGGTGAGAAAAAATTCGAGCAATTTATGTGTCTTATCAGCCACTTGCCAGCTATGGTGGTGACTAGTGATGAGGTAGCGAGACCCGACCAAAATTTATTTTTTGTTTTTCAAAATTGCCAAGTAAATTTTTAAAAATATTGACAAACCAACTTAAACAAAAACAAAATGTAACCAATTATATTTGTGTGTGCAGTATTGACCATCAATAATTGACCTCATATAGAGGAAAACAAAAAAATAAGTAAACAAAACAGACTTCATGTTTTGCTTACGGAAATACCAATAAGACTCAAAAACTTATAGAACTTGCAATCTCCCATTTGGCTTTCCATGGCAAAACACTACACAACTAAATAGACTTTAATCTCAACATGAGACAATCATGCAAGATGGCTTAAGAGGTTTATTCCCCTAAACAAACAATAACTCACAACCTAGACACCCCCAAAACACACCTACATCAAATGTAGTTGTCTTGTCATGCTTCAACCATCTTCAAGAGTAAACATATCAATGCTACATATCTAAGCTCCAACTCTAATAGAGACACAAAGACTCAAGCTACACCTGTATCTTATACACATAAAATAACACATACTCGTGAATAAATCATGTAGATCTATGTGGAGTAACCAGAAAAAACTATCATGTTACCCCTACATAGGTATACAACGATAGATTAAGTATAATCAAACATACAACAAACAAGAATTTGTTAACACAACTCCCTATCACTTCATGTTATACTCTCCTTACGTGTATGCAAGTCAAGCAACAAACATGTAGTGAATCCTATGCTCACATCCCATATAGTAAATAACAAAGCAACACAAAGTGAATTGTGTAAACAAACTTCTTTCCTCTTTTGACAGAGAAAGTTAAAGGAATGTCCTTACAAAAGAGAGAGAATGCATACAATTATGCAATAATTTTAACACTCACACAACCAGTAGAAAAGATTAAAGCGATAACAACATGAAAACATATAACACAACAACTACATTCAACAAAACAAAGTGTTGAACATACCAACACAAAAAAATTCACTACAAGATTTTTGTAGTACATTTTACAAAGTTATTATTTTTTTAATTAAAAAAAGAATAAGTACAATAGAATAAGAAAAATAACAATAAAATCAACACTTTCTTCCATCCTTTCCATCATCAGTAAAAGATGTGCAATAAAAAGAGTCACCAAGCTCTTTGTTGTCTTGGGAGACTATGGTTTTGTTAGGCCAAGAAGGTCTAGAGAAACTAGTCAAAAGAATTTGAATGCTCATATTCATCAAAGTTTTGGAAGAGATAACTATAGGAACCTATTGAAAATTGGGGTGAGGTAGCATGAGAGCTACCAACTTCAAGTCAAATAGAAGGTGAGAACCAAAAGAGCAAGTAGGAATAAATCTATAAGGCAAAAAGTCAAACCATAAAACTCATTCACCAAGGTTAGAAGGAACTATGTAGACAAATTATGAGCTTGCTAAGAAGCAACAAACTCCTTAAACATAGACTCAATGTCATTAGTAATGGAGGGAAGTTCCTAACAAAGGAGAGATATCTCTGAAGGAGAAGTATCGAAGAAGGATGAGGACGAATATGAGTAGAAGGATAAAAAGCTAACTAATAGATGCTTTAAAAGGAAGCAAAAGAGGGAGTAGAGCATTTGGAAGAAGAATCATGTTCAAAAGCAAAGTGAAAAGCACAAATAGTGCCTTTGCCTCTAGTAGAACCAACAACATTGAAGAACAAAAAAGTGCCCCAATGAGTGATCAAAGAAGGATAATGAATAATGGAGAGAGAAAGAGTAACAAAACAAAAAATGATGGTCCTATAAACATATATGTGAGTTTTATAGTCTCATCATTGATAATAACACAAAAGTGACCACTAGAGGTAATCAAAGAAGTTAATGAATGCGAAGATGCACTATAATGCTCAAAATATCCCTGAGATTCTAACTAGGGGTAGTATTACTTAACAAGTTCACAACTACCATAATGATGACTAAAACCAGCCAAGATGCTTGCCATCTTGGAAAGATTACGAGCAGAAACGTTTGAAACTCTTATGAAAAATCCAAAGCAATGAGATTATAAAACTCTTAAAGGATGACTAGAAAGGAAAAGTATTACTATACATTAATAAAAGATAGCATCCTAACGACATCATCTTAAGATGAAGTGACCTTACGTCCTCTCGATTGAAAAGTACTGGAGAAATGAGTAGTTCAATAGGGGTAATAGCATAACATAAATCCTGAAAAAATAAGGTGAAATCATACCTATAAGTAAGTGAATACAAGGTATTCCAAAAAAAGTATTCAACCTTTCTTGGATGAGTGGAAACTCATATATCAACAAAGAACGCTCAGAGAAAATAGGTGCCAAGTGTTGAGAGGGACCAACTGTGTCAAGATTCTGATCTTGATCTTCATCAATGATTTAGGTTCTTCTAGTTCTCCTTGGGGCCTTTTTAATAATTAGAAACACAAAAATTGTATATAAGTATTTATAGGATAAGAAAGTGCTTATAAGGTATGAAAGTGCTTATAAATTCTAATGGTTTGAAGAGAAGAGGCAAGAAGGGTTTAAAAAGACATAAAGGGGAGCTCAATGACCACCCTATCGCCACTTACCTGGGTAATCGATGAGCACCCAAATGAGGGGGTGGTGGGGCATAGTATCAACATGACAGTCAACACTTAAAGAGAAAGAAAGAGAGATAAAGAATGCAAAAACATTTTTTTTAAATAACCAATAATGAAGGAAAGAACACGAACAAAAAAATACACCAAAAAGAGAAAAGAAACAAAATGCTCAATAAAAAAAGATCATGAGAGCAAGTGATCAAACTGCATCTCTCCATTTAGTAAATAATATATGAGGGTCAACAGATTCAGATTGTAATCTCTAATTTACATATGCATAAGGTATATGTGGAACACGAGGTACTTTTTGTTTTGAAACTCTTAAAAACCCACTCAAATAATCTATATACACATGACTAAATAGACTTTTAGAAGAATAAGTTATTTCCACACAATGCCTTAAGTGCATGACACACCCAACTTGGACATGCTATTGGGAACCATATTAAGTACACCCAAAAGGATAGAAGAATGTAAGAAAAGAGGAAATCTCTTGGTAGTACTGATGAGTCACAAGAACAACATTACAAATACCGATCTTACGAAATACTTTTTGTTTTACAATTTGTAATACTCTCGCGAGTGCATGAATCATTTTATAGCAAATGATAAGTATATTTCTAAGGTCAGTCTAAGGAAGAAATATATATGGTTTTTAATTTATTATTCAAAATCTTAAGAATGAAATTAAATCTCAAACATCCTGTCACGATATTTTGGTTTGTTTGTTTTCTAATCTAATCACATAAAAATAAACATAGATATAGATTCAATATACAATAATGTAAATTTTTATTATTCATAATAATAGAGTATTTAAGAATATAATAATTAAGTTAATTATCCTTGCTCATATTATTTAGTTTATTAAAGATATAAATTGATATTTGTTGATTTTTTCTTTTAGTATGAAAGTGTCATTAGCCAAGGCCCAAATTCTTTTGTTTAATATTAATTAAATAATATCCTTAGGCGGGACCTATTAATTAAATATTAAATTTTAGTTTTATTTCTAAGAAAATAGAAAACCATCTAATCACAACTTTAGGCAGAGTTGGTTAATTAAACTTTATTCAAAGTGTCTAAATTAAACCTAAGAATTTAATTATCCAAGTACTAACTTTTAAGTTTTAAAACCATTACCAAAAATATGTTATCAATACATTTTCGAATAATAATTCTTATAAAAAAACTTTTGAAATAGAGCTTCAATCTAACTACCGGACGATTGTACCAACAAATAAAAAAGCATTACTCTAAATTAGATCGGATAATTAAACTTTAAAATCTAACTTTTAGATTTAAGTTTGTAATGAAAAATAATATATTTCTCTTTAACATTCTTAATATAAAATCTTGAATAAAAACAAAATCAATTTATTTTATAGAAATGTTTTACCTATTTAATATTTCGCAAGTATAACAGTGTTATAATTATATCATATTCAGCCATGTTAAATTTAATCACAGACAAATTAAATATAACATATAAGAATAAAACATAAAAATATAACTTTAAAGAATACATTAAAATTATACCTTAATAGAATCCTTACAACACTTTAATGCTAATTTTGTTGCTGAAAAACCTCAAAATGGATTTACGTCTTGGCTTATTGAATCAAACATTAAGAATCTATAAAAACATATCTAGTACTTCTCAAAAATAGAAGAACTTTAAAAATAAAAAAAATAAAATTCTAGAGAGATAAAGTTAGAGAGAGAAAGAGCTCAAATTTTTGTGTGTTTTACAATAGGGGAAAAATGTCCTTTTATAGGTGAGTAAAAGGCCACAAAAGGGGGGAAAGTATTTCAAAATTTGAATTTGGATGCATTTGGACTAGTTGACATGGGTATGGTGCACATAAATCTCGGTAGACGGGTAATTGGTATGCGTAGGCGTGAGCGACGATAAGTGTGTTAACGTGCAAAAATTGGCTCGATGTTTGTCGGGCGTGTGTCGACGTATGCTAGGCGTGTGTCGAACATGTATGGTCGTGTGTCAGCGTATGTTGGATGTGTGCACACGCTGCGGCGCATGTGGCTCAATGCGCAGGACTTAGCGTGGATGGGCTACTGCGCGTGGGATTGTTGGCCTTTTTACATTTTTGACCATTTTCATGTTTTTCATCTTTTTTACTTTGACTCATTTTTTCTCAATGTATTTGTGATGTATTGCCTCTAGTATTTTTCTTCGTGTCTTTAAGTTATTTTTGAAAGAAAATATCTAAAAAACAATAAAAATACTTGTGATTCCAAAAAGGCAAATTTATATAAAAATATGATAAAATCGTATAAATATAAATCTATTTAATTAATTAAAGTATATTAAATTATGGTAATTTTAGTGCCTTTTAAGCACTCATTAAGTACTCCGAGTATAACTGGAACACTACCTTGTAATATGGCCAATAATGCCATAAAGATGAATTGTAATGCTAAAGAGTGAAAGAAATGGGGTCGCTAACTTTGAGAAGCACCACTAGGAAGAGAAAAGGAAGAGACGCTAGCATTAATTCCCATATAAGGATGAAAGTTAATTTTCCACTGTGAGGTCTCAAGTTCCCACGTTCACCACAGTGGTGATATATAGGAAAAAAACATATAAGTAGTGGCAAGAGACCATGACTAACATAATGAAAAGAGGCAGTAAAAGGTGAAGTGTTCACCTTGTTAGAGGAAGAAGCATGGATGGAACAACCAACTTACATTTAGGGGTGGTAGTGACAAACTTTAGGTTAGGGTCAACCACAGTAGGTTTGATGAATTTTGGAGCAAAACCACTGATAGTAGTAGATGAATCATTTTGCAACCCATGTCCTATCTTGTCTCCTGAATATTTGACACTATTGAGATCTTATATAGCTTCTGAATTCTCATAATAAGCTTTCGAACTACACTTAAAGAGTGAGCCAATTATTCTTGTCATTTGACGAGCTTTTCTCCTAAAGCTTGGATAATATCTTCTTTCTCTTGAATAGAATATTCTAGAAAAAGAGCAAAATTGCTAAGGTTCTTAAGCTTTTCACGGAGCTATCCAAGCTCCATATTCTTTCAAAAAGAGTATAAGCTAAATACTCTATATCGCTTTCTAAAACAATTACTCTTTTTTTCAAAAGAGTAATTTGATTAATTTGATCCTTAAATGGATCAGAAATAGCAGTTATGTGAGTCATTTCCCTAGACACATGATTCTTTAACTCATCCTCTTGATGTTTTATTCTGAAGAGATTGGAGTTAAACACCACTTTGAGATTAGAGTATCTCTTCTAAATCACCTTATACTTATTTTATGAGATCACTCTAATCATAGCTAACAAAAGACTTCTTTTCCTCAAGAGCAACTTTCAACACGCTAAAGTCTTTGTTACTTTCTGCAAGAATCTCTAAAGCTTGTATCCAAGATTTTTATAATTTAATATGCTTGTTAATGAGCATGTTGTATGCATCAAGGAATTTGTCTTGATCATCTTCTTCATCTTCAATACCCCGATGGCCTAAAGAAGTTGTAGTGGAAGGATCTTTCAGAGTTTCGGAAGCTATAAAAAGCAATAAAGTTACACTCCTCATTGTTAACATTATGGCTACTATCTGAAATAGTAGCACCAATCTTCATCGCCCATTTTTGAGAGAGATTTTGTTTTGAAGGGTAGAGTGAAGCTCTATTTCAAAAGTTTTTATAAGAATTATTATCTAAAAATGTATTGACAACATGTTTTCAGTAGTAGTTTTAAAACTTGAAAATTAGTACTCGGATAATTAAATTCTTACATTTAATTTGGACATCTTGAATAAAGTTTAAACTGTCTAACCCCACCAAAGGTGGTATTTAAATGTTTCATTTTACAATCTCTTAGAAAAAGGAATTAATTTAATTAACCAAATTAGTTATCGACCCCACCCATAGGTGTTAATTGATTTGTTTAGTTAACAAAGATTATCTAACCCCACCAAAGGTGGTATTCATATAAAAAAGAGAGAATCAATAAATATCAATTTATATATTTAATAACCTAAATAATATGAGCAAACATAATTACTTAGTTATTATATCCATAAATACTCCACTATTATAAAAGATAAAATTTGCATAAATGTTATTGAATCTGTATCTATGTTTATTTTTATGCTATTAGATTAAAAACATAAAACCCCAAAATATTATGACAGAATGTTTAGGATTTAATTTCGTTTTTAAAAGTTTGAATAATAAATTAAAAATCACATACATTTGTCCCTTAGATCGACATTGGGAGTATACTTATCATTTTCTACAAAATGATTCGTGTACTTACAAGAGTTTTATAAATATAAAACCAAAGTATTGGGAGGATCGACGATGCCGGTTTTGTTCATCAATATTCATAAACAAAACATATAATTGTAATTTTAGTTTATAAGAATATTTTCAAGGTGAAGAAACTATCGAGTCTCAATGATCACATCTCAAATAAATATTTGTTCTCGTGCATGTTAGGTTAAATATTAGACACATAAAAACAATATGAAAATAGGCTACTCGATCGATCGAGTAGTGACTTGATTGATTAAGTTGTATTACCTATTGAGTTAATTATTTATATGACTAGATCAATAGTGGAGTCAATACCTATTGAGTTAATCACTTAATTATTTGTAATGAGTTCTCAAAAGCATTTATTATATTGTGATTTTATGCATATTAAATGACTAAATATATTTGTATTTGTTTAGTTTTACTATTTTTAAAACAAATCTATCTTTTTAGAATCACATGTATGTTTTGTTATTTTTTTGGGTATTTTAGCTTCAAAATGATTTAATTGATGAACACTCAAAGTAGAGTATTAGAAAGCATTCCATTACAACATTGAAGCATAAAAGATAACCTACGTAAAACTTATATATGTTCCAAACCATTAAAACAATGATATACCAAAAAATAGAGGTTCTAAGTTGATTAGATTGACGTGAGCCGCAATGTGAAAAGTGTGTGTGTTAGGGCACGAGGTAAACAGACTAAAATCATACATTCTAGAATTGATGTAGGTTGTAGTGTGGAATTATTGTGTGCCCCGGCACACATGTAATGGATCGAGCTACAATTGAGGACAATTTGTATCATGCCACGATGCCAGCCTTTTGATCCACCATTTTCTCCTTTTACATACCTATAAATAGGACCCCAATTTCAATGTAATAGATATCTCATATCCTTTATTCCTAATCCTTTCAACTTTGTAGTTTTCTCTAAAGCTTTCTAAGTTTTTCTTTTCAATAGTTTCAAAGTTATTCTTTCATTTGAGAGTTGAATAATTCTAGTTTATGTATTAACTTTAGTTTCAATTAAATAAACGACATTAGTAATTCTATTTGGAGGTTTTCCAAAACAGAAACAATATTGAGACTGTAAGAATACAATTGAGATATAATTTAAATGTATTTTTTTCAGATTATTTTATACGTTGTTTTCATATACTATGTTTAATTTATTGATCATTTATTAAAATATGCATGTCTGGTTAAAAATAATATGAAAAATCAATAATGTTGTTACTCTAGTGAAATATCAAAGTAAATAAATTTTTTTATAAAATGAATTAAATTTTATTTCTTTATCAAGATTAAAATAAATTTTATTAAAGAAAAATATATAGCTTAGTATTTTTCATAATAAACATGATAGTTAGATTTATGATTTAAATATGTGAATCTAATTTAGATTCAACTTTTCGATTTTGGATTTGATTATTTGGATTTTTAGAAAACTCTATTTCAAAGTTTTTATAAGAATTGTTATTGTAAAATATATTAACGACATATTTTTCATAATATTTTTAAAATTTGAAAGTTATTTTCCAAATACTTAAATAGTTAACATAACTTTGATATATTGATAAGAGTTTAAATTTTCAAATTCTACCTAAAAATATTAATTGATTTATTATTAACAATAAAATTGATCCCTACCTTAGGATATTTTATTACCAAAAAAAGAAAAATCAATCATCTTAATTCATATTCTTACTATCCAAATTAATATTGAACAAACATAATTAACAAGCTAATATATCCCATAAATTCTGCACTGCATGATAAATATTATTTTCTTAAATATTTATTAAATTTATCTTTATTTTTATGTTATTAGTTTAGATCTTAAAACTAAAACAATCATGATAAGATGTTTAAGTTATAATTTTTCATTTTTAAAAACTACATGATTCTTCTTACTTATCACCTTCTATAAGTAATTAGTGCACTTGTGAGATATTTTATACATCATATAAAATTTCTATGCCTAATTTTGTACATAGAGTTTTTGGTGTTATTTCCTGTGAGGAATAATATTTTTAAATTTTTATTATTAATTAACTTTAAATATTTTAAATTTTAAATTTTCCTTTATTTAATAAAAAAAAAGAAAAAAATCAAATGAAATTTTTTTAACTTTCTTTTCTTTTAATTTTAAATAAAAAATTAACTTTCTTTTCTTTTCTTTTTAATTTAATTAATTATTTTATCAATTATTTTTCATTTATTTTAAGTTTTAATTTCTTTTTGTTTTATTTACTAATTATTTTATTAATTTATTTTCTTTTACTAACATATGTATTATTGTATCATTGTATTCTTTTTTAATTTGTAACTATTTTTGTATTTCTCTGTATAAACATGTAATATGTTATACACTTGTATATTTATTTTATCTTTTTATTTTTTACTTGATAGGTGATTTTAATTTATGTTTTAAAAAGTTTATGTAAGGTAGAAGGTTTATAGGATACCCTTTCACACCGTATAAAAATCATATAAATAGCTCCAATATACTATTAAGAAGGCTGCACTTTGATGTCATACAACTTTTAATTGAACAAATTCGTGCACTAACACTCCACTTGAACCATAAAATATGAGGGAGAATCCACCAATTAGGAACCCACTATGAAGGAATATGAAAGACCAATAATTTGCACTATTACACTCTAAATCCAACTAGATGGGGCTACTCATTCAATTCTTCGTGTTATCTTCCTTCAATGGATTGCCTAATTAAGACTCAATGTCTTTCATTAGGGACTTTTACTCATTAGTCCAAACGTTTTCCCTTGGTATACTCATTGAGGATCAAATCAGAATGTGGTGTTTTCCCAACACCTTAGAAAAGGGGTCAAGGCATGGCTAATGTCACTCCCTCCAGGTTCCCTAATGACCTGGGAGGATGCATACAATAAGTTTATGAGAAAATTCTATTGCTATTAAAAAAATCAAACCTAAAAGCTAAGATTGCTACTTTCTTTCAAATGGAAGGAAAAAATTTCCATGAAGTATGGGATAGATTCAAACTATTTATCACTTAATGCCCCCATTATAACTATCCTCTACAACTGTTGAACCAATTTTTCTATTATGGATTGGCACAATAATGTAAATTCATAATTGATAATGTTGTTGGAGGAGCAATAAGAGAAAAGACTACCTTATGGACTTACAATATATTTAAGATGTTGGGAGCTAATTCTCGATAGAAGAGCTCCTGAATGAGGAGAGCCGAAGTCCATGAAATAGACTCTGGTACTGAAGTTCAAATACAACTTTCTTAACTAACCAAGTAAGTTACGCTTCTCATAACATATGTTATAAAAAATAAAGAACATTATGACATATGCAGTACTTTGGGACATGGTGTTGATTCTTGTCCCTATCAAGAAGAAGCTAGTGTTAGATCTGAGTAGGTTGTGTAGTACGTTGGGACATGGTGCTGATGCTTGTCCCTATCAAGGAGAAGGTAGTGCTAAATTTGAGTAGGCTAATGTATTAGAGGGATCATAACTAAGACTAAGGTATGATCCCAATGCTAATACCTACAATCCAAGGTGGATGAATCATTCCAATTTTTCTGAAGGTAGAACAACCCTCTATTTACCCAGAGCTCAAACCAATCGGACCAAGAATTCCACTAACATATATCCAGAAATTCTCCCAACAAGCTAGCTCTGAAAGACAACTTAAATGCATTCATTCATGTTAGCAGAGACAACCAATCATGGACTAATCAAAGGTTAGACTTTGTGAAAATTTCCATTAAGAAAATGGAAGTACATGTGGAATAGCTAACTGAGCACGCAAAGAATAACTACAAGGTTAGAAAACATCTTAGCTCCATAATGTGAGGATATTGAGATGAAATCCTCTAAATTATTTTTTGCTAAGACGCCAAACTCGGCACTGGATGGGAGGCAGCCTATCATTATAGGTAATATTATTTTCTTTATATTCCATTTTATTTTATATTAATTGTTTTGTTTTGTTTTATTTTGTTTATGGCTATGTAAACATTGTTTAGAATTCTTAATTTTATAGTTATTTGTTGAAATTTGTGAGAAGTGCGTAATATCTGTGTAAAATTTAAATGTTTGGATTGATGGATTCCCTTGCAATTTCATACCAATACTTGACCAAGTTTAGGAAATGGGTACGTTTTATATTCTTTACTCTTTATGATCATTGTATTGGAGTCTCGAACTTTATCACCTTTTACCAAGACAATAACAGGTTTCTTATGAAAAAAGAAAAAGCTTTGCCCTTGAGACTATTAAGAGAAGTGAACCAATCGAAGATTTGTGTATCATAGGTGGTGATAATGATGATTATGACCCTGTTGAGCATGAAATGGCATTCCTTGCTGAGAGATTTACTAGATTCTTTAGGAAGAAGAAACTTTCTTTCAGGACTATTGGGAGAAATATTTCTAGTTCCAAAACCACAAGATCTATTAGAAGTGATAAAGAGTTATAAAATATTTCTATGAAATAGAGTAAAGGTCACTGGAATAAAATAAAGGCATTTGAATGTGGAAAGCAAGAACACATTACTGCTTAGTGTCTTCAAAATAAAAATCACACGAAAAAGCATGCAATGAAAAAGGTTACTATTTTGGATAGTACTAGTAGTGATGATGAGGATGATGTTGATTTTATGGCATTCGTTGCCTCTAGTAGTATCATTAATCTCTGACTACTACCTTAGATGATCAAGAGATGATTATAGAAAATGATAAAGATGAAGATAAACAAGATGAATTACTCGATACATACAGTGCTCTACTCTTGGAGCATATTGAGTCTAAAAAGGATAAGATAAAGGCTATGGAAAGTCTTGATGAAAAAGCACGCAAAATTTGTGCGTTAAAGAAAGCTCTTGAGGAAAGGAAGTCCTTTGTTGATGAATAATAATATGATCTCTAATCGCCACACAAATTGTGTGTGCAATGAATATGTAAGTATATGTATCCTAACAAGTAATATAATGATACAAAATCGTTCTAAAAAAGATTATTTTATTAGAAACTAATTTTTAAAACTAAAAAAAATAAAAATCAATTTTTTTGTGTTTTTTATATTTTAAGGAAGAAAAATTAAAATAGTTAAAAGTAAATAGCCATAATTAATTAAATCAGATTTGGTAACTAAGAAGATATATGAGAAAATATGTAGGAATACTTAATTAAACAAATTTTCTAAACATGTGAATAACCAAAATCCCCTCAATGTAATTATCAATTAATTATATGATCAATTGAATCTAACATAACATGTTTTCTTCTCTCAAGTAAACTACACATCATATAGTAATTAATTTAATTACACTCTCATGCCAATTAAATTGCATACTACTCATTAAGTTCATCAATTATAGATCATATATATAAGAATCATACATCTCTACCTAGAAATTATGCATGTTATTTAATTAAGACAAATAATTAAATAATTCTCTCAAATCTATTTAATTTCCTTTATAGATAAATTGTTGGCCAAACAATTAATAGCATAAAAATCAAATTAAATAATATAATTAAATTATAACTATAATTGGGGTAAAATATTAAATCATCACATGATGAAAATTTGGTTCATAAGATCTCTATATTAATAAATTAACTACACATAATAATGTCTATAAAATCAATCTATTGAATTATAGTGCTAATCTTCTCTTGAATTTCCATAGAAATTCTATCTCTTCTTAAATTTTTCTCTCTTTTTAGCTCTAAAACCTTACCAAAATTATGCTAATGATGACTCAATAAGGGTTATGGGGTGATTACGGGCTTAAATATAACTCAGATGCAATCTGGACCGTCAGATCAAGGGATGAGAACAAAACAAACAAAAAGAATAGTGTCGACCAATCACAGCACGACATATGGCACACGAAGTTCACTGGGCAAATCAGAGCGTGATGCGTGGTAGGGGAGAATGGTTCGAGTCATCGCATGCTGATTTTATGCCACACAGCGTAACGTGATTTGCAGTAATGGATGGCGTGGCGCATGGGTGGAATGTGGGAAGCAATCGTGTAATGACACATGGTGTGAAGATTTAATCACTTTCTGAACTTAGATTGAACATCGTGTTGACATGTTACACGTGTTACTTCGCTCCTCACAAGCAATTATTTACGATTTGTTGTCCCTACTTGCATGACATCCATGTGGCTTGTCTAGTCAACTTCTATACTTGTGTGGTAGGCCACGTGATAGCTTCTGATTGACTCTGCATTAAAAATTCATAAGAAAAGTCATAAAAATCCCAAAAATTATATTTTCACCCCTTTTCACTAAAAAGTTTATATTTTAATATTTTTAGCAATAAAAATACTATTTGTTGAATAAAACAAGTAAATATTAAGTAAAAAAGTGTGCTAATGACTCTAATTTCATAGAGTCATTAATTTCACAAGAAGGTGTGAGGTCATTCAAAAAGTATGATGGTTTACTAGAAAAGTTTAATGCAAATCATGAAGAAGTTGAAAGGCTGATGGTTCGTACTTGTGGTAAAGCTACTTAACCTCTAGTCAGTCAAGTGCCTACTTATGATATAAAGAATGAAATTGAACAATTAAAAGGGCGGATAATTATTCTTAAGGGCTTAAATGATCATTTGATTAACTCCATCATTACTTTCGACAAAATGATTACGGGTTTAAAAATATTAAATGAAATGGTTAACAATGTCAAGTTTTTTGGGGACGACATGTAAATAGGTACAATGATGGGGTTTCAACTTCTACAAGTAGTTCAACTAAGTTTGTAAAAGGTTCCAATCAAGAACCAAAGCTTAAGTTTACTATTGTTGACCTAAGAGGTAAATCTATTGTATGGTCTAATCTGATTCCCCTAGTAAGGTGAACCCTTCACTTAAGCTATCTCTTCTCGATAGTCTACTACCTTTGCCTACTATTATTATCACTTGTCACCACTGTCGTGAGCTTGGGCATTTGAGACCACAATGTAGGAAATTGACCACTCATCCTTGTACAAAAGTCAATGTAAGCATTTCCCCTTCCTCTCCTCTACGTACTACTCCTCGGTGTTTGAGACCCCATTTTCCTAGCTCCACTATTCATACTTGTTATTGTTGTGACATTATTGGTCACATTGCTGGGCAATGTCCTAAATTTATGAGGAGTATAACTCAGAGTCTTCCTTCTTGCTCTTCCTCATCTTCTCGATCAAAATGTGGCTACTATGGCTCATTTGAGCATGTTCATGCATGATGCATTATGAACATGAGGCACAAAGGAGAAAGAAATAAATTTGGCTCAAAAATCCTTTCTCGTCCTACTTTTATGGATGTCTCGTCAGAATTTTCTAAAAATTATAAACTAAAAACATATCACAAGTCCTATATACACCTCATGCTCACATGAATCAGGGACTATCTCCAAGTTTTATTGCCTCTTAAAAATTCTTTAAACAGAAGGATGCAATCTGATCACTATTTTTGGGTGATTTGTTGGAGTTAAGTTGCTTACTTTCATTTATCTCTTTGTTTGTAGTTTTTATGTATGTGAATTTATGTTTATTTGTTATTTGCATGTGTTCTATTTTCCTATTCATGCATACCTCTACCTTTCTCCTTGTTTATTTGTCTTACATAGTGCTTTAACTGTTTTACTTAATGTTATGTCTGGCTATTTGACCTGTTACTAGCTTTCTTCATAGCTTACTATTTACTTCTTTTGTGGATGTTTGCATGAGCATCGTATCACATGTTATCATTATGTATTGTCATTGTAGTAGGGTTATCTCTATACTATCCTATCATTCTTATGACATGACATTTAGAATGCTTCTCGTCTATTATACTAGATATTCAATTCGTGTACTTAGCATGTTGTGTGTTAATTCTCTATTTGTCTCTTGGTGATTTATGTTCATCTTTTACCTATCTTTCACCTTCTTATCCTTATGTTGTGCAGTTGTGTGTCACCCTTTTCTGGGCTTCCTTTGGTTTGCTTTATGCATTTGTATGTCATATAGAGTTTTTACCTCTTTAGGGATTTTGACATAATTACAATGTTTTAACTAAACTTGTGTGTTTTTTTGTCCATATCTAAGCATGTTGTGTGTTTCTATATTGAAACTTTTGTCTTTCCCACATGCTCAGTGGTTTTAGTAGCTTTCCTTGTTTCTTCTTTCTCTTAGGAGTGCTGCTACATGTAATGTTCATTAGTTAATTAGTTTTTTTTCCTAACTATTGTTTATCTCTTTCAAGACATTTTCCCTATCATTTTGAGCTTTGACCTATTTTGAGTCCATTCTTATCATCTCTCTTGTTGGTCTTTAATTTGTGTTTTGTGATACTGATAGCTTTTCTCTTTACTACTATTTCATGTAAAATAATTTTTAGAGGGCTCATGTTGATTTATGTTTGGCATCCTTTTAACCTGAATTGACTTATGGTTGTTTAGACATATGTGACATATGTATTTCATAAAGGCATGTATGGCTAAATTTTTCTTTTTTGTCTTACATCAAAGAAAATTTTATTTTGCACATGTCATATCTGTTGAATTTATATGGTTATTTTAAGAAGCTTGTATGAATCTTCTGCTTTGATGATTTGTATTTTTCGAACAAGCTCTAGAATCCACTTTAAGTGTCTTTCGAGGTAAAATTCTAGGTGATTCTTGGTTAGAAAGAAGATTTGAGCCATCCTTGAATTGTTTATTCCTTTCTTGCCACCATTGTTCTCATATCCTTGGTCTTCACTCTTTTAGAATTTATGATATCTCTTCATTTCTTTGCTCCTAAATACTGGTTTAGCCCAAAGTTTTATTCCTACTTACCTTACCAACCCTTTGATAAAGCTTGTATATTATAGGTTTTTCAGTTTTACCCTCTTGGTTTCTATAAAAAAAGGAAGGGTAATGAAATAGAAAGAAGGGTGATAATGAATTTTTGAATATATATATATAAAAAGGGGGAAATGGAGAAAATGAAAATGAAAATAACTATTGAGATTTGTTTGTATAAAAAGTAAGGAGTAGACATGAAGAAAAGAAAAGGTGAAAATATGATGAGGCAGTGTTGCTTAAATATCCATTTTTTGGGTATTGTTCTTCCAACTTCATTTGTTGAAGTTTGAGAAGTAAAGAGAAATAAAACCCATGTTCAAAGGTGTAAGTGTCATGGATTTAGACTTATCTATTTGATAGGATCAACAAAGGTATGTTCAAGCCTAAATGCCTTTTCTCCTATATCCATACCTTGGCCTGTCATTAGAAACTCTGAAAGACCTATTGATTTTGTTTAGGTTAGCACTTACATTAGTGAAGAGAAAGACTAATTATGAACATATGAATTTTGGTTTAACTTGAGTCTATATTCAATGTGTTTGGTTCATATAAGGATATCATGATTGCATATAGAGTAAACAAATTTTGCATATCACACACCACGCATGTCATCAAAAATTTAGTCATACCCTTACATGAATGCATCATGGATTGATGGACATATGGATATTTGTGTTGTTACTATATGGACCTTCTAGTTCGGTGAACATACTTTGTTTACTTCCATCATTCTATATTTTTGTTTGTCTACTATGTGATGTATTTATATTAAGAGTGTTTACAAGTATAATGATTAACATGTTTATTGTATCACATGCATACTTTTAGGAGGGACATGTACATCTTATGTATTGTTGACCATGCATAAATAGGACTTTTAGTATGACATGTTGCATTCATTGTATGCAATCTTTAGTTTCACATGTCTACCTTTGTGTATCCCTACTTATGTTTCCTTCTTGCATGCTTATTGCTTGTCATTCATTGCTTAGTAATTGTTGTTGGAATGCATGATATATGTATTCTTGGGTAGATTGAGATGTTTTCTAGATGCACTTATATTTGGTTTTCTATGCATTTAGTTTGTTGCATGTTGCATGTTCCTACCCCGCTAGTGTCTTGGTGCTTTTTTGTGTCCTTTTCTCTTGAAGCATGTGGTTCCTATCATTAGCTTTGTTTTAATCTTACCTGGTGCGTTGCATTGTGTTAGGATTATAACATATTTATATGTCTTCTCTCCCTCATATATGGATGTTTCTTTGACTTTCAATATCAAAAAAGGGAGAGAAATTTTTATACACAACTATATGTTTGTTGTTATACTGTGTGCCGTATAGGTTATAAGTGTAGGTTTGCATTACATATTGTAGCCTGAATTGCATGCATTTAGGGGAGTGTTGTATGAGGTTAGGGGAAGTGGTGCATGTTTACTTGTGTTTGTGCTTATCTTTGTTCACCTATGTATGGGTAATACAAAAGTATATAGTATGACTACATATTGTTTCTGTACAATGCATTAATGATGTATGTGTTTGTTTATTATGTGCAGTTTACAAGTGTAAGTGAAGTCTTTAAGCTTCAAATGAGTTGTGTGTAGTGGTGATAAGTTCTTGGTGTTTCTGATTGATAGAGGATTGAATGAGTTGATTCATAGAGATGGATGGAGCACTTAAGATGGATGCACTTAGAGTAGACGTGTCCTTTGGGTTTTGGTATGTGTCATTGTGTTGTTCATAGGAACAAATGAATTTAGGACATCTTCATGATCATCTCATGTTTGATGTGTTTATGTATGTAGTTGTGCAATATTTTGACAAGGAAAGCTAAAAGGGGAGAATGCAAGTCTAGTTGTATTCATGTTTATATGTCGGCTTCCTATGTACGAAACATGTTGTCTATTTTATTTTACTCAGTGTATTTGTCTTACTTTGTGTAAAGTTGGTTACTGTGAATCATTAATTCACACACACACACACACATAGTTAGGTACACTTTGTATATAATTAGGTTTACACACATAATGAGGTTATTTTTCGTAGTGTGTATGCTAGATTAAGAGTGTTGATTTTTGATAAGCAAGCTTGTAAGACAGTCGACATTGTTACTTGTAGTTTTTTGTCTTATTTCGAGTACGGGTATTTGTGGTTTTTACTCGACATTTTTAAAAACAATAATATCATGTTTTACTCACCTTGCCACATGTGGTGGTGAGGTAGCTGGTGAGATAACAAATTCGAGTGCTATAAATACCCCACTCATTTCTCTTCTTTTTATCCCTTGTTTAAGAGCCAAAAATCTACCAAAATTCACTCTGAGATTTATATCTGTTGTCAAAATCGTAGGTTGTGTGCGTACGTGGTTTGATTGTGTCTCCCATACACAATTCGATTGTAGTGGTGGACTATGTGTCTCTAAAGATTATGAGTTGATACACTTCCAATTACTAATCATTGGTTACCAATCACACTATATTTGGTGGTAATGACTGTAGAGCACAATTGGGTTCGAATGTTGAACCAAGTGGTTGTGGAAACAACAATTGAAAAGCACCAGTAGGCAGTTTGGACGGAGGTATTGACCGATAAAGGTAATGGTGGTTTTACTGTATATTAATATTATAATATTTACGGTTTAGTGAATTATTTGCTACTGAGTGATTGCCTTAAGAAACTCAAGGATGTTACTGTATAAATATGGTCTCTATATGAGTTTACCTCGTTATATTGAGTGTTATGTATAATCACTTATTGAGCTAGTATAATTTGAGTTTGTTATGTATGTGTCTCAATATATTGAAGCATAAACTCTTATTAGAAACCATTTATTGTTACTTGCTTTTTGTTATTAATATACAATATATGTGATTAAAGTTATATACTTTTTGATATTATATTATCTGTGATTCTGTTACGTGTTTTATATGAGTATTTATATCCTTGTTTGTGGGAGTTAGGGACTAGTCCTTTAGGAGTCTATATCTCCTTACCCTGGTCGTGAACTCTTTCACATCTATTAGAAAAAAGTTCTCAGAAAAACAATGCCTTAAGCAAACAAGCAACTAAAATCAGCATCATCCAAAAAGAAACTTTCATACTATATTTTAGTGGGGGCAACATAGGGCAACACAAGAAGTTTTCAAATTGAGCTCCACTTCCTCTCAAATAGGCTCTAATAAAGATCAAGGTGATGACCAAGTTTTTGTTCCCAAATATTCTCAAGATCATTTGCAAGGAATTGGCGGTTCAATGACTAGGGCAAAGACAAAATGATGAAGAAAGCTTTGCAAGGCTTGATCACGAAATTCCAATACAAAACGACTATGCTAGAAGATTTTAAAACTAAATTCAATGATTCCAAAGTTTCACCAAGGACGATCTATTACCTTTTTATGCAAGTGATAGATTTGGAAGATCAAGTTGGGAGCAAGGATTGATTTAGGAATTAATTTTTTATTTTAGTTAATTATGGGCCTTTTATGTTTAGCAATTTTTGTTTTAGTGAATTGTGGACTTTTTTTCTCTTTTATTTATCATAAGTCTTTTAGTTTTTATTTTTATTTTTAAGGATGGATTAGGTCCAATCTACAACTAAATAGGCCCATTAGGGTTGAACTTGTGCCTAGGGTTTTATTTAGGCTTGAAATGGTGACTAGGTTTTTCTTTAGGGTAAATTTTGTCAAGGGTTTTTTGGTTGCTTATAAAAGAAAACATCATCCATGTAATATGGTAGAATTGATATCATTAATAAAATTTTATTTCAGAAAACTTTTGCTTTGCCTTTTTGTGTTCTTTATCGAGTGCTTGAATTCGACTTATCAAAGGAAGTGATTATCCTTTGTGGCATCTTAGGGTTAGGGTTTTAGGGAATTTATTTCCTTAGGGTTCTAATATAATTATCTTCAATAGGTTCTTAGCAAATCAATCATTCCTATTCTTTTGAGTTTGTGAGTTCCTAGGACTGTTTGCCTAGAGGGTCCGCATAATTTGGTATGAGAACATTGGTTGCTAAAAACAGATTATCTATCTACATCTATCTTTTTTTTAGTTCTTGAATAAAAAAAATTCATATTGTTCTTATTTTAGTCAGTTTCTGCTTTTTCTTGATTCATAAAAAAAACAAAAAAAAATCGTTCAATTTTGTTTCCGTTTTTTAGTTTTCTTTGAGTTCTTGATTTCAAACAAATAAAATTTGTCATTCAAGTCTTGTGTTTTCTTCAAATTTTGTTGTCGTTGTTTTTATCTTTGGATTTTGTTTTATAGTTCTCTTTAAATTCTTCGTATCTTTTTCTTGTTCTTTATTTATGTGTTCAATCCATCTTTGTTCTTAAAAAAAGGGTGAAAAAAAGAAGAGGGTTGCTATTCACAGTTTTCAAATTTATTTTTGATAAATTGGAGTTGCAACTTTGAACGACCGTAACTTTTGACTCGGGTATCGAAACGACTATTATAATATATTAAATTGAAACTGAGTTCGATTCCTATAAGTAGAATTGGGCTATGCCTCCTTTTATACATATTTCAAGCCTAATTTCCATCATTTACATCACTCGTTGAGGATTTAAAGTTTTGTCATACCTTTGTGTGTTGTTTTCCGTCCTTGATCATCAAGGTTGCCAATTTATTTTTGTGAATTTTATATTCATAGAAGTAGCAACTGTAGTAAAAAAGGAAAAAAAAAGAAAAAAAGGAGAACAAAGTAGCAGATTGTTCGAGATTCCAATTCTTGTGTTTCTTGTTCTTGTTAAAATTAGTCTTCCTTTATTTTTGTTATAGTTTGCATCTATTTAGATAAGCATCAAACTTGCTATCCAAGATGATTTTTAAAAAATTCAAATTTTGGTCAAGATTCTTTCTTTAGAGTCCTCTTTGGACTTTCTTTTTGCTCTCAATTAAGTTTTTTTTTTTAATTCTGATTTTCAAGATCTTGAAAAGATTCTTTCTTGGTTCTTTAGAGTCCTATTTAGACTTTTTTCTATCATATTTTGCCATTAAGTTTTACAAATTCTAATTTTTGAAATTATCACCAATAAACCGGTTATTTCTTGAGATTAATTGAATTCTTTGATTTTGTTAATAACATAAAAGGAGGTTAACTTGAGCTTTGAGTGGTAAAAGACAAAAAAACGAGCTAAAATAGTGTGAAAATAGCCAAAATCGTGTGAAAAAAAGAGTGAGAGCAAACACATGAGGGAGTGTGTGAGTTATCTCATTTTATTTAAAGATTTAAAACATGAGTAAGGAAGGAGGAGAACCATAAAAGGTCAACTTGAAATTTTCATCAAAGTTGTTAATGACAAATTTAATAGGCTGAATGCAAGATTGGATGATTTAGAATCCTCTTCCAGTTCTGAATCACATAGAAGAAGACATAGAAGACATGAGTTTGATGAAGAAGAAGCTAATTCCAATATAAATAAGAGAGCAAGTTATAAATGGGATAAAAAGGTTGACTCCAAAGGAGATAACAATATAGGTAGTATAAAGATGACAATTTTGCCTTTTCAAGGAAATAATGATCCTGAGTTATACTTGGAGTGGGAAAGAAGGGTTGAATATATATTTGATTGTCATAATTACTCATAGGAGAAGAAAGTAAAGCTAGAAACAATAGAATTTACAGATTATACTGGTATATGATGGGATCAATTGGTGGTCAATAGGTGAAGGAATGGTGAGAGACATATTTAGTCATGGTAATAGATGAAATTGGTGATGCGCAAGAGGTTTATACCTAGCAATTACTATATGGATCTATATAAAAAGTTTCAAGGGCTGGTCCAAGGTTATTATAATGAGATGAAAATTTCCATGATTAGAGCAAACAAAGAGGAAGATAGAGAAGTAATAATGGATAGATTCATTATCAGATTAAATAAGGAAATTGTTGATATGGTTGAATTACAACATTACGTAGAGATGGAAGAACAACTACATAAATCCATTAAAGTGGAGAAGAAAATCAAGTCCAAAAGGTTCAGATCTGGTTTATCCTTTAGTTATCCGTGGAGATCAAATTGGAAAGACAACAAAGCTACCTTTAGAACAAAATATGAAGCAAAGTCAAACAATTCAGTTGTTGTTCCTAAGGGTAAACCCGAAGCTAAAACTCTTACTAAGTCATATGATATTAAGTTTTTTAGGTTCCAAGGACTCAGACATATTACTTTTGAATGCCCAAACAAAAGGGCTATGATTGTACGAGAAAATGGAGAAATTAAAAGTGCTAGTTCAAGTGACGTTGAAATGCCACTATTGGAGGATTATTATAATCTTGAAGTGGAAGAAACTATACATGGTGAACTAGTTGTCACAAGGAGTGCTTTGAATATATAGCCTAAGAATGAAGGAGAGAAGGATCAACGTAACCTTATTTTTCAAACAAGATACCATATGAAGGATAAGGTATGTATGGTTATTATTGATAATGGCTAGTATTTTATTGGTAGAAAAGTTGAATTTGAAATGGTAGAGACATCCCAAACCGTACAAGCTACAATGGTTGAATGATTGTGGAGAAGTGAATGTGAACAAAAAAGTTTGGGTTCTATTTTCAATTGGAAAGTATGAGGATGAGTTTCTTTGTGATGTGGCACCAATGTATGTTGCTCACATATTTCTTGGCTGACCATGGCAGTTCGATAGGAGGATATCACACGATGGTTACAAAAATCATTATTATTTTGACATGAACAATTGAAAAGTTGTATTAGGCCCTCTCAAACCTTTACAAGCTTATGAGGACAATAGTAGGATAGTAGAAGAGTGCAAGATGAGGGAAAACAAAAGTGTGAGTAAGAGGAAAATAAAAGGAGAGCAAGTGAGGTCGAGAAGAAAAATAGCGAAAAAAGTGAGCAAATAGGAGAGAAAAATAAAAGAATGAGTGGAGTTACAAAAAAATATGAGATTTAGAGTGCAATGATAGCAAGGAAACAAGTACTTGTACTTATGTACAAGGATGTTTATCTTTCTATTAATGATCTTAACTCATCTTTTCCTAATGTTGTTATGTCTTTTGATGAGTGCTCAAAAAGCACCAAAATAACCATGATTTTATGTACATTAATTGATTAAAAATATATATATTTATATGTTTTATCATATATTTATATAAATTTGTCTTTTTCGGAATCACGGGTATTTTTATTGTTTTTCAGGAATTTTGGCTTAAAAACGCAATTTAAAGACTCAAAGAGGAATACTTGAAGCAATACATCACAAATATATCAATAAATAAGTGAGAAAAGGTCAACAAACATGGAAAAATCGGACGAAATGGGTCGAAAAGGTCAAAAATGTCAAAAAGACGGAAATCGCGCGCCGCAGCCCAGCGCCCAGCCGCGCGCGCCCCAGCACGCCCCAACGCCCCATGCCGCGCGCGCCCGCGGGCACTGTTCACGCGCGCCGAGCTGCGCGCAGCGACAGCCCCAGCGCGCGCGCGCAGCGCCCAGCAGTAGCCCCACCGCGCGCCCAACGCATTTTCGCCCCATTTTTCACGTGCAGCAGCCCCTGTGACGTCATGCTGACGTCATTGATGACATCAGCAATTCCAATACGCGTTTTTACATTTTTTTAATATTTTTTTAACATTTTTTTACTCATTTTTTCTCTCCATCCTCACCTATAAATACCCCCCTTCCCTTCACTTCAAATCACACCTTCAAAACTCACTTCTCTCTTCTTTCTTTCTCTCATTTCTTAGTTTTTAGTTTCTCTTAGTTTCTTTCTTAGTTTCTAAGCTTTTCTTAGTTTTTCTCTTAGTTTTTAGTTCAATTCTCTTAGGTTTAGAGTTCTTCTCTTTTTGAGAGGAACTTGTAATGTTTTTGTAATAATTTAGATTTTTGATTCAATATATGGAAGTGCAAATTCCGCTCGGAGGTTTTCTAGCTACGGGAATAGCGTCAAAGTTCTGTAAGGATTTTATTTTCTTTACAGTTATTTTTATGCTTTATTCTTACATGTTATATTCAACTTGTCTGTGGTTAAATTTAACTATGCTGGCTGTTTAGTAAATATGATGTAATAATGACGTTGTTATGCTTGCGAAATATTAAATAGGTAAAAATCTCTAAAATGAATTGATTTTTGTTTTTATTCAAGATTTTATATTAAGAATGTTAGAGAGAAATATATTATTTTTCATTACAAACTTAAACCTGAAAATTAGATTTTAAGGTTTAGTTATCCGGTCTAATTTAGAGTAGTGCTCTTTTATTTGTTGGTACAATCGCCCGGTAGTTAGAGTGAAACTCTATTTCGAAAGTTTTTATAAGAATTATTATGTGAAAATATATTGACAACATGTTTTCAATAGTGGTTTTAAAACTTGAAAGTTAGTACTCGGATAATTAAATTCTTATGTTTAATTTGGACACCTTGAATAATGTTTAAATTGTCTAACCCCACCAAAGGTGGCATTTAAATGGTTCATTTTCAATCTCTTAGAAAAAGGAATTAATTTAATTAAGCATATTAGTTATCAACCCCACCCATAGGTGTTAATTGATTTGTTTAGTTAACAAAGAATATCTAACCCCACCAAAGGTGGTATTTATATAAAAAAGAGAGAATCAATAAAATATCAATTTATATCTTTAATAACCTAGTTAATATGAGCAAGCATAATTAATTTAGTTATTACATCCATAAATACTCCGCTAATATAAATGCTAAAAATTTGCATGAATATTTATTGAATCTGTATATATGTTTATTTTTAGATAATTATTTATTGAATTTGTATCTATGTTTATTTTTATGTTATTAGATTATATTTAATTAATCTGTATATATGTTTATTTTATGTTATTAGATTAGGAACACAAAAACCAAACTATCGTGACAGGATGTTTAGGATTTAATTTCGTTTTTAAAAGTTTGAATAATAAATTAAAAACCACATACATTCCTTCCTTAGATCGACCTTGGGAGTATACTTATCATTTTCTTCGAAATGATTCGTGCACTTGCGAGAGTTTTATAAATATTAAAACCAAAGTATTTGCAAAGATCGGCGATGCCGGTTTTCGTTCATCAAGTTTTTGGCGCCGTTGCCGGGGAAGGAATAGCGTTTTTAAATTATTTATCAAAATTTTAAAAACATTTTTGTGCTGTAAATAATTGTGATATTTTAACAATAATCAAATTTCAAAATTCATAAGAAATAATAAAATAAAAAATAAAATAAAATAAAATAAAATAAAAAAAATAATTTTTTTTTAATTGTAAAATAATTTAGAAATTTGAAATTTGAAGTAAAAAATTTTTACCGTTCATGAATAGTAAAAAAAAATAAAATAAAAAAAAAATTTCAAAAAAAATTTTAAGTTAATAAGAAATAATATAGAGTGAATAGTAAAATAAAATTACCGTTCATATAAAAAAAAATTTCAAAAACTTAAAATTCAAAAATTTTAAGTTAATAAGATATAATATAGCGTGAATAGTAAAATAAAATTACCGTTCATGAATAGTAAAAAAAAAACATTACTTGAATTTATACCTAATTAACTAAATAACATGAAAAGTAAAAATCTAAGGGAGTTCTGTCTAGGAGACTAGTTCTTGGAATCCTTTGTGCCACTCGTCTTTCCTGGGAACGTTGCTCTGGCTAGGAGAATGGTATTTAAGGAGCCGTTTGCACCACCATTCTTTCCTGGGAGCACTCTTGGTTAATACTAATTATGTTACAAAATAAAAAAAATAAAAAAAAAATAAAAAAAAATAAAAAAAAATAATTAAAAAATAATTAAAAAAAAAAAACAAAAAACAATTTCTTTTTTTAGGGTTTAACTAGTTTTGTTTAGTGCTTTGTATTAAATAACATGTAAATTTTCTCTAAATTTTTTATTCTGTTGACAGGAGTTTTAAATTTACGTTTACAATAGTCTATGCGTGGTAGGAGATCCTTAGGAAACCCCCTTAACCATATGTAAATAAATTTCATAAATTTAAACAAGTGTCAACAAAACTGGATTCTACCCATCAACCTGTTTTTGAGCCAAACATAGAACCAAGTCTTAATCCTTTACTAGAACCAAAAGAAATGGAGGAAAACCAACATATTAGGGAAACCACGATGAAGGAGTTTGCAAGACCGGTAATAGGCACGGCAACTACCGTGATCCAGTTGGGAGAGGCTGCTCGGAATTATGACCTTAAAAATATTCATTTTTCTATGCTTCCTTCCTTTTATGGTGATGAGTGCTCAAAAAGCACTAAAATAACCATGATTTTATGTACTGTAATTGATTAAAAATACATATATTTATATGTTTTATCATATATTTATATAAATTTGTCTTTTTCGGAATCACGGGTATTTTTATTGTTTTTCAGGTATTTTGGCTTAAAAACGCAATGTAAAGACTTAAAGAGGAATATTTGAAGCAATACATCACAAATATATCAATAAATAAGTGAGAAAAGGTCAACAAACATGGAAAAATCGGACGAAATGGGTCGAAAAGGTCAAAAATGTCAAAAAGACGGAAATCGCGCGTCGCAGCCCGGCCGTGCGCGCAGCCCAGCGCCCCAGCGCCCAGCCAGCGCGCCCCAGCGCCCCATCCCGCGCGCGCCCGCGCGCACTGGCATGCCCAGCTGCGCGCAACGCAGCGCGCTGGCACTGTTCACGCGCGCCGAGCTGCGCGCAGCGACAGCCCCAGCGCGCGCGCGCAGCGCCCAGCAGCCGCCCATCCGCGCGCCCAACGCGTTTTCGCCCCATTTTTCACGTGCAGCCGCCCCTGTGACGTCATGCTGACGTCATTGATGACATCAGCAAGTCCAATACGCGTTTTTACATTTTTTAATATTTTTTTAACATTTTTTTACTCATTTTTTCTCTCCATCCTCACCTATAAATACCCCCCTTCCATTCACTTCAAATCACACCTTCAAAACTCACTTCTCTCTTCTTTCTTTCTCTCATTTCTTAGTTTTTAGTTTCTCTTAGTTTCTTTCTAAGTTTCTAAGCTTTTCTTAGTTTTTCTCTTAGTTTTTAGTTCAATTCTCTTAGGTTTAGTGTTCTTCTCTTTTTGAGAGGAACTTGTAATGTTTTTGTAATAATTTAGATTTTTGATTCAATATATGGAAGTGCAAATTCCGCTCGGAGGTTTTCTAGCAACGGGAATAGCGTCGAAGTTCTGTAAGGATTTTATTTTCTTTACAGTTATTTTTATGCTTTATTCTTACATGTTATATTCAACTTGTCTGTGGTTAAATTTAACTATGCTAGCTGTTTAGTAAAAATGATGTAATAACGACGTTGTTATGCTTGCGAAATATTAAATAGGTAAAAATCTTTAAAATGAATTGATTTTGTTTTTATTCAAGATTTTATATTAAGAATGTTAGAGAGAAATATATTATTTTTCATTACAAACTTAAACCCGAAAATTAGATTTTAAGGTTTAGTTATCCGGTCTAATTTAGAGTAGTGCTCTTTTATTTGTTGGTACAATCGCCCGGTAGTTAGAGTGAAACTCTATTTCAAAAGTTTTTATAAGAATTATTATGTGAAAATGTATTGACAACATGTTTTCAATAGTGGTTTTAAAACTTGAAAGTTAGTACTCGGATAATTAAATTCTTAGGTTTAATTTGGACACCTTGAATAAAGTTTAAACTGTCTAACCCCACCAAAGGTGGCATTTAAATGGTTCATTTTCAATCTCTTAGAAAAAGGAATTAATTTAATTAAGCATATTAGTTATCAACCCCACCCATAGGTGTTAATTGATTTGTTTAGTTAACAAAGAATATCTAACCCCACCAAAGGTGGTATTTATATAAAAAAGAGAGAATCAATAAAATGTCAATTTATATCTTTAATAACCTAGTTAATATGAGCAAGCATAATTAATTTAGTTATTATATCCATAAATACTCCGCTAATATAAATGATAAAAATTTGCATGAACATTTATTGAATCCGTATATATGTTTATTTCTAGATAATTATTTATTGAATTTGTATCTATGTTTATTTTTATGATTTTAGATTATATTTAATTAATCTGTATATATGTTTTATTTTATGTTATTAGATTAGGAACACACAAAACCAAACTATCGTGACAGGATGTTTAGGATTTAATTTCGTTTTTAAAAGATTGAATAATAAGTTAAAAACCACATACATTCCTTCCTTAGATCGACCTTGGGAGTATACTTATCATTTTCTACGAAATGATTCGTGCACTTGCGAGAGTTTTATAAATATTAAAACCAAAGTATTTGCGAAGATTGGCGATGCCGGTTTTCGTTCATCAAGTTTTTGGCGCCGTTGCCGGGGAAGGAATAGCGTTTTTTTTATTATTTATCAAAATTTTAAAAAACATTTTTGTGCTGTAAATAATTGTGATATTTTAATAATAATCAAATTTCAAAATTCGTAATAAATAAAAATAAAAATAAAAAATAAAAAAAATAATAATAATTTTTTTTTTAATTGTAAAATAATTTAGAAATTTGAAATTTGAAGTAAAAATTTTTACCGTTCATGAATAGTAAAAAAATAAAAAAATAAAAAAAAAAAAAATAAAAAAAAAAATTCAAAAACTAAAATTTCAAATTTTAAGTTAATAAGAAATAATATAGCGTGAATAGTAAAATAAAATTACCGTTCATAAAAAAAAAAAAAAAAATTTACTTGAATTCATATCTAATTAACTAAATAGCATGAAAAGTAAAAATCTAAGGGAGTTCTGTCTAGGAGACTAGTTCTTGAAGCCTTTGTGCCACTAGTCTTTCCTGGGAACGTTGCTCTGGCTAGGAGAATGGTATTTAAGGAGCCGTTTGCACCACCATTCTTTCCTGGGAGCACTCTTGGTTAATACTAATTATGTTACAAAAAAAAAAAACAAAAAAAAAACAAAAAACAAAAAACAAAATTTTTTTTTTTTTTTTTAACTAGTTTTGTTTAAGTGCTTTGTATTAAATTTTCTCTAAATTTTTTTATTTTGTTGACAGGAGTTTTAAATTTACGTTTACAATAGTCTATGCGTGGTAGGAGATCCTTAGGAAACCCCCTAACACCATATGTAAATAATTTTCATAAATTTAAACAAGTGTCAACAAAACTGGATTCTACCCATCAACCTGTTTTTGAGCCAAACATAGAACCAAGTCCTAATCCTTTACTAGAACCAAAAGAAATGGAGGAAAACCAACCTATGAGGGAAACCACGATGAAGGAGTTTGCAAGACCGGTGATTGGCACGGCAACTGCCGCTATCCAGTTGGGAGAGGCTGCTCGGAATTATGACCTTAAAAATATCCATTTTTCTATGCTTCCTTCCTTTTATGGATTACCTAATGAAGATTCTCTTTCCTTTATGAGAGATTTCTATGCTACGGTCCAAACATTCCCCCTCGGTATTCTAAACGAGGATCAACTTAGGATGCGATGTTTTCCCTACACTCTAAAGGATAAGGCCAAAGCTTGGTTGATGTCACTTCCCCCAGGTTCTCTGATGACATGGGGTAACATTTACAATAAATTCATGGGAAAATTCTATTCCCATCAAAAAACATCAGAGTTGAGAGGAAAGATTGCTACTTTCTCTCAGATGGATGGAGAACCATTCCATGAAGCGTGGGATAGGTTCAAGATGTTTCTCACTCAGTGTCCCCATCATAGCTTTCCCCTGCAGTTGCAGAACCAATTCTTTTACGACGGACTTACACAACAATGTCAGTTCATTGTCGACAACGCTGCAGGAGGAGCAATAGGAGAAAAAACTGCCTCAGAGACGTATAACCTCTTTGAGATGTTGGGTGCTAATTCCCAACAGAAAAGCTCCCGAGTGAGAAAAGCTGGAGTTCATGAAATCGACTCCAGTAATGAAGTTCAACAACAACTTGTTCAACTGACTAAGCAAGTTGCCCTTCTCGCTACACAAACCAACACCAATAATGAACAATATGGTTTGTACAGCAACATGGGACATGGTACTGAAGCCTGTCCATATCAAGGAGAAACAACTGGACCTGAACAGGTCAATGTGTTGGGAGCATATCAACAGAGACCAAGGTTTGATCCCAATTCAAATACCTATAATCCTGGGTGGAGAAGTCATCCAAATTTTTCTTGGAGGCAAAACAACCCTCCTTTCACTCAAAGCTCAAACCAGGCAGGCCAGCAATTCCACCCATCTATTCCAAGAAGCATTCCCAATAAACCAACCCTGGAGGACAACTTGAATTCTTTTATTCAAGTTTGTAGGGATAACCAATCTAAAACCAATCAACGGTTGGACTCTGTGGAAGCTTCTATTAAAAAGGTGGAAGTTCAAGTTGAACAGTTAGTTGAACATTTGCAAAAAGGCAAAGACTAATTTGAAACTTAAATGAATTCAATGAAGAGGAGACATTGAGTTTTTCATTCTGCAATCTCCAAGCAACGTCTTACTAGAAGACGCTAAATTTTAGTCCTGTATGGGAGGTCACCCATTATTGTATTTTCCTTTGTTTTAGTTTGCGTGTAATAAAAATTCAGATGAAATAAAATTCGTTTGTTTCAAAAATTCTGTCCATTCGCTTAAATTTAAAAAAAAAAAAAAAAAAAAAAATATATTAGGTTCCTTGCACTTTTTGCTTTTACGTTTTATCAAGTTATACATATTTCTTAGAGATATCTACTAAAAGCAAAATGTTGATACACAATAGGAGGAGGATCATTTTCAACTACAAACAACCATGGGAGATGCTGAAGATAGGCGGAAAAAGATGAAAGAATATACAATGCCAATCATTGGCAATGTAACTTCCGGTATCCAATTACAAGAGGCTGCAAGGAATTATGAATTGAAAAAGATTCATTATTCTTTGTTGCCTTCCTTTTACGGTATCCCTAATGAAGACCCTTTGCATTTCATTCGAGAATTCTATGCTATTGTCCAAACTTTTCCACTACATGCAATTAATGAAGATCAACTTAGGATGAGGTGTTTTCCTTACACTCTCAAAGATAAAGCTTGGTCATGGTTCATTACTCTACAGTCAGGTTCTCTTAAAACTTGGGAGGCAGTCTATGAAATTTTTATGGGTAGGTTCTATTCCCATCAAAAGACTATTGATCTAAGAACAAAGATAGCAACATTTTCTCAAATGAATGAAGAGCCCTTTCATGAAGCTTGGGAACGATTCAAACTCCTTTTCATTCAATGTCAAAATCATAGCTTTCCCTTACAGCTACAAAACCAATTCTTTTATGATGGATTGACACTACAGAGTCAATACATGGTTGATAATGCTGCTGGAGGTCCTGTAGGAGAAAAGACCGCAGAGGAAACCTATAATCTTTATGAGCTGTTGGGTTCTAATTCCCAACAAAGAGGTGGTAGAAGGAAAGCAAAGGTCAATGAAGTCGGCTCTGATAATGAGATAACCTTGCAACTTGCTGAATTGACTAAACAAGTGAAATTCCTCACTTCCCACCAAATTTCAAATCAAGAGGTATGTGAAGTGTGTTGTTCAATTGGGCATGGTACTTATAATTGTTCAAATACTTGTGATTCTAGTGTCGATGCCATAGAGGAAGTCCAATCTTTTCAAAGGTATCATCCAAACACCTATAATCACCCAGCCTACACCCAATATCCAACACTAAGGTCGGATAACAACCACCCTTACCCACCAAGCCAATCTTTTAAACCAACCTTAGAAGATAGCTTGAATGCTTTTATTCAAGTTAGTCGTAACAACCAATTGATGACTAATCAAAGGTTGAACACCATGGAGGCTTCGGTTAAAAGGATTGAATCTAAAGTTGGGCAACTGGCTGAACAAATGCAAAAGAAAGAACCAGGAAAGTTGCCCAGTCAACGAGAACAAGCAAAGGATGTTAGAACCCTTCGAAGTGGTAAGGTAGTCAATACTAGTTTACCTGAAATCTCTAACAATCTACCTTGTAGTTCAGGTAACAAAGAAGGCGATACTCTAATCTCGCAAAAAGGAGAAACAAGTGTTAAACTTAACAAGCCTTCTGAAAAACTCATTGGGGGGTCATCTGACACCCCCAAAATTCAAAAGACAACAGAACCACACCAGATACAAGTACCTTTTCCCCACCGGTTGAAAGAATCCAAACAAGATAAGCAATTCACTGATCTTTTTAATATGCTCTCTAAAGTAAATATCAATTTACCATTATTAGAAGTGATCATGAATGTGCCCTCATATGCCAAATTTTTCAAAGAGTTGAACACTAAGAAAAGGAGGTATGAACTGAATGAACGAGTAGTAGTATCAGAAATTTCTAGCGCTGTACTTCAGCACAAACTACCCCCTAAGTTGAAAGACCCTGGAAGTTTTATTATAAACATAACTATGGGGGATAGGAAGGTTGCTAAAGCAATGCTTGATTTAGGTGCTAGTATAAATTTGATGCCCTACTCTATATTCTTACAACTCAATCTAGGGGATTTAAAACCCACAACTATGTCCCTTCAACTTGCAGATAGATCTCTTAAATATCCAGAGGGAATAGTTGAGGATGTTTTGGTACAGGTAGACAAACTGATAATACCTGTTGACTTTGTGGTTCTGGATATGCAAGAAAATCCAGCATTGGACAGAGAGCACACAATATTGCTTGGTAGACCATTTATGGCAACTACTAAGACTATTATTGATGTCCAAGATGGAAATTTGACAATGACAGTCTTAGGAGAGACTGTTCATTTTAAAGTTTTTGATTCTTCACCTTTCCCTTCTATTTCTGCCATCGATGAAATATTCGATGTTGATCCTTTGGATAATCTTGTCCAAAACACCTTTTTCCGAACCAGAATAGAAGACAAGCTTGAAACCGTTCTTACACTTGAAAAGGTTGAAGAAGATTTAGATGAAGAAATTGAGGGGTACCTTGAACAACTAGACAATAATGAAGTGATGACAAAATCTAGTACGCTTTTAAATCTACCCAGTTCTTCATCTATTAAAGAGGCCAATCCACCTGAACTTGAACTCAAAGTCTTACCTGAGCACTTAAAATATGTGTTTTTGGGAGAGGGAGAAACTTATCCAGTGATAATTTCTTCAACCTTGACCAAACCACAAGAAAAAGAACTCATCAAAGTGCTTAAACAGTTTAAGAAATCAATAGGTTGGAGTATAGGTGATATAAGAGGCATTAGTCCAACAATGTGTATGCACAAGATCAACTTGGAGGATGGTGCTAAACCTGTACGAGAGGCCCAAAGAAGACTAAACCCAAACATGCAAGAGGTAGTTAAAAAGGAAATTCTTAAATTATTAGAAGAAGGGATTATCTACCCTATTGCAGATAGTAAGTGGGTTAGTCCAGTGCATGTGGTACCAAAGAAATCTAGGATAACAGTTGTTAAGAATGACAAAAGTGAATTAGTGCCCACTAGAATAATCACTGGATGGAGAATGTGTATAGATTTTAGGAAACTAAATTTATATACGAAAAAGGATCACTTTCCTCTTCCATTCATTGATCAAATGTTGGAAAGATTAGCTGGGCACGAATTTTACTGTTTTTTGGATGGACTGTCTGGATATTATCAAGTACCCATAGCACCAGAAGATCAGGAAAAGACCACATTTACATGTCCTTTTGGGACATTTGCTTTTCGCAGAATGCCATTTGGGTTATGCAATGCCCCTGCCACTTTCCAGAGATGCATGATATCTATTTTCTCGGACATGGTGGAAAAATTCATTGAGATTTTCATGGACGATTTCTCTGTCTTTGGGAACTCATTTGATGATTGCTTACATAAATTGACTTTGGTTTTAGAAAGATGCATTGAATGCAATCTAACCCTTAGTTGGGAGAAAAGTCATTTTATGGTTCAACAAGGGATAGTTTTAGGACATATAATTTCAAACAAGGGTATTGAAGTTGATAAGGCAAAAGTTGAATTGATATCCAAACTACCTCCCCCTACATCTGTGAAGGGGATAAGAAGCTTCTTGGGACATGCAGGATTCTACAGACGATTTATTAAAGATTTCTCTAAAATAAGTCGTCCATTATGTAACTTGCTATCCAAAGATGCTGATTTTGATTTCAACAATGACTGCCTTACCTCCTTTAATACCTTGAAAGATAAACTCACATCTACCCCTGTTATAATGGCACCAAACTGGTCTTTACCCTTTGAAATAATGTGTGACGCTTCTGATTATGCAATAGGAGCAGTCCTGGGACAAAGAGTGGAAAAGCGTTTACATGTCATCTACTATGCTAGCAAAACACTCAATGATGCCCAGATGAATTACACCACCACTGAAAAGGAATTCTTGGCTATAGTATTCTCTTTAGACAAATTTCGGTCTTATTTAGTAGGATCTAAAGTGATTGTGCATTCTGATCATGCTGCTTTAAGATACCTATTAAGTAAACCAAATGCCAAGCCAAGGTTAATCAGGTGGGTCTTACTCTTACAAGAATTTGACCTAGAAATCAAGGATAAGAAAGGCAGTGAAAACTTAGTAGCTGACCATTTGTCTAGGTTGATTTCTGACTTTAATTCTCTTAAAGATGAGAGTAATGACGATATAGTTGAAACCTTTCCTGATGAACAGTTATTTTTCATAGGTCCGAACCCATGGTACGCTGATATTGTAAACTATCTTGCCACTGGTGTTTTGCGACCTAACACTTCATATCAGGAGAAGAAAAGGTTTTTTAAAACTATTAAGGACTATTTCTGGGATGACCCTTATTTATACAAGATTGGTCAAGATCAAGTCATCCGGAGATGTGTACCTGAAGAAGAACATAAGAGCATTCTGACTTTTTGTCATGAACTTCATTGTGGGGGTCATTTTGGAGGAGAAAAGACAGCCCGTAAGATATTACAGTCTGGATTCTTTTGGCCCACTCTTTTTAAAGATGCTCATATGTTTTGTGCACAATGTGATAGATGTCAAAGAACAGGAAACATAAGCAAAAGAGATGAAATGCCTTTGACATCTAATTTAGTTGTTGAACTCTTTGACGTATGGGGGATTGACTTTATGGGTCCTTTTCCCCCATTTAATGGTTTTCAATACATTTTGGTTGCTGTGGATTATGTGTCCAAGTGGGTAGAAGCTATCCCCACCAAAACCAATGATGCTAATGTTGTTGTGAAATTCTTGAAAGATTTCATATTCAGTAGGTTCGGAACGCCTAGAGCTATAATAAGTGATGGAGGTAGCCATTTTTGTAACAAACTCTTTGATGGAGTACTAAACAAGTACAACATCACACATAAGGTAGCTACTCCATATCATCCTCAAACTTCCGGATTAGTGGAAGTAAGTAATAGGCAAATCAAGGGAATACTGGAACGCACTGTGCGTCCTTCAAGGAAGGATTGGGCATTTAAGTTAAATGATGCCTTATGGGCATACCGCACCGCTTACAAAACACCTATTGGGATGAGCCCTTACCGGTTAATCTTTGGGAAAGCGTGCCACCTTCCAGTTGAACTTGAACACAAGGCTTATTGGGCAATTAAAGAGCTAAACATGGATTTAGATAAAGCAGGTGAAAAACGAGTACTCCAGCTTCATGAGTTGGAAGAAATTAGGAATGAAGCCTATGAGAATGCCAAATTATACAAGGAGCGTACTAAGCGCTATCATGACAAGAGGCTAGTTCCTAAGACTCTTCACCCTGGAATGAAAGTTCTTTTATTTAACTCTCGTTTGAGATTGTTTCCAGGAAAGCTAAGATCAAGATGGGATGGACCATTCAAAATAGTTCAGGTATCTGAACATGGAGTAGTAGAACTATTGGACTCCAAGACACAAAAAACGTTCAAAGTTAATGGCCATCGTGTCAAGCCTTATGTGGAAGAACCAAACAACATTGCTGAAATGGATTGCATTTGGCTGAGTAACCCTTAGCACCAAAAAGATACGTCTTGCTAAGACGTTAAACTAAGCGCTGGATGGGAGGCAACCCATCATGTTAGGTAATTTTTTTGTTATTTGTTTTATTTACTTAATTTTATTGTTTATTTTAGTTTACTTGTATGTGAATAATTTTTAAAATTGTTAAAACTAAAATATTTGTTGAGATGTTAGAAGTTCACAGCGATCTGTCTGTATACACTTTAATGATGAATATGATGGATGCACCTGCATTTCTTCATTACTACTTACACATTCTCAAGAAATAGGTAATCTTTCTCCTCTTTTCTCTTTATCTTTAATTTGCAGTTGTTACATTGAGGACAATGTAAGTTCTAGGTTGGGGGTGGTGAAAAGTTACCATGCTATATATAAAAAAAAAAATTATCACAAAAATGTATCATATCTTTAAATCAAATTTAAGTAAATAGTTAAAGTCTTTGGTACTGTTAGATTAATTTTTGAAAACATATCATGAAATATTTTGTAATTATTTTTGATAATTAGTTAGTTTTTGTCATAACTAGTATTTCTTGATAAAATGTGGAAATTATATTAAACCCAAAATCGGTGTTTATGAATTTTTTTTAGTAGAGACTACCCTTGTGAGATATAATTTGAGCCTAATTTCTTTTATTCAGAGTGAAATATATATTTTTTCTACTCCAAACACATTTCTTATTTATTCAAAAAGTTTAGATGATCTCTATAGGTATTAGCATTGAATGTATGAATTTTTTTCTCATCTTAATAGAGTATCATATATTTTTGATTATTATTTTTGCTTAGATTAAATGATTTGAGTAGAAATTGATAGTATATGCTTATATCTCATTTATGCATGACTGTTACAAAAACAAAAAGACATATCTGGGGTTACCTAAACCAAGATCAAACAGAAAAGCCAAAAAAATTAACCACTCACCAAAATCCAAAAAAATGTACAATCTGTACATGGGTTGACTCTCTAAAAAAAATAAAAAAAATAAAAAATAAAAAATAAAAAAAATAAAAAATAGAGAGATAAAAAAATAGTATCATCTACATACTATGACCCACATTGCCTACAAAGTTGTGAGTAAAGGCTAATTACAAAAGAAAGATATAGGAAGTAATTCCCTAAAAAGTCATTGCAATTTCTTCATTTGTTAAAACATATATCTTGAAATTCTTTCTTAATGAGTTTGATTTATGCATGAAAATAATTTTTGTATATGATATCTTTATAATTTATACATTCGATTCCTTTCATGAGATCAATGTTAAAATAACACTTTGAGCCTTTATTCTTTATACATATGCGAACATATTTGTTCATTTCTATACATCAACTCTTTCGCATATAAATTAGTATGAGTGTTTGAACCCATAGGATTCAGTGCTTTGAGAGTATTGACTTGTGAGGAATAGAGTCGAAGCGAATACTGATTCATGACACTGAAATTGGGTAAAATTAAATTGATACATTTTTGAAATGAAATATGAAAATGATTTTCGACTAATTATTGTAATAAAATCATGATTGTTTAAAGAGATTAAAATAACTTATGCTTGAGATTTTAATTATGATCTTAAAGGAGATTAAAAAGTATGAGATATTTTTGTGATATGTTGTGTTCTTTTACTCTTAAATTAATTTTTGATTGTGTTGTAATTTTAATTTTTGATTTGATTGTTTTTATCTTTACATTTAGTTCAATGTTTGTGGGTATCATTACTGAAAACCCTCACGAGACTCAAACTCGTCCACTAGGGCAACCTAGGGGTTTAACGGCTTGTTGCATAGGCTAAATGCAACCGTTTCAATCCACGAAAGTGATTTAGGATAGTTTAATTTTTAGCTTTTATCGCTTCTCTTGCTAAGAGACTAGCAAGAAGCTGGTTGGGGGTTGTGATGAGTGCTCAAAAAGCACTAAAATAACCATGATTTTATGTACTGTAATTGATTAAAAATACATATATTTATATGTTTTATCATATATTTATATAAATTTGTCTTTTTCGGAATCACGGGTATTTTTATTGTTTTTCAGGTATTTTGGCTTAAAAACGCAATGTAAAGACTTAAAGAGGAATATTTGAAGCAATACATCACAAATATATCAATAAATAAGTGAGAAAAGGTCAACAAACATGGAAAAATCGGACGAAATGGGTCGAAAAGGTCAAAAATGTCAAAAAGACGGAAATCGCGCGTCGCAGCCCGGCCGTGCGCGCAGCCCAGCGCCCCAGCGCCCAGCCAGCGCGCCCCAGCGCCCCATCCCGCGCGCGCCCGCGCGCACTGGCATGCCCAGCTGCGCGCAACGCAGCGCGCTGGCACTGTTCACGCGCGCCGAGCTGCGCGCAGCGACAGCCCCAGCGCGCGCGCGCAGCGCCCAGCAGCCGCCCATCCGCGCGCCCAACGCGTTTTCGCCCCATTTTTCACGTGCAGCCGCCCCTGTGACGTCATGCTGACGTCATTGATGACATCAGCAAGTCCAATACGCGTTTTTACATTTTTTAATATTTTTTTAACATTTTTTTACTCATTTTTTCTCTCCATCCTCACCTATAAATACCCCCCTTCCATTCACTTCAAATCACACCTTCAAAACTCACTTCTCTCTTCTTTCTTTCTCTCATTTCTTAGTTTTTAGTTTCTCTTAGTTTCTTTCTAAGTTTCTAAGCTTTTCTTAGTTTTTCTCTTAGTTTTTAGTTCAATTCTCTTAGGTTTAGTGTTCTTCTCTTTTTGAGAGGAACTTGTAATGTTTTTGTAATAATTTAGATTTTTGATTCAATATATGGAAGTGCAAATTCCGCTCGGAGGTTTTCTAGCAACGGGAATAGCGTCGAAGTTCTGTAAGGATTTTATTTTCTTTACAGTTATTTTTATGCTTTATTCTTACATGTTATATTCAACTTGTCTGTGGTTAAATTTAACTATGCTAGCTGTTTAGTAAAAATGATGTAATAACGACGTTGTTATGCTTGCGAAATATTAAATAGGTAAAAATCTTTAAAATGAATTGATTTTGTTTTTATTCAAGATTTTATATTAAGAATGTTAGAGAGAAATATATTATTTTTCATTACAAACTTAAACCCGAAAATTAGATTTTAAGGTTTAGTTATCCGGTCTAATTTAGAGTAGTGCTCTTTTATTTGTTGGTACAATCGCCCGGTAGTTAGAGTGAAACTCTATTTCAAAAGTTTTTATAAGAATTATTATGTGAAAATGTATTGACAACATGTTTTCAATAGTGGTTTTAAAACTTGAAAGTTAGTACTCGGATAATTAAATTCTTAGGTTTAATTTGGACACCTTGAATAAAGTTTAAACTGTCTAACCCCACCAAAGGTGGCATTTAAATGGTTCATTTTCAATCTCTTAGAAAAAGGAATTAATTTAATTAAGCATATTAGTTATCAACCCCACCCATAGGTGTTAATTGATTTGTTTAGTTAACAAAGAATATCTAACCCCACCAAAGGTGGTATTTATATAAAAAAGAGAGAATCAATAAAATGTCAATTTATATCTTTAATAACCTAGTTAATATGAGCAAGCATAATTAATTTAGTTATTATATCCATAAATACTCCGCTAATATAAATGATAAAAATTTGCATGAACATTTATTGAATCCGTATATATGTTTATTTCTAGATAATTATTTATTGAATTTGTATCTATGTTTATTTTTATGATTTTAGATTATATTTAATTAATCTGTATATATGTTTTATTTTATGTTATTAGATTAGGAACACACAAAACCAAACTATCGTGACAGGATGTTTAGGATTTAATTTCGTTTTTAAAAGATTGAATAATAAGTTAAAAACCACATACATTCCTTCCTTAGATCGACCTTGGGAGTATACTTATCATTTTCTACGAAATGATTCGTGCACTTGCGAGAGTTTTATAAATATTAAAACCAAAGTATTTGCGAAGATTGGCGATGCCGGTTTTCGTTCATCATATGGGCTACCTAATGAAGATTCTCTTTCCTTTATGAGAGATTTCTATGCTACGGTCCAAACATTCCCCCTCGGTATTCTAAACGAGGATCAACTTAGGATGAGATGTTTTCCCTACACGTTAAAGGATAAGGCCAAAGCTTGGTTGATGTCACTTCCCCCAGGTTCTCTGATGACATGGGGTAACATTTACAATAAATTCATGGGAAAATTCTATTCCCATCAAAAAACATCAGAGTTGAGAGGAAAGATTGCTACTTTCTCTCAGATGGATGGAGAACCATTCCATGAAGCTTGGGATAGGTTCAAAATGTTTCTCACTCAATGTCCCCATCATAGCTTTCCCCTGCAGTTGCAGAACCAATTCTTTTACGATGGACTTACACAACAATGTCAGTTCATTGTCGACAACGCTGCAGGAGGAGCAATAGGAGAAAAGACTGCCTCAGAGACGTATAACCTCTTTGAGATGTTGGGTGCTAATTCCCAACAGAAAAGCTCCCGAGTGAGAAAAGCTGGAGTTCATGAAATCGACTCCAGTAATGAAGTTCAACAACAAATTGTTCAACTGACTAAGCAAGTTGCCCTTCTCGCTACACAAACCAACACCAATAATGATCAATATGATTTGTATAGCAACATGGGACATGGTACTGAAGCCTGTCCATATCAAGGAGAAACAACTGGACCTGAACAGGTCAATGTGTTGGGAGCATATCAACAGAGACCAAGGTTTGATCCCAATTCAAATACCTATAATCCTGGGTGGAGAAGTCATCCAAATTTTTCTTGGAGGCAAAACAACCCTCCTTTCACTCAAAGCTCAAACCAGGCAGGCCAGCAATTCCACCCATCTATTCCAAGAAGCATTCCCAATAAACCAACCCTGGAGGACAACTTGAATTCTTTTATTCAAGTTTGTAGGGATAACCAATCTAAAACCAATCAACGGTTGGACTCTGTGGAAGCTTCTATTAAAAAGGTGGAAGTTCAAGTTGAACAGTTAGTTGAACATTTGCAAAAAGGCAAAGACTAATTTGAAACTTAAATGAATTCAATAAAGAGGAGACATTGAGTTTTTCATTCTGCAATCTCCAAGCAACGTCTTACTAGAAGACGATAAATTTTAGTCCTGTATGGGAGGTCACCCATTATTGTATTTTCCTTTGTTTTAGTTTGCGTGTAATAAAAATTCAGATGAAATAAAATTCGTTTGTTTCAAACATTCTGTCCATTCATTTAAAAAAAAATTAGGTTCCTTGCACTTTTTGTTTTTACGTTTTATCAAGTTATAAATATTTCTTAGAGATATCTACTATTGTTTTTAAAAGCAAAATGTTGATACATAATAGGAGGAGGATCATTGTCAACTACAAACAACCATGGGAGATGCTGAAGATAGGCGGAAAAAGATGAAAGAATATACAATGCCAATCATTGGCAATGTAACTTCCGGTATCCAATTACAAGAGGCTGCAAGGAATTATGAATTGAAAAAGATTCATTATTCTTTGTTGCCTTCCTTTTACGGTATCCCTAATGAAGATCCTTTGCATTTCATTCGAGAATTCTATGCTATTGTCCAAACCTTTCCACTACATGCAATTAATGAAGATCAACTTAGGATGAGGTGTTTTCCTTACACTCTCAAAGATAAAGCTTGGTCATGGTTCATTACTCTACAGTCAGGTTCTCTTAAAACTTGGGAGGCAGTCTATGAAATTTTTATGGGTAGGTTCTATTCCCATCAAAAGACTGTTGATCTAAGAACAAAGATAGCAACATCTTCTCAAATGTATGAAGAGCCCTTTCATGAAGCTTGGGAACGATTCAAACTCCTTTTCATTCAATGTTAAAATCATAGCTTTCCATTACAGCTACAAAACCAATTCTTTTATGATGGATTGACACTACAAAGTCAATACATGGTTGATAATGCTGCTGGAGGTGCTGTAGGAGAAAAGACCGCAGAGGAAACCTATAATCTTTATGAGCTGTTGGGTTCTAATTCCCAACAAAGAGGTGGTAGAAGGAAAGCAAAGGTCAATGAAGTTAGCTCTGATAATGAGATAACCTTGCAACTTGTTGAATTGACTAAACAAGTGCAACTCCTCACTACCCATCAAATTTCAAATCAAGAGGTATGTGAAGTGTGTTGTTCAATTGGGCATGGTACTCATAATTGTTCAAATACTTGTGATTCTAGTGTCGATGCCATAGAGGAAGTCCAATCTTTTCAAAGGTATCATCCAAACACCTATAATCACCCAGCCTACACCCAATATCCAACACTAAGGTCGGATAACAACCACCCTTACCCACCAAGCCAATCTTTTAAACCAACCTTAGAAGATAGCTTGAATGCTTTTATTCAAGTTAGTCGTGACAACCAATTGATGACTAATCAAAGGTTGAACACCATGGAGGCTTCGGTTAAAAGAATTGAATCTAAAGTTGGACAGCTGGCTGAACAAATGCAAAAGAAAGAACCAGGAAAGTTGCCCAGTCAACCAGAACAAGCAAAGGATGTTAGAACCCTTTGAAGTGGTAAGGTAGTCAATACCAGTTTACCTGAAATCTCTAACAATCTACCTTGTAGTTCAGGTAACAGAGAAGGCGATACTCTAATCTCGCAAAAAGGAGAAACAAGTGTTAAACTTAACAAGCCTTCTGAAAAACTCATTGGGGGGTCATCTGACACCCCCAAAATTCAAAAGACAACAGAACCACACCAGATACAAGTACCTTTTCCCCACCGGTTAAAAGAATCCAAACAAGATAAGCAATTCAATGATCTTTTTAATATGCTCTCTAAAGTAAATATCAATTTACCATTATTAGAAGTGATCATGAATGTGCCCTCATATGCCAAGTTTTTCAAAGAGTTGAACACTAAGAAAATGAGGTATGAACTGAATGAACGAGTAGTAGTATCAGAAATTTCTAGCGCTGTACTTCAGCACAAACTACCCCCTAAGTTGAAAGACCCTGGAAGTTTTATTATAAACATAACTATGGGAGATAGGAAGGTTGCTAAAGCAATGCTTGATTTAGGTGCTAGTATAAATTTGATGCCCTACTCTATATTCTTACAGCTCAACCTAGAGGATTTAAAACCCACAACTATGTCCCTTCAACTTGCAGATAGATCTCTTAAATATCCAGAGGGAATAGTTGAGGATGTTTTGGTACAGGTAGACAAACTGATAATACCTGTTGACTTTGTGGTTCTGGATATGCAAGAAAATCCAGCATTGGACAGAGAGCACACAATATTGCTTGGTAGGCCATTTATGGCAACTACTAAAACTATTATTGATGTCCAAGATGGAAATTTGACAATGACAGTCTTAGGGGAGACCGTTCATTTTAAAGTTTTTGATTCTTCACCTTTTCCTTCTATTTCTACCATCGATGAAATATTCGAAGTTGATCCTTTGGATAATCTTGTCCAAAGCACCTTTTTACAAACCAGAATAGAAGACAAGCTTGAAACCGTTCTTACACTTGAAAAGGTTGAAGAAGATTTAGATGAGGAAATTAATGGGTACCTTAAACAACTAGACAATGATGATGTGATGACAAAATCTAGTACACTTTTAAATCTACCCAGTTCTTCATCTAGTAAAGAGGCCAATCCACCTAAACTTGAACTCAAAGTCTTACCTGAGCACTTAAAATATGTGTTTTTGGGAGAGGGAGAAACTTATCCAGTGATAATTTCTTCAACCTTGACCAAACCACAAGAAAAGGAACTCATCAAAGTGCTTAAACAGTTTAAGAAATCTATAGGTTGGAGTATAGGGGATATAAGAGGCATTAGTTCAACAATGTGTATGCACAAGATCAACTTGGAGGATGGTGCTAAACCTGTACGAGAGGCCCAAAGAAGACTAAACCCAAACATGCAAGAGGTAGTTAAAAAGGAAATTCTTAAATTATTAGAAGAAGGGATTATCTATCCTATTGCAGATAGTTAGTGGGTTAGTCCAGTGCATGTGGTACCAAAGAAATCTGGGATAACAGTTGTTAAGAATGACAAAAGTGAATTAGTGCCCACTAGAATAATCACTGAATGGAGAATGTGTATAGATTTTAGAAAACTAAATTTATATACGAAAAAGGATCACTTTCCTCTTCCATTCATTGATCAAATGTTGGAAAGATTAGCTGGGCACGAATTTTACTGTTTTTTGGATGGACTGTCTGGATATTATCAAGTGCCCATAGCACCAGAAGATCAGGAAAAGACCACATTTACATGTCCTTTTGGGACATTTGCTTTTCGCAGAATGCCATTTGGGTTATGCAATGCCCCTGCCACTTTCCAGAGATGCATGATATCTATTTTCTCGGACATGGTGGAGAAATTCATTGAGATTTTCATGGACGATTTCTCTGTCTTTGGGAACTCATTCGATGATTGCTTACATAAATTGACTTTGGTTTTAGAGAGATGCATTGAATGCAATCTAACCCTTAGTTGGGAGAAAAGTCATTTTATGGTTCAACAAGGGATAGTTTTAGGACATATAATTTCAAACAAGGGTATTGAAGTTGATAAGGCAAAAGTTGAATTGATATCCAAACTACCTCCCCCTACATCTGTGAAGGGGATAAGAAGCTTCTTGGGACATGCAGGATTTTACAGACGATTTATTAAAGATTTCTCTAAAATAAGTCGTCCCTTATGTAACTTGCTATCCAAAGATGCTGATTTTGACTTCAACAATGACTGCCTTATTTCCTTTAATACCTTGAAAGATAAACTAACATCTACCCCTGTTATAATGGCACCAAACTGGTCTTTACCCTTTGAAATAATGTGTGACGCTTCTGATTATGCAATAGGAGCAGTCCTGGGACAAAGAGTGGATAAGGGTTTACATGTCATCTACTATGCTAGCAAAACACTCAATGATGCCCAGATGAATTACACCACCACTGAAAAGGAATTCTTGGCTATAGTATTCTCTTTAGACAAATTTCGGTCTTATTTAGTAGGATCTAAAGTGATTGTGCATTCTGATCATGCTGCTTTAAGATACCTATTAAGTAAACCAAATGCCAAGCCAAGATTAATCAGGTGGGTCTTACTCTTACAAGAATTTGACCTAGAAATCAAGGATAAGAAAGGCAGTGAAAACTTAGTAGCTGACCATTTGTCTAGGTTGATTTCTGACTTCAATTCTCTTAAAGATGAGAGTAATGACGATATAGTTGAAACCTTTCCTGATGAACAGTTATTTTTCATAGGTCCGAACCCATGGTATGCTGATATTGTAAACTATCTTGCCACTGGTGTTTTGCGACCTAACACTTCATATCAGGACAAGAAAAGGTTTTTTAAAACTATTAAGGACTATTTCTGGGATGACCCTTATTTATACAAAATTGGTCAAGATCAAGTCATCCGGAGATGTGTACCTGAAGAAGAACATAAGAGCATTCTGACTTTTTGTCATGAACTTCATTGTGGGGGTCATTTTGGAGGTGAAAAGACAGCCCGTAAGATATTACAGTCTGGATTCTTTTGGCCCACTCTTTTTAAAGATGCTCATATGTTTTGTGCACAATGTGATAGATGTCAAAGAACAGGAAACATAAGCAAAAGAGATGAAATGCCTTTGACATCTAATTTAGTTGTTGAACTCTTTGATGTATGCGGGATTTACTTTATGGGTCCTTTTCCCCCATCTAATGGTTTTCAATACATTTTGGTTGCTGTGGATTATGTGTCCAAGTGGGTAGAAGCTATCCCCACCAAAACCAATGATGCTAATGTTGTTGTGAAATTCTTGAAAGATTTCATATTCAGTAGGTTCGGAACGCCTAGAGCTATAATAAGTGATGGAGGTAGCCATTTTTGTAACAAACTCTTTGATGGAGTACTAAACAAGTACAACATCACACATAAGGTAGCTACTCCATATCATCCTCAAACTTCCGGTTTAGTGGAAGTAAGTAATAGGCAAATTAAGGGAATACTGGAACGCACAGTGCGTCCCTCAAGGAAGGATTGGGCATTTAAGCTAAATGATGCCTTATGGGCATACCGCACCGCTTACAAAACACCTATTGGGATGAGCCCTTACCGGTTAATCTTTGGGAAAGCGTGCCACCTTCCAGTTGAACTTGAACACAAGGCTTATTGGGCAATTAAAGAGCTAAACATGGATTTAGATAAAGCAGGTGAAAAACGAGTACTCCAGCTTCATGAGTTGGAAGAAATTAGGAATGAAGCTTATGAGAATGCCAAATTATACAAAGAGCGTACTAAGCGCTATCATGACAAGAGGCTAGTTCCTAAAACTTTTCACCCTAGAATGAAAGTTCTTTTATTTAACTCTCGTTTGAGATTGTTTCCAGGAAAGCTGAGATCAAGATGGGATGGACCATTCAAAATAGTTCAGGTATCTGAACATGGAGTGGTAGAACTATTGGACTCCAAGACACAAAAAACGTTCAAAGTTAATGGCCATCGTGTCAAGCCTTATTTAGAAGAACCAAACAACATTGCTGAAATGGATTGCATTTGGCTGAGTAACCCTTAGCACCAAAAAGATACGTCTTGCTAAGACGTTAAACTAAGCGCTGGATGGGAGGCAACCCATCATGTTAGGTAATTTTTTGTTATTTGTTTTATTTACTTAATTTTATTGTTTATTTTAGTTTACTTGTATGTGAATAATTTTTAAAATTGTTAAAACTAAAATATTTGTTGAGATGTTAGAAGTTCACAGCGATTTGTCTGTATACACTTTAATGATGAATATGATGGATGCACCTGCATTTCTTCATTACTAATTACACATTCTCAAGAAATAGGTAATCTTTCTCCTCTTTTCTCTTTATCTTTAATTTGCAGTTGTTACATTGAGGACAATGTAAGTTCTAGGTTAGGGGTGGTGAAAAGTTACCATGCTTAATAAAAAAAAATCTCACAAAAATTTATCATTTCTTTAAATCAAATTTAAGTAAATAGTTAAGTCTTTGGTACTGTTAGATTAATTTTTTGAAAACATATCATGAAATATTTTGTAATTATTTTTGATAATTAGTTAGTTTTTGTCATAACTAGTATTTCTTGATAAAATGTGGAAATTATATTAAACCCAAAATCGGTGTTTATGAATTTTTTTAGTGGAGACTACCCTTGTGAGATATAATTTGAACCTAATTTCTTTTATTCAGAGTGAAATATATATTTTTTCTACTCCAAACACATTTCTTATTTATTCAAAAGTTTAGATGATCTCTATAGGTATTAGCATTGAATGTATGAATTTTTTCTCATCTTAATAGAGTATCATATATTTTTTATTATTATTTTTGTTTAGATTAAACGATTTGAGTAGAAATGGATAGTATATGCTTATATCTCATTCATGCATGACTGCTACAAAAACAAAAAGACATATCTGGGGTTACCTAAACCAAGATCAAACAGAAAAGCCACAAAATTAACCACTCACCAAAATCCAAAAAAAATGTACAATCTGTACATGGGTTGACTCTCTAAAAAATACATATATTAAAAAAAATGTATAGAGAGATAAAAAATAGTATCATCTACATACTATGACCCACATTGCCAACAAAGTTGTGAGTAAAGGTTAAATACAAAAGAAAGATATAGGAAGTAATTCCCTAAAAAGTCATTGCAATTTCTTCATTTATAAAAAGCATATATCTTGAAATTCTTTCTTAATGAGTTTGATTTATGCATGAAAATAATTTTTATATATGATATCTTTATAATTTATACATTCGATTCCTTTCATGAGATCAATGTTAAAATAACACTTTGAGCCTTTATTCTTTATACATATGCGAACATATTAGTTCATTTCTATACATCAACTCTTTCGCATATAAATGAGTATGAGTGTTTGAACCCATAGGATTCAGTGCTTTGAGAATATTGACTTGTGAGGAATAGAGTCGAAGCGAATTCTAATTCATGACACTGAAATTGGGTAAAATTAAATTGATACATTTTTGAAATGAAATATGAAAATGATTTTCGACTAATTATTGTAATAAAATCATGATTGTTTAAAGAGATTAAAATAACTTATGCTTGAGATTTTAATTATGATCTTAAAGGAGATTAAAAAGTATGAGATATTTTTGTGATATGTTGTTTTCTTTTATTCTTAAATTAATTTTTGATTGTGTTGTAATTTTAATTTTTGTTTTGATTGTTTTTATTTTTACATTTAGTTCAATGTTTGTGGGTATCATTACTGAAAACCCTCACGAGACTCAAACTCGTCCACTAGGGCAACCTAGGGGTTTAAAGGCTTGTTGCATAGGCTAAATGCAACCGTTTCAATCCACGAAAGTGATTTAGGATAGTTTAATTTTTAGCTATTATCGCTTCTCTTGCTAAGAGACTAGCAAAAAGCTGGTTGGGGGTTGTGATGAGTGCTCAAAAAGCCTAAGAAACTATACATGGTGAACTAGTTGTCACAAGGAGTGCTTTGAATATATAGCCTAAGAATGAAGGAGAGAAGGATCAACGTAACCTTATTTTTCAAACAAGATACCATATGAAGGATAAGGTATGTATGGTTATTATTGATAATGGCTAGTATTTTATTGGTAGAAAAGTTGAATTTGAAATGGTAGAGACATCCCAAACCGTACAAGCTACAATGGTTGAATGATTGTGGAGAAGTGAATGTGAACAAAAAAGTTTGGGTTCTATTTTCAATTGGAAAGTATGAGGATGGGTTTCTTTGTGATGTGGCACCAATGTATGTTGCTCACATATTTCTTGGCTGACCATGGCAGTTCGATAGGAGGATATCACACGATGGTTACAAAAATCATTATTATTTTGACATGAACAATTGAAAAGTTGTATTAGGCCCTCTCAAACCTTTACAAGCTTATGAGGACAATAGTAGGATAGTAGAAGAGTGCAAGATGAGGGAAAACAAAAGTGTGAGTAAGAGGAAAATAAAAGGAGAGCAAGTGAGGTCGAGAAGAAAAATAGCGAAAAAAGTGAGCAAATAGGAGAGAAAAATAAAAGAATGAGTGGAGTTACAAAAAAATATGAGATTTAGAGTGCAATGATAGCAAGGAAACAAGTACTTGTACTTATGTACAAGGATGTTTATCTTTCTATTAATGATCTTAACTCATCTTTTCCTAATGTTGTTATGTCTTTTGATGAGTGCTCAAAAAGCACTAAAATAACCATGATTTTATGTACATTAATTGATTAAAAATATATATATTTATATGTTTTATCATATATTTATATAAATTTGTCTTTTTCGGAATCACGGGTATTTTTATTGTTTTTCAGGAATTTTGGCTTAAAAACGCAATTTAAAGACTCAAAGAGGAATACTTGAAGCAATACATCACAAATATATCAATAAATAAGTGAGAAAAGGTCAACAAACATGGAAAAATCGGACGAAATGGGTCGAAAAGGTCAAAAATGTCAAAAAGACGGAAATCGCGCGCCGCAGCCCAGCGCCCAGCCGCGCGCGCCCCAGCACGCCCCAACGCCCCATGCCGCGCGCGCCCGCGGGCACTGTTCACGCGCGCCGAGCTGCGCGCAGCGACAGCCCCACCGCGCGCGCGCAGCGCCCAGCAGCAGCCCCACCGCGCGCCCAACGCGTTTTCGCCCCATTTTTCACGTGCAGCAGCCCCTGTGACGTCATGCTGACGTCATTGATGACATCAGCAATTCCAATACGCGTTTTTACATTTTTTAAATATTTTTTTAACATTGTTTTACTCATTTTTTCTCTCCATCCTCACCTATAAATACCCCCCTTCCCTTCACTTCAAATCACACCTTCAAAACTCACTTCTCTCTTCTTTCTTTCTCTCATTTCTTAGTTTTTAGTTTCTCTTAGTTTCTTTCTTAGTTTCTAAGCTTTTCTTAGTTTTTCTCTTAGTTTTTAGTTCAATTCTCTTAGGTTTAGAGTTCTTCTCTTTTTGAGAGGAACTTGTAATGTTTTTGTAATAATTTAGATTTTTGATTCAATATATGGAAGTGCAAATTCCGCTCGGAGGTTTTCTAGCTACGGGAATAGCGTCAAAGTTCTGTAAGGATTTTATTTTCTTTACAGTTATTTTTATGCTTTATTCTTACATGTTATATTCAACTTGTCTGTGGTTAAATTTAACTATGCTGGCTGTTTAGTAAATATGATGTAATAATGACGTTGTTATGCTTGCGAAATATTAAATAGGTAAAAATCTCTAAAATGAATTGATTTTTGTTTTTATTCAAGATTTTATATTAAGAATGTTAGAGAGAAATATATTATTTTTCATTACAAACTTAAACCTGAAAATTAGATTTTAAGGTTTAGTTATCCGGTCTAATTTAGAGTAGTGCTCTTTTATTTGTTGGTACAATCGCCCGGTAGTTAGAGTGAAACTCTATTTCGAAAGTTTTTATAAGAATTATTATGTGAAAATATATTGACAACATGTTTTCAATAGTGGTTTTAAAACTTGAAAGTTAGTACTTGGATAATTAAATTCTTATGTTTAATTTGGACACCTTGAATAATGTTTAAATTGTCTAACCCCACCAAAGGTGGCATTTAAATGGTTCATTTTCAATCTCTTAGAAAAAGGAATTAATTTAATTAAGCATATTAGTTATCAACCCCACCCATAGGTGTTAATTGATTTGTTTAGTTAACAAAGAATATCTAACCCCACCAAAGGTGGTATTTATATAAAAAAGAGAGAATCAATAAAATATCAATTTATATCTTTAATAACCTAGTTAATATGAGCAAGCATAATTAATTTAGTTATTACATCCATAAATACTCCGCTAATATAAATGCTAAAAATTTGCATGAATATTTATTGAATCTGTATATATGTTTATTTTTAGATAATTATTTATTGAATTTGTATCTATGTTTATTTTTATGTTATTAGATTATATTTAATTAATCTGTATATATGTTTATTTTATGTTATTAGATTAGGAACACAAAAACCAAACTATCGTGACAGGATGTTTAGGATTTAATTTCGTTTTTAAAAGTTTGAATAATAAATTAAAAACCACATACATTCCTTCCTTAGATCGACCTTGGGAGTATACTTATCATTTTCTTCGAAATGATTCGTGCACTTGCGAGAGTTTTATAAATATTAAAACCAAAGTATTTGCGAAGATCGGCGATGCCGGTTTTCGTTCATCATCTTTGTTGCAGGGCTTTGAGGATTTATTTCCTGAAGATATTTTTGATGGATTACCTCATTTGAAAGGAATTGAGCATCAAATAGACTTCACATCTAGATTTGCAATACCAAATCGGCCTGCTTACAAAGTTAATCTTAAGGAAACAAAGGAGATACAAGGGCAAGTGGATGAGTTGCTGCAAAAAGGGATTTGTAAGGGAGAGTCTCAGCTCGTGTTCGGTTCTTATCATCTTAGTCCTAAAGAAAGATGGAGCATGGTGCATGTGTGTGGATTGTAGAACTATTAACAAGAGAACGGTAAATTATACACTTCCCATTCCCATATTAGATGACATGCTTGATGAATTTCATGGTTCTCAATTGTTTTCTACAATTGATTTGAAGAATGGCTATTATCATATTCATATGAAAGAGGGAGACGAATGGAAACTGCATTTAAAACTAAATATAGATTGTATGAGTGGTTAGTAATATCTTTCAGTTTAACTAATACACCTAGTACATTCATGAGGTTAATGAACCATGTCTTGCCTGCTTTTATAGGAAAATTTGTGGTAGTTTACTTTGATAATATTTTAGTTTATATAGCAAAAATTTAGAGGAACATATGGAACACTTGCATGCTGTTTTTTGTGTTTTAAGAGTGAATAAATTGTATGCTAATCTTAAGAAGTGCACATTTTGCATGGAATTTGTCGTGTTCCTTGGATTTGTTGTTAGTTCACATGTATTAGTGTTGATGAAGAAAAGGTAAGGGTAATAAGGGATTGGCCTATACCTAAAAATGCAAATGAGGTAAGAATTTTCCATACTTTGGCAAGTTTTTATCGAAAGTTTGTTAAAGATTTTAGTTTTATTGCTGCACCTTTGAATGAATTTACTAAAAAGAATGTTGTTTTTAAATGAGATGATGTGCATGATCAAACTTTTAACACTTTAAAAGATAAGCTAACTAATGTACCTTTGTTGTGTTTACCTAAATTTGATATAACTTTTGAGATAAAATGTGATGCATTCGGAATTGGCATAAAAGCTGTTTTGATGCAGGATTCCAAAACAATTGCTTATTTTAGCAAAAAGCTAAGTGGGGTTGTGTTGAATTATCCTACTTACGACAAAGAGTTTTATGCATTAGTAAGAACTCTTCAAACTTGGCATCATTACTTATGGCCGATGGAATTCATCATTCATTCCGATCATGAGAGTTTAAAGTTTTTAAAGACCCAAGGTAGGCTTAATAAAAGACATCCTAAGTGGTTGAAATTCATAAAAATATTTCCTTATATAATCAAATACAAGCATGGGAAGGACAACGTTGTGGCTGATGCATTGTCTAAGAGGTACATATAACTTACCTCATTGCAAACTAAATAACTTGGTTTTGAATTGCTTAAGGATTTGTATGCCAATGATTTTGATTTCAGTTAAGTATGAAATGCATATGATAAGTGTACGTTTGGTGATTTTTATAGGCATAAAGGATTTCTATTCAAGGAAGATAAATTATGTGTGCCTATTTGTTATGTTCATAAGTTGTTTGTTAGGGAAAGTCATGAGGGAGGTTTGATGGGGCACTTTGGTGTTCTCAAGACTTTAGATATTTTACGTGAGCATTTTTATTGGCTTACTATGAAGCATGATGTGCAATCTGTTTTTGAAAAGTGCATTACATATAGGCAAGCAAAATCTAAAATTAAACCTCATGGCTTAAATACCCCTTTACCTGTGCATAATCAACCTAGGATTGATATATCGATGGATTTTGTTTTAGGATTACCACCGACTCAAAGTGGTAAGGATAACATATTTGTTGTTATAGGTTTAGTAAAATAGCTCATTTTATTGCATGTTTTAAACCAATGATGCAATACATATTGCTGATTTATTTAAAAAAAAAAAATTGGTTTGTTTGCATGGGTTGCCTAGGAAAATTGTTATTAATAGAGATGTTAAGTTCCTAAATAATTTTTGGTGCACTTATGGAATAAATTAGGAACTAAATTTTTATTTTTTACTGTTGCACATCCTCAAATGGATGGTCAAACTGTAGTAGTTAATAAGATACGCATTACCTTGTTGTGTGTTGTCATTGAAAATAATTTAAAGCAGTGTGAGAATAGATAAATGATAACGCCTATAAGCTAGATTTTCTAAGTGACTATGGTAATGTTAGTGCAACTTTTAATGTCGCTGATTTATCTTTTTTTTATGTAGGTGATTCGAGGATGAATCTTTTCGAAGATGAAGGGAATAATAGAGATCAAGGTGGTGACCAAGTTGTTTTTCCCAAATATTCTCAAGATCCTTTGCAAGGAATTAGTGGTCCAATGACTAAGGCAAAGACAAAGAGGATGAAGAAAGCTTTGCAAGGCTTGATCACAGAAGTGCAATATAAAGAGGTTATGCTAGAAGATTCTAAAACTAAATTTGATGATTCTAAAGCTTCACCAAGGATGGTCTATTACCTTTTTATGCAAGGGATAGATTTGAAAGATTAAGTTGGAAGCAAGGATTGATTTAAGAAGTAATTTTTTTGTTATAGTTAATTATGGGCCTTTTATGTTTAACAATTTTATTTTAGTGAATTGTGGGCTTTATTTTATTTTATTTATCATAAGTCTTTTAGTCTTTTATTTTAAGGATGGATTAGGCCCAGTTCATAACTAAATAGGCCCATTAGGCTTAAACTTGTGCCTAGGGTTTTCTTTAGGCTTTAAGTGGTGCCTAGGATTTTCTTTAGGGTAAATTTCATCTAGGATTTTTTCATTGCTTATAAAAGAAAACAACAACCATATAATATGGTAGAATTGATATCATTAATAAAAGTTTATTTCAGAAAGCTTTTGCTTTGTCTTCTTGTGTTCTTGATTAAATGCTTGAATTTGACTTATCAAAAAGAGTGATCATCCTTTGTGGCATTCCAAGGTTTGGGTTTTAAGGACTTTATTTCCATAAGTTTATAATCTGATCATCTTTAACATGTTCTTAGTAAATCAATCATTCATATTCTTTTGAGTTTGTGGATTTCTAGGGTTGTTCGCCTAGAGGGTTCGTATCAAGCTCTTTCATTAGCTTCTCTAGGTAACACCTAAGAACAAAAGGCATATACAACACTCCTATAACTTATTTAGCATTGTTTAAGGAGCAAAATGAAGAATGTGAACACCACCACTACATCTAGTAAGTCTTTGTTCAAAGCAACATTTCAAGATTTGGGAATATATAAAAGAATGTCCTCCAAGTCAGTGAACCATACTTACCAAAAGTCTGCCACATGCGACTGAATTATATGTGCAAGGGATTATAGAGTGAGACAACACATTAATCCTAAGACCTATATAGAAAGTATATGGACAAAAACTAATATTTGGGAATGACACCCAGACCAAAATGAGTTTTGTCCTACTTTGATCCAAAGGGACTAGCTCTCTTCAGCTATGATAGGTTCAACATGTAGCTTATCCTATAATGAGGCTTTAGGATCAAATCTTAGCCTCTAGGGATTACTTCAAAGCATGATCTTAAACTCACATTGAAGAATCTCTTGGACAAAGTCCATAGCTTCAAAACACCATAAAGGGTTAGCTCCCTCGAGCTATGATAGGTTTAATACGAATCTTATCCTACAAAGCGGCTTTAGGATAAGCTTATAGTCTCTAAAAATCACTTCATAGAGTTACCTTAAGCTTACATTGAAGAAGCTCTTGGACAAAGTCCTTAGAAGATAAGCTCTTAGGGATTACTTCAAAGTATTACCTTAAGCTTTAGAAAATGTCCTTAGCCTCCAAGGATCACTTTAAAACAAGCTACCTGAAACTATCTCTATACACCTTATGAAATTCAAAGCTGTGGGAATTATACCCAAAACATCTTCAAATATGAGAGGTGCTCTCTAAGTAACTTCTCAAAGAAGCTTGAACCTAAAGGAATTATATCCAAAACAACTTCAAAGTTGAAAAAAAATCTCCAAAATAATTAAATTAGAGTTAAAGGAATCATACCCAAATAGCTTCTAAGACGAGAATTGCCACTAAGGTAGCTTTCCAAGGAAGCTAAAAGCCAAGGGAATTACACCTAGATGAGCTTTGAAGCTAGAATCTAATTTCAATACAAGTTTGATTTCAAATAAAAATACCCTTGTTTAAAAAGAGAAAGACTCCATATAAAAGATGAAAGACGCAAACAAAGTACACATTCAAATTAAAAGTGGCTATTACTAGGTAACAATTGTTATAAAGTTATTACAAAGCAAACACCCCAAAATGGGGGCATCCAAACAAAACAAATAAAAATTACAAACAATCTCAAGAAATAGAAGCATTGTCTTCTCCTTCGAGAAACTATCTCCTTGAGTGATTAAAGGGTAGAAGAGACTACTCATCCAAGGGTCTTTATAGAAGAGGAGTCCTCGTGATAGGATCACCACCTATTGATAATTCATGAGTCTTTGTATCCTTTTATAAGTCAGTGTGCTCCACCTCAAGGGAAGCCATATAGGATAAAGTTTCACTTTTTGTGACACTAGCTTTTACATCCTTGCTGAAAATGGCTAAAAATAAAAAAATAAAATTATTACAAATTCTTTAAGAGAATTTGTGCCTTTTTACAAGCTGATTGTTTTTCAATTGTGGGATGATTATACAAGAGGTGAGGAGTTATATTTATAGTTGGGAGAAACGCTGAAACAAAGAGAAAAATGTGGATTGTGAGTTCATGTGTCACAATGCATTTTTTCCACCACTATAACGCTTAATAATTATGGTATGCGTGAAAATTACGATCCAAAACACATGCACTGCAACACACATATAATCATCGCTATTACCCGTGTTGTTCTATTTGTCTCCAATTTCCTTTGTATTTTACCCCCTTATATCTTGATTGGTACATATGTAAGGCTCACATATGTTTGTTGTTTAATTATCTTAAGTTACAATTGAGTGCTTTTAAGTATGATTTTTCATGTATTGATATTTTTAATCAATTTGAAGCTATAAATATTTAAAAAACAACAAACATGCACGTGATTTCGAAAACATAGATTTGTTAAAATAATTATAAAATTATACAAATACAAATATATTTTTGACATTAAAGTTCAAGTAAATAACGTAATATTTGATGCTTTTCAAGTACTAATTAAGTACACAATATCATAGTTTTATAGTAAAGTGAGAACCTATTTTTGACAAATATCAAAATTATGCTAATTTCAATTTTATCTATATAAGTCACTAAGGTTGTTGTAATTAAAATTTAAAATAAAATCAATTTAAATAAAATGTGCAAAAGAAAAGAAATATATTGTTCGAAAATCAAATTAATAGGAAGAAAAATTATAGAAAATCAATTTCACTTAATCCCTCATTATGCGTTACTCATCTAGTTAATTAAATTTAATTATCTTTTTTATTTGTTAGAAATATCCAAAAAAACATCCAAAAATCTCTTTCTATAGTCAATTGAAAACATTTTTGTTTATCAATTTATATAAGAGTATGCAATTTAAAAAAACAAGAAAACATTAAGATCAATGATTTTAATACTATACAAGTTCATATAAATCTTTCGATCTCTATATTTATCTCCATTGAAATATTCTAAATCTATCCTATAATTTTATTTTTCGATAATAAATCACAAGATTAAAATCATTTAATTAATGGTCAATTAATTAGATGAATAAATCAAATAAATATGAAGAAAAATAATTAAAATTAATACGAAAAATCAAACATAATTTAGAATTAAATTACATCCTTTTTCTAAAATAAAAAAATTAATTCATACTAATTTAACTTAAACGAATTCATCCTAATATTTGTGAGAATAATTGAAAGGAAAATTAAAGCTCCAAAAATCTATTATGGTCTCCTCTTTCTCTTATGCGCTTCCCTATTTGTTTTTTTTTTAGTTTTTGCGCAGTTTCTTCCTATTTCTTCTTTTGTCGCTTTCTCGCCGCCTCGCTTTTTATGTTTTCCTTTCCTATTTCTGCGCTGCTCTATTCTTTTTTTCCTTTTCTGTTTTTTTGTTTCTGCACCGCCAGCGCTTTTCTGTTTTCCTTTAGTGCCTCCTTCCTTTTATATATATAATAATGTTAATTTTAAAAAATCTTCACTTAAATAAATTTAAATTTTAAAATCCTTATACAATATGCTACTAAAATTTTAAATCTTCATTTTTTTAAATTTATAATAAAATTTAAATAATAATAATGAAGTATAAATTCAATAAAAAAAATAAATTAAAATTAAAATATAATCATTAAAAAAATATAATTATTTTAAAAAATAGATTAAATTGATTTTATTTAAACTTAGATATATTTAACTTTAAAAAATAGGATTAAAATATTTTATATAAAATTCATATAACCATTTGAAACCTAATTTCCATCATGTTGATATTTTCTTACAACAGTGTAACTTTCTTCTAAGAAAATAAATAACAACTCCAACTGAATCCAATTAATCTCTATTATCTGTTTCCTTACTTAATTTTATGTTTCATTCCAATTTTTTTATAAGTTGTAACTACTATATTAGAAAATTAATAATTAAAATAATGAGATTTATTTTTATTTATTAATTCATATATTATTATTAGCAAGTAATTTAATAGCATAAATGTTATAAGAAATTTTGTGATAAATTAAAAGATATAAATGAAAAATTCGCTTAGTTGAGAAAGAAAAAAAAAATAACAAGCATATATAAATAGAATTTTTCTTTTTCTGACACACTGCAAATGGGAACCCTGGGATTCTCTAACCTCTGCAACCGTCGAAGTGTTGAATTCTCTCAGCTCTCTCGTTTGTTGTTATATTTCTCTATCACGTTTCTCCCTAGACGTATAGCGATGGCCTCGATTTCCGGATCTCGCAGAGCCGTAGAGGCCAGTCCAGGTGGGAAGATAGTTCGTCCAAGGCGGACGATTGGTCCGAAAACCCCTTACGATCGGCCTCAACCACGATTCACCAAGCGTCCTCACGAAAACCCTAATTGGCTCTTCAACCTCATTCTGTATCCTACTCGTGTGGTTGTCAGTGGTGCCGGAAAGCTTATCTCCGCTGTATTTTCGTCAGTTGATTCTTCTTCTTCCTCTTCGTCGTCCTCTTCGGGTTTCAATTCTGATTCAGGTGTGATTTCGTTCTCATTTGGTCTTTGGTGCTGACTGCTGGTTAATAAAAAATAGTAGCTTGTGTATTATTTTATGTGTGCATAACTGTTATTTGGATTTGTATATTAGTTTTGGAAAAAAAATGTTATAGAACAATCTAGCTAATTTAATTTTATTGATAGTTTAGCGGCCATATTTGTGAAGTGAAATTTGTTTGAAAATTCCTGTGTCGAATTGTAGTTCCTTTCGGGGTTTAGTAATTTTTATGAGAGGCTTTTGAAAATTTAAAGGGCTTTTCTTTATACTAACTTGAAGATTAACACATGTATTTGTCTGGAAGTTATTTCTTTTATGGGTGCATGCACACACGTGAGGAATGGAGCGTATAGTAACTTGTAATTGTAACCTGTAGTTTGGCGCTTGAGCTGCTACAGACATCTCAATAAGAATAATCCCAAAATTTGGAAACTGAGAGGGTCTTACATTTGAAATTTCCATCTTCGTTTTTGTATGTAACTATCACCTGCCAATGAACGCATGTTTTCAACTCTGTAATTAGAAGTAGTGACTATGGTAAGGTGGTGTTTGCTTGGATTGAATCAATATAGGAATGGAAAGACCTTTCTCTATCACCATGTTTGTTTCTACGCAAAGTAAATGGGAATGGATTTTTAGGGACAATTTGAGCGGGACGTGACACCCTTTCCCACTCAAGTTCGTGACGCCCTCGTCGCGCCTTCAAGCTTGAACCTCTTTATGTCATATTTGAATTGTCACAAAGAATCCTCAGGTTCCCAGCTTGCTTCTACATCCGGAGCGTTCTTCCATTTGACCAAGTATTCTCGATAACTTGGTACACCTCTACGCCGGATCAGGCGATCCACCAAGATTGAGTCCACTTCCCTATCAAAGGAGGTTACCACTGCGGTAGGTGCCCTCTTGGATTCTCCTCGACTCATGTCTTCCTTGTCTCCATGATAAGGTTTTAGCATGCTTACATGAAAAACAGGATATATTTTAAGCTTCGGAGGGAGTTGCAGCTTGTACGACACCTTACCGACTTGTTTAAGGATTGGAAATGGCCCTTCATACTTCCGAACTAACCCCTTATGAACCTTCCGTAGAGATTTGAATTGTTGGGGCAATAGTTTAACCAAGACCAAATCTCCTTCTTGAAATTCCATCATCCTCCTTTTCTTGTCAGCCCACTTCTTCATCTTTTTAGACGCCTTATTCAAGTAGGCTCGGGCCAACTCAGCTTGTTCATGCCACGCCTTGGCAAATTTGAAGGCAGTAGGATTCTTTCCTTCATAACTCGTGGCCAAGGCATGAGGAGTCATGGGTTGCTGTCCCATGACGATCTCAAAGGGACTCTTCGCGGTAGACTCGCTCCGTTGTAAGTTGTAAGAGAATTGGGCTACATCCAACAACTTCGCCCAATCGTGTTGGTTGGCACTAACAAAGTGCCTGAGATACAACTCCAGCAATGCGTTGGCACACTCCGTTTGTCCATCACTTTGGGGGTGAAAGCTTGTAGAGAAGTTAAAGTCTGATCCCAACAGCTTGAACAATTTCGTCCAAAATTTGCCAGTAAATCGTGGGTCTCGGTCACTCACGATATTGGATGGAATCCCCCAATGCTTCACAACATGTTTGAGGAACAACCGTGTCGTCTCATCTGTCGTGCAGTCCGTTGTGGCAGGTATGAATGTTGCATATTTGCTAAAGCGGTCGATGACGACAATGATGCTGCCAAAGCCCTCTGATTTTGGCAGACAAGTGATGAAATACATAGAGACGCTCTCCCATGGTCTCTCTGGAATAGGCAGCGGTTCTAACAACCCTCCGGGGGCATGCTGCTCTATCTTGTCCTATTGGCACACAAGACAAGTCCTCACATAGGCTTCAACATCATCTCGTAGTTGAGGCCAATAGTAGATTGACTTGATCAAAGCAAGGGTGCGCCTCATTCTTGGGTGTCCAGCCCATAACGAATCATAGCACTCCTTGATAAGCTCTTTCCTTAAGCTCCCCCGTTTTGGCATGAAGATTCGATTCTGCTTGGCATAGAGTAGTCCGTCACTCAGTCAAAATCGTCTCTTCTTTCCTTCCTTGATGAGGGCAAGGAGGTTTTGAGCAAGGGCATCATGCTCCAACCCTTCTTTGATCCTTTCCAACAAAGGACTACTTGACCTACTCAAGGCTGCTAATTCTGCCTTACGACTCAGCGCATCAGCCACCACATTGACCTTACCGGGTTTGTACTCCAGCTTGTAGTCAAACTCTGCCAAGAAGTCTTGCCATCTAGCTTGCTTGGGACTCAACTTCTTTTTGAGTTTGGAAGTAGCTTGTTGCTACATTGTCCGTCATGATAACAAAATGAGAACCCAACAAGTAGTGTCGTCACACCCTTAGGCAATGAATGATAGTTGTCATTTCCTTTTCTTGCACAGTATAGCGGCGTTCGGTGTCATTGAGTTTTCGGCTCTCATAGGCTATCGGATGCCCTTCCTGCATCAAAACTCTACCAATGACAAAGTCTGAGGCATCTGTGTGCTGCTCGTATGTCTTGGAGGGGTCTGGTAGACAAAGCATCGGTTCTTCACTAATGACCTTCTTCAAGTCTTCGAATGAGGTTTGACATTCGTTTGTCCATTCCCAAGACTTGTTCTTTTTAAGAAGATCGATCAATGGGGCTGCTCTCGCTGAGTAGGACTTGATGAACCTTCTATAGTAGTTCACCAGTCCAAGGAAAGATCTTAACTCGGGAACCTTGGCAAGAGGTTTCCATTCTTGGATGGCTTTCACCTTGGCTCCATCCATCATCAGTTTCCCATCCTTTATCCGATGCCCCAAGAACATCACCTCGTCTTGGGCAAAGGAACATTTCTCCCTCTTGACGTATAGCTCATTTTCTCTTAGGACCTCGAACACCTTCTTCAAATGCTCTAGATGTTCTTCCAAAGTTCGGCTATATATCACAATGTCGTCAAGATATACTACCACGAACCGATTGAGGTAGGGATGAAAAATCTTGTTCATAAGAGTGTAGAAGGTGGTTGGTGCATTTGTGGGACCAAATGGCATGACAAGGAACTCATAGGCACCGTACCTGGTTACACATGTGGTCTTGGGCTCATCTCCCTTGGCTATGCGTACCTGGTAGTATCCCGATCGCAAGTCCAGTTTTGTGAAGTATCTAACATTCCCTAATTGATCGAACAAATCAGCAATAAGAGGGATATGATACTTGTTCTTGACTGTGATCTTATTTAGAGCCCGATAGTCGATGCACATTCGTAGCGAGCCACCCTTCTTCTTTTGAAAGAGTACCGGGGCACCAAATGGGGCTTTGGAGGGCCTTATGAAGCCAACATCCAACAATTCGTCGAGTTGCTTCTGCAATTCTGCCAACTCTGAGTTCGCCATTCGATAGGGGCTCATTGCTGGTGGCCTGGTGTCGGGTTCCAACTCTATTTCATGGTCCACCTCTCTTCTTGGAGGTAACCGTTTGGGTAATGCCTCCGGCATCACATCATGGAACTTATCTAGGACAACTTGCACTTCCGTCGGCAAGTTTGGCTTTGGTGACGCCTCTTCATCATCGTATTCCTTTAGGATGGCCAAATAACTCTCTTCATCCCTCTTCAATCCCTTCTTGAATTGAAGTGTTGAGAGAGCTTGGGTAGTAGGTCTGGTGGTTTTCTCTGTCGGTACCACACACGCCTTCGCACCATCCATGATGCACATAGAGTTTGAGCAGGGCACCAAGAAAACTCTTACATGGTCCAAAAACTCCATGCCAAATACAACAGAGAAGTCATCCATGGGTGCCACTGATAAGTCCACTTGGCCAGTCCAAGCACCAAGACTGTCCTTAACTCCACGAGCAACTCCATGCAATGGTAGTGTTGCCGAGTTAACTGCTTTGAGAGATCCCTCTCCATTGACAACCTTCAGGCCGAGCCTTTTTGCTTCTTCCACTGAAACAAAATTGTGAGATGCACCTGTGTCCACCAAGGCTTTGGCGACCTTCCCATTGATGGTTGCATCTACGTACATTAAGCCCTTAGGGGTCTTTGAGGCGCTCTGCAATGCACCAAGTAGGCGCAAAGAACCCATCTTTGCACCTTCGCCCGACTCACCTCCATCTTGGTCATGAATGGAAGCAACTAAGGTACTCAAGGCCTTCCTTTTCGGACATTCACGTGCCCAATGCGGTCTGTCGCATATGAAGCACATCACACGGGGCTTTAAGGCACCACGATCCTCCTTTTCCTTCTCCAAAGAGACTAGAAAGAGAGTTTGCAAAGAATGCTTTGTATTGCTCTAGAGAGAGTTTATCTTACAATTTCCCAAGATGAATACAAATGAAGACCAATGGGTCTATTTGTAGTGTGGCTCTAAGCTTAAGGCTATGCCACCACTTTCTAGATTCTTCTAGTTCTAGAATATACAAGAGAGTTCTAGGTTTATGTACAATATGCCACAAGGGTCTAGGACCTTCTAGCCAACTCTAGAGTCTTCTAAGTTTGTCTAGTTCCTTTATGCACCTTCCGGGATGTTCCGTAAACTTTCAGCTGCTTCTATATCCTTCATGAATCATCTAACATGTTCTAGAATATTCCAGCCCATTCTAGCACTCTCCAGCGTGCTCTAGAACATTCTAGGGTCTTCTAGCTTGAGTTGAGTCCATCCAACTCTAGCTCTTTCTAGACATCTTTAGAACTTTTCATGTAGAATAGTCTAGATCCTTAGGCAACCATCATTTGTTTGGATTTTTTGGGACAATTTGAGCGGGACGTGACACAAGGCTACCTACCAATTTCTGATATAAGCTGGGATCAACAAGTACGTCACCTTCCTATTTGCGAAGCTTGACATTTAATTCAATGGGAGTATCAACAGAGGTAGCTTCCTGTAGTTCAGTTGTAGTCACCAAATCACTAGCATATTTTTGTTGATTGAGGGAAATACCAGTGGGATTACGATGCACCTCAAGACCAAGAAAATATATAAGAGACCCAAGATCCTTCATATGAAAAGATTATGAGAGATGGGTCTTGAGCTGGACAAGTAAAGTAGAATCAGAATCAATGATCACAATATCATCAACATAAACCAAAAGGACAACAATGCCCATGTCTGATTTTTGAAGAAACAATGAAGTGTCATACTTGCTCTGTATGAAAGAAAATTGTAATAAAGTGGTTCGAAATTTTTCAAACCATTCCCGTGGAGCTTGTTTAAGACCATAAAGAGAACGGTGAAGTTTACACACATTGGATGTCGGAGAAAAAAACAACCTTGGAGGTGGCTTCATATAAATACATTCCTTAAGATCTCCATGAAGGAAAGCATTCCTAACATCCATCTGATGTAGTGGCCAATCATTGGAAGCAACAAGAGCTATTATCGTTCGAACAGTAGTCATTTTAGTCACAGAAGCAAATGTTTCCTCATAATTAACACCATATTCCTGTTTGTTCCCAAGGACAACAAGCCGAGCTTTATAACGATCCAAACTTCCATCAGAGCGAACCTTGACTGAGTAAACCCATTTGCAACCTAGAGGAACTATAGTGGAAGGACAAGACTCAATGTCCCAAGTGTGATTGGCCTCAAGAGCAGCAATTTTTTCCTGCATAGCTTGGCACCAACAATCATGCTTGACAGCATGTGAGAATATCAAAATTGGACAATGCAGTAGTAAGAGCTGAAATAAAATTGCCAGAAGAAAAACCATATCTATCAGGGGTACAGACACTCGAGAAGAGCGACGTACCAAAGGCTCTGGAGGTGCTGCAACTGATTGACTTTGGTGGATGTTAGATCAGATATCGAGTGAGCCATCGGAAGAGACTGTGGGCGGGATTGTCTTGTATATATCATTCATGGTTTGAAGCGAGAACTGGTTTGAGGAAGAGCTAAGAACTGATACTCAAAGGAGGGAAGGACTATAGTAGAAGAAAAGGGCACAAAAGACACAGGAAAAAATGTTGATTTTCAAAGAAAATAACATTGCGAGAAATACGTGTACGATGTAACTCTGAACCCAAAAGTTAGCTTGTGAGTTAGAGGGTTGCCCAGACTTATAAGCAGCATTCTGCCTTACTCTTAGCCAATGTGAGACTTAACATCCCCCTCCATATCGGCTAGAGTCCGGATTTACGGCACGAGGGCCGATGGGAGTACGAGGAAGCCAAGAGATTAGCTCTGATACCATGTCAGAAATAAGTCAAGAATGTTGTATGAAAATGACCCAATGGTTTGGTCTTATGATTTCTTTCTATTTATAGACTTTACAAAATACAACAAACCTACAAAATACATCAAAGGTGTATATGAACAGTTGTGGACAGTTGTGGACAGCTGTTTATGGACAGTTTGTGGGCAGCCATGTATTGCTGTTTATGGACAGCTATGGACAGCTGTTTATGGACAATTATTTACAGCTAAATAGACTATGGACAGCAGCTGTGTACAACTAAATGAATATGGACAACAAATTATAGCAAAACTGTTATGGACAGCTAAGCTGTCAATGAAACACAGCAAAGCTGTTATGACAGCTAAGCTGTCCATTGACAACCTTGAACATAGCCAATCTTTGAAAAGACGCATGCATCTTGGAGTTGATCATGTAAATCCTTAATCCTGGGGAGGTGATTCTTGTACCTCGCCATCACTCGTTCCCAAATTCCTCCAGAAAAGGGCCAAAGAAAGATATGGCATTGATGGAACATGGGCAAAAGAGATACGTGTTGGGAAAAACCCAATTGGATGGAGCAGTTCAAGGAATTGTTCTATAGTAAGTACTTCTCCGAGACCGTTTGTGATCAGGAGACCGACTTCTTACAAATGACCCAGGCTGCATGACACAAGTAAAGTACGAGGACTCACTGTCTTGTTATGCTCATCACTTAGGGGACTTCGAGTTAAAGAAAGCCTAAGATTTGAGAATGGACTTAAATTTGAGATTAAGGTTCACTTGAAAGTGTTAATGTATGAGATTTATGGCAAGTAGTTTCAAGCATATTTGATAGTTTTAGCAGTATATTGAACAAATAATATCTAAGGAGCCACCAAAAGTCCCACTCATAAACAATGAGACAAGCAGGATGACAGAAAATTTGATGCTAACAGTGACTTCAGGAGAAGCCAAAGCCCAGGACTGAGACACCAACTAGCTAGGACCATCCAATCTGTGATAAATGTGTAAGATGCATTCTGGGTTTGCTTCAGCTTCTTGCCTTTTGAGCCCATTAATCCTTCCATGGGTTTCTGGTTAACCAAGGCGAAGAGTAGTGTCATAGATACCTATCGTGGAATCAATTTTTCTCCTAACATTAATGTCCTATAATTTATTGTTACACCTAAAGTGTTCACAGTCGCCAAATAATATGTTCTCTATATTTTGAAGGGAAATTCTGAATCAAATAATGGAATATAAATTTTTTGGATAGTAGTTAAGAGTGCTTGTATTGCATGCGCACACGATGCAGCTCTAGATTTTATTTAGTAGAGAATATCTAGCACATAGTTAATAGCAGTTAAGAGTGCTTGTCTTGCACGTACACTGATGCAGCTGTGGATTTTATATTGTTGAGCATATCTAGTACAAAGGTTTTGTAATGCCCTACTGTCCCAGTCTATAACAGTGGTGGTGTTTCAAATTCTGCTCTTTCCCTTTCCTTTCCCCCATCAGTTTTATCTTTTTTCTGTGTCGTAAGATCTCTTAATGAGTTGTTCTATGCTGTAGGGATGCCAATGCTAACTTTCATGCCCATAAAGAAACAAATGCGGCATACCAACAGTTAAGTGTTATGGACATCGGAAACATAGAAGGTAAGGATTCCACAGGGATTGATTCAACCTCATAAGAGTTGAACCCTTTGATGTGTCGAGTTCTTGCATCATTTGCTTCTTTTCTAATTTGCTTAATCAAAGATTATATTTATATGACCAACTGTTGAACTCACATTCATTAAAAAAAATAAAAGATGACCATTTCTCATTCTGCGGTCAATTTTTAATGACATTAGGACTAAACTTTCAACAAAATATTAGAATAGGACCAAAGTGCGACTTTTCTGTAATAATTATAATTATAGGACAAGTACACCCACCGAAAGAAAACTATTCAAGTCATATTGAATATTCAATTACATCCTTGATCAACTTCTGACCCTTTCCAGATCCAAGACTACAAGAAAGGAACTGCTCGATCTCAAAAGAAGTGTCTGGGAGCAGAATTAATTGTATGCCAGTGCCTAATGGTTTCCCATCTTCACAATACAGGTTAAGGGCTGCTAATGTCATTGTTTTGAGCTATACTATTTGCTCCAAACCTGTTAAAAATTGGTTTCTTCTGTTCAGCTTGTCTGCAGAAGTGTTTAACAAATAGAATTATCTGCAAAATCACAATGAGCACAATCTGGTCAATTCCAGTGACTGCAGTATGGCAACTGGAGAATATGAGGATGATAACTGCAAGTTTCTAACGGAAACTTCCATTGAGATCCCCAATATGAATGATACCATGGATGAGAATGATAGTATTGCTAGTGGCTTCCGAAATGGGTTGGGTGAGGATAATGAATCATCACGAGATCTCGCTCGCCCTACCTCAAAATGCAGCCCAGAAGCCACGCACAGTGATATTAAGAAGCTGCTGGTAAAGAGACTGACCAGATACAATAGGACAGGGAGGGGGCAGGGGAAGTGAGGATTTGTGCTTTCTGTATATTTTATTGGAAACTACCGAGGAAGTTAGAACAGTTTTAAACTCAACGTTGATATTTATCAGTTCAATGTGAGCCAGGCAGTCCTACAGTTGGATGTTCATTTTTCGAGCAGTTGACTGGAACAATGAAATGATACAACTGCTTGAACGCTGAGTAAGAAATATTATTTGTGAAATATGGATGTGAAACCACTCGAAGTTTGGTGTAATGGTCAGGTGAGCTGGGAGAAAAATGTTTATGTGGCTGTGGCACCGGCTTCAATTTAGGTATCATAATATTTAAAAGGGTATTGCTATTTCTAGAGAAAGAAAAGCTATTGCTACAGAAATTAAGTAATAGTTTTAAATTATTAATAAAAAAAGTGTTAATTTTAAATTTTTAAATGGCTTGTTATTTTCATATTAAAAAGTTCAAAGTTACTGTTAACATTTTTAAATTTTGGCAATTTTAGGCATCATCATTCTTCTTTGTGATATTGTTATTTTACGTATAAAGTCGTTATTTCTTGTGAATCATCACGAACATTGTGATGGTAGAAGATATTTGCAATTCAGCAAGGAAACAAAGGTAATCGAGAGTGGAGCTTTAGCTTGGTTCTCTGACGGAGAATAGTGAGGTGGTTAGATCTCATACATTTTAAAGAGTATTTATCCATCCATATTCATTGTTTATTGCACAATTATAGTCCGGCAGTGAATGTGAATTCAAGTCTCAATTGAGACTTTTACTTGTAACTTACAAGGAGAACAATATTTATGACACCTTAAAAAGTTTTAGAGAGGAGCGCACAAGAAAGATAATAATTATGATAAAGGTATATAAAAGTTTATTAATTGGGTATTACAATTTCATTAATTATAAAAAAATATATTAAAAGCTTAAAAATGAATTTTTTTTTTACAAATGGAGCATGTATATATATATATATATATATATATTATGTTTGTGTCTGTATTTTTTAAAGTTATATATTTTCTAAATTAATTGTAATTAAAAAATGGTTTAAATATATTACAATTGATTTAGAAACATATAATAACTTAAAAAAATATACGTGTGCATTCATGTGATCTATTTTGGACTTTTTTTTCTTCATATTTGAACTTTTGACATATTTTTTCATAGCTATTTTGACTTGTAATGTTCATTTAAAAAATTAATAGATTTTTGTATACTTTTGTCATAGTTAATGTTAAAATTTGGTCTATTTAACCTGTTTATTTTGAATTCTGACTAATTGAACCTATAAGTCCTCTTATACTCAGTATCTTTGTGTTGGCTTTCCGTGTATAAAATATGGTGTATGTTATTTTATTTAGTGTATTTGTTTTTCTTTGTGTAAGGTTGGTTATTATGGTTCAGTAATACACACATATATATATATTTGGAACACTTAGTATACAAGCATGTTTACACACATCATTGTGTTGGTTTTCGTAGTGTGTATGTTAGGTGGAGCGTTTGCGAATCAACGTTTTTGCTTGTGTTTTTAGTTTGTTTTGAGTTTGAGTATTTATGAAAATTACTCGACAATATTTGGAAACAAAAAATGTGATTTTTAGTACTTTACCACCAAGCTAACCATTTCCCTCACCACCACCTTTGATGAGGTGGTTGTTGAGATGGTTGTTCAAGATTATAAATACCTCACATTTCTTCTTGTTAGGCATCTAGAAAATAGGTAGTAGAGCTATATAAAATTGACATATCATCTTTTGTTTTCGAATAATTAATACCTTGTGTATTACTCAGTATTAGTGATTTATGATTGTGTGAGAAAATTGTGCTTGCGAGTGGTAAGTATTCAATACAATGCTTGTGAGTGAGTTGTATGTGAGCTGTGTGCCGGCTGGTAGTTGTCCTCGTGTAACCTTTTTCTTATGAGAGGAGCTTGTGTGGTTGTGACATATATCGGTTGGTGGTTGCATTTGTGCAACGTTTTCTTATTCACTTTACATATTACTGGTCTTTGGTTACTAATCATAGTACTTTAAGTGGTGTAGGCTTTGGAGGTTCGTGTGTCGAGCTAGGTTGTTACGGAGGTAGTAAGCGAAAGTAGCAATAGGTAGTTAGGGCAGATGTCCCAACTCATAAAGGTATTTGGATTTATGTTTTTTTGTCGAGTTGTATCTGTTTATTGTTTTTAGTGGATTGTTTTTTGCTGAGTGGTTGCCTTAAGCAACTCAAGAATGTTACCACATAGATAGAGTTTCTATATGGGTTTATCTTATTATATCCAATGTTATGTGATGACTCTACGAAAGTAGTCATTAGCACACTTTTTTACTTAATATTTACTTGTTTTATTCAATAAATAATATTTTTATGGTAAAAAATATTAAAATATAAATTTTTTAGTGAAAAAGTGAAAATATAATTTTTAGAATTTTTTGGGGATTTTCTGGATTTTTTATGAATTTTTAACGTAGGACTAATTAGTAGCTGCCATATGGTCTGCCACCCAAAATAGAGGAGCTGACTGGGCATGCTACGTGGACGCCATGCAAGTAGGGATAGCGAATCATGTTACGTTGCATATGAAGAGGATGAAACGGGCACCATGTGTCAACACGACGTTCAATCTGAGTTCAAAAATTGGTCAACCCTCATCGCCGCCTGATTTCTCCGTTCGTTCTATCTGTGCGCCACACCATCCATTTACGTGAATTACATTGCATCACATAGAATTGACTTTGACCAGTCTCCCCTGCCACATGTCATCCTCTGATTCGCCCAGTAAATTTCTAATGCCATGTGTTACGCTGTGATTGGCTGGCATTGTCAATTTTGCTTGTTTTGATCGTAGCCCTTGATTTGAAGTTGATTTGACGATCCAGATCACACCTGAGCATTATTTAAGCCCCTAATCACTTCATAAACCTTAATTGGTCTCTATTAGCATAATTTTGGACAATTTTTGGAGCTAAAAAGATAGAAAAATACAAAAAAATTCAAGAGATGACACAATTTTGATGGAGATTCAAGAGAAGATTAATTCTAAAATTGAAGAGATTGATTGTATTTTTTTCTTCTATTATTTTCTTATTCAATTTTTATGTATTTCTTTATGAAAAATATGAGCTTTATGAACACAATTATGTGTAGTTAAATTATTAATCTAGGGATCTTATGAACCCAATTATCCCACTTTTAATTTAATTATATTATTTAATCTGATTTGTATGCTATTAATTGTTTTGCCAACAATTTATCTATAGAGGCAATTAAATAGATTTGAGAGAATTATTTAATTGTTTGTCTTGATTAAATAACATGCATAGTTTTTAGGTAGAGATGTATGATTTTTATGTATGTGATCCATAATTGATTAACTTAATGAGTAGTATACAATTTAATTGGCATGAGAGTGTGATTAAATTAATTACTATATGATGTGTAGTTTACTTGAGAGAGGAATACATGCTAGGTTGGATTCAATTGATCATGTAATTAATTGATATTATATTCGGGGGTTTTAGCGATTCACATGTTTAGAAAATTTGGAGATTAAGTATTCATATATATTTTCTCATATATCTTTTTAGTTACTAAATTTAATTTAATTAATTATTTCTATTTATGTTTAATTATTAGCTTATAATAAAATAACTCTGTAAGAACGATTTTTTTTATCATTATATTACTTGTTGGGATACATATACTTGCGTATTTATTGCACATACTTCTTGTGTGGGGATCAACTTTTTGGCGCCGTTGTTGGGATTATAAATATTAGAAATTAATAATTTTTTATTTTTATTTTTTAATTTATTTTTCTTTACTTTAATTTACTTATTTTTTTAGTGACTTATTTATTTATTTTCTTTCTTTATTTATTTTTTAACTTTAATTAATTTATTATTATTATTATTTATTTAGTTTTTATTTAGATATCTCCTTTAATATTATAGAAACATAGTTGAGTCTATTAGATGAGTAGAGTCTGTGAGGGAGAAATCTTACCTTTAAATCTTAAAATTGAGTGTACTTTGAGATTAATTAAAAAACAATTTGTCATCAAAGAGAAAAAAATGGTTAATCCATTAGAAATAAACAATAATGAGCTAAACTTGAACAATTAAATGCTTTTAATGGATGATAGAGATAAAGTTGTGAATGAATATGCAATACCTATGTTGGAAGAGTTGAATCCAAGTATTACAAGGCCAAATATTCAAGTTAATCAGTTTTAACTAAAGTCAGTGATGTTTCAAATGCTACAAACAGTTGGACAATTCAGCGGATTACCAACAAATGATCCTCATCTTCATCTCAAATTATTTATTGAAGTTGTAGATTCATTTAAGTTCAATAGTGTGACAGATGAGGCATTTAGGCTTAGATTATTCCATTACTCTTTGCGAGACTGTGCTCGAGCTTGGATAAACTCTTTGCCACCTGATTCCATTACAACTTGGAATAGTTTGGCAGAGAAATTCTTGATGAAATTCTTCCCACCAACAAAGAATGCCAAGCTTAGAAATGACATTACTTCCTACGAACAACACGAAGGAGAATCTCTATATGAAGTATGAGAAAGATTCAAGGAATTGCTAAGAAAGTGTCATCATCATGGTATTCCTTCTTGGATTCAAATGGGGACTTTTTACAATGGTCTTAATGCTCAAACAAAAACTATTATTGATGCATTTGCTAATTGAGCCTTGCTAGCCAAATCTTATAATCAAGCTTATGATTTACTTGAGAAAATGGCTAGCAATAATTATCAATGACCAATAGACAGAATGACAACCACAAGAAGAGTAGCTGGAGTGCTTGAGGTAAATGATATCATAACACTTATAGCTCAAGTGTCATCTTTGGTTAATCTTTTGAAGGCTCAAAACTCGCCAGTGAGTATAAATCAGATCTAAGATTCATGAGTGTCATGTGTGTTTTATGAATGGGCTCATTTGTTTGATAATTTTCCAAATAATCTTGAATCCATTTATTACATGGGTAATGTGAATCGAAAAAATAATCCATACTCGAACACATATAACCCAGGATGGAGACAACATCCAAATTTCTCTTTGAGTAACAATAATCAAGGTGGTAATCAATTCAACTATCAATCATTTCAACCATCTAGTTTTCAACAATCACATCAATCACAAGCTCGAGAGAAGAAGCCACCTACTGAGGACAATACAAATGCCTTAATGGAGATGATGAAAGACTTCATCTAATCCGTAAATACAAAAGTGTCCACATATGAGGTTTCGATTCGAAATTTGGAGAACCTAATAGGGAAAATTGCTCCGGCCATAAGCCAAAGGCCTCAAGGTAATATTCCAAGTGACACAATTATAAACCCAAAAAGAGAAGGGAAGGACCATTGCAGTGTTATAGCCTTGAGGAATGGTAAAACTCTAGAGGGAGATGAGACTCAAAAAGATAAGGAAGACTATGAGACAAAAATGGATAAGGAGGAACCAGAAACTCAAAAGGATGAGGATAAATTAGTGGATAAAGGGAGTAATGGAAAAGAAATAATTCAGAAAAAGAGCAACCTCTACAAACCCACTATTCCTTTTCCTTAAAGGTTGCAAAAGCAAAAGTCAGATACACAGTTTTCAAAATTTTTGGAAGTCTTCAAGAAGCTGCACATAAACATACCATTTGCACAGGCACTGGAATAGATACCATCTTATGCCAAATTCATGAAGGATATACTATCAAAGAAAAAAAGGCTTGGAGATCGTGAAATAATAACCTTGATTGAAGATTGTAGTGCCATCCTTAATAGAAAACTACCACAAAATTGAAAGATCCAGGTAGTTTTGACATCTCTTGCACTATTGGGAACATTCGTTTTGGCAAGACACTATGTGATTTGGGTTCTAGCATTAACCTCATTCCATTATCAATCTTCCATAGATTGGGGGTTGGTAAAGCTAAACTTACTTCAATAACATTATAGATGGCAGACATGTCAATTAAAAGACCCATAGGTGTGGTAGAAGATTTGCTAGTAAAAGTAGACAAATTCATCTTTCCAACGGACTTCATTGTATTAGACATGGAAGAGGACTGTGACATTCCTATCATACTTGGTTGTCTATTATTAGCAACCTGAAGAACACTCATTGATGTATAGAAATGTGAAATTACAATAAGAGTGCAAGATAAACAAGTAGCATTTAATGTGTTCAAAGTAATTAAATTTTCTAATGATGATAATTTTGGTGAATGCTTTCGAATAGATAGTACTGATGAGCTAATCACTGATGTACTTTATGACATATGCCCTATTGATTCTTTAGAGCCTATGCTTGTTAATTCTATAAACACACATACTAATGGATACCATGACACTCATGTAGGCGTACAAATTCATACCGGTAGGTTAACAACACTTGTTGAATCACCCCCACTTATGACTTTAACACATGATGCTATGAATAAGGACATTAAATCAATAGAAAACAACTCAAGTTGTTTAAATTTTGAAAATATGGAATCAAATGTTGATATTAGGAAATGTGTGAACTTTTTGGAGGACACACCTCTCTTGTGTGCATTACATGCATTTGTGGAGTGTCTTGAAATGAGCTCACGGTTGAAACCATCCATTGAGGAGCCACCCAAATTAGAGCTTAAACCTTTACCTTCTCATATTTGTTATACATTTTTGGGTGATAACGACACACTTCTAGTCATAATCTCGGCTAATCTAAGTGTGGAGCAAGTGGAAGCACTACTAAAGGTGCTAAGGAACTTCAAAAGAGCTATAGGTTGGTCTATTGCTGACATCAAAGGCATAAGCCCTGATATATGCATGCACAAAATCTTGCTAGCGGATGGGGATAAACCAACCAGGGATGCACAACGTTGCTAAATAACATTATGAAAGAAGTGGTGAAGAAGGAAATTGTCAAGTGGCTAGACCGATAACCATATGTTTTACAATTATTTTGTCCAATTTATTAATTATAATTGTTATGTTCTTAATGTTTTTAATTAATTTTAACTTCTTAAATTAATATTTACTGTTTTTTATGGAATATATTTTTAGAGAAAATTAAAGAATTTTAAGTGAAAAAAGACTTAATTGCAATTAATAAAAATTGAAAATATAATTTGAATTAAAAAAGGGCTTAATTACAAATAACAAAAGTTTAAAATTTAATTTAAATTAATATAGAGGGCTTAAATGCAATTAACAAAACTTTTGTTTTTCTGCATAGAGAAGGACGACCACGCGCATCATTGTCAACGCGCCTCACGCACCGTCAAATTAGAAAATCAATGGTGTGGATCAGGTGAGTGAGATGCAAGCGCGACAAGGGCGATTGGATGCGTTTCCTAGATGCACACTACTCGGCGCGCAGAGTGGGGTCCACCTGTCTGCGCAAATAATTTCCCTCAAACACGTCTCTATCACTCACCATCAGATCAAAATTTGAATGGTCCAAATCGTGCATTTGTCCCACGCTCCACGCGAGTGGAAGCCAGTTGTCGCGCACAAACCAACGCGTATATTTCTCGTGCGACGTGGCCCACCTAATCTACGTGCACCCTCTCTTCCCACCCAATTCAAAACTGCCATGTGTCCCATTATTCTTCCAACTAATCAGAGCTCGCCACGTGTCATGCATATTGTACAAAAAAAATCAGAAAAAGGTGCACGTTGTCCAGCCAATTTTTCACGTTTTGTCCCAACTTTTTACACGCGTGTATAAAGAATAATTTTTGTCTCCCATTTGTTTCACACGTAATATTTTTGGTATATTTTCTTGAAGCTATAAATATGTGCTTATTATGATACAAAAGAGGGGGTGGGAGGTGGAACACGCAGAAACCATTTTTGGCTTTTGTTGTGGTTCTGCTTAGGGAGAAAAATAGAGATAGCAAAGATGAAATACTTCTAATTCTTTTTGTTGTTCTTCATTTAATGTTCCTTAAATCTTTAATATTTTCGTTTTGTAATTTTAATATTTACTATGAAATAATTTAATTGTTCTAGGGTTTCCATGTAACTTATATTATGAAGCTTGGATTTATTATTTTTGAATGATTTATGAGATGTTTAATTTGTTTATTCTATTTGTGCTTAATGCTTTTGATTGTTGGAAGATTAATCAATTGATATGTGACACTTAAAAAAACTTGGAAAATGCATTTTTGTGTGTTGTTTGTGGATAGAATAACATATATATATATAAGGGATAGGAATATACCTTTATTGTACGTGTAACTATTTAAGAACTTTGAACTTAATGAATCTTGGTGAATTTAATTCTCATAGGAATATAGTGAATTATTTTAGCGAGATGTGTCTATTTGTTATCATAAGAGACATATGGATAAATTAGGAGTTCTTGGTTGACAAATTAAATGCGAGAATATAAATCAAGAGAAAATAATATGATTCAAGTTGATTAATTTGGTGAAACTGCAATCCTAGAATTTTCTTATTTATTGTTATAAAAAATCAGTTTAGTTAAACATCCATCCAACTTTCGATTGTTTGGATAAAATTAGATTGAAACAATTTTAGTACTTGACGAATATTAGTAACAAATCTTTGTGGGAACGATATCTTACTTATCATTTATTACTTGTGACCATGTATACTTGCACGTTCATGTTCTCTTAAAGAGACAACACTAGACATGTGCATTATTTACCCAATATCAAATAGTGAATGGGTAAGTCCAGTCCAATGTGTACCAAAGAAAGAAGGGATCACTATGGTGGAAAACGAGTCTAATGAGTTAATACCCACTAGGACTGTCATGGGATGGAGAGTATGTATGGATTTTCATAAAGTAAATAAAGCTACAAGTAAGGATCATTTTCCTCTCCCATTCATGGATCAAATGCTTGACCGATTAGCTGGGCATTCTTTCTTTTGCCTTCTAGATGAATACTTTGGTTATAACCAAATTATTGTGGCATCTAAAGACCAAGAAAAGACCACCTTCACATGTCCTTATGGAACTTTTGCTTTTAGGAGAATGCCCTTTGGATTATGTAATGCACTTGCTACATTTCAACGCTGCATGATGGCCATTTTCTCAGACATGGTGGAGAAGCATCTAGAAATCTCCATGGATGATTTTTCGATCTTTGGAAACTCATTTGATGAATGTCTACACTATCTCTCCCTAGTTTTACAATGATGTGAAGAAACAAATTTGGTTTTAAACTGAGAGAAATGTCATTTCATGGTACATGAAGGTATAATCTTGGGCCATAAAATCTTAGTTAATGGTATTGAGGTGGATAGAGCTAAGATAGAAGTGATTGAGAAACTACCACCTCCTACCAATGTACGAGAAGTAAGGAGTTTTCTTGGGCATGAAGGTTTTTATTGTAGGTTCATAAAAGATTTTTCCCAAATCTCCAAACCCTTGTGTAATCTTTTGGAAAAGGACATGCCTTTCAAGTTTGATGATAAATGTTTAACAACATTTCAAGTGCTTAAAGAAAGACTAGTGTCATCTCCAATTATAGTCACACCGGATTGGAACAAGCCCTTTGAGTTGATGTATGACACAAGTGATTTTGCTATTGGAGCTGTGATGAGTGCTCAAAAAGTACTAAAATTATCATGATTTTATGCACGTTAATTGATTAAAAATATATATATATTTATATGATTTTATCATATATTTATATAAATCTGTATTTTCGGAATTACAGGTATTTTTATTTTTTTTCAGGTATTTTCGCTTAAAAAAGTAATTTAAAGACTTTAAGAAAAATACTGGAGGCAATACATCACAAATATATTGATAAAATAAATGAGGAAAAGTCAACAAATATGGAAAAATTGGATCAAATGGATCAAAAGGGTCAAAAATGTCAAAAATGAGGAAATCATGCACGCATCGCCGAGTTTGTGCGTGCCTATGCTCCATTCAGTGTGCCGCACACCCATCTACCCCATCTGCGCGCGCCGCCGCTCCTCACACCACCATTTTTCCACCCACTTTTTCTTCCCCTTCTCACCTATAAATACCCTCATTCTCTTCACTTCAAATCACACCTCAAAAACATCTTCTCTCTTTCTTTCTCTCATTTTCTTAGTTTTTAGCTTTTCTTAGTTAGTTTTACTTAGTTTTAGAGTTCTTCTCTTTTTGAGAAGAACTATTATGTTTTTGTAATTTATTTTCTTTTTGATTCAATAAATGGGAATGCAAATTCTGTTTGGAGGTTTTCCAGCAACAAAGTTAGCATCAAAGTACTGTAAGAATTTTATTTTCTTTGCAGTTATTTTTTATGTTTTATTCTTATATGTTATATTTAATTTATCTGTGATTAAATTTAACATTGTTGTCTGTTTGTAAACATGATATAATAATAACGTTGTTATGCTTGCAAAATATTAAATAGGTAAAAATCTCTAAAATGAATTGATTTTATTTTTATTCAAGATTTTATATTAAGAATGTTAGAGAAATATATTATTTTTCATTGCAAACTTAAATCTGAAAATTAGATTTTAAGGTTTACTTATCCGGTCTGATTTAGAGTAGTGCTCTTTTATTTGTTGGTACAATTGCCCGATAGTTAGAGTGAAACTCTATTTCAAAAGTTTTTATAAGAATTATTATCTAAAAATGTATTGCCAACATGTTTTTAGTAGTAGTTTTAAAACTTGAAAGTTAGTACTCGGATAATTAAATTCTTAGGTTTAATTTGGACACCTTGAATAAAGTTTAAACTGTCTAACCCCACCAAAGGTGACATTTAAATGGTTCATTTTCAATCTCTTAGAAAAAGGAATTAATTTAATTAACCAAATTAGTTATCAACCCCACCAATAGGTGTTAATTGATTTGTTTAGTTAACAAAGAATATCTAACCCCACCAAATGTGGTATTCATATAAAAAAGAGAGACTCAATAAATATCAATTTATATCTTTAATAACCTAAATAATATGAGCAAGCATAATTACTTAGTTATTATATCCATAAATACTCCAATATTATAAATGATAATATTTATTGAATTTGTATCTATGTTTATTTTTATGTTATTAGATTAAAAACACAAAACCCCAAAATATCGTGACAAGATGTTTAGGATTTAATTTTATTTTTAAAAGTTTGAATAATAAATTAAAAACCACATATATTCCTTCCATAGATCGACCTTGGGAGTAGACTTATTATTTTCTATGAAATCATTCGTGCACTTGTGAGAGTTTTATAAATATAAAACCAAAGTATTGACAGGATCGGCGATGCTAGTTTTTTTCATCAAGTTGTTCTTGGACAACGAAGAGACCAAATATTTTGTGCCATATACTATGCAAGTAAGACACTGAATGAGGCCCAAATGAATTATGCTACTATAGAGAAAGAGTTCCTTGCCATTGTTTATGCCTTTGAGAAATTCAGATCTTACTTGGTTGGCACCAAAATGACTGTCTACACGGATCATTCTGCAATAAAGTATCTCATGACGAAGAAGGATGCCAAACCAAGATTAATAAGATGAGTGCTCATTCTACAAGAATTTGACTTGGAAATTCGTGATAAAAAAGGAACATAAAATCAGGTAGTATACCATCTGTCTAGACTAGAGAGGGAAGCAACATGGATGATAATATGGTGATTGGAGAATCTTTTGCAGATGAGGAATTATTTTCTATAGCTTAAATAGAAGTTCCATGGTATGAAGACATTGCAAATTTTCTTGTCGACAACATTCTTCCACTGAACCTCATATAGCAACAAAAGAAGAAATTTTTCCATGACATTAAACAGTATTTTTGGGATGACCCTTACCTCTATAAAGAATATGGTGATGGTATTTTGAAAAGGTGTATCCCTAATGATGAAGTTGAAAGTATCCTTTATAATTGCCATAGTTCAGACTATGGATGTCACTTTAGGAGCTCAAAAACAGCAACTAAGGTACTTTAATCTGGTTATTTTTAGCCTACACTATTTAAAGATGCTTACAATTATGTAAAGATTTATGGCAGATGTTAAAGGATAGATAATATTTCAAAAAGAGATGAGATGCCTCTGAATAGTATACTTCAAGTGGAATTTTTTGATGTGTAGGGCAACAACTTTATGGGAACATTTCCTCCATCATTTGGCAACCAATACATACTTGTTGAAGTGGATTACATGTCAAAGTGGGTAGAATCCATTGCTAGCAACAAATGTGATGCCAAAGTTGTCACGAAATTTCTGAAGAAAAATATTTTCACTAGGTTGAAACTCCTAGGATCATTATTAGTGATGGATGAAGTCACTTTTGCAATAAAGCATTTAATTCCTTATTGTCTAAGTATGGGATTAAGCATAATGGGTTTACCCCTTACTATCCCCAAACAAGTGGGAAAGTATAGGTATCTAATAGAGAAGTGAAAAGAATTTGGAAAACAATTGTGAACATCTCTAGGAAGGATTGGTCATCTAAGTTGGATGATGCTTTATGAGAGTACAAAACTGCATTTAAAACACCAATTGGTACCACCTTGTATAAGCTAGTTTATGGAAAGGCTTGTCACTAAACATTAGAATTGGTGCACAAAGCATATTGGGTATTGCAACAATTGAATATGTACATAGATGCAGCTGGTGAGAAAAGAATGCTTCAAATAAATGAATTGGATGAATTGCGGTGGAATGCTTATGAAAATTCCAAGCTTTACAAAGAAAAGACAAAAAGATGGCATGACAAAAAAAATTGTGCATTATATCTTTGAATCGGGTCAAAAAGTGTTATTGCACAACTCAAGACTCAAATTATTTCCATACAAATTAAAGAGTAGATGGTCAAGTCCATTCATCATCACGATGGTAACCAACAATGGAGCCATTGAATTAGAAAACAAAGATAAATAGCGATTTATGGTTAATGGGCACAAGGTGAAGCACTATTATGAAGATCGATTATCAAATGAATCATCTGTGATAACCTTAGTGGATGCACCTTAGGACTTGATATGAACGTCTAGTTAAGGATGTTAAACATGACGCTGGTTGAGAGGCAACCCAACGTTATTTTACGTATATTTTCATTGTTTTATTTTGTAGGTGAATAAATATGGAGAGTAATGGCACAACAAGAATGAGTATTTCATCAACAAATGTGATGTGTCATGATTAAGGGAGTTTTCTATTCTTTTACCTTTTCATATTTATATGTGCACATTTGGGACAATGTGTACTTTAAGTTTGGGAAAGAGAACTTCATTCTCTACTTTAGTATTTACCATACATTTTAAATTTTTTGGGATTTTTTTTAAAAAACTTTAATTTGTTTTTAATCATGACTTGTGTAGAAATTGATAAATATATGGAAACTAAATGCATGCATGCTTGATATGAAACATATGAACTCAATGATAAAAAATGGTTTTCATGAATAGGATAAGGAATGTAATATATTTATTAAGATATTTATCATTAATCATATGATATGCTTGCTAGTTTTGATTGGAGTGCTTTAAATTCTTATGTATATGTTCATGATTGATTTTGGTGTGCTTATTGAGAGAAAATTTATAATGAGTTGTGTGAGTTGATGAGATCTACCATGTTTTAGAATCTATTTGATCATCCCTTGAGGCAAAACCTTAAATAGTATTTAGCAAGAGAAATGATATAGGCCTTATTTGGATCGATTGAGCCTTTTAAGCTAACCATTGTTAATATCTTTAGTCACCCATTTGAGCCTAACAAAGAACCATTCATATCTTTAAGCCACATTTTTTGCCTAACCAATAATTATTACCTTTATCCTTGTACCTTTAGCTTGTATGAAAAGAAAAAAAATGAAATCATGTATTATGCTTTAGATTAAGGTGAAATGTAATGCACCCAATAAAAAAAGAAAAAAAGAAAGAGGAAAAACTCACAACACAATTATCCCTATAAAGAAAATAAAATATAATTGAAAATAAGTTTTGGGTGTTGTGAATCTATAAAAAAAAGATGTAAAAAAAAAATATGAAAAGAATGTCAAAAGTGGCTGCACTGAAATATCAAGTAAACGCTCAATTGTAGTTAAAAAGTGCATGATGAAAAAAGAAGAAGCTAATGTATGGAAATAGCCTAAATATCTTCATATATCGATCCCCACATAAGCCTTACATTATAACCATGTAAAGTCCTTATTGATCTTGAGATAAGTGCATATTTATATTAGTGGAGAAGGATGTGAAAAATAGATTTATGAGACTTGTTCTAAGATTGAATTGATTTGCATACTTGTATAGGTTGATTTCATGAGTGCATTGGATGATATCATGTGCAGCACACACGCATGAATCAATTTTTCAAAAACCTTGCATATCCTTGTATTGATGGAATGTTGATTGATGAATATGTGAATTTCCTTATCATAGAATTGTACGAATTTTGAGAGAGATAGTTTTCTTGAAACATGCATGTACTAATAGAAGTATGTTTATGAATATATTTCCTATGTTATTTTATTTAGTTATACTTGGCTTTACTTGAGGACAAGCAAATAGTTAAGTTTGAGGGTAGGCATGCTTCAATGTGTGGTTGGAACAATTAGAGTTTAAAAGGTGTATGTCTCTACATATTGGAGTTTAAACTCTAATTGGAAAGCTTTTATTATTTATCATCAACTATCTCATTGCTATATAAATTATCTACATCTTATTTATGGCTTTCTATGTTTAATGCATCAATTGCTTTTTGTTATGTGATAGGTCCTTAAGGAATCAATATCTCCTTAACTTGAATGTGTATCAGGCCTTAGACTCCTTCTTTATTGTTATGCATGATCCACCTATTGTGTTAGTATAATATGAGTTTTTATCATTTATGAATCAATTTACTAAATGTAGACTCTGATTAGAAAACGTATTTGATATATAATGCCACATGCCTTCTTTTCTTTATGTGTAGCATGCCTATAACTTTCTAATCATTACTTATGCTGTATTAAATTAATTTTCCTGCTTCTAGATTAATTTATATTGCTTCTATCTATAATTTACATGGGAGTTTAGTATAAGTTTTTAAGGAGTATGTATCTTCTTTTTTGAGTCAAAAGAACAATATGCCTTTGTGCAATTGTTCCTATGTATAGGAATCTTCAATTGGTATTAGAGCGAGTCATCCCTGTTTAGGCTTAATCGCTTGGTTGCTTGATTCTAGAGTTTTATCTACACGTACACACACCTTTTATGTTTGTTCCATGTGTCACTAGTAGTGTGGGATGTTGTTGTTTTGTGAGGTTGTTCATGCATATCTCTTTCTGTCTCTTTGCTTCTTTGTTGTTTAAAGTATGTTAATTGCTTTACCTGCTCCTATGCTTGACTATTTGATCATTTACTAGTTTTCTCCTTTGTTAGTTGCTTTGACAAGCTCTTTATGTGTGTTTTCCTTGCTTACTGTATACTTCTTCTTCTTTGGCTATTTGCATAAGTATCATGTCACATGTTTTTATCATGTAGTGTCAAAGTTTTAGGATTTTCTTTCTACGGGCTTGTCATTCATATGCCATGTCATATAGAATGCATCTCACCAATTTTACTAGACTCTTCTTTCTTGTACCAAGTATGTTGTGTATTGGTTCTTTGTTATTCTCATGTTGGTTTGTCTCATCTTTTTTCCTACTCTTCATTCTCTTTTAATTTAGATGTATCTTCGGAGAAAACTGAGGTGTTGTTTCAAGCATGTTTACATGAGTATTCTATGTACTATGATTGTTTGGGTTTTCCATGTGCATTTGTATGTCATGTATATACAAACAATCTTTGTTTAAATATATATAGAATTTGGTTAGTTTAACAAAGTATATTCAATTAAGAGTTTTAAAATCCAGATGTTTTCACTTATAATTTTTAAAGACTCTTTAATAGTTTAGTTGTATTCAAGTTTTTTTTAAAGAGTTATATTCCATTAGTATTCTATAAAAAGTCTTTTAAAAATTATAAAGCTTGTGTATGTAATTAAGATTTTATGAAACTTTTTAAAAATCTAAACATATTCAAAAAATCATTGATTTTAAAAGATTTTAAAACTAATGATATTTTTATGATTTAAGAATTTTGATGAAGTTTTTAGTTCAAACTATTATAATAAATTTGTGAGACCCCAAGTATTTATAATTAATTTTAAGAATTTTATAAAGTATATTTTGAGTGGTATTTCAAGATGCAATTAGTTTTCAAGAATTTTCATGTAAAAGTTAAATTTTTCTTCAATTATTGAACTATTTTAGCCAATTTGTCGACGTTTTGCCTCTATACTTGCTAATGCCACCAGTGAAGGTAGTTGGCGAGTAGCAATGAGACAAGGCATGAATGGTGGCGAAGGATTTTAAACAGTCATTAGGACCTCATCATGGGCTTGTCGTCGTGCCTGTGAGTTGTTGGCAATGGTGGTCGATAAGGGTACATTTTCACTTATAAATAGGTGCACGAATCATCCAATTTTCTCACACCCAAATATCAACCTCTCTTTCCCTATATACAACTTTTCTCTCAGTATTATCATTTTCGATAATTTTTTAAGTGGTCAGATCAGAGAAATATCTTAGAATTTCAAGTGGTAAGTAAATGGGTATCAAAAGAAATAGTTTGGGCATACTCCTAAATAATCATTAAGGTAATCATTCCAATTTTTTAAAATTTATGATTCATTTAAGTATGGATTACTATTGATTATTAAATTGAATATTTATAGATTTTATCCAAAAAGGAAAATAACACATCTAAAGGAGTATAAGTACAAGACAAACATATTTTTCCATAGGAGAATTACTCAACTTTTTGCTCATCCATTGTTTTTATAAATTAGAATGCATTTATATATGTTCAAAATAGTGAAAACTATTATAATGTTTGAACGTATTCTTGTGAAGATATTTATAAATGATTTGTATAATAAATACCAGTTGAAAATATTTATACTAGTACACATTTATGACATGAAATATGATATTTAATAAAGTACATGGCATTAATGATTTTATGCATGCATTATGAGATTGTTTTTTATTGGGAGTTTGGTGCCATAGGGATATTGGTTGCAATAGATAAGATTTTATAGGGATCATAGGTATGAATTTACACATATCTTAGAGTTTTTCCACACATGGATCTCAGAGTTTGATGACACATGGGCCTCGGAGTCGGACCCCCTACCTTAGAGACAACCACCCATGTGTCTTGGAGTTGACCAATACATGTGTCATATGTATCTCAAAGTATGACTGTACATGATTCTCGAAGTTTGTCCCCATATGGGCCTCGAAGCTAGACCCCATATGCCTTGAAGTTGACTGCCCATTTATTTCTAAGTTAACCAATACATATGGATATTTCATTGCATATGGATTTATGACTAGTATTACATATTTTATTATTGTAAGAGTATGCACTATGACACTTGGAATGTATACTCCACCTTGTTCAGGAAGGCATACCTGGGTTTTAAAAGAAAAAATCATTTCATTATATACATAATGTATATGATTATTATTTTTATGGATATGCATGAGAACTTTTTATCGTATCGCATGCATCATTTTTTCATATAACTTATTACATGAAGTACTCTCCTATTGAGTTGTGAGCTCATTCCTAATCTTTTATATTAGTACAACAATGATATTTGTGATGATTCTAGCGTATTTATGGAGTACAACTTTGGAAGGATTATGGTGTTAAGGTTTGATCTAAAAGCCTTATTTTTTTAGCTATTCTAGTTTCACATATATATAGGCTAAGACTATTTTGATTTGATAAATTTATTTAGATTTGAAAATATTGGGATTAAAATTATTGATTTATAAGTGATTTTATTTCTCAAATATTAAAATCTTTTGAGAATACCCAAATTGTTTTTATTTTACAAAGAATTGGTTGGTTTTAAGATGATTTTTCATAGTTTATAACTTTCATTTAACAATTTATCTTTTAAATATAGTTATTTTCTTAAAATTCAAGTATCTATATTTCAGAGCCTAATAATTTGGTATTAGAGCATGGTTCTGATCTCTTGAAAATAAATTATTTTCTAAAATTTGTTTTTGTCTCAACCTACCTACTTGTAGAAGAATAACTAGTAAGAAATGTGTGTAAAATAATTGCACTAAATAAAGATTGAACTCAAGAAAAGTCTAAGGAGAAAGGTATAGATCACCACCACAAAGAAATGGCTTGTTTTCCTTACTTCGATGGAATATCAAATTTTTATATCACTTCATGAAGGTTTCAAGAAATCTTTATTGGAATTATATACACATTAGTTGACTAAATATTGATTTTTTACAGAAGCATAATGTTTTATGAACGATTGATCAAATAGGAATGATTAAGTTCCTTATAAGGGCAAGTAATAATATTCACATTTGATCGATGTATCTATGGATAAGGACTTACCTCGCATTTATAGCATTCTCTTATTAGATCGAACAAGCAAAGATCTTAAGTTCTTCATTCAAGCCTAGGAAAAAGAAGTTATTAAAATCTGCTTTGTAAGTGGATATTTGGAAAGCAACTTATTCAAAAATCCTTGTTTTCATTCTTACATTTGATAATATTGTCAATAGTTGCATCACGTCAAAAAAATAGTTTTCTCAAGTAACTAGGTAGAAAACAACTATGGAAGAAGACATTCAATAATCAGCTTTGAAATTATCAATTTGAGCAAAAGAGCAACTTGGATTTTCTCCAATGTAAAATTATTTTTTGTTATATTCATGTATGCCATCATTTGATCGCTTCTTAAAATATGACCCTAGCTATGAAAAATTAAGGGCACAATTGAATAGATTGTTGAAGACATTTTTCAATTAAGTTTTTTTTATCTTGGGAAGCACTTGCTTTGTTCATTGGAAAGATAGATGGAAATCTAAAAATTATGTATTGAATATTGTCAAAAATTATGCAACTTTTGGGTTAATAAAGCGTCTACTTTCTTAACGTTACTTATAAAGTTAACATTCAATGTAAATCATCATTGTTCATTAATGAGACTTGATCTATTCTTTGGTGTAGAGAATGCAAAACATATAGAAGAATTACTCTCAAACAATTAGAGATTGATAATTTTACATGAAACTTGAGAAAAGCTATTTTGAAGATTAAATACCTTGGATGCGCTATTTTGAGAAGTGCAATAGTAAAAAAATTGACTCGAGATAAAGTTGTGAAAATTTAAAGACCAAACAACGTCTTAGAAACAAAAGTTTTCTTTGAAATTAGCTAGATGAATCATCAAAAAATTTCTCCAAGATCGTGATACCCTCCTAATGTAATTGACTTAGAAAAGCACCAATTTTGTTTTGGGAAAAGAGTATGAATGTGGAGTAGCTTTACAAGAGTTGAAGGTAGGATTATCGATTGCATAAGCGTGAATATGGAGTAGATTTACGAGAGTTGATGGTGGGATTATCGATTGTATCAAAAAATTTGGTACCGAATAACGAAGATTTTTCATGTGGAATATACTACACATCGTGTAAACAAATTGGACACATTTGGATATTTGATCGACACGAATTGTGTGTAATGGGTACACAAGTATAAGTATTGCAAACAAGTAATATAATGATAGAAAAAGATTGTTCTTATAGAGATTATATTATTAGAAACTAATTTTAAAACTCAAAAGAAATAAAGATAATTTTTTTTGTGTTTTGAGAAAGAAAAATTAAAAGAACTAAAAATAAATACCAGTAATTAATTAACTCTAAATTAGCAACTATGAAGATATATGAGAAAATATCTAGGAATACTTAATCTCCTAATTTTCTAAACATGTGAATCACTAAATCTCCCAATATAATTACCAATAAATTCTATGATCAATTGAATTTAACCTGACATGTATTCATCTCTCAAGTAAACTAAACACCATATAATAATTAACATAATCACACTTTTATGTCAATTATATTGCACACTACTCATTAAGTTCATCATTTATGGATCACATAAATAAGAATCATACATCTTTGCCTAGAAACTATGTATGTTATTTGATCAAGACAAACAATTAAATAATTCTCTCAAATCTATTTAATTGCCTCTATAGATCAATTAAACAATTAATATCATATAAATCAGATTAAATAATATAATTAGGGTAAAAATATTAAATCATCACATGTATAAAATTGGGTTCATAAGACCCCTAGACTACTAAATTAGTTAGACATAATTTTATTCATAAAACTTCGATTTTTTATAAAGAAAGACATGAAAAATGATAAAGAAGAAAAAGAATAAATACAATCAACTCTTGAATTGTAGTACCAATCTCCTCTTGAATCCCCACCAAATTGTATCTCCTTTTAAACTTTTTATGTATTTTTCTATCTTCTTGGTACCAAAAACTGATAACAATTTGAAAATTTTGGCTAGTAGTGCTTTTGGTGCAATCAGGGGTTTAAATTAGGCTTATATAGAATCTAGGCTGTCAAATTAGCTTTAGATCAAGGGTTTTGATGAAAAAATAAAAATTAAACAACTTTGGCCAATGGGATGGTGACACATGACAAAAGAGAAAAGGGGACGAATCAGCGTGCGATGCATGGGGGCAGACTGGTCATAGTCAATGCATGCTGAGTCAACACCACAAGGTGCATTATTATTAGGTGATCCGGATAGCATGGCACCCTGGTAGACTGCTCGGAAAAAATTAGAATGAATGTTGTGTCGACATGTGACAATGCTTGCATCACTTGATATATGTTGCGCACTTTGATTGACTCTCTTTGCTTGCATGACATCCACATATCCTGTTCTAATTGATGCTGCATTAAAAAATCCATAAAAATTTCAAAAACTTATTAAAAATACATTTTCATCCTTTTAAAGGAGCCCTTCTTCATTGTTAAAATCATCCTTTACCCCTTTCATCTCTCAACTCTCTTATAGTTAAATTATTATTTCTTCTAGTTTTTATTTTCATGGTTTTAAAGTTCTTTTATCAACTTGAGAGATGAATATAGTTTATGTAGTAGCTTTACTTTTCAATTCAATAAACAATGTTAGCAATTATGTTTAGTAGTTTTTCAAAAACAGAAGCATTACTAAGATTCTCTAAGGATACAATTGAGATATAATTTAAATACATTCTTTTTATATTATCTTTATGTATTGTTTTATATGTTATGTTTAATTTATTGATTATTGATTAAATTAATCATATTTGGCTAAAACATATTGTGGAATATTAGTAATGTTGTTATGCTTGTGAAATTTATAAAATGAATTAAGTTTTATTTCTTCATTAAGACTTAAATGAAGTTTGTAAAAGAAAAATATATTGACGAAATATTTTTAACAATAAAAAAGAGAGTTAGATTTAAGATTTAATTATTTGAATATGATATAGAGTCAACTTTTTTATTTTAGATTTGATTATTCAGATATTTAAAGAACTCTATTTCAAGGATTTTTATAAGAATTATGATTGAAAAATATATTGACAACATATTTTTCTTAATAGTTTTAAAATCTAAAAGTTAATTTTTAGATACTTAAATCATAAACCTGACTTTGATACCTTGATAAGTGTTTAAATTTTTAGACTCGACCAAATGCGGTAAGTGAATGGCTTATTAATCTCTTTAAAAAACATACTTTAATTAAAATTAACTAATAGACCCGACCTAAGGCATAAATTGATTTTAATTGATAACAAATGGTATACCTAATTAATCATTTATTTGTATTTATAAGAGAGAATCAATAATATTAATTCATATTTTTAATAACGTAATTAAGGTTGAGCAAGTATAATTAGCTAACCAATCATATTAATTCATAGAATGTAAATGTTTATTTTCCAATTATTTGTTGAATCTATCTTTACTTTTATATCATTAGATTAGAACTTTAAAAACCCAAAGTTTGTGACAGAATATTTAGGTTTAATTTTTGTCTTTAAGAATTTGTTGAATTATTTAAAAACCATATAATTCTTCTTTAAACCAATATTAGAAGCATACTTATTATTTTCTATAAGTGATTCATGTACTTACGAGTTATTTAAAAATATAAAAAATTTGTAAACCAAGTTTTAGCACATCAAGTTTTTGGCCCGATGGCCAGGGAACTGGTAATATCATCAAAAACTAGCTAAATTTTGTTTCATCACAACATAAGATGATGAATTTTTGAAGGAAATGGCCTAATGTCAAGTTCTACTATATAGCATAGGTTACACTAGTTTTGTTTTTATTTAAACAATCACGTACTTATTTATTATTTTTTTATCAATTTTTTCAAATTAACATAAAATCATTCAAAACTCAACTTTACATTGAAGGACACAATATAAAGACCAAAATACCTTTACTATATAATGTTCATAAATTGAGATAGGGATATATCCAACATGATTTTTGATAGTCATCGTCGATAACCAACAACCACTACTGCCAGAGTTTTGGTGACTGTTGTCAGTTGTTATCAAAAGCCGTCGCAAAACTACCTTGATAACATAAAATGCATCCCAAAGACCATACTGACTGACTAACTTACTTCCTTATCTATTTATGGGCCGTGAGAAAATCATAATTGTACAAGTTTAACAAAAAATTTGGCAGAGTTTTCCCTAATTTAGAACTAACAATCTTGTAGTAAAATGAAAATTCTCTTATAATACTTTTTCATAGACTAACATATATCATAATTTTTTACATAACCATAAAGTAACTCATGTCCATAAACATGGCTACAAATCATGATATACATAAAATCATAAGGCCTTTTAGTCTTGGTTACTAGTCTATGTACATACCAATCAACATTGGCTATACAAAAGGGTAAATAGATCAAACCATCTAAGTTGTATGGCAAAAGATTGATCCTATGCTCACAAACTTGTTGTTATGTTATGTTTTCTTAACATTGCTACTTGGGGAAGGAAAATATAAAAGGTGAACTTGAAAGCTAAGTGAGTGAATAAGTTTCATAAATATCTGTAATTATAAGCTTGAAAATTGTGAATGAAATACTTATGACTTACTATGAAGTACAATACTGATAAAAATGATTTATGCCTGATATTTAAAATATAATAACATACTATTTAGGAGTTACCATAGAATAAATTTCTGATAAAAATGATTTATATCTAATCTTTAAAATATAATAATGATTTATATCTAATCTTTAAAATATAATAATGTACTATCTTATAAGTTATCAAGAAATAACATTTTAATGAAAATGATTTCTATATGATCTTTAAAATATAATAACATACTATTTTATGAGTTTTCATGAAATAACATGCTATTATAAGTATGCAAATCAAAGAGTATAACTATGAGAAATGTACTTTGAATTTGTTATGTCAAGAGTATTTGGGGATCTAGTCACACATGAAGGAGATATTAGCATTGTTGCTATCTCTCAACTAAATATGTGGATGATCAATCCACAAATAGAAAGTATAAGCATGAGAAATGTACTTTGATTTTATTATATTAAGAGTATTTGGGAATCTAGTTGTACACAGAAGAGATATTTAGTAATGACGGTAGCTCTCAACTACACATGTGGATAACTTACTTGATATAACCATTAAAATTGCTTAGTTAGCTTTACTGATACATATCATAACGGACTAGACTGATAAATATCATATTGATCTTGTAACATCATACTAAACTAATATGATATCATATTAAACTGATAAATGTTATATTGATCTTATAACATCATACTTAACCGATATGATATCATACTAAGTTAGTAAACATCATACTGAGTTGAACTGGTATCGCACTAAGTTGGCAAACATTATATTGAGCTAAATTGGACCAAATATATTGGTCATGATGCCTTACAAGTAAAATTGAATGTTCTGAATACTAAGTAGAGCCAACTATCACTAACTACTAAAGGAGAAGTATTTTGGTATTTTTAAAATATTTACTTAACTTGCAAGCTTGTATAAAAACATATATAATAAAACTGACTTAATCTTAAGTTGAAATTACTTGCAAATTATCTTGATTTAGCTTGATGGTTTAGACAATTAAATATATTATCATGGTAATTTTATATTGGAAGTGTATTGAAATTAACATATAATATATTCTTCAAATTCTTGTTAAATTAAATGAATGTACTTTGAACTTTAATGCTAAAAAACATACTAATAAAACCTACTAAATTTACTTGAATGTGAATGGTGTTCTCAAGGGTTCTATGAAATTTTTAGAAAAGAAAACTCAATATCCATATACATGAACTTTACTAAATATATTAATTAATTAGCTACTGAACTAAGTAGTCAAGTAAGAATGTAAAATCATATGATCTAATTTTAAAACTAGTTAATATCCATACATATTACTATATCATAGTTGATCTATTTGCATTGAAATATCTACTGAATCGACTCGTTATATATGATCATACTTGTGTCAAAAACAAGAATAATACCCTAGCTTTGCTAATATAAAATTGAATGATACTCTAAAAATGTTAAAACATGTGCTGTTAACATATAACTCAATGATCTCTTTACTTAGGTAGAAATCAAATTGTTACTTATATTTTCGATATTCTTAGGCTCTTAGTTCCAAATAAAAAAGACATGCTCTAAAATCTGTTAAACTTACAAGTGAAATAGATCCAAAACTATTTAAAAACATCAGTGAAATATAAAAATCAAACTCAACTCTTTAGTCATGAATATGGGTGAAACATATTTTGAAATCACCAAAAAGAGTTTCATCATTCAAACATATAACTTTAAATGAAAATGTTCAAATTAATATATGTCAAAACACTAATTTTTTTTTTGAAATTTTCATCTTTATAGATAGCTAACATATGCTCATTTTAGATCACAAATCTATTTTATAAACTGAAATTTTAGTTGGTGTCATCTCACTATGAATAGTTCTAAAACACTTCTGACCTATTATCACAAAATAGATATAACTTTTCGTAGATATGTCCAAATATAATTCTATAAAAAGATAACAAAACTAGACATTTTAATCTTTAAAAAAATATATTACATAATTAATTTTAATATTTAAATCCTTTTTGAAAATATAGAATACCATTTAGTTTTAAAACATGATTTTCAGTATAACTTCCAGAAAACATAGTTAAATTGCTATAACTTTGTCTAGAAAACCCAAATGATAAATTATAAAATATTTATAAAACTAGACATCTTAAGCTTTAAAATAAGGTATAACTCACCCAATTCCAATCTATAAAACTATTTTAAATAAAAAAATATAGATTGATTCATAAGAGAGTTTCTAACATGATTTTCATATAACAAACTTTAGTTAAACATGAATAATTTTGCATAAAAGACTCAAAATGAAAAACTATAAAACTTCTCATAAAATAGAGTTTTGTACCTTTCTAAAGAGATATGAAACAAAGTCTAAATCTTCTTAAGCATTCCCATCTTCCATTTTAATTTGCTACAAAAATAGTTACCTAAGTATTCTTTAACTTAGAATTTCTAACTTCTTTCACTTCTTCTTTCTTTCGAGTTTCCCTCATTTTTCTTTCTTTTTATTCTTTACTTTTAGCTAATTTTGTGCCAAGTTTCTTAGAGAAGCTTGCATTACTTAAAATAACATGATTTGTAAGAGAAGATGAGTATAACATGTGGCATATGATTCACCTCTTAGAAATACCAAATACATATTTTTGATTAGTCATGTGTCCTCTTAAGAATAAAGGTGTGACACCTCATGCTTAAAAAAAGAGAGAGTAAAATATCAAAATATCCTTGTCACGTAACTTCAAATTTTTAAAGAATTAGAGCATTTTAGTAATATCAAGGATAAAATCATAATTATTCCTTCTATGTAAGGAGTGGGGTGTTACAATTATCCTGTTGGTGTCGCCAGATGTAAAGCCTTACAATTGGCCTACAAATATGTAAGGTCTTACATTCAGAGCATATATAACACATTAAATATATTTCTTAAAACTATGTAAGGCTTTACATCTGGTGATGGTTATCATAAACTCCGTTAAGGTCACTAAAACTCTAGTACTAGATGTAAGGCCTTACGTTTGGACTAAAAATATGTAATGCCTTACATTTAATGACTATTTATGGAAATTTGGCAAGGTCACCAGAACTCTGGTGTGGTCATTGAAAGTTTGACGGGGTCACCAAAACTCCAACAGGGTCACCGAAAATCTAGCGTGATTAACAAAACTTTGGCATGGTTATTGAATGTAAGGCATTATATCCAAATTAAAAATATGTAAGACCTTACATCTGGTGACACTCGCCAGAATTTCAATGTAGTCGCCAATAATGATCGCCAAGCCGTGTTGATGAACTGGTGGTTTGCAATGATCTTGTTGGGTCTAATCATATTCTCATTTTATTAAAGTTATGCAAGAAGACTCTATTTTAGGTCGAAAAATACTTTTTAACATAACTTGATGTATATAACAATCTACACATCACAATCTAAATGACCATATATCACAATTTAATTAGTTCAATGTCAAATAATTTCGCAATTCTCGTTTATGGTTCAAAAATCTAAAGGTAAATGATTTATTTATATTTATGTTAAAAACAATTTATTCAAAAGTAATTTTAGAAAATTGATTTTAAAATGAAACACATTATTTATACTTGTTAAAAAAACACAAAATATCGATTCTAAATCACGAAAGAATTGATAAATATTTGAGAATTTAGCCTAAATCAATTTCTTTATAACGGGGGTAACACAATTTTTAGCCTAAATAGCATCAATTTTGATGAATTAATCAAATTTTCTTAACTAGCAAAAATTCACCTTAAAACTTAGTTTTATATAAACCATTAAATAAATAGACTAAAAAACTCTCACTTTATAACTTCAATAAAATGGGATCATGATAAGATTCTACCACATCTCCAACGACATCACCGAAACCCCAATAGTCATGTTAATGATCCCATTGGAGCTCCAACTACTACCACCAATAACCTCGTCTGAGGTAGATGTAATATGTTGCATTCAAATGTAAAGTTTGATGTAATATGTCACATCAAAGGTAGAGATAATATAACATGTTATATCTAAATGTAAAGTTAGATGTAATATGCTACATACTCACTGGAGCACCAATTACCTTACTGGAGATAAATATAACATATTACATACAAAGTAGGAGGTGGATGTAACATGTTACATCCAAAGTTAGAGTTGAATGTAACGTGTTACATCCATAGATAGAATGCATTACATACAATGTTAGAGATCTAAGTAACATTTTACATGTTGTAGATCATAAAAATGACAAAATTTAAGTTATATTAAAAAAAATTGATCATTATACATACAAAGATAAAGGTAACATGTTACATTCAAATGTGTAGAGTAAGATGTAACATGTTACATCCTCATTAAAGCTTCCACGACCCTACTAGAGATAGATGTAATGTATTACATCCAAAGATAAATGTAGATATAACATGTTACATACAAACATACATGTAATTATAACATGTTACAAATATATAAGTAGATGCAACATGTTACATATAAAGATATAAGTGTATATAATAGGTTACATCTAGTGGGTCGCCAACGAAGGTTATTGGAACTCCAGTGGATTATCGAAACTCTAGTGGGTCGTTAGAACTCTGGTGGGTCACTAGAACTTCGGTGTGTCACCTACAATGATCGCCGGAGATCTTGTGGGATTTAATCCTATTTTTATTTTATTGAATTTATGTAGAAATAACATTTGGTATTTGTATATATGAAATTATAAATTTTGTGTTTAGTTTTGGTTAGTTAGTTTTGAGAAAAATACTATTAAAATGAAAAACATGTTATATAAAAATAATATTTTCCGATTAAGTAAAATTGTTCTTAGCACATCCAGAACCCATATTTGATGTACAATATTCAATCTTTAGAAGGTGATGGTAATGTCTTATAAAAAAATTAATCAATAATTTATTGATATCTTTAAATCTCTTATTATTTTTTATTACTTTAAATAAACAGCACGTTATCAAATAATACGGGAATCCAAAATGATTAATCCCAAAATGATCAGGCGCCGAACACTGCTAGCACTTGCCACCCCTACTCTTCAGTCCCTAATCTATCCCTAAGATCATTCATTATAGACTTTGTAGCAATTTCCCAAATTCAATCCAGTTTCTTTGTCTGTGGGTTCATTTCTTTTTTCTCTGTGGCTAAAACGAAAACACCATGGAACTATTTCATTCATCAACCCAAATAGCACAGCAAACATGGGAGCTCGAGAACAACATAATCCCCATGGACACTCCTACAACGATGAAAGTCGACCCATCATCTGACGCCATATTCTACTACGACGAAGCCGCTCAGTCTAAGTTCCAGCAAGAGAAGCCATGGACCAACGATCCTCACTACTTTAAGCGCGTCAAGATCTCCGCTCTTGCTCTTCTTAAGATGGTCGTTCATGCCCGCTCTGGTGGTACTATCGAGGTCATGGGGCTCATGCAGGGTAAGACCAATGGAGATGCCATCATCGTCATGGACGCGTTCGCTTTGCCTGTTGAAGGCACTGAAACTAGGGTTAATGCTCAGGCTGATGCCTATGAGTATATGGTAGACTATTCCCAGACTAACAAGCAGGTTTTTATCTTCTCCCCATACTAGCTTCGATTTAAGGAAAAAATGAATTCGTTGTCGACTAAGTACTAAGAACTTAGGAAACCCTAGTTCTAATTTTATAGGGCATTGCGTTTTTAATATTTTCTGCTTTATTATAGGGCCACTGAACTAGTGAATAAAAATATTTTTGCGGTTATCTAATGAAACAATATTGACCATTTGTTCACATCTTCTCATTCATGTTTAAAAAGGGTAAAAATTAACGAGTTAATGTATATCCTAGTGTCATTTCATAAATTGATTATTAAGTGCTTTAGCTTGTTATCTTAAGAGTTCATGTGGCTCTAAATGCAAGAGCCTAAATTTTCTTATTGAGCATGTAGGCAGGACGTTTGGAGAATGTGATTGGTTGGTATCATTCTCATCCTGGGTATGGATGTTGGCTATCTGGTATTGATGTTTCAACACAAATGCTGAATCAGCAATTTCAAGAGCCATTTTTGGCAGTTGTTATAGATCCAACAAGGACTGTTTCTGCTGGAAAAGTTGATATTGGGGCCTTCAGGACATACCCAGATGGATATAAGCCACCAGACGAACCTATTTCTGAGTATCAGACCATCCCTCTTAATAAGATCGAGGACTTTGGTGTTCACTGTAAACAGGTTTCAGTAGTTGGATCCCTTATTTTTGTAAACTCATGGCCAATTATCCTATTGTTATCTTTAAGCTCTTTTTACGTTGTTTCTGCAGTATTATGCTTTGGACATCACATATTTTAAGTCTTCTCTTGATAGCCACCTGTTGGATCTGCTATGGAACAAGTACTGGCTAAACACGCTTTCATCTTCGCCTTTATTGGGTAATGGAGACTACGTTGCTGGACAAATCTTAGATCTAGGTAACCATATTTGTTATGATTGTTTTGTTGATCCTTTTGAAACGATTTCAAGCTGTTGGAATGACATACATATATCCTTTTCACATTGCAGCTGAAAAGCTTGAACAAGCAGAAAATCAGTTGACTCATGCTCGCTTTGGCCCACTAATATCACCCCCTCAAAAGAAGAAAGATGTGAGTGTTACAGATCTTATTTCCCTGCTTCTGAGAATATTTTGAACTTGGTGATTAGGTTTGTTTCGTAGATGTTGGATCTAATGAAGCATTTCAAAGATCTTGTGATGACCTTGCTTGGTTTATCAGGATTCATATAATTTTATTCAGAATATTTTCATCCGATATTGCTTCAAATTGTGCATCAAAACTGATGCTTACAGATTTTGGTCAATCCATGCATTCTTTTAAAGAGTAGTGACTTTTTGTATATAGTACAGCTAAACTACTGAATATATCTGACATAAGTTTTGTCAACTTGGAGTTTGACCCAGTTTGACAATCCCCATCTGTGCTAATGCATGTTTGGCTACGGACTCAAGTAGGTTTTGCACGTATTAGTCAATCTTCTGAGCAGTCTTAGGAGACTCTCGGAAGAATTATGCGGTTCAATAAATTTAGAGTGTATGCAGTTTTACTAAAAAGATGATGTTTTTCATTCTTTGATGGACTGGATAGGCATTTCTATGTTCTACTCTAACATATGGATCAGCGTGACCATATGTGCTAGGTTGTTTTTTTTCCTGGCAATCTGACATTTTAAAATTCTTAACTTCTGGTATTAGGGAAAATATTCTGATAATTTGATTTATGATTTCTCTTAATGACTTAGTTACTTAGAGAACTTTGGGCAGAAATTTTAGGCAGTATTCTTTTCTTGTGTTTTATTTATGTAAAGTATTTTTAAAATATAAATTAGTGATATACATAACCTGCATGTTGTTACCTGCTCAGGTTAAAGGGTTATTTACTAGATCTTCAGTTGCTTAGGCTGTACCACTTTTTAATACATAGAGTTTTGGATGATGGAATTAGAGTGTCATTAACTTTTGTCGGTTTTGTTGAACGTTCTTCTCTTTTCATTTTCACAGTTTTCATTTAACTTATTCTATTATTTGTCTTATGGAATGGATATTAATATATTGAGAAAAATATTGCCAGGTTCTCATATTTATTGCAAATATGATATTTAGGTCTTGTATTTCTTTTTTGTAACACAATATAGTCCTATTATTATTAAAAAGCAATCGAACAAGGACAAAACTAATTTTTTTTATTTTTCAACTGCATTACATAGAGATTGTTTTAACTTGAATAAACTATAATCAGAAGAGGGAAAGGTAGAGAAGAAGATGGAATGGAAGAAAGGAGAGACATTCCAATGACTAATCTAGTTCTTGTTTTCTTCGCTAGTTGTATTATCCATGAGCTTGTCCTTAATATATAGACTTAACAAAGGTACAATGAAATGTTTTGACCCAAAAGTTGTGAGCTACAACGTCTAATGTAGTTGTTTTATGTTCTTAGCTAGTTCTATAATATACGAGCTTGTCCTTAATATATAGGGACTTACAAAAGTTCAATGGAATTTTCTGACATGCAAAATTGTTGGCTACATGTAATGCCATAATTTTGTTGTTCTAATCAATACTAAGATCCTTTTCTTGCTTTTATGTAAGCTGGACATTAAGAAATACATGTGAGGAATTAGAAAGTGTTATTGTGGGCTTTCAATTGCATGCTTATTAGTTTATTCAAACATTCATACGGTGCATAATTTTCTTTTCAAAAGAGCCTTGAGCTTCATCACATTTTTCATGATTTATCTGTTTTTTATGACCCTTATATTGTTTAGCCATAGATATTAAGTCAATGAATCACCTTGTAGAATCACCTCACTAACTTGTCATAGTTTATTGGTGGCATGTCTCGAAAAATAGGTACATGAGATAGAAAGGGAGGTGAATTTTAAATTATATTTAAAGGAAATTTATTTAATAATCATGAAAAATTTAATTTAAAAATCATTTGAAAAATCAATTGTATAAACAATTTTAACACCTTGTAAAGATTTTCTATTCACAAGGCAAAATTCAATATAAAGACATTTAAATAAAGTCAGTTTAAAGTAAATGTAAATGTTAATAGCCAAATTAAATAAAGTTTCAAGTCAAACCTTGTAACGTCTAAATCCTATGTATAAGACCTTCATGTCTTTACTACGATTATCTCGAATAACGCAATTGAAAGGTAAGGGAAGAAAAAGGGTGAACTGATAACTCAGGAGTTTATTATAAAATATTATCATAATAAACAATTATTCACGATCATGCTCATTTTAATAAATTTTTACGAATGTGAGCAATCATTATTAGTATACAATGTGGGGAGATTTTAGTTACAAAATTCGAGTATACATTTACTTCTTTGCTTTTGGGGGATTGGGGGAGTGTACATTCTAGTTATCCTAATGCATGCTCATACAATATAAAATATACTATGTGATATAAATCCAATGCATTATATGTAACCCCATATATATTAGTCTCCAAAATAAAAGGGTGCATGCACGGTCCAACTTTGAGACGCACGTGGTTCACCTCTGATCCCATGTATGATCATAATACATATGGAACATGTATTAGTCAAATCAACGTTATATGGACACTCGTTTAAGAGTCCGAAACATAATGGGGGTCAAACTCTGAGGTGCATGTGCAGTCACACTCCGAGATCCACTAGATGGAAAACTTCGAGACACAACAGAGGATCTAATTTCGAGGCCAGTGTGCAGTCAACAATCTGAGACACCATAGATAAAAAAACTCTAAGAATACATGCATATGCAATGCGTACCTATAGTTCATAGAAAATAGTTCGCTGCAACCAGTAGTCGAAGGGTACCATAATCCATAAGACAACATAAAGGCACACTCCCCATAAATTAAAATCATTATCATGACAATTTTATAAAAATAATGCATGAATTTAAAAAGTTAAGTAGAAAATCCTATCTGGAAAGTTTTTCCACTGCTAAATTATCAAATCTGAACTCTTTAATATTTATCCCCGAGACGTCCACCAAAATGTGCCAAAAACTTCGAACAATTGAGAGTTTTAGAGAGAAAATGAGGAGGGAGAAGTGGTGGTGTGAGAAGAGGCGCGAAGTCGGCCAAATTTATTGACAAAACTACTGCTCGTTGAACACCCTTGTTGAGAGTCCGACGAGGGTCTAGTAAGGGGCTCGGTGAGGCATTTAGAAATTTTTCAAAATTTTCCCACTTGATTCGATTTTTCACACGAAAATATCTTGATACATCCCGACATAGTATTTTTCTAAAATTCCTTTTAAGACACTTTAATTATTTATAATGAATTTTTGGGATTTTATAGTCCTACCCCCTTGAAGAATATTTCGTCCTCAAAATTTCATAACTCCGTAAGTACAGATTTTTTCGTGTAGATTCAAACTTCTAACTCCGAAGTTGCAATCAAAATGTTACGATGTCTCAATTGAATCTTTTACTAGTGGTATTGGTTTTTCCTGTCTTGGAAATCAATTTTTGTCACTGGTTCTCTCCATATGACACGTTTGTTGTGACGACAATTTTGTCTAATCAAGAACACCACTTGATCCAATTGAGACTTTCTTGTAGGGAAAATGTGGGAAAACCATTGTAATCTTGTGACAAGTCCATGATAACTTTAATTGATACCCTATATCTCTAATTCCTTTAACAGTTCAAAAATAGTCTATCATAATGAGGTGTTGACTCACCTTTTATCCTACAACGCCACACTCGAGAGAATATAATCACCCTGTTCGAGGTTCAAAGTTGATCGTCGACCAACAACATAAGTCTTGTACCAGTGAGTTATATGAAGCTTATCTTGCGTGATTTAGATCCTTTAATTGTTTCTTGAATAAGACTAGTCTTCCTCGTATTATATCTATTGCTTTCAGCTCATTACATTAGAAATCTACAGGGTTGTTCGTATAAGGCTTCATCAGGGGTTATCCTAATATTTGTATAATAACTATTATTGTGGACGAATCCAATTAAATGATAATTGCATGTTTTAATTTCTTTTGAATTCCATATGTATCATGGCCTTTCACATGGCCTCTAACATTTGAATACTTCTTTCAGGATGTCTATTAGTTTCATGATGATATATTGTATCATGGCTAGTTTCGTTCGCATGGCTTGTAACAATTCTACAAAGGAGAGGAAAAAAATTGGATTTTGCTCTAACACAATTGTCTTCGATATGCCATGGAGTCTTATAATTTCTTGTAAAAATTATTCACCAATATCGAGTCTTATCTTGTCGTCATCTAATGTAGTTTGCTACAAATTAATCTTCATTCTTTTTCGTTTCACTCTACTAGTGAGTTCTCTTAAGGATGTACAGTAAATTCTATATGTTTTTCTCCATGGTTTCTAAAGAGTCTTCATCTGGAGTCGCTATCTTCCCATTGAAAACGAAATGTTCCAATAATGACAATCTTCTATCCACCATTTCTTCTTCTGATAATCTTCAACATGCTTTGGAATCGTTAGATTGTGTCGTTTCATTGTCATGTTGGACACCAAGTTATATAGAAATACTTATCTCCCTATATTTTGCAAATTCGGTCCATAATCCTTCTATCATTCAAGTGTTTTGCCAAGAATATTACTGCTGCGACAATTCCGAATTTTAACTTAAAGTATCCGTTTTGCTTTGTATGTGATGCTATAGAATTAAATTGTAATTGATAAGAGCTAAATTATTGCACTTTTGTTATGATTTAAATGTTGATATTTGTGTGAAAATTGTGTTTATTTGATTATTTAATCCACAAATGTCATTTCACGGGTATTTCGTGTTTAAAGTGCAATTTCAGGTAAAATCATGATTTTGGAGAAGTTAGGGACAAAGTACAATGATCGGGATTGAATGAAAATAAAAAGAGAACAAAAATTTCAAAATTTGGAATTTCGCCGCCGGCGAGAGTATTCTCGCCGCCGGCGAAAACCTTACGGAAAAAAATGTTGAAAATCATGCAGGGAGCACGGATTATGGCCAAGTGAATCTCGCCGCCGGCCAAAGTATTCTCGCCGCCGGCCAAAGTATCTCGCCGCCGGCCAAATCATCTCGCCGCCGGCTAAAATCTTGGCGAAAATCTTCCCGAGAGCACAAATTTTGGTAAACTAATCTCGCCGCCGGCCAAATAATTCTCGCCGCCGGCCAAAGCATCTCGCCGCCGGCCACATTATGTTGGCCGCCGGCCAAAGTATCTAGCCGCCGGCCACATTATTTTGGCCGCCGGCCAAAATCAAAAACCTAAATATTTAATTTTCCAGAAATCTCGCCGCGGCGAGAATAATGTCGCCGCCGGCGAGTTTCGTCCAAAAATACATTTTTTATGTTGTTTTGTTCCAAAATTGCCCCCCAAACCCTAGATCTATATATACATTATGATGGAAAAGAGGGGGACGGCAGAGAGGGCAGATCTAAGTTATTTTTGGAGAAGAAAAGGAAATTTTGGAGAGAAAGGTTGGAGAAGCTTGAAGGATCATCACCATTGTTGCTACCAAGTCTTCATCTTCAAGAGTTCTTCATCTCTTCTCCTTAGCTTTTGTTTTCTGCATTTTATTCAGATTGTTTGTTCATGGATTCAATTGAGAATATGGTTGTTCTTAATTTCGTTATGAACTAATTCGTTTTTGCTAAGGCTATGATGTAGTTAAATCAAGGAAATCTGATTTCTTTTGTTATTGTTATATGAATTCATTGTTTTCAAGTTGAGTATTTATTTCCATGCTTAATGCTTTTAAATTTCTGATCAAGATTTAGATGATTTGTTGCATTATATTGAGACCGAGAGGAGATGTGTAATGAATGCTTCTTGTGATAAATACCGTATGTTGAATGCGAGTTTGACACCTAATGCATGATGTATGTGGTTATTCTAGAAATTCCATAAATCATAATGTGCTTATTTGTGATTAAATCTTCATAGTAATATAGTTGGTTTTCATAGATAAGTAATTCTAATATAACTTGAGAAAGAGTATTAGATAAGTTTGGGTTTTTCAACCATCACTTTTAACTTTGAATCTCATATAACATGACTTGAAATCGGATTGAATTGATTTAGCGAAATCAAATGCCTTAGCGTTTTTAATCATTTGTGAACAACATTAAATTTTGTTATTTGCGTTTAGTTTTATGTCAATTTGCTTTTAAAACAATTTCAACAATTCGGTTTTCAAATAAAATTAGGGTTAGTCAATTTCGGTACTTAGTAACGCCATTCCTTGTGGGTTCGATATCCGTACTTTTTGTACACTTTATTACTTGAACGATTCGTACACTTGCGAAAATAAGCATCAAGTTTTTGGCGCCGTTGCCGGGGAATGGTTTGATTTTATTAATATCGATACTACCTAATCTTAGTTTTAATTTGAAGTTAATTTGCTTTATCTTTCTTTCATTTTTAATTTTGTTTATTTTGCTGTTTTATATTATTTATCATAAAAAAAAATTTAACTTTGTGTTGTTTTTGTGTTAGTTGATTTTCTGGTTGTAGGATTTTTGTATGAGACGTACAAGAAGCCTTAACCTTCTACCATTTGATCCGGAGATTGATAGAACATATAGGCGTCTAAACCGAGAGAGAAGACGTTCAACTTCAGCTCCTAATAGACAATCAGCCATGGATCCACCATTTGTTGAAGGGGGTGGAAATCGTAGAGCTTTGAGGGATTATGCTGCGCCTAATGTTGCTGGGACTATTTCGGGTATAAGGAGGCCAACTATTCAAGCTAATAACTTTGAGATAAAACCATCCTTTATCCAAATGGTTCAAACAAATCAGTTTGGGGGAATGTCAAAGGATGATCCAAATGCACATATTGCTTACTTTTTGGAGGTGTGTGATCTTTACAAGATAAATGGTGTGTCTGAAGATGCTATAAGATTGAGGGTTTTTCCTTTTTCACTTAGGGATAAAGCCAAGGAGTGGCTAAACTCATTACCACCGGGATCAATTACAACATGGAATGAGTTGGTTCAGAAATTCTTGTCCAAGTTCTTTCCTCCTGCTAAGACGGTAAAATTGAGGAATGAAATCACATCTTTTACACAGTATGACCAAGAATCATTGTATGAAGCTTGGGAAAGATTCAAAGAAATGTTGAGGAAGTGCCCACATCATGGTATACCGATTTGGTTGCAAGTGTCTACATTTTATAATGGATTGGTTTCAAACTATCGGGCAATGATTGATGCTGTAGCTGGAGGGTCTTTAAATGGAAAAACACCGGAGGATGCTCATGAGTTGTTAGAGATTATGGCAGAAAACAACAATCAGTGGCATTCAGAGCGGGTAATTGCAAAAAGACCAGCAGCAGTGCATGAAATTGATTCAGTGAATGCTTTGTCGGCTCAAGTTGCTGTTCTTTCAAGAAAGATGGATTCTTTGTCTTCCAAATTCGAATCCAAACCAACTGCACAATGTGATTTATGTGGTGGAAATCATGCTAGCATCGAGTGCCAAGTTGGAAATCCATTTGCTTCACCAAATGCTGAGCAAGCAAATTATGTTTCAAATTTCCAAAAACCTCAACATAACCCATACTCGAACACCTACAATCCAGGTTGGAGAAATCATCCAAATTTGTCATGGGGAAATAACCAAGGGGGAAACAAACCGTCATCATCTTCCTACCAACCCCAAGAGACAAAACAAACAAATTTGGAAGAAATTTTAGGAAAGTTCATTGAGGAGACAAGAGCAAATTTCAGAAATCAAGAGGCAATCAACAGGGACATCCAAAACCAACTGGGGCAGCTTTCAAAGCAAATTGCAGAAAGGTCTCAAGGATCGCTGCCTAGTGACACAATAAATCCCACAGAGCATGTAAAGGCTATCACATTGAGAAGTGGTAAAGAACTTGAGAATCAGAGAAAATCGGAGAAAAAGATTGAAGAATCTAAAGAAAAGCCATCAAGATCCCAAGATATTCAACCTTCTCCATATGCAAAATATGAGCCTCCTATCCCATATCCTCAACGATTGAATAAGAAAAAGCTTGATAATCAATTCGATAAATTTCTGGATATTTTTAAGAAATTGCATATTAACATTCCTTTTGCAGAGATGTTGGAACAAATGCCCAAATATGCAAAATTCATGAAGGAAATCCTATCAAAGAAGAGGAGGCTAGGAGATAATGAAACTGTCATGCTAAATGAGGAATGCAGTGCAGTTCTTCAAAGAAAACTGCCACAGAAATTGAAAGACCCAGGGAGTTTTACTATACCTTGTACTATAGGAAGTTGCAATTTTGATAAAGTCCTATGTGATTTAGGAGCAAGCATTAATTTGATGCCACTTTCTGTTTTCAGGAAACTAGGCCTGGGAGAAGTGAAGCCCACTTCAATATCTTTACAATTAGCGGATCGATCGGTGAAATATCCTCTAGGGGTAATTGAGGATGTTTTAATTAAAGTCGGCAAGTTTATTTTCCCTGTAGATTTCGTGGTGCTTGACATGGAGGAAGATAGAGAGATACCGTTGATATTGGGGAGACCGTTCCTTGCAACTGGAAGAACATTGATTGATGTTCAGCAAGGAAAGCTCATTCTACGGGTGCAAGATGAACAAGTAACTTTTGATGTTTTTGAAGAAACAAAATTTCCAAGTGATGTACATTCTTGTTTTCAAATTAACACTCTTAACGGGTTAATCTCGGAAACTTTTGAGGAGAGAACTTCATTGCTACCACTAGAAGCTTGCCTTGTGAAATCTGCAACAATTGAGAAGGAAGATGAGGGGACGAGACAATGTTCTGAATTACTAGCAGCACCTAATGAACATTTATGCAGTGATGAAACATTTAAGGAGTTGGGAACAAATGAAACTCCAACCTCAGTGGTAAAGAATGGAGCCAACAAGATTGAGTTAAAGCCAATGCCATCCCATCTAAAAAAAAAAAAAAAAAAAAAAAAAAAAATCTTACGTTTACCACCGGCGAGGGCAATTTCACCGCTGGCGGAAAGGAGATCTCTCTTCCCTTTCTTACATTGAGGACAATGTAAGGTTTTGGTTGGGGGTGCAGTAAACGGTATATCTTTTCTTCCCTTCATTTTTATTAGTTTTGTTTGTGTTTTTGTTTGTGTTTAATTTTGATTTTCCATTTATTTTTCTACATTTTGATTTAATTTCTTTTATTTGTTTATTGTCTTATTTCTATTTTTATTTTTATTTTATTTTATTTGCATTTTACTTATTTTAATTTGCACGTTGATGATAATAATGTGATTGTGATAACAAGTAGCTGTTAGAAGACATTAAATTTTGCTTCGGTTTAAAGAGAATTTCAAATGTTGATTTTACCTAGTTGGCGACTCTTTTGGTATGTGGTATGATTTGGTTGACTAGTATAAATGCTTAGAGAAGTCTTATGTGCGAATTTTTCATGAATATTTTTGTGATCTCAACAAACTCTAGAACTCATTTGAAAACCTCTTGAGGCGAAATAATTTGGAATTGCACTGTTTAGGATATGATGTAGGCCATTTTTGGATCGATTGTGCCATTTTAAGCCTACCTTGTTATCCTTATATCACTAGTTACCTCTTTGAGCCTATTTAAATATATTGTTAGCCTTACTTTTCTTTCTTTTTGCCTTATATAACCTACCTTCTATTGAGCCAAAAATATATATATATATAATTCCTACCTTATTTGTTAAGAGCACTTAATTTTGAACACAAACTTTTCAAGAGGAATTGGAGAAATCTTCCACATATATTGGGAGAAATCGGTTGGGGGTTATGTCTTTTCAAGAGCAATTGGAGTAAGGATGCAAAAAAAAAAAAAAACAAAAAAAAAAAAACAAAAAAAAAAAAAAACAAAAAAAAAAAAACAAAAAAAAAGAAAAGAAAAGAAATCCACATATATTGGAAGAAAGTTGTTGGCTTTTCAAGAGCAATTGAGTAAAAAAAAAAGAGAGAGAGAAAAAAAAAGGCCTTCACACTCTAGTAAATAAAAGAGTGTTAGTGATTGATATACTGAGGTGAAAAAAAAAAATTTGAGGAAGAAGTTGGTTTATCTTTGGAAAAATGGGTTATGATCGGAAGAAACAATTTGGGTTAAATGGTGTTACTCTTTTACTTAATTGGTTGTGTTTAATCTAATAAGTGCTATTATTTGTATTTTGACACTTCCCGTTCTTTCTTAACTAAATACCTAAGCCTAACATTACAAGCCTCATAAAGTCCTATTGATCCGAAGTGGTGTATTTTTCCTTCTTTAGTGGAGAGAGGTTTGAAAAGTGAGCCTATGGAGTTTGAGATTTCACCTTTTTGTTTGTGGATGTTATGCATAATATTATCCGGGCATTATGGCTATTGGTTTGTGGTTTGATGGATGTTTAAGAGTCAAAAACAAAAGTGAAATTTGCATTTGAGATTTCTTAAAGCTTAGGTGACATTTAATTATTCTATATGTTGGGTGTTATTTACAATTTTTGAGACATTTGTGCAAATTATTTGTTATGTGATTTTATTGTTTTAAGTTAGTATAGTTATAGGTATGATGTTTGTGGGTATCGTCACTGGAAGCCCTCACGAGACTACAACTCGTCCTACTAGGGCCACCTAGGGGTTTAAAGGCTTATTGCATATGCTTAATGAAATGTTGTAAATAGAATAAATTTCCTTTGAATTATTTTTTTAATGTCTCCTCTTAAATTATTCATAGATCGCTTTTCTTGCTAGAGACTAGCAAGAAGCTGGTTGGGGGTTGTTGATAAGAGCTAAATTATTGCACTTTTGTTATGATTTAAATGTTGATATTTGTGTGAAAATTGTGTTTATTTGATTATTTAATCCACAAATGTCATTTCACGGGTATTTCGTGTTTAAAGTGCAATTTCAGGTAAAATCATGATTTTGGAGAAGTTAGGGACAAAGTACAATGATCGGGATTGAATGAAAATAAAAAGAGAACAAAAATTTCAAAATTTGGAATTTCGCCGCCGGCGAGAGTATTCTCGCCGCCGGCGAAAACCTTACGGAAAAAAATGTTGAAAATCATGCAGGGAGTACGATTCCAAAGCATGTTGAAGATTATCAGAAGAAGAAATGGTGGACACCAAGTTATATAGAAATACTTATCTCCCTATATTTTGCAAATTCGGTCCATAATCCTTCTATCATTCAAGTGTTTTGCCAAGAATATTACTGCTGCGACAATTCCGAATTTTAACTTAAAGTATCCGTTTTGCTTTGTATGTGATGCTATAGAATTAAATTGTAATCCTTTGAAAATATTTTTCCTATAAGTCCGTTTAAATTTATGATCTTACTCATTTTCATGAAAAATATAACAGTTTGTTAACTCCTTGTTGTCGACTAGTGTGTCAGGGTGTGCAACATACTTGGATTTGACAATTTTATCATCGAATTCTCTATATGTTGTGTTGCCAGCACTATTGTCGTAAGTTGAGGTATTGTAATTGGATCTTCCTTGATTTAATCTTCGTAATTCTCAAGGTTTTTCCTTAAATCATGCAAATTTTCATCGTCTTTCTTCATGCAACCGTAGTTCGTCTTTCAAAATCAAACAGATGATGTTTCCAAGACGTTCTAGATATAGATTTTGTTTACTAGTGCAGAGTATCGATCTTTGTGTAAACATTCAAGTGTGTCAAAGTGCATTCCACAATGTGTCAGTATACACTTCATGTGATGCTTCGTTGATACGAAAATTATTGATGCAATAGATTTTTCACATTTTTGATTCTTACAGAGTTGCTCCACGTTCATGTTCTTTGTTTGATACAAATTGGCATTCTTTGAGTCGACTGTGTGAGGGGATATCAATATCCAAATTTTGTCTTTCTCTCGAATTTTCACTTAATTCATCGATCTATAATTGTTTTAAAGTAGTCTTCTTATGAGTTATTCGTTCTCTAGGAGTGGTTCTAACTTAAAAAGTAGTTTTGGTACGTTCGATTCTCTTAACTGATAATCATCAAGTTCTTGACTTTGGAAGCTGGCATCCTTAAGTTGATCATATGATCCTTGATAAGATGTTTCACTTTGATGTTTTAAGTGATGTATATCTTGAAATCTACATCTTTCTTTTGACAAATAGGACATGTGTTCATAAGCAACGATCTTGATCAGACGAATCCTTTTATCAACAATTCATCTAATTGTTTACTTAACTCATTTCTTTGTTGGTGCCATTTGATAAGGAGAGATACTCATTGGCATAGTTTCTTGGATACAACTTGATTATAAAAATCGATCTTGAGCTAGGAGAAGTTCATGTAATTCTTTCAAAAATACATTCAAATATTTATTTCTTATTGGTAGTTGTGTCAAGCTCTTTTCGTCATCATCATCTGCTCGCAGAGAGTTTCAAAGAATTATACTTGTCTGATCCTATCTTCCTTGTAAATGATGCTAATGGAAAACATTGAAAAGGTTTATTCCTTGTATCATGAAATTGGATTGTTACAAATGTGAAGGATATCACAGAAGAGATTCCAAGAGGAATATTTGAAAGATTTAACATTTGAGCAGGTTTAAGGAAGTGAAAAAATGTGTGGCACAAGTGTCAGAAAGAATTCATATTCATGAGTTGTATAGTAAAATTATATCAATCATCATTGATTTTTGGTTCTTTTTGTCAGATATTGTGAAGATTTTCTCTTGTGATATTTATCTTAGAGTTGCAATGCTTATGTCTTTATCCTTTCCTCGTATAGATTGTTGTTAATTAAAGGTTTACGAAGGATTTGTTATTAGAAAATTTCGTCTAATCGATTGATAAGGTTGGAAGGATAGTTTTCAAAAAGGTCGTCTTTGGTTATTGAAAATATTATGCGACTATCAACCAAATTGTTGACCGTTTTAGAAAATTCCTCTGAGTATTTGATGCCTTACAGTAGAAAGTAGAACGCAAACCTCATCATTTTTTGTGATCCAATTTGATGTGAATTGTCTTATGGTAATTGGCGGTATAAGATCCAATCATTTGATCGAGACTTTGAAGAACTTGTTTTTGGTTCAACTTGTTCAATCTGCTAAATGAATACTATAATTCGTGAGAAAACTTTTATCTTGGCAAAAAGCAAATGTTGTCAGTTGCTTTCATAATTGGTTCAATTTGATGAATCGTTCGTAAAATGTCCAATTTCTCCAGAAAATCAAAAGTAGCTAGTGCGAACACATTTCGAAGGTAGATGATATGTCATTTCTTTCAAAACTATCTCGCAGCATTATCAAAATTCGACGCTTTGTTGGAGTAAAGAAAACGAGTCTTTCATGGTAGCAAATTCTACTTTTCGTCTCGAGTTTTTTCCGAGTTCAATTGTTACTTAGTGCAATTAATTTGCATACGATTATTATTGGCTATTCTTACTATGATTAGTAAGTTAAGATAAAAATAACAATTTTATTCTCAGGAAATCAGAACCATGCTCTGATACTAAACTGTCATGTCTCGAAAAAGGGGTACGTGAGATAGAAAGGGGGATGAACTTTAAATTATATTTAAAGAATTTCTTTAATAATTGTGAAAAATTCAATTTAAAAACCATTTGAAAAATTAATTTTATAAATAATTCGGGTACCTTTTAAAAATTTTCTATTCAAAAGGAAAAATTCAATATAAAATCATAAATTTAAATAAAGTATCGGAGTAATCTTAGCCTGCTTAAATGTAAATATTAATAGCCAAATTAAATAAGGTTTCAAGTCAAACCTTGTAATGTTCGAATCCTTCGTGTAAGACCTTTATGTCTTTGTTGTGATTATCTCGAATAATGCAACTGGAAGGTAAGGTATGAGTGGAGGGGTGAACTCACAACTCAATAGAAATCTACTCTAAAATATTATCATAATAAACAATTATTCATGATGCATGCTCATTTTAATAAATTTTCATGAATATGAGTTGTCATCATTAGTATACACTGTAAGAAGATTTTAGCCATATGACCCTGTTATACCTATACTTCCTCGCTTCTGGGGGATCGGGGGAGTCTCTATTCTAGGTATCCCAATGCATTCTCATACAATATAAAATATTTAATGTGATATAAATTCAATGCATAATATGTAACCTCATATGTATTATTAGTCTCTAAAATGCATGAACACATACACAGTCTAACTCCGAGATGCATGTGGTCCATCTCGATCATAATACATATAACACATCTATTGGTCAAATTAACGTCATATGAGTCCTTGTCTAAGGATTCAAAACACAATGGGGGTTCCAACTCCGAGGTCCATGTGCAATCATACTTCAAAACCCATTAGATGACAAATTCCAATACAAAACAGGGGGTCTAACTTCGAGGCCCGTGAGCGGTCAACAATTTGAGGCACCATAGACGGAAAAACTTTGAGAATATATGTGTATGCGATGCGTACCTATAGTATGTAGAAAATAACGATTCGTTTCAACTAGTAGCTTATGAGTACCATACTTTACAAGACAACATACAAGCATACTCCCCGCGAATTAAAATCATTTTCACGATGCATGTATAAAAATCTTAGATGCTAGGTAATATTTTTAATGTTCATTTCATATCAATATTTAATACTCGTTTCATATATAAATTTTTCTAATGTATGCACAATAAAATATTTATTACGAGTTTCTCATTTTAAATAACATTTATATTACTTATTATATAAATCATGACATCTGATTTTTCTTTTTATTTATATCATATGATCATATATCATATGATGTATGCTAATTTTATAAATATAATGCATGAATTTAAAAAGTTAAAGAGTAAAAAATCGTACTTGGAAAGTTATTCCACCGTTAAATTTTCGAACCTGAATTCCTTGATATTTATCTTCTGAGACATTCTCCAAAATGTGTTGAAGATACCGAACAATTTAGTGAGTTTTAGAGAGGAGGAGAGGGAGAAATTGTGGGGTGAAGAGGGGATGAATTTGGTCAAATTTATAGATAAAACTGTTGCTCATTGACCATCCTCATTGAGGGTCCGACGAGGGTTTGACGAGGGGGCTTGGCAAGGCATGTAGAAATTTTCCAAATTTTTTCCATTCGATCCGATTTTTTACTTGAAATTTTTTCGATATCCCTTCACTTAAAATATTTTTCTAAAATTCCTTTCAAGACACTTTAATTTTAAGACACTTTAATGAATTTTTGGGTTTTGACAATTGGCCATAAGCAGAGAGCTGATAACCACGTCTTATTGTTGATCTCATAAGCCATATGTTGGCCATCAGTTGAGTCACTGAATTACAGTCTTTCCTTGTCTTTCGGTCATTTGGACCAAATACTCTTTAAATTCAACAATTCTATGAATTGCAGGAAGAATCACAGCTTGCTAAGATTACTCGTGACAGTGCAAAAATTACTGCAGAGCAGGTCCATGGTTTAATGTCACAGGTTTGTCAATTACGAAGAAACTTGGATATTTGTTCTTTATATAATAATCTTTGTTAAATTGCTTGTAACTTTTCATCGTCTTTTTTCCTACCAAATTTTCTACATAGGTCATCAAGGACATCCTCTTTAACTCTGTGCGGCAATCCAATGGATCAAGCACAGAGCCTTCTGGTCCTGAACCAATGATCGAAAGTTGATTGGGACATGCTAGGGTTCCAGCAAATGATGATTTTGCTTCTCGATGAGTGCTTCTGATACTAGTTTGGATTAGGTTTTGAAAATTCTGACGCTCTAGTCTAGTTTTGCCAGTTAAATTTATCTTCATACCTTGTGTAAATCCTTTGCATAGTCATCATTGAGCTTCGACTTATCTTTCCAATAATCGAAATTCTTTGACAGATTATGATCATGCACTGCCTTCATTTTATAGAGTTAATATGTTACTCATGTTTGGAGATCAATAGGGGACTTGCTACTACTACTGTGTTTCAGGTACAGTTTGAATTGGGTGAACAATGCTGTTTTTCGGGAATTGGGTTGGAACCTGGGTTCGGTTAGAGATGTCAATTGAGATAGAATGTTCAATCATGGTATAACATTAATTTTGTGAGCCCATCTTATCTTATCTCATTTTTTGTGTAGGTTAGAGATGTTAATAAGATGGTACATAATAGGGTATTTTATATGTTTCAAATGAGCTTTAAAGGAGACAATTATAATTATAAAAATAATGTAAAAATGAAACATGATTATCCTTTAGGGACAATTTTAAATAGGATGAGCTAACCCATTTGATATTTCTACTCTTGGCTTATGGTGGATTTCATCCAAAGAGTTTTAATTTTTAGTTTTTTTAAATATAATAAAAGAATTATATATATATATAATCTATTGGTACAAAGTATTTATAATTCATGGGTGGCTCTTTTCATTTGTAAAATTGTTGCTATCTATGTTTGCATTCTTTTAGTGGAAATAGAACTTTCTCATGAATTAGTTGTAGATTGCAAGTGTTTAAGTGTTTGAGAGCCTGTGGAAGATTCACGAGTCAAGTCTTTGTCTTTTCCTTGATTGTGAAAAACACCTCATCCTAACTTGTTCCCCATTGAGCCCCTATAATGGAAATATGTCTGCATTGTTGCATAAAAATCCCTAAAGAATGTTGGTGAATCTTCATGAAGAATACCACAAAACGAAGCTAACATAGAGTAATAATTATTTTCTATTCATAATTCTTAGCTACTTCTACCAATTATATATAAAGGTAACAGTGTCAATGATTGGTCTTCCATTCTTTATGACCATTTCCCAAGTGTCCCCATTTTTAGGTCTTCAATGCTTCTTTATGACCATTCTTGGTTAAGCATCCCTCATTTCTAGTGGCTCTTGATTAAGCTTTTCTTCATGGATTTTAGTATCTAGTCCTCTTGAGGGCTCCCTTGTTTTGTTAATGTTATCAAAAAAAGGTGCTAGTTTGCTATCCTACCATGCATAATCTAACAAAAACAAGAAGGAAAATCAAAGCACCATAGGTGCAACTACAAAGAACAAATGATAGGAGAGATACAAATAATCGAAATAACTAAAAAAGTTAAGAAAACAAATAGACTTTAAAACACCAAAATCCTTGATAATGGTGCCAAAAATTTGATGAATAAATTTTAATTACTTGCAAGTACATGTATTAATTTTAGCTAGTGATAGGTAAACTCCGAGGTCGAACTCTAATAGAATTTGCATTGGTTTTAACAATTTTGATTGAAATAACGATTATGAATTTAATAAATGATTAAGCAAACTAAAATAAAGCGGTTAAATTTTTGTATCAAATTAGAATGGTTGAATAAGTATGGAAGATTAACTAGCTAACCACTCTTGGGTAGAACCAATTAAATGATTTCACAATGGATTTTAAAAGTTGAAATTATTGATTTTTTTCTTTAATTACAAACAGTTAGTAATGTTAAATTTAATCACACACAAATTAAATATAACATATAAGAATAAACATAAAATGATAATTGTAAAGAATCTATTAAAATAATCTTTACAACAGTTTGATATTAATTTTGTTACTAGAAAACCTCCAAATGGATTTGCATATATGTTTATTGAATCAAAAACTAAAAATTTATAAAAACATAATTAGTTTCTCTCAAAAAAGATGAACTTTAAAAATAAAAACTAAAAAAAATAAAAAAATAAAACTTTTTAGAGAGAGAAAGAGCTCAAAACATTTTGTGTTTTGGAATGGGGAAAGATGATCCTTTTATAAATGATGGAAAAACCAATTTCAAGATGATGGAATATTGATGGATGATTATGTGAACCTTTTTGTCATAAAATTTTACAACTTTTGAAGGGGATAGTTTTTGCTAAATATGCATGTGTTAATAGATATATTATGAATATACTATCCATTTCATTTCATCTAGTTAGACTTGGCTTTACTTGAGGGAAATCATAGAGTTAAGTTTGAGGGAGTGATAACTCTATTAAAGTGGAGTCATTAGTACATTTTTCTACTAAATATTTGTTCATTTTATTCAAAAAGTAGTACTTTTGGAGTTAAAAATATTAAAATACAAACTTTCTAGTAAAAAGGAACCAATTGAAGCATGTCGCGTGTACAAGCTAACAGATTGTTTCCATATGGATTCCACGCAAGCAAATGGGAGTCAATCAGAGCATACTGCATGTGCCAGTTGATGTAGGTTTTACCACATGTTGCCATGATATTCATTCTAAGTTTTGTCACGTAGTCAACATGCATGCCATGCATCATCACAAGATTTCTCCTTTCTTTCCACTAGGCACTATGTAGTCTGGATCAGCGAATCATAGCACATTATGTGTCACTCACTCAGCATGCATCACCAATACTAGTCTTCCTCAGTATGTATCGTGCCTTGATTCGTCTAGTGTCTCTCACTTGCCTCATGTTAGGATCAAATTGGCCAATGTTCTTTAATTTTCTTTTTTCATCTCCACCTTTTATCTGAAGCTGATTTGATTGTCCAGATTTTACCTGAGTATAATTTAACCCCATAATTGTACCAAAACCTCTACATGGCCAAATTTTAAAATACATATATCAATTTTTTGTGCCAAAAAGAGAGAGAGAAGTTGAAGACAAGATACAATTTTGGTGGAGATTTAAGAAGAGATTGGTGCTACAATTAAAGACATTGATTGTATTTATTCCTTTTTTTCTTTTATTTATTAATTTGTATGTCCTTCTTATTGAAAATATGATATTTATGAACAAAATCATGTCTAATTAATTTATTACTCTACAGGTCTTATGAACCCAATTTTCTACATGCGATGATCTAATATTTTACCCCAATTATGATTTCAATTTAATCATATTATTTAATCTAGTTTTTATGCTATTGATTGATTAGCCGCAATTGATCTATGATTTTGTGAGGAAGTTAAATATATTTGAAAGAATTATTTAATTGTTTGTCTTGATTAAATAACATGCATAGTTTCTGGACAGAGATGTACGATTCGTATGTATGTGATCTATAATTGATGAACTTAATGAGTACCATGAAATTTAATTGATATAAGAGTGTGATTAGATTAATTACTATATGAGGTGTATTTTACTGGAGAGAGGAATGCATAATAGGTTAGATTTAATTGATCATATAATTGATTGGTAATTATATTGGAGAATTTAAGTGATTATTATGTTTAGAAAATTGTGGGATTAAATATTGCTATATATTTTCTCATAAATCATCTTAGTTGCTAATTTTGAGTTAATTAATTAGATCTATTTATTTTTAGTTGTTTTAATTGTACTTTCTTAAAACATAAAAAAATTGATCTTATTTTTAATTTTAAAATTAGTTTCTAATAACATAATCTCTATGGGAATGATCTTTTTATATCATTATATTACTTTTTTGTGATACATATACTTACATACCTATTGCACGCAATTTGTGTCGATAAGATAACAAACGATTCATTGGATAACTCGATTTATGTAGGCCCAAACGAGGCCCTAAAATTATAACAAAATGGTATTAGAACCCAAGATTTCAGCTTGTGTGGTTTTTTTGTGTTGTTAAATTTCATGGTTTGTTGTGTAATACTTTATATAGTTACCTAAGATTTTGGCTTCTGATCCGAAATTGTATGTTTTTATTTTATTTTGGTTTATTTTAATTTATGTTAAGAGCTTTAGTTTTTATTATTTTTAGATATTGTTTTTGTTTTATGTTAATTACGTTGTTTTCTTTCATGTGAACATTATTTAGCATTGTTAAATGTTATAACCATTTGTTGATTTTTGTAAAAAAATACAAAAAATATCTATTTATGTAATATTTATATTAATGGATGCACCAATAGATCCATGAAGAGGATCAACAAATGGGTAACTTTTTAGCCATTACTCTTTATCTTTAATTTACAATTATTACAATGAAGGCAATGTTAGATCTAGATTGGGGTGCTAAAAGTTACATTATAAAATTATGCTCAAATGAAATGTTTTATGTTCACCTGTACACTTTTTAATATTGTTTTTACTTTCTTCATTTTTTTTGTTTAATTTATTTTTTTTGTTTTAGTAAATTTTGGAAATTATAGCATAATTTTAAAATTGTATTTTTTTCTTCATAGTTATCATGTCTTTTAGTTAATTTTAAGAAAATGATTGTATTTTTATTGTTAGATTAATTTCAAAAATATTTTATGGAGTAATATAATAATTAGTTAGTTTTTTTCGTAATTGGTATTTCATGATTAAATGTTGAAATTGTAATAAAACCAAAATGGATGTTTAGGAATCAAATAGAGGAGACTACGTTATAAAAATATATTTTGAGCCATTATTTTCCCATTATGAGTGATGATATTTTTTCTACTCTTATAAACATTCTTCTTACAAATTCTAAATTTCTAGATGATCTTTACATCTCTTTGCATTGAATGTTAGGATTTTTAAATCTAATAAAGTTTCATATATTTATTTTTATTTCTTAAATTTAATGATAAGTATAAATTGAAAGTATATTCCATTCTATTCATTCTTGCATGACTTCTTAAAAAAAGAGACATATATGGAGTTATCTAAACCAATAAAAAAAAATGCCACAAATTAGCCACTCACTTTTTCATTAAAAAAATTCACAATTTGTACATAGGTCCTTTCCTTTAAAAAAATATCTCTAAAAATTAAAAATAAAAAAGAGAGAAAAATCAATATTATAAATTAAATACTATGACCCAAATATACCCTATAAAGTTTTGAGAAATGATTAATTACAAAAGTAAACTATAAGAAATTATTCCCCGAGAAGCCATTTGCATTTCCTTTATCTTTTAAAGGCATATTACTTGAGATTGTATCAGGAGTCTTCTTGTCTTTTTTTAGTTGTTACTCAAGAGTCATAGACTTTGAATAAGAGTATCTTTGATATGCATCTTTTTCAAGATTTTCTTCAGGGTATTATGGCTTTGTATCATCTTATTGTACCACCTTTTCATGTTTCAAACATTTCTTCTACCTTGGGCAGAATTCAATCTGCCTTTACTAGACCTCCTTACTCTGATGCTTCATCCCTTCAGTCTTTGTTCAACATGTTTACTTTCTCAACCCACAAACTACTTCACCTCCACCCAATGCCCCTTCTAATGTTGCACAGTCTTCTCATAGTAGTCTTCAAGTAAATGATGATACTAGATGGGGAAATGGATAATGTTGATCTCATTTATGTCCTTTTACTTTCACTTATTTTTTTTATTTCTTTAGTTTATTTTTGAACTTCTTTGTGTAAAATAAAGCTTATTTAACAAATATGAGTTTGATAATGTTATTTTCATCCATGAATGATTCCATTTTCCTTAATTCTATCTAACTTGTTTCATTTTTATTAGAATTATTGGATATTCATATTCCTTCTCTCCTACATATAGAGGTGTTCCTTTAACTTTTAGTGTCAAAAGGGATTTCTGTGCATAACTTTGTGTTTGTTTCCATGTTATATGCTATATGTATATATTGTTTTCTGACTTCCTTGCATTCAAGGGGAGTGATGTATGAAGTTAGGGGGATTTATGTACTTTTCATGTGTTATTTGCCTATCAATATTCACATATGCAGGAGTAACATGATATTATGTGGTATTTGACTACACAATGTTTCTACATGATATTTTCACAGGGTGTGTGTTTGTTTCATGTGTATAGGTTATTGGTGGAGAATGAAGTCATCAAGCTTCATATGTGTTTATGTGCAAAGGTGCTGAGACCCTCGTGTTTTAGAGTGCTAGAATGGATGAGTTAATACATGAAGATCGATGGAGTACATAAGATAGATGCACTTGGTTTAGGTGTTTCTTTTGGGTTTTAGTGTACATCAATGTTTTATTCATGGTAACAAACATCCTTAGGTCATCTTCATGATCATCTCATGACAATGTGAGTATGTATTAAGTTTGTAGGGTTTTGACATAGAAAGCCAAAGGGGGAAATTGTAAGTCCCATTCTACTCTATTTTTCTATCTTCCACTTTATAAGGTTATTTACTACAGGTTGGTATCACGCACACATAATTAGAAACACTGTGATTAAAATTATTTTTTCACATACCATGGGGTTGGTTTTTTTCAATATGCATGCCGGGTTAAAAGTGATGGATTTTGGTTCGTTTTGGATGCGGAAATTTGTGGATATTACTTGACACTTTTGTAAAAAATAAAATATAATTTCAATAACATTTTTTGTTTTTAGGTTTAGGAACTAATATCCACACATTATTTATTTCAAATTGAGCTAAATTATCCTACATGATTTTTATTCAAAATTCATCCTTAAGGACTTCATTCACATTTTTTGGTTTAACTTGAGAAATATAGCATAAATTGTTACCTCACTTATTTGTCTTCTTCTTGTTACCATGCTTGCATTAGGATCTCCAATTATATTCTTAATAGGATTATTTTTTGAAGTACAGGTTGGATTTATCACTAATGAGGTTGATGCTTCTTCCTTCTTTTCTTCTTTTATTTTCTTTCCTCGAGTTCCTCTTATTTTGTTCCAATTGTGTCACTAGTTATTGGTAATTGAAGTGCTATGAAATTTATTTCATTATCATATCAAATTTTTCACTTGTAATATGCTTACCTGTATTATCTATAAAGACATTTATGGATTCCACAACAACATTAGTTCTATAGTTGAAAACTTTGTAGGCTTTAATGTTTACTGAATTACCAAGAAATGTATCATTGTCACTTCTTGAATCAAACTTACCCAATTGTTATCGATCTCTAAGTATGTAGCATTTACTTCTGAAAACATGCATGGATTTTAGATTGGGTTTCTTGCCTTTCCATAACTCACATGGAGTTTGGTTTGTACTTGTACGCGAAGATATACACGATTTATAATGTGGCATGTAGTGTTTATAACTTTAGCCTAAAACCTTTTAGATACTACCTTGGCATGCAGCATTACTCTAGCCATCTCTTGGAGTATCCTATTTTTTTTTCAACTTCTCCATTTTGTTGAGATGTGATAGTAGCAGAGAATTCATGAAAGACACTATGTTCTTTGTAGAAGTCAACACACTTAGTATTTTCAAATTATTTTCCATGGTATGTTCTCAGTCTCTTAATGGTTACTATTTTCTCACATACTTCAACATGCACTCTTGTATAATATGAGATGAAGAATTCAAAAGCATCTAACTTATCTCTAAGAAAGTCTACCCAAGTGTAGTGAGAAAAGTCATCTACTGCAACTATTATATATTTCTTACCTACAATATTTTGGTCAGGATTTATGATTTCAATATATATCAATTCCAATACTCTGTTTGTATTGATACTCTTGATCTTCTTACAAGCGATCCAATTTTGTTTACCCAATTGACATGGTCCACATATAGGTGTTTCAAATTTAGGGAAATAGCTAGACCTTGCACAATTTTAGTTATACATAATCTAACGAGATCTTTAAAATTCATGTGATCTAGATTTTCATGTCATAAGGTAGTTGATTCATTGTTAGCTAGGTTACATGTTACTGTAGATGATGTGTCAAAACAATAAAAATTGTCATGTGATCTAATTCCCTTAATCATACATTCACCTTTTCGATCTATTATAATGCAATGATTGTTTGTAAATTGCACATTCAAATCATTGTCACATATTTGACTTATGCTAATCAAGTTTGCATTGCGTCCTTCCACAAATAAAATTTCATGAAGTTTAGGGATACCCTCTATTTGAATGAAACCTTTCCCAACAATTTTAGATGTTTTACTATCACCAATGGTTATTGTCCCTTCATTGTATTCTTCAAAGGTTTTAAACAAAGAATAGTTTCTAGTCAAATTCCTAGAGCATCCACTATCAAAATACTAGGCGGTCTTTGATTTAGCTTTAAAATCTATGTGTGCCACAAAGTAGTGAAACTCAGACTTCTTAACCCATCATATTATAATTTTAAAACTAACAGGTGAAGCAAGTTTGAAATTTTGAACTACTGGTTTTTTGTGTGATTTTTGTAATAAAATTTTTTGTTTAGAAAATTTTGAGGTGTCCTAGAAATATTTGTATTTGTAATAGAATCATAAGTATAAATATATCTACATTTAGGTCTAATGTGTTCTTTCTTACTATAATGATGGCAGAAGGGAACAAACTGAATTTTCTCAGTGTGATATGGTTAAAAATTTACCTTCCTTGCTAGAGCAAGGTGGGTTCTAAAAATTGAGTTTTGGATGATGAAGGTGTTGACTATTTATCTACATATCTAAGATCTCTCTTATCTCCGTGTGGTTTTCTATAGTCCAGGACTTTGGTCAATTTTTCAGCACTTATGGCCAAATTCTTCACCATTTCTTTACCAACACTAAGTTCTTACCTAAGCTTTTTTTCCCTGTTTCTACAATACTCTAATTTAGGGCATTAATATTATTAGATAATTCATTTTTGTCTTTCTCTATACTAGAGGAATTTTTTTATGAACATTTATGATATCATTATGTTTAGTTTATCTCTCTCTTTCTTAGCACATAGACAATCCATGAATAGTTCATTATAGTTAAATACATTAAACATAGACAGTAAGAGAGAAGAATTTACATCCTCATTTTCTTCATCCGAGCTAAAGTTGGAGTCATTGTGGTGTGCTTTGGTAGTTGGGATGAAGGCATGATAGTTAGTGTCATCATCCTTTGAGTTACTAGCATATTCTACAAAAATATGATCAAAGCCCCCATAAGTAAAGCATTGAGGACTAGTGGGCTTAGTTTTCTTACCATCAGAACTAGGAGGCTTGAGTTCCTTTGAATTTTTGTCCTTCAAATGACTGGATTGTCCCTTATAAGAATGATTAGTTTTTTAACCATTATTTTTTAGGAACTTCTTAAATTTTCATGCTAGTGAGACGAATGACTCATTTTTCATATCCTTATCACTATAAGAGATATCCTTTTTGGATCATGTGAATGCCACATCCTTATTTTCTTGGATGGATCAAGAGTAAGCTCATAGGTTTAGATTGACTCAATAAATTCATCAATGTTTAATGTGTCCACATTCTTGGCTTCCTCTATCGTTGTAAATTTCATCTTGTAATCTACTGTTAAGGAGCTTAGGAGTTTGCGTACTTATATAGGTTGGAATTTTCTCACTATGGTTAGAACAAGCATAGAATATTGACCAAAATTTTTGGTGTTTCTCATTTTAAAGGAATCAAATTGAGATTTTAACAATCTCAATTTTGTTTGTTTCTCTTGGGAAGTTCCCTCATAAGCAAGAGAAAGTGCATTCCATGCATCCTTAGTAGTCTCACAGTCAAAGATGTGACAAAACTCATCCATCGACACTACAACAAAGATTGAGCTTGGACCTTTTTGGTTTTCCCTAAGGGTACATTTTTTGTGGTCTAGTATTTTTTTGGCGTTATGCTTGTTACACCATATTTCATTACTAAAGGTGGTTCCCAACCATCAAGAATAGTATCCCAGACTTTTTCATCTTGTTTGAGAAAGACTTGCATATGAGCCTTCCAATAAGGGTATTTATACCTATCAAAGAGTGGGAGTCCAACAGTTGACCTCCTTTTTTTCATTTGGTCCATAAGTAGGAATGTGTGTCCCTAAGGATCAAACTCACTAAGTGTGTCTAGTGTAAGCTCTAATACCAATTAAAAGTTTATAATATACATACCTAATTAACCTAGAGTGATGAATAGGTTATTTTCAAATTTTATCAGTTTATAATTTAATAACCTAAAAAAATTGATCAGACATGCAATTGGATGTAAATTTAAAGTGTGGAAATTAAAAAATAGCACACGATATTTTAAGGTAGAAACACTTAGGTCAAAAACATGACCTAAGAGGAAAACCATCAGTCCTTGTATCACCTAATTTTCCATTATGAAAACCAAATGTTCAAGAAACTCGGTTTTATGCTACCCTCCCTAGGATATTGGAAAAATGTACATTACTTATGGGCCCCTACTCTATTTTCACACATTCCAAGATTAGTATAAGCGGTGGTATCTACACCAATGTTCCAATAAACCACCCACCAATCAGACATGTTCACGAAACAACTACAACCATGATTAGTACACAAAAAACACAAGTGTCTGTGTGTGTTCTTGAATGGATTTAATAATGAATAATTCTAACTAGATGATTCAAAACATATATAAATTAAATTAAATCAACTAGCGAATCCTAAAATAAGAAAATTAAGCACAAATTCACTAAAACTAGCTTCTTTGAAATTTAATAAATAAATCAGAATAATCATGATCTTTCATTTAATTATTTGATTTAAATATGCAAGATCCTAATCAAAAAGAAGATATATGATTATGAAAAATATATTACCAATAGAGAAAAAAATAAAGTTTATTTACACTGCAATGCCATTAATTTCTTTTCTTATAAATCAATATAATATTACCTCACCTACTGCTTGTGTGTATGTGTCTTTGATGATTGACTGCTCCAATGGTAAAACTTGTTAATGATGAAACAAAGGTATATTTATATATAGGTAATTATATTTTCTTCACCTTTTGATTTTACCAATCATTTTATATATATTTTTCTTTTCAATAGTTTTCAACACATACACTACTACAATATGTGCTTTTGATCTCGTAATTTTAGCCGGCCACAATTTTTTCAATAACCATGGCTATAAGTTAAATTACAAAAAATATTTAAATATATATAAACAAATTTATATAGATACGATTATTAAATGACTGTGATTATAATTAAAATAATAGAATTTTCAATATTAAAATATTGTATGTCATTCATTTAAAAGAAATACAAAAATTAATTTACAATTTTTTTATTTTTATCTATTATTAATTTAATTTAATGTATTTTTATTTCTTATATAATATATATATATATATATATATATATATATATATATATATGTATATATATAAAAAATAACTTTTTTTTCTCCCTCCCTTATTTTTCCCTCTTTTTTACCTTTTATTTTTTCTAGAAATTTCATTTAATTAGCGTGTTGAGCACGTGCACGCACATACGGTAATATGTATATATATATTAATATATAATTTCTAATTAATATATATATTAACAACCGTACCTCTCGAGCAAAAATATTCACTACATCCCTCTCTCCCAGGCAAAACGCGAGTCATTATTCCCTCTCATCGAGCATTGCCACACCGCGCCTGAAGAAATTGTAGACTTACAACAGCTCCTTCTTTCCAGCATCTCCATCGCACTCATTCCTTTCCAGCAGCTTCTTCTTTTCTCTCTGTTTCTTTTCAGTTCATATTCCCCTGTAGTGTCATCACTCACGACGCAGCTCCTGGTAAGTGTGATACCCTCAATTTTTACAATATCAATTCATATATGTGTTGATTCTTAGTGGATTAGTTATGCACATAATACACTTTAGTTAGGGTTATCTTTTCAATGTTATACAAATCCATCTCCTGTTATCTGATAATTGCCTCTGAAATATTTTTTCATTGTATTGCATAAGAACATATTTTTAACATTTTTAGGGATTTAGGAACTCACTATTGTTCTTGAGTTTAGATTTTGGAAGTATGTTTATATACATGACGATGAGCCTATACAAATTTTCATTTGCAGAAAAGCTAGTAAATTTACAAATTTTCATTTACTAAGTTTATATTTTGGAAGTATGTTTAGATTTTCATTTATTGAGTTTATATAAATTTTCAATATATATAAATAACAGTTTACAAAAAAACATTTAGATTTTCATTTGATGAGTTTATATAAATTTTCAATATATATAAATAACAGTTTACAGAAAAACATTTTTTTCCTAATCTTTTTGAATCAATCAAAAAATATATTAAATTGTTACTTAAAATAATACATTTTAATCGAATACTAATAAAAATAAAATTGTTTATATTAGTTAGTATTTTACTTTTACTATTATATAAATTTTAAAAATATCAATTTTATGATTTTTAAAAATATATACGACGTAATAAAATAAAGATTTCATGATTGAAATACAAATTATGACTAAAGTACCCTATTTAAAAAGTAAGGTAGGGTAGCAAATTGCGAGGCATAATCCTTTGATTTGATTGCACGCCTTAATCTTTTCGCGAGCAAGTGTATACTTGTATTTTTTCCTTCTAATTTTTTTTCTAACCATTACATGTGTTGTGTCATTTAGAATGGATAAGTCTTAGATGCATAAGCCAAGATTTTCACAAGAATATTTGGAAGGAGTAGAAGCGATTTTGAATTTTGCTTGGTTGAATGCCACAGAAGATAAGCCTATTCGATGTCCTTGCAAAGATTGCATAAACATAGAATTTCAAAATATTGATGATATACGAGATCATCTTATTTGTAAAGGGATTATTCAAACTTATATAAATTGGTATATGCATGGAGAACCCCTAATTCAAGAGAATGATGAAACAAACACTTCACTAAACCGTCAGATCAAATCCATAGATATGCAGGATTCTACCGTTCAGATGGTAAATGCAATAGAACATGAACCCAACATAAATCATGATGAATTTAACAAGTTATTAGAAGATGCAGAGAAACCATTTTATCCTAGTTGCACAAATTTCACCAAGTTGTCTACAATAGTAAACTTTTATAACCTTAAAGCGAAACATGGGTTTTCTGATGTCAGGTTCACTGCTATATTAAAGTTAACTCATGAAATACTCCCAAAGATAAATGAGTTGCCTACATCAAATGGTAATGAAGTAAAAGGAGTGCCGACTAAAGTGATGTGGTACTTTCTGCCAATACCTCTTTTTTAGAGAATGTTTAAAAGTAAAGAGACATCGAAGATGTTGACGTGGCATGCAAAATAACAAATCCATGGATGGTATTTTGCGTCATCCAGTAGATTCTCCATGTTGGAAGGTAGTAGATGAAAAGTGGCCAGATTTTGGGTTAGAGCCTAGGAATTTGCGTCTTGCTATTGCCGTTGATGGGATCAACTCTCGTAGAAATCTAACTAGTAGATACAGTTTTTGGCCATTGATTATTGTCACATATAACCTTCCTCCTTGGTTATGCATGAAAAGGAAATTTATAATGCTTTCCATGTTAATTTCTGGACCAAAATAGTCGGGTAATGACATTGATGTCTACTTAGAGCCTCTTATTGATGACTTGAAGAAACTTTGGGACGAAGGAATTGAAGTGTATGACTCATAAAAAAAGGAGTACTTCAATCTTAAAGCAGTGGTATTGTGGGAAATAAATGACTTTTTGGCTTATGGAGATTTGTGTAGACATGTGACCAAGGGGTACAATGCATGTCCAATATACAGTGAGAAAACTTGTGCTCAATATCTAGTTCATTCAAAAAAGATTTCTTTTGCTGGATGTACTTGATTCTTTCCAAAAGGGCATAAGTTTCAATCTTGAAAGAAAGGTGTAAGTAACAATGAAGAAGATACTCTAGTGGCTTTGCAAGGAGAAGAAGTGTTGCACAAATTACAAGGTATGATCTTTAAGAAGTTAGGAAAATGGGACTTAGTTCTGAAAGCAACGGCTAAATTACAACAAAATTTAGAGGAACAAAAAAAGGAAAAGAAATGAAAAAAATAAAAAGGTTGTATAGGGAAAAGAAAATTCAAAATGATTGCAAAGAAGAAGGTAAAACCTAACATCGATGACAAATGTTGAAGAAGATGTCAATTTTTTGGATTTGAAAGAATTGGAAATTAGAAAAGAATTGGCTCTAATTGAACAGGGAGCACAAGTTAAGTTGCCTCCTTCTTGTTTTACACTTTCTAGGGATGAAAAGATAACATTTTGCAAATGTTTATTAGGATTGAAAGTTCCCGAAGGTTACTCATCAAATGTTAAAAACCTAGTATCATTGCAAGACTTAAAGTTATATGGCTTAAAATCACATGATTTTCATCCTCTTATGCAACAATTATTGCCGATGGCAATTAGATCAATTCTTCCAAAGCATGTTCATCGTGAAATCACTCGTCTTTTTTTTTCAATTCCATTTGCAATAAAACAATTGTAGAATCTGAGCTACATAAAGTACAAGTTGAACTTGTTGAGACATTATGCTTACTTGAAAATTATTTTCCACCTTCATTTTTTGATATCATGGTTCATTTAACTGTTCACCTTGTTAGAGAAGTGCAGTTATGTGGTCCTGTATAGATGCGATGGATGTATCCTTTTGAAAGATTCATGAAGTTTTTGAAAGGTTATGTTCGTAATCGTAATCGACCAGAGGGGTACATAGTTGAGTGTTATATTGTAGAAGAAGCAATTGAGTTTTGCTCTGAGTATCTATCTGGTGTATCCACAATTGGAATCCCTCAGCCTAGGTTTTCATTGGGTGGTGGTTTAGAGAATATTGGTAAACCAATAAGTTCAAGCTCAGTTGAAAACATCGTGCAATTCAATGGGAACAAAGTCATCATTTGGTGCTTGCAAATAATAAAGAGATTGAACCATGCATAAGGTAACAATGGTTTCATTTAAATCTACATTTCATAATTTCTTAAATTATATTTTCATATGTTACTCACATTACTCATATGCAATAGGATGTACATGGATATGTTAAAGGCAGAACCTCAGAACAGGAGAAAATGAGAGAAATGGTTTCAAGATGAACACAATCATAATTTTATTTATTGGTTTCGAGATAAAGTTATGGACAATTTAAGTGTCCCTAATAATTCCATCACAAAAACTATAAGGTGGCTAGCAAAGGGGTTGCGGTATTATGTTATCAAGTATCCTAGATATGTTATAAATGGTTTTCAATTTACCACAAAGGTAAGGGATGGAATTCGTGTTAATCAAAATAGTGGGGTTATGTTAAATGCTTATGCTTTGCAATTTGAAAGTTCTAAGGATAATAACCTGGTACTATCTGAAAGGACTTATTATGGAGTTATTCAAGAAATTTGGGAGTTATAATATCATATGTTTCGTGTTCCAGTATTCTTGTGTGACTGGGTTGAGGATAATCAAAGTGCAATTTGTAACAACGAATTAGGATTAACTCTTGTTAACCTTGGTAAGATAGGTTATCGAGATGACCCATTCATCATGGCCACTCATGCTAACCAAGTATTCTATGTAGAAGATCCTATACACATAAAGTGGTAAGTTGTGTTGATATTGCCTAAGCGAGAGTTTTATCACAAAGAGGAAGAATTAAATGAAATTTTGTCTGAATATGGATCTTTTGCGAGCAATATACCCCACTGATGAGCAAAAACTGGCATCATCGATTCTTGCCAATACTTTGGTTTTAATATTTATAAAACTCTCGCAAGTGCACGAATCATTTCGAAGAAAATGATAAGTATACTCCCAAGGTCGATCTAAGGAAGGAATGTGTGTGGTTTTTAATTTATTATTCAAACTTCTAAAAAAGAAATTAAATCCTAAACATCCTGTCACGATATTTTGGGGTTTTTGTGTTTTTAATCTACTTACATAAAAATAAACATAGATTCAATAAACATTTATGCAAATTTTATCTTTTAAAATGGTGGAGTATTTATGGATATAATAACTAAGTTAATTATGCTTGCTCATATTATTTAGGTTATTAAAGATATAAATTAATATTTATTGATTCTCTTTTTTTTATATGAATATCACCTTTGGTGGGGTTAGATATTCTTTGTTAACTAAATAAACCAATTAACGCCTATTGGTGGGATTGATAACTAATTTGGTTAATTAAATTAATTCCTTTTTCTAAGAGATTGAAAATGAACCATTTAAATGCCACCTTTGGTGGGGTTAGACAGTTTAAACTTTATTCAAGGTGTCCAAATTAAACCTAAGAATTTAATTATCTGAGTACTAACTTTCAAGTTTTAAAACCATTACTGAAAACGTGCTGTTAATACATTTTCAGATAATAATTCTTATAAAAACTTTTGAAATAGAGCTTCACTCTAACTACCGGGCGATTGTACCAACAAATAAAACAACACTACTCTAAATCAGACCGGATAACTAAACCTTAAAATCTAATTTTCAGATTTAAGTTTGTAATGAAAAATAATATATTTATCTCTAACATTCTTAATATAAAATCTTGAATAAAAATAAAATCAATTCATTTTAAAGATTTTTACCTATTTAATATTTCGCAAGTATAACAACGTTATTATTATATCATGTGTACAAAGAGCCACCAAAGTTAAATTTAATCACAGACAAATTAAATATAACATGTAAGAATAAAGCATAAAAAATAACTGTAAAGAAAATAAAATCCTTACAGAACTTCGACGCTATTCCCGTTGCTAGAAAACTCCAAGCAGAATTTGCACTCCCATTTATTGAATCAAAAAGCTAATAAATTACATAAACATAACTAGTTCCTCCCAAAAATGGAAGAACTCTAAAACTAAGAGAAATTAACTAAAAACTAAGAAAAACTAAAAAAACTAAAAAAATCTAAAAAGAGAGAAAGAAAGAAGAGAGAAGTGTGTTTTGAAGGTGTTTAAGGTATGTTTTGAAGTGAAGGGAAGGGGGGTATTTATAGGTGAGGATGGAGAGAAAAATGAGTAAAAAAATGTTAAAAAAATGAAAAAACGTGTAATGGAAATGCTGAGGTCATTGATGACATCAGCATGATGTCATGGGGCAGCTGCACGTGAAAAATGGGGCGAAACGGGCGTTGGCGCGTGCGGAGGCAGCTGGGCGCATAGGGGCGCGCATGGGATTGGAAGGCTGGCGCGCACGGGTGTGGGCGCTGGGGCGTGCGGCTCGGTAGCTGGGCGCAATTTTCTCCTTTTTGACATTTTTGACCCATTTTGTCCAATTTTTCCATGTTTGTTGACCTTTCGCCATTTATTTATTAATATATTTGTGATGTATTGCTTCAAGTATTCCTCTTTGAGTCTTTAAGTTACGTTTTTAAGCCAAAATACCTGAAAAACAATAAAAATACCCGTGATTCCGAAAAAGACAAATTTATATAAATATATGATAAAACGTATAAATATATATATTTTTAATCAATTAATGTGCATAAAATCATGGTTATTTTAGTGCTTTTTGAGCACTCATCACCCACTCAAATGATGCTAAAGATTTAGAAGATGATAATTCAATATATATGTGTAATGATTGTGAGCCAACTTGGATTGATCAAGGAAGATAACTTTTTCTTTATTTGCATTGTTTTTTTGTTAGGCATGCATTGTAAAATATTGAATGTGTTTGTTTCTATTTACAACTTACATCTATAATTATGATTTTATTATTTATATTCGATTATAAATTGATATATATTCATTTATAATGTTTTCATTCTTTATCTATAGGTATATGGATTCTAATGAGATTGTTGACGATTGTGACAAGGATGAAAGAGTTAGTAATGAATACGACTCCACTGATAAGGAGAGTTCTATGAATGATGATACTTCTTCAGATATGGAAATATCATCTAAAAGAAGGAAAAAAGAAAAAGTTAAAAATGGTAGAGATATAAGAAAGATGAAGAAAATTGCTAAATCAATGTGCATAGAAAAAATTACAATTGAATTTGATAATGAATGCAACCCAATTGGAAAGAAGGGAACAAAAATGATTAGTTAGATATGTGTGTTAGGAAAAACAATGATTAGGATTATTTATAATGATTGACAGAAGGAAGTTTCTGAAGTAGATAAAGACATGATATGGGCAACATTGAATGTAAGTATATATATTTCACTTGTGCTTTTTTGATCCTTTCTTATTAGTTTTATTGTTAAATTATCATGTGATTTTATAGGAAAAATACAATCTTCCAAAGGCATTCAAACCTAAGTTCCTTAAGACGGCTGCTTCGGGATGGAAGACATTCAAAAAGAATTTGAGGAAAAAATATATTAAGTCTTATTTGGACTAATTGAATGAGAATAAGCTATACAAACCGCCTAAGAAGTATGAATGGGTACACAATTAATGGCATGCATTTGTGAATTACACACGATTTGAGAAATTGAAGGTATTATTGAATACAAAAGTATAAATATTATCATTTAATATTTTGAATTCATATGCTCTAACAACCCTATTCATATATGTGTTCTTATTAGAAATCAAGTTGCAAACATGTTGAGTTGAGGAAGTATAATGAGTATAATCATCATACAGGAAGAATGGGTTTTTCCAACCGAAGAATTCAATTGGTGAGTTATTAAAATTAAGTTTGAATGGTAATTAGTTAGATATTTAGGTATACAATGTTTTCGTAACTCATTATACATATCTATAGGAGTGAAATAGTGGTGGCATACAAATTTGGCGATCTCATGTATTTATCACAACTAACACTCCTAAAGAAGGAAAGTTCAAAAGTAAACAAGTTCAAGATAAAGTGGAAAAATGGTAATATATTCAACATGTTAGATAATATGTTATGATTAATCGATTATATTTATGCTTATTATTTTATGTTTGAATTGCTATAGAGTAAAATACAAGATAAGATTGACAGTGGTGAGATTAAAGAAGAGATGGGTGTAGATGCAATGGTAATGACATTAGGGAAGGATCATCCAGATCGTCTTAAAGGATGCTCCCAATATACAACATCTACTGAATATTTTGGCATGCCTAGAAAGAGTACTAATTATCCATCCAATGAAATGGTAAATATCTTAAATGAGATGGTTTTAATGAAGAAAAAGCTTGCAAGGTTTGATACTATGAAGGCAGAGATAGATGCACTAAGAGCTGAGTTACTAGGAGATAGGAGTTTGGGACATTCAAGTCATTATCCAGAATATAATCTTCCAATTGATAGTTCCAATGGGACTCCTTGTACAAATAATATTACACCTACATCTACACCACAAATTCAATGAATTTCCACTCCTTCTGATGTGCCTACATTTCATATAGGATTAGTTGTAAGTAATCTTCAATATTCATTCTTTTTTATATTTTAATTTTGATTTGTGTGGTGTTTAAGTCATAGTATATATTTTTGTTCTAATACTATATAGGGAAGAAATTGTTTGCTTGCATATGAGACACCATCTCGTATTGTGGCATGTGGGAGGGTAAGTGATTCCTCTAGTGGTGTTTGTCATGGACAACCTTTGAACGGTAGTTGGAAGGTTTCCATTGTGGATGATATTGAAAAGAATTGTCCCTTACCTATACCAATAAGGGAACATAATACAATTACAGAAGCAGTCAATTCATTTGTTGCTTGGCCTCCACATCTCGTCATATTAGGAAAGGATGTAGTAAGGATATTTTCTTTGTTGTTTATATATTGTGAACGGGAGTTAGATTTCTTCATATTGTGAATAAATAGGATTTGAGCAAGGAGAAATCAAAGTTACCTATTACCATTGGCAAAAAAAAAAAGAAGCTCAAAGGAAAAACCGATGGACAAAATATCTTCTAAGAAGCCTGCTTTGGTCCCAACAAAAAAACCAATTTCATATACATATGAAAAAACTAGTGGGTTTTCGAAGCATGTTAGATTTCTTATAGTTGCATGCTCATCTTCATCTTCGGTTAATGATCTTGTTCTTAAAGTTCCAATGGAAGTTCAAATCTTAGGCAATGAACTACCTCTTTTTCTATCAGTTGAATGTGTAGAACAATTTTACACAATGGTGGAGATTGGCTATTCAGTTGTCAAATTGTGGATATGGTTAGTTTATTTGATTTTAATTTATTTTTTCTTTTATGATACGTTAAAAGTTATCACTTGATATTTTATTTTGATTGTATTCTTTGTCATTAATTTTTGAACTTATTTCCTAGGTGATGCTATGATGAGTTGAAAAAAACATTTGAATGATGTGATTAAATTTATTGATTCAAGTTGGTTGTATGTCATTAAGAAGAAGAGAACACGAACTCAAATTGCGAGACAAGTTTTTAAAAGTATGCAAAATACTTAAGAGGGAGATAAGTGGATTATTCCATATAATGGAGGGTAAGTTGATTAGTTGTATAACATTTATGAAAAATTATGTTATGTAATCAAATGCATTTACCAATATATATCTTACTATAAATTGATGTAGGTACCATTGGATATTAATTGTGTACGAGCCATTCATAAATACCATTTATTATTTGGATTCAATGTAGGGTGAAGTGTTCTCTGATATTGAAAACATTATGAATGAGTAAGTTATAGTTTTTAAACAAATTTAATGTTCTTGTTAATAGTAAGTTCAATGTATCTTCTCAATTAACTCTTATTTATTTTACCTTCATTATATAGAGTTCATATTATGTTCAATGGTCATCAAACTCGAAGGTCTTAAGGTTTACCAATATGGTCTAGAATGAGAGTAAGTTATAATTAATGCATGGTTTATTAAACTCCTTAAATTCAATCTTGTAGATTTTTCATATCTATTTATATTCATTAAAAGTACTAACAATATTTATTGATAATATCTATGTAATGTGAGGAGTGCTCAAAAAGCACTAAAATAACCATGATTTTATGCACATTAATTGATTAAAAATACATATATTTATATGTTTTATCATATATTTATATAAATTTGTCTTTTTCGGAATCACGGGTATTTTTATTGTTTTTCAGGTATTTTGGCTTAAAAACGCAATTTAAAGACTCAAACAGGAATACTTGAAGCAATACATCACAAATATATTAATAAATAAGTGGGAAAAGGTCAACAAACATGGAAAAATTGGACAAAATGGGTCGAAAAGGTCAAAAATGTCAAAATTACGAAAATCGCGCCGCCGCCGCCCGGCCGCCGCGCCCCAGCGCCCAGCTCCGCCCCAAGCAGCAGCGCGCGGCACTGTTCATCCGCGCGTACTGTTCATCCGCGTGCACTGTTCATCCGCGGTACTGTGCAGACTCGGCACTGTTCATACCCGGTACTGTGCAGCCGCGGTACTGTTCATACCCGGTACTGTGCAGCCGCCCCCCGTCATGCTGACGTCATCAAATGACGTCAGCAATCAATAATCCGCATTTTTACATTTTTTTAACATTTTTTTCTCTACTTTTTCTCTCCATCCTCACCTATAAATACCCCCCTTCCCTTCACTTCAAAACACACCTTCAAAACACACTTCTCTCTTATTTCTTTCTCTCTTTTCTTAGATTTTTAGGTTTTTTTAGTTTTTCTTTGTTTTTAGTTAATTTCTCTTAGTTTTAGAGTTCTTCCCTTTTTGGGAAGAACTAGTTATGTTTTTGTAATATTTTAGCTTTTTGATTCAATAAATGGGAGTGCAAATTCCGCTTGGAGTTTTTCCAGCAACGGGAATAGCGTCGAAGTTCTGTAAGGATTTTATTTTCTTTACAGTTATTTTTATGCTTTATTCTTACATGTTATATTTAATTTGTCTGTGGTTAAATTTAACTGTGCTGGCTATTTAGTAAACATGATGTAATAATAACGTTGTTATGCTTGCGAAATATTAAATAGGTAAAAATATCTAAAATGAATTGATTTTATTTTTATTCATGATTTTATATTAAGAATGTTAGAGAGAAATATATTATTTTTCATTACAAACTTAAACCTAAAAATTAGATTTTAAGGTTTAGTTATCCGGTCTGATTTAGAGTAGTGCTCTTTTATTTGATGGTACAATCGCCCGGTAGTTAGAGTGAAGCTCTATTTCAAAAGTTTTTATAAGAATTATTATCTGAAAATGTATTGACGACATGTTTTCGGTAGTGGTTTTAAAACTTGAAAGTTAGTACTCGGATAACTAAATTCTTGGGTTTAATTTGGACACCTTGAATAAAGTTTAAACTGTCTAACCCCACCAAAGGTGGCATTTAAATGGTTCATTTTCAATCTCTTAGAAAAAGGAATTAATTTAATTAAGCATATTAGTTATCAACCCCACCCATAGGTGTTAATTGATTTGTTAAGTTAACAAAGAATATCTAACCCCACCAATGGTGGTATTCATACAAAAAAGGGAGAATCAATAAATATCAATTCATATCCTTAATAACCTAGATAATATGAGCAAGCATAATTAACTTAGTTATTATATCCATAAATACTCCGCCATTATAAATGATAAAATTTGCATAAATGTTTATTGAATCTATGTTTAATTTTATGTAATTAGATTAAAAACACAAAACCCCAAAATATCGTGACAGGATGTTTAGGATTTAATTTCGTTTTTAAAAGTTTGAATAATAAATTAAAAACCACACACATTCCTTCCTTAGATCGACCTTGGGAGTATACTTATCATTTTCTACGAAATGATTCGTGCACTTGCGAGAGTTTTATAAATATTAAAACCAAAGTATTGGCAAGAATCGGCGATGCCGGTTTTCGCTCATCAAGTTTTTGGCGCCGTTGCCGGGGAAGGAATAACGGTTTTTAAATTATTTATCAAAATTTTAAAAACATTTTTGTGCTGTAAATAATTGTGATTTTTTTTGTTTTAATAGAAAAAATAATAATCAAATTTCAAATTTTATAAGAAATTAAAAAAAAATTAAAAAATTAAAAATTAATTTTTTTTTAATTGTAAAATAATTTAGAAATTTGAAATTTGAAGTAAAAAAATTTACCGTTCATGAATAGTAAAAAAAAAAAAAAACAAAAACAAAAACAAAAAAAACAAAAAAACAAAAAAATTTAAGTTAAAAATAAATAAATAAAATTTATAGCGTAGATAGTAAAATAAAATTACCGTTCATGAATAGTAAAAAAAAAATTAAAATTTTAAAATTTTAAGATAAAAATAAATAAATACTCTAATGTAAATAGTAAAATAAAATTACCGTTCATGAATAGTAAAAAAAAATTAAAAATTAAAAACTGAAATTTTTTTAATATAGTGTAAATAGTAAAATAAAATTACCGTTCATTAATAGTAAAAAAAATTAAAAATTAAAAACTTAAAAATTTTTAATATAGTGTAAATAGTAAAATAAAATTACCGTTCATGAATAGTAAAAAAAAATTAAAAAAAAAATAAAGCTTACTTTTTAATTTTCATTTAATTTTAATTTTTATTTAAAATCTTAATTTTATTTTAATAAAAGTAATAATAAAAATGAATAAAAACAAAATAAAAAAAAATCAATTTTTATTCTTATTTTATTTTCCTTTACCTTTTTCAATTTTATTTTATTTTTATTTTATTTTATTTTTATTTTATTTTTGTTTATTTTATTTTATTTTATTTTACTTTATTTTATTTTATTTTATTTTATATCAATTTTAATTTAATTTATTTTTATTTTTATTATTTTTATTATTTTTTTTTATTATTATTATTTTTATTTCTCTCTTAATTTTTATTTAACATAATTAACTTAGATTTTTCATTAACTTAATTAACTTAGATTTTTAGTTTACTTAACTTAATTAACTTAACTTTTTAATTAACATAGATTTTTTTTTAACTTAACTAACTTAGATTTTTAACTTAGCTTTTTAATTAACTTAACTTAATTAACTTGAACTTTTTAATTAACTTTGATTAACTTAGTTTTTTTTAATTAATTTAGATATTTTTTTTACTTAACCAACTTAGCTTTTTAATTAAATTAGATTTTCATTAACTTAATTAACTTAGATTTTTACTTAACTGAACTTAATTAACTTAATTTTAATAGCATGAAAAGTAAAGATCTAAGGGAGTTCTGTTTAGGAGACTAGTTCTTGGAAGCCTTTGTGCCACTAGTCTTTCCTGGGAACGTTGCTCTGTCTAGGAGGATGGTATTTAAGGAGCCTTTGCCCCACCATTCTTTCCTGGGAGCACTCTTGGTTAATACTAATTATGTTATTTTAACCTTAAAAAAAATAATAAAAAAAAATTTGAAACTATCTCAAAAATTTTAAAGTTTTAATCTCAAGAGTTAGTTTCTTTGCTTGATCTAGGTACAATTGTGTTATGATGCCTTAATTATTTGATTTGCACCTAGATGTGGGTTATCTAAAACCCTCAAGCATGCCCTTAGTTTTTGGTACAGAAAAATTTAAAAGTCAATAGGGCATGTTTGAAACAGTATAGGTAGACAACATTGTCTTACTTGTAGGTATGATTGACTCAATGATGAGGGGACATTGAGTTTACTTAAGAGGCAATCCCCAAGTTACGTCTTGCTAAGACGTTAAACTAAGCGCTGGATGGGAGGTAACCCATCATTTTAGGTAATTTTCTGTTATTTATTTTATTTACTTAATTTGATTGTTCATTTTAGTTTAATAATTTTTAAATTGATAAAACTAAAAATATTTGTTGAGATGTTAGAAGTTTACAGCGATCTGTCTGTATACACTTTAATAATGAATATCATGGATGCACCTGCAATTCTCCATTACTACTTACGCATTCTCAGGAAATAGGTAATCTTTCTTCTCTTTTCTCTTTATCTTTAATTTACAGTTGTTACATTGAGGACAATGTAAGTTCTAGGTTGGGGGTGGTGAAAAGTTACCATGCTTAATTAGAAAGAAAAAAAAAAGATTTAACAATTTAAAAATTAAAAAAAAAAATTAAAATATTTTCTAACAAAAATTTATCATTTCTTTAAATCAAATTTAAGTAAATAATTAAGTCTTTTGTACTGTTAGATTAATTTTTGAAAACATATCATGAAATATTGTGTAATTATTTTTGATAATTAGTTAGTTTTTGTCATAACTAGTATTTCTTGATAAAATGTGGAAATTATATTAAACCCAAAATCGGTGTTTATGAATTTTTTTTTAGTGGAGACTACCCTTGTGAGATATAATTTGAGCCTAATTTCTTTTATTCAGAGTGAAATATATATTTTTTCTACTCCAAACACATTTCTTATTTATTCAAAAAGTTTAGATGATCTCTATAGGTATTAGCATTGAATGTATGAATTTTTTCTCATCTTAATAGAGTATCATATATTTTTTTTTATTATTATTTTTTAGATTAAATGATTTGAGTAGAAATTGATAGTATATGCTTATATCTCATTTATGCATGACTGCTACAAAAACAAAAAGACATATCTGGGGTTACCTAAACCAAGATCAAAAAGAAAAGCCACAAAATTAACCACTCACCAAAATCCAAAAAAATGTACAATCTGTACATGGGTTGACTCTCTAAAAAAAATACATATATTGAAAAAAAATATATATATATATATATATAGAGAGATAAAAAAATTATAGTATCATCTACATACTATGACCCACATTGCCTACAAAGTTGTGAGTAAAGGCTAATTACAAAAGAAATATATAGGAAGTAATTTCCTAAAAAGTCATTGCAATTTCTTCATTTGTAAAAAGCATATATCTTGAAATTCTTTCTTAATGAGTTTGATTTATGCATAAAAATAATTTTTATATATGATATCTTTATAATTTATACATTCGATTCCTTTCATGAGATCAATGTTAAAATAACACTTTGAGCCTTTATTCTTTATACATATACGAACCTATTAGTTCATTTCTATACATCAACTCTTTCGCATATAAATTAGTATGAGTGTTTGAACCTATAGGATTCAGTGCTTTGAGAGTATTTACTTGTGAGGAATAGAGTCGAAGCGAATTCTGATTCATGACACTGAAATTGGGTAAAATTAAATTGATACATTTTTGAAATGAAATATGAAAATGATTTTCGACTAATTATTATAATAAAATCATGATTGTTTAAAGAGATTAAAATAACTTATGCTTGAGATTTTAATTATGATCTTAAAGGAGATTAAAAAGTATGAGATATTTTTGTGATATGTTGTTTTCTTTTATTCTTAAATTAATTGTGTTGTAATTGTAGTTTTTGATTTGATTGTTTTTATAGTTTCTTTTGATTTTTACAGTTAGTTCAATGTTTGTGGGTATCATTACTGAAAATCCTCACGAGACTCAAACTCGTCCACTAGGGCAACCTAGGGGTTTAACGGCTTGTTGCATAGGCTAAATGCAACCGTTTCAATCCACGAAAGTGATTTAGGATAGTTTAATTTTTAGTTTTTATCGCTTCTCTTGCTAAGGGACTAGCAAGAAGCTGGTTGGGGGTTGTGATGAGTGCTCAAAAAGCACTAAAATAACCATGATTTTATGCACATTAATTGATTAAAAATACATATATTTATATGTTTTATCATATATTTATATAAATTTGTCTTTTTTGGAATCACGGGTATTTTTATTGTTTTTCAGGTATTTTGGCTTAAAAACGCAATTTAAAGACTCAAACAGGAATACTTGAAGCAATACATCACAAATATATTAATAAATAAGTGGGAAAAGGTCAACAAACATGGAAAAATTGGACAAAATGGGTCGAAAAGGTCAAAAATGTCAAAATTACGAAAATCGCGCCGCCGCCGCCCGGCCGCCGCGCCCCAGCGCCCAGCTCCGCCCCAAGCAGCAGCGCGCGGCACTGTTCATCCGCGCGTACTGTTCATCCGCGTGCACTGTTCATCCGCGGTACTGTGCAGACTCGGCACTGTTCATACCCGGTACTGTGCAGCCGCGGTACTGTTCATACCCGGTACTGTGCAGCCGCCCCCCGTCATGCTGACGTCATCAAATGACGTCAGCAATCAATAATCCGCATTTTTACATTTTTTTAACATTTTTTTCTCTACTTTTTCTCTCCATCCTCACCTATAAATACCCCCCTTCCCTTCACTTCAAAACACACCTTCAAAACACACTTCTCTCTTATTTCTTTCTCTCTTTTCTTAGATTTTTAGGTTTTTTTAGTTTTTCTTTGTTTTTAGTTAATTTCTCTTAGTTTTAGAGTTCTTCCCTTTTTGGGAAGAACTAGTTATGTTTTTGTAATATTTTAGCTTTTTGATTCAATAAATGGGAGTGCAAATTCCGCTTGGAGTTTTTCCAGCAACGGGAATAGCGTCGAAGTTCTGTAAGGATTTTATTTTCTTTACAGTTATTTTTATGCTTTATTCTTACATGTTATATTTAATTTGTCTGTGGTTAAATTTAACTGTGCTGGCTATTTAGTAAACATGATGTAATAATAACGTTGTTATGCTTGCGAAATATTAAATAGGTAAAAATATCTAAAATGAATTGATTTTATTTTTATTCATGATTTTATATTAAGAATGTTAGAGAGAAATATATTATTTTTCATTACAAACTTAAACCTAAAAATTAGATTTTAAGGTTTAGTTATCCGGTCTGATTTAGAGTAGTGCTCTTTTATTTGATGGTACAATCGCCCGGTAGTTAGAGTGAAGCTCTATTTCAAAAGTTTTTATAAGAATTATTATCTGAAAATGTATTGACGACATGTTTTCGGTAGTGGTTTTAAAACTTGAAAGTTAGTACTCGGATAACTAAATTCTTGGGTTTAATTTGGACACCTTGAATAAAGTTTAAACTGTCTAACCCCACCAAAGGTGGCATTTAAATGGTTCATTTTCAATCTCTTAGAAAAAGGAATTAATTTAATTAAGCATATTAGTTATCAACCCCACCCATAGGTGTTAATTGATTTGTTTAGTTAACAAAGAATATCTAACCCCACCAAAGGTGGTATTCATACAAAAAAGGGAGAATCAATAAATATCAATTCATATCCTTAATAACCTAGATAATATGAGCAAGCATAATTAACTTAGTTATTATATCCATAAATACTCCGCCATTATAAATGATAAAATTTGCATAAATGTTTATTGAATCTATGTTTAATTTTATGTAATTAGATTAAAAACACAAAACCCCAAAATATCGTGACAGGATGTTTAGGATTTAATTTCGTTTTTAAAAGTTTGAATAATAAATTAAAAACCACACACATTCCTTCCTTAGATCGACCTTGAGAGTATACTTATCATTTTCTACGAAATGATTCGTGCACTTGCGAGAGTTTTATCAATATTAAAACCAAAGTATTGGCAAGAATCGGCGATGCCGGTTTTCGCTCATCATAATGTCCTTTTGATTAGATAATAATATATATTAATCTTACAACTCAATTTTCATTCTAATGAACAGTGTTCTAAGCAAGATGATTTGGTAACATATGAGTATTATATCCTTATGTTTATGAGGATAATTATTGGTAATACACTTATTTCTATTATTGACTTGGTAATAATTTTAGTAATTTTGTGTATTTTTATTTCTTATTTTATTCATGATTTTAATTTTTTAGTTAATTAGCTAACAATATATGTGTGTGTGTGTACGTGTACATTACAACTTAATCATGAAGGGACTTACAATGATACTGAAGTTGATGAGATGCAGAATGAGTGGGTAGAATTCACCAATTGATTCTTACAACTATAACTCACCATATAGTCAAATAAAATACTAAGGTGAATGATGTGGGATGTTCATGACTGGTTTTTTAATCAAAAATTTGGATTTCCTGTTTCATTTTTAGAACAAGAAATAGATAGGACTCTTGTGTGTTCTTGATGTTGTACATGCATGATTATAATAATGTAAACTGGATGTTGGTATGCTCATATAATAGATGCTTATGTTCACAGGTATTGTCCAACACTTGCAAGGACCCTTCGTCTGTATCTCTGTTATGCGTAATTGATATGGGTATTAGTAAATAATAATGTTGCTACTGTTATTGATATGGGTAGTACTAAATAATAATGTTACTGTTGTTATTAATATGGGTATTACTAATTTTGTTGAATTCTGTCTAAATTTTTCATTTTATATCGAGTATCATAAATTTACTTAGAGATTAGATAAGAATTTCATGATTGTAACTCTTGAACAGGTGGTGAACGAAAACCGGCATCGTCGATTTTGCCAATACTTTGGTTTTATATTTATACGAATCATTTCGTAGAAAATGATAAGTATACTCTCAAGGTCGATCTAAGGAAGGAATATATGTGGTTTTTAATTTATTATTCAAACTTTTAAAAACAAAATTAAATCCTAAACATCCCGTCACGATAATTTCATTTTTGTGTTTCCAATCTAATAACATAAAAATAAACATAGATACAGATTCAATAAACATTTATGCAAATTTTATCATTTCTAATAGTAGAGTATTTATGGAAATAATAACTAAGTTAATTATGCTTGCTCATATTATCTAGGTTATTAAAGATATAAATTGATATTTATTGATTCTCTATTTTTTATATGAATACCACCTTTGGTGGAGTTAGATATTCTTTGTTAACTAAACAAATCAATTAACACCTATGGGTGGGGTTGATAACTAATTTGGTTAATTAAATTAATTCTTTTTTCTAAGATATTAAAAATGAACCATTTAAATGCTACCTTTGGTAGGGTTAGACAGTTTAAACTTTATTCAAGGTGTCCAAATTAAACCTAAGAATTTAATTATTCAAGTACCAACTTTCAAGTTTTAAAAGCACTACTGAAAACATATATTTTCACATAATAATTCTTATAAAAACTTTTGAAATAGAGCTTCACTCTAACTACCGGGCGATCGTACCAACAAATAAAAGAGCACTACTCTAAATTAGACCGGATAACTAAACCTTAAAATCTAATTTTTAGATTTAAGTTTGTAATGAAAAATAATATATTTCTCTCTAACATTCTTAATATATATAAAATCTTGAATAAAAATAAAATCAATTCATTTGAGAGATTTTTACCTATTTATTATTTCGCAAGCATAACAACGTTATTTATTATTTCATGTTTACAAATAGCCAACAAAGTTAAATTTAAGCACAAAAAAATTAAATATAACATGTAAGAATAAAGCATAAAAAATAACTATAAAGAAAATAAAATCCTTACAGTACTTCGATGCTATTCCTGTTGTTGGAAAACCTCCAAGCGGAATTTGAACTCCCATTTATTGAATCAAAAAGCAAATAAATTGCAAAAACATAACTAGTTCTTCTCAAAAACAAAAGAACTCTAAAACTAAGATAAACTAACTAAGAAAAGCTAAAAACTAAGAAAAAACTAAGAAAAGCTTAAAAACTAAGAAATGAGAGAAAGAAAGAGAAGAGAAGATGTGTTTTGAGTCTTTAATTTACATTTTTAAGAAAAAATACCAGAAAAACAATAAAAATACCCGTGATTCCGAAAATACATATATATATAAATATATGATAAAATCATATAAATATATTTTTTTAATCAATTAATGTGCATAAAGTCATGGTAATTTTAGTGCTTTTTGAGCACTCTTCACAATCCCCAACCAGCTTCTTGCTAGTCCCTTAGCAAGAGAAGCGATAAAAATTATTTTCATGCATAAATCAAACTCATTAAGAAATAATTTCAAGATATATGCTTCTTACAAATGAAGAAAGTGCAATGACTTTTTAGGGAATTACTTCCTATATCTTTCTTTTGTAATTCACCTCTACTCACAACTTTGTAGGCAATGTGGGTCATAGTATGTAGATTATACTATATATTCTTTAACTCTCTATTTTTCTTTTTCTTTTTTTTTTTGAAGATTTTTTGCAATATATATTTTTTAGAGAGTCAACCCATGTACAAATTGTACATTTTTTTGGATTTTGGTGAGTGGTTAATTTTGTGGCTCTTTTGTTTGATCTTGGTTTAGGTAACCCGAGATATGTCTCTTTTTTTTGTAACAGTCATGCATGAATGAGATATAAGCATATACTATCAATTTCTACTCAAATCATTTAATCTAAGCAAAAATAATAATAATAAAATATATGATACTCTATTAAGATAAGAAAAAAATTCATACATTCAATGCTAGAGATCATCTAAAAAATTGAAGGAATAAGAAATGTGTTTGGAGTAGAAAAAATATATATTTCACTCTGAATAAAGAAAATTAGGCTCAAATTATATCTCACAAAGGTAGCATCCACTAAAAAAAAATTCAAAAACATCGATTTTGGATTTAATATAATTTACACATCTTATCAAGAAATACTAGTTATGACAAAAACTAACTAATTATCAAAAATAATTACAAAATATTTCATGATATTTTGTAATTATTAATCTAAGAGTACAAAAGACTTAACTATTTACTTAAATTTGATTTAAAGAAATGATAAATTTTTGTGAGAAAATTTTATTTGTTTTATATTTATTTTTTGTAAATTTCAAAAATTCCTAAATCACACAAAACAAAAATAAAACCAAACACAAAAAATGAAAATGTGAACATAAAAAAGAAAAAATTATTATTATTATTATTTTATTATTTTTTATTTTTTTTATTTTTAAATTGTTAAATCTTGTTTTTTTTCCTTCTAATTAAGCAGGGTAACTTTTCACCACCCCCAACCAAGAACTTACATTTTCCTCAATGTAACAACTATAAATTAAAGATAAAGAGAAAAAAAGAAGAAAGATTGCCTATTTCCTAAGAATGTACAAGTAGTAATGGAGAAATGCAGGTGCATCTATCATATTCATCATTAAAGTGTATACAGACAGATCGATGTGAACTTCTAACATCTTAACAAATATTTTTAGTTTTAACAATTTAAAAATTATTCACATATAATTAAACTAAAATAAACAATAAAATTAAATAAATAAAAAAAATAACAGAAAATTACCTAAAATGATGGGCTGCCTCCCATCTAACGCTTAGTTTAACGTCTTAGCAAGACGTAAATTTATGGTGCTAAGGGTTACGTAGCCAAATGCAATCCATTTCAGCAATGTTGTTTGGTTCTTCTAAATAAGGCTTCACACAATGCCCATTCCACTCTTTGTCCCAAGACTTCTCCTATAGCATAATTAGAAGCGTCACACATTATTTCAAAAGGTAAAGACCAGTTTGGTGCCATAATAACAGGGGTAGATGTTAGTTTCTATTTCAAGGTATTAAAGGCAATAAGGCAGTCATTGTTGAAATTAAAATAAACATCTTTTGATAGCAAGTTACATAAGGGATGACTTATTTTAGAGAAATCTTTAATAAATCATCTGTAAAATCCGGCATGTCCTAAGAAGCTTCTTATCCCCTTCACAGATGTAGAGGGAGGAAGTTTGGATATCAATTCAACTTTTGCCTTATCAACTTCAATACCCTTGTTTGAAATTATATGTCCTAAAACTATCCCTTGTTGAACCATAAAATGACTTTTCTCCCAACTAAGGGTGAGATTGCATTCAATGCATCTTTCTAAAACCAAAGTCAATTTATGTAAGCAATCATCAAATGAGTTCCCAAAGACATAATCTCAATGAATTTTTCCACCATGTCCGAGAAAATAGATATCATACATCTCTCGAAAGTGGTAGGGGCATTGCATAACCCAAATGGCATTCTTCGAAAAGCCAATGTCCCAAAAGCACATGTTAATGTGGTCTTTTCCTGATCTTCTGGTGCTTTGGGTACTTGATAATATATACACGATCCATCTAAAAAATAGTAATCAATGAATGGAAGAGGAAAGTGATCCTTTTTAGTATATATATTTAGTTTCCTAAAATCTATACACATTCTCCATCCAGTGATTATTCTAGTGGGCACTAATTCACCTTTTTCATTTTTAACAACAGTTATCCCAGATTTCTTAGGTACCACATGTACTGGACTAACCCATTTACTATCCACAATAGGATAGATAAGTCCTTCTGCTAACATTTAAGAATTTCTTTCTTAACTACCTCTTGCATATTTGGGTTTAGTCTTCTTTGGGCCTCTCGTACATGTTTAGCACTATCCTCTAAGTTGATCTTGTGCATACACATTGTAGGACTAATGCCTCTTATATCCTCGATACTCCAACCTATAGATTTCTTAAACTATTTAAGCACTTTGATAAGTTCCTTTTCTTGGGTTTTGGTCAAGGTTGAAGAAATTATCACTGGATAAGTTTCTCCTTCTCCCAAAAGCACATATTTTAAGTGCTCAGGTAAGTCTTTGAGTTCAAGTTCAGGTGGATTGGCCTCTTTACTAGATGAAGAACTAGGTAGATTTAAAAGCGTACTAGATTTTTTCATTACTTCATCATTGTCTAGTCGTTCAAGGTATCCCTTAATTTCCTCATCTAAATCTTCTTCGACCTTTTCAAGTGTAAGAACAGTTTCAAGCTTGTCTTCTATTCTGGTTTGGAAAAAGGTGTTTTGGAAAAGATTATCCAAAGGGTCAACATCAAATATTTCATCGATGGTAGAAATATAAGGAAAAAGTGAAGAATCAAAAACTTTAAAATGAACAGTCTCTCCTAAGACTGTAATTGTCAAATTTCCATCTTGGACATTAATAATAGTTTTAGTAGTTGCCATAAATGGTCTACCAAGAAATATTGTGTGCTCTCTGTCCAATGCTGGATTTTCTTGCATATCTAGAACCACAAAGTCAATAGGTATTATCAGTTTGTCTACTTGTACCAACACATCCCCAACTATTCCCTTTGGATACTTAAGAGATCTATCTGCAAGTTGAAGGGACATAGTTATGGGTTTTAAATCTCCTAGATTGAGCTGTAAGAATATAGAGTAGGGAATCAAATTTATACTAGCACCTAAATCAAGCATTTCTTTAGCAACATTCCTATCCCCCATAGTTATGTTTATAATAAAACTTCCAGGATCTTTCAACTTAGAGGGTAGTTTGTGCTGAAGTACAGCGCTAGAAATTTCTAATACTACTACTCGTTCATTCAGTTCATACCTCATTTTCTTAGTGTTCAACTCTTTGAAAAACTTAGCATATGAGGGCATGAACGGTAAGTCAAACAAAAATTAAGATAAAAAAACTAAGTTACTATTTGCGCTATAATTTTTATTTATTTATTTTTTAATTTAAAAGTTTTAAAATATTTTTTTTATTCACGAACGATAAGTTTATTTTACTATTCACACTATAATTTTTATTTTATTTTTTTTATCTTAAAATTTTTAATATTTTATTTTTTTACTATTCATGAATGGTAAGTTTTATTTATTTATTTATTTCTTCAAATTTCAAATTACAAAATTATTTTACTATTAACGCTATAATTATTATTAATTTTTTTATTTATTATGATATTTGAAATTTTGAAATTTTTTATTATTATTATTATTTTTTTTATTTCTTATGAAATTTGAAATTTGATTATATTATTTTTTTTATTAGCTATTTTTTTAAATAAAAAAATCACAATTATTTATAACACAAGATGTTTTTAAAATTTTGATAAATATTTTAAAAAGGCTATTCATTCCTTGCCAACAGCGTCAAAAACTTAGTGAACGAAAACCGGTATCGTTGATTCTGCCAATACTTTGGTTTTATATTTATAAAACTCTCACAAGTGCACGAATTATTTCGTAGAAAATGATAAGTATACTCCCAAGGTCAATCTAAGGAATGAATATATGTGGTTTTTAATTTATTATTCAAACTTTTAAAAACGAAATTAAATCCTAAACATCCTGTCACAATAGTTTGGTTTTTGTGTTTCTAATCTAATAACATAAAAATAAACATAGATACAGATTCAATAAAAAATTATGAAAATTTTATCATTTCTAATAGTGGAGTATTTATTGATATAATAACTAAGTTAATTATGCTTGCTCATATTATCTAAGTTATTAAATATATATATTGATATTTATTAATTCTCTTTTTTTTATATGAATACCACCTTTGGTGGGGTTAGATATTCTTTGTTAACTAAACAAATCAATTAACACCTATGGGTGGGGTTGATAACTAATTTGGTTAATTAAATTAATTTCTTTTTCTAAGAGATTGAAAATGAACCATTTAAATGCTACCTTTGGTAGGGTTAGACAGTTTAAACTTTATTCAAGGTGTCCAAATTAAACCAAAGAATTTAATTATCCAAGTACTAACTTCCAAGCTTTAAAACCACTACGGAAACCATGTTGTCAATACATTTTCACATAATAATTCTTATAAAAACTTTTGAAATAGAGCTTCACTCTAACTACCGAGCGATTGTACCAACAAATAAAAGAACACTACTCTAAATTAGACCGGATAACTAAACCTTAAAATCTAATTTTTAGATTTAAGTTTGTAATGAAAAATAATATATTTCTCTCTAACATTCTTAATATAAAATCTTGAATAAAAATAAAATCAATTCATTTTAGAGATGTTTACCTATTTAATATTTCGCAAGCATAACAACGTTATTTATTATATCATGTTTACAAATAGCAAGTTAAGTTTAATCACAGACAAATTAAATATAACATTTAAGAATAAAGCATAAAAATAACTGTAAAGAAAATAAAATCCTTACAGTATTTCGATGCTATTCCCGTTGGTGGAAAACCTCCAAACGGAATTTGCACTCCCATTTATTGAATAAAAAAGCAAATAAATTGCAAAAACATAACTAGTTCTTCTCAAAAAGAAAGAACTCTAAAACTAAGAGAAACTAACTAAGAAAAACTAAAAACTAAGAAAAGCTTAAAAACTAAGAAATGAGAGAATGAAAGAGAAGAAAATATGTGTTTTGAGGTGTGTTTAGTTATGAAGAGAATGGGGGTATTTATAGGTGAGGATGGGTAGAAAAAGTGGGTGAAAAAAGGATAAAAAATGGTGGAAACGCGGAGTAGTGATTGATGATGTCAACATGACGTGGGGCGGCGGTGTGCGCGGACTAGGCACAGATGGGCAGCGGCGCACGTAGATGGGGCGCAGCTGGGCGCAAGAGTGTGCGGAAGGGAGCAAGGGCACTTGCGGGACTGGGCACTGGCGACGACTGTGTGCACGATATCCTCCTTTTTGACATTTTTGACATTTTTTACATTTTTGACCCTTTTTGTCCATATTTTCCATATTTGTTGACTTTTCTTCATTTATTTTTGAATATATTTGTGATGTATTGTCTTCAGTATTTCTTTTTGAGTCTTTAAGTTACATTTTTAAGCAAAAATACCTGAAAAATAATAAGAATACCTGTGATTCCGAAAAGACAAATATATATTAATATATGATAAAATCATATAAATATATATTTTTTTAATCCATTAATGTGCATAAAATAAAGGTAATTTTAGTGCTTTTTGAGCACTCATCAACAGGTTGAAGAACTAGTTATTATGGATCATTTGTTGTATATGTAGGAACAAATGTTGATTGAAGAACTTCTTGTGTTATAATTTAGAGGTATTGCTTATATTCATATAATCTGAATGTTGGTATGCTCATATATAGTAGATGCTTATAATATTCATAGGTATTGTCCAATGCTTGCAAGGACCCTTCGTCTGTATCTCTGTTATGCGTAATTGATATGGGTATTACTAAATAATAATGTTGTTGCTGTTATTGATATGAGTAGTACTAAATAATAATGTTGTTGTTGTTATTGATATAGGTATTTTCCAATGCTTACAAGAACCCTTCGTCTGGATCTCTGTTATGCGTAATTGATATGGATAGTACTAAATAATAATGTTGCTACTGTTATTGATATGGGTAGTACTAAATAATAATGTTAATGTTGTTATTGATATGGGTATTACTGATTTTGTTGAATTGTATCTCAATTTGTTTTTGTTTTATATTGAGTATCATAAATTTACTTAGATGCTATATAAGAATTCCATGATTATTACTCTTTAACAGGTTGAAGAACTACTTATTATGGACCATTTGTTGTATATGCAGGAACATATGTAGATTGAAGAACTTATTGTGTTAATTTGAGGTATTGCTTATATTCATATAATCTGGATGTTGATATGTTCATATATAGTAGATGTTTATATTCACAGGTACTATCCCACGGTGTCATTTATTATAGAAATTTTTATGACATTATAATCATGATGTAATCTATATATTATGAATAAATAAGTAGTGAGGACTCTTATGTTCTGGATGTTCTATATGTGGGATTATATTCATGGAAACTGGATGTTGGTATGCTTATACTAGATGCTGTTTTTTTATGATGAGGAAATTAATGCATCCTACCAAGGACAAAGATTTTGAAGAATAACATTATTACAATGGGACTTACTCTTTTTCAGATTGATTTAGATTATAGACTATGATTAGTTAGCAGCCTTAAAGTTTTTTCTTGTATTTTTTTAATATTTTTGGAACTCTTTAATTAGTTAGTTTTTATTATATGTGTTTTATTGTATCATTTTATTAAACTCTTAATGTAATATCTCTTTTAAATTTAACATAATTAATCTTAATTTTTTAATTTATATTTGAAAATTGAGTGTAATAATAATTATCATTTTGATTATCTATGGTGTCAGTTATACAGCAAAATTGTGACCATAGGTGAGACTTATGGCATCAGTTATAGAAAAATTGTGGCCATATGTGAGACCTATGGCCTCGGTTGTTGAAAAATTGAGGCTATAGGTAATGAATTTTGGTCTCTCTCATTTAGGACTCGGTTCTTATAACCAAGCCCATAGATCTATAGTCACGTTTAAAAACTGAGGCCATAAGCACATATTTTAGTAGTGATATCTTTTTTTAGTAGATTTTTAATAGCCCTTCATTTAACCCTTATAGTGTATATATATATATAGTGATAACCTAATAGTATTAGGGTTAAATCATTTTTAGACATAATTATCCAAAGCCAATTAAAAGCTTTAATAATATAAAAATTTGTTTTTATGACATATTCTAAAAACATTGAAACACATTTAAGAAAAGGCTAATTAGTAGCTTCATAAATTGACTTGTGTTTAGATAAATATTTTATCAAAAAAAAAAAAAAAAGAATTCAAGTATTGTGAACGTTAATGAATCAATGAGTGCAATCTTATGTGTGATAATTATAAAAGATATACCTAAAGTACGACTATCTAAAATTTTGACATTTCTTCGACTTTGCTTAATAGACTTGAACCGACTTTAAACTTTAAGTCGTTTCATTTAAAGTCGGTTTTTAACGGACTTTAATGCCCCATTTTGTAGTAGTGAAAGCTTAAGAATAAGTTTACATGTAAATGTTTTATCCACAAAAATAGCCAATACTTATTTTCCTTATAATAACCAAGGGCGTGTCACCAGAAAACCAAAAAAAGACCACATTCACATGTCCTTATAGAACTTTTTCATTTAGGAGAATTTTGTTTGGATTATGCAATGCACCTTAGACATTTTAATGCTACGTGATGGCTATTTTTTCAAACATGGTGGAGAAGCATTTAGAAATAGTCATGGACAATTTTAAGATCTTTGGAAACACACTTGATGAATGTCTACACTATCTTGAAGCATCCAAAAATCTTCATGGATGATTTTTCGGTCTTTGGAAACACATTTGATGAATGTCTACACTATGTATTCTTAGTGCTATAAACATGTGAAGAAACATATTTGATTTTAAATTGGAAGAAGTGTTATTTTATGGTATATGAAGATATAATCTTGAGCCACAAAATTTCAGCTAATGAGATGGATAAAGTAAAGATAGAATTGAATGAGAACTATCACCACCTGCCAATGTATGAAGAGTAAGGAGTTTTCTCTTAGACATGTAGCCTTATACCGTATATTCATAAAAGATTTTTCCCAAATCTCCAAACGCTTGTGCAATCTTTTAGGAAAAGACATGCCTTTCAATTTGATGAAAAATGTTTAACGGCATTCCAAGTGCTTAAAGAGAAACTAGTGTTAACACCAGTTATAGTCATACGAGATTGGAGTAGTCCCTTTGAGTTGATGTGTATGCAAGTGATTTTGCTATTGGATCTGCTCTTGGACAGAGAAGAGACAAAATGTTCCATGCTATATATTATGCAAGTAAGGCACTAAATAAGGCTAAAATGAATTATACTACTACAGAAAAGAGCTCTTTTCCACTATGTATGCCTTTGAGATAGTTGGAACAAAATGACTGTCTATATGAACCATTCTGTAATAAAGTACTTCATGACAAAGAAGGATGCCAAACCAAGATTGATAAGATGGATTCTCCTTTTACAATAATTTGACTTTGAAATCTGTGATAAAAAGGAGCAGAAAATTAGGAAAAAAGGCCATCTATCTATATTGGAAAAAGGAAGCAAAAATGGATGACAATATGATGATTGGGGATTCATTTCCTTATGAGCAACTCTTTTCAGTAACTCAAATAAAAATCCCATGGTATACAGACATTACAAATTGCTTAGCTGCTAATATTCTTCCATTAGACCTCACATGTAAATAAAAGAGGATATTCTTCCATTAGACCTCACATGGAAATAAAAGAAGAAATTCTTCCATGAAATTTACCTCTATAAATAATGCGATAATGGTATTTTGAGTGTCCCTTATGATGAAGTTGAAAGTTTTCTTTACCAATGCCATAGCTCAAACTATGAAGGTCACTTTAGGAGTACCAAAATAGCAATTAAGGTACTTCAATTTGGTTATTTTTGGCCCACACTATTTAAAGATGCTTACATTTATATAAAGACATGTGACAGATGCCAAAGGATAGGTCATATTTCAAAAAGAGATAAGATGCACCTAAATAGTATACTTCACATGGAACTGTTTGATGTTTGGGGCATTCATTTCATCGGACCATTCCCTTTATCCTTTGGAAACCAATATATACTTATAGGAGTGGATTATGTGTCAAAGTGGGTAGAAGCCATAGGTAGCACTAAATGTGATGCCAATGTTGTCCTAAAATATCTAAAGAAAAACATTTTCCCTAGGTTTTAAACTCTTAGGATCATTATTAGTGATGGTAGTCGCTATTGTAATAAAGCCATTAAGTCCTTATTGCCTAAGCATGTGATTAAGCATAAAGTGTCTACCATTTACCATCCCCAAACAAGTGGGCAAGTAGAGGTTTCCAATAGAGAAGTGAAAAGAATTGTGGAGAAAACTGTGAACGTCTCTAAAAAGGACTCGTCATCTAATTTCGATGATGCTTTATGAGCGTACAAAACTGCATTTAAAACACCAATTGGTACCACCCTATATAGTCTAGTTTATGAAAAGGCATGTCACTTACATCTAAAATTGGAACACAAAGCATATTAGGCATTGAAATAGTTGAATAAGTATATAGATGTAGCTAGTGAGAAAAGAATGTTGTAAATAAATGAATTAGATGAACTATGATGGAATGCTTATGAGAATGCCAAACTTTACAAAGAAAAGAAAAAAATATTGCATGATAAGAGAATTATGCACTGTAAATTTGAACCAGTATTACTGTACAACTCAAGATCCAAATTGTTTCTCGAAAAACTAAAAAGTAGATGGTTAGGTCCATTCACCATCACTAAGGTAACCAACCATAGAGCCATTGATTTAGAAAACAAAAATAAGAGTGGTTCATGGTTATTGGACATAGAGTGAAGCACTATCATAGAGATCAATCATCAAATGAAACATGTGTGATAACCTTGGTAGATGCACATTAGAAGTTGATATACTCGTCTAGTCAAGGAGGTTAAATGTGATGCTAGTTGGCGCAACAAGATTGAACAATTCATCAACACATGTGGTTGATGAGTGCTCAAAAAGCACTAAAATAACCATGATTTTATGCACATTAATTGATTAAAAATATATATATTTATATGTTTTATCATATATTTATATAAATTTGTCTTTTTCGGAATCACGGGTATTTTTATTGTTTTTCAGGTATTTTGGCTTAAAAACGTAACTTAAAGACTCAAAGAGGAATACTGGAAGCAATACATCACAAATATATTAATAAATAAATGGGGAAAGGTCAACAAATATGGAAAAATTGGACAAAATGGGTCAAAAATGTCAAAAAGGAGAAAATCGCGCCACCGCGTCGTGCAGCTGCGCGCGCCCACGCCCACACCCGCGCGCGCCTGCTTCCAAATCCGCGCGTGCCTCAGCGCACTGTTACTGTTCATGCGCGTGCCCCTGCGCGCCCAGCTGCCCTTTTTGCCCCATTTTTCACGTGCAGCCGCCCCATGATGTCATGCTGATGTCATCAATGACCTCAGCATTGCACTCTACGTTTTTACATTTTTTTAACATTTTTTCACTCACTTTTTCTCTCCATCCTCACCTATAAATACCCCCTTTCACTTCACTTCTAAACACACCTCAAAATACATTCTTTTCTCTCTTTCTTTCTCTCTTTTCTTAGATTTTTAATTTTTCTTAGTTTTTAGCTTTTCTTAGTTAATTTCTCTTAGTTTTAGAGTTCTTCCCTTTTGGGAAGAACTAGTTATGTTTTGTAATTTTTTAGCTTTTTGATTCAATAAATTGGAGTGCAAATTCCGCTTAGAAGTTTTCCAGCAACGGGAATAGCGTCGAAGTTCTGTAAGGATTTTATTTTTTTTACAGTTATTTTTTATGCTTTATTCTTACATGTTATATTTAATTTGTCTGTGATTAAATTTAACTGTGTTGGCTGTTTATAAACATGATGTAATAATAACGTTGTTATGCTTGCGAAATATTGAATAGGTGAAAATCTCTAAAATGAATTGATTTTGTTTTTATTCAAGATTTTATATTAAGAATGTTAGAGAGAAATATATTATTTTTCATTACAAACTTAAACCTGAAAATTAGATTTTAAGGTTTAGTTATCCGGTCTGATTTAGAGTAGTGCTCTTTTATTTGTTGGTACAATCGCCCGATAGTTAGAGTGAAGCTCTATTTCAAAAGTTTTTATAAGAATTATTATCTGAAAATGTATTGAAAACATGTTTTCAGTAATGGTTTTAAAACTTGAAAGTTAGTACTCGGATAACTAAATTCTTAGGTTTAATTTGGACACCTTGAATAAAGTTTAAACTGTCTAACCCCACCAAAGGTGGCATTTAAACGGTTCATTTTCAATCCCTTAGAAAAAGGAATTAATTTAATTAAGCATATTAGTTATCAACCCCACCCATAGGTGTTAATTGATTTGTTTAGTTAACAAAAAATATCTAACCCCACCAAAGGTGGTATTCATACAAAAAAGGGAGAATCAATAAATATCAATTCATATCTTTAATAACCTAAATAATATGAGCAAGCATAATTAACTTAGTTATTATATCCATAAATACTCCACCATTATAAATGATAAAATTTGCATAAATGTTTATTGAATATATGTTTATTTTTATGTATCTAGATTAAAACACAAAAACTCAAAATATCGTGACAGGATGTTTAGGATTTAATTTCATTTTTAAAAGTTTGAATAATAAATTAAAAACCACATATATTCCTTCCTTAGATCGACCTTGGGAGTATACTTATCATTTTCTTCGAAATGATTCGTGCACTTGCGAGAGTTTTATAAATATAAAACCAAAGTATTGGCAAGAATCGGCGATGCCAGTTTTCGCTCATCAGTGGTATGCCAAGACTAAAGAAGTTTTCTTTCCTTTTACTTTTTCATATTTATATGTGCACATTGGGGATAGTGTGTAATTTAAGTTTGGGAGAGGGAACTTCTTTCTTTACTTTACTATTTAGTATGAATTTTCAATTTTCAATTTTTAGGATTTCTTTTATTTTAGGATATTTTTAATCATAATTTAGGTATAAATTGATAAATATATGGAAACCAAATATATACACCCTTGATATAAAATGTATAAACCCAACGATAAAAATTTGCTGTCATGACTAAGGTAAGGAATGTAACATGCTCATTAAGATACTTACATTAATCATGTGATATGCTTTCTAGTTTTGATTCGATTGATTCAAATTTTTATGCATATATTCATGATTGGTATTGGTGTTCTTATTGAGAAAAAAAATTTGGTGAGCTATACGAGTTGATGAGATCTACCATGTTTTAGAATCCATTTGATAATTGATGAACACAAAACCGACAATGCCGATCTTACAAATACTTTGGTTTTGTTATTTGTAAAACTCTCGTAAGTGCACGAATCATTTCATGAAAAATGATAAGTATACTTCCAAGGTCGATCTAAGGAAGGAATTTATGTGGCTTTTAATTTATTATTCAAAATATTAAAAACGAAATTAAATCCTAAACATCTTGTCACGATATTTTGGTTTTGTTTTCTAATCTAATAACATAAAAATAAACATATATATAAATTCAATAAGCAATAATGAAAATATTTATCATTTTTAACAATGGAATATTTAAGGATATAATAATTAAGTTAATTATGCTTGCTCATATTATTTAGGTTATTAAAGATATAAATTAATATTTATTGATTCTTTTTTTTTTATATGAATATCACTTTTGGTGGTTGTAGATATTCTTTGTTAATTAAACAAATCAATTAATTCCTATGGGTGGGGTCGATAACTAATTTGGTTAATTAAATTAATTACTTTTTCTAAGAGATTGAAAATGAATCATTTAAATGTCACCTTTGGTGGGGTTAGACATTTTAAACTTTATTCAAGGTGTCTAAATTAAACCTAAGAATTTAATTATCTGAGTACTTTCAAGTTTTAAAACCATGACTGAAAGTATGTTGTCAATACATTTTCGAATAATAGTTCTTATAAAAAACTTTTGAAATAGAACTTCACTCTAACTACCGGGCGATTGCACCAACAAATAAAAGAGCACTACTCTAAATCAGATCGGATAATTAAACCTTATAATCTAATTTTCAGATTTAAGTTTGTAATGAAAATAATATATTTCTCTCTAACATCCTTAATATAAAATCTTTAATAAAAACAAAATCAATTTATTTTATAAAAAAACGTTATACCTATTTAATATTTCGTAAGCATAACAACGTTATAATTATATAATATTTACAAACAGTCATCAATGTTAAATTTAATCACAGACAAATTAAATATAACATATAAGAATATAACATAAAAAGATAACCATAAAGAATCCATTAAAATAATACCTTAAAAGAATCCTTACAACTGTTTGATGCTAATTCTGTTGCTGAAAAACCTCCAAATGGATTTGCATCTCATATTATTGAATAAAAAAAACTAAAAATCTATACAAACATAGTTAGTTCTTCTTAAAAAGAGAAAAACTTAAAAACTAAAACTAAAAAAATGAAAACTTTCTAGAGAGAGAAATCTAGAGAGAGAGAAAGCTTAGAAAAATTATGTGTTTTACAATATGGGAAGAAGGTCCTTTAATAGGTGAAGAAAAGGCCAAAAAAGGGGGAAAATAATTCAAAATTGAATTTGGACGAGATTGGACAAGTTGGCATGCGTATGAGTCACAAAAATCTCGACAAACAGGCGGTTGGTGTGATAGACGGGTAGTTGGCACAATAGACGAGCGGATGGCGTGTGCGGAAGTTAGTGTGATGAGATGTTGCACGCAGGACTCAACGCGGATGGGATGTTTCTCGCTCTGGTGTGCATAGGACTCGATAGAAATGGGCGAATGCGTGTGGGACTTGACATGGATGGGCTACTGTGTGCGGGATTTTGACCATTTTGATATTTTTTTACCGTTTTGACCTATTTTGACCAATGTTTTTCCATCTTTTTGACTTTTCTTCATTTATTTTCCCAATATATTTATGGTGTTGTTGTTGGATGGATTCCCTCTCACCATAAATGCTGAACTCTCAAGATTTTTCACAGAATCTTGAGATCCCATCATGATCTTCTTTCGACTTCCCCCTCTCTGAACTTCTAAGAAAGCTTCTGGGATATTTGATAGTGGTTGGGATCCTAAAATTCTTCCTTGTACTTCATCAAGGTTCTTATTTAATCCAATCAGAAATTTGTATATTCTTTTCCGTTCAATTATTTGTCTATAACTGATTGCATCATTCAGACAGCTCCAATTGTGTTTCTCGCATAAGTCCATTTGCTGCCAATACCGATCAAGAGTGTTGAAGTATTGAGCCACTGTTAGTTCTTCTTGGCGGAAGTCATGAAGAAAACTTTTTACCTTGAATAATTATGATGTATTTTCATTGTTAGAATATATTTCCTTGGCAGCATCCCAATTCTCCTTTGTTGTTCCATAGAGAAGAAAGTTTTCTCCAATGTCATTTGTCATGGAATTAATGAGCCATGACCTGACCATATTATTCTTGGCATTCGAGACTTTGAATTTTTCATCCGTCTTGTTTGATTTTGTACCATTTTTGGTGAGATAATCATCTTTATCCTTTTTACATATGAACATCATTACTGAATGGGACCATTGGAGATAGTTGTTCCCATTTAGTTTGTGTCATGTAATGGGCATGAGGTTATTATCACAGTTGGAAGCCATGATTTCCTGATTGGAGGTGATTTGGGAAACGATAGGTCTTGAATCACGTTTCACGTATTTGATCATATGAGAGAATTAGGATTCAGAGATTGCTCTGATACCATCTTGTTTGTGGAAGTAAAGAATAATATTTCACTATATTAGAAAAAAGGTTACAACCTTTCTTTATATAGATGGTAATGCTCATATATTTTAAGGATATTTATCACTAATTTAATAAGGAAATTAAAACTACTTAAAACTAAAAAAATTTATCCTGAAATCATGAGATAAGAATAAACTGATTTGATAGATTTAGATCTCCTAGAAATCAACCCTTAATATTACTAACAGATTCTCAACCATAAATCTCTCTATAATTCTACACAAGTAACATCACCTTCATATCCTTCTTATAACACCCCCTTAGTGGCAATGGATTAGGGCATGAAATGGGAAAAATATATATTATAAGAAGCACGAAGTGTTTTGGCAATCATGAATCAGTATGCTTTACTAAATTACATGTAAAATGAAATATGAACTCGTAAATATTAAATGATATCTGTAGTACTTGAGCAATAGCTTGTGGCTAACTATTCATTTTCTTCTCTTATAAGTTTCTTTCCACCCCATCTCTGATATAAAGTTTGGAGTTCATTGACAATGAACTTCCTTCTGGTAATGGCAGTGAAGAGACACAGATTAGCGAAGCCCACACAAATATGGGAAGTTCTATGAATCGAAAAAGAACACTTGGCCGACTGATAGATGCTGATAATCTAAAGATGCTTGAAGAGAAGAGAGAGAAATTTTTCATTTTCTCTTTTATACTTAATAACACTAAGCCTGTTGGACACCACGTTATTCTCAGAAGTTGTAGATCAGTGTCCTATTATACCATTTCCGGTGGCATTTATCTTAACATTTATTTTGTCTGTTAACTGCAGGATCTTGTTGGCTTAGCCATCTCGATGTTGCGTTTAGGAGATTTTAGCTTAGTGTTGCTTACTTTGCTCCAGTTGTATTCATTTTCACTGGTGGATGTCTTCCTGGTTTTGTTTATTTTACCCTTTGGCATTCTTCTGTCTTTTCCTTGTGGAATCAACGCTCTGTTCAGTCATGGGCCCAGGCGTTCTGCAGGTTTTGCACGTCTCTATGCTTTGTGGAACCTTACATCATTGGTTAACATTGTAAGTCGCCATATTGTCTCTTTGAAAAATGAATTTTTGAATGATAGTGATAGTCGTGCCCATCTTTAGTTTGGACTACTTTGTAGGGCGCTCTTCCCCTTTCATTGTTGAGAAAAAGATTGAAAATCACCCGTTCTTCTGGGATTGTTCTTTAATTTTGTTTTTATTGGCAATACCTAGGATGAAAAATCTAGTTTGCATTACTATTTTATGTGCACTACTTCAATTGCTGCAATAAATTTCATCAATGATGTTCTTGTACTGTACCAGATGGTTGCTTTTATTTCTGGATATGTTCATTATAAAACTCAATCACCAAGCAAAAAGCGTCCAAATTTTCAGCCTTGGAGCATTAGCATGTGAGTATACCATCGAACCCATGGATCTTTATTCCTTCAATTACCATTTGCATGTAGTAAACCATCGAACGCATGGATCTTTATTTCTTCACAACTGTGCCAAATTTTATTGCAAAATACTCAAGTTAAACTACGTTGTGAAATAGTGTATAACTTGAGCCCATTTTAAGTGATTACTGATTATTAAATGATAATTGTGGGTGCGGGGATGAAAGTGAATGGTGGATCTTCCCAGCTGGACTAGCAGTGTGTAAAAATTTTCAATCGCAGCTTGTCAATTGGCATGTTGCAAATCTGGAGATTCAAGACCGTTCCTTGTACAGCAATGATTTTGAGCTGTTTTGGCAATCATGATGGTGCGTTAACTAGGAAGAAATATTTTATTCCACATTAACGTATATTTTGAGATTCCTTTTTTGTATGTTATTTAGAGAGTAGATAAAAGTAGAAGAGAAAGGAAAATGAAAAGTAAAATCATGATTAATTAAAGAAAATAGATGGAGAGAGGGCAGGGGCATTCCATAATTGTAACAACTTTTGAACAATGTTCACTAGATTCCCTCTCCCTCCCTAAAAAAAAAAAAATTTGTGTATATATATGCAACAGGCTAATTTCATAGGCTTTGGTTCTTTATCCTTGTAATCATGAAATTTTTTTACTTTGACATTATTTATGAAAAAGATTAAATTTTATAAATTTCTGATATAATTTAAATAATGTGGCAGATTATAATTGGATATTATATTTAGGCTATCCAATGAAAATTTTCCATGTGTTTGTGATAGTTTTAAGATGTATGGTAGTTTTGTGTTTGACCGTTGGCAGCTTTAACTTTTCCATTAAAACCATCATCTTTCTTGTGAATTGGTAGAAGTAATTCTAGAAGCCCAAATTTTCACAATAACCTCAAGGAGGCTTTAGCATAACCATATATATGCTAACATGTAGTTCACCTCTCCTGGAAGCCTGCTTTAAGTCAGATCAGAAACATCTTTGCATATTGAGGTTAAAACTTAATACACAATAGTTTTAACTGTTGGCCACCTTATCAAGTCTAAACACCGAATAAGACAAGCTTAATTATAATAAAATGGAATGTTTACTTGATAAATGGAGTTCTAACTGGATTGTAATTCTTGTTGCATGTAAAATGCGAACTGCGTTAGACACAAAAGGGTAATATTTAGTAGATATTAAATGTTTTATATTTTGTCACTGAGTAATAACTTCTAAAAGTTATGCACTTAAATTGAAAGCAAAAATGGAAAACTCACCATTCATTTTTTTCTTTGAAATGGAATGATGGGAAAATTGAAAAGGGGGGACGGATTTTGTGACAGAAAATTAATGGAAATTGAAGATGGGGTTAATGGTGAAAGATGGGGGTTGGTCTTTAATGAGGAAGATGAAATAAGGGTGCTAATGGTGAAGGAAGGTGATGTATAAATTTTAAATGTTCGCAAGTGTAAGAGTTACTAATAGATTAGGGATAAGTTTACTCCAAGGTCGAATTCTAAAAGAATTCACAGTGGTCTTAAATTTAATTTGTTCTCTTACAAAACTAATGAAACAATTACAAACACTTTAATAATGTCGGTTGATAGGACGATTGTAAATTCTAAATTGCGTAAACAAATTGAAACAAAACGGATAAATTGTTTAATTGAATTCAATTGATTGAATGAATATGGGATATTAGTTAGATATCCACTCATGGCTAGAATCTATTTAAATGATTTTTCAAAATTGATCCTAAAAGTTGAAATTATTGATTTTTTTTAACGAAAGATTGTAACTGATAGGCCTTAGAGGTGCCTTGGACATCCCAACTAGGTTGGTACCTTCGTAACACTCTTATTCATTTAACCTATTAGTTACAAGTATTATTAAAATAATTAAAAAGGGTAATACAAATCATTGCTCAACGAAGCTTTTAATTAGGGGCATCCCCCCACCATGTTACTATATAGATACTAGGTTACTTAGAGGCTATACAATCAGCTACAACTTATCCTTTTTAAAAATACGGGAACAATGAAAATCCATGCGAGCAATATTTTATAAACAGTCAACCCAAGCATAGTACCATTTTCACAACACTGATGATGATCTCGTGTGAAAAAGAGTCACCACATAAGTAAAGTCTGACTCCAACCAAAGCCTTTGCCACCAAATGGTAGAGCCATACAATACTATATGAATATCTACTGTTAGCTTTGCCTCAAAATCAAATGCAACCCCAAGTGGAATATAGAAACGACCTTTGATAAAGGATCTTGATGTCCGAAATACCCTAATAGAACCTACTAGACCAGGTGATCCAAAAGCAACACCATCGATGTTGACCTATATCCACCCGGAAGGCGACAATATCGAAATTATCTCTATGATCCGTGGTGCTCGTCATGGAATTCATATGAGGTCGTCTGTTAAAGGAGTATAATAAATCCCATAGTACACTTGTAAAATGACAACTCAAAAAAGGTGAGAAATAGTCTCTTCAGTAGACACACACAAGGAGCACTAGGAAGGGAAGGAGTAGCCTCTCCTTTTTTCCCAAACATAATAGCTTTGTGAAGCTTCTCCTTTACCCAAATATCGACTACACAAGTAAAGCATAATGCTAGAGTTCCTTATGATAGTCTTCCTAGAAAACTTTCTTAACAAGGCCTCATTTAAGAGGCCAAGATCCTACAAACTAAGACCCCATTTCTTGAGGGGGTGACAACAGTCTCTCCAAAAAATGTAAAACAATTTAAGTCTATTTTATTTCCCTAACCAAAAGAAATTGAGAATGGTTTTTGTAAGGTCATCTAAAATAGTATTTGACCATTTATATTTCTGAAAAAAATGTATAAACATGCTTTGAATAACTGATGCTTGCAAAGATTTTCTAGTTTTTAGTACTATTATCGGTTTACCTAGAAATTACACAAAAAACTTGATATGTCAAAATTAGGCATACAAATTTTGTATAATTATAAAATAGCTCGCAAGTACATGAATCACTTATATAAGATGATAAGTATACTTCTAAGGTCAATTTAAAGAGGAATCATGTGGTTTTTAAATAATTCAACAAATTCTAAAAAAGAAACCTCATCATTCTTTCACAAAGTTTGGTTTTGAAAATAGAGATTTCTAAGGACATAAAAATAAAGATAGATTCAATAAATAATTAGGAAATTAATCATTTATCATGCAATAAGGGATTTATGGGATACATGATGAGTGCTCAAAAAGCACTAAAATAACCATGATTTTATGCACATTAATTGATTAATAATATATATATTTATATGTTTTATCATATATTTATATAAATTTATCTTTTTCGGAATCACGGGTATTTTTATTGTTTTTCAGGTATTTTGGCTTAAAAACGCAACTTAAAAACTCAAAGAGGAATACTGGAAGCAATACATCACAAAGATATTAATAAATAAATGGGGAAAGGTCAACAAATACGGAAAAATTGGACAAAATGGGTCAAAAAGGACAAAAATGTCAGAAAGGAGAAAATCGCGCCGCCCCCCAGCGCCCAGCTCCGCCCCAAGCTGCGCGCGGCACTGTTCATCCACGCAGCACTGCGCGCGCGGCACTGTTCATACGCGCAGAACTGCGCGCGGTACTGTTCATGTGCAGCCGCCCCCGTCATGCTGACGTCATCAAATGACGTCAGCAATCACTAATCCGCGTTTTTACATTTTTTTAACATTTTTTTCTCTACTTTTTCCCTCCATCCTCACCTATAAATACCCCCTTCCCTTCACTTCAAAACACACCTTCAAAACCTCCAAATACATTCTTTTCTCTCTTTCTTTCTCTCTTTTCTTAGATTTTTAGTTTTTCTTATGTTTTCTTAGTTTTTAGCTTTTCTTAGTTAATTTCTCTTAGATTTAGAGTTCTTCCCTTTTTGGGAAGAACTAGTTATGTTTTTGTAATATTTTAGCTCTTTGATTCAATAAATGGGAGTGCAAATTCCGCTTGGAGTTTTTCCAGCAACGGGAATAGCGTCGAAGTTCTGTAAGGATTTTATTTTCTTTACAGTTATTTTTTATGCTTTATTCTTACATGTTATATTTAATTTATCTGTGATTAAATTTAACTGTGCTGGCTGTTTATAATCATGATGTAATAATAACGTTGTTATGCTTGCGAAATATTAAATAGGTAAAAATCTCTAAAATGAATTGATTTTATTTTTATTCATGATTTTATATTAAGAATGTTAGAGAGAAATATATTATTTTTATCCGGTCTGATTTAGAGTAGTGCTCTTTTATTTGATGGTACAATCGCCCGGTAGTTAGAGTGAAGCTCTATTTCAAAAGTTTTTATAAGAATTATTATCTGAAAATGTATTGACGACATGTTTTCAGTAGTGGTTTTAAAACTTGAAAGTTAGTACTCGGATAACTAAATTCTTAGGTTTAATTTGGACACCTTGAATAAAGTTTAAACTGTCTAACCCCACCAAAGGTGGCATTTAAATGGTTCATTTTCAATCTCTTAGAAAAATGAATTAATTTAATTAGGCAAATTAGTTATCAACCCCACCCATAGGTGTTAATTGATTTGTTTAGTTAACAAAGAATATCTAACCCCACCAAAGGTGGTATTCATACAAAAAAGGGAGAATCAATAAATATCAATTCATATCTTTAATAACCTAGATAATATGAGCAAGCATAATTAACTTAGTTATTATATCCATAAATACTCCGCCATTATAAATGATAAAATTTGCATGAATGTTTATTGAATCTATGTTTATTTCTATGTAAGTAGATTAAAAACACAAAAACCCCAAAATATCGTGACATGATGTTTAGGATTTAATTTCGTTTTTAGAAGTTTGAATAATAAATTAAAAACCACATACATTCCTTCCTTAGATCGACCTTGGGAGTATACTTATCATTTTCTTCGAAATGATTCGTGCACTTGCGAGAGTTTTATAAATATTAAAACCAAAGTATTGGCAAGAATCGGCGATGCCGGTTTTCGCTCATCAATACATTAGCTAGTTAATTATGTTTGCTTAATATTAAATAGGTTAATAAATATATGAATTAAAATTATTAAAACCCTTTTAAATAAGAAAATATCCTAAGGTAGTGATCAAATTATTTTGTTAATCAATTACCAATTAAAGTCTTTTGGCAGTGATCAGTTATTGATAGTTGACTAAATTATGCTTTATTCCTAAAGAATTAATAAACCATTTAATTGATGATTTTGGTGAGGCTATCAATTTAAACTCTCAACAATGTGTCTAATTTAGGTTTATGACTTAAGTATCTAGAAATAGCTTTTAGATTTTAAAACCAGTATGAAGATTATCTCGTCAATAGATTTTTCAATAATAATTCTTATGTAAATCTTTGAAAAAGAGTATTCCTTGAAATCAGATTTAGATAGTAAATATCTAATATCTAAGAGTATTACTCTAAATCACATTTAGATAATTAAAATCTTAAATCTAACTCTATTGTTTATTATGAAAAATACTTAGTCAACATACTTTTCTTTAACAAACTTTTGTTTAAATCTTGATGATGAAATGAAACTCAATTCATTTTATAAAAATATTTAATCTACTTTAATATTTTACAAGCATAGTAATATTACTAATATCTCATATTACTTACAACCAGACATGCATATTGATCGGACATAAATTAAATTCAATGAATACACAAGTATACGTATTGCAACGGGTAATATAATAATAATAAGAGATCATTCTCATGAAGATTATGTTATTAGAAACTAATTTTTAAAACAAAAAAAAAAACTAAAAATCAATTTTTTGTGTTTTTATATTTTAATGAAGCCAAATAAAAATAACTAAAAATAAATAACAATAATTCATTAAATCAGATTTGGTAACTAAGAAGATATATGAGAAAATATCTAGGAATACTTAATTCTCCATTTTTTTGAACATGTGAATCACTAAAATCTCTCAACATAATTATCAATCAATTACATGATCAATTGAATCTAACTTAGCATGTATTGCTCTCTCAAGTAAATTATACAATATAATTAAACTAATCACACTCTTATGTCAATTAAATTACATACTACTCATTAAGTTCATTAATTATGGATCACATACATAAGAATCATACATCTTTGCCTAGAAACTATGCATGTTATTTAATCAAGACAAACAATTAAAATATTCTCTCAAATCTATTTAATTGTCTATATAAATTAATTGTTGACCAAACAATTAATAATATAAAAATCAGATTAAATAATATAATTAAATTAAAATCATAATTGAGGTAAAATATTAGTTCATCACATATAGAAAATTGGGTTTATAAAATTCCTAGATTAATAAATTAAGTAGACATAGTTTTGTTCATAAAACTCATATTTTTCATAAAGAAAGACATAAAAGTTGATAAAGAATGGAGAAGAAGAAGAAATACAATAAATCTCTTAAATTGTAGTACTAATCTCTTCTTGAATCTCCACTAAAATTGTATCTCCTTTTTATGTTTTCTATGTTTTTCTCTATTATTCCAAAAACTAATAAAATTTATGTTAATTTTAGCTCCTTAGGGTTTATGAGAAAATTAGGGAGTTAAATATAGCTCTGGTGGAATTTGGACAGTCAAATCAGCTTCAGATCAAGGATTGAGATAAAAAAGAAAAATTAACAGTGTTAGCCAATAGGAAAGAGACATATGGCACCCCAAATTTTGTGGGCGAATTATAGAACGATGTGTGGTGGGAGGATTGGTCGCTGTTAACGCAAGTTGAGTCAACAACACATGATGCAATGTGATTCACGGTTATGAATGGTATAGCACATAGGTGGAATGAATGGACGAATTAGGTGAAGATGTGTGGCGAGTGTGTGGACCAAGTGATGAACTTGAAATGAACGCCATACAGACACGTGGCATAGCACTGTGTCAGACTTCAGATGCGGTGATCTATGTTTGGGAATTTCGTTTTGTGCAATGTTTGTGTGGTAGACGCAATCATCTTTTGTGCTTACATGGAATCCACATTGCATCTTTTGATTGGTCATGTGTTAAAAATTCATAAGAAATTCATAAAAATTCCAAAAAATATATTTTTACCCCTTTTCACTAGAAAGTTCATATTTTAATATTTTTAATAGCAAAAATACTACCTATTGAATAAAATGAGCAAGTTTGAAGTAAAAAAGTGCACTAATGACCCTATTTTCATATAGTCATCAAACCCCTAAACTTAACTCTTTGCTTGTCCTCAAGTAAAGCTAAGTCCAATTAAATAAAATGACATGAATATATTTTCACCCCTTTTCACTAAAAAGTTCATATTTTAAAATTTTTAACCGCAAAAATACTACTTATTAAATAAAACGAGCAAATATTAAGTAGAAAAACGTATTGATGACTTTACTTTTATAGAGTCATCATACCCCCGAACTTAAGTCTTTGCTTGTCCTCAAGTAAAACCAAGTCCAACTAAATAAAATGACATGAGTAGTATATTCATAAATATATATCTATTAATACATTCATATTTAGTGAAAATTATCCCTCTCAATATTGGTATAATTCTATGATGAGAAGGTTCATATATTCATCAATCAACATTCCATCAATACAAGGATATTTAAGGTTTTTGATGAATTGATTCGTGTGTGTGTTGTACATAATATCATCCAATGCACTCATGAAATAAACTTATATTAGCATGCTAATATATTCAATCTTAGAAGAAGTCTCATAAGTCTATTTTCACATCCTTCTTCACTTACATAAATATGCACTTAGTTAAAGATCAATAGGGACTTTACATGCTTGTAATGCAAGGCTTAGGTAGGGGTCGATAAATGAAGACATTTAAGTTTTTTCCATACCTTAACTTTCCTTTATTCACCATGCACTTTTTAACTGTAATTGAGCTTTAACTTGATATTTTAGTGCACACCCTATCTTATTATTCTTTTCATATTCTTTTATTCTACTTCTCTTTTTTTGTAACTTCACGACACTCCAAACTTATTTTCAATTTTATGTTCTTTTTCTTTAGAGGGATAATTGTCTTGTGCTTAGAACCTATCTCAAAATTCTCCATAACCACATTAGGCATACACATAAGAGGTATAGCCTCCAAATAGTTCACATAATAAACAATATCAATCATATATTCCACTCTTTTAAAATTAAAATAGATCCAATTGTTTCTTGGTGAGTTTACTTCATTATTCACTCCAACATGTGTAATAGTCTTAAGTGTGGGCAACTCAATAGATTCTTTTAAGTTATCCTCACAATCAGTAACATTTATCCTTAAGCATTCATTAGCATTATTAATATCAAGAGTTTAGATATTTTAAAAACTTTAAATGTTACTTGTTCATTGATGAGCAAAAACCGGCATCGTTGATTCTGCCAATACTTTGGTTTTATATTTATAAAACTCTCGCAAGTGCACAAATCATTTCGTAGAAAATGATAAGTATACTCCCAAGGTGGATCTAAGGAAGGAATATATGTGGTTTTTAATTTATTATTCAAACTTTTAAAAACGAAATTAAATCTTAAACATCCTGTCATGATAGTTTGGTTTTTTGTGTTTCTAATCTAATAACATAAAAATAAAGAAAGATACAGATTCAATAAATGTTTATGCAAATTTTATTATTTATAATAGTAGAGTATTTATGGATATAATAACTAAGTTAATTATGTTTGCTCATATTATTTAGGTTATTAAAGATATAAATTTATATTTATTGATTCTCGCTTTTTTATATGAATACCACCTTTGGTGGGGTTAGATATTCTTTGTTAACTAAACAAATCAATTAGCACCTATGAGTGGGGTTGATAACTAATTTGGTTAATTAAATAAATTCTTTTTCAAAGAGATTGAAAATGAACCATTTAAATGCCACCTTTGGTGGGGTTACACAGTTTAAACTTTATTCAAGGTGTCCAAATTAAACCTAAGAATTTAATTATCCGAGTACTAACTTTCACGTTTTAAAACCACTACTGAAAACATGTTGTCAATACATTTTCACATAATAATTCTTATAAAAACTTTTGAAATAAAGCTTCACTCTAACTACCGGGAGATTGTACCAACAAATAAAAGAGCACTACTCTAAATTAGACAGGATAACTAAACCTTAAAATCTAATTTTTAGATTTAAGTTTGTAATGAAAAATAATATATTTCTCTCTAAAATTCTTAATATAAAATCTTGAATAAAAATAAAATCAATTCATTTTAGATAATTTTACCTATTTAATATTTCGCAAACATAACAATCTTAATATTATATCCTGATTACAAATAGCCAGAAAAATTAAATTTAATCACAGACAAATTAAATATAACATTTAAGAATAAAGCATAAAAAATAACTACAAAAAAATAAAATCTTTACAATACTTCGATGCTATTCCTCTGGTGGAAAACCTCCAAACGGAATTTGCACTCCCATTTATTGAATCAAAAAGCAAATAAATTACAAAAACATAACTAGTTCTTCTCAAAAAGAGAAGAACTCTAAAACTAAGAAAAACTAACTAAGAAAAACTAAAAACTAAGAAAGAAACTAAGAAAAGTTTAAAAACTAAGAAATGAGAGAAAGAAAGTGAAGAGAAGATGTGTTTTGAGGTGTGTTTGATTGTGAAGAGAATGAGGTATTTATAGGTGATGATGGGAAGAAAAAGTGGGTCAAAAAATGATAAAAAATGGTGGAAACGTGGAGTAGTGAATGATGATGTCATTTGATGATGTCAGCATGATGTGGGGGTGGCTGCGTGCGCAGTTGGGGCGCAGACTAGGCAGCGGCGCACGCAGAATGGGCATAGGCGTGCGTAGATGGCAGCAAGCTGGGCGCAGGCGTGTGCGGAAGTAGGATCTGGCACGCACATTGCTGGGCGCGGCTAGGGTAGCTCCTGGCGTCGTGCGCACGGTGGTCGGAGCGGCGGGGATGCGTGATTTCCTCTTTTTGACCCATTTTGTCAAATTTTTCCAATTTATTGAATTTTCCTCATTTATTTTATGAATATATTTGTGATGTATTGCCTCCAGTATTCCTCTTTGAGTCTTTAAGTTACGTTTTTAAGCGAAAATACCTGAAAAACAATAAAAATACCCATGATTACGAAAAGGAAAATATATATAAATATATGATAAAACATATAAATATATATATTTTTAATCAATTAATGTGCATAAAATTATGGTTATTTTAGTGCTTTTTAAGCACTTATCACAACCCCCAACCAGCTTCTTGCTAGTCCCTTAGCAAGAGAAGCTATAAAAACTAAAAATTAAACTATCCTAAATCACTTTCGTGGATTGAAACGGTTGCATTTAGCCTATGCAACAAGCCTTTAAACCCCTAAGTTGCCCTAGTGGACGAGTTTGAGTCTCGTGAGGGTTTTCAGTATTGATACTCATAAACATTGAACTAAATGTAAAAATCAAAAGAAACAATAAAAACAATCAACTTAAAAACTAAAATTATAACAAAATCAAAAATTAACTTTTAAGAATAAAATAAAACAAAATATCACAAAAATGTCTCATACTGTTTAATCTCCTTTAAGATCATAATTAAAATCTCAAGCATAAGTTATTTTAATCTCTTTAAACAATCATGATTTATTATAATAATTAGTGAAAAAATCATCTTCATATTTCATATAAAAATGTATCAATTTAATTTCACCCAATTTTAGTGTCAAGAATCTGTATTCGCTTCGACTCTATTCCTCACTAGTTAATACTCTCAAAACACTCATACTAATTTATATGCGAAAGAGTTGATGTATAGAAATGAACTAATATGTTCACATATGTATAAAGAATAAAGGCTCAAAGTGTTATTTTAACATTGATCTCATGAAAGGAATCGAATGTATAAATTAAAAACATCATATATAAAAATTATTTTCGTGCATAAATCAAACTCATTAAGAATGAATTTCAAGATATATGCCTTTTATAATTGAAGAAAGTGCAATGACTTTTTTTTTAGAGAATTACTTCCTATATCTTTTTTTTGTAATTAGCCTATACTCACAACTTTGTAGGAAATTTGGATCATAGTATGTAGATTATACTATATATTCTTTATCTCTCTATTTTTTTTTCTGAAGATATTTCTCAATATATATTTTTTAGAGAGTCAACCCATGTACAGATTGTACATTTTTTAGGATTTTGGTGAGTGATTAATTTTGTGGCTTTTTTGTTTGATCTTGGTTTAGGTAACCCCAGATATGTCTCTTTTTTTGTAGCAGTCATGCATGAATGAGATATAAGCATATACTATCAATTTCTACTCAAATCATTTAATCTAAGCAAAAATAATAATAAAAAATATATGATACTCTATTAAGATGAGAAAAAAATCATACATTCAATACATTTACCTGTAGAGATCATCTAAAAAGTTGAAGAAATAAGAAATGTGTTTGGAGTAGAAAAAATATATATTTCACTCTGAATAAAGGAAATTAGGCTCAAATTATATCTCACAAAGGTAGTCTCCACTAAAAAAAATTCATAAACACCGATTTTGGGTTTTATATAATTTCCTCATCTTATCAAGAAATACTATTTATGACAAAAACTAACTAATTATCAAAAATAATTACAAAATATTTCATGACATGTTTTCAAAAATTAATCTAACATTACAAAAGACCTAACTATTTACTTAAATTTGATTTAAAGAAATGATAAATTTTTGTGAGAAATTGTGTTTTATTTTATTTATTTTTTTAAATTTCCAAAAATTACTAAATAACACATAAAAAACCAAACACACAAAATGAAAATGTGAACATAAAAAAGAAAAAAATTATTATTATTTTATTATTAAATTGTTAAATCTTGTTTTTTTAATTAAGCATGGTAACTTTTCACCACCCCCAATTTAGAACTTACATTGTCCTCAATGTAACAACTATAATTAAAGATAAAGAGAAAAAAGAAGAAAGATTACCTATTTCCTGAGAATTTGCAAGTAGTAATGGAGAAATGAAGGTGCATCCATCATATTCATCATTAAAGTGTATACAGACAGATCGCTGTGAACTTCTAACATCTCAACAAATATTTTTAGTTTTAACAATTTAAAAATTATTCACATATAATTAAACTAAAATAAACAATAAAATTAAGTAAATAAAATCAATAACAAAAAATTACCTAAAATGATGGGCTGCCTCCCATCTAACGCTTAGTTTAACGTCTTAGCAAGACGTAAATTTATGGTGCTGAGGGTTACTTAGCTAAATGCAATCCATTTCAACAATGTTGTTTGGTTCTTCTAAATAAGGCTTCATATGATTCCCATTGACTTTGAATGTTTTTTGTGTCTTGGAGTCCAATAGTTCTACTACTCCATGTTCAAATACCTGAACTATTTTGAATGGTCCATCCCATCTTGATCTCAACTTTCCTAGAAACAATATCAAACGAGAGTTAAATAAAAGAACTTTCATTCTAGGGTGAAGAGTCTTAGGAACTAGCCTCTTATCATGATAGCGCTTAGTACGCTCTTTGTATAATTTGGCATTCTCATAGGCTTCCTTCCTAATTTCTTCCAACTTATTAAGATGGAGTAACTGTTTTTCTCCTGCTTTATCTAAATCCATGTTTAACTCTTTAATTGCCCAGTAAGCCTTGTGTTCAAGTTCAAATGGAATGTGGCATGCTTTCCCAAAGATTAACCGATAAGGGCTCATCCCAATAGGCGTTTTGTAAGGGGTACGGTATGCCCATAAGGCATCATTTAACTTAAATGCCCAATCCTTCCTTGAAGGACGCACAGTGCATTCCAATATTCCCTTAATTTGCCTATTACTTACTTCCACTAAATCAGAAGTTTGAGGATGATATGGAATAGCTACTTTATGTGTGATTTTGTACTTTTTTAGTACTCCATCAAAAATCTTGTTACAAAAATGGCTACATCTATCACTTATTATAGCTTTAGGCATTCCGAACCTGTTGATTATTAAATCCTTCAAGAATTTAACAACAATATTAGCATCATTGGTTTTAGTGGGGATAGCTTCTACCCACTTGGATACATAATCCACAACAACCAAAATATGTTGAAAACCATTGGATGGGGGAAAAGCACCCATAAAGTCAATCCCCTATACATCAAAGAGTTCAACAACTAAATTAGATGTCAAAGGCATTTCATCTCTTTTGCTTATGTTTCCTATTATTTGACATCTATCACGTTGTGCACAAAACATATGAGCATCTTTAAAAAGAGTGGGCCAAAAGAATCCAGACTGTAATACCTTAAGGGCTGTCTTTTCACCACCAAAATGGCCCTCACAATGAAGTTCATGACAAAAAGTTAGAATTCTCTTATGTTCTTCTTCAGGTACACATCTTTGGATGACTTGATCTTGACCAATCTTGTATAAATAAGGGTCATCCTAGAAATAGTCCTTAATAGTTTTAAAAAACCTTTTCTTGCCTGATATGAAGTGTTAGGTCGCAAAACACCAGTGGCAAGATAGTTTACAATATTAGCATACCTTGGGTTCGGACCTATTGAAAATAACTGTTCATCAGGAAAGGTTTCAACTATATCTTCATTACTCTCATCTTTAAGAGAATTGAAGTCAGAAATCAACCTAGGAAAATGGTTAGCTACTAAGTTTTCACTGCCTTTCTTATCCTTGATTTCTAAGTCAAATTCTTGTAAGAGTAAGACCCACCTGATTAATCTTGGCTTGACATTTGGTTTACTTAATAGGTATCTTAAAGCAGCATGATCAGAATGCACAATCACTTTAGTTCCTACTAAATAAGTCCGAAATTTGTCTAAAGAAAACACTATAGCCAAGAATTCCTTTTCAATGATGGTATAATTCATTTGGGCATCATTGAGTGTTTTACTAGCATAGTAGATGACATGCAAACGCTTATCCACTCTTTGTCCCAAGACTGATCCTATACCATAATCAGAAGCGTCACACATTATTTCAAAAGATAAAGACCAGTTTGGTGCCAAAATAATAGGGGTAGATGTTAGTTTCTCTTTCAAGGGATGACTTATTTTAGAGAAATCTTTAATAAATCGCCTATAAAATCCTGCATGTCCTAAGAAGCTTCTTATCCCCTTCACAGATGTATGTGGAGGTAGTTTGTATATCAATTCAACTTTTGCCTTATCAACTTCAATACCCTTGTTTGAAATTATATGTCCTAAAACTATCCCTTGTTGAACCATAAAATGACTTTTCTCCCAACTAAGGGTGAGATTTCATTCAATGCATCTTTCTAAATCCAAAGTCAATTTATGTAAGTAATCATCAAATGAGTTCCCAAAGATAGAGAAATTGTCCATGAAAATCTCAATGAATTTTTCCACCATGTCCAAGAAAATAGATATCATGCATCTCTGGAAAGTGGCAGGGGCATTGCATAACCCAAATGGCATTCTTCGAAAAGCAAATGTCCCAAAAGGACATGTAAATGTGGTATTTTCCTGATCTTCTGGTGCTATGGGTACTTGATAATATCCAGACAATCCATCTAAAAAACAGTAAAATTTGTGCCCAGCTAATCTTTCCAACATTTGATCAATGAATGGAAGAGGAAAGTGATCCTTTTTAGTATATAAATTTAGTTTCCAAAAATCTATACACATTCTCCATCCAGTGATTATTCTAGTGGGCACTAATTCACTTTTGTCATTTTTAACAACTATTATCCCAGATTTCTTCGGTACCACATGCACTGGACTAACCTACTCACTATCCGCAATAGGATAGATAATTCCTTCTTCTAACAATTTAAGAATTTCTTTCTTAACAACCTCTTGCATATTTAGGTTTAGTCTTCTTTGGGCCTCTCGTACAAGTTTAGCACCATCCTCCAAGTTGATCTTGTGCATACATATTGTAGGACTAATGCCTCTTATATCCCTGATACTCCAACCTATAGATTTCTTAAACTGTTTAAGAACTTTGATTAGTTCCTTTTCTTGGGTTTTGGTCAAGGTTGAAGAAATTATCACTGGATAAGTTTCTGCTTCTCCCAAAAACACATATTTTTAGTGCTCAGGTAAGTCTTTGAGTTCAAGTTCACGTGGATTGACCTCTTTACTAGATGAAGAACTAGGTAGATTTAATAGCGTACTAGATTTTGTCATTACTTCATCATTGTCTATTCGTTCAAGGTACCCCTTAATTTCCTCATCTAAATCTTTTTTGACTTCTTCAAGTGTAAGAACAGTTTCAAGCTAGTCTTCTATTCTGGTTTGGAAAAAGGTGCTTTGGACAAGATTACAAAGGGTCAACATCGAATATTTCATCGATGGCAGAAATAGAAGGAAAAGGTGAAGAATCAAAACCTTTAAAATGAACAGTCTCTCCTAAGACTGTCATTGTCAAATTTCTATCTTGGACATCAATAATAGTTTTAGTAGTTTCCATAAATGGTCTACCAAGCAATATTGTGTGCTCTCTGTCCAATGCTGGATTTTCTTGCATATCCAGAACCACAAAGTCAACAGGTATTATCAGTTTGTCTACTTGTACCAACACATCCTCAACTATTCCCTTTGGATACTTAAGAGATCTATCTGCAAGTTGAAGGGATATAGTTGTGGGTTTTAAATCTCCTAGATTAAGTTGTAAGAATATAGAGTAGGGCATCAAATTTATACTAGCACCTAAATCAAGCATTGCTTTAGCAACCTTCCTATCCCCTATAGTTATGCTTATAATAAAACTTCTAGGGTCTTTCAACTTAGAGGGTAGTTTGTGCTAAAGTACAATGTTAGAAATTTCTGATACTACTACTCGTTCATTCAGTTCATACCTCCTTTTCTTAGTGTTCAACTCTTTGAAAAACCTAGCATATGAGGGCACATTCATGATCACTTCTAATAATGGTAAATTGATATTTACTTTAGAGAGCATATTAAAAAGCTCATAGAATTGCTTATCTTGTTTGGATTCTATTAACCGGTATGGAAAAGGTACTTGCAGCTAGTGTGGTTCTATTGTCTTTTGAATTTTGGGGATGTCAGATGACCCCCCAATGAGTTTTTCAAAAGGCTTGTTAAGTTTAACACTTGTTTCTCCTTTTTGCGAGACTAGAATATCACCTTCTTTGTTACCTGAACTACAAGGTAGATCATTAGAGATTTCAGGTAAATTGGTATTGACTACCTTACCACTTCAAAGGGTTCTTATATCCTTTGCTTGTTTTGGTTGACTGGGCAACTTTCCTGGTTCTTTCTTTTGCATTTGTTCAGCCAGTTGCCCAACTTTAGATTCAATCCTTTTAACCGAAGCTTCCATGGTGTTCAACCTTTGATTAGTAATCAATTGGTTGTCACGACTAACTTGAATAAAAGCATTCAAGATATCCTCTAAGGTTGGCTTAAAAGATTGGCTTGGTGGGTAAGGGTTGTTGTTATCCGACCTTAGTGTTGGACATTGGGTGTAGGTTGGGTAATTGTTTTGTTTCCAATGATGGTTAAGGTGGTTATAGGTGTTTGGATGATACCTTTGAAAGGATTTGACTTCCTCTATGGCATCGACACTAGAATCACAAGTATTTGAACAATTATGAGTACCATGCCCAATTGAAAAATACACTTCACACACCCCTTGATTTGGCATTTGGTGGGTAGTGAGAAGTTGCACTTGTTTAGTCAATTCAGCAAGTTGGAAGGTTATCTCATTCGGAGCCAACTTCATTGACTCTTGCTCTCCTTCTAGCACTTCTTTGTTGGGAATTAGAACCCAACAGCTCATAAAGATTATAGGCTTCCTCTGCAATTTTTTCTCCCACAACACCTCCAGCAGCATTATCAACCATGTATTGACTCTGTAGTGTCAATCCATAATAAAAGAACTGGTTCTGTAGTTGCAATGGAAAGCTATGATTATGACATTGAATGAAAAGGAGTTTGAATCGTTCCCAAGCTTCATGAAAGGGCTCTTCATTCATTTGAGAAAATGTTGCTATCTTCGTCCTTAGATCAACTGTCTTTTGATGGGATTAGAACCTACCCATAAACATTTCATATACTGCCTCCCAAGTTTTTAGAGAACCCGATTGTAGAGTAATGAACCATGACCAAGCTTTATCCTTGAGGGTGTAAGGAAAACACCTCATCCTAAGTTGATCTTCATTAATTGCATGTAGTGGAAAGGTTTGGACAATAGCATAGATTGGCATTGTATAGTCTTTCATCATAATTCCTTGCAGCCTCTTGTAATTGTATGCCGAAAGTTACATTGCCAATGATTGGCATTGTATAGTCTTTCATCATTTTCTACCTATCTTCAACATCTCCCATGGTTATTTGTAGTTGAAATTGATCTGCCTCCTATTGTGTATCAACATTTAGCTCTTAAAAAATAGTAGATATCTTTAAGAAAGATTTCTAACTTGACAAAATGTATAGGCTTAAAGCAAAAAGGTGTAGGGAATTTTTTTTTTTTTTTTTTGCTAAATTTAAAGAATGGACACAATTGTTTTGAAACAAAAAAATTTATTTCATTTGAACTTTATTACACACAAAATAAAACTAAAACAAAGGAAAATACAATAATGGGTGACCTCTCATGTAGGACTAAAATTTATCGTCTTCTAGTAATACGTTGTTGAGATATTGCATAATGACAACCTCAATGTCTCCTCTTCATTGAATTTATGTTACCCTATTTGACCATCAAATTAGTCTTTGCTTTGTTTTTGCAAATGTTCAAATAACTTTTCTACTTGAACTTCCACCTTTTTGATAGAAGCTTCCACAGAGTCCATCCGTTGATTGGTTTTAGATTGGTTATCTCTACAAACTTGAATAAAAGAATTCAAGTTGTCTTCCAGGGTTGATTTATTGGGAATGCTTCTTGGAATAGGCAGGTGGAATTGCTGGCCTAGGTGATTTGAGCTTTTGAGCGAAAGGAGGGTTGTTTTGCCTCCAGGAGAAGTTCAGATGATTTCTCCACCCAGGATTATAGGTATTTGAATTGGGGTCAAACCTTGGTCTCTGTTGATATGCTCCCAATACATTAACCTGTTCAGGTCTAGCTGTTTTTTCTCCTTGATATGTACAGGCTTCAGTACCATGTCCCATGTTGCTATACAAACCATACTGTTCATTATTGGTGTTGGTTTGTGTAGTGAGAAGGGCAACTTGCTTGGTTAGTTGAACAAGTTGTTGTTGAACTTCATTGCTGGAATCGATTTCATGAACTCCAGCTTTTCTCACTCGTGAGCTTTTCTGTTGAGAATTAGCACCCAACATCTCAAAGAGGTTATACGTCTCTGAGGTAATCTTTTCTCCCATTGCTTCTCCTACAGCGTTGTCGACAATGAACTGACATTGTTGTGTGAGTCCATCGTAAAAGAATTGGTTCTGCAACTGTAGGGGAAAGTTGTGATGGGGGCATTGAGTGAGAAACATTTTGAATCTATCCCAAGCTTCATGGAATGGTTCTCCTTCCATCTGAGAGAAAGTAGCAATCTTTCCTCTCAACTCTGATGTTTTTTTGGTGGGAATAGAATTTTCCCATGAATTTATTATAAATGTTCTCCCATGTCATTAGAGAACATGGGGTAAGTGACATTAACCAAGCTTTGGCCTTATCCTTTAAGGTGTAGGGGAAACATCTCATTCGAAATTTATCCTCATTTAGAATACCGAGGGGGAAGGTTTGGACCGTAGCATAGAAGTCTCTAATGAAGGAAAGAGAATCTTCATTAGGTAGCCCATAAAAGAAAGGAAGCATAGAAAAATGAATATTTTTTAGGTCATAATTCCGAGTAACCTCACCCAGCTGGATAGCGGCAGTTGCCGTGCCAATCATCGGTCTTGCAAACTCCTTCATGGTGGTTTCCCTCACATGTTGGTTTTCTTCCATTACTTTGGGTTCCAATAAAGGATCAAGGCTTGGTTCTATGTTTGGCTCAAAAACAGGTTGATGGTTGGAATTCAGTCTTGTTGACACTTGTTTAAATTTATGAATATTATTTACATATGGTGTAAGGGGGTTTCCTAAGGATCTGCTACTACGCATAGACTATTGAAAACGTAAATTTAAAACTCCTGTCAAGAAAAATAATAACCACACAAAAATTTAGAGAAAATTTACATGGTATTTAATACAAAACACTAAACAAAACTAGTTAAACCCTAAGTCAAATTTATTTTATTATTATTGTTTTTAAGAGAAAATAATAAACTAAAGTTTTAATTTTTTTAATTTTTTTAATTTTTTAATTTTTTAATTTTTTAATTTTTTAATTTTTTATTATTATTTTGTTTTTAAATTTATTTATTTTTTTCAAAAATTTTATTATTTTATTTATTTATTTAAATAAAATAAAGTTTAAATTTTATTTATTTCATGTTTTTTTTAAAATTAATTTTTTTATTTAATTTAATTTAAAAAAAATAAAAAAATAACATAATCAATATTAACCAAGAGTGCTCGCTGGGAAGAATGGTGGTGCAAAGGCTCCTTAAAAACCATCCTCCTAGACAGAACAACGTTCCTAGGAAAGACTAGTGGCACAAAGGCTTCCAAGAACTAGTCTCCTAGATAGAACTCACTTAGATCTTTACTTTTCATGCTATTAAGTTAATTAAGTTAATAAAAATGTATTTTATATAAGTTAATCAAAATCTAAGTTAATTAAGTTTAAAAAAAAACTAAGTTGATTAAGAAAAACGAAAATTAAATTAATAAAAACCTAAGTTTAATTAAGTTAAACAAAAATTAAGATAAAAAAACCTATGTTACTATTCACGCTATAATTTTTATTTTTTTTTTATTTTTTTTTTACTATTCATGAACGGTAAGTTTATTTTTTACTATTCACACTATAATTTTTATTTATTTATTTTTTAACTTAAAATTTTTTAAAATTTTAATTTTTTTAATTTTTCTAATTAAAATAAAAAAAATCACAATCATTTACAACACAAAATGTTTTTTTTGAAATTCGATAAATAATTTAAAAACACTATTCCTTCCCCAGCAACGGCGTCAAAAACTTGATAAGCGAAAATCGACATCGCCTGTTAATAAGCGAAAACCGGCATCGCCGATTCTTGCCAATACTTTGGTTTTAATATTTATAAAACTCTCGCAAATGCACGAATCATTTCGAAGAAAATGATAAGTATACTCCAAAGGTCGATCTAAGGAAGGAATGTATGTGGTTTTTAATTTATTATTCAAACTTTTAAAAACGAAATTAAATCCTAAACATTCTGTCACGATATTTTGGGTTTTTGTGTTTTTAATCTACTTACATAAAAATAAACATAGATTCAATAAACATTTATGCAAATTTTATCATTTATAATGGCAGAGTATTTATGGATATAATAACTAAGTTAATTTTGCTTGCTCATATTATCTAGGTTATTAAAGATATGAATTGATATTTATTGATTCTCCCTTTTTTGTATGAATACCACCTTTGGTGGGGTTAGATATTCTTTGTTAACTAAACAAATCAATTAACACCTATGGGTGGGGTTGATAACTAATTTAGTTAATTAAATTAATTCCTTTTTTTAAGAGATTGAAAATGAACCATTTAAATGCCACCTTTGGTGGGGTTAGACAGTTTAAACTTTATTTAAGGTGTCCAAATTAAACCTAAGAATTTAGTTATCCGAGTACTAACTTTCAAGTTTTAAAACCACTACTGAAAACATGTTGTCGATACATTTTGAGATAATAATTCTTATAAAAACTTTTGAAATAGAGCTTCACTCTAACTATGAGGCGATTGTACCAACAAATAAAAGAGCACTACTCTAAATCAGACCGGATAACTAAACCTTAAAATCTAATTTTCAGGTTTAAGTTTGTAATGAAAAATAATAAATTTCTCTCTAGCATTCTTAATATAAAATCTTGAATAAAAACAAAATCAATTCATTTTAGAGATTTTCACCTATTTAATATTTCGCAAGCATAACAACGTTATTATTACATCATGTTTACTAAACAGCCAGCACAGTTAAATTTAATCATAGACAAATTAAATATAACATGTAAGAATAAAGCATAAAAAATAACTGTAAAGAAAATAAAATCCTTACAGAACTTCGACGCTATTCTCGTTGTTGGAAAACCTCCAAGCGGAATTTGCACTCCTATTTATTGAATAAACGGGCATCGGCGCGTGCGGAAGGGCTGTCGCTGCGCACAGGGGCGCGCGGTGAACAGTAGCAGTGTGCGCAGGTATGGGCTTGGGCGCGCGGCTGGGCAGCTTCGCGACGCGGCGGCGCGAGTTTCTCCTTTTTGACATTTTTGACCCATTTTGTCCAATTTTTCCATATTTGTTGACATTTCCTCATTTATTTATTAATATATTTGTGATGTATTGCTTCCAGTATTACTCTTTGAGTCTTGAAGTTACGTTTTTAAGCCAAAATACCTGAAAAACAATAAAAATACCCGTGATTCCGAAAAAACAAATTTATATAAATATATGATTGATGAACGAAAACCGGCATCGCCGATCTTCGCAAATACTTTGGTTTTAATATTTATAAAACTCTCGCAAGTGCACGAATCATTTCGAAGAAAATGATAAGTATACTCCCAAGGTCGATCTAAGGAAGGAATGTATGTGGTTTTTAATTTATTATTCAAACTTTTAAAAACGAAATTAAATCCTAAACATCCTGTCACGATAGTTTGGTTTTTGTGTTCCTAATCTAATAACATAAAATAAACATATATACAGATTAATTAAATATAATCTAATAACATAAAAATAAACATAGATACAAATTCAATAAATAATTATCTATAAATAAACATATATACGGATTCAATAAATATTCATGCAAATTTTTATCATTTATATTAGCGGAGTATTTACGGATATAATAACTAAATTAATTATGCTTGCTCATATTAACTAGGTTATTAAAGATATAAATTGATATTTTATTGATTCTCTCTTTTTTATATAAATACCACCTTTGGTGGGGTTAGATATTCTTTGTTAATTAAACAAATCAATTAACACCTATGGGTGGGGTTGATAACTAATATGCTTAATTAAATTAATTCCTTTTTCTAAGAGATTGAAAATGAACCATTTAAATGCCACCTTTGGTGGGGTTAGACAATTTAAACATTATTCAAGGTGTCCAAATTAAACTTAAGAATTTAATTATCCGAGTACTAACTTTCAAGTTTTAAAACCACTATTGAAAACATATTGTCAATACATTTTCACATAATAATTCTTATAAAAACTTTTGAAATAGAGTTTCACTCTAACTACCGGGCGATTGTACCAACAAATAAAAGAGCACTACTCTAAATTAGACCGGATAACTAAACCTTAAAATCTAATTTTCGGGTTTAAGTTTGTAATGAAAAATAATATATTTCTCTCTAACATTCTTAATATAAAATCTTGAATAAAAACAAAATCAATTCATTTTAGAGATTTTTACCTATTTAATATTTCGCAAGCATAACAACGTCGTTATTACATCATTTTTACTAAACAACTAGCATAGTTAAATTTAACCACAGACAAGTTGAATATAACATGTAAGAATAAAGCATAAAAATAACTGTAAAGAAAATAAAATCCTTACAGAAGTTCGACGCTATTCCCGTTGCTAGAAAACCTCCGAGCGTAATTTGCACTTCCATATATTGAATCAAAAATCTAAATTATTACAAAAACATTACAAGTTCCTCTCAAAAAGAGAAGAACTCTAAACCTAAGAGAATTGAACTAAAAACTAAGAGAAAAACTAAGAAAAGCTTAGAAACTAAGAAAGAAACTAAGAGAAACTAAAAACTAAGAAATGAGAGAAAGAAAGAAGAGAGAAGTGAGTTTTGAAGGTGTGATTTGAAGTGAAGGGAAGGGGGGTATTTATAGGTGAGGATGGAGAGAAAAAATGAGTAAAAAAATGTTAAACAAATATTAAAAAATGTAAAAACGCGTATTGGAATTGCTGATGTCATCAATGACGTCAGCATGACGTCACAGGGGCGGCTGCACGTGAAAAATGGGGCGAAAACGCGTTGGGCGCGCGGAGGGGGGCTGCTGGGGCGCTGCGCGCGCGCGCTGGGGCTGTCGCTGCGCGCAGCTCGGCGCGCGTGAACAGTGCCAGCGCGCGCGGAGTGGGGCGCTGGGGCGCGCGCGGCTGGGCGCTAGGCTGCGCGCACGGCTGGGCTGCAGCGCGCGATTTCCGTCTTTTTGACATTTTTGACATTTTTGACCTTTTCGACCCATTTCATCCGATTTTTCCATGTTTGTTGACCTTTTCTCACTTATTTATTGATATATTTGTGATGTATTGCTTCAAATATTCCTCTTTGAGTCTTTACATTGCGTTTTTAAGCCAAAATACCTGAAAAACAATAAAAATACCCGTGATTCCGAAAAAGACAAATTTATATAAATATATGATAAAACATATAAATATATGTATTTTTAATCAATTAAGGTACATAAAATCATGGTTATTTTAGTGCTTTTTGAGCACTCATCACAACCCCCAACCAGCTTCTTGCTAGTCTCTTAGCAAGAGAAGCGATAAAAGCTAAAAATTAAACTATCCTAAATCACTTTCGTGGATTGAAACGGTTGCATTTAGCCTATGCAACAAGCCGTTAAACCCCTAGGTTGCCCTAGTGGACGAGTTTGAGTCTCGTGAGGGTTTTCAGTAATGATACCCACAAACATTGAACTAAATGTAAAGATAAAAACAATCAAATCAAAAATTAAAATTACAACACAATCAAAAATTAATTTAAGAATAAAAGAACACAACATATCACAAAAATATCTCATACTTTTTAATCTCCTTTAAGATCATAATTAAAATCTCAAGCATAAGTTATTTTAATCTCTTTAAACAATCATGATTTTATTACAATAATTAGTCGAAAATCATTTTCATATTTCATTTCAAAAATGTATCAATTTAATTTTACCCAATTTCAGTGTCATGAATCAGTATTCGCTTCGACTCTATTCCTCACAAGTCAATACTCTCAAAGCACTGAATCCTATGGGTTCAAACACTCATACTAATTTATATGCGAAAGAGTTGATGTATAGAAATGAACTAATATGTTCGCATATGTATAAAGAATAAAGGCTCAAAGTGTTATTTTAACATTGATCTCATGAAAGGAATCGAATGTATAAATTATAAAGATATCATATACAAAAATTATTTTCATGCATAAATCAAACTCATTAAGAAAGAATTTCAAGATATATGCTTTTAGAAATGAAGAAATTGCAATGACTTTTTAGGGAATTACTTCCTATATCTTTCTTTTGTAATTAGCCTTTACTCACAACCTTGTAGGCAATGTGGGTCATAGTATGTAGATGATACTATTTTTTTATCTCTCTATTTTTTTTTTCTGTAGATATTTTTCAATATATGTATTTTTTTAGAGAGTCAACTCATGTACAGATTGTACATTTTTTTGGATTTTGGTGAGTGGTTAATTTTGTGTCTTTTCTGTTTGATCTTGGTTTAGGTAACCCCAGATATGTCTTTTTGTTTTTGTAGCAGTCATGCATGAATGAGATATAAGCATATACTATCAATTTCTACTCAAATCGTTTAATCTAAACAAAAAATAATAATAAAAAATATATGATACTTTATTAAGATGAAAAAAAAATTCATACATTCAATGCTAATACCTATAGAGATCATCTAAACTTTTTGAATAAATAAGAAATGTGTTTGGAGTAGAAAAAATATATATTTCACTCTGAATAAAAGAAATTAGGCTCAAATTATATCTCACAAGGGTAGTCTCCACTAAAAAAAAATTCATAAACACCGATTTTGGGTTTAATATAATTTCCACATTTTATCAAGAAATACTAGTTATGACAAAAACTAACTAATTATCAAAAATAATTACACAATATTTCATGATATGTTTTCAAAAATTAATCTAACAGTACTAAAGACTTAACTATTTACTTAAATTTGATTTAAAGAAATGATAAATTTTTGTGAGAATTTTTTTATTTTTTTTATTTTTATTGTTTTATTAAGCATGGTAACTTTTCACCACCCCCAACCTAGAACTTACATTGTCCTCAATGTAACAACTGCAAATTAAAGATAAAGAGAAAAGAGTAGAAAGATTACCTATTTCTTGAGAATGTGTAAGTAGTAATGAAGGAATGCAGGTGCATCCATCATATTCATCATTAAAGTGTGTACAGACAGATCGCTGTGAACTTCTAACATCTCAACAAATATTTTTAGTTTTAACATTTTTTTTTTAAATTATTCACATATAAGTAAACTAAAATAAACAATAAAATTAAGTAAATAAAACAAATAACAAAAAATTACCTAACATGATGGGTTGCCTCCCATCCTGCGCTTAGTTTAACGTCTTAACAAGACGTATCTTTTTGGTGCTAAGGGTTACTCAGCCAAATGCAATCCATTTCAGCAATGTTGTTTGGTTCTTCCACATAAGGCTTGACACGATGGCCATTAACTTTGAACGTTTTTTGTGTCTTGGAGTCCAATAGTTCTACCACTCCATGTTCAGATACCTGAACTATTTTGAATGGTCCATCCCATCTTGATCTTAGCTTTCCTGGAAACAATCTCAAACGAGAGTTAAATAAAAGAACTTTCATTCCAGGGTGAAAAGTTTTAGGAACTAGCCTCTTGTCATGATAGCGCTTAGTACGCTCCTTGTATAATTTGGCATTCTCATAGGCTTCATTCCTAATTTCTTCCAACTCATGAAGCTGGAGTACTCGTTTTTCACCTGCTTTATCTAAATCCATGTTTAGCTCTTTAATTGCCCAATAAGCCTTGTGTTCAAGTTCAACTGGAAGGTGGCACGCTTTCCCAAAGATTAACCGGTAAGGGCTCATCCCAATAGGTGTTTTGTAAGCGGTGCGGTATGCCCATAAGGCATCATTTAACTTAAATGCCCAATCCTTCCTTGAGGGACGCACAGTGCGTTCCAGTATTCCCTTAATTTGCCTATTACTTACTTCCACTAAACCGGAAGTTTGAGGATGATATGGAGTAGCTACCTTATGTGTGATGTTGTACTTGTTTAGTACTCCATCAAAGAGTTTGTTACAAAAATGGCTACCTCCATCACTTATTATAGCTCTAGGCGTTCCGAACCTACTGAATATGAAATCTTTCAAGAATTTCACAACAACATTAGCATCATTGGTTTTGGTGGGTATAGCTTCTACCCAATTGGACACATAATCCACAGCAACCAAAATGTATTGAAAACCATTAGATGGGGGAAAAGGACCCATAAAGTCAATCCCCCATACGTCAAAGAGTTCAACAACTAAATTAGATGTCAAAGGCATTTTATCTCTTTTACTTATGTTTCCTGTTCTTTGACATCTATCACATTGTGCACAAAACATATGAGCATCTTTAAAAAGAGTGGGCCAAAAGAATCCAGACTGTAATATCTTACGGGCTGTCTTTTCACCTCCAAAATGACCCCCACAATGAAGTTCATGACAAAAAGTCAGAATGCTCTTATGTTCTTCTTCAGGTACACATCTCCGGATGACTTGATCTTGACCAATCTTGTATAAATAAGGGTCATCCCAGAAATAGTCCTTAATAGTTTTAAAAAACCTTTTCTTCTCCTGATATGAAGTGTTAGGTCGCAAAACACCAATGGCAAGATAGTTTACAATATCAGCGTACCATGGGTTCGGACCTATGAAAAATAACTGTTCATCAGGAAAGGTTTCAACTATATCGTCATTACTCTCATCTTTAAGAGAATTAAAGTCAGAAATCAACCTAGACAAATGGTCAGCTACTAAGTTTTCACTGCCTTTTCTTATCCTTAATTTCTAGGTCAAATTCTTGTAAGAGTAAGACCCACCTGATTAACCTTGGCTTGGCATTTGGTTTACTTAATAGGTATCTTAAAGCAGCATGATCAGAATGCACAATCACTTTAGATCCTACTAAATAAGACCGAAATTTGTCTAAAGAGAATACTATAGCCAAGAATTCCTTTTCAATGGTGGTGTAATTCATCTGGGCATCATTGAGTGTTTTGCTAGCATAGTAGATAACATGTAAATGCTTATCCACTCTTTGTCCCAGGACTGCTCCTATTGCATAATCAGAAGCGTCACACATTATTTCAAAGGGTAAAGACCAGTTTGGTGCCATTATAACAGGGGTAGATGTGAGTTTATCTTTCAAGGTATTAAAGGAAGTAAGGCAGTCATTGTTGAAATCAAAATCAGCATCTTTGGATAGCAAGTTACATAATGGACGACTTATTTTAGAGAAATCTTTAATAAATCGTCTGTAGAATCCTGCATGTCCCAAGAAGCTTCTTATCCCCTTCACAGATGTAGGGGGAGGTAGTTTGGATATCAATTCAACTTTTGCTTTATCAACTTCAATACCCTTGTTTGAAATTATATGTCCTAAAACTATCCCTTGTTGAACCATAAAATGACTTTTCTCCCAACTAAGGGTTAGATTGCATTCAATGCATCTTTCTAAAACCAAAGTCAATTTATGTAAGCAATCATCAAATGAGTTCCCAAAGACAGAGAAATCGTCCATGAAAATCTCAATGAATTTTTCCACCATGTCCGAGAAAATGGATATCATGCATCTCTGGAACGTGGCAGGGGCATTGCATAACCCAAATGGCATTCTGCGAAAAGCAAATGTCCCAAAAGGACATGTAAATGTGGTCTTTTCCTGATCTTCTGGTGCTATGGGTACTTGATAATATCCAGACAGTCCATCCAAAAAATAGTAAAATTCGTGCCCAGCTAATCTTTCCAACATTTGATCAATGAATGGAAGAGGAAAGTGATCCTTTTTTGTATATAAATTTAGTTTCCTAAAATCTATACACATTCTCCATCCAGTGATTATTCTAGTGGGCACTAATTCACTTTTGTCATTCTTAACAACTGTTATCCCAGATTTCTTTGGTACCACATGCACTGGACTAACCCACTTACTATCTGCAATAGGATAGATAATCCCTTCTTCTAATAATTTAAGAATTTCCTTTTTAACTACCTCTTGCATGTTTGGGTTTAGTCTTCTTTGGGCCTCTCGTACAGGTTTAGCACCATCCTCCAAGTTGATCTTGTGCATACACATTGTTGGACTAATGCCTCTTATATCCCCTATACTCCAACCTATAGATTTCTTAAACTGTTTAAGCACTTTGATGAGTTCCTTTTCTTGTGGTTTGGTCAAGGTTGAAGAAATTATCACTGGATAAGTTTCTCCCTCTCCCAAAAACACATATTTTAAGTGCTCAGGTAAGTCTTTGAGTTCAAGTTCAGGTGGATTGGCCTCTTTAATAGATGAAGAACTGGGTAGATTTAAAAGTGTACTAGATTTTGTCATCACTTCATTATTGTCTAGTTGTTCAAGGTACCCCTTTATTTCCTCATCTAAATCTTCTTCAACCTTTTCAAGTGTAAGAAAGGTTTCAAGCTTGTCTTCTATTCTGGTTCGGAAAAAGGTGTTTTGGACAAGATTATCCAAAGGATCAACATCGAATATTTCATCGATGGCAGAAATAGAAGGGAAAGGTGAAGAATCAAAAACTTTAAAATGAACAGTCTCTCCTAAGACTGTCATTGTCAAATTTCCATCTTGGACATCAATAATAGTTTTAGTAGTTGCCATAAATGGTCTACCAAGCAATATTGTGTGCTCTCTGTCCAATGCTGGATTTTCTTGCATATCCAGAACCACAAAGTCAACAGGTATTATCAGTTTGTCTACCTGTACCAAAACATCCTCAACTATTCCCTCTGGATATTTAAGAGATCTATCTGCAAGTTGAAGGGACATAGTTGTGGGTTTTAAATCCCCTAGATTGAGTTGTAAGAATATAGAGTAGGGCATCAAATTTATACTAGCACCTAAATCAAGCATTGCTTTAGCAACCTTCCTATCCCCCATAGTTATGTTTATAATAAAACTTCCAGGGTCTTTCAACTTAGGGGGTAGTTTGTGCTGAAGTACAGCGCTAGAAATTTCTGATACTACTACTCGTTCATTCAGTTCATACCTCCTTTTCTTAGTGTTCAACTCTTTGAAAAACTTGGCATATGAGGGCACATTCATGATCACTTCTAACAATGGTAAATTGATATTCACTTTAGAGAGCATATTAAAAAGATCATTGAATTGCTTATCTTGTTTGGACTCTTTTAACCGGTGGGGAAAAGGTACTTGTATCTGGTGTGGTTCTGTTGTCTTTTGAATTTTGGGGGTGTCAGATGACCCCCCAATGAGTTTTTCAGAAGGCTTGTTAAGTTTAACACTTGTTTCTCCTTTTTGCGAGATTAGAGTATCGCCTTCTTTGTTACCTGAACTACAAGGTAGATTGTTAGAGATTTCAGGTAAACTGGTATTGACTACCTTACCACTTCGAAGGGTTCTAACATCCTTTGCTTGTTCTGGTTGACTGGGCAACTTTCCTGGTTCTTTCTTTTGCATTTGTTCAGCCAGTTGCCCAACTTTAGATTCAATTCTTTTAACCGAAGCCTCCATGGTGTTCAACCTTTGATTAGTCATCAATTTGTTGTCACGACTAACTTGGATAAAAGCATTCAAGCTATCTTCTAAGGTTGGTTTAAAAGATTGGCTTGGTGGGTAAGGGTGGTTGTTATCCGACCTTAGTGTTGGATATTGGGTGTAGGCTGGGTGATTATAGGTGTTTGGATGATACCTTTGAAAAGATTGGACTTCCTCTATGACATCGACACTAGAATCACAAGTATTTGAACAATTATGAGTACCATGCCCAATTAAACAACACACTTCACATACCTCTTGATTTGAAATTTGGTGGGAATTGAGGAATTTCACTTGTTTAGTCAATTCAGCAAGTTGCAAGGTTATCTCATTATCAGAGCTGACTTCATTGACCTTTGCTTTCCTTCTACCACCTCTTTGTTGGGAATTAGAACCCAATAGCTCATAGAGATTATAGGTTTCCTCTGCGGTCTTTTCTCCTACAGCACCTCCAGCAGCATTATCAACCATGTATTGACTCTGTAGTGTCAATCCATCATAAAAGAATTGGTTTTGTAGCTGTAAGGGAAAGCTATGATTTTGACATTGAATGAAAAGGAGTTTGAATCGTTCCCAAGCTTCATGAAAGGGCTCTTCATTCATTTGAGAAAATGTTGCTATCTTTGTTCTTAGATCAACAGTCTTTTGATGGGAATAGAACCTACCCATAAAAATTTCATAGACTGCCTCCCAAGTTTTAAGAGAACCTGACTGTAGAGTAATGAACCATGACCAAGCTTTATCTTTGAGAGTGTAAGGAAAACACCTCATCCTAAGTTGATCTTCATTAATTGCATGTAGTGGAAAGGTTTGGACAATAGCATAGAATTCTCGAATGAAATGCAAAGGGTCTTCATTAGGGATACCGTAAAAGGAAGGCAACAAAGAATAATGAATCTTTTTCAATTCATAATTCCTTGCAGCCTCTTGTAATTGGATACCGAAAGTTACATTGCCAATGATTGGCATTGTATATTCTTTCATCTTTTTCCGCCTATCTTCAGCATCTCCCATGGTTGTTTGTAGTTGAAAATGATCATCCTCCTATTGTGTATCAACATTTTGCTTTTAGTAGATATCTCTAAGAAATATTTATAACTTGATAAAACGTAAAAGCAAAAAGTGCAAGGAACCTAATTTTTTTTTTTTAAAATTTAAGCGAATGGACAGAATTTTTGAAACAAACGAATTTTATTTCATCTGAATTTTTATTACACGCAAACTAAAACAAAGGAAAATACAATAATGGGTGACCTCCCATACAGGACTAAAATTTATCGTCTTCTAGTAAGACGTTGCTTGGAGATTGCAGAATGAAAAACTCAATGTCTCCTCTTCATTGAATTCATTTAAGTATCAAATTAGTCTTTGCCTTTTTGCAAATGTTCAACTAACTGTTCAACTTGAACTTCCACCTTTTTGATAGAAGCTTCCACAGAGTCCAACCGTTGATTGGTTTTAGATTGGTTATCCCTACAAACTTGAATAAAAGAATTCAAGTTGTCCTCCAGAGTTGGTTTATTGGGAATGCTTCTTGGAATAGGTGGGTGGAATTGCTGGCCTGCCTGGTTTGAGCTTTGAGTGAAAGGAGGGTTGTTTTGCCTCCAAGTGAAATTTGGATGACTTCTCCACCCAGGATTATAGGTATTTGAATTGGGATCAAACCTGGGTCTCTGTTGATATGCTCCCAACACATTGACCTGTTCAGGTCCAGTTGTTTCTCCTTGATATGGACAGGCTTCAGTACCATGTCCCATGTTGCTATACAAACCATATTGATCATTATTGGTGTTGGTTTGTGTAGCGAGAAGGGCAACTTGCTTAGTCAGTTGAACAAGTTGTTGTTGAACTTCATTACTGGAGTCGATTTCATGAACTCCAGCTTTTCTCACTCGGGAGCTTTTCTGTTGGGAATTAGCACCCAACATCTCAAAGAGGTTATACGTCTCTGAGGCAGTCTTTTCTCCTATTGCTCCTCCTGCAGCGTTGTCGACAATGAACTGACATTGTTGTGTAAGTCCATCGTAAAAGAATTGGTTCTGCAACTGCAGGGGAAAGCTATGATGGGGATATTGAGTGAGAAACATTTTGAACCTATCCCAAGCTTCATGGAATGGTTCTCCATCCATCTGAGAGAAAGTAGCAATCTTTCCTCTCAACTCTGATGTTTTTTGATGGGAATAGAATTTTCCCATGAATTTATTGTAAATGTTACCCCATGTCATCAGAGAACCTGGGGGAAGTGACATCAACCAAGCTTTGGCCTTATCCTTTAGAGTGTAGGGAAAACATCTCATCCTAAGTTGATCCTCGTTTAGAATACCGAGGGGGAATGTTTGGACCGTAGCATAGAAATCTCTCATAAAGGAAAGAGAATCTTCATTAGGTAACCCATAAAAGGAAGGAAGCATAGAAAAATGAATATTTTTAAGGTCATAATTCCGAGCAGCCTCTCCCAACTGGATAGCGGCAGTTGCCGTGCCTATTACCGGTCTTGCAAACTCCTTCATCGTGGTTTCCCTAATATGTTGGTTTTCCTCCATTTCTTTTGGTTCTAGTAAAGGATTAAGACTTGGTTCTATGTTTGGCTCAAAAACAGGTTGATGGGTAGAATCCAGTTTTGTTGACACTTGTTTAAATTTATGAAATTTATTTACATATGGTGTAAGAGGGTTTCCTAAGGATCTCCTACCACGCATAGACTATTGTAAACGTAAATTTAAAAACTCCTGTCAACAAAATAAAAAATTTAGAAAAAATTTACATGTTATTTAATACAAAGCACTAAACAAAACTAGTTAAACCCTAAAAAAAGAAAAAAAAAATTTTATTATTTTTTATTTTTTTAATTTTTTTTTAATTTTTTTAATTTTTTTTTGTAACATAGTTAGTATTAACCAAGAGTGCTCCCAGGAAAGAATGGTGGTGCAAACGGCACCTTAAATACCATTCTCCTAGCCAGAGCAACGTTCCCAGGAAAGACTAGTGGCACAAAGGCTTCCAAGAACTAGTCTCCTAGACAGAACTCCCTTAGATTTTTACTTTTCATGTTATTTAGTTAATTAGGTATAAATTCAAGTAATGTTTTTTTTTTATGAACGGTAATTTTATTTTACTATTCACGCTATATTATTTCTTATTAACTTAAAATTTTTTGAATTTTGAATTTAAAAAAAAAATTTATTTTATTTTTTTATTTATTTATTTTTTTTACTATTCATGAACGGTAAAAAAAAATTTATTTCAAATTTTAAATTTCTAAATTATTTTACAATTAAAAAAATTATTATTTTTTTATTTTTTTATTTTTTATTTTTATTTTTATTTATTATGAATTTTGAAATTTGATTATTGTTAAAATATCACAATTATTTACAGCACAAAAATGTTTTTAAAATTTTGATAAATAATTTAAAAAACGCTATTCCTTCCCCGGCAGCGGCGCCAAAAACTTGATGAACGAAAACCGGCATCGCCGATCTTCGCAAATACTTTGGTTTTAATATTTATAAAACTCTCGCAAGTGCACGAATCATTTCGAAGAAAATGATAAGTATACTCCCAAGGTCGATCTAAGGAAGGAATGTATGTGGTTTTTAATTTATTATTCAAACTTTTAAAAACGAAATTAAATCCTAAACATCCTGTCACGATAGTTTGGTTTTTGTGTTCCTAATCTAATAACATAAAATAAACATATATACAGATTAATTAAATATAATCTAATAACATAAAAATAAACATAGATACAAATTCAATAAATAATTATCTATAAATAAACATATATACGGATTCAATAAATATTCATGCAAATTTTTATCATTTATATTAGCGGAGTATTTACGGATATAATAACTAAATTAATTATGCTTGCTCATATTAACTAGGTTATTAAAGATATAAATTGATATTTTATTGATTCACTCTTTTTTATATAAATACCACCTTTGGTGGGGTTAGATATTCTTTGTTAACTAAACAAATCAATTAACACCTATGGGTGGGGTTGATAACTAATATGCTTAATTAAATTAATTTCTTTTTCTAAGAGATTGAAAATGAACCATTTAAATGCCACCTTTGGTGGGGTTAGACAATTTAAACATTATTCAAGGTGTCCAAATTAAACTTAAGAATTTAATTATCCGAGTACTAACTTTCAAGTTTTAAAACCACTATTGAAAACATGTTGTCAATACATTTTCACATAATAATTCTTATAAAAACTTTTGAAATAGAGTTTCACTCTAACTACCGGGCGATTGTACCAACAAATAAAAGAGCACTACTCTAAATTAGACCGGATAACTAAACCTTAAAATCTAATTTTCGGGTTTAAGTTTGTAATGAAAAATAATATATTTCTCTCTAACATTCTTAATATAAAATCTTGAATAAAAACAAAATCAATTCATTTTAGAGATTTTTACCTATTTAATATTTCGCAAGCATAACAACGTCGTTATTACATCATTTTTACTAAACAGCTAGCATAGTTAAATATTTAACCACAGACAAGTTGAATATAACATGTAAGAATAAAGCATAAAAATAACTGTAAAGAAAATAAAATCCTTACAGAACTTCGACGCTATTCCCGTTGCTAGAAAACCTCCGAGCGGAATTTGCACTTCCATATATTGAATCAAAAATCTAAATTATTACAAAAACATTACAAGTTCCTCTCAAAAAGAGAAGAACTCTAAACCTAAGAGAATTGAACTAAAAACTAAGAGAAAAACTAAGAAAAGCTTAGAAACTAAGAAAGAAACTAAGAGAAACTAAAAACTAAGAAATGAGAGAAAGAAAGAAGAGAGAAGTGAGTTTTGAAGGTGTGATTTGAAGTGAAGGGAAGGGGGGTATTTATAGGTGAGGATGGAGAGAAAAAATGAGTAAAAAAATGTTAAACAAATATTAAAAAATGTAAAAACGCGTATTGGAATTGCTGATGTCATCAATGACGTCAGCATGACGTCACAGGGGCGGCTGCACGTGAAAAATGGGGCGAAAACGCGTTGGGCGCGCGGAGGGGGGCTGTTGGGGCGCTGCGCGCAGCTCGCCACGCGTGAACAGTGCCAGCGCGCGCGGGCGCGCGCGGCTGGGCGCTGAGGCACTGGGCTGCACGCACGGCTGGGCTGCGGCGCGCGATTTCCGTCTTTTTGACATTTTTGACCTTTTCGACCCATTTCGTCCGATTTTTCCATGTTTGTTGACCTTTTCTCACTTATTTATTGATATATTTGTGATGTATTGCTTCAAATATTCCTCTTTGAGTCTTTACATTGCGTTTTTAAGCCAAAATACCTGAAAAACAATAAAAATACCCGTGATTCCGAAAAAGACAAATTTATATAAATATATGATAAAACATATAAATATATGTATTTTTAATCAATTAAGGTACATAAAATCATGGTTATTTTAGTGCTTTTTGAGCACTCATCAATGATAAAACACATAAATATATATATTTTTAATCAATTAATGTGCATAAAATCATGGTTATTTTAGTGCTTTTTGAGCACTCATCACAACCCCCAACCAGCTTCTTGCTAGTCCCTTAGCAAGAGAAGCTATAAAAACTAAAAATTAAACTATCCTAAATCACTTTCGTGGATTGAAACGGTTGCATTTAGCCTATGCAACAAGCCTTTAAACCCCTAAGTTGCCCTAGTGGACGAGTTTGAGTCTCGTGAGGGTTTTCAGTAATGATACTCACAAACATTGAACTAAATGTAAAAATCAAAAGAAACAATAAAAAAATCAACTTAAAAACTAAAATTATAACAAAATCAAAAATTAATTTTTAGGAATAAAAGAAAACAACATATCACAAAAATGTCTCATACTTTTTAATCTCCTTTAAGATCAGAATTAAAATCTCAAGGATAAGTTATTTTAATTTCTTTAAACAATCATGATTTATTATAATAATTAGTCGAAAATCATTTTCATATTTCATATAAAAAATGTATCAATTTAATTTTACCCAATTTCAGTGTCATGAATCAGAATTCGCTTCGATTCTATTCCTCACAAGTCAATACTCTCAAAACACTGAATCCTATGGGTTCAAACACTCATACTAATTTATATGTGAAAGAGTTGATGTATAGAAATGAACTAATATGTTCGCATATGTATAAAGAATAAATGCTCAAAGTGTTATTTTAACATTGATCTCATGAAAGGAATCGAATGTATAAATTATAAATATATCATATATAAAAATTATTTTCATGCATAAATCAAACTCATTAAGAAAGAATTTCAAGATATATGCTTTTTACAAATGAAGAAATTGCAATGACTTTTTAGGGAATTACTTCCTATATCTTTCTTTTGTAATTAGCCTGTACTCACAACTTTGTAGGCAACGTGGGTCATAGTATATAGATGATACTATATATATATATATATATATATATTTATCTCTCTATTTTTTTCTGTAGATATTTTTCAATATATGTATTTTTTAGAGAGTCAACCTATGTACAGATTGTACATTTTTTTTTGGATTTTGGTGAGTGGTTAATTTTGTGGCTTTTCTGTTTGATCTTGGTTTAGGTAACCCCAGATATGTCTTTTTGTTTTTGTAGCAGTCATGCATAAATGAGATATAAGCATATACTATCAATTTCTACTCAAATCATTTAATCTAAGCAAAAAATAAATAATAAAAAATATATGATACTCTATTAAGATGAGAAACAAATTCATACATTCAATGCTAATACCTATAGAGATCATCTAAAAATTTGAATAAATAAGAAATGTGTTTGGAGTAGAAAAAATATATATTTCACTCTGAATAAAAGAAATTAGGCTCAAATTATATCTCACAAGGGTAGTCTCCACTAAAACAAATTCATAAACACCGATTTTGGGTTTAATATAATTTCCACATTTTATCATGAAATACTAGTTATGACAAAAACTAACTAATTATAAAAAATAATTACAAAAAATTTCATGATATGTTTTCAAAAATTAATCTAACAGTACAAAAGACTTAACTATTTACTTAAATTTGATTTAAAGAAATGATAAATTTTTGTGAGAAAATATATATATATATATATTTTATTTCAAAAATTACTAAATAACACAAAACAAAAATAAAACCAAACACAAAAAATTAAAACGTGAACATAAAAAAGAAATTTTTTTATTTTTATTTTTATTTTTTATTTTTAAATTGTTAAATCTTTTTTTTTAATTAAGAATGGTAACTTTTCACCACCCCCAACCTAGAACTTACATTGTCCTAAATGTAACAACTATAAATTAAAGATAAAGAGAAAAGAGAAGAAAAATTACCTATTTCCTGAGAATGTGTAAGTAGTAATGGAGAAATGCAGGTGCATCCATCATATTCATTTAAAGTGTATACAGACAGATCGCTGTGAACTTCTAACATCTCAACAAATATTTTTAGTTTTGAAAGTTTATAAAATATGGACCTGATTAACCTAGAGGGGGGTGAATAGGTTATTCTTAATTTTTTTATTAATTTATAACTGGATAACCTAAACAAGGCGGCCAGACATGAAATCGCGTGTAAGAATAAAGTGCAGAAATAAAATAATAACACGCGATATTTTTAGGTGAAAACAACCTAGGCCACAACCATGACCTAAGAGGAAAACCACCGGTCCACCGGACCACCTAACTTTCCACTATGAAAATCAAATGTTCAAGTACAAACTCGGTCTTATGCTACCCTCCCTAGGATATTGCCCCAATGTACTTTACTTACGAACCCCTGCTATGTTTTCACAGTTTCCAGTATTAGCGTGAGCGGTTTCCAGATCAACATTCCAATAAGCTCCCCGCCAATCAGATCGTTCACAAAAGTAACTGCAAAATAGTTAGCACAAAAACACAAGTGCCCGTGTGTGTTCTAGAACAAATTTAACAATGAATAATCCTAACTAGATGATTCAAAATATGTCATTTAAATCAAATCAAATAGAAAATTCTAGAGTAAAAAGATTAAGAGCAAATTCATTAAAAATAGCTTTTTAATATTTAATAATTAAATCAAATAATCATGATCACTCATATAATTATTAGATTTAAATATCTAAGATTCTAATTATAAAATAAGCCATATGAATATGAAAATAAAATAAAATAAATAGACTAATAAATATGAGACATTAATAAAATATTCAACTAATATAAAATTTCGATGCAGTAAAGTTCTCACCTTCAATGACCTTCAATTATATATATATATATTAACGAACTTTACTTTACTTTGCCGTAAGAACATATACTTTTTGAGCTTGTTTGAATACCTTCAATTATATATATATATATATATATATATATATATATTAATTAACTTTACTTTACCATAATAACATATACCTACTTTTTGAGCTTGTTGTTGCCACCTCTGCATATATTAATTCCTTATCTTCTTCTATGTTTGTTTCCCTTTATATTGCATGGCAATTCTTATTCAGCAACTTCAATTTTTTTTTTATTTCGGCAGCCTCTCCATTTCACTGTATTCACTTTCTATATACCCACCCAACTAACCCTAATGTATCTATATATATATATAGATAATAATAATACTTAATGATATTAGGGTTAGGGTTAATTGTGTTTTTTGGTCTTAACTTTTCAAAGCCCATTAAAAACAAAAACTTAATATTATCTTAAAATATATTATAAAAATATTTAATTAATAATTTCATAAATTAATTAAAGTTTGAATAAATATTTTAACATAAAATATAATTTCAGATTTATGAAAATGTGTGATTAAATGCATGAATGCAATCATATGTGTCATAGTTATAAAAAACATACCTGAAGTACGAATATCTGGAACTTGAATATTTGTTCGACTTTTCTTGATAAACTTGATAGCAGACCTAAAAACAAATTTACAAGTAAATATTTTGTCCACGAAAATAGCCAACACTCATAGTCCTTACAAACTCCCCCTTTGGCATTTTCGTGTGACAAAACCTCTCACTTACTACATGACACTTATAAAAATTAGATAAAAATACAATGATGTCCTAGACTCCATAATGGAACTATCCTACGGTCCGGTGAATCCATCTTCGCTACAACTTGACAAGCCTGTAAGTAACTTAAAATGACATTGACAAAGCATAGGACAACTTGGCATGAAAGCCTCATTGTACATTAGTTCAGTTTACATAAAAATAAGTGAAGTGTAAAGAATAAACATGTAGTATGCATTCATATCAATCAAGCTTAATAAAAATATGTTCTCCTATTATATGCATAACAAAATAAAAACATGGAAGTAAATATTCTCTCCCTCTTTTTGACATACGAGAAGGACAAAGCATTAGACAAAGAATTGAAGCTAAACTCCTCCTAAAGATATGTAAAATCAGAGTAATGCAAAAGTGCAATGTGCTTTAAACTTCCCCTAAGTTCTATGACTCTTTAACTTAGAAACCAATTAAAAAAGTAATAAATGATTTTTTTTTTTGCAATTTTTCATAACTAGCCACATAAGGTATTAATCTCATTTAATTTCAGACAAGCACACAAGCAATTGAGAACTCATCATTATTGAACTCCAATTTTGATTATTTATCATATAAATAAATAAGTAGAATAGAAGGAGTGCACACGCACACTTCACACATATAATGACATATTGACATTTACTTAAAATAGTATTCATGTTTAAACTCCATAAATATGTCAATTAATTCATTTATGATCTATCAAGAAAGACTCAAAAGAAAAAAAAATATCACCTATCATATAAAAATATAATCGAGTCTTCAATCTTACAAAATAAAATATATTTACTAAAAGAGGACTTAATTTTTTTTATTTTTTTTCTTATAAATGAGGTAAATGATATATATATATATATATTTTTTAACCTCTATTAGCTCTTTATTTTTGTGCATTCCAAGTACAAGATTTATAAGCAATCAGTTTTTGCATAATCTTTCCCTTTTTTTTGTTTTTTTTTGTTTTTTTTTGCACGAGCCATAAACCTAGCACGATGACTTTCACACTAGTTGTGAGGTAGCCCTCTCCGTTCATTGCGGTAGCTTCACACATCACAGTAGGTAGCCCTCTCAATACTAGGTGCCTCCATACGGTAAAATTTTAGTAAGAAAAAGTAGAACTCAACACAATTTTACAATCAAGATTAGTTAAAGTCCTAGAGTCTTTCAAGAAAATTCATAAACTTCAAGCATAACATATATGTGTGTTCGTGAGTGTGTGTAGAATTTTATGTCAACATCGATCATTACATGTATAAGAATATATATGTATGCATAAGCCAAAATTGTAGCATAATTTATACAATAAATATCAAAATGAGTTGAGTCACTAAAAATGAGATTATGTGTATAGAAGTATTAAATAAGTTGAATATTGTGTTGGCCAAACAAGGATTTTTTTTTTGTAATAAAATTTGAAATTCAATTTGAGGGAGAAATTCCCAAGGCACTTCTGAGATACTCAAATCTTTGAGTGTCTATGGCTTTAGTGAATATATCAGCTAGTTGTCTCTCACTAGGTACAAACTCAAGTGTTACTATTTTCTCTTCAACTAGTTCTCGAATAAAGTGATGCCTTATGTCAATGTGCTTAGTTCTAGAATGTTGAACTGGGTTCTTAGAAATACATATAGTACTAGAGTTATCACAATATAAGGGCATCATAGCTTGTGGTTGACCGTAGTCCTTGAGCATGTTTTTCATCCAAAGCATTTGTGTGCAAGAGATTCCTGCAGCAATGTATTCCGCTTCAACTGTAGAGAGTGAGATAGAGTTCTGCTTTTTACTGTGCCATGATACTAAGTTGTTTCCAATGTAGAAACAACCACCTGATGTGCTCTTCCTATCATCTTGGTTGCCTGCCCAGTCGACATCTGTAAAACCACTTACTTCACAAGTAGTGTCAGTAGTAAAATATAAACCATAATTACTTGTTCCTGAGATATACCTAATGATTCTCTTTACATTCTCTAAGTGTGATTCCTTAGGGTTAGCTTGATAACGGGCACACACACCAACACTAAAACATACGTCAGGTCTACTTGCAGTGAGGTAAAGTGAACTACCTATCATACTCCTATAAAGGGTTTGATCAACACTTTTACCTTCAGTGTCCTTTGTAATTTTTGTGCTGGTACCTAAAGGAGTTCATAACGGCTTGCTAGTTTCAAGACCAAACCTTTTAACAAGGTTACAAGCGTACTTGGTTTGAGAAATAAATATATTATCATGAGATTGTTTGATTTGCAAACCAAGGAAGAAAGTCATTTCACCTACCATAGACATTTCAAATTCATTTGTCATAACATGCACAAAATCATCCACTAGTGTACTAGTTATGGATCCAAAAACTATGTCATCCACATAAATTTGAGCAATAAAGATCTCGTCACTACTTCTTTTAATGAATAAAGTCTTATCAACTCCCCCTCGAATAAATCCCTTGTTCAAAAGATAGTTGGTAAGTCTCTCATACCATGCTCGTGGAGCTTGTTTCAAACCATAAAGAGCCTTTTTGAGTTTGTAAACATGATTTGGAAATTTCGGATCAACAAATCCTTTTGGTTGTTCCACGTACACCTCCTCATTCAAAAAACCATTCAAAAAGGTAGACTTAACATCCATTTGATATAATTTGAACTTCATATGACAGGAAATGGCAAGTAAAATCCTAATTGACTCTAGTCTAGCTACGGGTGCAAATGTTTCATCAAAGTCAACTCCTTCTACTTGCGTGTAGCCTTGAGCTACTAACCTAGCCTTATTTCTAACAACAATGTCATGCTCATCAGATTTATTTTTGAACACCCATTTTGTTCCAATAACATTTTTGTTTTTAGGCTTGGGTACTAATACCCACACATGATTTCTTTCAAATTGAGCTAACTCATCCTGCATGGAATTTATCCAAAATTCGTCCCTAAGGGCTTCATTCACATTTTTTGGTTCAAATTGAGAAATATAGCATAAATGGGTTACCTCACTTATTTTTCTTCTTCTTGTTACCATGCTTGCATTAGGATCTCCAATTATATTCTTAATAGGATGATTTTTTGAAGTTCGAGTTGGATTTATCATTAATGAGGTTGATGCTTCTTCTTTCTTTTCTTCTCTTTCCTCTAACTCTTCTTCTTTTATTCCAATTGTGTCACTGGTCATTGTTAATTGAGGTGTTGTGAAATTTTCTTCATTTCCAACTTCTTCACTTGTAATCTTCTTACCTCCATCATCTATAACGACATTTATGGATTCCATAACTACATTAGTTCTACAGTTGAAGACTCTATAAGCTCTACTATTTAGAGAATACCCAAGAAATATACCTTCATCACTTCTTGAATCAAACTTACCCAATTGTTCACGATCTCTAAGTATGTAGCATTTACTTCCAAAAACATGCATAAATTTCAGATTGGGTTTTTTACCTCTCCATATCTCATAGGGAGTTTGGTTTGTACCTGGGCGAAGATATACACGATTTATAATGTGACATGCAGTGTTTATAGCTTCAGCCCAAAACCTTTTGGAGACTCCCTTGGCATGCATCATTACTCTTGCCATCTCTTGAAGTATCCTATTTTTCCGTTCAACTACCCCATTTTGTTGAGGTGTGATATGAGCAGAGAATTCATAAAAGATACCATGTTCTTTACAGAAGTCAGCATACTTGGTATTTTCAAACTCTTTTCCATGGTCTGTTCTCAGTCTCTTGATGGTTACTATTTTGTCACCTGCTTCAACCTGCACTCTTGTACAATATGAGATGAAAAACTCAAAAGCATCTGACTTGTCTCTAAGAAAGTCTACCCACGTGTAGCGAGAAAAGTCATCTACTACAACTATGATATATTTCTTACCTCCAATACTTTCTGTTCTCATAGGACCCATAAGGTCAATATGTATCAATTCCAATACTCTGTTTGTATTTATACTCTTGATCTTCTTATGAGAAATCCTAGTTTGTTTACCCAATTGACATGGTCCATATACAGGTGTTTCAATTTTTGAAAGAATAGGTAAACCACGCACAGTCTCAATTTTGCTTAATCTAACCAGATCTTTAAAATTCATATGACCTAGCTTTTCATGCCACAAGATAGTTGAGTCATTGCTATCTAGGTTACATGTTACTGTGGGTGACGTATCAATACAATAACAATTGTCATGTGATCTGATTCCCTTAGTCACACATTCACCATTTTGATCTGTTACAATACAGTGATTGTTTGTAAATTGCACATTAAAATCACTATCACATATTTGACTTATGCTAATCAAGTTTGCCTTAAGTCCTTCCACATATAAAACTTGATCAAGTTTAGGGATACCCTCTATTTGAACAGAGCCTTTTCCAATAATTCTAGATGTTTTACCATCACCAAAGGTAACTGTCCCTTCATTGTATTCCTTAAAGGTTTTAAAGAAAGAACGATTCCCTGTCATGTGTCTAGAGCGTCCACTATCAAAATACCAAGCGGTATTTGATTTAACTTTAAATGCTATTTGGGCCACAAAGTAGTGCAACTCAGATTTCTTAACCCATCCTTTTTTATTTTTGGACATTTGAGTTACTGGTTTCTTATATTCCTCTTTTTGTGTAGTTCTTGTAGTAAAAACTTTACATTTTGAAATTTTTTGAGGTATTTTAGAAACATTTGTATTCGTGATAGAATCATAAGCATAAAGAAATCTACACTTAGGTCTTATATGCCCTTTCCTACCACAATGATGACAGATGGGAACAAACTGAATTTTCTTAGAATGATAAGGTGCAAAAACTACCTTCCCTGCCTGAGCAATAGTGGGTTTTACAAATTGAGTTTTGGATGATGAAGGTGTTGATTGTTCATCTATGTATCCAAGACCTCTCTTATCTCCATGTGGCTTTCCATAGTCTAAAACTTTGGTTAATTTTTCAGCACCAATGGTCAAATTCTTCATCGTTTCTTTAGCAATACTAAGTTCTTGCTTGAGATTTTTGTTTTCCTCAATGGTTTCTGCAAGTCTCAAATTCAAATCATTAATATGATCAGACAATTCCTTTTTATATTTCTCTAGGTTAGAGGAATTTGTTTTGTGAACATTGATGATATCATTAAGTTTAGTTACTTCCACAAGCAATTTATCTCTCTCTTCCCTGGCACCTAGACAATCCATGAATAGTTCCTCATAATTCGATACATTAAACTTAGACAGTAAGAGAGAAGAGTTTACTTCCTCATTTTCTTCATCTAAGCTAAGGTCGGAGTCATTGTGATGTGCATTGGCAGTTGTGGTGAAGGCACAATAATTATTGTCATCATCCTCTGAGTTACTAGCATTGTCTTGCTCACTTTCTGTGTCACTGAGTGTAGCATTAAAGGCTTTTCCAAATTTCTTTTTATTGTTAGCACAATCTGTAGAAATATGACCAAATCCCCCACAAGTAAAGCATTGAGGATTAGTGGGCTTACTTTTCTTACCATCAAGGCTAGGAGACTTGATTTCCCTTGACTTTCGGTCATTCGAACGACTGGATTGTCCCTTGTTGGAATGATTATTCTGTTGACCCTTCTTCTTCATGAACTTCTTAAATTTTCGTGCTAACAAGACTAGTGACTCATCATTCATATCATCATCACTATCAGAGATGTCCTTTTTGGAGCTTTTGAATGCCACATCCTTATTTTTCTTGGGTGGATCAAGAGAAAGCTCATAGGTTTGGATTTACCCGACAAGTTCATCAATTTTTAGTGTGTCTACATTCTTGCTTTCCTCTATCGCTGTAACTTTCATCTTATAGTCAGTTGTTAAAGAGCTTAGGAGTTTGCGCACTTGTATAGGTTGTGGAATTTTCTCACCAAGGTTAGAACAAGCATTAGTGATATCACAGAAGCGAGCATAGAATTGACCAAAAGTTTCATTGTTGCTCATTTTAATAGAATCAAACTCAGAAGTTAGCAATCTCAATTTTGTTTGTTTTACTTGGGAAGTTCCTTCATGAGCAAGAGCAAGTGCATTCCATGCATCTTTAGTAGTCTCACAGTCGGAGATGCGACGAAACTCATCCATCGACACTGCAGCGAATATTGAGCTTAGACCTTTTTGGTTTGCCCCACTAAGGGTGCATTCTTCAGTGGTCCAGTCTCTTCTTGGGTTTATGATTGTTACACCATCTTTCGTTACAGAAGGTGGTTCCCAACCATCAAGAATAGCATCCCAGAATTTTTCATCTTGTCTGAGAAAGGCTTGCATGCGAGCCTTCCAGTAAGGGTAATTAAACCCATCAAAGAGTGGGGGTCTAACAGATGACCCACCTTCTTTCATTTGGTTCATAAGTAAGTGTGTGTATCCCTAAGGATCAATCTCACTAAGTGTGTCTAGTGTCTGCTTTGATACCAATTGAAAGTTTATAAAATATGGACCTGATTAACCTAGAGGGGGGGTGAATAGGTTATTCTTAATTTTTTTATTAATTTCTAACTTGATAACCTAAACAAGGCGGCCAGACATGAAATCGCGTGTAAGAATAAAGTGCGGAAATAAAATAATAACACGCGATATTTTTAGGTGGAAACAACCTAGGCCACGACCATGACCTAAGAGGAAAACCACTGGTCCACCGGACCACCTAACTTTCCACTATGAAAATCAAATGTTCAAGTACAAACTCGGTCTTATGCTACCCTCCCTAGGATATTGCCCCAATGTACTTTACTTACGAACCCCTGCTATGTTTTCACAGTTTCTAGTATTAGCGTGAGCGGTTTCCAGATCAACGTTCCAATAAGCTCCCCGCCAATCAGATTGTTCACAAAAGTAACTGCAAAATAGTTAGCACAAAAACACAAGTGCCCGTGTGTGTTCTAGAATAAATTTAACAATGAATAATCCTAACTAGATGATTCAAAATATGTCATTTAAATCAAATCAAATAGAAAATTCTAGAGTAAAAAGATTAAGACCAAATTCATTAAAAATAGTTTTTAATATTTAATAATTAAATCAAATAATCATGATCACTCATATAATTATTAGATTTAAATATCCAAGATTCTAATCATGAAATAAGCCATATGAATATGAAAATAAAATAAAATAAATAGACTAATAAATATGAGACATTAATCAAATATTCAACTAATATAAAATTTCTATGGAGTAAAGTTCTCACCTTCAATGACCTTCAATTATATATATATATATATATATATATATATATATATATATATATTAATGAACTTTACTTTACTTTGCCGTAAGAACATATACTTTTTGAGCTTGTTTGAATACCTTCAATTATATATATATATTAATTAACTTTACTTTACCATAATAACATATACTTACTTTTTGAGCTTGTTGTTGCCGACTCTGCATATATTAATTCCTTATCTTCTTCTATGTTTGTTTCCCTTTATATTCCATGGCAATTCTTATTCAGCAACTTCAATTTTTTTTTATTTCGGCAGCCTCTCTGTTTCAGTGTATTCACTTTCTATATACCCACCCAACTAACCCTAATGTATCTATATATATATATATATAATAATACTTAATGATATTAGGGTTAGGGTTAATTGAGTTTTTTGGTCTTAACTTTTCAAAGCCCATTAAAAACAAAAACTTAATATTATCTTAAAATATATTATAAAAATATTTAATTAATAATTTCATAAATTAATTAAAGTTTGAATAAATATTTTAACATAAAATATAATTTCAGATTTATGAAAATGTGTGATTAAATGCATGAATGCAATCATATGTGTCGTAGTTATAAAAAACATACCTGAAGTACGAATATCTGGAACTTGAATATTTGTTTGACTTTTCTTGATAAACTTGATAGTAGACCTAAAAACAAATTTACAAGTAAATATTTTGTCCACGAAAATAGCCAATACTCATAGTCCTTACAAACTCTCCCTTTGGCATTTTCGTGTGACAAAACCTCTCACTTACTACATGACACTTATAAAAATTAGATAAAAATACAATGATGTCCCAGACTCCATAATGGAACTATCCTACGGTCCGGTGAATCCATCTTCGCTGCAACTTGACAAGCCTGTAAGTAACTTAAAATGACATTGAAAAATCATAGGACAACTTGGCATGAAAGCCTCATTGTACATTAGTTCAATTTACATAAAAATAAGTGAAGTGTAAAGAATAAACATGTAGTATGCATTCATATCAATCAAGCTTAATAAAAATATGTTCTCCCATTATATGCATAACAAAATAAAAACATGGAAGTAAATATTCTCTCCCCCTTTTTGACATACGAGAAGGACAAAGCATTAGACAAAGAATTGAAGCTAAACTCCTCCTAAAGATATAAAAGTGTAAAATCAGAGTAATGCAAAAGTGCAATGCGCTTTAAACTCCCCCTAAGTTCTATGACTCTCTAACTTAGAAACCAATTAAAAAAAGTAATAAATGATTTTTTTTTGCAATTTTTTACTATTCATGAACCGTAATAATTTTTTACTTCAAATTTCAAATTTCTAAATTATTTTACTATTAAAAAAAATGTTTTTTATTTATTTTATTTTTTTTATTTCTTATGGAATTGGAAATTTAATTATTAATTTTTTTATGAAAACAAAAAAAAATCACAATTATTTACAGCACAAAAATGTTTTTTAAAATTTTGATAAATAATTTAAAAACCGTTAAAATTTTGATAAATAATTTTGGTGAAGATTCAAGAGTAAATTGGTGTTACAATTCAATAGATTGATTGTATTTCTTCTTCTCCTTTCTTTATCATTTTTTATGTCTTTCTTTATGAAAAATATGAGCTTTGTGAACAAAATTATGTTTAGTTAGTTTATTAATCTAGAAGTCTTATTAACCCAATTTTCAACATGTGATAATATAATATTTTACCCCAATTATGATTTCAATTTAATTATATTATTTAATTTTATTTTTACCCTATTAATTATTTGGCTACCAATTGATCTATAGAGGCAATTAAATAGTTTTGAAAAAATTATTTAATTGTTTGTCTTGATTAAATAACTTGCATAGTTTATAAGTAAGTAGAGATGTATGATTATTATGTATGCGATCCATAATTGATGAACTTATTGAGTAGTATGCAATTTAATTGACATGAGAGTGGGGTTAGGTTAATTACTATATGGTGTATAGTTTACTTGAGAGAGGAATACATGCTAGGTTATATTCAATTAATCAAGTAATTGATTGATAATTATATTGGGAGCATTTTATTGATTCACATGTTTAGAAAATTTAGGGATTAAGTATTTACTAGATATTTTCTCATAAATATTTTTAGTTACCAAATCTTATATAATTAATTTTTGTTATTTATTTTTAGTTCTTTTAATTTTGTTTTCTAAAAACATAAAAACACACAAAAATTGATTTTTATTTTTTGTTTTAAAAATTATTTTCTAATAACATAATCTCTGTCGAAACAATATTTTGTTATCACTATATTACATGTTGTGATGCTTATAATTGCATATTCATTGAATACAATTCGAGTTCGATCAAGTTTTTGGCCCTGTTGTCGAGAATTATAAATATTAGAAATTAATTTTTTATTTTAGTTATTTTTCTTGATTTTAATTAATTAATTTTTTTAGTTATTTATTTTATTTAATTTCCTGTATTTAGTTTTTAATTTTAATTTGTTTATTTAGTTATTTATTTTTAATTTAGATATGTCCTTTAGTGCTATTAGAAAAACATTGAGTCTATTGCGTAAGTAGTGTCCATGAGAGAGAAATCTTTCCTTTAGATCCCTAAATTGAGTGTATTTTAAGATCAATAAAAAACAAGTTGTATCACAAGTGGAAGAAATAACTAAACCATTAGAAATAAACAATAATGAGCTAAATTTGATCAACTAGATTCCTTTAATGGATGATAGGGATAAAGCTAGGAGTGAATATACAATACCTACGTTGGAAGAGATGAATCCAAGTTTACAAGGCCAAACATTCAAGCTAATCAATTTGAACTAATGCCATTGATGTTTCAAATGTTACAAACAGTTACACAATTCAGTAGATTACCAACAAAAGGATCTTCATCTACATCTCAAATTGTTTATTGAAGTGAAATATTCATTCAAATTTAGTGGTGTGACCAAAGGGGAATTTAGGCTTAGATTATTTCCTTCCTCTTTTTGAGATCGTGCTCGATCTTAGCTAAAATTTTACCACCTGATTCCATTATAACTTCGAATGATTTTGTAGAGAAATTCTTGATGAAATACTTCCCACCAAGAAATAATGCCAAGCTTAGGAATGAAATTACTTCCTATCAACAATAGGAAGGAAAATCTTTATATGAAGCATGAGAAAGATTAAAAGAATTGCTAAGGAAGTGTCTTCACCATGGTATCCCCATTGGATCCAAATGGAGACTTTCTACAATGGTCTTAATGCTCAAACAAGAACCATTGTTAATGCATCTACTAATGGAGCTTTGCTAGCCAAATTATATAATTAAGCTTATGATTTACTTGAGAAAATGGCTAGAATAATTATCAATGGCCAATGGATAGAATGATTGCCACAAGAAGAGTAGTCGGAGTATATGAATTAATTGATATCACAACAATTACAACTCAAGTATCATCTTTGGTAAATCTTTTAAAGGCTCAAAACTCTCTAGCAAGTATAAAATAGGTCTTAGACTTAGGGATTTCTCATCTATTTTTTAGGGGAGCCTATTTGTTTGATAATTGTCCAAATAATCTAGAATCAAGATTCTATGTGGGTAATATGAATAGAAATGATAATCTATACTCGAACACATATAAACCAGGATGAAGACAACATCCAATTTTCTTAGAGTAATAACAATAATAAAGGTGGTAATCAATTTAATCGTTAATCATTTCCACAATCAAGTTTTTAAAAATCACAACAAGCATAAACCCAAGAGAAGAATCCATTTACGGAAGACAATACAAATTCTTTAATGGGAATGATTAAAGACTTCATCCAATCAATAAATGCAAAAAGTTTATACTTAAGCGGCTTCAATTCAAAATTGAAAGACTCAAATAGGGAAACTTGCCTAGGCTATAAGCCAAAGGCGTCAAGGTAACCTTCAAAGTGACATAATTGTAAATCCAAGAAGAGAAGGTAAGGAGTATTGCAATGCCATGCCCTTGAAGAGTGGTAAAACTCTAAAGCAAAAATATGAGACTCAAAGGGATGAGGAAGACCATGAGACTAAAAGAGATAAGGAGGAACCGTAAACTAAAAAGGATGATGAGGGATTTTTGGATAAAGAGAGTAATGGAAAGGAAATATTTCAGCCAAAATAGAGAAACCTCTACAAACGCACTATTCCTTTCCCTCAAAGACTATAAAAGAAAAAAGTTAGATACATGGTTTTCAAAATTTATAGATGTCTTTAAGAAGCTACACATAAATATATCATTTACAGATGTACTTGAGAAGATGCCTTAATTTAAGTTTATAAAGGACATCCTGTCTAAGAAAAGTAGGCTTGGAGATAATAAAAAATAACCTTGATTGAAAATAAATGGACATAGAGTATTTTACTTATTAGAAAATCTAGCCTTAGCATAAGTGATAGCTATAGAGAAGCTCCATGCATATTTCGAGGCTCATAGTCTCATAGTGATCACTTTTCATAGTGATCATAGATGCTTCTAGAATAATGAATAAATATGCATTGAAATTAAGAAAATTCAATACTAAATATTAGCCTTAAGTAGTAAATAAAGACCAAATCCTAGCATATTGCACACTGAGATGACAGTTTCTAAAGTTGCTACCCTAGCACGATCACTTCCAAAACCTGGGGAGAACCTAATTTAGATACTGAATTTTGGACCCTTCTAGTAGATGACTCTTCATAGGAAAAGGGGTATGAAGCATGAATTTTGTTACAAACCCTAAACAACAACTTCTTAGAGTAATCTTTGAGGTTTAGATTTGATTTAACAAACAATGAAGCTGAATAAGAAGCTTTTTTCATTGGTCTCAAGCTAGCTAAAAGCCTAAGTGCTTCAAAAATTACCATGAAAAGCAACTCTCAACTATGGTAAACCAAGTCAAAGTCATATACAATGATCAAGATCCTAAAATGGAAAAATATCAACAATTGATTATTGACATATTCTCCATATTGGAATATTTCCAGATTGAATACCTTCCTAAAAAAGCAAACACATATGTAGATATTCTAGCTAACCTAACTTTTGCAATAGACACTGATTATAAAGGAACCATCCTGGTTGAATATCTTCCTCACTTCAGCTTATTTGGGATACAACCTCCTAAGGAAGCTCTAAATATAGTCGATCAAGACTCCTGGGTGAATCCAATCATATAATATATTGTTAGAGGAATTGTTCAAGAAAATAAGAAAAAGCTGGAAAGCCTTTATATTAGTCTCTTATATGATAATAATAGGTAAACCGTACAAGATATTCTATATAGGAGAGGAGCTATATTAAAATTCCTTACTCAAATAGGCCAAGTTAATCCTGAATGAGATAGATGAGGGATTATGTCAAAACCATTTTGGGGGAAGATTCTTAGCCCAAAAGGTTACATTTATAGGAATACTTTCCAAAACTTTTCCAAGAAGCTAAAATATATGCCAGAAGTTGCCAATAATCCCAAAAGTTTGTACAAATGCTCCACCAACAAACTGATTAGCTTACCAGCCTAGTTAGTCCTTACTCCTTCACGCAATGGGGTATCACTATAGTAAGACCTTTTCCTATAGTGATATCCTAAATGAAAAGAATTTTGGTCACTAACAATTACTTCTCCCAATGGGTAGAAGGTAATGCTTAGAGCAAAACCAAGCAAGACAATCTAATCAATTTCTTAAGGACATAAATTATTTACAGATATGCAGTTCTATGCACAATTATCATAGAAAATGGAACAAACTATCTTGAAGCAAAGTAATAATATTCTATGAAGAATGGAAAATTGAACTTTGAGCCTCAGTTGCAAGACACCCACAGGGTAATGGACAAGTAAAAGCTACCAATAAGTCCTTACTTGAAATAATAAAAAAGAAGCTCTCCTTAACAAAGAAAAATTAGGTAGACAAGCTCTTTGAGGTCCTATTGGCCCTAAAACAAATTAAGGAAAAGACTTTTTGGCAAACTCCCTTCTTAGTGGTTTATGATACAGAAGTTATGACCCCAACTGAAATCTAGCTTCCTAATTTAAGAATTGAAGTCTTAAATTTATAGGATTTTAACAATGAGTATCTACACCTAAATCTAGACCTCCTAGAGGAAAAACTAAACATAACTATAATAAATCTAATAGAATGTTAACTTCAAGCAACTTGATGCTATAACTCTAAAGTGAATCATATGAGTTTCAAATTAGGAGTCTCGATTTTGTGCCAAGTATTCCTAAATACAAAAAGATAAATCAATAGGTAAATTGGGTCCAAAATATTTTGGACCATATAAAGTGATCTCAATTGGGTCCAAAATTGTATGGACCATATAAAGTGATCTCAATTACTAACCAAGGAGCCTACAACCTAGAAGACGCTGAAGGTTAACAACTCAAAATAAATTAGAATACTATCTTCCTAAATTGTCATTAAAATCCATTTTATTTACTTAAGTAAGGCAACATATTCCATTCAATTTAAACATTAATGTATTCATTATTCATTTATAAAAAAAGGGTTCTTAGAAAAACAGTTTCTAAAGCAAACAAACGACTAAAATTAGCTTCCTTCAAAGATAAGAAACTTTGGAAACTAGATTTTAATGTGGGAAACATAAGGGAACACAACAAGTTCATGAAATTGAAGCTCCACTTCCTCTAAAAGAAGCTTTTTTCCAACTCCTCCAGGTAATGCCTAAGAGCAAGATGTTGATACAACTCTTCTACAACTCCTTCCACATCACTGAAGGAGCGGAATGTAGAATGTGAACACCACTATTACATCTAGTAAGTCTTGGGTGAAAAAACACTTAAATATTTGTGAGTAGAGAGGTCAATGTCCTCCAACTCAATGCACCCTACTTGCTAAATGTTTTCAGTAGGCTGTTGGATTATATTTGCAAGTGGTTATAAAGTAATACAACATACTAATCATTAGACATATATAAAAATAGCTTCAATGAAGCTATCTTGAAGGTCTCTTATGAGCTCTTATTGTAACACCCCATTCTTAATGTAGAAGATTATTAAGAGTATGTTTTGTATAATTATGATTTTACACTCAATATTACCAAAATGCCCTATCTCTTAAAAAATTTCAAGTCGTGGGACAAGGGTATTTTGATCTTTTACTTAATTATTTTTATAAGCATGAGGTGTCACACCCTTATTCTTAAGAGAACACATGTCCTTGTGACCAATAAAAAAATAGTGTTTCTAAGATATGAGTCATATGCCCACATGACTTAATTACCTTCTCTTACTTATCTTGTTAGTGCAAGCTTCTCTAAGAAGCTTGGCATGAAATTATATAAAACTAAAGAAGAAAAAGAGAAAGAGTAGGGGATAGGAAAGAAGGAAGAAGTGGAAGAAGATTGAGATTATAAACTAAAGCATAACTAGATAACTATTTTTACAAAAAGTTGATCGAACATGGAAATTGAAAAAATGTCATGAATAATTAGACTTAGGTTCATATATCCTTAGAAAGGTATAAATTTATATTTTATGATAAATTTTACTATTTTTGAGTGTGAGTTTTCTACGTAAAGTTATACACATTTAACTGAAAGTGGATCTATGGAAATCATACTAGAAACTCTATTTGGAACCAATATGTATTTTTGTTATTTATAATGGTTTTACAAATTGGAATTGGGTGATTAATATCTTGTTTTAAAGATTTTGATATCTAGTTTTATAAATATTTTACTTTTTTTCATTTTGAATTTTCTAGACAATGTTATAGTGAATTATTTCTAGGTATGTTTACTGGAAGTTATGCTAAAATATCATGTTTTAAACTAAACAATATACTATATTTTTGGAAAGGTTTTACATATGATAATTGAGTGTGTAATATTTTATTTTAAAGGTTAAAATGTATGGTTTTATTATCCTTTTATAGAATTAGTTTAGATATTTCAATGAAAAGTTATACCCATTTATGTGGTGATAGGTCAAAATTATTTTAAAACTGTTTTTAGTGAGATTACAAAAACTAAATTTTTTGATCTAAAATGAACATATGTTAGCTCTATAGAGAGGTGAAAATGCCTATGGTTTGGAGTGTTTTTACATATTATAATTTGGACATTTCCACACGAAGTTACGTGTGTTTGAATGATGAAACTCTTTTTGGTGATTTCAAAAGATGTTGTACCCATGTTCATAGCTAAAGAGCTTAGTTCAAGAGATTATTTTAAAAGATTATTAAATAGTTTTAGAATTATTTCACTTGTAAGTTTAATGGATTTCATAGTATGCCTTTTTTGATTTGGAACTATAAACATAAGAATATCAAGAATATCAAAACTATAAGTAACAATATAATTTCTACCTAGGTATTGAAGAGAGTATTGAGCTATATGTTAACATCCCATGTTTTAACATTTCTTGAGTACTATTTAATTTTAGATTAATCAAACTAGTCATGGTGTTATTCTTGTTTTTGACATAAGTATAATCATATATGATGGGTTGATATAGAGAATGTTTCAATGGAGGTAGAGTAATAGCTATGATAAGTGGATATTCAACAATTTTAAAACTTGATCACATGATTTTACATTCTTACTTGGCTATTTAGTTTAATTATCCAATTCATTCAAATATTTAGTAAAGTTTATGAATATGGATATTAGACTTTCATTGTAGTTAAAATAAATTTTTGGAAGAACATATTAGTTATTTCTAATAGTGCTGCTTCCATGCCAAAAATTTTCTAATAGAGTTAATCATATTTAGTTTAAAAATATATGTTACATGTCAATGCATTTTATGTGTCTATCATAAAACCATGTTATGGAAAAGTATTAGCCTTATGGCACATGAACTAACTAGTATGGTCAGCAACATTAAAATGAGAAAATTACTTTTTAAAAGCTATACTTATTTTAAATGAAAACGTTTGTAAAGTGATATTGAGTTTGCTTTTCTAAATATTTTAGAGAATCCTTAGGGACAGCATTTACATTCATATAAATTCATTCGATTTTATTAGTATGTTTTTGAGGATTAAAGTTCAAAGTGCATTCACTTAAATTAACAAGAATTTGAAGAACATGTTATATGTTAGTTTCAATGCACATCCCATATAAAAGTACCATGAGAATATATTTTATTATCTTAACCAGCAAGCTAAAAGCAAGATAATTTGCAAGCAATTTTAGCTTGAAATTATGTCAATTTTATGATGTATTTTTTTATACAAGCTTGCAAGTTAAGTAAATATTTTAAAAATGCTAGAGTACTTTACCTTCAGTATTTAACGATAGTTGGCTTTACTCAATATTCAAAGTATTCAGTTTTATTTAGGAAAAGATCATAAGCAATAAACATGGTCCAATTCAGCTTAGTATAATGTTTTGCAACTGAGCATGATACCAGATTAGATTATTATAACATTACCAAACTAGTATGATATTTGTTACTTTAGTTTAGTTTAGTTTAGTATGGTATCAAACTCGTTAGTACGATGTTTCCCGATTAGTATGATATTAGATCAGTTCAATATGATGTTACTAGATCAATATGATATTTAACATTCTGGTTCAGTTTGAGATCTATGAATTCAGTCAAGTTAGTGCGAGGATAACATATGTATCAACAAAGTCAAATGAGACATTTTATTTTTTCTACCAAGTATTTTTTCCAAGTGTGTAATTGAGAGCTAGTGTTAATGCTAAATATCTTCTCAATGTGTGGTGAGATCCACAAGTACTCTTGGAAAAATAAAATTAAAGTACACTTTTCATATTGATCATCCACACAGGTAGTTGAGAGCTAGCGCCAGTGCTTTTATCTTCTTCGTGTGTGACTAGATCCTCAGGTACTCTTGGTATGACAAATTCAAAGTTCATATCTCATGTTTATACTCTTTATTTTCATACTTACAATAGCATGTTATTTCATAGCAATTATAGATAGTACATTATTATATTTTAAATATCAGATAGAAATCATTTTCATCAAAATGTTATTTCCTGTTATCTCATAAGAGAGTATGTTATCGTATTTTAAATGTATGACATAAAATCATTTTTATCATAGTATTATTTCATGGTAACATATAGACAATGCATTATTATATTTTAAAGAGAGAACATAAATCATTTTTATCATAATGTTATTTCATGGTAACTTATCGATAATATGTTATTATATTTTGAAGATTAGACATAGATAATTTCTATTAGTTTGTTACTTCACGGTAAGTCATAAGCATTTCATTCACATTTTTCAAGCTTACAATTACAGATATTTGTGAAACTCATTCACTTACTAAGCTTTCAAGCTCACCTTTTATATTGTCCCCCCACAGGTAGCAACTTTGAGAAAACATATCATGACAATAAGTTTCGGAGCATAGGATCAATATTTTTTTGTACAACTTAGATGGTTTGATGTCTTTACTATCTTATACAGTAAATATTAGTTCGTCTGTAAGTGGACTAGTAACCAAGACTAAAAAGCATTGTGGTTTCATGTATAGAATGTATATAATGATTTATAGCCATGTTGATGGACATGATTTACTTTATAGTTATATATAGGATTATGATATCTTTTAGTATGTGAAAAATTATTATATAAGAGTTGTTATTTTACTACAGGATGGTTAGTCTCAATTTAGAAAAACCTAAGGCAATTTTTTATTAAAACTTTATATAATAATAGTTTTGACATAACATAGAATAAGAAAAGGAAATAAGTTAGTTAGCTAGTACAATGTTTGGGATGTGTCTCGTACTGTCAAGGTAGATTCTGGTTCTTGACACTTGCCCCCAAAATATATGGGTAAAAGGACCAAATCGTTCAAGCTATGATAGGTTCAATGAGAAGTTTAACTTGTAAAGAAGCTCTAGGAGCAAATCCTAGTCGATAGGGATTACTTTAAGATGTTACGAAGCTCTTGGACAAAGTCTTTAGCTTCAAAATGCCACCATGAACTAGCTTCCTCAAGCCATGATAGGTTTATCACTTGATTAGATCTTCCAAAGGAACTTTAGGAAGTAATCCTAGTCTCTATGCATCACCTTGAAACAAGCTACCTAAAGTTATCTCCAAGAAGCTTCCCAAAATGTTTGAACCTAAGGGAATTATACCCAAAATAGCTTCAAAGATTAGAAATGCTCTCCAAGTGATTACTCAAAGAAGTTGGAAGCTAAGGGATTTATACCAAAAATAGCTTCAAAGTTGAAAAACAACCTCCAATATAATTAACTTAGAGCTAAGGTAATTATACCAAGTAGCCTCTAAGATAAAAATTTCCACTAAGGCAGGCTCCCAAGGAAGTTTGAAGCTAAGGGAATAACATCTAGAAGAGCTTTGAATCTAGTAGCTACTCTCTAATACATATTCAATTTGTAAAACACATTCAAGCATTCTTTTCTACATCTTAATATCTCTCTCATTGTCTTACAAAAGATTTTCAAGTAGGTTTTTTCATTGAGTTAATTTATCAAACATTTGTGGTTAAATTTGATTAATAATAAACCTATAATATTTGTGATATTGTGCTTTTAACAGATTATTCTAGGGTGTCTAGTTGATTTTGATTTATCTAATATATTTGTTAAATCATCAAGTTAAGGTTATTAATTATTAAATTTACTCTATAACACACATTTGCACTTGTAGAATTGTGCTAACTTTTCAGGTGCTAGCTACACAGGTTCAATTAACTCGTGTGACTCGATTTCATCAGAACATTAGTCGTATTTGAAAACCTTTCTTGTAGACACTATGATAAAAGTAATGACTTATAAGTAATTTACTTAGGGGTACTACCTTGGTGGGTAGTTTGAGTTCTAGCTTTGTAATTGGACCTTATTTTTCATACTAGATAGTTAGGTGGATCGATAGATTGATGGTTTTTCTCTTAGGTCATTGGTATGGCCTAGGTTGTTTCCACCTAAAAGTATCTTATGTTGAAATTTATTTTTCACATTACTTTATTTACACATGATTGGATGATGGGCCGTTCTATGAAATTTTAATTTGACGTTATTTTTATGATTATGTATTCACCCCATCTAGCTAACTAGATCTGTAACTAAATAAGAAAATGTCAATTGGTAACAGAGCTATCACTAGATATACTTAGTGTGCCTAGGACCTTTTTATGGATCACATGAGAGAAGGTTCATCTACAACCCGTGAACCTTACTTTTATGGGTCCAATTACCTCTATTGGAAGACTCATATGAGAGCCTTTCTATGGTCTATAGACGAAAGTGTTTGGAACTCTATGTTTTATGGTTAGGAACCACTTATGCTTACCAAAGATAATATTATTACTCCTAAACCTTAGAAAGACTCGACCACTAAAGATAAAACATTTAGTAACTGAAATCAAAAGGGTATTAATGTTATTTTCAATACTGTGTGAGCTTATGAGTTTCATCGTATTACTTATGTTGAAACACCTAAGCATGCTTAGGTTATTTTGGTGGTTTCCCATGAGGGTACCTTACAAGTTAATTGAACAAAAATTTGCATGCTTAGTACTAAATGTGAGAATATTATGATGAAAGAAGATGAGACTTTTTATAAATTCTATACTAGATTATGAGATATTACTAACACCTCTGCCAATCTTGGAGAAACAATTTGATGATTTTAGGATAGTTTGAAAGATTCTCTACTAATTATCATATTACTTCCATGCAAAGGTCACTTCCATTAATGAAAGCTAGGTTGTTGACGATACAAAAATAGAAGAACTTGTTGGATTATTTCAAATGTTTGAGATGAGCTTTTATCCTCCCACAAAGAACAAAGATATTACCTTTAAAACTGCTATGATTGAAGAAGGTGATATGAAGAAGTAGAATTGGTACCCTTGACCAGAAGACTGAATAAAAACTTCAATAGAAAGAATCCTCAAAATAAAGGGCAATGAAGTCATCAAAAGGATCATAATCCAAAAGAACTCAAATATGAGTTTTAATGGTAATAAATCTAAACCTATTGGGTTTTGGTCACTTTGCCACTAATTGTGAAAATAAGAAGAAAGAAGAAAAACACTGGATGAGCATTCAATGCTACACTGATTGACTTAGAAAGTGATAATGGCAATATGAAAAATTCAAAAAATTGTGACACTAACTTCCTAGAATTTACTACAACTACAGGTGAACAATTTAGTAAGTTTTACCTTGATTCTAATAATGAGGAAAGTGATGCCAAATTTCGACACAAGAAATTTAATGTCACTAATATTGAAGATATGTTCATGGATTATATGAGATGCATAAGAAACAAAGAAAATTTTATTGTACAAGTAACTAAAGTCGTTGAAAAACTAATGTCTTATGAAGTGACTTTATCAATATTGGAAAAATAAAATCTTGATTTGTGTGAACATATTGATGATCTCAATTCCAGTCTTGAAAGTTTAGAAGAAGAAAAACAAAATTTTATGTGGGAACTTAAATAATCCAAGAAAGTTTCAAAGAGATTAACAATTGTAGCTAAAAGGTTGAACAAAGTTCTTGACAATGGAAAACCTTTTAGTGACAAGAGAGTGTTAGGCTATATAGATGAGGATTCTATGCCATCATCTTCAAAAACAACTAAGTTTGTAAAATCCACCAACCTTTTTTTCTCATAGGATACAAATACAACTTCAACATCAAAGACTACAATGGTAAGGCCTCCTAACCCTACTCCTAATATTATTCATTATGCATAAGGAATAGTTGAACATGTGATAAAAAAATCTATTAAGTTTGTGCCTATTTGTTGTCGTTGTGGTAGGAAAATTCATATTAGACCATACTATAGATTTCTTGAGGCATATCCATATTTTAACAATGCTTTTCATGCATGATATTCTAGAATTAATTTTCATCATCCAAATATGAATGCAAAATCTCCATCAATAATGAAAAAGAAAAGCAAAATTCAAAATAAGGATAAATACAAAAACTTATCTAGGCCAGTTGAATCCATACCCAAAAATATAAAGAAACCAAAATTGAAGAAAGTTTGGTTTATGAAAGATATAACATGCTTGTTTGATTGCTTGATTTTTTTTATCTTAGTTAGTTTGTTTAGTGGTTAACTTTTATTTATTTACATATTAATTAAAAAAATTTAAAAATAACTCAAGGAAGTAGATTTTTTTTAACATTGAAAAAAACTACAAATATCATTTAGAATCACAAAGAATTTTTTTTAACTCAATTGATTATTCATTGTGTAATTGATTATCTTTTCTATGAATTTATATTTTCATAAATTTGGTGATCGATGTTAATAAGAACTCACTCGAACACTCATTGGACATAATTGTATACCATGTCTAAAATTTATAATTGATTATGTGAATATTTAGGGACCTAGATAACCTTGACTACTATAATTGTGTTTGAAAGGACTATCTACCATGATTTGTAAAGCTACCACAAATGGTTATGCAAAAAGAAAAATAAATAACCAATCCTCCATACAAAAAATAATAATAATAACACAAAAGGGGAATACAAAAAAAAATTTACTAAGCTTTCTCTTAATAATATTTTATGTTGTTAATGTCTGAATTCAACTGTAATTCTTTCATGATTATGCTTTCTCTTTTAAATCCTTCATAACTAATAATGAATGGAAAAATTGACATATCATTATAATTCAAATAATTTTCATACTTTGAGCAATTATTCATATGTCACCATGTGTATTGAAAAATGGTTGTGTGCTTCATTGGAATACTTAAGCATACCGTAAATAATTTAATCTTTTTTGAAGATTTATTTCAAAATTGATTATTTAAGTGACTTTCATGCCTTAATAAATCTACTACCTTGATATATATATATATATATATAAGGCGGTATTTTTGTGTTTGTCTTTATGATCATGAGTGTTGATTTGAAAATTTTGAGTTAGTACATGACTTACAGGGTTTTTTTAAACTTTTTTGTGTTTATGATACTTGATCAATTGATGATGAATTAGATCAATCAAAGTATTAATTTTATCAATTGACATCAATATCAATTGATCAAGCAGATTTAGTTTAAAACACACTCCTTTATTCTCAGCCACATGCGACCCTAACCCCCTTATCAACCCCATTTCTGATTTTCACTAAACATTTCTCCAAATTCACTCATTTTTGTCCCAAAAGAACTTTATATTTGATTCATATGTCTATGTTTATCTCTGATATGTGTTTTCTTATTCATTTAATAAAAGGGGGGAGAAAAATTTATATCAAAAATTTTGAACGTTAATTGAAACATCAAAAAAGGAGATAGCTGATTTAGGGGGCAATTTTATTTTTGAATTACTTTGAATTTTTTTGTAATATTTCATATAGGAGGAGTTTTTTTTAATTCCATAATTTTTAAATCCTCTTTTGTACGTTTTGGCTTTTCTATTATTAGATACACCAAACTATTATAACAATGAGTCATTCGAGACATGTTGTTTGCATGGTAGTGTTTTTATTTTTCATTGTAAACAAGAGCTATCAAGATATGAGTGAAGATTATTAACCTTATCATAGGATAATTCCACTATATAAATTTTTTTCCTATGAGTTTTATGTAATGAGAGAATGGTTTTATCATATGAATATGGAAAAGGGAAAGATTGTAAGGTTATGGCGATATTCATGAACAAAACATTTGTATGAATGTTAGTTTCTAGGTGTCTCTTTCAAGAATAATTTCAAGCCAAAGAAACTATCGAGCATCAATGATCACATCTCAGTTACAACTCTATTTCCGTACACGTTAGATTTCATATTAGATACATAGAAACAATTTTCAAATAGGTTACTCGATTAATCGAGTGATTATTAGATCGATCGAACTCAATTAAAACTAGTTGAATTAATTTTTAATATGACTAGATCAATCGAAGCATTAACTCAACTGATTAAGCACTAGATTGATCGAGATTAATAACTTGATTCATCCACTTATTTCTAAATTAATTATTATTTTTACTAGATCAATCAACATTTAACTAAATTGATTATACTTTTCATAGTAGATCAATCAAGGTTGACTAGATCGATCGAGTGACCATATTCGATCGATGGGGCTAGGTCTAGATCCATAGAGTGGTATGGTTTTTAAATCTGACCTTGTTTTTACTTGAGCCAATTAGTATTTTTACTATATTGTCCTTATGTTTTTAAGCTCCCCTAAATATTTTTTAGGACAGTTTTGTAATTAACCTTCGACCTAGGGTTTCTACTAATGCTACTTAATCATACTATTAGCACATAATATTTTTAACCACATAATATCATTATTGAGCATTGTTCTCCTCATCCTATTTTTTCTCTTATTTTGCTTAAAATATTCAACTAGGCTTTTTCATTGGGTGATTTACCAAACAAACTTCAATATTTATGATATTCTGCTTTGAATTGATTATTCTAGGGTTTCTAGTTGATTTCAATTTATTTGGTATATTTATTATATCATCTAGTTAGAATTACTCATTATTGAATCTACTCTAAGAAACACATTTGTACTTATGTTATTATGCTAACTTTTGAAGTGCAAACTGTATGTGTTCGATTGACACGTGTGACTTGAGTTTGTCAAAACATTGGTCTATATCAGAACACCTTTCTTGTAGAGACTATGATCAAAGTAGCAACTTGTAAGTAGAGTACTTGGGGGCATTTCCTTGGTTGGTAGTTTGAATCCCAACCTTGTAATTGGACCCTTTTTCATAGTTAGGTGGTCCGATGGACCAATGGATTTCCTCTTTTCTCTTAGGCCATTGGTCAGGCCTATGTTGTTTCCACTTAAAAATCTTGTGTGTTGATATTTATTTTCCATATTACTTTGTTTACATGTAATTGCATGCTAGGTTGTTGTACAAAATTTTAATTTGACATTATTTCACTGATTATTTATTCACGCCCCATCTAGCTAATTATATCCATAACTAAATAAGAAACCTTTACAAACAAAATAAGCATTCAAACGAAAAAGAAGCTACTATAGATGAAAATTTCTACTTAGTTTATCTAGCACCTAAAAAGTGTAACAAAGGATGGAACATAAAGAAAGACCATACTAAAGGGGGTGCTGCTTCCAATTGGACTCTGATGCTCAAGTCAGGTAGGTGATCAGTGCATGAAAAATTAGAGATGAGTATGTTTCTTATAGGGTTTCAAGTGACTGTGATTGTATATGGAATCAAAGTTATTCTCATATTTTATTAGGAGATTCAATTTACCTTTACTTAGAGATTGTATTGTTCTTTTATAAGGGCTTGTATGAGTGACATTTGGAGGAGTTTAGAGATAAACATAATATTTTATTGGATAGGAATGCTAGCTATTTTAATTGGGGCTAGATAAGGAGTGGGAATCCCACATAGTATCAAATTGGGCACAAGAATTGTTCCCTTGATGATAGAACTTTGGAATTAATGTTGTAAAAGATGCTGGGAGCTCTTATCTAGAGATTGATGTATGTTGTTTAAGTAAACAATATCATAGAGACTGCCATTGGCTAGGTGATTTTATTTCTTAGGTCCTCTAAGGTCCCTCAAATAATGGAGATTACTATCCTGGCCTATGATTTGTGAAGGAGTTATTATTAATTGAAATGTAACTCATGGAAGCTCTTAGGTGCTCTATATCAGTATCTATCAGGGTCTAGGCCTGTTGAGGCTTACCCTAGGTATTGATTAAGCCATTGAAAGAATCTTGTTCATTATTAAGAGCTATGGGATAATTATATAGAGATATAATGAGGTTCTTTCAGTAGCTAGGACCTTGTTAGAGCTCCTATTATGCACTAAGCTTCTTTATAAGAATCTTGAGTATTCTTAAGACCTCGAATGATGTGGTAGAATGCTAGTGATTTGTACCGTTTACAGTTTCCTCCCTATCCATAGATTTTTATAAAGGCTAAAAGGCTAATAATGCCTATTATCTTTGAAGTGATGTGAGTTTTTTGAATAGGACAACCTGTGTCTGGTTGTTGATACGTTTGAAAGCACACACGTATACATTATCAAATTGTATAAGTGATAAGTAATTAAGAACAAAGGTTGTCAAACTCACAAGGATTATGATAATAACTACCGTTAATTATTAGTTTGTTAGTTAGTTAGCAAAAGGGGTCTTGAAAATTGTTTTTAAATAAAAATAAAAATAAAATAATAAGCATATATATAGTGAGAAATATGTGATTATGGGATTATCCTTACCACTAACCTATAATCTAACCAAGTATGTCATAAATTAATATTAGAACTATTCTTGAATTCTTAACTTTAGTTTTCGAAATCTAAGTACACTTAAGACTTTTCATATTTTCTTACTGGTTACTAATTAATGATACACTATATTTAACCAACCTAATTTCTAAACAACTGAGAGTTACACTTTAAGATTTAATCCATTCATTGCATTAAGTTTTGAAAAGGATATGAATAAACTATGCAACGTTATAAACATTAACACAATTTAACAAAGATTTTCAATCCTACTTGTCAAGCACGGCCACAAGGCACCACAGTGAATAAGAATATTAGTGATTATATACTAATATTGTAAACTAGAACTAAACATACTTATGCAATAAACTAGTTGATCAAGCTAATTCATACCTAAATAAAATAGGACATAGATTTGGAATTTAAGCATAGAATCAAACACATCAAAAATCATGGATTGAATTTAAAAATTCATCATGGCCTTATATTGATTAAACCATAATATATGGCATGGAAATTTTTAATGATCACATAAATAAATTAGGCAGGCATGGATTCTGAAAGAATCATAATTAAAATCATAGAAAATAAAGAAGAAAAGGAGAAGAAGAACAAGCTAAGGATTAAACGCTTCTAAAATCAAATTTGAGACATTTTCAACCTTTTTTGGCCTTTTCCTCATCTATAAAGAGACCTTCTCCCCCATTGTAAAAATCATCCCTCAAATCCCAAAAATAAAAAACTTCTCTCATTTTCTCTCTAGTTTTCTCTCTCTCGAAAGATTTTTTTTTAGTGTTTTTAGTTTTAAAGTTCTTCTCTTTTTGAGAAGAACTACTTATGCTTTTGAAAATTTCTAGTTTTTTATTCAATAAAAAAAATATAAATCCATTTGGAGGTTTTCCAGTAACAAAATTAGCATCAAAGTTTTATAAGGTTTGTTTTGAGGTATAAATTTAAAAAGAATTCTTTACAATTATTTTTTAAGTTTTATTCTTATATGTTGTGTTTATTTTTATTTTTTTTGTGATTAAATTTAACATGGTAGGATGTTTGTAAATATGATATAATAATAACATTGTTATGCTTATGAAATATTAAATAGGTAAAACATTTCTATAAAATAAATTGATTTTGTTTTTATTCAAGATTTTATATTAACGATGTTAGAGAGAAATATATTATTTTTCATTACAAACTTAAATATAAAAATTTGATTTTAAAGTTGAATTATCCGGTTAGATATAGAGTAGTGATCTTTTATTTTTGGCACAATCGCTCTATAGTTAAAGTGAAGCTCTATTTCAAAATATTTTATAAGAAATATTATTCGAAAATGTATTGACAACATATTTTCAGTAATGGTTTTAAAACTTGAAAGATAGTACTTAGAAAATTAAATTCTTAGGTTTAATTTGGACATATTGAATAAAGTTTAAAATATCTATCCCCACCAAATATGGCATTTAAATGGTTCATTTTCAACCTCTAAACAAAATTTCCAACTATTAATTGAATGGAAACTAAAACTACTACATAAACTAGAATTTGTTTAAACCTCAAATGATAGAAGAACTTTAAGCTAAATAAAAGAAAAGCTAAGAAAGCTTAAAAGACTAAGATATCATCTTAGGAATGAAGTTGTGAGATATAATTATAATGAAAATAGGGCCCTATTTATTGGTGGAGGAAAGGAAATAAATATGGATTATTTTGACCGATGCTATAGCATGAAAAGTTTCACAGCCACGACATACACATGATGTACATAGTTTTGGGAGCTCCATTCATTTCATTCATACCATCACATAAAATATTTCCATTCTATGACCCGTATTATATCTGGGACACATTGATATCAATCCTTTTGCCTCACACCATGGTATACAAAACTTTCACGCTGTAGCTCACTCTGTTCTGCAGCACTTTGGAATCCTTGTTTCTCGTATATCCTTTTTTCAAGTTTTAAAACATATGTAATTATTTACATGTTATCTTTTAATCTTCAAAATTGTAATAGAGTGTTTTTAGACATATTCTTTAAGTGTTTGATCAATTTAATCCTTTTGAAGCTTAAATACCTAAAAAATTACAAATCATACATGTGATTCGGAAAAGATAGATTTGTTTAAAATGATAGTAAAAATAAGCAAATACAAGTCTATTTAATCATTAAATAGGCATAAATTCATGATATATTGAGTAATTTTGAGCACTCATCACAACACCCAACTAGCTTCTTTCTCATCTCCTAGCAAGAATGGAAAAAAATTAAAAACTAAAACTAAAACTAAACTATCCTACATCATTTCTATAGATTGACATATTTACCTTTTACGTATACGTCAATAAGAGTGGCTTAGTGAACACATACACTACTAGGTGATAGCTTTATCTTTTTACCTCTAAAATCTACTCAGAAAGACTCAATAGACAACATGAAGGACTAAAGCCCCAATATAATAGTTATTTCTATTTTTTTTTTCTTGTTGATGGGTTTAGTTTTCCTTTCCTTTTCATTTTATTTCTATTTTTTCTTTTCAATTTTTATTGTTATTTGATGTAATTTTTCTTTTATTATGGAAATTCGATAATGTTATTTTGTTGCACATGTGAACATTATGACCTTGTTTATGATGTATTATTTGTAAGGTACATTTTAATTCTCAATGCATGTCAGAACTGATGCATATGATGGATTGAGAATGTGAAGCTAATGCTCAAAATAACCACAATTCACCACTACAAGGAGGGTAAATTTTCTCTCTTTCTCTTTTATTTAGATGCATTGGAACATTGAGGACAATATAGATTTTAGGTTACTCATGGAAAAAATCCATTTTATATTTTTATTAAGAGTTCAAACAAAATGTTGAACACAATTTTTCAAATTTTTTTAATTTTATTTAGTATTAAACTTGTCTTGTTTGAATGTTTTGAGTCAATTTATACCCCAATGATATGAATTTTGATAACTATTATATTTAGAGGACTCTAAGTTTTACTTCAATTATTGAGTGATTTGATCTAGAATTGGACGTTGAGTGAAACCCTTATAGTTTGCGATAAGAATGATTAAGTAATCTAACTACTTAGGATTATGTTGTGTGTGAATGTTTCACAAACATATTTGGGGTCTCAACAAACTCTAGAACTTACTTGAAAAGCACTGAAGGAAAAATTATAGGATACATAATAATTAAGATAAGATTTAGTCCATTTTTGAATTGTTTGAGCCTTTATGAGCCCACAATTTATTTATGTGCCATTAGTAACCCTTTGAGGCGATAAAGTAAACATTTAGTCTTTTATTTTTTTATCTTTTTAAAACCTACCTCTTTTATGAGCTAAAGAAAAGTAAATTATTCTACCTTTTAATTCCTAAGAGATACTATCATGAACACATTTAGCGAAACCCTCCATGGAAAAAAAGAGAGTATTAATGAGAGGAGAAAAATGATTACAACTCAAGAATATATGTAAACTAATAGTTTGGGGGTTGTAATGATTTTTATTGGACTACAAAAGAATGGGAAGTGCATACGATATTTTTTTCTATGCGGATACTTTGAATTTTTAGATTAAAAAAACAAATAATTGGAACTAAGGGATACAATGATAAATGAAATAAGTAAAGTACACTAATTTGGATGAAAATTTAAGTTATGATTGAATAAGGGGGTGATATTTGAAGCAAGGTAAAAAATTCCAGGCCACGACAGATTGGCATAGGTTGCTAGAGGAAATATGCATTTTGTCTCGCTGTGTGGCACTAGAAATTTCATGTTATGCCCAAATTTTCTTAGGAATTTTTTTTGTATTTTTCTAATGTTGTGGTAGAACTTTTCCAATCTCGAAAAACTACTCTCAAATTTTTTTATGAGTTTTCAAACATGGCTCATACTACAACATCAAATATTCTATGCCAAGGTCTACGTTCAGTTTCTAGCTATAAATCCTTCATTCATAGTTTTTTTTTCAATTCCTTTCTTAAACAAAAGCTATAAATACATCACAAAGAACTTTAAAAAGAATCATCACATCATTTTACTTTGAATTTGGAGAGAAAACTCTCAATTGTGAAGCTTCTCCAAGAACTTGAAGATAGAGATCAACCAATTTCAAGGGTTTGGAGATAGGAGATCAAGATGGGTATTTTAATTACTATATTTTATTTTTTCTCTAGATTATTGACTATGGCTTGTGTAATTGATTCGATTATAATTAAATTAATTAATGTAGGTTAGTTTTTGTGTGGGTACTATTTTTGCTTCCATGAATGGATGAATATTGGAATGATTTTATTTAATTATTGTTGAATTATTTCTTATTCAAATGATGCAAACAGTTAGACAATTTAGCAAATTAATAACATAGGATCCTCATTTACATCTGAGATTGTTTAATGAAGTTAGAGATTCATTCAAATTCAATAGTTCATTGAGAAGGCATTTTAACTTAGATTGTTCCCTTACTCTTTGTGAGACCATGCCTAGGCTTGGTTAAACTTTTTACCACCTGATTCCATTACAACATGGAATAAGTTGGCAAAGAAATTCTTGATGAAATATTTCCCACAACAAAGAATGCCAAGCATAGAAATGACATAATCACCTACAACAATATGAAGAGGAATCTTTATATGAAGCATGCGAATGATTCAAATAATTGCTAAGGAAGTATCCTCACCATCGTATCCCTTATTTAATCCAAACAGAGAGTTTTTATAATGATCTCAATGCTTAAACAAGAGCCATTATTGATGAATCCCTAATGGAGCTCTACTATCCAAATCTTATAATCAAGCATATGATTTACTTGAGAAATGGATAGCAATAATTATCAATGGCCAATGGCTAGAATGGAAGACATAAGAAGAGTAGCTAGAGAACCTAACGTAAATGATATCATGGTACTTACAACTTAAGTGTCATCTTTGGTGAATCTTTTGAAGGGTTAAAAATCACTAGCGAGTATAAACTTGGTCAAAGATTCAAGGGTGTTTTGTGTGTTTTCTAGTGGCACTCATTTGTTTAATAATTCTCCAAATAATTCTGAATCAACATTTTATTAGGGTAATGTGAACCAAAACAATAATCCTTACTCGAACATATATAACCCAGGATGAAAACAACATCCATATTTATCTTGGAGTAATAACAATAATCAAGTTGGTAAGCAAGTCAACCATTAAATATTTTCACCACCTAGTCTTCAACAACCACAACAATCAGAAGTCCAAGAGAAGAAGCCACCTACTGAAAACAATACAAATGCTTTAATGTGGATGAGGAAAGATTTCATCCCATCAATAAATACAAAAGTGTTCACTCAAAAGGCTTCAATTCAAAATTTAGAAACCCAAATGGGGAAACGTTCCTAGGCCATAAGTCAAAGCCTTCAATGTAACCTTTCAAGTAACACAATTATAAACCTAAGAAGAAAAGGTAGTGAGCATTGTAATGCCATAGTCTTGAGGAGTGGTAAAACTTTAGAGAGGAAACATGAGACTCAAAATTTTGAGAAGAAATAAGAAATTAACAAGGATGAGGAGGAACTAATGGATAAAGAGAGCATTAAAAAGGAAATAATTCAGCCAAAGAATAGCACCCACTACTACAATACATGCATATGGCCTCGGTTTTTAACCGTGCCCTTAGGTCTATGGCCACGGTTATAAGATCCGAGGCATAAGTGAGAAAGACCATAGATGGGTACCTATGACCTCCATTTTTTAACCGAGGCCATAAGGTATGTCTATAACATCTGTTTTTAAATAACTTAGGCTATAAGGCATATCTATATCCTCAGTTTTTAAATAACCGAGGCCATATGACATGTCTACAGCCTTGGTTTTTAAATAACCAAGGCTATAAGGCATGTCTATAGCCTCGGTTTTATAAAAAACTAAGGTCATAGACACACCATTTAACCTCACTTTTCAATATAAATTAAATTAAATTGATAAATTGAGAAAATTAAAAGTCGTTATATTAAAATTATGAATGAAATTACATTTGAGAGTTTTTATATACCCTAAAACATAATAAAACCTTACTATATCAACAAATTAAAATGTTCCAAAATATGAAATACATTCAAAAAACTTGAATATGCTAAAACTGTCTAGCAGAAAGACATATTACATAATTTTCTTGTACTGGTACTGGCGTGCTAGTAATGGCACTAGTGTTGGCATTGGTACTGGTGTTAGCGCTGGTATTAGTGATGGCGTGCTGGTGATTGTGCTAGTGCTGGTGCTAGCATGTTAGTGTTGGTACTGGTGCTGGCGCTGGCTTTGGTGTACTGGTGCTAGCATTGGTGGTATTGGTAGTGGTATTGGTACCTGGCGTTGGTGCTTGGTGTTTGTGCCTAGAGCTGGTACTGGTGTTGGTCTTGGTCCTAGTGTTGGTGTTTGGTGCCTAGTGGTGGTGTTGGTGTTGGTGCCTAATGGTGATGCTCGTGCTGGTGAAACACAATAGATTATCTTTTTCGTGGTTTCTACCATAAGTATCATATGAGTGGTGTACGTCTTTTTTCCCTCGTGCTACAACAACTATTTTTTGTTTGCCCATATGTCATTATTCCTTATTTGTTGTTTTGTCTAATAATGATGAACCCATCACTAAAAATTCTGGTTTATAAGTTTTGGCATGACTTTGATCTTATTAATGGAACACATGTTTTATGGTTTCACATTATGGTCTTTTTTTTTTCATGAACTAATACAAGTTTGTTAGCTTTTAATAATTTTACCACTAATTGCTGGAAATTTTGGAACCTTATCCAAATATTGTTAAACTACTTTTACTACTCCTTCTTTGTTTGGAGGTGGGTTACTCGGTTATATCATATATAGCCATGGCAGCACCAGTACCACCAACGCTAGGCACCAACACCAATACTAGTACCAGGTACTAGTACCAATACCAATACCAGTGCTAAGAACTTGGCACAAAACAAGGCACCAATACCACAACAGTACCAACACCAGTGATTGTGAAATATAAAGGTACATACCACTGCTAGCCTAACAATATGCCAGCCATATTAACATAACTTGCAAAAGGCTTAGCATTGATCAACAATATCTTAATCACTTTGGTGGCGGCATTAAGAAGCATAGAATTTTTATCTTTGTTGCTACTGCTACTATGAAGCTATTGATGCTACGAGATATAAGTAGATCAGTGGATAAAGCCAACAAATAATTTTAAACAAACTTACTTAAAAACAAAATAGTCTAGAATTATAGAGTTGAAAGATATGGCAAATGGTTATAAGCATCACCTTAGATATGGCATAATCACCCTAAATATGACAAATTCAAAAAATATATTCAAAAATAGTAGGAGAATCAGAGTACAACAACTTGTCATCCAATTTTATAGTAAACAAGAATGATCTTTCACTAAATAAACTTGAGGAGTATCACATAGAACTTAAGAGATTACGGAACAAGAAGGTAAAGTAAATATGATTCAAAAAGTGTTTAATGAACCATTTTTCTGAATACTCATCAATGAGTAGATTTGATAATTTATACCCTTTATTTGTTTCTTTTGAAGAATGAAAGAATCCAGAGATTGGAAAAACATATAGATGGAATCCACAACATGGCAAGAATACTGAGGATGTTTTCCTCTATAATCATTACCAAGGTCCACCCTAGCTTAAATGAATTGTGTGGGATATCAAAAAAATAAATGACAATATTTTGTATAAACTCATTGGCATGGTATGGAGATCAGAAATTATTTTCCCATGTTACTATTTCGCTGTCAATCTCAGTAGCAGAAGTGTCAAATCTAGGAAGTCTTGCCCAAAACATAATATTGTAGGTAAATTATATTCCTTACATCTCATTAATAATGAATAATAGAAATAATGAGTTAACTTTTGACCTAGATGTCATTCAAACATGATATGGCATCTTACACGGTGTGAGTTTTCACAAATGGATAGAATGGTCTTAACTATGGATTAACTTTTGAGCATTGGTAACTAGATATAGATGTATCATTCTTAAGTATTAACAACAGATGAAACCAAGACCATATACACATGATAATGGAATGTGTATTATCTGCAACATGCTAAAAGTATGATGATTTTGACTCCCATTGTACATAGACACAACCAAGGAATTTGTTGTCAATAAAAATGAATCCACATTTGAGTTTTTGTAGCCAGTTACTAAAGTTATTCCAAAAATTCCTTAATTGCAAGATACATCAAAAGAGAATCTACTCAATTGGAAGAATGTAAGGATAAAAAGATTTAAATAACACTAGTATACAAAAACTAAATTAGCAACCTAATTAGCCCATTGAAAGAAAGTTTTCCCACAGATCTCTTCTACAATAAATTTCAAAAAAAGAAGGAAGAGTAAGAAAAAGAACAATTTGGAAAAATCAAAATAGATTTATGCATGTAGAGAACTTGATATCCTTACCAAAGATTCATTCCTGCTTGAACTAGTACTAAACTAGCTATTCATGAACAAATAAGGCATATCTCATGAAGAAACTTGAGACCATAAATGGAATAACTCATAGGGTTATGTGAGTGTCCAAAATAGGGTTTTACTGGAAGACCCAATAGTTCTTTTTTCTTTTACAACCTGTAACCTCTTTCATTTATCCACATCTTTGTGACTTCTCCGGTAATAGCTTGAAATGGATTCGAAGGAGAACACAAGCTTCTTTAGGGTTACTTGGTTGAGAATCTCCACTCTATTTTAGGATTTATCAACTACTTTGAAAAGTGAAAGGTCAATGTCATTGTTGTTGATAGTGACACACACAAAGCGATAGAGAGGGTAAGCGGTATGGTAGGAGCTAGGTTGAGAAAAGGAAGATAAGAGGGGTGGTATGGACTGGGGAAAAGGGAAAAGAAAACGAGAGAGAGGGGTACACTAGTAATGATCAATACTGGTGAAAAGAAGGGAAAAGAAAGAGAGAGAGAGGGAAAAAGAAGAGAAAAAAGGAAAAAGGAAAAAAAAGAGAGAAAAATAAAAAATTTGATAAAGAAATTTAATATTTTGTGTAAAAGAGAGAAAATTGATATATAGAGTATGTCTATGGCCTTAGTTTTTAGAAAAACCGAGGATAAATTTCTGAGAACATATGTATATATTGTAGTAGTGAGCATCTACAAACCCAATATTTCTTTCCTTTAAAGAATACAAAAGCAAAAGCTAAACATGTAGTTTTCAAAATTTCTTGATGTCTTCAAGAAGATATATATAAATATACCATTTACATATGTACTTGAACAAATTCCTTCTTACGTAAAATGTTTGAAGGGCATTCCTTGAACAGATGGGAATATGAACTTTGAGAAAGCATTATGTGACTTAGCTTCAATCATGAACTTTATCTATTTTTATGTCTTTCTTTATGAAAATTATATGCTTTATACACAAAATTATTCTAGCTAATTTATTAATCTAGAGGTCTTATAAGCACAATTTTTTACATGTGATGATCTAATATTTTACCCCAAGTATGATTTCAATTTAATTATATTATTTAATCTAATTTTTATGCTATTTATTGGCTAACCAAAAATTGATCTATAGATATAATTAACTTGACTTTGGAGAATTATTTTATTGTTTATCTTGATTAAATAATGTGCATAGTTTCTATGCATAGATGTATATGATTCATAAATGGTGAACTTGATGAGTAGTATGCAATTTAGCTAACATTGAGTCTAATTAGATTAATTAGCATATGATGTGTAGCTTACTTGAGAGAGGAATACATACCAGGTTAGATTGAATTAATTATGTAATTGATTGGTAATTATACTAGGGGAATTTTTGTGTTTCACGTGTTTAGAAAATTAGGGATTAAGTATTCCTAGATATTTTTTCATATATCTTCTTAGCTAGTAATTCCGAGTAAATTAATTACTACTAATTATTTTAGTTCTTTTAATTTTGCTTTTTTAAAACACAAACACACAAAAAGAATTGATTTTATATTTTTTTAGTCTTAAAAGTTAGTTTCTAATAACATAATCTCTAAGGAAACTATCTTTCCTTATCATTATATTACTTATTGTGATACATATACTTGCATTTTCATTGCATACAATTCGTGTCGATCAATTTTTAAGAAGATGAACACTTGAAGGACTTGAAGAAGATTTGAAGTAATCTTTCAAAAAATGGCCTAAAATCAATTGAGATTAACAAGTGTGTGAAGAAATTGGAAAGCTTTAGAAAAATTTGTGATTTTTGGGTATTTAGGTGTGTTTTCATAGAGAGAAAAATAGGGCATATGAAGAAGAAGAGAAAATTTGATAAAAGTGTGGTATGGTATAATCAAATGGGGTATTAAATGTAAAATTTATACGCAGACAATAGTGCAATTTAGTTCATGCCAAAGAGCGATATAAATTATAACCCAATTAGAATGACCCGAGACCAATGTGCCACATCGCATAAAACATCCATGCTATAGTACGAACTCTTTTTCTTCACTTCCCAATTTATCATGATCGAGAGCTCTATGTTGTGGCCCACAAGAAGGTCATGCCACATCGTAAGCTTTATTTTTTTTGAATTAAATTCCTATAACTAATATAAAAGTAAGTACTAAACAATTATAAAAAAATTAAATAAATAACAGTAAAAACAATTATAACTAACAAATAAATAAAAATGAAAGGATTAAGTTAAATGGGTTACCTCCCAATAAGGTCTTAGTTTGTTATTTTAGCAAGACATTGCTTAGGGTCTTCCATATTTATAATTTAATAAACTAAATGTCCCTTCTTTATCGAGTTCATTATTCATTTTGATGTGGCAATTGTTCTCTTTCTTGCTTTTGGCATATGGTCAACTAGTTGCTTCACTTGTATCTCCATCTTTTTCTCGGATGCTTCCAAAAAATTTGAACTTTGATTATTTTTGATTTGTTTGTTCTTTCTTACTTTAAGGGGAGAATCCAAGATGTTTTCTAAGGTTGCTTTGTTACGAGGATTAAGTGGCACTGGTTGGTAGTGTTTTTACCAGCCCTGCTGGTTTGTGTTCTAGGCAAAGGTCAATAGTTTTTCCTCTATGGGAAATTAGGATGATTTCTTCACCTTTGGTTGTAAGTGTTTGCATAAGTGATCACCACACAAATTATGTGTGCAATAAATACGCAAGTATACGTTTCATAACAAGTAATATAATGATAAGTAAAGATCGTTCCCACATAGATTATTTTATTAGAAACTAATTTTTAAAACTAAAAATAATAAAAATCAATTTTTTTGGTGTTTTTATATTTTAAGGAAGAAAAATTAAAATAACTAAAAGTAAATAGCAATAATTAATTAAATCAGATTTTGTGACTAAAATGATATATGAGAAAATATCTACAAATACTTAATCGCCCAATTTTCTAAACATGTGAATCACTAAACTTCCCCCAAAAATAATTACCAATTACATGATCAATTGAATCTAACCTAGCATATATTCCTCTCTCAAGTAAACTACACACCATATGGTAATTAATTTAACCACACTCTCATGCCAATTAAATTGCATACTACTCATTAAGTTCATCTATTATGGATCACATTCATAAAAATCATACATCTATGCCTATAAACTATACATGTTATTTAACCAAGACAAACAATTAAATAATTCTCTCAAATTTATTTAATATCCTATATAGATAAATTGTTGGCCAAACAATTAATAGCATACAAATCAGATTAAATAATATAATTAAATTAAAATTATAATTGGGGTAAAATTGTAGATCATCACATGGTAAAAATTGGGCTCATAAGATCTCTAGATTAATAAATTAATTACACATAATTGTGTTCATAAAGCTAATATTTTTCATAAAGAAAGACATAAAATTGATAAAGAAAAGAGTAGAAGAAGAAATACAATCAACCTCTTGAATTGTAGTATTAATCTCTTCTTGAATCTCTATTAAAATTGTGTCATCTCTTTAATTTTCTCTCTTTAGCTCCAAACATTGACCAAAATTATGCTAATGGAGGCCAATTAGAGGCTTAAATAAAGCTCAGGTACGATCTAGACTGTTAGATCATCTTCTGATCATGGGCTATGATCAAAACAAGAAAAACTGATAGTTCTAGCCAATCATAGCATGACAGGTGGCATCATAAATTCATTGGGCAAATCAGGGAGGGACGCGTGGCAAGGGAGACTGGTTAGAGCAATGCTTTCTCAATCAGCAACATGTGGCGTGACGTGATTCATGGAAATGGATGGCATGGTACACGGGTGGAATGAGCGGAGCAATGGCGCAATGATATGTGGCATGATGTGTTGACCAATTTTCAAACTCAGATTGAATGCCATGCTAACACATGGTGCGTGTTTTTTCCTCCTCACACGCGACATGACATGATTAGCTCTCCATGCTTGCATGGAGTCCGTGTGGCTTACCCAGTTAGCTCCTCTACTTGTGTGGCATACCACATGGCATCTCCTGATTGGTCATGCATTATAAATCCATAAAAATCCATAAAAATTCTAGAAAAATCGCAAAAAATTATATTTTTGCCTCTTTTCACTAAAATGTTATATTTTAATTGAGTAAGGTATATAGATACTTCAGTACTTGGTTCTATTTCATGAACTTTGACTCTTCTCCCCATTGCACTCTTTTGTTGGGAATTAGCATCCAATATTTTAAAGAGATCAATAGCCTCTAAGGTGGTCTTCTCCCCCATGGCACTACCTATACTGTTCTTAACGATGAATTGACACTGTTGTGTCAACCCATCATAGAAAAACTGGTTTTGCACTTGCATTAGGTTTCTATGGTGTGGACAGTGTGTTAGGAAAATTTTGAACATATCCCAAGGCTTGTGGAATAGTTCACCTTCCATTTAAGAGAAAGCAACAATCTTCGCTCTAAAACTAGAAATCTTCTGATAGGAATAAAATTTTCCCATAAACTTATTGTAGACTCTCTCTTAGGTTATCTTGAAACCTAGTGGAAGAGTCATTAGCCAAGCCTTGGCCCTATACTTGAGAGTGTGTGGGAAACACCTCATTCTCAATTGATTTGCATTAAATCCATTAAGAGGGTAAATTTGGACTATAGAGTAAAAGTTTTTAATGAAAAACAAAGTTTCTTCCTTAGGGAGTCCATGGAAAGTAGGTAGCATTGAATGATGAATTTATTTTAATTCATAATTCTTTACTGCCTCATCCAGCTATACAAAAACAATAGTAATGCTAATGATTGGTCTTGTATACTCCGTCATAGCAACTTCCCTAGGTATAACATTATATCATATCTACTCGTTGTAATATAATGTCTAGAAGTGGCTCTAAAGTAGGCTCAATAAGATGTTCATGGGCTCCGCTCCCTTCTTAAGAGTTCTTTATATCTATTTATGTTGTCTATGAAAGGTTTAAGTGGATTCCCAAGGGTTCTTATACGTCACATAAACTAACAAGAACAACAAATAAAATCACTTGTAAAATAAGAAATATAAAGACAAAATAAATAAATAATAAATAAACAGGTACAAACAAATAAAGAAAAGAAATAAAATTAGTAAATATATGAACAACTAAAAAAAAAGTTAAAATATAAAATAAAATTTATATAACTCACAAATATTCACAAAAAATTACAAAGCGAAAAGTAAATGTTTTTTTAAAGATTTTGAAAATAAAATTTTAAAATGTTATTCCTCCCCATCAATAGAACCAAAACTTGATGGTCAAATTCTATATATATAAAAAGCTCACAAATGCACGAATCACTTATAATAAGTAATAAGTGAAAATTTATTTAGATATGAATCTAATTGGCTAGAACAGATGGATAGATAATTTGAAAAAATAAGACAAATTAATTTTTTTACAGATAGCCAAACATGCAATCACGTGCACATAAAATAATGCAAAAAAATAGAATAACATACAAGATTTTTTGGTGGAAAAAATCTAGGCTACAACAATGACCTACGATGAAAACCACCGGTCCACCAAACTATCTACTATGAATATAATATTCAATTACAAGGTTAGGACTCAAATTACCCACCATGATGATTCCCTGAAATAACATACTTAGAAGCCTCCGCTTTCTTTCACACTCTTCGTAAGCAAGGTGTTCTGATTTGGACCAATGTTTTGATAAACTCGAGCCACTTGAGTTGTAGAACTCGTTTAGCTGGCACCTGAAAAGTAGGCATAATAAAACAAGTGCAAAGTGTGTCTTAGAGTGGATTAAATAAAAAAAAACTCTTGCTAGATTATTTAATAGAATAATAGATAAATCAAAATCACTAGAAACACTAGAACAAATGTTTAAGCATAATAACTCAATTATTATAGGCTTGTTAATCAATTAACACAACCACAAAAATGTTTGAGAAATAAACTAATGAAAAAAGCATACTAGAATACTTTTTACAAAACAAATTTAAAGAGAAAGCTTAGAATGCAAAAGTTGATTCAAATGTGGTTAGTTAAAATATGGAGTATTAGGTTCTTTATATAGTAAAGATTGAAGCCCTAATGCCAGGCTAAAGTCCAATTACAATTATGTCCATAAAAAATCTATAAGGAAATAAATATTAGGGACATTAATTGAAATATTTGGCTCGATTAAAAATTAGCCTAAACACTACTACATAAATAGGCATTAAAGTCGGTTAAAAACCGACTTTAAACAAATTTAAAGTTGGTTCTCTGAATCGACTTTAAATTTAGAGACTTAAAATGTAAAGTCGGTTCACGGCCTCAACCGAATTTATGTGTAGAGTCGGTTCATGTCGTGAACCAACTTTACGTGTAGAGTCGGTTCAGACGTATGAATGAAGAAATTAAATCATTATAATTATTACCATAAAAAAGAGATTACCACGTACAACGACATTCGACGAACTCATATTAGCATTATTAATCATTTGTCTATATATATGAAGTTATCTGGAATCTCTACTACTATTTTTTAATGCTATATATAATGAACTCTAAATATGAAATCAATTGGCTAAGCTTGTGTGAGTTTTGATGCCCTTAAACATATGGAACACGTTCATGTGCACCAAAACTCATACAAACCAAGAAACAAATCAGACCGACGTACACCTGATTTGTACATTTAGAACTCATTATATCATTAAAAATACTAGCAGAGATTCCAGATAAATTCATATTTATAAACAATGCATTCCCCTAAATACATGAGCATATATATGATTAATCATCATCAAACAAGTGATTTCAGACACAAGAATAGATAGAGAAGGCCAAATCATTAAAAAATTTACTATTATGTTGTCATATGCTATTCAAGATCATTAGAATCTTCTCCTGATTCTTCTTGTGATGATATAATTTGAACCACGTGTTCTGCCCATTCCTCTCGTAAATCATCAAAAATTTGCTGGTCATAACCCGTCTTGTTGCAACCAAAGAACTACATGTATTCAAAATCAAAATAAGAATATGATTTCATTTATTTACAAAAACAAACTCAAATATGTTAAAACTTGTATGTATATGGGTAAAATATATTACCACATCATCAATTGGACTATTGATATTTGTGATGATTTCCCTCATAAAATTCATGACATAATAACCACACATGACTCCATTATTTTGTTGTGGAACCTACAAAAAAAAGTGCATGTATACATGAATTTTCATATTCGAACATCCTTATTATTTAATTGTAAAATTAATAAAATTATTAATATTGAATTGTACACACCTTCCAAACATTTACAAAACACATCCTTCTCTTTTGTTGACATTGTATATGATGCTGGTGGCAAGTATGTTCGATTCTTATCATTTTCCACCCTTGGTTCCAATTCAGGTCGTATGCCTAGTTTCTTCAAATCCAATCTTGCTTTAATGCCATCCTTTGTTTTTCCAGGTATATTAAGTAAAGTGCCAATCAAGCTTTCACATACATTCTTCTCAATGTGCATGAAATCTAAGATGTGACGAATGTGTAGGTCTTTCCAATAAGGTAATTCCCAAAATATTGATTTTTTTTCCAACAACCATTCGGTTCAAAATCTTTTTCATTTTCACCAATTTCATTAGTTGACATCCTTCGTTTCCCTACCTTGGTGAGTTTTTTTTTTTCATCTTTCCATATCGTTTGAATGTCATCCCATTCAATTGCCTTAATATCTCAATACCTCGCAAAGGTCGAGTTGCATGATCATGATCTTCTTCACCATCGAACGGTTTCTTTTGGTATCTAAACTTGTGTCCAGATGGCAAAAATCTCCTATGTCTTCTATAAGACATCTTTCGTCCATGAACAAGATACTTTGCAGAAGTTCCATCACTACATATAGGACATCCCTTGTAACCTTTTTTTGCATGTCCTGATAAGTTTCCATAGGCAGAAAAATCATTAATTATCCATAAAACGACCCCCTTCAAGTTAAAGTATTCTTCTTTATATGCATCCTAAAAATTTACACCATCATTCCACAACGTCTTTAAATCATCTATCAGAGGCTACAAATATACATCAATATCAACACCGGGTTGTTTCGGTCCTGAGATCAATAATGTTAACATCATGAATTTTCTTTTCATACACAACCAGGGAGGAAGGTTGTATGTTACCATAATTACTGGCCAACAACTATATCTACTACTGAGGGAACTATATGGATTAATTCCATCAGCAGCAATGGCAAGACGCAGATTGCACGGATCAGATGAAAATTAAGGAGATAAATTATCTACTACTTTCCAATTTGGAGAATCACAAGGATGATGTAGCACCCCATCATCATATCGATTATCTGAATGCCAAGTCAACATCTTTGATGTATATTTACTATTGAACAACCTTTGAAAGTGAGGAATCTGAGGAAAGTACCAAAGAACCTTTGCAGGCACGCCTTTCTTATGTTTTGTACTCTCATTTGTACCATGCTTCCATCTCGATTCTTTACACATAGGACAATCATGTAATGTCTCATATTCTTTTCTATAAAGAATGCAATCATTAGGACAAGCGTGAATCTTATGATATTCCATGCCAAATCGACTAAGAGATTTCTTCACTTCATACATTGAAGATGGCAATTCAATACCCTCAGGAAACATATCAACTAGTAGATTTAGTAATTCTGTGAATCCCTTGTCAGAAAAACCATGTTTTGCCTTGACATTGTACAAATGAACCAATCTTGACATTTTAGTGTGTTTTTTTCATTTTGGATACAACGTTTTTTCGGCATCTTCTATAAGTTTATTAAAGGTTTCGGGATCATCCTCGCGTAATTCATCTTCAACACCACGAAACATATTTTCTGTCTGTACATTATGATATGATGTATGTAATCCATCCACATTCTTATTATACTTTTCCCCATGATTATTATCAATATTTTCTCCATGATAATACCAACATTTATAGCTCAATAGAATATCATTACGGATAAGGTGATACTTAACCTCATCAAATTCATGAAATCGCTCATTTTTACATTTAACGCATGGGCATCGAATCATACTAATTCCAGTATTACTAGTTCTACAAGAAAATTCCATGAAACTTTCAACTCCAGAAATATTGTCTTGCTTGATTCTACACTTTGACATCCAAGATTTGTCCATTTTCTATTAATGACATTAATTAAACATATTACTTAATTATGTATTATTATATATAAATTTCCTAATTATTAGAATATATATCAAAACATACATAATGCAAAACAATTATCATTTTAATCATTTTACAAAACCATTTATATACAAATTAAAAAATAAGCAACATGTTTCATGAATATATATATAAAAACCAATCACGCGGTTAATTCTAATTTCTAAGCATGTTACTATATCATAATTAAAAAGTAATATTAATTATACGTATAAATAAATTGATCCACGCAAACCCACACAACATTTCAGATATTATTGAATACATACAATTAATAAGTCAAACATTATTATTACAAGCAAACAAAACAACATAACTAAATCAAAAATTTATACAAAATGTAAAACAAATTGATCGAATAATAAGCTAGCTGCATTCTGCATAAACTAAGTCAAACATATTGTTTAGGTGTGGTCAAATAAAGTGGCAGATTATTGACTTGCTTTTGTTTTTCAGCAATCTAAATTGTAAATGTATCTTAAGTTGATATATATTTACGGAAGTGCTCTCTGAATGAACTTTTAACAAAAGTGCTTGTGGAACCGCACGCATTGGATATAAAACCAAAAGATATATAATACATTTGAAGTAGTTAATTCAAGTTCTTTAATGTAAAAATGCAAGAGGTTTTTCTTCTGTGATTGTGAATATGAATTGGATTTTGTCAAACCTTAACTGCTTAACTAATTAAAGGTGTACAACAAGTTATTAATTAACCACACAAAGAAACTGCCCAAGCATGTTGCAAATTGAGATGTTAGGTTTTTAATTAACGAATAAAAATTCGCAATTTGAGAGGATGTTCCTAATGAACGAATTACAATTACACGCTGATAAAATTAGCACAGATTCAGATTGATTTTGGCTAAGCAATAACAGAAAATACCCATAAATAGATTTTAATATTTTGCTAAAAAAAAGAAGAACTGATAGATAATGTGAGAAGAGAAATATAACTTACAAACGGACGTTCAAATGGTGGTCGGAGGTGGCCGGAAATGTAGAACGAAGGTGGCACACGGTTAAGATTTTGGGAGAAAATGGTTCTGAGTGAGGAAAGGAGAGAGGAAGAAAACTGGAATCTGTGTACAAAATGAGATGAGAGAGAATATATTCCGTGGATAGCGTCGGTTGACGTGGATAACCGATGCTACGTCACATGGATAGCGTCGGTTGACGTGGATAACCGACTTTACACATCAACTTATATACCCCTTTTTGTAGTAGTGAAAGTTAAAAACCTGGCTACTAAATCAATCTAAGTTGAGCTCGATTGATCAAGCCAAAAATTGATCGATCTAAGTTAATAGAAAATAAATTTTGAAATAGGTACATCGTTCCAATAAATTTTCTATTGAGCACTATCGAACACTAAAACCTCAATCAATATACCTTAAATGAAAATTAATTAGTGGAATTCTTAATCAAGGTAGATTGATCTACTCACCTCAATCTATTTTGACATGTTTCAATCGATTGAGTGACTTAGATACAAAATGTTCCTATGTGTCTAATTTGAAATCTAATGTGTATAAGAATAGATATATACCTAAGATGTGTCGGTTAGAGCTCAATATTTTGTTTGGCTTCAAAAATATTTTTGAAGATTCACATAGAAACTAAAATTACATTTGGATGTTTTGTTCACAAATATCACCAACATGTATAAACCTTACAATCTCACCCTTTGGCATATTTGTGTGATGAAACCTTTCCCTAACTATATATCACTTATAAAACAATTTAAAGAATCAAACTATCTTATGACTTGGTGAAACTAGCTTTGCTTGAATCTCAATAACTCAAGTTTACACTAAAATAAAAAAACATAAATGACAAAGCAACCTATACTGAAAGACTCATTGTTAATTAGTTCGGTCTATATATCAATAAGAAAGCAAGAATATTCATGAGAATGATCAATTAACAGATACCAATTAAAAACACAACTCTCCATATGTGTAATATCTCCAAAAGAGATTTTCAAAGTAATTATCCCACTAAAATAGTTCCCCACTTTTTGTAGATTTTTCAATTAAAGTTTCCATTTTATTGCCCTTCTTGTCATATGAACAAACGACTCAGAAATAAGGTAAATTGTTTTTTATAGTAGAGAGTAGTAGATTAAGCTAAACATGACTACAACATTATGTACAAATAACAAAATTGATTTTTGTTCAAGGTGTGACTATTCATTAAGAAATAAAAATATGCAAGTAATGAACACAAACATACTAATACATATAGTGACATACCCACAATCCATAAAAGTGAGATGAATATTGGAAGTACACTAATATGTCAATTAGTCCACTCATGATTTGTTATGTAAGATTTAAAGAAAAACAGTATCACCTATCATGAAAAAAATTACTATTGAATTCAAACTCGCACAAAATAAAATTAACCAAAGATGACACTTAAGTTGTAAGTGCCATGATGATTTACCTTATGCACTATAGTTACTATTCTTGTGGATTCCATTTTGTCCATTGGCCATTGATAATTTTTTCTATCCATTTTCTCATGTAAATTATAAGCTTAATTGTAAGATTTGGCTTGTAGAGCTCTATTAATGGATGCATCAACAATGGTTCTTGTTTAATCATTGAGACCATTATAGAAAGTCTCCATTTGAATCCAATGAGGGATACCATTGTGAGGACACTTAGAAATTATTTGAATCTTTCCCATGATTCATATATAGATTACTTTTCAATTTGTTTGTATGAGGTAACATCTTTTCTAAGTTTGGCATTCTTAATTTGTGGGGAATATTTTATCACGATTTTCTCCACCAAATAAATCTACTACCTTGATATATATATAAAAGGAGAAGAAGAATAAATACAATCAATCTTTTGAATTATAGCACCAATCACCTCTTTAATCTCTATCAACATTGTATCTTTTCTTGATCTCTTTGGCATAAAAACTAGATAAAAAATTTTCTAAAAGTCGACCATGTAGGGATTTTAGTGCAATTAGGGGGTTAAATTAGGCTAAGATGAAAGCTAGACCATCAGTTCAGTTTTAGATCAAAGATTGAGACGAAAAAAGAAAATTAAATAGAACTAGTCAATGGGATAACAACACGTGGCAAATGAGAGACATGGGATGAATCAATGCATGATGTGTGGTACGGTAGACTGGTGCACATGTTCAGAGTTAGCAACACATGGAACACTATGATTAACTGATCTAGATTTCTTGGTGCCTAAGTCAACACATGCTTGATGACGCATTGCATGCTCATTGACTATGTGCCAAAACTCAAAGTGTATGTCATGGCAACACTTTCATCAACTGGCGCACATGGTGCACAAGGATTAGCTCCTCTTTACTTGTGTGGCATCTAATTGGCAATGACTGGTCAATTTTGTACATGCGACATGCTGTAATTGGCTCTCCTTCCCTTATGTAGCATCCATGTGTCCTGTTATGATTATTCCTACATTAAAAAACTGATACAAAATCCACAAAAATGTTTTAAAATTCTAAAAATTAAATTCCTATAAATGTACTTTCATCCTCTTTCATTGAAACTTTCATAACATAATCCAAATTTAGGGATAATAATCGACCAAAGGATTACATTTTCCACAAACAATCATCATTTAAGTTATTTCTTTCCCTAACTAATTTAGCCCTTTTTGATAAAGCGAGGGTGAAATTTCTTAAAGGTGAAGTTTTGTGACAACTTGGTGAATTATTGGCTCCCAACTAAATGAACGACCTCACATACATTGTGCCCTAAAAGGATAAAAAAACCACCTCTTCTCCCAAAACTTCAATTAAAGATGAAGTTCAGAAGGTATGAAAAGAGGTCACTTATATGAAAAATATTTACAAGATTATCATGCCCAATGATAAAAAATGTAAATGTGTAGATGCATTTTAAGGGTGAACACATGCAGTCTATTCATGAGATGCAAAGGTTATAACTCTTTCGTGTAGGAATAAATTATAGTCAAGTAAGAGTATATGAGAATTTTGTATTTGATTTTGTGTAAAGACCACTAAAAATCACACATGTACATGAAAAAGATTCAGATCATATGGATAATTGTGCTCCAACCTTTGTTATGGCTTATTTTTATATACTTTTTATTTTTCATTTTATGTTCCCTTTCATTTTTAATTTGATGTACTTTATTTTATTTTCTGTTAGTGTGAACAATATTTATGTTATTTAGAACTGTAAATTTCATAACTGCTTGATAATGTATGATTTATGAGAAGTACACAATGAATCCCTTATATGATATAATTTGAGTCAAATGATGGATGCAATAATAGTAGTAACCACATCACCTTCTTAACAATATTGCACTATTACAATTGGGCAACTTTTCTTTTCTTTTTCTCTTTTTCTTCAATTTACATTTCAACATTGATGATAGTGCAAATTCTAGGTTAACGATGGAAGAACATTGATGACATTATAAGAGTTAGTTATATTCATAGTTTAAGTTTGATTCTTGGATGTTAAAATTGAGATGAACCCAACATTAGTGTTTAGGAATCAAAAAGTGGAGATTACATTATGAGAGACCATCCTTGACAGTATACTTGTTACTTATTATAAATGATTCATGCACTTGTGAGCTTTATGAATATAAAATTTGTGCATCAACTTACCATAAATTCTCCATTGATATAATTATAATCTTCCTTGATTTTGTTTAAGTCGAATCTATATTTAGTATTTTAATTATTTGTTATTAGTTTAGGATTTTCAAAACAATACATTGCGATAGATTTTTTAGTTTTATTTTTCATATTTGTTTAAGTTTAAAAAAATGAAAAATGATGTAAACCTACTGCAATTTCTTGAGAGATAGACCTTCGGAGTGTACTTATCGCTCATTATAAATGACTTTTACACTTGCAAGCTTTTTTTAAATGCAAAATTTGTGCGCAACTTCTCATCCTTATTCAGGCTCTGACCAACTCATGGTGGTAAACGAAAAGATCATACCTATTATTAGTGTTGGTTTTTCTAATTTTTAGTCTTCTATTTTCAATGATTAGAGAGTTTTAAAATTACATAATATTTTACATTGGCCTACAATGGCTAAGAATCAATTAGTGTAGCATAGTTAGCAAAAGTTAATTCTATTTTCTTTAAATTTCATGATACTTATTGTACAGAGAAGGAAAAAACTACAAACAATGAACTTCTCAAGGGCAAGCTCAATGATGAGCTGTGTGCCTTTGATCTTCAACTTTAAGCTCTTAGGGTGTGATGCTTCTACACATTCTCCTACTATGTATTTTCATAATAAGACCTTTGTTTCCATTGTTTCTTTTCCTTCTTTAATTTTATGGAATCCATGTTTAGCTCATGCTTTCATTCCAATGGTAAGGAAAACATTACAAATTTGTATTATACCTTTTGAGGTCAATGATAATAAGAATTTTCTTTGTGCTACTTGTCAAATAGGGAAGCCACATAAACTTCCTTTTCCTTCTTCTATTTTTGTTTCCCTTTTTCATCTTGATGTCATACATACCGAACTATGGGTCTTACCTATCATATATAATAATGGTTATAGGTATTATATTCATTTCACTTATTAATTTTCTAATAACCCCTGGATTTATTTTCCCAAGATAAAGACTTCATTTTCTAAGCTTTTTACAATACATTGGTTGACCTTTGATTTAGATAGGATGATTAAAGTTTTAAAATCTAATTGGGGATAGGAGTATCAAAAGCTTTCTTCCTATCTCATTATTTTTGTCACTATTCATAGAACTTCTTATCCTTACACACATGAACAAAATGGCTTGGCTGAAAGGACACAGGAAAATTGTTCATCAAACTCTTGTTATATTGGATCATGCTCACGTGCCTTCCATATATTGGAATGAAGGCTATTTTACTATTATTTTTACCATCTATAGACTTCTTAGTTTAGTTCTTGAGTTTCAATCTCATTTGTAAGTTCTCTTTTGTGTTAGGCTTGATTTGTAGTTTGCTAAGGTCTTTGGTTGTACATGTTTTGTTTAACTTCATCCTTATAATAATAATAAACTAGAATTATATTTTAAACGTTGTACCTTCTTGGGTTTTAGTCTTAAGCATAAAGGTTACAACTGTTTAAACTCATACGGTCGATAGTTTCTTGTAAGACATGCTACCTTTGATGAAACTAGTTTTCCTTTTACATCTAAATGTTCCATCCCTTCCAATTTTGGTTCTTCAATTAAGTATGCTCATATGTTCTTCTTATTTTGTTTCCTCTTATTTCTAATATTTTATCTGGTTCTATATATCATGTATCTACATAATTTATTCATGTTACATCTACTACTATTTCATCTCCTTCTACTTTTGGGTCTTCATCTTTACAAGATTGGCATGTATCTTTTGAACCTGCTTCTTCTAAGAATCCTTTCATTATATCATCTTCTTATATGAATATTGTTCAAACATCATCTCATGTGCCTTGTCATCCAATGATTACTCAATCTAAGGTAGGCATTTTTAAGCCTAAAGCCTTTCTAGTTAATATTTCTCAAACTGAACCTACTAGTGTTAAGCAAGCCTTAAGGAATAGTGGTTGGAAACAATATATAGAGCTCTTGTTAGGAACCAAGCTTCGGTTCCTATGCCTCCTTCCATGTTTGGGTTCTTGTGCCTCCTTTCATAGGCAAAAAATTATTTGTTCCAAGTGGATATTTAGAGTTGAATGAAAGCCTTCTAATGTGGTTTAAAAACTCAAGTCTAGAGTTACTACTAGGGGCTATGATCAAGATTAAAGTTTTGTTTTTAAAAAGACCTTTAGTCCAGTTGTGAATCCATTTACAATCAAGGTTATTATTACAATTGATATTAAGAAAAAATGGAAAATACATCAACTTGATATAAACAATGCCTTCCTTAATTATTTGTTAACTTAAGAAGAGAATATGTCAAAACACCCAGGCTTAAACAATCCTGCTTATCCCTTACATTATGTGTGCAAATTGATAAGGACCATTTATGGTCTTGCTTAAGATCCTCAAGCCTGGCATGAAACCTTGAGTTTAACATTACATTCTACACACTTGTCATCCAATGATTACTCAATCTAAGGTAGGCATTTTTAAGCTTAAAGCCTTTCTAGTTAATATTTCTCAAACTGAGCCTACTAGTGTTAAGCAAGCCTTAAGGAGTAGTGGTTGGAAACAATATATGGAGCTCTTGTTAGGAACCAAGCTTCGGTTCCTATACCTCCTTCCATGCTTGGGTTCTTGTCCCTCCTTTCATAGGCAAAAAATTATTTGTTCCAAGTGGATATTTAGAGTTGAACGAAAGCCTTCTAATGTGGTTTAAAAACTCAAGTCTAGAGTTACTACTAGGGGCTCTGATCAAGATTAAAGTTTTGTTTTTAAAAAGACCTTTAGTCTAGTTGTGAAGCCAGTTACAATCAAGGTTATTATTACAATTGATCTTAAGAAAAAATGGAAAATACATAAACTTTATATAAACAATGCCTTCCTTAATTATTTGTTAACTGAAGAAGAGAATATGTCAAAACACCCAGGCTTAAACAATCCTGCTTATCCCTCACATTTTGTGTGCAAATTGATAAGGACCATTTATGGTCTTGCTTCAGATCCTCAAGCCTGGCATGAAACCTTGAGTTTAACATTACATTCTACACATTTTACTTAATATATTACAGATGCTTCCCTATTTTGTAATTTCTCAGTAGCTACTCCTCTCCATTTACTCGTTGATGCCTACAAAGGTTGTCTAGTTTTTAGTGCTATTATGGGTATGCCTAACAATTATGCCAAAAACTTGATGGGCCCAAATTAGGCATATAAATTTTGTATGATTTATAAAGTAGCTCGCAAGTGAACAGATCACTTATAGAAAATAATAAGTATACTTTCAAGGTTTGTCAAAAGAAGAATCATGTGGTTTTTAAATAATTCAACAAATTCTTAAAAACAAAAAATAAAACCTAAACATATTTTACAAAAGTGTGGGTTTGAAGATCTAAACTAATGACATTAAAATAAAGATAGATTCAACAAAATTTTAGGTAATTAAATATTTATTATGCATTGAAGAATTTATGAGATATATTAGCTAGTTAATTATGCTTGCTCAATATATAAACTATGTTATTAAAAATATGAATTAAGATTATTGATTCTTCCATTTTTATAAGAAATTATCCTAGGCACAGATCAATTTCGTTATTAATCAATTATCAATTAAAATATTTTGGCACGGATCAGTAATCGATAATTAACTAAATTATGTTTTATCCCATAGGAATTAATAAACCATTTAATTGAAGGTTTTGGCAGGGCTATCAATTTAAACTCTCATCAAGATGTCTAAGTTAGATTAATGATTTAAGTATTTGGAAACTAACTTTCAGATTTTAAATCTATTATGAAAAATACATTGTCAATATATTTTCTACTAATAAATCTTATAAAAATATGTAAAATGGAGTTCTCTAAATCAGGTCCAGAATATTTCACCTAGCATCTAATAGTTGACTTTAAATCAAATTCAGATATTTAAATCCAAAATCTAACTCCCTTGCTTATTATGAAAAATAATTTATCAATATATTTTTCTTTTACAAACTACATTTTAATCTTGATGAAGAAACAAAGTTCAATTTATTTTATAAAAATGTTTAATCTACGTTAACATTTCACAAGCATAACAACATTACTAATATCCCACGTTATTTATAGCCAAACATGCATATTTTAACAAACGATCCATAAATTAAGTATAGAATGTAAAACAACACATAAAGGTAATCTTAAAAGAACACATTTAAATATGCCTCAAAAAATTTTTAATATCATTTATATTCTATAAAATCTCTAAACATAATTTCCAATATTGTTTATTAAATTAAAACTAGAATTATTATATAAACTAAAATTTTTCAACTCTCAAATTAGAGAAGAACTTCGAACTACAAAAGGAAAAGCTATGAAACCATAAGAGACTAAGAAATAAACTTAAGAATGTAGTTGTGGGATATGGATTACAATAGAATGAGGGTCCTTTTTATAGGTGTAGGTAAGGAGAAAAATATCTATCAAATGACTGGCATTGTGGGACACAATTATTTCACAAAGCGGCATACACTGATTACTACACTCGCACCACGACATAGAAAATTTTTATGCTACAACCCACATCGATTCTAGGATGCATCATTTTCAATTCTTTTACCTTGCAATATGGCACATAAAACTTCCATATGGCGACCCATGTTAGTCTAAACAAATGGATCCCTTATTTTCTTTGTACATCTTTTTCATGGTTTGGAACATGTGTAATACATTACATGTGTTATCTTTTGACCTCTCAGAGTTGTAATGGAAAATTTCAGATATATTATTTAGGTGTTTTATCAATTAAAAATTTTGAAGCTAAAATACCTAACAAACAACAAAACATACCCATTATTATGAAAAGATAGTTTTTTTTAAAATGATTGTAAAATAAGGAAATAAAAATCTATTTAATCATTTAACATTCATAAATTCATTATATATTAAGTACTTTTGAGCACTCATCATAACCCTTAACTAACTTCTTACTTGTATTTTAACGAGAATGGCACCAAGTTAAAAATAAAAACTAAAATAAAATTAAACTTTCCTAAATGATTTCGGTATATGGATACAATTTTATTGAGCATATGCAATTAAACCCCTAGGTTATCCTAGTGAACGAGTTTAAGTATAATGAGGATTTTCATATATAATACCCACAAACATCAAATTCAAAATGTAAAAATTGAAATTAAATAACAAAAACGAATAAACAACATATAAACAAATAAAATTTAAAACAAAGTAAAAAGATAAAAGAATGACAAAACTTCTCATGCTTTTTAATCTCTTCTGAGATTACAATTAAATTCTATAGTATATATAAGTTATTTAAATATTCTAAACATTCAAGGTTTAATATAATAGTTAGTTGAAAATCACTTTCATATGATATCAAAATGTATCAATATTAATTTTCCCAATTAGAGTGTACGGAATCTGAATTTGCTTTGACTCGATTCTCACAAGGCATAATCTGAATAACACTAATCCTATTGGTTCAAGAAATCATTCAAAGGACTTTATGTATAGAAATGAACTAATAGGTTCGTATGTGTCTAAAGAATAAAAGACCCAAAGTAGTGTCTAAATATTGATCTCATGAAAGGAATCAAATAAAAAGATTGTACAAAGAAATCACATACTACTTTCATACATCAATCAAATTCATCAAATAAAAATTGCAAGTAATATGCCTTTTAGGAGATGAAGAAAATACAAATGACTTCTTGGAAAATTATTTCCTATACTCTTTTTTGTATTTAACTAATTCTCACAACTTTGACAATATTGGGTCATAGTATTTAGATTATACTATTCATTTTTCTCTTTTTTTCTTATTTTTTTCTTTTCTCTCTTTTTTATAAATCTTCTTTTTTTTTTTAAAGAAATGACCAATGTATAGATTGTACATAATTTGTATAATGAATTGAGTGGCTAGTTTGTGCCATTGCTTTTATTGGTTTAGGTAACCCATATATGGTTCTTTGTTTAGAAGTCATGCATAAAAGAAGAAAATGGCATATACTTTTAATTTCTACTTAACTCTTTCAATTTAAGCAATAAAAATAAATATACGATACTTCATTAGATATAAAAGTAGTGGCATTATATGCACAGACCTATTAAGATCATCTAGTACTTTATAATTGATAAGAATAGTGTTTAAAAGAAGTGAAAAAATATTATCACTCGAAATTGGAAGATAATGGGTCAATATATATTCTCACAAGGTAGTCTCTACTATTTATTTCCTAAACACCAACTTTTGGTTCATCATATATTCACATTTTATCTTGAAATACTAATTATAACAAAAACTAAATAATTTCCCTCAATGTAACAATTGTAAATTAAAGATACAAAGTAATGGATAGAAAATTTACCCATTTGCTAATTTTGTAAAAGAGTTGGTATGGAATTGCATGTGCATCCATCAATCCAAACATTTAAATTTTACAAAGATGAAAGTTGTGTACTAGTCACAAATTTCAACAAAAAGTTATAAAATTAAAAATTCTAAACAATACCTTATATAGTTAAGGTTTTTGAAATTGTAGTACAATCCTCATTATTTAAATAATAATCATACTTACCTTCTCCAATATTCAAAAATAGTAGTGAGCATTTATATCATTAGGCCAAATTGGAACTAGTACATTTTTTTACTAAAACTTGATCATCAATAGCATCGGGAAAGTTCACATAGAATTCCCAAACAATGGATTCAATAGTAAAGTCTTGTTCTTTTATAAAAAATCCCATCCAAGTCTTTGTATAACATCTATTATTTCCTCACATCTCAAATTAAAATCAACCCATCTCAAGTATAAATCCTTTATTCACTTTAACCGCTTTTTCAGGGATGACTTTGGTCCCAAAATTAGAAAATTTAGAAATATCATGTTCTTCTGAAGTGGAAACCTCCTTTCCTTTCCTACTTCTCTTTGGTATCATTTTCAACAATTTTAACAATATCAAAAAATTTAGATGTTCATAGAATTTTCATATAAGAACATAAACTATTCCAATATTTTTCTTAACCCTTCTTTCCCCTAATTAGGGTTTTGAAACTCTTAAAAATCATAAATATTCCATAGATTTTTTAGAATATAATTTATAGACTTATATTCTAAAACTTTAATATAACTTACTAATGACTCTATGAAAGTAGAGTTATCAATGCACTTTTCTACTTAATATTTGTTCTTTTTTCCATTAAGTTGTACTTTTGGGTTAAAAATATTAAAGTATGAACTTTCTAGTGAAGAGGATGAATATTTATTTTTTTGGATTTTTTTTAAAACTTTTGGAATTGTTATGGATTTTTTAAAGCAGTACCAATTACAAGATGCCACACATGATTAGGAGCTGACTAGTTGTCTCCATATGGATGCCATGGAAGCCAAAAGGGCCAATCGGAGCATGTCATGCGTACTAGTTGATGTATGACTTGCCATGTGTTGACACGATGTTTGTTCTGAGTTTCTTCAAATGGTCAACAATTGTACCATACGTCATCATGCAATTTGTCCACTCGTTCCATAGGTCAACCACACAATCTGTATCCATGAATCACAGTATGCCATATGGTACTAACTCAGCACGTATGGACCATTAGTACACCCCACCTCGTGTCGCACACTGATTCATCTAGTTATTTCCTCAAGTCACATGTCACAATCCCATTGGGCAGAACTGTTTAATTTCCTTTTTCATATCAACCCTTGATCTGAAGTTGATATGATAGTCTAGATTCCATGTGAGCCTAATTTAACCCTCTCATTGCTGCAAAAAACCTAAAGAGCCAAAAGTTACCATTTTTTATCAGTTTTTTGAGGCAAGAAGAGAGAAAAATACAGAAAACTTCAAAAGGAGATTCAAGAGAAGATTGGTGCAACAATTCAAGTGATTGATTGTATTTATTCTTCTTCTCCTTTATTTACCAATTTTTATGTCTTTCTTTATGAAAAATATAAATTTATGAACAAAACTATGTCTAGCTAATTTATTAATTTAGGGGGTCTTATGAACCCAATTTTCTACATGTGATTATCTAATTTTTCACCCCAATTATGATTTCAATTTAATTATATTATTTAATATGATTTTTATGTTATTAATTATTTGGCCAACAAAATATCTATAGAGGAAATTAAATAGATTTGAGAGAATTATTTAATTATTTGTCATAATTAATTAACATGCATAGTTTCTAGAAAGAGATGTATGATTGTTATTTGTGTAATCAATAATTGATGAACTTAATGAGTAATATGCAATTTAATTGACATGAGAGTATGATTAGGTTAGTTATTTTAGAAAATGGCTAGCAATAATTATTAATGGCCAATGGATAAAATGGCATCCACAAGAAGAGTAGTCAAAATGTATGAGGGAAATGATATCATGGCATTAACAACTCAAGTGTCATCTTTGGTGAATCTTTTGAGTGTTCAAAACTCACAAATGAGTAAAACTTGGGTCCAAGATTTAGGGGTGTTATGTCTTTTATGGTGTAGTTCATTTTTTTTATAATTGTTCAAATAATCCTGAATCATCATTCTATATAACAATAATCAAGGTGGTAATCAACTGTCAACCATTTCCACCACCTGGTCTTTAACAACCATAGCAATTACAAGCCCAAGAGAAAAGGCCACCTACTAAGGAGAATAAAAATGCTTTAATGGGGATGATGAAACACTTCATCTAGTTAGTAAACATAAAAGTGTCCACTTAAGAGGCTTTAATTTGAAATTTTGAAACCCAAATGGGGTAACTTGCCAAGTCCATAAGTCAAAGGCCTCAAGGTAACCTTCTAATTGACACAATTATAAACCCAAGAAGAGAAGGTAAGAAGAGTTATAAATCCATAACCTTGATGAGTGATAAAACTTTAGAATAGGAATTTTAGATTCAAAAGGATGAAGAGGAACAATAAGCTAAAAAGGATATAGAGAAATAGGAAATTAACAAAGATGAGAAGGAACTAGTGGATAAAAAGAGCCTTAAAAAGGAGGTAATTAAGACAAAGAAAAACAACTATACAAACTCACTATTTCTTTCCCTTAAATACTTTAAAAACAATAGTGAGACACATAGCTTTTAAAATTACTATAAATCTTCAAGAAGCTACACATGAAGATACCATATGTAGATGCACTTGAATAGATGTCGTCTTATGAAAATTTCATGAAGGATATACTATCAAAGAAAGGGAACCATGGAGGTCATGAAACAATAACCTTGACTAAAGGTTGTAGTGCCATCCTTGATAGGAAAATACAACAAAAACTAAAAGAGAGGTAGTTTTGACATCCCTTGCACTATTGGGAACATCCATTTTGTCAAGGCACTATGAGATTGGGTTTTTAACATTAACCACATGCCATTATCAGTTTTCATGAGATTAAGGGTTGGTAATGCCAAATACACTTCAATAATGATGTAAAAGGTAGATAAGCCAATCAAAACCCCCAGGGAGGAGGACCATGTCATTCCTCTTACACTTGATAGTCTATTATTAGCAACTGAAAAAGACTTATTGATGTACAAAAGGGTGATCTGACAATAAGATTGCAAGATGAACAAGTAACATTTAATATGCTCAAAGTAGTTAAATATTTTGATGCTGATAATGCTAGTTATTTTTGAATAGATGGTACTGATGAACTAAACACTGATGTGCTTTATGACATTTTCCTTAGTGATACTTTAGAATATGTCCTTGTTAATTCTACCAACACATATGCTAAGGAATACAATGGAACTAACTTAGGCACACACATTCATACTCGTAGCTTAACAAAATTTGTTAAACCATCCCCAGTTACAACTGTAACACATGATGTTATGAACAATGACATAAACTTACCTGAAAATAACTAAACGTATTTAAAACTTGAAAGTATGGAATCAAATGTTGACATTGTGAACTACGTGAAATTTTTGCAGGACATGCCTCTCATGTGTGTATCAAATACGTTTGTGGAATCTCTTGTGACAATCTCAGGGCTCAAAGCATCCATTATAGAGGCACACAAATTAGAGCTTAAACCTTTACTATCTCATACTTTTTATGCATTTTTAGGTGATAACGAGACACATTTATTCATAATCTCTGGTAGTCTAAGTATGGAGCAAGTAGAAGTACTACTGAAGGTGCTAAGGAGCTTCAAAAGAGCTATAAGGTGGTCTATTGCTGACATCAAAGGCAAAAGCCCATCTATATGCATCCACAAAATCTTGCAACACAATAAAGCTAAACCTTGTTAGGATGCAGAATGTTGCTTAAATCCTATTACAAAAGAAGTGGCGAAAAAGGAAATTGTCAAGAGGCTAGACATGGGTATCATTTACCCAATTTGATATAGTAAATGGATAAGCTAAGTTCAATGTATACCAAAGACAGGAGGAATCACTATGGTGGATAATGAGTCAAATGAGAATAAACATACTAAGACTATCATGGAATGGAGAGTATGTATGGAATTTTTCAATGTGAATAAAGCCACAAGGAAGAACCATTTCCCTCTCCTAATATTGGATCAAATGCCTAACATATTAGCTACGCATTATTTCTCTTGTCTTCTAGATTGAAACCCTGCTTATAACCAAATTGCAGTGGTACCTAAAGACCATGAATAGAAAACCTTCACATGTCATTATGAACTTTTGCATTTAAGAGAATGTTGTTTGGATTATGCAATGCAATCGTGACATCACAATGTTGCATGATGGTTATTTTCTCAGACATGTTAGAGAAGCAACTAGAAATCTTCATGGATGATTTTTTTGGTCTTCGGAAATACATTTGATGAATATCCACACTATCTCTCCTTAGTGCATTGAAGATATGATGAAAAACAAATTGGTTTTGAGCTAAGAAAAGTGTCATTTCATGGTACATGAAGGTATCATCTTGGGCCATAAAATCTTTTCTAATGGTGTTGAAGTGGATAGAGCTAAGTATTAAGTGATTGAGAAACTACCACCAATTACCAATGTAAGAGGAGTATGGAGTTTACTGGGCAAGCCAGCTTTTACCATAGATTTATATAATATTTTCCCCAAATCTCCGAACCCTTGTGCTATATTTTTGAAAAAAAAATAGTCTTTCAAATTTGATGAAAAATATTTAACAACATTCTGGGTGGTTAAAGAGAAAATAGTGCCCGCACTAGTTATAGTCACACCAGATTGGAGAAAGCCCTTTGAGTTGATATGTGATGCAAGTAATTTTGCAATTAGAGCTATTCTTGGATATTAAAGAAAAAAATGTTATGTTCCCTAAATTATGTAAGTAAGACACTGAATGAGGCTCAAATGAATTATGCTCTTACTAAGAAAGAGCTCCTTGTAATTATCTATGCCTTTGAAAAATTCAGATCTTATTTAGTTGGAACCAAAGTGACTATTTACAAGGATCATTCTATAATAAAGTACCTCATGACAAAGAAGGATTGCAAATCAAGATTGATAAGATGCGTTCTCCTTTTACAATAATTTTACTTAGAAATTTGTGATAAAAAAGGAATAGAAAATCAAGTAGCAAACAATCTATATAGGCTAGAAAGTGAAGCAAAAATGGATGACAATATGGTGATTGGGCAATCCTTTTTCAATAATCATCACTTTTTTGTAGCTCAAATATTTTTGGGATATTAAAGAATATTTTTGGGATGGCCCTTACCTCTATAAAGAATGTGGTGATGATATTTTTAGAAGGTGTGTCACTTATGATAAATTTGGAAGTATTCTTTACTATTTCCATAGCTCAAGCTATGGAGGTCACTTTTGGAGCACAAAAATAGTAGCTAAAGTACTTCAAAAATAGATAAGATGCCCCTAAATAGTATACCTCAATTGGAACCATTTGATGTTTAGGGCATTGAATTTATGGGACTATTCCCTTCCTCCTTTCATAACCAATATATACTTGTAGGAGTGGATTACATGTCAAAGTGGGTAGAAACCACAACCAGCTACAAATGTGATGCCAAAGTTGTCATGAAATATTTGAAGAAAACCATCTTCTTTAGGTTTGGAACTCCTATGATCATTGTTAGTGATAGAGCTTGTCACTTTTATAATAAATAATTTAAGTCCTTATTGTCTACGTATAGGATTAATCATAATGTATCTACTCCTTTCCATCCACAAATAAGTGGGCAAGTAGAGGTATGTAATGAAGAAGTGAAAAGAATTTTAGAGGAAATTGTGAACATATCTTGGAAGGATTGGTCATCTAAGTTCAATGATGCATTATATGCATATAGAATTTCATTTAAAACACCAATTGGTACCACCCTGTATATACTAATTTGTGGAAAGGTATGTCACTTACTGTTAGAATTGGAGCACAAAGTATATTGGGCACTAAAGCAGTTGAATATGTCCATAGATGTAGCTGGTAAGAAAAGAATACTACAAATAAATGAATTGGATGAACTATGGTGGAATGCTTATCAAAATGCTAAGCTTTACAATTATGCACCATATCATTGAATCAGAGTAGAAAGTGTTATTGTACAACTCAAGACTTAAATTATTTATGGGAAAACTAAAGAGTGGATCATTATGTTCATTCACCATCACTAAGGTAACTAACCATGGAGCCATTGAATTAGAAAACAAAAATAAAGAAAGATTTATCGTTAATGGACATAGAGTGAACCATTATCATAGAGATCAATTATCAAATGACATATCTATGATAGCCTTGATGAATGCACCATAGAATTTGATATGCCCATCTAGTTAAGGATTTTAAATGTGATGCTAGTTACAAGGAAACCCAACGTTATTTTACATATATTTTTGTTTTTTTTTGTAGATGAATAAAAGTGGAGTGCAATGACGCCAAAAAATTGAGCACTTTGTGGTGTGCCAAGGCGAAAGGATTTTTATTTCCTTTTAATTTCATATGTACACATTGGGGACAATGTACAATTTAAATATGGGTGAGGGAACTTTATTATCTACTTTAGTATTTAATATGTATTTTAAGTTTTTTGGAAAGTTTTTTTATTTCTAAAATGCTTTTAATCATAATTTTTCTAGAAATTGATAAATACATGGAAACCAAATGCAATCATGATTGATATGAAACATAGGAACCCAATGAAATATTTTTTGACATGACTAGGATAAATAATATAACATGCTCACTAAGATACTTACATTAGTCATGATATATGCTTGCTAGTTGTGATTTGATTGATTTAAAATTTTATGCACATGTTCATATTTAATTTTGGTGTTCTTATTAAGAAAACAATTGTAGTGAGTTATACCAGTTGATTAGATCAGTATGTTTTAGAATCTATTTGATCAACCTTTGAGGCAAAATTCTAAATAGTATTTTGTAAGAGAAATAATTTAGGCCTTATCTTTAAGCCATATTTTATGCCTGACCAATAAGCATTACCGTTACCTTTGCACCTTTAGCTTATACAAAAAGAAAATGCAATCATGTGTTTTGCTATAGAGTAAGGTTAACTGCAATTCACCCTATTAAAAAAAGAAACTCACATCACAATGATTCATGTCTACAGAAAAATAAAATAAAATTGAAAATAAGTTTGGGGGGTTTTAGAAGTTAAAAAATATGTGGGATAAAAGAATATGAAAAGAATGAAAAGATAAGGTGCATTAAAATATAAAGTAAAAGATCAAATGTAGTTAAACAGTGCATGGTGAATAAAAAGAAAACTAGGATGTGAAAATAACCTAAATGTATTCATTTATCAACCCCTACCTAAGCCTTACATTACAAGCATGTACAACCCTTATTTATATTAGTGTAGAAAGATGTGAAAAATAGACATATGAGACTTTTTCTAAGATTGAATTGATTAGCATGGTCATATAGGTTTATTGCATGAGTGCATTGGATGAATTAATGTGTAACACACACACACACACACACACACGAATCAAGTTCTTAATAACCTTGCATATCATTGTATTAATGGAGCATTGATTTATGAATAGGTGAACCCCCTTGTCGTAGAACTATACAAATTTTGAGGGGGATATATATATATATATATATATATATATATAGTCATTTTAGCTAGTTAGATTTTTCATTACTTGATGATAAGCAAAGAGTTAAGTTTGGGGGTGTGATGACTCCATGAAAGTAGAAGCATCAATGCACTTTTTTACTTAATATTTATTCATTTTATTCGATAAGTAGTACTTTTAGGTTCAAAAATATTAAAATATGAACTTTCCATTGAAAAGGGGGAAAATATATTGTTTGGAAATTTTCTAAATTTTTTTCGAATTGTCATGGATTTTTTATGAATTTTTTAATGCAAGACTAGTCAAAAGATTCCATGTAGATACCAAGCAAGAATTAAAGCTAACCAATTTCTACCATATGGATTCCATGTAAACAAAGAGTGCTAATTAGAGTATAGTGCAGGTACTTGGTCATACAAGCCTTGCCACACGTCAGCATAAATTTTGTTTCAATTATTATTGAATGGTAAATGGTTATGCCACATGTCATCATGCATGTCATCCATTCATTCTATCGAAGTGCCATGTAATTTGTATCCATGAATCATAGCAGGCTATATGGTGCTGACTCAGCATGCGTAGACCACAAGTCCACCTAACCACGCATCACACTTTGATTCGTCCAATGATTTCTCCATGTCATATGTCACGATCCCTTTGGACAATGATATTTAATTTTCCTTTTTCATCTTAGCTCTTTATATGAAATGGATCTAACAATTTAGATTTCATCTAAGCCTAAGTTAGCCCCCTAATTGCCCAAAAAAAACTTTGATGGGACAAAAATTACAAATTTTTTATTACTCTTTGGAGCCAAGAAGGGATAAAAATACAAAAATATTCAAAAGGAGATAGAATTTTGGTGGAGATTCAATACGAAATTTATTGTATTTATTCTTCACCACCACTCCTCACCAACACCCTTGGCATAACCTATGGCAAGGTGGCTGGTGAGGTGCCAACTAAGTGCTATAAATACCATTTTTTTCATTGTTTAATTAATTCAAAATTCTACTTCCAAATTTTTTGTTTATTTTGAATTCCATTTTTCACCTCCGGGTTACGATATTAGTGATATGTTTGAAAGAGTATAAAATAGTGAGGTAGACTATTATTACTAAATTGTGAAAATATCTTTGTGAGAGAGAGCTAAGTTAAATTCTTTAAGTTCTTGTATCTCTTTCTATGTGCAATACTAGATTGATTTTCTTGATTTTAAGAGGGGTCTTCAACATTATGAATAATTACACTTCTTATTACTAATTTGTGGTTACTAATCACACCATATTTTATGGTGTTGGCTAAGAAGGAGAACTGGGTTTGTGTGTCGAACCAAGTCATTAAAAGGGTAAAAAGCAAGGATAGTAATAAGTAGTTCAAATAGAGGCCCTTATTGATAAAGGTAGTAGTGGTTTTATTTCTTTTAAATTTATAATTGTGTATGGCTTAGTGAATTATTTCCAATCGAGTGGTTACTATAAGAAACTTGAGGATGTTACCGTATAGATAGCGTCTCTATATGAATTTACTTAATTATAATATATTTTATGTATGCCTTGTTGTTTTGCTAGTACAATCTCAATTTAAGGTATGTATATTACAACATACTAAAAGCTTAAACTTTGATTAGAAAGACTTTATATTCTTATCTAATATTTGTTGAATATATACAATATTTGTTGTTGAAATTTATCTACATATCTAATATTATTTTATTTGTACTTGTATTGTACAACCTACCTACGTGTTTACTATTTTGTTCATGCAAGTTAGTGTCAAGTGTTGTAGGAGTTTGTATCTTCTTAACATGGTTGTATACCGAGTCGTGGACTCTTTCAATTGGTATTAGAGTAGGTGCCCTCTTTTTAACTTAACCACTCCAGTGTTCATTCTGTTAACTTATTTTTCACACATATAGTGTTGATTCTAATGATTCATTTTTCACACACATTTTCTCTCTAATGGATTTGAGAGAAGGATGTAATGTAACTAGACCTCCACTTATCAATGGGCTAAAATTACACCTATTGGAAATCATAAATGAGGGCCCTCTTGTGGTACCAAAGAGACCATCTATTGATCCTTGTTTAGAATGGCTGAACATATCCAACCTAAACCTCTGATAATACTGTTATTCCAAAACCTATGATCGAGTGTATGAAGGAATAACGTGAGGATTTTAAATCGAACAATAAGGGTTTATATGCAATTATTAGGGCTATGATGCCTAATAATTTTAGAAGAATATAGAGTTGTACTACCTCTAAGTAAGCATGAGACATTTGGAAGCCAACTTAGGAAGGAATGTCTATTGCAAAGAGATAAAGAATTATAAAGTTAAATCGATATTTCAAGCTATGCATCATATAGGAGGAAAATACTTTTGACAAGTGCTATGCATGATTCTTAAATATTGTCAACAATATGTACAGCTTGGGTAGACCCCCGGTGAAGAAAAATAGATTGAGAATATTGTCATTAGTCTATCGTACCGATTTCATGCAAACAATTTCATGATTGAATCATTATACAAACCTTATGAGCTTATACAAAATGAGTTACTCAATAATGCATAAGTTTTTGAGCTTCATCACTTATTACCAAGATAAGAAAAATTGGTTTTTGAGAAGGGAAATAATTTGACTCTCGTTACTGCCCAAGGAAGTGGCCCCAATACTGATATAAATGCCACTTTTGTTAATTATTATTTTGATCTTCATGAGGATGAGATGGCTTCACTTGCATAGTGATTCACAAGATTGTTTAGAAAGAAGAAACCCTCATCTAGGGGTATTATAAAAGATAGTTCGAGCTTTTAATGTTCAAAATTAGTAATAGTTGATGACGACTTAGACAATAAATATAAGAAACCAAGAAAAAGGCACTTGAATAAGATTAGATGCTTTTAATGTGGAAATCCTGGTCATATCATAACAAATTATTTACAAAAATAAAATCACAAAAATAAGCATGTGATGAAAGCTAAGTGTATGATTCTGAACAATAATAGAAATAATGATAAGGATGACACTAATTTCCTGGCTTTCTTTTCCTAAAGTGTCATCTATGATCCTCTAGCTATTGCCTCATATTTTTAGGAAGTTACTGTTGATGATGGAGATGGATAAGATGAATTTCCTGATTCTTACAATGATGTACTTTTGGTCTATATTAAGTATAAAAAAGTCAAGAAAAAGGCTATGGAGTTCTGTGATGAAAAAGAACATGAGATAAACACATTGAAGAAAACTCTAAGAGAAAGGAAGTCCTTGATTCATGGTCAACAACGTGATCTCATAAGTAGGTGTGAGGTCATTCAAAGAGATAGTGATGATTTACATGAAAAACTTAAGGCAAATCTTGAGTAAGTAAATAAGCTTAACGAACAGTTGAAGGCTCCTACTTCATGTAAAGGTACTTAGTTTTTTATCATCCCTGAACCCACTCTTGATTGGAAGAATGAAGTTCAACAGCTAAAAAGGTATATTATTTTCCTTGAGAGCACAAAGAAATAGCTAGCTTGCTCCTTTATAGAAAAAGAATTTGTGATTGGATAACTTCATAAGAAAGTCAGAATTCTTAATAATTCTACTGCACATCTTGAATCCTTCCACAAGGAGAAGGAAGTGTTGATTAAAGCTTTGAAAGATAAACTAAGTGCTAGTGAGAAATGATTGGCTTTTTCTACCACTGCAGTCAACAATATGATGACTCATTCCAATAATTTAAATTAAATCCTTGGCAGTGTAAAGATGTTTGTTAAAAAATATAACATTGGTTACCGTGAATGGGTTTCAACATAGAAAATGGGTTATACTAAGTTTGTCAAAGTTTTTGATTATTAACCAAATTTGAAGTTTGCTACCACCGACCCAAGAGGTATGTCTCTTTTGTCTTTTTAGTCAAATTCCTCTAGCAAGGTGAACCTTTCACTTATGGCTAGCACACCTCATCATTCTAGTGAGGGTTCAATACCTCTACCTACTGTTATCCCTACTTGTGACCATTATGGTGAACTTGGGCATGTGATACCTCACTGTAGAAAATTAACTTATCATCTCGTATGAAAGTAAATATGAGTGCATTTTCTTCCTCTCCTCCCTATACAACTTCTTGGATTCAGGGACAAAGATTCTCAAACTCCATTCTTCATGTATGTTATCCTTGGGACACTACTAGCCACCTTATTAGGTAGTGCCCTAGAATTGTGAGGAAACTATCTCATATATTCTTTGACTTGATATAGCTATTGTGGCTTATCTGAGCATGTGCAACTAGGTTGCATTGTGCACTTGAGACATAGTTCAGAAAGAAATAAATCTACCTTAAAAAATTTCCTTGACCCATTTTTTATGAATAACTATAATAGATATTCTTAAAATTTTGAACCAAACAGACCACAAGTTCTATATACACCTTATGCTCATATGACTCAAATACAATCTCCTAACTCAATTACCCCTAAAATATTCTTTAAATGTAGGGATGCTTTCTTTTCACTATTTTAGGTGTTCTATTAGGGTTGAGCTTCCTTTTTCTTTTCTCATATTTACTATATTTCTTCTATACATTAATTCTATTTTGATTTAGTTGTTGTCTATTTTCTCTTAATTTATGTGTTTCAAGTTAATATTGGTACTACTTTTCTCTCTTTCTCTCTCTTCCTAAGACAATCCTTCTTGTGTTACATTTCAGCTTTCTTATTACAAGAAAAATGAAGCTAATAAGGGCTTTGTTGGTTTTTGGTTGGCATCCTTTTGACTTGAATTGAAATGTGGCTGCTTTGACATGTGTATTCTTTGAGTGTATGTATGACTAAATATTTTTATTTGAACTACACTTTTACACATGCACATACCATAACTTTGTGAGTTTTATGGTTATTTTCAGAAGCTTATGTGGATTTAATTTTTTGATGATTTGTGTATCTCTAACAGGCTCTAGAATCCACTTAAGTGTCTCTTGAGGTGAAATCCTTTGTGCTATTTGCATATAGAGGGGATTTTTGCCTTCTCTTTATTGTTTGAATTTTTGAAGCCACCACTAATTATTTATGTCCTTTTTTACCTTTCTTTTAGCCTTTATGTTAATCTTTCTTTTCATTTCACCTTTTTAAAATCTAGCCTAAATTATTAATACCATACCTTGTAAACCCTTTATTGAGCATAGTTGTTCTGGGAATGTCATTTTACTTTCTTGGTTTACCTTTAATGAATAAATAAATAAGGAAAGAAGAAGAAGATTGAAAAATGAGTGAAAAATTAAAAAAAAATAGAGAAAAGAAGAAAATTGAAAAAATGAATGAATTAGGAAAAATGAAATGATGACAAAAAGAGGTGTATGAATTGTTGAATTTGATGTTCAGCTATCAAAGCAACAATGTTAGTAAATGAAATATGTGAAGTGAAGGAAAAAGAACCTAAGTTTGATGGTATAATTGTCATAGGCATGAACTTATTGGATTGTTTTTGGATTGACAAAGGTGTGTTTGACCCTAAAATTATCATCTCTCTTTTACCCATACTAAAACCTGTCATTACAAACTTCAAAATAAGTTGGCACTTACATTAGTGGAGAGAGAGGCTAAATGTGGACTTATGAATTTTGGTTTTACTTTAGACTAAATTTCTAATTACTTGGTTTGCATAAGCATATCTTGATGGCTTATAAAGTAAACAAGTTTAACACATCACACACAGTGCATGTTATCAAAAACTTTAGTCATACCTTTATATGAATTCATCATGGATTGATGGCCATATGGATATTTATGTTGAGTGTATTGGTTAATCTAAGGACCCTCTATTTCTTTAAACATGCTTAGTCTTTTTCCCTCTTTTTTATTATTACTTGTTTTCTAATGTGTGTAGATGTTTCTATTTTGGGAGAGTTTTGAGTGTAGGATCCATAACATGTTTTTGCCTCACATGCATACATTTAGGGGGAGAGCATGCATAAAATGCATGTTGGTAAGGGGAGTGTTGTATTTGTTTTTCATCCTGGTTATTTGTACTACTTATGTTATGTTGTTATGTTGTGATACTTCAATCTTTTTGGCATCACCTTCTATGAACCATGCATAAATATGACTATTAGTATGAGTTGTTTCATTCATTGTTTACGATTTCTTGCTTCACATGTCTTCCTATGTGTTAACCTACTTCCTTGTTATAATGAGTTATTGCATGTTCTCACATTTAGTTAATAGCATGGTATTTGTTAATGTAATGCATGATACATATTTTCTTTAATAGATTGGGATGTATTTCTGTATGGTTGTATATAGTATAAGTTGAGGTTGTAGGATCATATTTCCCCGTGTTCCTAGGGGAAGATAGTTGAATCACTAGGAATGTGTCAACTTGTTAAATAGTTGAACTCCTAGTCAAGTTTTTCTTAGGGATTTGTTAACATAGCTATGTGGCATTGATTTTTGGTGGAAGATAGTTAAGTCACTAAGAATGTGCCAACTTGGAAGATAGTTGGATTCCTACTCAAATTCTTCTTATATATTCATTGAAAAATCTATGTGACATTGGTGCTAAACTACATACCTTATCGGTGTGTTGTAAGCACATTATGAAGCCCTTTATGCCCTCCCACAACATCTATACATGTGTTACCTCTTATTGTGTTTTTTCTAATATTCTTTGCAGTAGAGTATGCGTGTTAGTATTATTGCATTTCTATTAAACTTCTCTCCTTCATATAAAGATGTGGTATGTTGCATATAGTGTGTGTGTGATTGTTTTGACTTAGCATGTCCAAGAATGGGAGAAGTATGCACAAATTGTGTTTGTCTATGCATTGTATTTTTTTTGTTAAAGAGCTAGTTGCTACATATGATGATGAGTGTTGCTTTGCATTGAATCATGATTATCATATATACATACACTTAGGGTCAGTATTGGATATGTTCAAGGGTAGTCTACATACTTGTGTTGCATGAAAATTGTGTTTACCCTTACTACATGTTGATTGTGCTTAGCCAATAAGTGTGTACCTATGTAGGGAGCCTAACATAATACTATTTGATAGACTACACGTTGTTTCTACGTGATACTGATACTTGCAAAGATTAACTAATTTAAATTCCATTACTAGTTTGCCTAACAATTACTCCAAAAACTTGATATGAAAAAATTAGGGGTACAAATTTTGTATAATTTGTAAAATATCTCCCAAGTCCACAAACCACTTATAGAAAATGACAGGTATACTTTCAAGGTTAGTCTAAAAATGAATCATGCCATTTTTAAATCATTCAAAAAATTATTTAAAAATGAAATTAAACAACCTAAACATCTAATCATGATTGTTCTGGGTTGAGTTTCTAAACTAATAACATAAACTATTTCCAAATTCTAGAAATTTTTTCCATGTACATTTCTTCGAAAATTTTAGGTTTACCACTAGTTATAATCCATTCAACACCTTGGATAATCAAGGCTTCTAATACTATAACATAATCTACATTACAAAGATACTAATCATACTTACCTTCTCAAACATGTAAAAAATAATAGTGACCATTTATATCATTAGGTCTACAATGAACTACCACATTCCTAAAAACCATATCATCAACAACATTTGAGAAAGTTACTTACAATTCTTAAACTAAAGATTCAATAGCAGCATTTAGTTCCTTAACAAAATTTCTCTAGCCTAGGATTTCTATTACATCAGCAATCCCTTCCAATCCATCATTAAATTTCATCCACCTTTCTAGAATAAAACTTTTGTTAGCACCTACCACTTTTACAAAGCAAACTTTAGCATCAAAACTTAAAGATTTTGATCTATCAAAATCTTTGAAAGTTGAAACTTTCTTCTCTTTCAAAGACCTCTTAGGTATAGTTTTCAAGTTTTTACACATAATCTAAATAGGGGTTCACAAAAATTTTCAACAACACAATTTTATTCCAAAAATTTTCCAACCCTCTCTTTATCCTAAATAGGGTTTTGGACTCTTAATAAATACTCCACAAATGCTAGAAAATTTAAATTGAAGAACTTAATTCCAAAAATTTGCTAATCTTCTCTTTGTTTTTGAAGATTTGAAGAAAACAATGAACACCCCATTGATGATGAAAATCTTGAGCAAACTTGAAAAATATGAAAATTTATTGATAGAATGGGGAAAATTGGTAAGGAAATTGATTTTTAGAAAGGATTTATGAAATAAAATTGAAGAAAAGTGTCATTTTGATGGATTACATTTGTTTGGGGGTGAGAAAAATTAGGGTTTGAAAGAAAGTGTTAGAAAATGTGAGAAAAAGATGAGTTTCTCACATAGGAAAAATATTTATATGCAAAAATTTACACACGTGTCATGGGACACATTTTAGTCCTACCGTGGCACTATTCTTTCTAACTTCCAACTATACAATTAATACGTCATGCCATGATACACATAAATTTCATCCCTTTGTACACCCTTCTTTTCCAAACACACACACACACACACACACATATATATAAATTAAAAGAATAAAAAAAAATAAGCACACTTAAATTAAAATCATAGAAAATAAATAAATTAGAGTAATAAATAAATAACTAATGTGTTACCTCCCATCCAGGACTATATTTATCATCATTAACGAGACATTGCTTTAGGGGATTTCAAAATTTATGTAAATTCAATATCCCTTCATTATTGAGTTCATCTGTTTTCTAACCTTTCTGTTATTCCTTGCCTTGTTTCTGGAAGTGCTCGGTTAACTATTGCACCTATATTTCCATCTTCTAAATGGAAATATATGCAGAATCCAACCTTTCATTTATCCTTGACTTATTGTATTTGCTTACTTGAATAAATGAATCCAAGTTTTCCTCCAAATTAGGCTTGTTAGGAGGATTCCTTTGTAGTTATTGGTGGGATTGCTAGCCCGATAGATTTGAACTTTGGGAAAATAGATAGTTGTTCTGTCTCCAATTGAAATTATGATGATTCCTTCACCCATGATTATAGGTATTAGCATTTGGTTCATACCTAGATCATCGTTAGTATCCTCTAAGTACATTTACTTGCTCGAGTCCAACTATAGCTTCTGATTGATTGGGATAGGTTTCAGCACCATTTTGCAAAGTACTACATATACCACATTCTTCTTTATTTATTATGGCATGTATAGTTAGAAGTGCAACTTTTTTGGTCAGTTGAGTAAGCTGATTTTGAACTTCTATATTGGAGTCAATTTTATGGATTCCGACTCTCCCCATTCTAATGATTTTTTTAGGAGTTAACACCCAACATTTGATAGAGATTGTAAATCTCTAAGACTATTTTCTCTCTCATTGCTCCACCAACATCATTATCAATGATAGACTAACATTGTTATATCAATCCATCATGAAAAAAGATTTTGAAGCTATAATGGGTAGATGTGATAAAGGCACTGGGTGAGAAATATTTTTACTCTATCCCACAATTCATGCAAAGGCTCTCCTTCCATCTAAGAGAAAGTGGCAATCTTTCCTCTCAATTCTAATGTCTTCTGATGGGAATAGAATTTTCCAATAAATTTGTTATAGACTTCCTCCTAAGTCATTAGAGAACCTAGAGGAAGTGATATTAACCATGCCTTGGCCCTATCTTTAAGGGTGTATGGGAACCACCTCATTTTGAGATAATCTTCCATGAGTACAATAAGGAGGAAAGTCTGGACTATAGAATAAAAGCCCCTAATGAAGGACAATGAGTCTTCATTAGGTAGTCCATGAAAAGAAGGAGGAAAAATGAATGTTCCATAATTCATAATTTCGAGAAGCCTCCCCCATGCAGATAGAGGTCATTATAGTGCCAATTACTAGCCTTGCAAGCTCTTTCATTGTGGTCTCTCTTGATGGTGTCTTTTCCCCTATGTTTAGTGGTTCAAGTGATGGGTCAAGGTGAGGTTCATAATTGTTTTTAATAAAAGCCAGAGGGATGTTAAAGTCTAGCCTTCTTGATAGTTTAGTGGGTTTATGAATATTATTATTTAAAATTGTGAGAGGGTTTCCTAAAGACCTCTTACCTCGCATATACAAATAAAAATAGAATTTAATTTCACCTATCAAGTTAAAAAAAGATAACATAAATATAAAAAGTCATATAAGAATACATATTCGTACATATAAATGCTAAACAAGTAAAAAATAATAAAATTATATACATGTTAGTAAAATACACACCGAATAATTTATTAAACAAAAAATTGAAGAAATTAAAGAATAAAAGAATTAATAAAGAAATAAAATTAAAATTAGACAATAAAGAATTGGTTCTAGAACCTTTTTTTATATACTTCAAAAATGAAAAAAAAATTATTTTTAGATTTTGTTTCAATTTAAAATCTTTTTTTTTGTTTTTTAGAAAAAATATTTATACATGTAGGTTACGTTAACTAAAATATAAGATACCAATATTTTTTTTAGATTTTTGAAATTCTTTTAAAACAATTTTATTAAATAAAATAAAATAAAAATCACAATATTGACAATACAAATTTGTTTTAAAATTTTGATAATAATAGTTTCCTGGAAACGGTGCCAAAAACTTGAGGCTTGCAAAGGTTAACTAGTTTTTAGTGCTATTAGGCCTATGAATTTTGTATAATTTATAAAATAGTTCTTAAGTGCACAAATCACTTATAGAAAATTACAAGTATACTTCCAAGGTAGGCCTATAGAGGAATCATATGATTTTTAAATCATTCAACAAATTCTTAAATGACCTAAGAATCCTATCAAGATTTTTTAGGGTTAAGTTTTTAAGCAAATAACATATAAGTAAAGATATATTCAATAAAAATTTAGATAATTAAATATTTATCATACAATTAAGAATTTATGGGATATATTAATTAGTTAATTATGCTTATTCAATATTAAGTAGAACATTAAAGACGCGAATTAAGATTATTAATTCACTATTATGTTTAAAAATAGAAGAATAATTAAATCTACCATTTTTTAATAATTAAAATCACTTACTGCCGTCCACTAGGCCTATTAGGTAATTTCAAATTATGCTTCTTTTGTAGAAGATAGTGAACCATTTGATTGTCGCCTTCGATTGAGTCTAACAATTTAAACTTATATTAACGTGTCTAAGTGAGGTTTATGATTTAAGAATGTGGAATTAACTTTTAGATTTTAAAAATATTATGAAGGATATGTCATCAATATATCTTCAATAATAATTCTTATAAAAATCTTTGAAATGGAGCTCACTCTTGCGATATAGTTGATATAAACTAACAGATTTAAAATTGCAAGTCTAAATCATATTTAGATCATTTAAATCCTTTATATGACCCTCCTATTTATTATGAAAAACACTTCATTGATATATTTTTCATTTGCAAATGTTGGTTTAAATCTTGTTGATGAAATAAAACTTAATTCATTTTTCAAAAATATTTAATCTACTTTAATATTTCACAAGCTTAAAAGCATTACTAATATCCCATACTATTTATAACCAAATATATATATATAGTTTAATACATGACTAATAAATAAAATATATAGCTTGTAAAACAACACTTAGAAATATTCTAAAAAGAATACATTTTAAATATACCTCAACAAAATCCTCATGATTGGTTATGAAAAACCTTCAAATATAATTGCTACATTGTTTATTGAATTAAAACTAAAAGATATTATATTAACTAAATTTTTGCAACTCTCGAACGAGAGAAGAACTTTAAAGTGCTAAAAGAAAGAAAAAGACCAAAGAAAGCTAAGAAATCAACTACTAAGTAAGCCATGGGATTTTAGGATATCTATTTTCAATGGAAATAGGGTCCTATTTATAGGGTGAGGAAAGGAGAAAAAAGTAAACTTTTTAACTTAGCAAGGTGGAATACATTTTTTTTACGCTGCGACATATACAATTGTACACGAATTTCAGCATGATCCACTATATTCATGTCATAGCTTACAATGTCTTCACGCTGTGGCCTGCATTTATTTTGGACATATTCCTCTGCCTTGCACCGCGCACATCGCAACATACTTCAAATAGCATCACTTTTGAACCTTAAATTCATTGTAAACATATGTAATATTTTACATATGTTTTATTTTAATCTTCCTAGTTGTAATGGTGCTTCGAGTATAATTATTTCTAGTTGAATCTTTATAATACAAGAAATACCTAAAAATAAACAAAATATACCGGTGATTTTGAAGAGATAGATTTGCATAAAATAATAGTAATAAAAGAAAATACAAATCTATATAATCATTAAGTATGCATAAAATCATGATATATTAAATGATTTTGAGCACTTGAGCTTTATGTGTACTATGTGATGTAGTGGATGAGTTGATACATGAAGATGGATGGGGCGCACAAGTTGGATGCACTTGGTTTACATGTCTTTTGGGTTTGGGTGTGATTTTGTACATCCAAAAAAACATATTTAGGTCATCTTCATGATCAACTCATGATAGATGTGAGTATACATGTATTTAGTTGTGTAGTGTTTTAACACGGAAAGTCAATCGAGAAGAATGTAAGTCTTGTTCTTTGTATTTGTGCATTGGCTTTTTCATGTACAAAACACAGTGTTTATTTATTTATACTCAATGTTCTATATTCTTCTGTGTTCATAAAGCTCATATTTTTCATAAAGGAAGACATCAAAATTGATAAAGAAAATATTAGAAAAAGTAATACAATCAATCTCTTGAATTGTATAATTAATCTCTTGAATCTCCACTAAAATTATGTCCTCTCTTGAATTTTTCTCTCTTTTTAGTTCCAAAAATTGACAAAAATTATGCTAATAGAGGCCACTTTGGGTTTATGGAGTGATTAGGGGCTTAAATATTGCTCAGGTGTGATCTAGACCATTAGATCAGCTTTGGATCAAGGGCTACGATCAAAACAATCAAAACTAACAACACTACTCAATCATAGGGCGACAAGTGGCAAGGGAAATTCATTGGGCAAATAAGGGAGTGAAACATGGCAGGGGAGACCTGTCAAAGTCAATGCTCGCTAAATGTTGTGCTGACACGTGGTGCTGACACATGGTCAGAATCAACACGGGTGGATCGGACAGAGTAATGGTGTAGCGACACGTGAGAAAGTGGTTTGACCAATCCCGAACTCGAATTGAATATTGTGCTAACACATGGTGTGCATTTCATCTTCCTCACACACGATGTAACATGATTCACTGTCCCTGATTACGTGGCCTACTCGATCAGCTCCTCTACTTGTGTGGCATGACATGTGGTAGCTCTTGATTGGTTCTGTGTTAAAAATTAATAAAAAATCCATAAAAATTCTAGAAAAGCCCAAAAAATTCCAAAAATTATATTTTCACCCCTCTCACTAAAAAATTTATATTTTGCTATTTTTGGTCATAAAAATACTATTTATTAAATAAAATAAGTAAATATTAAGTAAAAAAGTGCACTAATGACTCTATTTTCATAGAGCCATTAGGTATCTATTGATGTGCTTCAGCCTCAACTACCCCTAATGTTGAGAGAACGTGGAAGCTTTATAATTAACATAACTATGGAGATAGGAAGGTAGCTAAAGAAATTCTTGATTTAGGTGCTGGTATAAATTTAATACCATATTCTATTTTCTTACAACTAGATTTGAGAGACTTAAAAACTACAACCATGTTCCTTCAACTTGCAGATAGATATATTAAATATCCAAAAATAATAGTTGAGGATGTGTGGGTATAAGTAGACAAATTAATACTACCTATTGATTTTGTGATTCTAGATATGTAGGAAAACCTAGCCTTCAACAAAGAACATATAATAATTCTTTGTATTATTGATGTCCAAGATGGGAATTTAATAATGATAGGCTCGGGAGAGACTATCCACTTTAATGTTTTTAAATCTTCACATTTTCCTTCTATCTCTACCATTGATGAATGCTTTAATGCTGTTTCTACAGATAAACATGTTCATAACACTATTATTTGGATAGAATGAATGAAAACTAGAAGTAGCTCTTACTATTGAAAAGGTAGAAGTATATTTAGACAAGAAGAATGGAGGGAACCATGATCTGTTAGATAGTGTTAAACCAATAGGAGAATCTAATATACCCTTAGATCTACCTAGAACCCCACCTAGGGAAGAGGCCACACAACCAAACCTAGAACTAAAAGATTTATATAAGCACCTAAAATATGTGTTTTTAGGAGAAGGCAAACTTATTCAGCTATTATTTCTTCCATTTTGACCAAAACCCAAGAAAAAGAACTTGTTCAGGTGATAAGAAATTCAAGAAGGCATTAGGTTATAGTATGGGGGATAATAAACGTATTAGTTTAACATTGTTTATGGGTAAGATCAATTTGGAGGATGATGCTAAATCAGTTAGGGAGGCCTAAATGAGGCTCAACCCAATCATACAAGAGGAGATTATAAAGGAAATTCTGAAACTCTAAGAAGTATGAGTTATTTATCCTATTGCTAGTAGTAGATGGGTCAGCACGGTTCTTAAGGTACCAAAGAAATATAGAATATCAGTTGTTAAGAATAATAAAAATCAATTAGTTTTCATTAAGATAATCATTGGATGGAGGATGTGTATAGATCTCAAGACACTAAATTTGTACAATAAAAAAGATTACTTTTCGCTTATATTCATTGATAAGATGTTAGAAAGACTAGCTAGCCATGGATTGTACTATTTTTTGGGTGGTCTGTTAGGTTATTATCAGGTACCCATTGCACTAGAGGAATAAGGGAAGACCAACTCCACATTTCTTTTTGGGACATTTGTGTTTACAAGGATTCCTAGTTGGGAGATATATGATGCCAATCTTCTCAGACATGGTGGAATAATTTATTGAGGTATTTAAGGATGATTTTTCTATTTTTGGAACCTCATTTGATGGTTTATTGTATAGATTGACTTTAGTTTTAGAATGATGCATGGAATGCAAATTGACACTAAGTTGGGAGAAAATTCATTTTATGGCACCATAGAGGATTGTCTTAGGACATGTAATTTCTAACAAAATAATTATAGTTGACACATATACCCCTATTATTTTGGCATCAAATTGGTCTCTACCTTTTGAAATTATGTGTAATACTTCTGATATGCTATAGGAGTAGTTTTAGGAAAAATATTGTATTATGATTTGCATGTCATCTTTTACACTAGCAAAACACTAAATGATGGTCTTAATTAGAAGAATATATAGTAATTGTGCCCTCTAATCATGATGCTTTGAGATATCCATTAAGTAAACCTAATGCTAAGCCAAGACTAATTAGGTGGGTTTTTCTTTTACAAGAATTTGACCTAGCAATCAAATATAAGAAAGGTAGTAAAAATTTAGTAGGTGATCATCTAACTAGGTTAATTTCTAAATTCAATTCTCTTGAAGGTGAGAAAAAAGAAGAAATTGTTGAACCTTTTCTTGATGAATATTTGACTATCCCAACCCATGGTATGTTGACATATTTCACTATCTCACTATTGGTGTTTTGAGACCTAACATTTCCTTTCAAAAAAAAGATTTTTTTTTCATATTCTTGCAAAAAATACTTATGAGATTACCCTTATCTATTTAGGATTAGTCGAGATTAAGTCATCCGAATGTGTGTGCTTGAAAAAGAACATAAGAGCATTCTGGCCTTTTCTTATTAGTTTTATTGTGAGGACCACTTTGGAAGTAAGAAAATGGCCTTTAAGATATTACAATCTGGATTTTACTAGCCAATTATATTTAAGGATGGTCATATGCTTTGCTCACATTATGATAGATGTCAAATGACTAGTAATTTAGACATCGGATGAAATTCCTTTGACATCTAATTTAGTTATTGAACTATTTGATGTATCGAGGATTGACTTGATAGGTCATTTTCCCCTATCTTTTGGTAAAGAAAATATTTTGGTTGCTATTGATTTTGTGCCCAAGTGGGTAGAATATATATCCACTAAAACAAATCATGTTATTCTTAATATGAAATTCTTGAAGGATTTAATATTTAGAAGGTTTGGGATGCCTAAAGCAATAGTTAGTGATAGAGGGAGCCATTTTTGCAATAATATTTTGATGTAGTATTGAAGAAGTGTAACTTCACACATACAGTGGTTGCTTCATATTGTCCACAAACTTCCTATCAAGTGGAACTGAGTAATAGGAAAATCAAAGGGTTATGGAATTCATTGTACACCCTTTCAAGGAAGCACTACATAATCAAGTTGAATGATTCCTTATGAGAATACTGCACGACATACAAAACATCCATTAGGATGACCCCTTATCAATTCATCTATAGGACAGCATGCAAAATACCCATTGAACTCAAACATATGGCTTATTAGGCAATTAAAGTGCTAAAAATGGATTTAGCTAATGCAGGATAAAAGTAGTTGTTCTAACTCAATGAGCTTGAAGAAATTAGGAATAAAGCCCATGAAGAGGCAAAGCTATACAAAGAGCGTACTAAGTGTTATCATGACAAGAGGATAGTTTGTAAGTCTTTTCTTCCTAGAATGAAGGTTCTTTTGTTTAACTGTCATCTGAGATTATTTCTAGGAAAATTACAATCATGGTGGAGTGAACCATTCACAATTACCCAAGTATTTCCACATGAAGTAGTAAAGTTAAGCGACCCTAAGACTCGAGAACGTTCAACCTAAATGGGCATCCTATGTAGCTTTATTTAATAAGATATATAACACAACATAGTAAAAATTAGCATATGGATATGTAACCCCCATCACCATAATGAGGAAGTTTTATGCAAAGACATCAAATTAAGCCTTGATCGAAGGAAACCTATCATTGTAGGTAATATTATTTTTTATTTAATTGTTTTTTTAGATGTTATAATTGTTTTATGTAATTTTTCATTTCATGTAATTTTTTTACTATATTTTATTTTCCATTATGTGAACAATATTTATTTTATTTAGAAATTATATAAATTATAACTATTTGTTGAGATGTATAAGAAGTATATAATATTCTATCTGTATGGGTTGAAATGTTTGAAATAATGGGTGTACCTAAATTTTCGTATCAATACTTGGTCACGTTCAACAAATGGGTAATTTATCTCATCTTTCATTTTTTAATCTTTATTTTACATTTGTTACATTGAGGGTAATGTAAATTATAAGTTTGGGTTGGAAAAGTTACATTACATAAATTTTGGCAACTTTTAAATTTTTTATTAAACATATGTTAACGATTTCACTTATTTTTATTTTTCTCATTTTTAGTTTAATTATTGGTTTAGGGATTTTAGGTTCATTTTTAAAATTTTCTTGTAATTATCATGTTTTTAATTGTTTTAAGCAATTGATTGATTCATTGCACTATTGAATTAATTTCCTGAACATATCATGGAGTCATGTGATATTAATTCATTCTTGGCATAGTTTTATTTCATGATAAAATTTAAAATTGACATAAACTCAAAATTGGTGTCTAGGAATGAAATAATAAAGACTACCCTGTGAGAATATATTTTGAGCCTTTATCGTTCTATTTCTGAGAGATAATACTTTTCTACTCCTTTAAATACTCTTCTTCATCATTAAAATTGTTAGATAATCTCTATAGATTTTGCATAAAGTGACAGGATTTTTAAATCTGATAAAGTGTTATATACTTATTCTTTATTGCTTGAATTGATTGACTTAAGTAGAAATTGAAAGTATATGACTTCTTCAACTATGCATGACTTCCAAAACAAAAGAAGATATATATAGGATTCCATAAAATCGATATAAAAAGAGCTAAATTAACCACTCACCAAATCATACAAAATATGTACAAACTATACATGGGTCTACCCTCTTTAAAAAAAGGAGTATATATAAAAAGAGCATAAAAAAAGAGAAGAATTGATAGTATAAACTAAATACGATGATCGAAAAAGTACTTCAAAGGTTTGAGAAATGGCTATTACAAAAAAAACATAGCAAATAAATCCCATAGAAGTCATTGCATTTTCATTCATCCCTAAAGGTATGTACTTGATATTTTTATTTGATGATTTTAATTGATGAATGAAAATAATATGTGATTCCTTATAAATCGTTTCATGAGATCAATTTTATATGCTACTTTGAGCCTTTTCGTATTTAAACATATATGAACTTATTAGTTTATTTCATTACATAAAATCTATTTGCATATAACTTTGACTGAGTACTTGAACCAATAGGATCAATATAATATTGAGAGTATAACTTGTGACGATTAGAGTCGAAGTGAATTCGTATTCTAAATGCTTAAATTGGATAAATCAATACTGATATATTTTTAATATGGAATATGAACTATGATTCTCAACTAATTTTTACGATAAACTATAATCCTTTGGGAAGTTAATTTTAACTTATACTGTAGATTTTAATTTTGAACTTAAAATATATTAAAAGCTTGAGAAGATTCGATAATTTGTTATCTTTTAGTTTAATTCTTACTTTTTTGTGTGTGGTATTTATTTATTTTTGTTATTTCTTTTAAAGTTTTAATTTTATTTTCATATTTGATGGTATCATCTCTGAAAACCATCACAAGACTTAAACTTGTCTATTAGGAAAACCTAAGGGTTTAAAGGCTTATTGCATAAGCTAAATGTAACCGTGTCAATCTTTGAAAGTGATTTAGGATAGTTTAATTTTATTTATTTTAGTTTTTTTCGCTTTCCTAGCGAGAGAATAGTAATAAGCTAGTTAGGGTTTGTGATGAGCACTTGAAATGCACTAAATATTATGTAATTTATATGTACTTTAGTGTCAAAAATAGAGTAGTATTTGCATACTTTTCTTATTATTATAGAAAATCTATATTTTTGGAATTATAGATATGTTTTGTTGCTTTCTTAGGTATTTTTGGTGTGAAAATGAATCCACTAATAAACAGTTGAAGAATAATACCTAAAAGCACTCTATTGCAACTAAGAAGAATAAAATAATAACATATGTAAGGCTTGGAACTATTACAAACAAATGTAAAAGGTGAAATAGAAAGGGATCAAGATACGTAGAAGGACACGTGCCGCAATGGTGCTTAATGTGTGCTGCAGAGCGAGCCTTTTTGATCATGGTGGAAAAGGTATGCTAAGTGCCCGACTATATGATCCACAAGTGGTAGTAATAAAGATATTTTCTAGACAATAGAGTGCCGCATAAGTTATCGATATAAGAATATAGTTGATGTATTAATTTTAATTGTATTCTATTTATAGTTTTAATTCATGTATTATTCTAGATATTTTATTTAATATATTGGTTATTTATTACATTAAGCATGTCTGGGCGAATGTGATAACATAATTTTAGTTATGTTTATATACTTGTGTAAATTATTTAGGTAAATATCTTTAACAATTATTAAGCAGAAATTATTTTCTATTTACGAATTTTACAAAGTTTATTTCAAAAATATACATTGACAACGTATTTTTTTGTAATTGATTTAAAATAGGAAAAATATGTTTTAGAAACATGATGTTAGTTCTAATTTAGAATAATATTCTATTTCAAAGTTGTATAAGATTTATTATTGAAAACTATCTTGAGAACATGTTTTATCAGAAAAGAAGCATAATATAAATAAAATTAACTGATAGACCCAACCGAAAGTGTTGAGTGACTTTTAATTAATAAAAAATAGTACACCCGACCAAATGCTCTATTCATATATAAAAGAAAGAATCAATAAATCTGGGTTTATATTTTATTAACCTAATTAATTTCACCAAACATATTCAACATGAATTTCATTTCTTCCTACAATTTGTGTAAACTGATTTATCCTTTATCTCTTATTATTTTATATTATAAGTGTGGATATTTTAAAACCAAACTTTGTGATAAGATGTTTAAGTTTATTTTTCATTTTTTAAGAATTGTTTTGAATTATTTAAAATTCACATAGTTCCTCTTTAGACGACCTTGGAAGTATACTTATTATTTCTTACAAAGTGATGAAACTGAGTGCAATAAAAACCTTAGTATCCAGTCAGGGCATACACCCCAACCAAGGCAATGAATAAGTGGAATCCCAACATGTAAACTCTATGCTTTTAGGGTTAGACCACAAAATATTTTTTCAGGAGATGATTCATGTGGCCCTAGCCATAGATAATAAAAGTAATGGCCTACTAGATTTTTGATCACCCTAGAGTTGGCCATAGACCTAGAAAAAGAGCCATGGCTTACAAGCCTTACCACCTCAGGTCTAGGAAGTATATTTAAATTCCTACACCATACTTAGGCTTATAAGACTTCAATAAGCAAGATGATAAGTCTCCAACAAAGCAATAACTAAAAATTTCCTAAAGTTGGGAGCTATTGATCAACACAAATTATGTAAATTAAATACCCAAGTATGCATATCAAAACAAATAATATAATGATAAGAAAAGATCTTTTCCACATAGATTATGTTATTAGAAAATAATTTTTAAAACTAAAAGGTAAAGATCAATTTTTTTGGTTTTTTTTATTTTTGCATAGTTTCTAAACATGTGAATCATTAAAATGCTCCTAATATAATTATCAATCAATTACATGGTCAATTGAATCTAAACTAACATGTATTCCTCTCTTAAGTAAACTACATAACATATAGTAATTATTTCAATCACACTCTCATGTCAATTAAGTTGCATACTACTCATTAAGTTCATCAACCATGAATCACATACATAAGAATCATACATCTTTGTCTAGAAACTATGCATGTTATTTAATCAAGACAAATAATTATATAATTATCTCAAATCTATTTAATTTCCTCTATAGATTAATTTTTAGCCAAAATATTAATCGCATAAAAACTAAATTAAATAATATAATTAAATTGAAATATAATTGTGGTAAAATATTATATGATTACATGTAGACATAATTTTTTTCATAAAGCTCATATTTTTCACAAAGAAAGACATAAAAATTGATAAAGAAAATAGGCAACGAATAAATATGATCAATCTCTTGAATTGTAAGATAAATATCCTCTTGAATCTCCATCAAAATTATCTCTTTTTGAATTTTTCTATATTTTTTTTTCTCTTTTTGCCTCCAAAAACTGATAAAAAATTGATAATTTTAAGCTTATTAAGGTTTTTGGGGGTAATTAGTATGTTAAATTAAGCTCCAATGGAATCTGGACCGTCAGAGTAGTTTCAGATCAAGGGTTGAGATGAAAATAGAAAAAGTAAAAAGCACTTGCCAAAGGGAATGCGACACATGGCAAAGGAGAAAGACATGATTAATCATCACGTGACGCGTAGCACCCTATTAACCACCTGACGAAACTCTAAATGAATGTTGTGCCAACATGTGGCATGGCCTAAGTCACCTAGTACATATAGCATGCTTTGATTGGCCCTCTTTTCTTGCATGGTGTGTATGTGGAATCTTCTAATTGGTCCTGTACTAAACAATTCATAAAACAATTCATAAAAAGTTCCATAAAAATTCCAAAATAATTCTAGGAAATTTCCAAAAAAATATATCCTCACCCCTTTCTACTAGAAATTTTATTTGTTAATATTTTCAACCCCAAAATTATTACTTATTAAATAAAACAAAGAAATATTGAGTAGAATAGTACATTGATGGCTTTGCTTTGATAAAGTCATCACATTCTCAAACTTAACTCTTTGTTTGTCATCAAGTAAAGTCATGTTTAACTAGATAAACTAACAAGGGTAGTATATTCATAAATATATATCTATTAATACATGCTTATTTAGCAAAACAATATTTCCCTTAATGGTTGTACAATTCTAATACAAGTGTATTTACATATCCATCAATCAAAGTTCCATCAATACAAGTATATGCAAGGTTTTTTGATGAATTTATTCATGTGTTGCACAAAATATCATCTGAAGCACTAATAAATCAACCTATATAAGAATTTCAATCAATTCATTCTTAGAACAAGTCTCATAAGTCTATTTTTCACATCCCTCTCCACTAATATAAATAAGCACTTAGCTAAAGATCAATAAGGGATTTTTATTCATGTAATATAAGGCTTAGGTAAGGTCAATAAATGAAGACATTTAGGCTCTTTCCACACCTTATATTTCCTTTTATTCATCATGCACTTTTTTAACTATAATTGGACTTTTAATTGATATTTTAATGCACCTCTCTTATTATTCTTTTCATACTCTTGTATTCCACATCTTTGTTTTTTGTAACTTCACAATACTACCAAACTTATTTTCAATTTTATTTTCTTTTTCTTTAGAGGTATAATTGTGTTGTGAGTTTTTTTTACATAGGGTGCATTATTTTTTACCATTCTTTATACCATAACATAGGATTGCTTTAGTTGATCATATCAACTCCTAAGGTACATCCCTCTGTGTCCATTTACTATTGAGTTTGCCTGAAAACAATTTGAGTCTTAAATTTTTCAATAATACTTTAAGTTCATATTTACAAATACAATGTTCAATTCTCTTATCATGCCATATTTTTGTTTTATTTTTGTACTTTTTAGCATTTTTATAAGCACTCCATCATAGCTCATCTAACTTATGTATTTATAGTATCTTTTTCACCTCTCCATTGGAATTTTCTACTTTCCCACTTCATTGGGGATGATAAAAGGTGTGAGGTCTAAACTTGGTGGCCCATCAATAGATTTTTTGAGCTTAAAATTTATCTCAAAACTCTCTATAACAATAGTAGGTATACACATGGGAGGTGTAGCCTCCAAATGGTTCACACAATCAATACTATTAATTGTAGATTCTATACTCAAAGTAGATTGAGTTGTTTCTCGGTGAATTTACTTCATTGTTCACTACATCACATGTAATAGTCTTAAGTATGGGAAACTCAATAGATATTTTCAACTTATCATCATGATTAGTGACATCTATCCTAAAGCATTCATCAATACTATCAATATTAGAGGGTTCGATGCTTTAAAAACTTTAAATGTCACTTGTTCATCTTGCACTCTAATTTTAAGCTCACCGTTTTGTACATCAATGAGTGCTCTTCTAGTTTCTAAGAGTGGATGACCAAGTATGATAGGAATTTTATAGTCCTTTTCCATGTCTAGTATAAAGAAATATACTCAAAAGAAGAACTTGTTCGTCTATTTTTATTAGCACATCTTCTACCATACCCTAGGGTTATTTAATTAATATATCTGTCATTTACAATATTACTGAAGTGGGTTTGACTTTACCAATCCCCAATCTCTTGAAGACCGATAATGGCATAAGGTTAATGCTCGAACCTAAGTCACATAGATCTTTACAAAAGTAGATGTTCCCAATAGTGTGAGAAATGTAAAAGAAACCAGGATCTTTCAATTTTTGGCGTAATTCTCTAGCAAGGATAGCACTACAACCTTCAATCAAAGTTATTGTTTCATTATTTCCAAGCTTTGTTTTTTCTTAGACAGGATGTCCTTCATAAATTTGGCATAAGAGGGCATTTTTTCAAGTACATCTATAAATGGTATGTTTATATGTAGTTTCCTAAAGACATCCATAAATTTTGATAACCATATGTCTAAATTTTACTTTGGTAGTCTTTGAGGGAAAGGAAGCGTAGGTTTGTCATGTTCCTCCTCATCCTTTTTAGCTTTTCATTCCTCCTCATCATTTTGAGTCTTGTGTTCCTCTTCATCCTTTTAAGTCTCATGTTCCTCTTCTAAATTTTTATCACTCTTGAAGGCTATGGTGTTGCAATGCTCCTTACCTTTTATTCTTGTGGTTAGAATTGTGTCACTTGGAAGGTTACCTTAAGTTCTTCGACTTATAGCCTAGGAAAGTTTCCTATTTGGGTTTCTAAGCTTTGAATTGAAGCCTCTTGAGTGGACACATTTGTATTTATTGATTGGATGAAGTCTTTCATAATCCCTATTAAAGAATTGGTATTATCCTTAGTAGATGGCTTCTGCTCATGGGCTTATGATTGTTGTTGTTATTGAAAACCAAGTGGTGGAAATGATAGAAGGTTGAATTGATTACCACCTTTATTTTTTTATTACTCCAAGAGAAATTTGGATGTTGTCTCCATCCCCGGTTATATATGTTCGAGTATAGGTTATTATTTTAGTTCACATTACCCACATAACATGTTGATTCAAGATTATTTGGAAAATTATCAAAACAAATGAGCTCCCCTATAAAAGATAGAGGACAACCCTTAATATTGGACCTAATTTATACTCACTGGCTAGTTTTGAACCTTCAAAAGATTAACCAAAGATGACACTTAAGATGTAAGTGCTATGACATCATTTACCTCATGCATTTCAACTACCCTTCTTGAGGATGCCATCTTTTCCATTGGAAATTGATAATTATTACTTCCCATTTTCTCAAGTAAATCATAAGCTTGATTGTGAGATTTGGCTAGTAGAGTTCTATTAGCGGATGCATCAATAGTGATTCTTATTTGAGCATTGAGACCATTATAGAAAATATCCATTTGGATCCATTGAGGTATACCATAATGAGGACACTTCCTTAAAAATTATTTGAATCTTTCAAATGCTTTATATAAAGATTTCCCATTATATTATTGGTAGCAAGTAATGTCATTCCTATTCTTGATAGTCTTTGTTGGGGAAAATATTTCATCAAGAATATTTCCGCCAAATCATTCCAAGCTGTAATGGAATCAAGTGACAAAGATTTTTGCCAAGCTCAAGCATAGTCTCTGAAAGAATAAGGGAATAATCTAAGCTTAAATGCCTCTTCGATCAAACAACTGAATTTGAATGAATCTCTATCTCCAACATCAATAAATAATTTGATATGTAAATGACGATCCTCGATTGGTAATCTACTGAATTTTCCAACTTTTTGTAACATCAGTGGCTTTAGTTCAAACTAATTAGCTTGAATGTTTGGCCTTGTAATACTTGGATTTAGCCCTTTCAACAAAGATAATGCATATTCATTTATATCTCTATCCCTATCATCCATCAAAGGTATCAAGTTATCCAAATTTAACTCATTATTATTTATTTCAATTGGATTAGCCATTCCTTCCACTTTGGTGACAACTTTTTGTTTTCTCATTAATCTCAAAATATGCTCAATTTCAAAATCTAAAAGAAAATTTCTCCCTTACGGACTCCTCCCATCCAATAGAGCTAAATATATTTCAAATAGCACCAAAGGAGATAACAAAATTAAAAATAAACAAGTAAATTAATGAATTGAAATTAAAATTAAAATTATGAAAAATAAATAATGGAAAATAATTAATATTAAAATAAAAAATAATTTCAAATGTTTATATTCCCTAGAAACAATGCCAAAAACTTGGTCGACACGAATTTTGTATAATAAATACACAAGTATAAGTATCATAACAAGTAATATATTGATAAGAAAATATCATTTTTACGGAGATTATGTTATTAGAAACTAATTATTAAAACTAAAAAGTAAACATTAATTTTTTGGTTTTTGTTTTTGTTTTCTAAGAAAGCAAAATTAAAAGAATTAAAAATAAGTAGTAGTAATTAATTAACTCATAATTGGAGCTAAAAAGAATACTTAATCCCCTAAGTTTCTAAATATGTGATTCACTAAAATCCTCTCAATATAATTACCAATTAATTATATGACCTATTTAACCTAATCTAGCATATATTTCTCTCTCAAGTAAACTATACATCATATAATAATTAATTTGGTCACACTCTCATATATATTAAATTATACTACTTATTAAGGTCATCAATTATGGATTGCATACATAAGAATCATACATCTCTATCAGAAAACTATGCATGTTATTTAATCAAGACAAACAATTAAATAATTTTCTTAAATCTATTTAATTGCCCTATAGATCAATTGTTGGTTAAACAAATAATAGCAAAGAAATCAGATTAAATAATATAATTATATTAAAATCATAATTGGGGTAAAATATAAGCTCATTATATGTAGAAAATTTGGTTAATAAGACCCCTAGATTAATAAATTAGCTAGACATGATTTTGTTCATAAAGCTCATATTTTTCATAAAGAATGACATAAACATTAATAAAAAGGAGAATAAAAATAAATACAATAAACCTCTTAAATTGTATCACCAATCCTCTCCTGAATCTCCACTAAAATGGTATTTTCTTGTGAATATTTTAGTATTTTTCTCTATTCTTGGCTCCAAAAACCAATAAAAATTGATAATTTTTGGCTTTTTAGGGTTTTGGAAAATTAGGGGGTTAAATTAGGCTCAAATAGAATATAGACTATCATATCAACTTCAAATCATGGAGTGAGACAAAATAAAAAACTAACAACGCTGGCAAATAAGGGAGACAAAAGGATCATTCAGAGCACGATTCGTGGTGCTACGTTGACCATGCGATGAAACTCAAAACAAATGTTGTGTCGACATTTGGTATGGTCTGCATCACCCTATACATGGAACGTGCTTCAATTGGCCTTCTATGCTTGTGTGGCTTCTATGTGGTGTCTTCTTATTGGTCCTACAGTAAAAAATCATAAACAATATGTTAAAATTCCAAAATATTCAAAAAGTTTCCAAAAAATATACTTTCACCCCTTTTCACTATAAAGTTTATATTTTTATATTTTTAATCCTAGAAGTATTACGTATTAAATAAAAGGAATAAATATTAAGCAAAAAAGTGCATTAATGGCTCTACTTTCATAGAGTCATAAAATATCCCAAGCTTGGACCACTTGAGCAAGCTCAAGTACACCAAGCAGGGGCCTAATAAACTAAGAGGCTTGACCATGCAAGACTTGGGCCAATAATTCACCCTTAACTTGGAAAAATCTCAAACAAGCACAACAAGGTCCTATTAAAGAAGTAAGACTACGGGTACAAGTGAAATGTCACCAAAACTTCAAACCAATTGGTCTCGTAATGGAGCTAATGTTTGGCCCAAATTTCAAATTATGACATGGCTGAATAGGCCAGGACCAAAAGGAATGGCTAGCCAAGAAGCTATCAGCTAGCCAAAAGGATGGCCAACTTAAATCGGGATAGGACAGAAGTGTGGCCAATTAGGATCAAGATCGGCCAAGAATATGGCCAACCAAGGCTATGACTACCAAGAAATGGTTAACAAGTAGTTTCATTATCAGTAAGAATATTATCGCTTAAGGTTTGGAAAACCATGGGTAGGTTTCATGCATATTCATCAGACCAAATTATGTCGAGTCATGACTGAGAAAATTTTCCTCATCCACATGTATCGTGTGTCCAAGATCTATATTTTTTGTGAGTACATCCTTTCACACTCCCATTTCAACTCAAAGGCATGTAACTTCCTAAATAATGATTGGAAGCATATGTATAAAATAAAATGTACGAAGAAACATTATGTGGAAGGAAATATAAAACCCATGCAATATAAAAGACATAGTCATGCCTTGTAAAGTCTATACTGAAAGATAAGCCTAAAAGTAGAAGTAAACCCACTAAGGACATACACTTAGGTGAGAAAATACATGAAATCTAGACTTTCCTGATAAGAGTCAAATTATTGCATTTTTGTTATGATTTAAATGTTGATATTTGTGTGGAAATTGCGATTATTTGATTATTTAATCCACAAATGTCATTTCACGGGTATTTCGTGTTTAAAGTGCAATTTAAGGTAAAATCATGATTTTGGAGAAGTTTGGGACAAAGTTCAATGATCGGGATTGAGTGAAAATAAAAAGAAAACAAAGTTTCAAAATTTAGAACTCCCGCTGCCGGCCAAATGCATCTAGCCGCCGGCCAAAATAGGAAAACCAAAAAAATTATTTTCCAGAAATCTCGCCGCCGGCGAGTTTCGTCCGAAAACACATTTTTTTGGTTGTTTTGTTCCAAAATTACCCCCAAAACCCTAGATCTATATATACAATATGATGGAGAAAACGGACACGGCAGAAAGGGGAGTTCAAAGCCATTTTTGGAGGAGAGAAAGAAATTTTGGACAAACTTGAAGGATCTTCACCATTGTTGCTACCAAGTCTTCATCTTCTAGAGTTTTTCATCTCTTCTCCTTAGCTTTTATATTCTGCAATTTGTTCAGTTTTGTTATTTATGAATTCAATTGAAATAATGGTTGTTCTTATTTCCGTTATGAACTAATTCGTTTTTGCTAAGGCTATGATGTAGTTAAATCAAGGAAATCTGTTTTCTTTTGTTATTGTTATATGAATTCATTGTTTTCAAGTTGAGTATTTATTTCCATGCTTAATGCTTTTAAATTTCGGATCAAGATTTAGATGATTTGTTGCATTATATTGAGACCAAGAGGAGATGTGTAATGAATGCTTCTTGTGATAAATATCGTATGTTGAATGCGAGTTTGACACCTAATGCATGATGTATGTGGTTATTCTAGAAATTCCATAAATCGTAATGTGCTTATTTGTCATTAAATCTTCATAGAAATATAGTTGGTTTTCATAGATAAGTAATTCTAATATAACTTGAGAGAGAGTATTAGATAAGTTTGGGTTTTTCAACCATCACTTTTAGCTTTGATTCTCATATAACATGACTTGAAATCGGATCGAATTGATTTAGCGAAATCAAATGCCTTAGCGTTTTTAATCATTTGTGAACAACATTAAATTTTGTTATTTGCATTTAGTTTTAAGTTAATTTGCTTTTAAAACAATTTCAACAATTCGGTTTTCAAATAAAATTAGGGTTTGTCAATTTCGGTACTTAGTAACACCATTCCTTGTGGATTCGACATCCATACTTTTTATACACTTTATTACTTGAACGATTCGTACACTTACAAAAATAAGCATCAAGTTTTTGGCGCCGTTGCCGGGGAGTGGTTTGATTTTATTAATATCAATACTACCTAATCTTAGTTTTAATTTGAAGTTAATTTTCTTTATCATTGTTTCATTTTTAATTTTGTTTATTTTTCTATTTTATTTTATTTATCATAAAAAAAAAGAAGGGTAACTTTGTGTTGTTTTTGTGCTAGTTGATTTTATGGTTGTAGGATTTTTGTATGAGACGTACAAGAAGCCTTAACCTTCTTCCATTTGATCCTGAGATTGATAGAACATATACGCGTCTAAACCGAGAGAGAAGACGTTCAACTTCAGCTCCTAATAGACAAGCAGCCATGGATCCACCATTTGTTGAGGGAGGTGGAAATCGTAGAGCTTTGAGGGATTATGCTGCGCCTAATGTTGCTGGGACTATTTCGGGTATAAGGAGGCTAGCTAATCAAGCCCATAACTTTGAGATAAAACCATCCTTTATCCAAATGGTTCAATCAAATCAGTTTGGGGAAATGTCAAAGGATGATCCAAATGCACATATTGCTTACTTTCTGGAGGTGTGTGATCTTTACAAGATAAATGGTGTGTCCGAAGATGCTGTAAGATTGAGGGTTTTTCCTTTTTCACTTCGGGATAAAGCCAAGGAATGGCCAAACTCATTACCACCAGGATCAATTACAACATGGAATGAATTGGTTCATAAATTCTTATCCAAGTTCTTTCCTCCTGCTAAGACGGAAAAATTGAGGAATGAAATCACATCTTTTACACAGTATGACCAAGAATCATTGTATGAAGCTTGGAAAAGATTCAAAGAAATGTTGAGGAAATGCCCACATCATGGTATACCAATTTGGCTGCAAGTCTCTACATTTTAGAATGGGTTGGTTTCAAACTATCATGCAATGATTGATGCTGCAACTGGAGGGTCTTTAATGGGAAAAAAACCGGAGGATGCTCATGAGTTGTTAGAGATTATGACAGAAAACAACAATCAGTGGCATTCAGAGCGGGTAATTGCAAAAAGACCAGCAACAGTGCATGAAATTGATTCAGTGAATGCTTTGTCGGCTCAAGTTGCTGTTCTTTCAAGAAAGATGGATTCTTTGTCCTCCAAATTCGAATCCAAACCAACTGCAGAATGTGATTTATGTGGTGGAAATCATGCTAGTATCGAGTGCCAAGTTGGAAATCCATTTGCTTTACCAAATGCTCAGCAAGCAAATTATGTTTCAAATTTCCAAAAACCTCATCATAACCCATATTCGAACACCTATAATCCAGGTTGGAGAAATCATCCAAATTTGTCATGGGGAAATAACCAAGGGGGATTCAAACCGTCATCATCTTCCTACCAACCCCAAGAGAAAAAACAAACAAGTTTGGAAGAAATTTTGGGAAAGTTCATTGAGGAGACAAGAGCAAATTTCAGAAATCAAGAGGCAATCAACATGGACATCCAAAACCAACTGGGCCAGCTTTCAAAGCAGATTGCAGAAAGGTCTCAAGGATCGCTGCCTAGTGACACAATAAATCCCATAGAGCATGCAAAGGCTATCACAATGAGAAGTGGTAAAGAACTTGAATGGCAGAGGAAATCTGAGAAAAAGATGGAAGAATCTAAAGAAAATCCATCAAGATCCCAAGATATTCAACCTTCCCCATATGAGCCTCCTATCCCATATCCTCAAAGATTGAATAAGAAAAATCTTGATAATCAATTTGATAAATTTCTGGATATTTTTAAGAAATTGCATATTAACATTCCTTTTGTAGAGATGTTGGAACAAATGCCCAAATATGCAAAATTCATGAAGGAAATTCTATCAAAGAAAATTGCCAAATGAGGAGATTATGAAACTATCATGCTAAATGAGGAGTGCAGTGCAGTTCTTCAAAGAAAATTGCCACAGAAATTGAAAGACCTAGGGAGTTTTACTATACCTTGTACTATAGGGAGTTGCAATTTTGATAAAGTCATATGTGATTTAGGAGCAAGCATTAATTTGATGCCACTTTCTGTTTTCAGGAAACTAGGCCTGGGAGAAGTGAAGCCCACTTCAATCTCTTTACAATTAGCGGATCGATCGGTGAAATATCCTCTAGGGGTAATTGAGGATGTTTTAATTAAAGTCGACAAATTTATTTTCCCTGTAGATTTCGTGGTGCTTGACATGGAGGAAGATAGAGAGATACCGTTGATATTGGGGAGACCATTCCTTGCAACTGGAAGAACATTGATTGATGTTCAGCAAGGAAAGCTCATTCTACGGGTGCAAGATGAACAAGTAACTTTTGATGTTTTTGAAGAAATAAAAGTTCCAAGTGATGTACATTCTTGTTTTCAAATTAACACTCTTGACGGGTTAATCTCGGAAAATTTTGAGGAGAGAACTCCATTGCAATCACTAGAAGCTTGCCTTGTGAAATCTGCAACAATTGAGGAGGAAAATGAGGGGACGAGACAATGTTCTGAATTACTGGCAGCACCTAATGAATATTTATGCAGTGATGAAACATTTAAGGAGTTTGGAACAAATGAAACTCAAACCTTAGTGGTAAAGAATGGAGCCAACAAGATTGAGCTAAAGCCAATGTCATCCCATCTAAGAAAACAAAATCTTACGTTCACCGCCGACGAGGGCAGTTTCACTGCCGGCGGAAAGGAGATCTCTCTTTCCTTTCTTACATTGAGGACAATGTAAGATTTTGGTTGGGGGTGCAGTAAACGGTAAATATTTTCTTCCCTTCATTTTTATTAGTTTTTTTGTGTGTTTTTTTGTGTTTAATTTTGATTTTCCATTTATTTTTCTGCATTTTGATTTAATTTCTTTTATTTTTTTATTGTCTTATTTCTATTTTTATTTTTATTTTATTTTATTTGCATTTTACTTATTTTAATTTGTACGTTGATGATAATAATGCGATTGTGATAACAAGTAGCTTTTAGAAAACATTAAATTTTGCTTCAGTTTAAAGATAATTTCAAATGTTGATTTTACCTAGTTGGCGACTCTTTTGGTATGTGGTATGATTTGGTTGATTAGTCTAAATGCTTAGAGAAGTCTTATGTGCGAATTTTTCATGGATATTTTTGTGATCTCAAGAAACTCTAGAACTCATTTGAAAACCTCTTGAGAAAAAATAATTTGGAATTGCACTGTTTAGGATATGATGTAGGTCATTTTTGGATCGATTGTGCCATTTTAAGCCTACCTTGTTATCCTTATATCACTAGTTACCTCTTTGAGCCTATTTAAATATATTGTTAGCCTTACTTTTCTTTCTTTTTGCCTTCTATAACCTACCTTTTATTGAGCCAAAATATATATATATATATATATATAATTCCTACCTTATTTGTTAAGAGCACTTAATTTTGAACACAAACCTTTCAAGAGCAATTGGAGAAATATTCCACATATATTGGAAGAAATTGGTTGGGGTTATGTCTTTTCAAGAATGATTGGAGTAATGGTTGGCTTTTCAAGAGCAATTGAGTAAAAAAAGAAGAAGAAGAAGAAGAAGATATATATGGAAAGAAAGTGGTTGGCTTTTCAAGAACAATTGGAGTAAAAAAAAGAAGAAGAGGAAGAAGAAAGCCTTCACATTTTAATGAATAAAAGAGTGTTAGTGATGGATGTACTGAGGAGAAAGATTGAGGAAGAATTTTGTTTATCTTTGGAAAAATGGGTTATGTTTGGAAGAAACAATTTGGGTTAAATGGTGTTACTCTTTTACTTAATTGGTTGTGTTTAATCTAATAAGTGCCCTTATTTGTATTTTGACACTTCCCATTCTTTCTTAACCAAATACCTAAGCCTAACATTACAACCTCGTAAAGTCCTATTGATCCAAAGTGGTGTATTTTTCTTCATTAGTGGAGAGAGATTTGAAAAGTGAGCCTATGGAGTTTGAAATTTCACCTTTTTGTTTGTGGATGTTGTGCATAATATTATCTAGGCATTATGGCTATTGGTTTGTGGTTTGATGGATGTTTAAGAGTCAATAACAAAAGTGAAATTGGCATTTGAGATTTCTTAAAGCTTAGGTGACATTTAATTATTCTATATGTTGGGTGTTATTTACAATTTTTGAGACATTTGTGCAAATTATTTGTTATGTGATTTTATTGTTTTAAGTTAGGATAGTTATAGGTAAGATGTTTGTGGGTATCATCACTGGAAGCCCTCACGAGACTACAACTCATCCTACTAGGGCCGCCTAGGGGTTTAAAGGCTTATTGCATACGCTTAATGTAATGTTGTAAATAGAATAAATTTCCATTGAATTTTTATTTTAATGTCTCCTTTGAAATTATTCATAGATCACTTTTCTTGCTAGAGACTAGCAAGAACCTGGTTGGGGGTTGTTGATAAGAGTCAAATTATTGCATTTTTGTTATGATTTAAATGTTGATATTTGTGTGAAAATTGCGATTATTTGATTATTTAATCCACAAATGTTATTTCACGGGTATTTCGTGTTTAAAGTGCAATTTCATGTAAAATCATGATTTTGGAGAAGTTTGGGACAAAGTTCAATGATCGGGATTGAGTGAAAATAAAAAGAAAACAAAGTTTCAAAATTTAGAACTCCCACCGCCGGCTAGATTATTCTCGCCGCCGGCGAAAATCCTACGAAAAGCTGGGCGAAAATCTTCCCGAGAGCACAAATTTTGGCAAATTCATCTCGCCGCCGGCCAAATAATCTCGCTGCTAGCCAAATGCATCTAGCCGCCGGCCACATTAATTTGGCCGCCGGCCAAAATCGGAAATCCAAACAAATTATTTTCCAGAAATCTCGCCGCGGCGAGAATAATGTAGCCGCCGGCGAGTTTCGTCCGAAAACACATTTTTTTGGTTGTTTTGTTCCAAAATTACCCCCAAAACCCTAAATCTATATATAAAATATGATGGAGAATGGGGACACGGCAGAAAGGGGAGTTCAAAGCCATTTTTGGAGGAGAGAAAGAAATTTTGGACAAACTTGAAGGATCTTCACCATTGTTGCTACCAAGTCTTCATCTTCTAGAGTTTTTCATCTCTTCTCCTTAGCTTTTATATTCTGCAATTTGTTCAGTTTTTTTATTCATGGATTCAATTGAAATAATGGTTGTTCTTATTTCTGTTATGAACTAATTCGTTTTTGCTAAGGCTATGATGTAGTTAAATCAAGGAAATCTGATTTCTTTTGTTATTGTTATATGAATTCATTGTTTTCAAGTTGAGTATTTATTTCCATGCTTAATGCTTTTAAATTTCGGATCAAGATTTAGATGATTTGTTGCATTATATTGAGACCGAGAGGAGATGTGTAATGAATGATTCTTGTGATAAATACCGTATGTTGAATGCGAATTTGACATCTAATGCATGATGTATGTGGTTATTCTAGAAATTACATAAATCGTAATGTGCTTATTTGTGATTAAATCTTCATAGAAATATAGTTGGTTTTCGTAGATAAGCAATTCTAATATAACTTGAGAGAGAGTATTAGATAAGTTTGGGTTTTTCAACCATCACTTTTAGCTTTGATTCTCATATAACATGACTTGAAATCGGATTGAATTGATTTAGCGAAATCAAATGCCTTAGCATTTTTAATCATTTGTGAACAACATTAAAATTTTTTATTTGCATTTAGTTTTAAGTTAATTTGCTTTTAAAACAATTTCAACAATTCGGTTTTCAAATAAAATTAGGGTTAGTCAATTTCGGTACTTAGTAACGCCATTCCTTGTGGGTTCCACATCTGTACTTTTTATATACTTTATTACTTTAACGATTCGTATACTTGCGAAAATAAGCATCATGTCCCAAGACGGAAAAAAAATTATGTTTGCACTCGATAGAATTATGGGATGAAACACTATCTATAATCACATTTTTCATCCTCTGAGAACCATTAGATTCATCAGAACTACCTAAGCTACAAGAACTACCAAAACCATCCTCCTACCATTCAGAGGTGGCTACATCATACCTTGAAGCAAATCTCCTTAAAGATGGGAAAATAGTCTTATTAAGGATAATATATGGGTATGCCTTCTAGGATAGTCTTCCTAATGATCAAGAAATTGTGAGCCGAGGCATCCAAAGTATCTTTGACATATTTATCAAAATTGAGATAATCTGCTATGATTGGATCCTGATTAGGCCCAAATCTACATTAGCCACCTATAACTACCTATATACTAAGTAGAGTTCCTCAGATAGCTCCTCAGTATATTCCCTTGACTTGGCCCAACTATCTTGCTCTTCCATCAAAAGAGCTACAAGATGTTTGATTTCTTCATTTGCTACCACCAAGACCTCATTGGCCATAGTTGAGTCTCCAACTCACAATAAGTAGCCTCAACAGTATCTCTAACACCAATTACCTTGAAAAGTGACTCTTCAAAGGTTTCCTAGCACTTTTCAAATTCAAGGCATGCCATGATAGCCAGCTCAAGATTCTTGATGAACTGCCATGATTTACGTACCAAAGCACCTAAATTTTCATATATTTACTAGGTAAATTTGGATTTCCTAGACCAAAAAAAGGCTCAGACCTAACTCATCCATCACATGATCTGATGAAAATTTCAATAGGTGTGGGAGGGGACATGCCTTTTAGGACCTAGCATAGCAATGGTCACTCTTAAGCTAAGGGCTTTTTTTCCTATTGGAAGCCCTAGAATTTCATGTATCCTTAACTTATTTAAACACATCTTTTGAGCTTAAGTTTCTCAAGAATTGAATCATTGTTTTCCCCTTACTCCTTTTTACAGAGAGATGTAGATATGTCATAGCTGCAAGTAATAAAGAGTGACTAGAGTGACTTGATCACTCATATCTAAAAACATTAAAATATGAAGTTGTAAGACATACTTACCATTAAAATATAATTCGCTACCAACTAGGGTTAGGTCTAGGCCTAAATAAATAATCCACATAAGGGATAATAAGTTGATCCCTCCTCTATCGTGATAAATGAAGATGATAAATTGACTCGATAAATTCTTCCAGCTTTGGAGTGATGTTACCTCGGGCTTAGTGCACTAAAAACAAAATAAACAAATTAGAACATTACAAAGAAATAATAACAAAGGGTTAAGTCTCAGAAACCCTACCTTTTCTCTTGTACTTGGCAGGCGGGGAGGAAGATAAAAAGAATGAATGTCAAAGTCACCTATAATAGTAAATAAGGACTCATTCCATCCCTTTTGGGTGTCTAGTAATTGGTCCATCAAAATATGGTTAGCATAAGGTTTAAAGTGATACTAACCCCTACTACCTCCAAGAAGATACGAATAATAACAATACTTGAACTCCATGATGATAACTTATCTGCCAAGCTCCTTCCAAAGCATCCAATAACTAAGTAGTACACTGTAATGTTTAGGTGGAAGCTATCCTAGAGCTGTACAAATGTCACTCAAGACTTTCCACAATATAGGTGGGAATAGGAGTCATAGGTTTGCAAACAAAGTAACACTCGTAGGATGAGAGTTAACCAAACTGTTCCAAGTGCTTGAGGCATTAAGATGATGGAATTAGGAATCTAGAACATGGTCTCTAGTATACCCAAATAAACTTCAGTCATTTGATAACCTAATGAATTCACCAAGAAATATTCAAGATCACTCCAATTATTTTTTAACTAACATATAAGAATGTAGTTGGGATAGAAAATAAGTTTTTACGAACTGAAGACTCAACCTAGGTTAAATAGGCACCCAAAAAACCCCCATGAATTAAATGAAAAAAAATTGAAACATCGACATGGTCTAGGGTCATTTTCCGACATGACATGTTCCTAACTACCAATGCCCATACTAGCGTTGGCCAAGAAAGTGTTACCTCTAAGTCTACCACCCATTGAATGTCCATCCAAAGATTTGTCACCCAAGAAACTACTACCTATATAACTTTCTAAACAGACACTCGATTGAAAACTCAAAGACGACATCAACATTAGAGTGTCGACATGCACATTTTTAGTGGCTAGACATGGTATAAATTTTTTTTGCTTGAACGAGTAAAAATCACTTAAGTATAAGCTCAAAATCATCAACATATTTTTAAGAAATATTTAATACAAGTGTGGACTAAAATTACAATCAAACCTTCTAGCCTAAAGGCTAGAAAGTCTAGGAGGCTGATGTTCAAGTAATTTTGTACATCTCCAATGGTAGTCAAAGAGTGATCCTAATCACTATACATGTGTGAAAGCATTATAATTATCCTGAGGGACAAGGCTTTGGTAATTATCCTTTAGTTATCCTAAAGGAATAAATGCCCAAATATTATTCTTATCAATTTAGAGGGATAATCTATTAGATTATAAAAGATAATTGTCTACAGATAATGATCCCTACAACAAATTACTATCTATAGTAGCTAACTATCTACAATACTACAACAGCTTAATCCAAATTAGATATGGATGAGCTATCAGGTTTATTCTTTCTCATAAATATAGTTATATATGCATAACCTAATTTTAGATCTTAGAATCAATATCTAATATCAAACTTATTGTAATAGAAAAACACGGCCCAACATATTTTTCCATATAATTACTAGAGTGAGACTGAGATCTCCTATACCCTATATCTTATAGCTACCAATTTAAGGATCGTAGGTCAAGACCACCCCCCACAAGGTGATCCAAGATCCTAACAATTTTTTCATCTTGTAGATTCTATGGAGAATAGTCCTACTTAGTGTTGATAAAAATTAGTATAGACAGATTGCTTAGACTCTTGATTTGTAACAGATTAGTTAGATAAGCTATCATTTAATTATAATCAGTTTGTTAACTAGTTTTTCATTATAAATACAATGTAAACACCTTGTAAGTAAATCAGATCATCAATCCAAAAATATCTCATAATAATTTTCCTCTTTATGTTCTTGATGCTTGCATTTTTTCTTCATACTTACCTGCATCTTCTGTTCATGCCCATTCTACTTTATCATCTTGTTGTTAACTGCATTAGAGACATTGAGATTCTTTAATTCTTGACTGATATTTTTATTTTCTTCTTGGTTAGTCACCTAATTATTTAGATAGATAGGTTTATTTAACCTTCGATGCATAAATGACTCAATTATTCAACTAGTTTCAATTTTAACCCCTTAGTAAAAGAAAAATATGATCATTTTCTTACCATATTAAAAAAACATATGTTCATGTATATTGTAAGAAAAATGAATATATGTTTTTTTTGTAAAGGAGTTAAAAATAAAACTTCATGTATGAAGAGGATTTATACCATACAATTAAATTTTCATTTAATCTAATAAGTTAAAAGTATCGGTTATTAAACGTTGATATTCTCCAAAATGTCAAAAATGTATAGTAATTGGACACGTGCCTAGAATTTGTGTTCTCTTGCAAAAAAAAAACTATATATATATAGAAGTTATAATATTACCATAATTATTATGACATTTAATTATATATATAAACAAATTTTATTATTTTAATCAATAATTATCAACCGGTGCAATACAATCGAAAACTAATAATGCATAAAAAGTGTTATTTCTTTTAGGATTTCTGTGTGGTTCCACTCAAATTAAAAAAAATAAAAATAATAACAACAACAACAAAGAAATTAAACCCGCCAAACAATAAGGAATTTGACCCCTTGTCACCATTATAGATTTTTCCTATGTGAATAGTAAACATGCAAATATATTTATTATTATTATTTTTTAATTTGGTTGGAGCCAGGTGAAAATCCAAAAACTACATCTAAAAGATAACCATTGTTCCAAGCTATGTTAAATGAACTTGTAAAAGAGTCTAATACAAATGCATGGCTAAAGGTAGGAGTGGTAATTTTTATCATAGCTTAATCCATCGAATCGAATCTGAATCTAACATTAATCGAATTGAATTTGTACCAAATTCAGGCAAGCTTAAAAAACACACAAAAATCGAGCCGGGTTGGGCTGAGTTTGAGCCAGCTAGTTAGCCCAAAATACCTTTTTTAAAAAAGCTATAATATGTAAACATTATAACATACACAATACGTTAAAAACTTAAAATTGGAAAAAAATATTTTTTCTTAATTCCCAACCAACTTAGTCTCACTCACTTAACAATCTACTTCTCCAGCAACCAACAATAATTATTTCTCTAGTAGTATCACTATGTTTAGCATTGTTTCATTATTCTCTAACAGCATCCCTACGTTCATTGAGGTGGGTTTCCAAAAAGGATGGTTTTTCTTTGTATGATCATTGTATGAATTACTTGAACATACTAAAAGAGCATAATATATATGTGGTCAATTTTGGAGGACATTCTCTATTTAATCTTACTTATTTATTTATTTGTTTAGTGGTTGTGAAAAATTCTATTGAGATTTGGAGCTCTTTATTCAAACTATGAGTTTTTAAGAAGATGTGATGGCCTCCGACATTTGCATGATATTGGTTTAATGGCATTCACATTTGCTAAATGTATTTAGAAATTAACTTCTTGTTTTAAGAATTAACTTCTTTAGCTTATATTTACTAGTGTTCTTGTTTTATATTTAACTAGTTACTATAACATAATAGGTGTGTGAGGAGTTGTATTATCTATGTGGACTTTATTATGCACGTGAGTTATTGATTCAGTATTAATTTATCATTCTTCCAAAGACTAATTGTTGTAATATTATTTCCCTCCTTTTGGTGTTTAATGTAATGTTGTTTGAGAAAATGAGCTATAATCAATAACTATATTTTGTGTTTTATAAACAAATGTTCAATTACTAAAAAAACATGCAATTAATAATTTGGGCCACTTTAGTCTAGCTCATTTATGTTTAGTTTTGGATCATGCTCACCTTTACTAGCTCGAATTAAATTTGAACTGGGCTAGGGTTAGATTAATTTGGATTTTTTTAATTCAAGCTAGCTCGAATCGGTCCAACTCGCACCAATTACCAACCCTACCTAGAGGTCAAGATTCTTAATTTGTTGAATTATAAGACATTACTAGGTATACATGTAAAAGTGTTCAATTTACTAGCTCAAATTAAATTTGAATTGAGCTAGGGTTGGATTAATTTGGATTAGGTTAATTCAAGCTAGCTTAAATCAGTCCAACCCATACGAATTGCCTATCCTACAAAGAGGTCAGGATTCTTAATTTGTTGTATTATAAGACATTGGTAGGTATGCATCTAAAAGTGTTCAATTTATAGATATAGACAAAGAGTACATAATATATATATATATGAGACATTACTTCATTTATATAGAGTTTTATTTTTAACCTCTATAGTAAAAAATATGTCTATTTTTTCTTATAACATAAGTTAACATATGATAATAAATTTAAACTATTCTAGTTAATATATGTTATATGAAGTTTGATACCCTAGTTATTTATCGGTGTTTTTCATGCATTATGTTATTAAATTTTCCATTCCAGCACTCGAATTTAATTATTGTTACATCTTTAATCATTAAATTATTAATTTATGCTATTAGCTTTTTCTTTTTCTTAAATTTTCATAAATGCCCTTGCCCAATTTAACATGTAGGGCACATGTGGTCAACATTGATTAAAAAGTAGCAATACTCTTCAAAATGACTAAAATAAGTATCAATACTTGAATTATAGGTATTAAAACATATAATTTTAATGAAATGAGACATAGAGGATACCGGTACATTAAGTTGAATACCTGTAAGGTATCAAACCCTCATAGATGCTTCTTCTTTTTTCTTTAAAATCTGAAGCTTGTTATTCATTTTATATTTCTTGTACATGTGCTATACTATAGGATTTTTTAGTTTTTATGACAATCATGTTATTTCCTTCTATCGCTTGCCAATTTTTCATCTTAATTCTTTATAATCCCTTTTTCTCTATAGTCTCTCATCTTCCCGAACCTAGGAGTTATGGCTGATAAGTGCTCAAAAAGCACTAAAATAACCATGATTTTATGCACATTAATTGATTAAAAATATATATATTTATATGCTTTATCATATATTTAAATAAATTTGTCTTTTTCGGAATCACGGGTATTTTTATTGTTTTTCAGGTATTTTGGCTGAAAAACGTAACTTAAAGACTCAAAAAGGAATACTGGAAGCAATACATCACAAATATATTAATAAATAAATGGGGAAAGGTCAACGAATATGGAAAAATTGGAAAAAATGGGTCAAAAAGGTCAAAAATGTCAAAAAGGAGAAAATCGCACCTCCGTGCCATCGCGCACCAGCGCCAAGCCGCGCGCAGCATGCCTAGACCCGCGCGCGCAGCAGCCCCAGTCCCGCGCCAAGCTGCGCGCGCCTTGCCCCAGATCCACCCGCGCCCCTGCACGCCCAGCTGCCCTCCGCGCGCGGCGACGCCTGTTTCGCCCCATTTTTAACGTGCAACCGCCCCATGACGTCATGCTGACATCATAATGATATCAGCATTTGCACTCCGCGTTTTTACATTTTTTTTACTCACTTTTTCTCTCCATCCTCACCTATAAATACCCCCTTCCCTTCACTTCTAGAAATACCTAAAAACACATTATTTTCTCTCTTTCTTTCCCTCTTTTCTTAGATTTTTAGTTTTTCTTAGTTTTTAGCTTTTCTTAGTTAATTTCTCTTAGTTTTAGAGTTCTTCCCTTTTTGGGAAGAACTAGTTATGTTTTTGTAATTAATAAGCTTTTTGATTCAATAAATGGGAGTGCAAATTCCGCTTGGAGATTTTCCAGCAACGGGAATAGCGTCGAAGTTCTGTAAGGATTTTATTTTCTTTACAGTTATTTTTTATGCTTTATTCTTACATGTTATATTTAATTTGTCTGTGATTAAATTTAATTGTGCTAACTGTTTATAAACATGATGTAATAATAACATTGTTATGCTTACGAAATATTAAATAGGTGAAAATCTCTAAAATGAATTGATTTTGTTTTTATTCAAGATTTTATATTAAGAATGTTAGAGAGAAATATATCCAGTCTGATTTAGAATAGTGCTCTTTTATTTGTTGGTACAATCGCCCGATAGTTAGAGTGAAGCTCTATTTCAAAAGTTTTTATAAGAATTATTATCTGAAAATGTATTGACAACATGTTTTCAGTAGTGGTTTTAAAACTTGAAAGTTAGTACTCGGATAACTAAATTCTTAGGTTTAATTTGGACACTTTGAATAAAGTTTAAACTGTCTAACCCCACCAAAGGTGGCATTTAAATGGTTCATTTTCAATCTCTTAGAAAAAGGAATTAATTTAATTAAGCATATTAGTTATCAACCCCACCTATAGGTGTTAATTGATTTGTTTAGCTAACAAAGAATATCTAACCCCACCAAAGGTGGTATTCATACAAAAAAGGGAGAATCAATAAATATCAATTCATATCTTTAATAACCTAGATAATATGAGCAAGCATAATTAACTTAGTTATTATATCCATAAATACTCCGCCATTATAAATGATAAAATTTGCATAAATTTTTATTGAATCTATGTTTATTTTTATGTAAGTAGATTAAAAACACAAAACCCCAAAATATCGTCACAGGATGTTTAGGATTTAATTTCGTTTTTAAAAGTTTGAATAATAAATTAAAAACCACATACATTCCTTCCTTAGATCGACCTTGGGAGTATACTTATCATTTTCTACGAAATGATTCGTGCACTTGCGAGAGTTTTATAAATATTAAAACCAAAGTATTGGCAAGAATCGGCGATACCGGTTTTCGCTAATCAAGTTTTTGGCGCCGTTGCCGGGGAAAGAATAACGGTTTTTAAATTATTTATCAAAATTTTAAAAAACATTTTTGTGCTATAATTAATTGTGATTTTTTTTGTTTGAATAAAAATAATAATAATCAAATTTCAAATTTCATAAGAAATAATAAATAAAAAGTTTTTAGTAAAATAATTTTGAAATTTGAAATTTGAAGTAAAAATAATAATAATAATAATAATAATAAATAGATATATATATATATATATATATGAAAAAAAATTCAATTTTTATTCTTATTTTATTTGCTTTTACCTTTCTCTATTTTAATTTATTTTTATTAATTTTTATTTTTTCTTTATTTTCTTTAACTATTTTTTCTCTCTCTCTTAATTTTCATTTAACTTAATTAACTTAGATTTTTACTAACTTAATTAACTTAGCTTTTTAATTAACTTAATTTTTTTAACTTAATTAACTTAGATTTTTAATTAACTTAATTAACTTAGATTTTTACTTAACTTAACTTAATTAACTTAGATTTTTACTTAAATTAACTTAACTTTTTAATTAACTTTGATTAACTTAGCTTTTTAATTAACTTAGATTTTTTTAACTTAACTAACTTAGCTTTTTAAATTAACTTAACTTAATTAACTTAGATTTTCATTAACTTAATTAACTTAGATTTTTACTTAACTGAACTTAATTAACTTAATTTTAATAGCATGAAAAGTAAAGATCTAAGGGAGTTCTGTCAAGGAGACTAGTTCTTGGAAGCCTTTGTGCCACTAGTCTTTCCTTGGAACGTTGTTCTGTCTAGGAGGATGGTTTTTAAGGACCCTTTGCCCCACCATTCTTTCCTGGGAGCACTCTTGGTTAATACTGATTATATTATTTTAACTTAAATAAAAAAATTTAAAAATTAAAATTAAAAAACAAAAAAAAAGAGAAAAAAAAATTCTGAAACTATCTCCAAAATTTTAAAATTTTAATTACAATCTCAAGAGTTAGTTTCTTTGTTTGATCTAGGTACAATTGTGTTTTGATGCCTTAATTATTTGATTTGCACCTAGATGTGGGTTATCTAAAACCCTCAAGCATGCCCCTAGTTTTTGGTACAGAAAAATTTGAAAATCAATAGGGCATGTTTGAAACAGTATAGGTAGACAACATTGTCTTACTTGTAGGTTTGATTAACTCGATGATGAGGGGACATTGAGTTTACTTAAAATGCAATCCCCAAGTTACGTCTTGCTAAGACGTTAAACTAAGCGCTCGATGGGAGGTAACCCATCATTTTAGGTAATTTTCTGTATTTATTTTATTTACTTAATTTTATTGTTTATTTTAGTTTAATAATTTTTAAATTGTTAAAACTAAAAATATTTGTTGAGATGTTAGAAGTTTACAGTGATCATGTCAGAACAAGTGTGAAAGGTAAATCTTGATTAATCAATTAACATTGGTGTGGGATATGTAAAGAGAAAAACTAGCTTTTGATATTTCATGAATAATGCTTGATTGATTTCATAGATTTTTAATGGAAAATGTTTACATGGATTTAAGCTTTATATAGGTACCTTGTTGTTTTCATTTTCACTTGGGTGTTATGTTTCTATACCAAGGCCAATCAAAGATGGTATTGTTTAACTACCTTTAATGGCCATTTTTTTTATATTACATGTGATGTGATATTTACAAACTAGTAATGGTATTTTGTGATCCCATGGGGACTAATCAATTAGCATTTTATGATCACATGTAATATATTCTAATGACCTTAAACACATTTTTGATTCTTTGTTGTTGTGCATGCTAGCATTACAATTTTAAAGCCATATTGCCTTTGTCTTTAGCCACCTTGTTTGTAATGTAATTGCATATCACCTTTGTCTTTAGCCACCTTGTCTTTAACCATTTGAGGTAGTGAACTCTCATCCTTTATTAGATTGTAGCCATATTGCCTTTGTATCTTGAAGAGAATAAAGGCTTGTTTAACTGATCCTTTATCTATTAGGAAATAAATTCATGAAAATAATGAAAACTCATTAGTAAGTAACACACCAATGATAGCCATTTAATGATAAAAGTGAAGTAGGGCCTTAAACATCAACATGCACAATTTCAAGAGTAATGTGACTTTTATTCAAAGAATGTGAAAAAGTAGTTTGTGTATTTTGCCTAATTGACAAGTTGTACACACATGTTGGTTGTTAGTGACAGAAAACATGCAGGATTCATTACAAGTAGCCAAGATAGTTTTTACAATGGTAGTATAAGGATGACCTAAATTCCTATGCCAAAGTGTGGCATCATCATTTATCGTTGTGCTCTTTCGTTTTCTAATAGTAATGTTAACAAAAGGAGTGTTACCAACTAGATTTTGAATTGTTTGATAGCTTAGAGTAATCCCTACCCTAGGTTATATCTTCTTGTTTAAATCCAAGTCAAATAGATAAAAGGAATTCTTATCTTTCCCTTGCAGTAACACCTAATTACTACTCTTGTCCTTCACATAACAATAATTAGGGTGGAATTCAATATAAGCGCTATTGTCTCAGGTAAACTGAGAAATACTTTATAAATTCTTAGCAATCTGTGGTACATATAGTAAGTTCTTCAAGAAAAAATGTTGATCACTTTTTACTTGAGAAAGAGGTCATATCAATATTTACTATACAAAGGCCTTCACCATTTCCAAACTAAAGTTGTTGGTTTCCAGGAAGTTCATTAATGAGAGCAAGATTTGTTGGATCAGTTGTGATTTGATCGGTAGCTCCTAAACTAGGGAACTTAGAATTATCATAAAACTTTTGAGAGAATGCATACATGGTCATCAGGTGAGGTTGTAACTAATTAATAGTGTGACCAAGAATCTATTGTAATTGTTGATGAGGTTGGGCATTGTTTATGCTCATTGATGTAATGTGTGGAAAAGGTTAAGGAGTATGAGAAGAGGTTTGTAGAATGGGTTGGTGCTTGACTTCAGTTTGAGAATTGAGTCTAGGATTGGAGTAGAGGTAGATTGATTATGGTTATGAACTTGATGAGTTACATACTAATTAAACCTTTTCCAAAAGGTCCTAGCATAATGACCCAACTTTTCACATATGTAGCATTTTGGCCTTGAACAATTGAAATTTTTGTTTTTTTTAGTTTTGGATAAGGAGAGGAAAATTTGTATACTATGAAAAAGGATTAACCTGAAGAGGTTGAAATGAAGGATTGAAATTGTGAAGGGCATGCTGTTTTGGTTAGAGGTGAAACGTGCTTAAGTATAAGGTAAGAGGATTAGCATCTTTTGAACTGGAAAATTGCATGGTTTGTGCAACCATCTTCACACCACTATTTTGATTTACTCGAACTTTGTCCCTAGCTTGAGTCGTAAACCTCGATTCATTTATTGTGAAACTATAAAATGATTTGACATCGAATTTTGGCCCATGTGCAAGCCATTGTAAACTTTCTGATATTTTATGATTGGGTTTCTTGAGTTCATCTCGAATCTATGTATACAAAAACATGAAATGTTTTAGAGCAAAGTTTTAAAACATTGAATAGATCTAGGAACATACATGCATGAATTTTTGTTTGTGACACTTACATGGTTGCGAAACCAATTAATAAGCTCTCGCTTATGTTCATCATACAACCATTTTTCTCCTCTTTTTTTATAAGGAAGATCGATCTTCAATAAGTTTAAATGCATCCTGTAATGTTATTAAATATATATGAAGTATATATCATCATTAATAGTTAAATAAAAAATGATTTTTGCATAAATGGAAAGGTTGAACATCACTTACTCTATGTACGGTTGTGCCTCATTATTATTTACCAAAATGATTTGGTGTGCTTTTTCCCATCGAGTGCGATCAATAAACAATTTCTTACTTTCACCAAGCATAGGGTTACCTACTTGGATCATGTGACGTTCTAAGAACAACTTGTGTGTAGGATTCCCGATTTCAGTGCAACCACTACAGTATTCAGAACAAAACTCAATGGCCTCTTCAGCAATGTAGCGTTCCACCATGCATCCTTCAGGTTGATTTCTATTATTTACATATCCTTTAAGGACTTGCATATATCTCTCAAAAGGATACATCCACCTTAAGTAAGTAGGATCACACAATTGAACCTCTTGAACTAAATGAACACACAAGTGAATCATTATATCGAAGAAAGAAGGAGGAAAATATTTTTCAATTAGACACAAAGTCTCTACAACATCTTTTTGTAAAGAATTTAACTCGTCAATTGATATAGATTTCTTGCATATTGTATTGAAGAATGAACAAAGCCTAATTATTGATAATCGAACATGTTTTGGAAGAATTGATCTAATAGCAACTGGTAATAACTGTTGCATTAAGATATGACAATCATGTGATTTCAATCCATAAAATTTCTTATCGGTGATAGACACAAAATTTCTTAAGTTGGATGAGTAACCATCAGTAACTTTCACACCCTCCAAACATTTACAAAACACATCCTTCTCTTTTGTTGACATTGTATATGATGCTGGTGGTAAGTATGTTCGATTCTTATCATTTTCCACCCTTGCTTCTAATTCAGGTCGTAGGTCTAGTTTCTTTAAATCTAGTCTTGATTTAATTCCATCCTTTGTTTTTCCAGGTATATTAAGTAAAGTACCAATCAAGCTCTCACATACATTTTCTCAATGTGCATGACATCTAAGATGTGATGAATGTGTAGGTCTTTCCAATAAGGTAATTCCCAAAATATTGATTTTTTATTCCAACAACCATGGTAAGTCAGTTCAAACTCTTTTTCATTTTCACCCATTTCATTAGTTGACCTCTTTCATTTCCCTACCTTAGTGATTTTTTTTCATCTTTCCATATCATTTGAATGTCATACCATTCAATTGCCTTAATATCTCAACACCTCACAAAGGTCGAGTTGCATGATCATGATCTTCTTCACCATCGAATGGTTTATTTTGGTATCTAAACTTGTGTCCAGATGGCCAAAATCTTCTATGTCTTCTATAAGAAATCTTTCGTCCGTGAACAAGATAAGTTGTATAAGTTACATCACTACATATAGAGCATCCCTTGTAACCTTTTCTTGCATGTCATGATAAGTTTCCATAGGTAGAAAAATCATTAATTGTCCATAAAAGCACCCCCTTCAAGTTAAAGTGTTCTTCTTTATATGCATCGTAAACATTTACACCATCATTCCACAACGTCTTTAAATCATCTATCAGAGGCTACAAATATACATCAATATCAACACTGGGTTGTTTCAATCCTGAGATCAATAATGTTAACATCATGAATTTTCTTTTCATACACAACCAGGGAGGAAGGTTGTATGTTACCATAATTACTCGCCAAAAACTATATCCACTACTAAGGGAACTATGTGGATTAATTCCATTAGCATCAATGGCAAGACGAAGATTGCGCAGATCAGATGAAGATTGAGGAGATAAATTATCTACTACTTTCCAATTTGGAGAATCACAAGGATGACGTAGCACCTCATCATCAGATCGATTATCTGAATGCCAAGTCAACATCTTTGATGTATCTTTACTATTGAACAACCTTTGAAAGCGAGGAAAGTACTAAATAACCATTGCAGGAACACATTTCTTATGTGTTGTCTCATTTGTACCATGCTTCCATCTCGATTCTTTACACATCGGACAGTCATCTAATGTCTCATATTCTTTTCTATAAAGAATGCAATCATTTGGACAAGCGTGAATGTTATGATATTTCATGTCAAATCGACAAAGAGATTTCTTCACTTTATACATTCAAGATGGCATTTCAATACCCTCAGGAAACATATCAACTAGTAGATTTAGTAATTCTGTGAATCCTTTGTCAAAAAAATCATGTTTTGCCTTCACATTGTACAAATGAACCAATCCTGACATTTTAGCGTATTTTTTGCATTTTGGATACAACGGGTTTTCAGCATCTTCTACAAGTTTTTTAAAGGTTTCGGGATCATCCTCGCGTAATTCATCTTCAACACCATGAAACATATTTTATGTCTGTATATTATGATACTTAACCTCATCAAATTCATGAAATCGCTCATTTTTACATTTAACACATGGGCATCGAATCATACTAGTTCGAGTATTATTATTTCTACAAGCAAATTCCATGAAACTTTTAACTCTAGAAATATAGTCATGCTCAATTTTACACTTTGACATCCAAGATTTGTCCATTTTCTATTAATGACATTAATTAATCATATTAATTAATTATGTATCCATTGAATATATTTCAAGTATTATTATATATAAATTCCCTAATTATTAGAATATATATCAAAACATACATAATACAAAACAATTATCATTTTAATCATTTTACAAATATATTACTTTTACTTAATAAAATATAATTATTTATATATAAATAAATTTATCCACATACGGTAAATATTATAGTCCCTCAAACCCACAACATTCAAATATTATTTCCAGAGAAAATAAGTCAAACATATAATAACAAGCATAATAAAAAACATACATAAATCAAAAATTTATACAAAAAATAAAACAAACTGAATAATAAGCTACAAAATTAATAGAAATACTTACAAGACTGTTATGAAGTGACTAAATGAAGGAAATGAAGAAGAAAATGGTGTTTTGTAAGTGAGAATAAGTGAAAAATGGGTATAAAAAATTTAAGTATTTGGCTCAAAAAAATAGTAGATATGAAAGATAATGAGAAGATGAATATAACCCACAAAATGACGTTGCAAATGGTCGTCAGAGGTGGCCAAAAATTGAGAAAGAGGGTGGGTGAGCTCGATTTTGGGAGAAGTGGAGAAGAGAAATGAAAATGTTTTGGGTTTCTACAGTGAAGAAGAGATCTGAACGGTAATATTACGTGGATAGCGTCGGTTGACGTGACGAACCGACGCTATCCACGTGGATAGTGTCGGTTTGCCCCGTCAACTAACGCTACGTCCATGTGGATAGCGTCGGTTGACACGGCAAACCAACGCTAGCCACGTGGACATAGCGTCGATTGACGGGGCAAACCGAAACTATGCATGTGGATAGCGTCGGTTCGTCACATCGACTGATGCTATCCACGCAATTTAAAATTGATTTTTTTATCAATTACTATTTTATTTAAACTCTTATATATATATATGTACTATAGAAAAAAAAAATTTTACAATAATATTTAAAACAAATACACAAAATTAAATAAAGATATATTGTACGTACGTATATAAATTTAAATATCCAAACAAATAAACAAAATTATATAATTTTAAAAACTAATTGTCTAAAAAAAAGAAAAAAATTATACTATATATATCAAACTTAAATTTTAAAGAGTCAAATAAAATAATAATTGACCTAAAAAAATTTCAATTGTAAACTGCATGCATTTTTTAATTTAAAAAATACACGTATGACGTAGCGTCGGTTGATGTGGCAAACCGACGTTGTCCACGCGTGTAGCATCAGTTCTCCTCGTCAACCGACGATATCCATGTAGGACATAATGTCGGTTGACGTGCCAAACCGACGCTATCACATGTCAACCGACTCTACGTCCTACGTGGATAGCGTCGGTTCTACACCGAACTGACTTTAAATTCATTATAAGTGAGTTTTTTTCCAAAACCGACTTTACACAGCGACTTAAATATACATTTTTGTAGTAGTGTAAGAAATTTTACATATTAAGTTAAAAAGTGAGATTATTTCATTGTTCGGCTCAACAATTCTGTAATTTTTGATAAGGTATACTTTATTCTTTCTCCTTTAATGTATATACTCAAGTTTTCTAATTCTTTCTAATCAAATCAAGGTGTTTTTTAATGATAGAATTGAAATTTTGGAAAATTGTAAATGCAAAATATATTTAATTTATATTTGGAATAAAAAATTTAAGAAATATATTATTGGATTTTTTTTTAATTTTTTAAAAAGTTTTTGAAGTTTTTTTTCATTTTTTTTATATTTTAAACTTCTTTATTAATAAAAAAATATCAATATTTTTCCATTTAGATGTAAGGTTTTTTTTCTTTTTTACTTTAAAAATCAAAATTTTAATTTACATTCTGTTTTTAAAATAATTAATTTTTAATATTTCAAATTTACCCTCTAAAAAAATATTTATAATTGATTAAAATTTTACAGAATTAGATGAACTTAGATGTATATTTTAAAGGATGCTGGATTAAAGTATATATTTTCAAAAATTATGACACCATAGATATACGATTCAAAAATAGAGATAAGACGTAGCTTTTAAATAATTACTGCACTTATAAAGTTAAAGTTTAAATCTTGTTGTCACTAACATCCCGATGTCTTCTATTCTATATAGTAAAGAAGTGATTATTGTATATTGCATTTGTGAATTTGGAGTGACTGATATTTTCATGTTCCTATCACTAAAAAAACTTAAATCTTAAACTTTCTAGCTCAAATCTCATTCTTCCCTTGGGTATGTTGTTGGATTTTTTATGCCTAAAAAATTAAAGGATTAGATAAAACTATGGATGATAATTTGTATTGTAACTCAATTGATCAAATCATAGAATCTAAATTGAACATAAATCAAGTTAAATTCGAGGCAGTTTAAATAACTCAAAAAAATCAAGTTGGATTGGTCCGTGTTCAAGCCAGCTTATTAACTCGAAATAATTTTTTAGAAAATGCTATAAAATGTAAACGTTACAACTTACACGCTAGGTTAAAAACTTAAAATTGAAGAAATACATTTCTTCTTAATTTCCAGTCGACTTAATCTTATTCTCACAAATCTCTACTTTTCCAACAACCAACGGTAACCATTTCTCCAATAGTAGCTCTACATCCAACATTGTTTTACTCTTCTCTAGCAATAATTCTATATCCATTAAAGCAAGTTAAAGTATTTTCTATGCTACCCTAAAAAGATGGCTTTTCTTTGTATAACATTGTATAGTCTACTTGAATATACTAAGAAGACTTTATATATATGTGATCAGTTTTATAGAAAATTCTTTATTTAATCTTACTCATATATTTCTTTTTTTAGTGGGTCGGGGAAATTCTATTGAGATTCGGTGCTCTTTATTCAAACTTTGAGTTTTTATGAAGACATGATGGCTTCTGACTTTTGTATTAGAAGAATTTGATGGCATTTACATTTATTAAATTCATTTAGAAATTGATTGCTTACTTTAAGAATTAGTTTTATTTAACTTATGTTTACTAGTGTTCTTGTTTTATAATTAACTAGTTATTGTAACATAACAAGTGTGTGTAAGGAGTTGTATTATCTCTATAAATTTTGTTGTTCATAAGTTATTCATTTAGTGTTAATTTATCATTTGTTTCAAAGACTCGTTATAATATCATTTCCCTTATTTGTGGTGTTTCATATAATATAATATTGTTTAAGCTAATGAGCTTTAATTATTCGGTATCATTAAATATATTTTTGATTTATAAAAAAAGTTCAACTTATTAAAAAAAAATATGTAATTTACAATTCAGGTTAGTTTGGACCTGCTCGTTTGTGTTAGGTTTGGATTCGTGCTCACATTTATTAACTCGAATTAAATTTAAATTGAATTAATATTCGATCAATTTTAACTGGGTTATTTCGAGTGACATCCAACTCGCACAAATTATCACCCCTAGATAAAATTGGAATCACATTACGTATATTACTTTTGGTATTTTATTTAGCTGCGATTACTAGTTGTAAAATATATAAACACAAGATCCACTTTTTATGCAATAAGAGTCCACATTTTCAGTTACTTTTATCAACGTATTTGTAATATGTATAATAGCATACCAAAAGTGATACATGAGAATTAAACTTGATAAAACTAGGAGAAGAGACATGATTCCTTACCGACCAAGCATAACCTCAATTTAACCGGGCCCTTTTAGTTTGGAAAATAATTTCATTTCCAGGAATCTCATAAGTTCAAAGAAAGGATAATTTTTCTCATCTCTTTTTTGACTTTCAAAAAAGCCTATATTTTAACTTGTTGCTTGATTTTCTCAATATATTCCCTCACTCATATTTTCAACATACTCAAATTAATTGCTTAGTCGCAGCTTGTTGAAATTAGTTGAGCATAGTGTTGAGAATGCCCATTTTCCTTCCTTAGATTTCTACTGGTTTTATTCATATTTTTTGTTGATAAATCAGTAATTAGATCGTAGGCTCATCTGACAATGTCCTCTCCAACACTCATTTTTTGATTATGAGAATATTATATTAAAAATTATTCATTATTTTTTGAAATATTATTGATTTCATATATCTTTAGGGTATAACATTTTTATTACCATCTCAAGTGTTGGTCGGCAGAAAAGAAAAAGGAAATCTAATTCGACCTTAAATTTTAAACATTAGGTGGTTAGAGCTGAGTGTGCTTGTCCTTGTCATGAGCATGAACAAATGGCAAAAGAACACAGTTTATTCATTCCTTGGATGCTCTCTTTTCCCTTTACATATTTGTCAATATTTCATTCAGGATGCTCTCTTTTGCCTTTACATTTGTCAATATTTCATTCACTAACAATAAAGAGGAATGTAGCATGTGCATGCCATTTACAAAAGGCAAGCAGAAGTGGGTGGGCCTTTGATCATGATCACATGGCCGGAATTAAAACACGTGGTTTATGAAATATAGATATTTCCATCAAAATTGGGCTAGAATTCATTGTAAGTATGTAACATCCTTTATCTTGATGCATCAAAATAATATTCCTTGTAGCCCACATGGCACAAGTGCTACTCCTAGATTTATCACGGAGTACTTAAAGTTACATAAGGATTGCTAGCTAGACAGCCTCTTGTCATATTCCAGAAAAAAAGTTCATGTCTCTACTGCTACCTAATTCCTCAAAATTCCAGACAGGTGAATAATATAGAACGTGCATCATCTTCAATGTTTTTCAAAAACAATGCTTTTGGTCTCCAGTTGATACAAATTTTAAATTGGATGTCAGTTTATTACAGGTTCAACTTTGTAGGTCTCGCGTAAATAAGTAATTTAATGTCACAACAAACTTGTGAGTTGTTGTAACAACAACAATATTTTTCCTCATAAACTCAGTGAAATCATTGTTTAGAAAGGATTAAAAAAGGTGTTAATAGATAAATTTAATTTTACAAAAATATGGAATAAATTATCAATATCGATAAAAATTTATAATAGTTTATAAAGATATTAAACTTATCAAGAAATTTTTCGTATACTGGTACCATGGTAAATGTGAATATATATATGTTGTATATATGGAGAGTATTGTGAGTATTTAATATTTAAAAACAATTACCGTTGTGAAAGCTCTATGAAATATGAAGATCAAGCACTTATTCATTTGAGTGATGGACTCTTACAAATTTCAAGTTATCCTATCACAATATCAAACACAAAACAACTCAAGAAAGCATGAACTTAATCAAGAGTTAAATCATTACCAAAAAGCACGATAAATAGAGTACAAGGTGTGGAGTGATCGAGCCAGTCAATGAAATAAAAATAATTCTGGATTTTTAAGGCGCGTCGCGGTGTGGTCCAATGTGAGTCACAGCATGGTACCCATTGGCTTAGAGTTGAATTCACGTAGAACTGTTGATATTTTATAACTATTTTGGTGGAGGGAAGAGAGACAAAACAATTTTTTTCTTTCTTACTAATCAAACACTCTTTTTATTTCTCTCTTCTGCATTCTTACAACAGAATACAACTATATTTATAGACCTAAACAAGACTCTTAAAATTCGTATTAAAAAAACAGCTTTAAACAGAACAGTAAATTCTGACCCTTCCTTGCTAAAACTTCCATAACTTATTGTAGGTAATACCAAATGACCTGAAACCTTCACCATTAAAAACTAGACTTAAAAACACACGAAGTAGACTCTTCATTTGCTCAAAATGATCTGTAATTGCCCCTTCAATTCCTCATTCAATACTGTCTTAAAATCTGTCCGTTTTTTTATTTGAGTTTATTTTCCACAAATTCCTCCCTTAAACTCAAATTTCTTCCATCCTTCATGCCTACTGCCATCTTGCATTTATCCAGCAAAACCGTGGGTAACGGCTTTGTGAACATGTCGGCTACTTGATCATGACTCGCTACATGATTCAACTTCACACTCCCTTCCCGGATTTGTTCTCGAATGAAATGAAATTTAACATCGATATGCTTGCTCCTTTCGTGATGTACTGGATTCTTTGCGAGTTCAATTTCCAACCTGCTATCAACTCGGATCTCGGTTGCTTCTTCTTGTCTGAGATTCAACTCGCTTAAAAGTTTCCTTAGCCAAACTGCATGTCGCACACACCATGATGCTGCCACATATTCTACTTCGCATGTCGAGAGTGTCACGATGGGTTGTTTTTTCGACATCCATGTGAACGCTGTGTCTCCCATAAAGAATACGTATCCCGATGTACTCTTTCGATCATCTATGTCTCCGCACCAGTCACTATCAGAGTATCCCACCAGTTTATACTCTTCTGTTCTCGAGAAAAATAACCCGAGTGATTCTGTACTTCGGATATATCGCAGAATTCTCTTCAACGCTTTCCAATGTGTATAGACTGGTTCTTCCATGAACCGACTTACCACTCCAACACTGTAAGATATGTCTGGTCTCGTGCATGTGAGATAACGTAGACTTCCCACCAAAATTCGGTATTTGGTCGCATCTACTCGTTCTCCACCGTCAAACTTAGAAAGTTTAGCCCCAGGTTCCATTGGTGTCAAGGTTGCACTCCTCCATTTTGTTCCTTTTTAGAATTTCTTTTGCATATGTTTCTTGTGATACAAAAATCCCAGTATTTTCTTGTCTAACCTCCAGACCAAGGAAATATTTCATCAAACGCAAATCTGTCATTTCGAACTCCCGAGTCATAGCCTCTTTAAAATCTTTTATCATCTCCTCATTATTCCCCATGAATATAAGATCATCAACATAAAGAGCTACAAAAAACAAGTTACCTTCTTCTTTCTTCACGTACAAAGCATGTTCATATGGGCATTGAGTAAACCCGTTCTTCTTGAAGTAAGTGTCGATGCGGGTATTCCAAGCTCAAGGTGCTTGCTTTAGTCCATAAAGTGCCTTCTTCAATTTCAGCACCTTCTTTTCTTCCCCAATTTTTGTGTACCCGGGTGGTTGCTCTACATACACCTCTTCTTCTAGCACACCATTCAAAAAAGCTGACTTGACATCCATTTGAAAAAATTTCCATTTGAATTGAGCTGCTTGAGCAATGAGAAGGCGAATCGTCTCCATTCTTGTAACTGGGGCAAAGACTTCATCATAGTCTATCCCCGCCTTTTGTCGATAGCCCTTTGCAACTAGCCTTGCCTTGTACAGCTCTATCTCACCTTGAGCATTCATCTTCTTTTTGTATACCCATTTTACTCCTATGGGCTGACATCCTTTTGGCAATTCAACCAACTCCCAAGTTCGGTTTCGCTCAATTGCTTTTATTTCTTCATCCATGGCTGCTTGCCACTTCTCATTCCGTACCGCTTCTTCAAATGTAATTATTTCGGCATCCGCCAAAAGACAAATTAAATGTACCTCACTTGTTGAGTCGTACAAATCTTGCATGCTTCGCATTTTTGGTTGTCTTGGCTCTTCCTCATTATCAGTTGTTTGAGGGCTTCTTGCTATCTCGATCTCAAGGTTTGTTGTTGATGTGGTTGATGATTCTCCCCTTTCTACTATCACCTCGGAAGAGTTTTTCCAGTCCCACTCGCTTGCTTCATTCACCTTAACATCTCGGCTTATTATTACCTTCTTGTTTATTGGATCGAGAAGCTTGAAACCTTTAGTCTTCTCGTCATAACCAATGAACACAAATTTCTTGCTCTTATCTTCTAGCTTTGTTCTTCGCTGATCCGGTACGTGTGCATAAGCCACACTACCGAATATTCTGAAGTGTGAGACTGTCGGCTTTCTACCACTCCAATTTTCTTGTGGAGTTTTATCTTCTAAACTCGCATGTGGACATCGGTTTTGCACATAAATTGCGCATTGCACAGCTTCCGCCCAAAATTCTTTTGGCAACTTCTTACTTTTCAGCATTGATCGAACCATGTCGAGAATGGTCCGATTCTTTCTCTCTGCCACACCATTTTGTTGAGGAGAGTACGGTGCGGTTAGGAACCTTCTTATTCCATGTTCTACGCAGTATCTCGCAAATTCTGTCGAGTTGTATTCGCCACCTCGATCAGAACGTAGAGCTCTAATAAACTTGCCAGTTGCCTTCTCTACCATTACTTTGAACTTTTTAAACACTTCGAATGCTTCAGATTTTTCTTTCAGGAAATAAACCCAAGTCTTTCTGGAATAGTCATCGATAAAAGTAATGAAATAATTTTTACCGCTGAATGACTCAGGAGTGATTGGCCCACAAATGTCGGTATGTATTAATGCGAGATGATCTGTTGTTCGGTATTCTGCCTTCTTCTGAATTGAGTGTCTCGAGTGCTTCCCGAGTACACACTCCTCGCAAAACTTCTCGATGTAGTCAATCTCGGGTAACCCATGTACCATTCCTTTCTTCGACAATTTTTGTAAACCACCATAGTGCAAATGACCATATCGCAAATGCCACAGGAACGCCTTGTCTTCTACATTAACTCGCAAACACCTTTCTGGCACATAACACAGGTTGATTTTGTACATTCGATTCTTCGCCATCTCAACTCATGCTATTACTCGCTCTTTCTTGTCTTTCAGTTGTAATACTCGATTTTTCATAAACACCGAGTATCCTTTCTCCATGAGTTGTCCCATGCTCAGGATGTTGCTCTTGAGATCAGGTACATAATAAACATTCTCAATTAATCCCTTTAAACCATTCTTTTGCAAATATGATATTGTACCTTAACCTTTCACTTGAATCTTTGACGCATCTCCAAATGACACGTGCCCATCCTCTATCTCTTGCATCTCCATAAAGAGATGTTTGTGCCCGCACATATGATTACTAGCGCCGGTATCGAGATACCACACCGTGTTGCTGTCGGGAATGGTATTTTTGTAGGCCATCATGAGAACACCATCTTCTCTTGTCTCCTCTTCTGCGACTAGATTCACGTTTTCTTCTACCTTTTTCTCAGAATAGCACTCCTTTGCATAGTGCCCATGCTTTCCACAATTATAGCATTCGATATTTGATTTGCACTCTTTTGCGTAGTGCCCATGCTTGCCATAGTTGTAGCACTCAACATTTGAATGATTTGACCGGCCGCCTCTCCCATGACCACGTCCTCTACCTCGCCAATTTTGTTGGCTTGACTGCCCCTTCTCCTCATAGTGTGCATCTCGACCGCGGCCTCCACCACCGCGACCATTACTGCGACCTCCACGGCCGCGCCCTCTACCACGAAAGTTTTGAGTATAGAGTACCTTTTCATCTTTGATAGATACCTTGGCTTGCAGTGCTTCCTCAAGCGACTCGTTCTTCTTCTTCTTCTTCCGCTGTTCATGCGCCTCAAGAGAACCAGCGAGATCATCAAGGGTCATCTCCTCCAGATTTTTCGACTCCTCAATTGCACAAACGACATTCTCAAAATTCTCGGTTAATGACCGCAAAATTTTTCCACCACTCTTGCATCAGTTAGAATTTCTCCATTTCGTTTTAGTTGATTCACCACTGTTTGCACACACGAGATGTAGTCGGATACACCTTCTGACATCTTCATCTTCATACTCTCCAATTCGCCGCGTAGAGTTTGGAGTCTTACTTGCTTTACTTGGTCGGCTCCTTTGAACACTTTTTTCTAAAATGTCCCACGCTTCTTTTGAAGTAGTTGCCTCGGCAATCTTCTCAAAGCCCGACTCGTCAACGGCTCGGAACAACATGTATAGTGCCGCCTTATCCTTCGATCGCTCCTCTTTCAACGCCTTGTTTTGAGCCGCCGTATATCCCGTGGTATTTGTTGGTTCTTTGAAACCTTTTTCGACCACCTCCCACGCATCTTGCGATCCGAGAAGAGCTTTCATTTGAATGCTCCAGTTCTCGTAGTTCGCCTTCGTTAGTCGTGGTAGCGGCATTTGTCCCATCACATTCGCCATCGCCTCTGATACCAATTTGTTGATATTTTATAACTATTTTGGTGGAGGGAAGAGAGACAAAACAATTTTTTTCTTTCTTACTAATCAAACACTCTTTTTATTTCTCTCTTCTGAATTCTTACAACAGAATACAACTCTATTTATAGACCTAAACAAGACTCTTAAAATTCGTATTAAAAAAACAGTTTTAAACAGAACAGTAAATTCTGACCCTTCCTTGTTAAAACTTCCATAACTTACTGTAGGTAATACCAAATGACCTGAAACCTTCACCATTAAAAACTAGACTTAAAAACACACGAAGTAGACTCTTCATTTGCTCAAAATGATCTGGAATTGCCCCTTCAATTCCTCATTCAATACTGTCTTAAAATCTGTCCGTTTTTTTATTTGAGTTTATTTTCCACAAGAACCATGTGCACTGCAGCATGAGAGAAAGGACACCACGGCCAGACCCTTTATGATGTCAATCAACTCGCTAGTTTCCAAACTATGCCGCAACATGGATTGTTGGCCCCGACGACCCATGTAGTTAAAGTTGTAGTTTTTTTCCTCGCATTCACCTATTCCCATTATTGTTTCTTTTCCTTTTATGAGTGTTTCATTATGAATCATATAAATACATTAATGGCTGCTAGCTGAACCCTTTTCTTATATCATTTTCAATACACCTTTTATTTAACATCAAATTTGAGAGCTTTAATCCTCGTTGTTTCTCTACAAACTTATAAAGGATTTGTAAACTTTGTTCTATCCTATCATTTTTACATCTTTGGTGAGTAATATACATTGAATTAAGGTGAATGTTTTAATCTGAATATTAGTTTTGTGGGATCTATTTTAACTTAGTTGTTGGGTATTTGGCCCTATCTCTTATAATTCCCAAATCATATAGTGTTTGTTTCAAAAACCGTATTCTTTGGTTTACATCATTTGGTATTAGAGCCTTATGTTCATATAGTGTTTGTTTCAAAGGCCATATTCTTTGGTTTACATCATTTGGTATTAGAGTCATATGTTTATATAGTGTTTTGTTTCAAGGATTGTATTCTTTAGCTTACATCATTTGGTATTAGAGCTCTATGTTCTAATTTCATATTTCTATTCTTTTAATCTTAGTATTCTTGAATTAATTTTCTAAAAGTCTCTTTATTATATTTCTTTTTTGCAAAATTTTAGAATTCATAGTTTTAGAATTTTTTCTTGTTTTAGTTAATTTTCTGAAAATTTTTGTTCTAGTTTTATATATCATAATTTCCAGAATTTGTTTTCTAATTTTAGTTAATTTTTTTGAATTTTTTTTTGTTAGTTTCGTATCGTAATTTCCAAATTTGAATCATCATTTTTGTGTTAGTTTTCTTGGTGTGTGAGTAGATCTTTTAGTTAGGGCAAGAAAAGAGTAGTCTTTTAAAAAAAGAGTGAAATATCTAAAAGAAAAATATGAAATAATCAAAATACTTTCATTCATGATTAGAACTTTACAACTGTCAATTGGAAGAAAGAGTGAAATATCTAAAAGAAAAATATGAAATAATCAAAATACTTTCATTCATGATTACTTTACAACTGTCAATTGGAAGAATGAATGCTATAACAGTAAGCATGAAGGATAAGATAGAGAGGAAAGAAGCCACAATAGCTAATTTACAGTAGGAAATTTCAAATGTTAGTAGGCCAAATAGACAAGATTATGTAGAGGAAGATCCTGAAGATGGTAATTGGGAGGAATACAGAGACTTTGAGGAAGAATATGAAAAGGTACTTATAAGAGGAAGGTATGAAAGTAGAAAAGGTGAAAATGGTAGGGAAGGTATAAGGACGCCACCACTTAGGCCATATGATGAGGTTGATCGAAACTTAGGAATCATTAAAATTAAGATGCCATATTTCCAAGGAAAAAATGACCCTGAATTATACTTAAAATGGGAGAAAAATGTGGAACACATCTTTCGGTGCCACAATTATGCTGAAGAGAAAAAGGTAAAGCTTATTATTGAATTTAATAATTATGAATTAAATTGGTGGGATCAATTAGTGATTGGTAGGAGAAGGAACCATGATATGAATGCTATCATGAGGAAAAGGTTCATTCTTAACTATTATAATAGGGAATTGTACCAAAAATGAAAAGGCTTAACAAGGATTTAAGACAGTAGATGGAAATGATAAGGGAAAATGTAGATGCGGATAAGGAAGCCACGATGGCTCAGTTTTTTTATTGGTTTGAATTCAGATATTGCCAATTTAGTGGAAATTCATTATTAGGTAAAATTAGAAGACATGGTCCACATGGTAAATAAAGTGGAGATACAACTTAGAAAAATGAGTAATTGGACACCATCACAAAGGAAAAGTCCTACTACATAGAAACTAAATCCTAATACACCTTGGAAATCTAATTGGAAAAGAGATGAAGGGATGAGTTCCATGCCTATATCCAAACCATTCAAAGTAAAAGACCCAAAGATGAGCAAGGATAAAGGTAATATTTAAACCCTAACTCATAATCATGATACTAAAATTTTTCGTTGTCTTGGTACGGGTCATATAGCATCTCAATGTCCAAACAAGAGAATAATGATAACACAATAAAATAGGGAGATGTGAAGTAATGATAGGAGTGAAGATGATGAAATGCTCCAACTAGAGGAAGGTAGTGATGAGGAAATAAGTGTTATGGATGGTGAAGTGCTTGTGATAAAGAGATCCTTAAGTGCTTAAACCAAAGAAGATGACATGGAACAATACAGAGAAAACATCTTTCATACAAGTTGACATGTAAGTAATAAGGTATGTAGTGTCATTATTGATGGGGGAAGTTGCACTAATGTAGCCAATACTATCCTAGTTGAGAAGTTAGAGTTGCCAATGATTAAACACCCAAGACCTTATAAGTTGCAATGGTTGAATGACATGGAAGAAGTAAGGACAAATAGGCTAGTATTAGTGTCATTCGCCATGGGAAAGTACAAAGATGAAGTGTTATATGATGTAAATCTAGTGCAAGTTAGGCATATCTTGTTAGGTAGGGATGGAACCATGATTGGAAAGTTACGCATGATGGGTACATGAACAAGTACTATTTTATAAAAGACGGTAGAAATATTACACTTGTACCTCTTACTCCCAAGAAAGTCTTTGAAGACATGCTAAAAATGACAGAAGAAAAAGAAATAGAAAAATAAAAAGAAAAGAGTGGAAAAGAGAAAGAAAGAGAGAGGAGTGAGAAAAAATAGTGGGAAAGAAAGAGAGAAAGAAAATGTGATCTTTTTTGCTATGGCAAGTAAGTTCAAGCATGCTATTTATGCTCATCAACTCATACTTGTACTTTTGCACAAGAAGACTATTTTTTCTACTAATGACCTTAATACTTCTTTACCTAGTGCTACTGTATCTTTGTTGCATAAATTTGAAGATGTCTCTTTTGAGGACATTCCTGATAGTGTGGCACCATTTTGAGGGATTGGGCATCAAAATGACTTCATACTAAAAGCATCCCTTCCAAACTGACTAGCCTATAGAACCAACCCAAAAGACTCCAAGGAGATTCAAAGGCACTTGGCCAAAGTTCAAGTGAGGGAAAGCTTGATCCCATGTGCAGTTTCAACTATACTTATACCTAAGAAGGATGGTTGAAGCTAGATATGTGTTGATTGTTAAGCCATCAATGACATTACGGTAAAGTATAGACATCATATTCTTAGGTTAGATGACATGTTAGATGAATTGCATGGTTTCTTCATTTTTTTTTTCTAAAATTGATCTAAAAAGTGGATACCACCAAATTAGAATGAAAGAGGGTAATGAATCATGTTTTACATGCATTTATTGGAAAGTTTATAGTTATTTACTTTGATTATATTCTTATTTATAGTAAAAATTTAAAAGAGTATATTTCACATTTTTGTTATGTACTTGAGGTATTCATAACACATTTGCATTCTGTACTTGAGGTATCCAGAAAGAAAAAATTGTATGCTAATCTAAGAAAGTCTATTTTTGTATAGAAATATTAGTTTTCTTGGTTATGTAGTTAGTTTTAAACGTATAGATATGGATGACGACAAGGTAAAAACTATTAAGGAATGGCCCATGCCTAAATTTTTTATTGAGATAAGGAGTTTTCATGGTTTGGCTCGTTTTTATCCTATATTTGTTAAAGATTTTAGTACACTAGATGCACCTTTGATTGAGGTTATTAAAAAGCATGTTGGATTTAGCTTACCTGATTTTACTAAAACATTTGAGGTTAAGTGTGATGCTTTAGGTATAGATAGATATAGAGCCTATTTCGATGCAGGAACAAAAGGCTTATTGCCTATTTTTGTGAGAAACCTTACGGAGCAACCCTTAATTATCCAACATATGACAAGGAACTCTATGCTTTAATAATGACACTTGAGAAGTGGCAAAACTACCTTTGGCCTAAAGAACTCATCATTCACACGAATCATGAATCCTTAAAACACTTGAAAAGTTAGAGTAAGTTGAATAGAAGAAATGCCAAATGGTTAGAATTCATTGAGATATTCCCTTATGTGCTTCAATATAAGAGAGGTAAGGAAAACATTATAGCTAATGCTTTATCTCAAAGGTATGCTTTAATTTCCACATTAAATGCTAGCTTGCTAGGATTTTAATATATTAAGAAAGTGTATACAAATGATGATGATTTTTCTATTGTTTACAATGCATGTGATAAGGTTCTTTTGATAAGTTTTACAAGTTATATGGGTACTTATTTAAAGAAAATCACTTGCATATATCCATCTGTTCTATATATGAAATATTAGCTAAGAAGAAATATGAGAGAGGATTAATAGGATACTTTGGTGTCAAAAATACTTTAGAAATTGAGGCGGGATGTAGAAAGATTATGTTCTACATGCAGTACTAGTAAACAAGCTAAGTCTAAGGTCCTACCCTAAGGAATGTATACACCATTGCCTGTACCTAGTGTACCTTGGGTAGATGTTTCTATGGACTTCATTTTAGGACTCTCTAGGTCAAAAAAAGGTAAATACTCCATTTTTGTGGTTGTAGAGGTTTTCTAAAATGGCACACTTGATAACATGTCATAAAACCAATGATGCAACTAATATAATGAAGTTATTCTTTAGGGTAATTTTCAAGAACGTAGGGTACCAAAGAATATTGCATCTAATAGGGATGTGAAATTTCAAAGTTAAATTTGAAAGACTTTGTGGGCTAAGTTGGGTACTAAACTTTTATTTTCTATTACATGTCGTCCCCAAATTGATGCTCAAGCTGAAGTAGTCAATAGGACTTTGTCTGCTTTGCTAAGAGCCTCTATATAAAATAACTTGAAACAATAGGAGGATTATTTGCCTTTTGTTGAATTTTCTTATAATAGGATTTTGCATATTCAATCACTAGTCATTCATCATTTGAAACTATTTATGGTTTTAACCCACTTGCTCCTTTGGAGTATTGAAATTGTAAAGAAACTGCATGAAAGCATTCATGAATATATTGAAAATAAGAACAAGGAATATCCTACCAAAGCCAACAAAGAATGGTGAAGAGTCATTTTTGAACCCAGTGATTAGGTTTGGGTACACATGAGGAAAGAACGATTCCCTGAAAAATGAACATCTAGGTTACAACCTTAAGGAGATGGCCATTCCAAGTGCTTGAATGGATTAATGACAATGCTTACAATTTAGATCTTCATAATGAGTATAATGTTAGCATTTCTGTTGATGTTTCTAATCTTTCTCCTTTTGATTATACAGGTGATGATTGGAGGTTGAATCCTTTAGAAGAGAGAGAAAATGATGAGAATGATGGACCATTACAAATTTCAAATGGATCTATCATAACATCAAAGACAAAATAACTGAAGAAAGCATTGAATAGACTTATTCAAGACTAAAATCATGATCGAAGAGAACCATAAATGGAGCACAAGGCATGAAAGGAACTAGTCATTGAAATAAAAGCAATTCTAGAATTTGAAAATACACCGCAATGTGGTCTGAAGTAGCTACTATACTAGTTCAAAAATGATTTCATGCAAAACCATATGCACTACAGCATGAGAGAGAGGAAACCAGAGCCAGACTCTTTTTGATGTTAATCAACTCGCTAGTTTCCAAACTGCTCTACCATAAGGATTGTTGACTATTGTGACATACGTAGTTAAAATTGTATTTTTTTTCTCCTACTTGCCTATTCCCATTGTTATTTATTTTCCTTTTATGAGGGCTTCATTTTGAACCTCATAGAAAGATTAATGGCTGGAAATTGAAAATTTTTTCATCTAAGTTTTATTACACTTTTGATTTGATATCAAGATGATAGTTTTAATCCTCATCGTCCTTTACAAACTGACTTGTCAAGAGATTTGTAAACATTGTTCCATCCTATCATGTGTTCATCTTTGGTAAGAAATATCCATTGAGTCAAGGTGAGTGCTTTGATCTAAATATTATTTTTTTGGTTTCTATTTCACTTTAGTTATTGGGTCTTTGGTCGTTTCTCTTGTAGCTCTCAAACCATATAGTGTTTGTGGATTTCAAGGATCGTGTTCTTGGGTTCACATTATTCAACAATTATCCTTACTGATACTTGAATATAGGACCTACAAACTTTGATATCATATTATAAGTTATTAGAAAATGAATTATACCAAAACATTAAGCTATTAGGAGGACCAACATTCTTTTATAATTCTATCATCTTAACATACATCTTTATTTTTATTTATTTTTTCTAGCATCAATTACCTTTTAACAAATCTCAATCAATTAGTTTTTGAAACCAATTTCTGTATTCACCACGTTCTTGATAGGTCAATCATGTAAATCACTAGTAAACAACATAAAAATGAATGACATTTTTGGGTATCATGTCCACTTTAATGCTTAAGTTAGTATTTGAATGAGTTTATTGAGATGTATCTTATGCATCCCTTTTGAAGGTGAAAATGACCTATTTATGGGCTTAGATTATTTCAATTTTGTAAATAACTTAAATTTACTAATCAATATCTAAATTATTTATTGACCTTTCATCAATTTGGATTTGAGTCATTAATATATACTTTATACTAAATTCAACAAGCTTACTGTAAACCAATTGTTCTGAATTTGAACTTAGCTGATTGTGCACTGATTGTACCATTTCACCTTTCAATGGTGACATGAACCAATCAAATAGAGCCACATATACCAAATGATGTTTCCATCAAATGTAATCCCCCTAGATCTCGTGGGCCATCTCTAGCAGGGTAGTTGGTCCAATTAATCACCTAGGTAAATTCCCATAGAGGCATCTGGTCTTAGGATGTCATTATTGTGTTATGTAGCTAATATCCCAATTTTCTTTATACCATGTTAATATATAGGTAATAAGCCTCCTAACAGTTATTTCAATGCCTAAATAAAAATACCAATTAGGAAGTTTTGATTGACCAAAAATGGGAGAAAAAGTCAATATGTATTACGAATTTGACTTTCCAAATTTGATAACTTCCTATCTTGGTTATACTAGATCTCCTCTCTTTCTAAATCTTTGGATTACTTGTTGGATGGAAGGTTGAGATTGAGTCTTCCATTCTATATATAGACCTTGCCACTCTTAACTTCACCTATCTCATTATTCACTTACAATCAGAGGTTAGAACTTTATGGTGGAGGAGACTGATAGCAAAGTTCTACATGAGCTAAGCCTTGCCTTAGTAAGAGGATCAAATCCCTTTTTTTTATTTTATTCCTCAAATATCATTGAAGAACATTTACACCATTTTCCTCAAATATCATTCCACAAATGTTTTTTGAAGGATATGTATGCCTTTATCGGCACATTTTTAGGATCTAGAGGTGTCATGTCTTGCTTCTTGTAGTGGATTTGATAGCCTTTCCTATATGAACTCTATGCTTAACAGTAGGAATCACACATATGACAATAAGCACCATGATGAACCTCTAATATGTCCTAGGGTGGATTATCAAAGTGTAGATAGTTCTAGGCACGAGAGTGGCAGTCGAATGCAAGGGTAGTTTGTTGCAAGGAAAAAGTAACAAAAGGGACCCATGGAGCTGCTAAGTAGGATTGAGTCAACTAGACAGACATAAGCCTAACCAAGTAGCCACTTGTGGATCCAACCAATCAACCAATTGGGAGAGCAAGCATCAACTAGCAAACTAGTGGGTAGATCCAACTGAAGGTCCCATGTCTAATTCTATGAACCCTACTTGTCACACTGTTACAAAGCAACAAGATACTACTTTGAATAAAAATATTAGCGATTAAAAAATAATACTATACTAACATCTTAGACTAGCATTAAACATAAATATGCAATAAACTGGTTGATCATGCTAATTTATACATGCATAGTCATGATATTTCAGCATAGATTCAAACACTTTAGAAAATCAATGATTGAATCTAAAATTTCATCAAACCATTTTATTGATTAAAATCAAAGTCTAGGGCTCGATAATTGCCCACAATAGCATAAATAAATTAGTGAGGCATGGATTCTAAAATAATCATAATTAAAAAAATAGATAACTAAGAAGCAAAATAGGAAATACTCTATAATTACCTCTTTGAATTATATCTTGCCTCTAGCTTTCAATTTCTCTATAGACCTAAGTGTATTTTCTATAAAGTCTTTATCTATAATCTCTGGCTACTTTTATTCTTAACCCTACTTACATATTTATAGTAAAACAATTACAAATGTAATTAGAATTATGGTTGTAAAGGTTTGATAATAAAATGCTAATCTATCAAATTTGGAATATTTTTGATAGAGTTGAGCTTGAAATTTGGCATTTAAGTGCATATCTGGTCCACGTACCATAGAAAGCATCAACTCATGGCATAGCCATACCTTGTTTCCAATTTTATGAAAATTCATCCAAGGAAAGTTGTGCCACGGTGCATATATAATTATTCTTCAATGAACCCTTAATTTTTCCAATTTAATGTTTTGACCCCTTCTTGATGTATCTTGTACAAGTGTTAGCATTTTGATCCTCCATTGTATGATAATTATGCCCCTGATTGTGAGGATTTGTTTGGTACTTTGTCATTTACATCTTTTAAGTCTGAAAGAATCTAAAATACATCAAAACATACCCCTAATTCTAAAATCACACCTTATAATATATTTAGGTTAAAATGCAATATTAAAACCTAATTTATTCTTTTAATTCTATCAAATTGCAAGATATGCATGCTTTTTAGGCATGTCATACCCCCAACCAGTTTATGGCTAGTCCCTAGCAAGATAAGCAATCAAAAGAGGTTCTCAAAAAGAAAATTAATAATTTTATACTAAACTAACCTAAATCATTTCTATAGATCGACAGGATTGCATGTAACATATGCATTAAGGTTTTAAAACCCTATGGTATCCTAGTAGACAAGTTATAGTCTCATGAGGATTTTCAGTGATGATATCAACCAACACCACAACTAAGCTAAATTAAAACAACTTTAAGAAAATAAAATAAAAAATACAATAAATGAAATTAAAAAAATTAAACAAAGATACTAACTATCAAACAATTATACATTTGTCTCAAAGATTGCTTATAACGTTTATACATTTATCTAATCATATGCATGACATTTATACAACACAATTCTTGGTCTCTAGATTATGCAAATATTATATTGTGCATAGTAATCACACTCCTAGGCTTACCTTTCAATTCACTCTCCATTAATGTAGAATGGTCCTACTACTTTAGATTAATAGGTCTTTATCAAATTTATAATGATAGGCCACTAAAAGAAGAGAGGATAACTTAATTAAATTCAAACACCACCATTTTAAAATTCTAAAATAACTCCATATATTACCTAACTCATTGTTGTCTCTTTTGAAGAACATAAAATTATGCAAGCATACACGGTCACAAGTAATAAAATTTGATAAGTAAGTTATCATTCCCACGGAGATTTGTCACTAGAGTTTGTTGAGTACTAAAATTATCTCTCTCTGATTTTATCCAAAATGATCGTTGATTTGGAAAAATTTTAAGAAAAGACTTTAATAACAAAATAAAAGAAATCTAGGATTGCAATTTTTCACCAAATTAATCAACTCGAATCATGTTATTTTCTTTTGATTTATATTTTTTTAGTACATTTAATTTGTCAACCGAAAACTTCTAATTTTATCCATACATCTCTTTCAAGCTCCATATAAACACACCTCGTTAAATTAATTCACTATATTCTTATGAGAATTAAATTCATCAAGATTCATTACGTTCTAAGTTTTCAAATGGCCACACATACAATTAGGGTATATTCCTATCCTTCATCATACATGTCATTCTATCTATGAGCAATATACACAAAAATGTCTCTTCCAAGTTTATTTAAGTGCCACGGATCATTTGATAAAATTCGTAAATAATCAAAAGCATTAAGCACAAAATAGAATAAACAAATCGAACGTCTTATAAATCTTTCATAAATAATTAAAATCAAAGCATCATAAATTTAGATCAAATGCAACCCTAAAAAAATTAAATTACTTCAAAAATTAAAAATTAAAATTACAAGAGTTAAGTAAAAGGAGATGAAGAACAAAGAAAAATTAAAATTATTTCGGATCGTAAATATTTGGCACACGCAGAACACAACAGAAGCCAAAAATGGCTTCTACGTGTTCCATAGTCCACCCCCGAATACTACTAAAAATCTGAAACTCTAAACTCCCAAAACTTTTTTACTCTATCATAATATCCCCTATTAATAACATCAAATTTCTATAAAAAAAAATACATTTAAAAATATATATTTTTTAATACGTGGGGGACAGAGAGGTGTGGGGAAAATAATAAAATAATATGCATGGGGGACAAATTGTATCGAAAACGCAAACTGGGAACATGCGCGTATCTGTTCTTTTTTTTTCAATTTCTGCTGCCACGTGTCACGATATGATTCGTTGAAAGCTAAAGTGGGACGCGTTGTAGCATATCATTGGGGCTCAAGGACGAGCGCACGCAGAAATGCCACACGGGATTAGAGGCGCGTGAACGTGGGAGGACAGCGGCTGGAACGCGTCAGATGCGTGGGTCCCACCCTGCATGCCAGCCTGTGCGGCAGGAGGGCCTCACTCGGACATCGAGCCATGTGACTCCAGGAATAACGGTCCACTCACTGTTGTCGGGTTTGAAACGTACGCGCCAATCCTGACCATTTCTTATGTGATCTGACGGCTCACGTGGCGTGTGTGGATTATGGCGCGTGGGATTCTTCTCTCCTGCACCAAAAAAATAACTTTAATTAATTGCATTTTGACCCACAAATTTAATATAATATTACATTTTAAACTTTCTTTAATTACAATTAAGCCCTTTTCTAATTTAAATTAAATTTTAAACTCTTAATAATTAAAATTAAGCCCGATTTTAGTTTAAATTATATTTTCGACTTTTATAAATTGCAATTAAGCACTCATTTATTTGAAATTATATTTTTGGACATAAATTTGCAATTAAGTACGTTTTTGATTCAAATTAATTAATTTTCTTAAAAATATATTCCTTAACAAATAAATAGTAAATACTAATTTATTAAACTAAAATTAACTAAAAATGTGAAGAACATAACAATTATAATTAATAAAATAGATGAAAATAACTATATAAAATACAGTTATCAACACTCCCAAATTTTAGTTTTTGCTAGTCCTCGAGCAAAAGAAAAGAAATAAAACAAAGATAACTGCATTTAAAATAGTGATTTCAAAATATATCTTTTTAGTCATTCCAAATTACATAACTCAAAGAAATAAAAGAATTCTATCTAAGTATCAAAATCAATTTAAAAATATATTACATTTTCATAATGAATTTTAGTATGTGTGTGAAGTCTTTTCATATTTCATCACATGCAATCCTGATCAATTTATGCGAATTAAAAGTCAAACAATTTTTTAATGAAATCACAAGTCTCATAAGTTTATTTTTCATTTCCCTCTCCACTAATGTAGACAAACACAACCAAAAATCAATAAGACTTTATTAAGCTTGTAATGTATGGCTTAGGTAAAGGTAGGATAAAGGATAATATTTAGCTCAAAACTTTTCCTAACCACATTATTTTAGGATTGAAACAAGATACCTTCTATCATCACAATAAATACTTCCCAATTTGGGATTTAACATCACATACAATAACCATTTTTGTTTTCTTTTTTCCTTTTTTTTTCAGAATCTATTTTTTGTTTCAGTGTCCTCTTTTTTCTGATATATCTTTAAATATTTACTAACAATTTTCACATGTTAGTGAGATAAGAAAAATAGATATATCTGCACACACACATATATATATTTTTAAATAGGTTTTTGAAATGAGATAAAAATATATATATAGACTTTGAAGCTCAAAGGGGTATACTAAGGATAAAGAATGTGAAGGTAGATAGAAAGGCTCAAACGATCCAAAGATGGCCTAAATCATTTTCTTAGTTAAATATTTTCTATAATTTCGCCTCGAGAGAAAATCAAACAAATTCTAAGAATTGTGACACCACAAATATCAATCGAATTCCATACTCACATAAACATTTTCTAAATTACCATAGCAACTCAAAATTCAAGACAAGTGATCATAAATATTTTAATTTGTAAAAATGAAACATACGTAAAAATTATTCATCGCTTAGACAATATTCAAATTTTTCAAGGAGCTATGCATCATTTAAACGGAAGAAATAAAAATAAATCACTATTCATCACAACATATCTTCAATCAACCAAACAAACAAACAAAATTCACAAGCAAGAACACCCAAAAAATATTTCGATTAAGTTTAATATATCTGCCACCCCCAAACTTAATATACACATTATCCTCAATGTGTGAAAGTTAAAGAACATATGAGATGGGTTTAAAGAAACTTCCTGGTTTGGTTTGAATGGTTAATCCAAAATAGCTCCATTACCTCCAATTTGCACCTACGAAAATAAATAAAAGAAAATAACAACACAACAAAATATAAAAACTAATACATGCGAAAAAAAAACACATGGGTTGCCTCCCAAGAAGCGCTTAATTTATAGTCATCAGCTTGACTCCTTAATTTGTTTTTCTTTTTGTGAGTTAAGATTTGTGTGTCAACAAAATCTGAACTTACGAGAAAATTGAAAAATAAATTAAGTAAGCAATAATAACCATAAAACAAATTTTTTTTTGTTTTTTTTAACTTTTTGTGAGTTAAGATTGGTGTCAAATAAAATCTCAACTTACGAGAAAATTGAAAAATAAAATAAATAACAATAACAATAAAAAGAAATAAAAAAATTGTTTTTTTTTCTTTTTCTAAGTTAAGATTTGTGTGTCAAAGAAAATCTCAACTTACGAGAAAATTGAAAAATAAATTAAACAACCAACAATAAGCATAAATTTTTTTTCTTTTTGTAAGTTAAGATTTGTGTGTCAAACAAAATCACAACTTACAAGAAAATTGAAAAATAAATTAAACAAGCAACAAGAATAATTATTATCTTTTTTTTAAATTAAAATCAAATTGATTGGTATTAATATCAATAATGAGAATAGTAAATAAATCCCCGACAATGACCCCAAAAATTTGTTGCCTCTTTTGAAGAACATAAAATTGTGCAAGCATACACGGTCACAAGTAATAAAATTTGATAAGTAAGTTATCGTTCCCACGAAGATTTGTCACTACAGTTTGTTGAGTACTAAATTTATCACTCTCTCATTTTATCCAAAACGATCCTTGATTTGGAAAAAGTTTAAGAAAAGAGTTTAATAACAAAATAAAAGAAATCTAGGATTGCAATTTTTCACCAAATTAATCAAATCGAATCATGTTATTTTCTTTTGATTTATATTTTTTTAGTACATTTAATTTGTCAACCGAAAACTTCTAATTTTATCCATACATCTCTTCCGAGCTCCGTATAAACACACCTCGTTAAATTTAAATCACTATATTGCTATGAGAATTAAATTCACCAAGATTCATTACGTTCTAAGTTCTCAAATGGCCACACATACAATTAGGGTATACTCCTATCCTTCATCATACATGTCATTCTATCTATGAGCAAAATACACAAAAATGCCTCTTCCAAGTTTATTTAAGTGTCACGGATCATTTGATAAAATTCGTAAATAATCAAAAGCATTAAGCACAAAATAGAATGAACAAATTGAACGTCTTATAAATCTTTCAAAAATAATTAAAATCAAAGCATCATAAATTTATATCAAATGCAACCCTAGAAAAAATAAATTACTTCATAAATTAAAAATTAAAATTACAACAGTTAAGGAAAAGGAGATGAAGAACAAAGAAAAATTAAATTATTTCGGATCGTAAATATTTGGCACACGCAGAACACAACAGAAGCCAAAAATGGCTTCTGCGTGTTCCATAGTCCACCCTCGAATACTACTAAAAATCTCAAACTCTAAACTCCCAAAATGTTTTTACTTTGTCATAATATCCCCTATTTATAAAATCAAATTTCTATAAAAAAATACATTTAAAAATATATATTTTTTAATACGCGGGGGATAGAGAGGTGTGGGGAAAATAATAAAATAATACGCATGGGGGGACAAAATGTATCGAAAACGAAAAACTGGTATCGAAAACGCAAACTAGGAACATGCGCGTCTCTATTCTTTTTTTTTTTTCAATTTCTGCTACCACGTGTCATGATATGATTCGTTGAAGCTAAAGTGGGACATGTGGCAGCATATCATTGGGGCTCAAGGACGGGCATACACAGAAATGCCGCACAGGATTAGAGGTGCACAAACGTGGGAGGACAACGACTGGAACGCGTCAGATGCGTGGGTCCCACCCTACACGCCGACCTGCGCGATAGGTGGGCCCCACTCGGGCACCGAGCCGCGTGACTCTAAGAATAACGGTCCACTCGCTGTTGTCGGGTTTGAAATCCACGCGCCATCCTGACTGTTTCTTGTGTGATCTGACGGCTAACGTGGCACGCATGGATTATGGTGCGTGGGATTCTTCTCTCTACGCAGAAAAATAACTTTCATTAATTGAATTTTGACCCACAAATTTAATTCAAATTACATTTTAAACTTTCTTTAATTAAAATTAAGCCCTTTTCTAATTTAAATTAAATTTTAAACTTTTAATAATTAAAATTAAGCCCGATTTTAATTTAAATTATATTTTCAACTTTTATAAATTGCAATTAAGCACTCATTTATTTGAAATTATATTTTTGGACATAAATTTGCAATTAAGTACATTTTCGATTCAAATTAATTAATTTTCTTAAAAATATATTCCTTAACAAATAAACAGTAAATATTAATTTATTAAACTAAAATTAACTAAAAATATGAAGAATATAGCAATTATAATTAATAAAATAGATGAAAATAATTATATAAAATACAGTTATCACTAATCTAGCCAATATTTACCTTTACATCCATAACTAAGTATGATATGGGTATAATTTCATATTATATCAATATCAATTAAATTTTTTTCTCTTTTTTCTGTTTTTTTGTTTTTCTCTTCTTTTCAATTTTTCTTCATTTTATAATTGAAGAAAATTTTATTACTAACCTTTCATCTTTTTTACATTTAAAATTGATTTTTTACGGCCTCTAACCTATTATTTTCAATATTTTTTGGGTTGTAGTCAATTTTTATTGAAATTTTCTCCCTTTCTTTATAGAGAGTTCATATTAAACATGTATTTATTTTAAGTCCTCTTAGAAAGTAGAAAGGTATGATAGATTTCTTCTTTCGGCTAATATAAGGGTAGGTTATTGGATGTTAAAGGATGAAAAGCTTTATAAATCATATAAGCTCAAAAGGGGTACTAGTGATAAATAATGAAGTGGTATGCTTTAAAATGTACTAAGGGTACAAAAATGGCATAAATCCGTTCCTAAGCATTCTATAATATCACCTTGTGTGTTAAAGTAAGTTCTAGAATTTATTGAGACCTCAAATACGTCTATGAAACTTTCACACACAAAATAGTCTTAAGTATATAGATTTCTCAAGCATTCTTACCACCAACCATAAGAGTTTCACACTAAATTCAATTCCCATTCAAGTCCTTCCTTAATTGAAGTAAAACTTAGAGTCATATTGATATTATATTTATCACAATCATGTTTCTATCATTGACATATACATTGACTTAAAACATTCAAACAAAAAAAATAAAAACTAACTCAAAATAAAATAAAACATTTGAAAAATTGTGCATAAACGTTTGTTTGAATTCTTAATGAAAATATAAAAGGATGTTTTCTCACCCCAACCTAAAATATATATTGTCCTCAATATTTCAATGTATTTAAAGAGAAGAGAGAGAGAGAGAGAGAGAGAGAGAAATTTACCTTCCTTGTACTGATGAATTATGAATTTTGAGCATTAAGTTCACATTCTTAGTACATCATATGTATTAGCTCTAGCATGCATTGTGAATTTAAGTGCACCTCACAAATAATAACATCCCCAATAAAGTTATAAAGTTAAGAGGTTCAACTAAATATATAAGTAAATCTCAAAGTATAAAAACAAAACAAAACTATACTTGATTGTAATGTATAATCCACCATGGGTGATGCCCTCATTACGACCAAATGATCCTATAACAAAAATAAAAATAATCAAACTACGAAACAAAAATAAATAAATAAAAAAGAAAAGAAAAGAAATTAGTATACTAAAATAGAAAAATCTAAAAAAATAATAAATTTTTTAAATAATAAATTTAGTAAAACCTAAAAAAAAGTAAAATAAAATTCCAAAAAACCTGAGAAAAAATTAAACTAATAATTACTATAAAATTGTCGTGTCAATCCAAGGTAACGTTGCCAAAAACTTAATATGCTTGGAAATATGCATGTATACGTGATCAAATTGTTCAAATGGTAAGTAAATTAAGAACAAACGTTTTCGAACCCATGAGAATAACTATAAAAACTATCACTATTTATTAGTTTCTTAGTAAAATAGTAAAGGGATTTTCATTGTTTTTAAATAAAATTAAAATATAAAACAATAAATAAAACAATTAAGAGAAATTTATGATTATAAGACTATTACAACTAGTCTATAACCTAACCAATTATATCATGAATCAATATTAGAACGATCATTGAATTCTTAACTTTAGCATGAGATATCTAGACAACTAAGGCTAGACTTACTTTGTAATTGATTTAAAATACCATCATAAATCAACCTAAATCATGAACAACCTAGACATAATTTTTAGATAATTAATTCATTGCATTAGTTCAAAAAGGAGGTGGCTAACCTTTGCACAATTACAATTCTTTGTAAACTTTAACAATGGTACCAATCTTTTTTGTCACATTGTCATAAAGGAACAAGAAACCACTTTAAATAAGAATATAAGTGATTACTTAATAATATTATACTAACATCTTAGACTAGCATTAAACATATACATACAATAAACTAGTTGATCACTCTAATTCATATATTCATAGTCATTGCATTTAAACATAGAGTCAAAAACATCAAAAATCAAGGATTGAATCTAAAAATTCATCATAATATTTTATTAATTAAAATCATAGCCTAGGGCTTCAAACTTTCCGACAATCATATAAATAAATTAGTTAGTTATGGATTCTTAAAGAATCATAATTAAAATGACAAAAAACAAGGAAGAAAAATAATAAATACTTCTTAATTGCCTCTTTGAATTATATATGTAGACCTAAGTGCATTTATGTAAGAACTGTATCTATAATGTGTGGTTGTTTTTGTTGTTAATCCTAGCTACATACTTATAGTACAAGAATTACAATATAATTTGGATTAGCATTGCAGAGGTTAAACAACTAAAATGCTAATCTAACAAATCTGGAACACTAGGGATATTTATGAGGTTCAAAATTGGTGTTTAAGTGCATATCTGAATCGAGGTCTATGGTACGCATAAACTCATGCCACGACATGACCTTGTTACCAATTCTGAACAATTTAATCCTAAGAATAATGTGTTGGTGTGCACATATAATCATGCCACAACATGCCTTAAATTTTTCCAATTTAACATTTTGACCCCTCCATGCTATATCTTGTGTAAATGTTTGCATTTTGGTCCCCTGATTGTGAAAATTTGATTGGTCCTTTGTTATTTACATCTTTTAAGTCCAAAAGTACCTTAAATACATCAAAACATATGCTATGATTTTGAAAGCACAAATTTATAAAATACTTAGGTTAAAATAAGATAACAAAACCTAATTCATTCTTTTAATTCTAATAAATCAAAAGATATGCATACTTTTTAGGCATGTTTCAATGGTAGTGTCTAGATCCTAGATCATCATCACCATGGTCCCTGAAAGGGTTGTATGCATGGTTCATTTTTTGCATAGGACTTATTCCATTGAGACACTAACACCATTGTGTGCCCACTTCATTTTCTACACAATACTTAGTTTATTAAGATAATGGTGTGGGATGGCAGAGCATACCTTTTCCTTGGTAATATTTAATCATCACTAAAATATGGGTAAGCGATCCTACTATTCTCGAGCATGATTTTCATGGCATAATATGTCTTAAGTCTTATATAAGCACGATTATTTAGCTAAGGTGTTTCCTTCCTATATTGTTGCATGACTAAGGGATGTTACGTTAAACCCTAAAGGGTGGTTCTCACTATATGGTTTTTGGGAAAGGTGTGACCTTCTTGATCCAATGCAAGACCAAGTGACACTGTGCATAGAGCTCATGTGGAGTGGATGTCATTGTATAGATCTAAAGGAAGGTTAGCCTTTCCTAATCCAATTTTGATCTAAGTGATATTGTATGCTAGGCTCATATGGGGTGGTGGTAATTATATGGATCTAAGGGAAGGTGTGCCCTTCCTAATCCAATACAGATTGTAAGTTATGGTTGCTCATGTTTACAAGTTCTATGAATTTAAAGCTCTTAGTAGCTTCGAGTCTTCCATGCTAATGTCATAGGAAATTCCCTTCAACTCACAACATTGTTGTGTGAGACGATTGAGAACATTCAAGTGTATATGATGATGTACAAGTGATAAGTAATTTAAGAACAAGGATTGTTGTACCCACGAGGATTGGTAACAATTTCTATTTCTACTTACTTTTTCGTTAATAAGTTCATTAAAATTAGTAAAAGGGAGATTTAAAACAATAAAGGTAAATTGCAATAGAATATTGAAACATATTTGATTATGGGTGAATAACTTAGAAGTACCCTTACTAGATTTAATTCATTGATTGCATTAGGATCTAAAAAGGTGATAATTAAACTAAACAAGATTAGAACAATCGTTTAACTTTTACTATAGGTACCACTATGAATAAAAATATAAGTGATTATATACTAACATCTTATACTAGATTTATATATATTCATGTAATAAGCTAGATGATCACCCGAATTCATAACATGCATAGTTTTGGTATTTAAACATATAATTGAAGATATCTAGAATCAAGAATTAAAATTAAAATCGTTCATAATATTAAATTACATAAAGCATAGCCTAGGGTTTGAAACATGCCCAAAATCACATTAAATATTTAGCTAGACATAGAATTTATCAAGTCCATAGCAATAACTAAATACTCCATAATAAAGAAGAGAAAGTGTAGAGAAAATAATTTGAATTGAATGAATTATTGAAAATAAAAAAAACCAAAAAATTAATATTTGACAACAAGGGTTGGAAATTATGACCAAATGGCAAGTTATTAAGGAAAAGTTGAATGACGGGAAAAAGACATATGGAACGGGAGAAGCAAAAATGACATGTCACACCGGTTGACAATGTGTTCATTGGTTGGACACAAAATGATACCATTTTATGCACTGGTGCTTAGTACATCCACAGGCATTTCCAAGTACATCCACCTATCAAATAAAAATCATAAAAAATCCAAAAAAAAGTCCAACAAAATTAACAAAACTATTATTTTCCTAATAAATACAAAATAAATCATTTTAGTTCATTTTAATAATAAATATATGTATAAAATAGCACTTATCAAACTCCCCCACACATACTCTTTTGCTGGTCATTGAGCAAAATCAGCACCCATAGTGGAGATAATAAGTTTTTTGACATTTTAGCATAGGGGCTTAACAATATTATGGTTTCAAATTTTAATAAATATTAGATATTGTTTCTAGTCATCCCTTTGCTCTAGCTACTATGTAATAATCACTCCCAAAGTGTGTGTGATGTAAAATTAATTAGCAATATTCAAATTCTGTAACTAAAATAAGTTGGAAAACAATTCCTCCCTATAGAACATCACTATTTGTTTTAGTTGAATGGGGAACCATATGCTTTATTTTAAAATTGTATCTCCATTTACTGAATGTATTCCATAAAATCAAAAGGTCATTCATTTGGTTTTACTTTGGCTAGGTTTATTGGTCTAATCAAATGAAAAGGAAAAGGAAAATAAAATTTCATGAGTCCATTGATTAAGAGAAAGATAGCAATAAATAATATTATCCTATGCGAAATCATGTCAATAAAATTGGGTCATATTTTATTATTTTGGACTCAATCCCATCAATTAATCTTGACTATCTTAAGGATTGCAATAAATAATTACTAAAAACAAAAATATTTATGCTATTTAGAGCATATTAATCCTAAAACATGCACCTAAAAGATGATAAACTAATAATGTGTAGGAAAACAAAGATAGTGACATTTTAGCACTCCCTACATCTAATTCTTACATTGTCTTCATGTAAGCACATGCATATATGTAGTGTAAAAAATAAGTAAAAGGGAATAGAAAGCAAATATAGTGGTTTGCCTCTCACCAAGTGCATAGCTTGATGTCTGAAGATCTACTTAGCCATGTCTCACTCATCCATGTTAGTTGGCTCAAATATTTGGATTTCCTCTACATTACTCTCATCAAATGTTTCGTGATAAGGTATTAATTTGTGTCAATTCACTTTTAATTTTTTTCCCATTCTACTACACCATAAGTAAACAAATTAATAGCACTAAAAGGTCTAACCTAACTTCAAAGTTGTTTCTTGACATCACCTTATAACATTCCACTTTAGTTTCCTCCTTGTAAATTCTAGAAATTTCATATGCTTCTTTTCATATCTTTGCAAGCTCTTATAGTTGTAACCTTATATGATCCTATACTTCCTCTAAATCCATATTGCATTATTTTCTGCCTAAAAGACCTTAACTTCCAACCCTATTGAAAGATGACATGGTTTATAATATACCAATTGGAATGGTGACATCCCAATAAGTGTCTTGTAAGTTCTCCTATATGACCAAAGGGTATCATATAGTCTCAAGCTCTAGTCCATCCAAGTAGGTTTCAATATCTTTTCAAGGATGGACTTGACTTCTCTATTGGAAATGTCAGCATGTACACTTGTTTGTGGATGGTATGGTGCAGCAACTATGTGGTTGACATGATAATTTTTTAGTAGAACCCAAAAATTCCTATTGCAAAAGTGCAACTCACCATCTTTTATTATGGTTATTAGGTTTCAAACCTAGCAAAACTGTTAGACTTGAGAAATTATACAACCACTTTAGATTCATTAGTTTTAGTGGCTTGAGCTTCTACCCATTTATACATATAATCCACGGCAAGAAAAATATATATAATAAGAGAAAGGAAAGGATCCCATGAAATCATACCCTAAACCTCAAAGATTTCTACAAAAAGTATAGAAGTTTAGGGATCTCTATGCCCTAGATTACCCATTCATTGACAATTGTCACAAGCTTTACAAAATACCTATGCATCTTTGAACAAGGTGGGCCAATAAAAGCTACTCTCAAGAACCTCAAGGGTGATTCTTTTGGCACCAAAGTGTCCTTTATATGCATATGTGTGGCAAAGAGTGAGTACAAAATGAAATTTATTTTTACGTATTCACCTTCGTAGTATTTGATATGGGTCATGTTTCCATAGGTATGGATCATCCTACGAATAATACCATGCCTCCTTTATAACTTGTATTTTTGTGCTCTTGGTAGATTTCTAGGGAGTATTTTGGCTACAAATTATTTGATAAGGTCAGCATACCATAGTGATAAATATTCTACAATGAATAGTTGCTCATATGGAAATTATTCTTATATTGGTAGGGAGTCTTCTTCTTAAATGATTTGACTCAATTGGTCAGCCACTAAGTTCTTAATCCCCTTTTGTTTTTTGTTTCTAAGTGAATGCTTGTAATAAGAGAATCTGCCTCACTAGCCTTTCTTTTTCATCCTTCTTTATTAGCAAGTACCTAAGAGTCATATGGTCAAAAATAATATAGTTACTTTAGTTCCTACAAGATATGATCAAATAATTTCTAAAGTAAAAATAACTACAAGTAATTTTCTCAGTGGCTGAGTAGTTGAGTTGGGCATCAATGAGGGTTTTGGAGAAGTAGTGGATTACATTTTTTTGTTTTCCAATATGTTTCCTTAACACTGCTCCTACTATATAATCACTAGCATTATACATTAGCTCAAATGGCTTACTTTAGTCTTGTGCCTAAATGATTGAAGTTATATTGAGCAACTCCTTAAGAATTTCATAAGCTTTCTTACAGTCTTCAAAAAATGTATAAAAATAGTGTCTTTTTATAGTAATGTGCACATTGGTCTTACAGTCTATTAAAGGTATTTGTTGAACCTCCTGCAAAAACTAAAATGATTAAGAAAAAAAACCTATCTCATGATAGTGACAGGTGGTAAGAAGCGCGCTATAATTTTTTTAGCTTTATCTACTTTTATTCCCTTACAAGAGATTACATGACCTAAGACAATCCCATGATTTACCATAAATTGACAATTTTTTCAATTTAATACTAGCTTAGTCTCTACACATATTTGAAGAAAAAATTGTCAAATTATATAAACATAGGTCAAAAGAGTCACCATACACTATTAAATCATCCATAAAAACCCCTATAATGTTTTCTATATATTCTAAATATATACTTATCATACATCTTTGAAAGTTATTTGTAGCATTGTAGAGACTAAATGGCATTCTTTGAAAGGAAAAGGTTCCAAATGGGTAAGTAAATGTAGTTCTTTTCTTAGTCTTCAAGTGCTATAGCATTCTGGTTGTAATCTGAATAACCATCAAGAAAATAATAAAAAGTGTGTTCTACTAACCTTTCTATCATTTGATCGGTGAAGGAAAGAGAAAAATGATCCTTACTAGTGCTTGTGTTGACCATCTGATTATCCATGCATGCTTTCCAACTGGTTTGGATTCTTATGTATACCAAATCATTCTCAACATTGTTAAATATTGTAATTTTGGATTTCTTTGGTACCACTTACACTAGAGTTACTCATTTACTATTAAAGATAGTGTAGATGACCCCCACATATAACCATTTTAGTATTTCTTTCTTCTCTACCTCCATTGTTGGAAGAATTTGCTAGCTTTGTACCTCTCGTGTTGGTTTAACTTCTTCCTCAAGTAGTATCTTATGCATGCATATGGATGGACTTATACCTTTAATGTAAGAAATGGTCCATCCTATAGTAGTCTTGTGATATTTTAATTATCTAAGAAGCTTTTCCACTTGTTCATGAGACAAGTTACTAGAAATGATGGCTGACAGTGTGTCATTGTCTCCTAAACATATATGTTTCAAGTGTGATGACAAAGGCTTTAGTTCTAATGTTAATGCCTACATAATAAAGAGTAATAATTTCTCATGTTAATGGGTAAAGAAATAAAGCCTAGATTTTACCTTGGTGGCATTTTGGAAAGGAATTCTAAGAATGCAATAGTAGTTTCCAAGTTTGGACTCAATTTTATTATACTAATAGGCTTTCTAGAATTTTTAGAATCCAAGATGTGTCAAGGCTACTTGTAAGGCATCCTCCTTCTCAAATTCAAATACATGTTTCACATAAGAGCCTACAATGTTAATATAATAGCAAGAATTTCTATCATTTGGGTATCTCATTACTTCAAAGATATTCAATCATATATACTCTCTATCAAATTCTATGTCTCACTATGGATGAAAATTTTAGTGCGAGGAGTTTTCATGATTAGTATACCCAACAAAAGAGGGATAGAGATACTATTGGCCTCATATCACTTATTAAGAACAAAAAAATTAGTAGGGAATAACATCTCATTAACTTGAACCAATACATCCTCCAAGACACTCTTTGGATATGCATTGGACCTTTTAGCTAACTGTATCATAACATTAGTGTCCTTAAGATGACCAATGTTAAAGGAAGCAATATAGAATAAGGCATAATATGAATGGATGTTCTTAGATGTAACATAGGTCTCTCAAACTTAGTGGTTTTTATAGTTCATGGAATAGTAAAACTACAAGGATCTTTACACTTAGGAGAAACCTTTTTTTGTAATACAACTGAGAAATTCTCTCCTAAAATAACTACCTTGTAACCTTTTAGCTTGAATTTGGTATGCAAAGCTCCTTAAGGAACTTATCATACCTTGAAAAAAAAAATTCCATCAAGTAAAGGAATGTTAACTTTCACTTTGCAAAATGTTTCCAAAATTTCTTTTTCATGCTCCTCCTTCTTTCATTTAGCAAACATGCTAGGAAAATTTAACATTGAAACATCCATATAAACAAGGTGTTTAGGAGTTACTTGAGGTGTTGTAGTGTTATCTCATTGAATATGTGATCGTTTTTTCTAACTATTCTTGTGTAGGCCTCTTCTTAAAATTGGTCTTTGTTGAACCTTTAAAGGGATTCTTTAATTTTCTTTTCTTCATTTTAGAATGATTGCATTATAATTTCTCTTGGATTCACCATAGTTTGGGATGGAATTTTAATAGATGCTTGAGCTTCCAACCTTCCAATAGTTATTGTGAGCTGGTCGAATTGAGTTTCAAGGTTCCCATTAAATTGACTGTTGTTGAAAGAACTTTTATCACTACTACAAAACTGGGCATTAAAGTCGGTTAGCTGAACTGACTTTAAATTGTAAGACTTAAAATTTAAAGTCGATTCACGTGTTGAATTGACTTTAAACGTAAAAGTCGGTTCACGCATTGAACCGACTTTAAAATATATATATTTTTACATATTTTACTCATTTTCTACTCTACTAATAACCTGTATTTGATCACATATAGCAAAAAAATCAAAATCTATTTAACAAAGTTTAAATAATAATAAAAAATAATTGAAAAATTAAATATAATTAATTACTTGATAATTAAATTTATTACAAAAAAATAATTTATATACAGTACATATATATTTAACATAAATTACAAATAAAATGATGTCGTCAAAGTGTCATGGATTTTGAGATATTCCCACTTTATTTCAAAGAGATCAAGCTTGTTTGGCTTAGATTCACCAGTATAGTGACAAGGAAACTGAGCAAAAAATAGTTGGTCCATATAACAATTTATTCCCCTAAATACATGAGCACGTAAACATCCATCAAACAAGCAGTCTAAACTTTAGAGACATATGAAGGGAGAAATTAAAGCATTTTAAATATTACCATGGTGTTGTCCTATGTTATGTAAGATCATCATATTCTTCTCCTGATGTTATAATTTGAACAAAGTGTTCTATCCATTCTTCTTGTAAATCATCAAAAATGTGCATATCATAGCCCCACTTGTTCCAACCAAAGAAATATACGTAATTAAATTCAAAATAAGAATGTAATATCATGAATTCACAAAAAATAACTTATATATGTTAAAATATTAGTAAAAGAGATTACCATATTAACACCTGAGTGATATAATAATAACCTTGTCCTTTTGAAATCATATTAGAAATGTATTGATCTTTTGTTTATAAATATGAAGCTATATGGAATCAAGCTGGTATTTTTAATGCTATAATGAGCTCTAAATATGAAGTCAAGTGTAACTCTAATTTGTTACTTGGGTTGGTTGGGCAAAAAATAGTTTTTCCATAAGTTTATGGGCACCAAAACTCAACCAACCCAAGTAACAAATCAGAGTTACACTTGACTTCATATTTAGAGCTCATTATAGCATTAAAAATACCAGCTTGATTTCAGATAGCTTCATATTTATAGACAAAAGATTAATACAGTACTAATATGAATTCGAAGGGATAAGGTTATTATTATATCACTCGGGTGTCGATGTGGTAATCTCTTCTACTAATCTTTTAACATATATAAGTTATTTTTTGTGAATTCATGATATTACACTAGAATGATGATTCTTGGTGGTTTTCCTATACTTGGATAGCTAGTGACTACCATAATGTTGTCATAAGGGAACTAGGCAAGAGATATGAGATGAATTTTAGGCAAAAAATAGGTCCATAAAACAATTCATTCCCCTAAATACATGAGCACATAAACATCCACCAAACAAAACATTCAAAGACTACCATTATATTGTCATATGCTATTCAAGATCATCATAATCTTCTCTTGATTCTTCTTGTAATGATATAATTTCAATCATGTGTTCTGTCCATTCCTCTCGTAAATCATCAAAAATTCGCAGGTCATAGCCCGTCTTGTTCCAACCAAAGAACTATATATATTTAAATTCAAAATAAGAATGTAATTTCATGAATTCACAAAAAATAACTCATATATGTTAAAAATGTATATTGGTAAAAGAGATTACCACATCTTCCATTGGAATTTTGATATTTGTGATGATTTCACTCATAAACTTCATGACGTAGTAACCATACATGACTCCATCATTTTGTTGTGGAACCTACAAAAAATAAGTATACATGATTTTTCATATTCAAACATCTTTATTATTCAATAGTAAAATTAATAAAATTATTAATATTCGCTTGTACATACCATAACTTTGTGCCGTATAAGCTTATGAGAATTTTTAAGGGCAATGCCCCTAAACTTGTTCCACAGCTTCCATGTCCTATCAAAGTTTAAAACTGTTAGTTTTTTATTAAATATTATAAAGAACAATAGAAGAAAAATAGCTAGCTATAACTCTTACATTTCAACAATTTCTTTTATATCTTTACTCAGTTCTATGAAAGTTAAGTCATAGTACCAAACATGATTATTGAACAAATCAAGGATTACCAACATCCAATGATCTTGGCCTTGTTCAAACCTTAGTGGCCAAGGGATTATCAACTTCTGATTTCTGTTAAGCGTTAATTCCCTATCACATAATTGTTTAACTTTGATGCTAACATCCTTATCTTGATATTGATTTACAAATGAAGAATCATAGAACATAGCTAAATGTGATAAGTGATTATGTTGAAGTTGATAATAACATTCCCTATATGAAAGAAATATATATAAATAATTAGATAATATAAATATAATTATATATTTTCTACATAAATGAAATTTATTTACTGATTGAGGACTCACCTTGTTCACACTTGAATTATACTTAAATCGATCATTTGATATTCAAATAGCTGTAATATGCACTTGATCGATATATATGTTTGGCCGATGTCTACACCAGAAATTTCTATAGGAAGTGGCACAATGCATCCATCATTTATGCTAGATTCCCTCGCAATAATAGTCATCAAAGCGCCAAGATTTCTGCTAAAGTTTAAAGCATAATCATAACTATACTTTTTCCAAGGCTTCTTCTTGAATGACTTAGTGAGCGATGATTGGCCACTAGACATAGATTTACCATAAGATACTTGCTTCATATCTCTTAAATTTGCCGCATTTACTAGTTCTAGTATAATAGACTAAAGAAGAAGAATTATGTATGTTAGTCACAATAAAAGAATAATAAAATAATAGTAGTAAAAAAAGTGTTATATTTTAAGTAAAAAAATAGTACCACGTCAAAATTTATCACAACTTGAATCGACGGCCAAACCGCATATTGTCCAACCGCCTCTTGGACTGTGGTAGCATCAGAAGGCATAGGTAGTGGACAATCATGGAGCAATGATTGATCAATTACTATTTTCCAATGATTTGGCAAATATCGATTATGAATCATCTGATCATCGCTCAATTGTTATACCATTCCAATAGCAACAAAGTTTGTTGATGAAGGATGTTTCGACAAACATTTCATATTCTGTAAAAAATTTAAGTGTTATATATAATAAATAAAAATAATAGATTATCTACATAAACTTAAAATCTTACCACAAATGATTCATCAAATAGAGGAAGACTCCCATGTGGGGTAGCTATTAGAAGTACATTCTCATCAAAATGTTCATCGTGATGTGATTGAAGGTAAGAATGCACAGATTGCATTGGAGAAAATGAACCACTACCTAATTGCATATCCATTCCTGGCATAAAGGAAGGACCAATAGGATGACTATATCCCATACACGATATAGGTTGGGCGCTATGAGATTGCATAGGTGGCATGCCTGGTATGGATGGTTGCATGCTTGGCCAATATGGCATGCCCTAATTATAGTATGATTCCATGCCTGACATGTGTTGGGATTGATATTCTTTTAAAGTGGCAATTTCACTTAACATTGACGCCTTAAAAGAGTTGAGTTCTTCTTCAATTTTATTGTACTTTTCCTTACTGACCATCTGAGGCTTTTGTTTTGGAATGTTAAAATACTTTATATAACCATCATTTTGGCTTTGAGAGAAATTGTTTTATTTAGAAAGGCCTTTAGGCCTTGGCCTTTGGCTTTGGCGTTTTGTGGCTTTGGCCTTAATTTTTTTTTTCAAACCAAATTTCTTGGTGATGCTGGATTAAATCTCTCATGTAGCTTCTACCTACCTGATGTGGAGGAGGAGTATTGTGGTAAAAGGAAAGGTCTCACATTGAAACCAAGCTCTTGGCGATGATGGATTAAATCTCTCCTGCAGCTCTGAATTGCCCGATGTGGAGGGAAAGTATTGTGGTAAAAGGAAAGGTCTCACATCAATAACAATATATATATTTTTGCTATCGTAATTAGTATTTTTGTTAGTTTTACCTTTGTTGCCATGGCTTCTCATCAGTTTTAACGACTTCTATGCAAGCTTAGATCCATAAACCTTATGGATCTAGTTTGAGGGGGAGTATTGGAGATAAATTTAAGGAGTAAATTAAGGAGTGTCAACTCCTTAATTAAAGGATTAAATGAAGAACCTTAATTCAAGGAGTAAATTAAGGAGTTGTCATCCTTAATTTAAGGAGTAATTCAAGGAGAAAAACAAGGAATCCTTAATTCAAGAAGAAAAACAAGGAATCCTTAATTCAAGGAGAAAAACAAGGAATCCTTAATTGAAAGAGAAAAACAAGGAAATCTTAATTCAAAAAGTAAAACAAGGAAACCTTAATTCAAGCAATAAAACAAAGAATCCTTAATTCAAGGAGTAAATCAAGAAATGTTTAATTCAAAGAGTAATTCAAGGAGTAAATCTCCTTATATATAGTTATAGAATTGTAATGAAAATATATGAAAGAAATAATACAACTTTGAGAGAAATTGTTTTACTTAGAAAGGCCTTTGGCTTTGACGTTTTCCAACACCAATTTTCAACATGGTATCAGAGCAAGTCGATCTTCCTAAAAAATTGTTATTCCTCTATTGAAATAGCATATACTTGTAGTTCTTGTAATTTTATCTCTACTTTCGACACCAGAGTCTATGATGTCTCAAAGTGCATTTGACACTCTATCAAAGCGATTTCCTGTTCTAGTTTTTTTAAACCAAATTTCTTGGCGATGATGGATTAAATCTCTCATGCAGCTTCTACCTACTTGATGTGGAGGAGGAGTATTATGGTAAAAGGAAAGTTCCCACATTGAAACCAAGCTCTTGGCGATGATGGGTTAAATCTCTCCTGCAGCTTCTACCTACCTGATGTAGAAGAGGAGTATTGTGGTAAAAGGAAAGGTCGCACATTGAAACCAAGCTCTTGGCGATGATGGATTAAATCTCTTCTGCAGTTCCTACCTACTCGATGTGAAGGGGAAGTATTGTGGTAAAAGGAAAGATCCCACATCGACAACAATATTATTTTTTTGCTATCATAATTAGGATTTTTGTTAGTTTTACCTTTCATGCCTTGACTTCTCATCAGTTTTAACGATTTTTGTGCAAGCTTAGATCCATAAACCTTATGAATCTAGCTTGAGGGGGAGTATTGGAGATAAAATTAAAAAGTAAATTAAGGAGTGTCAACTCCTTAATTCAAGGAGTAAATCAAGAACCTTAATTCAAGGAGTAAATCAAGAAGTTATCATCCTTAATTTAAGGATTAATTCAATGAGAAAAACAAAGAATCATTAATTTAAGGAGTAAAACAAAGAATGATTAATTCAAGAAGTAAAACAAAGAATGATTAATTCAAGAAGTAAATCAAAGAATGTTCAATTCATAGAGTAATTTAAGGAGTAAATCTCCTTATATATAACTATAAAATTGTAATGAAAATATGGAAAAAAAAAATTATACAATTTTGAGAGAATTGTTTTATTTAGAAACTGGTGTTGCTGTTGTTCTTATTACATATGTTTGAATTTCTCATTTTTCGATTGGAGTTTGCTGATCAATATTTTCTGTTATTTTAATATTACTTTGTTTTAGTCTTGGGATTGTTTGTGTAACAGATTTAGAAAATGATAATATAGGTAGTTGACCAAGCTATTAAAGATTTGGAAGCCTTACCAACAATATCAAGGTTATAGCAGAATTTTACTTATTATCTTTAGAGTAACCTTTTCTTAACTTTGTTAAAACGAGAGGATATCATTAATATTATTTAAATAGTAGAAGTATTATTAAAGATATCTTAAAATTGAGGGTTATCATTGAAATTTTCCTCTAAAGAAGGGTTTCACAAGCACACAGGTTTTTAACGGTTGGTTTTCTGAAAATTATTGTTGTCTTGTCACCACTAGTTTACGACGAATGTTTAGTGATGGTCGAGTAATTGAGGCCAACTGTTTCCACTAACTGATGATTGATTGAAATTAGCATCGCTGAAAAGGAATTGATATAAATGAGAAGAAGGAGAAGAAATGTCGGGAATAAAAAGGTGAAGGGTTTTTCCAAAAGGACTTTCACAAGGGCACAGATTTTCTAAAAGTGATTTTATTCGGGTTTCTGTAAGGAAAATGATTGCTGTTTTGAGACAAATATAAAGTGATAGTAACTCGGTACTATTCGTAAGTAATTAAAACCTAGACATCTCAACTATTATTGGTTAAGTAATTAAAACCTACAATTCTCACACGTTGAATGTTAAACAAAAAGAAAAAAACAATTCTATGACTACTACAATACATATGCTGGCACGGTGATAAGAACTTACGTGGAGAGATTATAGACTGTTACATATGATCTCAATTTTTAAATAATCGAGACCATATAACATGTATATAACTTCGATTATTTAAAAAACTGAGGCAATAGGATATAATGTATGTCTATGGTCTCGATTGGCTTCGATTTTTTAAATAATCGAGACCATAGATATATCTTATGACCATAAATATAAATATAAATATAATTATTAATTATAATATTAAAAATCAAAATAAATTACAATAAATTTATTAATTATAATATTAAAAATCATATTATATTAAAATTAAAAGTGCAATTACATTTAAGAGTTTATACACTAAAACATAATAAAATCGACTAGCTAATTCTAATATTTACAATGACTATGAAGAATAGCTTTACTATTACAGTCATTTATAAGTGTACTTCAAATCAACATAATCAAGTCCACAACGACTTCGGCAAAAGTGTAAAGAAAAGGCAAATACCATAGGTGTGCTGGTGCTAATGCATAGGCGTTGGTGCTTTGTGCTGGTGCTGATGCCTGGCGTAAGTACTGGTGTTTGTGCTGGTATTGGTGCTTGGCGTTGGTACATGGCGCTAGTGTTAGTGTTGTTGCTGGTGCTGATGCCTGGCGTAAGTACTGGTGTTTGTGCTGGTATTGGTGCTTGGCGTTGGTACATGGCGCTAGTGTTAGTGTTGTTGCTGGTGCTGGTTCCTGTTGGTTCCTACTGGTGCCTGGCATTGGTGCTAGTTCCTATTGGTTTTTACTGGTGCCTGGCATTGGTGCTAGTTTCTGTTGGTTTTTACTAGTTCCTGGCATTGGCATTGGCGCTGGTGCTAGGCATTAGGTCCAACTGGGATTTTGCAACTAATGTTAGTCACAGCCATAGGGTCTAACTGTATTTTTGCAATGTATCTAATTTTTCAGAATAAGCAAAATAGAAGGTAAAAACGATGACATAGTAGTTCCACTACTTACCATGCAACTTGTAAAGTCACCAAATGATATACCCAGATTGTCGTTTATGTTTCCAATGATAAAACATTGGCTAAAACACTTTCTCAAGATCTTGAACCTTGACCTTGTTTATAAAGCTTCTTGCCAAAGAGCTTTGATTAGGTGTTCCTCCAAGCTAGCCCTAATTTAGTTTTTTTTATTAAATTTCATAAATCAACATGAATTGATGATACTTCATTCCGAGAAAGATATGCAAGAGTAGCGCAATTAAATTACTTGATAACTGTTGGGGCAATCTCCAACCTGTCCAAGTACAGCCATGTATGGTCGGGCACATATTCACTATACGTCAGAGCCATCTGAAATTAGAAAATAATTATATTATAATGATACAAAGTCCTACGTATACATATGATAGTTGATACTTTTATTCCAAGCCATCCAATTGAATTGCAATATGCTTGCCATGTTAGCTTTTCAAATACAATTCAACACGCTTATGAATGTTAGGTATTTCATGCTCAGATTTGGTTATTGCAAGTGGGCAAAATGAGAAGGACGGACATGCCATTGTTGTTAAATTGAGGGGATCTACACACCTAGGAAACTGCATAATACCATAAAGAATAATGCAGTTATTCTTGACTGCATGACTTCTCAATTCATCTCCATTAATGTGCTTATAAACACTTGATTTATAGTGAGCATAATCCTACAAAATCATAAGAATAATGCAATTAGTTTTTTTCTTAACTAAAGTTCATATTTTCATAAATATGTACTAGTACTTATCGGTGTACTGGTGTGCTGGTGCTGGTATGTTGGTGTTGGTGCGTTTGTATGTATGGTGCCTGGTGCTGGTACTGGTGTACTTTACCCCAATTTATGTTCCACTAATTATCAAGAAGCTACCACATATTTATAGAAAATGAAATGCCAATATATACAATATTTAGAACAACATTGCTGAAAAAACTGAGACAGATAGTTGGAAAAAGATGATATACCTAGTATTCCTCTTAAAAATCAATAGTTCCTCATCCAATTAGCGTGACTGCATGACCTCCCATTTCATCTCCAGTAATGTGCTTATAAACACCTAATTTATAGTGAGCCAAATCCTACACAATCACAAGAATAATGTAGTTATTTTTTACTTAACTAAAGTTTTTAATTTCATAAATATGTACTAGTACTTACCTCGTATACGTTAAAAGAGACCTCACAACCAGGCTCAGAACCAAGCCTATAAATATGCTACAAACAATGGATGACATTGCTTATTGGTCCCTCTACAATAAGCTACAGACAATGGATGACATTAAATTCAAAAAATGGTTTAGGGGACTTAAAAGCATTAGCAAAAAAAATATGATCTAAAAAATCATTCATTAACATAACTAAAGAAATGCACTAGCAAAAGAATCTCCTTATGAGCAAATAAAAATCAAGTAACAAGAGAATGATAGAGATTATATAACAAGCAAGTTTTAGCAGTTGTTGTCTTCTCTGCAATGTGTAATCCACATTGCCAAGATCATATGAAACATCATTCTCAAACAAAGAACACTTTCCAAAAGCTCAATGACTATCAGGTATACAAAACCAAAATTGTAAAGAAAGATTCACAAGAAAACCTTTCCACATGATGAACAAAGCAACAGTAAATAGAGAAATTTAGAACATGCTATCGTGCGAAATGGTGGTGGTCTCCCTTCTTGGTTAGTGTCAACTGGTGAGAACAAATGGATTGACATAGTAGCCGATGCTTTCTTCTTTGTCATGTGAAGTAACAAAATGTTGATTTCAAGGATGTTGATGAACTTAATCTTGATTTCAAGAATATAATAAGCTTAAAACCTAACAAAATTGCACAAAATATGAGTAAGAATCAACTATTTGTTCATGAACATAGAAGGCATAGCTTATGAAGAAAGATCGAGACCAGAGATGGCATACCTCCTAGGGTTATATGAGTGCCCAAAATAGGCTTTTATTGAAGGACCTAATAGGCCTCTATTCTGGTACAACCTATAACCTCTTTCATTTCCCTATCTTTACGACTTCTCCGGCAGTAGCTTGCAACAGATTCAAAAAAGAGCATGAGCTTCTTTAGAATTAGTAGGTCAAGAATCTCCACTGCATTTTGGGATTTCTCAACTGCTTCTAGAAGTGAAAGGTCGATGCCATTACTATTGACGGTGACACACGTAGAGTGGCAGAGAGGGTGAACGGTATGGCTAGAGCTGGGTCGCCAAAAAGTAATGGTATGCGTTGGGGAAAAGAGAAATGAAAAGGAGAGAATGGTGCATACTAGTGATTTTTATAGGTGGGGAAAAGAAAGGAAAAGAAAAGGAGAAGGAGGGAAAAAGAAAAAAAAAGGGAAAAGGAAAAAAAAGAGGGAAAAGAAAACATTGGGAGAGAAAAATAAAAAAAATTGATAAATAAATTTGGTATGTGGTGTAAAACATTGATAGGGTATGTCTATGAACTCGGTTTTTAAATAACCGAGGCTATAGGGTATATCTATGGCATCGGTTTTTAAATAATTGAGGCCATATGGTATGTCTATGGCCTCGGTTTTTAAGAAAACAAAGACTAAATTTCTGAGACCATATGTCTTTGTCATGTTCTTTTTCATGTTCGTTGTGTTCTTCCTTCAAAAACTTGTTTGATCCACAAAGTCACTAGGATGAATTCCTAACAAAACCAAGTTGAGACCTCCGTGAGTGAGCCAACACCACCTAAGAAGAATAAGAAAGAAAAAAAAGCACAAATCCTTAAAAGCCAACCTTGGAACAAAGGTTGGGAAGCTTAGAAGACATGTTGGAGCAACTGATGTAGCTTTATACAAGGCCCCAGGCATAACCAAGCATCACCATCTATAGCTCCCAACCTTTGGGTCCTACTAAATATAAAATTCTAAAGGCGCAACATCAGCTGCCCAGTGTTAGTAGATGTTCCCTTGGCCTAGTCCATAACATATTGGTTCCCTAAATTTATGATCTGAAAGACCAGGTTCCACTGAATAGGATTAGTGATGATGCCTAGCTCCCGATACCCCTAGCAATCATTTTCCAAGTCATTAATTCTAACTAAATCAAGAGCACTCGTGCACATGATGCATAGACTTAAGGGATCAGCTTAAGGTTAAGCATCGTTCTTACTCTGGTTAAGACAGTTTCACCAATGACATCGCTAATTCCTACCATAACAAATTTGGGATGTCGAGAGTGAGCAATCATCCCGGTTGTATCTCACCAATAGAGAAGATTCAGCATTGAATCTAGAGAGTGGAGCAACGATTGAATAGGAAAAAACATTGCCTGGACTACAAAGACCCCACTCATGATTCCTTCACTTCAGATGTCCTATCCCTTGATTTAGGACATGCAATGTGTCCTTCTACCTACTAGACAACCTAGACTCCTTTAGAGATGGGGTGAACCTCTATGCACAAAGTGATAGGTGCAATTTTATATATATTTGTATATATCAATTCCTTTACATTTATAAATATCTTATTATTATAATGATATAAAATTATTTATTTTGAATTTAATGGAAAATACTAGTATTCAAATTTTTTAAGATTGTTTTGGGATTTTTTTTATTTTTATTTGATAGGTAGATATACTTTGTACCGGGCACCTAAAACTATGTTGTTTTGAGTCCAACCAATACACACGATGAAAGCCCATGCAACACATCATTCTCGCCTCTCCCAATGAGACGTTGTTTTCCTAGTGCTAACCTTTACCCAAACAACTTGTCATTTGGTCATAAATTCCAGCCTTTGCATCTCACACGACCACTTTAACTCCAAATTCATCCATTTGGTACATTGGCTTTATATTATCTTAGCAAAAATTTTGAGATCCTGCGTATCTTTTTTGTGGCCATTAATCCTAATCCCTTTAAAAAAAATAACAGTTTTCTTATTTAAGTACATAAACAACACCTCATAAAACACGTATCAGAATTGCACGAAAATTGAGAGTAAGAGAAAAAATTAGATTCAATACAATATTTACAAGAGCTTTTAAGGGAGATTCAACAATAAGATGAAGATTGTTTTTTTTCTGGTTCTTTTTCTTCCAATAATTCATCCAATTCAGATTCTTTTCTCCACCCTTTCTCTTCTTTGTAATGGAGTATTTAGTTATTTTTATGGATTTGATCAATATTATATCTAGATAAATACTTAATGTGATTGTGGGTAATTTTTAAGTCCTAGACAATGTTTTAATTAATTTAATGTTATAAATAATTTTAGTTTCAATTTTTGATTTGTTCAATTCTATGTTTAAATGTTAAAACTATGTATGTTATGAATTAGGGTGAACAACTAGTTTATTGCATGAATATATTTATATCTAGTCTAAGATTTTAGTATATAATCGCTAATATTCTTATTCAAAGTGGTACGTTATCGTTACTATTATAAATAGGGTTGAACGCCTATATTAATGGTTAAACAAATGTTTTAATCTTGCATAGTTTAGTGATCACTTTTTTAGATCCTAATAGAATGAATTAATTAAATCTAGTAAGGGTAATTGTAGATTGTTTAGGTTTTAGGTTGATTTATAATGGTATTTTAAATCAATTATACAGTAAGAAAATGTTGGAAATTTTAAGTGGAAACTTGACTTCTAAAGCAAAAAATTAAGACCTAAAGAATGATTTTAAATTATGAAAGTGATTTAGAACTTAAGAAAGTAATTTATATTCATGATATGTTTAATTAAATTATAAGATAGTAGTACGGATAGTCCTATAATCACATATCTCTCAATATTCTTACGCAATTCACTTTTATTATTTTATATTATTTTCTTCAAAACAATCAAAATTTCCCTTTTATAATTTTATTAACTTACTAAAGAACTAGTTAGTAGTAGTGGAAATTGTTACCAATATTTGTGTGTATAATAACCCTTACTCTTATCATTTGTACATGATCATGTATATCTTCATGTTCTCAATCATCTCAAGATTTGTTTTTGTTGATGATTGACTTTTCAATTTCGCCATTAGTTATTATTTTTATTTTTTACTTTGTAATTTTTCTATTTTAGTTTACTAATTTTTCTAAGTTTTAAATTTCAGGAGTCCATTGAATGCAACAAGTACATTCATACAACTTGAGATCAAAAGAATCAGTAGACCCATTGCAAAAAAGACAATTGAATCCTCTTCTTCAAGTGACTTAAAAACAAAAAATAATAACATTGCATTGTTGATCCAACACCCTTAGTTAGCTACACCTAACTTGGAGCAGTGACCCTTATGCATACTATATCCCAACTTCTAGGTAGGTTTTGAACTTAAGTTAGGACACTAATTCATTTACTACCTACTTTTAGTGGTTTAGCAAGAGAAGACCTAAGGAAATACTCGAAGGAATTGTATGCAATTTCATCCGGCATGAAACCAATGGAGATTACTGAACAACAAGTCAAACTTACAGCTTTACCCTTCCCTTTGGTGGATAGTGGAAAGGAATAGCTTTACTATCTACCCTCCGAATCCATTACCATATGAAATGTGATTAAGAGATAGTTTTTAGAGAGGTAATTTCTGGCCTAAAGAGCCATAATAATAAGGAAACAAATTTATGGAATTACACAATCCAATGGGGAAATAGTCTATGCATATTGGTAGAGGTCTAAAAGGTTATATGCTAGCTACTCACAACACCAAATAAGTGAGCAACTTTTTCTCCAAGGTCAATCTAAAATGAAATCATGTGGTCTTTAAATCATTCAACAAACTCTTTAAAAACAAAATTAAATAACCTAAACATCCTGTCAAGATTGTTTCGGATTAAGTTTCAAAACTAATAAAATAAAAATAAATATAGATTCAATAAAAATTTAAGCATTTCAAAATTTATCATAAAGTAGAGAATACATGAGATATATTAGTTAGTTAATCATACTTGTTCAATATTAAGTAGGATATTAAAGATATGAATTAAGATTATTGATTCTTTCTTATAGGTATGACAATATCCTAAGGAAAAGATCATTTTATTTGTTTATTATTAAACTTAAAATTTCCACCTATGGTTGGCCCAAAATTTATAACCTTAATTAAATTAGACTTATTTTCTAAGAAATTTCTAAACCATCTATCTTGCTATCTTTAGTCGGGCCGACAATTTAAACTTCAACAAGGTATCTAGGTTAGGGGTATGATTTAAGTATCTAGAACTAACTTTCAGAATTTAAAACTATTATGAAGGATATGTTGTCAATATATCATTAATTATAATTCTTATAAAAATCTTTGAATTAGAGCCTATTTTAACTAAATGGTTGATATAGACTAAAAGATTTAAGAGCGCAACCATAGATCAGATTTAGATAATTTAAATCCTAACTCTTCTTATTTATTATGAAAAAGATTTTGTCAATATATTTTTCGTTTACAAACTTTAATTTAAATTTGGATGATAAAATAAAACTTAATTCATTTCATAGAAATGTTTATTGAATTGAAACTAAGAACTATTACATGTACTAAATTTGTTCAACTTTTTAATGAGAAAAGAACTTTAAACTACTAAAATAAAAACTAAGAAAAGCTCAAAATGTAAGAAATCAACTAAAAGAGAGCTGATGGGATGAAAGGAATATATTTTTATAAAAGAATTAGGGTCCTATTTTTTGGGTGCGGAAAAGAGGAAAAAATGGATTTTTTTAGCCTAGCACCACGACAAACAATTTTTCCATGCCATGACATACACAACCTATACATGACTTGAGAATGATCAAATCATTTTGTGCTATGGCACACAATGTTTTTACGCCATGGCCTATATCAAAATTGATAATTCTATGAAAGTAGGGTCATCAATGCATTTTTATGCTTAATATTTGTTAATTTTATTCAATAAATAGTACTTTTGAGATTAAAAATATTAAATATGAAATTTATAGTGAAAGGGGATGAAAATATATTTTTTGATAATGTTATGGATTTTTTTTATTTTTAAAGCAGAATTAATCAAAACAGGACATGTTGATGCAACGTAAGCAAATGGGAGCCAATCAAAGCGCACCACGCGTATAGTTGACCAGTTGTTGCCATATGGATTCCATACAAGCAAAGAGGATCCAAATGAAGCTTTCCATATGTATTAGGTGATTCAAGCATTTTCACATGTCATCACGACATTCTCTTTGAGTTTTACCGCACAGTCAATAAGCATGCCACACATCATCACGGGATTCATTTCTTTCCCCTAGGTTGCCACGCAATCTAGATTAGTGAATTAGTGCAACACATGTCATTGACTCAACACGCTTTGACCAACACCAGTCTGCCCTACTATGTGTCCCATACTAATTCGTCCTTTGTTTCTCCCTTGCCATATGTCGCAATCCCATTAGCGAGCATTATTATTATTTTTGCATCTTAGCCTTTGATCTAAAGTTGATCTAATGGTCCCGATTCCATCTAAACCTAATTTAATCCTCCAATTGCACCAAAAACCCTACATGGTTGAATTTTACATTTTTTTTATCAATTTTGTGCCAAAATAGAAAGAAGTTCAAGAGAAGATTGGTACTACAATTTTGGTGACTCTGAGAAATTTAGATCTTATTTGGTTGGAATTTAAGTGATTTTCTACACAAGCCATTCTATAATAAAGTACCTCATGACAAATGAGGATGCCAAACCATTATTGATAAGATGGGTTCTCCTTCTACAAGAATTTGACTTGGAAATCTGTGATAAAAAAGGAATAGAAAATGAGATAGCAGACCATCTGTCTACACTAGAAAGGGAAGCAAAAATGGATGACAATATGGTCATTGAGGAATCCTTTCCAAATGAACAACTCTTTTTAGTAGTTTAAATAGAAATCCTATGGTATATAGATATTTCAAATTTCCTAGCTGTTAACATTCCTTCATTAGACCTCATATGGAAACAAAAGAAGAAATTCTTCCATGATATTAAACAATATTTTTGGGATGACCCTTACCACTATAAAGAATGTGGTGATGGTATTTTGAGAAGGTGTGTACCTTATGATGAAGTTGGAAGTATTCTTTTCCATTGACACAACTCAAACTATAGAGGCCACTTTAAGAGCACAAAAATAGCAATTAGGGTACTTCAATCTGGTTATTTTTGGCTCACACTATTTAAAGATGTTTATATTTATGTAGAGATGTGTGACAAATGCCAAAGGATAGGTAGTATATCAAAAAGGGATGAGATGATTGTAAATAGTACACTTCAAGTGGAACTATTTGGTGTTTGGAGCATTAACTTTATGGGATCATTGCTTTCAACCTTTGGTAACCAATATATACTTGTAGAAGGGGATTATGTGTCAAAATGGGTAGAAGCCATAGGCATTAAATGTGATGCCAATGTTGTCTTGAAATTTCTAAAGAAAAATATTTTCATTAGGTTTGGAACTCCTAGGATCATTATTAGTGATGAAGGTAGTCAATTTTGCAATAAAGCCTTTAAGTCCTTATTTTTCAAGTATAGGACTAAGCATAAAGGGTCTTCCCCCTATCATCCCCAAACAAGTGGACTAGTAGAGGTGTTCAATAGAGAAGTGAAAAGAATTTTTGAGAAATTTGTGAACATCTCTTGGAATGATTGGTCATCTAAGTTGGATGATGCTTCATGGGCATATAGAACTACACTTAAAACACCAATTGGTACCACTCGATATGAGCTAGTGTATGGAAATGCATATAACTTACCGCTAGACTTGGAACACAAAGCATATTGGGCATTAAAAAAGTTGAATATGTACATAGATGCAGCTAGTGAGAAAAGAATGTTGTAAATAAATGAATGGGATGAACTACGGTGGAACGTTTATAGGAATGCAAAGCTTTACAAAGAAATGGCAAAAGGATGGCATGACAAGAAAATTGTGCACCATATCTTTGAATCGGGATGGAAAATATTACTATACAACTCAAGACTCAAATTATTTTTGGGCAAACTAAAGAGTAGATGATGAGGTCCATTAACCATCACTCAAGTAACCAACCATGGAGCCATTGAATTAGAAAACAAAAATAAAGAGCAGTTCATGGCTAATGTACAAAGTGTGAAGTGCTATCATGGATATCAATTATCAAATGAAACATTTGTGTTAGCCTTGATCGATGCCCCTTAGAAGTTGATATGCCCATCTAATAAAGGACATTAAAAGTGATGCTGGTTGGGAGGTAACCCAACATTATTTTACTTATATTTTTTTTTATATATTTTAGGTGAATAAATATAGAGAGTAATGGCATAAAAAGGTTGTGTATTTCAACAATAGATATGGTATGTTAAGAGTAAGTGAGTTTTCTTTCCTTTTAATTTTTCATATTTATATGTGCACATTGGAGACAATGTGCAATTTAAGTTCGGGGAGAGAACTTCATTCTCTACTTTAGTTTTGATTATGCATTTTTAATTTTTAGGAAATTATTATTTATTTTTAGGATGTTTTTAATCATAATTTTGGTAGAAATTTATAAATATATGGAAACCAAATGCATGCATGCTTGATATGAAATGTATGAATCCAATGATGAAAATTGGTTGTCATGACTAGGATAAGAATGTAATATATTGGATGGATTCAAATTTTTATACACATGTTCAGGATTGATTTTGGTGTTCTTATAGAGTGAAAATTTGTGTGAGTTATACGAGTTGATGAGATCTACCTTATTTTAGAATTTATTTTATTATCCCTTGAGGGGAAATCCTAAATAGTATTTAGCATATCAAATGGTTTATGTCTTATTTAGATTGATTGATTCTTTCAAGCAAACCATTATCAATATCTTTAATCACCCATTTTAGCTGAATTAAAAACCTTTCATATCATTAAGCCAGATTTTATGCCTAACCAATAAGCATTACTGTTACCTTTGCACCTTTAGCTTATACAATAAGAAATGCAATTGTATATTATGCCATAGAGTGAGGATAATTGGAACGCACCCTATTAAAAAGAAAAAAAATAAAAACTCACAACAAAATTATCCCTCTAAAGAAAAAGAATATAAGTTTTTGAGTATTGTGAAGTTACAAAAAAAGATGTGGAATAAAAGAAAATGAAAAAGAATGATAAGATATGGTGCACTTAAATATGAAGAAAAAGCTCAATTGTAGTTAAAAAGTGCATGATGAATAAAAAGAAAGCTAAGGTGTGGAAATAGGCTAAGTGAATATTTACATTAGTGAGGGATGTGAAAAATAGAATTATGAGATTTTTTCTAAGATTTAATTGATTGGCAGACTTATACAGGTTAATTTCATGAGTTCCTTGAATGATATCATGTGCAACACATACACGAATCAATTTGTTAAAAACCTATGGAACGTTGACTGATGATATGTGAACCTTTTTGTATTAGAATTGTACGACTATTGATAGGTATAATTTTTGGTAAATATATATGTATTAATGGATATATATTTATGAATATATTGCCTATATCAACTTATCTAGTTAAACTTGGCTTAACTTGAGGGCAAGTAATGAGTTAAGTTTAGGGGTGTGATAACTCTATGCAAGTTAAGTAATCAATGCATTTTAATACTTAATATTTGATCATTTTATTCAATGAGTAGTATTTTTGGGGTTAAAAATATTAAAATATGAATTTTCTAGTGAAAACGAATGAAAATATTTTTTTTGAAACATTTAGAAATTTTTATGAATTTTTTAATGCAAGACATATTAGAATAGGACATGTGGATTCCACATAAACAAAGGGGAACCAATTGGAGCATGTCGTGTGTATAGTTGACCAGTGGTTTCCATTTAAGCAAAAATGAGCCAATTGAAGCTCGTCGCATGTACTATTTGATGTAAGTGTTACAATGTGTTGCCACAACATTCACTTTGAGTTTTGCTGGGTAGTCAACGAGTATGCCACACATTGCCATGGGGTTTATTCATTGGCTCTACTAGAGCACCACATAACTTGTATTAGCGAATCGTATTATGCCATGTGTTATTGACTCAAACATGTTGCCTAACCTCAGTACGTCTCGCCATTCATCGCACACTGATTCATCTCATTTTTCTTCCTTGTCATGTGTCATGATCCCTCTAGCTAGTTTACTTTTCCTTGTTTTGTCTTAACCATTGATCTGAAGATGATCTGACGATCTTGATTTCATCTGAGCCTAATTTAATCCACTAATGGCAACAAAAACCCTACATGGTCAAATTGATCTTTATTATTTTTAGCTTTAAAATTAGTTTCTAATAACATAATCTTCGTGAGAATGATATTTTCTTATCATTATATTAATATTATTTTTTTCATATTTTCATTACAATTTTATAGCTATATATAGAGAGATTTATTCCTTAAATTACTGTATGAATTAAAGATTTTTTGTTTTACTCCTTATATTAAGAATTCTTTGTTTTACTCCTTAAATTAAGGATTATTTGTTCTATTACTTGAATTAAGAATTCTTTGTTTTACTACTTAAATTAAAAAATTATTTTTTTCTCCTTGAATTAATCATTAAATTAAGGATGATAACTCTTTTATTTAGTCATTGAATTAAAATTCTTGATTTATTCCTTAAATTAAGGAGTCTCAATTCCTTAATTTACTACTTAAATTATTTCTTAATTTTATCTCCAATATCTTGTCTTTAATCTCCTAAGAACCATGCATGTATCAGAGCTTTTCGATGCTGGCACTTGAGTAATAGAATTTGTTCTACAGCTTATGCAAAGACCTCAGGGCTGTCAAAGATGAAAAGATAAAATGGTTTATGCATTTAGGAGGGTTTACAAGTATGCTTATCTTTTAGGGATATTTTTGAAGTTACAGGGGTATTAAATTGTATTATTTACATGTCATATATGTATTGTCGAAGAAGACTAAAAACTCAAAGATGGTATTTAAATTTTTTTTATAAATATAAATTTACAAATTATACAAATTAATTATTTATATTTAAATTAATACATTTTAATCATATCACTATTATATTTATGGTTAATTTAGTTATTCTTTTGATATATTTTTTATTTTCTATTTTTTAGGATATTTTTCTCATCAAATACTTACTAAATTTCTGATAATAAAATTTAAATCCATTATACTTAATATTCTTTTAAAAAAATAAATATTTGAAAAAATAATTAAAGTATTCTAATATATAAAATAATTAAAATTTATTAATTTTTTAAGAAAATACGTCTAATATATTCAAAATAAAGCGATAAAAAAGCACCACCTTTTTAGGCCCATCATTCCTTTTTTTTTTTTAATTATTATTATTTTTATCGATCAATTCCTTATCGATCAATTCCTTTCTATAAGACTCTTGACAGCAAAAAGAACCCACTTAATAATCTCTCACATTACATGACCATACATGGTTATGAAGGAACTTCTATTAACTTATTCATAGCAAAAACCAAAGCTTCCCTTAACTTATAACTCTGCCTCAAGATACAACCCTAAATAGATCAAAACAATGACATTTCAAAGCCTTTCACTTTCAATCCTTATTTTTCTTCTCATAAACACGAACAATGCTCAACTTCATCAAGATTATTACAAACACACATGCCCAAATGTTGAATCAATAGTTCGTTCTGCTGTGGAAAAGAAATTTCAGCAATTTTTTGTTACAGCTCCTTCTACTCTTAGGCTATTTTTCCATGATTGTTTTGTCAGGGTTTGTTTTCATATTCTCAAACCAAAATTGCCATTTTTTCATTTATCACTTTATTTTTCTGATTTTTGGGTGATTTTTTTTGTGAATACGACAAATATATATAGGGATGTGATGCTTCAATAATGTTATTCTCAAGAAATGGTACTACGGAGAAAGATAACTCGGATAATCTTTCATTGGCTGGAGATGGGTTTGATACTGTGATTAAAGCAAAGGCTGCTGTTGATAGTGTGTCTCATTGTAGATACAGAGTTTCATGTGCTGATATTTTGGCTTTGGCTACAAGGGATGTCATTGTTTTGGTAAAGTACTCAACTTTAATCAACCCTGCTTCTTCATAGAGTTCTCAATTTCTTAAGGTTAGTTTTGGAAATTCTCTTTTGTGGAGAAAGATCTATTCATTCAGGAGCTTTTAGAAAACTGGGTTAGTTTTATTTTTTTGACCAAATAATATTGAGAAATTTTCTTTGGTTTAATACTTTTTGACTCTCTCAAAGATCATCTCATGCGACATTTCCCATAGTATTTAAAAATTAGAGATTTGAACCAAAATTTCTCTAAAAAAATGCCCTAGTTTATATCATGACCAATGTGTTATTAGTAATCTTAATTTAGAGAAACCAATATTGGTTCTTTTGTAATTTTTGATGAAAGTTTGATTATGTAACTTATACAGACAGGTGGGCCATATTATAAAGTGGAACTTGGAAGATTAGATGGGAGGATATCAACCAAAAAGAGTGTTCGTCATCATCTTCCTCAGCCTGAATTTAAGTTAGCAAAGCTCAAAGCTATATTTGCCTCACGTGGTCTTACTCTAGTTGATTTGGTTGCACTTTCAGGTATTTACTCATAGAGGCTTTTGTTTTGAGCAAGCTGTGTTTCAAAACTACTATATTTATATTGTGATAATTATTGTTTCTATATTATCAAATGGAGTTTAAAGCACTAGCCTTTATTATGATCAAAGAAAAAGAAAAAAATAACACTTGGATACCTTATTTCAAAATTAATACCCAGATTATTACTTTTTTAAATATTCAAACATTATTATTATTATTAAAGAGTGATCACACATGTATAAAGGAAATCATTTCATTTTTTTTCATTTATTCAAGTGTAATAGATAAAGACTATTTTAACTTAATAATCAAAAGAATTAAAGAAATAAAATTAGAAAAATTGTTATTTGTCTTTCTGTAATTACTTTTTAATAATAATAAGACAAAAAAATAAATACAAAATATAAGTATTATTATTATTGTAGATGGCATTTACCTTCTCTTCCAACTAATGTGTGTATATATATATATTTTGCAGGAGCACATACAATTGGATTCTCCCATTGCAATAGAGTATCCAAGAGGATTTACAATTTCAAAAGCAAAAACAGAATAGACCCAACAATGAATATAGAATATGCCAACGAACTGAAACAACTATGTCCAAGAAATGTAGATCCAAGAGTTGCCATTACCTTGGATTCAACCACACCTCAAAAATTCGACAATGTCTACTTCAAGAATCTTCAACAAGGAAAAGGCTTATTCACATCTGATCAAACTCTGTTTACTGACACTAATTCGAGACATATTGTGAACTATTTCGCTTCCAATCACACTGCTTTTAGACTCTTTTTTGTGTCTGCAATTACTAAGCTTGGAAGGGTTGGTGTTAAGACTGGAAATCAGGGGGAAATTAGACGTGATTGCTCTTTTGTCAATTAAGAAATATTTATTATGAACTTTACGCAAAGTTATATTTTAATCAATCATTTCTTTATTTATAATTTCTTTTTGTCCCTTTTCATTATATTGGTATCTCATTTGGTGAACGTGATGTGTGATGTAAATCTATGGATGATGTTTGAGGACGGATGTGTTTGATCAAGCATCAAGATTTGATTATTGCATACTCTACTTAATAATCAATCTATACACTTATTTCGTGCAACTTGTGCGTAGAAATGATCCACCATTTTTACTTCTTTAGTAGAGACGGTTTACCATTTTCATTCCGCGAGGATTGATGCAAAATTTACACATGGGCATTTTCTTTGGACTTTGGTGCATGCAATTGAATAAGTGTGGGACTTAGGGGAATTCTTGGGGATAAAATGGATTGGATGATGTTGGTACTATGAAGAAATTAGATGATTGTATTGCTTGTTGAGGAGCATAGGCGGTAAGCATCATGATTCATAGTGAAATATTGCTTTTATGCTTGGGTTGTGAAGTAAGGTACATAGTTATGGAGAAGAACGATTCATAGTGAAATATTGCTTTTATGCTTGGGTTGTGAAGTAAGGTACATAGTTATGGAGAAGAACGACGTTAAATATTGTGAGGTCTCTTTGTTTGCTTCTTATTTGATTAGGTAATAGTTGGTTTACAAAGTAACTTCAACGTGGCTCTTTGTTTGCTTCTTGTTTGATTAGGTAATAGTTGGTTTACAAAGTAACTTCAATGTGGGCCTAAAGAGACCTTCGTACAACAGACTGGTACCAATGTTTAAGGTTTTAGGTTGGGTGGTTTGTATATGCTAAATTTCATGGTTTGTTGTGGTCTTATAGGTAGGAGTTTTTTAAAGTTTGTTGGAAATTTGTTTCAAGACAATTTTTGTGTAATCAATTATGGGTGAAGTTGAGATAGAGAAATTGGATGGTTTCGGTGATTTCCACATATGGAAGGCAAAGGCTGAAGAGAATTTTGGTTCAAAAATAGGTAGCACAAGCCTTAAAAATTGATCCAAATTTTTTGGATGGTTCACGGATTATCAAAAGAAGAAATTGCAAGTGATCGCTTTACTTCTATTTATTTATGCTTGAATGATGATATTATTCGTGAGGTGCAATGTGAGATGAATGCAAAGGTTATATGGAAGAGGTTGGTTGAGATCTATAGTCAAAAGACTTTGTCTCAAAAATTCCATTTACAAGAACAATTGTTCAATTTCAAGATGGATATGTCAAAGGGCTTTTTGTCTAATCTTTCAGAGTTTTGGAGGAATTCTAATGACTTGGCCAATATTGAGGTGTTGGTGATTATGATCTTTCACATCTCTTGTTGCATGATCTACCCGAGTCGTATCGTGAAGTAAAGATGGGACTCAAGTATGGAAGAGATAGAATCTCTATCTCTCACTTGTGAACAATAGAGTTGGAGTTCAAGATAGTAGGTCTATCTTAGTGGCAGTGGTAGAGGTGATGCACTATTTACCCATGGTTGGGAAGGTGGTAGAAGTGAAGAGTTGAATGATATAGTTTGTTCATGGTCTAAGTATCGAAAACCAAGAAGGAATGTGAAGTGTTATAAATGTCAAACAAGGGTCACATTAGAAGAAATTGTCTAGAAAGGGTAGGACACAAGATGGAAGTGTTAAGTATGAAGAACCTTAGATGTATGAGGAGATAAGTTGTGAGTGTGCCAAAGTACTTTCTATTCAGTGGATGGATGGTGGTGATAATGGCATTTGGGTATTGAACTCAGGGTTTTCATTCCATGTTACACATCATAGAGACTTTGTTTGTTAAGTACAAATCATTAATGGTGGTGTTATGACTATAGCGCATAATCATTTGTGTGAAATTATTGGCATTGCTTTGGTGCATCTTCAACTTAATGATGGTCTAATGTTCATTCTTAGCAATGTATTACATGTTTCAAAGTTGAAGAATAATTTTATCTTCAACTTGACGACGGTTTGATATGTTTTGAGGTAATCAATGTATATTCTTAATGGTGTTGCAGATACTAAAAATGCTATGGTTACCCACATTGAATTGGATGTGAACTGGTGGCATAAGCAGTTAGACCACATTAGTGCTTGACGATTAGAGAAACTAATAAGAGGAAAGCTCTTGATGACGAGTTGATTAATGGGATGATTTTTTGTGATCATTATAAAATTAGCAATGACAAGAATATGTCATTTTCTTATTATTAATGCAATGTTTGATAATCATCTTAATTTTGAATTTTTAAATATGTTGTTTGATAATCAATTTTTTATTTCAATTTCTAAAAATTGAAAATTGAAAATTAGATAATACTTGTTTAATCACCAATTCATAATTTTTAACTTATTTTTAATGAATTTTCATTAAATTATAGCTCTTTAATTATTTTCGGTAAAGTTGAGTATGAATGAACATGGTTGATTTATTAATTTTTAGTATCAAGAGTTATTAAATTGACTTTCAAAACTTGATTTCAAAATTTAGAAAATATAAACTAGAAATGAGTTATCAAATATACCTAATTTTAAAATTTGTAAAATTTAAAAATTAAAATTAAAGGAATTAAAATTATTATCAAACTAGTCCTAGGAAAATAAGAACTAGGAAGGGCACTAAATATTGTATTTATATCTTATCATTTATAAGGGAAATGTTTTTTATTTCATTTTCTTAAATCAAACGATTACTTTTAGTGTGATTTGAAAATGTGTATTAAAATATATATCTATGAGTCTTACCGTTAGACTATTAGGTGAATTACTATTTCATTCAATGTAATAAAAATTGTTCTTGTGTATAGTAGAGTAAAAAAAATGTATATGTCAATAATAAGCTATAATCTAAACTAAATATTGTAACACTTTTCTCAAACTGGATCATATATATTTTTCTTGCCTCAATCACAACAAATATTGGTAAAAAGTAGCAATTGACATTGTCTTAAAGTGAATAGATCTCCAAGTTTCTATGCTCATTTGATATACAGTGTAGTACTTACTTTTACTTCCCTTACAACGTCTCTTATAAAGTGATATGTGTTGTGCTCTTAAAGGATACATTGAATTCTTATATCTGTAAGTGGTTGTTTAGTTATCATTGAACATCGCAAGCGGTTTGTCAAATTTGTTACGTAACTCTTTCAAAAGATTTTTGATCCAAATGAATTCACATGTGGTGTGAGCCATAGTTTTATGCTCGCCTTTGCACTTGACTAAATGACTATATCTTGCTTCTTACCCACCAACAAAGGTACAAATAGCGACTAGTTGATTTTATATCTCCTTTGGAATGTGCATAAACATCATCTGTATAACTAACACCCAAACCAATGGTTTTCTTTAAATATCTTAGAAATTTCCAACATGCTTTCTAGTAACACTAATGTGGATTCTACATAAATTTATTTAATCCACTAACTACAAAGGTAATGTCTAGTCTCGTGATAGTAAGGTAAATAAGATAACTAATCAAGATTCTATATCTCCTTACATCCTTAAATTATCATCATCAAGTATAAAATTATGATCCATATGAGTGTCAACTATTTTGTAGTCAAAGATGCTTGTGTTAATTAACAAGTCTTGAATATAGTTATGTTGAGAGAGAACTAAGCCATGCTTGTTTCTTGCCACTTTGATTCTCAAAATGTATCTCAAACATTCCATTTTTTTTATCTCTTTTTAAATATGTTTCTTCATGTAGTTATTCAGTTTTTCAATACTTATTAGGTCACTACTACAAACTATGATTTCATTTACATACAACAAGAATACATGTTCATGCATAAATAAATTTTAGAAAAACATGAAAGTTTATAATATGGAACCGAGAGGGTGAATAAGTTATTTATAAATTTTAAAAATTTATTATTTAATAAACTAAAGCAAGTGATCATATATTTAATCGCGTGTAAATAATAAATTATAAAAATTAATATATAACACACAATATTTTTAGATAGAAACAACTTAAACTATAACCATGACTTAAGAAGAAAACTATTGATTCATTGGATGATCTAACTTTCCACTATAAAAATCAAATGTTCAAGTACAAACTTGGTCTTATGATACCCTTCCTAGGATACTGTCCCAACGTACCTTACTTACTAGCCTTTGATCTATTTTCACACTTTCTAATATTAGCGTGAGCAGTATCCAAACTAACGCTCTAATAAGCTCTCCTAATCAGATATGTCACTGAACAAATGCAACAAGGGTTAGCACAAAAAATACAAGTGTTCATGTGTGTTCTAGAATAGATTTAATAATGAATAATCTTAATTAGATGATTCAAAGCATATATCAATTAAATCAAATCAACTAGTAAAATCTTAGAACAAGAAGATAAAGCATAAGTTCAATAAAAATAATTTTTTTGAAATTTAATAATTAAATCTAAATAATTATGATCACTCATATAGTTATTTGATCTAAATATGCAATATTCTAATCAAGAAAAATCAATATGGACGTGAAAAATATGTAACAAATAAACTAATAAATATGAAAGTGAAGTAAATAAAATCAATCTCACTTTCCTATAATATATTAATTAGTTCCCACGAGCTAAATTAACTTACTGATATCATTTAATTTGCATTACCCTTTACACAAGAATCAATTCTTTGAATATGTATAATATTATCTTGCATTTTCTGAATGACCCAGTGAAACAAATTTTCAGCACACAATCCTCTGACCGAAATATGTAAAGTATTATTTTGTTGCCGCCACTATGAATGTCCTCTCATGTGCTAATTACCATTTTACTTTCATTTTTTTTCCAGCGTAAGCCTATGATATAAATTTTCTTTGGCAATGTCATTTTTGTGGCTGGCTTGTGTAGTAAATGAGCCCGCCTAGGTTGAGAACATAGCAGAGGGAGACTCTTCTCTTAATGTGATGAAAGCAAGACAAGAAACTCAAAAAATCTAACAAAAGGCAAGAATAGAGCAAGTTACACTATGTTGTGGACAGGGATTCTGAGCAAACAAAAGTAGTTTAATAACTTGACATCTCATACCATAACCTTATTCTTTCAATTTTTCAGGTTGTTCATCGTTAACTATGCTTGCAACAAGCCTCTAAGGAAAGAATCTCACCACCTTTTCTTGATCACCTAGGGAAGTGGAGAGTCTATTGAGGAATACATGAGAAGGTATAGAGAGAAAAAGCTAGAAATAACGGACTATCCTAACTCTATTATGATAGAAGCTTTCATACTAGGTCTATTAAGAAATTCTAATTAATTCATAGAATTAATGAAAATAGTTTCCCAGACAACAATAGAGGAAGCTTATGGAAAGGTGAGAAGGTTTGTTAATTTGGAAAGGGACTGGGCATTAGAGAAAAAGAATAAGGCCACTGTAAAATCTGCACTTGAGAAGTAAAAGAGGATAGTAGACTCGGATAGATCAAACCAAGACAAAATGATTAACATAAATAAACGTTTTGCTCCAAATCACAAGGTGAATGGTTAATGGCCTAGAAATAGGGGGCCTTGGGATAGGTCACTATCCGCTTTTAGAGGTATGCCTTTGAGAGTGAGTCTAGCTCAAGCTATGTTGAGGATGAAGAATGAGAAAAATGTCAGGTGACTACCAAAAATGAGGACGCTTCTTAGGGACACGTCTAAGTGGTGTGCCTTTCACAAAGTTATAGGCCATGAGATGCAAGGTTGCAGACATCTGAAGAAAAAAATAGAAGATTTGTTGTCCAAAGGGGTATTAGGGTGACCTTGTGGGAAAAAAATGGTGAATAAGCTGATTAATAGCCCGAATGTGAAACTTTGAAGCTACCTGCTCCACTAGGTAGCAGGATAGAGCCACACAATAAGGCTAATGTAAGAACCATCTACACTATACATGGAGGACATAGGCTCAATGGGATCTCTAGCAATGTGCGTAAAAGATACGCTAGAGACTTGCACGATTTACAGTATGTTTATAATTTTGATAAAGGGATGTCCTCTATTATAGTCACCTTATTCGAGAAGGATAAGAACGCTTTTCCCCATGATAACCCTTTGGTAATCCCCCTACAAATAGAATCATCCAATTTCTTCCAAAGCATGATTAACATATGGAGCTCTATCAACCTTCTTTTTCTACTGATAATGAAAGCTCTAGGTATAAAGGAATGCGACATTGTGATGAGAGATCTACCCCCAGTGGGATTCAACAGTAACACTACTTATGAAGTGGGAACTGTGATGTTACTAGCCATGGCGATGAGATATATAGTCATGACCAACTTAGCTAACGTCATCTTCACCTACTACGCGTTTCCTCCATTTTTAATCATTTTTTCACCCACTTTTTATTCCTTTCCTCACCTATAAATATCCTCATTCTCTTCATAACTAAACACACCTCAAAACACATCTTCTCTTCTCTTTCTTTCTCTAATTTCTTAGTTTTTTTTAGTTTTTTTAGTTTTTTTTAGTTTTTAGTTTTTCTTAGTTAGTTTTTCTTAGTTTTAGAGTTCTTCTCTTTTTGAGAAGAACTAGTTATGTTTTTGTAATTTATTTGTTTTTCGATTCAAGAAATAAGAGTGCAAATTACGTTTGTATGTTTTCCAGCAACGGGAATAGCAACAAAGTACTGTAAGGATTTTATTTTCTTTACAGTTATTTTTTATGTTTTATTCTTACATGTTATATTTAATTTGTCTGTGATTAAATTTAACTTTGGTGGCTCTTTGTACACATGATATAATAATAACGTTGTTATACTTGCGAAATATTAAATAGGTAAAAATCTTTAAAATGAATTGATTTTATTTTTATTCAAGATTTTATATTAAGAATGTTAGAGATAAATATATTATTTTTCATTACAAACTTCAATCTGAAAATTAGATTTTAAGGTTTAGTTATCCGGTCTGATTTAGAGTAGTGTTGTTTTATTTGTTGGTACAATCGCCCGGTAGTTAGAGTGAAGCTCTATTTCAAAAGTTTTTATAAGAATTATTATCTGAAAATGTATTAACAGCACGTTTTCAGTAATGGTTTTAAAACTTGAAAGTTAGTACTCAGATAATTAAATTCTTAGGTTTAATTTGGACACCTTGAATAAAGTTTAAACTGTCTAACCCCACCAAAGGTGGCATTTAAATTGTTCATTTTCAATCTCTTAGAAAAAGGAATTAATTTAATTAACCAAATTAGTTATCAATCCCACCAATAGGCGTTAATTGGTTTATTTAGTTAACAAAGAATATCTAACCCCACCAAAGGTGATATTCATATAAAAAAAAGAGAATCAATAAATATTAATTTATATCTTTAATAACCTAAATAATATGAGCAACCATAATTAACTTAGTTATTATATCCATAAATACTCCACTATTATAAATGATAAAATTTGCATAAATGTTTATTGAATCTCTATCTATGTTTATTTTTATGTTAGTAGATTAAAAACACAAAACCTCAAAATATCGTGACAGGATGTTTAGGATTTAATTTTATTTTTAAAAGTTTGAATAATAAATTAAAAACCACATACATTCCTTCCTTAGATCGACTTTGGGAGTATACTTATCATTTTCTACGAAATGATTCGTGCACTTGCGATAGTTTTATAAATATAAAACCAAAGTATTGGCAGGATCGGCGATACCGGTTCTGCTCATCAAGTTTTTGAAATAAAAAAATATTATTATTTTTTTTGTTTTTTTAATTGTTAAATATTTTTTAAGCATGGTTAGTGATGCATCAATTTTGTTATAAAATCTCACACACAAATAATTTATAATAACTAACAAATATACTCCCTAGGTTGGTCTTATTAGAAATTGTAGTGGTTTAAGATAATTTTTTACTTTTCTTAAAAACTTAAATTAACTATAAATGGAAATAAAACCTAAACATTCATCACAATGATTGGATTTTAAAAATCCTAAACTAATAAAAAATAATTAAATAACTAAATATAGACTCTACTAAAAAAAATCCAGGCAGATTATAATTAGAAATCAATCGAAAATTTATGAAAAGTAACTAGTTAAACATATTTGCTTAGAAATATTTAGGTTAATTAAAATTTAAACTCAAATTATTGATTTTTCCTTTTAAATATGAAAAGTCCATCGATTGAAATAATTTTCTTTGTTAATCAAATCACCAAACCAATTAATGGCCTATAATTGGGATGTTTAACTGCTTGATTCAATTATGCCTAAGGAAATAGCAAACTATTTAACTCAATGCTTTCGGTCAAGTTACCTATTTAAAATCTTATTCAAGTTGTTCAAATTAGATCTAGATAATATGCCTAAAACATAATTCTCAAATTTTCATCTATTATGAAAAATAAATAGCTAATAAATTATTCAATAAATAAATCTTTTAAAAACCTTGAATCATGAAATAATATTTATTTAATTTGATGTAAACAAATGTTCACCTAAATAACCTAAGCAATCATGGCAACTAAATTTTCATAGTTAAATTTAGCCAAACATGCTTAAATTATAATCCATGATCGATGGTTTAAAATTAGTATTCATTCAAGAAAATAAGAATACGACTAATCTAAAAATAAAAAGATCCTAATTAGATCTAAATACCAATGATGAATGGATGATGTTTTCTACTCCAAAATTGTGATCTTGATCTTCAAAGTGTTCTTTTGAATCTTTATAAATCTTCTCTTATTTTCTTGGATATAAAAAAAATGCTAAAGGGAATGTCTCTATTCTATTATGAGTCTAATCTATATTATACCTATGAAAATAAACCTAACAACTATTGATGAAAAATATTTTGTAAGGCTCTTTTAACCTAATGAATATAATATGCTATTTATAAGAAAATCAATTGAATAAAGGTCAAAATCATATAAAGAGTAGGTGTGCCAGAGCATGCCCTTTTTCACGCCGTGGCATAAAGCTGAGCATCAATTGTACAAGATAACGAAGAGGACGAAACCACAACATACTAATTCTTCACCGCATTAGGAAAAGTTCAATATGACCATTATATTTTCTTGAGAGGTGTCCACCATGGCACACAACTTCTTCGCCATGACACACAATGCTTGTCTTGAATTCTTTTGTGCCCCTTACATATTAGTTGTTTCTTGATGTAATGCATGCATTAGTCTTTTTAGCTCTTAGGGTTCTACTTGATTGCTTCAAGTGTTGTGTCTTTGTACATTGATCTATTCATCTCTTTTGAAGCTAAAAACACCTGAAATACATCAAGACATACTCGTAATTTAGAACATATAGATTTTCATAAATAATCAAATAAACATATTATAATCAAATCTATTCATTAAAATCACGAAATTTGATTGATTTTTGAGCATTTATCACAACCTTCAACCAACTTCTTGCTTGTCTCTAGCAAGTAAAGCGATCTAAAAACCTAGAAAAAAACTAAACTATACTAACCTAAATCATTTCCTTAGATTACCACGGTTGCATTTAGTGTATATAACAAGCTTTTAAATGCCTAGATGGTCCTAGTGCACGAATTAAAGTCTTGTGATGATACCTACAAACATCCTAAAATTAAAAAATTAAAACTAAAAGAAAAGGGGAAAAGAAGGAGAAGAAGAAAAAATATAACCTAAAATCATTAAAAAACCCATGCTTTATTTTCTTTCAATACATAATTAAAATCTCAATCACAAATTAATTGAACATCTCAAAGGATCAAAGTTCATCATTTAAATTAGTTGCATATCAAAAACTCATGTCCCATTACTAGAACATATTATCATCGACTCACTCAATCCTAGCGTTAAGAATCTAAATTAGCTTTGACTCTATTCCTCACAAGATATACTCCCAATTTCACATTAATCCTAAGGGTTCAAACATTCAACACATTATATGCCAAAAAAGGTATGTAAAGAATAAAACAAAAAGGTTTGCATATGTTCATAAACAAGAAAGGCTCAAATGTATGTAACATGAATCTCATGAAAAGAATCAAATACCAAGATTAGGAATATATCATATTACCAATATCATACATCAATCAAAATTATTAAGAAAAAATATCTAGTATGTGACTCATGATGAATGAAAATTCTTTTGACTTTAGGGGAATATTCCTACTATTTGGTAAAAGCCATATCACTAGTTTCAAGAGTTTAAGGTTAGAGTGATGACTCTATAAAAGTAGAGTCATCAATGCATTTATTTATTTAATATTTTTTTGTTTTATTCAATAAGTATCATTTTGGGGATAAAAATTTTAAATATGATTTTTCTAGTAAAAAAGGGTGAAAATATATATTTTAAAATTATTTGGGATTTTTCTAAAATTTTATGAATTTCTTATGAATTTCTAACACAGAAGTACTTACTGCCACGCAAGTAGAGGAATTGAACATGTAAGCCATATAGATGCCACCCAAGCATAGAGACAAAATCAAGAATCATCGCATGTACCGTGTAATGCAACACCATACCACGTGTCGACACAGCATTCATTGCTTGGTCAATATGCTCACCACACGTCATCACCTAATTCATTCATTTCCATATGTGCACCATTCCATCCATAACCTCAAATTATGTCGTACCATGTGGCACTAACTCAGCATGCATTGACCATACTAGTCCTCCCATGCTACGTATCACCTACTGATTGGTTTTGCCTTTTCTTCATGCCATGTGACACATTTCTATTGGCTGCATTATTAATTTTTCCTTTTTTCATTCTCGCCCTTGATTCGAAGTTGATTTGATGGTCTAGATTCCACCTAAGCCTAATTTAACTTTAATTTCCCCATAAACTCTAATGAGTCAAAATTAACATAATTTTTATCAATTTTATAGTGAAATTTTGGTGGAGATTCAAGAGGAGATTCGTATCCAATTTTAACATATGATAATATAATATTTTATTGCAATTATGATTTTAATTTGATTATATTATTTAATTTGATTTTTATGCTATTAATTATTTGGCCAACAATTGATCTATAAAGGCAATTAAATAACTTTGAGAAAATTATTTAATTGTTTGTCTTGATTAAATAATATACATAGTTTCTTGACAGAGATGTATAAATTTTATGTATTTGAACCATAAAGGATGAACTTAATAAGTAGTATGTAATTTAATTGACATGAGAGTGTGATTAGGTTAATTACTATATGGTGTGTAGTTTACTTAAAAGAGGAATACATGTTACGTTAGATTCAATTGATCTTGTAATTAATTGATAATTATATTAGGAGATTTTAGTGATTCACATGTTTAAAAAATTGGGGGATTAAGTAATCCTAAATATTTTCTTATATATCTTTTTACTTTTCAAAGTAATTAATTAATACTATTTATTTTTAGTTCTTTTAATTTTGATTTCTTAAAATATAAAAACACAAAAAATTATTATTTTTAAATTAATTTCTAATAATATAATTTCCATAGGAATGATCTTTTCTTATTAATATATTACTTGTTATGATACGTATATTTGCGTATTAATTGAATATAATTCGTGTGTCGATTAAGTTTTTTATGCCATTATGGGAGATTATAAACATTACAAATTAATTATTTTATTTTAGTTATTTTTCTTTATTTAGTTATCTTGTTAGTTAGTTAGTTATTTTTATTTACTATTTTAGTTAATTTATTTATTTAGTTATTTATTTTTAATTTAGACATCTCTTTTAATGATATTAGAAACACTTTTGAGTCTATGGCATGAGCAGAGTTCATGAGGGAGAAATATTGCTTTTAGATCCCAAAATTGAGCTTACTTTAAGATCAATAAGAAAACAACAAGTTGTCATCCAAGTGAAAAAATGGCTAATCCAATAGAAATAAAACAATAATGAGCTAACTTTTATCAACAAGATTCTTTTAATGGATGATAGGGATAGAGCTATAAATGAATATGCAATACTTACGTTGGAAGGGCTCAATCCAAGTATTACAAGGCCAAACATTCAAGCTAATCAGTTTGAACTAAAGCCAATGATGTTTTAACTGCTACAAACAGTTGGACAATTTAGTGGATTACGAACAGAGGATTCTCATCTATATCTTAGATTTTTTATTGAAGTTGGAGATTCATTTGAATTTAGTGTGTGACCGAAGAGGCATTTAAGCTTAGATTATTCCTTTACTCTTTGCAAGACTGTGCTCGAGTTTGGAAAAACTTGGAATGATTTGGCAGAGAAATTCTTGATGAAATATTTCCCACTAATAAAGAATGCCAAACCTAAAAATGACATCCCTCCTACTAATAATATAAAGGGGAATCTTTATATGAAGCATAGGAAAGATTCAAAATATTGCTAAGAAAGTGTCCTCACCATGGTATCCCTCATTGGATCCAAATGGAGACTTTCTACTATGGTCTCAATGCACAAACAAGAACTATTGTTAATGCATCTGCTAATAGAGCTTTGCTAGCCAAATCATAAAATCAAGCTTATGATTTACTTGAGAAAATGGATAGCAATAATTATCAATAGCTAATAGATAGAGTAATAGCCATAAAAAGAGTAGTCGGAGTGCATGAGGTGAATGATATCTTGACACTTACAGCTCAAGTGTCATCTTCAGAGAATCTTTTGAAGGCTCAAAACTTATTAATGAGTATAAACCAGGTCCAAGATTCATGAGTGTCTTGTGTGTTTTATGGGGGAGCACATTTGTTTGATAATTGTCCAAATAATCTTGAATTAATATTCTTTGTTAGTAATGTAAACCAAAACAATAATGCAAACACAAACACATATAACCCAGGATGGAGACAACATCCAAATTTCTCTTGGAGTAATAACAACAATCAATGTGATAATCAATTCAACCATGAATCAATTCCACCACTTGGTTTTAAACAACCACAACAATCACAAGACCAAGAGATGAAGCCACCTATTGAGGATAATACAAATTCTTTAATGGGGATGATGAAAGAATTCATCCAGTTAGTTAATATAAAAGTGTCCACTTAAGAGGCTTCAATTCAAAATTTTGAGACACAAATGGAGAAACTTTCCCAGGTCATAAGTGATGAGTGCTCAAAAAGCCCTAAAATTACCATGATTTTATGCACATTAATTCATTAAAAATATATATATTTATATAAATTTGTCTTTTCGGAATCACGGGTATTTTTATTGTTTTTCAGGTATTTTCGCTTAAAAACGTAACTTAAAGACTCAAAGAAGAATATTGGAGGCAATACATCACAAATATATTCAAAAATAAATGAAGAAAAGTCAATAAATATGAAAAAATTGGACAAAATGGGTTAAAAATGTCAAAAAAGAAGAAATCATGCACGCAGCCGCCCATCCTGCGTGCGCCCGCGCCCAATCCCGCACGTGCCCTTGCTACTTGTCACGCGCCCCTGGTGTTGTCTGCGTGTGCCGCTGGCCATCTGTGCCCCAATCCGTGCGTGCCACCTACCCACTGACGTCAACTAACGTCATCTTCACCTACTACGCATTTCCTCCATTTTTTATCATTTTTTCAGCCACTTTTTATTCCTTTCCTCACCTATAAATACCCACATTCTCTTCACTTCATACCACACCTCAAAACACATCTTCTCTTCTCTTTCTTTCTCTCATTTCTTAGTTTTTTTAGTTTTTCTTAGTTTTTAGCTTTTCTTAGTTAGTTTTTCTTAGTTTTTAGCTTTTCTTAGTTAGTTTTTCTTAGTTTTAGAGTTCTTCTCTTTTTGAGAAGAACTAGTTATGTTTTTGTAATTTATTTGCTTTTTTTGATTCAATAAATGGGAGTGCAAATTCCGTTTGGAGGTTTTCCAGCAACGGGAATAGCATCGAAGTACTGTAATGATTTTATTTTCTTTGCAGTTATTTTTTATGCTTTATTTTTACATGTTATATTTAATTTATCTGTGATTAAATTTAACTATGCTGGCTATTTGTAAACATGATATAATAATAATGTTGTTATGCTTGCGAAATATTAAATAGATAAAAATCTCTAAAATGAATTGATATTATTTTTATTCAAGATTTTATATTAAGAATGTTAGAGAGAAATATATTATTTTTCATTACAAACTTAAATCTGAAAATAAAATTTTAAGGTTTAGTTATCCGGTCTAATTTAGAGTAGTGCTCTTTTATTTGTTGGTACAATCGCCCGGTAGTTAGAGTGAAGCTCTATTTCAAAAACATTTATAAGAATTATTATTTGAAAATGTATTGACAACATGTTTTCAGTAGTGGTTTTAAAACTTGAAAGTTAGTACTCAAATAATTAAATTCTTAGGTTTAATTTGTACACCTTGAATAAAGTTTAAACTGCCTAATCCACCCAAATGTGGCATTTAAATGGTTCATTTTCAATCTCTTAGAAAAAGTAATTAATTTAATTAACCAAATTAGTTATCAACCCCACCCATAGTTGTTAATTGATTTGTTTAGTTAACAAAGAATATCTAACCACACGAAAGGTGGTATTCATATAAAAAAGGGAGAATCAATAAATATCAATTCATATCTTTAATAACCTAAATAATATGAGCAAACATAATTAACTTACTTATTATATCCATAAATATTTCACCATTATAAATGATAAAATTTGCATAAATGTTTATTGAATTTATGTTTAATTTTATGTTAGTAGATTAAGAAACACAAAACCCAAAATATCGTGACAGGATGTTTAGGATTTAATTTCGTTTTTAAAAGTTTGAATAATAAATTAAAAACCACATATATTCTTTCCTTAGATCGACCTTGGGAGTATACTTATCATTTTCTACGAAATAATTTGTGCACTTGCAAGAGTTTTATAAATATAAAACCAAAGTATTGATAGAATCGACGATGCGGATTTTCGCTCATCGAGTTTTTGGCACCGTCGTCGGGGAAAGAATAGCATTTTTAAATTATTTATCCAAATTTTAAAAACATTTTGTATTATAAATAATTGTTATTTTTTTATTTTGATTAAAAAAATAGCTAATGATAAAAAGAAATAAAAAATAAACAATATAATCAAATTTCAAATTTCATAAGAAATAAAAATAAAAATAAAATATTTTTTTAAAAAATAAAAATAATAATAATAATTACTTCGTGAATAGTAAAAATTTTTTTTGAAATTTGAAATTTGAAAGAAAAAAATTAAGTTAATAAATAAATAAATAAAAATTATAGCGTTAATAGTAAAATAAACTTACCGTTCATGAATAAAAAAATTTATGTTAAAAAAAATAAATAAAAATTATAGCATTAACAGTAAATTAAACTTACCGTTCATGAATAATAATACAAAAAAGTTAAAATATCAAAAAATTTAAGATAAATAAATAAAAATGATAGTGTGAATAGTAAAATAAACTTAGCGTTCATGAATAGTAAAAAAAATTCTAAAATTTTAAGTTAAATAAATAAAAATTATAGCGTTAATAGTAAAATAAACTTGCCGTTCATGAACAGCAAAAATAATAAAAATAAAAATAAAAAATTAATTTTTAATTTTCATTTAATTTTAAGTTTTTAATTTATTTATTTTTATTTATTTTAAATCTTAATTTAAAAAAAATATGAATAAAAAAATCCAATTTTTATTTATTTATTTTCTTTTCTTTTACCTTTTACCTTTTTCAATTTTATTTTATTTTATTTTGATTAATTTTTTTAATTTATCATATATTTTTTTTAAACTTTGTTTTATCTTAATTTTCTTTTAACTTAATTAACTTATATTTTTACTTAAATTAACTTAACTTTTTAATTAACTTAACTTAATTAACTTAATTAACTTAGATTTTTTACTTAACTTAACTTAATCAATTAGATTTTTATTTCACTTAACTTAATTAACTTAGATTTTTACTTAACTTAACTTAATTAACTTAGATTTTTACTTCACTTAACTTAATTAACTTAGATTTTTATTTAACTAAACTTAATTAACTTAGATTTTTACTTAACTTAACTTAATTAACTTAGATTTTTACTTAACTTAACTTAATTAACTTAGATTTTTTACTTAACTTAACTTAATTAACTTAGATTTTTACTTAACTTAACTTAATAACATGAAAAATAATGATCTAAGGGAGTTATGTCTAGGAGATTAGTTCTTAGAAACCTTTGTGCCACTAGTCTTTCCTGGAACGTTGCTCTGTCTAGGAGGATGGTTTTTAAGGAGCCTTTGCCTCAACATTCATTTCTGGGAGGACTCTGGGTTAATACTGATTATGTTATTTTAACTTAGATATTATACTTAAAAAAACAAAAAAAATAATAATTCTGAAACTATCTCCAAAATTTTTAAGTTTTCATTATTATCTAAGGAGTTAGTTGCTTTGTTTGATCTAGGTACAATTGTGTTTGGATGCCTTAATTATTTGATTTTCACCAAGATGTGGGTTATCTAAAACCCTCAAGCATGCCCTTAGTTTTAAGTACAGAAAAATTTGAAAATCAATAGGATATGACTGAAAAAGTATAGGTAGACAAATCTTGTCGTACCTGTAGGTTAGATTGACTCAATGATGTGGGGACATTGAGTTTACTTAAAATTAAATCCACAAGTTACGTCTTGCTAAGACATTAAACTAAGCGCTGGATGGGAGGCAACATATCATTTTAGGTAATTTTCTTTAATTTGTTTTATTTACTTAATTTTATTGTTTATTTTAGTTTAATTACATGTGAATAATTTTTAAATGGTTAAAACTAAAAATATTTGTTGAGATGTTAGAAGTTCACAGCAATCTATTTGTATACACTTTAAGGTTGAGTTATCCGGTCTAATTTAGAGTAGTGCTCTTTTATTTGTTGGTACAATCACCCGGTAGTTAGAGTGAAGCTCTATTTCAAAAGTTTTTATAAGAATTATTATCTGAAAATGTATTGACAACATGTTTTCGGTAGTGGTTTTAAAACTTGAAAGTTAGTACTCGGATAACTAAATTCTTAGGTTTAATTTGGACACCTTGAATAAAGTTTAAACTGTCTAACCCCATCAAAGGTGGCATTTAAATGATTCATTTTCAATCTCTTGGAAAAAGGAATTAATTTAATTAACCAAATTGGTTATCAACCCCACCCATAAGTGTTAATTGATTTGTTTAGTTAACAAAGAATATCTAACCCCACCAAAAGTGGTATTCATATAAAAAAGAGAGAATCAATAAATATCAATTTATATCTTTAATAACCTAGATAATATGAGTAAGAATAATTAACTTAGTTATTATATCCATAAATAATCCACTATTATAAATGATAAAATTTACATCAATGTTTATTGAATCTATATCTATGTTTATTTTTATGTCCGTAGATTAAAAACACAAAACCCCAAAATATCGTGACAGGATGTTTAGGATTTAATTTCGTTTTTAAAAGTTTGAATAATAAATTAAAAACCACATATATTCCTTCCTTAGATCGACCTTGGGAGTATACTTATCATTTTCTACGAAATGATTCGTGCACTTGCGAGAGTTTTATAAATATAAAACCAAAGTATTGGCAGAATCGACGATGCCGGTTTTCGCTCATCGTCCTCTATCCTGGAAAACCACCAACAACATTAGCATGTTCCTCTTGAAGGGTAAGGCACATATCAATAAGGTGCCACACTGTAGAGCATATGTCATAAGTCTTAAACTATCCTATAGCCAACTGTTGCACCAAAGTAGTAAGATTATTTATTTGTTGCTCAAGGTATGAGTTAGTGCTTACCTTATTTACCTTGCCTTGTAGATTAGATCATATTCCAAATTATATAGAATTTTCAGCCATGGTTTCAATCAAAAATCGTGCTTCAATTGGTGCTTTTTTGATCAATGCCCCACTATTTGCAACATCAATCATATTTCTCTCTATGGGTGCTAACCCTTCGTAGAAATATTGAAGTAGAAGTTGATCACTTATTTGGTGTTGTGAATAGCTAGCATATAACCTTTTGAACCTTTATTAATATGTATAGAGTGTTTCCCCATTGGATTGTATAATTTGACAAAAAAAATTTCTTATTGTTATGGCTCTAGAAGTTGGGAAATATCTCTATAGAAACTGACTTTTCATCTTATTCTAGGTGGTAATAGATCTGAAGGGTAGATAATAAAGCTATTCCTTAGCACTATCCTCCAAAGAAAACAGAGAAGATCTAAATTTTACTTGTTCTTCTGTGATCCCTACTAATTTCATGTTGGAGCAAACTATATGGATTTCCTTCAAGTTTTTGTTCGGGTCCACTCCAACTAAACTCTTGAAAATAGGAAACAAATGGATCAGTCCTGACTCAAGTCAAAACCTACTACCACACTAGGGTATACCATGTATAGCGATTGCTACACCAAGTCAGGTGCATCTAACTCCACCAATTTCTTTTCAACCACGTCCATGTCATTCTGATTAGTTTCTACGTCACGTAAAAAAAAGATTTAGCTGTATTTGTTTGCAGTGGGTCTAGTAATCCTTTTGATCTCAAGTTGTAGGAATGTGTATTTATGCATTTTGATAAGTGCTTGAAAAGCACTAATATTACATAATTTTATTGTGCTTAAATGTAATAAATAGATTTTATTATACCATGTTTTTATATCAATATTTATACAAATCTATATAATCGAAATTATGGTTATATTTTGTTGTATTTCAAGTGTCTTTACCTATAAAATGTATAACTTTTCCAATACATGAAGAACAACACTTGAAGCACTTAATTTGCACCCTAGGAGCTTAAAAGAATAAGGCATGTAAGCTTTACATGAAAAACCAACTAGTTTGTAAGGTGTACAAGGCAATTTTCAAGAAAGTGAAGCATGACGCAGCGAAGAAATGAGTGTACCATAATGCATACTATTCAGTTTGAAATTACAAAGGCACGTTGAGTTTTATGTGACATGGCATGGATTAATGTGGACCGCGATGCAACCTTCTTGGTTTGCAATTTCTTGAAACCCTTTGTACCCACACTCTACCTAATAATTAGTTTTTAGGTTTCTCATCCAGCTTCCAAATTATAAAATAGGAAACCTTTGTATATATTTTTGCTCTTTCTATAATTTGATTGCTTTTATGATTGAATTAACTATTGTTAATTTAACTATGATTGGTTAAATCGGCATATGTGATTTTAGTCTCTACTTCCAATGATTGGAAGAATGGTTTTATGATTTAAATAAATAAAAGTTTTAGATTTATTTTTTATTCATAATCTTCATATCTTTAATCATAAACTCATGATGAGCCAAGTCTTGATTTATGATTAAAGCAAGTCTTCATTTGTGCTTAAAGAAAATATATTAGAATTAAGCATTAGACACTTATGTTCTTAGTTATGCAAAAAGAATAATAGTCTATTCTAATTTCATTGATTTGTATTAAATTAGAAGGTTGAAAAATAATTTTAATTATAAATTAATGATGGACCAAATCTTGATTTATAATTAAATAATATATCTACCTTAATTTTATCAATTTTCATTTCGAATCGAACTAAAAAAAGTTATTAGTTAATTGAGGACTTTGGTTCCTATATATATATATTTCTTTAGTTTTTTAATTAATAAATTTCAACCCCGATCAAGATAGAATTGATTAATTGAATATCATTGAGAACTCACAATAATTATAAAGTTTTATTTAAAAAGAAAATAAATCAGTGAATCTAACTTATATTTAAATCTTTTAATTCGTTTTATCCATGAAAGATAATGCTTGCATTTATCGCTTTCATTTATCTGCTTTAATTTACTTACTTTCTTAAGATATAATTTAATTTAGAATTTAGAATTATTTTTTATCAAACTGACAAATTATTAGAGTGTTTAAGACTTATTTTTCTTAACTAAATTAAAAATAATAATTTAACTTTTTAAAAACACCGCAATACCTTGAGAAGCGATCTTAAGAGTATACTTATTGCTTATTATAAGTGATTTATGTACTTGCGAGCTTTTTTTAAATACAAAATTTAACTATCAATTTTTTATGCATCACATTCGATATATTCCTGAAAATTAGAATTTAGAAAAGTTAGTAAAGTAAAACGAAAAATTTAAAAGAAAAAAAACTATGACTTATAATTAGTAACCAAATTGTAAAGTCATCTTTGACAATGGCAACAAAAACATGACACAATTTAAAACACACAAATATACTTGATCAATGCACAAGTGATAATTAGTTTAAGAACATAAGTAATCGTACTCACGAGGGTTGTTAACGATTTCTACTCCTAATTACTAGTTTGTTAGTAAATTAATTAAAACTAAAAAAGAGGATTTTTGATTGATTTTAAAGAAAATAACATAAAGCAAATAAATGTAAGTTAAATACGAATGCGAGATAAATGTGATCATGAGACTATCCTCATCACCTATAATTTGACTAACACTATTTAGTTTCGTAAATCCAAAATTATTATCATAATCTAAATTCATTCTTAAATTCTCAACTTTAACTTTAGAAATCTAGGTTCACTTAAGACTTTCCACATTTTTCTTACTGTATAATGATAACGATATAATCTATTAACTAATCTAAATTTTGAAAAACCTAAAGGTTCACTACTAGATTTAATTCATTCATTGCATAAAAATCTAAAAATGAGATAACTAAACTAGGTAATGTTAGAATGATCGTTTAACCTTTAGCAAAGGTATTCAATCCTACTTGTGATAGCAACCATAAAGTACCACTTTGAATAAGAGTATTACCAATTATATACTAATTAACATCCCAGATTAGATATAAACATATTCATGCAATAAACTAGTTGGTCATATATCTTCAACATGCATAGTTTTGATATTTAAACATAGAATTTAACACATCAGGAATCAAGAATTAAAACTAAAATTTATTATGATATTAAATGAATTTAAACCATAATCTAAGGTTTAGAATTGCCCATTTGACAAGTGTAACTAGACATAGAAATCATTAAAATCATAATAATGTTCATGAAAACAACAAAAGAAAGGGGAAGAAATTTTAGGACTGTTGTGCTTCAAACTTGTTCTTCATTTTTACCTCCTTTAATTGCCTTGAGTAGAAAAACTATTTATGATTAATCCTAATTAACCTATTTATACTACTAGATTTAAAGGGAAATAAGTGTGATTAAAATACTAGAAAACTAGACCTTAATATGTAATTTTTGACACATGGGCCACGGCACGCAAACATTCCATGCCGCGGTGTGCGACCAATTTACGAACCCATAATAGAACCCGAGAGGACTAGGTTGTAACACACAATAAATCATGCCACTACGACCTTTGTTGTTCCAAAATTCTTAAGAAAGTCAAGAGGAGTGTATCACGGCGCATATATTCTTTTGTCACGACATGCATTGTTTTTCCAAGATACATAGTGAAACTCAAGAATAGTGTGCTGCACATATTTCTTTGCTCTAGTGTGCTCGTAATTGTTCCATTGTTCAACTTTAACCTTTCTATTCTAAATACATATTTTTGCTTCTTTTTGTTCCTATTGTCAACTAACACCTATACAACACCAAATAACCACATAACACCTATACAACGCCAAATAACCACATAAATGCATACTAAACTATAAAATACAAATATGTGAGAATTAATATACAAAAGTATACATGTTTTAATTTAAAAGTAAATAAATATTAAAAAAACCTTGGGATCCGTATGTAGCCGTACCCTTATTTCAAAAATATATCTTTCTCACTAATATTCTACTCCTCCTCATTTATTAAATGTCCGACAATAATCAAATTTTGAAAAGTAACGTCATTTATCAATTTTCTTTTTTTGAAAATAATAAATTAATTTGGATCCAAATAACATACACAAATTATATATATTAATTGACCTCAAAATAATATTTTTATCAAATATACAAATCAAACAAGGCCAAATCACAAAAGTTTTGCTCAATTTTTGTTGCACAAATTTTCAATTAATTTTATAATTGTAAAAAGTTCTTGTTTGAGATATGTCAGAAAATTGTGGTCGAGTATAGAAGTAGCGTCAAGCCTACCATATCAAGTAACACAGAATCTTTACAGGAAGAATGCACAAAGATCATATCTTCCATTTCCTCATTCTCCTACGCCTCTGGCGTCTCAGGCGCGTTAGACAATTCTTGATGAGAAGGTTTATTACATACTTCATACCCTGTCTTCTTTCATATATATATTTAAATTTCAAATGCCTTCAAATTATAGCTCGGGATGTTGGAACTATTTGAGAAATGTTCATTCAAGTAAAATCCCTTATTGTCCTAAGAGTACACATATAATTGCTCTTAACTAGCTAATTATGTCAAATTTAATTCCCTAAATCAATTTGTAACTTTCAATGAAGAGTGTTCTTCTTGTATTATACAGATTTTGTACATGGACTTATTATCTTTATAAGTAAAGGTTTCGCTTTAAAAAAATAAAAAAAATAAAAACCTGAAATTTGATGTTATTTTCCGATTTAAATTCAGTAAAATAGTTTTCTCAATGACATTTTTCTACAACGTACTGTACGTGGTACTCCATAAATCATACCAATTAGATGTAAAAACATATATATATTCTCCTAGTAAAGTTCTAACTTACATATCCTATAAGCTAAAATTTGATGCTATTTTCCGATTTAGATTGAGTAAAATAGTTTTCTCAATGACATTTTTCTACAAGGTACTGTGCGTGGTACTCCATAAATCATACCAATAAGATGCAAAAAAATATATTTTCTTGTGATAAAGTTCCAACTTACATGTACTATCAGCTACATCCAACTCTACTTACATAAATAAATAAATAAATACATAAATACATACATACATACTTTGTTTGAACCCTTTTGTTTAAAAAATATACTTTTAAGTTCATTTGTTTATGAAAAAACCATACAATGATAAATTAATTTTCTATCAAATTTTTAATTAAATATAACAAAATAATATATCTGACACATGCATATTTTTATTTTCCAATAGACATTTAATAAAACAATTTTTAATTAAAAAATCATTCAAATTTTTTAACAAGATCAAATTTAAATTAATTTTCATTATACATTTGATATTTAACAATGCAAAATTTGCTTAAAATTTATTGAATTTTTTTTTTAATTTTGAAAGAAATTTTTTTCTTAAAAAATTAAAGTAATTTTTTAATTAAGTATCAACTTTTACGTATATATTCATCAAAAAATATAAACTCACATATAACACATGTTATTTTAAGATATTTAACGAAAATAATATAAAAAATTAATTTGTCTTTATCTGATATATTTTTCATACATAAAAGAACTTCAATGAAACATTTTTCATAAATAAAATGATCTAAAATACTTATTTTAAATAAATGGACTTAACAACACATTTAACCTAAACAAAATGACCATTAAGACACTTCACTTCACCTTTATGTATTGGTATATATTATCGTAGTTGTCAAAATAAATATTTATTTATTTTAAATTATTTTAGTGAGTAAAATTTATTCAAGAAAATCCAATTGTTCAAATGAGTCTGATGTACCTTATTCTTGTAAATTTTCTCTGTATATAAAGTGAAACTCCATACTAGGTGATAATTTCACACATCACAGATATGATATGGCATGAAAATACAATTTAATTCGTTCAATGCCCATGTCTTCTTAGAATTTGGTTTGAATTCCCTCCCAGTAATTTAAATTTAATTCGTTTAATGCCTACGCCTTCTTAGAAGTTGGTTTGAATTCCCTTCCGGTAATATGAAATAATGTTAGTATAAATTGCATATCCTAAAATAAATTATATCAATTTAACAAAAAAATATTTAATTAATATTTAATATGATAATTCAATACAAAAATGACAAGGAAATATTTTTTGTTTAAATAATTTTATTTTAGTTGAGACATATCGCACTTGGTTATAACCAATATATTTAATTAATATATACATTATTTACTCTAAAAGTAGAGAAATTATTACTTCATCCTGACCAAGCTGATTTGGTTATCTAAATCGACATAGACTTTACATATTTTCTCTATACTCGTAAGTCATCAAATTTTAGTGGCACTTGTTGCCTAAAGTGTAATGTCTTAAAGGAAGTCCTTAATATTTTTGGTTAATAATAATGGTCTCAGCAGGTCACACTATTTGTAATGCATTCAGCTGGTTGCTTCTATTATTGGCTAGTAACACAACACAAACAACTAAAGAAACTTGGATAGGGCATAAGTCGGAGGATTTGGAGCAAAGTATTGGTTGGGCTATGCTTATTTTTTGTATTGATCTATTGTCACCCTCTCTACTGTTGGTTATGGTGATTTATATCCAATCAATAAAGCTGAAAAGATCTTTAATATGTTACATGCTATTCAACATTGGCCTTACTGCTTATTTGATAGGAAACATGAGCAATTTAGTCGTCCACAGCGCTGATCGAAATTTCTTCATGGTAATTTCTGCCATATTCACTTTATTGGGAATAACTTGTTTTAGAAAAACAAATTATGACATGTAGTATTGCTTAAAATTTACAGCGAAGTTATAACCCCTTTTGTTCCCTCATCTTGAATTTGGTAAAGGTGCCATAAATGAAATACTGGGGTATGCAAGCAAGAACAGGCTACCAGAAGGTCTGAAAGAGCAAATGTGATACACTTGGAACTCAAGTTCAAAACAGCAGAAATAAAGCAAGAACAAGTACTGGAAATGCTACCTAAAGTGATAAGGTCCAGAATTTGTGTAACAGTTAGAAAGACCTATCTGTTTAAAGGAGTCTCCGAAGACCTTATTGTTCAATTGGTAAAATCATTAACTGTCTATCATTAAACCTGATTTCAATTTGTAATCTCAACTTGACAGAAAAAGACAATTTCCCTAGTTTGATAATTTCTTGGTTACTAGCTACCTAACCATTTTTGTTTTTATTTAAAGATTATCTTACCCAAGGACGAATTCTTGGATTTCAGAAAATTTACAGGGCTCACAGTTTATGTTTTCTTATAGGTGTCAGAAATGCAAGCAGAATATTTTCCACCAACGGTAGATATTATCGTGCCAAACAAAGTTCCAACTGATTTCTACATTTTGATATCGGGTTCTGTGGTATGGCATCATCTCTCTTAGTAACTTACTTAACACATGCAAATTTGATAAAATAGTGCAACCCTTATTTGAAACTGCAGGATTTGCTAGTATACAAGAATGGAAGGGAACTGAGCAGGTATATATGGAAAGCTTTATTTTGTACATCCATTGGACTTCTTTATCAGTGTAAGGTAGTGTATGTTCCCCTAACAGGTCTATTGACTCCAAGAATAAAGAAAAAATGTCAAACCTGGCGAAATGATGATGGGAAAATATAAAGTCCTAGATAGGAAAGAAGAAATATAGGAGGAAAATTCGTCCATTAAGAAAGACAGGCTCAAAAGATTAACACAATCCAACAGAAGGAACTGTCTGTTTGGAACCAAGTCACTTACCTCAACTCCAAGGGGTATTGACTAAGTGACCATACTACTTGTCTCGTGAAGGGCCCGAAAATCTGTTACAGACATGAGAATTATTCAGATTTAGCAATCTAGGTGAAAAAAAATACAGAGCAGCAACACATTTCTAAAACTTTAACCCCACATTAGTAACAAGGACAAGTACAACAATTCTGCTTCAGATAATTAAAAAAAGTACAACATGGTTCTACAAAATATATATATATTTTTTAAAGTAGAACCTCCCAAAACAAACAAAAAAGCATAGGTCAGGAGATTCATAAAAGCATCCAAACTAAGGAAATAATCTATGAAGCATAGAAGGGTTCTAACACTTGGGCAGGCCAACAATAAATGGAAAGATGTATACAATATTCACCAACTATTATCGCATTATTCTATTTTTTTTATGATGGCATGTTATCAATTTAACTGATTCATAAACATGTACATTCACTAAACTATTATGGCAAGTAATCTAAACAGTGTGCCATCCATGTAATCTGACTGATACCATGTTTTTGTCAGCTTTTGAATAAATTAAGTTCTTCAGAGATGGCAGGCGATATTGGGGTACTATTTCAAATTCCACAATCTTTTACAGTAAAAACCAAAAGGCTGTCTCAGGTTATCCAAACAAGTCATCAGCATTTCAAGCACATAGTCGAACCACAGGTTGAACATGGAAAGATAATTGTCTCCAACTTCCTTGAGGTTTGTAAGAAATAAAACTCCAAGAAACTCACAGAATCAGTTTAGAAACAATTGCATATATTTGATGGTTTCATGATTGTATAAGTAGAGGAAACTTCTTAGTTTCTACAAGAAAAATAACACCTTAGATATCATGCATGAGTCATGGGGAGAAACAAATCTTGAGACATATCATATACATTGACGCATTCATTACAGCTATAAGTTTAGGTTCTATTTTTGTATCTTTCTTCAAGATTTTGCGTATATGATTTTCCCTATTGAACTAATTAGTTAATTGGTTGAAACTAACTCATTTGTAATTAACTGATTGTATATGCTTTACTACTAATTGTAACTAGCTTCCTCTACTCAGTTTCTATATCAAGCCGAGTATTGATCAAAAGTAATTAATGAGAAGTTTATACAGATTATAATTTACACTTCAAGTCTTCTCTATAATCTTTTCAATCTTTGTAAGGTATCAGGTAACAAACTCAAAGGTTTTTCTTGAGTTATCTTCTTTAACGGTGGATGTTGTATCAACACCTGCATCTCTAGAAAACTCTGGTGAGTCCCAATCCTTAGACTTTATTGCATCATCTGTTTTGTCTCTTCGGAATGGACCAGCTGTTTTAATTAAGCTTGATCACACGGATTATATCATATGGAGAGCATTCTCAGTTCTGACAAATATGGCCTAGAGTCAGGTCGTGATGCTACAGAAGCTATTCCTACTCAGTTTATCACTATCACGTGGAATCTACATGATTTTCTTCAGGGAGCTAATTCACAAAATAACTCTTCCTATTCTAACAAGAATACTAGTGGTAGTTTCAAAGGCAACTATAAGTCAAAGAAGTCTAGTGGTGATCGTCCTGAGCGTCAAATCTGTCACAAGCTTAGCTATACAACTGAAAAATGTTTTCAATTGAGGGACATTCTTTTATGACGTTCTAATGCTGTCTCTAGCATAGCCTTAACAGCTAATCTCACTGATAAACCAGGCTCTGATCACTATTGGCTACTTGACAGTGGAGCTACACATCATCTCACTGGTGAGAGTGACATTTTGTCTCATGCAGATGGTGGTGTGACTATAGGTAACGGTATTCAACTTCCTATCTCTCAAGTAGGTAGTATTATCTTAGATCTACATTCTCATCAGTTGCTTTTAAAGAAAATCTTGTATGCACCTAAAGCACCTTCCAATCTTCTCTCTGTGCATAAGTTTTGTGTTGATAATAAAGTTCTCGCTAAGTTCTTTCCTGATTGTTTCTATATTAAGGATCTGCAAAATGAGAAGATTATCTTACAAGGTAGGTGTGATGCTTGACTTTACAAAGTAAGGAGTAATTCTTCTTCCAGTTTCCTTCTTTTCCCTCTCAGGTAATATCTGTTCCTGCTCTGCAATGTTCACTAGTTGTTATAGTAGAACTATTGACTGGCAAACACGTTTGGGTCACCCTTTTTCATTCAATTCTTACTACTCAGTCAGAAACAATCTTTGATTCCACCTTATCACATAATATGAATAAATGTGACATATGCCCCTTGGCTATGGCTCATGCTCTTTCTTTTGTTGCCATTTCTCATAAGTCAATAAAATCTTTTGATTTGGTTTTTGTTGATTTGTGGACTTTTCCTTTGCTTGTCATTACTGGTCCTGTTGATTGTTGATGATCATAGCAAGTATATGTGGATCTATTTTATTTCTCTTAAAAACCAAGCAAAAGTTACCATGAATTTGTTTACGTCCGTGGTTGAGAGACAATTTAGTCGTAAGTTGAAGACTGTTCATTCAGATGGTCTAGATGAATTTATGTTTCTTAGTTCTGAATGAACAGAGTTGGGTGTTGAACATCGTATAACATGTCCACATACATATCAACAAAAAGGTTAAGTTGAGAGTAGGCTACATAAGGTGGTAGAAGGTGGTCTTACACTCTTGCTACAATCTACAATGCTAATAAAATACGGATCATATGCTTTTCATACCAGTGCTTATTTACCAAATTGACTTCCTACACCTGTTTTGCACGCCAGTTCCTCTTATAAGTTGCTATACAATAGAGTGCCACACTTTGCTTTTCTAAGGACCTTTGGATTTCTAGCTTTTCCATGCCTTAGAGCTTATAAAAAGCATAAATTGGAGTCTAGATCTACAACCTGCATTTTCTTAGGATATGCTACTCAACACAAGGGGGGTATGTGTGTCTTGACTTGTTGTGTGGAAAGATATCGACTAGTAAACATGTGTAGTTTCATGAAAACAAGTATCCTTTTATTGGAAAGAGTTCCCCTTCTCACTACTCAAAATCCAAGCATGTTTTGTTCAAACTACTTCCAGTTCCTAAAGTCTTAATCAGTCCTATGACCTTTAGACCCTACACAACAACTTTCTATGTTTTCTTCTCCAACAACATATCCTCAGTGTAACCTCTTACATATTCCTTAGTTGTTGCATCTGTTGAATATGTTACTCATTCCCCTTCACAGCTTACACTACCAATTTCTATTCACACTACCTCTGATGGTGATATTTCTCCACCACCTGTTTCCAATGATTCTACCTACTTCTAGTGTTCAACTCTCATCTTCTATGTCAGTTAACCTTCATCCCATGGTTACTAGATCCAACCTTGACATAGAAATTATTTTTTACAGCTCATAAAAAATCTCAACTACCTGATACATAACCCTTATCCTTTAAAGAAGCATATCAGTACAAGGAATGAAGAGATTCTATGAAGACTGAATATGATGCTTCACTCCAAAATGGCACTTAGGTACTTGTTCCTAAAACCAAAGATATGAAGATTATTAGTCATAGGTAAATCTACAAGACCAAAAGAAAGTCGTACAGACAGGTTGAGAGGTATAAATAAAGGGTGATAGCAAAGGGTTATCATCAAAAGGAGGGTGTGGACTTCTTTGAAACCTTCAGCTTTGTGGTAAAGCATTATCATAGTTAGACTGGTGCTAAGTTTAGCATTTTTCAAAGGAAGGGTCTTGAGACAATTGAATGTCAACAATGCTTCTTGAATGGTGATTTTGAAGAGATAGTGTACATGAAACAAGCACCTCGTGCTTGGTTTTAAAAGCTAAGTAGTTGTTTGCTTGGTTTGTGTTTTATCAACTCGAAATCAAATGCCTCTCTTTTCTTTCAAAGAATTGATTCATCATTCACTGTAATTTGATAAATGTAGATGATATTATCATCATTGATGATAACAATAAGCTGATTCAACATTATGTTGATTTACTCGATACTAATTTCCCTTTAAAAGATCTTTATAATCTGTCATTTTTTCTAGATGTGGAGGTGGTGAGGACCGATGAGTTTCTTCATCTCTCTCAAGGTAAATACATTAGAGACTTCCTTGATAAAAGTGGTCTCAATGATTCCAAGTCTCTTCCCACACCAATCACACCTAATAAACCTCTCTCAAAGTTTGATGGTAAGCTCTTGGATGATCCTACTCTATGCAAGTCTGTGGTTGGTGGTTTGCAGTACTACATTGTTACTTGACCAGATATTGGTTTTATTACCAACAAACTTTGCCAGCTTTTTCAAGCTCCTACAGAAGCACATTGGTTGGTTGCAAAACAAGTACTTAGGTACTTGAAAGGCATTATGGGCAATGGTTTACTTGTTCACAAATCTACTAATGTAACCCTTACAACATTTTCAAATGCTGAGTGGCTAGTTGCAATGATGATTGACGTAGCACTAGTATTTATTGTGTTTTCCATGGGAACAGTTTAATATCTTGGTCTTCACGTAAATAGAAATTTGTTTCGCGTTCTAGCACGAATAGTGAATATCGTACACTGGCTTTAGTTATAGTTGAAATTTTGTGGCTCAAATCAATTTTAGGTGAACTTGGTTTTAAGTGTGCTAAGTGTCACGTCCCACTCGAAATGCCCCTAAAAATTCAAATAAATGGTGTTTGCCTAAAGGATCTAGACTTTTTCTACATGAGAAGGTTCTAAAGTGGCCTAGAGATGTCTAGAATAAGCTAGAGTTGGATGGATTCAACTCAAGCTTTGAAGACCCTAGAATATTCTAGAGCACACTGGAGGGTGCTAGAATGGGCTGGAATATTCTAGAAGATGCCGGATGGTTCATGAAGGATGTAGAAGCCGTTGGAAGCTTACGGAACATCCCGGAACGTGCATGAAGGAACTAGACAAACATAGAAGACTCTAGAGTTGGCTAGAAGGTCCTAGACCCTTATGGCATATTGTACATAAAACAAGAACACTCTTGTATATTCTTGAACTAGAAGAATCTAGAAAGTGGTGGCATAGCCTTAAGCTTAGAGCCACACTATAAATAAACCCATTGGTCTTCATTTGTATTCATCTTGGGAAATTGTAAGATAAACTCTCTCTAAAGCAATACAAAGCATTCTTTACACTCTCTCTTTCTAGTCTCTTTGGAGTTTCATTCGGATTCAAAGGTAGGCTTGGTGCAACAGACGGTGCTAAGTGCCGCACGATCGCTACTTGAAAAATAAGGTCGTGACATAAGGCTCCTGTTGTTTATTGTGACAATTTGAGTACTCAACATTTAGCTAAGAATTCTGTGTTGCATGCTCGTACCAAGCAAAATTGATTTTCATTTTGTAAGAGAGCATGTCACTAAAGAAGAATTGGATGTTCGACATGTGGCTACTGTTTCTTCTACTCATTTTCTGCAACTAAGGAACAAAGTGCAAGTGTTTGCCAGACCTATGTTTGAGATTGGATAGTCGTCTGATATAGTTCACTGTTGGTATGCATGCTTACCAGTGATTTGATTAAGGGTGTGTATTGAACTAATTAGTTAATTGGTTGTAACTAACTTATTTGTAACTAACTGATTGTATATGCGTTACTACTCATAGTAACTAACTTCCTATACTCGATTTCTAAATAAAGCTGAGTAATGATCACAAATAATTAATAAGAAGTTCATACAGATTATAATTTACACTTCAATTCTTCTCTAATCTTTGTAATCCCCTATAACAGATTAAACTGAATCTGACTATTTCGCTCCAGCATATGAAGGACCAAAAGAGAAATATGCCGGCAGAAATATCTTATTTAACAGAATTAACAGAATGTATAGACGACATCACTGTAAAGGTTTGTAATTCATAATTTATTTAGTTTCTTGTTATTCCCCCTCTCTAGTAAAAAAAAAATACCACCGGAACATTTATAAGTTTCATTGTATGACTACCATAGTGGAAAATACTTTTTGTTCAATTCAGACTAGAGTATAAAAAAGATTATAATCATGAAAGAAAAAAATTGTTTTCCACAAGAACAATATAAAGTATAAACTACTGTATGAGTACACGTGCAATATATCAGACATTAATGTAAGAGTCAATACTGGATTCTTTGCCAATATATCCACATTCTTATAGTTGGTTACGACTTATACGCTCACAGTCAAATGAGCAACTTGTTGAATACTAATAGATTCCAACAAAACAAGCATGGTTCACTTTCAAACAGGACAGAGAAAACCAGGAACTTGACATCATAATTACCAACTCTAGAAAACGACAAAGTATTTTCAAATTTAAATCTACTAGTATCAATTTCTTAAATATTCATATTCAAGCCACTAGTGATCATCACAAGTCCTTTTGCAGCAACGAGAAAGAATTGAGGACCAACACAATAAAAAAGCAGAGTCATGAACATGGGCCTGCAAGTACAACAGGTAAACTCAAGCCTGATTTGAGTCACAACTATTACATCTATTGCACTGTTATTACTAGGCTCTGGGAGCAAACTTAAGAAATTATTATTCCAGGCTAAGGGCAATAGTTTGAGTAACAAGATATGTACACAGGCATGTTGATTTTCTTTATTATAGAATGCCTACGTATTCAATTGTGTCCCATATATGATCTAAGCATTTACGCGAATATTAGCTTAAGATTCTAATTCTAGATAAAATTAGAATTATTAGAATTCTAGAAGAGTTAGGATTTTATCTTTTAGCGTTTTATTATTATCGCACTTCTTATTAGATTAGGATAAGATTTATTAAAGTTCAACTCCTTATAAAATTAAAATAGTCATTTATTTTACCTATAAATATATTCATTTATATTATAATTGTAGACTTTTATTGATATTGATTATAATTATTGATTACAGAGAAGTTTTTACTTAAATTATCTCTTCCACCCTTAGATTGTGTCAGTTGGTATTAGAACTTATTGATTTTATTTTCTTAAATAAAATTGGATTGTCTTTGCTATAAAAAACTACAAAATTCCATAGTTTTAAGAAAAATAATTTCCCTTGATATTTTCATAGAAATCAAATATGAGTATTCTAATGATTTAAAACCTTTTATCTTTGATGATAACTCACAAATTGATAACGAGTATTTTGACTTATGTTCACCCATGAGGAATTACTAATTCTCAACAAAGATGATGAAGAAATTGACTTTTTTTTGGGCAAGAGAGAGGTGTTCCAAATTTGATGATTCTTTTTTGTTTAATTTTCCCTTTATTTACTCATAGTTCTCCTAGTTTTGTTGGAGACGCATACAAGGTTTCTAGAGTCATTAGAATGTTCCACGAATGTGTTGAATAAAGAATCTGCAATAAGAATTTGAAGTATAAATTAAATTCATGCTATCATCACAAATTTGTCAAGCTCAAGTTAAATTCGAGGAAAAAAAATTTCTTAGACGAGGAGTATGATGCAGGATAAAATTAGAGAATTATTAGAATTTTAGAAGAATTAGGATTTTATCTTTTAAAGTTTCATTGGTATCATAATTCTCATCGGATTACGATTTATTATTGAATTAGGATAAGATTTATTAGAGCTTGGATTCTTATAGAATTAGGATAGCATCTTTATTTACCTATAAATAGTCTTTTTTAAATTATAATTGTAGACTTTTATTAATATTGATTATTGAAAACTTTGTTATTCAATTATCACCATGCCTTTTGGCCTGCTTTAGAAGCTTCAAGCTAATTTCATCCTAGTCTGAACTTATGATATCTTTGTAGTTTAAGGATGATAATATTAGGTTAATTCTAGTTATTTATGCTATCTTCAGCAGGAGCACCAGAAAATTCACTTCCTCTCAGAGTAATAATCCATGGATACAACCCATATGAAAATATATCTGAAGGTGGCACAGCCGGGAAACTTGTACATTTGCCTGATTCAATGGAAGACCTTTTCAGTTTAGCATGTAATTCATAGTACTTGAGATGCATGCCTCTAAAAGATCCTTGATTAGCTATGAATCTTGTCTCATTTCATACATATCATTCAAGGGATAAATAATTCATATGTCAGACAAATCAAATAGAGAAACAGCATATATGTGAACAAATTATTTTTACCAAATTCAATGCAGAGAAAAAAGTTTGATAAGAAAGGAAGCCCAATTCTCATGGTTGATGGATCAGAGGTGAAAACATTAGATCCCATAAGAGAGAATGATCATTTGTATATATTTTAAATGTGAATACAACATTTGAAAAAATGTCAATCCCGTGCACGTGGAAGTAAAAATATTAGGTACAATTAAATTTGACAAATGCATCAAATAAATAAATAAATATTTGTAGTTAAAATTTGACCAGCTACGTGGTCAATTTCTAACCACATAAGGGATAGACAATGTTTTTGTCTTAGAAGAACATACCAAAAAGAAGAGAAGTAAAGCAAAGCCAAATGAACAATTTCTTTTGATGAAAAATAGTGTTATGTGTGTGAGACAGTGAAAGAGAATATTTTAGAAAAATATTTGAGATATTTTTCTAAAATGGGAACGACAAAATAGTAAGTTTGGAAAACACTTGAGTGTTACTATTTTAGGTTTATCTCAATTTCTTGTACTGTCTCTCACTTTGTACTCATTAATTTTATTAGTGGAAAAATATTTTTTGGAGTTTGTCCCGTTCACGTAGCCTAAATTAAAAGGTGAATCATATTAAATTGTCTATATTATTATTTTACTCTGTTGAATTTATTTTATTTTTACCTTTTGTGCCCCAACAACTGATAGCAGAGCTAGTCTAGTAAAATTCTTAGTATCCTCTTTGGTTGCAACATAGATTAATCTGCCACATTTGAAAATATTTTATTAGATCCGAGGTGTATTTATTTGCAAAAAAAAGAAAGAAAAAAAAATGTCAAGCTAGAGGGTAGATATTGAGAAATTTAATGGCAATTATAATCTCTGCTTATGGAAAATGAGGATGAAGGATATTCTCATTCAACAGAAGGTTCATAAGGCATTGCTGGGGAAAGAAAAAAAAAAGACAACAACCGTCACCGAAGAATAGTAGGAGAAGATAGATGAGATTACAACCACTACAATCCATCTAAATCTCTCAGACAGTGTCTTGCAAAATATTAAATCAAAAAATTGCAAGACTACAAAAAAAACGTGAGAGACTCTAGAAAACATGTACATGATAAAGAACCTTGCCAATAAATTTTATTTGTGGAATGAGCTATATCATATGAGGAAGGAAGATAATGTGAGCATGATGCAGCACATTAGTGATTATAACAGCAAGTTTTCTCACTTAGCAAGATTCAATGTGAGTTTCGGCGATGAAGAGAAAGTTGTGATGTTGCTGGCATCACTACCCTCATCATATAATCATCTCACAACAACTCTGACTTATGCGAAAGAAAAGATGGAGTTTGAAGTTGTTGTAAAAGCCCTGTTGTCATACGAGAAACAGAACAAGGAGAGAGATTCAAAAGCACAAGCCCTTAACACAGAGTTCAGAGGAAGGAGACAGTACAAATAATAGAAACCCAAAGGCAAGAGTAGAGGTAAATCAAACAAATATGCCAATATTGAATGCCATCACTGTAAGAGAAAGGGTCACATCAAGAAATTTTTCCGGGTGTTCAAGAAGGAACAGGAAACGAACAAAGGCAAAGCAGTGAAGAAAGAAAACGACAGTGATGATGAGCAAACAAATACCATAGACGAGTTTAATATTGTTTACGATGAAGATTTTGTCAATTTTGCATCACATGAGACCAGTTGGATGATTAATAGTGGTGCTACAATTCACGCTAGATCACGTAGAAAAATTTTCTCATCATACACACCTGGAAGTTTTGGTGTTGTTAGAATGGGAAATTAATGTTTGTCAAAGGTTGTTAACAGGGGAGATGTTTGCTTGGAAACAGAGACTCGGACCAGACTATTTCTGAAGGATGTCAGGCATATTCCATATATGCGTCTGAATTTGATCTCTATACACAAACGTGCAAATGAAAGATATTACAACTCCTTCATTTATGACAAATGGAAACTTACAAAAGGCTCCTTAGTAGTGGATAGAGGTGAGAAGCATACAATTCTATATATAATGCAAGCGAAGCTCTCCACCGACACAGTAAATACCGTGAGAAAAATAGTGCATCTGAATTATGGCATAGGAGACACAGTCACATGGGTGAAAAAGGTATGATAAGTCTAGCCAGGAAAAAAATACTGTTCGGAATGGATGAAGTACATTTGGAGAAATGTGTTGATTGTCTAACAGGACAGTAAAACAGAGTTGCTTTCAAGAGTTCCCCTCCTTCCAGAATGAATAATATTTTAGATCTGATTCATTCAGATTTATGTGGACCAATGCCAAAGTCACTTGGTGGTGCTCAATACTTTGTGACTTTCATTGATGATCATTCATGGAAGACGTGGGTATATCTTCTGAAGACAAAAGATCAGGTGCTAGATATCTTTAAAGAAATTCACGACTCAGTTGAGAGACAGACTGGAACGAAGCTGCAGTGCATTCGCATAAATAATGATGGAGAACACACAGGATCTTTTCATGCTTACTACAAAAGCCATGGTATTCGACATCAAATGACACCTCCAAAGACATCGTAGTTGAATGGCTTAATTGAGAGGATGAACAAAATTTTGATGGAGAGAGTCAGATATCTACTCTCACATGTAAAGTTGCCTAAACTTTCTGGGTGAAGTCATACTCACAGTTGCACATGTGTTGAATCTTTCACCCTGTACTCCTCTCAAAATAGATGTTCCAGATAAAGTGTGGTCAAAAAATGATGTTTCCTATGATAATTTGCTGTCGTTTGGCTGTAACACATTTGTTCATATCCACAAGGATGAGAGATCTAAACTTGATGTCTAGACAAGACAATGTATTTTTATTGGCTATAGTCAAGATCAATTTGGCTATAGATTTTATGATCCGGTTGCAAAGAGACTTGTCAAAACCCATGATGTTATATTTGTTGAAGATGAAACCATTAAAGATATTGTCAAAATGGAGAAGGATGTTCCAAATTCCAATGGTAACTCATCAAATTTGGAATTAATTCCTCCAACATCAATACGAAGACAAGTTGGAGATGAAGACTAGGTTTATCCACCTGATGAAGATGATACTCCTAGAGAAGTTGGTTCTAAAGACGAGGGAGATGATGTTCATTATCCAACACCAATACCTGTGGCTTCTCCTGTTCCACTGAGACGACCCTCTACCACATATCCTCCAAATGAGTATGTAACTTTCACTGATAGGGGAGAACATGAGAGTTATGAAAAAACCATGGATGATAAATCCAAACAAAAATAAATTGAAGCCAAGCAAGATGAGATGAATTCCTTGCTTGAGAACAAAACCTTTGAGTTGATGAAGCTACCCAAAGGAAAAAAGGCTTTGAAAAATAATGGGTGTTCAGGGTGATGCATGAAGAACACAACTCTAGTCCGCGATACAAAGCTAGACTAGTTGTCAAGGGATTCAGCCAAAGAAAAGGAGTTGACTTTGACGAGATTTTCTCACCAGTTGTGAAAATAACATCCATCTGTACTGTGCTAGGATTAGCAGCAAGTCTTGACCTGGAGGTTGAGCAAATGGATACCAAAAATGTCTTCCTACATGATGACTTGGAAGAAGAGATACATGGAGCATCCAAAGGATTTTAAGCAAAAGGGAAAAGAGGATTATGTTTGCAAATCAAAGAAAAACCTCTACGACTTAAAACATGCACCAAGACAATGGTACAAGAAGTTTGAGTCTGTTATGGGGAAGCAAGGTTACAAGCAATTGAGTACGTATTTTTCCATGAAAGAATTGAGGCCAACAAAATAGATTCTTAGCATGAGTATTATTAGAGATAGAGGCGCCAAAAAATTATGATTGTCACATGAGAAGTACATTGAGAAAGTACTTCAAAGATTTCGTTTGGACAAGGTTAAAGCGATTAGTAATAGTCTTACTAATCACTTTAAGCTAAGTTCTAAGCAGAGCCCTTCTACAGACAAAGAGAAGGAAGAGATGGAAAGGATTCCATATGCTTCCGCAGTTGGAAGTCTGATGTATGTCATGGTTTGTACACGGCCAGATATCGCTCATACAGTTAGAGTTGTGAGTAGATTCCTTTCAAATCTTAGAAAAGAACATTGGGTTACATTGAAATGAATTTTCAGGTATCTTCAAGGTTCTTCCAAAATATGCTTATGTTTTGAAAATGACAAACCTGTGTTAGTTGGATACACAGATGTAGATATGGCTGGCGATATGGATTCCAGAAAATCCACTTTAAGTTACCTGATTTCATTTGCAGGGGGAGTTGGGTCATGGTAGTCAAAGTTACAAAAATGTGTTACACTGTCCACTACAGAAGCAGAGTTTATAGCAGCAATGGAAGCATGTAAAGAGTTACTATGGATAAAAAAGTTCTTGAAAGAACTTGGGTTGTAGCAATACAGTTACCGGTTATTTTGTGATAGTCAGAGTGCTATCCACCTTGGAAAGAATGTCTCCTTTCATTCGAGATCAAAACATATTGATGTGAGATATCATTGGATTAGGGATATAATGGAGAATAAACTACTACAGCTTGAGAAAATCCATACAGAGGAAAATAGATTAGACATGTTGACAAAAATTCTTCCAAGACTGAATTTTGAATACTATCTTTTAGCTGCTGGATTGGTGGAACCCTCAATGTAGTCGGAAGGGGGAGATTTATAGGTCACGCCCACATAGAATGTCAAAAAAATAAAAATGTTAGGTGCAATCACATTTAACAAATGCATTAAATAATACATATATATATATATATTAGGCTACAATTTAGCCAACAACGTGGCCAATTTCTGACTACATAAGGGATAAGGAATTTTGCCTATAAATAGGTGATGTTTTTGCCTTAAAGAGACACACCAAAAAAAAGAGAAGTAAAGCAAAGCTAAAGGAACAATTTCCTTTGATGAAAAATAGTGTTGTGTGTGTGAGAGAGTGGGAGATAATATTTTAGAAAAATATTTGAGATATTTTTCTAAAAAGGGAGTGACAAAATAGTGAGTTTGGGAAACACTTGTGTGTCACTATTTTGGATTTATCTCAATTTGTTGTATTATCTCTCAGTTTGTACCCATTAATTTTATTAGTAAAAGAAATATTTTTCGGAATTTGTCCCGTTGACGTAACCCAAATTAAAGGGTAAATCACATTAAATTGTCAATATCATTATTTTACTCTGTTGAATTTATTTTATTTTTACTCATTATATCCCAACAAACCCATTGTAATATTTAAACAGTTAATTGATCGATGCAATCAACCACAAGGGAATACAACTTACAGCATCTAATCCTCATCATTGAGCATGTCCAACACAGTATAAGCAGCTTTCTGAAACCGTTCTTTCTCTTCTTCTAGACCTCTCTTCCTTTCAAGAGTAGAGTACTTAGACTTCTCTATATCTTCCATTATTACGGCAGAGCTTTGATCAACTTCACTGTATATCAAAAAAATATCAATTATAGCTTTCAGCAGCCATAATTTATTCGAGGAAAATCAATTTAATTTTTCAGTGATTATGATTATATTCCACAATGGAATGCACAAATTGAAAGAGATAAAGACCAAGACAGAAATGTAATGAAACAGGAAATGAGATCAAAAAGTGTAAAAGTAACTCTTGCTACTTGTATCTTTTTGTAGCATTGTATCAGTATTTATCAAAGTAATTAGAGCCAAACTCCAATGTGGTTAAAAATAAATATATATCATATAAAAAGTTAAATATGGATATTAACAAACTCACTTGATCATCTTAAGCATATTCTCCATAGCGCTTTGGACTTGTTGTAACATCTCTGCACAATTCATAACTTCTCTTCGGATTAATTTCCTTGAGTTTGTGTGTAGTATAAGCGTGTATTACATGAATATTCGCATGTGTTTATGTAAAACATTTGAGAAAATTAATCCACGAATCCTTCAAATTAATTAATAAAAATTATAGCATACATTTGTGCATGTCATATAGAAACACCGACGTGAATCCGAAGCAAGCAAAATAAAATTTGTCAAGTCCGACAAAACTATAGCACTGAATAATAAATTTTAAGACCACTGCGTAATATTTTGCATCAATAAGTTGTTGCAAACATTCATCAAAATTAATGTAAGTTCTAAGAGTGGAAAAAGATCACGGAGTCAATGCACCAAATTTTGCCATAAATTGCAGTTAAAAATTCATGAAAACTAAAAAATTGCATTGAATTAGAAACGGAGATCAACGAGAAAGAATAGTGACCGTAGACGAGAGATGATAGCTGAGATTCAGATTGAGGAGGAGGAAGTAGATGAACATCGGATGGAGTCGGTGAAGCCGCCATTCTCTTTTCAATTCTCAGTTCGCACTTCCCAGATAGAGCTTTTGTTTGTTCAGAATATTGGCTTTTGTGCTTAAACGTATAGCATTTATAACACCCATATTAAGTTACAAAAACAACATTACGTTTCGCTGGTGTATTTTTACTAAGTCTACCCATACATTTCATTGTAAACCCTTTTGCGTTTTAGTACGTTCAATATTAATTTTATTTAATATTATTAAATATTATTTTTATTATTATAAATTTTAAATAAAATAACTGTCTATATTATATTATTAAATATTATTTTTATTTTTAAATATATGATATAATCTTATTGGTATATAGAGTTTCGTTTTTAATTAAATAAAAAAATATATATGATCTCTTTTTATAACATAAAAAAACATATATTATTTATCATTTTTTTATAACATAAATAATATATGTTTTTTTAGATGGATTAAAATTAAAACCACGTGAATGAGTCTTTATATGTATTAAAAATAAAACCATGTGAACGAGTCTTGTATATAAATCTTAGGGTATTTTATTATCATAAATTTTATGTGTTATTCTATATAATTTCTTAATAAACCATCGGTCTACCATGTATGATTTTATTCCGAATAACTAATAATATATGCATCAATTGTATTTACATGTCAACGTGATTTTGTTAGCAAACAGGAACATGCAACTTAAAATGGATGAGGGATGACTTTTATCACCGGACTACGAGGTAAATTATAACATTAAATTTAATGTTAAATTAGTTGGGAATGTGAAACATTTAAGAAATTGTGCTATCGGTTACAATGTGCATGTAGACTAATGCATATATCAATTTGTGATATAAAGTATTTTAGATTCATAATAGATTTCTTAAATAGAATTTATACCTTATATAATCAATATATTTTGGTATTGGCATTTTCGTGTACAAAACACGATGTTTATATTTTATTTAATGTTTTTATCTATCCTTATAAAATTGATTATTGATACGGTTTCTTGTTTTCTTGTTACACAATCACTCTATTATATTGCATATAATTTGCATTTTAGATATTTGTTTGTTTGTTTGTTGTAGTGTTACATTAGAGCCTAGGTGTTTATCTATTTTGGAACGCTTTTCTATGTAATTTTTGGTGAGCTTGCCAAGGTGGTCGACAAGCTTTTGTGGCTTGGTTTTGGAGACGTTTACCCTCGTTGAGGAGGCCTTTACCCTTATCATGTTAGTTGGCTAGGGATTCACTGAGGTGGTCATCAAGGGTCCAAGTGGCTATATTTTTTTGTAAATTTCTCTCTTATTTTCTAGTTTTCTTGGCAATAATCTTTTTTAGGGGGTAAGCTTTACCCATTTGGCACTAGAATTCCATTATCCTTTCTTGGTTTGTTTCTTTCTAAGTGTTGGGTCCGAGAAACAGTGTGTTTATTTGTAAGACATAGACATAAGATATAAGAGACAAGTCTCTCTCATATTTTTTAAACACCGAGTTGAGTGTGAAATAATGTGAGATTTAGTAAGGTTTCATTGAGAGATAAAATGTATCATTGGCTACTAAAGAGCCACATCGTTTTGAAAAGTTTCTCTCAATGTGGAGTTATTATGTGTCGGTTGGTAATTGCAATGACGTAAGGGTTTTCATAGGTGAAAAGCCTATATGGTAATGAGTTATAAGTTAGCTAAGATTTGCAAGGTCACAACGGTGCCTATAAGTGATGAACCTATGTGGTGGTAGGATCTTTGAGTTGGTGTGCCTTATATCGATAAGGTGTTATGAGGGAGCATCTGTTGTCATAGGCGAGAACCCTATGTTGTGACAACTCTTAGACTTAGTGTGCCATATGTTGACTAGGTGTTGCGAGATTGCAACATTGTGCATCAATACTCAATCACATCACGTGGTGATAGAGCTTTGTGGATTAGCTTAGTTCTACTTGGATCAGGTGTTATGTTGACATTGAGTAAAAAAAGCTTCGGTGTATTTAAGAATGATCCTCCAATTAATATAGGTATAGGCATATATTGTCTTAGGTATAAATTGTTGATTTATTTTTATTAGTGAATTGTTTGCTATCAAGTGGTTGCCTTAAGCGACCTGAGGATGTTACCACGTAAAAGTTTGATCTTATGTAGATTTATCTTGTTACATGTTGTGAGAGTATAATCATTTTTTATCAAATATGATCACATATAGAAGATCATAAAGTGATTGTAAATCTTTTATAGCTTTTCAATAAGTTTTCCTGATTCACATGATATGTTTTGCCTTATTAATGCATGTTACTAGCCTAGACAGGAGCTTGTAAGGCACATCATTATTAGTGTATTTAACATATATTATTATTTCTTATCTAATAATTGTATTTGTGATGTGCTCAATTAAGCATGTTGTTTTTGTTTGTATATTATTTTGTACTATTTGCTTAATTCATAATTTGAGGCTTGTTTAGTGGAGTTGAAATAGGGCTTACAAAAAGGTTCCCTACGTTAGCATATCCATCCCTCATCTAGGTCTCGGTTCCCGTTTTGGGTTGGAAGTTAACCTTGCCTATGTGGAATTATTTTGACATAGAGAACTTTAGTTGGTATTAAAATGAATCACTCCTGTTTAGTCTTAATTGTCTGGGTGCTCGATTTTAGAGCTCTATCTAAGCGTACACACCCATTTTCATGTTTCTACCTTTTGTCTCTAGTGAAGTGAGTTGTTATTGTTATGTGAGCTTGTTTATCACTATAAACGTGTATGATAATGGTTTCTAGGTCCTTGTTTTGTGAAGTTGTAGTGCCCCACATCTTATACCATTTAGAGTGGAACCTATACTTAAGAACCATTATAATCCTATTTTCCCAAGATATGTGGGATTGTATATCTTATCCTGTCTTTCCTTAGCCTATCTTGTGAAGCTCAAAGAATTGATAACAGTCACAATTTCCCCTACAAAGGTCTTGACATCCTTAATGGAAACATTTATGGTTGAGCCATGCTCTGATAAAATCTATAATGACTCATTCGAATACATGGAATGATATTGTCCACTTTGGGTCTAGGCCTGTATAGTTTTTGCTCTTGGGTTTTCACTCAAAAAGGACTAATACCATTTAGAGTGGAACTCATACTTATGAACCATTACAATCCTTATTTCTCAAGCAATGTAGGATTGCACAACTTATCATATTTTGCCTAAGCACAAGGGAATTTAGCTTAAGAGATTGATGACTATCACAATCAACCCCATAGAGGGCCCCATGTCCTCGTCAACCACATTCTTGATTAGGTCATTGATGCACAAAAATTAATAGTCAAATTTGGTATTTATGAAAAACTCTTAAGTACATGCATCACTTATAATAAAGCGATAAGTATATTCTCAATATCGTCTCTCAAGAAATTGTGGTGGTTTTAAAAAGTTAAATTATTTTTCTAATATAGTTAAGAAAAACAAATCCTAAACATTCTAACAATTTGTTGTTTGGTGAAATAGAATTATAAATTAAATTATATCTAATGAAAGTAGGTAAATTAAACCAAATAAATGAAAGCTATAAATTAAAATGATACATTAAAGTAGAAAATTAAACTATGTTGAACCTAGGATGATGGGTATATTTGGTATTTTATTTAGCATAACTCTTCATAGACACAAAAAAATAAGTGATTTAAATATAAACTAGATTTCCTAATTTATTTTTTAAATAAAACCCCATATAATCATGCTCCAATAATATTCAATTAATCAATTCTTACTTGACCGGGGTTAAAATTTATTAATTGTTAAACTAAAGAAATATATGTAAACTAAAAATCTTTAATTAATTACTAACTTCTTTTGATCGGGTTTGAAATTAAAAATTGATAAACCTAAAATAGATATGTTCTTTAATGACAAATCAAGATTTGACCGATCTTTAACTTATAATTAAAGTTATTTTCAATCATTTAAATTAATACAAATCAATGAAATTAAAATACACTTTTATTTATTATGCACAGTTAAGTACATATGATATGTCTAATACTTAATTCTAAAATATTTTTTTAATCATAAATAAAGACTTGATCCATCATGAATTTATGATCAAAGATCTGAACTTTATGAATAATAAATAAGCCTAAACTTTTGTTTACTTAAATCATAAAATTGTTATTCCAATGAAGAGAAACTAAAATCTCATTTACACATTATCTAATCATAGCTAAATTAATGAAAGTCAGTTTAACTATAAAAGACATCATATTATAGAAATAATCAAATAATACAATAATTAAAAATACCCTTTTTGGAAGAAGATTCCAAATCTTTAAATAAGTTGTCATTGGCTCTCTAAATCTTTCGATCTTCTTCATAATTGAGAGGATCTCCTTCTATATCTATATATTTGGGAATGACTATGTAATTCTATAAATAAAACCAAGGATAGATGGTTGAGAAACTTAACTAAAAAATAATACGGGCAACTTTTATGACCTATATGTGTTATTTATATAGAATGCTGGTGTAGAAGGGCTTCGGTTGAATAAATGAAGGTGGGCCATAGCACCATATTTTCTACACCACTATATTTTACGTAATTTTTCTCCCAATTCCAAACAGAGAAGGTCGCACCATTGCACACATTAATCCTTGGTGCGGCACACGTTATTCTACATGCCTACTAAATCCTTTTTTGTTGATGTACAAATTTTATATGTTTATAATAACTCGCAAGTGTATGAATCACTTTGTAAAAAGTAATAAGTATATTTTTAAAGTCGATTTAAAGACGAAGTACGTGATTTTAAATAATTTATTAATACTCTTGAAAACAAAAAGTAAACCTAAATATTTTGTCACAATTATTTACGTTTTAAAAAATCTAGTACATTGATAAAAATTTAAAGATAGTAGTGGCATTGATTCAACCACTATTAAGGAGATAAACATTTAACATTCAATGAAAATTTTATAGGATATATTAGTTAGTTAATCATGCTTTCTCAAAATTAATTATGTTATTAAAGACATAAATTAATATTACTGATTTGTTTTTTTTTTTTTTTGTATGAAAATATCTTAAGACGGGGATTAGATTATTTGTCAATAAAAACCAACTAATATTCATAGACGATGATCACTAATTGATTAATATTAAACTATAATTTATTTCTAAGGAAAGAATAAATCATCTAAATCACTACTTTAGGTGATTCATATAATTTAGACTCTCATTAAAGGTGTCGTCAATAAATCTTAGAAAAATCTTTGAAATAGAATATAATTTCAAATTAGATCTAGATAACCAATACTAAAATCTAACCTTTATATTTTAAATTTATTATGAAAAATATGTCGTCAATATAATTTTTTTTGTAATAAACTTTGTATAAATCTTAAATGAAGAAATAAAAGTCAATTTATTTTATAAAAGTTTTACCTAAATTAATATTTCACAAACATAAAAACATAACTAGTATCTTATATTAATTTTCAGCAAGACAAGCTTAGATTTAAGAAATAATATGTAAATTAAATTTAGAAAAATATATAAAATTAAACCTATAATAATAAAACACAATTAAAATAAATACCTTAATTGTATTTATTAAAAATAACTTCTGTAGTGATCTATTATTTGAAAAAGCTCCACAAGGATCTACCTTACTATATAAAACTAAGAAAAAAAACTAAAAACTATGACAAAATTAAGAAAGAATTTGTTCTTGAAACTCAGAATTGTTATCCGATTTTTGTGTGTGTCTGTAATTGAATGAGGAGTTTTTTTATAGTTGAAAAACACTGAGAAAAAGGAGAAAATAGTGGATCGTGAGGCCACTTGTCGTAGCACATTTTTTCCACCATCAAGGCTCGTGTTTATTATAGTACGCGTGAAATTTTGATCCGAGAAGCTCGCACCATGGCACACATATATCCTCGTTGCAGAACTCGTTAAACTATCTTTATTTAATTTATTTATTTTTTACACCTTTCATTTGGTTGGTACATATGTTATTCTTTTATTCTTCTAGATTGTAATTTGGTGCTTTCAGATATGATTATTCAAGTATTTATCAATTAAATCATTTTGAAGTCGAAACTACCTAAAAACTGACAAATCATACATGTGATTTCGAAAATATAGATTTAATAACATAATGATAAAATTATATAAATATAAATCTATTTTTGACATTAAAGTGTTAATAAATCACATAATATATAGTGCTTTTCAAGAACTTATCTTAACTCCCAACCACCTTCTTCCTAGTCTCAAACAAGGAAAGAGAAAAACTAAAATAAAACTACCCTAAATCATTTTTTTAGATTGACACAGTTGCATTTAGTGTAAACAAAAATCCTTTAAATCTCTAGGTTGTCCTAGTGGACGAGTTTATATCTCGTGAGGGCTATCAATGCTGATACCCATAAACATCAAACTAAATGCAAAAATTAAATGAAATAACAAAAATAAACAAATAAAAAAATAAGAACTAAAATCTAACAAAGTAAAAATTAAAACGAAAAATAATAAAGCTTCTCATGCTTTAGTCTCTTTTAAGTTCATAATTAAAATCCAGAGCATAAGTTTAATTAAATTCTCATAGATTCATAGTTTATTGTAAAAATTAGTTGAAAATCACAAATTCATATAAAATATATATTAATATTGATTTATCCAATTTCTGTATTAGAAATTCGAATTCACTTTGACTCTAATCCTCACAAGTCATAGTCTCAACATTGTATTGATCCTATGGATTCAAGCACTCAATCAAAGTTACATGCAAATATAAATTATGTAAATAAATGAACTAATGGGTTCGCATATATTTAAAAGAAGAAAAGGCTTAAAATAGTGAGTAATATCGATCCCATGAAATGGATCAAATGAAAGGATTTATGAAGAAATTACATACTATTTTCTTGCATCCATTAAAATTATCAAATAAAAATATAAAGTATATGCCTTTAGAGATGAATGAAAATGCAATGACTCTAAGGAGATTTATTTCCTATCTTTCTTTTGTAATAACCATTTATCACTTTTTGGTCATAATGTTTAGTTTATATATATATATATATATATATATAAAGATAGTAGACCTATGTACATTTTGTAGATATTTGTATAATTTGGTGAATAGATAATTTGGCTATTTTTGTATTGATTTTAGGGAATCACAAATATATCTCTTTTCGTGGAAGTCATGCATGAATGAAGAAATCACACACTTTCAATTTCTACTTAAATCATCAATTTAAGCAATAAAAATAAGTACATAACACTTTATCATATGTCAAAATCTTGAAATTCAATGCAAAACCTATAGATATCATCTAACAATTTGAAATATTAAGAAGAATATTTAAAGGAGTAGAAAAATATTATCTCTCAGAATGGAACGATAATAGGCTCAAAATATTCTCACAATGTAGTTTTCACTATTTGTTTCCTCAACACCAATTTTGAGTTTATCTTAACTTCAACATTTTATCATGAAATAAAAATTATGATAAAACAAATTATTTATCATATTACTCCATGATATATTCAAAATATTAATCTAATAGTGCAAAGATTCAATCGTTTGCTTAAAATCAACTAGAAGATATGATAATTTTGCAAGAAAGTTTTTTAAAAATAAACCTTACTATCCCTAAACTAATAAAATAAAATAAATAAAAATAAATGTAAAATGTAAACACATATTTAATAAAAAAAATTAAAATTGCCCAAATTTTTATGTAATGTAACTTTTCCTCTACCCTTAACTTAGAATCTATGTTGTCCTCAATGTCACAAATATAAATTAAAGATAAAGAATAAAGAAGAGCAAAATTACCCATTTGTTGTACGTGTTCAAGTATTTGATGTGAAAATTCATGTGCATTCATTATTTCAAATATTTTAATCCATACAGACAGATCGTTGTGTACTTCTCACACATCTCAACAAACAGTTATAAATTTTAGCAATTATAAATAAACTAAAAAAAGTTCATATACATAGGAAAATAAAACAATCTAAAAATATTACATGAAATATAAAATAACATAAAACAAAATAAAATTTAAAAAAAAATAAAGAACTTAAAATTACCTAAAACAATGGGTTTCCTTCTATCAAGCGTCATTTTAACATCTTAGCAACACGTAGCTGTCATATGATGCTAAGGCTTGTACATCAGTACGAACTCAATGTCTACTGCATTATGTCCTTATTCTAAATAGGGTTTCATATGATGCCCATTGATCTTGAACATTCTTTGTGTTTTAGGATTCAATAACTCCATCATTCTATTTGAAAATAATTGGGTAATTTTGTATTGTCCATCCCATCTTGATTGCAATTCTCCTAGAAAAAATCTCTGCTGAGAGTTAAATAATATAACTTTCATTTAAGAAAGAAAAGATTTACGAACTAGTCTTTTGTTGTGATAGCTCTTAATGCGCTCTTTGTATAACTTTCCATTTTTATGGGCTTCATCCTTAATCTTTTTAAGTTCACTAAGATGGAGTAACCACTTCTCTCCTACTTTATCTAAGTCTATTTTTAACTCTTTAATTGTGCAATGAGCCCTGTGTTTGAGTTCAATGGATAGGTGACATGCTTTCCCAAAGACTAATCGGTAGAGGTTCCTCCTAATGGGTGTTTGGTAAGTTGTTCGGTAAACCAGTAAGGCATCTTTCAACTTGATTTCCCAATCTTTCCTTAAAGGGTGCACAATGTGTCTCAAAACCCCTTTGATTTTCCAATTACTCAATTTCACTTGACCGGATGTTTGTGGATGATATGGAATGGCCACTTTGTGTGTGATGTTATACTTCTTTAGTACCTTATCAAAACTTTTGTTGTAAAAATGGCTCCGTTCATCATTAATTATTACCTTAGACGTCCCAAACCTACTAAATATTGAATCATACAACAATTTCACGACAATGTTAGCATTATTAAAATTAATGGGTATAGCTTCTACCCACTTAGACAAATAATCCACAACGACCAATGGTATTCATTGCCAAAAGATGGGAAAAAGGACCCATAAAGCCATTCCCCCATACATCAAATAGTTTAATAACTAAATTAGATGTCAAAGGTATTTCATCTTGTTTACCTATGTTATCTTTCCTTTGACATCTATCATAATTCCTGCAAAACATATGAGCATTTTTAAAAAGAGTTGGCCAATAAAATCCAAACTGTAATACCTTATTGGCCATTTTCTTACCACCAAAATGCCTCTATAGTAAAGTTCAAGCTAGAGTGCTCCTATATTTATTTTCAGGTATAGACCTTTGGATTACTTGATCTTGATAAATATTTAATAGATAAAGGTTAACCTATAAATATTACCTACAAAAATGTAAAAACCTTCTCTTTTCTTGAAAAGAGATGTTAGGTCTCAAAACACCAACAATAAGATAATTACTATGTTAGCATACCATGGATTTGGACTTACTGAAAATAATTATTCATTACAAAAAGTTTTGATAATATCTTCTTTACTTTCACCATTAAGAGAATTGAATTCATAAATTAACCTAGACAGATGATCAGTTACTAAATTTTCACTACCTTTCTTGTCTTTGATCTTTAGGTCAAATTATTTTGAGAGTAAAACTCACCTTATTAATCTTGCCTTAGCATTAGGTTTACTTAATAGATATCTTAAAGCAGCATTATTAGAATGCATAATTACTTTAAAACCTACAAAGTAAGACCTAAATTTGTTTAAGAAAAATACAACAGGCAAGAATTCTTTCTCAGTGGTGGAATAATTAATTTGAGCATCATTGAGTGTTTTGCTAGCATAATAGATGACATGTAAACACTTAATCACTCTCTATTCCAAAACTGCTCCTATATCATAATCAGAAACATCACTTATTATTTAAAATGGGAGAGATCAATTAGGTGCCACAATAGTAGGGATATATGTTAATTTATCTTTCAAAGTATTATAAGCGATAAGGCAATCATCATTAAGATCAAAATAAACATCTTTTGATAAAATATTACATAATAAATGACTTATTTTAGAAAAATCTTTGATAAATCGTCTATAGAAACTCGCATGTCCTAAGAAGCTCCTAATCCCCTTAATAGATGTTGGGGTGGTAATTTAACAATCAACTCAATTTTAGCTTTGTCAATTTTAATTCCTTTGTTAGAAATTACATGTCCTAACATAATCCCTTATTATACCATAAAATGAATTCTCTCCCAATTAAGTGCTAGCTTACATTCAATGCATCGTTATAAAACTAAAGTCAATTTATTCAAGTAATAATCAATTGAGGTTCCAAAAATAGAAAAAAATCATCCATGAATACCTCAAAGAACTTTTCACCCATGTTTGAGAAGAATGATATCATACATCTATGAAACATAGCGGGGCATTGCATAACCTAAATGATATCCTTTTGAAAGCGAATGTCCCAAAAAGACATGTGAATGTGGTCTTCTCCTTATCTTCTAGTGCAATGGGTACCTAATAATAACCTAAAAGAGCATCCAAAAAATTGTAAAATTCATGCCTAGCTAATCTTTCTAACATATGATCAATGAATGGAAGAGAGAAGTGATCATTTTTAGTGTACAAATTCAATTTCTTGAAATCTATACACATTCCTCATCCTATGACTGTCCTAGTGGGAATTAATTCATTTTTATCATTTTTAACCACTATTATTTTGGAATTCTTTGGTACCACATGAACCAGACTAACCTACCTACTAATAGTAATGGGATAGATAACTTCTACTTCTAAGAGTTTCAAAAATTTCTTTTTAACCACCTCTTGCATGATTGAGTTTATTCTCCTTTGGGCCTCTTTAATGGGTTTAGCATCATCCTCAAGATTGATATTATGCATACACATGCTAGGACTAATTCCTCTTATATCTTTGAGATTCCAGCTTATTTCTTTCTTGAATTTCTTTAGCACCTTAGCTTCTTTTTCTTGGGTTTTGGTTAAAGTGGAAGAAATAATAGTTGGATAAGTTTCCCTTTTCTCCCAGAAACACATATTTTAGGGGCATAGAAAAATCTTTTAATTCTAGCTTAGATGGAATACCTCTTCCCTAGATTAACGTACTAGGTAGATCTAAAGGTGTATTGAGATGTCCTATTGGTTTAAACTTATCTAGTAATTCAAGGTACCCCTTAATTTTCTCATTTAAATCCTCTTTTATCTTTTCAATTGTAAAAGTGACTTTCAACTTGTCTTCCTATCTATCCTGCAAAAAGGTGTTATGAGCATGTCTATCCGTAGAATCAACATTAAAACATTCACTAATGGTAGAGATAGAAGGAACATTTAAGAGTTAAAAAGTTCAAAATGAATAGTCTCTCTTAAGACTATTATTGTCATCCCATCTGGAACATTAATAATAGTATTAGTAGTGGACATGAATGGTTTCCCAAGAAGTATTGTCTATTCTTGTCCAAGGCTAGGTTTTTCTACATATCTAGAACCAAAAATCAACATGTATTATTATTTCATATACTTGTACTAGGAAATCCTCAACCATTCCTTTAAGATATTTTATAAATCTATCCTTAAGTTGAATTAACATGGTTATAGGTTTTAAGTCTCCCAAACCTAGCTACAAGAAAATAGAATATAGTATCAAATTAACACTAACACCTAAATCAACCATTACTTTTGCTACATTTCTATCCCCTATAGTAATATTAATGATAAAACTTCTTTGGTCTTTCAACTTTAGGGATAGTTAATGCTAAAGCACAACACTAGTAACCTTTGATATCATAACTCTTTTATTAAGCTTATACCCCTTCTTCTTAGTGTTCAGTTCCTTGAAAATATTAACATTGAGGGCATATTCTTGATCACATTTAATAAAAGTAAATTTATATAACTTTAGAAAGCATAGTGAAAATATCAAATAATTGCTTATCTTGTTTTGACTCTTTCAACTAGTGTATGAATGGTATTGGTGGTTGATGTGGTTTTGATGTATTTTATGTTTTAGGAATGTCAATTGACTCCTCAATTCTTTCCTCCAAAGGTTTATTATGATTGGAACTTTTCTCTCCACTTTTTTGGGAGACTATATTTTCATCTTCTTTATTACCTGTATTAAATGGTAAATCATTAAAATTCTTAGGTAAAATTTTGTTAACTACCTTACCCCTTCAAAGAATTGTAACATCTTTCGCTTGTTCTATTTGACCGGGTAGCTTTCATTTTTCTTACCTTTGCATTTTCTCTACTATCTGCCCAACTCAAGCTTCAACCTTCTTTGCGAAAGCCTCTAAGGAATTCAACCTCTAATTATTCATATTTTGATTATCCCTACTAACTTGAATAAAGACACTTAAGTTATCTTCTAAGGTTAGCTTATAAAGTTGATATAGTGGATAAGGTTAGTTTACATTCAGTCCTTTTATTTGGTTTTTGACATATGTTGGGTTATTTTTTGGTTCCTATGAAAGGTTAGGGTGATTGTAAGTGTTGAATGATACCTTTGCATAAAATTGGCTTTCTCTAAGGTACCTATACTAGAATCTTCTACAATCGAACAATAATTAGCACTATACCTAATTGTGCCACAAACTCTATATACCTCTTGATTTGATATTTGGTAGGTAATAAGGAGTTTGACTTAATTAGTTAATTCTACAAGTTCCAAAATCGTTTCTTCCTGGAGCCAACTTTATTGACCTTTGCTCTCCTTCCTTTAGCACTCTTTTATTGGATATTAGTACACAACATCTCATATAGCTCATAAGTTTTCTCTGTTATCTTTTCTCTTATAGCATTATCAACAATGTACTAACACTATTATGCTAGTCCATTACAAAAGAATTGGTTTTGTAACTACAATGGATGGTTGTGGTGTAGGTATCAAGTAGAGAGGAGTTTGAATTTTTCCCAAGCTTCATGGATGGGATCTCTATCCTTTTGGAAGAATATTGATATTTTTGCCCTCAAATCTTCAGTGCTTTGATAGGAATAGAAGTTACCCATATATTTATTATAGGCTACCTCCCAAGTAGTTAATGAAAACGGTTGCAGAGTCATGAACCAAGGTTAGGGTGATTGTAAGTGTTGAATGATACCTTTGCATAAAATTGGATTTCTCTAAGGTACCCACACTAGAATCTTTTGCAATCAAACAATAATTAGCATTATACCTAATTGTGCTACAAACTCTATATACCTCTTGATTTAATATTTGATAGGTAATAAGGAGTTTGACTTACTTAGTTAATTATACAAGTTCCAAAGTTGTTTCTTCCTGAAGCCAACTTCATTGACCCTTGCTCTCCTTCCTTTTGCACTCTTTTATTGGATATTAGTACCCAACATCTCATATAGCTCATAAGTTTTCTCTGCTATCTTTTCTCTTATAGCATTATCAATAATGTACCAACACTATTATGCCAGTCCATTCCAAAAGAACTGGTTCTGTAATTGCAATGGATGGTTGTGGTGTGGGTATCAAGTAGAGAGGATTTTGAATTTTTCCCAAGCTTGATGGAAGTGATCTCTATCCTTTTGGAAGAATGTTATTATTTTTGCCCTTAAATCTTCAATCTTTTGATGGGAATAGAAGTTACCCATATATTTATTATAGGCTACCTCCCAAGTAGTTAATGAACACGGTTGTAAAGTCATGAACTAAGACTTAGCTCTAGCCTTGAGTGTGTAAGGAAAATGCATCATCCTATGCTCTTTTTCATCAAGTATTTGCAATGGAATTGTTTGCACATGCAGTGGCATAAAATTTTCTAATAAAATTTAAAGAGTCTTCATTAGGGATATTGTAAAATGAAAATAACAAGAAATAATTACTATTTTTCAATTCATAAATCCTTGCAGTCTCTCTCAATTGTATGCAAGAAGTAGCATTTCCAAACTCCATTGTTTTCTATTTATTTATGGCATTATTCATGTCTACTTGCACTTAAATCATTCATCTTCCTCTTTAAACGTGTAGGTGTTAAAAATAAAAAGTATGAGTTTCTTTTTCAAAGATCTCTTACCGTTTATAAATTAATAATATAAAATAAAAATCAAGGTAGTTGAGAACTTAGTACCAAAATAAGTACCATGAGAAATGTAAACAAAAACAAAAAAGAAAAATAAATAACTATATATAAGTTAGTAAAAGAACATAAGTTATATGAAATAAGTTAGTATATAGAAATACTAAAAAAATAATTAACAAAAATAAAAAAAATAAACTAAAGTAAAATTAAAAATAAAATAAAAATTAGAAGAAATGGATTTACTAACTCAATAAAAAATTAAATTAAATTAAATTAAATTAAATTTTTTAATTTTTTTCTTTTTCTTTTTCTTTTATTTTTTTATTTGAAAATTTGTTTATTTATTTTCTAATAAAATCTTACATTTTCAAATATTTTAAGATTTTAATTATTTTTTATTCGAAATATCTAAAATCAATCAATAACCTAGATATTTTTAATTTTTTTTGTTTTCAAAATATTTTGAATTTTTTCTAAATTAAAAATAAAAAAGGTCCCAAATATTTATAAAATAAAAGTTTTTAAGATTTTTTATAATAAATATTCAAAATTCTATTCCTCCCTGACAGCGTTGCCAAAACCTTAATGCATAAATTTTTTATATTTATAATAGCTCCCAAATGTACAAATCATTTTGTAAAAAATAATAAGTTTACTTTCAAAGTTAATTTAAAGAAGAACTATGCAGTTTTAAATAATTCAACAAACTCTTAAAAACTAAAAGTAAATTTAAACATTCTGTTACAATTATTTGGGTTTAAAAAAATCTAATATATTGGCTAAAATTAAAGATAGCAGTAGTATTGATTCAACAACTATTAGGCAGATAAATATTTAACATTCAGTGAATAATTTATGGAATATATTAGCTAATTAATCATGCTTGTTCAAAATTAATTAGGATATTAAATATATAAATTAATATAACCGATATTTTCTTTTTGTATGAAAATATCCTAAGAAGGGATCATCATTTGTTAATAAAAATAAATTAATATCCTTAGTCAGGGATTACCAATTGATTAATAATAAATTATGATTGTTTGTAAGTAAATAACAAACCATCTAAATCACTACTTTAGGTAGAACATATAATTTAGACTCTCATTGAAGGTGTCTAATTAGATTTTTGATTAATATATCTTAACCTAACTTCTAGATTTTGAATATATTACAAAACATATGTCGTTAATATATATTTTTAATGATAAATCTTAGAAAAATATTTGAAATAGAATATAATTCTAAATTAGATCTAGATAACCATATATTAAAATCTAACTTTCATATTTTATATTTATTAAGAAAAATATATTGTCAATATATTTGTATGTAATAAACTTTTTATAAATCTTTAAGGAAAAAATTAATTAATTTTATAATTTTTTACCTAAATTAATAATTCACAAGCATAACAACATAACTAATATCCTATAGCAATTTCCAGCCAAACATGTTTAGATTTAATAAATAATTAGTAAATTAAAAATAGCATCTAGAAAAATACCTAAAATTAAATTTGTAAATAATTAAACACAAATGAAATTAATACCTCAATTGTATTTATTATAGATAATTTCTGTAGAAATCTATTATCTTAAAAATCTTCACAAGGATCTACTCTAGTGAATAGAAACTTATTAAATAAAACAAAGAAAACAAATCTAAAAACTACAACAAAATTTGAAAGAATTTGTTCTTGAAATTCAGAATTGTTATGTGAGTTTTTGTGTGTCTATAACTAAAGAAGGGGTTTCATAGTTGAAAAAAGATGATAAAATGAGAAACTAGTGGATGGTAAGGTCACGTTGTACGACATACTTATATCCTAGCACTCATGACATTCTGATTCGAGAAGCTTGCACCGTGGCACACTTATATCCTTGTGGCAACATGTGTTAAACTACGTTTCTCCAAATTCTTTTCATTTCACCATCTTACATTTTGTTGGTATAGATGTAAAGTGTACATATGTTATTCTTTTATTCTTCTAGGTTGCACTTTGGTGCTTTTAGATTCAATTTTTCAAGTATTTATCAATTAAATCATTTTGAAGCTAGAAGTACTTGAAAAATAACAAAACATACACATGATTCGAAAAACATAGATTTGCTAAAATAATAATAACATTATGCATGAATAAAATAGGCACACACTTTAAATTATACTCATTCAATCTAAGCAATGAAATAAATATATGATTCTTTTTCAGATGTTAAAAAATCCTAACATTCAATGTAAAACCTATAGAGGTCGTTTAAAAATTTAAAATAATAAGAAAAGTATTTGAACGAGTAAAAAAAATATTATCACTTAGAATAAGATGATATATGCTCAAAATTATTCTCATAACATATTCTCCATTATTTGATTCATAAACACCAATTTTGGATTTATCTCGATCTCAACATATAAGCATGAAACACAAACTATGAATAGAAATAATTCTTACAATAATCAATAAACATGTTTAAGACATCAAACAAACAATACAAAGACTTAATTATTCCCTTTGAATGAACTAAAAACATGATAATTTTGTATTAGATTTTTTTTAATTTGATCCTATTTGCACCCCCAATGTTTTCAACTATGCATGTGTTCAGAAAAGTAATGGAAGGACCAAATAGAAATTAACTAATAATAAATAAAAGAAAACAACAAAATTAAAATAAAAGAAAAGATATTACCTAAAATGATAGGTTCTCCCACCAAGCACTTAGTTTAACGTCTTAGCAAGACGCTACTAGAGGTGAGGGATCTTGTAATTCAATGCATTCAATGTTCTCATTTGTATCAATTCTCTAAAAGTGTGGCTTAACACGATGCCTATTGTGTTTTTAAATTTATCAATTCTATAAATCCATGGAGAAAAACTTGAACAAGTTGAAATGGTCCACTCCATCTTGACTTTAACTTTCCTGGAAACATTTTAAAATGAGAATTACATAAGAGAACTTTCATTCCAAGATAAAATGACTTACGGATTAGGTCTTTTTCATGGTATAGTGCATTCATTGTAGATTTTTCCATTTTCATAGGCTTCATTCCTAATGTCTTCGAGCTTATCAAGTTGAAGGAAGCATTTCTTTCCTACTTGTTCAAGGTCCATACCTAATTTCTTGATTGCCCAATATTCCATATGCTCAAGCTTAATAGGAAAATGGTAGGTCATTCCATAAATCAATCTTTAAGGACTCATATCAATGGGTGTCTTGTAATCTATGTTGTATGCCTATTGTGCATCATTTAATTTGGTTACCAATTCTTTCTTGAAGGTCATATTGTCCATTTCAAGATACTCGTGATTTGTCTTTGCTTACCTCTACTAGACCAAAAGCTTGTGGATGGTATGGAGTAGCCATGTGTTTGATATTATAATTTTTCAGTAAGCCATCAAAGAGCTTATTGTAAAAGTGGCTCCCTCCATCAATGAATATGGCCCTAGGTGTCCCAAACTTGCTAAATATTACATCTTTCAAAATTTTCACAATACAATTAGTATCATTAGTTTTGGTGGGTATAACTTCAATCCACTTGGAACATAGTCAGCTACAGCTAAAATATATTCATATCCAAAAGAAGGGGGAAAATGATCCATAAAGTAAATATTTTAAAAATAAAAAATTTTAATAACCAAATTAAATGTTAAAGACATCTCACCAATTTTTCCTATGTTACTAATCCTTTGACATCTATCACATTGCATGCATAAATTATGAGCTTCCTTAAATAAAATTATCCAATAAAAACATGTTTTTAATACCTTTAGGGCCATTTTCTTACCACAAAGATGGCCCTCATAATGAAGTTCACGAAAAAGGCCAGAATGCTTTCATCTTCTCCTCAAGCACACATCTTCAGTTGACTTAATCTTGGAAAAGCTTGAACAAATTGAGGTCATCGCAAAAATAGTGCCTACAACCATGGAAAAGTCTTCTCTTTTCCTAAAAAGAAATGTTAGACCTTAAAATATCACTAGCAAAATAATTGAAAATGTTAGCATACCATGGGTTTTGGCTTATTGTAAATAGTTTTTTATGAGGAAAAGTTTTATCAATATCCATTTCCATCTTACTCTGAGTAGTGTCAAAACCAGAAAACAACCTAGATGATCAACTACTACATTTTTAGTTCCTTTCTTATCTATGATCTCTAAGCCAAATTCCTATAAAAGTAAAACCCATATAATTAGTCTTGGCTTATCATTTGGTTTAGTCAATAAATACCTCAAAGTAGCATGATGATAATGCACACTAACTTTTGACCCAACCAAATAAGATTTAAATTTATCTAATGAAAACACAATAGTTAAAAATTCCTTTTTAGTGTTGGAATAATTAATGTGGGTATCATTGAGTGTTTTATTAGTATAATAAATGACATGTAAATGCTTGTCCATTGTCTATCCCAAAATAGTACCTATAGCAAAATTAGTAGCATCATACATAATTTCAAAATGTAGAGACCAATCAGGTGACATGATAATAGGTGCAAAAGTTAATTTTTCTTTCAAAGTGTTAAAAACAATAAGGCAATCATTATCAAACATAGTGGATACATCCTTGGCTAATATATTACATAAAGGATGATTACTTAGAAAAACCTTTAATAAATCTCTGACTAAAACCTGCATGTCCTAATAAACTCCTAATTCTCTTCACATTAGTAGGGGTGGCAATTTATCAATTAAAAATTATTTTTTTCTTATCCACTTCAATACCTTTATTAGAAATAATATGTCCTAACATAATGCCTTCTAAAACCATGAAGTGACTTTTCTCCCAATTAAGAATGAAGTTGCATTCAATGCATCATTTTAGAACTAAAGTCAATTTATTTAAACAATCATCAAAATAGGCTTGAAAGACAAAAACTCATCCATGAATACCTCAATGAATTTCTCACCATATCTAAAAATATAGATATCAAGCATCTTTGGAATGTGGTGGCAGCATTGCATAGACCAAATGAAATCATTCTGAAAGCAAATGTCCCAATTGGACAAGTGAATATGGTATTTTCTTGATCTTCTAATGTAACTAGTACCTTGTAATATCCTCAAAGACCATCAAGAAAACTATGAAAATTATGTCCAGCTAATCTTTCTAACCTTTGATCAATAAAAGGAAAGCGAAAGTGATCTTTCTTAGTGTATAGATTCATTTTTTAAAAGTTGATGCACATTCTCCATCTTGTAATGACTCTAGTAGGAACTAACTTATTCTTATCATTTCTTACCATGGTAATGCTTGAATTTTTGGGTACCCCATGTACCAGACTAATCCACTTGCTATCAGTAATAGGATAAATAACTTCTACCTCTAAGAGTTTCAAAATTTTAGATTTCACTACTTCTTTCATAGTAGGGTTAAGTCTTCTTTAAGCTTCTCTCACAAGTTTAGTATTGTCCTCTAAATTAATTTTATGGATACACATAGTCGTACTAATACCTCTAATGTCTCTAATGCTCCATGTTATAGCTTTCTTAAATTTCTTAAGCATCTTAACAAGTTATTTTTCTTGGGTTTTGGTCAAAGTGAATGAAATAATAGCTAGATAGGTATACCATTCTCCCAAAAAAACACATATTTTAGGTGCTTAATAACTCTTTTAGCTCCAACTTAGTATTTTCTTCCCTAAATGGGATCTTAGGTTGATCTAAGGGTGTACTACCCTCCTTTATTGGTTCAACACTGTCTGAAAATTCATAGTACCCCTTAGTCTCATCATTTAAGTCTTCTTCTATCCTATCAATAATTAAAACATGTTAAAGTTTATCCTTAATCTCATCCTAGAAAAATGTATTATGAGAAAATGTATCCACATAATCAATATATAAACACTCATCATCAATATAAATAAAAGGAATAGGAGAGGAATCAAAACTTTGAAATTAACAATCTCTCCCAAGATTTTCATACTTAATTTCCTATTATGGACATCTATAATAGTCTTGGTTGTGGCCATAAATGGCCTACAAATAAGAATAAAGTGTTCCTTGTCCATTAATAGGTTCTCTTGCATATCTATTATCACAAAATCAATAGCTATTATAAATTTATCTACTTGTTCAAGAAAATCCTCAACTATGCCCTTAGGATATTTGACCAACCTATCAACTAATTGAAGGGACATGGTTGTAGGCTTCAACTTCCCCAAACCTAGTTGCAAGTATATTGAGCAAGGCATGAGATTATACTTTTTCCCTAAATCTAGTATAACCTTAACCACCTTTTTTATTCCCATAGTACTATTAATAATAAAAGTACCAAGATCCTTTAATTTTGGTGGAAGGTTTTATTGAAGTATTTCACTAACAACTTCTAAAATAATAACTATTTCATCAACTTCATAATTTCTCCTCTTAGTGTTCAATTCTTTAATTTTTTTTGCATAGGAAGGCACCTAATGACATATAAGAGTGATAAATTAATGCTAACCGTAGTATATAAAGTGTAAGTCCATTTGTACTTTGAATCTATATGTTGGCTTCTAGTGTGCAAAACATGAAGTCTTTTTATTTTACATAGTGTTTTGTCTTTTTATGTGGAAAGTTAGTTATTGTGGATCAGTAATTCACACACGCACATAGTTAAGAACACAATGATTAAAAGCATGTTTTTCACACACCATGAGGTTAGTTATTTAGTATGCATGCTAGGCCATGAGTGATAGTTTTGGTTTAATTTGGTATGGGTATTTATGAAAACTACTCGACAATTTTTAGAACAATAAAATATGATTTTCCACCTCACCACACCCATTGACAAGAAACTCGTCACATTCATTGACAAGGGACTCACCATGTCCTTTGAAAAGGTCATGGTATGGTGGTTGACGGGGACCATGGTAAGGCTATGATGAGATGGTCTGACCGTTAATATTTTTCTATAAATACCCCATTCTCTTTTTGCTTTTTTTTTCTTTCAAAAAACTATGTAGTAGAGTTCTATAAAATTGACATATGGTTTTCCTATTTTGGATCACTATTACATTAAGTGTTATTAGGTATTAGTGATTTGTGATTGTGTGGGTAAAACCATGCTCTTGAGTGTGAGTACTCAAGGTGGTGTTTGGAAGTGGATTTATGTAAGGAGCCAGTGTGGGTGTGAGTTGTGTGTCAATTGGAAGTCGCCCTCATGTGAATTTTTCTTATATAAGGAGCTTTTGTGGTTGAGAGCCTTTTTTTGGCCGATAGTTGCCTTCATGAAACTTTTTTATGTGATAAAAACTCTTTGAGAGTGATTTGAGCTTAATTGTTAAGTTCTCACATCTTTGGCTCTATCCAATATATGGTGGACTATGTGTCCCACTTTGGTTATGTGCATTTACTATATTGACATTGTGTCCCATAGTGGTTATTAGTTATTCGTTGGTAGCTAATTGTACTATAATAAGTGGTGTTGGCTTTGGAGGAAAGCCAAATTCGTGTATCGAGCCAAGTCACTATGGAGGCAATAAGTAAGGGAAGTAATAGACTATTTGAATAATGGTCCTGGTTGATAGAGGTAATGGGGTTTTATTTCTATCAAGGATTGTAATTATTTTATTTCTTAGTAGATTTGTTTGCTACCAAATGGTTACCATTAGCAACCCAAAGATGTTACCACATAGGTAGGAGTTTTATATGGATTTACCTCATTATATTTGGTATTGTTCATGGTCAATTATTTGGCTAGTACAATCTAATGATAAATTGTATATGACTGTATATACTGAGGTTTAAACTTTAATTAGAAAGCCTTTAATTTTTATTGCTTACTTTTTGGTTATTGATAATATATACTACTTATTTACTACATGTTTGTGCTTATTTATACTACTGTTATGATTATCAGTTAAGTGTTTATCCTTCTGTTGTATGCATGTTTGGGTAGAGTCCTTAAGGAGTTAGTATCTCCTTGACTTGATTATATATCAGGTCTTTGACCCTTCAATGTTGTTGTGCATGATTATATTGTTTTGTTAATGGAATCTTACTTTCTATCATGTATGTGCAAACATACTAGATTGACTATGATTAAAAAGTTTATTTGTTTTGTGTAGTTGCATGCTTTCTTTCCTTTACTTGTAGCTTGCTATAGATTTTTATTTTTTTTCTTTTGTAGTATTAAATTAATCTATCTTCTTCATAATAAATTTATATTACTTTTTTTATTTATCTCTTATGAGTTTGGTATGAGTCTCTAAAGAGTCAATATCTCTATACTTTTGTTGTGTACCAAATGTTAGACTCTTTCCCTTGATAAGTTGTATTTTGTTTGATTTCATGCTATAAGAGTAAAATCATTATTTTTCAAATATATTCCCACATATAAGGTCTTGAAGTGATTGAAAATCCTTTGAAAGTGTCCATAACCTGGTATAGTACTAGGATAAGAAGGTATAGACTTAACTCAAACTTCTACAAACAAAGAAGTAAACACTTAAATAGAAAATGCAACATAAGCATAAATAATTTAATATAAGATACAATAACTTTTTAAAATAGTTATTATATAATCAACAGAAAGTAGGAAAACAATAAATGATTTCTAATTAGAGTTTAAGCTACTATATTTTATAAAATACACACCTTAAACTTAGATTTTACTAGTATAACAACAGATCATGCATACCAAGCCTACATAGAGACTGTATATATATGGTAATTTCCTCGGGTCACTTAAGGCGACCACTTAATAGTAAACAATCTATTAAACAATAAAATAGTTACAATTAAAAAAATAATAAAACCACTATTACCTCTATCAATTGGGACCTCTATCCAAACTACTTATTTCTACTCTTATTTGCTACATCCACAACAACCTAGTTCAACTTATGAACTAAGCTCTCTTTCATAGCCAACACGACCCAATGTGGTATGATCAGTAGCATCAGTAGCCACAAATTAGTAACGTGAAATGTATTGAACAATAAACCTTGAGGGTCACTCTCAATCTCAAGGCACAAAAAGACACTATCCTCTACACATCTCAAATCGTGTATGGGAGATACACAGTTAAACTACATATTCATACAAACTATGATTTGATAACTAAACTTACTAAAGACCCACACCCAAATGTAAGCTCTCCAAAAGTAAATAAGAAACAAATATGAATCTCGATATGAATTTTTGCAGAGCTTAACCACTAAAAACATGGGTAAATAAAATAGAGAAGTGGTGGTTATTTATAGAATTTGACCAGCCACCTTGCCAAACATCTTGCCAAAGGTGGTAGAGAGGTGCTAAAATAAGATATTTTTTATTTCAATTTGTTTTAGTAAAATCCATAAATATCCACACCCAAAATGATACAAAATTGTACACTCCACTCTAGACCTAGCTTGAAAACTAAAACCACCAATCTCATGATGTGTGGCTTTTAATCACAATATTCCTAACTATGTGTATGTGTGCATTAGATATCTACAGTAACCAACCTTACATAGGGGAAGGTAGAACATTAAGTAAAAATAAATGGACACCATGTTTTGTACATAGGAAACCAACATACAAAAACATAGTACAATAGGACTTACATCATTTATAGCTTTTCAGTATGTATGACTGTTTTTCATGTTATGTGTCATTTACTATGTTTATGCATACTTCTAGCTTGGATAGGAGCCTTTGAGGCACCCCATCATTATTGTATTTTTTTTCTTTCTTTAAGTTATTTTGTTCTATGTTAAATTAAGCATGTTGTTTTGTACTCCCACCGTGTTATTTGCTTAATTCATATTTGTGAGCTTTTCTTGATGGAATTGGTATAGAACTCAAAAAACGATTTCATGAGTTGGTGTTTCCACCCCTTATATAGGTCTCTATTACCCATTAGAATCAAAAGAACAATTGAGATTGGTGCAATTGTTCCTATGTATGGAATTGTCATAAAGTAAATCAGAAAATTGCTTATCTTACTTAACATCCTTAATTCGTTCTGGGAATGGTATAGGCGATTGGCACAGTTTTGATGCCATGTGAAATATAGGTGGGTCAAATGACTCTCTTTAAATTCCATCAGAAGGTTTTGCAATTGTTTTATTTATGTATACATCTTCCTTGTGTGCTACATGCACTCCACCTATTTTTCCTACATAATGAATCATCAAAAATTTAAGGAATATTTTTATTTTGAACCTTACCACTCCTTAGAGTTTCCATAGTTTGAGCTTGTTAATATTAAGTAGGAAGTTTCTCTTTCCTATTTTCTTTACATTTGCTCAACTATTTTCCCAACTTTTCCTTCCTCTTCACAGATGCCTCAAAAGAGTTAAACATTTGATTATTTTTCATTTTGTTATCTTGACTTACTTGAATGAAAGCATTCAAGTTATCCTTTAAGGTTGGCTTTTAAGGTGGATAGGGTGGCATGCTTTGGTTTATGATTGGACCTTGCATTTTGTTTTGGGCATATAGTGAGTTAGTGTTTTCTTTTCATTAGAGATTAGAGTGATTTCTCACCCAAAATTAATGGTGTTGGTGTAAGGATCACTTATGGGTCTATAATGGTACCCTTACATAAAATAAACTTCCAGACTAGTACCTACACAGGGATCATCTAAAAAAGAGAAAACATTAGCACCATGCCTATATATACCATAGACTTCATATACCTATTGGTTTGGTGTTCTCTTGGTAGTTACGAGTTGAACTTGCTTCATCAATATTGCAAGTTGCATGGCCATCATGACCATTCTTGAAGCCTATCTCACTAACTCCAATACTTCTCACTCTAAAACTCTCTTTTTTTGGAATTAGTACCCAACATCTCATAGAGATTATAAGACTTTAAGGTTGTTAGTTCTCCCATAGCTCCACTTGTGGCATTATCAAATGTGAATTGACACTATTGTGTCAATCCATCATAGAAAAATTGATTTTATAGCTACAGTGGAAGCTATGGTGTGGATATTGAGTGAGAAGTAATTTGAACCCATCCTTATTTTTAAGGAATAGTTCTTATTCCATTTGAGAGAATGTAACGATTTTTATTTTCAAATCAGAAGTTTTCTGCTAAGAATAGCATCTTCCTATGAATTTATTATAGACTTTGGCCCTTCCAAGTTATCAGGGAGTATGGTAGGATAGTCATTAGTCAAATGTTAGCCTTCTCTTTAAGAATGTATGAAAAACTCCTAATTTTTAATTGGTCCTCAACAAGACAATGTAAAATGAACATCTAAGCATTTGAGTAAAAATCTCTAATGAAGGTCATAATGAACTTTCATAGACTATGGTAAAATAAAAAAATGAATATTTTTCATTTCATAGTTCCTAACTGCCTCCTCCAACTGTATAGAGGTCGTAGCAGCGCTAATGATTGTAATTGTATACTTCTTCGTTAGTGTCCCCTTTCATAAAACATCTCGCATTTTAAATGACTAGTATTGGCTTAAGTGATTGCTCAAGAAAATAAAAAAATTAACAACTAAAACAAATAAATTACAGAAAAAGAAATTAAAATAAATAAAAGAAACAAAAATATTTGATATAAATAAAAATATCACGATAGATCATGGATAAAAATAAAATAAACAATAAAAAATACCATAAGTAATAAAGAGAAAAAAATAAGATAAAGAAACAAAAGCAAATAATAAAAAAGAAATAAATAAACAAAATTAACAACTAAAAACAAATAAATTAGAGAAACAAAGTAAAAATAAAAATGAACAAAAAAAAAATTTCAATATTTTTTTTAAAATCACATATATTCACAAATTAAGAAAAACAAAAAAAATACAAAATATAACAAAAAACAACTAAATTGTTTAAAACGCTAATTCCTTGACAATGGTACGAAAAACTTAAGTAAAATTTTGTATTTATAAAAAGCTCATAAATGCACTAATCACTTATAATAAGCCATCAATGTATCCCTAAGATTGTTTATGAAGAAATTGCGGTGGTTTTAAAAAGTTAAATTATTTATAACTTAGTTAAGAAAAAAAACTTCAACATTCTAACAATTCGTTGTTTGGTGAAATAGAATTGTAAATTTTAATTAAATTATATCTAAAGAAAGTAGCTAAATTAAAATAGATAAATGAAGGGATAAATTAAAGCCTAAAATTAAAGTAGAGAATTAAACTATACCAAACTTAGGATGATGGATATATATGAAATTTTAACAAGCATAACCTTTCATGGACAAAACAAATTAAGTGAATTAAGCATAAGCTAGATTTATTGATTTATTTTTTTTAAAAATAAAATCCCATATAATCATGGTGAGTCTTCCATGATATTTAATTAATCAATTCTTCCTCTGTTGGGGCCAAAATTTATTAATTGTTAAACTAAATAAATATATATAAACCAAAAATCTTCAATTAATTAATAACTTCTTTTTATCAGGCTTGAAATTTTTTTGATAAACCTAAGGTAGATATATTTTTAATTATAAATCAAGATTTGGTCCATCAAATTTATAATTAAAATTATTTTCAATCATCTAAATTAATACAATTCAAGGAAATTAAAATAGATTCTTATTCATTATACACAATTAAGCATAGATGACGCGTAATGCTTTATTTTAAAACATTTTCTTTTATCATAAATAAAGAATTGGCCCATTATGAATTTATGATTAAAGATACGAAGTTTATGAATAATAAATAAATCTAAATTTTTATTTATTTAAATCACCAAATTATTCTTCCAATCATTTAAAGTATAAACTAAAATCCCATATACAAATTCAGCCAATCATACTAAATTAACAAAAGTCAATTTAATCATAAAAGATGTCATCTTATAAAAAAATTAACTAATACAACAATTAAAGATACATCTTTTGTTGAAGACAGTTCCAGATCTTGGAACAAGTTGTCATTGACTTCTCCAAATCTTTAGATCTTTTCCACAATTGCGAGGATCTTCTTCTGTTTCTGTATATATAGAATGGTTAACTTAATCCTACAATTAAAACTAAGGATGAATGATTGAGGAAATAAACTAAAAAAATAATACGTGCAACTATTGTGATCCAAATGATTTATTTATAGGGAAGGCTAATGTGAAGGGCTTCAGACCGAATAAACAAAGGCGAGCCACGCCACCATAATTTCTATGTCGTGGCATACAATACGTAACACTTCGCTCAACTACAGATGGAAAAGGTAACTGAAAGTTCATTTATTTAGTTGTGGATCTAATTTTTTGATTAGCAAAATAACAATGAAAGTATGCAAATTAAAAATTTGTAAGCGACTATGTATACAATCACATGCAAATGAAGTAATACGGAAAATAAAAATCAATGCATGAGATTTTTACGTAGAAACAACCTAGGGCATAAGGTGAGGACTCAAACTACCCACCAAGATAATGCCCCCAAGTAATCTATTTATAAGCTATTGCTTTATTATAGTCTCTACAAGAACGGTGATTAAATTCGGACTAACGTTCTAACAAACTCGAGTTATACGAGTTCATTGAACCCATACCACGGTCACCTGAAAAGTTAGCACATAAACATAAGTGCAAGTGTGTGTATTAGAGTAGATTAAATAATTAACAACCTTAACTAGTTAATTTAAACAATATATCAGATAAATAAAAATAATAATAGAAATGTTAAAACAATTAGTTTAAAAGTGAAATATCCCAATTATCATAGGCTAGTTAATCCATCAAATGCAACCACAAATATTTGATAAATTAAATTATTGAATATGCCTACTTCAATAGTTTTAGTAAAATAAGAGAGAGAGTAAAATATGAAGAGAATAAGCACAATTAAGCTCTTGTGTAGTAAGTTTCAATTGTGTTCTTATGTTTATATTCATAGAATATTTTGAAGCACTAGGTCAAAGTAAAATTACCATCTTGTTCATAAAATAAGTTAAATAAGTTTTAAGGAATAAGAATAATATAGTAAAAGGCTAATCCAATTCATATAAAAAATAGGTTTTAAAATCAAAGCATGGTCGCTCAATCAATCTAATCAATTACTCGATAGATCAAGTACATAGTTCGATTGATAAAATATCCTCTCGATTGTTCTAGTATATTAATTAATTAATTCTCAAAAAATGGATCAATCTAGTCATTAATCTCAATTGATCTATTATTTCCTCAATCAATCTGATCATATAAATAATTAATTTAATAGGTAAAAATATAGTTCGATTGATTTAGTCACTACTCGATCAATCGAGTAGCCTATTTTCATATTGTTTCTATATGTCTAATATGTAATCTAACATACACGGGAATAGAGATATACCTAATATGTGATCGTTAAGGCTCGATAGTTTCTTTAGCTAGAAAATATTCTTCTAAGACACACTTAGAAATTAAAAATACAATAATATATTTTGTTTGCGAATATCACTAACACTCACATAAACCATAAAATACCCACCTTTGGTATATTTGTGTGATAAAACCTCTCTCTTACTACATGATTCTCATAGGAAAATTAAATTTTTACATAGTGATACTATCCTATGATTTGGTAAAATCATCTTCGCTTGAATCTCAAAAGCTCATGTTTACACTTGGAAAAAAAACATAAAAAACCAAAAAACTTGTCCCAAAAGACCCATTGTTCATTAGTTTAGTATATATAGCAATATAAAAATGAAAAATATTTATAAGAGTGAATAATCAATAGAGAGAAATTAAAAATACAACTCCTCCTATGTGTAGTATCTCAAAAACTCCCCCTAAATTAGCTCTCCTATTTTGTAGATTTTTCAATTAAGGTTCCAATTTTTTACCCCCTTTTTGTCATACAGATAACCAATATAATCATGAAATAAAGACAAATAGGTTGAGCAAGCAAGAAGTGTATTTAATGACTGAAAAGAGGAGTACACATTCTTAAAAACTCAAAACAAGGAGCTAAAAATAATATGTTTCCTAAAAGTGAATAAACTCTCACTAAATTCTACGACACCTCTAAATAAATTAGAATAAAATAAGTTTTTATATATATATATATAATTTCTTTTTTGAGTTAAGGTAGTAGAGTTAGCTTAACATGATTACAATAGTACGCAAAAATGATGAAATTAATTTTGTTCAAAGTATAATTATCCATTGACAACATAAACATATCTAGAAAAGATACACAAACATACTAACACATATGGTGACATATGAAAAATCACGAAAAGTAAATTATGTGTTGGAACTACAATAGGATATCAATTTGTTCATTTATGATTAGTTATGAAAGATTCAAAAGGAGTATCACCTATTATAAAAAAATTGCAATTGAATTCATACTTGCACAAAATAAAATTTAATTACCAAGAAATAATTTTAATCTATTTTTTGTATTCCCCTCTTGTATTAATTTTTTTGTGAGATATTGGTTATTTATTTTATTTATGTATAACCAATTATGACTCTTTCTTTTTGTGCATGAAAAGCTTTTTATTTTTATTTTTCCTTTAATTTTATTATAATGTTTTTTTTTGGAAATATTCATAAGCCAATATACCTAGTATGATGACTTTTATGCTAGTTATGAGATAGCACTCTCTACTCATCGTGATAGCTTTCACACATCATAGTAGGTCGCCTTTTGAAAACTAGGTATCTCTTTATAACAACATTTTATACAGTAAAAGATAGAGTAACCATATTTTTCACAATCAAGGTTATCTCATGCCCTAAAATCTCATATAATTAATTATAAACTTCTACCATGACATATTTATGTGTCCAGTGAGTGTGTGAGTTGGTTTATGTCAACATCAATCACTAGATGTGAAAAATATGAATGGGGTATTTAATGATCATGCCAATGTTAAAGCATGTATACTTTCATCCTTTTTTTATTCTTTTAAACTAAAGAAACATAAAAAAAACAAACAAAAAAACTAAAGATGCTCATCTAGGGTCAATTGATCACTAAAACAAAAGTATCTAGGTAAAACAATAAAGAACGACGATCATGTGACCAGAAAGAGATAGTCTTTTCTAACCCAAAATTTCTTGAATTTTAGTTTCTTTATATCTTTGGGGTGGAAATCAACTACCCTAGTTGTCAATTGCATATTCTTGGACATACCTTTAGATTTTTCATTCCTTCTAAATTAAGATACAACATGTGTAGTAGGATTAGGAAAATGATAATTAGTCCTAGAATTAAATACATTGAATTTCACTTACCTATTTGAGTCAACAACTTCATACTTTCTAGTAGGATTGTTAAACATGTTACCATAATTTCCATTCATCTTGGAATATGATTCAACATGCATAGATGGATGATGGTTATGAGTATTCTTATGTGAACCATTGAAAGTATTATTACATTTAGGATCATTTATCAAAAATCTATACATAGACCTAATATGACTATTCCTACCACAATGATGACAGACATGCACAAACTTAATAGATTTTTCAAGCACAAATGCAACTATTCTTTGTGTATAATGGGTAACATAATGAGTAGGGTTAGAATGCCTTATAAATGTGGTTTTTGTACGAAGGAGTGGAGCTCTCATCCTTATAACCAATTTCATATATATCATGTGATGAGGACATGTTTAAAGGTTTGACAAATTCAGTTGATTTTGATGAAGATGGTATAGTGTGCTCGTCTACATATCCTAACCTTATCTTATCTCCAACTGGCTTTCCATAATCCAAAACTTTGGTCAATCTTTCAACTCCAATTGTTAACCTTTTTATTTCTTCCTTTGATTATTCAAGTTCTTGCATAGGATTCTTGTTTTCCTGTTTAACATCTGTAAGACTTGAATTCAAAACATTAGCACGTTTAGACAATTCAATTTTTTCTTTTTCTAAAATTGGATTTATTTTAATGAATCTAAGTTCATCATTTAGTTTAACTACTTCCCTTTTGCATCTTCCATAATCTATGAACACTTTATCAATACTAGAGACATTAAATTTGTTGAGTAGAAATTCAACATTACTTTTCTCATCATTTGAATCAATATCAGACTTACTAGAGTTAGTAAGTGTAGCATTGAGAACTCTTCCAGCTTGCTTCTTCTTATTTGTAGTCAACTGTGAAGTGACCAAAGCCCATACATTCAAAACATTGAATGTCTAGTGGGTTTAGATTTCTTATCATCAGAACTCACATATTTAAGTTCTCTTAGATTCTATTCTTTTCGACAACTTCATTGTCCTTTATTTTGGGGATTATTTTTATTGAGAATTTTATACAATCTTCTGGTTAAGAATGCCAGTGTTTTATCATCATTGTCAATTTCTTTAGTTATAGCAGTTTTAAAAGCGACACCTTTGTTCTTTGGAGGTTTTCCAAAGCTCATCTCAAAATTTTGAAGTGAATCAATGAGTTCCTCTATTTTGATGGTGTCCAAATCCTTGCTTTCGTTAGTGGTAATGAACTTTGCATGGAAGATATGGTAATGAGTAGAGATTGTTTGGAACTATCCTGAAATTATCAAATTTCTCTCCAAGATTAGCATAGATGGTAGTAATATCACATAATCAAATATAAAATTCAGATAAAGTTTCATCTTAATATTCTCAAATTGAGTACTAATCATGTGAAGTTTTATTCGTTTAACTTGTGAGGTATCCCCATGGGTAACCTCTAAAATATCTCAAGCATGCTTAACAGTATCAACATGAGAAATACAAAGAAACTCATCAGTAGACACAATACTAAATATATCATTAATACTCTTTTGCTTCTAGCTATTAGCAATTTGATCTTGATTAATCCATTCATTCCTAGACTTAGGAGTGACTATGTTATCTTTGGTAACCATAGGTGCTTCCCAAACATAAAGTACAGAGTTCCAAACAATCTCATCTAAAGATCTTATAAATGCCTTCTTAGGAGACTTCCAATATGGGTAATTAGACTGTCAAAATAAGGTGCATGGGTCATAGATGAACCATCTCTTAAATGATCCATAACAAGGTCTTAGGCACACTAAGTGTATCTAGTGACTACCTCTAATACCGAATGAAAGTTCATTTATTTAGTTATAGATCTAATTTTCTAATTAGTGAAATATCAATAAAAGTTTAACAAATTAAAAATTCATTAGCGGCCAAATATACAATCATATTTAATTAAGTAATGCAGAAAATGAAGATCAACACACAAGATGTTTAGGTGAAAAAAACCTAAGCCACACCAATGACCTAAGAGAAAAACCACCGGTCTACCAAACCACCTAACTATCCAATTGCAAGGGTAAGACTCAAACTAACCACCAAGGTAATTTCCTCAAGTAATATACTTATAAGTCGTTGCTTTATCATAGTCTCTACGAGAAAAGCGATTAGATTTGGACAAATAAATGGAAGAACTTAAGTCACACGAGTTAATTGAACTCATATCATCATCACTTGAAAAGTTAACACATAAACACAAGTGTAAGTGTATGTCATAAAGTAGATCCAATAATGAACAACCATAACTAATTGATTTAAATAATATATTAGATAAATTGAAAATAACTAACAATCCTAGAACAATCAGTTTAAAAGTGCAATATCCCAATTATCGTAGGCTTGTTAATCCATAAAATGAAAATACAAATTTTTGATCAATTAACTTATTGAAAAAGCCTAATTCAATAATTTTATCAAAAGAAGAAAGCGAATAAAAAATGAAGAGAATATGCATAATTAAGCTCTTGTGTGGTTTGTTTCAATTATGTGCTTATGTTTATATTTATAGAATATTTTGAAGCACTTTAGGTCAAAGTAAAATTACCATCTTGTCAATGAAATAAGTTAAATGAGTTGTAAAGAATAAGGACAATATAGTAAAATTCCAATCCATTTCATATTAAAAATATGGTCTTAAAATCAAAGAATGGCCACTCGATCAATCTAACCAAGTGCTAGATCAATCCAACATATAATTTGATCAATTGAATGTCCTCTCGATTGATCCAGTGTATCAAATAATTAATTCTAAAAAACTGGATTGATCTAATTATTAATCTTGATTGATCTAGTACTCAATCGATCGAGTATTAATTCCTCGATTGATCTAGTCATATAAATAAATAATTTAACAGGTAATATAACTCGATCAATCTAGTCACTATTTGGTTGATTGATAGATCGAGTAGCCTATTTTCATATTATTCTTATGTGTCTAATATGAAATCTAACTTACATGGGAACAAAGATATACCTGAGATGTGATCATTGAGGTTCGATAGTTTCTTCAGCTTGAAAATATTCTTCTAAAATACACCTTAAAACTAAAATTATAATTATATGTTTTGTTTATGAATATCACCAACAATCACATAAATATTACAGTCACATCATGTCACACATTAGTTCTCACCATGACACATGTTATTCTACATGCTTAGTAAATCTATACTAAACAGTGTGTGTTGTTGCACATATATTTCTTCCACACAGCATACCCTTTTGTCTTGAAAATTACCTTGTATACCTTACAAACTAGTTGATTCTTCATGTAAGGATTACATCCTTATTCCTTTAAGGCTCATAGGGTGCAAATTAAGTGCTTCAAAGTTGTTTTTCATGTGTTGATAAATTTATACATTTTGAAGCTAAAAATACCTAAAATACAACAAATTATACCTGTAATTTCAAACATGCTATAATCAAACTTATTTATTACATTTAAGATCAATAAAATCATAGAATATTAATGCTTTTCAAGCACTTATCAGTCATGCTCTAATACCATCTATAATGCCCCACTCCAATATATGTAATGATATTGTCCACTTTTAGCCTAGGCCCATATGGTTTTTGCTCTTGGGATTTCAACCAAAATACCTTATACCAGTTAGAGTGGAATCCATATTTATAAACCATTACAATCCTCTATACCCAAGAAACTTTCCCAAGCTCAAAGAATTTCAGATCAAAGGATTGATGACTGTCACAATCACCCCTATACAAGACTCAATGTCTTCATTGCACTTTTGGCTAGTCCATGCTCTGATACCATCTAAAACACCCCATTCCAACACATGGTATGATATTGTCCACTTTGGGCCAAGGCCCACATGGTTTTACTCTTGAGCTTTCACCCAAAAGACGACATAGCTTACCCTATACTGCACAAGCTCAAGGGATTGATGGTGGGAAAATTTCAATGATACCCCTAAGGTTTTATTTTTCTTATCTATTGCCCTCGACTTTTTAAAAATAGGCTATAATACCCTCAATGTTTATTTCATCTTCACAAATACCCTTCTTTAGTAACGAATGTTACAGTAAACGTTAGAGGCATAGTTTTTTAAGGGAAAATGTCAAGAACACCCACAAAGTTTGTCTTTTCTTCATGAATGCCCTAATGTTTGAAAAATATTTCTAATGAAACTGAGGTTAGATGTATTATTAAAAATAATCCCATTTAATAATGATGTTAGCTTTTCCATCCTCTTATTTTTTCAATTTTTTCTAAATTACTAAAATTTTCCTTAAAATTTATAAAGTAAAATATATTTATTTATGGTGTTTATTATAGTTAAAAATTAAAAAAAAATCTATACTAAGTGAATAATAAATAATAATTAAAAATTTATTTAAATTAAAAATAACCATAAAAATAATCTTATATTATTGATTCCTATCCAAAATGAGTAAATTGTACATTTACTATTACTGTTAATTCATTTTTAAAATATTTATTGTTTTGATATTTATTATAATGCATATAATAAATTAAGTTTTTATTACTTATTGCAAGTGATCACATGTAGTAAAGTTAGTAACTTTTAATTTTTGTAAAACAACAAAAATATCACCCATTGTACTTAATTTATATATTTTTACTATTATAAATATTCAGTCGATCATTTCACATTTAAGATTGTCTAATTGGGCTCCGTTCAAATAAAACTATGATTATTTATATACATTTAATATTAAACTTCATTCATTGGACCCTATTAATTAAGGTTATTATTTTTGTTCTAATAAGTTTTAAGGTACTTTGTTTAATTTTCATTATTTTTTAATCTTTTAAAATTGTTAAAGGCCAATTTTAATTAAAATTAATCACATATAGCTCCAAATATACTAATAAGAAAATAAACCAAAATTAATAATAAAATAAAAATTAAATTAACTTACAAAAGATAAAAAAATTTGAAAACAAATTATATCTCATTTTATAATAAATTATCAAATTATTATAAACATGTATTTTATTTGTTGAATAAGAAGTAATTTTTAATTATATGCATGGTAATTCATTTTTAATTGTTTTAAGTAAATCAAATAATTTACAATTTTTATAAGTCGTTGTCAAAAATATTTAAATTCTTTTCACAATTTATTTTGTAAGTCCTATGGTCTTTTGTATCTTTGTTGGTGATCTTGTGTGTAATACACAAAGTCTGTTTATTTTATTATCATATTTGTCTTTCTCAGTATAAGAATTGTTATTGTTGATCAGTAATATATACACACACATTTTTATTCACACTTTTTATGTGAGCATATTATACACACACCACATGATTGGTTTTCTTAATATACATGTTAGGTTGAGAGTTGTGGTTTTTGTTATGTTACGTGTATGGCTTTTTATAAAAAATTACTCAATAATTTTTAAAATGTAAAATTGAATTTTTGTTTGCGTGATGCACAAAAACTTATTACACAAAATTGGTATATTTTAAAATAGCTCAAATTTGCACAATTCACTTTGTAAGAAACGATCAGTCTAAAAAAGAATTACGTGATTTTTAAATACTTCAACAAATTATTAAAAAAATTGGGCTTTGAATTGAAAGAACTACTACTATATAAACTAAAATTGTTCAACTCTCAATATTGAGAGAACTTCAAAAAATTAAAAAAACTAAGAAACTAGAAAAGAGAGAAACTAAGAACGTAAGGGATGATGATTGCATTGGGTCTAGGTGTTTATATAGGGTTAGAAAACATTGTAAAAGAGAGAAAAATGTGGATCTTATAGTCAGGCACTGTAATATGTATTTGTTCTGTGTCGTGGCATGAGCCAGCTTGTAATGCATTTGAATTTTAATCCACAAGTCCTGCGATGTAGCATACAAAAACCTTTACTACGGCTCACGTGTTTTTGTACTTCTAGAAACCTTTTTTGTATTTCACTATTGACATTGGTTTGGAACATATTTAAGGCTTACATATGTTATTTTGTTATGCTTCATGGCTGCAATGAAGTGCTTCCAGGTATAATTCTTCAAGTATTTATCAGTTGAATCTTTTGAAGCTATAAATATCTAAATAATAATAAAACATGCCTGTGATGTTGATAAGATAGATTTTCCAAAAAGATGATAAAATTATACAATACAAATTTATTTAATAATTAAAGTGTATAAAATCATGTTATATTTAGTGCTTTTCAAGCATTCATCACAACCCCTAATCAACTTCTTACTAGTCTCTAGCATGGAAAATGAAAATTGAAAAGCAAAACTTAATAAATTAAACTATCCTAAATCATTTCCATAGATTGATATTCTTGCATTTAGAATATGCAACATGCCTTTAAACCCCTATGTTGTCCTAGCGGGTGAGTTTAAGTTTCATGAGGGTTTTCAGAGATGATGCCCATAAACATCAAACTAAAATGAAAAAATTTAAAAACAATATGAAAAATAAATAAATAACACACAAAAATTAAATATATTTTAACAAAGTAAAAAAAAATAGCAAAACTTCTTATGTTATTAATCATTTTTAAGCTCATAATTAAGATTCAAAGCATAAGTTATTTTAACATCCTAAACATTCATAGTTGATTATAACAATTAGCTGAAAATCACATTCATATCTCATATGAAAAATACATCAATATTAATTTACCCAATTTCAGTGTTTGAAATTCGAATTCACTTCAACTCTAACCTTACAAGTCATACTCTCAATATTAAATTGATCCTATGGGTTTGAACATTCATTCAAAGGTAGCCAATAGAAGTTATGTAAATAAATGAGCTAATGAGTTTATATATGTTTAAAGGAGAAAAGGCTCAAAGTAGTGCATAACATCGACCTCATATATATCTCTTTTTTAGAGATGAAGAAAATGCAATGACTTCTAGGAGATTTATTTCCTATCTTTCTTTTGTATTTAGCCATTTTTCATAACTTTGTATGATTTTTGGATTATAGTATTTAGTTTATACAATTTATTTTCTCTTTCTTTCTCTCTCTGTTTATATAGATATATCATTTCTCTTATTTTTTAGAGACTGGACCCATGTATAGTTTGTACATATGTTTGTATCATATTGTGAATGGCTAATTTTAGCTTTATTTTGTATTAGTTTAGGTAACCTCATATATATCTCTTTTTTAGAAGTCATGCATAAATGAAGAAGGGCATATACTTTCAATTTCTATTTCATTCATTCAATTTCTATTTCATTCATTCAATTTAAGTAATAAAAATAAAATTATAAAACTTTAAGAGGTGTAAAAAAATATTATCATAAAACGGAAAGATAAAGACTCAAAATATTTTCACAAAATCTTTACTATTTGATTCTTAAACACCAATTTTAGATTTATCGTAATTTTAACATTTTATCATGAACTACAAATTATGAAAAAAATAACTAATTATCACATTACTCTATGATATGTTCAAGAAACTATTCTAACAGTGCAAATACATAACCATTTGCTAAAAATGAATAAAAGATATGATAATTTTGTAAGAAATTTTTTAAAATCAAATCTAAAGTTCTTATACCAATAAAAATAAATGAAAAAGTAAACAATGTTTAATAAAAAATTTAAAAATTACTCAAATTTATTTAGATGTAACTTTTCCCACCCACAACCCAATTGCAAATTAGAGATAAAGAGTAAAGAAGAGAAAAGTTACCCATTTGTTGAACATGCTAAAGTATTGATGTAGAAATACAAGTGCATCCATCATTCCAAACATTTTAATCACACATATAGAATATTGTGTACTGTTTACACATCGCAACAAATAGTTACAAAGTTAACAATTTCAAATATAATAAACATTTGTTCATATGATAGGAAATAAATTAATATCCAAAAATAATTAAACTAAAGTTCATAAAACAAAATAAAACAAATTACATAAAAAATAAAAACTCATAAGATTCTGCAACAAAATTAGAGCTTAGTTCTTTGTGTCATACAGTTCTTGTTCTTCATGATGTTGTCGTTATCGTTCACATGGTGTAAAGATGAAATCATAATATTGATACTCGGGTGCTATTAAATGCCTTGAATCCATTCCAAGATAAAAAGCTAAGTTAATTAAGTTAGTAAAAATCTAATTTAATTAAGTTAATAAAAAATCTAAGTGAGAAAAATAAAAAATAGTTAAAGAAAAGAAAGAAAAAAATTTAATAAAAATAAAAATAAAAATAATTAAAATTGAAAAAGGTAAAATAAGTTAAAATAAAATAAAATTGAGAAAGGTAAATGCAAATAAAATAAAAATAAAAATTGAATTTTTTTTATATATATATTTTTTTTTATTATTTTATTTATTTTTATTTATTTTATTTATTTTATTTTTACTATTCATGAACGGTAATTTTATTTTACTATTAACGTTCTATTATTTATTTATTTTTTAAAATTTTTAATTTTTTTTACTATTTATGAACCGTAATTTTATTTTACTATCTACACTATATTATTTATTTATTTATTTATTTTTACCTTAAAATTTTTAAATTGTTTTTTATTTTTTATTTTATATATTACTTTTTACTATTCATGAACGGTAATTGTATTTTACTATTTACATTATATTATTTATTTATTTATTTATTTTTATCTTAAAATTTTTAATTTTTAATTTTTTTTACTATTTATGAACGGTAAAATTTTTTTACTTCAAATTTCAAATTTCTAAATTATTTTACTATTCAAAAAAAATATTTTTTTTTTATTTTTTTATTATTTCTTATGAAATTTGATTATTAATTTTTTTATGAAAACAAAAAAAATCACAATTATTTACACCACAAAAATGTTTTTTAAAATTCTGATAAATAATTTAAAAACGCTATTCCTTCTCCGGCAACGGCCCCAAAAACTTGATGAGCGAAAACCGACATCGTCGATTCTTGCCAATACTTTGGTTTTAATATTTATAAAACTCTCGCAAGTGCACGAATCATTTCGAAGAAAATGATAAGTATACTCACAAGGTCGATCTAAGGAAGGAATGTATGTGGTTTTTAATTTATTATTCAAACTTTTAAAAACGAAATTAAATCCTAAACATCCTGTCACGATATTTTGGGTTTTTGTGTTTTTAATCTACTTACATAAAAATAAACATAGATTCAATAAACATTTATGCAAATTTTATCTTTTATAAATTGTGGAGTATTTATGGATATAATAACTAAGTAATTATGCTTGCTCATATTATTTAGGTTATTAAAGATATGAATTGATATTTATTGATTCTCCCTTTTTTATATGAATACCACCTTTGGTGGGGTTAGATATTCTTTGTTAACTAAACAAATCAATTAACACATATGGGTGGGGTTGATAACCAATTTGCTTAATTAAATTAATTCCTTTTTCTAAGAGATTGAAAATGAACCATTTAAATGCCACCTTTGGTGGGGTTAGACAGTTTAAACTTTATTCAAGGTGTCCAAATTAAACCTAAGAATTTAGTTATCCGAGTACTAACTTTCAAGTTTTAAAACCACTACTGAAAACATGTTGTCAATACATTTTCAGATAACAATTCTTATAAAAACTTTTGAAATAGAGCTTCACTCTAACTACCGGGCGATTGACCCAACAAATAAAAGAGCACTACTCTAAATCAAACCGAATAACTAAACCTTTAAATCTAATTTTTAGGTTTAAGTTTGTAATGAAAAATAATATATTTCTCTCTAACATTCTTAATATAAAATCTTGAATAAAAACAAAATCAATTGATTTTAGAGATTTTTACCTATTTAATATTTCGCAAGCATAACAACGTTATTATTACATCATGTTTATAAATAGCCAGCAGAGTTTAATTTAATCACAGACAAATTAAATATAACATGTAAGAATAAAGCATAAAAAATAACTGTAAAGAAAATAAAATCCTTACATAACTTCGACGCTATTCCCGTTGCTGGAAAACCTCCAAGCGGAATTTGCACTCCCATTTATTGAATCAAAAAGCTAATAAATTACAAAAACATAACTAGTTCTTCCCAAAAAGGGAAGAACTCTAAAACTAAGAGAAATTAACTAAGAAAAGCTAAAAACTAAGAAAAACTAAAGAAAACTAAAAATCTAAGAAAAGAGAGAAAAGAATGTGTTTTGAGGTGTGTTTTGAAGTGAAGGGAAGGGGGTATTTATAGGTGATGATGGAGAGAAAAAGTGAGTGAAAACATGTTAAAAAAATGTAAAAACGCGGAGTACAAATGCTGAGGTCATTGATGACGTCAGCATGACGTCATGGGTGGCTGCACGTGAAAAATGGGCGTCGGCGCGCGTGGATCTGGGGCAAGGTGCACGCAGCTTGGCGTGGGACTGGGGCTGCTGGGCGCTTCGGCGGCGCGATTTTCTCCTTTTTGACATTTTTGACATTTTTGACCTTTTTGTCCAATTTTTCCGTATTTGTTGACCTGTCCCCATTTATTTATTAATATATTTGTGATGTATTGCTTCCAGTATTACTCTTTGAGTCTTTAAGTTACGTTTTGAAGCCAAAATACCTGAAAAACAATAAAAATACCCGTGATTCCAAAAAAGATAAATTTATATAAATATATGATAAAACATATAAATATATATATTTTTAATCAATTAATGTGCATAAAATCATGGTAATTTTAGTGCTTTTTGAGCACTCATCAGTGTGCCCGTTATCAAGCTGACCCTAAGGAATCACACTTAGAGAATGTAAAGAGAATCATTAGGTATATCTCAGGAACAAGTAATTATGGTTTATATTTTACTACTGACACTACTTGTGAAGTAAGTGGTTTTACAGATGCCGACTGGGCAGGCAACCAGGATGATAGGAAGAGCACATTAGGTGGTTGTTTCTACATTGGAAACAACATAGTATCATGGCATAGTAAAAAGCATAACTCTATCTCACTCTCTACAGCTGAAGCGGAATACATTGCTGCAGGAAGCTCTTGCACACAAATGCTTTGGATGAAAAACATGCTCAAGGACTACGGTCAACCACAAGGTATGATGCCCTTATATTGTGATAACTCTAGTGCTATATGTATTTCTAAGAACCCAGTTCAACATTCTAGAACTAAGCACATTGACATAAGGCATCACTTTATTCGAGAACTAGTTGAAGAGAAAATAGTAACACTTGAGTTTGTACCTACTGAGAGACAAATAGCTGATATATTCACTAAAGCCATAGACACTCAAAGATTTGAGTATCTCAGAAGTGCCTTGGGAATTTCTCCCTCAAATTGAATTTCAAATTTTATTACCAAAAAAAAAAAACATCTTTGTTTGGCCAACATAGTATTCAACTTATTTAATACTTCCATACACATAATCTCATTTTTAGTAACTCAACTCATTTTGATATTTATTGTATAAATTATGCTACAATTTTGGCTTATGCATACACATATATTCTTATACATGTGATGATCGATGTTGACATAAAATTTTTCACACACTCACGAACACACATATATGTTATGCTTGAAGTTTATGAATTTTCTTGAAAGACTCTTGGACTTTAACTAATCTTGATTGTAAAATTGTGTTGAGTTCTACTTTTGCTTACTAAAATTTTACCGTATGGAGGCACCTAGTATTGAGAGGGCTACCTACTGTGATGTGTGAAGCTACCGCAATGAACGGAGAGGGCTACCTCACAACTAGTGTGAAAGTCATCATGCTAGGTTTATGGCTTGTGCAAAAAAAAAAAAGGAAAAGATTATGCAAAAAATGACTCCATATAAATCTTATTCATTGTATGCACAAAAAAAAGCCAATAGAGGTTATAAAATATATATATATATATATATATATATATATATATATATAAATTAAGTCCTCTTTTGGTAAATATATTTTATTTTGTGAGATTGAAGACTCGATTATGGTTTTACATGATAGGTGATTTTTTTTTCATTTGAGTCTTTCTTGATAGGTCATAAATGAATTAATTGACATATTTGTGAAGTTTAAACATATATACTACTTTGAGTAAATGTCAGTATGTCATTATATGTGTGAAGTGTGTGTGTGCACCTATTATATTCTACTTATTTATTTATATGATAAATAATCAAAATTGGAGTTAAAAAATGATGAGTTCTCAATTGGTTGTGTGCTTGTTTGTAATTAAATGAGTTTAATACCTAATGTGGCTATTTATAAAAATTACAAAAAAAATCATTTATTTATTTATGACCTTTTTAATTCGTTTCTAAGTTAGAGAGTCATAGAAATTAGGGGGAGTTTAAAGCATATTGCATTTATGTATTACTCTACTTTTACATTGTTTTATCTTTAGGAGAAGTTTAGCTTCATTGCTTTGTCTAATGCTTTGTTCTTCTCGTATGTCAAAAAGGGGGAGAGAATAATGTGTTTTACTTCCATGTTTTTATTCTGTTATGCATATAGGGGAGATCATATTTAATTAAGCCTAATTGATATGAATGCATACTACATGACTATTCTTTACACTTCGCTTATTTCTATGTAAACTGAACTAATGTACAATGAGGCTTTCTGCCAAGTTGTCCTATGCTCTGTTAATGTCATTTCAGTTACTTAGAGGTTTGTCAAGTAGCAGCGAAGATGGATTCACCGGACCATAGGATAGTTCCGCTATGGAGTCTGGGACCTCATTGTATTTATATCTAATTTTTATAAGTGTCATGTAGTAAGTGAGAGGTTTTGCCACACGAAAATGTCAAAGGGGGAGTTTGTAAGGACTATGAGTGTTGGCTATTTTCGTGGACAAAATATTTACTTGTAAATTTGTTTTTAGGCCTGCTATCAAGTTTATCAAGAAAAGTCGAACAAATGTTCAAGTTCCAGATATTCGTACTTTAGGTATGTTTTTTTATAACTATGACACATAGGATTACATTTATACATTTAATAGTACATTGTCATAAATCTAAAATTATTTTTTGGTGTTTAAATATTTTTTTATGTGTCTTAATATTTTTAGGATATGATTTAAATATTTTTTTTAATTAAGACTTTGAATAGGCCTTGAATAATGAAGCCCAAAATATTCAAATCCTAATGCTAATAGGTTATGTTTATCACTTATATATATACATAGGGTTAGGGTTAAAAGTGGGGTAGTGAATTAATTTTTGGAAGTGAGCCAAACTATTGAGAAAATAGAAAAACTGGCGACCGAATAGTATAGCCGAATACTGTTATGAAAACATGTATTGATTGTACGAGAGGCTAAAGAAAAAAATGGGTGGCTATTAAGGTTTAAAGCTTGTAATTATACAACAAGTCAGAGATTGAATCAAGGAGGTCTGCAGGATTCATTTGAGTAATTAGGCAAAGGGATAATGAAAAATGATAAACTTTGATCAGAGGGCATTTCAATAAGGGATATTAATCATTAGGTGATCTATAACATTTTACAAACTAATAGTGCAGATCAAGGTTATTCAACATGGTACTTACTTTTGATGCAGTTCGTCGGGAACATAAATGTTCTTAGTATGAAATTGAATAAAGGTAATGCTTTGATTTAATTTAATTTTTTTTATATATTTATTAATCTAATTATTCATATTCATATAATTTATTTTATGATTAAGATATTAGACATTTAAATCTAATAATTGTATGAACAATTATGATTATTTGATTTAATTATTAAACTTTGAAGAAACAATTTTCATTGAACTTGTGCTTAATATTTTTGCTCTAAGATTTACTAGTTGTTTTGATTTAAGTGATATATGTTTTGAATCATCTAGTTAGTATTATTCATTGTTAAATACATCCTAGAACACACACGGGTACTTGTGTTTTTGTGTTAACTATTTTGCAGTTGATTTGTGAACGATCTGATTGGCGGGGAGCTTATTGGAACGTTGGTCTAGAAATCGCTCACGCTAATATTGGAAACTGTGAAAACAGAGTAGGGGCTCGTAAGTAAAGTACATTGGGGCAGTATCCTAGGGAGGGTAGCATAAGATCGAGTTTGTATTTGAACATTTGATTTTCATAGTGGAAAGTTAGGTGGTCCGATGGACCGGTGGTTTTCCTCTTAGGTCATGTTTGTGGCCTAGGTTGTTTCCACCTAAAAATATCGTGTGTCATTATTTTATTTCTACACTTATTTTTATATACGATTACATATCTGGCTGCTTTGTTTAGCTTATTAAATTATAAACTTGATAAAAATTAAGAATAACCTATTCACCTTCTCTAGGTTAATCAGGTCCATATTTTATAAACTTTTAGATATTAGTTTTCAAATTTGTATCATTATTTTACATTTTATTAAATTAAAAGATTGAAATCATACTAATTTGAAAATATTATCACAAAAGGATACGCTTTTTGAATATGGTTAATATTAAGTATCGAAAGAATGCAAAATACTAATATTTCTACGGTGGACAGAAAGAAGTATTTAAGAAGCTCCTATTAATCATGTAACGTAAACCAATGTCATGCAATTTAGAGTAATTATGGTTTTTATTCACACTTCATTAATTAACATTGGAAAGTATAGGGAAAAATTATATTTATATCACTATTAAAAACTTATAACTACACCAATAACATTATTTTTATGTTATTTTATATATTTTTATTATTTATAAAAATTTAGTCTAAATATTTCATATTAAACGATTTTCAATTAGATATCGTTTAAGTTAAATTATGACCATTTAGACCCATTTAATATTGAAATCCGTTTAATTTAACTCGGTTCAATATTATTAAGATATTATTTTTATTGTTATAAGTTTTTGGCGTGTTATTTTATGTAATTCTACAAAAATCTAAGTTTTTACCCGTCTACTTTGTAAAACTAGTGCCTGTCCAACACAAGAAACAAATGTCCTTTAGAGATACTTTACAAATTATAACTAGGATTTACCAATAATCTTTACAAGAGCAATTCCCATCTTCAAACCTGTGAAATCTGTAGTTATCTCTAATAACAATTTCTCTGTTATAAGCTTGGGATATTACTTTCATGGCTGAGTGACAATCTTCACACATTCTCAAATTATTAACAAGTCGAATTCGAGTTTTTGCAGAGCTGCTTATTAAGCCATAAGCAGCAGCTAAACGTTCACTGTGATGAACTGATTCTTGTAGCTCCGGTCTTTGTAATCTCGCCTTCATCTCGTGTAATAAAGCATAAATATTTGCAGATAGAGGGTTTGAGAAATCTCCGGCTGTAAATTCATGTATAATGCCATTTTGTTCTATTATGCTGCACCCTAGTTGCTTCTCAACTCCTAGTTCATTCAACTTCTTTCTTGTTTCACTCACATCATTCCATCTACCAACTTTGGCATATATATTACAGAGTAAAACATAAGCTGCAACATTGAAACTGTCTAAGTTTATAAGTTGTTGAAATGCATACTCTGCTAGTTCAACATTGTGATGGCTTCCACATGCTCTCATCAAGGAACTCCATATAGAGATATCGGGTTTAATTGGCATAAGTTCGATGAGCTTTACTGCCTTGTTTAAGTGCCCGGCTCTTCCCAGGAGATCGACCATACATCCATAATGTTGAATCTTCGGAATAATATTGTAGAAGTTACTCATCTTGTTGAAATACATGAACCCTTCAGTGACTAAACCTCCATGATAACAAGCAGATAACAGAGCTATGAAAGTGACATCATCAGGCTTTATTCCTTTTGTTTCCATTTCCATGTAAAGATCAATAGCTTTCCTTGTTTGGCCTTCCATGGCATGTGCTGCTATCATAGCTGTCCATACAAATATATTCTTTTCAGTCATCTCTAAAAATAACTCATTAGCTTTTTCAATGCTTCCACACTTTCCATACATGTCAATTAGTGCAGTTCCTAATATGTTATCTAACTCAATGAAATTCTTCTTTATGTAGGTATGAATCCAAATTCCATTATTCAAAGCTCCAACACTAGCAAAGGATGATAACACACTTATCAAAGTGATTTTGTCTGGTTTTATATCTGAACTCTGCATCTCAAGGAATAGTTTAAACAATTCAGCGAATCGACGAGATCGAGCATAATAGTTTATTAACGTGTTCCAAGAAACTAAATCTTTATCAGGAATCATATTAAAGAAGTACTTTGCCTTATCCATAGCTCCACTTCTGCAGAACCCATTTAACATTGAATTCCATGAGGCAATGTTCTTATTAGGTAACTTCTCAAATATCAATTCAGCCTCATCCAGTCTTCTAGATTTTGCATACAAGTCTAATAGAGTATTTCCTAGAAACCCATGAATGATCATTCCATATTTCACAACCAAACAGTGGATTGATCTACCTAATTTTCTGTCTTCCATGTGAGCACAAGCTGAAAGTGCTGTAACCATAAGAACTTCATCTGGCTTCAGATTTTCTTCAACTCTCATTTGAATAAATAATTTTAGACATTTGGAATGATATCCTCTCTGAGAATAACCCGAAATCATTGTCATCCATGAGATCAAGTTCCTCTCTTTCATATGATCAAACACAAACCTGGCTTCAGCCATCTTCTTAAATTTCACATACCCACCAACCAGTGCAGTCCACAGAACAACGTCATTGTTACACTTTCTTCCAAACACAAGCTCATGTGCCTTATCCATTCTTCCACACTGAATATACATATACACAAGACAGTTTAACAAATTCCCACTAATCTCGAAATCATTCTTCTCAATATAGAGGTGCAGTTTCTCACCCATTTCGATACTTTTCAGTTTCGAACAGGCCGAAACTAAGCTGACCATGGTTATTTCATCAGGTGTAACTCCACCAACCTGCATTTCCTCGAACAGATTCAAAGCCTCTTCAGGCATTCCTATCTGAACATAGCACGATATCATGGTATTCCAACTAATGATATCTCTCTTGGTCATTTTCTCAAACAGTTGGCACACTTGATCAAGTTTTCCACATTTTGAATACAAACTCATGAAATTATTATTCAAAGACTTGTTCTTTCCTAACCCAGATTTCCAAACTCGCCCCTGGACTTCGCATCCTTGTTTAAATTCCAAATTTCTAGAACAAGCATGAATTAAGAAGTGAAAAGTAGATATATCTAATGGTACACTTTGATTGACCATATGATAATAAATCAAAAAGACATCTCCCAAAAACCCATCTTTGAGATGGTTCTTTATGAGGGTGTTCCAAACTATGAATTCTGACTCTTGGGTTTGATTGAAAACACGATGAACGTAACGAATATTCCCTGTAGATATCAAAAACAAAAGAACATGGCTGGCTGATACAGGGTCAGAAATGAAATTTGTAGTGATTAAATGGGCATGAATTGGTTCAAATTCTCTAATAATTGAACAAGATTTCAATAAGGGAATGATATAATTTGGTTTTGGGAACATAATTGAGGTGTGATTGTAGGATGGTTTATCCGTAAGGAGAGTGGGAGAACAGAGAAGTGTTGGAAAAGCTGTGGCCATCTTTGCATAGTAGCCGTTGGTTTCCTCCTGTATGACAATGGTGTTATGAATTGGGCAAAAGACCACTTCCGTAATGTTTACTAAATAGGTATATTGTTCTAATCAAAGATTTTGTAATTTTTTAAAATACATAAAAATATTAAAAATGAATACTTATAATACCTAATTTTCATAAATAACAAGATTATAGACAATTAAATTCAATAATCAAAATAACAAGATTATAGACAATTAAATTCAATGATCAAGAAACTAAAATGCTCATCTACACATAATAACATGATTACTGTTATTTTATTTTTCAAAAATTATGATATCTTTGATTTCGAATATAATAATTATAAGAATAAACTATTTAAATTAAATAATTATAAGAACTTTGATACCTAACATCCTTTATGAATTATGATGGGTCTTATTACTTGTGTTTCTCATATGTAATTTTTATAATCAATTATTGTACTTTTTTTTTTAAATATTACTTCTCTTGAGATAAATAATATTTTCTATGAGTTATATACGTCAAAACAATTACACATGTGAATTATACTTTCAATTCAATAGGCATCTAGGACCTAAAAAGGGGTGGTTATGCCAATTATGAAATATTTTCACGAGCTCTATCCCAACTACACCAAATAAGGCTCACAATGCGAATTAAGCACATAACACAACAATAATACAATAAATATAACATACTTAAATCGACATACCATAAAAACAACGAGTAGATAAGAAAGAATAATTTGTGATAGACATATTAGTGATGGTGTGCATCACATGCTTGTCTAGATTAGTAACATGTACTAACAAGTCAAACAACATGTAACATGTGAATCGGGAAACATACTAGAGAAGTTATAAAGGATTTCCAATTACGTTGAGACCTCCTATGTGTGAATGTATTCTCTAAATGATAATTATTGTATTTTCATAACATGCGATCATATATAACATAATATATAATGAGGTAAAACCATATAGTATCTAGCTTTCTATGTGGTAAGAAACCATTCAATAGCAAGCAATTTACTAATAAGTAAATTAATAGTATACAACTTGATAAAATTATAAACGCAAATATCTCTAGCAGTCAGGACACCTTCCTAACTACTCCTAAGTTTCCCTAGTTAAATTTCTCCATAACACCTGATCCAAGTAGATTCAACCTCATTTTCGAAGTTTCATCACCACATGATGTGATCGAATATAGATGGCTCAACCTCCTGACATATATATACATTGCGACCCCATAACACCCAGTTAATAAATAGTACACAAACACATAGGCTCATCACCTACATTTCTACCTCGCACCATCCAGTCAACACATATCACACTACCTTATAGGCTCTTAAACTATAAGAACTATTGCATCCTTACAATTTCCAACTAATACACAACACACCACCATATATGTTTCTCACCTATGGGAATTGTTACACTCTTGCAACTAGTTGCTAACATAATACAACTCAACTTTAAGAGACACTACTAGAAATATTGTGCCTCTTCACTAGCCAATAAACATTTTAGCTCACAACAAAACCTCATTCAATCTCACATATTTTCCATTCAACTCGATGTTTAAGAAATAAGAGAGAGATTCTTCTTTAATGTCTTATACCTTACATATGAACACATTTTTTCACGAACTCAACACTCAAAAGGAAAATGGATCATGAAAGAAATAGGAAAGTTTGGTACCAAATAGATAGAGTTTCCCTCCCCAATTTTGGCAAAAACAAAACAAGGGGATAAGAGGAGAATTTATAGAAAAATCTAGCTTGTATACCCACGCCAATCACCTCGCCAACTATGTTGGAAAGCTTCACCAATAATGTTGGCAAGCCTATTATAATAATTTCGACTCGTTCGCTTGTCTAAAACCACATAAAAAATCATTTTAGACATAAAGAAATATCGAGTCCTTAACAGGATAGCACAACTAACAAACAAATTCCCAAACAGAAAACCACAACAATAAACACACAATAATAAAAATTATATGCAATCTAAAAGAGCGTGTAAAAGAAAAACATAAAACTATCCTAAGTAATAGTAAAAAAATCAATAATCAACTTTATAAAGGACATAAAGAAACAAAACATAAAATACAAATATCATGTTTTATACACGAAAATTCTAATATCAAAAGGATAGGACTTACATTTTGACGGTATGAGAAGAATATATATTGCTTCTCTCAAACAATATGATCATAATATATTTTTATCAAAAGTATTTTTTAATTTTTTAAAAGAATTATATTATTAGATGTGTAGCGTATTTGGGAAAAATAATAATTAATTATTGTTTTTTATATTCCATAACAACTACGCAAGATGGAATATGAATTATAATTTATACTCTTAATTTTATATTTGTAATAACTATTATTTGTAACTCAAAATTTTGATTGCATACTTATTTCAATCATCTAATCCCAAATTCATTGCCACCTAGCTAATTCACACAATGGAACAACCATACAAAGCAGAAATATTTTTTATAGAACAAAATAACAGAAATTGGTAATAGTCGTCCCATAATTAAGTAAAAATAATTACTATAATTAAATTATTCTCAACTAAGATATTTATTGCCCCATATTGAAAATAAGGCACTATAATCTTATAAATATAAATAGGTGGTACCTAAATTCTTATTTATTCCCGGTAGAATGCAAGATTAAAGTGTTCATTTATGGGATCCAAATATGTAAGATACTAATAAAATGATTCAAAATTTTCATTTTTAGTAAATATTACATTTAATTTAAAGATATTTAATGTAAAATAATAAGTTAAATTTTATTTTAATAATTATAAATTTTTTAAAAAACTTTCCATTATTTTTCCAAAATATTATTTTTTCTAGTTAATGTTTCTTGTAAGAATGAAAAAGGAAAATGATAATAGCACTCCAGTAATAATATAAAAATGAGCATTATAATTATATTATTTTCAACTAAAGTATTTATAATCTCATATTTATTGAAAATGAGGCACTTTATTATTGTAAATATAAAAAGATGATACCTAAATTCTCATTAGTTATATGCAGAAAGTAAGACTAAAGTATTCATTTTTAAAATTATGAAATATAAATAAATAAGGTAATAATAACATCATTAAAGTAATCATTTTTAATAAATACGAGATATTCAACTGAATAACAATTAATATAAAATAATAGATTAAATTTTAATTTAATAGTAAAAATATGAACCGGACATAATTAATGTAATTTTTATAATTATAAATTTTAAAAATGCTATTTTTTGTTATTTTCTCAAGATTTTTTTATTTGCTATTGTTTTATATTTTAAATAAAAAATTTCATTAATGACATCAAGCAAATTTAAATATATAGAAATTTTGAGGTTTGAATCCAACTTTAAATTTGTGAATAATATAGTAATTTAAAAGAATAGTTATCTTTTATTTTTTGTATATAATTTTAATTATATAATATAAGTTATAAATTATAATAACTTGAATGGACCACGTGCGTCATAATTTAGGGTAATTTATTTGGGGTGAGGGTTACTACAGGCTTGTTTTGTTCTTATCTAATTTTTACGGTAGGTATTATTAATTTTACTATGATAGAAGTAATATATTTAGTTTTATAATTATTAAAAATAATTATTTAAAGTCTTATAATATTTTAAAATACTGCACTTTTAGTCCTCTGAGTGGAGACTAATTTTTAGAACAAAGAGTATAATTTTAATAATAATAGAATTAATAACACCTGATCTAAAAATTATAAAATTAAAGTGTATTTTTGTACACAATATAAATACTTCTAATATTTTTATTTATTATTTTTTTAAACATAGTTTTTATTATTAAATCAGGTCAAACTCAAAAATATTTTATGAAATATATAGTTTAGCTTTATAGCAATGTTACATTACTCCACCACTCGACTAAGAAACCATCATTTCATATTTTTATCATTCTTTCAAAACATAAAAGGAATTTATGTGTATAAGAAAAAAACATATAGGATAGTATGTATTAGCACAAATTTAAAGTGGTGCTACACATAACTTTTAACTTTTTTTATTTTTAAATGAGATTGAATGGGATGAAATTTGAGTAGGGATGTATAGAATTTTTCAAATGAACAATACCAAAATAAATAAGGTTTGACATTTTAATAATACTCATATTTTATAAAAAATATACGTGTTTATCCATATTTTTATAATAATATATTGTTAGTCCTTATATTTAATTTTAAATGTATTAGTAGTCTAAAATTAAGATTTAATTGAAGATTTTAATATGTACCACATATATTAGTAAAAATGAAGGGCAAACTCGTCTTGAATTTTTTTTTATAAAAGTGAATAATCTCTCAATCTTCAACTAGCTATTTCTAAGAGCATTGAAGCTATTATAAATTTTATTTAGTAATGCTTTAGAATAAAAGCACTAAGTTTACTTACAAAGCCATCCATTTTCCTTTAGTTATTCTCCTAAAGTCATCATCTTCAATAGAATTCAATTGTTTTAGGATTTTTTTTCGATGCTTTCCCAACTTTTCGTGATTTAGTTTCCCTTTGGGGTTAAAATAGAAAAAAAAAACATTTGGATTAATAATGGTTAAATGATTTTTTTATACTTTAATTATTTTGAAGATGATCTTGTTCTTTATATGTTTGCCAACGTGTGTGGTATATGCTGAAATATTTAATTAAATCTTAATTTTGGATCATTAATATACCTAAAATTAAATGTAAGGACTACTAGTATACTGTTATAAAAGTTGAGTCTATATGGTTACAATTTATTGAATAGAGATATTATTAAAATAATCAACCCAAATTATACCATACATTATTAAGAGGATCCTCTCTTGGTCTAATAAACCATTATTTTTCGCCTTCAATCATAAATTAGACAATTTACAAAGTTACAATGAAGTGTGTGTGACAAATGGGTAAGTGGAGTCTCATAAACATTTTACATTGACAAATGATAAGCATCAATATTTAAATCAGTAGTGACTTGCACTGATGTGTAAGAATATAATTAGTCATTTCTTTGATAGATAGCTAAGGGAATCTGACAGAATAGCCAAGATCATTAACCTTTTCTCAAAGTCTAGGTAACTCATCATCTTTCTAAGAAAAAGTATGATCCAAATACTCTTTGTCACTTTCCAAAACTATCACCTACTTTCCAAGAAGTATGATCTAATCAACTTGATCTTTAGATAAATTAAGGCTAACAATCCAATGGTTTTCTTGGCTTAATTCAAGTTTCTTTAGGTTTTCCTCTAGATGCTTCATTTTAGAGAGATTGTTGTTGCTTTGAACTAGTACATTATTATATCAATTTTGCATGATCTCTCATTTCATAGAGAGATCATCTTGCTCTAGATTTATTAAGGATTTCTTTTCCTCAAGAGCGAATTTCAACTTGCTCAACTCTATCTTTTGCTTTTAGGCTCTCAAAAGCCTTCTATCGAGATTTTTCCAACTGGATATGCTCCCTTAGGAACTCATGATAAGTTTCTAGAAGCTCTTCTTGATCATCTTCATTATTGTTATCAAACCTTACAGATCTTGAGGTTCCAGTAGGAGGGTCCATGGTTGACTTAGATGCCATAAAGGCAAAAAAGTTATTCTATTCCGTATCTATATTGCAACTATTATCCAAAACAATAACCTCTACTTTCATTTCTCTCTTACTAGAGTTTTTTTATTTGGCAAAGCATTGGGCAATGATGTAACCATGATTTCTACACTTCAAGCAATTTCTTTGATTGACATGCACCTTACTTTGATGTGTGTCACTTTCATCATTCGAGCCTTCAATCTTCTTCCCTATCTCTAGTTTCTCCTTATCAAGCTTTCTCTTTTGGTCCCACCAGAAAAGTTCTTGCTTCAGCTTCAGAAGAACTTTGTGAAATTTTTGGCTAACAAAGCCATATATTCTTCATTTGGGCTGGAGTTTTCATCACCAACAATAAAGGTAAACTTCTCTTTACTACTTCTCCTCCTCTTAGTAAACTTGAGAGTCATGCTTTTCCCTTTGTTAGTAGCTACTTTTCCTTTCTTTAGTTAAGGATGGTGAATCTCAAACCCTTGAAGATCATCAATCAACTCATGAATCTTTTCATCACCAACAATAAAGGTAAACTTCTCTTTACTACTTCTCTTCCTTTTAGTAAACTTGAGAGTCATGTTTTTCCCTTTGGTAGTAGCTACTTTTCCTTTCTTTAGTTAAGGATGGTGAATCTCAAACGCTTGAAGATCATCAATCAACTCATGAATCTTTAGGTCCTTGGGTATGTGTAATGTTTTAATAACGATGACTTTCTTCCTAAATTATGATGGGAAACTCTCGAGGACTTTCTCAGTCTACTTCTCTTCATCTATTAGATGACCCAGGTAGTATGAGGTGTTTACAAGGTTAGAAATTTTACATATCCCAAAAGATCATGCTAAAAGTTAAACCTTACTTTTATTAAAAATATGTTACTGGTAATATAGCTGAAGTAAGGTGTGAAACCACATACGATTGGTAACAATTCTACTAGTTTATTAAAAAGTTAATTTAGGTCAACAATATGGGTTTTTGGTTTATTATGAAAAGATACAAGTAACGTAAAAGTAAATAAAATAGTGAAAGCACAATTTTTAAGAGTAAATAATGAGACATATATGATCATGAGATTATCCTTACTATTAGCATACAATTTAATTAAACATGTAATGAGAAAAAAATAGTTTCTTAAGTTATAAATAAATTTCATAATTTAAAACCTTTCTTGAATTATTAAGTTTAACATTAGAAATATAGTTACACTTTAGATTTCTTACCTATTCTTTTATTGTAATTTATTAACAATTCAATTATTACCCAACCAAAATCATGGACAACCTAAAATTATGACTTTTAGATTAATTTATTCATTCCATTATGATCTTAAAATGTAATAACTTAATTAGTGATAACTGTATTTTATATAGTTATTTTCATCTATTTTATTAATTATAATTGCTATGTTCTTAATGTTTTTAGTTAATTTTAGTATAATAAATTACTATTTACTGTTTTTTTTATATATTTTAAGAAAATTAAATAATTTGTATCGAAAAACATAATTAATTGCAAATTTATGTCTAAAAATATAATTTCAAATAATATAGTTCTTAATTACAATTTATAAAAGTCAAAAATATAATTTAAATTAAAATCGAGCTTAATTTTAATTATTAAAAGTTTAAAAATTTAATTTAAATTAGAAAAGGGCTTAATTGTAATTAAAGAAAGTTGAAAATGTAATTTGAAATAAATTTGTGGGTCAAAATGTAATTAATTATAGTTTATTTTTCTGCGCACGTGAGAAGAAACCATGCACCATACACCACGTGCGAAATGTGGACCGTCCGATCAAAGAAGAAACGGCTACGATGCGAGCGTCCTTATCACACCCGACCAACTCGCGTGGGTGCATGTCTCTATTTTCACGCGGCTCGGCGCCCGAGTGGGGCCCATCTGCCGTGCAGATCGGTGTGTAGGTGAGACCCACGTGTCTGACGCGTCCAGCCGTTGTCCCCCACGTTACGCACGCCTCTGATCCCATACGCTGATCTCTGCGTGCAATCGAATCGTCAGCGAATGAAATGTTGCCACGTGTCCATACTAACCCCTTTCAGCAAATTAGAAGATGCCACATGTCCCACTCTATTTTTCAACCAATCATGTGATGACACGTGTCACATAACGATGAGCACGAAAGTGTAAGATCAAGCTCGTGTTGCATTCGTTGTCTCCCGTGCGACAATCTATCGTGCGCCCGTTTCCCGCAGCCAATGAAATGCTGCCACGTGTTCGCATTAAATCCTTGCAGTGAATCAGACGCTGACACGTGGCATGCTGATGAGCGAAAACCGACATCGTCGATTCTTGCCAATACTTTGGTTTTAATATTTATAAAACTCTCGCAAGTGCACGAATCATTTCGAAGAAAATGATAAGTATACTCCCAAGGTCGATCTAAGGAAGGAATGTATGTGGTTTTTAATTTATTATTCAAACTTTTAAAAATGAAATTAAATCCTAAACATCCTGTCACGATAGTTTGGTTTTTGTGTTCCTAATCTAATAACATAAAATAAACATATATACATATTAATTAAATATAATCTAATAACATAAAAAAATAAACATAGATACAAATTCAATAAATATTTATCTAAAAATAAATACAAATACAGATTCAATAAATATTTATGCAAATTTTATCATTTATATTAGTGGAGTATTTATGGATATAATAACTAAATTAATTATGCTTGCTCATATTATCTAGGTTATTAAAGATATAAATTGATATTTTATTGATTCTCTTTTTTTTATATAAATACCACCTTTGGTGCGGTTAGATATTCTTTGTTAACTAAACAAATCAATTAACACCTATGGGTGGGGTTGATAACTAATTTGGTTAATTAAATTAATTCCTTTTTCTAAGAGATTGAAAATGAACCATTTAAATGCCACCTTTGGTGGGGTTAGACAATTTAAACATTATTCAAGGTGTCCAAATTAATAAAACCACTATTTAAAACATGTTGTCAATACATTTTCACATAATAATTCTTATAAAAACTTTTGAAATAGAGTTTCACTCTAACTACCGGGCGATTGTACCAACAAATAAAAGAGCACTACTCTAAATTAGAACGGATAACTAAACCTTAAAATCTAATTTTCAGGTTTAAGTTTGTAATGAAAAATAATATGTTTCTCTCTAACATTCTTAATATAAAATCTTGAATAAAAATAAAATCAATTCATTTTAGAAATTTTTACCTATTTAATATTTCGCAAGCATAACAACGTTATTATTATATCATGTTTACTAAACAGCTAGCATAGTTAAATTTAACCACAGACAAATTAAATATAACATGTAAGAATAAAGCATAAAAATAACTGTAAAGAAAATAAAATCCTTACAGAACTTCGACGCTATTCCCGTAGCTAGAAAACCTCCAAGCGGAATTTGTACTCCCATTTATTGAATCAAAAAGCTAAAATATTACAAAAACATAACTAGTTCTTCTCAAAAAGGGAAGAACTCTACAACTAAGAGAATTGAACTAAAAACTAAGAGAAAAACTAAGAAAAGCTTAGAAACTAAGAAAATCTCAAAAACTAAGAAATGAGAGAAAGAAAGAAGAGAGAAGTGTGTTTTGAAGGTGTGATTTGAAGTGAAGGGAAGGGGGGTATTTATAGGTGAGGATGGAGAGAAAAAATGAGTAAAACAATGTTAAAAAATATTAAAAAATGTAAAAACGCGTAATGGAAATGCTGAGGTCATTAATGACGTAAGCATGACGTCACGGGGGCGGCTGCACGTGAAAAATGGGGCGAAAAGGCGTTGGGCGCGCGGAGGGGGGCTGTTGGGCACTGTGCGCGCGCGCGGGGGGCTGTCGCTGTGCGCAGCTCGGCGCGCGTGAATAGTGCCCGCGCGCTGGGGCACGCGCGGATGTGCAGGTCAGCACGCGCGGCATGGGGCGCACTGGGGCGCGCTGGCTGGGGCGCTGGGCTGCGCGCGCGGCTGGGCTGCGGGGCACGATTTCCGTCTTTTTGACATTTTTGACCTTTTCGACCCATTTTGTCCAATTTTTCCATGTTTGTTGACCTTTTCCCACTTATTTATTAATATATTTGTGATTTATTGCTTCAAGTATTCCTCTTTGAGTCTTTAAATTGCGTTTTTAAGCCAAAATACCTGAAAAACAATAAAAATACCCGTGATTCCGAAAAAGACAAATTTATATAAATATATGATAAAACATATAAATATATGTATTTTTAATTAATTAATGTACATAAAATCATGGTTATTTTAGTGCTTTTTGAGCACTCATCACAACCCCCAACCATCTTCTTGCTAGTCCCTTAGCAAGAGAAGTGATAAAAACTAAAAATTAAACTATCCTAAATCACTTTCGTGGATTGAAACGGTTGCATTTAGCCTATGCAACAAGCCGTTAAACCCCTAGGTTGCCCTAGTGGACGATTTTGAGTCTCGTGAGGGTTTTCAGTAATGATACCCACAAACATTGAACTAAATAAAAAGAAACTATAAAAACAATCACAACACAATCAAAAATTAATTTAAGAACAAAAGAAAACAACATATCACAAAAATATCTCATACTTTTTAATCTCCTTTAAGATCATAATTAAAATCTCAAGCATAAGTTATTTTAATCTCTTTAAACAATCATGATTTTATTATAATAATTAGTCGAAAATCATTTTCATATTTCATTTCAAAAATGTATCAATTTAATTTTACCCAATTTCAGTGTCATGAATCAGAATTCGCTTCGACTCTATTCCTCACAAGTCAATACTCTCAAAGCACTGAATCCTATGGGTTCAAACACTCATACTAATTTATATGCGAAAGAGTTGATGTATAGAAATGAACTAATATGTTCGCATATGTATAAAGAATAAAGGCTCAAAGTGTTATTTTGATATTGATCTCATGAAAGGAATCGAATGTATAAATTATAAAGATATCATATATAAAAATTATTTTCATGCATAAATCAAACTCATTAAGAAAGAATTTCAAGATATATGCTTTTTACAAATGAAGAAATTGCAATGACTTTTTAGGGAATTATTTCCTATATCTTTTTTTTTGTAATTAGCCTGTACTCACAACTTTGTAGGGAATGTGGGTCATAGTATGAAGATGATACTATATTTTTTATCTCTCTATTTTTTTTCAATATATGTATATTTTAGAGAGTCAACCCATGTACAGATTGTACATTTTTTGGATTTTGGTGAGTGGTTAATTTTGTGGCTTTTCTGTTTGATCTTGGTTTAGGTAACCCCAGATATGTCTTTTTGTTTTTGTAGCAGTCATGCATGAATGAGATATAAGCATATACTATAAATTTCTACTTAAATCGTTTAATCTGAACAAAAATAATAAAAAAAATATATATGATACTCTATTATGATGAGAAAAAATTCATACATTCAATGCTAATACCTATAGAGATCATCTAAAAATTTGAATAAATAAGAAATGTGTTTGGAGTAGAAAAAATATATATTTCACTCTGAATAAAAGAAATTAGGCTCAAATTATATCTCACAAGGGTAGTCTCCACTAAAAAAAAATTCATAAATACCGATTTTGGGTTTAATATAATTTCCACATTTTATCAAGAAATACTAGTTATGATAAAAACTAACTAATTATCAAAAATAATTACAAAATATTTCATGATATGTTTTCAAAAATTAATCTAACAGTACCAAAGACTTAACTATTTACTTAAATTTGATTTAAAGAAATGATAAATTTTTGTGAGAATTGTTTTTTATTTTTTTTATTTTTATTTTTTATTAAGCATGGTAACTTTTCACCACCCCCAACCTAGAACTTACATTGTCCTCAATGTAACAACTGCAAATTAAAGATAAAGAGAAAAGAGGAGAAAGATTACCTATTTCTTGAGAATGTGTAAGTAGTAATGAAGGAATGCAGGTGCATCCATCATATTCATCATTAAAGTGTGTAGAGACAGATCGCTGTGAACTTCTAACATCTCAACAAATATTTTTAGTTTTAACAATTTTAAAAATTATTCACATATAAGTAAACTAAAATAAACAATAATATTAAGTAAATAAAACAAATAACAAAAAATTTACCTAAAATGATGGGTTGCATCCCATCCAGCGCTTAGTTTAACGTCTTAGCAAGACGTATCTTTTTGGTGCTAAGGATTACTCAGCCAAATGCAATCTATTTCAGCAATGTTGTTTGGTTCTTCTAAATAAGGCTTGACACGATGGCCATTAACTTTGAACGTTTTTTGTGTCTTGGAGTCCAATAGTTCTACCACTCCATGTTCAAATACCTGAACTATTTTGAATGGTCCATCCCATCTTGATCTCAGCTTTCCTGGAAACAATCTCAAACGAGAGTTAAATAAAAGAACTTTCATTCCAGGGTGAAAAGTCTTAGGAACTAGCCTCTTGTCATGATAGCGCTTAGTACGCTCTTTGTATAATTTGGCATTCTCATAAGCTTCATTCCTAATTTCTTCCAACTCATGAAGCTGGAGTAATCATTTTTCACCTGCTTTATCTAAATCCATGTTTAGCTCTTTAATTGCCCAGTAAGCCTTGTGTTCAAGTTCAACTAGAAAGTGGCACACTTTCCTAAAGATTAACCGGTAAGGGCTCATCCCAATAGGTGTTTTGTAAGCGGTGCGGTATGCCCATAAGGCATCATTTAACTTAAATGCCCAATCCTTCCTTGAAGGACGCACAGTGCGTTCCAATATTCCCTTAATTTTCCTATTACTTACTTCAACTAAACCGGAAGTTTGAGGATGATATGGAGTAGCTACCTTATGTGTGATGTTGTACTTGTTTAGTACTCCATCAAAGAGTTTGTTACAAAAATGGCTACCTCCATCACTTATTATAGCTCTAGGCGTTCCGAACCTACGGAATATGAAATCTTTCAAGAATTTCACAACAACATTAGCATCATTGGTTTTGGTGGGGATAGCTTCTACCCACTTGGACACATAATCCACATCAACCAAAATGTATTGAAAACCATTAGATGGGGGGAAAGGACCCATAAAGTCAATCCCCCATACATCAAAGAGTTCAACAACTAAATTAGATGTCAAAGGCATTTCATCTCTTTTGCTTATGTTTCCTGTTCTTTGACATCTATCACATTGTGCACAAAACATATGAGCATCTTTAAAAAGAGTGGGCCAAAAGAATCCAGACTGTAATATCTTACGGGCTGTCTTTTCACCTCCAAAATGACCCCCACAATGAAGTTCATGACAAAAAGTTAGAATGCTCTTATGTTCTTCTTCAGGTACACATCTCCGGATGACTTGATCTTGACCAATCTTGTATAAATAAGGGTCATCCCAGAAATAGTCCTTAATAGTTTTAAAAAACCTTTTCTTGTCCTGATATGAAGTGTTAGGTCGTAAAACACCAGTGGCAAGATAGTTTACAATATCAGCATACCATGGGTTTGGACCTATGAAAAATAACTGTTCATCAGGAAAGGTTTCAACTATATCTTCATTACTCTCATCTTTAAGAGAATTGAAGTCAGAAATCAACCTAGACAAATGGTCAGCTACTAAGTTTTCACTGCCTTTCTTATCCTTGATTTCTAGGTCAAATTCTTGTAAGAGTAAGACCCACCTGATTAATCTTGGCTTGGCATTTGGTTTACTTAATAGGTATCTTAAAGCAGCATGATCAGAATGCACAATCACTTTAGATCCTACTAAATAAGACCGAAATTTGTCTAAAGAGAATACTATAGCCAAGAATTCCTTTTCAGTGGTGGTATAATTCATTTGGGCATCATTGAGTGTTTTGCTAGCGTAGTAGATGACATGCAAACACTTGTCCACTCTTTGTCCCAAGACTGCTCCTATTGCATAATCAGAAGCGTCACACATTATTTCAAAAGGTAAAGACCAGTTTGGTGCCATAATAACAGGGGTAGATGTTAGTTTATCTTTCAAGGTATTAAAGGAAGTAAGGCAGTCATTGTTGAAATCAAAATCAGCATCTTTGGATAGTAAGTTACATAAGTGACGACTTATTTTAGAGAAATCTTTAATAAATCGTCTGTAAAATCCTGCATGTCCCAAGAAGCTTCTTATCCTCTTCACAGATGTAGGGGGAGGTAGTTTGGATATCAATTCAACTTTTGCCTTATCAACTTCAATACCCTTGTTTGAAATTATATGTCCTAAAACTATCCCTTGTTGAACCATAAAATGACTTTTCTCCCAACTAAGGGTGAGATTGCATTCAATGCATCTTTCTAAGACCAAAGTCAATTTATGTAAGCAATCATCAAATGAGTTCCCAAAGACAGAGAAATCGTCCATGAAAATCTCAATGAATTTTTCCACTATGTCCGAGAAAATAGATATCATGCATCTCTGGAAAGTGGCAGGGGCATTGCATAACCCAAATGGCATTCTGCGAAAAGCAAATGTCCCAAAAGGACATGTAAATGTGGTCTTTTCCTGATCTTCTGGTGCTATGGGTACTTGATAATATCCAGACAGTCCATCCAAAAAACAGTAAAATTCGTGCCCAGCTAATCTTTCCAACATTTGATCAATGAATGGAAGAGGAAAGTGATCCTTTTTCGTATATAAATTTAGTTTCCTAAAATCTATACACATTCTCCATCCAGTGATTATTCTAGTGGGCACTAATTCACTTTTGTCATTTTTAACAACTGTTATCCCAGATTTCTTTGGTACCACATGCACTGGACTAACCCACTTACTATCCGCAATAGGATAGATAATCCCTTCTTCTAATAATTTAAGAATTTCCTTTTTAACTACCTCTTGCATGTTTGGGTTTAGTCTCCTTTGGGCCTCTCGTACAGGTTTAGCACCATCCTCCAAGTTGATCTTGTGCATACACATTGTTGGACTAATGCCTCTTATATCCCCTATACTCCAACCTATAGATTTCTTAAACTTTTTAAGCACTTTGATGAGTTCCTTTTCTTGTGGTTTGGTCAAGGTTGAAGAAATTATCACTGAATAAGTTTCTCCTTCTCCCAAAAACACATATTTTAAGTGCTCAGGTAAGACTTTGAGTTCAAGTTCAGGTGGATTGGCCTCTTTACTAGATGAAGAACTGGGTAGATTTAAAAGTGTACTAGATTTTGTCATCACTTCATCATTGTCTAGTTGTTTAAGGTACCCATTAATTTCCTCATCTAAATCTTCTTCAATTTTTTCAAGTGTAAGAACGGTTTCAAGCTTGTCTTCTATTCTGGTTTGGAAAAAGGTGTTTTGGACAAGATTATCCAAAGGATCAACATCGAATATTTCATCGATGGCAGAAATAGAAGGGAAAGGTGAAGAATCAAAAACTTTAAAATGAACAGTCTCTCCTAAGACTGTCATTGTCAAATTTCCATCTTGGACATCAATAATAGTTTTAGTAGTTGCCATAAATGGTCTACCAAGAAATATTGTGTGCTCTCTGTCCAATGCTGGATTTTCTTGCATATCCAGAACCACAAAGTCAACAGGTATTATCAGTTTGTCTACCTGTACCAAAACATCCTCAACTATTCCCTCTGGATATTTAAGAGATCTATCTGCAAGTTCAAGGGAAATAGTTGTGGGTTTTAAATCCCCTAGGTTGAGCTGTAAGAATATAGAGTAGGGCATCAAATTTATACTAGCACCTAAATCAAGCATTGCTTTAGCAACCTTCCTATCCCCCATAGTTATGTTTATAATAAAACTTCCAGGGTCTTTCAACTTAGGGGGTAGTTTGTGCTGAAGTACAGCGCTAGAAATTTCTGATACTACTACTCGTTCATTCAGTTCATACCTCATTTTCTAAGTGTTCAACTCTTTGAAAAACTTGGCATATGAGGGCACATTCATGATCACTTCTAATAATGGTAAATTGATATTTACTTTAGAGAGCATATTAAAAAGATCATTGAATTGCTTATCTTGTTTGGATTCTTTTAACCGGTGGGGAAAAGGTACTTGCATCTGGTGTGGTTCTGTTGTCTTTTGAATTTTGAGGGTGTCAGATGACCCCCCAATGAGTTTTTCAGAAGGCTTGTTAAGTTTAACACTTGTTTCTCCTTTTTTGCGAGATTAGAATATCGCCTTCTTTGTTACCTGAACTACAAGGTAGATTGTTAGAGATTTCAAGTAAACTGGTATTGACTACCTTACCACTTCAAAGGGTTCTTACATCCTTTGCTTGTTCTGGTTGACTGGGCAACTTTCCTGGTTCTTTCTTTTGCATTTGTTCAGCCAGTTGCCCAACTTTAGATTCAATCCTTTTAATCGAAGCCTCCATGGTGTTCAACCTTTGATTAGTCATCAATTGGTTGTCACGACTAACTTGAATAAAAGCATTCAAGCTATCTTCTAAGGTTGGCTTAAAAGATTGGCTTGGTGGGTAAGGGTGGTTGTTAACCGACCTTAGTGTTGGATATTGGGTGTAGGCTGGGTGATTATACGTGTTTGGATGATACCTTTGAAAAGATTGGACCTCCTCTATGGCATCGACACTAGAATCACAAGTATTTGAACAATTATGAGTACCATGCCCAATTGAACAACACACTTCACATACCTCTTGATTTGAAATTTGGTGGGTAGTGAGAAATTGCACTTGTTTAGTCAATTCAGCAAATTGCAAGGTTATCTCATTATCAGAGCCAACTTCATTGACCCTTGCTTTCGTTCTACCACCTCTTTGTTGGGAATTAGAACCTAATAGCTCATAAAGATTATAGGTTTCCTCTGCGGTCTTTTCTCCTACAGCACCTCCAGCAGCATTATCAACCATGTATTGACTCTGTAGTGTCAATCCATCATAAAAGAATTGGTTTTGTAGCTGTAATGGAAAGCTATGATTTTGACATTGAATGAAAAGGAGTTTGAATCGTTCCCAAGCTTCATGAAAGGGCTCTTCATACATTTGAGAAAATGTTGCTATCTTTGTTCTTAGATCAACAGTCTTTTGATGGGAATAGAACCTACCCATATAAATTTCATAGACTGCCTCCCAAGTTTTAAGAGAACCTGACTGTAGAGTAATGAACCATGACCAAGCTTTATCTTTGAGAGTGTAAGGAAAACACCTCATCCTAAGTTGATCTTCATTAATTTCATGTAGTGGAAAGGTTTGGACAATAGCATAGAATTCTCGAATGAAATGCAAAGGGTCTTCATTAGGGATACCGTAAAAGGAAGGCAACAAAGAATAATGAATCTTTTTCAATTCATAATTCCTTGCAGCCTCTTGTAATTGGATGCCGGAAGTTACATTGCCAATGATTGGCATTCTATAATCTTTCATCTTTTTCCGCCTATCTTCAGCATCTCCCATGGTTGTTTGTAGTTGAAAATGATCCTCCTCCTATTGTGTATCAACATTTTGCTTTTTAAAAAACAATAGTAAATATCTCTAAGAAATATTTATAACTTGATAAAACATAAAAGCAAAAAGGTGCAAGGAACCTAAATTTTTTTTTTATTTTAATTTTAACGGATGGACAAAATTTTTGAAACAAACGATTTTATTTCATTTGAATTTTATTACATGCAAACTAAAACAAAGGAAAATACAATAATGGGTGACCTCCCATACAGGACTAAAATTTATCGTCTTCTAGTAAGACGTTGCTTGGAGATTGCAGAATGAAAAACTCAATGTCTCCTCTTCATTGAATTCATTTGATTATCAAATTAGTCTTTGCTTTTTTGCAAATGTTCAACTAACTGTTCAACTTGAACTTCCACCTTTTTGATAGAAGCTTCCACAGAGTCCAACCGTTGATTGGTTTTAGATTGGTTATCCCTACAAACTTGAATAAAAGAATTCAAGTTGTCCTCCAGGGTTGGTTTATTGGGAATGCTTCTTGGAATAGGTGGGTGGAATTGCTGGCCTTCCTGGTTTGAGCTTTGAGTGAAAGGAGGGTTGTTTTGTCTCCAAGAGAAATTTGGATGACTTCTCCACCCAGGATTATAGGTATTTGAATTGGGGTCAAACCTCGGTCTCTGTTGATATGCTCCCAACACATTGACCTGTTCAGGTCCAGTTGTTGTTTCTCCTTGATATGGACAGGCTTCAGTACCATGTCCCATGTTGCTATACAAACCATATTGTTCATTATTGGTGTTGGTTTGTGTAGCGAGAAGGGCAACTTGCTTAGTCAGTTGAACAAGGTTGTTGAACTTCATTACTGGAGTCGATTTCATGAACTCCAGCTTTTCTCACTCGGGAGCTTTTCTGTTGGGAATTAGCACCCAACATCTCAAAGAGGTTATACGTCTCTGAGGCAGTCTTTTCTCCTATTGCTCCTCCTGCAGCGTTGTCGACAATGAACTGACATTGTTGTGTAAGTCCATCGTAAAAGAATTGGTTCTGCAACTGCAGGGGAAAGCTATGATGGGGACATTGAGTGAGAAACATTTTGAACATATCCCAAGCTTCATGGAATGGTTCTCCTTCCATCTGAGAGAAAGTAGCAATCTTTCCTCTCAACTCTGATGTTTTTTGATGGGAATAGAATTTTCCCATGAATTTATTGTAAATGTTACCCCATGTCATCAGAGAACCTGGGGGAAGTGACATTAACCAAGCTTTGGCCTTATTCTTTAAAGTGTAGGGAAAACATCTCATCCTAAGTTGATCCTCGTTTAGAATACAGAGGGGGAATGTTTGGACCGTAGCATAAAAAGCTCTCATGAAGGAAAGAGAATCTTCATTAGGTAGCCCATAAAAGGAAGGAAGCATAGAAAAATGAATATTTTTAAGGTCATAATTCCGAGCAGCCTCACCCAACTGGATAGCGGCAGTTGCCGTGCCAATCACCGGTCTTGCAAACTCCTTCATCGTAGTTTCCCTAACATGTTGGTTTTCCTCCATTTCTTTTGGTTCTAGTAAAGGATTAAGACTTGGTTCTATGTTTGGCTCAAAAACAAGTTGATGGGTGGAATCCAGTGTTGTTGACACTTGTTTAAATTTATGAATATTATTTACATATGGTGTAAGGGGGTTTCCTAAGGATCTCCTACCACGCATAGACTATTGTAAACGTAAATTTAAAACTCCTGTCAACAAAAATAAAAAATTTAGAGAAAATTTACATGGTATTTAATACAAAACACTAGACAAAACTAGTTAAACCCTAAATTTTTTTTTTAAATTTTAAATTTTTTTTTGTTCTAATTTTTTATTTTTTTATAATTTTTTATTTTTAAATAACATAATCAGTATTAACCAAGAGTGTTCCCAGGAAAGAATGGTGGTGCAACGGCTCCTTAAAAACCATTCTCCTAGCCAGAACAACGTTCCCAAGAAAGACTAGTGGCACAAAGGCTTTCAAGAACTAGTCTCCTAGACAGAACTCCCTTAGATTTTTACTTTTCATGCTATTTAGTTAATTATGTATAAATTCAAGTAATTTTTTTAAGGTAATTTTATTTTACTATTCACGCTATATTATTTCTTATTAACTTAAAAAATTTTGAAATTAAAAATTCTCTTTCTTTTTTTTATTTTTTTTATTTATTTTTTTACTATTCATGAACGGTAAAAAATTTTTACTTCAAATTTCAAATTTCTAAATTATTTTACAATTTAAAAAATTATTTTTTTATTTTTTTTATTTATTTTTATTTCTTATGAATTTTGAAATTTGATTATTGTTAAAATATCACAATTATTTACAGCACAAAAAATGTTTTAAAATTTTGATAAATAATTTAAAAAACGCTATTCATTCCCCGACAACGGCGCCAAAAACTTGATGAACGAAAACCGGCAGAGCCGATTCTTGCCAATACTTTGGTTTTAATATTTATAAAACTCTCGCAAGTGCACGAATCATTTCGAAGAAAATGATAAGTATACTCCCAAGGTCGATCTAAGGAAGGAATGTATGTGGTTTTTAATTTATTATTAAAAAATTTAAAAACGAAATTAAATCCTAAACATCCTGTCACGATAGTTTGGTTTTTGTGTTCCTAATCTAATAACATAAAATAAACATATATACAGATTAATTAAATATAATCTAATAACATAAAAAAAATAAACATAGATACAAATTCAATAAATATTTATCTAAAAATAAATACAAATACAGATTCAATAAATATTTATGCAAATTTTATCATTTATATTAGTGGAGTATTTATGGATATAATAACTAAATTAATTATGTTTGCTCATATTATCTAGGTTATTAAAGATATAAATTGATATTTTATTGATTCTCTCTTTTTTATATAAATACCACCTTTGGTGGGGTTAGATATTCTTTGTTAACTAAACAAATCAATTAACACCTATGGGTGAGGTTGATAACTAATTTGGTTAATTAAATTAATTCCTTTTTTTAAGATATTGAAAATGAACCATTTAAATGCCACCTTTGGTGGGGTTAGACAATTTAAACATTATTCAAGGTGTCCAAATTAAACATAAGAATTTAATTATCCGAGTACTAACTTTCAAGTTTTAAAACCACTATTGAAAACATGTTGTCAATACATTTTCACATAATAATTCTTATAAAAACTTTTGAAATAGAGTTTCACTCTAACTACCGGGCGATTGTACCAACAAATAAAAGAGCACTACTCTAAATTAGACTGGATAACTAAACCTTAAAATCTAATTTTAAGGTTTAAGTTTGTAATGAAAAATAATATATTTCTCTCTAACATTCTTAATATAAAATCTTGAATAAAAATAAAATCAATTCATTTTAGAAATTTTTACCTATTTAATATTTCGCAAGCATAACAACGTTATTATTATATCATGTTTACTAAACAGCCAGCATAGTTAAATTTAACCACAGACAAATTAAATATAACATGTAAGAATAAAGCATAAAAATAACTGTAAAGAAAATAAAATCCTTACAGAACTTCGACGTTATTCCCGTAGCTAGAAAACCTCCAAGCGGAATTTGCACTCCCATTTATTGAATCAAAAAGCTAAAATATTACAAAAACATAACTAATTCTTCCCAAAAAGGGAAGAACTCTACAACTAAGAGAATTTAACTAAAAACTAAGAGAAAAACTAAGAAAAGCTTAGAAACTAAGAAAGAAACTAAGAAAATCTCAAAAACTAAGAAATGAGAGAAAGAAAGAAGAGAGAAGTGTGTTTTGAAGGTGTGATTTGAAGTGAAGGGAAGGGGGTATTTATAGGTGAGGATGGAGAGAAAAAATGAGTAAAAAAATGTAAAAAAAATATTAAAAAATGTAAAAACGCGTAATGCAAATGCTGAGGTCATTAATGACGTCAGCATGACGTCACGAGGGCGGCTGCACGTGAAAAATGGGGCGAAAAGGCGTTGGGCGCGCGGAGGGGGGCTGTTGGGCACTGTGCGCGCGCGCGGGGGGCTGTCGCTGCGCGCAGCTCGGCGCGCGTGCTGGGTTGCGCGCGCGGCTAGATTGCGGGGCGCGATTTCCGTCTTTTTGACATTTTTGACCTTTTCGACCCATTTTGTCCAATTTTTCCATGTTTGTTGACCTTTTCCCACTTATTTATTAATATATTTGTGATGTATTGCTTCAAGTATTCCTCTTTGAGTCTTTAAATTGCGTTTTTAAGCCAAAATACCTGAAAAACAATAAAAATACCCGTGATTCCGAAAAAGACAAATTTATATAAATATATGATAAAATATATAAATATATGTATTTTTAATCAATTAATGTACATGAAATCATGGTTATTTTAGTGCTTTTTGAGCACTCATCACATGCACTTTGAATTTAAAAATCAGAATGACGCCTCTCTTTCTATGCGTGATTTTAATTAACGTTTTAAATATTGAAAATCGATACGCGTGATTTTTATTTTTCGATACAATTTTTTACGCATTTATTTAAAAAAATGTAATATTTTAGATGTATTTTTTTTAGCTATAAATAGGAGAGAGGATGTTAGAGTAAAAGTTTTTTGGAGAGGTTTGGAGAGTTTAGTTTTTGTGATTTTTTGTGTTGTTCGGTTTTGGACTGTAGAACATGCAGAAGCCATTTTTTTTGGCTTTTGTTGTGTTCTGCGTGTGCCAAATATTTGTGTTTTAATTTTCCTTCTTCTTCATCTAATTTTTCTGTATCTGTTGTAATTTTTATTTTAAATTTATGAAATAATTTAATTTTTCTAGGGTTGCATTTGATCTAAATTTATGAAGCTTTTATTTTAATTATTTTTGAACGATTTATAAGACGATTGAGTTGTTTATTCTATTTTGTGCTTAATGCTTTTGATTATTTACGAATTTTATCAAATGATCCGTGGCACATAAATAAACTTGGAAGAGGCATTTTTGTGTATATTGCTCATAGATAGAATAACATGTATGATGAAGGATAGGAATATACCCTAATTGTATGTGTGGCCATTTGAGAACTTAGAACGTAATGAATATTATTGAATTTAATTCTCATAGGAATATAGTGAATTAATCTAACAAGGTGTGTTTGTATGGAGCTTGGAAGAGATGTATGAATAAAATTAGAAGTTTTCGGTTGACAAATTAAATGTACAAAAAAATATAAATCAAAAGAAAACAATATGATTTCAGTTGATCAATTTGGTGAAAAATTGCAATCCTAGATTTCTTTTATTTTGTTTTTAATCTCTTTTCTTAAATTTGTTCGAATCAATGATCGTTTTGAATAAAATCAGAGAGAGATAATTTTAGTACTCAACAAACTATAGTAACAAATCTCCGTGGGAACGATAACTTACTTATCAAATATTATTACTTGTGACCATGTATGCTTGCACGTTTTATGTTCTGCGAAACAGACAACAATTAGTCAAGATTAAATATGTTCATAATTTCTAACCTAAGTATCCAATCCTAATTATAATTAATAATCAAAACTTGCTACTTTAATTTTAAAAATTAGCTATTACATACTAATATCATAATTTAACATTAAACATATACATACGATAAACTATTTGACCACCATAATTTATAACATACAAGGTTTTAACATTCAAACATAGAATTAAACACATCAAAAATTTAAGAATTAAAAATAAAATGATTTATGACATTAAATGAATTAATCATAGTTTAGGGGTTGAAAATTGCTCACAATCACAATAAATATTTAACTAGACATTGAATTTATCAAATTCAATAAACAAACTAAATATTCCATCATAAATAAAGAAAGACCAGATAAAAGAATTTTATTTTGATGAATTATTGGGGACAAAGGAGCCAAAAATGTAAATCTTCAATTTCTTCTTCAATCTTCATTTAAGAATGGCATAAAGATTGATTTTTTTTCTCAAATTTTCTCTCAATTTTCACGTGTCTTGGTTGCTAATTTTTTGATTAATTGGGTGTTATTTGGGTTATGGGAAAAATGAGATTTTTGGGCTTAGATTAAATTGGAACCGTTGGATGGGAGAAATGGATTTAGATGCCAAGTGTTATAGAGGGAGAAAAGTGTGTTGACAAGGTCAAAACAAGTTTAGAAAGTAAAATCCCAAGGTACAGGGGTGGTGCTTGGTCACACACCTGACTTTGCACGATTTGAAGGGGTAATGCAATACACAGACGGTTGGGTTGAGTCTCAATATTGGAAGGAACTTAGGGTGCCATGCTGTAGCATGATTTTGAACAACACGTCGCATATGAATGTTGACTAGGCTAGGTTTTTCTAAGTTCACTCACTCATTTTTCTAAGTTAATTCACCTGATCAAAATTTTTTTAAAAAAACCTAGAAATCTCAAAACTCTAGAAAATTTATATTTTCCTAATAAACACCAAAATTAATAATTTTAGTAAATAAGAACAATATGATATATATAAATTAAAGAAATTAACACCTAAAACTATGTATAATATTGCACTTATTAAGAATCTTTTATAAAAAATGTCAAATGTCTTACCTTCTTCCATCTGAAGGAGCTCATAATCTCTGTTAAGGCATATTAGCCTTGACCTTTTAACTATAGAGGTACTCTCATGCATCACTTCCAAAATATCCCAAACTTCTTAGGGAAATTGCAGGCTTGGATATTTAGATACTAATCAACATTAATTGTCCTAGTAATGGCTTATAGCTTTTTACTATTCCAATTAAACTCCTTGCTTTCTTCATTTATTTATTCGATCATCAACTTTAAGATCACCATGTCATCAAAAGAGTTTTAGTGGGATACATCCATATGTTCTTGAATTGAAACCAGATCCATTATCCTTGCAACTACAAGAAGGCATACATCTGAGACTTCCAATAAGAATAGTTCATCATGTTCAAAGATAGAGGTTTGCCTACATTCTCTCTTTCAATATAGATCATCCTAGTGAATGTCTCTGTATGTGTAAAATGAAAGAAGGAAAGAATCAATACTGGAGCGGTTAAGCCCAAAAAGGTGTACCTATTCTGATATCTAGGGAAAAACCAAGTCAAGGTGGTATAGACACCTTAGAACTCATCTAGTCTCATAAGTAGTGGAAACATGTAAGACAATTAGATTATCAAGCATATTAATAGAAAGAAATAACATCTAGTTATTTTACACTAGTAGATAGATAGCTATTAATAAGCAAGCACATATTATAGCATCTATTAAAATCATGGTATCAACGAAGTTTAATTAGAAAGAAAGCTAAAAGGAAAGAAGTAAGAGAAGAAAGATTTTATAATCACAATTAGATTGTCCTATGTAGGAACATATTTGAATAAAATCTCAGCTTACTAATTCAACATGCAATCACCAAATACAACAATATAACATGGTAAACCCATATTAAATTCACACCTATGTGGAGCCATCCACGAGTTTCTTAAGGAAATTATTGGACAATAAGCAATTAATTAATTAAAGTAAATCAATAGCTCACAACCTAAGATATTATGTGCTAATACCTTTACCAATTGGAATAGCACACTTAGTTGCATATAAGCTGTCTCCTTTGTTGTCTCCCCTGCAATTGTGATCTTATATGAAAATTTAGCTCTCCTTTGGAGCTATACCACCATGTGACATGGTATAACCACCAATGGATCGATTTGATACAACCTAAGGTAAGGGAAATTATACCTATATGTACATAATTGCAAATATGTCTTGGTGTTATCAATTTTTAAGTAGCCCACTCAAAAAACATGTTTTGCAAATCACTATATGTATCACTAATACTAAACTACACTTAAAGTATTGATGATATAGAATTTAGAAAACATGTTTTCACTGAAATCTTGAGTTATCAAAGTGTCACTACTACAAAACTGGGCATTAAAGTCGGTTCGTTGAACCGATTGTAAGACTTAAAATTTAAAGTCAGTTCAACATGTGAACTAACTTTACATTTAATTTCAAAATTTTAAATTATGGATAAATATAGAAAACCCTTGAGCTTTTTGAGCCATCATCGACCATCTCAATGAAGGTAATATCTATCACGGTGAGGATAAAAGTTGAAATTTCTCTTTGGCCTCCTCGGTTACTATCTTTCCAACCACTTAATGAGCATCATGGTTAGCTCGAAATATTTTTTGTTTTCTTCAAAAATATTTCCGAGTAGTTTTCCAAAAATACCCATAAACAACAAAAACACCATAATGCACATACAAAACCTAAACATGTCAACTAAATGCTCATAACCTTCCAATAGTGTGTGCATCATGTAAACATATGAAGTGTAATAGGTATATGAGTATGTTCAAAACTGAACCATCACTAAATGACCTTACATAGAGGATGCATTACATAGCATAAAGCAATAGAGACTTTATTTTTTGCATATGAGAATGTCAACACTAAAACAACAAGACTTACAAGACTTATAGTATGTGATACAACCTAGGGTAAGGGAATCCCATGCTCATGAACCTAGATACAACTATCTTGGTGTTAATTACATTTTAATTAACCTACCCAAAAACAAGTTTAACAAATCATTCAACATAGCTGTACGTTTTGTAGTTCTTTTTGTCTTTGTTGGCTTCTCGTGTGCAAAATATGGAGTCTTTTTATTTTACTTAGTATTATTCTCTTCCTTTGTATAAGGTTGGTTACTGATAGCCAATTATGCACAGATACACACAATTAGGTGCATTCTATAGGTGAGCATGTTTACATACACCACGTGGTTAGTTTTCGTAGTTTGCATGCTAGCTTGAGCATTGTGGCTTTTTCTTTTTGGTTGCATGTGCCAATATTTATGAAAAATTACTTGGTAAGTTTTGAAATAAAAATTTGAATTTCTTGGGACCTCGATGAGGTCCTTGCTAGACCTCTTGCCGAACACCTGACGAGGTGGTTGGAGAGGACCTTAGGCAAGGTCTCGATGGGGGTGGACATGAGCTTGGGTTTTTATATAAATACCCTCTTCTCTTGATGTTTTTTCATCAAAAAAATTATTGAAAAGCTTTTTCAAATTGATATCTCATTTTTGTTTCTAGATCAATATCATCTTGAGTGTTATTCGGTATTAATGATTTGTGACTGAATGAACAAAATCATGTTCTTGAGTTATGATTACTTGAGGTATTTGCAAGTGGTTTTTAGGTGTGGGGAATATCTTATTTCATTTCACAAACCACCTTGAGTATATTTCGATGTTTATATTATATTCTTAAGAGTGTAAAATAGTGTTCTTAGACTGTAAGTGGCTAAGACTATTTTACTAGTTTGGAATGAGAAATACCATGCTTTTGGGATTGTTGAGTGTTCCAAGATAATGATTGTAGATTTTTATGTAATCTAATTTTCTATCGTGTATGACCAACATACTAGATTTAGAGTCTAATTAGAAAGCTTATTTGATTTGTGTAGTTGCATGCTTGCTTTCCTTTACTTGTATTATGCCATAGCTTTCTAATTATTATTTTTGTTGATTTAATTTAATATGCCTACATGTGAGTTTGGTAAAAGTCTCTAAGAAGTTAGTATCTCCTTACCCTGATTGTGTATCGAGTGTCAGACTCTTTATTATGGTATACTATGTTTTGTATAATTGCATACTAGGAGAGTACAATCATTGTTTACCAAATATATTCTCACATATGAAGCCTTGAAGTGATTGAAAATCCTTTGTTTTTTTTTTCATATGCATTCTTGTTTCACATGCTATTTGTTGTTTACCATGCTTATACCTATTACTAGTCTGGACAACAGCTTGTAAGGCATACCATCTCTAGTATGTTTACTACAAATTTTTGTTTTCTTATTTACTGGTTATTTTAATTGTGTGTTGAATTAACTATGTTGTGTTATACTTCCAATCTTCTTTCTTCTTAATTCACATTGTGAGGTATGCTTAATTTCATGTTTTCTAATTAATTCGAACATTACAAATGTCGTATTTATAGAAAGTCATTTTATTGCAATATCCCTCGTCGACCAACTTGATGAGTCCTTATCGATCACCTCAATAAGGATGATAGTCATCATGGCAAGGATAATAACTACAATTTCTTGCCAAGCATCTCGCTAACTATCTTGCCAACCCATTGAAGATGTTACACCTTGAAAAAAATAGGTACTTAAGATAGAAAAGATAGATATTTTTAAATCATATTTCTAATAAAATTTAAATTACTTTTTAATAATATTTCTCTAAAATTTGGGACATCTTTATTTAAACACAAATTTATCAAAAACTAATTAAATTCCAGAAGCAACAATATATAACAAGGGAGGGGAGGTATCGAAAGATACATTAGTTTTACATAAAGTCTCAACAATGTCTCCAATACGATAGGATACAAAATGAATGAAGTAAAATAAAAGTATGCCTAAAATCATTTTCTTCTTCAATGATGAGCCCCAAGTTGCATAACCAAAAATCAAATCTAAAGGATAGATAAGGAAAATGGGGTGCACTACAACTAGCTCAGTAAGAGTCCACTCCAAAATAACATTATAACAAATATTTAGGATGCATACAACATGTAATAAAATCCATGAATAGAAATGATGATCATTCTTCATGAATTTGGCATAAGACAACATTTGTTTAAGTGCCTCTACAAATGGTATGTTTATGTGCAACTTCTTAAAAACTTTGAGAAATTTTGAAAACTGTATATTTGACTTTTACTTTTGTAGTCTTTGAGGAAATAGAATAGTGGGTTCATAGTGGTTTTTTTTCTTTGGTTGAATTATTTCCTTTTTAGTGCTCTCGTTATCCACTAGTTCCTCTTCATCCTTATCTTTTTATGTCCCATGTTCCTCCTCTAGATTTTTACCACTCCTCAAGTCTATGGCTTTGCAATGGTCCTTACCTTCTCTTCATAGGTTTACAATTATGTTACTTGGAAGGTTACCTTGAAGCCTTTGACTTATGGCTTGGGCAAGTTTCCTCATTTTGTTTCCTAAATTTTGAATTGAAGCCTATTGAGTGCACACTTTTGTATTTACTGATTGGATGAAATCTTTCATCATCCTCATTAAGGTATTTGTATTGTCCTTGGTAGGTGACTTCTTTTCTTGGGTTTGTGATTGTTGTGGTTGTTGTAAACTAGGTGGTGAAAATGATTGACGCTTGAATTGATTACCACCTTTATTGTTGTTATTCCAAGAGAAATTTAGATGTTGCCTCCATCCTAGGTTATATGAGTTAGAGTATGAATTATTGTTTCGATTCACATTACCCATATAAAATATTGATTCAGGATTATCTGGACAATTATCAAACAAATGGGTTCCATCAAAAAACAAATACGACACCCTTGAATCTTGGACCTAGTTTATACTTGTTAGCCATTTTCTCAACTATGCTTTTGATAGTACTAAAGGATATGTCTAAATTAAAAATAAATGAATATTAAAAAATAAACAACTAAATAAATAAATTAAAGTTAAAATAACTAAATAAATAAAAGAAATATAAGAAATTAACTAAAATAAATAAATAAATAAGTTAGTAAAAGAAAATAAGTAAATTAAAATTAAAATTAAAGTAAAGACAAATAAATTAAAAAAATAATAAAAAATATATTAATTTCTAACATTTATAGTCCCCGACAACGACGCTAAAAACTTGATCGCCACACATGAAGTGTGTGCAATGAATATGTAAGTATACGTATCGTAACAAGTAATATAATGATAAGAAAATATCGTTCCCACGTAAATTATTTTATTAGAAACTAATTTTTAAAACTAAAAAAAAAAATCAATTTTTTTGTGTTTTTATATTTTAAGGATGCAAAATTAAAATAACCAAAAATAAATAGCAATAATTAATCAAATTAGATTTGGTAACTAAGAAGATATATGAGAAAATATATAGGAACACTTAATGCCCCAATTTTCTAAACACATGAATCACTAAAATTCCCATAATATAATTATCAATTAATTACATGATCAATTGAATCAACTTAGCATGTATTCCTTTCTCAAGTAAACTACACACCATATAGTAATTAATTTAATGACACTCTCATGCCAATTAAATTACATACTACTCACTAAGTTTATCAATTATGGGTCACATACATAAGAATCATACATATCTATCTAGACACTATGCACATTATTTAATTAAGACAAACAGTTAAATAATTCTCTCAAATCTATTTAATTGTCTCTATATTTAAATTTTTGGTCATACAATAACATAAAAATCAGATTAAATAATATAATTAAATAGAAATTATAATTGGAGTAAATTATTAGACCATCATATTGTGAAAATTAGTTGCATAAGATCCCTAGATTAATAAAATAACTAGATATAATTTTGTCCATAGCTCATATTTTTCATAAAGAAAGACAAAATTTGATAAAGTATAGAGTAGAAGAAGAAATACAATCAATCTCTTGAATTGTAGTGCTAATCTCCTATTGAATCTCCACCAAAATTGTATCTACTTTTGAATTTTTCTATGATTTTCTCTCTTCTTAGCACCAAAAATTGATCAAAATTATGCTAATGATGGCTCGTTGGGGTTTATGGGGTGATTAGAGGCTTAAATATAGCTTAGGTGAAATATGGACTGTAATATAAGATTTAGATAAAGGCTTGAGATAAAAAAGGTAAAATTAACTATGCCAACCAATCAAAGCGCGATGCATGGCAGAAGAGATCGATCCAAGTCAACGCTTGATGAGTTAGCTCCAATTGGTGCAACATGATTTGTGGAAATAAGTGGCATGGCATACGATGCGTTGTTCCTTACACACGGCGATCTATGATTCATCATCTTTACTGGCGTGGCATCCACGTGGCTTGGCTAGTCAACTCATCTACTTACATGACACCATATGGCTGATCTTAATTGGTCCTACATTAAAAAATCATAAAACCCCAAAAAATTTCATAAATGATATGTTAATCGCTTTTCACTAAAAAAATATATTTTAATATTTTTAACCCCATAAATACTATTTATTGAATAAAACAAGTACATATTAAGTAAAAAAAAGTTTATTAATGACTCTACTTTCATAGAGTCATCAGTTTATGATTTAAGTATTTGAAACCAAACTTTCAGATTTTAAATCTATTACGAAAAATATTAACATCTATTGTTCTTTATTCTCGTGATCTTTTATTCTCTCTTGTTTTGCAAATATAAGATCATAATTCTTTAGGATTTTTTATTTGGTTAATCTATCAAACATTGATGGTTGTGTTTAATTGATTAATAAGCTTAATTTATTTTATGATATTTTGATCATATGTTAGTATAGATTCTTCTTTATTCTTTTTCTTGAATTGTTGGATCAAATAATATTGGGTGTCATGTCATAATTATTTGGTTTGATAACTAATCTTTAAAAAAACTATCTTTATTGAGCTTGTGCTTTACCTGATTATTCTAACGTTGCTAGTTTTTTTCGATTTATCTATTATATTATTTAAATCAACTAGTTAGGATTGTTCATTATTGAACCTACTCTAGGACACACACTTGTACATGTGCTTATATGCTAACTTTTTAGGTGATAGTGGTGCAGATTTGATTAACTTATGGGACTTGAGTTTTTCATAATACTGGCCCGTATCCAAATGCCTATCTTGTAGAGACTATAATGAAAATAGAAGTTTCTAAATATGTTACTTATGGGCAATACTTAGGTAGGTAGTTTGAGTCCTAGCCTTGAACTAGATAATTATTTTTCATAGTGCATAGGTTGGTGGTTCGATGAACCGGTGATTTTCTTCTTAGGTCATTGGTGTGGCTTAAGTTGCTTCCACTTAAAAATCTCATGTGTTGATATTTTCATTTTTCCAATACTTTATGTACACGTGATTGGTTGTTTGGTCACTTTCGAAATTTTAATTTGTCATACTTTTACTGGTATTGTATTCACCCACCTTCAAGATAATTAGATACATAACTAAATAAACAAATTTTTAATATTGAAGATGAAAATTTGGGTTACATAGGCTTCATTTTCTACATTTCAAAAGATTTTCTTAATCTTCTTCTTTATAATTTTCCATGAAAATAATTTTGATTCTTGTAGAATCTATGTCTAGCCAATTTTGTAATGTGGTCCTGGGAAATTCTAAGCCCTAAAATATGGTTTAATTAATTTAATATCTTTATAAATTTTAGGTTTAATTCTTAACTGTTGATGAATTCAATTTTATTTTGAAATGTCAAAACTATGCATATATGAATGAGAATAAATCATCTAGTTTATTGAATGAATATGTTTATTGCTAGTTTAAGGTATTAGTATGTAATTGTAATATTCCTATTCGAAGCATCATCTTGTGGCTTCTTTTACAAGTAGGATCGAATGCTTAGATTAAAGGTTCTCAATGATTTTAATATTTTCTAGTTTAATTATTACCTTTTTAGATAATAATGCAATGAATGAGTTTAATCTAGTAAATGTACATTTATGGTATTTATGATTTATGTTGATTGATAATTGTATTATTGATCAACATCGAAATAATAAAATGTAGGAAATCTTAATTGGACTTAGATTTCTAGAGCTAAAGTTGACAATTTAAGAAGGTTTCAAAATTATGAAAGTGATTTAGAACTGAAGAAAATTATTTCAATTCATGACATGATTAGTTGAATTGTAGGCTCGTGATGAGGATAGTCCTATGATCACTATCATTCTTTTATGTTATTTTCATTTTCTTCCTAATTATTCAAAATTCCTTTTGCTAACTTTAATTAATTTATTAACAAACTAGTATATTTACATCAACACAATTTTAAGAAAAGTAAGATATTAAATTTTGACGTGCCCTTTGGGGTAGGTAAAATATTTTGTTTTTTAGTTAGGTTACTAAACACTTTAATTATAATGTGATATTTTTTTCCATCATATTGTGTATTCTAGGATCTAGTGTCTCGAAGATGATTGGTAGAGGTTGTGAAGTAAATAGCATCTATATCTTGTTAACACCTTCTGCTCCAACTCAACCTACATCATCTTATATTCTTAGTCATACCCAAAAGTGCAATTTCCTTGGACATGCATCTTTATCTCTACTCCATTATTTTGGTGTCTTATCTAGCTTTTCTACCTTAGAGTGTGAGTCATGTCGGTCAAATAAACACTATAGAATCTCTTTTCCTAGTCGAGTCAATAATGTAAGTCTTGGTCCTTTTGATTTAGTTCATTCAAACATTTAGGATCATATGAAAATTCCAACTATCCTTGGATTTAATTATTTGTTAGTTTTGTGCATGATCATTCAAGAACTACATGAATTTATTTATTAAAATATAAATATGAATTTCCTACTATACTTGACACATTTTATCAAGAAATAAAAATCAGTTTGACATTGCTATTAAAGTTTTGCAGTTTGATAATGAATTAGACTATCACTCATCATGATCTCTAATTTTTGTTAATTACATGAAATTTTACATCAAACTTCATGCATTGATATTCCTCAACAAAATGAAGTAGCTAGGAGAAATAATATACATTCATTAGATATTACTCGAACTATCATGTTTCATAGGAATGTTCCTCTTAGATTTTGAGCTCATGTTGTCCTTACTACATGTCTACATGTCCTTAATTTGTGTTAAAACCTGAGTATAATGCTTTTCTTTTAGCAGCTCGTATGTTTGGTTGTGTATGTTCCGTACATGTGTATCATCCCTAAAATAAGTTATCCCTTCGGGCTCTTAAATATATTTTTCATGGTCACTCTAGGATCATAAAAGTTTGTAAATTTTTTCATCCTCCAATGTAAAACTTCTTGGTTAGCATGATATCAAAATATTTCAATCAACTACATATTACTCCACTCAAGTTGAATCTCTTGATGAAAATATTATTTGTCCACCTCTGTTTGTGCCTATTCCATTTGTGTCTGAGTCATCTGATGTAGGAAAAACCAACTTATAAGTAGTGGATACAACTACTAATTTAGATCAAACTGGTACACATAATGATGTCATGCCATTAACTGATCAAAATAACAACCAATCATCTACTTGAGCACCTGATCCTTTGCCATTGGATCTCCATGTTCCTACAACACTCTACAAAAATCTCCAGGTATCATCTATTCAACATGTAACTATTGATGGACTTTCTCCATCTGAATTTGCTTTTTGATACATGTTCTTTTATATAAAATTTTATATATCAACTCTTTTACATTTACACATATTTTATTATTATAATGAGCCAAAATTATTATTTTTGTGCATTTACTTTAAAATATAATATTTCTAATTTTTTGGTGATTTTCCTTTAATTTTTATGGATTTTTTTATATATTTTATGAAGTGGATTGACTTAGAAATCCCATTGATAAACTTAGAAAGAATATTCAAGTTAACATCCACATAGCGTTGCATGCCACAAGTCATCTAGATAGTGTACCACATGGTGTCACATTGTTCGCTAACTCTAGTCAATGGCATACCATGGTACAGACTCACCCAAAGATCACATGTAGCATGCACTGTAAAAAGCGTCAAATACATCGAGTGAATCTACGTCAACTCCTCTTACACACGTGGATTTTGTCTCTATAGTATTTGTAATAGATTTTGACCATTTAATTTGCTTTTTCTCTCTCCATGACATATGGCATGTGGATCTAGGTGCAATTTATGTCATCGGAAGGTCCATACTTAATATGAACCAAAAAACCCTCATTTTTCCCATATATTTTCTTTACCCTTTCTTTATTTATGATGAAATATTTAGTTATTGTTATGGATTGAATAAATTCTATATCTAGCTAAATATTCATTATGATTGTATGCAATTTCTAAGCCCTAAATTATGGTTTAATTAATTTAATATCATGAATATCAATTCTTGATTCTTAATGCGTTCAATTATATGTTAAAAAATAAAAACTATGCATGTATGAATTAGGATGTAAACTAGTTTATTGCATTAATATGTTTATTTCTAGTCTAAGATGCTAGTATGTTATCGTTAATATTCTTATTTAAAGTTGTAAATTATGGTTGCTATCAAAAGTAGGATTGAGTACCTACGTTAAAGATTATCAATGTTTTTAATCTTACCTAGTATAATTATCATCTTTTTAAATCTTAATGTAATGAATGAATTAAATCTAGTAAATGAACCTTTAGGTTGTTCAGGATTTATGTTGGTTTATAAATATATTATGAATCAATACACAGTAAGTAAATGTGGAAATTCTTTAGTGAATTTAGACTTTTAAAGCTAAAATTAAGAATTCAAGGGTTTTAAATTATTAATTTGTTTTAGAACTTAAGAAATATATTTTGATTTATGAAATGATTAATTGAATTGTAGGCTAGTGGTCAGAATAACTCCATGATTAGATATCTATCATTATGTTCTCCCAAAAAATTCATGTTTACATTATTTATTTATTATTATTATATAGTTTTTTGAAAAATCAAACCAAAAATCCATATTTATTAATTTTATTTAATTTACTAATGAATTAGAAATTAGGAGTAAATATTGTTATCAATCCTCATGGATACAACAATCCTTATTTTTAAATTACTTATCACGTGTATATAATCACGTATACTTACATGTGACAACATATAATTGCATGAACTCAAGTGTGTCAAGTTTTTGGCAATGTTACCGTATAATTCTTCTAATAACTATTAGTTTTTATTTATTTTATTTTCTTCTTCAAACATTTTTTCTTTATTTTTAGTTTCGCTTATTTTCTTTAGTATATTATAGTTATTTTTTTATTTAAAATTTTTTTTTTATTATTTTCACATTTACTTTCAACTAATTATCTTTATTTGTTAAATGTTAATGGAGCAGAAACATATGTGACTTTAGCATACCATACATACAATGACATTCATACACCAGACTTTGAGCAAGAACAAGGCAATTGGGAGCATGTTAATTCTATGTATAAGTTTGAAAGGAAGATGTTTAGTTATGATCTATCTTTTAACATATACAATGCAGGATGGTGTGATCATCAACATAGAAATCCAACAAATGATTTCAACATCACACCTATCTTTCTATTCCCAATACTACAACTGCTCAAGGTAAGTCTCTTAAGGGTTTAGTGAATAATTTAGTTGTTAACACTATAAGATTTGAGCAAGAACTATAGATTTAAAGGAGGAATCCAACAAAGGAGTTCAACATCATACCTAAATTTACATTCCTATTGCCACAACCCACTTTACCCACTCAAGTTAAATCTATTAAGGATTTAGAAAATACCTTCACTGCTAACACATTGAAATTTGAGCAAGAACAAAAAATTTCAAGGAGTAGTCTTGAGATGTAGGTTAGCAAAGTAGTCACATATGTAGAAAGAATGGAAGCATGGGTAGTTCTTAAGCTCCCTTCTCAAACAGTTGTTAAGCCTATAGAGACTGCTAATGGAATTACTTAAGAGAGTTGTAAACAACCAAAAGATCCTCAAAGTGTTCCTAAGAACAGTATACCTTACAAAGGGACTAATGAGAAAGAAAAGATTAACACCCCCAAAAATTCAATGGTCATAAAAGGTAATACCTAAATCTCTCTTTTATACTAATGAGTATTCTTTCACTTTTCCAATAGGTCCATGATTCAACAAAGTAGAATTATGAAAAGAAAAATTTGAATACCTTCCCTAAGGAAAACATACCTCTTGTAGAAGATATTGATTATATGCCTTCGTATGGAAAGTAGATCAAGGAACTTTTACTACTAAGCACAACCTTAAGAATAGCAAAGAGATAGGTGTGGGAGAGTGCGTGTCTAGTTTGTTTCAAAGGAGACTACCACCAAGGTGTAAGGAAGTGTTGAATGAATTTCCAATTCGATAGGATGATAAGACTGGTAGCATCAGGTTGACAGTGTTCAACCAAGCAATTTGTGGGAGGTAACCCACTAGATTTTTTCCAACTTCCTTTTTCCTTATTTTTACATTACATATATGCATATACTTAGATTGAGGACAATGCAAGAATTAGGTATGGGAGAGTATTAACATATCATATCTTTTATATTTTTCTTTATTAGTTTAGCATGTTTTACGATATATGTTTTAAGATTAGTGTGCTCTACATAGCATAATTTTTTTTGTTTTTAGTATTTATTTAATGCATTCCTTAGTATAATTATGATTAATATATATGCTTGGAAACATACATATGTTCTCTCTTTATTTTCTTTCATATATAATGAAATTAGCTAAAGATTGTTAGGTTTAAAAGGATAAAGGATGTTGATAGTGTCTTAGCACTTTTTTAGTGAAGGAAAATTTATGATAATTTTGCTCAAAACTTTCATACACGATAGCTAAGTTAGTGATAGAAAAGTTATATGCTGGAACTTGTAAATATTGTTATGAAATTTTTGGAACTTTGTTATGTTTTTAATGAATATGATTAGGATGCCCTAACTTATTTAAGTTTATCAAGACAAATGGTAAATGGAATTCTTGAAATATGATTAAGGTAATAAAATTAACCTCTTTGGCTAAATTGTCCTACCCTTCATATTGTTGTTCTCTAAAAGAAAACCCTTTTAGTAAACTAATTTGAGCCTATATATTCCAATTATTTTCAACTACTCTTTACCCTTTGACCCAAATACATTGGCCATGCCCTTTAGTTCAAGAACAAGTGAAGTTGCACAAAAGGATAATGGATTCTATGAAAATACTATAATAAGATTTAAGAGTGTCGATGGCGCTATATATAATTGATTAAATGTCTAACATATATAAAACAATCCTTGCTGCAATATGTACCCCATATATATTGTATTTTAAAAAATGTTAAAAAAAGAAAAAATTGAAATAGAAAAAAAAGAGATAAGCTAAAAATAAATATAAAAGAGGTTGTGTATTAGAAAATATTGGCAAAACAATAAGTCAATAATGATGTTTGGGTCCAAAACGATAAAATTTAATCATATGTTATTGACATGATGGATCTTAGGATAGTTTTATTGATAGGTTACTTTCTCTTACTTCATGAACTCTTGAACTTTAGCTTTTTCATTTTTTATTTTCATTTGATAGAACCAACAATCCTAGCCACATTGCAACCAAATGAAAGACCTTTGGATTTTTGGAAATACTTTTAGTGAATGGAGATACAATTTTAAGGAAAAACCTATAGTATCCAATTCAACTCTAAAAAGAGTAGGGATATTTTTTAAGGATGAATAATGTTATGTATTGTTTAAGTTATATGATTTGACTATTGCAAATAGATGCTACATCACATACACTTTAAGCATGGTTATTGTATCATATTTAAAACAAAAAGATAACTAGAGGTAATATCTAACACTTATTATAATTTGAGACCATAATATTGTTAAGCCCCTAAGATAAAATGTGAGAAAATATATTCTCTCGACTATAGGTGTTGACTTTGCTCAAGGACTATCAAAGAGTAAGTGTGGGGAAGTTTGATACACATTTTTAGATATCGAGTCGTTTACTTTTACACATATTTTATTATTATAATAAGCTAAAATTATTTATTTTGTACTTATTGGTAAAATTTAAATTTTCTAAATTGAAAGAGTTTGGCACCTGATACAAAACCAGGCTTAAGAACTTATCCCAAACTCAGGCAAAGAAAAGTAAACATATAACAGAGAGATAATAGAAGTATTAATAATTAATCACAAAGCATACAGATTAATTAAAACAACAAAGATAGTAATTATAAAGTAGTAGGTATGTTAATAGAGAAAAAAAGAAAGGATGCAAAAAAAATCAAAAGCTCCCTAATTAGAGTTTAAATCTTAGTATGTTGGTACACACACAATATAAATTTCGTTTATACTAGCAATCCAGTAGATCATGAATAAGACTCGATGAATCAAGGTAATCTCATATAGAACCCTATTTATGTGGTAAAATCCTTAAGTTACTTATGGTAATCACTTGGAAACAAATAATTCACTAAACAATAAACATATTCAACTTGACAGAAATATAAATGCAAATACCCTAGCTTGTTGCCTCCATAATTACTTGATTTGACACATGAATCTGACTCTCCTCCAGAACCAACATTGTACACAATAGTGCTATTAGTAACTAGTGATCAATAACATGGACAAGAATGTGGGAAACACCTTAACTACAAAACCGAATAAACACTATCTTGGGAATCTAAAAATAATACTAAGCCTAACCTAAACTCATAGCTTTGCTCACAAGAGAATTGTAAAATAGTTTTAAGATCTCACTACTTAACAATGTTACTTTACTCTTACAAAATCATGTCACAAACACTAAAATACACTCAAATTGAATTGTGAAATGTAATCAAAAATCAAAAAGAATTTTGGAAAAATTTATTATTTTTTTTCTTAATTAAAAAAGAGAAAAGAGATGGATATTTATAGAAAAAATCAACCAACCCGACCACCTCACTGGGGGCTAAATGAAAGGTTATAAAAGGGCTGATTGAGGAGCTCATCAAGGTACCAAAGAATGTGATTACTATGAAAACCAATCTCATGGTGTGTGTAAACGTGCTTGCATACAAAGTGTGTCTCATTATATGTTTGTATACATTACTAATCAACAATAACCAACCATATACAAAGGGAGAAAAATACACTAAGTAAAATAAATAGACTTTATATTTTTAACATGGGAACTCCAGCAAAGAATCAAAGGACCACATGACTTACATTCTCTCCATTTTTCTTTCTATAGCAAAACACTACATAACTAAGTACAAGTGTGCATCAATCATGAGATGATAACGAAGATAACATAAAGATGTTTGTTCCTATGAACAAAAGATTGGTGTATAACCACCATATTGTCTCTTTTGGAGAACATAAAATCGTGCAAGTATACATGGTCATAAGTAATAATATGATAAGTAAAATATCGTTCCCAAGGAGATTTGCTACTATAGTTTGTAGAGTACTAAAATTGTTTCAATCTGATTTTATCCAAATGATCGAAAAGTTTGATGGAGTTTTAACTAAACTGATTTTTTATAACAATAAATACGAAAATTCTAGGATTACAGTTTTCACCAAATTAATCCACTCGAATCATATTATTTTCTCTTGATTTATTTTTTTGTAAATTTAATTTTTCAACCAAGAACTTCTAATTTTATCTATACATCTCTCCCGAGCTCCGTATAGACACACCTCACTAATTAATTCACTATATTCCTATGAGAATTAAATTCACCAAGATTCATTACGTTCTAAGTTCTCAAATGGCCACACATACGATAAAAGTATATTCCTATCCTTCATATATACATGTTATTCTATCCATGAGCAATATACACAAAAATGCCTCTTCCAAGTTTATTTAAGTGTCATAGATCAATTGATAAATTTTTCAATAATCAAAAGCATTAAGCACAAATAGAATAAATAAATTAAAAGTCTCATATATCTTTCAAAAATAATTAAACCCAAGCTTCATAAATTTAGATAAAATGCAACCCTAGAAAAATTAGATTATTTCATACAATTACAGAATTTAAGGAATATCACTTAAGGAACACAAAGAAATTAAACATTTTTGCTCCCTAAATTTTATGGCACACGCAACACACAACAGAAGCCAAAAATGGCTTCTGTGTGTACCACCATCCAACACTCCAAAACTCCCAAAATGAATCTCCTCAATTTATCACAATAATCCCCTATTTATAACATCAAATCTCTAAAAAAATACATCATAAAATATAATTTTCTACATGTGGGAGACAAAATGGTATATCGAAAATAATAAATAAATCTGCGTGGGGGACAAGAAATATTCTTCAGCAGACGCGTGTAAAAAAATAAGAAACATCGTATAAATAACCGTGTATAGTGCGCCATTTCTAGATTCTTTTTAATTCAAAATGTGTGCCACGTGTCTGCATTTGACTAGCTCAAAGAAATAGTGGGACACGTGGTAGCCTTTAATTGGTAGGAGGGAGAGCTTGCATGTGGTTGCGCCGCACGGGATCATGGCACGTGAGACACGTGGGTCCCATATAAATAGTTAGAACCGTGTGTGCTGGTTCTGCGCTTTTGTTTCAAATTCTTTAATTTTCTTAAAAATATATTCCTTAAGAAACTAACAGTAAATATTAATTTATTTCATTAAAATTAACTAAAAATATCAAGAACATATCAATTATAATTAATAAAATAGATGAAAATAACTATATAAAATACAATTATCACACCCAAAACACACATATTCTAAGTTTATCCATCTTGTACGCTCCATCCATCTTCTAGGATTAACTCGTCAACACTCTGCCTGACTAAAACATAAAGATCTAATTTCATTTTCTCTCAACAGGGTAAAACTTGATGGTTTCAATCTATATTTTTAACCTACACACATGAAACAAACACCCCTAAACATATCATATAGAAAACATATGTAGTATATCCAGATACTATCCTATTATCCCTACATAGATACATACAGACAGACTAAATACCATCATATATGCAATAAAACACATGGAACATACACAATTCCTCTAATTTCAAGAAACACTCTCCCTAAGTGAATGAAAGTCAGGTAATAAAATGTAGTCCAATCCTACACTCACATCCCATGCAACACACATTATGTCAACAAACATCGAGTTGTGCATAGAAACTTCTCCCCTTTTGACACTCAAAGTCAAAGGAACATCCCTGCCAAAAGGAAAGAAGTATAATCATGAAATAATCCTAACACTGATGTAATACAATAGAGAAGATAAAAGAAAACACTACACAAAGTAACATATGTTATAATAGAGAATAGAAATTGAAGATAAAAAGAACTCATCCTCATTAAATAAACACTATACAAATCATTGTGGACACCATTGTGTGAGGACTATCCGAGATCAGTAGGATCAGTAGGTGGTGTATATGGCTAAGGCTGAAAGTAGGAATAAATAATATGGATAAAAGCAAGACCAGGTTCATCTCTACTTAAATTTCTAAAAAGGGAGGCAAGAGAACCAATGGAAGAGGCATCAAAGCGAGAAGAAGGGCCTCTAGAAACAACAGGTGGTGATCTAACTGAAGTTGATGAGAGAGGAGAACCATGAATAGGGACATCAATTTGCTATTAGAAAAAGGACTCCGTGGGAAAAATCCAATTTTGGAACCGATGGGGAATGACTCCATAAGGAGCGAGGTGGAGGTAAGAATCATACACCCCACCGTACTCATTCTTAGAAAAATATTATTTCTATCAATAAAATAGTACTTTTATTGTAAAATAATAATAATTTTAATGATTGCTAAAATAACAAAATATTTAATTTGAGTATAGCTATTATTTTGTATTGAAAATTTTAAGTTTATTATATTTAATTGCTTAATATATATATATATAATTGAAATTTTATGTTAATTTTGACTATTTAATATATGATTGATATTAATTTTTTTGTTGGTGGGTAATTTGATCCTCTTAAAAAATCCAAAGCTTTGGTGAAGAATCTCGATCCTACCCCCGTAATTATATAAACAGGTGATGGTGATAGCCTCCCCACTACATTGACATCCCTAACCATGTGTAGGTGGTGGAGGAGTAGGGTGGTAAAAAGTAGCATGAGTTTTTGCCCTATGGATATCCATGTAATTCTAATTAAAGGTACATAACTCCTTAGAGAGAGTATTGATGGCAATGAGAACATCATCCATGAGACGAATAGAATGATAATGAAATAATGGGAGTAGAAGTACAACAAGTGGGATGAGTAGCATTCTGAGAAGAAGAAGAGGTAGGGCTAGTAGAAGATCGTTTTGAGCCTCTATTAGAAGGAAATAGCGCAAGTGAAAAAGGAACTCAGCTATGATAAGAAAAGGAAATACCATGAAGTCAGTTGGCATCCCACCTAGATATTAATGAAGGATAGTGGAGAGAACAAAGATATGGGGCAACCAAAAAAAAGATGATAATCCTATAAATTATGCCTAAAAGATCTATTGTCTCCCCTCTAAGGATAGTGCAAAGGAAGTGTATTATGCACAAAGTGATAGTAAGATGATGGAAACGATAATGAATGACTATACTAATAACATCATTAAGGCAATTACCATATGCATCTTTATTAACTATAAGGGCCCTCATAGGTATGGCCAAGCCTTAGTAACTAGCTTGCCATCTTAGTGAGATCGGGATAAGTCACTAGAGAATACTTATAATGAAGATAAAGACAAGAAAGGTTCCCATACTCGATGGTCAAGATGGGGAAATAAGGTTCCATAACTTCAAAAAGAGAATAAATTAACAATACCATCTCTAGAAAAAGTGAAGCTTTTCTCTCTAGGATGAGGTTGGTAGAAAATTCAGAAGCAACTAAAAAGGATAGAGAAGCATAAAACTCCCTAAAAAAATCCTCATCATATGAATAAGAAAATCTATAAAGAGAAATCCATGAGAAAAGGCCAAAACCTTTCTTCAATAGCCAAAAAATCAAGGATGACAATAGGTCAATCATAAAGGATGGATGTCTAACTATAGAGGCGAGTAGGCTCAGACAACTTCAATTTTCTTGCATTTTGAGAGCATTTTGAGGCCATTTTTTTTGTAAGAAATAGAGACTATAGAGTACAGATATAGTAAGAAGAGAAGACTAACAAGTTTGTTGTGTGAAGAAATGAACATGGGAGGTCAAATATATAGACTCATACACAACTCACCGACCACCTCGTAAACCATCTTGATGGGCTACTCGATGAGACCCTCGATAAGTGTGTAAAAAACACTTCATAGAGCACCTTGGAAAGAGATGGTGAGGCTCAGTGAAAAATGTACAATGTATCCTGGGAAGAGAGAGAAATATTGAAAGAGAGCGCTAAACCACCAAACACGAATTATTTTTTATTTTTCAAGCATTAAAGTAAAAAAACAAAGTAACCCAACAATTATTAGACAAACAAAGTAAAGAATATAAACCACATACATTAAAACTATAAGACAATAGGGAGAAAAGAAAAGAACCATTCAATCCAACACAAATCACTCAAAATAGTGATCAAACTACATCCTTCATTTTAAAGAATTCATACAAGGTAACAAGGTGAAGGTGTGGTCTATAGGTCACATGAGCATGCGATGTATGTGGAACTTGAGGTACATTTTTTTTAAATCCTCAAAATATTGGTTGAGTGATCCTTATATGCATGGCCAGGAAAATTCTTTGTAGAAGATTTGTTTATTTCCCCAATTTACCATAGATGCATAATGCATCTAACTTGTTCATACTCAGATGAGCCACCTCAACTATATCCTGAAGGAATAGATGTGGAAGAGCAAGGTGGAGAACTTCAAGTGGTACTTTGTATATGTCTAGGACATTACCTAGCAAGGTGGAAAACAGTGCAACATAGATGTCACAAATATGCGAAAGAGCGAGAAAATATGGGTTTCTAACTCTATGTAGTAACACATGGAAAAGAAGGAGAAGAACCACTCACATTAACTCTCATATGAGGATAAGAAGTTAATTTCCCATATTTGGGTCTCAGATTCCCACGTTCACTACAATAGTGATGAGTAGGAGTAGAAATAGGTAAGGGCAAGAGACCTCCACTGGAGCGATGTGAAGAACTATCCTTAGATGAAATGTTCACCTTACTAGAGGAGGGAGGATGGGATATAGAAACTAACATACCTTAGGTATTGGCTGTAACAGACTTTAATCTAAGTGCTTGTATTGTAGACTCAACAAACTTTGATGCAACACCTATTGAAGTAGGAACCTCTTCTTCATAACCAATTCCTCTATTATCACCAAAAGAATTGGTGCTACTAATGATCTCATTAAGATTTTAAGATCTACTCATCAACTTACTAACCATAGAAAATGATTGAGTGAGATCTTTCTCAACCATAGAGAGCTTATCCTTTAAAGCTCTAATAAAATCTTCATTTTCTTTAAGGAAAGATTCCATATACACAACATCATTGTTAAGAATATTGACTCTAGCATGTAACTTATCAACTTATGCTTCCTTCTTGGTAAGCGTATACACTAGTTACTACTTATCAGTTTTGAGCACAATAATTTGCTTTATCAAGCTTGAAATTATAGGATTTTGATTAGACAAGTGATCAGGGTTAACAAACTGAGGAGCGACTCTACTAATAGTAGAATTTTTTACATGCTCCTCAAGACCTTTTATCTTATTAGGATTTGCATTAAATTTTTCCTACAAATTAGAGTATCTTTTTTGAATGACCCTATACTAGTTAGTGAAGTCACTTTCTTCATAGTTGTTTGAGGATCTTCAATATTTCTTGAAGCCATAATGGCTTAAAACTTAGTGTCATCTTCATAATCACTACTAGTACTGTTCAAAATAGTAATCTAAGCCTTCATTTCACACTTATTCATACATTTCTACTTTAAAAATAGTTTGATACTATATGTCTTAGCTTCCCATACTAAAAACATTTTATTTTGTTAGCATGGCTCATTTTCTTGTTTCTCTGACAGATTCTCAAAGTCCTAGTAATTGTTCATATAGTTTGAGCCTTTTTTATTCAAACTTTATCTTCTAAATCCACAAGAATAACTCTTCTTATTAGGATGAATCTAGTAAACTTCTTGGTAAGTAGTTCCATTTCCTTTGTATCAGAATTATAATCTTTATCACTAGTAACAGTAGTGCTTGTGTCCTTACTGGTTCCACTGTCTTTCATAGTTTTAAACTTAATGCCCTTTTCTTTACTAGTAATGTTTTTGTTTTGTCTAGGGAGTAGGTGATGAAGTTCACAAACTTCTAAGTCACCTACCAACTTACTAACATTGGGTTCTCTCGACGTATACATTGAGTCAATCACGGAAACTTTAACATCAAAATGGTATGGCAGACTAGCAATGATCTTTTCAATCTGTTTCACTTCACTTATTAGTCACACTAAATTATATGAACTATTGATGATGTTGGAGAAGCGAGCAAAATAAATTTCAAAAGTCTCATATTCTTCCATTATATAGAGCTTGAAGTCTCTATTTAACATTAAAACCATAGATCACTTTATAATAGAGATGCCCTCATACATTGTCACTAGAATGTCCCAAGCTTGCTTAGAAGTTGTGCAATTCTGAAGTCTTGTATATTCATTAAGCATAACAACTTTGGTGATTGCATATAGCCACTTAGCATTCAATTCTAACTCTTTAATTTCTATCTTGGTCCACCCATTCATCAGATGCAGTCCCAAGTCATCATAAGAGGCTGACATTTGGGACTTTCAATATGCATAATTTAACCCATTGAAAAGTGGAGGTCTAGCTACATTACCTTCTTCTCTTGAATCCATCAATGAAAAGTGTGTATGTGCAAAGCATGTCTAGTTGAATCAATACCAAAGTAGACAATCCCAATAGGGTGAACCTGCTCTGATATGAATTAAATAAGTAGTGCACTAATACATAACCAGGGTAAGGAGAAATTAACTCCTTAAGGACTCCTCTCAGACTTGCTAGTAACGAAAGGTAAACATGTAATAGATATACAAAAAACTTGGGAAAATTAATCATAAAGTAGGTAGATTAATTTAAATAATAGATATAATAATTAGAAAGTAGTAGGCATGCTATGAGAGAAAGAAAACAAAGCATGCAACAAAAATAAAAAGACTTCTAATTAGAGTTTAAATCTTATTTTCTTGGCATATAAACAATATAAACTCATATTCTACTAGAAAGGCAGTAGATCATACATAACACTAGATGTAAAGAGGAAAACCCATATAAAACCCATGTCTATATGATAAAATGCTCGGGTTGCATATGGTAACAATTTGACAGCAAATAATCCACTCAATAAAAAAGTAGATATAACTTGATAGAAATATAAATACAAATACCTCTATAAGTTGGGATCACACTACCCTAATTGCCTAATGCTACCCTCTCACTACCTCTAAAACTACTTAATCTAATACACAGATCTGACTCAACCACAACAACGAGTAAACACTACCTTGGAAATCTTAAAATAACACTAAGTCCAACCTAAACTCATAATATTTCTCACAGAAGAGTTGTAAAATAATCTTAAGCTCTCACCACTTAATAAAACTATTTTACTTACACAAAAATGTATCACAAAAATTTAAATACACTCAATGTCAATTGTTAAATGGAATAAGAAATCAGAGAGAATTTTGGCTTAATTTCATTAGCTTTTTTCTTAATTAAAGAAGAGAAAAAGGGAGAGTATTTATATAAAAAAATCAACTAACCCGGCCACCCTCATTGACCCTTGTTGTCCACCTCGTAGAGGGCTCGTGAAGGTACCAAAGAATATAATTTTTCATTTTAAAAATTATCCAATGATTTTCTACAAATACCTATAAATGCAACAAAACAAAAACTACAATAATCAACCTAGCATATGTATTATGAAAACTTACCCCATGGTATGTCTAAACATGTTTGCATACAAAGTGTACCTAACTATGTACTTGTGTGTATTAATGATCAACAGTAGCCATACTTAATTGAGGAAGACAAACACACTAATTACAATAAAAAGACTCTATGTTTTACGCATGGGAATACCAACAAAAATTCAAAGGACAACATGACTTAATTAAATTTTTGGGAATTTGCTAGAATTTTTATAGATTTGCTCAAAAATTTGTGTAAGGTGGATTTACTTAGAAAAGCACATGGATGAACTTAGAAAGAAAAGCCCAATCAGCATCCACATTGGCTTGTGTGCCACTTGTGGCCCAAACAGTATGCCTATAACACCCTATCATTTGCCAATTACAGCCAACTGCATATTGTAGTCCAAACTCGAGTAAAGAGCATATGTAGTGCATTATGTGAAGAACCTCAAACACGTCAAGAGCATGCATTTCAACTCTCCCTACATGCTAATGACTCTATGAAAGTAGAGTTATCAGTGCACTTTTCTACTTAATATTTGTTTGTTTTATTCAATAAGTAATATATTTAGGGTTAAAATTATTAAAATATGAACTCTTTAGTGTAAAGGGGTAAAAATATATTTTTTGGGAACTTTTTGGAATTTTTACGGATTTTTTATGAATTTTTTAATGCATGACTAATCAAAAGATGTCACATGGAAGCCATGTAAGTAAATGAGCTAACTAGTCATTGCCACTTGGATGCCTGATGAGTACTCAAAAAGCACTAAAATTACAATGATTTTATGCATGTTAATTGATTAAAAATATATATATTTATATGATTTTATCATATATTTTATATAAATCTGTCTTTTCGGAATCATGGCTATTTCTATTGTTTTTCAGGTATTTTTGCTTAAAAAAGCAACTTAAAGATTCAAAGAAAAATACTAGAAGCAATAAACTACAAATATATTCATAAATTAAATGAAAAAAAGCAAAAAAGATGGAAAAATTGGACAAAATGGGTCAAAAATTTCAAAACGGAGGAAATCACGCACGTAGTTGCCCAACAGCGCCGGCCAATGCCTGCAGTGCGCACCACAATGCCGAAGCCGCATGCTAATCTGCACACATCTACCTCATTCCGCGTGCCAATCCGCACCCCGTCCGCGCCCATCTGCGCCCATCTACACCCAATCTGCGTGCACCTCTGCTCCATTCCGCGTGCGCCGCCGCACACACCTACCCGCGATGTCAACCAATGTCATCATCACCTACTACGCGTTTCCTCCATTTTTAATTATTTTTCCACCCACTTTTTCTTCCTCTCCTCACCTATAAATACTCACATTCTCTTCATATCAAAACACACCTCAAAAACATCTTTTTCTCTCTTTCTTTCTCTCTATTTCTTAGTTTTTAGCTTTTCTTAGTTTTAGAGTTCTTCTCTTTTTGAGAAGAACTAATTATGTTTTTGTAATTTATTTGCTTTTCGATTCAATAAATGGAAATGCAAACTCTGTTTGGAAGTTTTCCAACAACAGAAATAACATCAAAGCACTGTAAGGATTTTATTTTCTTTAGAGTTATTTTTTATGCTTTATTCTTTTATGTTATATTTAATTTATCTGTGATTAAATTTAACTTTGATGGCTGTTTGTAAACATGATCATATAATAATAACATTGTTATGTTTGCGAAATATTAAATAGGTAAAAATCTCTAAAATGAATTGATTTTTTTATTCAAGATTTTATATTAAGAATGTTAGTGAGAAATATATTATTTTTCATTACAAACTTAAATCTACAAAATTAGATTTTAAGGTTTAGTTGTTCGGTCTGATTTAGAGTAGTGCTCTTTAATTTATTTGTTTGTACAATCCCCCTATAGTTAGAGTGAAGTTCTATTTCAAAAGTTTTTATAAGAATTATTAACTGAAAATGTATTAACAACATGTTTTTTAGTAGTAGTTTCAAAACTTAAAAGTTAGTACTCGGATAATTAAATTCTTAGGTTTAATTTGGATACCTTTAATAAAGTTTAAACTTTCTAACCCCACCAAAGATGGCATTTAAATGGTTCATTTTCAATCTCTTAGAAAAAGGAATTAATTTAATTAACCAAATTAGTTATCAACCCCACCCATATGTATTAATTGATTTATTTAGTTAACAAATAATATCTAACGCCACCAAAGGTGGTATTCATATAAAAATGAGAGAATTAATAAATATCAATTTATATCTTTTATAACCTAAATAATATGAGCAAGTATAATTAACTTAGTTATTATATCTATAAATACTCCACTATTATAAAAGATAAAATTTGCATAAATGTTTATTTAATCTGTATCTATGTTTATTTTTATGTTATTAGATTAAAAACACAAAACCTCAAATATCGTGACAAGATATTTAGGATTTAATTTTGTTTTTAAAAGTTTAATTAATAAATTAAAAATCACATATATTCCTTCTTTAGATCGACCTTGGGAGTATACTTATCATTTTCTATGAAATGATTCCTGCACTTGCGAGAGTTTTATAAATATAAAACCAAAGTATTGGCAGGATCGGCAATATCGGTTTTGCTCATCAAGTTTTTGGAACCGTTGCTGGGGAATAAATAGCATTTTTAAATTATTTATCAAAATTTTAAAAACTTTTTTTGCTGTAAATAATTGTGATTTTTTTATTTTAAGTTAAAAAAAACAAATAATAAGTATATAAATAAATAAAAAAAATTCTATTCGTGAATAGTAAAACAATTTAAAAAATAAATATTTTTTTCCTTCAATTAAAAAAATTAATAAAATTTTAAAAAAAATAATTTTTTTCCCATTTAAAAAAAATAAAAAAACTTACACTTCATAAATAGTAATAAAAAAACAAAACAAAATAAAAAAAATTCAAATCTCTAATTTCAAAATAAAAAAAATCAAATTTTAAATTAAAAAAAACTTTAAATTTTTTTTTTAAAAATATAAATTAAAAATAAGTTCAATGAAGAGGAGACATTAAGTTTGTCATTCTACAATCTCCAAGCAACGTCTTAGTAGAAGACGATAAATTTTAGTAATACATAGGAGGTCACCCATTATTGTATTTTCCTTTGTTTTGGTTTATTTTTAAAAATATGTGTAATAAAATTCAAATGAAATAAATTCATTTGTTTCAAAAAACAAATTGTGTCCATTCTTTAAATTTAGCATTAAAAAAATTAACTTAAATTTTCTCTTTACTTAATTAATTCATATTTTCATTCTAAAAAAATAAATATATACAAAAAAAAATAAAAATAAAAAAATTAGGTTCCCTGCACCTTAATATTTTTAAGTCTATACATTTTGTCAAGTGAGAAATCTTTCTTAGAGATATCTACTATTTTTTAAGAGCTAAATGTTGTTACACAATAGGAGGAGGATCAATTTCAACTACAAATAGCCATGGGAGATGCTGAAGATAGGCGGAAAATGATGAAAGACTATGCAATGCCAATCATTGGCAATGTAACTTCTGGCATACAATTACAAGAGGCTGTAAGGAATTATGAATTGAAAAAGATTCATTATTCTTTGTTTCCTTCCTTTTACGATGTCCCTAATGAAGACCCTTTGCATTTCATTCGAGAATTCTATGCTATTGTCCAAAACTTTCCACTACATGCAATTAATGAAGATCAGCTTAGGATGAGGTGTTTTCCTTACACCCTCAAGGATAAAGCTTGGTCATGGTTCATTACTCTACAGTCAGGTTCTCTAAAAACTTTGGAGGCGGTATATGAAAATTTTATGGGTAGGTTCTATTCCTATCAAAAGACTATTGATCTAAAGACGAAGATATCAACGTTTTTCTCAAATGTATGAAGAGTCCTTTCATGAAGCTTGGGAATGATTCAAACTCTTTTTCATTCAATGTCATAGTCATAGCTTTCCATTACAACTACAAAACCAATTCTTTTATGATGGATTGACACTACATAGTCAATACATGGTTGATAATGCTGTTGGAGTTGTTGTGGGAGAAAAAACCATAGAGGAAACTTATAATCTTTATGAGTTGTTGGGTTCTAATTCCCAACAAAGAAGTACTAGAATGACAACAAGAGTCAATGAAGTTGGCTCCGATAATGAGATGACCTTGTAACTTGCTGAATTGACTAAGCAAGTGCAACTTCTTACTACCCACCAAATGCCAAATCAAGAGGTGTGTGAAGTGTGTTTTTCAATTGGGCATGGTACTCATAATTGTTCAAATACTTGTGATTCTAGTGTCGATGCCATGGAGGAAGTCAAATCCTTTCAAAGGTATCATCCAAACACCTATAATCACCCTAACCATCATTGGAAACAAAACAACTACCCAGCCTACACCCAATGTCCAACACTAAGGTGGAATAAAAACCACCCTTACCCACCAAGCCAATCTTTTAAGCCAACCTTAGAGGATAGCTTGAATGCTTTTATTCAAGTTAGTCGCGACAACCAATTGATGAATAATCAAAGGTTGAACACCATGGAGGCTTCGGTTAAAAGGATTGAATCTAAAGTTTGGAAATTGGCTGAACAAATGTAAAAGAAAGAACCAGGAAAGTTACATAGTCAACCAGAACAAGCAAAGGATGTAAGAACCCTTCGAAGTGGTAAGGTAGTTAATACCAGTTTACCTGAAATCTCTAATGATTTACCTTGTAGTTCAGGTAACAAAGAAGGTGATATTCTAGTCTCGCAAAAAGGAGAAACAAGTGTTAAACTTAACAAGTCTTCTGAAAAACTCATTGGGGAGTTATCTAACATCCCCAAAATTCAAAAGACAACAGAACCACACCAACTGCAAGTACCTTTTCCACACCGGTTAAAAGAATCCAAACATGATAAGCAATTCTATGATCTTTTTAATATGCTCTCTAAAGTAAATATCAATTTACCATTATTAGAAGTGATCATGAATGTGCCCTCATATGCTAATTTTTTCAAAGAGTTGAAAACTAAGAAAAGGAGGTATAAACTGAATGAACAAGTAGTAGTATCAGAATTTTCTAGCAATGTACTTCAACATAAACTACCCTGTAAGTTGAAAGACCCTAGAAGTTTTATTATAAACATAACTATGGGGGATAGGAAGGTTGCTAAAGCAATTCTTGATTTAGGTGCTAGTATAAATTTAATGCCTTACTATATATTCTTACAACTCAATTTAGGAGATTTAAAACCCACAACTATGTCCCTTCAATTTGCAGATAGATCTCTTAAGTATCCAAAAAGAATAGATGAGGATATGTTGGTACAAGTAGACAAACTGATAATACCTGTTGACTTTGTGATTCTGGATATGCAAGAAAATCTAGCCTTGGACAGAGAGCACACATTACTGCTTGGTAGACCATTTATGGCAACTACTAAAACTATTATTGATGTCCAAGATGGAAATTTGACAATGATAGTTTTAGGAGAGACTGTTCATTTTAAATTTTTTGATTCTTCACTTTTTCTTCTATTTTTACCATCGATGAAATATTTGATGTTGACCCTTTTGATAATCTTGTCTAAAACACCTTTTCCCAAACCAGAATAGAAGACAAGCTTGAAACTGTTCTTACACTTGAAGAGGTCGAAGAAGATTTAGATAAGGAAATTAAGGGGTACCTTGAATGACTAAACAATGATGAAGTAATGACAAAATCTAGTACACTTTTAAATCTACCCAGTTCTTCATCTAGAAAAGAGGCCAATCCACCTAAATTTGAACTCAAAGACTTACCTGAGCACTTAAAATATGTGTTTTTGGGAGAAGGAGAAACTTATCTAGTGATAATTTCTTCAACCTTGACCAAAACCGAAGAAAGGGAACTTATCAAAGTGCTTAAATAGTTTAAGAAAGCTATAGGCTGGTGTATCGGGGATATAAGAGCCATTAGTCCTACAATGTGTATGCATAAGATCAACTTGGAGGATGGTGCTAAACTTGTACGAAAGGCCTAAAGAAGACTAAACCCAAATATGGAAGAGGTAGTTAAGAAAGAAATTCTTAAATTGTTAGAAGAAGGAATTATCTATCCTATTGCAAATAGTAAGTGGGTTAGTCCAGTGCATGTGGTACCTAAGAAATCTAGGATAACAGTTGTTAAAAATGACAAAAGTTAATTAGTGCCCACTAGAATAATCACTGGATGGAGAATGTGTATAGATTTTAGAAAACTAAATTTATATACTAAAAAGGATCACTTTCCTCTTCCATTCATTGATCAAATGTTGGAACGATTTTCTAGGCACGAATTATACTATTTTCTAGATGGATTGTCCGGATATTATCAAGTACCCATAGCACCAGAAGATCAGGAAAAGACCACATTTATATGTCCTTTTGGGACATTTTCTTTTCAAAGAATGCCATTTGGGTTATGAAATACCCCCGCCACTTTCCAGAGATGCATGATATCTATTTTCTAGGATATGGTGGAAAACTTCATTGAGATTTTCATGGACGATTTCTCTGTCTTTGGGAACTCATTTGATGATTGCTTACATAAATTGACTTTGGTTTTAGAAAGATGCATTGAATGCAATCTCACCCTTAGTTGGGAGAAAAGTCATTTTATGGTTCAATAAGGGATAGTTTTAGGACATATAATTTCAAACAAGGGTATTGAAGTTGATAAGGAAAAAGTTGAATTGATTTCCAAACTACCTCTCCCTATATATGTGAAGGGGATAAGAAGCTTTTTAGAACATGCAGGATGACGATTTATTAAAGATTTATCTAAAATAAGTCATCCCTTGTGTAACTTGTTATCAAAATATGTTTATTATAATTTCAAAAATGACTACCTTATTGCCTTTAATACCTTGAAAGAGAAACTAACATCTACCCCTGTTATTATGGCACCAAAATGGTTTTTACCCTTTGAAATAATGTGTGACACTTCTGATTATGCTATCAGAGCAATCTTGGGAGAAAGATTGGATAAGTGTTTGCATGTCATCTATTATGCTATCAAAACACTCAATGATGCCCAAATGAATTATACCACCACTGAAAAGGAATTCTTGGCTATAGTGTTTTCTTTAGACAAATTTAGGTCTTATTTAGTAGAATCTAAAGTGATTGTGCATTCTGATCATGCTGCTTTAAGATACCTATTAAGTAAACCAAATGCCAAGCTAAGATTAATCAGGTGGATCTTACTCTTACAATAATTTGACCTAGAAATCAAGGATAAGAAAGGCAGTGAAAACTTAGTAGCTGATCATTTGTCTAGGTTGATTTCTGACTTCAATTCTCTTAAAGATGAGAGTAATGAAGATATATTTGAAACCTTTCCTGATGAATAGTTATTTTCAATAGGTCCGAACCCATGGTATGTTGATATTGTAAACTATCTTGCCATTGGTGTTTTGCGACCTAACACTTCATATCAGGACAAGAAAAGGTTTTTTAAAACTATTAAGGACTATTTCTGGGATGACCCTTATTTATACAAGATTGGTCAAGATCAAGTCATCCGGAGATGTGTACCTGAAGAAGAACATAAGAGCATTCTAACTTTTTGTCACGAACTTCATTATGAGGGCCATTTTGGTGGTGAAAAGATAGCTTGTTAGGTATTACAGTCTGGATTATTTTGGACCACTCTTTTTAAAGATGTTCATATGTTTTTTCCCCAATGTGATAGATGTCAAAGAACGGGAAACATAAGCAAAAGAGATGAAATGCCTTTTACATCTAATTTAGTTGTTGAACTCTTCGATGTATGAGGGATTGACTTTATGGGTCCTTTTCCCTCATCCAATGGTTTTCAATATATTTTGGTTGCTATGGATTATGTATCCAAGCGGGTAGAAGCTATCCCCACTAAAACCAATGATGCTAATGTTATTGTTAAATTCTTGAAGGATTTAATATTCAGTAGGTTCAGAACACCTAGAGCTATAATAAGTGATTGAGGTAGCCATTTTTGTAACAAGATCTTTGATGGACTACTAAACAAGTACAACATCACACATAAAGTAGCTACTCCATATCATCCTAAAGCTTCTGGTTTAGTAGAAGTAATTAATAGGAAAATTAAAGGAATATTGGAATGCACTATGCATCCTTCAAGGAAGGATTAGGCATTTAAGTTAAATGATGTCTTATGGGCATACCGCACCGCTTACAAAACACCCATTGGAATGAGCCCTTACCGGTTAATCTTTGGGAAAGTGTGCCACCTTTCAGTGGAACTCGAACACAAGGCTTACTGGGAAATTAAAGAGTTAAACATGGATTTAGATAAAGTAGGAGAAAAATGGTTACTCCATCTTAATGAGTTGGAAGAAATTAGGAACGAAGCCTATGAGAATGCAAAATTATACAAAGAGTGTACTAAGCGTTATCATAACAAGAGGCTAGTTCCTAAGACTGTTCACCTTGGAATGAAAGTTCTTTTATTTAACTCTCATTTGAGATTGTTTCCAGGAAAGCTGAGATCAAGTTGGGATGGACCATTCAAAATAGTTCAGGTATTTGCACATGGAGTAGTAGAACTTTTGGATTCCAAGACACAAAAAACATTCAAAGTCAATGGGCATCGTGTGAAGCCTTATTTAGAATAACCAAACAACATTGCTGAAATGGATTGCATTTGGGTGAGTAACCCTTAGCACCATAAAGTTACGTCTTGCTAAGACATTAAACTAAGCGCTGGATGGGAGGCAACCCATCATTTTAGGTAATTTTCCATTATTTGTTTTATTTATTTAATTTATATTGCTTATTTTAGTTTAATTACATGTGAATAGTTTTAAAATTGTTAAAACTAAAAATATTTGTTGAGATGTTAGAAGTTCACTGCGATCTATCTGTGTGCACTTTAATGAACACGATGGATGCACCTACATTTCTCCATTACTACTTGCACATTCTCAGGAAATATGTAATCTTTCTTCTCTTTTCTCTTTATCTTTAATTTACAATTGTTACATTGAGGACAATGTAAGTTCTAGGTTGGGGGTGGTGAAAAGTTACCATGCTTAATTTAAAAAAAATTAACAATTTAAAAAAAAATTATTTTATTTTTATGTTCACATTTTCATTTTTATTGTGTTTGATTTTTATTTTCTTTGTGTGATTTAGTAAATTTTAGAATTTTAAAATTAGTTTCTCACAAAAATTTATCATTTCTTTAAATCAAATTTAAGTAAATAGTTAAGTTTTTTGGACTATTAGATTAATTTTTGAAAACATATCATGAAATATTTTTTATTTATTTTTGGTAATTATTTAGTTTTTTTTTTCATAATTAGTATTTCTTGATAATATGTGGAAATTATATTAAACCCAAAATCGGTGTTTATGAATGTTTTTTAGTAGAGACTACCTTTGTGAGATATAATTTGAGCCTAATTTCCTTTATTCAGAATGAAATATATATTTTTTCTACTCCAAACACATTTCTTATTTTTTCAAATTTTTAGATGATCTCTATAGGTATTAGCATTGAATGTATGAATTTTTTTCTCATCTTAATAGAGTGTCATATATTTTTTATTATTATTTTTGCTTAGATTAAATTATTTAAGTAGAAATTGATAGTATATGCTTTTATCTCATTCGTGCATGCCTTTTACAAAAAAAAAGACATATATGGGGTGACCTAAACCAAAATCAAACAGAAAAGCCACAAAATTAACCACTCACCAAAATCCTAAAAAAATGTACAATATGTACATGGGTTGACGCTTTAAAAAATATATATATTGAAAAAAATCTTCAGAAAAAATAGAGAGATAAAGAATAAATAATATAATCTACATACTATGACTCACATTGTCCACAAAGTTGTGAGTAAAGGCTAATTACAAAAGAAAGATATAGGAAATAATTTCCTAAAAAGTCATTGCATTTTCTTCATTTGTAAAAGGCATATATCTTGAATTTATTTCTTAATGAGTTTGATTTATGCATGAAAATAATTTTTATATATGATATCTTTATAATTTATACATTCAATTCTTTTCATGAGATCAACGTAAAAATAACATTTTGAGCCTTTATTTTTTATACATATGCGAACATATTAGTTCATTTCTATACATCAACTATTTCGCATATAAATTAGTATGAGTGTTTGAACCCATAGGATTCAGTGTTTTGAGAGTATTGACTAGTGAGGAATAGAGTCGAAGCAAATTGGGATTTAGACACTAAAATAGGGTAAAATTAAATTGATACATTTTTTATATGATTTTCGACTAATTATTATAATAAATTATGATTGTTTAAAAAAATTAAAATAACTTATGCTTTAGATTTTAATTATGATCTTAAAGGAGATTAAAAAGTATAAGACATTTTTGTGTTATGTTTCATGTTGTTTTCTTTTATTTTATTCTTAAAAGTTAATTTTTGATTTTGTTGTAATTTTAGTTTTTAAGTTGTTATTTTTATTAATTTTTACATTTAGTTCAATGTTTGTGGGTATCATTATTGAAAACCCTCACGAGACTCAAACTCATCCACTAGGGCAACCTAGGGGTTTAAAGGCTTGTTGCATATGCTAAATGCAACCGTGTCAATCCATGGAAGTGATTTAGGATAGTTTAATTTTTAGTTTTTATTGCTTCTCTTGCTAAGGGACTAGCAAGAAGCTGGTTGGGGGTTATGATGGGTGCTCAAAAAGCACTAAAATTAGCATGATTATATAAATTTGTCTTTTTGGAATCACGAGTATTTTTATTATTTTTCAGGAATTTTAACTTAAAAAAAAAACTTAAAGACTTAAAGAAAAATACTGGAGGCAATACATCACAAATATATTCTAAATTAAATGAGGAAAGGTCAAAAAAGATGGAAAAATTGGACAAAATAGTCAAAAAGGAGGAAATCGCGCACGCAGCTGCCCAGCAGCGCCGGCCAACGTACGCAGCACGCACAACAGTGCGTGCCAATCTGCACGCATCTGCCTCATTCTGCGCAAGCTGGGCGAACAACTGCGCCCGATCCGTGCACCCATCTATGCCCCGTCCGTGCGTGCCTCTATGCACCCCTGTCCCAGTCTGTGCGCACCTCTACTCCATTCTGCGTGCACCGGCGTGCCCACCTACCAATTGACGTCATCACCACCTACTACGCATTTCCTCCATTTTTAATCATTTTCCACCCACTTTTTCTTCCTATCCTCACCTATAAATACCCATATTTTCTTCATATCAAAACACACCTAAAAAACATCTTCTTCTCTCTTTCTTTGTCTCCATTTCTTAGTTTTTAGCTTTTCTAAGTTAGTTTTTCTTAGTTTTAGAGTTCTTCTCTTTTTGAGAAGAACTAATTATGTTTTTGTAATTTATTTGCTTTTTGATTCAATAAATGGAAATGGAAATTCCGTTTGGAAGTTTTCCAGCAACAGAAATAACATCAAAGTACTGTAAGGATTTTATTTTCTTTACAATTATTTTTTATGCTTTATTCTTATATGTTATATTTAATTGGTCTGTGATTAAATTTAACTTTGCTGGCTGTTTGTAAACATGATATAATAATAACGGTGTTATGCTTGCGAAATATTAAATAGGTAAACATCTCTAAAATGAATTGATTTTCTTTTTATTCAAGATTTTATATTAAGAATGTTAGAAAGAAAGATATTATTTTTCATTACAAACTTAAATTTGAAAATTAGATTTTAAGGTTTAGTTATCCGGTCTGATTTAGAGTAGTGCTCTTTTATTTGTTGGTACAATCGCCTAGTAGTTAGAGTGAAGCTCTATTTCAAAAGTTTTTATAAGAATTATTATCTAAAAATGTATTGACAACATGTTTTTAGTAGTAGTTTTAAAACTTGAAAGTTAGTACTCGGATAATTAAATTCTTAGGTTTAATTTGGACACCTTGAATAAATTTTAAATTGTTTAATCCCACCAAAGGTGGCATTTAAATGGTTCATTTTCAATCTCTTAGAAAATGGAATTAATTTAATTAACCAAATTAGTTATCAACCCCACCCATAGGTATTAATTGATTTGTTTAGTTAACAAAGAATATCTAACCCCACCAAAGGTGGTATTCATATAAAAAAAGAGAGAATCAATAAATATCAATTTATATCTTTAATAACCTAAATAATATGAGCAAGCATAATTAACTTAGTTATTATATCCATAAATACTCCACTATTATAAAAGATAAAATTTGCATAAATGTTTATTGAATCTGTATCTATGTTTATTTTTATGTTATTAGATTAAAAACACAAAACCCCATGTCATGTGTACCAAGTGATGTAGGCCTCTCCATGTGTTGGCAGGATGTTCATTTTGATTTTCACCACCCGATCAATGACCCTACCATGCATCATCATATGATTAGTCTATTCATTCCTCTATGGTAGCACGTAATTCATATCCACAAATCACAATGCACCACGTGATGCTGACTCAGTATACCTTAGCCATGAACAGTCCATCCCCACCATGCATCGTGTGTTGATTTGTCCAATGTTTTTTGCCATGCCACGTGTTGCATTCCTATTGACCAACGTTGTTAATTTTCCTTTTTTCATCTCAACCTTTTTTTCTAAAGCTAATCCAACGGTACAAATTCCATATGAGCCTAATTCAACCGTCTAATTACCTCAAAACCCTAATGAGCCAAAATTATTATGTGTTTTATCAGTTTTTGGAGCCAAGAATAGAGAAAAATACAGAAAATTTAAAAGGAGTTACAATTATAGTGGAGATTTAAGAGGAGATTGGTGCTATAATTGAAGAGATTGATTGTATTTCTTCTTCTTCTCCTTTGTTTATCAATTATTATGTCTTTCTTTTTAAATAATTTGAGCTTTATGTACAAAATTATGTCTAGTAAATTATCAATCTATGGGTCTTATGAATCCAATTTTTTACATTTGATGATCTAATATTTTACCTCAATTATGGTTTCAATTTAATTATATTATTTAATCTAATTTTTATGCTATAAATGTTTTGGCCAATAATTGTTCTATAGAGGAAATTAAATAGATTTGAGAGAATTATTTAATTATTTGTCTTGATTAAATAACATGCATAGTTTCTAGGCAGAGATGTATGATTCATATATATGTGATCCATAATTGATGAACTTAATGAGTAGTATTCAATTTAATTGACATGAGAGTGTGATTAGGTTAATTACTATATGGTGTGTAGTTTACTTGAGAGAGGAATACATGCTAGGTTAGATTCAATTGATCATGTAATTGATTGGTAATTATATTGGGAGGATTTTGGGGATTCACATGTTTAGAAAATTGTGAGCTAAGTATTCCTAGATATTTTCTCATATATCTTCTCGGTTTCCAATTTTGAGTTAATTAATTATTGCTATTTATTTTTAGTTCTTTAATTTTGATTTCTTAAAACATAAAAACACAAAAAAAATTAATTTTTTACTTTTTTAGATTTAAAAATTGGTTTCTAATAACATAATCTCCATGGGAACAATATTTTCTTATCATTATATTACTTGTTACGATACTTATACTTGTGTATTCATTGCACAAAATATGTGTCGATCTGATGCATGGATTGCATCTCTACAATATTTTAAATATTTTGATCATTTGACGTACTTTTCTCTCTCTAGGACATCTGCCATAACAAATCTACTTCCATTTTCATCATCTAACAGTCTAGATTTAATCTGAGCCCAAAACCTAATTCTTCCATATAAATACCGAAACAACACCCCATTAAACATAGATAGTATCAAAATTGCATGAAATATGAGAGAAAAATTAGGGGAAATCCATATTTGTGCACTTCTTGAAGATCCTTGAAGAAAAATTGAAGAACATAATGAATATTGATTTTTTTGGTTCCTTTGGCTCCAATGATTCATCCAAATCAAACCCTATTTTTACCATTTCATTATTTATGGTGGAAATATTTAGTTATTATTACGGATTTAATAAATTCTATATCTAGCAAAATATTCATTATGATTATGGATTTTTTTTAAGCTCTAGATCATGGTTTAATTAATTTAATGTTATGATAATTTAGTTTCAATTCTTGATTTTTTTGATTTTTTAATTCTATATTTGAATGTCAAAGGCTATGCATGTGTTCCTTAGAGTGATTGACTAGTTCTTTACATGAATATCATTATTACTTGTCTAAGATATTATTATATAATTGCTAATATTTTTATTCCAAGTGATACCTTATGGTTGTTGTCATAAGTAGGATTGAGTGCCTACATTAAATGTTATTAATGGTTTTAATCTTGCCTAATTCAATTGTCATCGTTTTAAATCATAATTATATGAATGAACTAAATCTAGTAAGTGGATATTTTGGTTGTTAAGGATTTAGGTTGATTTATAATTATATTATGGATCAATGCACAGTAATAAAAGGTAGAAAGTCTTAAGTAGACGTAGGCTTCTAAAGCTAATGTTAAGAAATCAAGAAGGATTTTAAATTATTAATTTGATATATAGGATTTAAGAAATTAATTTTGATTGATGACATGATTAATTGAATTGAAGGCTATTGGTTAAGATAATCCCATGATAACAAATCTTTCATTATTTTATTTATTTATTTCCTTTTTTCAAAAATCAAACAAAAAAACCCATTTACTAATTTTAATTAATTTATTAACTAACTAATAATTAAGAGTAGACATTATTATCAATCTTCATGGATACGACAATCCGTGTTCTTAAATTATTTATCACTTATGCGTGACCACATGCACTTATGTGTGCTCGAGTGTGTCACTTTCTCTGCTTCCCTTTCTATTGTCACCATACTTAAGTCTATTAAGAAAGCTTGGGCCTATCCTAGCCAATATGCTATCATAAAGGATGAGATAAGGGTACTTACATAAAGAGTGCAAGATCTATGTGAGTGTTGGTGATATTTATGAATAAAACATACAAATGTAATTTTAATATCTAAGTGTGTCCTTTAAGAATATTTTTAGAAACTATCAAGCTCCACCAATCACAATTCAGGTATATCTATGTTCTTATGCACATTTGATTACATATTCGACACATAAGAACATTTTGAGATTAGGCTACTTGATTGATCAAGACATCTCTAGAATGATCAAGGTATATAGATATATCAAGAATCAATCTAGACAGTTTAAAAGATCCTAAATTAATTATTCAATTGATAAGATCGATCAATCTATTAGTTATATTGATCGACCCTTGTTCAGAATTAATTAATTATTACATGGGATCAATCGATAATTGACTGGATCGATCAAACATATTTTTCTATATTAGATTGATTGAAAAGGGCATTCGATCTATTAAACTAAATATTCAATCAATCGAGAATATGTTCGATCAATCAAGTGCTCAGGGCTTTGATTTTAAAACCTATTTTTAACTCGAATTTAATTGGATTTTTACTATATATATTATCCTTTTTCTTTATAACTCTTTTAACTGATTTTATGGACAATATAGTAATTTTACTTTGATCACCTAGTACTTCAAAGTATTCTATATGAACAAACCTAAGAACACAACTTTAATCAACAACATAATAGAATTCTTTTCATCTTAATCTATCTCATATTATTTTGCAAAAACTATTCTAGTAGGCTTTTTCATTGAGTTAATATATCAAACATTTGTAGTTATGTTTGATGGATTAACAAGCCTATAATATTTGTTATATTGTGTTTTACACTAATTGTTCCATAGTTGCTAGTTGATTTTGATTTATCTAATATATTTATTAAATAATCTAGTAAGGGTTATTCATCATTGATTCTTCTTTAGGACACATATTTTCACTTGTGTTATAGTGCTAGCTTTTCAGGTACTGATAGAACAAGTTTGATTTGTGTGACTTAAGTTGTTAGAACATTGGCCTGGATCAGATAACCTTTCTTGTAGAAGCTATGATGAATGTAACGGCTTGTAAGTGGATTACTTGGGGACTTTATCTTCGTGGCTAGTATATGACATGGCCTCGTAATTGGACCTTATTTAATCATAGTGGATAATTAGGTTGTCCGATTGACTGATGGTTTTCCTCTTAGGTCATTGGCATGCCTTAGGTTGTTCTCACTTAAAAATATTATTTGTCATCTTTATATTTTTTTCGTTATTTTATTTTCATATGATAGCATGCATGGCCATATATGAAAATTTTAACTTGTCATTAATTTGTTGATTATTTATTCACCTTCTTTAGATAATTAGATTAGTAATGAAAAAGAAAATTTTAATTGGTATCAGAGTTGGTCATTAGATACAATTAGTATGCCTAGGATCCTATTATAAGTCATTTGAGAGAGAGTTTGTCTATAACATGTGCTCTATACTTTGATGGGTCTAATTATCCATATTGGAAGGCTTGTATGAGAGTCTTCTACGATCCATAGATGAGAGTGTCTAAATCTCTGTGGTTTATGGTTGGGAACCACCTATGTTTACCAAAGATGATCTAGTCAGTCCAAAACCTAGAAAAGATTGGACCATTGAAGATAAAACTGGTAGTAACTAGAATCAAAAGAGTATTAATGTTATCTTTAGTGCTATGTTTGTTAATGTGTTTCATCATATTTCTTATATTGATGTTGCTAAGCATGCTTAGGATATTTTAGAGGTTGCCTATTAGGGGACCACACAAGGTAAAAGAGTTAAACTTCATATACTTGGTAGTCAATTTGAAAATCTTAGATGAAATAAGATGAGACATTTTCTAAATTCTATGCTAAATTATGTGATATCACTAACACCTTTACCAATCATGGGGATAAAATTGATGATTTCATAATAGTTTGGAAGATTCTTTACTCATTACCAGATCACTGTCATTGATGAAAGAAAGGATGTGAATTCCATGAAAATAGAGAAACTCGTTTTCTCACTTTAAACTTTTGAGATGAGCTTTCAAAAACCTCCAAAGAATAAAGGGATCACTTTCAAAAATGCCATGAGTAATGATAGTGATAATGATAATAATGAAGAATTCAAACTCTTAGTCAAAAGTCTCAAGAAACACTTAAACCATAATGATTCATAGAGTAACTAGCGACCAAACCATTCAAGGGATCAAGATCCAAGAGAACTTAAACATGTGAGCTCTAAAGGTAAGAAATCTAAACCCAATGGACCTCATTGATTTGAATGTATTAGTTATGATCACATTTTAGCTGATTGTGCAAATAAGAAGAATAAAAATATAAGAGCTTTCAATGTACACTTACTAACTTTGAAAGTGATAACAACAATCTAGTTGAACTAGAAAATAGTGACACCAATTATATGGAATTTAATGCAATTGCTAGTGGACATTCTAGTAAGTCTAACATTGATTCAAATGATGAAGAAAATAATGTTGAGTTTCTATTCAATAAATTTAATGAAAATAATCTTGATGAATTGCTTTTTTATTTGATTGGCGGTAAGAGACATAAGGATAGGTTACTAGTAGAAATAACCAAATTAAATGATAAAATTAAATCCTATGAAATAAATTCCTCATTACTAAAAAAAGAAAAACTTGATTTGTTTGAGCCTATTAATGATTTGAATTCAAGTCTTGTAAAATGAAACAGGAAAATAAACTGGCACAAGAACTTAAACAATCCAAAGAAGCTATAAAAGGATAATTATTGGAGCTAAAAGCCTAAAAAAAATTTGGATTATGGAAAACCTATTAGATACAAGAGTGGACTAGGCTATTTAGATGAGAATTTTATGCCATCATCTTCAAAAAAAAATGAGTTTGTAAAACCCTCTAACCCTTCTTCTTCATAGGCTACAAATATAGCTTCAACATCAAAAATCACATTTGTAAGGCCTTTTAACTCTACTTCTAGTGTTACTCATCATAAACAAAGAATAGTTGCATCGTTGATTGAAAAATATGTTGAGTTTATGCACGTCTATCATCATTGTGGTTAGAAAAGTCATATTAGGCCCAAGTGTATATTTTTTATTAATGCTTCTAAACTTAATAATACTTTCCATACTTCATATAGTAGGGCTCATAACCCTTATCTATCTATGCATGTTGCATCATATTCTAGGATGAATGGAAATTATAATAACATGTTCAAAAATTCTACTAGAAGGCATGAAATTGTTGGCTCAAAGAGTCATGTGAAATTCAACGCTTGTAATTCTAGGACTAATTACCATCATCCTATCATACATATTGCATCTTTATTTAGGATAAATGGAAAATCCAAAGGTAAGTCCAATAATATACCAATGCCAACTAAGGTAGTTGCTTTCCAACCCAAAGATATTAAGAAAACAATTCAAGGAAGTTTGGTCACCTGACCATCATTTATTACTCACCTAGATACTTTTGTTTAAATACTTAACTGACGCAAAGATATAGCATCTTTAGTTTGTTTTTTATTGATATTTATTTAGTTTTGGAAAAAAGATAAAAAAAATTAAAAAAGGAAGGAAGTAGACATGCTTTAACATTATCATGACCTCTGTTCATATTTATTTTGACTGACTATACATAATTCAAATGGATATTTTCATTTGTGCATTTACATATTTTTCACATTTGGTAATTGATGTTGACATGAACCTACTCACACACTCACTGGACACATATGAATGTTATGCTTGAAGTTTATAATTGATTTTTTTAGATCCTAGACAATGAGCTAATCTTGACTACAAAGTTTTTTTAGATATATCATTCACTTTCTACAATGTTAATATAGAGAGATACTTAGGTTTGAGAGGGCTGTCTACTATGATGTGTAAAGCTATCGCAATGAGTGGAGAGGGCTACCTCATAACTAGTGTGAAAGTCATCATATTAGGTTTTTGGCTCATGAAAATTTCATTAAAAATAATAATAATAATAAAGGAAAATAGAAATATACAAAAACTTTTCAATGCAAAAGAAGAAAGAATCACAAATGGTTATACAAAAAGAAAATAAATAACCAACCCCTCACACACAAAAAAACATTAATACAATAGTGGAATACCCAAAAAAATAAAAGTAGTTTAAAGTTCTCTCTTGGTAAGTAAATTTTATTTTATTTAAGTATGAATTCAATAGCAATTTTTGATGATAGGTGATACTATTTCCTTTAAATCCTTCATAACTAATCATAAATGAAATAATTGACATACTATTACAGTTTCGATATTTATCTCACTTCTGGTGACTGTCAATATGTCACTATATATATTAGTATGTTTGTTTAACTTGTCTACCTATATTTATGATGTCAATGGAATGTCACACTTTGACCAAATTTAATTTCATCATTTGTGTGTACTATTATAGTCATGTTAAGCTAAGTCAAATATATATATCCATTATTATAAAAAATATTTATTTCAATTTATTTATAGGAGTGATAAAACTTAGGGGGAGTTCATTCAGAGCATACATCTTCTTCTTCCTCATATTAGATTTAAGCTTCAATGTTATATTATTTATTCGTATGACAAAAGTGGGAAGAAAAATTATATTACTAAATTTAGGGGGAATCAATTTTGAATATTTTTTTTTGAAATATTACACATAAGGGGAGTAATGTGTTTTGATTTATATTTTATGATTAATCACTCTTATGAATATTATTTGTTTTTTTTATATTATTTTATACATTGAACTAATGAACAATGAGTCTTTTAGGATAAGTTGTTTGGGTATTTATGTTTTTGACTTTCATTATAAACATGAGCTTTCAAGATTTAAGTAAAAATGGGTTCATCAGATCATAGGATAGTATCACTATGTAAAAACATATTTTCCCTATGAGTGTTATACAGTAAGAAAGAGGTTTTATCACACGAATATGGAAAAAAGATAGATTGTAAGGTCTATGTTAGTGTTAGCGATATTCATGAACAAAAAATATAGAGATAATTTACAAATGTAATTCTAGCTTCTAGGTATGTCCTTCAAGAATATTTTCAAGTTGAAGAAACTATCGAGCTCCAAAAATCACAACTCAGGTATATCTATATTCTTATGCACGTCAGATTTCATATTAGACATGTAGAAGCATTTTGAGATACTCAATTGATCGAGAATTGATCTACTTAGTTTAAAAACTCTTGAATTAATAATTTAATTGATTAGATCGATTGAGTAATTAATAGTCAATTGATCGAGTACTAGATCAATCAATTTATTAGTTAGATTGATTTAGTGTAGTTCAAAATTAATTATTTATTACACTTGTTCGATCGATAATTGGCTAGATCGATCAAACATGTTTTGATTACTGTATTGAATTAATCGATAAAGAAATTCAATCGGTTAAACTATTTACTCAATCAATCTAAAATATGTTAAATCAATTAAGTAGCTAGGGCTTTGATTTTAAAGCCTATTTCTAACTGGAATTGAATTGGCCTTTTACTTTACTATCATTTCCCTTTAAAAATCTTTTAAATGATTTTATAGATAACATAGTAATTTTACTTTGACCTAGTGCTTCAAAATATTCTATATATATAAACCTATGCATACAACTTTAATCAACCACAGAAGAGCATTCTTCCCTTCATCTTAATCTCTCTCATATTGTTTTGTAAGAACTATTCACATGGGATTTTTTATTGAGTCAATTTATCAAATATTTATGGTTGTATTTAATGAGTTAACAAGCGTACAATATTTGTGATATTATGCTTTAGACTGGTTATTCTATGGTTGCTAGTTGATTTTGAATTATCTGATATATTTATCAAATCATCTAGTTAGGGTAGGACACATATTTGCACATGTGTTATTATGCTAACATTTCAAGTACAAGTAGAATGAGTTTGATTGCTTGTGTGACTCAAGTTTTCAGAAAGTTGTGCTGGATCCAAACACTATTCTTGTAGAGGCTATGATGAAAGCAATGACTTATAAGTATATTACTTGGGGACTTTATCTTGGTGGGTAGTATAATAACTAGCATTGTAATTGGACCTTATTTATTCATAATTGATAATTAGGTGGTCTAATGAATCGATAGTTTTCCTCTTAGGTCATTGGTGTGGCCTAGGTTGTTTCCACCTAAAAATATCTTGTATCATCTTTATATTTTCACATTATTTTATTTACATGTGATTACATGCTTGGCCATTTATGAAAATTTTAATTTATCATAGTTAAGTTGATTATCTATTCACCCCTTTTAGCTAATTAGATCTGTAACTAAAAAAAATTTCAAATAGGTACTTAGGAGTTGAAAAATTTACCACCAAAGGAAGAAGTAGTTGAATGTCAATGGGTATTTTCTATCAAGTTTTTCTTAGATGGTAATATAGAAAGGCTATAGGCTAGATTGAAAGCTAAATGGTTCATTCAAACTTATGGTGTTGATTTTTAGAAAACTTTTCTCATGTTTCTAATTTAAATTATGTATGCACTTTAATCCCATTAGTGGTAATTTTAAGTGGTCCTTATTCCAACTTTATGTCAAAAAAAAATTCTCAAATGGCGACGTACAAGAGGAAGCTTTTTTGGAGAATCTACTATATGTTACTCAGGGGAGACACGTATGATATGTAAACTCAAGAAAGTCATTTGTGGCTTGAAACAATCTCCCAAAGCATTGTTTGAAAAATTGAATGATGTCCTAATTACTTTTAGTTTTAAGAAGTGCTTTGATCACTTTATGTTTGTGTGTCGCACTACAAATGGTACTTTTATTTTGATAGTATATATAGATGATATCATTGTGACAAATAGTGATATAGCCAACATTGAATAAGTGAAGTCCTACTTACAAAGACACTTTCAAACTAAAGAATTAGACCAATTGAGATATTTCTTGGGTATTGATGTTGCTTAAAGTAAGCATGGATTAGTATTGTCCAAACATAAGTATATATAACTTATCGATGGACACTAGCATGTTAGAATGTAACCAATAGACTTTCCCATGTATCAAAATATCCAAATTGATGACTTGACTACTCCTAAACTTGAATATGAAAGGAGATAGAAAAGTTTAATCAGTAAACTCATATATCTTACTACTACACATCCATAGATAACTTTTACATTGAGTGCCTCGAGTCAACATATTTAGAGTCTTAAGATACTTAAAACAAACCATTTGTTTAGGTATCTTTAACAAAAAGGTGGGTGATATTGATATTTATCGGGCACTCTGGTGCTAATTGGGCTAGTTCAAAAAGTGACAAAAAGTCAACTACTGGATATTAAACTTTTGTTGGAAGAAATTTGGTTACATGGAGGAGTAAGAAGCAAAAAATTGTTGCTAGATCTAGTGTTAAGGTAGAGTATAGAGTAATGACTCATATTGCTTGTGAACTAATATGGATTAAAAATCACTTAAATGAGTAAAATATTAAGTTTGAAGAACCATATGTGATCCTTTTTTATAATCAAACTACTATTCATATAGCTAAAAGTAGTGTATCATGAGAAGGCTAAGCAAGTTGAGGTAAATAATCATTTTGTTAGAGAATTTTTATGAAAGGTGAAGTCATTATGCTATATATCAAGTCGTTAAAGCAACTTAGTGAGTTTTTACTAAAGTTTTGTCCACAAATATTTTTTCACATCTATATACCATGTTGGATATGAAAAATATATATGACACTATTGAAGAAACATTCAAATGTCCCAAATTTGTAAAGTTTCCCAAAAAAGTGGCCATGAAATTCCCCAGATTTGATCAAACTGTGGCCTATGGTAGAGTGTTTGGGCTATTGGATTGTATCATTCCCTCATTCGTTAAAAGGATTCATCCTCAAATCCTTAGCAATCAATTTCAAACTTCATATTTTTGTTTCTTTTCTCCTTGACACTTTCTCTTTCTTAGTTAGGCTCGTTATTTTTATTAGGATCTTTATTTTAATTTTTTTATCAGCCAAAAATTCTTTTTTGTTTTGCAATCAAACACAAACTAATTCAAAAACTAGAAAATTGAGACACAAGAATAAGAAGATCGTGAACTAAAAATCAAGAAAACGTCAAAAACTAAAAGATGGAAAAAATAATGGAAAACAAAAGGAGAAGAATTTGAAATTTTAGAGCTTGAGCCTTGATACAAACTATGCAAACCTCGTAGCACAAGTATTGATACCCAACCCATTTTTGAGAACCTCACGTATCCGTCTATAAACCCAATAACAATATATGATAATCTATCTCAAGAAAGCTAAATTTCATATTGAAAGGACCTTGACTCATTGGCTATAGAAGATCTAAGAATCAAAAGATATCAATGTGAGATAGATAGTGCCATAAGGTTTCTCAAGCCTTGATAAGCTATTTCAAATGCCACAAGGTTTTCTAAGTCTTGATAAGTTCTAGTTCGTGTTAGAAACACAAGAAGAGTTTAAAGCTCACAACTTTTATGAATTTTATTTCACTATAAAAATAATTACATATGGATGGATAACATATATTTATATCGAAATATATAAAGTACTAATCCTAAATAATAAAGGAATAACAAAAATCTTGAAACAAAAAAGATTTTAAAAGATCATACAAATTTGTCTATATTTCATGGTACATATTTTGAGACCTTGTTGTCCTAGTAAATATACAAATTGGAAAAATCTTATTTCTATATAAATTGTAGCCCATTGATTAACTTTCCAAATAATTTTGAATTGTCTCAATTGGATATCAGACGAGAAAGATACAATATTAATAGTGACAGCTTCTTAGGATAACTTCCAAATTGAGGATTTTTTTAAAATTGCTTACAAGTTACTTCAAACGTTCAAATATCCAATAGTTGTCAAGTGGGCCAAAAATGAGATCAATAAATATCCAATATTTGATCAAATAATGGCCTATGATAGAGTGTCTGGGTTTGGAGTAACTTGCAAAAACTTTGAAAAAAATCCTTAATTTGAAAGTTATCATAAACAACTGTCATTATTATTATCATATCTTTCTCATCTCATATCTAATTAAGACTATTCAAAATTACTTTTGCACGAAGGTTAATTATTTTTCTGACTCAAACAGGTAACCAAGACCTATATGAGGGGTGGAAATGGAATCTTTTCGCGAGCTCTATACTAATTCAACCAAGCGGAGCTCACAAACGTGAATTAAGTAAATAACATAAAGGAAGTGCAAGACAATATGCTTAATTCAACACGTAAAAAAACCGATAGTAAGAAGAAAAAAAACTATTATAAACACATTAGTGATAGTGTGTCTCATAGTAGGGGTGTCCACGGTCTAGTCTGGTCTGATTTTGAGTAAAAAACAATTAACCAAACCAGATCGGATTGGACAGTTTGGCTATCCAAAATGTTATAACCGAACGGTTTGGTCCGGTTTGGTTAACAGTTTAGAATGGTTAATAATACATAAATATAATATAATTTAATAGGATAGGGTCAAATGTGATGCTTATCAATCATCATACATAAATATATATTATTGTTAAATACATAAATGCATAAATAAATACATAAGCTTTTATCGAAATCCAAAAGTAAAACAGATTAGACATGAAGAAATGAAGTCCCAATATCTCATTTACACAGATTTCTTAAACAGATACAAATACAAACATCCAAACTCACAATCAACAATAATATATCATTAGATAATAATATTCAAAACATACCCATTATTAATCATCAATGATCAATGATCAATGTAGTGTCTTTAATGAACTTTATAATAAAATAAAATCAACATCTCCATAAATCTCTAGGTCATCATTGTATTCTGGTAAGGCGACATAGTCATTATTAATAGAGGAATGGAACCAATTTTGACTACATACTAATGCCTCTACCATTTTAGGATTCAAAGAACTCCTAAATGGATCAAGAATGTGCCCTTCTATGCTAAAAGCTGATTCTCATGCAATAGTTGAAACTTGAACTACTAACATATCACGTGCAATGAGAGAGATGATAGGAAACCTAAAAGAATTTCTTTCCACCATTTCAATATATTAAACTTATCAAACATGACATTTTCACATGGGGTGTTCAAATATTTCTCAACCTCAGTCTTCAACTCCAAACTATTTTTCTCTTCTAAGTATTTAAGAAATTTCAACTTTCTTGCTTCCTCAGATGAAGGAATCCTTCCTATTACATCTTGTGATTGAGTCACATTACATTGAAAATCATTTCCATGCACTAACATATAGTAAGCTTTGAACATATCCATAAAAGTATTTTTGACATTATCTCTCAATTTTTGAACAATTTCTAAATCATAAATATCTTCAAATAGGAATTCCAAATACTCCAATTTGTACCTTGGATCAAGTACAAATGCAAAATACAACATCTTATTAGTCTTATCTACATTTCCCCAATACTTCTCAAATTTTGTTTTCATGCTAGCAGCCATAGTTTTCAACAACAAATCATTGGAACCATACCATGTAAGTATTTGAGATTGAATGTTATGCAATTCTATAAAATATAAATTTGATGTGGTACATAAAGATGCATTGAATGCTAACGTAGAGTCATAAAAAGTCTTCAAAAACTTGACAAAAACACTAGCATTCTTCCAATCATCTAATGTTAGAGGCCTAACATTCAATCAATCCTCATGAAAATAAGAAATAAAGTTTATTCCTTCTTCTTCTTTGAGATGATAAAATGCTATTTGAAAATCTAAAGAAGATTTTAGCATTAGATACGCAGAGTTCCATCCTCTAGGCACGTCTAGCACGACACTTCCTTTGGACTCAATATTTTTCTTAATATAACACATTTTAAACTTTTGTAATCACAAAGGAGAGGATCTAACATATTTTACAGCACAACGAATACTCATAACAGTATTGTGAAGATCTTTAAGTCCTTCTCTTACAACCAAATTCAAAATGTGAGCACAACGTTGCACATGAAAGAACTCCCCACTCCTACATTCCAATTTTTTAGCTTCCTTTTCAAGTATGACACAATAGTATCATTTGAGGAAACATTATTAAGTGTTATAGTGAATACCTTACTTATACCCCAATCACACAAACTTTGTTCTATCACTCTCCCAATTGTGTCACCTTTATAATTCTCAACTTGATAAAAGTTTATAATTCTCTTTTGTAATTTCCAATCTTTTTCAATATAATGAGTGGTTAGAAAAATATAATTAATATTTTGAATTGAAGTCCAACAATCATTAGTAAGACAAACTCTTTACTTTTCACTTATGAAAAAGTTTCTCAAACTTTTTTTCTCATCTAAATAAAGTTGAAACACATCCCTAGAAATTGTTTGACGAGATGGCACATGAAACTTAGGAAAATTTCAGCTATAAAATCTTTAAATCTATCACCCTTAATAAACCTAAATGACAATTCATCAATAATAATCATTTTTGCCAAAGCAACTCTAGCACGTTTTGCATCAAATGATACAACAACTAATTTATGAGTTAGTCGTATCACCCTATCCTTTTTGTGTTTAAAAACTTAACATCTTTTGTCCTTTATCTACTTCTTTAGGAATCTTGTTACATAAATTTTTGAAGTGATATATCATTGAAGTAGTTCCATTCCTTGTGGGATGAATGACATAACATTTTTTACAATAATGACATGTAACTCTAGGATTTTCCACACCATAGGGTAAAATATATAAAAAAATGATTCCATATTTCTGACCTAAAAGTTTTTGGTTTCTTCATATCAAATTTGTTATCGGGGTGAACATTACTTACTTCTATTCCTCTTTTGAAGATGAGTCATTTAATTTTGTGGTGGATTTTCCATTTCCTCTGAATGAGTTTTAGGTTCAATTTTTTTAGTCATAGATATAGTAAATTTTGGAAATTAACTTGATCCAATAAACTCATGTAAATCATCACCTATATATAGAATATAGATTAATACATATTACTAATATATTAAAATATTACCTTTTGTACTTAATCAACAATCATTTCAAAACTAAAATAACTAAATAACCTTAGTTATAAACAAATGATATACCATTATTTATACGAAAAATTTTAAATTAGCGTCAATTATAAGTAAAAATTATTTAAATATAATCTGATTTATACATGAATCAATATATTATAAAAAATAAAAAATAAGTGTTGACATACATTAATCTTAAATAGAAAAATAATGTAAAAACTAAGTTGGATACATTTCATTCACGTGGCAAGCAAGAACTTGAACCCCTTTTATTATTAAAATCTTATGGGACAACTTTTCATACTGCTATTACTCAAGTAGTTGTGATGGTTTGGTTTGGATGGTACAACTTGAGGTCATGAAAAAAATAAAGCTAACTACGAGATAAAGCCAACTACGAGATAAAGCTAACTAGTAAAGAGATGGTAACTAGGGCATTTATGGAGGCATGAATGCTTTTTTACCACAACAGATGCCAAATAAGTTGTAAATACACAAGATCAGAAACTAATCAATGGGAAATAATAAGGTAATAAAAGCAAACATTTTTTTTACTCCATGTAACATTATCTCTCAATTCAAAATTTAACAGTAAAATATAAAAAGAGAAACATAAACTTGAGCATCCAAAGATAAAAATACCATAAACATTGCCTACAAAAAATCCAATAGGAAAAAAAACAAAAATTCTTTAAAACACACATTGTGGCTTTCCCATGGTAGTCTTAAGGTATAAGAGCTAGTGAAGGAGAGAAACAGAGGCTTGCAAATCAACAATAGCAAAGCATAGTTTTGGACTTAACATATCAGAAACTGAAAAAAACAAGTATTGACAACCAATCCAAAAGACAGACAATGTCTCGTACACGAAATTGTACTGAGAATGTTTGGAGAAGTCACACAAAACAGTTTGTCCATAAAATCAAACATATATCTATAAGCTCACCACATACCTATTTAATCCATGGATGACAGGAAGCAAGGCGACACGAGAAGAGGTTGACTGGCTTGTGATGGAGGCGATGAGAGGATGGATGGTTGCTACTAGAGGCGACATCGATGAGGATATTATTGCGATCGGTTGGCTAGGGTTTGCACTTCCCACTCATAGTCGCAAAGGATGAATGAAAGAGGGTAAAGTTACGATTTATATATACGCTGCTTAATTAAAAACTTTTTAATTATTTATTAAAACCGGTCCCATCCGGTCGACTAATTTATAATTTTTTATAACCCGACTGGACCTTTTGAAAATCGGTTTTACTTAATACAGGTTGGACTGGACCGTTTCATTTATGAAATTGTTCGGTTCGATCCATTTTTTGGACACCCCTATCTCATAAGCTCCTATCCAGGATATTAATATACATAACCAAGCAACCATTACACAACATGTAATCATATATTACACAAAAAATCATAAAAAAGTCCAACACATGGTATATTACCAAGGCAAGGTGTACTGACTCCTTAGAGACTCACACCAAACTCGTATACAGATCAAACACAGAAGCAATATAAATTAATCAAAAACAGGCAGATTAATTTAATATTTCAAAAGTAATAAACAAAAAGTTATATGCATGCTATATTGAAAGGAAAGGAAGTATATGATAACATATAACTAAAAAGCTTTCAAATTAGAGTTTACATCTAGTATGTAGAAACATACATGATTGAAACTTAGATTACATTTACACACAATCTGATCATGCATAACAACATTGAAGGAATCTAAGATCCATACACAATCAGGTTAAAGAGATATAGACTCATTAAGGACTCAACCCAAACTTGCATGAGGGAAACTACCAGTTGACACATGACTCATTGTCATATAGGCTCCTCGCATAATTCACTTGCAAACACCGCCTCAAGTATTCACCACTCAAGAGCATGGTTTTTCCCACACAATCATAAATAAATCATACCTAACAACACTCAAGGTAATAATGATCCAAAAAGAGAAAAAAATAGATGTCAATTTGATACAACTCCTCTACATATTTTTTGGATGAGAAATAAGAAGAGTGGTATTTATAGAAGTTACCCAAGATCGCGGCTAACCTCGCGATGCCTTTTTCGAAGGGTGTGGCAAGATGCCAAAAATCATATTTTTTCTTTCCAAAATTGTCGAGTAATTTCCACAAACACCTGCACCCGAAACAAAACAAAAACACGAGCAACAATATTACTTACGAGTTTGGCACACTAGGAAAACCAACTTAGTGGTATTTGTAAAGATGCTCATATAGAAAGTGTACCTAACTATATAGGTGTGTGCATTACTGATCGTTAATAACTAACTTATATAGAGGAAGAAAGATACTATAAGTAAAATAAATAGACTTCGTGTTTTACATATAGGAAGCCAACAAAACACAAAAGACAACATGACTTAAAAAAAAGAGGACCATCAAGTAAGGTAGAGTTTTAAGACACAAATATAGTATATAAGAGAATAGATATTTCACTTCTTAATAGCTTAAGCTTTGAAGAGAATTGGTTATTAACTCATCTCCACCAAATATCATCTCATCTCATTTAAATTGTAGCCACAATGTACATAACTTTAAATGTAATATTATATATTTTTCTAAATAAACTTTTACGTTACAAATAATTATGTATTATATTTTCATTATTATTGTGTTTTTATTTGTCTAATTTAAGTTTATTGAGAACAAATAAGATATTTTAACTAATATTATCTAATTATCATATCGTCTAAAATATTAATTGAGACAAGATTGAATGGTTATGAAAATTGGTGACTATTTCTAATATAAATGGTTTAAACAAATATTTTTACTTAATGATCTCGACTTTTGAATAAATACAATCTAACTATGTATTTTTAATTGTAACTAAATATTTTACTTGATATTTGGAATCATTAATTAATTTAGGTTTTTATATTTATTAATATATATGCTCATTATGATTTATTAATACTATTTATTTAAATAATTTGTTATGAAAATGAGTATATGTTTCATAAGTCATGATATTATTACAATTAATATAATTTAAAAAAAATTTATATTATTTTAACTAATAATTATATAATATATTATATGACATAGATAAGTATCCTAACCGAGATCACATTGTTGAAACAGAAAATAAAAAAGTACATATGTCAATGCAAGTGGGTGAGACGGTGAAAATAAGGTTAATTGAATATTTAAATTTAAATTATATATTATTATTAATTTAAGAATTAAATATTTTTTATTTTAATATTTTGAAATTTATCAAGATTTATAAACAATTTGTTTTAAAAGATTTACCGAACTGGATCGTTTTCATTTACTATAAAATCAACCAAAGAATTAAGCCATACCCTTTCTTTATTTTCCTAGCGATCCGAAAAGAATTCAAGTTTCTCAGGTTTCAATCGATCTTGCTTTGCTTTTTCGTGATCATAGATCGGTGAGGTTTCAGTTGCTCCTCCTAATCTCCTTTAAATTCAATTTGGTTTTGTTAACCTACTATTTTCTTAATTTAGGCATTTTGCTAAGATATTTGCTTAGTTCAGTTGATTTTTTTTTTCATCTTTTCCGACTTTTAGTTCCGATTTCCTTGAAGCATACCATATTTATTGTTTAACTTCTTTTTTCCCCCTCTTTTTTATTGATTTTTTTATTCTTGTTCATTTACAAATCTATGGGTTCATGTCAAGAATTGATTATGATTCTTTGTAAGCAGAAAACATTCATAAAAATTGAATCGTAGGGCATATGTTTGGAATTCTTTAAAAATGGTACTTTGATCTGAGGTTTTCTTTACCTTTACATTATTTTATCAAGTAAATTTGTTGTGGTTTAGGTGTTCATTGTATCCCTCATTGATCTGCATTCTGCTATTGCGATCTGCATTTCGCAGAATATGATTTGGGTGTTTTCCCCCTTTCTCAAATGGGGTTCTGGGTTTAGTTTGCAAAAATGAATTATATGAAGTCTTTTTTTGGGAACAAATATCATTTTACCTTATTACTATTAATATTTTTGAGATTTTATCGGAGTTTCTTAAATACATAATTTAGGTGTCCTGACACCTTAGGTCTTAGGTTTGCTAAACTAAGATTTTTTTTATTTTGAAATATAGGTGATAGTGTTGAATTCAACAAACACTGCACCGACGCCAAACATTTTTTTCAATCATGGTGGTTGGTGAAATAGTAATTAGTATTTGTCTATATAAACAATGTAAATATCCGATACAAATCAAGAAAATATATGAATGAAACGTTTATTTCTTCTTCTGATTATTTCTTCAAACATTGATTTCTTCTTCTGATTATTTCTTCAAACATTGATTTCTTCATGGTATCAGAGCCAAGTAGTTGCTTTATACAAAATTGAAACTCTTGTTCTCTAAAACAGAGATTTCTTTCTCTGAAAATATTTTTTTCTCGTGAAATTTTTTTTCATTCAAACACCCTTACAAATATTAATTACAAACATCAATTTTTAAGCATTTTTTTTCCCACCTAATTTTACCAGATTACTCTAAACACAATTCTGAACATTTTGGTAAAAATAGAGTAGAAGAAAAACCTCCCACGCGCCCCCACGCGCCGCCTGAAGTGGAGGGTCAATTTTTCACGCGCCCCACGCGCCGTCTGGAGGTTGAAGATGATGACGTGTCATCCGGTTCGGCTCGGTTTGGCTCGGCGCAGCGCGGCTCGGCGCAGCGCGGCTCGGTCCGGCTCGAGGGCGTAGCCAGTCCGCACCTTGGCTCGGCTCAAGTCACCTCGGTTCGGCTCAGGTTGGTCCGGCCAGCGGTTCGGTTGAACCCGGTTTTCTCGGTTTTTCACAGTTCCCATATTTTTGGCCGGTTCGGTCTATTTTAAAGGTCTGAACCCGGTTTTTTTTCCGGTTCTGGATTTCTAACACCGGTCCGGTTCATTTTTTCAAGTTTTTTAAACCAAATTTGAACCGGTTTTATGGTTTTTATCCGGTTTAGTATAAATATATATTAAAAACACACAAAAAAAAAGGAAAAAAAAAATCTTTAGTCCTAAAATTATTACACCATTTTCTAGTTTGGTTACCATAAAATCATGACAGAAGGTATAATTTCATTACCTATGGAGCAATCAAATCCAGTTGTTGTACAATCTGTTCAGTCTGAAGATGTGTTTAATGCTGGAATTGTTCTTAATGAGACTAATTATGATGTTTGGTCTCAAATAATAGAAATGCATATTGTCGAGAGAGAAAAACTCTCTTATATTCATGACAAAAATTTGCAACTAGAAAAAATATCAAACAATTATAACAAGTGGTATGCAGAAAATCAAAAAGTGAAGTACTTATGTCAATGAGTCCAGAAATCATGAAGCGATATTTACGCATACCTACTGCTCTTGAAATTTGGGGTGTTTTGGCGAAAGCATTCTATGATGGAAGTGATGAATTACAGGTATTTGTCTTAAACCAAAAAGCCTTTACTTCTAGACAAAATGGAAAATCACTTTCAGAGTATTATGGAGAGTTAACTGAAATTTTCCAAGAGCTAGACCATCGTGATAAGGTGGTCATGAAAGACCCTCATGATCTAATATCATATCAAGAGTTTGTTGAAAGACTAAGGATACATATTTTTCTTGCTGGATTAGATGATGAGTTTGAGCAGGTTCGTGGCGAAATTTTGCGAAAAGAAACTATCCCAGATTTAGAAGGTTGTTATTCCTTGATTCGACGGGAGGTAGTACGTCGAATCTCATTGAAGGAAAAATCTAGAGATGTTGACGCTTCCGCCATGATATCTAAAAATCGTTCTTTTTCCAATCAGCAAGAACGAAAGGTGACTGATAAATCATCATTTAAATGTAGCCATTGTCATCAAAAGGGTCATACAAAGGAACGATGTTTTGAACTGGTGGGATATCCTGATTGGTGGGATCACAACCGTGACTCTCGGAAGAAAAATCCACGACAGATGTCTACTGCCACCATTGCTGAAACAACAAAGGATCATGTTGCAACCTCCTCAGCACATGTTGGTAAGATGCTTAAAGTTTTTTCTCCTGTTTTTAATAATACATGGATAATTGATTCAGGTGCAACTGATCATATGACATTCGATTCTAGACAAATCTCAAAACCATCCTCACACAAAACTGTTTGCACTGCCAATGGTAACATAACCCCAGTCATTGGGGAAAGATCTTTGTCTCTCACTAGTACTTTGAATTTAGACTCAGTACCAGTTGTTCCCTCTTTAGAGTATAACCTTATATCTATTTCTCAAATAACCACTGCTTTATCTTGTTTTGTTATTTTTTGGCCTGACTTTTGTGTGTTCAAGGACATTCAAACAAAGCAAACGATTGGTCGTGGTGTTAGGCGAGGAAACCTGTATTATTTGGACTTGGATTCAACAAATCATGCATTGGTAGCAACTGGATCTAACAAGGATGAATCAAATATATGGCTATGGCATAGGAGATTGTGTCATGCTTCTTTTGGATATTTGAAAAAATTATTTCAAAGTTTATTTTTGAGCTTAGATCTTTCTACTTTAAAGTGTGATGTCTGTGAACTAGCAAAAAGTCATCGTTCCTCATTTCCTGTAACCTTAAATAAAAGTTCATCTCCGTTTATGGTTATACATTCTGATGTATGAGGTTCTTCCAAAGTCTCTACGTTGGGAGGATCACGTTGGTTTGTTACATTTATTGATGATTTTAGTAGAATGACTTGGGTCTGTTTAATGAAATCTAAAAGTGAGGTAAACGTCTTATTTAGAAAATTTCATAAAATGGTTCGTACTCAATATAAAACACAGATCCAAGTTCTAAGAAGTGACAATGGAGGAGAATATAAAAGTTCTGAGCTTCAAGAATATCTTCAATCAGAAGGAATTATTCATCAAACTACTTGTGTTGATACACCTCAACAAAATGGAGTTGCAGAAAGAAAAAATCGACACTTGTTGGAAGTTGTCCGTGCCTCATTGATCGAAGCTAATATGTCATTATCTTATTGGGGAGAAGCAATTACTTCTGCTGCATATTTAATCAATCGGGTACCTTCCAGTCCCATTAACTTCCAAACACCACTACAAGCCATCACTGAAGCAGTTGTTGCACCAAATGTTCCCAATTTACCTCCTCGTGTCTTTGGTTGTGTGGCATTTGTACACTACATAAACAACAACGTAGCAAGTTGGATCCACGAGCAATACATTGTGTTTTTATGGGATATGCCATACAACAAAAAGGGTATCGGTGTTATCATCCTCCTACAAAACAAATGATTACTACTATGGATGTTATTTTTCATGAAGATACAATGTATTTCTCCTCTACACCTGAATTTCAGGGGGAGTACAACCATGCTGAAATTCAGACCCTTACATATAAATTGTTTCCTTATGAAGAAAGACAAATTATATGTGAGGAAAATACAAATAACTTGAATTCAGATGGTAATAACTCTCAATATAGAAAAGACTCAAGGGAAATGGAATCAAGTCCTCATCAACTTCAAGATCATCAAGGAAGTTCCTTACTACCACTAAATGAGTACGAGATTCCTTCTCCATAAGCTGTTGATATACCTAACCAATCGTTTGCAGAGGATGTTCCAACTATTGAACCAACCAGAAAAATACTTCCATCACGTCCTAACAGAGGTATTCCTAAAGCCATGTATGAACCTGAGATTTCTAGTAAAGTCAAATATCCCATGAGTAACTATATGTCTAAACATCGTTTGTCAAAATCAAACGTATCATTTGTGAATCAATTATCTGCTGTATCTATTCCTAACAGTGTGCAGGAAGCTTTAGCTGACCAAAAATGGAAAGATGCTATGAATGAAGAACTAAGATCTTTAGAAATAAATAGAACTTGGGAGCTTGTCGATCGTCCACCAACAAAGAAAATTGTTGGATGTCGATGGATTTTTTTAGTAAAATATCAAGCAGATGGTACGATTGAACGATATAAAGCAAGATTGGTGGCAAAAGGATACACTCAAACATATGGGATCGACTATACAGAAACATTTGCACCTGTAGCCAAAATTAACACTGTTCGGGTCTTGGTATCTCTAGCTGCAAATTTAGATTGGCCATTATATCAGTTTGATGTAAAAAATGCCTTTCTACATGGAGATTTAATTGAAGAAGTCTACATGGATTTATCACCAGGAATCAAGAAATCCACAATCCATGGAGAAAAGGTGTGCAAATTAAAAAAATCACTGTATGGATTGAAGCAATCCCCAAGAGCATGGTTTGGCAGGTTCACAAGGTCAATGAAGGCATTTGGCTACAAGCAAAGCAATTCAGACCATACTTTATTTCTAAAAAAAGGGTATGGTAAGATCACTGCACTTATTGTATATGTTGATGATATGATAGTAACAGGAAATGATCTTGAAGAAAGGAAAGCACTACAAACTTATTTGTCCAAAGAATTTGAAATGAAAGACCTTGGTTCCTTAAAATATTTTCTTGGGATTGAGGTTTCTCGATCAACAGAAGGAATCTTCTTATCTCAAAGAAAGTATGCCTTAGATTTATTAAAAGAAACCGGTATGTCGGCATGTCAACCAGCTAATACACCAGTAGAGGAAGGATTAAAGTTATGTATCAAGGTTGATCAAGTTCCAACAAATAAAGAAAGATACCAAAGGCTTGTTGGAAGGTTGATGTATTTGGCACACACAAGACCAGACCTTGCCTATGCTTTAAGTATCGTCAGCCAATTTATGCATAATCCTGGAGAACAACATATGAATGCAGTTATTCGTATTTTGAGATATTTAAAGTCTGCTCCTGGAAAAGGAGTATTGTTCACTAAGAACTCAGAGTTTTCTAGAATTGAAGTATATATTGATGCTGATTGGGCTGGATCAATAAATGATAGACGATCTACATCAAGCTACTTCACTTTTGTAGGGGGAAATCTTGTAACATGGAGAAGTAAGAAACAACATGTTGTGGCCTGATCAAGCGCAGAGGCTGAATACAGAGGAATGACACTTGGGCTTTGTGAGGCCTTGTGGTTACAATCTCTCTTAAAAGATTTGACATATCCTGCTAAAGAATCAATTAAGTTATTTTGTGACAATAAAGCAGCATGTGATATTGCGCATAATCTAGTTCAACACGATCGTACAAAACATGTTGAAGTTGACAGATTTTTTATTAAAGAAAAGTTAAAAGAAAATTCATTAGAATTGCCAAAAATTAAGTCAGAAGATCAATTGGCTGACATCCTCACTAAAGCAGTCTCATATTGAGTATTCACAGAAGTTTCAGTCAAGTTGGGCATGAAAGACATCTATGCACCAACTTGAGGGGGAGTGTTGAATTCAACAAACACTGCAAACACAATTCAACAAACACTGCACCGACGCCAAACATTTTTTCCAATATACACGGCGCCTACCAATCAAGCTGTAAATCATACAATTCAATCATGGTGGTTGGTGAAATAGTAATTAGTATTTGTCTATATAAACAATGTAAATATCCGATACAAATCAAGAAAATATATGAATGAAACGTTTATTTCTTCTTCTGATTATTTCTTCAAACATTGATTTCTTCAGATAGTTTCACAAGCTGAAGCTATGAAGCAAGGAGTGTCTTCGTTAAATCCATATGCTGCGGCATATATTCCACTTTCCAAAAGATGTGCAGATGATAGAACTTACGTGATAGCAACTGAATCTGAAGAGAACCCTTATTGTAATCTCCAAGACCAACTACACTTCAAGGGTTCTTTAGATTCTGGTGCCCATGGTTCAGCAAAACAATTTTATGGTTCTTCATCACGCACTTTTAATGAAGTGGCAGAAAAACAGATGTCAACTGAAGAATTTGACATGGATTTGGAATTTCTTCAGATGACATTCACTGGTATCTCTGATCAGTCCCTCACTGATGTCTATCTTGCGAATAAGGGTGATCTGGAAGCCACTGTTGATATGCTGAACCAACTTGAGGTAATTTTGATGCTTTTCTACAATTACTTGTTTAACATTCTTAAATCAATAAGGTTGGTGATCAAAATAGATTGCTGTTATTGTTCCTCTCATTTTGGATGTGAGCATCCATTCATTGATTGATTATTCTACAAAATTTTAAAGATTCAACAACTAACTAGTTGCTTTGGCTGCCAATTCTATGATCAAGAATATATCATTGGTACAGATTGTATGATACCTCAAAGTGCATGTCACTTGGCTGTAATTGTCGGGTCTTATTGGAACTAAGGGTTCATTTGTTACACCGTATTATATTGAGAAGTATAGTATTATATAAAAACAACTCATTGTTTGTTAATATTCTGGATTAGAGATTGGATTAGTTATACAATGTTTGGTGTGTGACTGGATTGGTCAAGTTTTGTAAATATAATCATGAAAAATTTATATTGTTACTTGACCTTTAATTCATATTGATTTTAAACTTCAAATGACTTATTTTTACGCACTTCATTGTTTGAAGCATGCTAAAAAAAATTATTGCAAAAATTAACTATTAAACAAAAGTATTTAAATAAAATAATGTTGTCTCATTTTTATTTTTTAAGAAACATAACGTTTTCTCCACAGAAAATAAATGAGTATTCAGAAAATAAAAAGATTTTGATGTGAATAAAAAGGTCTGAGATACTGATCCATTGAGTAAATAAAAGTGATTTAAAAGAATATTGAAAGACATAACTAGTCAGGCATGGACCCAACCTTTTGGCGGGTCTATTTTAAGCGAATAACCGGTAAGTTTGAGGTAGGCCCAGGACTTCTCAAGTGTAGTCAGAAATTTTTCCAAACATGGTATTGAAGGAAACCATTACTATCCTTTTGCTTTATACTGCATAACAAACATGGCCTAAATTTTCATTAAGAGACTTTTTAGTTTTGTATTTTTTAAGTTAAAGTTGATGAATTAATATAAAAGATATATTAACTAAAATTTATTTTCCATTTGGCCATAATTCTCTAGTAGTAAATGTTTTCAGATATTAAAGTATGATGGAAGTCCTCGTGTATAATTTACACTGTTTACGTAACTGGCCTTGTAGGCATCATAGATTCATAGTTTACCAAATTGGATATGCTGCTTTATCCTTATGGAACTCTGGAGCATGTGGGCGTTTTCAGTTTTGTTATGTACATTTATCTCTCTGATGATTCTTATGCATTCACTCTATTTACTTGTCACCAGCTCACTGCATATACCAATATCCAGTATTTTGGGCAGGAGTAGAATGAATAGAAACATCATGTGAACTACACTTTTCATTGGGCTTCAACTTTATAAAAATTAGTCGGGAGTAAATATTATGTTTGGATTGCCATTCTATTATTGAGACCAGGAATGTTATTTCTATAATTCATATTGAAATATATTTTACCATCTCACTTGGATTTTAACAAGGTTAGTGTTTTCCTTTTGCAGTCTTGCACTTTCGAGTCTTCTGATAGCCTTCCAGATACTTTGGACATTGGAGATGTTTCTGAAGCTGGCTCATCAACCCATTTTGCTCCTTCCAAGTTAAAGAATGTACCCATTGCAGCTGAAGCTTCATCTAAAGCTTCAGACTCCCCAGTTGTTACTCTTGATTGACTGAAGAAACGAGTCAATATTTTAGCTTCTGGGTAAGAACTAGATCCAAAGAAAATCTTCCTTTGGCTACGAACTGGTATATAGTCTGGTTATGGTTGTATAGTCTAGTGACCACTTCTCAGATGCGTGTTCAGAATCTTCTCTGGCTATGGCTCTTTGTTTCATTTGGTAGACCCAACGCCTACTGCAGTCCTCTTCTCTGTATTGGAAGTTTTTTTTCCCCTTTCTTTCCCCCTCGTTTTTGGGTTCTGGTTATTTGTTGTCACAATTATCTTATGACTTTACAGCTTTGGTATCTGATGGTTGACGGCCCCCCTATGTACTGTACTACAGGATACAATCTGTACTTGTTACTGCTTCTGGCTTTTCATAGTATAGGATGTACTTTGCCAATGAAATGGAAGAAATGACCTTTACAATCCACTTTAGAAACTCTTAGGAGCATAAAATTGAAGCAAAAGAATAAATGAAGATGCAGATTATGTTGGTTTCCCCCTTTTTTTGTTGTCCAAACGATAAGCATCAATTGAGTGTGATTTAACGAATTTTTCGAACAGAGATGCACCATAGTCGAGATTACATGTAAAACAGAACAAGAGAAGAAATTTTGTAAATTCATTTCACTTACCTAATATCCTTTTTGCCCTATTTTATCCTGAATTTACCTACTATCATGGTAATGTCTAATGTGACATCCTTTCTTGTGTTTCTTATGATTATTTCAAGTGATAAGGTTATTTTATTTTTATTAATTGGATATATTAGTTATATTTTCTAATATTGTTACATTTTAGTCATCTTATTGTTGTAATTTTGGACACTTTAGTTATATTTTGTCAATTTTGATTAGAAAAATGTTTCAAAATGTTAAAAAATTAAAAAATTAAATGATTAAAAATGACAAAAAATGATAAGTGGTCACAAATATAACAATAAGGCTGTTAAATTGTGTTTTTAAGTAAAATTATCTGCAATTCAACGTATTTTTAACTAAAGTCTTAATTTTTCATGCCAGTTTAGTCGTCTTTTTATTAAAGAAATTCACTAGAGGTTCAATAGGTAAAGTTTTTGTTAAATTTAACTGTGAGGGTAATATGTTAATCACATAATGTCATTTAACTGTGGGGGTTTAATTGTCATTTAAAAAAAACAATTATGTCATTATTCATTTACTCGTAAATTTCACATGAAAGATAAATTAAAAGGATGAAGAAGAAATGTAAGTTAGAGAATGCGATCGAAGCGGAAGAATGTCACCGAATTTTTTATTTTTAAATTAAAATCCCTACCTGTTTAAAATGATTGAAAATTATTAAAAATAGAAATAATAAACATTGTTAAGTAAACTTTTTAAATTTAAAAAAATATAATAAGTTAACAAAATTGAGATATTGATAAAACTCATTATTATAGAAGTCTTTTTATTTAAGGTGTGAATTTTTTCAAAATTTAAAATAAAATAGAAAGGGTAATGTATGTCATTATTTTTTACATAGAAATATTAAAAAAAATTATTAATTAAAAGAACTAAAATAAAATAATAAAAGAATGAAAAATTTAAAATAATTTATATAAATAAAAGAAAAGAAAATTGAATTAAGAATGAAAGAAATGATTAATATCATAAATATCCCTAAGCTTTAAGGAATTTTTTGAAATACCTCTAAGGTTTCAAAAATTTCAAAACTACCCTGAAACATAACATAAGTTAAATCTGACGGAAGTAAATAATAATATTCAATATTAGAAATACTCCTAAGATTTCAAAAAATTCAAAAATATCTCTTAAACATAACAGAAGTAATATTCCTAAAATGGAAGAAGAAAAAATAGACCAAGAAATAATAGATATAGAAACAGAAGACATTCGAGTATATTTTTCACAAAAAATAGTAATAAGTAAAAAAGAAATTCAAAAAACAAAGTTAAATCTTAAAAAATAAGAAGATGGATTTAAAGACCTATAATTTTTATTATAAAAATTATTTCCTAGGAAAAAAATAATTTATTATGGTATAAGTAATAAAGAAATAAGTATTAAAATTATAGATGCAAAAAGAATGTATAATATATCATTAATTGATAAAGAAACTATATTAAACAAGCTATCAAAAATTCCTTATAAATATAAAGAAAAAATTGGATACATTCATTTAGGAGGAATTCAAATACTAATAAAAGCTCATTTTAGAGAAACAATAGATACACTAATAAAAATAGCATTATTAGATAACATAATAATAAATAGACAAGATGTCTTATTAGGAATGATTCATGGTAATTTAGGATACCAAAAGTTAAAATTTACAGCATATCCTACATTTTCTATTGTTAGAGATATTAGTTGTGTATTAGGTGTCTATCACTAGTTGAATATATTAGTTATGTATTAGGTGTATGTCACCTAATAGTGTCCCTAGCTTTGTATATAAATATGTAGTATCTTTGAATGGAAATGAATAAGAGTGAATTCTGATTTTGCATGGTATCAGAGCATTTGGGTTACAAAATTGGGAATTTTTTTTCCCGTTCAAATTAGGGTCTGATTTTAGGTAAACACAAATTAGGATTTAGTACAAATTAGAGATAAAATAGAAAAAATGCATTTAAAAGTAAATGAAAGCCTAGTAGGTGTAGCAAAAAATCAAGCAACATTATTTTAAACTGTACAATTATTAACAGAGGAAATATATTTAGACCAAGAATCAAACACAAAATATTTACAAGAAATAATAGATTACAAAAGGAATTACTAAAGGAAATAAAAGAATCTGGTTATAATAAACTACAACAAGATATGCATAAGAAATTTTCAGAATTAAGAAAAGATGTATACAATATACATAGAAATGATGAAATAATAGGTTATAAATATGATCCCTTAGAAAGACTAAAATAAGAACCACCTAGGAGATCAGATTCCCTAACTCCTAAAAATGAGAAAAGATAAAATGAAGAACAATCTAAGAACAAAGAGATATTTCCAATTTAATGGAATATAGAAAATAATTAGAAAGAAAATTCATGGATCTTGAAAAATAGAGATATAGAAACATTGGTCAGTTTATTGACATTAACCAATGAAGAAATAGAAGAAAATTATAATGAAAAACTTTATACTAACAAAGAAGAGGATGATATGACAATAATTAGTGAAACTGATTCTGAGCCAGAAAACATGACCTCAAAAGATCATATGAAACCAATTTCATTACCAATCCCTTAACAAGAAGGAATACCTAACCCACATAGGATAGAAAGAAATAGGCAAAGAACGGAACAAAAAAATACCACATATAGAAGAAGACAACCGCCTAAAATGGAGGAAAGGATCGATCATTGGGGAACTAGAGGTAATATTCCACCAAAGTTTAAACTCCATGATAATTATAAGTTTGAACTTCTAGATTTAGATTGTATAAGAGATAGGAAGAAAGCCTTAGATGAATGGGCTAGTGGAATAAGTGTGCTCATACAAACTTCTCAAACTACCAAAACAAATCCTTCAACATGTAGAGTGCTTATAGCACATAAAATGATAGGAAATGTTAAAGTTTGGTTTTCAAACTTAACATATCATAACACTTGTTAATGTAAGGAAATGCTTCCACAGGAAGGGAATACTTAGATGCAATAATAAATGAAATATACAAAGAATTTATTGGAAAAGATAAAGGAAGGACTATCACTGAATCTAGTGAAAATGAAATCAATGAAGCTAAATGACATCTAACAAATATGGAAATTTGTAACATGTGTTACGTAAATTCTTTTATTTGTGAATATGAAATATATTACCATAAATTACCACACTTTATGCAAATAACTTATAAAGAAATGTTTTTTTTTCAAAAATTACATGGAACACTATATAAAACCTTAATAAAAAATTGGGAACAAAGGAATAGAGAAACTATACTAGATACTCTGGGAGGAAGAATAAGAAGCCTTAAATATTGGATCATTATTAAATGCCAAGAAAGAAAAGAATATAAATATATAAGAGGAAGTGATAAAATCTATTGTGATACAAGAGATTTTAGAATACCAGGTAAATATTTATGTAATATAAAATCTTTTAAACAAAAATATAAATACAAAAAATATAAAAGATTTAAAAAATATAAATTCAGAAAAACAATTTCCAAAAATATAAAAAGAGATTTAATAGAGAAAACTACAAAAAATATATTTTAGAAAAAAAATTATAAACCTTCTGAAAAAAGGAATTATTATTTTTCAAGAAAGAAAAAATGCAGATGTTGTATCTATAATGAAGAAGGACATTATGCCAATGAATGTCGAAGCAGACTTCAACATAAAAAAAATTTAAAAAGGAATTTTCACAAAAAGAAAAAAAATCTTAGAAGAAGCTTTCAAAATGGAATTAGAACCAATTGAGGAATCTGATATAGATGATACTTATAGTATCTATCTATTGGAAGAAACTGAGGAAGAAATAAATGACTCGGAATATGAACACTTAAAATATGGATATTCTTCATCAAAAGATGAATGATTTGTATAGTATTATAAATCCAAATAGTACTTACATTAAAGTAAGACTAAAATTTAAAGGCTATAACACTTATCATTTACATGCATATATAGATACAAAAGCTAGTATGTGTGTAGCCAGTAAATATGTATTTCCAAAAGACAACTTGAAACAAGTGCCAAAATATTTAATTGTAAGAATTGCTAATAATACTACAATAAAACTTAATAAGGTATTAAAAGATACTAATATAATGATAGGAGTAGAAAAATTTTACATTCCTACCATATATCAATAGGAAACAAGAGTAGATTTGTTAAAAGTAAATAATTTCCTAAACTTATATCAACCTTTCACACAACATTTTGACAAAATAAGTCTCACAATCTTAAAAGGAGATACCATCTATGTCTCCAAAATAAGAAAAGTTTAACTGTCTCAAACCCAACTTTTATGCAAAAACATAAAAAGTGAAAACGTGGTAAGATAGAAGACCAACAAAAACCTTATTTAGAAAATATTTCATTAGATATAGAAGAGAAACAAAACTTTTTTCTCAATGAAATACAAGAAGACAAAGCCCTAACAAACATTAGAAAACTATTAAAAAAAGCCAGTTCAGAAAATCCTTTGGATTCAAAAATAAATAAATTTAAAATAATAGTCAACATAAAAATAAGAGATCCGAACAAGATCATAAGAGGAAATGATTTATATTTCAAAAGACAGGATTGAATTTGGAAAAAAAATTCAAGAAATTTTGGAATTAAAAGTCATAATACCAAGTAATTCACCTCACTCTAGTCCAACATTCTTAGTTGAAAACAAAAGCTAAGAAAAGAAGAGAAAAAAAGAGAATGGTAATAAACTTTAAAGCACTGAATAAAAGAAACAATTGACGATGGATACTTCATTCCAAAAAATGAAGAACTACTATGATTAATAAAAGGAAAGAAATACTTCTCGAGTTTTGATTACAAAAATGGATTTTGGCAAATAAGACTGAATGAATAATTCCAAAAATTAATGGCATTTAGTTGCCCCCAAGGACAATTCCAATGGACAGCTATACCATTTGGATTAAAATAAGCTCCATGTATTTTTCAAAGATATATGGATACATTTTCAAGAAATTACAAGATATTTATTGTGTTTACATAGATGATATTTGGGTTTTCAGTAATGAATTAAATAAAAATTATTTGGATATTATCAGTATTCTACAAGAATGTAGAAGAGAAGGCATTGTACTCTCTAAAAAGAAAACAATACTTTCTCAACAAAAGATTAAATACTTAGGGTTGGAAATTGAAGATGGAAAACATAATCTACAACCCTATATACTAAATAATATTTAAGGTTTTCCTAATGAATTAAAAGATAAAAACCAATTACAGAGATTTTTAAGATGTTTAACATATGTAGAAGCATACACCAAGAAACTTGTAGAAATGAGAAAACCATTATAAGAAAAATTGATAAAAGATCATATCTGGAAATGGATAGAAGAAGATACTCTATATATAGATAGAGTAAAAGCAAAGGTAAAACATTTACGAACTTTATACCATCTAGGACCAGATGATAAGATGATAATGGAAACATATGCTTTAAGAGAAAATTGGGGAGTAGTTCTTAAAGCAAGAGTAGATGAAAAAGATGAATATCTTTGTAGATATATATCGGGATCTTTCCAAGGTTGAAAATTAAATTACCATAGTAATGAAAAAAATATTTAGCTATTAAAAAAACTATTAAGAAATTTGCAATATATGTTATAAGTTCCAGATTCATTGTTAGAATAGATAAAAGAGTTTTGGTTATTTCTTAAGAACTAATATTGTAGGTGATTACAAATAAGGAAGATTAGTTAGATGGCAATAGTGGTTCAACCATTATAATTTTGGTGTTGAACATCTTCTAAGCCATAAAAATGGTTTAGTTGATGCCCTTACCAGAGAATCAGCACCTCTAACTATTTTTATGCTTTCAAGAATGGAACATCTTAATATCAAAATCAAGATAAAGGAAAAAGAGATAAAATCCTACAGGAAAAACTTGAGTTGCTATATCTCGAGAAATCTCTTATGGAAACAGGAAAGAAACATGAAGAACTTAATTGTTCAAAACAACCTCTAGAGGCCATAAGCTCAAACGAGGAATCTACATTAAAAAAGGAAGAACCTAACAATTAACAAAAAACTTCTAAAAACACAAAGCTCTATTGGCAGACGAGGCAAAAAAGAAGAACAAAAAAACGTTTATGTGGTCTATAATGGCCCAAAACTAGAAATTTATAACAATTGGGAAAAAGCTAGAAAATCTATTCTAGGAATTAGTAGAGTAACTCATAGAGCCTTTACCAACAGAATAGAAGCAGAATGTAGTTATGCCAACTACAAAACACCAAAACTGATAACTCTAGACGAAATAGTAAGAAATAATTCTACAACATTACAACAACAACCAACAACTCCAAGTAGATTGAAAAATCTTGGAAAGATAGCAAGGCCTTCAGTGCTATTTAGAGAAACATCTCCTTCATAAATAGTAAAACATTCAGTACTATTTAGGGAGACATCTCCTAGAACTACTCTAGTCATTGAAAATGAAAAGGATCAATATAGAAACCTCAGCAAACCACAATGGTTAAGTCTCTATAACTTGGCCAAAAAATCTACCCAAGAATATATTGAAGATATGAAGTTCTATACTACACACAAGGAATTTCCTATAGGAAGTAAATTCAATATATTGGAAGAAGCTGATCCAATATTTGGGTTTAAAGCATTTCATGTATGACTAATAGAAAAATTATATCCATGAATTAATTGAAGTGAATTCAATTATTTCTCAAAGAATTTTAAAAGAGCAATCAAGAACTTCAAAAGGAAGATTAAAGTAGGTAATAAACCTGTTTATCTTAGATTTTTTAGTTCATTAATGGACTAGAATGAAAAAGGAAGTATTAGTACCAATCACTTCATCAAGATAGGGATTTCTAACATAAACAGAGAAGTTCCCAAACCAAAGGCACTTCCAGAAAGTGAATTCAACACAGAAGAACTCTGTATACTAAGAGGTCAAATGTTAGGCCAAATTTACTATGAACTTAGAAAGATTGAAAATTCATCTGAGATTAAAGTAAATTATTCAACTATTAAAGTCATCATCATTTCCCATAGTAGCATGACTCTGTTAGAAGAAGATGGTGAAAAAATTACCAATTATAAAACCAATTTTAATTGCAACAACCTAGAAATTGGTTAAGAAACAAGAAAATTCTACTTCTATGCTAGAAAAGCCACTTAAGACAACAAATGCATTCTCTGCATCAAAGACTGAGAAGATGAAGATTTTTCATCATCAAAGGAATCGTCGATAGAAAATGACAAAGAAAAATAAGAAAAGAAACTGACTACAGAAGACGACAAAAGAAAGAAAGATGTAGACCCCATATCTTAGTTGACAATATGTGTCAAGGAAAAAAGTAGTGGCTATCCTTCAAAGTAGAAAAGAAAATGAATTATTAAAGCAAGGGTAAAATAATAATTTTAGTCTTGTAAATAGGGATTCATTGTTCTATAAAAGGAACCCTTATTATCATTTCCAAACACACAAATACATAGAAATCCAGAGCTCTCTACTGTGAAACACTCTAGCATAGAAAATCCCTCTATCTAGAAATCTCAAAACCAATAATGTTATACCTAGTAATTATGAGCGGTTAAGCATTCAAGGTTCTTAGTTGGCCTTAAGTTGTAATAATTATTCTCCAATGAATAAAATAGAGTTTAATTACTTTTCTCCAGTAAGTCAACTATTGAACACCATTTATGTATGAATGCAGAAGGCTCACTATTGCCAGAAGAGCATTGAGGCTTGAGCAAAGTTGAGGCTTGAGCAAAGTTGAGGCATAACATGCGAAACAAGAGAAGACGAACATAAGAGGCTTGAATGTTTAAATATTTGCTTACAATAAGAGATAATACTGCTAAAACAAAAAAAATAGAAACTGTTTTTAGAAATAAACAACTAATCATTCCAAATAAGATCAAAGATAAAAATCTAATTCTATTAGAAACATTTGATAAAGGTTATCTCTATCATTTAAATGAATATTTTAAAGATGAGGATTATGAAACTTATCTTGAAAATTTTAAAAGATTTAAGACCTTATTAGATATCTATACAGATTATATTAAAGCTATCACAAACATTATAGACCATCCTGTTTCAAGGACATTAAAAGACTATTTTAGTTAAAAATATGTAAGAATAGAGGAAGAGGAATTCAACAACTTAATGTTTGGATACTACTTCTTTGAAGATTATAAATACCTTGTATGTACACAAGAAAAACCTACTTGTATACTACGAATAGGACAAAATAATATGCATTCAACACATATGATTTATCAAACTAATACTCTATGAACATCGAATTATTAGTACATAAATTAAAACTATTATATTTAATAAATGAAAGAATAATTTTTAATTTTAAAAGACAATTAATGGATTCAGGATTAGAATTAAGTAACCAACATAATGAAGAACATAATATACTATGTAATTATAATGAATATAGACGAAAATTAGATTTATACCAAAAAATAATAAGCTTTTAAGACAAATTATTGACTTAAGTAAATACACAAAGACCATCAACTATGTCAATATTAACCTCCGATTAAAAATTGTATCAATCTGCAAAAATTGGTATCATAGCCTAGGAATAGTATTCTAAATAGTAATAGATGAAAAATTAACACCATTAAAGTTTAAAGGCATTTTTGATATTTTATAAACCTCGAGGGTATAATTGAAGATATGAAAAACCTCATGGGTATTTGAGATATTATTCCTAAAAGAAAAGAAAATTAATTTTTATATGTTTTATATTTTATATATTTTTAGAAAATTTAAAATTTAAAATATCTAAAGTTATTAATCAATAGCCTAGATATTTTAAGATTTTAAATAAAAATCACAATATTTATGACATAAAAATTATTTATGATTTTGATAATAAAAATTTAAAAACATCATTCCTCTCGACAATGGCCCAAAAAACTTGATAATACTAAATTATTAAGTTTTTAATGTAATACTTTCCCCAAAAATGGTGGCAAAAACTTACTGCAAAAAACATTGATACACAAATTAGGTATATTTTAGATTAACTCACAAGTGATTCGAATGATAAGTGTACTTTCAAGTTCGGTCAAAATAGGAATCACATGGTTTTTAAATAATTCAATAAGTTATTAAAAATGAAAAATTAAAGCTAAAAATTATGTGATTAAGTTTAGATTTTTAGAGATTTGAAGTGAAGTAATAGGCAAATAAACATTTACATTAAATGGAGAATTGATGGAATAGATTACTTAACCATGCTTGCTTAATATTAATTAGGTTATCAAATATATAAATTAAGATCATTGATTCTCTCTTTTTAGTAAAAAGATATCCTAAGGCTTGGATTACCAATTGATTAATTATTACATTATGATATATTTATAAGGAATTAAAAACCATCTAATTATTACTTAAGGTGTAGCATGTAATTAGACTTTCATTCAATGTGTCAAAGTTAGGTTTATGATTTAAGTATCTAAAAGCTAACATTCAAATTTTAAAACTACTATTAAGAATATGTGTCAATATATTTTTAAATAGTAATTCTTCTAAAAATCTTTGAAATATAATTTTACTCTAACTATACAATTGATATAAATCAAAGATAAAGAAACACTATTCTAAATCAGATTTAGATAATTAAATTCTAAACTTAACTCTCTTGTTTATTATGAAAAATACTAAGCTATATACTTGTCTTTAACAAACTTTTGTATAAATCTTGTTGAAGAAATAAAAGCCAATTCATTTTATAAAAAATTTACCTATCTTAATATTTCACAACCATAACAACATTACTAATATCCCATAGTATTTTTAGCCAAGCGTGCTTAATTTAATGAATGATCAATAAATTAAATTTAGCATTAGAAACAACAAATAAAATTTAATAAAATAATACATTTAATTTATACCTTAAGTGCATCCTTTCAAGTTTAGAACTTCAATATTGATTCTGTTTTTGAAAAAGCTCCAAACAAAAACGGCAATGTTGTTTATTGAATCGAAAGAAAAAATACTACATAAGTAAAACTTGTCTAACTCTCAAATTGAGGAAAGAACTTTAAAACTATAAAAATAAAAGAAAATCTAGAGAAAAGTAATAAATTAGCAAAGGGCAAAGTTGATGGGATGATTTACAATTGGGGTTTAGGGATCCTATTTATAGGTGAGTTTGTTGGTGCTACATACATGGATTTTTTACTAAAGCATGAGAAACCTTGTACACGTTTGAAATTCTTGTTCCATTATTCCAATGTCGCGGCATACAAAATACCATGCGATAGCCTACGTGCCTTTGAACTTTTAGAAGTCCTCTGTTAATTACATCTTTTACATTGGTTTAGAACATATGTAAAGTTTATATATGTTAGTCTTTTATGCTTCAATGTTGCAATAGAGTGCTTCCAACTACAATTCTTCAAGTGTTGATTGGTTGAATCTTTTTGAAACTAAAAATATTTGAAAAATAACAAAACATACTTGTTATTTTGAAAAGATAGATTTAAAAAAAACTATGCAAATATAAATCTATTTTAACATTTAAAGTGCATAAAATTATATTATATGTAGTACTTTTAACCAGTACTCAGTAGCTAAATAAATATAAATCTTAAAAAAGTAGGATTTCTAAGAGATAATTCAATCTTGACGTAACAATTTCCCAAAACTAAGTATCATAATCTCAATGAGCGGCCTAAGCATGTGCATGGCCCAAGTTGCCCAAATTGGACCTTTGTAGTGCACAACCCAAGCTTCATGAAAATGAGTCCTTTATTTAATACTCGACAACTCAAATTTCATTAACTAAGTTTGGCCCTTCATTTGGACTCTTATTGGTATATTGTTCTCAGATTAGTTCATTGAGTTCTTATTTGATCTTCTAGGCTATTATTGTTCGTGTGACTGGCCCAACGGGAATATGCAAGGAATATTTTGGGTCTTGTTGTGAAGCTCTTTAATTCTCATTATTTTCTCTTTCTCAAAAATATTTGACCATGAATTGTCACCAAAATCAAAAACAGAAAAATCAGAAACATCAAATGTAACACTAATATTATACTTAGAGAGAGATTAATTCAACTTGTAAGCATTAACATTTATTCTTTCAAATTCAACTTGTAAGCATTAACATTTATTCTTTCAAATTCAACTTGTAAGCATTAACATTTATTCTTTCAAATTCAACTTGTAAGCATTAACATTTATTCTTTCAAGTATTTGAAATGTACCATATCCTATAGGTTGCAATTTGGACCTCTTACATTCCGGGAATCTCTGTTTCCTCACCCAAACCTAATCACCCAATTCAAAAACAATTTTCATATGGCCTTTGTTTGCTTTGGTTGCATATTGCTCATTTTTCTTCCCAATGTGTTGGTGAACACTTTCAAGAAGCTTAGTCACCATCTTAATTTCCCTTTTTCCATCCAAGGTAGCCTTCTCATTAATAGGCAAGGGTAACGAGTCCATAGGAGTTAGCGCATTAAAACCATAAATAATTTTAAATGGTGAGTATTAAGTGGTAGAATGAACACTCCTATTATAAAAAAAACTCAATAAAAGGTAAACAATTCTTCCAAGTTTTTAAGTTCTTTTTGATGAAAGCCCATAACAAGGAAGACAAATTCCTATTAATAACCTTGGTCGTCACCATCTTAATTTCCCTTTTTCCATCCAAGATAGCCTTCTCATTAATAGGTAAGGGTAACGAGTCCATAGGAGTTAGCGTATTAAAACCATAAATAATTTCAAATGGTGAGTATTAAGTGGTAGAATGAACACTCCTATTATAAAAAAACTCAATAAAAGGTAAACAATTCTTCCAAGTTTTTAAGTTTTGTTTTATGAAAGCCCATAACAAGGAAGACAAATTCCTATTAACAACCTTGGTTTGCCCATTTGAGGATTACAAGTAGTTGAAAATAATAATTTAGTCCTCAATTTTCCCCATAAGGTTTTTGTCAAGATCCGTCCTAGTTCAATCCTAGAGCATGTGATGTGTCTTAAAAGACTATTGATCGGTGTAAAGTTACAAGTGTACAGTATTATAGTTTTATAATAAAGTGATAAAAATAGTATCTTTCTCAGGAATTGGTAACTTATTTTTGACAAATATCAAAATTAAACTAATATCAATTTTATCTAGAAAAATCACTAAACTTGTTGTAATTGAAATTTAAAATAAAATTAATTTGAAAAAAATACGCAAAAGAAAATAAAGATGTACAAAGATCAAATTAATTAGAAGAAAACTTTTAGGAAATCGATTTTACCTAATCCCTCCCTATGCTTTACTCATCTAACTAATTAAATTTAATTCTCTCTGTTTGTTAGCAATCTCTAAAAAATATCTAAACGCTTATTTCGATAGTCAATTAGAAATATTCTTATTCATTAATTTACATAATAGTATGAAATTTAATAAACCAAGAAAACATTAAGATCAATGATTTTTAAAACTACACATTCATACAAGTGTTTCGATCTCTATATTTACTTATGTTGAAATATTCTATATGTATCTTATAATTTCCTCTTTCGATAGTAAATCATAAGACTAAAATCATCTAATAAATAATCAGTTAATTAGAATCATTAAACTCAGAATAAATTAGACAAATATCAAGAGAAATAATTCAAATTAACATTGAAAATCAAGCATGATTTGAAATTAAATTATATTTTTTTCTAGAATAAAGATAAATTAATTAATGTTAAAAATTAAATTTAACATAAATAAATTCACTATAATTTTATGAAAGAAATTGAATGAAAATTGACTCACTAAAAGAATTTGCTTTTAGTTCCAGATTTTTCTTGTATTTTGCGTTCCCTTTTTCCAGCTTTTTGTTTTTGTCTGTTGGCTGCCTCTCGCTGTTCTCCTCTTTTGTTTTTTTTTTCTCTGCCGCTCTCCTCAATTTCGTTTTCCTCTTTTTTCTTCTTTCTTTTTTCTTTTTTTATTTTTCTTTTTGTTTTTCCTCCTCCTGGCGGCTGTTCCTTTGATTTATATATGTTTATAAACTTCCACCTCCCTCTCATTTATTTCTGTTCTCTGCCGCTACTTCTTTTCTTATATATATATATATATATATATATATATCCTCTCAGCCACCAGTTATTTTCTTTTCTTTTAATATATATCAATATAATTAATATATATATATATATATATATTAATTTAAATAAATCTTAATTTAAATTTAAGAGTTTTTAGATGATATGTTTCTAAATTTTTTAGATCTTCGTTATCTTGAAATCCGAAATAAAATTTAAATAATAATAATAAAATTTAAAATAAATAAAATTAGACTAAAATTTAAAGCTGAAAATTGATAAATTATATCAAATTATATAAGTCATTAAAGACCCCATACTTAAAAATTTATTTTTCCTCAAACAAAAAGAACATAAAAGAAAAAACAACTATAAATAGCGTCAACAAGACCCCATAGATAGCTACCATCACTTATCAAATCATAATCTGAATTTAGATTTTATTACTAATAACTTACTCTTTTTATATCGAAGATAACAAGAAAATCAATCAAAATTCATCAATTTATTAAACAAGAGTTAAGCATTTACTTCAACCTAAAGCTAGGTCATTAAGTGTACGTGAAATAATCAATTTAACTCCAAACTATTAGCAAATTAAGATAAAAAATAAAACAACTAAAATCGAAAGAATTTTTTCAAAACTTAACTCCATAAGTTCAATTTTCAAAAATCATCCCCACTAATGTAATCAAATACCAAATTAAGAGATCAAAAGCTCATTAATCAAGGTTGTAATGAAAGACCACGTGGTGAGGGTTAAGAAAAAATGGATATGGAAAATCAAAACAAATTAGGAAAATACTTGGTAGAAAAAAACAATAAAAAGAATATCCACATGATTCAAACTAGAGCTCTTTCTCAATAATATGCATATATTGATGACAATATTGTTACCTTAGTCAATAAGTGGAGTTGCCTTAATACTCATAGTCTTTACTAATTTTAACCACTTTAACCATTTTTTGATTCTTGCCTTTCACTTTTTTTTACTCTTTGATCAAATATAGCAAACATAATGTGGATTATTTAATTTGAACTTTCTTTTTAAATACAAATTTTCACTAAAGTATTTTCTCAAAATTTAAAGTAAGTTCATGGTTTTTCAAACTTAGAATGAGAATGATTTATGTAGTTAAAAGAACAAATAAGGCTTACCTAAAATAAGGCTCAAGGGGATTGATTGTGCAAATACACCATGCAATGATGGTGTAATAATTAGGATGGTTGGGAAAGATTTTTGGTTATGAAAAAAAAATTGCCTAGATCATTTCTCTAATATTTGGTATCAACTAGGATTTTGCCTCAAGGATCCATCAACGGATTCTAGAACAAAGTAAGATTGAACTTCCTAACCTAGTTAATTCAACTCCTTCTAGTCATAGGCAAAATAGAGTAGAGAAAAATTTACTATGTGCTCAATTATTTTCAAGGACAAAGATTTAAATCAAAGTACACACAAAACTCTAACTAACATAATAGCAGATTTTGAAAAAAAATTCTCAAAACCATCCTCAATCACAAATTTCAGAGTAATAACGAATTCAATCATATTCAAGAATATAGGAGTTGACACCCCCAAACTTAAACTAAACAATGTCCTCATTGTAATTCAAAAGAGAGATAGATAGAATAAATGAAAGGAACTCCCCTAGTTTTATGGTGGATCCGTATTAGTTTGTAATTTTTAGCTTTTTATTCATGCAAAATAAACAACATCAAAAACCAAATTATAAAAAAGTAAATTAAAATAAAAGAACGAAAGAAAGTTGTATGGGCTGCCTCCCATAAGCACTTGCTTTATAGTCTACAACTAAACTTTTCCATCTTCATCAATTAGGATTTTGAAGAGGAATAAATTCACAATTCTTCTCCACTTATTCTTCATAATAGTGCTTCAATCTCTGACCATTAACTTTGAATATATTCCTTACCTTGTCCTTCAAGTTTATTGCTCCAAAAGTGAAAATTTTGTCAATTGTATAAGGACCTGTCCATCTTCATCTTAACTTACCTAGGAAGAGTTTTAGTCTTGAATTCAAGAGCAAACTCACACCTAAGAATCTATTTGTCATGCCACTTTTTTGTGCATTCTTTGTAGATCTTTGCATTTTCATAACCATCATTCTGAAACTCATCCATCTCATTCAATTAAAGAAGTCATTTTTCCCCTGTTACCTTCAAATCAAATTCTTGAAGAAGAAGAATGCAACGAATCAGTCTAGGCGTAGTATCCTTTTTGCTAAAAAAATAATGAAGTGTTGCATGATCAGTGAACACTATCACCTCTGTACTAATGAGGTAAGACCAAAATTTGTCACAAGAAAACACCATATCAAGCATCTCCTTCTCAGTTGTTGTATAATTCAATTGGGCTTCAATCAATGTCCGACTTGTGGCCCTAAATAGTTTGCCTTTCTTTTATCCTAACACTGCTCCAATTGCAAAGTCACTTGCATCATACGTGATTTCAAAAGGTTGACTCCAATCAGGTATAGTCATTACTGGTGTTGAAATCAGTTTCTCCTTGATTGCATTAAAGGCTTGCAAACAACATCATCAAAGTCAAATGCAGAATTATTTTCATGAAGATTACATAAAGGTTTAGAAAGTTTAGAAAAATCCTTTATAAATCTTCTAAAAAATCCCGCATGTTCCAAAAAACTTCTGATTCCCTTCATATTCGTTAGAGATGGTAGTTTTTCTATAGATGACACTCAATCGATAAGCACGATCCCTTCTTGAACCATGAAATTACATTTATCCCAGTTTAGGACAAGGTTTCATTTTTATATCTTTACAAAACAAGAGCTAAATTATGCAAATAATGATCAAAAGATTTACCAAAAACCAAAAAGTCATCCATGAAAACTTCCATTATATCTTCCACCATATTAGAAAAAATAGCCATCATGCAACATTGAAATGCTGCTTGGGCATTGCACAGTCCAAATGGCATCCTTCTAAAAGAAAATGTTTCATAGGGGCATGTGAATGTAGTTTTCTCCTGATCTTCGAGGGCTATGGAAATCTAGTTATACCTCGTATAACTATCTAAGAAGCAATAATAGGGTTATCTGGCCAATTGATCTAACATTTGATCAAAGAATAGAAGTGAAAAATGATCCTTCCTTGTTTCTTTGTTCAACTTGCAGTAATTTATTCATACATACCAACTTGTGACTATTCTTGTAGGAATAAGCTCATTGTTTTCATTTTTCACCACCGTCATTCCACCTTTTTTTGGTACAACATGCACTGGAATTACCTATGAGCTGTCTGAAATAGCATAAATAATTCTAGCATTGAAGAGCTTCAAAATTTCAACTCTCACAACTTTCTTCATTGTTGGATTTAAGCTTCTTTAGGGCTCAATTGATGGTTTGTAAGGTTCCTCCATTATAATCTTGTGAATGCAAATATATGGACTTATACTTTTTATGTTAGAGATAATCCATCCCTAAGCTTTTCTATGCTCCCTTAACACACACAGTAACTTTTCCTCTTCTTCGAGTGTAAGTGATGTCACAACAATCACTGGAAAGGTGTAACTATCACCTAAGAACCGTTAGAAAAGATGCTTAGGCAATCGCTTCAACTCTGAAGTTATAGTTTGCAACACTTTTTCTGTAGAGATTACATAATTCGTCTTTGCTACCATTGGCTCTAGCCTTTCCATTTTTGTGGTAAATGATGTAACCTATTGTAATGATCGTTCTAGGTGATCGGCTGTCATATATTCTTCAAAGGCTTTTACTTCACATTGTTCAATGATATCTACCCGAAAGCAAGTGCTTAGATCTTCTTAAAATCTCATAGCTTTATAAATTTTGAACTTAACCTCTTCCTTGTTCACTCTTAATGTTAACTCACCCTTTTGAACAACCATTAAAGCCCTTCCCGTAGCCAAGAATGGTTGGCCAAGAATTAATGGGACATCTTGGTCTTCATCCATATCTAACACCACAAAATCAATAGGAAAAATAAATTTATCAACCTTTACCAATACATCTTCTATTATTCCATGTGGATACTTGATGGATCGGTCTGCTAGTTTCAAAGCAATTATTGTTTGTTTCATCTTTCCAAGTCCCAATTTCTTATAAACAAACAATGGCATAAGATTAATACTAGCACCAAGATCACATAACACTTTATAAAAAAATGAATTTCCAATAGTATAAGGCAAAGTGAAACTCCCTGGATCTTTTTATTTTTAAGCTAATTTCTTTTGAAGAATAGCACTACATTCTTTAGAACGCTTCACTATTTCAAATTCCCCCAACCTTCTCATTCATCGGAACTATTATACTTGAAGTTGCAACATATTTTGCACTTTGTGGTATTCTTTGAGTTGTCAAGGTTGAAATTTGATGAGATAGAGAAGCAACTTGAGCTAAAAGGGCAACAAACGGCTCCAATTCATGAATACCGACAACTTTCTTAGTTATAGATCTTTCAGTTGGCCATTGATAGTTGTTTGAGGCCATTTATTCCAAAAGAGAAGTAGCACCTTCAGATGTCTTTGACATCAAAGTTCCACCAGAAGCAGCATCAACTATAGTTCTAGTTTGCCCATTTAACCCATTATAGAACATCTGAACTTATAACCAATCTGGCAATCCATGTTGAGGGCAATGATGAATCATATCTTTATACCTTTCCCATGTTTCATAGAGTGTCTCAAAATCATTTTTTCTGAATCGACCAATCTCACTCCTAAGTTGGGTTATTTTTGCAGGTGAAAAGAATTTAGCAAGAAACTTTTCCTCCATGTCTTGCTAACTAGTGATGCTTCCCGGTTGTAGAGATTGTAGCCAACCTCTAGCCTTGACCCTTAATGGAAAAGGAAAAAAATCCCAGTCTAATAGTGTCTTCAATAACACCATTCATCTTTACAGTGTTACAAACCTCCAAAAACATTGCCAAATGAATATTGGGATCATGAAGTAGTGATTCGCTAAATTGGGCTTGTTACACCATGTTGATCAACGCCGGTTTGACCTCAAAATTATTGGCATTAATGGTCTAGCGTCTTACACATGAGTAATTATCATTCACAATTGGCCTTACATAATCCTTCAAAGTGTTTGGCGGTGTATATTGTTCTCCTTCAGCCATGGCTAGTATTTTCTTTTTTCTTTATGATCTAAAGGTTTTTTCCATATTCGGATCAAAAGGAATAATGTTTTGAGTTTTATCATGGCGCATCCAAAATCAAAAATACACCTTGAGAAAAATAAAAATAAATAAATAAAAAATAAAATAATTTTTTTAATTTTAACTAAGATTACTTTGTATCGATATTGGAAAAAATAAGAAAAAATCAATCACAGCCAACGACACCAAAAAATTAATCGGTGCAAAACTCCAAGTGAATAGTATCATATTTTTATAATAAAGTGATAAGAAAAATATCGTCTTCAAGGATTGGTAACTTACTTTTGACAAATAAAAAAATTATACTAATCTCAATTTTATCTAGAAAAATCTTTATGCTTTACTCTTCTAGTTAATTGAATTTAATTCTCTTTGTTTGTTAGCGATCTCCAAAAAATATCCAAAAGCCTCTTTCGATAGTCAATTAGAAATATTCTTGTTTATTAATTTACAAAAGAGTATGCAATTTAATAAACTAATTTGCTATAGAATCGATGCTACGTCCTACGTGTAGTGTCGGTCCTATGTGTCAACCGACCTTATCCTTGTTTTTCTTTTCCTTTTCTCTTCTTTCTTCCCCATTTTCCAAACAGAACGTGATATCCCAGATGCTGCTACCCAAAAAACCAACTATCTCCTCTACTCTTTCTCATTTTTCAGTTACCTCTGACCACCAATCCTGGCATTGTTTTGTGGATTTTCTTCATCTCCAATTTCTCTTCTATATCCCCTTATTTTTTTAGCATAATACTCAAAAAATTTATACCCATTTTTCTTCACTTTCTCACTTACAAAACACCATTTCTCTTCATTTCCTTCATTTTGTCACTTCATTTACTTTTGTAAGTATTTCTATGTATTGTTTTACACTTATTATTCATATTTATTTATTTATTGTATATTATGTGTTATTATTTATATGTATAAATATTTGTGTTATGTAGGTTTTGTATTTTTATTCATGCTTAGAAGAGAATAAGGTATTTTTATTCATTTATTTATTTTAATAATTTTATGTATTTAAGTGTTTGATATATATTAATTTATTTTAAACTTAAATTTTTGAAAATTATTTACATGTATGTATGTATATGTATATATATATATGTATGTATATGTATATGTATATATAATATAAGATATATTTTTATATGTATATAATGTATAATGAGTTTATTAATATTTATTATTATATATATGTATAAAATATGTATTATTATTAACTACATGCATTTCTATATATATATATCTAAATTATTATATATTGTATATTGTTAATATTATATATTTGTTAATGTTATTATGAGTTTATTATTAATTGTTTGATTTTTATGTATTTATTTTTATATGATATTTTGATAGATATTCTAATAATTAGGGAATTAATATATAATAATATCTGAAATATATTAGTTGGATACATATTTAATATGATTAATGTAATTAATAGAAAATGGATAAATCTTGGATGTGAAAGTGTATAATTAAGCAGGACTATATTTTTGAAGTTGAAAGTTTCTTGGAATTTGCTTGTAGAAATAGTAATAATGAAATTAGGTAGCGTTTGGTTAACATAATGAAATCAGAATTAGAATAAGAATGATAATGGAATGGAATGTAAAGGAAACAATTTTGTTTGGTTTGACCACTGGAATCAAAGAATGAATCAGTATTACAGTGTTTAGTTTACAACTGAGATGACATGAAAAATATTGTTAAATTACCTTAATACCCCTATATTCAATAAAGTTTAAATAATATTATTTAATTATTATTTTTTCGTTAGATAAAATACATTATTGAAATCATTATTATTTTTAAATAATTATTACTTAAAAAGAAACTATATTATTAAAATTATTATTTTTCTAAATAGGGTTAAGGGTTTTGGGATTTAGGGATTTAGGGTTATATTTATGGGTTAAGGTTTATGATTAAAATTATTATTTTTCTAAATATGGTTTAGCGTTTTGGGATTTAAAGTTTAGGGTTAACATTATTATTTTTCTAAATAAGGTTTATGGGTTTGGGATTTGGGAATTGGGATTTAGGGTTTAGGGTTTTGGGATTTAGGATTTAGGATTTAGGGTTTTGGGATTTAAGGTTAGAGTTAAGGGTTTTAGGATTTAGGGTTTAGGATTTTGGGATTTAGGATTTAGAATTTAGGGTTATATTTGAGGTTGGGATAAAATTGGAAAACAAATTTGAGATGGAAATGGAATCATGATTCCTTCTTCGTTAGGAATCAATTCCATTCCATTCCTATTTTTTAGCCTAACCAAACACAAAAAATGGAAGGAATCAATTCTGATTATATTCCATTCCACCCAAACACATGATTCTATGCCCATGTGTTAAATGTAAAAATGAGAAATTTCATGTTGTTGACGAGGTTAAGTATCTCCTTATCCATAGTAGTATTCTTTTGAGTTATAAATGTTGGTATTATCATGAAGAAAATATTGACAATATTCATGTGAAAGAGATAAATAAGAATATGAGTCGATTATATACATTTTATCATAAGATACAGATAAAAAATATGTTTCATGGTGTTGAAGATGAATTACATGAGGATGATCCCGAAACCTTTAAAAAACTTCTGGAAGATGCTGAAAAACCATTGTATCCAGAGTGTAAGAAATACACTAAAATGTTGAAATTGTTTCATTTGTACAATGTGAAGGAAAAAAATGGTTTTCTGACAAGGGATTCACAAAATTACTAAATGTACTAATAGATATGTTTCCTTAGGGTATTGAATTTCCATCTTCAATGCATGAAATGAAGAAATCTCTTAGTTGATTTGGCATTGAATATCATAAGATTCATACTTGTCCAAATGATTGCATTCTTTATAGAAAAGAATATAAGACATTAGATGATTGTCCAATGTGTAAAGAATCAAGATGGAAGCACTAAACCGACTTTAAATTTTAAGTCTTTCCATTCTAAATCGATTCACCTAACTAAATTTAAATTAATTTAAAGTCGGTTATTAACTGACTTAAATGGATTGGTTAGGGTTCTATGATATGGGATGGGTTTGAGACGTATCCACAAAGCATACAAACATGAAATGCATCATGGATCCTAGAAAGTTAAGGTGATAGAGCTAAATGATATGCCATAGGTCCAATTTTCTCTATAATCATGTAAGGACCAATGTAGTGATGGCTTAGCTTGCCCCATTTTCTAGACCAACACCTTTCCATGGTTATAGCATTAAGAAGACTTGATCTCCAACTTTATATTCATGCTCCCTTATATTATTATATGCCTAGCATTTTTCTTAATCTCAAGCTATCTTTAGTTTTTCTTTGACCACGTAAATTTTATTAGTGAGTATTTGTACGCACTTTGAGCCTAAAATCCTTCATTCGTCTACCTCATCCCAACATATTACAATTCTACATTTCCTACCATATAGTGCTTCATATGGGGCCATCTCAATGTTCAAATGATAGTTGTTATTGGAGGCAAACTCCATCAAAAGTAAGTTATCATTATTAGGAGTTGAAGTTGAACGTCTTCTCTCTCGGTTTAGACGCCTATATATTCTATCAATCTCTGGATCAAATGGTAGAAGGTTAAGGCTTCTTGTACGTCTCATACAAAAATCCTACAACCAGAAAATCAACTAACACAAAAACAACACAAAGTTACATTTTTTTCCTTTTTTATGATAAATAAAATAAAACAGCAAAATAAACAAAATTAAAAATGAAAGAAAGATAAAGCAAATTAACTTCAAATTAAAACTAAGATTAGGTAGTATCGATATTAATAAAATCAAACCATTCCCCGGCAACGGCGCCAAAAACTTGATGATTATTTTTGCAAGTGTACGAATCGTTCAAGTAATAAAGTGTACAAAAAGTACGGATATCGAATCCACAAGGAATGGCGTTACTAAGTACCGAAATTGACTAACCCTAATTTTATTTGAAAATCGAATTGTTGAAATTGTTTTAAAAGAAAATTAACATAAAACTAAATGCAAATAACAAAATTTAATGTTGTTCACAAATGATTAAAAACGCTAAGGCATTTGATTTTGCTAAATCAATTCAATCCAATTTCAAGTCATGTTATATGAGAATCAAAGCTAAAAGTGATGGTTGAAAAACCCAAACTTATCTAATACTCTCTCTCAAGTTATATTAGAATTACTTATCTATGAAAACCAACTATATTTCTACGAAGATTTAATCACAAATAAGCACATTACGATTTATGGAATTTCTAGAATAACCACATACATCATGCATTAGGTGTCAAACTCGCATTCAACATACGGTATTTATCACAAGAAGCATTCATTACACATCTCCTCTCGGTCTCAATATAATGCAGCAAATCATCTAAATCTTGATCAGAAATTTAAAAGCATTAAGTATGGAAATAAATACTCAACTTGAAAACAATGAATTCATATAACAATAACAAAAGAAATCATATTTCCTTGATTTAATTACATCATAGCCTTAGCAAAAACGAATTAGTTCATAACGGAAATAAGAACAACCATATTCTCAATTGAATCCATGAACAAACAATCTGAATAAAATGCAGAAAATAAAAGCTAAGGAGAAGAGATGAAAAACTCTTGAAGATGAAGACTTGGTAGCAACAATGGTGATGATCCTTCAAGCTTCTCCAACCTTTCTCTCCAAAATTTCCTTTTCTCCTCCAAAAATAACTTAGATCTGCTCTCTCTGCCGTCCCCCTCTTTCTCCATCATATTGTATATATAGATCTAGGATTTGGGGGGCAATTTTGGAACAAAACAACACAAAAATATGTTTTCGGACGAAACTCGCCAGCGGCGACATTATTCTCGCCGCGGTGAGATTTCTGGAAAATAAATTTTTTTTTGGTTTTCCGATTTTGGCCGGCGGCCAAATTAATGTTGCCGGAGGCTAGATGCATTTGGCCAGTGGCGAGATTATTTGGCCGGCGGCGAGATGAATTTACCAAAATTTGTGCTCTCGGGAAGATTTTCGCCCAGCTTTCCGTAGGATTTTCGTCGGCGGCGAGATTAATCTAGTCGGCGGCGGGAGTTCTAAATTTTGAAACTTTGTTTTCTTTTTATTTTCACTCAATCCCGATCATTGAACTTTGTCCCAAACTTCTCCAAAATCATGATTTTACCTGAAATTGCACTTTAAACACGAAATACCCGTGAAATGACATTTGTGGATTAAATAATCAAGTAAACGCAATTTTCACACAAATATCAACATTTAAATCATAACAAAAATGCAATAATTTTACTCATATCAATCATCCCAATTCATACATTCCTAAAAAGCACACATATCTTGTGATTTATTGGAATTAATTAAGTGAATTAGGTTTTAATATCACATTTTAACCTAAAATTTTTAAAAATTAAATTTTTGAAATCACAAGGCATCTTTTTATGTATTCTAGGTATTTTTGGACTTAAAAGATTCAAATGATAAAAAACAAATTTAACCTCAAAACTAGGTGTATTATTGTCATATAATGGATGATTTAAATGCAAACATTTATAAAAGATACATCAAGGAAGGGTCAAAACATTAATTGTCAAAACTAAGGGCACATTGGGACATGATTATATATACACCAAGACACTACATCATTGATATGAATTTCATTGCACTGGAAACAAAGTGGCACTACAGCGTGCACTGCAGCCCACACAAATGGATATGCATAATAATCTCTATTCTTTTTAGCACATGTTTATCCAAACTTTTTCAGATTTGTTAGATTAACATTTTAAAAATGTTTTATATCTCTACAATCCTATCCTAACTAATTGTAATTACATTATAACTCTTTTCCTATAAATATGTAGTTAACGTTAATAATAAAAATGGAGCCATCGATTATACATATTGTAGACACAAAAAGTTATAGAAAATATTTATGTCTACAAAGAAATTAAAGGCTATAAGTAAGATATGAATTCAAAGAGAGAATTAGGGAGTTGTAATCAACCATTGATATCGATCATAAGTTTCTTCTTCTTCTTTATCTTCTTTGTTATTATTAATTTTCTTGAATTATGATTCTGCCTAGCTAATTTATTTTTGTGATTATGGGCAATTTTTAAGCCTTACACTATGATTATAATTAATAAAATTTATAATGATACTTAGACAACATCCTTGAGGTTTGATGTGTTTGACTTTTTGTTTAAATTCCATGACTATGCACGTATGACTTAGAGTAATTAACTAATATACTGCATGTATATATTTAATACTAGTTTAAGATGTTAATAGATTATCCTTGGAATAAATAAAGTTATATTTATTCTTTTCAACTATTGTATTTACTAATATTCTTATTCAAAGTGATAGCTTGTTACTTTGTGATGATGTGACAAGTAGAGTTGATACCTTCATTGAAGGTTGCTAAGAATTGTGATATTGTGTGCAGTGAATGAATTTTATTTAACAACTATGACTAGGTTTATATCCTGATTTAGGATTGGTTAATAAGTGGACTTTTAATCAATTACAAACTAAGAAAAAGTGCATTATGAAGTGTAGCCTTAGTTTCCTAGATTCCCAACCTATTGTTGTTAATTCAATAATATTTCTAATATTGATTGATGATATAATTGGTTAAATAATAGGCTTGGGGTAAGGATTGTTCCATAATCACATATTTCTCTTAATCTGTGTTGCTCATGTATCTTATTTATTATTTTATGTTTTCTTTTTATTTTAAAAAATATATTCAAAACCCTTTTTTTAATTTATTAATATACTATTAATTAGTGATAGTTATTGTAGAATTTCTCGTGGGTTCGATTACATTTTTTCTTCAATTACTTATCCCTTGTACAATTTGATCATGTATACTTGCGTGTTTCTGAGCTTATCAAGTATTTGCAAACATATCACTCTAAAGCTTGCAAGTAGAACACTTAAATGACTTTTCAATAGAATACATGCACATTAAAATTTCTTAATGCCACAAGTAGGGAAAGATTGCCTGCATGTAGACCTTCTAATAAACTTATTGGTTTCCTATTGAGAGCATCTACTACTAAATTTTCTTTTTCGGGGTGATAGTCAATAGCACAACCATAATCTTTGATTAAATCCAACCATCTCCTTTGTCTCAAGTTAAGTTCCTTTTGTAAGAGTAAATACTTTAAACTCTTGTAGTAAGTCAAAATTTTGACATTTCTCACTATATAGCTAATGCCTCCATATATTTAAGGCAAAAACTACTGTTTCTAATTCCAAATCATGGGTTGGATAATTTAATTCATGACTTTTGAGTTGCCTAGAATTATATGGTGAGAAATATATTCCATAAATTGCGCACAACATGAAGGGTGTGTAGCACTAAAGAGGAAGTTAGCTACCTCTTAAGCTCTTGGAAACTTTCTTTGGATTCATTGGACCAATAAAACTTTGCATTTTTCCTAGTAAGACAAGTGAAAGGTAAAGCAATTTTGGAAAGCTCCTTAAAAAAATGATGGTAGTGTTTGGCTAATCCGAGAACACTCCTTAAAAAATGATGGTAGAATCCAACTAACCCAAAAAAACTTTGTAGCTCAATTAAATTTGTAAGTCTCCTAATCTGTCCTTGATTTTACCTTTTGCAGATCAATATAGATGACTTTAGCTCAAATAACATGTCTAAGTGAAACCACACATCCTATTCAAAATTGGCACTTACTAAAGTTTTTTTACAAATGCTTTTGCATTAAAATTTGCAAGATGGTACGAAGGTATTCTTTATGTTTCTTGTGATTATGAGAGTATCCCAAAATATCATCAATAAAAATAATAAAAATCTATCCAAGAAAGGTTGGAACATCCTATTCGTTAAATCCATGAATGTTATAGGAGCATTGGTAAGTTCAAACAACATAACAATAAACTCATAATAACCATAACAAGTTCTAAATGTAGCCTTTGGCTATTCAGAATCTTTGATGCAGAGTTAGTGATATCCTGACCTTAGATCAATTTCATAGAATACTTTTGCACCTTTCAATCGATTGAAAAAATAATTAATATGAAGTAAAGGTTATTTGTTTTACGTCTAGTAACCTTGTTAAGTTGTCTAAAATCAATACACAATCTTTTTGTGTCGTCTTTTTTCCTTACAAAGAAAATGGGAGCACCCCAAGGTGATGCACTTGGTTTAATGAAGCCCTTATCCACCAATTATTGAAATTGAGTTTTCAACTCTTTTAACTACTTTAGGACCATTCTATATGGTGCTTGTGATATTGGGGTCGTGCCAAGTATTAGGTCAATGGTAAACTCAACCTTATGATTAGGTGGCTCTTCAATATTTGAATACATAGTCTAAGTTACAGGAAGCTTGCCATATGAAATGAATGTCTTATCTACAACAATTAAATATTGTGATCAAGTACAAGAAAGTAGCCACAAATAAGTTCATAGATATGTTATCTCGATCCCTACACTAGTTAGTTCTGTATTGCTAGTGACTATGAAAATCCAACCCATAGTTCCTTCAGAGTACACATAAGGATATAACATAGATGTTGATTTTATTTCATCACACAAAAAGCTACAATAAGGAAAGACTATTGGGTTCCAACTAAAATATGGACCAATGTACAAGGGAACAGAATTATGCATTCCTGAGGATGGAGATAGATTGTAATGGATTCATGAAGCTCATACTTTCAAAGTAGCAGAACATTTTGGATAAAGAAAACATTACTAAATCTTCATAATTATGTTGTTTGGATGAAGATTGATAACTGTATATTATACAGTTATTTGTCCATTTTATTAATTATATTTGCTATGTTCTTGATATTTTTAGTTAATTTTAATGTCTTAAAATAATATTTACTATTATTTTTCTAATGAATATATTTTTAAGGAAAATTAAAGAATTTGACTTAAAAAATGACTTAATTGCAAATAATAAAAGCTGAAAATATAATTTAAATTAAAAGAGGGTTTAATTACAAATATCAAAACTTTAAAAGTTAATTTAAATTAAATTGGAGGGCCAAAATGCAATTAGATAAAACTTTGTTTTTCTATGCAAGAAAAGAGAACCACGTGCACCATTCTCCACGCACTCTCCGATGAGGCAATCAATGGTGACGATCAGGTGAGTGCGATACACACACTACCCTAGGCGAGTGGACACATTTCCCAAGTTTCACGCTGCTCGGTGTACAGAGTGGGGCCCACCTAGCCGCACAGGCTGGCGTGTAGGGTGGGACCCACGTGTATGTACCATAAATGTTCCCGTGCAACGAGGTCCATGGAAACTTCTTACACCCTACGATTCCATCGAATACAAAGATGACATGTATCTTGATTATTACTCCAGCAAGTCAGATTCTAACCTGTGGCATAAGTTTTGTAAAATAAAAACACGGAAATGGCACACGTTTCCAGCCGTGTCTACGTCACCCATGTGTATGCAAAAAGTAATGTTCCCATGCGACATGGTTTATTTGATCCACATGCATCCTTTCCTCACCATGAATTAAAAGCTGCCACGTGTCTCGTTATTTCTTCTAGCCAATCAAATGCTGACACGTGACATCGTAAATTGAAATGAAAACGTAGAAACGACGCATGCTTGTCTCCCACGAGTATTTAAATATTATTTTCGCTATAATTTTTTGTCTCCCACACGTGTATTAATTATTATTTTCGATGTAATATTTGTCTCCGACATTTGAAAAAAAATTATCATGTATTTTTTTTAGAGTGTTGGAGTTATAAATAGGGGATTATTGCGAAAAATTAAGGGGGGTTGGATAGGTGAATGTGGAACACGCAGAAGCCATTTTTGGCTCCTGTTGTGTTTCTGCGTAGATGAAACGATTGTAATTTTATTTTTGTTGTTTTTAATCTAATATTCCTTAAATGCTTTAGTATTTTCGTTTTGTAATATTAATTTTTCTTATGAAGTAATTTAATTTTCTAGGGTTGCGTTGTAGCTAAATTTATGAAGCTTGAATAAATTATTTTTGAAAGATTTATGAGGTTTTTAATTTATTTATTCTATTTGCGCTTAATGCTTTTGATTATTGGAAAATTTATCAATTGATCCGTGACACTTAAATAAACTTGGAAGATGCATTTTTGTGTATATTGCTCATGTTTAGGATAACATGTATGATGAAAGGAGAGGAACACTCTTTATTGTATGTTCAGCTATTTGAGAACTTTGAACATAATGAATCTTGATGAATTTAATTATCATAGCATTATAGTGAATTATTTTAACAAGGTGTGTATATTTGTTATCAGAAGAGACATGGATAAAATTAATAGTTCTCTATTGACAAATTAAATTCAAAAATATAAATAAAGATAAAATAATATGATTCGAGTGGATTAATTTGGTGAAACTATAATCCTAGAATTTTCTTATTTATTTTTATTAAAATCTTAGTTTGTTAAAATCCCATCAACTTTCGTTTGTTTGGATAAAATCAGAGTGAAATAATTTTAGTACTTGACAAAATGTAGTGACAAATCTCTATGGGAACGATAATTTTACTTATCAATTTTATTACTTATGATCGTGTATACTTGCACGTGTTTATATCTCTTAAAAGAGACAATAAAGATGCACCTTGATGTTTCACAATACAAATTGGTAAGAAAGGCTTCTAATTGATAAATTTATGATAGTGGCTTCCAACTCAACCTATGACCATACATACATATTTACTTGGTCATCAAAGTGGAGAATTTAAATCCTTTTAAACTATCTCTATTAGATGATGACATTGAAGAAGAAACTCTTATTTCATAGTCAATGACTTGCATATTGAATGAGAAGATCCTTTAGAGAAAAACTACATCTTGGAGTGGAAGGATCGTGAAATAAGACGCGGGAACCATGAGTAATTTTGCATTGGTAGGAAAGGACAAGTTCTAAACAAATCAAAGTAGTATATTCAAGAAAAAGGAAAAAAAAATTGGATTTCCTCATCTCACAGTCTAGTTTGACTAGGAGCTCAAACTATCTAAACGGTGGAGCCATGATCTAGGAAAATCTTCCTAAAAATAAGAAAAAATAACAATACTAATATAACTAACTATTATTAGTAAATATATGATTTGTTTTCTATAACCGTAGAAAAAAATTGGATATTGATGAACAAATTTTATATTTATAAAGCTCACAAGTGCACGAATAACTTATAGTAAGCTACAAGTATACTCTCAAGGACTCTCAAGGTTATTCTCTTAAGGTAGTTTTAAAAAAATAAATTATTTTCTAATTAGTTTGAAAAAAAGTCCTGAACACTCTAAAAATTTGTTGGTTGATGGAACATAAATGTAAATTCTAAATTAAATTAATATCTATAGAAAGCAAGTAAATGAAAATGAATAAATCAAAACTAGTAAATCAAAACAATAAATTTAAATAGTAAATTAAACTACACTCGAACTTAGGATGATTGATGAATATGAGATTTTTAGCAAGCATAACCCTTCATAGAAAGAACGAATTAAATTATTCAAATAAGAAGTTATATTTACTCATTTTTCCTTTTTATTTAATAGGTGAACTCCTACATTTATGATGAGTCCATATAATTCTTAATTAATTAATGATTTATTGGGTCAGACTTGAAATTGATTAATTGGAAAACTAAGGAAAATATATGTATCAAGATTCTCAATTAATTAATAACTCCCCAAATTAGGTTTGAAATTAATTAATTAGTACACCTGTAAGTCGAGATTTGGTTTATCTTTCATTTATAATTAAAATATTTTTAACCATTGAAATTAATCTCCTTTAATCAATAACTTCCTAGTTTGGCTTAAAATTTATAAATAAAATAAAATTAACTTTTTTATTTATGCATAATTAAACACATGAATAAAAATAAATAAAAATCTTATTTATTTAAATGATAAAACTATTCTTCCAATTATTAGAAGCCAAAAAACTAAAATCCCATATTACAGATTTAGCCAATCATACTTAAATTAACAAAAGTTAATTCAACTATGAAAGTCATTAGATTATAGAAAAAATACAACAATTAAAAATACTCCCCTTTGTTGAAAAAGATTCCAAATCTTAAACAAGTTATCACTAGTTTCTCCAAATCCATATATCTTCTTCATAATTGGCAGGTTTCCTTTTTGTATTTGTATATAATGGAATAGCTAATCTAAATTCTACAGACTAAAGCTACTAGAATGGTTACTAAAAAAAATATATTCTATTCTACATAAAAAAAAACCTAAAGGCTAAACATTGTATTTATAGGAAAAGGTCAGTACAAAGGGCTTGGGGCCAAATTTTTGGAGGTACACAATGACACATGTTTTTCATCACCATGGAAAGAAGTTTATTATGGCTCGTACATTTGAATTCGAGAGGGTCCCACCATGGAACCATTTATTCCATATCAATACATTCAAACTAAACAGTGTGCATTGTGGCATGCTTCACGTTTCTTCAAATTTTCCTTGCACACTATACAAATTGGTTGGTTCTGTATGTAAGGCTTACTTGCCTTAATATTTTATGCTCCTAGGGTGAAATTTAAGTGCTTTAAGTGTTATTCTTTATATGTTAACAAATTTATACATTTTGTAGCTAAAAACACTTGAAATACAATAAAGCATAACCTTTTTTCTGAACATATAGATTTTCGTAAATTATCACGTAAACATGATAATCAAACCTATTTATTTTATTTAAGTATAATAAAATCATAGAATAAAATTACTTTTCAAACACTTATCACAATCTCAACCATTTTCTTGCTAGCCTTTAGTAAGTAAAGTAATTTAAAAATTAAAAATTAAAATAAATAAACTAAACTAAACTAAACTAGCCTAAATCATTTTTGTAGATTGTCACGGTTGCATTTAGTTTATGCAACAAGCTAGTAAACCCTTAGATGGCTCTAGTGGATGAGTTTAAGTCTCGTGAGGACTTTCAATGATAATACCTACAAACGTCCTACTATGCATAATTTAAAATATAAAAATAACTCACATGGTAAAACAAAAACTAAAAATAAAAATAAAAAAAATAAAAACTAAAATAAAAAAATTCTTATGCTTTAGTCTCTTTTTAGTCCATAATCAAAATCTCAAGGACAAGTTAATTTAAGATCCTAGAGGTTCACTATTTACCATTCAAACCAGTTACACATCACAAATTCAACTCCCATTATAGGAACATATCAATTTTGACTCACCCAATACTAGTATTGTGTATTTGAATTTGTTTCGACTCTAATCTTCATGAGATATACTCTAAATTTCACACTATTCCTATGGATTTAAGCACTCAACAAGATATATGCAAACAAAAGTTATGTAAAGAATAAAGAAAAAAAGGTTCACATAAGATAAACAAGAGAAGCTCCAAAGTGCATAACATTGATCTTCTTAAATGAATCAAATGTTAGGATTTATGAAAATATCACATTACTAATCTCACTCTTCAATTAAAATCATCAAGCAAAATTATCAAATGTGTGCTTGAAGATGAATGAAAATGCATTGACTTTAAGGGGTTATTTCTTTTTCTTTTTGTAATAACCACATCACTACTTTGAAGAACTTGGGGTTATAGTATTTAGTTATACTATTTATTTTTCTCTTTTTTAATTCTTTTTTAAGAGAAAAAACCCATATTCATATTTGTGTTTTGGTAAGTGGCTATTTTGGCTCTTTTTGTTGTTCTAAGGGAACCTTATATATATCTTGTTCTTTCTTTTTACTAGAAGTCAAGTATAAATGAAGATAGGCACACACTTTTAATCTATACTCAAATCATTTAACCTAATTAATGAAAAATAAGTACATGATACTTCATAAGATATTTAAAACCCTAAAATTTAATGCAAAAAACTATATATTTCATCTAATAATTTGAAATAATAAGAAAAGTGTTTAAAGGAGTAGAAGAAAATTCATCACTCAAAATTAAATTCTTATAAGCTCAAAATTATCTGACAAAATAGTCTCCACTATTTGATTTTTAAACACCAATTTTGGGTTTATCTCAATCTTAATATCCAAGCATGAAACACAAAATATGAATAGAAATAATTCTTACGGTAACTCGTGAACATGATTAAGACATCAAATAAATAGTGCAAAGACTTAGTTATTCACTTTAAGTTAACTAAAAGCATGATAATTTTTATAAGAAAAGAAATTAATTTGATCTTATTTTCTCCCCTAAACCTAAACTAAACATTATCCTCAATGTTTTTAACTATGCATATGTTTAGAAAAGAAATGAAATGGCCAAATAGCAAATTAACAACTAACAAATAAAAGAAAACATTGAAAATAAAAAAAAACAATATTACCTAAATCGATGGGTTGCCTCCCATAAAGCACTTCAATGCACTCAATTTCATTTATATCAACTCCTTCCAAGAAATATTTTACACGTTGCTCATTCACTTTTAATGATATTTGAGTATTTGGGTCCATTAATTCTACAAATTGACGTGGAAAAACTTGAACAACTTGAAATGGGGCACTCCTTCTTAACTTCAACTATCCTAGAAGCAATTTAAATGAGAATTAAATAAGCGGTCTATCATTCTAGGATAAGAAGACTTATGAATTAAGCCTTTGTGATGGTAATGCTTAGTGTGTTCTTCGTAGATTTTTGCATTTTCATAGGCTTTATTCATAATATCTTCTAGTTCATCAAGTTGAAGTAAGCGTTTCTCTTTTGCTTGTTCAAGGTCCACATTTAACGTTTTGGTTGCCCAATATGCCATATGCTCAAGCTTAACAGGCAAGTAGTATGCCTTACAAAAATCAACAGATAAGAACTCATACCAATGGGTGTCTTGTAAGCTATGCGGTATGCTTATAATTCATCATTTAACTTGGTAGCCCAATCCTTTTTTAAAGATTGTACTATCCATTTCAAGGTACCCTAGATTTTTCTACTACTTACCCCTACTTTATTGGAGGTTTATGGATGGTACAGAGTAGCTACCTTATGTCTGATATTATACTTTTTTAGTAAGCCATCAAAGTACTTATTGTAAAAGTGGCTCACACCATCACTCATTATGGCCTTAAGTGTCTAATGCACAAAATCATTGTGTACAAATTTTGTATGATATATAAAATATCTCATAAGTACATGAATCACTTATAGAAAATGATAAGTATATTTCCAAGGTAATTTTAAAAAGGAATCATGTGATTTTTAAATAATTCAACAAATTCTTAAAAAAACATAATAACTAAAAATCTTGTCACATTTGTTTTAGTTTGAAGATCTAAACTACTCACATAAAAATAAAGATAGATTCAATAAACATTTAGGTAATTAAATATTTATCATGTAGTGAGAAATTTATGGGATACATTAGCTAGTTAATTATTCCTCCTAAACATTAAGTAGGCTATTAAAATATGAATTAAGATTATTGATTCTCCTTTTTCAATAAGAAAATATCCTAAGAAGGGATCATATTTTTCTTATTAATCAATTATCAACTTAAATTTTTTGGTGGGGATCAATAATTGATAATTAAATAAATTTTGCTTTATTTCTAAGGAGTTAATAAACCATTTAGTTGGTGCTTTTGGCGGGGCTATCAATTTATACTCTCATCAATGTGTCTATGTTAGGTTTACGATTTAAGTATCTGAAACTAATTTTCAGATTACAAAACTACTATGATCGATATGTTTTCAATATATCTTTCAATAATAATTTTTACAAAAATATATGAAATAAAGCATGCCTCAAAATAGATTTAGATTGCAATTATCTAATATCTGGGAGTGTTACTCTAAATCAGAGTTAGATAATTTAATCCTAATTCCAACTCTCTTGTTCATTATAAAAAATACTTTGTCAATATATTTTTCTCTTACAAACTTCGTTTTAATCTTGATGAAGAAATAAAACTTAATTCATTTTACAAATATGTTTAATCCATTTTAATATTTCACAAGCATAGCAACATTACTAATATCCCATATTATTTATAGTTAGACATGTATAGTTTAATAAATTAAGCATATAGCATGTAAAAAAACACTTATATATATTTTGAAAAGAATAAATTTAAATATACCTCAATAGAAGTTTTTCAATTGCTTCTATTGTGAAAAACCTCCAAACAGAATTGTTGAGCTATTTATTGATTTGAAACTATAAACTATTACATAAACTAAATTTGGTCAACTCTCAATTGAGAGAAGAACTTTAAACTACTAGAAGAAAAGGCTAAAAAGCCTAAGGGACTAAGAAATGAAAGGAATAAGAAGGATGAGAGATATGTATTACAATGAAAATAGGGTCCTATTTATAGGTGGAGGAAAGGGGAGAAATATAGATTTTTAGACTTACGCTATGGTATCACTCCTATTGCCTCATGCCGTAGCATATATATATTTCATGCCGCAACATCCACTATTCTACATCACTTAGGACCCTTTATTTCTCGTGTTTCCTTTTTCAAGTTTTAAAACATATATAATGCTTTACATATGCTATCTTTTTAATCTTCTAAGTTGTAATGAGTGCTTTTAGTTTCTTATTAGTCTCTTATCATGACAGACGAAAAGTTCAAAACAAAAACTAGAAATAAAATTAAACTATTTTAAATTATTTTCATAGATTGACAAAGTTACATTTAACATATGAAATAAGATTTTAGATCTATAGGTTGCCCTAGTGGACAAGTTTAAGTTCAATGAGAGTTTTCAGAAATAAATAAACAACATATAAAATTTAAAATTTAAAAAAATAAAAAAGATAACAAAATAAAAATGAATAACAAAAGAACATAACTTCTCATGCTTTTTAATCTCTTTTAAATCTACAATAAAAATTTATAGCATAAGTTATTTTAACATTCTAAAGAATTATGATTTATTATAATAATTAGTTGAAAATCACTTTAATACTTAAATAAAAAATGTACCAATATTAATTTACCAATCTTAGTGTAAGGAATCCGAATTTGCCTATCAATAATACTAATCCTATTGGTTTAAGCACTCATTCAAAGGTATACTTGAATAGAGTTTATTTATGGAAATGAACTAATAAGTTTGCATATATATATTAAGAATAAAATATCAAATTTGTGCATCATATTGATCTCATGAAATGAATCAAATGAAAGGATTTTATAAAGAAATCAAACCCTACTTTCTTACATCAATTAAATTCATCAAATATAAAATCTCAAGTAAATGCCTTTAGGAGATGAATAGAAAGAAAATGCATTCTTGGGGAATTATTTCCTATATTTCACTCTTTGTTATTTAGCTAATTCTCATAACTTTATAGGATAATGGGTCATAGTATGTAGTTTATACTATTCCTGTTTCTCTCTTTGTACATATATTGTATCATAAAGTGAGTGACTAATTTGTAGCCTTTTCTTTTATTGGTTTATGTGATGCCATATATATTTATGTTTTAGAAGTCATGCATGAATGAAGAGAACGTCATATACTTCCAATTTCTACTTAAATTATTTAATTTAAGTAATAAATATAAACATATAACACTCTATTCATTGTAAAAATCCTAATATTCCCTACAAAGACTTATATAGATCATCTAGCAATTATAAATGATAAGAAGAGTGTTTAAAAGAGTAGAAAAATATCATCACTTAGTATAAGAATATAATGACTCAAAATATATTCTCACAAGGTAGTCTCTACTATTTGATTCATCAACACCGATTTTGGGTTGTTTGCAATTTCAACAATTTATTATGAAATACTAATTATGACAAAAACTAACTAATTATCACATACTTAATAAAATATTTTTTAAATTAATCTAATAATGCAAAGACTTAATCATTTTCTTAAAAGTAACTTAAAAGACATGATAATTTTTTAAGAATTTATTTTAAAATAAATGAAAAATTCCTAATTTAATAAAAATAAATAAAAGAACATAACATGTAAATAAAAACAAATAAAAATGTAAATGTTTCTATCCCTAACCCATAACTTACATTACCCTCAACATAACAATTGTAAATTTTGAATGCCATTCCCGAACAAGAGATTAAATACAAACCTCTAATTCTCTTTGAACCTTTTCTATCCTAGGACTACTATGACATCAATAATTCTGTCAAGTCCATCATTAAATTCCATTCCCCTCTCCAATACAAATCATTCATTAACTTTCATAGCTTTATCAAAGTGAAATTTTGTCTCATAACTGGCAAACTTAGGACCATCTTAATCTCCGAAAGTTGAAAGCTACTTTCCTTTCCTACTTCTTTTTGGTCCCATTTTTAATCATAAACATAATCTAAAATTCTGAAGTTCATAGAAATTCCAAATAAAAATACAGATAATCCAACATTGTTCCTAGCCTCCTTTTGTCTTAATTAGGGTTTTAAAACTCTTAAAAATTACAATAATTTCACAAATTTTAGAGAAATTAATTTAAGGACTTAAATTCTAAAAATTTATGAAAACTTGCTTGCATTGTTATAGAATGAAGAACAATGAAGAATATCCCTTTATTGAAGAAGATTTTTGAGTTTGTTAAAGAAATTGAAAATTCTTTGTAAGATATGTTGGAAATTGTTAGGAAAGAGATTATTGTTAAAGGTTTTGAAGAAAAACTAAAGAAAGGTGGGATTTTTGTGCGTTTGGTGGGAGGAAAAAAAGGCTTTTGTGAGAAAAAGTGAGAAAATGAGTGGTGAGTAGGAATTTCTTGTGGGAAAAAGGTATTTTAAACATAAAATGTATGCTGTATGTAGCATTTTTTTCATGTTATAGTGTAAACCTTTCTATATTCTAACCATTTAAAATTAATTAGTTCATGCCGTGGTGCACTATAACTACTTTTCTTTCACATTTTCACGTTAAACCCCCCTTTTTTTATTAAAAGAAAATATCTACTTAATAACTACACATAAATTAAAATCACACAAAATAATTAATTATCTACAAAATGAAAATAAATAAATTAATGAAATACTATATAATAATGGGTTACCTCCCTGGGACTATTTTTTATCATCTTTACTGAAGCATTACCTGGGGTTTCATCTCATTGTAAACTCAATATCCCCTTATTATTGACTTCTTTTATTTTCTAACCTTGTAACTATTCCTTGCCATTTTTCTGCAAGTGCCGATTAACTACTTCACATGTACTACCATATTTGTATGGAGATTTCCACATAATCCAACCTTTGACTAGTTCTTGACTGGTTGTCACTATTAACTTGAATGAATGAATTCAAGTTGTCATCCTGTGTTGGTTTTTTGAAAGGATTCATGGGAAATTATTTAAAGAATTTTTAGCCCTATGGGTATGAGCTTTGGGCAAATTGAGGGTTGTTCTGCCTCTACAAAAAAAATGGGATTATTCCTATGCCTAGGATTGTAGGTATTTGCATTAGGGTCATATATTCGTATTGATTGGTATCCCCCTAGTACATTGTCCTGCTTTGGTAAAACACTAGCTTCTATTTGATAGAGATAGGTATCAACACCATATCCCAAAGTATTACATACACCTATTATTCTTTGTTTGTTATGACACGTGTTTTAGGAATCTAATAACTGTATTTTATATAATTATTTTCATTTATTTTATTAATTATAATTGCTATTTTCTTCACAATTTTAGTTAATTTTAGTTTAATAAATTAGTATTTACTGTTTATTTGTTAAGGAATATATTTTAAGAAAATTAAATAATTTTAATTGAAAACGTAATTAATTACAAATTTATGTCCAAAAATATAATTTCAAATAAATGAGTTCTTAATTGCAATTTATAAAAGTTGAAAATATAATTTAAATTAAAATCGGGCTTAATTGTAATTAAAGAAAGTTTAAAATGTAATTTGAATTAAATTTGTGGGTCAAAATGAAATTAATTAAAGTTATTTTTCTGCACAGGAGAGAGAATCCCACGCGTCATAGTCCACGCGCGCCACGGGAGCCGTCAGATCAAAGAGTAAACGGTTAGGATGCGTGCGTGTCATTTAAACCTGACCAAAGAGAGTGGGAGCAGGGTTTCTTCTATCACGCGGCTCGGTGCATAAGTAGGGCCCACCTACCACACAGGCCGACCTTCAGGGTGGGACCTACGTGTCTGACGTGTTCCAGTCGCTGTCCCCCCACGTTCGCGTGCCTCTTTTCCCGTGCGGTCGATCCACATGCGCCTGGTTATTCTACGAATCACAAATTTCCACATGTCCCACTTTATCTTGTAGCCAATCATGTTCTGACACGTGGCATGTTAGGGTGAGCACGAAAGTGCAAGATCACGCACGCGTTGTAGCCGTTGTCTCCCACGTTCGCGCGCCTCTAATCCCGTGTGGCATTTCTGCGTGAGCCCGTCCTTGAGCCCCAATGATATGCTGCTAGATGTCCCACTTTAGCTTTCAGCGAATCATATCGCGACATGTGGCAGCGGAAATTGAAAAAAAGAACAGAGACATTTTGTCCCCCCACACGTATTATTTTATTATTTTCCCCACACCTCTCTGTCCCCCGCGTATTAAAAATATATATTTTTAAATGTATTTTTTTTAGAAACTTGATGTTATAAATAGGGGATATTATGATAGAGTAAAATTTTTTTGGGAGTTTAGAGTTTGAGATTTTTAGTAGTATTCGGGGGTGGATTGTGGAACACGCAGAAGCCATTTTTGGCTTCTGTTGTGTTCTACGTGTGCCAAATATTTATGATCCGAAATGATTTAATTTTTCTTTGTTCTTCATCTCATTTTCCTTAACTATTATAATTTTAATTTTTAATTTATGAAGTAATTTAATTTTTCTAGGGTTGTATTTTATCTAAATTTATGATACTTTGATTTTAATTATTTTTGAAAGATTTATAAGACGTTCGATTTGTTTATTCTATTTTGTGCTTAATGCTTTTGATTATTTACGAATTTTATCAAATGATCCGTGGCACTTAAATAAACTTGGAAGAGGCATTTTTGTGTATATTGCTCATAGATAGAATGACATGTATGATGAAGGATAGGAATATACCCCAATTGTATGTGTGACCATTTGAGAACTTAGAACGTAATTAATCTTGGTGAATTTAATTCTCATAGGAATATAGTGAATTAATTTAACGAGGTGTGTTTATACGGAGCTCGGAAGAGATGTATGGATAAAATTAGAAGTTTTCGGTTGATAAATTAAATGTACTAAAAAATATAAATCAAAAGAAAATAACATGATTCGAGTGGATTAATTTGATGATAGTGTTCAATGATCATGCAACACTTTGTTATTTGTTTGGAAAGAATGATGCTAAACCTAGGATGATTCGCTGGATCCATTTTCTTTAAGAATTTGATCTGGAAGTTTGAGATAAGAAAGGTAGTGAAAATTTAGTTGCTAACTATCCCTTTCGGTTAGAGCAAGAGGAAGTAAAACCAGATTTTGAGATCCAAGAAGCAATCCTTGATGAGAAGTTTTTTGCATGTTAGATCAAGCTTACTTGGTATGAATTTTTAGCATGATGTGAAATATTATCTTTAGGATGAGCATGTGCTTTTCAAAAGATGCCATGATCAAATCATTCGAAGATGTGTGCCTGAAGAGGATATGCAAGTCATTCTCCATCATTGCCATTACTCATCATATGGAGGACATTTTGGAGGAACATGAAAAACAACTATGGTACTTCAAAGTGGTTTCTTTTGGTCCTTTATTTTTTGTGATATTTATACTTTGATGAAAACTTATGATTAGTGCCAACGTATGGGAAATATTTCAAGACGTCAGGAGCTACCGTCGAAAAATATCTTAGAGGTTGAGTTATTTGATGTTTGGGGAATTGATGCAAAGGTAGTGCTCAAATTTCTACTTAAGAACATATTCATAAGATTTGGCACTCTACGAGCTATTATTAGTGATGAAGAGACCCACTTTTGCAATAAGTTGTTTGACAACCTTCTCTCTAAATATGGTATGAAGCACAAGATAGAACTTTCCTAGTATCCTCAAACTAATGTCCAAGATGAAATTTAAAATCAAGAAATCAAGAAATCAAGAATATCCTTGAGAAGACTGTCAACATTAATAGAAAGGATTGGGTAACGAAGCTTGGTGATGCTTTGTGGGGATACCATACAGCTTTTAAAACACCAATTGGGATGTCTCCTTTTCGCTTAGTGTTTGGAAAAGCATTTCCTCTTCCTATTGAGTTAGGGCATAAAGCTTATTAGGCTATAAAGAAGTTTAATTTTGATTTGAAGGTAGTAGGGAAAAAGAAACTTCTTGAATAGAATGAAATTTATGAGTTCTAGAATGATGCTTATGAAAATTTAAAGATCTATAAAGTATAGATAAAGAAGTGGCATGACAAACAAATTCTTAGGCTTGAGGTTTCTCCAGAATAGCAGGTTTTGCTCTTCAATTTACTACTAAAACTCTTCCCAGGTAAGTTAAGATCAAGATGGACAGGTCCTTATACAATTGACAAAGTTTCACCTTTTGGAGCGATAGACTTGAAGGATAAGACATGGAATATATTCAGAGTTAACAGTAAGAGATTGAAGCACTATTATGGAGAATAAGTGGAGAGGAATTGTGCATTTATTCCTCTTCGAAATCCTAATTGATGAAGATTTAAAAGTCTAGCTGTAGACTATAAAAAAGTGCTTATGGAAGGCAACCCATAAACATTATTTTTATATTTTATTTTATTTTATTATTTATTTGAATAATTTGGATTTTGATGCAAGTTTATATTGCAGGAATAAATAGCTAAAAATTACAAACTAATGTAGATCCACCATAAAACCAGGGAAGTTCCTTTCATTTCTTCAATCTCTCTCTCTCTCTCTCTCTTTTAAATTACAATGAGGACATTGTTTGGTTTAGGTGTAAACTACTTAGTCTTGAGTTGTTGGATTCTCTTATCAAGCATGGATTTGACTATGATTGAATTCACTATGACTCTAAAATTTGTGATTGAGGATGGTTTTGAGAATATTGTTTTTCAAAATTCTATTAAGTTAGTTAGATTTTTGTGGGTACTTTTATTTAAATCTTTGCCCTTGAAAATAATTGAACACATATTAAATTTTTCTTTACTCTATTTTGCCTATGAAGAAAAGGAGTTGAATTAATTGGACGAGGAAAGTTCAATCTTGCTTTACTCTAGAATGCGTTGATGGATTCTTGAGGGGAAATCCTTTTTGATACCAAATATTAGAGAAACGATCTATGCAACTTTTTTTTCACCACCAAAAATCTTTCCCATCCTTCCTAATTATGATGCTATCATTGCATGGTGTTTTCCCATAGTCAATCCCCTTAAGCCTTATTTTACATAAGCCTTTATTTTTATTTTAACTACATAAACCATTCTCATTCAAAGCTTGAAAAACCATGAATTTACCTTAAATTTGGAGAAAATACTTTGGTGGAAATTTTTATTTAAAGAGAATGTTAGTTCAAATTAAATAATTCATATTATGTTTGCTCTATTTGATTAAAGTATCAAAAGAAAAGAAAGTGAAAAGCAAGAATCGAAAAAAAGGTTAAAGTGGTTGAAAATTAGAAAATGCTATGAGTATCATGGTGAAAAAAAGAAGAGCATAACACTTATTGAGTATAGTAACAATATTGTCATCAATATGAGCATATTATCAAGAAAAAGCTATGGTATGAATCTTGTGGATATCATTTTTATTATTCTTTCTACCAAGTATTTTCCCAGTTTGTTTTGATTTTCCATATTAATTTATTTCTTAGTCCTCACCCTATGGCCTATCATAAAAACCTTGATTAAAGATCTTTTGATATTTGATTTTGGTATTTGATTACATTAATGGAGAGGATTTCTGAAAATTGGACTTATAGAGTTAAGTTTTGAGAGATTTCTTCTGATTTTAGTTACTTTACATTTATCTGAATTTACTGGAGGTTTGGAGTAAAATTTAATATTTCACACACACACACTCAAGGACTTAGCTTTAGGTTGAAGTAAATACTTAACTCTTGCTCGAAAAATTGCTGAATTTTTCATTGATTTTCCTGCAATTTTTGATATTAAGAGAGTAAGTTATTAGTGATGAAATCTAAATTTAGATTTTGGCTTGGTGAGTGATGGTAGTTCTTTATGGGGTCTAGTTGATATTATCTAAAGTTTTATTTTATTTTATTTTGTTTGAGGTAAAAAGAAGTTCTAAGTTTAGGGGTGTTTGATGACTTCCATAATATGGCATAATTTATCACTTGTTAAAGTTAAGTTTAGTCTAATTTTATTTATTTTTATTGATTTTAGACTTCATTATTATTATTTAAATTTTATTAAAGATTTGAAGAAAATGAATATCCAAATTTTAGAAGCATATCGTCTAAGGATTCTTAAATTTAAGTGAAGATTTATTTAGATCAAATTCAAAAGGAAAGCTAAAATAAAAAAAATAAAAAAAGTGTTGAGGAAAAAAATAGAAGATGAGAGAAAAACACAGTGTTGTGGCAGTGGGAAAAAAATAAAAAAGAAGAAGAAGAAGAAAAATGGCGTTAAAACTAGGGTATACATATATATGATAGAATAGAAACAAAAGGATAGAGATGGCACAATAGAAAAAAGGGAATAGCGCAACACAGAAGGAACGAAATAGAGAACAAAGAAAATGACACTGGAAGAGTGAAAAAAAAAGAAAGAAACTGGGACAAAAAAAAAAGAAAAATCTAGAAGCTAGATAGAGGAGACAAAAGAAAATTATTCGCAACGTTATTTTTTTCAATTTTTCTTAGAAAAATTATGGTTAATCATTTATGTTAAATTTAATTTTTAGAATGAACTAATTTTTCATAGAAGAATTGAAAAACAATTAACGTTGATGATAATCTACTTTCGTCTCCTCCATCCAGCTTCCAGATTTTTCTTTTTTCATTTCTGCTTCTTCCCTACTTCTTTCTTTTTTTTCGCTACTCCATCACTGGTTTCCTTTTTTTTTTTCTGTTTCCAAGCACCTGAGTGCTGCGTTTTTCTCTCAGCTTTTATTATTGTTTCTTCAACACTTTTTTCTTGTTTCTTATTTTTTTATTTTATCTTTTCTTTTGAATTTTATCTAAATAAATCTTCATTTAAATTTGAGATTCCTTAGATGATATGCTTCTCAAATTTTGGATCTTCATTTTCTTCAAATCTGCAATAAAATTTAAGTAATAATAATGAAGTGTAAAATCAATAAAAATAAATAAAAGTAGTCTAAAGATAAAGTTAAAAAGTAATAAATTATCACAAATTATGCAAGTCATCAGAAAGTGTGAGAAAGAGAAGGCGTTAGCAGCGATAGTGATTGTTACCAATATTCTAAAGAGCTTCATTGTTGAGACAAAGGAAGCCATAAATGTCATTTCTATAGATGGAGCTTAGCTCAAAGTTTTAGAGTTCGTCACTCTAAAAAATGGATAAATAGAGATGGGTGGAGTTGATCAAGAAGAAACCGAGATGAGTAAGGTAGAGTTGGGGACGGTGGAACTGGGTACAGGTGGATATGGGGTGGAGCTTTGATGGTTACGATGGGTAAACGATTGAGAGGGAAATTTGGTGTGGTGAGAAAGAGAGAAAATAATGAAATTAATTGAGAGAAAAATGAAAAAAAATAATCAAGTGATGTTTATTTTTGTAAAGAATAACAACAATATATTATTTGATTTTGGTTTTAAAAGGATTGAGACTGTATTACTTTAATTACAACACAATCTTTCAATAATTTTGACTATATAAGTTTGTTTTTATATATTTAACTAATTTTCATAGTTTATAGCTTATGGTCACGGTTATTGATAAAAATTGAGGCTATATGCATACACTATTGTCTTGGATTTTATTAGACCATGTTCAAATCCCAACGACCTCAATTTTTAAAAATAATGTAGCTAAAATTGTGAGAGTAAAGATCACTATTTTAATAATATGGGTAGTATATTCATATGTAGAAAAAACTATCCCCCTCAAAAGCGTACAAGGATATGCAATATTTTTGAAAATTGATTCATGTGTGTGTTGTACATGATATGAACCAATACACTCATGGAATCAACCTATATGAACATGCTAGTCAATTCAATCCTAGAACAAGTCTTATAAGTTGATTTTTCACATCCCTCTCCACTAATATAAATATGCACTTAGCTAAAGATTAATAAGGTCTTTACAGGCTTGTAATATAAGACTTAGGTAAGGGTTGATAAATGAAGACATTTAGGCTCTCTCTATACCTTAACTTTCTTTTTACTCATCATGCACCTTTTAACTACAATTGAGTTTTAACTTGATATTTTAGTGCACCATTTCTATTCATTATTTTCATATTCTTTTATTCCATATCTCTTTTTGGTAATTTCACAACACGCTCAAACTTATTTTCAATCTTTTTTCTTCAAAGGGATAATTGTGTTATGAGTTTTCCTTTGTCTTTTATTTTTTCATAGGATGCCTTACATTTCATCACCTTATGCTATAGAATAACACATGATTTTCCTTTTTTTTTCTTTTTTTATAAGCTAACGATGCTTAGATAAAAGTAATGCTTATTGGTCACGCATAAAATGCGACTTAACGATATGAAAGGTTTTTAATTGGGCTCAAATGGGTGACTATGAATATTAATAATGGTTAGCTTAAAATGATTAATCGATTGAAATAAGGAGTAAATAATCTCTTTTGCTAAATACTATTTAGAATTTTACCTCAACAGATGATATAATGGATTCTCAAACATGGTAGATCTCATCAAGTAGCATAAATCACCACAAATTCTCTCAATTGGAACCAAAATCAATCACAAACTTTTGCATAAAAATTTGAATCAATCCATTCAAAACTAGCAAGCATATCACATGATTAATGTGAGTATCTTAACGAGCATGTTAGACTCCTTATCCTAGTCATGACAACCAATTTTTATCATTGAGTTCATATATTTCATATCAAGAATGCATGCATTTAGTTTCCATTATTTATCAATTTCTACCCAAATCATAGTAAAATAAATCATAAAGTAGAGAATGAAGTTCCTTCCCCCAAACTTAAATTTCACATTATCCCATATGTGTACATATAAATATGAAAAAGGTAAAAGGTAAAAGGAAAGAAAACTCCCTTAGTCCTAGCACATCACATATGTCGTTGAAGTGCTCAATCTTGTTGCACGATTTCTTTCCACATTTATTCACATACAAAACATAAAAAATGAAAATGTAAGTAAAATAGCATTGGGTTGCTTTCTAACTAGCATCACGTTTAATGTACTTAACTATATGGCCATATCAAGTCCTAAGGTGCATCCATCAAGGTTATCATAAATTTTCATTTGATAATGGATCTCTATGATAGCGCTTCACTCTATTTCCATTAAATCTAAACTGCTCTTTATTTTTGTTTTCTAATTGAATGGCTTCATGGTTGGTTACCTTAGTGATGATGAATGGACCTGACCATCTATTCTTTAATTTTCCTAAAAAACATTTTATTATTCATTTGTACAGTAACACTTTTTGCCTCGGTTCAAAGTTATAGTGCCTAATTTTGTTATCAAGCCATCTTTTTTTCTTTTCTTTGTAAAGCTTGGCATTCTCATAAGCATTCCATTGTAGTTAATTCAATCCATTTATTTGCATTATTCTTTTCTCACAAGCTGCATCTATGGACATATACAACTATTTCAATGCCCAATATGTTTTATGACCCAATTCTGATGGTAAGTGACAAGCATTCCCATAAACTACCTTGTATGGGGTGGTACCAATTGGTGTTGCAAATGCAGTTATGTACGCCTATAAAGCATCATCCAACTCAAATGACCAATCCTTCCTAGAGATGTTCACAATTTTCTCCAAAATTATTTTCACTTCTCTATTGGATACCTCTACTTGCCCACTTGTTTAGGGATGGTAGGGGTAGACACGTTATGTTTAATCACATACTTATACAATAAGGGCTTAAATGGTTTATTGCAAAAGTGACTACCTTCATCACTAATAATGATCTTAGGAGTTCCAAACCTCATGAAAATGTTTTTCTTCAGAATTTTCATAACAACTTTGGCATCACATTTGCTGCTAGAAAAGGCTTCTACCCATTTTGACACATAATCCAATCTTACAAGTATATATTGGTTACCAAATGATGAAGAAAATGATCCTATAAAGTTGATACCCCAAACATCAAACAATCCACTTTAGGTATACTATTTAGAGGCATCTCATCTCTTTTTGAAATATTATTTATCCTTTGGAGTCTATCACACGTCTTTACATAAATTTAAGCATCTTTAAACAGTGTGGGCCAAAAATAACTAGATTGAGGTACCTTAGTTGCTATTTTTGTGCTCCCAAACTGACATCCATAGTTTGAGTTATGGAAATAGTAAATTATACTTCATACTTCATCATAAGGGACACACATTCTCAAAATACCATTATCGTATTCTTTATAGGTCATCCCATAAATACTACTTAATGTTATAGAAGAATTTCTTCTTTTGTTGCCATATGAGGTCTGATGGAAGACTTTTGGCAGCTAGGAAATTTCTAATGTCTACATATCATGTGATTTCTACTTGAGCTATAGAAAATAGTTGTTCATCTGGAAAGAATTCCCCAATCACCATATTGTCATCCATTTTTGCTTCCATTTCATGTCTAGATAGATAGTTTTCAACCTTATTTTCCGTTCCTTTTCTATCATGGATTTCCAAGTCCAATTATTCTAGAAGGAGAACCTGCCTTATCAATCGTGGTTTGGCATCCTTCATTGTCATGAGGTACTTTATTGTAGAATGATCTGTGTAGACAGTCATTTTTGGTTCCAACCAATTAAGAACTGAATTTCTCAAAGACATGTACAATGGAAAAAAGCTCTTTCTTTGTAGTAGCATAAATCATTTGAGCCTTGTTCAGTGTCTTGTTTACATAATTTATGGCATGGAAATTTTTGTCTCTTTGCTATCCAAGAAAAGATCCAATAGCAAAATCACTTACGTTATACATTAACTCAAAGGGCTTGTTCTAATCTGGTGCTAACACTAGTTTCTCTTTAAGCAAATGGAGTTCCATTAAACATTTATATCAAATTTGAAAGACAAGTTTTTTTCCAAAAGATTTCACGAAGTTTTGAAGATTTGGGAAAAGTCTTTTATGAACCTACGGTAAAAGCCTACATGCCAAGAAATCTCTTTACTATTCGTACATTGCTAAGTAGTGGTATTTTCTCAATCACTTCTATCTTAGCTCTATCCACCTTAATACCATTAGTTGATATTTTGTAGCCCAAGATTATACCTTATGTACTGTGAAATGACATTTCTCCCAAAATAAAACCAAATTCATTTCTTCACATCTTTGTAACACTAGGGAGAGATTGTGTAGACATTCATCAAATGTGTTTCCAAAGATCAAAAAATCATCCATGAAGATTTCTAGATGCTTTTTCATCATGACTGAGAAAATAACCATCATGTAGTTTTGAAATGTCATAGGTGCATTAAATAATCCAGATGGCACTCTCCTAAAAGCAAGAGTTCCATAAATAAATGTAAAGGTGGTATTTTATTGGTCTTCAAGTGCCACGACAATTTGGTTATAAACAAAGTATCCATCTAAAGATTAAAAGAAAGAATGCCCAGATAATAAGGTCAAGCATTTGTTCCAGGAATGGGAGAAAGAAATGGTTCTTCCTTGTAGCTTTATTTACTTTGAAAAAATCCATACATACTCTCCATCATGTGATAGTCCTAGTAGGTATTAACTCATTTAAATCATTTTCCACCATAGTGATTCCTCCTTTCATTGGAACACATTGAACTGGGCTTACCTATCATTGCATCCTTGGTAGGTTCAGCTCTATCCTCTAGTAAGATTTTGTGTATGCATATAGGTTGGCTTATGCCTTTGAAGTTGTAAATAGACCAAATTATATCTCTTTTAAATTTCTTAGCACCTTCAATAGTACTTCTACTTTCTCCACACTTAGATTAGCAGAGATTATGACTGAAAGTGTCTCATTATCACCTAAAAATTCATAACAAAGATGAGATGATAAGGGTTTAAGATCTAATTTGGATGGTTCTTCAATCAATGGTTTTAGCCATGGGCCTGTCTCTAGACATTCCACAAACACATTTGATACAAACATGAGAGACATGTCCTCTAAAAATTTCAAACCATTCACAATATCAACCTTTGATTACATACTTCCAAAGTTAAAAGAAGTTATTTTTTTCTAGTATGTTTATATCCTTGTTCATAGCATCATATTTTGAAGTTTTAAGTAGGAATGGTTCATTAAGTTTTATTAAGCAACCAATACGGAATTCATTAGCATTTTTTTTCACCAAATTAACAAGCACATACTCTAAAGCATCACTAGGGCTCATGTCGTAAAGCATATTAATGGTTAGTTCATTGGTACCATCTATTCAAAAATAATCACTAGTATTACCAGCATCATAAAATTTAATTTCTTTGAAAACAAAATGTTATTTGTTCATCTTGCATTCTTATTGTAAACTTACTTTTTTGTACATCAATAAGTACTATTCTAGTTTCTAAGAATGGACGACCAAGTATGATAGGAATGTCACGATCCTCCTCTATGTCTAGTAGAATGATGTCTTCCAGAAAGATGAATTTGTCTACTTTTACTAGCACGCCTTCTACTACACCCCAAGGTATTTTAATTGACCTATCTACGATTTGTAATGTTACTAAAGTGGGTTTGGCATTATCAAACCCTAATCTCTTGAAAATTGATAATGGCATAAAGTTAATGCTAGAAGTTAAATCACATAGTGCCCTGCCTAAATAGATGTTTCCAATGGTGTAAGGGATTTCAAAACTACATGGATCTTTCAGTTTTTGTGGTAATATTTTATCAAGGATGGAACTACAACCATCAATCAAGATTATTATTTCATGAGCTCTATGCCTCATTTGTTTGAAAGTATATCCTTCATGAATTTGGCATAAGACAACATTTTTTCAAGTGCATCTGTAAATGATATATTTATGTGCAGCTTCTTGTAGACATCAAAAAATTTTGAAACTTGCGTATTTAATTTTGCTGTCTTTGAGAGAAAGAAATAGTGGGTTTGTAACAGTTGTTTTTCTTTGGCTGAATTATTTCCACTTTACTACTCTCTTTAACCCGCTAGTTCCTCCTCATTCTTATTGTTTCTTCTCATCCTTTTAAAAATCATTTTCCTACTCTAAAGTTTTACCATACCTTAAGGCTATGAATTGACAACGCTCCATACCTCCTCTTCTTGGGTTTATAAGTGTGTCACTTGGAAGGTTACCCTTAGGCATTTGAATTATAGCCTAGGAAAATTACCCTTTTTGGGTTTTTAAATTTCGAATTGAGGCCTCTTAAGTTGAACTTTTGTATTTACTAATTGTTTGAAGTCTTTTATCATCCCTATTAAATAATTTTTATTGTCTTCAGTAGGTGATTTCTTTTCTTGGGCTTGTGATTATTGTGGTTGTTGAAACCAGATGGTGGAAACGATTAACTATTGAATTGATTACCACCTTGATTGTTATTATTACTCTAAGATAAATTTGGATGTTGTCTACATCCTAGGCTATATGTGTTCGAGTATGGATTATTGTTTCTGTTTACATTGCCCATATAGAATGATGATTAAGAATTTTTGGGAAAATTATCAAACAAATGAGCTCCCTCACAAAAGACATAGGATACCCTTGAATCTTGGACCTAGTTTATACTCGCTGGTGAGTTTTGAACCTTCAAAATATTCACCAAAGATGAAATTTGAACTATAAGTTTTGTGATATTATTTACCTTATGCATTGTGGCTACTCTTCTTATGGTTTTCAATCTATCTATTGGCAATTGATAATTATTACTAGATATTTTCTCAAGTAAATCATTGGCTTGATTGTAAGATTTGGCTAGTAATTCTCCATTAGCAGATGCATCAACAATGGTTCTTGTTTGAGCATCGAGACCATTGTAGGAAGTCTCCATTTGATCCAAGGAGGGATACCATGGTGAGGTCATGATAACTGTATTATATATAGTTATTTTCATCTATTTTATTAATTATAATTGCTATGTTTGTCACATTTTTAGTTAATTTTAGTTTAATAAATTAGTATTTTCTCTTTATGTGTTAAGGAATATATTTTTAAGAAAATTAAATAAAATGAATCGAAAATGTACTCAATTGAAAATGTATGTCCAAAAATCTAATTTCAAATAAAATAGTGCTTAATTGCAATTTATAAAAGTCTAAAATATAATTTAAATTAATATTGGGCTTAATTTTAATTAATAAAAGTTTTAGAATTTAATTTAAATTAGAAAAGGGTTGAATTGTAATTAAAGAAAGTTTAAAATGTAATTTGAATTAAATTTGTGGGTAAAAATGCAATTAAGGAAATTTATATTTTGTGCAGGAAAAGGAAGCCCCACGCACAATTATTTACGGGTGACACCGATGGTTCGATCAGACAATCAACGGATACGATGAGGCGCGTGGATTGCAAGCGCGACAAAAGAGAGTAAATGCGGCCCAGCGCACTAGTGGGGCCCACCTGCCGTGCAGGGTGGGGCCCATGTGTCGGTTATGCATCTGCCAAAGGGCGTGATCCCGTGCAGAGGAACCACGTGCAATCGTTCCCTCCAACCATTTAAAGTCTGCCACGTGTCCCATGTTTCCCTTGATCAAATCATGTGCTGCCACGTGGCACGTTTAGGTGAATGCAAAAGCGCAGAATAACACACCCGTCTCAGCAGCTGTCCCCACGTTTCTCGCGCCCCAATCCCGTGCGACAATCTATCGTGCCCCCGTCCTTGATATCCAATAATATGATGCCACGTGTCCAATCATTTCTTGCAGCTAATCAGACGCTGACACGTGGCATGCATATTGAATTAAAAAAATTGAAATGGTGCCTCAAAAACTCAAAAACTAAACTCCACAAAACTTTTTAACTTTATCATAATATCCCCTATTTATAGCTAAAAAATTCCATTTAAAATATTACATTTTTTTAATAAACGCGTAAAAATTTGTATCGAAAAATAAAACACACACGTATCGATATTCGATATCGAAATTTTTATTTTAATTCACGCGTGAGACACAAATCAGAGGCGTCGTTTCCGATTTTTAATTCAAAGTGCATGCCACGTGTCAGCGTTTGATTCGCTGCAAGGATTAATACGGACACGTGCTACGGGAAACGATTGCACATGATGTCGTCGCACAGGATAATGGTGCGAGGGACGTGGGAGACAACGGCTGCAACGCCGGCGTGATCCTGCGCTTTTGCACTCATCGTAACATGCCACGTGTTAGAACATGATTGGCTTAAAGATATAGTGAGACACGTGGTAGATTGTGATTCATAGAATAACCGGGCGCATGTGGATCGACGGCATGGGAAAAGAGGCGTGCGAAGGTGGGGGATAGCGGCTGCAGCGCGTCAGACAAGTCGGTCCCACCTGCACGCCGGCCTGCGCGGTAGGTGGGCCCCACTCGACGCACCGAGCAGCGTGAACGAGAAACCTGCACCCATTCGCTTTGGTCGGTTTTGAAGAACACGTGCGCATCCTAGCCATTTTTTCTCTCATCTAATGGTCCACGTTACGCGCGTGGGAGAATGCGCGTGGACTTCTTCTCTTCTTTGCGAAAATTAAACTTTAATTAGTTGCATTTTGACCCACAAATTTAATTCAAATTACATTTTAAACTTTCTTTAATTACAGTTAAGCCCTTTTCTAATTTAAATTAAATTTTTAGACTTTTAATAATTAAAATTAAGCCCGATTTTAATTTAAATTATATTTTCGACTTTTATAAATTGCAATTAAGAACTCTATTATTTGAAATTATATTTAGGGACATAAATTTGCAATTAAATACGGTTTCGATTCAAATTATTTAATTTTATTAAAAATGTATTTCTTAACAGATAAAAGGTAAATATTAATTTATTTAACTAAAATTAACCAAAAATGCCAAGAACATAGCAATTAAAATTAATAAAATAGATGAAAATAACTATAAAAAATACAGTTATCAAATAGGCAAAATCATAATTATAAAACAAAAATTAGACTAAATAAGTTCTTTACCTTTTTTGGATCCTTGGTCTTCTAAAGACACCTAATAAATAACTATTTATTGACTTTTAAAAATAGCTAATAAATCGCTATTTTGGACTTCTAAAGACAACCAATTTGGAATTTTAAAGACAACCAATTTGGACTTCTAAAGAAAGCCAATACATAGCTAAATGACTAGATTTAATGTATTTTAACATGCCCATCGAAGACCAATTTATTCTCCTATTTAATATCTTTGTAACTCTTCAAATTCACTCCCTTTAATGGTCAAACAATTCTGGCTAAGAATTTGCATGCTAATTAACCTCTTCAATTTCTTTAATGACATCGACTAGGCGTTGATTATTATTTGATCGAGCCCATCTTGGTCATTTTAGAATCATCCCAATTCTCTTAGATTAGCTCATTTAGTGCTTCATTGAAACATTTGGCTCTAAGTCATGTAATTGGGACACTAGGGATTGACAAAAGGTCTTGTGCAAATTCATCTCCATTGCCATTTGTATGATTAACATGTCCAGCTCCTTAGTTTACATCATTCTCCCCCTCTTTAGAAGGATTTTTCCCCAAATCATCACCTACATCAAAAGGAGACAAATCAACAACATTAATGCTTGTTGTGACACCATACTCACCTAATAAGTCAAGCTTGTATTCATTATCATCCATGCATTCCACAACTTGAAATGGTCACCTCGAGTTAAGAGTTTTGAACACCTTTTTTTCTGGAAAACGATCCTTCCTTATGTGAAACCAAACCCAATATCTTGGTTCAAACACTACCTTATTGCATCCCTTGTTGGCTTGTTGGACATGTTGTTTAGTTATCCTTTCAATGTTCAGCCGTGCCTTTTCATGAATAATCTTTACAAATTATGCTTTCTTCGTGCCATCTAAGTTCACACGTTCACTCAAAGGTAAATAAGTTAAATCCCAAGGTGAGAATGAGTTAAAGCCATAAAAAATTTCAAATGGTGAAAAATTAGATGCAGAAGAAAAGTTATATTTACTACTTTAGTTTGGCTATCCGTTCGTGGATGAAAAGTAGTAGAAAACAAAAACTTGTTTCCCAACTTTCCTCAAAAAGTCTTCCAAAAGTTACTCAAAAACTTCACATCCTTATATGAAAAAATAGCCCTAGGCATACATTGTAACCTAATAATCTCTTTGAAGAAAAAATCAGCTATATGTGATGCCTCATCATTTTTATGACATGCAATGAAATGTTCCATCTTGGAAAATCTATCTACCATCACAAAATCTGAATCTCTTCCCCTCTTTATCCTTGGTAAATCTAAAAAAAAGTCCATAGAAATTTCAGTCCAAGGTTCACTAGGTATTGGCAAAGAGGTGTACAAAATATGGGGTTGTAACTTAGACTTAGCATGTTTACATATGATACACTTCTCACATATTCTTTCCACGTCACGTTTCATATGAGGCCAAAATAAATGATCATGTAAAATTCCTAAAGTCTTCGCTACATCAAAATAACCCATTAAATCACCACCATGAGCTTCTCACACAAGCAATTCACACAAAGAACACATAGGCACACACAACTTATTTTCCCAAACCAAAAATCCATCATGAATATAGAACCTACCAAACATTGCTTTTTCACATGCATTGAATACATAACCAAAATCAGTATCTTGTGCATACAAATCTTTAATATATTCAAAGGCAAGTATTTTTGTATCTAAAATAGAGAGTGAAGCATACCTTAGGAACAGTGCATCAGCCACCACATTTTCCTTACCTTATATCTAATCACATAAGAAAATGTTTCAATGAATTCCACCCACTTGGCATGGCATTTGTTTAGCCTTTTCTATCCTTTCAAATTCTTCAAAAATTCCTTTAGCCATAGATAGTGTTGCCAATTTTCCAAAGCCCTTACCAAGGCATACAACTCATTATCATAGGTGGAGTAATTTAGGGCTGCCTCACTCAACTTTTCACTAAAATAAGCACCTAGATGACCTTATTTCATCAAAATAGCTCCAATAACTATTCCTGAAGCATCACACGCAATTCCAAAAGTTTTAGCAAAGTTAGGTAAGACAAGAAATGGGCTTTAGGTAACTTTTCTTTTATTAGATTAAATGCTTTTTCTTGTTCTTTCCCCTACTTAAATGGTACATTTTTCTGATGACTTTAGTAAGAGGAGTGGCTAAGCTACTAAAATCACACACAAACCATCTATATAAACTAGCTAAGTCGTGGAAACTCCTCACTTGGCTGATTGTTGTAAGTGATGGCCCCTTTTGGATTACCTTCACCTTTTCCTCATCCACCTCAATTCCTCTCTTACTATCAACAATACCAAGAAACACAAGCTTATCCATGCAAAAGGTGCACTTCTTGAGGTTAAAAAACAAACTTTATTTCCTTAGAATTTCCAAAACATATTTCAAATACATTACATGTTCTTCCAAGTGTTTGCTACAATTTAGGATATCATCAAAAATCACAACTACAAATCTACCAATAAATTCACGCAAAACATGATTCATCAAACTCATAAATGTGCTTGGATAATTAGTCAAACCAAAAGGCATCACTAACCACTCATACAAACCATATTTAGTCTTAAAAGCAGTTTTCCATTCATCACCTTGCTTCATCCTAATATGGTAATATCAACTCTTAAGATCAATTTTCGTTAACTAATGCAATTCATCCAGCATTCATCTAATCTAGGAATGAGATGATGATACTTTACTATTATGTTGTTGATGGCTCAATAGTCAACACACATCCTCCATGTTCCATCCTTCTTAGGAACTAATAGCATTGGAACTGCACAAGGACACATTATTTCACACATATACCCCTTTCTCCAATAATTCACTTACTTTCCTTTGAATTTCCTTGGTCTCCTCAGGATTACTCCTATAAACAAGTTGGTTTGGAATTGATGCACTAGGTATGAAGTCAATTTGATGTTCAATCCCTCATATTAGAGGTAAACCATACGATACTTCTTCAGGAAGGACATCTTAAAACTCCTACAAAAGAGAAAACATATCACTTGGTAATGCACCGACGAGATCATTAGTACATAAAAGAGATCCCTTGTACATGATTACAATAAGGGGTTGATTTGAAAATAATGCTCTTTTGATTTCACTTTTCTTTGCAATATAATTGAATTTTTCCTCACTTGTTCTCACTATAGCCGAAATCCTCTCTCTTTTTTTTTCACTTTCACCAATGTTTTTATCTCCATGTTTTTTAAACTCTCTTTTGTTTTCAACTTTACCTTTCTTTCTTCTCCTTTCTTTTCATTTGATCTTTGTAACTTTAATTGGTCCTTGTTGATCTATTTTGGAGTTAATGACACAAGAATCATAGGTTGCCCTTTAAGAGAATATTGTTTTGTGAATCCTTCATGCATAACCCTTAGATTATATTGACATGGTCTCCCCAATAATAATTGGCATGCGTGTATAGGAACCACATCACAAAGCATCTTATCCTCATATTTTCTAATGGATAATGACACCAACACTTGTCTTCTCACCTTGACTTTTCCACTTTCATTCAACCATTGAAGCTAGTAGGGTTGAGGATGTTTCAAGGTAGTTAATACCAGTTTCTCCACCAAATCAGTGCTGACTACATGTTAACAACTTTTTTCATTGATAATGACATTGCAAACTTTGTTATTTACAAAGCACTGGGTATGAAACAAGTTCTCCCTTTGGTTACTTTATTCCTTCTTAACCTGTACATTGAGAACTCAGCTTGCTACTAATAAATCTCCAACCACAACATTTTTCTCATCAACAACATCCTCAAAAGATGGTACACCATTATTATCTCCCTTTTCTTCATTCTCTGACTTAAGCTGTCCTAGAGCATTTTTCACCATCATCATTTTTAACACATTGGTTGGCTATGTATCCCTACCCTTGACATTTAAAAATCTTAATTTCATGGGTTTTAGAACTCAACGTCTTAGTGTTACCTAAAGTAGTTACAGTCTTTGAGTTGTCATTCTTATATAATTTAAGTTTTAGCTTATTTTGTAGCTGTTCGTCCCTTTTTGTAACTATCTTCCATGAACTCGTGGTAGCCATAGGTTGTCCCCTCCTATCCAATCCCTTTCGCTTGAATTGTTCCTCCACCTTTATGGCTTTATGTACCATAATTTCTCAACTCTATGTAGTGTTGCATCTCAACTATATCCGTAATCTCACGATTTAAACCGTGTAGAAATCTAACCATAGTGGCTTCCTGGTCCTCTTCTACACTAGCCTGGATTATAGCTACCTCCATCTCTTTGTAATAATCATCCACACTCTTGGAACCATGATTTAAGCTCTACAACATTTGATACAATCCCTTATAATAGTGATTGGGTACTAAACGCTTCCTCATAAGCATTTTCATCTCCTCCAAAGTATGCACAGATGGATCTCTATTCCTCCTTCTATTAATCTATAATTGATACCACCAACCAATAACATAATCGGTAAATTCAATTGTAGCCAACTTAATCTTCTTTAACTCTGAGAAATTGTGACAATCAAACACCATCTCCATTTTAGTTTCCCACTCCAAATAAAATTCAGAGTCATTTTTACCTTGAAAATATGGGATTTTAATCTTTATGTTTCCCAAATCATTATCCCTCCTAGGCCTACCCATCCTAGCTTCTCTATTCCCATAGCCATGCTCAAACCCGCCCCGATTCAAATATGCTCATCAAACTCCTCCATCTTTACTTCTTCCTCAGCATTCTTCCATAGAACACGCTTATCATGCTACCTATTGGGGATTTCTTATTGTTATCCCTCAGGAGTCCCTTCTTCTACCTTATCCAATCACTCATGAATAGGCTCTAACAACGCTTGCATTTGGAGGTTCCTAACTATGGGTTTTTGACATTCTTTGGTTGTGTCTTTTTCTTGATTATTGGACTTGCTTAGAATCTACAAAACAAGGTTAGAATTCTCACAAGCACCCCTTCACGTATTTCACTCAAGAATGGATACACTTGCACCTATGTTTTTCACTCTAAACGGATTTTCTCTCTTATAGTCTCACACACTCTTACCCTTTTCCAATCTTAGGTGCCTTCTTTACTTAATCAAACTTCAAGAAACTAATTCAAAATAATCCACCAGTAATTCAAAAATGAGAAACAACCAATACTCATAAAAAATATCAAGAACTTGAATAAAGAGAGAAACAAGATGGACTCGAAGGAATATTTTTTTACTAGAATAATGTACTAAGAAATTATATGAATTTAGAAATTTTCCTCTTTGTGTACTAAGAAATATCTAACTGAAATCGTATGGTTTTTTTTAGCAAGGAATAAGAAATTGAGAAATAGAACAAAAATAAAAGATAGTAAAACTTATCTTAGAACCAAAGTTCTGATACCAAAATGATATGAACCCCACCAACATTTGTAATGAAACCTCATAATAATGATGGATCGAAACCCCAAGTTCATGATGACAAGATTTATTGAGTCTTAACCTGTCACCTAACAAGATGAAAATCAAGACTATAGTGGATTGAAAAGCCATAATAAGAAAAACTAAGGATTCTCTCAAGAATTCAAGGTGATAAGTTTGGTTGTTTGAATACCATAAGATTAACTTGATAAGTTCGAGAGTTCTTTTTAAGAATAAAGAGGATCATAAGACCTCACAAGAAGATAATTTTTTTTTGAATAATCCAATCTCTCCTTTAAAATTCATAGTACTCTTCTTTATAGTTGGAACAACCCTCCAAAAATAGGAAAATTCATAATTACAACACAAAACTTATACTAAACAAGTTCTTTACCTTTTTTGGACCCTTGGTCTTCTAAAGACAGCTAATAAATAGCTATTTATTGACTATTATAGATAGCTAACAAATGGATATTTTGAACTTCTAAAGACAACCGATTTGGACATTTAAAGATAGCCAATTTGGACTCCTAAAGATAGCCAATAAATAGCTAAATGACTAGATTCAATTTATTTTAACATGCCCAACCAAGACCAAGTTATTCTTCTATTTAATATCCTTGAAACTCTTCACATTCACACCCTTTACGGGTTAAACTATGGTAGCTACAAATTTTCATGCTAATTATCCTCTTCAATTTCTTTGATTACATGGAATTGACCTTGATTATTATTTGAGCGCATCTTGGTCATTTTAGAATCAGCCCAATTCTGTTGGATTAGCCCATTTAGTGCTTCCTTGAAATGTTTGGTTCTAAGTCTTGTAATTAGGACACTAGGTACTGACAAAAGGGTCTTATACAAATTCAGCTACATTCTCATTTGTATAATTAACATATCTAGCTCCTTGGTTTACATCAAAATACCATTTTTTTCATTAATCTAATGCCTACTCAACTTATTGACTATCAAAATCCATTGAGGAAATTATCTCTTTTCCAAAAGATACCTTCCACCCTTAATCTTTAACTTACAACCTTTATTTATGTGTGTTATATTCATGTGCATCCACTTCGAAAGGAAAAATTTGACCCATGTGCTCTTAAGTTTGTTTTCCTTAGTTGCTCTAGTACACATAAAAGGGAATAAATTTTTGAACCACGTATAGATAAGTACTATGTTTCAATAAATTTTTTGTTTTGTGAACATGAGTCTTATGTTTTTGAACCAATTTCACTAACTTCTCTTCATAGGGAGATTAGCACTAAGGAAGAGGAGAAGTAATTGTTAGAAGAAAGAAAGTGGAAAATTTCTTCTAAATGGGAGGATTATTCTCCTTTAGAAAGTGTGGATCCCCTTGAATTGTATTATCCATCTAAAGAACTTGAACTTGGAAAATAAATACCAGCTAGGAAAGCTCATATGTTACACCAACACTTTGGTAGAAGGAATAAGGATATTACTAATATGCCCCCATCTTTTGACTTTGATGCTCCTCTTGATTATATTCACAAGAATTCAAATGGTTTTTGCAAGATTAATTATAAGGTAGAAGTCTCTCCTTTACTTTCTAATATATCTACTTTTGACTTACCTTTTGATCCTATATGGCTAGCAATTACTTTATATCTTTGATCTTTTTATTAGTGGTCAAGGTAGTAGGCATCCACTTTGAGATCGTAAACAGCCTAACTGGTAGGGCATCTTAAGGCTTCATCTAATATTGTTTATCCCATTTTTGAATTTGTTCCTTATAATCATTTATTTAAAACTCACTTAGCCTTTTCCTATCAAACTTCCTTTATGTCAATTCCTAGTCATTTTATAAAGCCCTTGAAAATCCGAAATGGAGAGTTACCATGGTAGAAGAAATGAATGCCCTTCGAAAGAGTTGTACTTGAGAGTTGATTAAATTACCTAAGTGGAAGAATACTATAGGTTGTAAGTGGGCATTCACTATCATATTTCATTTAGATAGGACATAGGAGAAGAATAACGCTAGAGAAGTGGCTAAGAAATATCAGGAGATATTTTCTTTAATAGCCAAGATGAATACAATTCGAGTTATACTTTCTATTTTAGTGAATCTAGGCATTCACTTCTTGAGTTCCATATCAAGAACGCATTTATCCGTACAATTGATAAAGCAGGTGTTTATGGATCCTTCTCCCAAGTTCGCAACTAAGAGAAAAGGTGTATAGGTTGAATAAGGCTTTATGCAAGCTAAAAGTTACCTAGGGTAAGGATTGGTAGCTTGAACCACCTAATGAAGGAGTATTTTTTTAACAAGCATATCACCATCGTTTCTAAAAAATGAATGGTGTTGATATTACCTCACTTCTTGTTTATGTAGATGACATGTTTGTTACTTGTAGTAATAATAATAATGAGATGGAACAATTACGTAGCAATTTGGCAAAGGAATTTGAAATGCTTCTTAGGTATTGAAGTGTTTCAATCTAAACAATGAATCTTCCTTTCTCAGTGGAAGTATAGCTCAGATCTATTGGCTGAAACTAGTAATTCAAGTTGTGCCTATACGAACACACCTATTGAGGTGAATTATGGTTAAATTATGTATCATGATTAAATTCTAAATAACAAGGAGAGATATCAGAGATTAATAGAAAACATTATTTGTATTCGACCCAATTTATCCTATCTTGTAAGTATGGTAATTCAGTTCATGCATAATCCAAATGAATGACACATAGATGTTGTGAACATGATCTTGGCATATTACAAGCCCTCTCTAGGAAAAGGAATTTTGTTATCCAAATATCATAGGTTACACTAATTTTGACCTTGTGGGTTTCAATATGGATAAGAAATCTACTTTTGGGTAACTTACATTCATCGGAGAAGCCAGTACCACACTCTTTATCATGGTATTACAGAGCTTGGTTATGATACTAAAGAGTCTATAACCTTATTCTTTGATAATATTATTGTAACACTGAACTTGATACAAACCATATCAAAGACAACTTAAATGCTGGTGACATTACAATTCCCTACATCAATAGTACTAATAAATTAGTTAGCATTATGATTCCCGGTGTTGCAGGAAGGTCATTTCACATTTCACTATCCAAGTTAGGCATATGTGATATCTATGCTCCAACATAAGGGGAGAGTTAAATTGTGTATATGTTATATGTATTTTTCATTCTTAGTCATATCTAGGAATTATTCTGTGAATATTTCGTATTTATTGTCATTCCTTAATTAGGACATGTATTTGTTTACAAATACCCAATTAAGGTTAGTGGAAAGTATATGCTTTTCATACATTGATTTTATTTTAAAAATATTTTTATATATTCAAGATGAATTAGTCAAAAAATCTTGAACAAAATATTGATGACTTTCAAAGAATAATAAGTGATCTTGTTTCAATTGAATACAAAATTGAAGTATTTAGCTAAAACATTTGCAAATGTTAAATCTGACATAATGTATGGTGAAGATGAATTGCCTCTTGATATGGTCGATTCAAATATGTGGTTAAAGGATTTAAAAATAAAGACCACTAAAAGATCCATTATTAATGTTGGTTTGTATGTAAGAGGTATGTTTGATCAAAAAAAGAAAGGAAATAGAGGTAAGTTGAGAGGTAGGTAAAAATCTAAATTTAGAAAATTTGTTAAGTGCTATTACTATAAGAAAAAGGGACACTTTGGAAGATATTGACATGTTTTAAAGGGGAAGAGCTAGGATAGTGAGGGTTCTAGTAGTAACAGTTATATTAACTTAGATTTGAGGGATATGAAGTTAAAAGGTGCTAGTAATTAGCTTTGAAAAGTCAGAGAGTAAGTTGGTCTTAGATTCAAGATGTACTTTCCACTTGAGTCATAATACACAATGGTTTACCAATATAAAAGACTATAGTGTAAGTAAAGTCCTCTTAGGGAATGACTATGAGTACTAGGTAAAAGAGATTGGATAGGGTAAGCTATGTTTAGATAATGAGATGGAGAGAACTCTAAATCATGTGAGGTATGTACCCCAATTAAGAAGGAACTTAATATCATAGGATTTTTAGATTCCATAGGCTATTTTGTTAGGGTAGGAAAGGGAATAGTTAAAGTTATAGTAGTTCATTGATGGCTTTTAAAGCAAAGAGGGTTAATAGGTTATATATTTTGTTAGAAAGTGTAGGCAAAGATAAATGTATTGTAGCTTTTTTCAAAAGGAGGATTTAGCTCTCTTATTGCACAATCGGTTAGAGCATGTTAGTGAAAAAGGTTTACTGTATTTTTTTTAAGTATGGTGTTGTTGGATATAAACCTTAGGGTAGTTTGAGGTTTTCCGAACATTGTGTCTCAGACAAACAAACCAGATTCAAGCTTGGAAAAGGCATTATTTCTTCTAAGCATGATTTAGAATACATTAATTATGAAATGTGGGATTCTCCTTCCACTCATCCTTAGGTGGCTCTAGGTATTTTCTCTTATTCATAGATGATTATTTAAGAAATGTATGGATCTATTTTCCCAAGTCTAAAAATGAAACCTTTCAGACTTTTAAAAATTGGAAATACCTAGTTGAAAATCATTATGAAAAAGGAGTAAAACATTTAGGACAGATAATGGCCTATAATTTTTTAATGATTTTTTTTTTATTTTTTTGTAAAGAACATGGCTCTCTTTGGCATAGAACTATAGGTACAATGCCATAGCAAAATGGCTTAGCTGATAGGATGAATATAACCATCTTGGAAAGAATTAGGTGCATGTTATCTTACTCATATACTGTATACTGCTGCCCATTTTATAAGTAGATTCTCATACTCTACATTATAGTTTAGGAACCTTGAATATATGCAGACTAGTCATCTAGCTAGTTATGGGAATTTGAAAAGCTTTGCTTGTGTTACATATTGTCATAATAGATAAGATAAATTGCATCCTATATCACTAAAATGTGTTTTCTTAGGACATCTTGAAGATGTCAAAGGTTATTTGGTGTCCAAATCTTAAGTAATGCATTGTTAGTAAGGATATTATGTTTAATGAAAAAAAAAGTGTATAAAGGTATTAGTGGTATGAATGACCCTACAAGTGATGATTAGAGTGAGGTAAAGGTAAATGAATTCCCTATCTTTGACAATAATGTATCTAAGATTAAGGTAGAGGCACCTACCATCCCTCAACTAGAAGGAATAGATATTACTAAAATAGGGATCTTGAGGCTATGGACGAGTCTCCAAGATACTATGTTGATCTTTCAAATTACCAGTTGGGAAGTGATAGCAAAATGAGACACATATCTCGTCTCCTCAGGTATAGTAACTTACACCTTGGTGCGTATACTTTCTCTTTTCCTATTGATATTGATATATTGAAGCTAAGTCATATAATATTGTTATGGTTTTTCCTAATTATGATAAATGGTATGATATTATGTGTGATGAAATGAATTCCCTAAATAAAATAAAATGAATTCTTGTAAAGAAATCTGGAAATGTTAAACTAGTTGGTAGTTGATGGTTCTTAAAAAAAAACAAGAAGAATGTACATAGTATTAACTTAGATAAATACAAAAAAGATTAGTTGCATAAAAACTTTCACAAAAGAAAGGATTTGATTATAATGAAACTTTTTCACTTGTTTTTAAATTCACCTCAAATAGGATATTGTTGTCCATGGTTGTGCAATATGCTATGGCGTTAGAACAAATAGATGTTAACAATTTTTTTTACATGGTGAATTGAATTAAAATATTTACATGAATCAATGAGATGGTTTTATTGAAAAATAAAAAGCAAATCTTGTATGCATACTAAAAAGATATTTGAATGGTTTGAGTCATGATCGCCACATATGAAGTGTGTGCAATGAATACGTAAATATACATATCGCAACAAGTAATATAATGATAAGAAAATATCGTTCCCACATAGATTATTTTATTAGAAACTAATTTTTAAAAACAAAAAAAATCAAAATCAAAATTTTTGGTGATTTTATATTTAAGGAAACAAAATTAAAATAACTAAAAGTAACTTGCAACAATTAATTAAATCAAATTTGGTAACTAAAAAGATATATGAGAAAATATCTAGGAATACTTAATCCCAAATTTTTTAAACATATGAATCGCTAAAATCCCCCCAATATAATTATCAATAATTACATGATCAATTGAATCTAATTTAGCATGTACTCCTTTCTCAAGTAAACTACACACCATATAGTAATTAATTTAATCACATACTCATTCTAATTAAATTTCATTCTACTCATTAAGTTCATCAATTATGGATCACACACATAAGAATCATACATCTCTACCCAGAAACTATGCATGTTATTTAATCAAGATAAACAATCAAATAATTCTCTTAAATCTTAATTATCTCTATAGATAAATTATTGGCCAAACAATTAATAGCATACAAATCAGATTAAATAATATAATTAAATTATAATTATAATTGGGGTATAATATTAAATCATCACATGGTGAAAATTGGGTTCATAAGATTCCTAGATTAATAAATTAACTACACATAATTGTGTTTATAAATCTCATATTTTTCATAAAGAAAGACATAAAAATTGATAAAGAAAATAGTAGAAGAAGAAATACAATCAATCTCTTGAATTGTAGTGTTAATCTCTTCTTTGATCTCCACCAAAATTGTGTCATCTCTTGAATTTATTTTGTATTTTCTCTCTTTTTAGCTCAAAAAATTGATCAAAATTATGCTAATGGAGGCCTCTTAGGGTTTATGGAGTGATTAGGGGCTTAAATATTGCTCAAGTATGATATGGACCATTAGATCAACTTTAGATCAAGGACTACGATCAAAACTAGTAAAATTGACAACTCTAGCTAATCACAACACGATACATGGTATCAAAAATTCACTGAGCAAATCAGGGAGCGATGCGTGGTAGGGGAGACCAGTCAGTGTCAATACTTGCTAAGTTAGCGACATGCGGCGTGACATGATTCAAAGAAATGGATGGTGTGGCACACGGGTGGAACGCATGGAGCAATGGCATAGTGACACATGGCATGGTGCGTTGAACGATCTCCAAACTCAGATTGAACGTCATGTTGACACATGGTATGCATTCATCCTCCTCACACATGGAATAGCGTGATTCACTATCCATTCTTGTATGGAATCTGTGTGGCTTGCCTAGTCAGCTCCCTTGCTTTCGTGGTAGGCCATGTGGCATCTCCTGATTGGTCCTATGTTAAAAATTCTTAAAATATCCATAAAAATTCTAGAAAATTCCCAAAAAAATCCAAATATTATATTTTAATATTTTTAGCCTAAAAATAATATTTATTAAATAAAAACGTGTGCTAATGACTCTATTTTCATAGACTCATTACACCCCCAAACTTAACTCTTTACTTATCGTCAAGTTAAGCCAAGTATAACTAAATAAAATAACTTGGGTAGTATATTCATAAATATACTTCTATTAGTACATGCATATTTCATGAAAAACTATCACTCTCAAAAGTCGTAAAATCCTATGATAAAGAGGTTCACATATTCATCAATCAATGTTCCATCAATATAAGGATGTGCAAGGTTTTTGAAAAATTCATTTGTATGTGTGTGTGATACATATGATATCATCTAATGCACTCATGAAATCAACCTATATGAGCATGCTAATCAATTCCATCTCCACTAATATAAATATGCATTTAGCTAAAGATCAATAAGGACTTTACATGTTTAAAATGTAAGGCTTAGGTAGGGGGTCGATAAATGAAGATATTTAGGCTTTTTCCACACCTTAGCTTTCTTTTTGTTCATCATGCACTTTTTAACTGCAATTGAGCTTTTACTTAATATTTTAATGCACCCTCATTTGTCATTCTTTTCATATTCTTTTTTTCACATCTTTTTTTTTTTTTAACTTCACAACACCTAACTTATTTTCAATTCCATTTTATTTTTCTTTAGAGGGATAATTGTGTTGTGAGTTAATAACTGCATTTTTTTTCTTTTCATACAAGCTAAAGGTGCAAGGGTAAAGGTAATACTTATTAGTTAGGCACTAAATATGTCTTAAAGATATGAAAGGTTCTTTGTTAGGCTCAAATGGGTGACTAAAGTTATTAACAATAGTTAGCTTGACAGGCTGAATCGATCCAAATATGGCATAAATCATTTCTCTTGCTAAATATTATTTAGGATTTTGCCTCAAGGAATGATCAAATAGATTCTAAAACCTTATAGATCTCATCGACTCACATTGGACTCTTTCACTTTCATACTTGATTGGGGATGGAGGGGTAAAAGTGTAGTGTCTAAACTATGTGGCTCTTCAATTGATGGTTTGATCTTAGATCCTATATCAAAATTTTCCAAAATTTCCTTTGATACACACATGAGAGATGCGTACTCCAAAAATTTCACACAGTGGACAATATCATCCTTCGATGCCATACTTTCAAAGTTAAAAAAAGTTGAGTTATTTTCTGGTGAGTTTATGTCCTTGTTCATAGCATCACGTGTAATGGTGTGAGTGTGGGTGGTTCAACAAATTCTTTCAAGCTATTCCCACAATCAGTAACATTTATCCTCAAGCATTCATTAACACTATCAATGTCAGGGGTTTCAGACTCACACAACCATTTTTCTCCTCCTTTTTTTTTATAATGAGGATCGATCTTCAATAAGTTTAAATGCATCCTGTAACGTTATTAAATATATATTAAGTTATATATCATCATTAATAGTTAAATAAAAGATGAAACAATGAACATCACTTACTTTATGTACGGTTGTGCCTCGTTATTATTTACCAAAATGATTCGGTGTGCTTTTTCCCATCGAGTGCGATCAATAAATAATTTCTTACTTCCACCAAGCATAGGGTTACCTACTTGGATCATGTGACGTTCTAAGAATAACTTGTGCGTAGGATTCCCAATTTCAGTGCAACCACTAAAGTATTCAGAACAAAACTCAATGGCCTCTTCAGCAATGTAGCATTCCACCATGCATCTTTCAGGTCTATATCTATTATTTACATATCCTTTAAGGACTTGCATATATATCTCAAAAGGACACATCCACCTTAAGTAAGTAGGACCACATAATTGAACCTCTCGAACTAAATGAACACATAAGTGAATCATTATATCGAAGATAGAAGGAGGAAAATATTTTTCAATTAGACACAAAGTTTCTACAATTTCTTTCTGTAAAGAATTTAACTCGCCAATTGATATAGATTTCTTGCATATGGTATTGAAGAATGAACAAAGCCGAATTATTGATATTCGAACATGTTTTGGAAGAATTGATCTAATAGCAACTGGTAATAACTGTTGCATTAAGATATGATAGTCATGTGATTTCAATCCATACAGTCTCTTATCGGTGATAGACACAAAATTTCTTAAGTTGGATGAGTAACCATCAGGAACTTTCACACCTTCCAAACATTTACAAAATACATCCTTCTCTTTTGTTGACATTGTATATGATGCTGGTGGCAAGTATGTTCGATTCTTATCATTTTCCACCCTTGGTTCCAATTCAGGTCGTATGCCTAGTTTCTTTAAATCCAATCTTGCTTTAATGCCATCCTTTGTTTTTCCAGGTATATTAAGTAAAGTGCCAATCAAGCTTTCACATACATTCTTCTCAATGTGCATGACATCTAAGATGTGACGAATGTGTAGGTCTTTCCAATAAGGCAATTCCCAAAATATTGATTTTTTTTCCAACAACCATTCGGTTCAAAATCTTTTTCATTTTCACCAATTTCATTAGTTGACCTCCTTCGTTTCCCAGACTTGGTGAGTTTTTTTTTCATCTTTCCATATCGTTTGAATGTCATCCCATTCAATTGCCTTAATATCTCAATACCTCGCAAAGGTCAAGTTGCATGATCATGATCTTCTTCACCATCGAACGGTTTCTTTTGGTATCTAAACTTGTGTCCAGATGGCAAAAATCTCCTATGTTTTCTATAAGACATCTTTCGTCCGTGAACAAGATACTTTACAGAAGTTCCATCACTACATATAGGACATCCCTTGTAACCTTTTGTTGCATGTCCTAATAAGTTTCCATAGGCAGGAAAATCATTAATTGTCCATAAAAGAACCCCCTTCAAGTTAAAGTATTCTTCTTTATATGCATCGTAAACATTTACACCATCATTCCACAACGTCTTTAAATCATCTATCAGAGGCTGCAAATATACATCAATATCAACACCGGGTTGTTTCGGTCCTGAGATCAATAATTTTAACATCATGAATTTTCTTTTCATACACAACCAGGGAGGAAGGTTGTATGTTACCATAATTACTGGCCAACAACTATATCTACTACTGAGGGAACTATGTGGATTAATTCCATCAGCAGCAATGCAAGACGCAGATTGCACAGATCAGATGAAAATTGAGGAGATAAATTATCTACTACTTTCCAATTTGGAGAATCACAAGGATGACGTAGCACCCCATCATCAGATCGATTATCTGAATGCCAAGTCAACATCTTTGATGTATATTTACTATTGAACAACCTTTGAAAGCGAGGGATCGGAGGAAAGTACCAAAGAACCTTTGCAGGCACGCCTTTCTTATGTGTTGTACTCTCATTTGTACCATGCTTCCATCTCGATTCTTTACACATAGGACAATCATGTAATGTCTCATATTCTTTTCTATAAAGAATGCAATCATTAGGACAAGCGTGAATCTTATGATATTCCATGCCAAATCGACTAATAGATTTCTTCACTTCATACATTGAAGATGGCAATTCAATACCCTCAGGAAACATATCGACTAGTAGAGTTAGTAATTCTGTGAATCCCTTGTCAGAAAAACCATGTTTTGCCTTGACATTGTACAAATGAACCAATCCTGACATCTTAGTGTATTTTTTGCATTTTGGATACAACGGTTTTTCGGCATCTTCTATAAGTTTATTAAAGGTTTCGGGATCATCCTCGCGTAATTCATCTTCAACACCACGAAACATATTTTCTGTCTGTACATTATGATATGATGTATGTAATCCACCCACATTCTTATTATACTTTTCTCCATGAGTATTATCAATATTTTCTCCATGATAATACCAACATTTATAGCTCAATAGAATACCATTACGGATAAGGTGATACTTAACATCTTCAAATTCATGAAATCACTCATTTTTACATTTAACACATGGGCATCCAATCATACTAGTTCCAGTATTACTATTTCTACAAGCAAATTTCATGAAACGTTCAACTCCAGAAATATAGTCCTCTTCAATTTTACACTTTGACATCCAAGATTTGTCCATTTTCTATTAATGACATTAATTAAACATATTACTTAATTATGTATTATTATATATAAATTTCCCAATTATTAGAATATATATCAAAACATACATAATGCAAAATAGTTATCATTTTAATCATTTTACAAAACCATTTATATACAAATTAAAAAATAAGCAGTTCATGTTTCATGAATATAAAAACCAATCACGCGGTTGATTCTAATTTCTAAGCATGTTACTATATCATAATTACAAAGTAATATTAATTATACGTATAAATAAATTTATCCAAGCAAACCCACAAAACATTTCACATATTATTGAATACATACAAGTAATAATTCAAACATTATTATTACAAGCAAACAAAAAAACTTAACTAAATCAAAAATTTATACAAAAATACGCTGTTCCTAATTAACGAAATACATTTACACGCTGATAAATTAGCACAAATTTCACACTGTTCCTAATTAACACGTTGATAAATTAGCACAAATTTCACGCTGTTCCTAATATACCCATAAACAGATTTTAACATTTTACTAAAAAAAAAAGAAGAACTGACAGATAATATTGTGAGAAGAGAAAACTTACAAACGTCCGTTCAAATGGTGGTTGGAGGTGGCTGGAAATGTAGAACGAAGGTGGCACACGGTTAAGATTTTGGGAGAAAATGGGAGTGAGGAAAGGAGAGGAAGAAGAAAACTGGAAATCTGCGTACAAAATGAGATGTTAGGGCATATATTAAGTGGATAGCGTCGGTTAACCACGTCAACCGACGCTATGTTACGTGGATAGCGTCGGTTGTCCACATCAACCGATGCTACGTTACGTGGATAGCGTCGGTTGTCCACGTCAACCGATGCTACGTTACGTGGATAGCGTCGGTTGTCCACGTCAACCGACGCTATCCACGTAACGTAGCGTTGGTTGACGTGGACAACCGACTTTAAATTCATTAAAAGTCGGTTTTTGGTAAAAACCGACTTTAGACATCGACTTATATACCCCTTTTTATAGTAGTGAACTTTAAACATTATTTTTTCATCTTGCACTCTCATTGTAAGTTCACCTTTTTATACATCAATGAGTGCCCTTCCAGTTGCTAAAAATGGATGACCAAGTATGATAGGAATTTCATGGTCCTCTTCCATGCCTAGCATAATGAAGTTTGCTAGAAAGATGATTTTTTTTTACTTTTACTAGCATATATTCTACCACACCCCAATGTATCTTAATTGATCTATCTGTTATTTGTAATATTACTGATGGCTTTACCAACTCCAAATATCTTAAAGCCTTATAATGGCATAAGGTTAATGCTAGAATCTAAGTCACATAATGCTTTTCTCAAAGTGGATGTTCCCAATTGTACAAGGAATGTCAAAACTATCTACATCTTTCAACTTTTGGGATATTTTTCTAGTAAGGATTACACTACAACATTCAGTTAAGGTTATTATTTCATTCTCTCCAAGCCTCCTTTTCTTAGACAAGATGTCATTCATATATTTGGCATAAGAAGGCATCTGTTCAAATGCATCTACAAATGATATGTTTATGTGCAACTTCTTGAAGACTTCCATTAATTTTGAAAGCTACCTATCTAACTTTTCCTTTTGCAGTTGCTCTTTTTTGGCTGAATTATTCCCTTTCCATTAGTCTCTTTATTTTCTAATTCCTTCTCATCCTTTTTAGTTTCTAGTTCCTTCGTATCATTTTGGGTCTCATCTTCCTCCTCTAAAGTTTTACCACTCCCCAAGTCTATGGCGTTGTAATGGTCCTTACATTCTCTTCCTTGGTTTACAATTGTGTCACTTGGAGGGTTACCTTGAGGCCATTGACTTATAGCATGAGTAAGTTGCATCATTTGCTTCTCCAAATTTCGAATTGAAGCCTCTTGAGTTGAAAATTTTGTATTAAATGATTGGATGAAGTCTTTCATCATCCCCATTAAGGAATTTATATTGTTGTCAGTAGGTGGCTTCTTTTCTTGGGCTTCTAATTGTTATGGTTGTTGGAAACTCGGTGGTGGAAATGATTGATGGTTGAATTTATTACCACCTTGATTTTTGTTATTCCAAGAAAAATTTGGATGTTGACTCCATCTTGGGTTATATGTGTTTGAGTATGAATTATTATTTTGATTCACATTACCTATATAGAAGATTGATTCAGAATTTTATGGACAATTATCAAACAAATAAGCTCAATCACAAAACACACAAGACACCTTTGAGTCTTGGACTTTGTTTATACTCACTAACGAGTTTTGAACCATCAAAAGATTTACCAAAGAGGACACTTAAGTTGTAAGTGCCATGATACCATTTACTTCATGCATTCCACCTACTCTTTTTATGGCTACTATTCTGGCTATTGACCATTGATAATTATTACTAAAGGATGACACCTGGCACGCATTCGTCCTCCTCACATGCGGTATAGTGTGATTTGCTCTCCATACTTGCGTGGCATCTGCGTGGCTTGCCCAGTTAGCTCCCCTGTTGTGTGGCTAGCCACGTGGCATCCCTTGATTGGTCCTGTGTTAAAATTCATAAAAAATCCAAAATATTTCTAGAAAAATTTCAAAAATTATATTTTTACCCTTTTTTACTGAAAAGTTTATATTTTAATATTTTTAGCATCTAAAATATTATTTATTAAATAAAACAAGTAAATATTAAATAAAAAAGTGTGTTAATGCTCTATTTTCATAGAGTCATCAAATCATTATCCAAGATAGTAGTACATGATATCTGATAGTTTTATGCTTGATATTGGTTTTAACATATGTGATTATGATAAATCTATGTATCTCAAAGCTCATGAAGTCACTGAAGCATTTTATATTTTTCTATATGTTAAGGACATATTGCTAGCTAGTAAAAATAAAACTAGATTACTTTCTTTTAAAATAAAATTAACTCTGATTTTGAAATGAAAGACTTAGGAAATTCTAGTAAGATACTAGGGATGGATATATGTAGACATATCAAGTCTATTGTATTGTATGTTTCTCAAAGACCTAATTTAGAAAAAGTACTTAAAAGATTTTCTATACATGATGTCAAACGTGTTCAAATTAAATTGAGTGCACATTTTAACCTATATTTGCATGATTAGCTTAACACTAATGAAGATTTTGAATACATATCTATATTTCCATATTCTAGTGTTTTTGGATTGGTAATATTTTCTATGATATACACATAATCTAATTTGGCATATGCATTGAGTGTTTTACGTAGATACATGTCCAATTCTGATAAATCTTAATGTTTAGGAGTTTAGTGGATTTTGAGATATATTAAAGGATTTATAGGTATTGGTTTAGTGTAGAAAAACAAAAAAATGGGCTCTCAAGTTGTGTAGAGCTATATAGATTCTAACTATGTAGGTGACGAAGACAAGACAAGGTCTCAATCTGGATACATATTCACCTTAATTGATAATCGAATGAGGTGGAAGTGTAACCTATAATCAATCATGGCACTATCTACCATAAACGTAGAATTCATAGAAAGCACATAGGTTGTGAAGGAAAATCTATGGCTCAAGGGGATTATCAGGAAACTCATTGTTGCCACTGAAGACATACTAGGATGGGTGCTTTGTGATAACCAATGAGTTATTCATCACCCTAAGCACCATGTGTTCCAAAGTAGACCAAATCATATTGATGAAAAATTTATTTTATAATAGAATTTGTAACATAATATTTATTTAGGAAAAAAAACGTAGCTACTAAGTATGATCCCAAAAACATGCTCACAAAAAAATACCCATAACATAGTTCTCATTTTGGGTTTGAGTCGTTCACTAGTGTCCTCTCCTTTCTTCTTGTGTGTTTAGAGTCCAAAGATATGTTCTAATGTCTTCTTAGGGTTTTATTAAGTCCATGTGTACTGGTTTACAATGAATCTTGTAGTCATTGTAGCTTTGACTTATTTAATGGATTGTTCCTCCTTCCTCTTATGGATTAGGGTGTTAATATCCAAACCATTTCCATCATTTACTTTCTATTTAAATAGTTTGAACTTTATTATGTGAGTTGCATTTTTTGAACAGTTTACAATATCTTGTTTTTGAGAGTTTTGAGTGATTATTTCCAAAAAAATGCATCATCATTTATTTTTCTCTATCTTAAGATGTTATAAAAAAATTCCATATTTTCAAAAAGATAAATTTTTATAGTTTTTCGTTTACTTTTACAAGAATTTCCATTAATATCAATAATACCATCAATTTTTTTCAAAAAGATTGAATTTTCATATACGCATAAACATCAATATTTTAATCATTTACTTTCTCTTTATGCACTTTGAAATTTATCATGAGAGTTGCATTTTTCGAAGCATTTGCAATCTTGTGTTCTTGAGAATTTTGAGTGACGATTTTCGATAGATGAAATAGTATTTATTTTTATCTATCCTAAGTTATTATAAAAAAATTCTATATTTTTAGAAAGATAAATTTTTATACCTTTCTGTTTAGTTTTACAAGAATTTTATCAATATCAATAATATTATCAATATTTTCATAAAATTAAGTCTCATATGTCGATAACAGTAATATTTTAATCATTAGTTTTTACTTAGGAAAGACTTTTTTTTCAATAAAAACTTAATATCACCTTGAGGGGTGACTTAATATATATATTTCATTAATAGCTTAGTAAGTTAGTAGCCTGTACTAACATATGATAGAATATTTTTAAAATTATTATATACCTATATAGTAATATTATATATGTATATAGTAAAATAAATTGTGCAAAAATAAATAAGTAATAAAACCTAGGTTATTAATTGAGAAAAAACATTTTTGAGATCTTAAAACAAAAGCTTTTGTTTTGTTTTGTTTTTTAAACAGGACTTTTATTTGAAAATGTCTTCATTAGACAAATTTAGTGATATAATAATGAAAAAAATACCAAAATACCACAAAAAATATAAACAATATATTTCCCCTTAAAAATAACAATAATTCAAAAGAACCATAAGATGGTAGATGAACTTCATTTTCTCCCTTCCAACCTAAACATGTTGTGAGTCATTAACTAGTTATGATAGGAGTTGACCGACTATTGAAGAAATTTGATTGATCGTTAATCAACATTGATCAAAATTGATCAATAGCTGGCCACTAGATGATTGGTATATGAAGTGGACTTCATCAAGTTAAAACATATATGAAATTATCTTCATGTTTAGACCAGATGAATTCAACTTCAATTGTGTTGACTCTAGGTGAAGTCACTTTCATTATTTGAAGTCAACTCATCTATGTTGAGTTCAAATAAAATTGACTTCTTCTAGTTGAGTCAAATTGTAGTTGTTTTCATCTCAGTGAAGTGAAGATGAAGATTATGAAAAATGATAATTTTATTAATTTGTGCTATTTTGACAAGAAGAACCCTCTAATAAAGTGCCCAAATGTGATTGAAATTTTAATTCGACTAATAGAATTGTATTCAATGATATTATGTTTTATTTATTGTATTTATAAAAGATTTATTATGTATAGTGTTACTCTTTTATTTAACAAACTGTGATGTCTCATATGTTTTTATGAATGACTATCATTTTGGGTGGGGATAGAACTACTATTTTTTTCCACTAGGTGCTTTGACCTTTAAAGGCCTAAAAAACTATAACTCATTTGGATATAAATGTTGAAGTTAGATAAGCCCCAAAGGTTATAGCTACACATATTTTAGGCTACTATGACAAACTTTTCTCTAATCAAAGAAGATTTATGCTAGAATATTTGACATGAACCCCTAAAGTACTCCAGGTTCGGATGGTTTTACGAGGAAATTCTTCCAATAGTGTTGGGAAATCATTAGTATGGATGTAAAATGAGCAATTCAAATTTAATTTAGGATAGGTTTGATGCATTTCGGTTTAAATTCAAGTTTCCTAATCCTTATCTCTAAAATCCCTCATCTAACCACTATTGATTAGTATAAGCCAATTACCCTAGGGAACTTTATGTTCAAATTAATTATAAAGATCATTACAGGATGATTGGGAGGCATTCGCTCTCGTATTCTATTACAAAACCAGTTTGGGTTCATCTCTGGTTACAACATTAGGGATATATGGATAATGCTTTTGAGTGTTGCAATGCAACGTAGCATCCAAGTCAATGGGGTAATGTAGCCCTCAAAATTGATATTCATAAAGAATTTGACACCATACATTGGGACTTTATCCTAAGAGTGATGCAGTTCTTTGGTTTTGATGACATTTTTCTAGGTTGGATTGGAGGTGTTTTTTCCATTACAAGAATCTCGATCCTAGTTCATGGTTCACCAAAGGATATTTTTCATGCACAAGAGGGGTTTATTAAAGGGATCCTATATCTTTTCTCTTATTTTGTATTGTAGAAGATGTTTTGAGTAGGTGCCTTGGGTCATTGGTGGACAATAATCACTTTTGGTCGATTTCCTCTCCAAAAGTCATTATGACACTAACCCATTTTTACGTGTTGATGACTTCCTTATCTTCTGTCATGCCTACTCATCAAACATTTAGGTTTTATCTAAGACTTTTCATTTATATGATTTTCTACCTAGACAGGTAGTAAACTTGGAAAAATCCTTCATTTACTTTGGTAAGAGTGTCCCTCGAAGTAATATTTTATCTCTCCAAGCTGTTGTTAGGATGTGTTTTGGGGGTGCCTCCTTATCCTATTTGGTTGTCACCTTATGTCAAGGGGATCTATAAAAGCATTAGTTTCAAGGCTCGGAAGATAAAATTAGTGCAAACATAAATGCGTGGAAAGCTTATACCCTCTCTTTGGGTGGGCGTAAATGTTTGATCACTTTAGTAATTCATTGCATGTTTCTACGTTCTTTCCAAATATATAAATGGCCAAAACTATTGTAAATGACCTCATAAAAACCATCCATAATTTATTTTGGTCAAGGAAAGCGGATAGGCTTAAGTTGGTTCAAGTTTCTTGTAGGGATTATCGTTGCCTCCTTGAAGAAGGGGTTTTTAGTTTGTGGGATCTTGGTCTTTTAAATAAGGCCTTGTTAAGAAATTTATCTTGGAAGATTGATTATCATAGGGAACTCTAACACTATGCTTACATAGTCAATATTTGGATAGAGGAAAAGCTCCATGTATTTATTATATTTTCTTTTCAATTTAGCCTGGCCTGTGTCATCATTACTCGACTATTTTGGAGGAGTCTAAATGGTTAATTGGTAGGAATGTTTTAGTATGATTTTGAAGACATACTTGACTAGGTACTCCTTTATTTGAGAGGTTGACCATCCCCTTATGGACCCACCGTTACACTAGTTAGTAGGTGATTATTTGTAGGATGATGGATGGCACCTATTGTAGTCTTTTAAGAGTTGTTGCCCAGAAATTTTTTAGAGGTACACTCCATCATATTCAGTAATGATATGGATACCAGAATTTGGTTGCATTAGATTAAAGAAGGGGTCATAATTAGCAATGCCTATAACTCCCTACACATAGTTGGGGAACATAAGTGTTGGGAAAGGAAATGTAGGACCTTTTAATACCACATTCTTAGTCCATTCTATTTTGGCCATCTATTCAAATCAAGATTCCCATTGATTGTCAGCCAAGAAAAGAGGCTACTCCTTCCTTTCGCTATGCTCATTATGTGGGTTAATTAAGGAGACTATTTGTTGCCTTTTTTTAAGTTGTCATTTTTCAGGTGAACTATGGGATCTATTACATTCCTTCTTTGGTAGACGTCCTCATACAGATTCTTCCACTCTAGATTTATGGAGATGTGCAATTTTGCTTAACCTTGGGTCACAACTCACTAATTTATGGAAAACAACTAATTTTAGTCGTTTGGGTCATATGAAAAACTTTAAATGATGTCCATTTTGAGGATTAATGCACTTCTATGAACTCCACATTTTCCATAGTTTGGCCTTTTATGCACAAAAAAGGCGTATGATAGCTTAGCTCTGATGTTGTGGAGATGGTACTCTACTTGGGTTGACTATTTAGAACAGATTATTCACATGGATTTGCACTGTTCCCATATTTTTAGGGAGGACAACACTATAGTGGATTGTATAACCTCTAAGGCACCTAGTATCTATACTGTGACATGGTGGTGGGATGCCCCATCATTCGCTAATGCCTTTGTTATTTTAGATATTTGCAATAGGCCTAATTATAAGTTTCACTAAGGAATGATTTGTATTACCCTTTTCATTATTTTAATAATACTCATAGTTGATAGGTTAAATGAGTAAGGCTGCTTCAGAGGTGCCAATCTTGTTGGGATGTCCTAGTACATCTATGAGGTTTATGAGCTGCAATCATTCATTAAAAATGAGCGATTAACATTTTTATGTTTAATAATCTTAATTCTTATTTTATTAATTAATTCATATAAATATAGTTATAAATTATTGGTAACTAAAATATTCAACATTTTCTAAATAATAATTAATTATCCTTTTTATAAAAGATTTTTTTTATCTTAACTAACATAAATTTACTTTTATCTAGATTCGAAATAATTTTTTATACAAGATAATTTATCTTAAATAACATAAATAATTATCATTTTTATGTTAATTATTTGAAGTCATATTTTTATCAATTAAGTAATATAATTTAGGTAATAAGTATTAATAATTAAAATATTGATAATTTTCTAGATTAAAGTTCTTTATTTTTTTTATACAATGTTATTTACCTTAAGTAGCATAAATAATTTTTTTTACATGTTTATTTTCTATAAATTCCAACTTTTTGTATCAATTAGTAATAAATTAACTCCTACAAAGCACGTCAGCTTGACTAGTGTACAATGTGCATAAATAATTATATATGAAAAATGATTTGTTGATGCATAAATTTTTAAATATAGAATATGAATATGTTTCATTTATCTTGCGACTTAATTACATATATTGTTAATGGATCATAACATTGTACGAAAAATATGTAAAAATATTACAAAAATAAAGGTAAAAGAAGAAAAGAAAGAAAAATCACAAATCAAAAAAGGCAAAAATAAATGAAAAACAAAGAAAAACAAAAATGTATTTAGAATTAAGCCATTCATATACTACTACAAAAAAAGGTATTTAAGTCGCTGTGTAAAGTCGATTTTTGGAAAAACTCGAATTATAATGAATTTAAAGTTAGTTTGGGGTAGAACCGACGCTATGTCCTACGTGGATAGCGTCAGTTGACGAGGAGAACCGACACTACACCCATGGATAGCATTGGTTCACCACGTCAACCGATGCTACCTCATACGTGTATTTTTTAAATTAAAAAATGCATGCATTTTTCAATTGAAATTTTTTTAGGTCAATTATTATTTTATTTGACTCTTTAAAATTTAAGTTTGATATATATATATATATATATATAGTATAATTTTTTCTTTTTTCTAGACAATTAATTTTTAAAATTATATAATTTTTTTTATTTGTTTGGTTATTTAAATTCGTATACGTAAGTACAATTTATCTTTATTTAATTTTGTGTATTTGTTTTAAATATTATTGTAAAATTATTATTTTTTCTTTTTCTATAGTACGTATATATATATATATATATAGGAGTTTAAATAAAATAATAATTGACAAAAAAAATCAATTTTAAATTGTGTGGATAGCGTCGGTTGACGCGGCAAACCGACGCTAGCCATGTGGGTAGCGTCGGTTTGTCGCGTCAACCGATGTTATCCACATAATATTACCATTCGGCTCTCTTCTTCACTACAAAAACCCAAAACATTTTCATTTATCTTCTCCATTTCTCCCAAAACCGAGCTCACCCACCCTCTTTCTCAATTTCTGGCCACCTCCGACCACCATTTCCAATGTCGTTTTGTGTGTTATATTCCTCTTCTCATTATCTTTCAGATCTACTAATTTTTTTAGCGAAATACTCAAAAAAATTATACCCATTTTTTCACTTATTCTCACTTACAAAACACCTTTTTCTTCTTCATTTCCTTCATTTAGTCACTTCATAACATTCTTGTAAGTATTTCTATTAATTTTGCAACTTATTATTCAGTTTTTTTTATTTTTTGTATAAATATTTTATTTATGTATGTTTTTAATATGCTTGCTATTATATGTTTGGCTTATTTTCTATGGAAATAATATCTTAATGTTATGGGTTTGAGGGATTATAATATTTACCGTACGTGGATAAATTTATTTATATATAAATAATTATATTTTATTAAGTAAAAGTAATAAATTTGTAAAATGATTAAAATGATAATTGTTTTGTATTATGTATGTTTTGATATATATTCTAATAATTAGGGAATTTAAATATAATAATACTTGAAATATATTCATTGGATACATAATTCATTAATATGCTTAATTAATGTCATTAATAGAAAATGGACAAATCTTGGATGTCAAAGTGTAAAATTGAAGAGGACTATATTTCTGGAGTTGAACGTTTCATGAAATTTGCTTGTAGAAATAGTAATACTGGAACTAGTATGATTGGATGCCCATGTGTTAAATGTAAAAATGAGTGATTTCATGAATTTGAAGATGTTAAGTATCACCTTATCCATAATGGTATTCTTTTGAGTTATAAATGTTGATATTATTATGGAGAAAATATTGATAATACTCATGAGGAAGAGATAAATAAGAATGTGAGTGGATTACATACATCATATCATAATGTATAGATAGAAAATATGTTTCATGGTGTTAAAGATGAATTACGCGAGGATGATCCTGAAACCTTTAAAAAACTTATAGAAGATGTCGAAAAACCGTTGTATCCAAAATGCAATAAATACACTAAAATGTAGGGATTGGTTCATTTGTACAATGTGAAGCCATACATGGATTTTCTGACAAGGGATTCATAGAATTACTAAATCTACTAGTCGATATATTTCCTGAGGGTATTGAATTGTCATCTTCAATGTATGAAGTGAAGAAATCTCTTTGTCAATTTGTCATGGAATATCATAAGATTTACGTTTGTCCAAATGATTTCATTCTTTATAGAAAGGATATGATACATTAGATGATTGTCCGATGTGTAAAGAATCGAGATGTAAGCATGGCACAAATGAGACAACACATAAGAAAGGCGTGCCTACAAATATTCTTTGGTACTTTCCTCCGATTCCTCGCTTTCAAAGGTTGTTCAATAGTAAAGATACATCAAAGATGTTGACTTGGCAATCAGATTATCAATATGATGATGGGGTGCTACGTCATCCTTGTGATTCTTCAAATTGAAAAGTAGTAGATAATTTATCTCCTCAATTTTCATCCGATCCGCGCAATCTTCATCTTGCCATTGCTGTTGATGGAATTAATCCACATAGTTCCCTTAGTAGTAGATATAGCTATTGCCTAGTAATTATGGTAACATATAGAAAGATGTTGTAAAGACTTTGTGTCTAATTAAAAAATATTTTCTTCCTTCTTTCTTCGATATAATGATTCACTTGTGTGTTCATTTAGTTCGAGAGCTTCAATTGTGTGGTTCTAATTACTTAAGGTGGATGTATCCTATTGAGAGATATATGCAAGTCCTTAAAGGATATGTAAATAATAGAAATCGACATGAAAGATGCATGGTGGAACGCTACATTGCTGAAGAGGCCATTGAGTTTTAATCTGAATACTTTAGTGGTTGCACTGAAATTGGGAAACCTACACACAAGTTATTCTTAGAACGTCACTTGATCCAAGTAGGTAACCCTATGCTTGGTGGAAGTAAGAAATTTTTTATTGATCGCACTTGATGGGAAAAAGCACACCGAATCATTTTGGTAAATAATAATGAGACACAACCATATATAGAGTAAGTGATGTTCAACCTTTCCATTTATGCAAAAATTATTTTTTATTTAACTATTAATGATGATATATACTTCATATATATTTAATAACATTGCAGGATGCATTTAAACTTATTGAAGATCGATCCTCGTTATAAAAAAGGAGGAAAATGGTTGAATGATGAACATAAGCGAGAGCTTATTAATTGTTTTCACAACCATGTAAGTGTCACAAACAAAACTTCATGCATGTATGTTCCTAGATCTATTCAATGTTTTAAAACTTTTCTCTAAACACATTTCATGTTTTTGTATACATAAATTCAAGATGAACTCAAGAAACCCAATCATAAAATATCATAAAGTTTACAATGGCTTGCACATGGGCCAAAATTCGATGTCAAATCATTTATAGTTTCACAATAAATGGATCGAGTTTTACGACTCAATCTAGGGACAAAGTCTGAGTAAATCAAAATAGTGGTGTGAATATTGTTGCACAAACTATGCAATTTTCCAGTTCTATGTCTAGTGGCCAATCATCGCGCATGAAGTCATTCAAGAAGAAACGTTGGAAAAAGTATAGTTATGATTATGCTTTAAACTTCAGCAAAAATCTTGGCACTTTGATGACTATTGTTGGGAGGGCATGTATCATAAATGATGGATGGATTGTGCCATTTGCTATAAATATTTCTGGTATAGACCTCGGCCAAACTTATATATCAATCGAGTGCATATTGCAACTATTTGAATATCAAATGATCGATTTAAGTATAATTCAAGTGTGGAAAAGGTGAGTACTCAATCTATTTATTTTTCTTTCATTTAAGTAGAACATATATAATTATATTTATATTATCTAATTATTTATATATATATATATCTTTTATATAGGGCGTGCTATTATCGAATTCAACATAATCACTCATCACATTTAGCAATGTTCTATGAATCTTCATATGTCAATCAATATCAAGAGAAGGATGTTAACATCAGAGCTAAACAATTATGTGATAGGGCATTAATGCTTAACATATATCAAAAGTTGATAATCCCTTGGCCATTAAGGTTTGAACAAGGCCAAGATCATTGGATGTTGGTAATCATTGATATGTTCAATAATCATGCTTGGTACTGTGACTCAGCTTCCATAGAACTGAGTAAAGATACAAAAGCAGTTGTTGAAATGTAAGAATTATAGCTAGTTATTATTTTTTGTAATATTTAATAAAAACTATTATTTCTTGATAGGGCATGGAAGTTGTGGAACAAGTTTAGGGGCATTGCCCTTAAAAATTCTCATAAGCTTATATGTACAAAAGTTATGGTATGTACAAGCAAATATTAATAATTTTATTAATTTTACAATTGAATAATAAATATGTTCAAATATGGAAAATCGTGTACACTTGTTTTTTGTAGGTTCCATAACAAAATAATAGAGTCATGTGTGGTTATTATGTCATGAAGTTTATGAGCGAAATCATCACAAATATTAAAATTCCAATTGATGATGTGGTAATATCTTTTACCCATATACAGAAAAGGTATTTTAGTTATTTTTGTAAATACATGAAATTACATTCTTATTTTGATTTTAAATATATGTAGTTATTTGGTTGGAACAAGACGGGCAAAGACCAGCAAATTTTTGATGATTTACGAGAGGAATGGACAGAACACGTGGTTCAAATTATATTATCACAAGAAGAATCAGGAGAAGATTCTGGTGATCTTGAAAAGCATATGAAAACATAAAGGTAATTTTTTTAATGATTTAATTTCTCTATTCATGTGTCTGAAGTCCCTTATTTGATGGATTTTTTGTTCGATGGATGGTTATGTGCTCATGTATTTAGAGGAATGCATTGTTTTATGGACCTATTTTGGCCCAAACTTCATCTCATCTCTCTTGCCTACTTTCCTTATGATAACATCATGGTAGCACTTTATTAATCAATTGTCTCTAAATATGAAGTTATCTGGAATCTCTGCTGGTATTTTTAATGCTATAATGAGTTCTAAATATGAAATCAAGTGTAACTTCGATTTATTACTTGGCTTGTATGAGTTTTGGTGCCCTTAAACATATGGAAATTTTTTGTAATACGTTCATGGGCACCAAAACTCATACAAGCCAAGTAACAAATCAAAATTACACTTGATTTCATATTTAGAGCTCATTATAGCATAAAAAATACTAGCAAAGATTCTAGATAACTTCATATTTATAGACAATTGATTAATAAAGTGCTAATATGAGTTCAAAGGGTTATATCACTCGGATGTCGCTGTGGTAATCTCTTTTTTATGGTAATATTTATAATGATTTAATTTCTCCATTTGTATGTCTCTAAAGTTTAGACTGCTTGTTTGATGGATGTTTACGTACTCATGTATGTAGGGGAATGAATTGTTATATGAATCAACTGTTTTTGTCACAATGCTAGTGATTCTAAGCCAACCAAGTTTGCTCGCACAATCCAATTACACTTTGATGACATTATTTTATTTGTAATTTAAGTTAACTATATGTATTGTATATACATTATTTGTTTTTGTAATAAATTTAATTATCAAGTAATTAATTATATTTAAATTTTTAATTATTTGTATTATTATTTATATTTTGGTTTTTTTATGCTATATATATTGAATACAGGGTGGAGTGAAAAATGAGAATAAAAATAAAAATAATCATAAAATGTAAAGTTGGTTGATAAAGTCGGTTTTTATCGACTTTAAAGCCCATTTTTGTAGTAGTGTAATAGAAACATCAACTCATTAAGTTTGTGACTTGTGTCCTATAATGTATAATGTTTATGTTGGGTTCACTAAGTAAAATAAAATAAATTACAGTGTATTGGTTTATATGCATTGATATATTGTATCATGCTTGATAATAACAATTATGTAATCTTTCATATCATGTTAAAAAATATATCATATCATATTTTATTTTCATTATGTTATAATGTCTTGTCATAAATTACTACATTTACTTGTATCATCTATTAGAGAAAAATGTTATCGATAAATATGAAAAAATGTATGTTTGCACACATGGATCAACCTAGAATTCGACCCATCTAATAGCCTAAGTCTAGTAGATAGCCCAAGCCATAAGACAAGTCATCCTCAAAGGACATGCCTATGCCCATACCCACAAATGCACTAGTTGGAGAGACTTGTCATGAGGAGCTTTGGTATCCGGAGGGTTGACCACTAGCCTAAGCTATGGGGTGGTTGACCTCAGACTATAGATATGCTTGCTTTTACTTTTATGCCCCGGATAGACTTATATATGTATATCCTATATAATTGATACATGTATATGTAACACCCTATCTTTAAATGGACTCCTTAAGAGATCAACACATTCCATAATTTTCTCTAACTTCTCTCTAGTTTTTGTCTCTATAAATTGTACCAATCCAAACATTTTTACACCCCTACCATGGGGCTCAAATTCTGAGGTCAAGCTTTGGCTTCTAATTGCATATTTTCAAGCATTCACCCCAAATTATAAGAGAGGATTAAGATACTAAAAAACTTTTCCACATACCCCTAGAATCACGATCACTATGGTAGTGATGCATGCTAAAGGTTAAATAGGCTAGAAAATGAGGAAGTTGTGGGAGCATAGGACAACACCTTCCTAGCCTGTGGTGAGGTCAAAATAGAGTCTGACACCTATGAAGAGATGGATCATCAACTTCTTGAGTTAAAAATAGAATTCTAGGGGACCAGAAGAGAAAGTAGGATACTATAATAACAATTAAGTTTGAGAGCTTTTGATGGACGAACTACTAACCTATTCATTGGAAACAGACCGGATTACGTTGTGTCTGAGCCTAAATAGGAAAAATACAAAGTTGAGGGTGACCCACCTTCTAGTTCGGTGGGAGCTAGTAAAGAGTATGGTTGCAGCAAAGAAAATCTAGGTGGTACGGTTTTAGGCGTTGGAAGAAGCCAATAGAAAGGAAAAATAGGCCTTGAGAATGGCTAATGAAAGATAAGAAAAAGGAAAGACCTCCTATGATATGGATAGGGATTGTGAGAAATTATGTGTCTCTCACTTGCAATATTTCAAGACGACTATGGACCCGGTAACTCACTTGCAATATATCAAGACGACTATGGCATCTATAAGCCTTACATAGGGAAAAAGAGATGCCATGATGTGCAAGCTATTCACTACCACCATCTATGATGGCGGCCCATACCATAACCTCTCATAATTTTCCAAGTTATTTATCACCAATTATGCCTACAACAAGCCATTAAGGAAGGAGTCACACCACCTATTCTCAATCATTTAGGAAAAGGATGAGTCTACTGAAGAATATATGAAAATTTTTAAGGAAGAAAAGTTAGAGATCTCTAATTTCCCGGGCTCTACAACTATAGAAGCCTTTTGGTGAGATCTCTTAAAGAACTCTAATTTATTTGTAAAGCTAACCAAAATAGTCTCTTAAAATTTAAAGGAGATACATAGACAGGCAAGGAAAATTTGCAATCAGGAAAGAGAGTTGGGTATGGTTTAGGGTAGCCAAGCTAATATAGAAGTTGGTTCAAGAAATGAAAAGAGAAGGATAAGTACTGACAAGGAAAATCAGAGCAGTAGGATCTACAAAAACAAGCACTTCATGCCAAACAACAGGTCGAGCAACCAATGGTCAATAAATAGGGGACTCTAGAAGAGGTAACTTTCTCCCTTTAGAGGCCCACCTTTGAGAGTGAATCTGGCTCAGGGCATGCTCAGAATGGAAGAGGAGCTGAATGTTAGATTGCCCTAAAAATGAAGTCTCCTTTTAGAGGCTCATTTAAAAGGTGTGCCTTTTACAAGGATGTGGGCCATAAGATGAAAGATTGTAAGCACCTTAAAAAGAAAATGGAAGAGCTATTTTCTAGAGGATATTTTAAAGACCTTATAGGAAGCACCAGTAGAGGAAGAAGGCATCAAATTGGATGTGAAGAACCGAAGCCACCCACTCCATCAAGTAGCAGGAGAGACTTCCATAATGAGCCTAATATTAGGACTATCCCTACCATACATGGATGGCTCGGGACCAATGAGGCCTTTAGTAATTGGTGTAAGAGGCACACCATAGACTTTCGTAATTCCTCACATGTATACACCCTATAAAGGCGAGGCTCCATATGGAGATCATCTTCAATGAGAAAGATGATACCCCATCCCAACACGAAGAACCCTTAATGATCACTCTAAGAATTGGATCCTATGATGTGTGCCAGATCATGGTTGAAAAGAGTAGCTTAGTGGATCTTCTTTTTCTATCTATAGCAAGAGCCCTGAGCATAAAATAGATTGACATTATAAGAAGAGAGCTACCCCTTATAAGATTCAACAATAGCACCACTTATGAAGTTGCAACCGTGGTGCTACCTGTCATAGCCAAAGGGTCAATAGTAATGACCAATTTTGTGGAAATTGATATCCCAACTCATTACAATGCCATTTTTGAGTAGACCATGGATACACAAGATGAAGGTGATCAAATTCTGAACTCAGGATGGTATGGAAGAGATAGGAAAGGACCATGAAAAGGCAAGAGCTATTACATTTCCACCATTAAAGAGAACATTGAAGTCTTCACAAGGACTCCTGTAGACATGCCTGAGATTGACCTAAAAGTCAAAACCCACAGATTAAACCATTAAAGAAATTGAAAGTTCCCTAAAGATAAAAATGAGGTGATTAAAAGTCAAACATCACGCTCAGGCAGATAGATGGTGCTGGTGAAAAAGGCATGTGCATCACCCCTTATATGTGTGTCCTTTACAGACTTAAATGATGTAGGCCCCAAAGATGATTTCTCACTCCCCAATATTGATCAAATAGTCTATGTTTTCCGTGATTTTGGATTGATGAGTTTCTTGGAGGCATATTTTTGTAACCATTAGATCAAAATACACCCGGAGGACGAGGAGAAAACATCTTTCATCACCGAGGAAGGGACCTTCTATTATACCACAATTCCATTTGGATTGAAAATGCAAGATCCATATATCAATGCCTTGTCAACAAAATGTTTGTAGATTAGTTGGGAAGAAACTTGGAGGCACATGTGGACGATATGGTAGTAAAGTCAATGTAGCCTCTAAACCATGTCAAAGACTTGGAAGAGATATTTTTCGTAATCCAATGGTATGCTATGAGACTTAACCCCAAGAAATGTGTCTTTGGTATTGTTTCAGAAAAATTGTTAGGATACCTCGTATCTACTCTAGGGATTAAGGCCAATCTAGACAAGTTACAAACCTTGGTGAGCATGAATCTGCCTACCAATCCGAAGGGGGTTCAACAGTTGAATTAAAGAATAGTGACATTGAAAAAAAATTATCACCAAATGTAAGGAAAAGTTCTTACTATTCTTCAAAATGCTAAGAATAAACACATCAGTTTTCTAGTACAAGGATTGTAAGAACGCTTTTGAAGAAATCAAACAATACCTAAGTAACCCTCTTATGTTGGTTAGCCATCTCCTAGGAGATACATTTTATTTATATTTGGCCATGACATAGCAAACTTGTGGTATCGTACTCTTAGTCAAAAGAAACAGGGTTCAGCACCCCACCTACTACATCAGTCAAATCTTCATAGACGCTCAAAGTAGGTACCCTTTGACAAGTTGGCATTTGCCCTCAAAGTCAATGCACGAAAGCTCAAGCATTACATTGGCTCACATATAGTAGTAGTATGATGTAAAGTACATGGCTACTATAACCATTAAAGAGCAATGGTGGCTAATTTTAAGGTTGAATTCACTAAGATATTAGCAGTTGTCTGTCATAAAGCACAAGAGGAAGTATGTGGGATGGATCAAAAAGAGAGACATACCTGGAAATTATTTGTTGATGGCATGTACAAATTCAATGGCATTGGCCTAGGGGTGGTCATAGTTGATCATGATCAAATTGGTTTCAAGCATACTGTCAGGTTGGATTTTTAGGCAACTATAAGGTTGCTAAATATGTTGTGGGTATATTTGGGGCTATGATGTCAAAAACACTTAGGGTAGATAAAATCACCTTGTGATCGTTACACAGGAAGTGTGTGCAATGAATACGCAAGTATACGTATCGCAACAAGTAATATTATGATAAGAAAAGATCATTCCCATGAAGATTATTTTATTAGAAACTATTTTTAAAACTAAAAATAATAAAAATCAATTTTTTTTGGTGTTTTTATATTTTAAGGAAGCAAAATTAAAATAACTAAAAGTAAATAGAAATAATTAATTAAATCAGATTTTGTGACTAAAAATATATATGAGAAAATATCTAAAAATACGTAATCCCTCAATTTTCTAAACATGTGAATCGCTAAAATCCCCCAATATAATAGCAATTAATTAAATGATCAATTGAGTCTAACCTAGCATGTATTCCTCTCTCAAGTAAACTACACACTATATGGTAATTAATTTAATCACATTCTCATGCCAATTAAATTGCATACTACTCATTAAGTTCATCAATTATGGATCACATACATAAGAATCATACATCTCTACCTAAAAACTATGCATGTTATTTAATCAAGACAAACAATTAAATAATTCTCTCAAATCTATTTAATTGCCTCTATAGATAAATTTTTAGCCTAACAATTAATAGCATAAAAATCAAATTAAATAATATAATATAATTAAATTATAATTATAATTTGGGTAAAATTTTAGATCATCACATGATGAAAATTAGGTTCATAAGATCCCTAGATTAATAAATTAATTACACATAATTGTATTCATAAAGCACATAATTTTCATAAAGAAAGACATAAAATTGATAAAAAGAAGTAGAAAAAGAAATACAATCAATCTCTTAAATTATATTATTAATCTCTTCTTGAATCTCTCCCAAAATTGTGTCATCTCTTGAATTTTTCTATATTTTTCTCACTTTTTTGCTCCAAAAAATGACCAAAATTATGCTAATGGAGCCCAATTAGGGTTTATGGAATGATTAGAGGCTTAAATAATGCTCAGGTACGATTTGGACCATCAGATCAGCTTCAAGTCAAGGGCAATGATTAAAACAAGAACAACTAAAAGTTACAATCAATCACAACGCGACACGTGGCATCAGAAATTCATTGGGCGAATCAGGGAGCGACACGTGGTAGGTGAGATTGGTCATAGTCAATGCTCGTTGAGTCAGTGACATGTGTCGCAATGTGATTCACAAAAATGGATGGCGTGGTGTACAGGGGGAACTCTAAGCGATGGTGTAGCAACACATGGCATGGGGTGTTAACCAATTTCCTAACTCGGATTGAACATCGTATTGACACATAGCATTCATTTCGTCCCCTCACATATGGTTTGAAGTCATTCTCTCTCCATACTTACATGGCATCTACTTGGCTTGCCCAGTCATCTCCTCTACTTACGTGGCATGCCATGTGGCAACTCCTGATTGGATATGGGTTAAAAATTCATAAAAAATCCAGAAAAATCCCAAAAATTATATTTTCACCCCTTTTCATTAAAAAGTTTATATTTTAATATTTTTAACCCTAAAAATACTATTTATTGAATAAAAAAATTAAATTTTATGGAAAAAAAAGTGCGCTAATGACTCTACTTTCATAGAGTCATCACCTTGCATAGATATTTTTGACTTGTGGTTAACCAGTACTTGGAGACGTTAGAAGCTAATGATGGAAAGATGAGGAAATACCTGGAGAGATTAAAACAAGAGTGCTCAAAATTTTCTAACTTTGAGATCAACCAAGTATCTAGAAATGAGAATGGTCACCCCTATGCTTTAGCCACACTAGCATCTGTGCGAGAGGCCAACCACACTTGAGTGGTGTGGGTAATAATCATGGTAGAAGAAATTTTGGAAGAATAATTGGGTGTGTGGATTCTCCTACCAACCCTTGGTTCACTCCTATCTTTAAAATCTTGGAAAGGGGAGACCTACTTGAGGATTACAAACTTGTAAAAATAGAAAAGTAATCCATTTGTTGAACCCACTCAAATATTAGTATGGAATTGCATGTGCATCCATCAATCCAAATATTTAAATTTGTACAAATAAACTATGTACTACTTAGAAATTTCAACAAACGGTTATAAAGTTAATAGTTCTAAACAATGTTTATATAACAAGCAAATAAAATAAAGAAAAATAATTAACATAAAATAAAAATAAATATAATATCCAAAAACAATATTACTTAAAATGATGGGTTACCTCCCATTCAATGCCAATTTAACATCTTAGCAAGACATATTTTCCATAAGGTTACTAGGCTCCCATTCAAATGATTGTTAAAAAAGAACTTTCATTCTAGGAACAAAAGACTTATGAACTAGCCTCTTATCATGATAGCGCTTAGTACACTCTTTGTACAACTTTACATTTTCAAATTTTTTGTCCCTAATCTCTTCAGGTTCACTGAGTTGGAGCAATCATTTTTCTCCTACTTTCCCTAAATGGATGTTTGGCTCTTTAATTACCTAATAAGCCTTGTATAGTACAATAGGTAAGGGAAACATTTTTCTAAAGATTAATCATTAAGGCTTCATTCCAATAGATGTTTTGTATGTTTTACGGTAAGCCCATAAGGCATCATTCAACTTGATTGCCCAGTCTTTCCTTGAAAGGCATATAGTACATTCTAGAACCTCTTTGTTTGCCTATTACTTACTTCCACTTGATTGAAAGTTCATGGATGATATATAGTAGCCATTTTGTGTGTGATATTATACTTCTTCAGTACCCCATCAAAAATTTTGTTGTAAAAATTTCTCCCTACATCACTTATTATTACTCTAGGCATCCCAAACCTACTAAAATTTCAATCCGTTAAGAATTTGACAACAATGTTAGCATCATTAGTTTTAGTGGGTATAGCTTCTACCCACTTGGACACATAATCTATAGCAACCAAGATATATTTATATTCAGAAAATGGGGAAAAGGGACCCATAAAATCAATTCACCATACATCAAATAGTTACACAATTAAATTAAATGTCAAAGGAATTTCATCCCATTTGTCAATATTACATGTCCTCTAACATCTATCACATTGTGTATAAAACATACTAGCATCTTTAAAAGGAAAAATTATGATAACACACACTTCTAGGTGATTTTAATTTAACCAATCTTGAATAGATAAGGGTCATCCCAGAAGTATTGCCTGTAAGAGTTTAACTTTTTCTTTTCTTAGAGGAAATGTTGGATCTCAAAGTACAAATAGTAAGATAGTCAATTATATCAGCATACCATAGATTTGGACCTATCAAACATAATTGTTTACTAGGAAAAGTTTAATTTTTTTTTTTGTTTACTCTTATTTTTTAGAGAATTGAAATAAGAAATTAACCTAAATAGATGATGAACTATACTAAGTTTTCACTACCTTTCTTATCTTTGATTTCTAGTTCGATCAAAAACTTTTATGAGTACAACCCACATGATTAATCTATGATTAGCATTAGGTTTACTTAATAGATATCTTAAATTTGCATGATTAGAAAACACAATTATTTTAGATCCTACTAAGATCAACCGAAATTTATCAAAAGAAAACACAATAGCTAAGAATATTTTCTCAGTGGTGGAATAATTTATTTGGGCATCATTGAGTGTTTTGCTAGCATAATATATAACATGTAAATACTTACCCACTACCTTCCCTAATATTGCTATGATTGCCTAATTAGAAACATCACACATAATTTTAAAAGGAATAGACCAATTTGGTGGCAAAAATATAAGGGGTAGATGTTAATTCATCTTGCGAAGTATTAAAGGAGACAAGGTAGTCATCATAAAAATCAAAATTGAAGTTTCTCATACATAGGAATAATTACACTAATTCCAAAATGTTCTTTTGACTCAAAAGGTAATCATAACCATGATTAGGTGTGGAGACACAAACTCATGGAATCTTTCTCCAAGCTCTATATCAATTCGACCAGCCTACCTCACAAACATTAATTAAGCAACTTACATAGCTGGAGTATAAAATAAATGCTTAAATCAACACATAACCAAAACACTCAGTAGATACAAAAACAACAATCTATAGTAAACCCACTTGTGATAGTGTGCCTCACTAGCTCCTGTCTAGACCAACAACAAACATATACATGGGAAGCAATTCATAGTATGTGAGGCAATGATGCATACTAAACAATAAAGGATTTCCAATGACTTCAAAACTTCATATTTAGGAACATATTGAGTAAATGATAATTGTACTCTCACAGCATGTAATCAATCTAAACATAGCAAACCAAATAAAGAGTTCAACACCTATGACACAACTAGGGTAAGGAGATATAGATTCCGTAGAATCTCGTATAAAACTCACATGCTTATAATAGACATAAGTAAGATAAATTAACCAAGGAGTAGGAAAATTAATTTACTAGAGCATAAGCAATGTTTAGAAAGCTACATAAAAAAGAAAGAAAGTGTGCAATAACATGACAAATAAGCTTTCTAATCAAAGAATACTTTTGGGAAGTTAGAAAATATATGGTTAAAAACATAGATTATACTAACATACATATTGATTATGCATAACAACATGATAGATAAACACTGTTACAACACATATAATCAAAGATAAGCGGTATAATAAGGTAGTAGATGTACATTTTACTAAATGAAAAGCAAGTGATAAATATGAAAATCTTTCTAATAAGAGTCTCAACTCTAGTATGTAGGCATATACAACATTTAAAAACTAATTGTACTAGCCACACATTTAGAAATATATAATATAAGATATAATGAGGTAAATGCACATAAAACTCTATCTATGTGGTAACATCCTTTGGTTTCTTAAGCAAACCACTCAACATCAAACAAATCCACTATGCAAAAAAAAAAAAACATTGTTTCAACCTTCATATAAATAAAACCCACATTACTTCTTTCAGTCAGGACCACTATCCAAACTACCTTTTGTTGCCTTCATTTGCTACCTTCGCAAAAACATGGTTCGACACATGAACCCAACTCTTTCCAAAGCCAACACCATCCAGAGTGGTGTGATTAGTAACAGAAGACCAATAATATGTAAAGTAATAAGAAAACATTGTGCAAGGGCAGCTACCAACCAATCTACATATAAAAACCCATTTCCTAACATCGTCTTGAGTACTCAACACTTATAAGTACGGTTTAGCTCAGGTAGTCATAAATTACTAATACTGAATAACACTTATGGTATTAGTGATCCAAAAATAGAAAAAATGATGTCAATTTGATAGAGCTCGATTACATATTTTTTAATACAAAATAAGAAGAAATGTGGGTATTTATAGAACTCAGATATTTCACCTTGCCACCCAGCTCACTAGCCACCTTGCCACCCAGCTCACTAGCCACCTTGCCATGGGTGGTGGCAAGGGTTATGGTGAGCTTAGTGGGTAGCTTGGTGACGAGGTGATAAAAATTCGCATTTTTTTGTTCCAAAAATTGTCAAGTACTTTCTATAAATACTCGCACTAGAAACAAACCAAAAACATAAGTGACAACATTAACAAGCGGGCATGGAACACTATGAAAGGAAACCCTATGCTATGTGTAAACATGCTTGCATAGAAAGTGTTTCTAACAATATACGTGTGTGAATTACTGATCCATAGTAAACAACCATACATAAAGGAAGACAGCTACACTAAGTAAGAATAAATAGAGCAACACACATACACAAGTACAATGGAATTTAGATTCTTCATCTTTCGCTTTCCAAGTCAAAACACTACACAATTAAATACATATTCACATCTTTCATGAGATGATAATGAAGATGACAAAAATATGTTTGTTCCCATGAATAAGGCATTGATGCATATCCAAACTCAAAAAACACACCTAACCAAGTGCATCCAACTTGTGCACTCCATCCACCTTTATATACCAACTCATCCAATCTGGTATTCTAAAAAATAGGAGTCTTAGCACCACTACACATAACATATATAAGGTTCAAAGATTTAATCTACACTTGTAACCTACACACACAAAACAAGCACATACACTGTGAATGTATCATGTAGAAACAACTTGTAGTATATCAAAATACTACCATTTTACCCCAATATAGGTATACACCGATGGTCTAAGCATAATTAATATGAGGCATAAATAAACACTATCCATATGTAACATAAATACACAAACTACACAATCTACATGCAACACAAATATGCAAACTCCCTCTAAATGTGTGCATATCCGATAAACATTATGTAGTGTAGACTACTACATGCAACAATAAACACAATGCATAAAATATATATTTTTTGCATACTCCTCTCCCTTTTTTACATGAAAATTCAAAGCAAGCACACAGTAAGGCTTGTTGTACTTGTGTCTGTGTGTTGGCATCCTATGTAGAAAACATAATATCTATTAATTTACTTACTTTTTTATATTTCTTTGTAAGTGAGCATGTTTAAACATACCACCAGATTGGTTTTTATAGTATGCATACTAGGTTTTGAGTGTTGGATTTTGGAAAGCGAGCTAACCATTTTACCTATTTGTTTGGCATGTTTCAGGTATGGATATTTATGGATAGTACTCAACATTTTTGGAAATGAAAAAATGTAACTTTTTAGCACTTCACCACCACCCTTACCACCACCCTTGTCGAGGTGGTTGGCAAGTTGGCTAGGGAGGTAGTTATCGAGATGTGCATTTTGAGCCCTATAAATTCCCTATTCATTTCTCTTTACTTCACTCACATTTTTAGTCTAAAAACTCTACCAAAATTTATATTGAGATTTATATCTATTTTAAAAATAATTTTTGTGAGATCATATTTGAGTTTGGGTCATTTAGTGTGGTTTGTGATTAAATCATTTTTTGTGTAAGTATGTGGTTTGACTATGTGTCTCTCATACGTGAGTTGGCATAAGTAGTGGACCATGTGTCTCATGAGGTTATAAGTAGAAACATTTCTAGTTATCGATCTTTGGTTACCAATCACATCACTTTAGGTGGTGTTGATATAAGGGATAGATGGGTTCGAGTATTGAACCAAATTTTTTTTAGAAAAAGTAAGAGAATAGTAGTATTACGTAGTTAGGATGTCAATCCTGGCTGATAGATATAATAGTGGTTTTCTATCTATTTGCTTAGTGAATTATTTGTTGTTAAGTGATTGGCTTAAGCAACATGCATGTTTTACCATATAGATACAATCTCTATATGGTTTTACCTCGATATATTAAGTGCATTGCATGATTTGATATTGTGCCAATATAATCTAAGTTTAAGGTGTGTATATTTTGTGTTCATTTGGTATTAGATGCGATGCATCCTTTTGGGCTTAACTACTCCAATGGTGATTCTATTAATTTTCTTGTTCATGCACATACTTTATCTCTAATAGAGTTAAGAGAATATGGTAATGATGGTAAACCTACACATTTGAATGAGTTTAATTATTCGTATTGAAAATCATAAATGGGGGCCTTTTTGTTCCCAAGGAGATCATGTGCGGTTGCTTATTGAAAATAGTTGGACCTACACTACCAAAATCCTATCTAACAATACATTTATCCTAAAACCTATAATTGAATGGACAAAGGATGAATCCAAGGAATTTTAAGGGAAAAACAAGGGTTTATATACAATTATTAAGGCTATGATGCCTGATGAGTTTAGAAGAATTCAAAGTTGTACTTCTTCAAAACAAGCTTGGGATATTTTAATAACTACTCGTTTTCACCTCATAATTTTTCAAAAATCCACTATATGGTGGTAAAATCTCATCTTATGTGTTGGCTAAACTAACAATAGTCACATTGAACCCTCGAATATGTTTGAGTCAAAAGATCCAAAATTTTGAAGTTGAATAGAAATTTTGAACTTTGTATCATGCAAGAGGATGAAACCTTTGACAAATTCTATGCTCTCTTCTCAAGCATTATTAACTTCTCCTACAACTTGGGTAGGCCTATTAGTAAGGAAAAGTAGAATGTTAAAATCATAGCTTGCCTACCTTATCGTTTTCATGCCAAAGTAATCATTCTACTTCTATGTTTGGGATCTTCATTCCAAGGAGATCATGGCCCAAGGCCCTAGTCAGCATGGCTTGTACAAAATGCAGAGCAATTATTCCTCATCCTATTTTTGCTCTTAATTTTAGCTTCCAACCCATAGTTTTTCAGTTTTCTTTAATAAATTCATTAAAGTATTTTTCCAAAATATTTCTTCTTCTTCTCCTTATGATTAAAGAATCAAGAATTGTTGATTCTTTATACTTTAAGCTTATATGAACCTATTAGTTCATTTCTTTACATAAAATATATTTGCCTATACATTTAATTGGGTACTTGAAACCATAGGATCAGTGTATTATTCAGAGTATGACTTATGATGATAAGGGTCTAAACGAATTCGGATTTCAAACACTAAAACTCGGCAAATCAATATTGAAGCATTTTTTATGTGGACTATGGATTTATGATTTTTGACTAATTTTAAAATAAACTATGAATGTTTAGGATATTAATTTACTTATGCTTTGGATTTTAATTGTAAACTTAAAATAGATTAAAATCATGAGAAAACTTGCTATTTTATTTTTACTATGTTACTTTTTATTTTCATTTTTACTTGTTAAAATTTAGTTTTTATTATTTGTTTTTTTGGTTAGTTATTTTAAATTTTTTCATTTTATTTTTATGTTTGTGGGTATCATCTCTAAAAACATTCATAAGACTTAAACTTGCTATATATGTTAAATGCAACTATGTCAACCTACGTTAATGATTTAGGATAGTTTAATATATTTAGTTTTTGTTTTTTAATTTTTTTCCTTCCTTGCTAGAAACTAGCAAGGTACTGGTTGAGGGTTGTGATAGTACTTAAAAAGCACTAAATATTACATGATTTATGCACTTCAAATGAAAAAAATAGATTTGTGATAGCTTAATTTTATCATCATTTTAGCAAATCTGCTTTCTGAATCATGGGTATGTTTTGTTGTTTATCTAGTATTTTTGGCTTCAAAATGATTCAATTGATAAACATATTTAAAATCATACCTAAAATAATTCAATTGCAAACAAAAAGAACATAAAGCATAATATATATATAAAGCCTTACATATGAACCAACTAACCTTGTAACGGGGTGGAATAAAAACGAGTTCTAGAAGTGTAGTTTAATGAATACCATGGTAGAGTTCAATGTGTGTCGCATTGTGAGAGCTCTGGATCATGACTAAAACATGTTCCAAATCAACATATAAAGTGGTGGTAGAAATTGTGTGCCAAGATGCGCAACCATTTAGTCAATATTTATTTCCTTTTTAGAATATTTTCTAAACCTATATAAACCCCTTTCATGTCTCTTATTTTATATCCCTCTCAGTTGTTTCTTAGTTTTCTCTTAGATTTCTTAGTTTTTATAATTTTTCTTTAAATATTTTTCTCTCAATTTGAGTGTGGAACATGTTTAGTCTATGTAGTAGTTCTTTCAATTGAATAAATAATATTTATTCATCTGTTTGGAGGTTTTTCAAATAATATATTAGTATTGAAATACACTTGAGATATAAATTTTAAATATATTCTTCGATTTTCAAATTAATTTTATGTGCTATTCTAAATGTTTTTTTAATATTTTGATCATACATTAATTATAATAATATATGGGCAAAAGTTTGTTACTATAAATATAGAGTGACAACATAATTTTCATAGTAAACATAATATATGAAAGTTAGATTTAGGATTTGAATATTTGGATATGATGTAAAGTCAATGCTAAATTTTAGATTTGATTATTTGGATATGAGTTATACTCTATTTTTAAGATTTTTATAAGAATTAATATTTGAAAATTTATTGATCATATTTTTTATAGTAAATTTTAAAATCTAAAAACTAGTTCACTGATAAATAAATCTTAAATCGAACGTTTTGACACCTTGAATAAGAGTCCAAATTATGTGCTTCACCTTAAGTAGTAATTAGATGGTTTGTTATTTTCTTATAAATAAATCATAATTTATTTATTAATTGATTGATAGGCCCTACATAAGGATATTTTCACAAAACAAAATCAATAATATCAATTTATATCTTTAATAACCTAATTAATATTAATTAAGTGTTATTAACTAACGAATCTATCCCATAAATTCTTCAATGAGTGTTAAATGTTATTTGCTTCATATTTTTTGAATCTATATTTATATATTTATGTTATTAATTTAGATATTTTCAAAAGTAAAACTTTGACAGAATAGTTAGGTTTATTTTTTGTTTTGAAGAATTTTGTTGCACAATTCCTTTTTAGACCAACTTTTGCAAGCTATATAAAAATATACAAATTTGTATATCAAAGTTTTGTGCATTAATGGTTAAATAAAAAGAAATCAGAGAAATCCAATCAAGAGATTGATTGTATTTCCTCTTCTACTTTTGTTTTTATCAATTTTTATATCTTTCTTTATGAAAACTTATGATCTTTATGAACAAAACTATGTCTACTTAATTTACTAATCAACGGGTCTTATGAACCAAATTTTCACCATGTGATGATCTAATATTTTACTCCAATTATGATTTTAATTTAATTATATTATTTAATTTGATTATTATGCTATTAATGTTTTGTCTAACAATTAATCTATAGAGGCAATTAAATAGATCTGAGAGAATTATTTAATTCTTTGCCTTGATTAAATAACATGCATAGTTTCTAAGCAGAAATATATGATTCGTATGCTTGTGATCCATAATTGATGAACTTAATAAGCGGTATGCAATTTAATTTATATGAGAGTATGATTAGGTTAATTACTATATAGTGTGTAGTTTACTTGAGAGAGGAATACAAGCTAGATTAGATTCGATTGATCATTTAATTACTATATAATGTGTAGTTTACTTGAGTTCAAATACATACTAGATTAGATTTAATTACTTAAAAAGTGCACTAATGACTACTCTCATAAAGTCATCACACCCCCAAACTTAACTCTTTACTTTTCGTCAAGTAAAGCCAAGTCTAATTAGATAAAATGACATGGATAGTATATTTATAAATATATATCTATTAATACATTCATATTTAGTGAAAACTATCCCCCTTAAAAGTCGTACAATTCTATGACATGGAGGTTCACATATTCGTCAATCAAAAATCCTCAATACAAGCATATTGAAATTTTTTGACAAATTGATTTGTGTTGTGTGCGTGTGTGTTGCACATGATATCATCTAATGCACTTTTGAAATCAACATATAAGAGCATGCTAATCAATTCAATCGTTAAACAAGTCTCAAAAGTCTCACATCCATTTCACTAATATATATATGCACTTAGCTAAAGATCAATAAATACATTAAATGATTGTAATGTAAGGCTTAAGTGGGGTCGATAAATGAAGAATTTGAGCTTTTTCCACACCTTAGGTTTCTTTTTACCCATCATGCACATTTTAACTACAATTGATATTTAACTTGATATTTTAGTGCACCCTCTCTTATAATTCTTTTCAACCTTATTTTCAATTTAATTTTATTTTTTAGAGAGATAATTATGTTATGAGTTTTTCTTCTTCTTTTTTCTCTTTTTTATAGGGTGTGTTATGATTGATCCGATTTATAGAGAGAAAAGGTAGAATAATTGCTTGAACGTGTGGATCTCTCAAGAAGTCCATGTATTTATAGAGTTTTATATGTACATGTGTCGATTACATAGAGTAGACACATGAAAATGTGTTAGGAATGAGAAAAAGGATAAAAAAAATAGGCACATTCATAAACCGGGGTCGACCACCCCACGGCTTGGACTGGTGGTCAACCCCATAGATAGAAACATTTGTTGGGTATGCCTTATAGGATCTAACTATCTCCTAGGTCGATTTTTCTCTTGGGTTGGGCTCCAGGCTGGTCCATATGTCCAAAAATCCAATACCCCTACTCTTTCAGCTCGAGCTCAGAGTTGAGATGGAAGAGTAAAAATCGGGCAGTGAATCTAAACTAATTAGCTCCCATAATAAATGAATGTCAGTTGATTGGAGAGAAAAATATTTAGGGCTATATATAAGGACGTGCCCAAGATTAGCCTTTTCTTCATTTCCTACACATTTGACAAAAAGTAAGAGAGAAAATGTTTTGTTACATCAACTCGAGCTATTAAAAGATTTTCAATTACATGGTAAGAATTCAGCTCAACACATAGCTTACTTGCTCGAGTTTTTTAGAGTATAAGCCTCATGAACCTTACACTTTTTAGCTTTATTTTCAAGTTATTTTTAATGAATCACTTCCCTTTGTTTTCAAACTCGATCATAGTTAATCCCTTCTTTTTGCACCATACCACCTATTTATGTTTTGTGGTTTTTTTTGCACACAATGCACAAAGAAGAGACTTCGTGTTTAGGCTCCTGGAAAAGCCCCTAATACCCTAATGCCAGTGATGATTTGATGAAAAAACCCAGCAATTTCGATCTTGTAAATACTTTAGTTTTATATTTGTAAAACTCTCGCAAGTGCACAAATCATTTTATAGAAAATGATAAGTATACTCCTAGGGTTGATCTAAGGAAGGAACATATGTGGTTTTTAACTTATTAGTCAAACTTTTAAAAATGAAATTAAATCCTAAACATATTGTCACGATATTTTGGTTTTTTATGTTTCCTAATCTAATAACATAAAAAAATAAACATAGATATGGATTCAATAATCAATGATGCAATTTTTTTATCATTTATAACAGTCAAGTATTTATAGATATAATAATTAAGTTAATTACGCTTGCTCATATAATTTAGGTTATTAAAGATATAAATTTATATTTATTTATTCTCTCTCTTTTTATATGAATACCACCTTTGGTGGGGTTACATATTCTTCGTTAATTAAACAAATCAATTAACACCTATGGGTGGGATCAATAATTAATTTGGTTAATTAAATTAATTTATTTTTCTAAGAGATTGAAAATGAACGATTTAAATACCACCTTTGGTGGGGATGGATATTTTAAACTTTATTCAAGGTATCCAAATTAAACCTAAGAATTTAGTTATCTAACTCCTAACTTTCAAGTTTTAAAACTATTACTGAAAATATGTTGTCCATAGATTTTCAAATAATAGTTCTTATAAAAAAAATTAATGAAGCTTTACTCTAACTATCGGGCGATTGTACCAACAAATAAGAGAGCACTACTCTAAATTAGACCGGATAATTAAATCTTAAAATCTAATTTTTAGATTGAATTTTGTAATGAAAAATAATATATTTCTCTCTAACATCTTTAATATAAAATCTTGAATAAAAATAAAATTAATATATTTTATAGACATGTTTTACCTATTTAATATTTCGTAAGCATAACAATGTTATTATTATATCATATTAACAAACAACAAATCATGTTAAATTTAATCACAGATAAATTAAACTTAACATATAAGAATAAAACATAAAAAATAACTGTAAAGAATTCATTATAAAATTATACCTTAAAAGAATCCTAACAGAACTTTGATGTTAATTCTGTTGCTAGAAAACCTCGAAACGGATTTGTATTTCCGTTTATTGAAACAAAAACTAAAAATCTATAAAAGCATAGCTAGTTCTTCTCAAAAAGAAAATAACTTTAAAAATAAAACCTAAGAAAACTTTATAGAGAGAGAAAGAGCTGAGAAAATTGTGTCTTAAGGTGTGTTTTATACAATAGGGGAGATGAGTTTTTTATTTTTGACGAAAAGGCTAAAAAAGTGGAAATATATCTTAAAAAATGATGATAAACATGCATTGGATAGGTTGGCATGCATGTGGGGTGCTGACGCGTCCGATTGGGGAGGATTTGCCATTGAAAATGCGTTGATGTGAGCAGGATTCGCGGTGTGAATGAGTGTTGACACAAGCAATGATGTGGTAGGATTCCGACATGATTTGCGTGTGAGTGCGAGTGGAATTTTGACATGAATGGGTGTGCCTACGTGCGGGATAAGCATGATATACAATTAGGTAGTTATGTCCATTTTTCCATTTTTCCATTTTTTTTACTTTTCCTTATTGTTTTCTCAACATATTTTTGATGTATTGCCTCTAGTATTATTCTTGGAGTCTTTAAATATTTTTGAAGTGAAAAAACCTAAGAAAACAATAAAAATACTCAAGATTCCAAAAAGACAAATTTATATAAAAATATGATAATATCATATAAATATAAATCTTTTTAATCAATTAAAATACATTAAATAATCGTAATTTTAGTACTTTTTAAGTACTCATCATGACTCAGGGTCTTCAAGTACAAATTCTTCCCATGAGGAGATTCAATCTCCGTTACATCCTTCTACCTACACCACTTATCCTCAAACCATTCCAACCATTAGGTCGAACATGCCCCAGACTCAAATATAAGTGGCTAGGACATGGAATAAGAAAATGAGGAATATAGGGTCTAAGGAACCTATAGGCCATACCAAGGGTTGGCTGGCCAGAATTATGACAAGTGTACTAACACCTTGGGAGGATGAGAGGTTGAAGAAATGTAGAAATGTAGCCCTCCTTGAGAATGAGAAGAATTGGAAGGAATAATTCTTCTATGTCACATGCCGATGGTAATCCCCTACTAGTGACACCAAGTTGATAAGCAACATTTGGAATGACACTAAGTCAAGATAAGGAATATAGGCTCCTTCATCACGACCTTAATTTTGGACGCAAAAAACAACAACTCGATAATATCCAAAACTATCTCTTTAAGAAAACCTCATGGTAGCATTTTCTAAATACTCTACATTTTGTTACATGTGGGTTGATGAGGTATGGTTCAATAGATCCCTCTTTAGGATTATTCATAAACCCTAAGCTCTTCCTAACCGCCAGTCAAACTTTAAGGGAAGGTTTGAGGTGGTTGTTGATGATGGTGAACTAGCCTTGAGACTTCAACTGTTCCCCTTCTTTTGATGCGACCTTATTAAAATAATGGATCTTCGTTCTTGTTTTCTAAATACCATGCACTACCACCGAGCTCCTGTCTCGATTATAGGGTAAGGTTATTTCCTTAGGGGTAAGCTCCTAAAAGGGTACACCTTCTATTTCTAGGAGGGACTGCTCTAAAGGTAAGAAGAGGAGTAAATCCTCTAGGTAGGATGGTCATTCCATCCCTTTTAAAAGGAAGAGGAAATAAATCATTAAAAAGCCCTCATTCAACCCAAAGCCTTTGAATGTCCTTGAGCCTCTATCTATGTCATAAGGGAAACATAAATCTCTACCTCTTAGGTCAGGCTCTAAAGAACCCGACCACCCCATACGAAGTTGAATGAAGGAGAAAGGTGTCATCAATGATATTATCCCCAACATGGATGGTATGGGTCCATATCAGGGCTTGGTGCTATAGCAGCTTAATGATTACCTATGCCATCTTCTTATTGAAGTTCATGAGAAAGAGCTCGAGGCCATCTCTGAGGATATGGGCTTTGAGCTTGTAGTCTTTCTCCACCTACATCAGGTATGCTAACCCTACCTTACCTCCTATGTTTATAAAAATTGTTTTACAAGTTTGACCTCATGACATATTGTTTTGACCTGGTACCCTTTCTTTTTTTTTTCTTTCAGTTGTAGCTGCTTTATGATTTTTACAAAGCTCAATGTGTAGAAAATTTAAATCATGAATTGGTATAAGAAAAATAAGGTCATATGTATACTCGATCCAAGTATGTAGCGCTATTAGTGAGGGCCAACAAGTGGGAGGACGAGGCCAAAGATAAATAGGAAAAACTATATAAGGCCATTATCGAGCTAAATGAATACTCTAAGCACCTTACTAAGCTTGAAGAGGTTCAAAGGAAAGCTGATGGTGAGACTAAGGAGGCCCAAAAAAAAGAGCCAAGGCTATAATTAAAAAGGCCTAGAAGGTAAAGGTCGTGATTGATGCTATGGCCAAGAAATTCACCTCCAGCATCAAGATCGGGTACGAGCTAGCCATGGAATCCTTTAAAATGGAGGACAAGAAGAAAGACCTAGGGAGTACTATCATCATATTCTAAATATCTTGGTCATTCCCCAATATATCTTGGAACTGACGCAATGGGTGCAGAAGGTAGGGATGAGAACCATTGTTTTTAATGGCTTGAGCATACCCTTGTGTTTTAGCCTATACACTTTTTTAACTTTCCAATCTCGATGCCATTTCTACCTGTGTGGTCACGAGCTCAATCTTTTATAATCCAAATTTTATTAATAAAGAATCAATTTTCTTAATGAAAAATAAATTTTTCTGTATAATTGTAATTTTTTATTATTTTCTTGTGTATTTACGATGTTTGACCTACCCATCTATTTTTGAGACACGTGTCACTAGTCTCTTCTTAGCATCATCCCCTATGAAAAATTAGTTGGGGAACATTTACTAAATCCTGTCAATAAATACTGGCCAACTCCTCCATCTTTTTTGGTCGAACATTATAGATTCTGGTAAGACAAATAGACATTTAGTTCGAGCTTTCAAAGTGTAAATGGTAGGCTTAAGAAATAGGTTTGAGTGTTAAAACCAAGGTGTTCAAACTTGAAAAAAGGTAAGACCTTTTGAGGAGACCAAGTGTGAGCTTGCTTCTTGTAAAGAGCAGTTGTGTTAGATTCAAGCTCGAGAGAAGATGACCCTGACTAAAATGGCCGCCCTTATGGACAAGGAGTCATATTGGATGAACTTATATATGAAGCGTTCTAAAGGGGTGTTCCATAAGGTAATGGAGCTTACTAAGGAATTGGAGTTTACAATGCTCGCTTTGAGGTTTGTCCCACCTAAAATGGTGACCATTATACAAAAGAAAATCATCAAGATTTAGGCCAAGCTATTTCCCCTAGAGAAGGAAACTGATGACTCAAACACCAGTCACACATCTAAGCTTTAGAGAAGTTTTTAACCATCTGAGGGGTCGAGCTATGTATTAATAAGTTTTTCTTAAAATTATTGTATGTTCAAATAATAAAAATAATTTTAATAGAATGGACTTGCCTTACCATTGTATTTTTCTATGTGAATGCTCTTCTTTTAAAAGAGAACAAAATTACTAGGGTCAGGGTGCTACCTAGCTCTTACCCAATGTGGTCAGCCTGTGACATGTAATAGTGAGAGAGGGAGTTCTAGTTGATTCCTTACTGAGGTGCTCGATTCTCCCTTCATAGTCAGAGTGCCAAACTTGTTCCTAACCATGGTGATAAACTCATGACATGATATATGTAAGTGATAGGGAACTTTACCTGGTTCTTAACCGAGGTGATCAGCCCTTGAAAAATAATTGTAAGAGAGGGAGCTCTACCTAGTTCTTGACCAAGGTACTTAACTCTCCTTTCATCGTCAGAGTTCCAACCTAGTTCTTGACGTAAGTGATCAAATCATGACATTTAAAAGTGTTATGGCACTTTACTTGGTTCTGAACCGAGGTGATCCGCCCATAACATCAATAGTAAGAGAGGAAGATATACCGAGTTCTTGACTTAGGTGCATAGCCTTTCTTTCATCATTAGAGTACTAACCTGGTTCCTGACTGAGGTGATCAACTTATGACATTTGTAAGTGATAAGACGTTATATCTGGTTCTTAACTGAGGTGATAAGCCCATGACATATAATAGTAGGGGACTTCTGAGAGTGAACCATTTTTTGAATAAAGTCACTTTATAGATATGCATACAATGATGGTATATGAAAGTGGTATATTAATATACATCAGAAGTAGTATTTCTTTAGGTGTTTAGCACTCTAGCTTGTGCCATCCTCAACTCCTTTAATGCTTCTCAATAAGTATGCCACTCCTAGAGTTGTCTTAGTTATTTGACAAGGCCCTTCCCAATTTACACCCATTTTACCAGCCATTCATTCCTTCTTGTTAAGAAAAACTTGTCTAAGAACCCAATCACCTATGGTGAACACTTTGAAATGCACATCCTTGTTGTAACAATTTGATACTTTTCTTTTATGCTTAATTATCCATCTCAAAGCTTCATCCATTTTCTCCTTAGCAAGGTTTAGTTTGATGGCCCTACTTACCTCATTTTGTTTTTTCTATTATGGCCAACCTAATAATGGGTATCAAAACCTCAATTGGTATTACTACCTCTGTGTCATAGACCAGGGAAAATGGGGTCTCATTAATGCTTCCTAAAAGGGCTAGTGATGACTCTATGAAAGTAGAGTCATTAATGCACTTTTTTACTTAATATTTACTTGTTTTATTCAATAAATAGTATTTTTAAGGCCAAAAATATTAAAATATAAACTTTTTAGTGAAAAGGGGTGAAAATATAACTTTTAAATTTTTTTTGGAATTTTAATGGGTGTTTTATGATTTTTTAATTCAAGGCTAATTAAGAGCTGCCATGTGGCATGCTACGCAAGCAGAGGAGCTGACTGGGCAAGCCATTCAGTTTTTGGAGGTAAAAATATAGAAAAATTCAAGAGGGCACACAATTTTGGTGGAGATTAAAGAGGAGATTTACACTACAATGCAAGAGAATGATTGTATTTCTTCTTCAAATATTTTCTTTATCAATTTTTATGTCTTTCTTTATGAAAAATATGAGCTTTATGAACACAATTATGTGTAATTAATTTATTAATTTAGGGATCTTAGGAACCCAATTTTTACCATGTGATGATCTAATATTTTACTCCAATTATGATTTTAATTTAATTATATTATTTAATCTGATTATTATGCTATTAATTTTTTGGCCAACAATTAATCTATATAGGCAATTAAATAGATTTGAGAGAATTATTTAATTATTTATCTTGATTAAATAACATACATAGTTTCTATGTAGAGATGCATGATTTGTATGTATGTGATCCATAATTGATGAACTTAATAAGTAGTATGCAATTTAGTTGGCATGATAGTGTGATTAAATTAATTACTATATGGTGTGTAGTTTACTTTAGAGAGTAATACATGCTAAGTTAGATTCAATTGATCATGTAATTAATTGATATTTATATTAGATGATTTTAGCGATTCACATGTAGGAAATTGGGGGATTAAGTATTCCTTAATATTTTCTCATATATCTTCTTAGTTACCAAATCTAATTTAATTAATTATTTCTATTTACTTTTATTTATTTTAATTTTTCTTCCTTAAAATATAAAAAACACATAAAAAAAATTTATTTTTATTTTTTTAGTTTTAAAAATTAGTTTCTAATAAAATAATCTCCATGGGAACAATCTTTTTTTATCATTATATTACTTGTTGTGATACGTATACTAGCATATTTATTGCATAAACAATTTGTGTGGTGATCAATTAGTCCTCACAGCCCATAATGTCCGAGGAAGCTCCTCAACCCATCTTCCTTTTACACTCTTCAACCTTTTCTTCAGTAGGTTTATACTTATTTTGTTGAAAGATTTCGCTTGACCATTGGCTTGGGGATAATATGGCATTGAGAGACACATTTTGATGTTATATTTGGTAGGGAATGCCTTGATGTTTTGACTAGTAAATTGTCTCCAATTATCGGTAACAAGCTCCTTAGGTAGATTGAACCAACAGATTATAGACTTCCAGACAAATCTAATGACCTTTTTCTCCTGTATTCTTGCTAGAGGTTCCATTTCAATCCAATTAGAAAAGTAATTTGTGCCACTAGTAGAAACGTTTTTTGACCATTTGTTGGAGGTTAGGTCCTACTATGTCAAGCCCCTACTTATAGAAGGGCCAAGGACTTACCACCCCCGTCATGGCATTTGGAGGTGTGTGTGACAATGGGGCAAACATTTGGCACTTATCACACTTTTAAGTGTATTTTGTTCAATCTTCTAGTATAATGGGCCAATATTAGCCCTGAATGAGAACCGCACTCCCCTTTATTCGCTTTAAACATCAATCTTTCAGCTCCCTCCTTGGTTATGAATAATAGCCTAGGTCTTAGTGTGGTTATTCTATATTGCCTACCTATTTTGATCATGTATTATCCTACCTTGGCCTTGATTTCTTCTACACGTTTTCAATCCTTGGGTAGGTTTTCCCTTTCGAAGAAGTTATAAATTGAGGTGAAACATGAGTTGGTAGAGGCATCCATATAACCTACTATTCTTTCGACCTTCTCTAAACTATCTCCTATCAAGATAATTACTAACTCTACTTAAGCATGGTTCTCTTCCCATTCCAATTCCATTGTAGCCAAAGCATCAGTATTACAATTCTCATTTTGATCTATTTTCTTGTCAAAAAATTATAAGTACTCTCATTTTAATCTCTCTATAAACCCCATCATCTTTCCATTCCTAGCTTCAAATTTTCCAAAGAACTGGCTAAAAACTACTCTAGAACTTCTATTCAAGGTGATCTTATCCAACTGAGTGTCTTTGACATTATGGCTTTGAATATACTAGCTTTATATTATATGACATTGTTAGTTGCTTGGAAATCAAGTTTGACTGTATATTGAAAACAATTGTTGTCATGATCAATTATGATCGCCCCTAGCCCAGCACTATTGAATTTGTATGCTCCATCAACAAATACTATCCAGATGGACCTGACCTATTGATCCACCCAATACACTTCCTTTTGCTCCTCATTACGGATGACTTTCAATATCTCACTAATTTTTTCCATAAACTCAGCTACTACTTGCCACTTAATGGCTTTTCTAGCCATGTATTTAATATCATATTCTCCTAGCTCTATAGCAATTTGTGTCAATCTTCCTACCACTTCTGGCTTTGTCAAAACACTTTTAAATGGTTAAGAGGTAAGTAATATGACTATGTATAAGCCAAATTAATGCCTGAGCTTTCACGTACTGACTTTGAGGGCAAAGGCTAACTTGTCAATGGTTAGGTATCTATTTTGGGCATCTGTTAAAAAATTTCTGACATAGTAGATGGGGTACTAATCCTTGTCTTTTTTTGGCTATGAGCACGACACTATAAGTTTGAGGGCCACAGCCAAATATAAATAAAGTGGATCTCTTGAGAGAGATTTGACCAAGACAGGAGAGTTGCTCAAGTATTTTTTGATTTCTTTGAGGGCCTTGTCACAATCATCATTTCAAAAAGCTAATGTATTTTTTTCCAGCATCTTGTAGAATGGAAAATAGTTATCTATACATTTAGAGTGAATATGCTGATTTCCACTATTCTTCCAATCAACTATTGGATCCACTTTAGGTTGGTAGGTGGTTTCATGTTCACCAAAGCTTGCATCTTGTTTGGGTTGGACTCAATCCCTCCGAATGACATAAGATACCCTAAGAATTTGTTTGAAGCAACACCAAAGATAAACTTCTTGGGTTTAAGTCGCATACTACACCTTCATATTATCAAAAATACCTTGTCTAGGTCTCTAAAATGCTTTAGGGGTTGAGTTAACTTTACTACCATGTCATCTATATATTCCTCTAGCTTTCTCTCCAGCTGATCTACAAACATTTTGTTGATGACACACTGATATATGGCATGTGCGTTTTTCAATCTGAATGGCATCCTGGTATAACATAAAGTTCTTCCTTCTATGATTAAAGATGTTTTTTCTTCATCTTTAGGGTGAATCCTGATTTGATGATACCTAGAATATGCATCCAAGAAACTCATTAGGCCAAAGCCAGCGGAAGCATCTACCAGTTGATCAATAATTAGGAGAGGTAAGCAATGTTTGGGACACGCCTCATTTAAGTCTATAAAGGTTACACATATACAGGGTGATCCATAAACCTTTTTTACTAACACCACATTTGACAACCATGGAGGATAGGTTACCACCCTCATAACTCCTGCCTCTCTATGGGCAGCAACTTGATGTTTGATCGCCTTATTCTTATCCCTATGGAATGTTCTTTTTCTCTGTTGAATAAGTCTAGTTTATTGATTGACACTTAGTCTATGTGTTATAATTGTTGGGTCAATCCCAAGCATGTCCTTTGGGATCCTTACGAAGATACATTAGTTTGTCTTGAGGATATGAGAGAGTTGCTCCTCCACCTCTACGGTCAGATCCCTGTTGAGTTTCAAGGGATAGTTCTCACCCTTTCCTTTTATTGGAAAATCTCACACCTCATTTAAATTGATAGACCTAGGCAAAATTTTGCTACCTGACCTTCTTTAGGGGAGATCCTACTGTGATTGCTACTTGTGGGAGAGTTCTTTCCTGGTGGCATTATAACACCATAGCTCCAATTGCATATATGTTGCTACTTTTGAATCCTACCAAAGGAAAGTCCACCTTAACAATGTCAAACTCCTTCACTCCTAGTGCTCTTGTAGTGGATATAAAAAGAAGATCCATTGAGCTCCCTATGTCAATCATTATTTGGAAAACATTATGGGATCCTATTCTCAAAGTGATCATAAAAGGGTCTTTGTGATGGGATGAGGTCTTATCCTTCTCAATGAAACTGATCTCCATAGTGGGCCTTGCTTTTTCCAAGGTGTAAACATGGGGGCAAACCTATTGCGTGAGTTGTTCAAGATCCCATTGATTCTAGGCCCACCATTATGGTATGGATGGTCTTAATGTTACGCTCGTTGTAGTGCTCTCTTCCACTATTCAATAGAGTTGTCAGCTTTGATGCCTCTTGCTTATTTCGATGGACTCATCTTTCCTCATGTCCTCTTACAATGTCCTTCATATATCCTCTAGCTAACATCATCTCTATTTCCTTTTTTAGGTGTCTATAGTCTCTTGTCTCATGGTCTACATTTTTGTTGAAGGTGTACCATTTATATGTGTCTTTGAGTGGAGATTTCATCTTTATAGGCCATCTGATATTTTACTCCTCCTCCATCCTTAATACAACTTGGGATAGGTCTACTCTCAATGGAGGCCCTCTAAAAGTAGAGAGTGACCTTCCCCAGGGTCCTCCATTCCTTGACCATTGTCCATTTCCTTTGTTGTTTGGCGTGAAAAGTTTGTTTTCGTTAATCTTACTGCTCTGATATGCCCTGTTTGGACTTATCCTCCTTTCTTCTTTATCCGACATGGCCTCTATTGATTTGAAGCTAATCTGACAATCCAGATTCTACCTGAGGCTACTTTAACCTCTTAATTGCCCTCATAAATACTATTGAGTTAAAATTAACATAATTTTTATCAGTTTTTGGAGCCAAGAAGAGAGAAAAATATAAAAATATTCAAAAGATGATACAACTTTAGTGGAGATTCAAGAGTAGATCGGTGCTACAATTCAAGAAATTGATTATATTTCAAGTTTTTCTCCTTTCTTTATCAATTTTTGTCTTTCTTTATGAAAAATATGATATTCATGAACAAAATTATGTCTAGTTAATTTATTAACCTATGGGTCTTATGAACCTAATTTTCAACATGTGATAATCTAATATTTTATCCTATTAGTTATAATTTCAATTTAATTATATTATTTAATCTAATTTTTATACTATTAGTTATTTGGCCAACAATTGATCTATATAGACAATTAAATAGATTTGAGAAAATTATTTAGTTGTTTGTCTTGATTAAATAGCATGCATAGTTTCTAGGCAGAGACGTATGACTTTTAGGTATATAATCCATAATTGATGAACTTAATAAGTAATATGCAATTTAATTGACATGAGAGTGTGGTTAGGTTATTTACTATATGGTGTGTAGTTTACTTGAGAGAGGAATACATGCTAGGTTCAATTCAATTGATCATGTAATTAATGGAAAATTACATTGGGGGATTTTAATGATTCACATATTTAGAAAATTTAGATCTTTTAATTTTGCTTTCCTAAAATATAAAAACTCCAATAAAAAATTGATTTTAATTTTTTGTATTTTAAAAATAAGTTTCTAATAATATAATCTTCGTACGAACGATTTTTTTTCTATCATTATATTACTAGTTGTGATACATATACTTACGTATTCATTGAACATAATTTGTATCTGATTAAGTTTTTGACGTCGTTATCGGGGATTATAAATATTAGAAATTAATTATTTTATATTTATTTTAGTTGTTTTTCTTTATTTATTTTTCATAATTTTAATTTATTTAGTTATCTAGTTATTTAGTTAGTTAGTTATGTTTATCTATTTATTTATTTATTTTAGTTAATTTCCTTTATTTATTTTTTTAAATTTTAATTAATTTATTTAGTTATTTATTTTTAATTTTTACTTAGTTTTAGTTTAGATATCTCCTTTAATTCTATTAGAAATACATATAAGTATATTGCATGAGCAGAGTCTGTGAGGGAGAAATCTTGCCTTAAGATCCCAAAATTGAGCATACTTTGAGATCAATAAGAAAATAATAAGTTGTCATCCAAGTGCAAGAAATGGCTAATCCATCATAAATAAACAATAATGAACTAAATTTAAACAACCAGATACCATTAATGGATAATAGGGATAGAGAAATGAATGAATATGTAATACCTATGTTGGAAAGGCTGAATACAAGTATTATAAGGCCAAACATTCAAAGTAATCAGTTTGAACTAAGGCCAATGATGTTGCAAATGCTACAAATAGTTGGACAATTCAATAGATTACCAATTGAGGATGGTCATTTTCATCTCAGATTGTTTATTAAAGTTGAAGATTCATTCAAATTTAGTGGTGTGATTGAAGAGGCATTTAGGTATAGATTATTCCCTTACTCTTTGCGAGACGTGCTCGAACTTTGCTAAACTCTTAGCTACCTAATTCCATTACAAAATGCAATGATTTGGTTGAGAAATCTTTATTTGAAGCATGAGAAAGATTCATAGAATTGCTATGGAAGTGTCCTCACCATGGTATCCCTAATTAAATCAAAATGGAGACTTTTTACAATGGTCTCAATGCTTAAAAAATAACAATTGTTAATGCATCTGCTAATGGAGCTCTGCTAGCCAAATCTTGCAATCAAGCTTATGATTTACTTAAGAAAATGGCTATCAATAATTATCAATGGCTAATGAATAGAATAATAGTCACAAGACGAGTAGCCAAAATGCATGAGGTAAATGATATCATGGCACTTATAGCTTAAATGTCATCTTTGGCTAATCTTTTGAAGGCCCAAAACTCACGAACGAGTATAAACTAGGTCCAAGATTCAAAGGTGTCGTGTGTGTTTTATTGAGGAGCTCATTTGTTTGATAATTTTCCAAATAATCCTGAATTAGCATTCTATGTGGGTAATGTGAACCAAAATAATAATCCATACTCGAACACATATAACCCAGGATAGAGAAAGCATCCAAATTTCTCTTGAACCACCATGTGAATAGTGTATGTGAACAATGGCGTTGGGGAGAAATAATGGTTGGACGAGTGATACATCGTTCACGCGGCTACGCTAAAGGAACGTCGAAAAAATGACGTGTGATTTTTTGAAGGAACAATGCATTGGACTAGCACCATTTGGCATCGAGTGGCTCAAAATGACATCATTTATGGTGCTTTTTTTGCTAAGAACATCCATGGCTCATCTAAGTACATCCATATTACCAAGTGCATCCACACCACCTTTGAGTACATCCACCTATCAAATAAAATTAGTAAAATATCCAAAAACCAAAAGATTCTAGAAACTCGTATTTTCTTAGAAAATATAAAATAAATAATTATAATAGATGAGAATAATAAAATAAGCATAAATATGAAGGAATTAATAACGAAAAATATGTATAATTTAAACTTACCATGCTTAGCTCTTTTTCTTTTTCTTCAAGGCTCTTGAATGCCTTTTTTATTTTTTAAACTTGATATGCTCCCTAAAGAGCTCATTATAAGTATCCAGGAGCTCATCCTAATTGTCTTCAACAAATTTGCTAGATCTCGAGGTTGTAGTAGGAGGGTCTTTTATAGACTTCGAAGCCATAAAGCAAATGAAAATACTCTCATCCTCATCAACACTACAGGTACTATCTAAAATAGTAACCTCTTCCTTCATCACACTTTTCCCTCAGCGGTTCTACTTCGCAAAAAACTTGAGTACCAATTTGTCCAAGCATCCCGCATTTGAAACACTTGAAATGTTTAACGTGGCTCCTACTTTGTTGTTTGTCTCCTTCATCATCGGATTTTTTAGCTTTCTTACCTTTTCTTGAGTATCTTCCACTTAAGCTATCTCTTCTGGTCCCACCAAGAGAGTTTATATTTCTTAGGAAGAACATAGTGAATTTCTTGGCAAGAAATGTGATCTTTTCTTTATCTAGGTTGGATCTATCATCACTAATAACATATTTTCTCTTTTCCTTATTGCTTGCACTGCCCTTATTAGACTTAAGAGTAATGTTATTTCCTATATCATAAACCCTTTTCTCTATTCTAGGAAGAAAGTGATGGATCTCAAAATCTTGGAAATCTCCAATGAGCTCCTTAATCTTAAGCTCTCCAAGATTATAGAAAGTTTCCATAACAGTCAATTTCATCTTGAAAAGATGCGAAAGACTAGCAAGCAATTTTCAAATATTTGTTCTTCGATAGGATGGCCCAAATTGTACAATGAGTTGACAAGTTCTTGCACGGAATGGAGTAGGGGTTCACGCGGATTGGGCGTTGTGTGGGCGATGCACGCGCATTGGCCGGCGCTGCTGGGCATGCTGCACACGTTGTCCGGCGCTGCTGGGCGTGCTGCGTGATGAGCAAAACCGGCATCACCAATCCTACCAATACTTTGGTTTTATATTTATAAAACTCTCCCAAGTGCACGAATAATTTTATAGAAAATGATAAGTATACTCCCAAGGTCAATCTAAGGAAGGAATATATGTGCTTTTTAATTTATTATTCAAATTTTTAAAAACGAAATCCTAAACATCCTCTCACGATATTTGGGTTTTTGTGTTTTTAACCTAATAACATAAAATTAAACATAAATTCAATAAACATTTATGCAAATTTTATCTTTTATAATAGTGAAGTATTTATGGATATAATAACTAAGTTAATTATGTTTGCTCATATTATTTAGGTTATTAAAGATATAAATTGATATTTATTGATTCTCTCTTTTTTAAATGAATATATTCTTTGTTAACTAAACAAATCAACTAACACCTATGGGTGAGGTTGATAACTAATTTGGTTAATTAAATTAATTCCTTTTTCTAAGAGATTGAAAATGAATCATTTAAATACCACCTTTGATGGGGTTAGACAGTTTAAACTTTATTCAAGGTGTCCAAATTAAATCTAAGAATTTAATTATCGGAGTACTAACTTTCAAGTTTTAAAACTACTACTGAAAACATGTTGTCAATACATTTTCAGATAATAATTCTTATAAAAACTTTTGAAATAGAGCTTCACTCTAACTACCGGGCGATTGTATCAACAAATAAAAGAGCACTACTCTAAATTAGACTGGATAACAAAACCTTAAAATCTAATTTCAGATTTAAGTTTGTAATGAAAAATAATATATTTTTCTCTAACATTCTTAATATAAAATCTTGAATAAAAATAAAATCAATTCATTTTAGAGATTTTTACCTATTTAATATTTCGCAAGCATAACCACATTATTATTATATCATGCTTACAAACAGCCAGCAAAGTTAAATTTAATCACAGACAAATTAAATATAACATGTAAGAATAAAACATAAAAAGTAACTATAAAGAAAATAAAATCCTTACAGTACTTTGATGCTATTCCTATTGGTGGAAAACCTCCAAACGAATTTGCACTCCCATTTATTGAATCAAAAAGAAAAGAAATTACAAAAACATAATTAGTTCTTCTCAAAAAGAGAAGAACTCTAAAACTAAGAAAAACTAACTAAGAAATGGAGAGAAAGAAAGAGAGAAGAAGATGTGTTTTTAGGTGTGATTTGAAGTGAAGAGAATGGGGGTAGGCGTTGTACTGGTGCCGTATGCACCTTGCTCGGCGCGGCTGGGCATGCTGCGCGCGTTGTCGGCTGCGTGCGTTTTGACATTTTTTACCTTTTTGACCCATTTTATCCAATATTTCCATCTTTTATGACTTTTCCTAATTTAATTTATGAATATATTCGTGATGTATTGCCTCTGGTATTTTTCTTTCAATCTTTAAGTTACTTTTTTAAGCGAAAATACCTGAAAAACAATAAAAATACCTATGATTCCGAAAAGACAGATTTATATAAATATATGATAAAATCATATAAATATATATATTTTTAATCAATTAATGTGCATAAAATCATGGTAATTTTAGTACTTTTTAGCACTCATCACAACCCCCAACCAGCTTCTTGCTAGTCCCTTAGCAAGAGAAGCGATAAAAAATAAAAATTAAACTATCCTAAATCACTTCCATGGATTGACACGATTGCATTTAGCCTATGCAATGAGCTTTTAAACCCCTAGGTTGTCCTAATGGACGAGTTTGAGTCTCGTGAGGGTTTTCAGTAATGATACCCACAAACATTGAACTAAATTTAAAAAAAATAAAAGAAACAATAAAAACAACAACTTAAAAACTAAAATTACAACAAAATTAAAAATTAACTTTTAAGAATAAAAGAAAACATCATAGCACAAAAATGTCTCATAATTTTTAATCTCCTTTAAGATCATAATTAAAATCTCAAGCATAAGTTATTTTAATCTTCTTAAACAATCATGATTTATTATAATAATTAGTCGAAAATTATTTTCATATTTCATATAAAAAATGTATCAATTTAATTTCACCAATTTCAGTGTCTAGAATCCGAATTCGCTTCGACTCTATTCCTCACTAGTCAATACTCTCAAAACACTCAATCCTATGGGTTCAAACACTCATACTAATTTATATGCGGAAGAGTTGATGTATAAAAATGAACTAATATGTTCGCATATGTATAAAGAATAAAGGCTCAAAGTGTTATTTTGATGTTGATCTCATGAAAGGAATCGAATGTATAAATTACAAAGATATCATATATAAAAATTATTTTCATGCATAAATCAAACTCATTAAGAAAATTTTTCAAGATATATGTCTTTTCCAAATGAAAAAAGTGCAATGACTTTTTAGAGAATTACTTCCTATATCTTTCTTTTGTAATTACCCTTTTCTCACAACTTTGTCGTCAATGTGGGTCATAGTATGTAGATTATACTATATATTCTTTATCTCTATTTTTTCTGAAGATTTGTTTTTCAATATATATATTTTTTAGAGAGTCAACCAATATACATATTGTACATTTTTTTAGGATTTTGATGAGTGGTTAATTTTGTGGCTTTTCTGTTTGATTTTGGTTTAGGTCACCTCATATATGTCTTTTTTTGTAATAGTCATGCACGAATGAGATAAAAGTATATACTATAAATTTCTACTTAAATCATTTAATCTAAGCAATAAAAACAAATATACGACACTCTATTAAGATGAGAAAAAAATTTATACATTCAATGCTAATACCTATAGAGATCATCTAAAAATTTGAAGAAATAAGAAATGTGTTTGGAGTAAAAAAAATATATATTTCACTATGAATAAAGGAAATTAGGCTCAAATTATATCTCACAAAGGTAGTCTCCACTAAAAAAATTCATAAACACCGATTTTGGGCTTAAAGAAAGAAATATTTGGATGAAATCTTGATTGCACTGACACTTTATGTGATCATATAAACACATCAATAAAATGTCGTATACCCACATAAGATCCATACCTATGTGGTAATATCCACAAGTTGTTTATGGCAGCCAATCAAAAACAAGAAACTCACTATGTGACCAAATGAGCAGTTCATAAATTAAAGGCAATATTAGCTAATACCTCTCACAGTTAGAGCATGCTCAATTGCAACTAAGCTAACTCCATATGTTGTGTTCATAACAGCTATAATCCTATCCAAAATATGGCTTTCTTTGGAGCCTCACCACCACATGATGTGGCACAATAAAGGTTAGTATATAAGAAATCCTAAGTTAAAGGCTATCTCATACATATTTATCTAAATGCATATTATTTCTTGGTTGTTAATTCATATTTTAATTAATTCAACCCAAAAATATTGTTTACAAAACACTCAATGAATCACCAATACTAAAAACCACTCAAGGTCAAAGAATCCACTACCTAGTAACCAATCAGGGTAAGGACTCAAAGACTCCAAAAGACTCACCTCTAACTCAATTGATAGTTTAGGAAACAAGTAATATAATTAATACAACAACATGAATAAGATCCTTATACTTTGGTATATATTTGGATAGAATAGTGATTGTATTGACCAATCATAAGAACATGCAAAAACAAATAATGAGGTAAATCCATATAGACCCCTACCTATGTTGTAAGCAAATAACCTACTAACAAAATATAAATTTTTTACGACTCGATAGAAATATACCTCTAATATCTCTATCAATTAGGACATTTGTCTCATTGCTCCAAAACTACCCTTACTAGTTGTCTCAATAGCTACTGTGATCCAAGTTGGATCCAATTCTCCTCCTAAAACCAACCACCACCTAGTTACACGATCAGTCACCAATGGTTTGTATAAGTGAATCATAAGGGTAGAAAAATCCTAGAACCTAAAAGCAATCTAAGTATGGTGTGTTAATTTCCTTTTAATTAACCTAGCCAAATAAAATAGATTTTCCTAAAAACTCTTATGAACCACTAATATCAAAACCACTCTCAATGTATTAGCAATCTAGAATAAGAAAACAATTATTATTTTTGAAAACAACAAGTTTCAAATTTGGAAAAGCTTTTTCACTTTTTTCTAATTACTCAATTAATTAAAATAGGGATATTTATAGGAAATTCTAAGAAGTTTGAGTGGCTTACCAGCCTCTTGTTGCCCACGATGGTAAGACTTTCCACCCAAGATGACGAGGGTATTATCTATTACTCAATGAAGGTAAAAGCCATTACTAGTGAGGGTAATAGTCGTTATACACTTGCTGACCAAGGTGGAAATACAATAAGAAGCACATAAAAAATTATGTTTTTTGTTCCAAAATTTTACCAAGTAATTTTTAATAAACACCCTTAAAACAACTTAAAAAAACAACCTAGCATGCCTACTAATAAACCAAGCCCCAAGGTGTGACATGAAAACATACAAAGTGTAACCTACTATTTGAATGTGTATAGTATTAACCATCAATAACTAACCTTGAACAGAAGTTAATAAAACACTAATAGACAAAACAAACTCTGTGTTTTACTCACAGTAACGCCAACAAAGACTCAAGGACTTACAAGACTTACACAAGGTATTTATGATACAAAATTTAGAAAAAAAATTAAACTAAAAATTCTAAGTTTTAAAAATGCAATAGTTTTCTCACGTTTTCTAATAAATTAAAAAAAAACTTCAAATAAAGGGATATTTATAGAAAACCCTTGGACTATCATGTACCTTGATGACCACCTTGGTGAGCGCTTGTTGACCACATTGGTAAGGGTAATCGCCACCATGACAAGGGTAATAGCCACAAAAAATTTCGGCCTCTTGTTGACTACCTTGCCAACCACGACGGCGAGGACCACCACGAGAACTAAAAATATTATTTGAAAATTTTACCACGTAGTGTTCCACAAATATTTATAAACCAACACAAAACAAACCAAATCCTAAACACAACCAAAAGTGTAGACTGCAAGTTCCTAACACCCTAGTGGTATGTGTAACATGCAAATATACAACATATTTTAACTCTGAGTATGTGCTATATTATCCCAATAATAACTAACAAAACACTAAGTAAAATATTACATATTCTATGTGTTACACATGGAAATGCAAACAAAGATAAAACATAAATTACAAGAATTACATATTCAATTGGATTCCAGCTCGCCCGTTGCTACATATAGGCTTGTTATCTACATTTTGTGTTCTTTTCGGCTAGTACAATATGCATAATTATATATATATATATATATATATATATATATATATATATATATATATATATATATATATATATATATATATATATATATATAATATTTCATACATGGGAAGATTATTTATAAGAAATTCTATAATGTCTTCGTTATTTGAATTTAGACCAAGTAGTTTTATCACAATATTTATAAGCTACTTACAAAAGCCTCATTTTTTTGTGTTAAAAAACAACATAGAAGCTATTAAATACATAATTACATATAATATGTACGGAATTAGCTGTTTCAATAAAAAAAATTTATTCTTGTTGGCAATTACGAAATTCTGCAACCTCTTAGTGCCGATAAGTTTTTTTATTTTGTGAGACCAAAATAGTATTACACCTTTGCACTATATGAATATTAAGTAACTAGAAAACTTAGATAATTAATAAATAATTTTAATGGAAATTATTGTAATTAAAGCATAAATTATATAAAATCATCCAAAAAATTAGGTGGCTACAAAATTAAGTGTTATGTACTTATTATGGAATTTGTGATTCGGTATTTAAAAAATAAATATGTATTTTAATTTATGGAATATTAAACCATAAATAAGAATCCTATAATCTTATTTTTTATGTTTCAAAATTTTCCATCTTTTTGTAAAATATATATATATATATATATATATATATTTTTAACCCATTATTTTAAAAGATAAATAAAAGAGAAAAAACTAAATCAAACGTACATTTTGACTTATCTAAGACTTATTTTAAAAAACTTAAACAGTAAATTAATAATATTATTATAATCTTATATTTAATTATTATAATAAATAAAATTAATAAGAATGAAAATTTTAATAATTAAATTTGAAAGATTTTTATCAATTTTTTCTTTAATTAGAAGTACTTCTATTATTTTAAATGATAAATGTGTATTTTATCCCTGCATGACTTCTAGTATAAAAAATTAAATCATAAATAAGAATTTTGTAATATAATATTTTATCTTTCAATTTTTTCCCTCCTTAGTCTTTTTACATATCTGCTTACACACTTATATTTATTGTGTTAAAATTTTAATAATATCTTTTATATAATTTTTATTTCAATTATATAAAAATTAAAATATAAAATTATATTTGGGTTACATTCACTTAATTTTAAAAACAATTAACTACGTTTTATGTCCACAACCTATGAAATGAGTTGTAAAAATGTCCAAACTATCTAAATAGTTGCAATTGTGTCTACAACATTATGTAAATGATAAAAACATACTCAATTGATAACTGCGGTTTAAATTTTAACAAAATTATATCACGTATATTCCATATGTATTTTTGTAACTAATAACATACATTAGTCATAAAACGTAGTTAATCCACTCAATATTTAACAATAATATCCTCATGAAAATGCATGTATAATGCACGTGATACAATTATGTTAAAAATAAAAGCAGTTATTCATTAGGCATATTTTTATCTTTATACATAATGTTTTGAGCGTCATTAAAACTAATTAAACATTTTTATATTTTTGCAAGCCATCCCACAGGTTATAGGTAAAACACATAGTTAATCTTGAAAGTTTTTTAGTTACAGATCTAATTAGTTAAGTGAATGAATAGATAAATAGCTTAAATATGATAAATTAAATTTTTTACAAATAGCTAGACATGCAATCACTTGTAAATAAAATAATGTAGAAAGAGAAAATTACACATGATATTTTTGGGTAGAAACAATATAGACCACACCAATAACCTAAGAGGAAAACAACTGGACCACCTAACTACTAATATGAAAATAATATTTGATTAGGACTCAAACTACCCAATAAGGTAATTCCTTCAAGAAATCTACTTAAAAGTCTCCTCATTCTTTCACAGTCTCCACAATTAAGGTGTTTGGATATGGACCAACATTTTGACAAACTCGAGTCACATAAGTTACTGAACTCGTTCAGTTGGTGTCAGAAAAATTATCACAATAATACAAGGGTAATGTGTATCCTATAGCATATTCAATAATGAAAAACTCTAGCTAGATGATTTAATAAAACATCAATTAAATCAAAATCAATTAGTAACCCCTGGAGCAAACAAATTAAGCATAAATTCAATAAGGATAACTTCTTTAAAGAAAAATAATCAAACTAAATAATTATGATATTACATACATAATTATTTAATCTAATAATTTAAGTACCAAACAAAGAAGAAGTTATGTGAACATTTTATCAAAATATCATAAACTAATTAGACTTGTTAATCAATCAAACACAACTACTAATGTTTGATAGAATAATTAAATAAAGAAGCCTAAAGAAATATAATATTGTTTTTGAAAAAAATTGAGAAAAATAGTTTAAAACGAAGAGAATAATAAAGCTTGTGTGTTGAGAAAGTTGTATACTTAGGTTGGTCTAAATAGAATCTTTTGAAGCACTAGGTCAATACTATTTTTTCCATAAAATTAGTTAAAATATTTTTAAAGAACTAGGACAATATACTAATAAACCAATTCGATTCGAGTAAGAAATAGGTTTAAAGTTGAAACCCTAGCCACTCGATCGATCTAAGTTGTGCTTGATCGATCGAACACAAAACTCGATCAATCGAAACTCTTTTCGATCGATTCAATACAATGATCTAAACATGATCAATCGATTGAGTCAATTCTTGATCAATCTAGTATAATAAATAATTAATTCTGAGAACGATCTAGTGTTTGATCGATCGACCATTAATAATTTGATCAATCCACTCAAATGAAAAATGAATCCTGAGACTTTTTAATCTATGTAGATCAATCTCACCTTGATATATCTAGACATGTTTTAATCGATCGAGTAGCCTAAACTCAAAATATTCCTATGTGTCTAATATGAAATATAATGTGCATAATAATATAGATATACTTGAGATGTGTTTGGTGGAACTTGATAGTTTCTTCGGCTTGAAAGACACACCTAGACACTAAAATTATATTTGGATGTTTTTTTCACAAATATTGCTAACACTCATAAACCTTACAATCTCCCATTTTGGCATATTCGTGTGACAAAGATTCTCTCTTACTACATAACGTTCATAGGAAAAAAGAAATTTTACATAGTGAAACTATCCTATGATCCGGTGAAACCATCTTTACTTGAATCCTCACAGGTCTTGTGTACATTGAAAGACAAAAACTTAAACAACCAAACAACTTTTCCAGAAAGACTTATTATTCATTAGTTCATTGTATGTATAATTAGTAAAGTAAAGAATATCCATAAGATTGAGTAATCAATCATATACAAAATTTAACTATTACTCCCTCTATATGAATAAAATTAAACACTAAATGTATTCTCCCCCTATGTATAATCTCTCTCAAGGAAAATTTTCAATTAATAACTCTCCCCCTTTATATATTTTTTATTAATGCTCAATAACACTCTTTCCCTTTTTGTCATACAAATAAATATTATAATAATGAAGTAATTACAAATAGGTTGAGCAAGTAAGTATTGTATTTAATTCTTGAAAAGAGGGATACATATTTTGAAAAGCTTAGTAACAATCAAAATAGAGAGCTAAAAAATTATGTTTTCTAAAACTTGAATGTTCTTATTTAGTTACAAACCTAATTAGCTAGAATGGTAGATAATAATTGGTAGAATTATGACATATTAATATTTTCATAGACGGCCAAACATGTAATCATGTGTAAATAAAATAATGTGAAAGTATAAATCAACACACGAGATTTTTATGTGAAAACAACCTAGGAAACACTAATGACCTAGGAGGAAAACCATCGATCCACCAGACAACCTAACTATTCACTACGAAAAATAAAGTCCAATTATAAGATCATGTCTTATAATACTCACAAAGATAAAGCCCCTAAGTAATCTATTTACAAGTCATTGCTTTCATCATAGCCTATACAAGAAATGTGCTCAAATCTAGACCAACATTTCAACTACTTGATTCACACAAGTAATAGAACCCGTTCAACTAGTAGTTGTATCGTTCTCACAAAAACACAAGTGAAAATGTGTTTCCTATAGTAGATTCATTAATGAATAACTCTAGGTAGACGACTTAATACATATATCAGATAAATTGAAATAACTAACAACCCTAGAATAATCAATTTAAAGCATAATATTACAAATATTGTAGGCTTATTAATTCATCAAACACAACTACAAATATTTGATAAATTAACTCAATAAAAAAACCTACTTAAATAGATTTTGCAAAACGATAAGAGAGAAACCAAAATGAAGAGAAGAATCTTCTTATGTGATTGATTAAATTTATGTGTTTAGGTTTTTTATTTTGAATATTTTGAAGTACTAATTCAAAGTAACATTATTATATTGTTTGTAAAATTAGTTAAAAGAATTTAAAAAAAAAGACAATATAGTAAAAATTCAATATAATTCAAGTTAGAAATATGTTTTGATTGCTCGATCGACATAACATATTCTTGATTGATCGAGTACATAATTTGATCAATCTAGTCAATTCTTCATTGATCCAATGTACTAAATAATTAATTATAAACCAAGGTTGATTGATCTAACTAATAAATTAATTGATCTAGTACTCGATTGATCGACTATTAATTACTCAATCGATCCAGTTAATTAAATAATTTGTTCCTGACTTTCTAAACTAAATAGATTGATTCTCGATCAATCTATATAGCTTGATCGATCTAAACATGTCTAGAATGGTTGCGTAGACTAATCTCAAAATATTCCTACATGGCAAATATGAAATCTAAACTGCATGAAAAAAGAGATATACCTAAATTGTGATCGTTAAAGCTAGATAGTTTCCTAGGCTTGAAAATATTCTTGAAGGACACACCTAAAAATTAAAATTACATTTGTATGTTTGTTCACGAATATCATCAAGACTCACATAAACCTTACAATCTCTCCCTTTGGTATATTCATGTGCCAAAACCTCTCTCTCACTACTTAATGCTCATAGGAAAAATAAATTTTTGCATAGTTATACTATCCTATGATCCAGTGAAACCTTATTCACTTGAATCTTGAAAGCTCATTCTTACACTGACATTCAAAAACATAAATACCTAAAAAACTTGTCTCAAAAGACTCATTGTTCATTATATTAGTGTATATAACAATATAAAAAGCAAAGAATATTCATGAGTGTGAGTAATCATCAGATAGAATTTAAAAACATAAGTCCCACTATTTGTAATATTTCAAAAAAATTCAAAATTGATTCCCCCTCTAAAGTTAATATTCCAATTTTTCTTCCCCTTTTATTATCATACGAATAAACCAAAAAAATAAATGTCGCATTTTAAATTAAAATGGATGTGAAATCTCATAAAACATTCAAGAGAATAAATAACATACTGATGAAACACAAATTATCTGATGCAACAAATATAATTATTGATTAATATGATCCAAATACAGCCCAATAAAATATCAATTACACTTTAAAATATGAAATAACAAAATATATTGACTTCTAAACACAATAATAAAATAGGACAAAACATCAAAATATAATAAAAATAAATCATTATCCTGAAGGAGGAAACCCGTAATGTTAATGGATGTCTTTAATCATGGAAAAAATTACATTTTATTGTTCATTCATAGTATTCATTTGTTTTTATAGCATTCCCATTCTTATACATATTTTATTTTCAAATAAGTCCTGACAAGAAGGTTTAAAAGCATGTATATTTTCATTTCGTCATCTCCAAAATATCCTCTGTAGCTCCTCCACCCCTTGTTCCAACATGAGTGGATATATATCTTTTTGATATATGGGAAAATTATCTTGAGATAGTTGAATTTCCAATGTCACCCATTAGCCAAACCAAATCTAAATCACTTGTTAATGAGGCAATCATAGGGAAGCCCAATCCTTGGAATTACAATCTAAGATTGGTTTATTATTTTGTCCTATTTTATTGTACCTATATGGAATGCTATTTATTTTCTAATAAAATATAAAATCTTAGTATGTAGGTATCAAATTTAAGATGAGTGCTTAGATGGCAGTAGGTTAGCATACACCATTTTATTTAAAACCTGATAAAAGGGAGCAAATTCACCCCATATATATAATTTTTTGGCATTGCGATCAATTTTGGATGAACTAGAAAGTTTGATCAATAGATCCTCATTGGGAATGGCATACTAATTCAAGTGAAAACTGACATCTCTAATTTTCAAGATAGATAGAAAATTGTTGATTATCTAGGCCGAGATATCAATAGTTTTATTTTGGATAAAATATTTGTAACTCATTTATCCATGGTTACAAATTTTTGAATCTATATTTTCACAAAATTTACTGACCAAGGTTGGGAAACATAATTAGGAGGGATTAAACAGCGTTTGCTAACTAAGAGCCCTAATGGATCGGGTTATTCCAATTTCCTAGAATTCAATCTAAGTAATTCCACTTTCAAGTAAAATAAGGCATTTAGATAAAAAAATTTGATACCTTAATTTGAATTCATCATCCCACTATTGGGATGAAAATGGAGCAGAAGCACCGGGAGTAAGCTCTTGTTATCTTACAACCATGTCAAAAACTAAGGTCAAATTGTAAAAATACAAAAATACCCCTTGATTGAAATTTAACCAAACTCATTAAAGCTTTTCCATAAAATGATAGAATCAAGATCAGTGGAACAATGTTAGGAATAAATTGCATAAACAACGTAAAAAAAGTGTTTATTTGGTGAGAAAGTGAGGAAAAGTGGGGAATTTTGGTTTTATTGATTTCTACACAAATATGATTTTTTTTTTGTAAGGATTGATGTTAGAAAAGATATTAGCAATCAATTCTAAGTGAATTAGGGACAAAAGGAGTGATTTTGATCAAATTTTGAGTGAAGAATGAAAAGGGGCTGCATATGGGTGTTAGGGTTCATGGGAAGGGGAGGAAAAAGAAGAGGATTATATAAATTAAACCAGTTTAATCGGTCAAGATTAATGTCGTTCAATCAACATTCAAAATTTTATTGATCTAATTCATATTTGACCATTCGACATTTATAATGTCAAAACAAATGTAGAAACTCCCCCAAGTCTTATTTCTACTCAAAAGTTTCACATAAACACTCAATAAAAAACTTTAAACAAAAATATAATAAAAGTAGGCCCTTTCTTAAAAAAAGGTAGTAGATTTATTCAAACATGAACTTCATTCAAATAATCAATTTTGAGATAAAAACCATTTTTTAATAAAATTGAATTATTTACTGCATACATAAGTATTCTAATAAAGTACACATGCATTTTTAAACACATATGGTGACATATTGGCAATTGCTCAAAATGAGATAAATTTTGAACTATAACAGTGTGTCAATTAGTCCATTTATGATATATATGTATAAAACAATAACATCACCAATCATACTTGCACTTAATAAAAAAATTCTTATTAAGAAAGAACTTTAATTATTTCTTTTTTGTATTCCCTCTCAATATTTATCATATTTATTTTTATTAATTTATTTTGTATGAGGCAATGGTTATATATTTTTATTTTTGTCTAATCATTTGTGACTTTTTCTTTTTTATGCAATAAATTATTTATTTGTATATAGCTATTTCCTTTATTATATTATTTTTCTTTTGAGAATGAAATATGCACTAGCCAATGTACCTAGTATGATGACATTCATACTAAATAGGAGGTAGCTTTCACACATCATAGTTGATAACCTTCTCAAAACTAGGTGTCTCTCAATTGGTAGCCATCTCAAAACTAGATGTTTCTCTATAGCAGTATTTTATACAATAAAAGACATAATTCAACCATAATTTTTACAATCAAGATTATCTCAAATCCTAAAATCTCATATAATTAATTATAAACTTCAAGCATGGTATACTTATATGTCCAATGAGTGCGTGAATGAGTTTTTGTTAAACATCATTCACCAAATTATGGTAAGATATAAATGTACACAACAAGATTCTCAATTGTACAATGAATAATTAATCAAACAAAATTAGATTATGTAAAATATTTATTTTCTTGATCTAAAATAATAATTTTAGTTTATTTCAATGTTATAAATAAACTAAAAAATCAAGAATTAAACTATAAAATTCAAAATTCAAAATAATTACACTAATTAAATTAGCGTACTCACCTAGGATCAAATACACATAAAATTAATATTCTTAGGTGAAGGAGAGATACGATTAGTTGACCAAAAAAATAGAATCATTGGATTTGGATTCAATTGATTTAATTATTTTTGAACTGATCTTGGGTTTATCCTTATTTTTGCCTTTACTATTTTTCTTTTTCATCAATGATGGAGATTCAACATACATGTATGGATGATGAAAATTAATTCCAAAATATATAACATGAAAGGCATTGTTAAAATATGGATACTTCATAAGAAATCTACAATGTAGTCTAATATGACATTTCCTACCATATTTATGAAAAGCATGCACAAATTTAACATCTTTGTCAATCCCAAGTGCAATTGTTCTTTGAGTATAATGAATAATAGTAGAAGTAGGATTAAAAGGTCGTACCAATTCAATTATTGATGTTAAAGGTGTAGCATGTGAGGAAAACATGTTTGAGGGCTTTAAAAATTTAGTTAATTTTAAAGAAGATGGAATAGTGTGCTCGTCTATATATCATACCCTTTTCTTGTCTCGAGTTGGCCTTTTATAATCAAGAACTTTGTTTAATATTTTAGCTCTATTTGATATCCTTTTAATAACTTCGTTGGATTGTTTAACTTCCTATACAAGATTTTGTTTCTCCTACTCTGACCTACAAGGCTTGAATTCAAAATATTAAAATGCCCAGACAAATCTAGATTATTTTTTTGCAATACCGATGATTTTATTTCATAATATTTCATTTTTTTGATTGATTTTAGTTATTTATACAAGCAACTTATCTTTATCTCTTTTACATATTATAAACTCTCTGAACACTTCATTAACACTAGTAACATTAAAATATTTAAGTACGAATTCAGAGTCATTTTCCTCATTGTTTAAATCAAATTAGACTTACTAGAGTGTCCACCAATTTTTATAACAAATGCTAGAAAATTGGTGTCAATATTATTTGATTCAACTAGATTGTCTTTATTACTTTCATAGTTAGTAAGTGTACTATTTAAAGCTCTTCTAGTGTTGTTTTTTTTATTTGCATAGTCAATTGCAAAGTGAAAAATCACATACATTCAAAACATTGAGGTCTAGTGGGTTTAGGTTTCTTACCATTAGAAATCACAAATTTAAGTTCTTTCAAATTATGATTCTTCTGTCAACTTGGTTGTCCTTTATTTTGAAAATTCTTTTTATTAAAGATTATTTTCAGTCTTCTGATCAAGAGTGCCAGTTATGTATCTTTATAATCACCTTATTCAATCATAGTAGTTTTGAAAGAAACACCTTTGTTCTGTGTGGGAGGACAATAACTCATCTCAAAAGTAAAAATTGAACCAACTGGCACCTCAATTTTAATGGTTTCCACATCTTTGCTTTCTATGGTAGTGACTTTTGCAGCGAAGCAATCTAGTAAAGAACATAGTATTTTCCTTACCAAGCTTAATTTTTTCAATTTTCTCACCAAGATTAGTAGAAGAGTTAGTAATATCACTTAATGTAGCATAGTATTTAGAAAAAGATTTCATCCTAAGATTTTCAAATTAACCATCAAGTATACAAAGTTAAGTTCTTTTAACTTGTGTGATTCCTTCGTGGACAACTTCTAAAATATCCCAATCATGATTAGCAGTATCAAAATTAGAAATACAATGAAACTCTTAAGCAGACACAATATTAATGATAGCATTATTACCCTTTTGATTTCATTTACTACCAGCTTTATCTTGAATAGTCCAATCGTTTTTGGGTTTAGGAGTGACTACATCATCTTTAGTAACCATAGTTGGCTCTTAACCATAAAGCACAGAGTTTCAAACACTCTTATCTATAAATCATAGAATGGCTTTCATACGAGCCTTCCAATATGAGTAATTAGATCCATCAAAGTAAAAAACATGGGTTGTAGACAAACCCTCTCTCAAATGATCTATAACAAGGTCCTAGGCACACTAAGTGTATCTAGTGACGGCTCTGATACCAAATGAAAATTCTTATTTAGTTACGGACCTAATTACTTAGAGAGGATGAAAAAATAATTAGCAAAATTATGACAAATTAAAATTTTCGTAAATAGCCAAGCATGCAATCACATGCAAATAAAATAATGCATAAATATAAATCAAAACACAAGATTTTTAGATAAAAACAAACAAGGCCACCCAAATGACCTAAGAGTAAACAATCAGTCTACTAGACCACTTAACCATCCACTATGAAAAATAAGATCCAATTACAAGGCCAAGTCTTATACTACTCATAAGATAAAGCCCTTAAAGCAATCTACTTATAAGCCACTGCTTTCATCATAACCTTCATAAGAAAGGTGTTCAGATCAAGACCAATGCTCCAACAACTTAAGTCATATAAGCAATTGAATTCGTTCAACTAGTACATAATTCTTTTAGCAGAATAAAATAAGTACAAATGACCTAAGACGCCATATCAATGGCCTAAGAGGAAAACTATCAATCCATCAGACTACCTAACTATCCATTATGAAAAATAAAGTCCAATTATAAGGCCAGGTCTTATATTACTAACCAAGTAATCTACTTACAAGCCGATGCATTCATTATCGCCTCTACAAGAGAAGTGTTCAGATATAGACCAATATTTTGATAACTTTAGTCACACAAGCAATCAAACCCATTCAACTAGTACTTTAAACACTAGCATAATAACACAATTACAAATGTGCATCCTAACGTAGATCCAATAATTAATAACCCTAGCAAGATGATTTAATCAATTTAGATAAGTTGAAATCAACTAGTAACCATAGAACAATCAGTTTAAAGCACAATATCATAAATATTTTGGACTTGTTAACATCAAACACAACCATAAATGTTTAATAAAGTAACTCAATGAAAAATCCTACTTGTATAGTCTTTTGCAAAATAATAAGAAATAGATTAAGATGAAGAGAAGAATTGTAGTTTATTAAAGTTATGTGCTTAGGTTGTATATAAAGAATATTTTGAAGCACTAGTTCAAAGTAACATTACTATATTGTCTATAAAATCAGTTGGAAGTGTTTTAAAGAAAAATGAAAATATAGTAAAAAGCCAATTAAATTTGAGTTAGGAATAGGTTTTGAAATCAAAGCCCTGGCTCCTCAATCGATTTAACATATTCTCAGTTGATCGAGTACATAGTTTGATCAATCCAGTGTAATAAATATTTAATTCTGAAATATGGTTGATCGAACTAATAAATATATTAATCTAATGCTCGATCGATTTAGTATTAATTACTCGATCAATCTACTCAATTTAATAATTAATTCAGGACTTTTTAAATTGAATAGATTGATTCTCGATCGATCTACATAACTCGATCAATCTAGAATGTCTCCATCAATTAAGTAGAATAATCTCAAAATATTCATAGTGCCTAATATGTAATCTAACGTGCATAAGAACAGAGGTATACTTGATTATGATCATTAGATTTTGTGTATAAAATTACATTTTTATATTTTATTCATGAATATCGCCAACACTAGCATAAATCTTAGAAAATGGATAAATTATCTATAAGTTATACAACTCTCTTAAATAAATTAAAATAAAAACATTTATGAAAATTGATATATATAAGTTTTTTGAATTGTGGGTTGTAGACTTAGCTAAATATAACTACAACACTATACACAAAAGATGAAATTAATTTTGTTCAAAAAGTGACAATCCATTGATAATATAAATATATGTATACAAGACACACAAATATATTAACACATATGGTGACATATTGACAATCATAAAAAGTAAAATATGTGTTGGAACTGCAATAGGATTTCAATTTGTTCATTTATGATCAATTATGAAAGATTACAAGAAAGAGTGTCATCTATCAAGAAACAATTGTATTTGAATTTATACTTGCACATAATAAAATTTTACTTACTAAGAGAAAACTTAATTAAATGTTTTTTTTTTGTATTCTTCTCTTGTATTTTTTGTGTGGTATTGGTTATTTATTTATTTTTTGTATAACTATTTGTGGCTCTTTCTTTTTGTGCATACAAAGGCTTTTGTATTTTTTTTCTCCTTTAATATAATTATTATCTTTCTAAGGAAATATGTACGATCCAAAAACCTAATATGATAAATTTCACACTAATTGTGAGGTAGCTTTTTTTGCTCATTATGGTAGCTTCACGCATCATAATAGATAGTCTTCTCAAAACTAGGTGTCTCTCCATCATAGTATATTAAAAAGTGAATGATAAAATTCAACCATAATTTAGTAGTCAAGGTTATATCAAGCCCTAAAATCTCACAATATCAATCTTAAAATTCAAGCATGACATACTTACGTGTCTAGTGAGTGTGTGAATAGGTTCATGTAACATCATCACTAGATGTGAAAAATATATAAATTCATAAGTCACAATATCTATTTTCATAATGCATGGTCAATAAATATGAAGGTAGTATGTAATGTTCAAGTCAATGTTAAGGCATTCTACTTTTCACCTTTTTATTGATATTTTTCTTGAAACTGAAGAAACATCAATAAAAGTAAAAAACGAAACAAATAAATAAACTAAAGATGCTCACCTAGGGTTAATTAGTATGGTCATTTGACCGAAAAAATACAATTGTTCATAATCTAAATTTTCTTGAATTTGGGTTTCTCTATATCTTTGAGTTGGAAATCAAATGCTTTACTTATAATAAGCATTTTCATGGACTTACTTTTAGATTTCACATTCATCCTAAATGAAGATGCAATATGCTTGGTAGGATGACGAATTAGTTATAGAGTTAAAAGTTTCAAAATTCAATAGCCTATTTAAACCTACAAATTCATGCTTTCTAGTAGAGTTATTGGATATACTATGCATAGATGGATGATAATAATGAGTCCTATAACTATAAGAATGGAAGAAATTATTAAATTTATGTCTAGTCATCAAAAATCTACACTATAGTCTTATATGACCTTTTCTACCACTATGATGACAGTGAGACACAAATTTAACAATTATTTCTATTATAGGAAAAATAGTTCTTTATGCATAATTAATAACAGTATGAGTAGAGTTAGAATATCCTACAAGTATGGTCTTTGATGTTAGAGATGAATGTGTAGCATATGAAGAAGGGTTGGAGGGTTTTACAAACTCAATTATTTTTTTAAATGATTCATAGAGTGCTTATCTACATAGCCTAGCCCTCTCTTGTCTCCAAAAGGTTTTTCATAGTCAAGGACTTTGTTTATCCTTCAACTCTAATAGCCAATCTCTTTATAGCTTCCTTTGATTGTCCCATCTCCTACACAAGATTCTTATTTTCTTGTTTAAGATCTGCAAGGCTTGAATTCAAACCATCAATATGTTCAGATAACTTAATTTTTATTTTTATGACATGGAGGAATTTACTTCATAGGATTTGAGTCTATCATTCAATTTGGTTACTTCTACTAGTAACCCATTCTTTTTTTTTTCTTACAACCCAATAAATCTATTAACATTAAATTTAGTAACTAGGAATTTAAAACCATTTCCCTCACTATCTGAGCCAATGTCAGACTTATTAAAGTATCCACTAATAGTTGAAGTAAAATCCTAATAGTTGGTGCCACAATTTTCTAAGTCATTAGGATTATCATTGTCACTTTTTGAGTTGCTAAATTAAAAGCTCTTCAAGTTATTTTTTGTGTTAGCACACTTAGCTACAATATGACCATAACCTATACATTCAAAATATAGTGGTCCAATGGATTTAGATTTCTTATCTTCAAAACTCATAGGTTTGATTTCTCTTGGACTCTGATCCGTTGAATGGCTTGATTTCTAGTTACACTATGAATTGTTCTTATTGAAGATTTTCTGAAGCCTTTTGGCTAATGATCGACACATGAATTGTGTTCAATTAATATGCAAGTATACTTATCGCAACAAGTAATATAATGATAACAAAGATCGTTCCAATAGAGATTATATTATTAGAAATTAATTTTTAAAAGAAAAAAAATGAAAAATCAAATTATTTTGTGTTTTTGTATTTTAAGAAAGTAAAATTAAAAGAACTAAAATCTCCCGCAATATAATTATTAATTAATTACATGATCAATTGAATCTAACCTAGCATATATTCCTCCATCAAGAAAACTACACACCATATAATAATTAACCTCATCACATGATAACTGTATTTTATATAGTTATTTTCACCTATTTTATTAATTATAATTGCTATGTTCTTAATGTTTTTGGTTAATTTTAGTTTAATAAATTAGTATTTACTGTTTTTTAAATATTTTAATAAAATTAAATAATTTGTATCGAAAACGTACTTAATTGTAATTTTGTGTCCAAAAATATAATTTTAAATAAAAGAGTGTTTAATTGCAATTTATAAAAGTCAAAAATATAATTTAAATTTAAATCGGGCTTAATTTTAATTATTAAAAGTTTAAAAATTTAATTTAAATTAGAAAAAGGCCAAACTGTAATTAAAGAAAGTTGAAAATGTAATTTGAAATAAATTTGTGAGTCAAAATGCAATTAAGAAAGTTTAATTTTCTGCGCAGATGAGAAGAACCACACGCCATACACCACACGCCAAACGTGGACCCTCCGATCAAAGAAGGAACGGCTACGATGCGCGTGTGTGCAGATTCTTTCACTCGACTCGGCGCCCGAGTGCGGCCCACCTGCAGCGCAGGCCGGCGTGCAGTGGGACCCACAGGTCTGACGCGTCCAGCCGCTGTCCCTCACTTACACGCGCCTCTGATCCCGTGCGCTGATCTCTGTGACCGTGTATGCTTGCACGTTTTTTATGTGTTAAAAAATCTCACAACATCACACTCTCATGTCAATTAAATTGATATTATTCATTAAGTTCATCAATTATGGATCACATACATAATAATTATACATCTTTGCCTAGTAACTATATATGTTATTTAATCAAGATAAATAATTAAATAATTCTCTAAAATCTATTTAATTGCCTTTATAGATAAATTGTTGGCCAATTAATTAATAGCATAAAAATCAAATTAAATAATATAATTAAATTAAAATCATAATTGGGATAAAATACTAGATTATCACATGTTAAAAATTGGGTTCATAAGACTTCTAGATTAATAAATTAATTTGACATAATTTTCTTTATAAAGCTCATATTTTTCATAAAAAAATACATAAAAATTAATAAATAAAAGAGAAGAAAAATAAATAGTATCAATCTCTTGAATTGTAATACTAATCTCCTCTACAATCTCCACCAAAACTTCATCACCTTTTGAATTTTTTGATGTTTTTCTCTCTTCTTGGCTTCAAAACTGAAAAACAAATTTATGTTAATTTCACCTCATTAGGGTTTGTAGGGAAATTAGGGGGTTAAATTAGGCTCAGGTGGAATCTAGACCATCATATCAGCTTTAGATCAAGGTTGGGATCAAAAAAAGAAAAGTTAATAGCACTAGCCAATAGGAACATTCCATGTGGCATGAAGAAAAGGTGAAACCAATCAACGGACGATGCTTGGCATGAGAGGACTAGTTTGGTCAACACATGTGGAATTAGTATCATGTGGCAGGACATGATTCATAGTTATAGATGGTGTGGTGCACATGTGAAAAGAATGGACAAATCAAGTGATGACACTTGGCGATCGCATTAACCAAGGAATAAACTCGAAACAAATACCATGCTGACACATGGCATAACATTGTATCATATGGTACATGTGATGATTTGTGATTGGCTCTTTTTGATTGCATGGAATCCATATGGCTTGGGGCTATTAGGGGGTTAAATTAGACACATGTAGAATTTGGATAGTCAAATCAGCGTTAGATCAATGGTTGAGATGAAAAAAGAAAAAAATTAATAGCACTACCTATTACGAATGTGCCTTAAGGCATAAAGAAAAGGAAAAAGTAATCAACTGGTGATGTGTGGCACAAGAGGACTGGTCTATTCAATGCATGCTAAGTTAGCACGACATGGCTTGACACGATTCACAATTATAGATGGCATGGTGCACGAGTGGAAAGAATGGACGAATCAAGTGATGATGCATGATAAGCACATTGACCAAGTAACAAACTCGAAATGAATGCCATGTTGACATGTGTCATGGCACTATGTCACACAATACACGTAGCGATTTGCGATTGGCTATTTGTGCTTATGTTGCATCCATGTGGCTTGCCTGGTTAGCTCCCCTACTTGCATGGCATCTGCGTGGTAGCTTTTGATTGGTTGTGCATTAAAAATTCATAAAAAAATCCAGAAAAATTCCAAAATATCTCAAAAATATATTTTCACCCCTTTTCACTAAAAGTTTATATTTTAATATTTTTAATCCCAAAAATATTACTTATTGATAAAATACCTATTGATAAAATAAGCAAATATTAAGTAAAAAAATGCACTCATGACTCTACTTTCATAGAGTTATCAGCTAAGAGTATGAAGTCTTCATTGTCCTCATCATTCTCACTATTACCATCATTATTCATGGTGGTTTTGAAGACTACAGCTTTGTTCTTTGGAGGTGTTGATAAAATCATCATAAAGGTTTAAAGTGAGCCAACAAGTTCCTCAAATTTGATGCTGCCTACATCATTTCTTTCATCAATGGCAGGGACCTTTGCAAAAAAGCAATCTAGTAACGAGTAAAAAATATTTCAAACTATCAGAAATCTTCAATTTTCTCTATAGATTTAGAAAAGGTATCATCTTCTTTTATACTAAGGTTTTCAAATTGACTATCAAGCATGCAAAGTTTAGTTCATGTAACTTGTGTGATGCCCTCATGGGCAACCTCTAAAATATCCCAAGCATGCATAGTAGTATCAACATTAGAAATATGTTGAAATTCATCAACACTTAATTTCAGTTTTATCTTTAATGGTCCATTCACTCCAAGGTTTAAGAATGACTTCTTGTAGATGAACCCTCTCTCAAATGATCCATAACAAGGTCCTAGTTAATACTAATTGTATCTAGTGACGCACTTTGATACCAATTGAAAGTTTTTTAGTTATGGATCTAATTAGCTAGAACTGGAGGGGGTGAATAGATAATTAGTTGAAATATGACTAACTTAAAATTTTTACATACAGCTAGACATCTAATCATATGTAAATAAAATAATGCAAAAAAATAAAATAACACACAAGATTTTTAGGCAAAAACAAGCTAGGCCACACCAATGACATAAGAGGAAAACCACTAGTCCATTGGACCACCTAACTATCCACTATGAAAATACTATTTGATTGCAAGGCTAGGACTCAAATTACCTACCAAGGGAATGCCCCCATGTAATCTACTTACAAGCTTCCACTTTCTGTAACAGTTTCCACAAGCAAGGTATTCAAATTTAGACCTACTTTTCGATAAACGTGAGTCACATGAGTTATCAAACCTATTCAACTGGCTCCTGAAAAGTTGGCACAATAACATAAGTGCAATATGTGTCCGAGAGAAAATTCAATAATAAAAACCTTAGCTAGATGATTTAATAAAATATTAGTTAAATCAAAATTAACTAGTAACCCAAGAACAAGCAGATTAAGCACAAATTCAATAAATATAGCTTTTTAAAAGAAAATAATCAAACGAAATATCTATAATATAACATACACAATTATTTGATCAAACAATGCAAGTACAAAATAAAGAATAAAATATATGAACATTTTATCAAAATATAATAAACTAATTAGGCTTATTAATCAATCAAACACAATCATCAATGTTTGATAGAATAATTAAATAAAGAAGAATCTATATGAACATTTTATGATTTGTTTTTGCAAAAAAATTTGAGATAGAGAGAGAGAGCTTAAGATGAAGAGAATAATGCTTTTATGTAGTTGAGAAAGTTGCATGTTTAGGATGGTTTAAATTGAATATTTTGAAACACTAAGTCAAAGTAATATTATTATTCTATCCATAAAATAAGTTAATAGAGTTTTAAAAAACAAGGACAATATAGTAATAAACTAATTCGATTCAAGTAAGAAATAGATTTAAAATTGAAACCTTAGCTGCTAGAACAATTTAAGTTTTGCTTGATCAATTGAAACCCTTTTCAATTGATTCAAAACCATGATCAAAACATGATCAACATATCAAGTCAATTCTTTATTGATCTAGTGTAATAAATAATTAATTCTAAAACAGGTGATCAATCTAGTCATTTTTTGATTGATCTAGTGTTCGATCGATTGACTATTAATAACTTGATCAATCTAATCAAAAGAAAAATTAATTCTGGGACTTTTTAATCTAAGTAGATCAATTTTTGATTGATCTATTCACCTCGATCGATGGAGTAGCTTAAATTCAAAATATTCTTATGTGTCTAATATGCATAAGAATATAGATATACATGAGATGTGTTTGTTGGACTCAATAATATCTTTAGCTTGAAAATATTCTCGAAAGACATACCAAGAAACTAAAATTACATTTAGATATTTTGTTCATGAATATCATCAACACTCATAAACCTTACAAACTCATTTTAAAATGATAAATATCTCATAAGCTCACATATGAAAAAACTTTGAGCTATAATATATAATAAAGTTGATTATAAAAGGATGATAAAAATCAAATAGTGTTTGTTTGAATCAAACTTTTATAAGAGGCAAAAAAACACACAACTTAGGTGCAACAAAGAGTTTTATATAGGACAATATTTTCATATTAAATCATATTTAAGTTTTACTATTATAATTCATGTTCATAGAAATAAATAGAAACAAATGATGTATTGATTACTCTTTGAAAGAAAAGTCATCATTGTACTTTTTTTTACTTAATATTTGCTTATTTTATTCAATAAATTGTATATTTGGGGTTAAAAATATTAAAATATAAACTTTTTAGTAAAAAAGGTGAAAATTTAAATTTTTTGGAATTGTTTTGGATTTTTATAAACTTTTAACGCATGATCAATCAAAAGTTGTCATATGGATTCCATACAAGGAGAAGAGCTGACTAGGCAAGCCACGTGGATGCCAAGCTAGTAGAAATGCCCAATCATAGATCGTTGCATGTATAGTGTAACACAACGCTATGCCACATGTAAACATGACTAATCGGTGCAAAACTAAAAGTGCACAATATCACAATTTTATAATAAAGTGATAAGAAGAATATCATTCTCAGGGATTGGTAACTTAATTTTAACAAATATCAAAATTATACTAATCTCAATTTTATCTATCAAAATTACTAAAGTTGTTGTAATTAAAATTTAAAATAAAAGAAATTTAAAGAAAATGCAAAAAACAAATGTTGTTTGATACTATGCAAAACAAAATCAATTTATTTTATAGAAATGTTTTACCTATATAATATTTCGCAAGCATAAAAAATTTATTATTATATTATATTTACAAACAGCCAGCCACGTTAAATTTAATCATAGACAAATTAAATATAACATATAAGAATAAAACATAAAAAGATAATTGTAAAGAATCCATGACAATTATACTTTAATAGAATTCTTACAACAATTTCTTGCTAATTCTATTATTAGAAAACCTCAAACTGGATTTGTATCTCTACTTATTGAATCAAAAACTAAAAATTTATAAACACATAGTTAGTTCTTCTCAAAAAGAGAAGAACTTAAAAACTAGAAACTAAAAAAAATGAAATCTTTCTATAGAGAGAAAGTGCTCAGAATATTGTGTTGTTTTGGAATGGGGGAAGAGGTCCTTTTATAGGTGAAGAAAATGCCAAAAAAAGGGGGGAAAATATTTCAAAATTTGAATTTGGACACATTTGGATAGGTTGGCACGCGTATGGCACGCTAGACAGGCAGTTGGCGCATACGGGAGACAACGATGATTGTGCTTGCATGAGCGGGATGCTACGCATGGGACTTAGCACAGATGGGCTGGTGCATGAGAGACTCGGTAGGAATGGGCGGCTACATGTGGCATTTCGGAATTTTGACATTTTTGATCGTTTTGACCCAATTTGTCTAATATTTGCTATCTTTTTAACTTTTCGTAATTTATTTTCCCAATATATTTGTGATGTATTGTGTCCAGTATTTTATTTATGTCTTTAAGTTATTTTTGAACGAAAATACCTGAAAAATAATAAAAATACTCGTGATTCCAAAAAGACAAATTTATATAAAAAATATAATAAAATCATAAAAATATAAATCTATTTAATCAATTAAAGTACATTAAATCATGGTAAATTTAGTGCTATTTATGCACTCATCACAACCCCCAACCAACTTCTTGCTAGTCCCTTAGTAAGAGAAGCAATAAAAACTAAAATTTAACCTATCCTAAATCACTTCCATGGATTGACACAGTTGCATTTAGCGTATACAACAAGCATTTAAACCCCCTAGGTTACCCTAGTGGATGAGTTGAAGTCTTATGAGGGTTTTTAGTAATGATACCCACAAACATTAACAAAAAAATGAAAACAAAATAAAACAAATAAAATAAGAAGTTAACTTAAATTTGAAATAAAATAAAAAGACTAAAATAAAATAAAGAAATGAAATACAAAAAATATATCATCCTTATAATTTCTTTTAAATTTCATAATTAAAATCTTAAGCATATATTATTTCAACTTCCTAAACATTCATCATTTATTATAATAATTAGTTAAAAATCATTTTCATATTTCATATAAAAAAATGTATCAATTTAATTTTCCCCAAACATAGTGTCAAGAATCCGAATTCGCTTTGACTCTATTCCTCACAAGTCAACACTCTCAAAAACAATGAATCCTATAGGTTCCAACACTCATACTAATTTATATGCAAAAGAGTTGATCTATAGAAATTAACTACTATGTTCGCATATGTATAAAGAAGAAAGGCTCAAAGTGTTATTTTAATGTTGAGCTCATGAAAGGAATCAAATGTAAGGATTTATAAAATATTATACATTACTTTCATGCATCAATCAAATTCATCAAATAAAAATATAAAGTAATATGCCTTTTAGAAAATGTAGGAAAATGCATGACTTATTAGAGAATTACTTCCTATATTTTCTATTGCATTAAATCATTTCTCACAACTGTTTAGGCTTTTCAGGTCATAGTATATAGATTATACTATTCATTTTTCTTTTCTTTCTTTCTTTCTATTTTTTTTCTTTCTCTTATATTCTTCTTCTTATTTTTATAAGAGAATACACTTTTTAGAGAGTGGACCCATGTATAGATTGTACATTTTTTATATGGTAAGGTGAGTGTTTAATAATTGGATTTTTTGTTTGTATTTGTATAAGTAACCCTAAATATATCTCTTTTTTAATAGAAGTCATGCATGAATGAAGAAAGACATGTACTATTAATTTCTACTTAAATCATTTAATCAAATGAAAAATAAATATATAATGCTTCATTAAGATGTAAAAATCCAGACATTTAATGCTAAGCCTTATAGAGATCATCTAATAATTTGAAGAAATAAGAAATGTGTTTGGAGTAGAAAATATATATTTCACTCAGAATAAAGAAAATTAGGCTCAAATTATATCTCACAAGGATAGTCTCCACTATGTGATTCCTAAACACCGATTTTGGGTTTAATATAATTTCCACACCTTATTATGAAATACTAGTCGTGACAAAAACTAACTAATTATCATATACTCCATGATATGTTTTCAAAAATTAATCTAATAGTACAAAAGACTTAACTATTTACTTAAATTTGATTTTAAAAAATGATACATTTTTATGAGAAATGTTTTTTAAAAGACTATTCCTAACATTCTAAAAGTACTAAACTAGACAAAGAATCAAACACAATAAAAATGAAAATGTGAATATAATTTTTTTTAAATTGTTAAAAAAATTTAAATTAAGCATGGTAACTTTTCACCACCCCCAACCTAGAACTTACATCATCCTAAATTTAATAGTTGTAAAGTAATGATAAAGATAAAAGAGAAGAAAATTTACCTATTTTCTAAGAATGTGCAAGTAGTGATGGAGAAATGCAGGTGCATCTATCATGTTTATTATTAATGTTCACACAGGCATATCACTATAAACTTGTAATAGCTCAACAAATATTTTTAGTTTTAACAATTCAAAAATTATCCACATGTAATTAAACTAAAATAAATAAAACAAATAAAAGAAAATAACCTAAAATGATGGGTTGCCTCCCATCTAGCACCTAGTTTAACTTCTTAGCAAGAAGTTCATCTAGCACTTAGTTTAACTTCTTAGCAAGAAGTAAACTCAATATCCCCACATCATTGAGTCAATCAACCCAACAAGTAGGACAAGTTTGTCTACCTATACATTTTCAGCCATGTCTTATGGATTTTCAAAATTTTCTTTGCTTAAAACTAGGGACATGATTGTGGGTTTTAGATAACCCACGTCTAGGTGCAAATCAAATAGCTAAGACATCAGAATAAAATTGTACCTAGATATAACAAAGCAACTACCTCTTTTTATCACAGATTGTGATTAAAAACTTTGAAATTTTGGAGATAGCTTCAATAGTTTATTTATTTATTTTTTAAATCTCTAAGTTAAATAACATAATCAGTTTTAATTAAGAGTACTCCCAAGAAATAATGGTGGGACAAAAGCTCCTTAAAAACCATCCTTCTAGACAGAGCAATGTTCATAGGAAAGACTAGTGGCACAAAGGCTTCCATGAACTAGTCTTCTAGACAGAACTCCCTTAGATCTTTACTTTTCATGCTATTAAAATTTAAGTTGATTAAGTTAAAATCTAAGTTAATTAAGTTAATAAATTAAGTTAAGTTAAAAATCTAAGTTAATTGGTTTTTTTTTATTTATTCATTTTTTTAGAGCTAAAAATTATTATTATTATTTTAAATTTATGTTTTTTTTTGTAAATTTCTTTTTTTTTTAATTTTTATTTCAATTTTTTTTGTTTTACTACTCAAGAACAATATAGTTTTTTTTTGTGCGGGACATAGTAAGGAATGTGTTGGTGCGTGCTTGGCACAGCGCGGGAGGGATGCTGCACGCTGAGCTCGATATGGATGGTCTATTGCATGTGAGACTCGGCGAGGATGAGCTATTGGGCGCAAAATTTCTACCATTTTGACATTTTTAACCGTTTTGACCCATTTTGTATAATTTTTCCATCTTTTTGACCTTTTCCTCATTTCTTTTCTCAATATATTTATAATGTATTTCCTTCATTATTTTTCTTCATGTCTTTAAGTTATTTTTGAATGAAAATACTTAAAATAATAAAAATACCTGTGATTTGGAAAAGATAAATTTATATAAATATATGATAAAATCATAAAAATATAAATCAATTTAATCAATTCAAATACATTAAATTATAGTAATTTTAATCACTCATTAGGCATATTAATGTAGTTTTCTTCTAATCTTTGGGGACTATGGCAATCAAGTTATACCCCGAATAACCATCTAAGAAGCAATAATAAGGATATCCATAAAATCGATCTAATATTTGATCAATTAATTGAAGTAGAAAATGAACCTTCCTTGTTACTTTGTTTAACTTACGATAATCTATACATACACGCCAACCTATGACTATTGTTGTAGGAATAAGCTTTTTGTTGTAATTTTTTACCACTATCATTACACCCATTTTTGGTACAACATGCACTAGACTTATCCATGAGTTGTCTAAAATAGCATAAATAATTCCAGCATTGAAGAGCTTCAAAATTCAACTCTCACAACTTCCTTTATTGTTGGATTTAATCTTCTTTGGGGCTCAATTGATGGTTTGTAAGGTTTCTCCATTAGAATCTTGTGTATGCAAATGGATGGACTTATACCTTTTATGTCAAAGATATTCTATCCCAAGGCTATTCTATACTCCCTTAACACATGCATTAACTTTTCCTCTTCATCGGGTGTAAGTGATTCCGTAACAATCAATGGAAAGGTGTAACTATCACCAAAGAATACATAGCAAAGATGCTCAGGCAATTACTTTAACTCTAGAGTTGTAGTTCACTACACTTTTTTTGTAGAGATTACAGAATTCGTCTTTGCTACCATATACTTCAACCTCTCCACTTCTTTGCTAAATGATGTAACCTACTACAATGCTTCCCAGGCAAATACATAATGGAGAAATTCTTCACTAACAAAAGGTAAATCAGATTCATAAATAGTAGAGTTATTAGCATCATAAGCATGAGATGAAGTTGTGATACATCATTCTAGGTGATCGGTTGGCATACTTCTTGAAAGGATTTTACTACACATTGTTCAATGACATCTACCCGAAAGCAAGTGTTTGGATCTTCTGGAAATATCATGGCTTCTTAGATGTTGAATGTAACCTCTTCCTTGTTCACTTTCAATGTTAACTCACCCTTTTGAACATCCATTAAATCCCTTCCCATAGCTAAAAATGGTCGGCCAAGAATTAGTTGGACATCTTAGTCTTCGTCTATATCTAACACCACAAAATGAACAGGAAAAATGAATTTATCCACCTTTACCAATACATCTTCTATGATTCCACGTGGATACTTGATGGATTGGTCTACTAGTTCCAAAGAAATGGTTGTTTGTTTCATCTCTCCAAGTCCCAATTTCTTATAAATAGAAAGTGGCATAAGATTAATGCTATCACTAAGATCACATAAAATTTTATCAAAAAATGAATCTCCAATAGTGCAAGGAAAAGTGAAACTCCCTAGATCTTTTAATTTTTGATGTAATTTCTTTTGAAGAATGGCACTACATTCTTCATAAAACTTCACTGTTGTGAACTCCTCTAACCTTCTCTTCTTAGAAATGATATCCTTCAAGAATTTGGCATAATTTGGCATCTATTCAAAGGCATTTGTAAAAGGAATATTTATGTGAATTTTCTTAAAGATATCCAAAAACTTAAAAAATTACTTATCTAATTTTTGTTTTTGAAAGCATTGAGGATAAGGAAGTGGAGTAGAGAGAATATGAGGATTTTTAAGAAATGAAATTTATGTAGGCATGTTAGTCTCTCTTAGTGTATCATCAACAATCTCCCCTTCTTCTACTTTATTATTGTTTTGGCCATTGTTTGGAGTTATAGGGGTGGACTCAGTTTCCTTTGATGGTGACCTCTCAATTTCTCTTCAAATTCTAAGTGTAATGGCCTTTGGATTCAATTCTTATTTCTAGGAAAAGAAATCAAGTCTTCATCATCTAGAGTTGCCCAGTTTGCACTTCAATATTTTTCATAGTGGCTCCCATATTATTATAATGAGTCTCGATGTTATTCAACCATGAATCACTCTTTTTTAACCTTGCTTTAGTCTCCTAAACAAAGGAAACCATGGCATCCTTTAGTGACATCTTATTCTCTCTTGGTTGACTATCAAACCATGGATAAGGTTGCAGCACATTCTTTGTGTTTCCCTAAGAAAAATTCTCATGATTTTGAAGCCCTAGATGGTACTAATTTGGCATAGGATTTCCACGATGGTTGTAGTTTTGATTGTTGATGTATTGAACCTACTCTTAACTTGTTTCATTCATCAAAACTATCATGCTTGAATTTGCAACATATTCTACACTTTGTGGTATTCTTTGGGTTGTCAAGGCTAAATTTGATTACATAGAGAGGCTATTTGAGCTTAAAGGGCCATAAACGGCTCCAATTCATGAATCCCAGTAACTTTCTTAGCCATAGATATTTCAGTTGGCCATTGATAGTTGTTTGAGACCATTTCTTCCGAAAGAGAAGTAGCACCCTCAGTTTCCTTTGACATCAAAGTTCCACCAGAAGCAACATCAACTATAGTTCTAGTTTGCGCATTTAACCCATTATAGAACATCTAAACTTGCTACCAATCTGGCAATACATGTTGAGGGTAACGTCGAATCATATCTTTATAACTTTCCCATGATTTATAGAGTGTCTCAAAATCATTCTGCCTGAATTGACCAATCTCACTCCTAAGTTGGGCTATTTTTATAGGTGGAAATAATTTAGCAAGAACATTTTCTACCATATCCTACCAACTACTGATGCTTCCTAGTTGTAAATATTGTAGCCAACCTCTAGCTTTGTCCCTCAATGAAAAAGGAAACAATCTCAGTCTAATGGTGTCTTTAGTAACACCATTCTTCTTTATAGTGTCACAATTCTCCAAAAACATCGGCCAATGAATATTGGAATCATCAAGTAGCAATCAGCTAAATTGGGCTTGTTGTACCATGCTGATCAATGCCGGTTTGAGCTCAAAATTATTGGCATTAACTGTCTGGAGTCTTATACCTGAGTAATTGTCATTCACAATTGGCCTTACATAATCCTTCAATAAGCATAGTTGTAAATTATGTTCTCCTTCAGCCATGGCAAGTACTTTCTTCTTTCATTGTGATCTAAAGGTTGTTTCAATCTCTAGATCTAAAGGAATAATGTTTCGAGTTCTAGCACGATGTATCCAACGTCAATAACACACCAAGAGAAAAATAAAATAATAAAAAATATATATAAATGAAATAAAATATAATTTTAAATTTAAATCAATATTACTTTGTATCGATATTGGAAAATATAAAAATAAATCAATCGCTAACAACGGCGCCAAAAATGTGATTAGTGCAAAATTGCAAGTGTACAATATCGTAATTTTATAATAAAGTGATAAGAAGAGTATCGTTCTCAAGCATTGGTAACTTACTTTTGACAAATATCAAAATTATACTAATCTCAATTTTATCTAGAAAAATCACTAAGATTATTGTAATTGGAATTTAAAATAAAAGCAATTTAAAGAAAATGAAGAAAATAAAAAAAAGATGTTCGAAAATCAAATTAATGGGAAGAAACCTTTTAGGAAATCGATTCCACCTAATCTCTCGCTATGCTTTACTCATCTAGCTAATTGAATTTAATTCTCTCTATTTGTTAGCAATCTCTAGAAAACATCCAAAACCCTTTTTCGACAGTCAAATAGAAATATTTTTGTTCATTAATTTACATAAGAGTATGCAATTTAATAAAACAATAAAACATTAAGACCAATTATTTTAAAACTACACAAGTCCATATAAGTCTTTTGATTTCTATATTTACCTATGTCAAAATATTCCAGATTTATCTGATAGTTAATTAGAAGCAATAAACTCGGAATAAATGAGACAAACATATAGAGAAATAATTCAAATTAACATAGAAAATTAAGCATAGTTCATAATTATATTACATCTCATTCCTATAACAAAGAAAATTAATTCATGCTAAAAATTAAATTTAACATAAATAAATTTACCATAATATTTTTTAGAACAATTAGAAAGAAAACTAAATAGCAAAAAGAATATGCTTTCGCGTTTTGCTATCCGATTTTCTTTTCCTTGATTGTTTTGCCCACTCTCTCCTTTTTCCCACACATGCACACCCTTTTTTTCTATGCTTTCGAAGCTTTTTTCTCTCTCTCTTGGCTACCTCTCTCTTTTTTTCTCAGTTTTCAGTTCCTCTCCCATCTCCCTATATATCCACACTCCTTCCTTAATCTAATTAATATATATATATATATTCAACAGCCACTTCCTTCCTTTATATATATATATATATATATATATATATATATATATATATATATATATATATATATATATATATATATAACCAGCATCCCATTTTATTTTTTGTATATATATATATATATATATTTGAGAAACCTTAATTTAAATTTGAGTATCTTTAGATGATATGCTTCTAAAATTTTGGATCTTTATTATCTTTAAATCTGTAATAAAATTTAAATAATAATAATGAAGTCTAAATTCAATACAAAATAAATAAAATTAAACTAAAGTTAAAGTTGACAAGGGATAAATTATGTCAAATTATGCAAGTTATCAACGGTGTTCAATCCAAGTTTGGCGCTTGGTTAACGAGCCTGCCAAGTGCCATTACCTTAATCATATGTTCTTTCAACCTATGTTCCACACCATCCGTTACCGCAAATTACATTGCACCGCGTGGCACTAACTCAGTATGTGTTGACCATACTGGTCTTCCCTTGGCATGTGTCACGCTATTATTTGTTGGCGTTACTAATTTTACTTGCTTTGATCTCAGCCCTTGATCTGAAGCTGATCTGACGGTCCAGATTCTTCCTAAGCATTATTTAACTCCCTAATCACTCCATAAACCCTAGTAAGCCATAATTAACATTATATTTATCATTTTTTGAGCTAAAAAGAGAGAAAAATACAGAAAAATTCAAAAGAAGATACAATTTTTGTGGAGATTAAATAGGATATTCGTGTTACAATTGAAGAGATTGATTGTATTTCGTCTTTCACTCCTTCATTTATCAACTTTTATGTCTTTCTTTATGAAAAATATGAGTTTTATTTATGTCTATTTAATTTATTAATCTAGGAGTCTTATGAACCCAATTTTCACCATATAATAATCTAATATTTTACCCCAATTATAAATTCAATTTAATTATATTATTTAATTTGATTTTTATGCTATTAACTGTTTGACAACAATTGATTTATAGATGCAATTAAATAGATTTGAGAAAATTATTTAATTATTTGTGTTAATTAAATAACATGCATAGTTTTTAGACATAGATGAATGATTCTTATGTATGTAATCTATAATTGATGACCTTAATGAGTAGTATGCAATTTAATTTATATAAGTGTGTGATTAAGTTAAAGACTATATGTTATGTAGTTTACTTGAGAAAGAAATATATGTTAGATTAGATTCAATTGATCATGTAATTAATTGACAATTATATTAAAAGATTTTATTTATTCATATGTTTAGAAAATTGGGGATTAAGTATTCCTACATATTTTCTCATATATCTTCTTAGTATCCAAATCTAATTTAATTAATTATTGTTATTTATTTTTAGTTCTTTTAATTTTGATTTTTTAAAATATAAAAACACAACAAAAATTGATATTTATTTTTTTTGTTTTAAAAATAGTTTACAATAACATAATCTTCATGAAAACGACCTTTTATTATCATTATATTACTTATTTCTATACTTATCATTGCACACAATTAGTGTACTGATCAAGTTTTTGGCACCATTGTCGGGATTATAAAAATTAGAAATTAATTTTTAATTTATTTTTCTTTATTTTAATTGTAATATTAATTAATTTATTTATTTTAGTTATATATTTTTGTTTTTATTTATTTTATTTTAGTTAATTTTCTTTATTTATTTTCTTTAATTTCTTTAAATTTTTAATTTATTTGTTTAGTTATCCATTTTTCATTTTTTATTTATTTTTAACTTAAATACATCATTTAGTGTTATTAGAAAGATAATTGAGTCTATTGCAATAGAAGAGTCCATAAGGAAATTTTTTTGCCTTTAGATCTTAAAATTGAGAATACTTTGAGATCAATAAGAAAACAAGAAGTTGTCACCCAAGTGAAAGAAATGGCTAATCCATTAGAAATAAACAATAATGAGCTAAATTTGAACAATCATATACCTTTGATGGATGATCAAGATAGAACTATGAATAAATATGCAATACCTATGTTGAAAAGGCTTAATCGAAGTATTACAAGGCCAAACATTCAAGCTGATCATCTTGAACTAAAGCTAGTGATATTTCAAATGCTACAAACAGTTGAAAATTTCAGCATATTACCAACAAAGGATCCTCATCTGCATCTCAGAATATTTATTGAAGTTTTAGATTCCTTTAAATTCAGTGATATGATAGAGGAGGTAATTAGGCTTAGATTTTTCCCTTACTCTTTGCTAAACCATGCTTGAACTTGGCTAAACCTTTTTCCACCTAATTCTATTATAACTTGGAATGATTTGGTAGAGAAATGCTTGATGAAATATTTCCCACCAATAAAGGATGCCAAGCTTAGGAATGACAATACCTCTTATAAAAAATATGAAGCATAATATTTATATGAAGCATAGGAAAGATTTGAACAATTGTTAAAGAAGTGTCCTCACCATGGTATCCCTCATTGGATACAAATGGATACTTTCTACAATGGTCTCAATGCCCAAACAAGAACTATTGTTGATGCATCTGCTAATAGAGCTCTCCTAGCCAAATCTTACAATCAAGCTTATGATGTACTTGAAAAAATGGCTAGCAATAATTATCAATGGCTAATGGATAGAATGATAGCCATAAGAAGAGTATCTAGAGTGCATGAGGTAAATGATATCACAACACTTACAGCTCAAGTTTCATCTTTGGTAAATATTTTGAAGACTCTAAACTCATTAGCAAGTATAAACAAGGTCAAAGATTCAAGGGTGTCGTATGTGTTTTTTGGGGGAGCTCATTTGTTTGATAATTGTTTGGATAATCTTGAATCAATATTCTATGTGGGTACTATGAATCAAAATAATAAGCCATACTCGAACACATATAACTCAGGATGGAGATAACATACAAATTTCTCTTGGAATAACAACAATCAGGATGGTAATCAATTCAACCATGAATCATTTTCACCTCCAAGTTTTCAACAACCTCAAAAATCACAAGCCCAAGAGAAGAATCTACCTACTAAGGACAATACAATTGCTTTAATAGGAATGATGAAAAACTTCATCCAATCAGTAAATACATAAGTATCAACTCAAGAGGCTCCAATTCAAAATTTAGAGACACTAATAGGTCAACTTGCCCAAGCCATAAGTTAAAGGCCTCAAGGTACCTTCTAAGTGACACACTTCTAAACCCAAGAAGAGAAGGTAAAGAGCATCGTAAATCCATAACTTTGAGGAGTGGTAAAAATTTAGAATATTAACATAAGTCTCAAAAGGATGAAGAGAAACAGGAAATCAACAAGGATGAGGAGGAACTAATGGATAAAGAGAGTATTGAAAAGGAAATAATTTAGCTAAGGAAAAACAACCTCTACAAATGCACTATTCATTTGAAGACTATAAAAGTAAAAGTTAGATACGGAGTTTTCAAAATTTCTTGATGTCTTCAAGAAGACACATATAAACAAACCATTTGTAGATGCAATTGAACAAATTTTTTCTTATGCCAAATTCATAAAGGATATACTGTCAAAGAAAAAAAGACTTGGAGATCATGAAATAATAACCTTGATTGAAGGTTATCATGTCATCTTTGACAGAAAAATACTAAAAAACTAAAATATCCATGAAGTTTTGACATCCCTTGCACTATTGGGAACATTCATTTTGGCAAGGCAATATATGATTTGGGTTCCACTTATGCCATTATCAATTTTCAAGAGATTAGTGGATGGAAATGCCAAACCAACTTCAGTAACATTGGAAATGGTATATAGATCAATTAAAAGACCCTAAGGTATGGTAAAAGATGTACTAGTAAAAGTAGATAAATTCATCTTTTCGATAGACTTTATTGTCATAAACATAGAGGAAGATCGTGACATTCCTATCATACTTGGTCGTCCTTTCTTAGCAACCAAAGAACTCATTGATGTACAAAAAGTGAGCTTACAATAAGAGTGGAGGATGAACAAGTAACATTTGATGTGTTCAAAGCAATTAAATTTTCTGATGCTAATAATGCGAGTGATTGCTTTCTAATAGATGGTACTGATGAACGAACCACTAATGTATTTTTATGACATGTGCTCTATTGATGATTTAGAGTATGTGATTGTTAATTCTATGAACAAACATGCTAATGAATACCATGACACTCATGTTGGTGCAAGAATTCATTCTAGTAGTTTAACAAAACTTTTGGAATTTCCCCCACTTAAAGCTTTAATACATGATGCTATGAACAAGGACATAAACTCACCATAAAACAACCCAACCTATTTTAACTTTGAAGGTATGGAATCAAAGGTTGATATTGTGAACTGTGTGAACTTTTGGAAGACATGCCTCTTATGTGTGTATCTAATGCGTTTATGATATGTCTTGAGATAAGCTCAAGGCTAAAACCATCCATTGAAGAGCCATCCAAATTAGAGCTTAAACCTTTACCATCTCATCTTTGTTATGCATTTTTAGGTGATAAAAAGACACTTCCAGTCATCATCTCTACTAATCTAAGTATGGAGCAAGTATAAGCACTATTGAAGATGCTAAAGAACTTCAAAAGAGCTATAGGTTGGTCTATTGCTGACATCAAAGGAATAAGCCCATCTATATGAATGCACAAAAGATTGCTAGAGGATGGAGCAAAACCTACCAGGCATACACAACGTCACTTAAATCTCCTTATTGATCGCCACACAAATTATGTGTGCAATAAATACATAAGTATACGTATCGTAACAAGTAATATAATGATAAATAAAGATCGTTCCCACGGAGATTATTTTTTTAGAAACTAATTTTTTAAACTAAAAATAATAAAAATCAATTTTTTTTGGTGTTTTTATATCTTAAGAAAGCAAAATTAAAATAACTAAAAGTAAATAGAAATAATTAATTAAATCAGATTTTGTGACTAAAAAGATATATGAGAAAATATGTAAGAATATTTAATCCCCCAATTTTCTAAACATACGAATCACTAAAATCCGTCCAATATAATATCAATTAATTATATGATCAATTGAATCTAACCTAGCATGTATTCCTCTCTCAAGTAAACTACACACCATATAGTAATTAATTTAATCACACTCTCGTTCCAATTAAATTGCATACTACTCATTAAGTTCATCAATTATGGATCACATACATAAGAATCATACATCTCTGCCTAGAAACTATGCATGTTATTTAATCAAGACAAACAATTAAATAATTTTCTCAAATCCATTTAATTGTCTCTATAGATAAATTGTTGGTCAAACAATTAATAACATAAAAATCAGATTAAATAATATAATTAAATTAATATTATAATTGAGAAAAAAATATTAGATCATCACATGTTGAAAATTGGGTTCATAAGATCCCTAGATTAATAAATTAATTACACATAATTGTGTTCATAAAGCTCATACTTTTCACAAAGAAGACATAAAATTAATAAAGAAAAGAGTAGAAAAAGAAATACAATCAATCTCTTGAATTGTATAATTAATTTCTTCTTGAATCTCCACTAAAATTGTGTCATTTCTTGATTTTTTTTGTATTTTTCTCTCTTTTTTAGCTCTAAAAACTGACCAACATTATGCTAATGGAGGCAAATTAGGGTTTATGGAGTGATTAGAGACTTAAATAAAGCTTAGGTGTGATTTGGACCGTCCGATCAGCTTCAAATCAAGGGCTACGATCAAAACAAGCAAAACTGACAGTTTCAGCCAATCACAGCGTGCCGCGTGGCATCAGAAGTTTATTGGGCGAATCAGAGAGTACCACATGGCAGGGGAGACTGGTCAGAGTCAACGTTCGCCGAGTCAACACCACGTGGCGCGATGTGATTCGTAGGAATGGATGGCATGGTGCACGGGTGGAACGCTTCGAGCAATAGCGAGGTGACACGTGTCATAGTGCGTTGATTGATTTCTGAACTCGGATTGAACACCGTGGTGACATATGGAAAGTGTTTCTCCTCCTCACATGTGGCACAATGTGATTCGCTCTCCGTGCTTGCGTGGCATCCACGTGGCTTGTTCAGTCAGCTTCGATGCTTGTGTGGCATGCCACGTGGCAGTTTCTGATTGGTCTTGCGTTAAAAATCCATAAAAATTCCAAAATTTATATTTTCACCCTTTTTCACTAATAAATTTATATTTTAATTTTTTTAGCCATAAAAATACTATTTATTAAATAAAACAAGTAAATATTAAGTGAAAAGTGCGCTAATGACTCTATTTTCATAAAGTCATCACACCCCCAAACTTAAATCTTTGCTTGTCCTCAAGTAAAGCTAAGTATAACTAAATAAAATAACTTGGGTAGTATATTCATAAATATATTTCTATTAGTACATGCATATTTCACAAAAACTTTCCCTCTCAAAAGTCATTCAAGTCTATGATAAAGAGGTTCTCATATTCATCAATCAATGTTCCATCAATACAAGGATATACAAGGTTTTTGAAAAATTAATTCGTTTGTGTGTGCTGCACATGATATCGTCCAATGCACTCATGAAATCAACTTATATGAGCATGATAATCAATTAAATCTTAGAACAAGTCTCATAACTCAATTTTTCACATCCATCTCCACTAATATAAATATGCACTTAGCTCAAGATCAATAAGGACTTTACATGGTTGTAATGTAAGGCTTAGGTGGGGGGTCGATAGATGCAGACATTTTAGGGTCTTTCCACACCTTAGCTTTTTTTTCATCATGCACTTTTTAACCGTAATTGAGCTTTTACTTGATATTTTAGTGCACCCCTTTTTCACATTCTTTTCATATATTTTTTTATTCCACATCGCTTTTCTCTTCTTATTTTTTCTCTCTTTTTTTGTTACTTCACAACACCCCCAAACTTATTTTCAATTCTATTTTCTTTTTCATTAGAGGGATACTTGTGTTGTGAGTTTTACTTCTTTTTGTTTTTTTTACGGGGTGCATCACATTTCACCTTACTCTAAAGCATACACATGATTACATCTTTTTTTTTTCTTTTCATACAAGCTAAAGGTGCAAGGGTAGAGGTAATACTTATTAGTTAGGCATTAAATGTGGCTTACAAATATGAAAGGTTCTTTGTTAGGCTCAAATGGGTGACTAAAGATATTAACAATGGTTAGCTTGAAAGGCTCAATCGATCCAAATAAGGCCTAAATCATTTCTCTTGCTGAATACTATTTAGGATTTTGCCTCAAGAGATGATCAAATAGATTCTAAAACTTGGTAGATCTAATTAACTCGCATAACTCACTACAAATTTTCTCTCAAAAAGCACACCAAAATCAATCATGAACATGTGCATAAAAGTTGAATAAATTCAATCAAAATTAACAAGCATATCACATTATTAATGTAAATATCTTAACAAATATGTTACATTCCTTATCCAAGTCATGACAACCAATTTTTATCATAGAGTTCATATGTTTTCTATCAAGCATGTGTGCATTTAGTTTTCACATATTTATCAATTTCTACCCAAATCATGATTAAAAACAGCCTAAAAATTAAAAAACAAATTCCCTAAAAATTTAAAATGCATACTAAATACTAATGTAGAGAAAGAAGTTCCCTCCCCCAAACTTAAATTACACATTGTCCCCAATGTGCACATATAAATATGAAAAGGTCAAAGAAAAGAAAACTCCCTTAGTCATGGCACACCACATCTGTCATTGAAATTCTCATTCTTGTTGTGTCATTTCTCTACCCATTTATTCCCCTACAAAACAAAAGCAATGAAAATATAAGTAAAATAACATTGGGTTTCCTCCCAACCAGCATCACGTTAACGTCCTTGACTAGACGGTCATATCAAGTCCTAAGGTGCATCCACTAGGGTTATCACAAGTGTTTCATTTGATACTTGATCTTCATAATAGTGCTTCACCCTATGCCCATTAACCATAAATCACTCTTTATCTTTGTTTTCTAATTCAATGGCTCCATGGTTGGTTACCTTAGTGATGATGAATGGTCCTCACCATCTACTCTTTAATTTTCCTGGAAACAATTTGAGTTTTAAGTTGTACAGTAACACTTTCTGACCCGGTTCAAAGATACGGTGCACAATTTTTTTATCATGCCATCGTTTTGTCTTTTCTTTGTAAAGCTTGGCATTTTTGTAAGCATTCCATCATAATTCATCCAATTCATTTATTTGAAGCATTCTTTTCTCACCAGCTGCATCTATGGACATATTCAACTGTTTCAATGCCCAATATGCTTTGTGTTCCAATTCTAATGGTAAGTGACAAGCCTTTCCATAAACTAGCCTATAAGGGGTGGTACCAATTGGTGTTTTAAATGCAGTTATGTACGCCCATAAAGCATCATCCAACTTAGATGACCAATCCTTCCTAGAGATGTTCACAATTTTCTCCAAAATTCTTTTTACTTCTCTATTAGATACTTCTACTTGCCCACTTGTTTGGGGATGGTAAGGGGTAGACACTTTATGCTTAATCCCATACTTAGACAATAAGGAATTAAATTCTTTATTGCAGAAGTGACTTCCTCCATCACTAATAATGATCATAGGAGTTCCAAACCTAGTTAAAATATTTTTCTTCAAAAATTTCATGACAACTTTTACATCACATTTGTTGCTAGCAATGGCTTCTACCCACTTTGACATGTAATCCACTCCTACAAGTATGTATTGGTTGCCAAATGATGGAGGAAATGGTCCCATAAATTCGATATCCCACACATCAAACAATTCCACTTGAAGTATACTGTTCAGAGGCATCTCATCTCTTTTTGAAATATTACCTATCTTTTGACATCTATCACATATCTTTACATAATTGTAAGCATCTTTAAATAGTGTAGGAAAAAAATAACCGGATTGAAGTACTTTAGCTGCTGTTTTTGAGCTCCCAAAGTGACCTCCATAGTCTTAGCTATGGCAATGGTAAAGGATACTTTCAACTTCATCATTAGGGACACACCTCCTCAAAATACCATCACCACATTCTTTATAGAGGTAAGGGTCATCCCAAAAATACTATTTAATGTCATGGAAAAACTTCTTCTTTTGTTGCCTTGTGAGGTTCAGTGGAAGAACGTTGGCGGAAAGAAATTTTGCAATGTCTCCATACCATGGAACTTCTGTTTAAGCTATAGAAAATAGTTGCTCATCTGGGAAAGATTCCCTAATTACCATATTATCATCCATTTTTGCTCTTTTCTCTAGTCTAGATAGATGGTCTGCTACCTGATTTTCTGTTCCTTTTTTATCACGAATTTCCAAGTCGAATTCTTGTAGAAGGTGCACCCATCTTATTAATCTTGGTTTTGCATCCTTCTTCATCATGAGATACTTTATTGTAGAATGATCTGTGTAAACAGTCACTTTGGTGCCAACCAAATAAGATCTAAATTTCTCAAAGGCATATACAATGGCTAGGAGCTTTTTCTCTGTATTAGCATAATTCATTTGGGCCTCATTCAGTGCCTTTCTTGCATAGTATATGGCATAAAATATTTTGTCTCTTCGTTGTCCAAGAATAGCTCCAATAGCAAAATCACTTGCGTCACACATCAATTCAAAGGGTTTGTTCCAATCCGGTGTGACTATAACTGGTGCTGACACTAATCTATCTTTAAGCACTTGAAAGGCATGTCCTTTTCCAAAAGATTACACAAGGGTTTGGAGATTTGGGAAAAGTCTTTTATGAATCTACGATAAAAGCCCACATGCCCAAGAAAACTTCTTACTCCTCGTACATTGATAGGTGGTGGTAGTTTCTCAATCACTTATATTTTAGCTCTATCCACCTCAATGCCATTAGCTGAGATTTTGTGGCCCAAGATTATACCTTCATTTACCATGAAATGACATTTATCCCAATTTAAAACCAAATTTGTTTCTTCACATCTTTGTAACACTAGGGATAGATAGTATAGACATTCATCAAATGAGTTTCCAAAGACCGAAAAATCATCCATGAAGATTTCTAGATGCTTATCCATTATGTCTGAGAAAATGGCCATCATGTATCGTTGAAATGTAGCAGGTGCATTACATAATCCAAAAGGCATTCTCCTAAAAGCAAAAGTTCCATAAGGACATGTGAATGTGGTCTTTTCTTGATCTTCAGGTGCCACAGCAATCTGGTTATAACCAGAGTATCCATCTAGAAGGCAAAAGAAAGAATGCCTAGCTAATCGGTCAAGAATTTGATCCATAAATGGGAGAGGAAAATGATCCTTCCTTGTAGCTTTATTTACTTTACAAAAATCAATACATACTCTCCATCCCGCGACATTCCTAGTAGGTATTAACTGATTATACTCATTTTCCACCACAGTGATTGCTCCTTTCTTCGGTACACATTGGACTGGACTTACCCATTCACTATTTGATAATGGGTAAATAATGACCATGTCCAGCCACTTGATAATTTCCTTCTTCACCACTTCTTTCATAATGGTATTTAAGCGGCTTTGTGCATCCCTGGTAGGTTTAGCCCCGTCTTCTAGCAATTTTTTTACATGCATATTGATGGGCTTATGCCTTTGATGTTGGCAATAGACCAATCTATAGCTTTTTTGAAGTTCCATAGCACCTTTAGTAGTGCTTCCACTTGATTCATACTTAGATCAGTCGAGATTATGACTGGAAGAGTCTCATTATCACCCAAAAATGTATAATGAAGATGAGAAGGTAAAGGTTTAAGCTCTAATTTTGGTGGCTCTTCAATGGATGGTTTCAACCGTAAGCTTATTTCAAGACATTCCAAAATTGTATTTGATACACACATGATAGGCGTGTCCTCCAAAAAGTTCACACAATTCACAAGATCAATCTTTGATTCCATATTTTCAAAATTAAAACAACTTGAGTTGTTTTCTATTGAGTTAATGTCCTTGTTCATAGCATCATATGTTAAGGTCATAAGTGGGGGTGATTCAACAAGTCTCGTTAGGCTACCGATATGAATTTGTGCACCTACATGCGTGTCCTGGTATTCATTAGTATGTGTGTTCACAGAATTAACAAGCACAGACTCTAAAGCATCAATAGGGCACATGTCATAAAGCACATAAGTGGTTAGCTCATCAGTGCTATCTATTTGAAAGCAATCACCAGCATTATCATTATCAGAAAATTTAATTGCTTTAAACACATTAAATGTTACTTGTTCATCTTGTACTCTTATTGTAAGTTCACTTTTTTGTACATCAATGAGTGCTCTTCTGGTTGCTAAGAATGGACGACCAAGTATGATAGGAATGTCATGGTCCTCTTCCATGTCTAGCACAATGAAGTCCGCCGGAAAGATGAATTTGTCTACTTTTACTAGCAAATCTTCTACCACACCCCAAGGTCTTTTAATTGACATGTTTGCCATCTGTAATGTTACTGAAGTGGGTTTGACTTTACCAACCCCTAATCTCTGGAAGATCGATAATGGCATAAGGTTAATACTGGAACCCAAGTCACATAGTGCCTTGCCAAAACGGATGTTTCCAATAGTGCAAGGGATGTCAAAACAACCTGGATCTTTCAATTTTTGTGGTAGTTTTCTATTAAAGATGGCACTACAACCTTCAGTCAAGGTTATTGTTTCATGATCTTCAAGCCTCCTTTTCTTTGATATTATATCCTTCATGAATTTGGCATAAGATGGCATTTGTTCAAGTGCCTCTACAAATGGTATGTTTATGTGTAGCTTCTTAAAGATTCTAGAAATTTTAAAAACTACGCATCTGACTTTTGCTATTGCAATCTTTGAGGGAAAGGAATAGTGGGTTTGTAAAGGTGGCTCTTTTTTTGATGAATTATTTCCTTTCCATTACTCTCTTTATCAACTACTTCCCTTTCATCCTTTTTAGTCTTATATTCCTCCTTATCCTTTTGAGTCTCATCTCCTTCTAGAGTTTTACCATTCCTCAAGGCTATAGCACTGCAATGGTCCTTCCCTTCTCTTCTAGGGTTTATGATTGTGTCACTGGGAAGGTTACCTTGAGGCCTTTGGCTTATGGCTTGGGCAAGTTGCCCCATTTGGTTCTCCAAATTTCGAATCGAAGCCTCTTAAATGGACACTTTTGTATTTACTGATTGGATGAAGTCTTTCATCATCCCCATTAAGGCATTTGAATTGTCCTCAGTAAGTGGCTTCTTCTCTTGGGCCTACGATTGATGTGGTTGTTGAAAACTAGGTGGTTGAAACGATTGACAGTTGAATTGATTACCACCTTGATTGTTGTTATTACTCCGAGAGAAATTTGGATGTTGTCTCCATCCTGGGTTAAATGTGTTTGAGTATGGATTATTGTTTCGATTCACATTACCCACATAGCAAATAGATTCAGGATTATTTGGACAATTATCAAACAAGTGAGCTCTTCCACAAAACACACATGACACTCCTAAATCTTGGACCTAGTTTATACTCGTTGGCGAGTTTTGAACCTTCAAAAGATTAACCAAAGATGAAACTTGAGCTGTAAGTGCTGTGATATCATTTACCTCATGCATTCCAGCTACTTTTCTCGTGGTTGTCATTCTGTCCATTGGCCATTGATAATTATTGTTATCCATTTTCTCAAGTAAATCATAAGCTCGATTGTAAGATTTGGCTAGCAAAGCTCCATTAGCTGATGCATCAACGATAGTCCTTGTTTGAGCATTGAGACCATTGTAAAAAGTTTCCATTTGAATCCAAGAAGGAATACCATGGTGAGGGCACTTCCTTAGTAAATCCTTGAATCTTTCCCATGCTTCATATAGAGATTCTCCTTCGTGTTGTTGGTAGGAAGTAATGTCATTCCTAAACTTAGCATTCTTTGTTGGTGGGAAGTATTTCATCAAGAATTTCTCTGCCAAACCATTCCAAGTTGTAATGGAATCAGGTAGAGTTTAGCCAAGCTTGAGCACGGTCTCGCAAAGAATAAGGGAATAATCTAATCCTAAATGCCTCTTCTGTCACACCATTGAACTTAAATGAATCTACAACTTCAATAAACAATCTGAGATGAAGATGAGGATCCTCTATCGATAATCCACTGAATTTTCCAACTGTTTGTAGCATTTGAAACATCACTAGCTTTAATTCAAACTGATTAGCTTGGATGTTTGGCCTTGTAATACTTGGATTCATCCCTTCCAACGTAGGTATTGCATATTCATTCATAGCTCTATCTCTATCACCTATCAAAAACATTTGATTATTCAAGTTTAGCTCATTATTGTTTATTTCTAATGGATTAGCCATTTCTTCCTCTAGGGTGACTTGTTGTTTTCTAATTGATCTCAAAATACGCTCAATTTCAAGATCTAAAGGTAAGATTTTTCCCTCATGAACTCTACTCATACAATAGACTCAACTATGTTTCTACAATACTAAAGGAGATGTCTAAATAAAAACTAAAAAAATTAACAACTAAATAAATAAATTAAAGTAAAAATAAATAAATAAGTAAAGAAAAAGAAATAAAAATAAAAATTAACTAGAATAAATAAATAAATAAGTCCCTAAAAACTTATAAATAAATTTAGATTAAAACTAAAGTAAAGAAAAATAAATTAAGAATTTTTTTTAAAAGAAAAAAATAAAATTAATAATTAAAAAAAATATTAATTTCTAAAATTAATAATCCCCGGCAACGGCGCCAAAAACTTGATCGCCACAAAAATTGTGTGTGTAATAAATATGCAAGTATACGTATCGTAACAAGTGATATAATGATAAATAAAGATCGTTCCCACAGAGATTATTTTTTTAGAAACTAAATTTTTAAACTAAAAATAATAAAAATCAATTTTTTTGGTGTTTTATATCTTCAGAAAGCAAAATTAAAATAAATAAAAGTAAATAGAAATAATTAATTAAATCAGATTTTATGACTAAATAGATATATGAGAAAATATCTAAGAATATTTAATCTCCTAATTTTCTAAACATGTGAATCACTAAAATCCCTCCTATATAATATCAATTAATTACATGATCAATTGAATCTAACCTAGCATGTATTCCTCTCTCAAGTAAACTACACACCATGTAGTAATTAATTTAATCACACTCTCGTTCCAATTAAATTGCATACTACTCATTAAGTTCATCAATTAAGGATCACATACATAAGAATCATACATATCTGCCTAGAAACTATGCATGTTATTTAATCAAGACAAACAATTAAATAATTTTCTCAAATCTATTTAATTGCCTCTATAGATAAATTTTTGGTCAAACAATTAATAGCATAAAAATCAGATTAAATAATATAATTAAATTAATATTATAATTGAGAAAAAAATATTAGATCATCACATGTTGAAAATTGGGTTCATAAGATCCCTAGATTAATAAATTAATTACACATAATTGTGTTCATAAAACTCATATTTTTCACAAAGAAGACATAAAATTAATAAAGAAAAGAGTAGAAAAAGAAATACAATCAATCTCTTGAATTGTATAATTAATTTCTTCTTGAATCTCCACCAAAATTGTGTCGTTTCTTGAATTTTTCTATACTTTTCTCACTTTTTTAGCTCTAAAAGCTGACCAAAATTATGCTAATGGAGGAAAATTAGGGTTTATGGAGTGATTAGGGGCTTAAATACCACGTGGCGTGACGTGATTCGCAAGAATGGATGGCATGGTGCACGGGTGGAACGTTTCGAGCAATAGCGAGGTGACACGTGTCATAGCGCATTGACTGATTTCTAAACTCGGATTGAACTTCATGCTAACATGTGGAGCGTGTTTCTCCTCCTCACATGTGGCGCAACGTGATTCGCTCTCCGTGTAAAAATTCCAAAAAATCCCAAAAAATTCCAAAAATTATATTTTCACCCATTTTCACTAAAAAGTTTATATTTTAATTTTTTTAGCCACAAAAATACTATTTATTAAATAAAAGAAGTAAATATTAAGTGAAAAAGTGCACTAATGACTCTATTTTCATAGAGTCATCACTTATGAAAGAGATGGAGAAGAAGGAAATTGTCAAGTGGCTAGACATGAGCATTATTTACCCAATATCAGATAGTGAATGGGTAAGTCCAATTCATTGTGTCCAAAATAAAGGAAGAATCACTATGATGGAAAATGAGTTAAATCAGTTAATACCTAATTGGACCATAATGGGATGTAAAGTAAATAAAGTTATAAGGAATGACCATTTTCCTCTCCCATTCATGGATCAAATGCTTGACCGATTAGCTGATCATTCTTTCTTTTGACTTCTAGATGGATACTCAAGTTATAATCAAATTGTTGTGGTACCTGAAGACCAAGAGAAGACCACATTCGCATGTCTTTCAAAAGATTATTATTTTCTCAAACATGGTGGAGAAGCATCTAGAAATCTTCATGGTTATTTTTTAGTCTTTCGAAACTCATTTGATGAATGTCTACACTATCTCTCCCTAGTGCTAGAAAGATGTGAAGAAACAAATTTGGTTTTGAATTAGGAGACATGTCATTTTATTATATATAGAGGTATAATCTTGGGCCATAAAATCTCAAATAATGGTATTAAGGTGGATTAAGCTAAGATAGAAGTGATTAAGAAATTACCATAACCTACCAATGTACGAGGAGTAAGGACTTTTCTTGGGCATGTAGGCTTTTATCGTAGATTCATAAAAAAAAATTCCAAATCTCCAAAATCTTATGCAATCTTTTGGAAAAAGACATGCCTTTCAAATTTAACGATAAATGTTTAATGGTACTCCAAGTGCTTAAAGAGAAACAAGTGTCAACACCAGTTATAGTCACACCAGATTGGAGCAAGCCCTTTCTGCTGATGTGTAACACAAGTGATTTCACTATTGGAGCTATTCGTGGACAACAAAAAGACAAAATGTTCCATTCCATATACTATGCAAGCAAGACACTGAATAAGGCTTAAAGGAATTATGCTACTACAAAGAAAGAGCTCATTTCCATTGTATATGCCTTTGAGAAATTCATATCTTATTTAGTTAGAACCAAAGTGACTATCTACATGGATCATTCTGCAATAAAGTACCTCATGATAAAGAATGATGACACACCAAGATTGATAAGATGGGTTCTCCTTCTATAAGAATTTGACTTGGAAATCTATGATAAAAAAAGGAATAGAAAATTAGGTAGCAAACCATCCATCTAGACTAGAGAAGGAAACAAAAATGGATGACAGTATGGTGATTATGGAATTTTTTCTAGATACACAACTATTTTCTATAGCTCAAATTGAAATCCCATAGTATGTAGACATTGCAAATTTCTTAGCTCCTACCATTCTTCCATCATACCTCACATGGAAACAAAAGAAGAAATTCTTCCATAACATTAAACAGTATTTTTGGGATGACCTTTACCTCTATAAAGAATGTGATGATGGTATTTTGAGAAGGTGTGTCCCTCAGACTATGGAAATCACTTTGGGAGCACAAAAACAAAACAGTTAAGGTACTTTAGTTTGGTTATTTTTGGCCCATACTATTTAAAAATTCTTACATTTTATGTAAAGGTGTGTGACAAATGCCAAAGGATGGGTAATATTTCTAAAAGAGATGAGATGCCTATAAATAATATACTTCAAGTGGAACTGTTTGATGTTAGGGATTCGACTTTATGGGACCATTCCTTCCATCGTTTGGTAACCATACATACTTGTAGGAATGGATTACGTGTCAAAGTAGGTAGAAGTCATTACCAATAACAAATGTGATGTCAAAGTTGGCATGAAATTTATGAAGAAAAATATTTTCACTAGGTTTGGAACTCCTAGGATCATTATCAGTGATGGAGGTAGTCACTTTTTCTATATAGAATTCAAGTGCTTATTGTCTAAGTATGGGATTAAGCATAAAGTGTCTACCATCTACCATCCCCAAACAAGTGGAAAAGTAGAGGTATCCAATAGAGAAGTAAAAAGAGTTTTAGAGAAAACTATGAACATCTCTAGGAAGGATTGGTCATCTAAGTTGGATGATGCTTTATGGACGTATAGAATTTCATTTAAAATACCATTTGGTACCACCTTGTATAAGCTTGTTTATGGAAAGGCATGTCACTTACCATTAGAATTAGAACACAAAGCATATTAGGCATTGAAATAGTTGAATATGTCTGTATATGCAGTTGGTGAGAAAAAATGCTTTAAATAAATGAATTGGATGAACTATGATGGAATGCTTATAAGAATGCCAAGCTTTACAAAGAAAATACAAAAAGATGGCATGACAAGAAAATTGTGGAATCAAGGCAAAAATATTTACTGTACAACTCAAGACTCAAATTGTTTATGGGAAAATTAAAGAGTAGACGGTCAGGTCCATTCATTATCACTAAGGTAACCACTCATGGAGCCATTGAATTAGAAAACAAAAATAAATAGCGATTTATGATTAATGGGCATAGAGTGAAGCACTATTATGGAAATCAATTATCAAATGAAACATCTGTGATAACCATGGTAGATGTACCTTAGGACTTGATATGATCGTCTAGTCAAGGAAATTAAATGTGATGCTGGTTAGGAGGCAACCCAATGTTATTTTACTTATATTTTTATTGTTTTTGTTTTATAGGTGAATAAATATGGAGAGCAATGGCGCAACAAGATTTAGCATTTCACCAACAGATGTGGTGTGCCAAGACTAAGGGAGTTTTCTTTTCTTTTACTTTTTCATATTTATATTTGCACATTGGGAATGTATAATTTAAGTTTGGGGGAAGGAACTTCATTCTCTACTTTAGTATTTAGTATGCATTTTAAATTTTTAGGGAATGTTTTTAGGATTTTTTTAATCATGATTTGGGTAGAAATTGATAAATATATGAACTCTAAATGCATGCATGCTTGATATGAAACATATGAACTCAATGATAAAAATTGGTTGTCATGACTAGAATAAGGAATTTAACATACTTGTTAAGATACTTACATTAATCATGCGATATGCTTGCTAGTTTTGATTGGATTGATTCAAATTTTAATGCACATGTTCATTAAAATTTGTAGTGAGTTATGCTAGTTGATGAGGTCTACCATGTTTTAAAATCTATTTGATCATCCCTTGAGGAAATGAAAAAATAGAACACTTGATTATAAAAGTTAACACCATACACTGCTACAAAACGGGCTATTAAAATCGGTTAAAAACTAACTTTAAATTCAAAAGACTTAATATTTAAAGTCGATTTAACGCATGAATCGACTTTAAAATAAATATTGATTTTTTTTTACATATTTGTACTCATTTTATACTCTACTAATAACTTGTATTTGATCACATATAGCATAAAAAACCCACAATCTGTTTAAAAATTTGTAAATAATAATACAAATAATTGAAAATTTAAATATAATTAATTACTTGATAATTAAATTTATTACAAAAAAACTTAATGTATATACAATACATATATATATATATATATATATATATATATATATATATAGTTAACTTAAATTACAAATACAATGATGTTGTTAAAATGTCATGGATTTTGTGATATTCCCACTTTATTTTAAGGAGAGTAAACTTGGTTGGCTTAGAATCACCAGCATAGTAACAAGGAAACTGGGCAAAAAATAGCTAGTCCATATAACAATTCATTCCCCTACATACATGAGTATGTAAACATCCATCAAACAAGTAGTCTAAACTTCAGAGACATATGAATGGAGAAATTAAAGCATTATAAATATTACCATGGTGTTGTCCTATGTTATTCAAGATTATATTCTTCTCTTGATGTTATAATTTGAACAAAGTGTTCTATCCATTCTTCTTGTAAATCATCAAAAATATGCATATCATAGCCCCACTTGTTTCAACCAAAGAAATATACGTAATTAAATTCAAAATAAGAATGTAATATCATGAATTCACAAAAAATAACTTATATATATTAAAAGATTAGTAAAATAGATTACCACATCAACACCCGATTGATAAAATAATAATCTTATCCCTTCGAAATCATAATAGCACTTTATTAATCTTTTGTCTATAAATATGAAGCTATCTGAAATCAAGCTGGTATTTTTAATGCTATAATGAGCTCTAAATATGAAGTCGAGTGTAACTCTGATTTGTTACTTAGGCTGGTTGAGTTTTGGTGCCCTTAAACGTATAGAACAACTGTGTAATACATTTATGGGCACCAAAACTCAACCAGCCTAAGTAACAAATCAGAGTTACACTTGAATTCATATTTAGAGCTCATTATAACATTAAAAATACCAGCTTGATTTCAGATAGCTTCATATTTATAGACAAAAGATTATAAAGTGCTAATATGATTTCAAAGAGATAAGGTTATTATTATATCAATCGGGTGTCGATATGATAATCTCTTTTAATAATCTTTTAACATATATAAGTTATTTTTTATGAATTCATGATATTACACTAAAATGATGATTCTTGGGTGGTTTTCCTATACTTGGCTGGCCAGTGACTACCATGATGTTGTCATAAGGAAAGTAGGCAAGAGATGAGATGAATTTTGGGCAAAAAATAGGTCCACAAAACAATGCATTCCCCTAAATACATGAGCACATAAACATCCATCAAACAAAACATTCATCAAACAAGGAACTTCAGACACAAGAATAGAGAAATTAAAGTATTATAAAAATTACCATTATATTGTCATATGCTAGCTATTCAAGATCATCATAATCTTCTCTTGATTCCTCTTGTAAAGATATAATTTGACCCATATGTTCTGCCCATTCCTCTCATAAATCATCAAAAATTTGCGTGTCATAGCCCATCTTGTTCCAACCAAAGAACTACATGTATTTAAAATCAAAATAAGAATGTAATTTCATGAATTCATAAAAAATAACTCATATATGTTAAAAATGTATATTGGTAAAAGATATTACCACATCTTCAATTGGAATTTTGATATTTGTGATGATTTTGCTCATAAACTTCATGACATAATAACCACATATGACTCCATTATTTTGTTGTGGAACCAACAAAAAACAAGTGTACATGATTTTACATATTCGACCATCTTTATTATTCAATAGTAAAATTAATAAAATTATTAATATTCACTTGTACATACCATAACTTTATGCCATATAAGCTTATGAGATTTTTTAAGGGCAATGCCCTTAAACTTGTTCCACATCTTCCATACCCTATCAAAGTTTAAAATGGTTAGTTTTTTTATTAAATATTACAAAGAAAAATGGCTAGCTATAACTCTTACATTTCAACAAATGTTTTTGTATCTTTACTCAGTTCTATGGATCTTAGCCTTGTTCAAACCTTAGTGGCCAAGGGATTATCATCTTTTGATTTCTGTTAAGTGTTAATGCCCTATCATATAATTGTTTAGCTCTGATGCTAACATCCTTATCTTGATATTGATTGACATATGAAGAATCATAGAACATTGCTAAATGTGATGAGTGATTATGTTGAAGTCGATAATAACATGCCCTATATAAAAGAAATATATATAAGTAATTAGATAATATAAATATAATTATATATGTTCTACATAAATAAAAGAAATTTACTGATTAAGGACTCACCTTGTCCACACTTGAATTATACTTAAATCGATCATTTGATATTCAAATAGTTGCAATATGCACTTGATCGATATATAATTTTGGCCAATGTCTACACTAGAAATTTCTATAGGAAGTGGCACAGTCCATCCATCATTTATGCTAGATGCCCTCTCAACAATTTTAATGAAAGCACCAAGATTTTTGTTTAAGTTTAAAGCATAATCATAACTATACCTTTTCCAAGGCTTCTTCTTGAATGACTTAGTGCACGATGATTGGCCACTAGACATAGATTTACCACGAGATACTTGCTTTCTATCTCTTAAATGTGCCACATTTAAGAGTTCTTGTATAATAGACTAAAGAAGAAGTATTATGTATGTTAGTAATAATAAAAGATATAATAAAATAATAGTAGTAAAAAAGTGTTATCTTTTAAGTGAAAAAATAGTACCACGTCAAAATTTAGAACAACTTGAATCGATGGCCAAGCCATATACTGTCCAGCCACCTTTTGGACTGTGGTAGCATCAGAAGGCACAGGTAGTGGAAAATCATGGAGCAATGATTGATCAATTACTATTCGCCAATGATTTGACAAATATTGATTATGAATCATCTGATCATCACTCAATTGTTGTATTGTTCCAATAGCAACAAAGTCTGTTGATGAAGAATGTTTCAACAAACATTTCATATTCTGTAAAAAAATTAAGTGTTATAAATAATAAATAAATAAAAATATTAGATTATCTACACCAGAAATTAAAATCTTACCACATATGATTTATCAAATAGAAGAGGACTCCCATGTGGGGGAGCTATTGGATGTAAATTCTCACCAAAATGTTCATCATGATGTGATTGATGGTAAGAATGTGTAGATTGCATTAGAGAAAATGAACCACTACTTGATTGCATCTGCATTCCTAGCATAAAGGAAGGACCAATAAGATGACTATATCACATACTGAATATAGATTGAGCACCATGAGATTGCATGGGTGGCATGTCGGCATGGATGGTGGCATGCCTGGCATGGATGGTTACATGATTGAACAATAAGGAATGCCTTGATTATAGTATGATGTCATGCCTAACATGTGTTGTTCTTGATATTATTTTAAAGTGGCAATCTCACTTAACATTAAGGCCTTAAAGGAGTTTAGTTCTTCTTCAATTTTATTGTACTTCTCCTTACTAACCATCTAAGGCTTTGTTTTGGAATGTTAAAATAATCCATATAACCATCATATTGGCTATCTCCCCTAACACAACCAAGATGCTCGCATCCAAATGCATGATATATAGCATCTTTCTCAGGCTCTTTGATTATTTTACCCCTGGATATTTGTTCTTGAATAGCTCTCTACAACTAATAAAGCAAACAAACATATCATACATTATTACATCAATTATTAAAAATCATATGGACTTTGTGTCAACCGAAATTACTAATCAATTTATTTAGTTGTTCTTCTCCTCGCTTAGTCATTGGTCTTGACTTTTTCATTTTGGGAGTCTTTGTTTCTATGTACAATTCAGATCGAGTAACCGGTCTACTCAATTCAGCTTCCTATATAAATTAAATAAATTTATTAACCATGACATCAACTTAAATTTGAGGAAAATAAATATAAAAATATTTATAAATTAACACAAATTAATAATACCATTCTATATCTAACTTTAGGATTTGAAGACCTCCCAATATGGTTAAGAATAATATTATGCATTTGTATATTCTAATGTTCTTCCCTAATAATTTGAAATTCATCCATACGTCTATAATCCACGAAGTCTTTCCAAACTTGAGGTGTAATCCAGAGGTGTCCTTCAGGGATTTTGTAGAGCTCTACTTCATCAAGTGGTTCCAAATATGGAAACACATAATTTCTTACCAATTTGAAAGTTTTGTATTCCTTCCACGCCTTATTTTCAATCTTATAACACTTGCTTTTTCAAGTGTCATCAACTTTATAATGATTATGTAAAAATACACTTAAAAAGATTAGATATAATACAAAAAATATGTAATATATGTAATTAGTTATAAAATATAAGAGACTTACACAAATGGTTTTTCATATTTTTAACTTTTCAGCTTTGTCAACCTGAGTCCAATCAAATAGAACGGGTACTCTATCATCTGGGTTAAGTGGAGCATCAGATATATTCACCCAACCCCTTCTTTTAAAATGCCCCAATGGATTATTTGGATCTACAAGCTCTATTACCCAAGGATCCATGAAATATCTGCAAACAATAAAGAAATATAAATTAATCACTACTATAAAAAGAGGTATTTAAGTCGCTGTGTAAATTTGGTTTTTTCCAAAAACCAACTTATAATGAATTTAAAGTCGGTTCGGTGTAGAACCGATGCTATCTACATTGGACGTAGCGTTGGTTCTCCACGTCAATCGACGCTACACATGTGGCTAGCGTCGGTTTGCGACGTCAACCGATGCTACATCCAATGTTGATAGCATCGGTTCGCCATGTAAACCGACGCTAAGTCCTATTTTTTAAATTAAAAAATGGATGAAGTAAATACAATTAAAATTAATTATTATTTTATTTGACTCTTTAGAATTTAAGTTGGATAAAAATAGTATAATTTTTCCTTTGTTTTAGACAATTAGTTTTAAAAATTATATAATTTTGTTTATTTGTTTGGATATTTAAATTTATATATGTACCTACAATATATCTTTATTTAATTTTTTGTATATGTTTTAATTAAATATTATTCTAAATTTATTTGTTTTTATTTTTCTATAGTACGTATATGCATAGTTTAAATAAAATAATAATTGACAAAAAAAAATTTAATTGCGTGGATAGCGTCGGTTTACGTGGAAAACCGACGATATCCACCTAATATATCTATTCGGCTCATTTTTATGCAGAAACCCAATTTCTTCATTTCTCTTCTCCATTTTCTCCAAAAACCGAGCTCACACCCACTTTTTTCTCAATTTCCGTCCACATCCGACCACCATTTGCAACGTCGTTTTGTGGGTTATATTCTTCTTCTCATTATCTTTCAGATCTACTATTTTTTTGGGCGAAATACTCAAATTTTTTATACCCATTTCTTCACTTATTCTCAATTACACAACACCATTTTCTTCTTCTTTCCTCCATTTAGTCACTTCATAACATTCTTGTAAGTATTTCTATTAATTTTGTAGCTTATTATTCAGTTTGTTTTATTTTTTGTATAAATTTTTGATTTAGGTATGTTTTTTATTTTGCTTGTTATTATGTTTGACTTATTTTATGTGGAAATAATATCTGAAATGTTGTGGGTTTACTGTGCGTGGATAAATTTATTTATATATAAATAATTATATTTTATTTAGTGAATAGAGGAAAAATAATATGTTTTTTTTTAATTTGTAAGAAATTATATTGGTAAAAGAGTTATACGTGCTATCTATTGACTCTTAAAAATATTGATCCAAGATATATATTTATAAACTCAATAATTTAAATAATATATATATACGTATAATTAATATTACTTTTTAATTATGATATAGTAACATATTTAGAAATTAGAATCAACCAAAGTGATTGGTTTTTATATATTCATGTTTGTATGTTGCTTATTTTTTAATTTGTATAGAAATGGTTTTGTAAAATGATTAAAATGATAATTGTTTTGTATTATGTATGTTTTGATATATATTCTAATAATTAGGAAATTTATATATAATAATACTTGAAATATATTCATTGGATACATAATTAAGTAATATGTTTAATTAATATCATTAATAGAAAATGGACAAATCTTGGATATCAAAGTGTAGAATCGAGCAAGACTATATTTCTCGAGTTGAAAGTTTCATGGAATTTGCTTGTAGAAATAGTAATACTGGAACTAGTATGATTTGATGCTCATATGTTAAATGTAAAAATGAGTAATTTCATGAATTTGATGAGGTTAAGTATCACCTTATCCGTAATGATATTCTTTTGAGCTATAAATGTTGATATTATCATGGAAAAAAATATTAATAATACTCATGGGGAAAAGATAAATAAGAATGTGAGTGGATTACATACATCTTATCATAATGTATAGACAGAAAATATGTTTCATGGTGTTGAAGATGAATTACGCGAGGATGATCCCGAAACCTTTAAAAAACTTATAGAAGATGCCAAAAAACCGTTGTATCCAAAATGCAAAAAATACACTAAAATGTCGGGATTGGTTCATTTGTACAATAAGAAGGTAAAACATGGTTTTTCTGACAAGGGATTCACAGAATTACTAAATCTACTAGTCGATATGTTTCCTGAGGGTATTGAATTGCCTTCTTCAATGTATGAAGTGAAGAAATCTCTTAGTCGATTTGGCATGGAATATCATAAGATTCACACTTGTCCAAATGATTGCATTCTTTATAGAAAAGAATATGAGACATTACATGATTGTCCTATGTGTAAAGAATCGAGATGGAAGCATGGTACAAATGAGAGTACAACACATAAGAAAGGTGTGCCTGTAAAGGTTCTTTGGTACTTTCCTCTGATTCCTCGCTTTCAAAGGTTGTTCAATAGTAAAGATACATCAAAGATGTTGACTTGGCATTCAGATAATCGATCTGATGATGGGGTGCTACGTCATCCTTGTGATTCTCCAAATTGGAAAGTAGTAGATAATTTACCTCCTCAATTTTCATCTTATCCTCGCAATCTTCGTCTTGCCAATGCTGCTGATGGAATTAATCCACATAGTTCCCTTAGTAGTAGATATAGTTGTTGACTAGTAATTATGGTAACATACAACCTTCCTCCCTAGTTGTGTATGAAAAGAAAATTCATGATGTTAACATTATTGATCTCAGGACCAAAACAACCCGGTGTTGATATTGATGTATATTTGCAGCCTCTGATAGATGATTTAAAGACGTAGTGGAATGATGGTGTAAATGTTTACGATGCACATAAAGAAGAACACTTTAACTTGAAGGGGGTCCTTTTATGGACAATTAATGATTTTCCTGCCTATGGAAACTTATCAGGACATGCAACAAAAGGTTACAAGGGATGCCCAAACTGAATTGTACATAGAAACAAAGACTCCCAAAACAAAGAATTCAAGACCGGTGACTAAGCGAGGAGAAGAACAATTAAATAAGTTGGTTAGTAATTTCGGTTGATAAAAAGTCTTAATGATTTTTAATAATTAGTATAATAATGAATGAAATGTTTGTGTGCTTTATTATTTGTAGAGAGTTGTTCAAGAAAAAATATCCAGGGTGAAATAATTGAAGATCCTAGGAGAGATGCCTTATATCATGCATTCAGACACGAGTATCCTGGTCGTGTTAGGGGAGGTAGCCAATATGATGGTTCTATGGAGTATTTTAACATTCCAAAACAAAATCCTCAGATGGTAAGTAAGGAGAAGTACACTAAAATTGAAAAAGAATTCAACTCCTTTAAGGCCTAAGTGTTAAGTGAGATTGCCACTCTAAAAGAACATCAATCACAAAAAATGTCAGCCATGGCATCATGCTACAACCAGGGCATGCCATATTGGCCAAGCATGCAACCATCCATTCCAGGCATGCCACCATCCATGCCAGGCATGCCACAATCCATGCCAAGCATGCCACCATCCATGACAGGTAGGCCACCATCCATGCCAGGCATGCCACCCACGCAATCTTATTGCGCTCAAACTACATCCAGAATGGGATATAGCCATCTTATTGGTCCTCACTATATGCCAGGAATGCATATGCAATCAAGTAGTGGTTCATTTTCTCCAATGCAATCTGCACATTCTTACCATCAATCAAATCACGATAAACATTTTGGTGAGAATGTACATCCAATAGCTACCCCACATGGGAGTCCTCTTTTATTTGATGAATCATATGTGGTAAGATTTTAATTTCTGGTGTATATAATCTATTATTTTTAAATTCTTATTATATATTTTATTTTTTATATATAACACTTAAATGTTATACAGAATATGAAATGTTTGTTGAAACATCCTTCGTCAACAGAATTTGTTGCTATTGGAACGGTACAACAATTGAGCGATGATCGGATGATTCATAGTCAATATTTGCCTAATCATTGGAAAATAGTAATTGATCAATCATTGTTTCATGATTGTCCACTACCTGTGCCTTCTGATACTACCACATTCCAAGAGGCGGTTGGACAGTATGTGGCTTGGCCGTCGATTCAAGTTGTTCTAAATTTTGACGTGATACTATTTTTTAACATAAAAGATAACACTTGTTTACTACTATTATTTTATTATATCTTATATTGTTACTAAAATACATATATAATACTTCTTTTAGTCTATTATACCAGAACTCTTAAATGTGGCACATTTAAGAGATACGAAGCAAGTATCTCGTGCTAAATCTATGTCTAGTGGCCAATCATCGCGCACCAAGTCATTCAAGAAGAAGCCTTGGAAAAAGTATAGTCATAATTATGCTTTAAAATTCAGCAGAAATCTTGAAACTTTGATGAATATTGTTGGGAGGGCATCTAGCATAAATGATGGATGGACTGTGCCACTTCCTATAGAAATTTCTGGTGTAGACCTCGGCCAAACTTATATATCGATCGAGTGCATATTGCAACTATTTGAATTTCAAATGATCGATTAAGTATAATTCAAGTGTGGACAAGGTGAGTCCTCAATCTATTTATTTTTCTTTCATTTATGTAGAATATATATATATATATATATTATATAGGGCGTGCTATTATCGACTTCAATATAATCACTCATCACATTTAGCAAGTTTCTATGATTCTTCATATGTCAATCAATATCAAGAGAAGGATGTTAGCATCAGAGCTAAACAATTATATGATAAGGCATTTACGCTTAACAGAAATCAAAAGTTGATAATCCCTTAGCCATTAAGGTTTGAACAAGGCCAAGATCATTTGATGTTGGTAATCATTGATCTGTTCAATAATCATGCTTGGTATTGTGACTCAGCTTCCATAGAACTGAGTAAAGATACAAAAGTAGTTGTTGAAATGTAAGAGTTATAGCTACATATTAGTTTCTTCTATTATTTTTTGTAATATTTAATAAAAACTAACTGTTTTAAACCTTAATAGGGCATGAAAGTTGTGGAACAAGTTTAAGGGCATTACCCTTAAAAAATATCATAAGCTTATATGGACAAAAGTTATGGTATGTACAAGCCAATATTAATAATTTTATTAATTTTACAATTGAATAATAAAGATGTTCGAATATGAAAAATCATGTGCACTTGTTTTTTGTAGGTTCCACATCAAAATAATGGAGTCATGTGTGGTTATTATGTCATGAAGTTTATGAGCAAAATCATCACAAATATCAAAATTCCAATTGCTGATGTGGTAATATCTTTTACCCATATACATAAAATTAAGTTTGAAACATATTTGAGTTATTTTTTGTAAATAAATGAAATTGCATTCTTATTTTGATTTTAAATACATGTAGTTCTTTGGTTGGAACAAGACGGGCTACGACCAGCAAATTTTTGAGGATTTACGAGAGGAATGGGCAGAACACATGGTTAAAATTATATCATCATAGGAAGAATCATGAGAAGATTATGATGATCTTGAATAGCATATGACAACATAATAGTAAATTTTTTAATGATTTAATTTCTTATCTATTCCTATGTCTGAAGTCACTTGTTTGATGGATGATTATATGCTCATGTATTTAGGGGAATGTATTGTTTTATGGACCTATTTTTGGCCCAAACTACATCGCATCCCTTTTTCCTACTTTCCTTACGAACTCATATTAACACTTTATTAATCATTTGTTTATAATATGAAGTTATCTGGAATCTCTGCTAGTATTTTTTAATGCTATAATGAGCTCTAAATATGAAATGAGGTGTACGTAACTCCGATTTGTTTCTTGGTTTGTATGAGTTTTGGTGCCCATGAACGTGTTCCATATGTTTAAGGGCACCAAAACTCACACAAGCCAAGTAGGAAATCAGAGTTACACTTGATTTCATATTTAGAATTCCTTATAGCATTAAAAAATATTAGTAGAGATTATAGATAACTTCATATTTATAGACAAATGATTAATAAAGTGCTAATATGAGTTCATCGAAGGGTTATATCACTCGGATGACGCTGTGGTAATCTTTTTTTTATGGTAATATTTATAATGATTTAATTTTTTTCATTCATATGTCTCTGAAGTTTAGACTGCTTGTTTGATGGATGTTTACGTGCTCATGTATGTAGAGGAATATGAATTGTTATATGGATCAGTTGTTTTTTGTCTAGTTTTCTTGTCATAATGTTGGTGATTCTAAGCCAACCAAGATTCTACGCCAACCAAGCTTACTTGCATCCAATTACACTTTGACGACATTATTTTATTTATAATTTAAGTTAACTATATGTATTGTATATACATTATTTGTTTTTGTAATAAATTTAATTATCAAGTAATTAATTATATTTAAATTTTTAATTATTTGTATTATTATTTATATTTTAGTTTTTTTATACTATATATATTGAATAATACGAAAAATGAGAATAAAAATAAAAAAAATTCATAAAATGTATGTGTAAGTTCACGCGGTGAACCGACTTTAAATTTGTTTAAAGTGGTTTTTAATCAACTTTAATACCTATTTTTGTAGTAGTGAATTGACAATTTTAGGAACATACATATATATAAACATCCAAGAGTTATTAGAAAAATATAGAGCATATATTATGTTTAATTAGGTTGTTGATCATATACATATATTCCTTCACAATCACTTCGAGTCCATGACAAAGAATCATCGTCATCAACTAGATCATCACATACATTAGGCAATTTGTTTGAGAAATTACTAATATTGGATAATTTATCAAGTATAGGGTCATCATCTTCTAAAGCATCACAATGGTAAAACTCTTTTTGTGGAGGCGTTAACACAACAGACCATATTGTGTCATATACAAGTGATAACGTGAAAGGATCATCAGTGTGACTTATCTTGGATAAATTTATAAGGGTAAATCCAAAATCATCTATTTTATATCCAAAATTGATAACATCTTCAACCCAATCACACAAGAAAACTGTTTCATAGAAGACCTCATAATCCAATTCTCAAATCTCTTGAATTATACCATAATATGTTCTATCAAAAAGTACACGATTACCATATTTTGAACTAGAAAATTGCATAGTTTGTGCAACCATCTTCACACCACTATTTTGATTTACTCAGACTTTGTCCCTAGCTTGAGTCGTAAACCTCAATCCATTAATTGTGAAACTAGAAAATGATTTGACATCGATTTTTGGACCATGTGCAAGTCATTCTAACCTTTTTGCTATTTTATGATTGGGTTTGTTGAGTTCATCTCGAATCTATGTATACAAAAACATGAAATGTGTTTAAAGCAAAGTTTTAAAACATTGAATAGAAGTACTAATGAATTATTGTATATGACACTTACATGGTTGCAAAACCAATTAATAAGCTCTCACTTATGTTCATCATATAACTATTTTCTCCTCTCTTTTTTATAACAAAGATCGATCTTCAATAAGTTTAAATGCATCCTATAATGTTATTAAAGATATATCAAATAGATATCATCATTAATAGTTAAATTAAAAATATTTTTTGCATAAATGGAAAGATTAAACATCACTTACTCTATGTATGGTTGTGCCTCATTATTATTTACCAAAATGATTCGTGTGGTTTTTCCCATTGAGTATGATCAATAAAAAATTTCTTACTTCCATCAAGCATAGGGTTACCTACTTGGATCATGTGACATTCTAAGAACAACTTGTGCATAGGATTCCCAATTTCAGTGCAACCACTAAAATATTCAGAATAAAACTCAATGGCCTCTTCAACAATGTAACGTTCCACCATGCATCCTTCAGGTCGATTTCTATTATTTACATATCCTTTAAGGACTTGCATATATCTTTCAAAAGGATACATCTACCTTAAGTAAGTAGGACCACACAATTGAACCTCTCGAACTAAATGAACACACAAGTGAATCATTATATCGAAGAAAGAAGGAGGAAAATATTTTTCAATTAGACACAAAGTCTCTACAACATCTTTCTATAAAGAGTTTAACTTGCCAATTGATATAGATTTCTTGCATATTGTATTGAATAATGAACAAAGATGAATTATTGATAATCAAACATGTTTTGGAAGAATTGATCTAATAGAAAATGGTAATAACTGTTGCATTAAGATATTATAGTCATGTGATTTCAATCCATAAAGTTTCTTATATGTGATAGACATAAAATTTCTTAAGTTGGATGAGTAACCATAAGGAACTTTCACACCCGCCAAACATTTACAAAACACATCCTTCTCTTTTATTGACATTGTATATGATTCTGGTGGGAAGTATGTTCGATTCTTATCATTTTCCACCCTTGGTGCCAATTCAAGTCGTATGCCTAGTTTCTTTAAATCTAGTCTTGCTTTAATTTCATCCTTCGTTTTTCCAGGTATATTAAGTAATGTACCAATCGAGCTCTCACATACATTTTTCTCAATGTGCATGACATCTAAGATGTGATGAATGTGTAGGTCTTTCCAATAAGGTAATTCCCAAAATATTGATTTTATATTCCAAAAACCATGGTCTACTGATTCTCGTCCTTTTTCATTTTCACCTTTTTCATTAGTTGACCTCTTTCGTTTCCCTACCTTAGTGATTATTCTTTTTTCATCTTTCCATATCGTTTGAATGTCATACCATTCAATTGCCTTAATATCTCAACACCTCCCAAAGGTCGGGGTGCATGATCATGATCTTATTCACCATCAAATGATTTCTTTTAGTATCTAAACTCGTGTCCAGATGGTGAAAATCTTCTATGTCTTCTATAAGATATATTTCGTCTATGAACAAGATTAGTTGCAGAAGTGCCATCACTACATATAAGGCATCCCTTTTAACCTCTTGTTATATGTCCTGATAAGTTCCCATAGGTGGCCAGAAAATGAGAAAGAGTGGAGGAGAAGTAGAAGAGGTTTTGAGTTTTTGAGAGTTATGCAACGCTTGGAATAGTTTATGTCTGGGGAAGAAAGAAAAGAAAAGAATTTATCCACGTGTGTAGCGTCAGTTCTACGTGTCAACTGACGCTATCCACCTGTGTAGCGTCGGTTCCAGGTGTTAACCGACGCTACGCTACGTGGATAGCGTCGGTTCACTACATCAACCGAAGCTATCCACGTAGCATAGCGTCAGTTGACACCTAGAACTGACGCTACGTCCTACATGGATAGCGTCGGTTCTACACCGAACCGACTTTAAATTCATTATAAGTCGATTTTTTCCAAAAACCAACTTTACATATCGACTTAAATACCTCTTTTTTTAGTAGTGTTTATCTATTCCCTATGAGTATTATCAATATTTTCTCCATGATAATACCAACATTTATAGCTCAAAAGAATATCACTACATATAAGGTGATACTTAACCTCGTCAACTTTATGAAATCGCTCATTTTTACATTTAACACATGGACATCGAATCATACTAATTTCATTATTACTATTTCTATAAGCAAATTCCATGAAACTTTCAACTCCAAAAATGTAGTCCTGCTCAATTCTACACTTTGACATTCAAAATTTGTCTATTTTCTATTAATGACATTACTTAAGTATATTAATTATGTATCCAATCAATATATTTGAAATATTATTATATATGAATTCCCTAATTATTAGAATATATACCAAAACATACATAATACAAAAATTTATCATTTTAATCATTTTAAAATTGTATTATTTTTACTTAATAAAATATAATTATTTATATCTAAATAAATTTATCCACGTACGGTAAATATTCTAGTCCTTCAAACCCATAACATCCAGATATTATTTTATTAGAAAATCAACCAAATATATAATAACATGTATAATACAAACACATACATAAATAAAAAATTTATACAAAAAATAACGCAAATTGAATAATAAGAGCGTAGGATTAATATAAATAATTACAAGAGTAAATAAAGAAAGTGAATAAAAAATGATGTTTTGTAAGTGAGAAAATGAGTATAAAAAATTTGAGTATTTCGCTCAAAAAAGTAAGAGATCTGAAAGATAATTTGGAAAGTAAGAAAACTCACTAAATGGCATTGGAAATGGTAGTTAGAGGTGATCGAAAAATGAGAAAGAGTGGATGAGATGAAGCTCGGTTTTGAGTTTTTTTAGGTGCTGCAAATTAAAAATGATGTTTTGATGGAGAAGAGAGAAGAGAAAAAGAAAAATACACGTGGATAGCGTCGGTTGACGTGTTGAATCGATACTATACGTGTGTATTTTTTTATTTTAATAGTTTTTAAAATTGAATTTAATTAAACAATATAATTTTTTTGGTCAATTATTTTTTAAGATTTTAATTAACTATAAACCTTTTATATTTTTTTGAAAATTTTTCTGTATTGTGTTTTTCATGATATCCAAATTTGATAACTACGTAAGAATTGCATGTACATAAAATTAAGTACGCATCCACGTGTATTTTTTTATTTTAATAATTTTTAAAATTGAAATTAAACAGTATAATTTTTTTATTTTTTTGATCAATTATTTTTTGAAAACTTAATTAATTATGGACTTTTTATATATTTTTTAATTTTTTTATGTATTGTGTTTTTCATACCATCTATTCGATAACTACGTAGGAAAAACATATACATAAAATTAAGTACATATCCAAACAAATACACAAAATTTTATAAATTTTATAATTTTAAAAATCAATTGACTAAATAAAAGAAGAAAAAATTATACTATATATATCCAAATTTAATTTTAAACAGTTTAAATAAAATAATAATTAATAAAAAAAATTAATTACGTATCAACCTTTATATGTAATGTCATTTTTTTATACCAAATTGACTTTAAATTAATTATACATTAATTTTATCCAAAAATTAACTTTATATATCGACTTAAATATCACATTTTTTATAGTATTATTCGTAATTCCACGAGGCATATGGATGGTGATCGGCTGCGACTATGGCACCAGAATAAAACCCATAGAGAGGCGAGTCTGGTGGCTGTATTGGACGACAAAAAAGGCAGTGGATGGTGGCAACGAGAGGAAGCAACAATGAACAATTGTGGCTGGGACAAGATGATCGCATTCAGGGATCCAGGCATTGGACCAGAATGGGGTTGTTGAAGCTAGTACGTGCTAAACCTTTTGGCTCCAGTAGTGTTGCTAATCGGCGATGGTGGATTATTAGGGTGAGCAATTATGGTTGATGAAGCGGGTAGGAAATGGTTGGGGAACTGGATTTTCGAATTTTGTTTTATGAAACTGAATCAAATTTTTTTGTTTTATAAAATATGGAAATGGGATAGGATTTTATTAAAAAAAAAAATACCTAAGAGAAGTGGATTGTGAAGTTATAGGATAAAGAAATTGATGAAAGGGGAAGAATATCAAACAATATCAGCTTTGAGGATTTGAATAATATAAATTGGGGAAGGAGAATAGAATAATAGGGAGTATAGAGTCATTTTGAAATTTTAATTATGTAATTTATATATTTAAGTTTTAAATTAGTTGTAATACTCTTATTTCCTCCCGCCCTCTCTTTTTATCTATTATTTCTATCTTTCTTTCTTTTTACCTATTATTTCCCTTTTCTCTTCCATCATTGTTTCTTTTGTATTCACTTTTTTTCTTCCTTTAAATTTTATTTTTTATTAATAAAATAATAATAAGAAAAAAAAAAAATTGGTGCACATTCTTTTAAATTATTTTATCAATAAAATTAAAAAATTTCATTTTATTCTTAAAATTTTTTAACTTAATTTCATTATACTTTTAAATTACAAAACTAATAAAATTTATTTAAAAATTATAAAATTAAAGTGTATAAATCACATAATTATAGGATTAAAATAATCATACACGAAGAAATTTATATTTTAATTTATATTTGACGTCCACAAAAATATAATACTAATATATTTATTTATAAATATTTTATTATAAATAAATAATTTTTTTTAAAAAGGGTATTAAAATCTCTTTTTTAGTAAAAATTATAAAGATGAGATTCAAACTTAATTGTAAATAGTGAGAGTAAAAAATCATACTATCTATATAATAAATTAATCCTATCATAAATAAAATATTTATACCTAAGAAAAATTCAAATAAGAAAAATTCAAATGATGATAACTAATCCTTAAGAATAACAAAATTGGAAATACTAATAATTTAAATAATAATGCTTCTATTTCCATTAACTAGTTTTTTTTTTAATTTTGTATTTTATTATTTTATTATTTTATTATTATATTGATTTTTTATTTTATTATTTTTACTTTTTGTTCTTTCATATTAATTTTTATTTTTTTAATTTTTAATTATTAATTTTTTTCCTATTTTATTTTAATTTTAACTCGGTTAGTATTGGGTGCTATTAAAATTTACTTAAAACATGAAAGTTCTTGATATTTATCTTATAAATTTACAATGGAGTTTAGATAAATGAACTGTAAGAGGAAGTTAATTTTTAATATTTAAATCGAATTAGAATTAAAAAAAAGAGCTCTTAAAAAGAACAAAAGAAAGTTGGAAAAATAATAAGAGGCAAATGAAAAATAAAGCGAGACCTCGCGATGAAGGAAAGGGTGAGATGAGAGTTAAAGTCATACTGAAAAATAGCAGAGGTAGAAGCTTATAATTAATAACACAGCATCAAAATAACACATGGAAAAACTGTTTTGAAATATTAAATTAAAACCAATAAGAAAATAACAGAGAAAATAGAAAAAAGAGAGAGAAAGAGAAAAATATAGCGATTCAGCGAGTAGGGAAGCTCCGGAGACACTGTGAGGTTCGATTTCTCTGCAATTTGTCAAGTTCGCTAAGGTCAGAGTAGAGTGAATCTCTAAGCTATTCTCTTACAAGCTAAAGCTGTAACCTTTTGTTTTAGTTTTCTTGTTTTTGGCTCTTCGTTGGTGGGTGCTATTTTCTTTCTCGGCAATTCGATTTCTTTGCTATTCATACTCTGTATCTTCAGCTTTAATACGTTGAAGTTGTAGATCTCGCTTCCTCAAGTTCAATTGTTATAATTTTTGAAGTCTCAAGCTTTCGAATTTTTTGGATAAAAGGGCGGGGTTTATTTGGCGCGATGGTTTAATTGGCGTTTCGTGTAGTTCAATAAGGGAACTATGTTGTTTTGAGCCCAAGTTTGGTGATTCAAACTTAGGGTTTTTGATTTTATCATGCTTTTCAATAAATTGGGTTTGAGTTACTTGTTGTTTTGGTGGGATATAGCGAGCTGTGTACTGGGCTTGATCTCTAGGGTTTTGATTTTAAAAAGATGATTTTTGGGGTTACATTGTATGCTTTGTTGTTTCGAGAATTTTGGGTGGTTTGGAAACGAGGGCGAGTGCAATTTACTTAAGTGTTTGGAGTTTTCCGAGTATTTGGGATTTGGAGGTTGTTGTTAGCTTCTGTGTGTTATGATGTGCAGAGCATCTAGGTTTATTTGGAATAAAGGAGATGTGGTGTTCTGAGGTTGTCTGGAAGCATAAATAACTGTAATTTTATTTGAATTGGGAACACGGAGTTGTATGATTCTGTGGACAGTGTATGAATCTTTATGTTGAGAATGCAACCACAACAGGGCTCGAGAATCAATTTGGCTGACATGAAATCTCAGATAGTGAAGAAGATTGGACCTGAGAAATCGAAACACTATTTTTATTTTTTGAATAAGCTGCTGAGTCAGAAGCTAAACAAGAAAGAATTTGACAAGCAATGTTGTAGGCTGCTTGGTGTTGAGAATATTTCGCTGCATAATCAATTTATAAGATCAATATTAAAGAATGCATGCCAAGCCAAGACACCACCGTCCAGTTTTGTATCAGGCGCTTCGAAACATGGGGCACAAGATGCAATAATTTCGTTTAGTGGGGAAGGTGGACATCAACAAGGTGCAGTCACTTTTGCTAATCAAAGTCAAAATGTACCCATCTTGTCAAATGGAGTTTTGCCGGTATCCCCGGGGAAGGGTAGGTCTAGGATACGTGATAGGAAGCTCAAGGATAGACCAAGTCCACTTGGACCAAATGGGAAGATAGATATTGTCTCGCATCCAGCTGTTGGCTGCGAAGATAATGGAAGTAAGGTTGTTATTCAAAATGGAGTTGCAACTCCATGTGCTTATCAGAGGCCGGTACATCACTTGCTACTATTTGCAGAGCTATCTACAAGTGAAAGGGATGCTCTAGTTCATCAGGCTGCAGAAAGATCCAGGATGCATAGTAAAGATCAGATTGGAGCTGCTTTAATTGAAGAAGCAAAAGAGGCTGAGCAGTCTAACTGGTTGGATTTCTCCAGAAGTTCTCTTGTTGCACCATTTGGTATACCATTGTGTTCAGCTAGTGTAGGTGGGGCCCGCAAGGCTGCACCAGTAGGTGGCTGTGGAAATGTTGGTAGCTATTTTGACAGTGGTGGATTGTCTGGCACAGAGACATTAAGAAAACGTATGGAGCAGATTGCAGCTGCACAGGGTGTAGGAGGCATTTCTGTGGAATGTGCCAATATGTTGAACAACATGTTAGATGTGTACTTAAAACGATTGATAAAGTCTTGCATTGATTTGGTTGGAGCTAGGTCTTCATTTGAGCCAAAAATACACCTTGCTCAGAAGCAGCAGATTCAAGGCAAGATTGTTAATGGTATGTGGCCTAGCAATCACCTGTACATTCAGAATATCAATGGTCCTGTAGATGGTATGCAGGACCATAGGCCGCAGTGTCCAATATCTTTACTTGATCTTAAGGTTGCTATGGAATTAAATCCTCAGCAACTAGGAGAAGATTGGCCATTGCTGCTGGAGAAGATCTGTATGCATGCATTTGAGGAATGATGCATCCCTTAGAAGATCCTTTTTTTCTTCTTCTTTCAGAGCTGTGGTTGAATCAATATGGTTCAGTGCAAATGGGCTGACAGTTGTTCATTTATACCCCCATTTCTCCAATTTTCCAGGAAGATCCAGATGACTCCCAATTGGTTAAATGCTTCAGACCTGCAGGATGATATCCGGGATTTCAGCATCAAAATTTGTGTAGTTGCCTACTGCAGAGCCTTGACCAGTCGACAACTATTTAACTCCAGCCACCTCAAGGGTAGTCTCAATTTCGAGGCCCATAGTTGGTTCTTCTGTCGTATGATTACCCTCAACATTGGCTGCGTTTATCATTGACATTTGGCTGTCTCCGCTCCTACTTTGGATGTTTTCCTCTTGGTTCAACTTTCACCAATGAAGGGAAAATATGATAAAAAAATTCATGGATACTGTTATGTATCATGGACAAAGGTAAAATAACCTGTGTAAGAAGCTGAGAGATGCAGTGTCGCTTTGTATGTATTTCTAAAATCTGATAATTAATTGGAATTCCAATATCAATAACACATTAACATCAATTGATGTGTCCATTGGTTATTTAACTCCATTTTAACACTGGATGAATGTCCTCTACTAAAGTGTCATTCTAATTTGCTTCTACTTGTCAATTTTATTATTGTTATATACTATTCTTTATGAAAATTTGGTGATACATGAGAAAAGTCAACAATATAAGGAGTCGAAAATTCTTGGAGACTAAACCTCATACAGGGGAAGTAAAAGCAGTAAAGCAAACAGCGCAGTAAAACAAAAGATAGGCAGAGACTGAAATGAATCAAATAGAATAACAGGTAGTTTGATTTAGTCTAAAGCATTTAGGGAACCTAAGTAGAAGCAAGATAAGGTAATACATATTAAAATAAATTGCTGATAATTTTAATTTTACACATTTTTGGATATTAATTTCTTTACATTTGTACATATTTTATTATTTTATTATGATAATGATCTAAAATTATATATTTTATATTTATTGAAAAAAATATAATTTTTTAAAGTGGATTTTTTTAGAATTTTTATGGATTTTTTTAAAATAGTTAGATTAACTTAGAAAAGCTTATGGATGTATTTAGAAAGTCCCAATTGAGGTAGCTTCCATGTCATGTGTCATCCTCTAGCTTTGCCACATCGTTAATCAGCCCTAGCCAAGCGTAACACGTTCTAAACTCGCACGATTGCTTTTGTACTCCACCGTGCATCTAATAGCTCGCCATGTCAGCTGCTTGTTGCATACGATCCACCTACGTGTATGGATTACGTCATCTGAATTGCAATTTGACGCAGTCTCACTCGTTTGAGTGTTTGACCCACTAATTCTCTATCCGTACGGTTCTATTTACATCATATTTGGACTTCTCTTATAAATACAAAACATCTCGTAAAATAAAATCAGTATCAGAATTACATACAAAAATTGAGGAAAAAATTATAAAAACTTCAAATTTGGTACAATATTACAAGATAAGATAAATTGAAAAACTAGTAAAAGATGATATTTTTTATTTCTTTGGTTCTAATTATTTATCTAATTCAAATTATTTTCTACTCCTTTCTTATGAAATATTTAATTATTGTTATGAATTTGATAAATTTCAGATCTAGTTAAATTTTTATTGTGATTATGGGTAATTTTAAACCCTAAACTATGAATTAATTAATTTAAAATCATGACTAATTTTAGTTTTAATTTTTAATTTTTACTGTGTTTAATTCTATGTTTGAATATCAAAATTATGCATGTATGAATTAAAGTAATTAACTAGTTTATTACATGAATATGTTTATATTCAGTCCAAGATGTTAGTATATAATCGTTAATATTCTTATTTAAAATGGTGTTTTTTGGCTATGTTACAAGTATGATTGAATACATTCACTAAAGTAATAAATGAATTAAATATAATAAATGTACATTTAGGTTGTTCGGGATTTAGGATGGTTAATAAGCAGATGTTTAATCAATTACATAGTAAAAAAAATATAAAAAGCCTTAAGCGGAGTTAGACTTCTAAAATTAAATGTATGAATTCAAGAATGATTTTAAATTATGAAAATTATTTAGGATTTAATAAATTAATTTATATTCATGATATTTTAATTAAAATTGTAGAATAATGGTAAGGATAGTCTCATAGTCACATATTTTTTATAATTCTTGTGTAATATATTTTATTATTTTATATTATTTTCTTCAAAAACAATATAAACTTTTTTTTTACTAATTTTAATTAACTTACTAACTGACTAGTAATTAGGAGTAGATATTTTTAATAATCTTCGTGAGAATGACAACCTTTATTCTTAAATTATTTATAACTTGTACGTGATCACGTATACTGACAAGTTCTAAATCATGTCAAGTTTTTGGCACCATTGATAGAGACTAGTTTAACAATTTTATTAATAATTGTTAGTTTTTTTCCTAATTTTTAATTTTTCATCTTTTATATATTGTTTTTATGATTAGGTTTAAGATTAGTATTATTTTATTTTATTTTCTATTTTTTATTATGTATTTATTTTATTTTATTTTTATAAGAACTAATTCTCTTAAAGTGTTGGATGTTAAAAAAATAGGTATACATATGGATGCAACATACCCTACATACAATGGATATCCTCGACCATACTTTGAGCATCAACAAGACAATTGGGATTGCTCTAATGCTATGGGTAGATTTTAAAACCAGAGGTATAGGCATGATCCATATTTTAACATTTACAATATAAAATGGTGGGATAATCAATACCCATATAGAAATCTAGTTATTGATTACAACATCACACTGAGCTTTCTATTCTTAATACAATAATCTATTCCAACCATTCAAGGTAAGTCTCTTAAGGACTTAATAAATTCCTTAGTTGCCCATCCTTCTGAATTTCAATAAGAAGGGAAAATTGCAAGGAGAAATCTTGAGATACAAGTTAATCAGGTAGTACCAGTTATTGATAGAATGTTAGCACAACCAATTGATGAACTCCCATCTAAAATAGTTGCTAACTTTCAGGAGACCATCAACGGCGAGCTCCCAAAAAGTCCCTAAGAATAGTGTATCCAAATTGTAAGGTTTATAAATGTTGGCGATATTTGTAAACAAAATATTTAAATGTAATTTAATTTCTAGGCGAGTTCTCAAGATCGCTATTCAAGTTGAAAAAACTACTAAACTTCAAATCCATATATTTTAGGCATATACTTATTCCTAAACACGTTATATTTCATATTATACACATAGAAACATTTAATGTATATGTTGCTTGATCGACCGAGTAATAACTACATCGATCGTGTACAATATATGTCTTCTCAGGTTGATTTTAAAATTGATGTAGATCAATCGAAGTTTTAGGTTTGATCGATTGAGGGACTGGATCAATCAAGAATCGATCATATCTAATCTACTTAGTCTTGAGCTTTTGTTATTTATCTTAGCCTATATTGATCGAAAATGGTTAGATCGATCGATTAATTTTTTGTCATTGATTGATCAATCAAAAAGAGTTTCGATTGATCAACCTTATTGGTTCGATCGATTGAGCTTGGTCTAGATCAATCTACGTAATCGATCAACGATAGCTTCAACCTTAACCCAATTGTTTACTCGAGCCAAACATTCTAAGTACCATATTGTCCCTATTATTTACTGCCCTATGAATTGTTTAATGGAAAAAATTGTAATTGGACTTTAACCTAGCATTAGGGATTCAATATTTTCTATTTAAACAATTTAATGGCTCTTGTTTTCTTCAACAAAATTCATTATATTCTTCTAATTATTTTTGTGATCTCTCTCAAAAAGGTTTTACAAAAACTAAATCATATTCTGTTAGTCTTCTTTCTTTAATTAATCTACTAAACAATGGTGGTTGTATTTGATTGATTAATAAGCTCATTTAATTTATGGTATTTTGATTTTATGTTCATATATCTTCTTCTTTGTTATGTTCTTGAATGCTTGGATCAAATAATTGTGTGCGTAATATCATAATTATCTGATTTGATTATTTAACTTTAAAGAAGTTATCTTTATTTAACTAATGCTTAATCTGCTTGTTATAGGGTTGTTAGATGATTTAAAATTAATTGATATATTCTTAAATCTTATACTTGGGGTTATTCATTATTGAATCTGCTCTAGGACACACTTTGCACTTGTGTTATTGAGCTAACTTTTTAGGTATTGGTTGAATGTGTTTGATTGCTTATGTGACTTAAGTTTATGAGAATGTTGGTCTATATCCTAACAACTTTCTTGTGCAGACTGTGAAGGAAAGCAGCGACTTATAAGTAGATTACTTGTGGGTATTAACTTGGAGGGTAGTTCAAGTCCTGGCCTTCTAACTCTATGATGAGTGCTTAAAAAGCACTAAAATTACCATGATTTAATATACTTTAATTCATTAAATAGATTTATATTTTGTATGATTTTATCATATTTTTATATAAATTTATCTTTTTGAAATCACGGGTATTTTTATTATTTTTTAGGTATTTTTGTTCAAAATAATAATTTAAAGTCTCGAAGAAAAATACTGGAATCAATACATCATAAATATGTTGAAAAAAATGAGAAAAAGTCAAAAAAAATGAAAAAATTGGACAAAATGAGTCAAAATTGTCAAAAATGCCGAGTCATGCTTAGGCCAACACATGCCTGAGCCAATCCTATGCTCCCTACACGCATGTCACATAGAGTCCCATGTGCACAGCCAGCACACGCCTACGTGCAGCTAGTACAGGCCCGTGCATAGCTAGCACATGTGTGCTTGCCTATCCAAATGTGTCCAAAACCATTTTTTGAGATATTTTCCCACTTTTTTAGTCTTTTTCTGACCTGTAAAAGGACCCTCTCTACCAATGTCAAAACACATAACTTCTCATATATTCTTTCTCTCTCTAGCTTTTTTTTATTTAAGAGATTTTTTCAACATATGTTTTTTTTAAGAGTGGACCCATGTACAAATTGTAGGATTTTGGTGAGTGATTAATTTTGTGTCTTTTCTGTTTGATTTTGGTTTAGGTAATCTCATATATGTCTATTTTTGGTATAAGTCATGCATTAAGGATGAAAAGGCATATACTATCAATTTTTAATTAAGTCATTCAATCTAAGCATTAAAAACAAAATATGACACTTTACTAGATGTGAAAATTCTAACATTCAATGCTAATAGCTATAGAGATCATCTAAAAATTTAAAGAAATAAGAAATGTGTTTAAAGTAGAAAAAATATATTTCACTCATAATAAAGGAAATTAGGTTCAAATTATATCTCAAAAGGGTAGTCTCAACTATTTGATTCCTAAGCACTCATTTTGGGTTCATTATAATTTTCACATTTTATCATGAAATATTACTTAGGACAAAAACTAACTAATTACTATGTACTTCATGATTTGTTTTCAAAAATTAATCTAATAGTGAAAAAGACTTAACTATTTACTTAAATTTGATTTAAAGAAATGATAAATTTTTGTGATAATTTTTTAAAAACTAATCCTCAAATTCTAAAAATTACTAAATCACACAAATAAAATAAAATCAAAACACAATAAAAATGAAAATGTGAACATATATTTTTTTTAAAATTGTTAAATTTTTTGAAATGAAGCATGATAAGTTTTCACTCTTCTCCCATAAATACTGTTAAGTTTATGCCTGTGTCATCACTATGATAAGAACTTTCATACTAGGCCCAAGTGTAAATTTTGGATGAATATTCATAAATTTAATAATTCTCCTATTATCATCATGCATCTATGCATGTTGCATCATATACTAAAATGAAATAAAATTACAATAACATATTCAAAAATTCTATGAGATGGCATAAAGTTATTGGTTCAAAGAAGCAAATGAATTTTAAAACTTTTAAATAGCATCTAAGGTAGTCAATTTCCAACTCAAAAATATAAAGAAACCAAAATTTAAGAAAGTTTAGGTTTGAAAAGATTCTCTTTTCAAACACCTGACCATCATTTAATGTTAACTTAGGTATCGTTGTTTGAGTGCTTTATAATCCTAAATAAGCATCTTCAGTTTTTTTGTATGTTTCTTTTTATTCTTATTGATTTTTTTAGTTTTAATAAAAAATAAAAAGTAAAAAAGGTATAGACCTGTTTTAACAATGATATGAACTTTACATTTTTTCATATTAACTCATTTTTTTGGTTGACTTTACATTTTGCAAATGGGTAGCTTGATTTGTGAGTTTACATATTTTTTCATATGTGGTGATTGATGTTGACAAGAACATATTCGCACTCTCTGAACACACACACACATACACACATTATATATATATATATATATATATATATATATATATATATATATATATATATATATATATATATATATATATATATATATATATATATATATATATTATACATGAAGTTTATGATTGCTTCTGGTAAGATTCTAGGACTTGAGCTAACTTTGACTGCAAAATTGTGTTTGAGCTTGGTCTTTCATTTTCTAAAATTTTATTGTAGAGAGACACCTAGTTTTGAAAGGGTTACCTATATGTGATATGTGAAGCTACCACAGTAAACAGAGAGGGCTACCTTACAAGTAGCATGAAAAGTCATCATACTAGATTTCTAGCTTGTGCATATTTTCTTAAAAATATGATAGGAAAAAGTAAAATACAAAAGAAATTATATAAACAAAAAGAAAGAGCCAAAAGTGGTTGTACAAAAAAGGGAAAAAAAATAAGTGAATAACCAATCGCTTGTATACAAAAAATAGGGGGGAATAACCAAATAATAATAATACAAATAATTTTAAGTTTTCTCTTGATAGATAATTTTATTTTGTAAAAGTAAGTATTCAATTATAGTTTTTCATGATAGGTGATACTTTTTCTTTTTAATCATTCTTAACTAATTAGAAATGAATAAATTGACATATACTTGCAGTTCAAACATGTATCTTACTTTTGGAATATTTTTGATATGTCATCGTATGTGTTAGTATATCTGTGAGTCTTGTCTATGTATTTATGCTTTCAATGGACATTTAAAATTTAAAAAAGATTATTATCATTAATTAAGTGTTCTATTTTAGTCATATTTAAATAAGCCTACTACCCTAAATTCCCTAAATTAAATGAAGGTTTGTTTAGTTATGCATCTAAATATCTAGTTAGCAAAAGTATGTAAATTAAAATTTTGTAATTGGCCACATAACCAATCACGTGTACGTAAAGTAATACAAAAATAAAAAGTTCAACACATGAGATTTTTAAGAGGAAAAAACCTAAGCCGCACTGTAAGGATTATATGTGTTACCTATTTTCGTGGACAAAATATTTACCTGTAAACTTATTTTTAAGCTCGCTATCAAGTCTAACAAACAAAGTTGAAGAAACATCAGAATTTTATATAGTCATACTTCAAGTATATCTGTTATAACTATAACACATATGATTACACTCAAGCATTTAATAGCACATATTTATAAATCTGGAATTATTTTTGTTGCTAAAATATAGAATAAGATAGATGCTAAAATATTAGATAAGATATACTCTAAATTATAGTTTAAATCTTTAGCCTAAAATATAGCATAATAATATGTTCTTATGGCTTCTTCTTTATTTTTGTTCTTAAATTGTTAGATCAAATAATTGTTTTTGTCATATCATAGTTATTATATTTGATTATTACTCTTTAAATAAGCTATTTTTATTGAACTTGCACTTAATATTTTTGCTCTATGATTTACTAGTTGATTTGATTTAAGTGACACATGTTTTGAATCATCTAGTTAGGATTATTCATTATTAAATCCATTCTAGAACACACACAGGCATTTATATTTTTGTGCGAACCATTTTGTAGTTAATGTGGGAACGTATCTAATTGAAGGGGAGCTTATTGGAAAGTTGGTCTGGAAACCGCTCATAGGTAAGGTACATATGGGAAGTATCCTAGGGAGGGTAGCATAAGACCGAGTTTGTATTTGAATATTTTTTTTCATAGTGGAAAGTTAGGTGGTCCAGTAGACTAGTGGTTTTCCTCTTAGGTCATGGTTATAGCCTAGGTTATTTACACCTATAAATATAATGTGTTATTATTTTATTTTTGCACTTTATTTTTACACATGATTGCATGCATGATCGCTTTGTTTAAGTTATTAAATTATAAATTGGTAAAAATTAAAAATAACCTATTCACCCCCTCTAGGTTAATTAGGTCCATCCATATCTTATAAACTTTCACACACTAATGACCTAAGAGAAAAATCAACAGTTAATCAGACTACTTAACTATCCATTATGAAAAATAAGTATCCAGTTACAAGGCTAGGACTCAAACTACCTACCTAGATAATTGCCCCAAGTAATATACTTACAAGCCGTTGCATTGAGATGCCTACCTACTGTGATGTGTGAAGCAATCGTAGTGAGCGGAGAGGACTACCCCATAACTAGTGTGAAAGTCATCATGCTAGGTTTATGGCTCGTTAAAAAAAATGAAGAAGGAAAGATTATGCAAAAAGAGACTACTTATAAATCTTGTACATTGAATGCACAAAAAGAAAGAGCCAATGGAGGTTAAAAGAAAATATCATTTACCTAATATACAAAATAAAGGAAAAATATTTAAGTCCTCTTTTAGTAAATATATTTTATTTTGTGAGATGGAAGATTTGATTATAATTTTACATGATAAGTGATATTTTTTTTTCTTTTGAGTCTTTTTTGATTGATCATAAATGACTTAATTAACATATTTGTGGATTTTAAACATATATACTACTTTTAAATAAATGTTAATATGACATTATATGTGTGAAGTGTGACTCTTCTACTATACTTTCTTATTTATACAATAGATAATAAAAAACTGAGTTAAAAAATGAAAACAAATGAGTTCTCAATTGGTTGTGTGCTCATTTGTAATTAAATGAGTTTAATACCTTATGTGTCTATTTATGAAAAATTCAAAAAACAAATTAGTTTTTTTTCATTTATATCTTCTTTTTCTTTATTACCTTTTTAATTGGTTTCTTTAAATCACATTGTACTTCTGCATTTCTCTACTTTTACATTGTTATATCTTTAGAAAGAGTTTAGCTTCATTTCTTTGTCTAATGCTTTGTCCTTCTCGTATGTCAAAAAGGAGGAGAGAATAATGTGTTTTACTTTCATGTTTTAAATTTATTATGCATATAGGGGGAGAACATATTTAATTAAGCTTGATTTGTATGAATGCACACTACACGATTATTCTTTACACTTTTCTTATTTTTATGTAAATTGAACTAATGTACAATGAGGCTTTCAAGCCAAGTTGTTGTTTGCTTTGCCTATGTCATTTCAGTTACTTACAAGCTTTTCAAGTTGCAGTGAAGATGGATTCGTCGAACTATAGAATAGTTCCACTATAGAGTCTAGGACATCATTGTATTTTATCTTATTCCTATAAGTGTCATGTAGTGAGAGAGAGGTTTTTCCATACGAAAATGCCAAAGGGGGAGTTTGTAAGGATTATAAGTGTTGGCTATTTTCATGGACAAAATATTTACTTGTAAACTTATTTTTAAGCTCGCTATCAAGTCTATCAATCAAAGTTGAAGAAACATCAAAATTTTAGATAGTCTTGTTTCAGGTATATCTGTTATAACTTTAACACATAGGATTGTACTCACGCATTTAATAACACATATTTATAAATTTGGAATTATTTTTGTTGGTAAAATATAGAATAAGATATATGCTAAAATATTAGATAAGATATACTTTAAATTATAGCTTAAATCTTTAGCCTAAAAGATAACATAAAATATACCTTAAATTAACTCCTTTTTAAATATGAATCTTCATGATTAATAAGTCTATTTTAAAATAACTCTTCTTTAAATAGTAGTCTTATTAATTAGTGAGTATTACTAATCTTATTTGTAATAGAAAAGATATTTATCAATCATATAAGAGTTTTCTTAATTAATGAGTATTACTAATCCTATCCTATTTGTAATAGAAAATATATTTATCAATTACATAGGATTAAGGGTTTTAATTTTTCCTATAAATAAAACCCATTGCTCATTGTTTCAATCAATCACACAAGAGCATTATTCTATTTTTCTTAATTTCTCTCTCTTGTTTTACAAATATAAGATCATAATTTTTTAGGCTTCTTTATTTAGTTAATCTATCAAATATTGGTAGTTATGTTTGATTAATCAATAAGCATAATTAGTTTATGATATTTTGATAATGCGTTCTTATGGCTTCTTCTTTATTTTTGTTCTTAAATTGTTAGATCATATAATTGTTTTTGTCATATCATAGTTATTTGATTTGATTATTAATCTTTATAGAAGCTATTATTATTGAACTTGTGCTTAATCTTTTTGATCTATGATTTACTAGTTGATTTGGTTTAAGTGACATATGTTTTGAATCATCTAGTTATAATTATTTATTATTAAATTCGTTATAGAAAACACATGGGCACTTGTGTTTTGTGCTAACCATTTTGCAGTTAATTCGGGAATGTATCTGATTGGTAGGAAGCTTATTGGAACGTTGGTATAGAAATCGCTCACGATACTATTGGAAAATGTGAAAATAGAGCAGAGGCTCATAAGTAAGGTATATTGTGGCAGTATCCTAAGGAGGGTAGCATAATACTAAGTTTGTACTTGAACATTTGTTTTTCATAGTGGAAAGTTAGATGTTTCGGTGGACCGGTGGTTTTCCTCTTGGGTCATGGTTGTGGCCTAGGTTGTTTCCACCTAAAACTATCGTGTGTTATTCTTTTATTTCCACACTTTATTTTTACACACGATTTCATGCATGGTAACTTGGTTTAGGTTATTAAATTATAAATTGGTAAAAATTAAAAATAACCTATTCATCCCCTTCTAGGTTAATTAGGTCCGTCCATATCTAATAAACTTTCACACACTAATTACCTAATAGAAAAACCAACGGTCAATCAGAATACTTAACTATCTATTATGAAAAATAAGTATCCAGTTACAAGGCTATGACTCAAATTACCTACCTAGATAATGACCCCAAGTATCATACTTACAAGCCGTTGCTTTTATCATAGTCTCCACAAGATAGGCATTTGGATCTAGACCATTATTTTGACACACTCGAGTCCCATGAGTTAATCGAATTCCCATCGCTATCACCTAAAATATTAGCACATAAACATAAGTGCAAGTGTATGTCCTAGAGAAAATTCAATAATGAAAAACCCTAACTAGTTGATCTAAACAATATATCAGATAAAACAAAAACAACTAGCAACCCTAGAATAATTAGTTTGAGCACAAGTTCAATAAAGATAGCTTCTTTAAAGTTTAATAATTAAACCAAATAATTATGCTATGATGCACACAATTATTTAATTAATCAATTCAAGAAAAAAAATATAGAAGCTACAAGAACATATGACCAAAATATTATAAGCCAATTAGGCTTATTAATCAATCAAATATAACCACCAATATTTGATAAGTTAACTGAATAAAGAAGCCTAAAGAATTATGATATTATATTTGCAAAAAAAGATATAATAAAATATTAAGAGAATAAGCACAATACTATAAAATCAGTGGAATTGTCATATTTTTCATAAAATCAGTTAAAACATTTTTACTAAGTAAGGACAATACTATAAAAAACCAATCCAAATCGTATTAGAAATATGTTTTAAAATCAAATAACTGGTTGCTTGATCAATTTAACCAAGTTCTCGATTGATTGAGTACATTGGTCGGTCGATCAAACATCCTTTTCAATCCATGTAGTGATTATTTAATTAATATTCAAAAAAGGTGGATCATCTTGATTGATCTAGTCCTCAATCGATCAAGTAAATCTCTTGATCAATCTAGTCATGTGTTAAAATTAATCCAATCAGGTTATATTACTCTATCAATCTAGTCACTACTGAATCGATAAAGTAGCTTATTTTCACATTGTTCATAAAAGATGTTTTCTCTTCGTCTTTTTTATGCATTCTGATTTGGTGATAGCTAGAATATGCATCAAGAAAACTCATCAAACTAAACTCCAATTAGTATCAACTAGCTGATCAATACTTGTCAAAGGAAAATAGTCTTTTAGGTAGGCATCATTCAAATCTGTGAAAGCCATACACATTCGAGGTGAACCGCAAGCCTTGTTTACTAGCATAACATTTGATAACCAGGTTGGTAGTCTACTCCTTTGATGATCTTCATCTCTTTAAATGTGTTGACTTGAGTTTTAATCACCTTATTCTTTTCTCTTCCTTTGCTTGATAGGTCTAGCCTTTGGATCAACATTCAATTTGTGGGTTATAATTTTCATGTCAATTCCAAGCATCTCTATAGGATTCCACACAAAGATATCAAAGTTGGATCTTAAAAACTGTGATAGTTGCTCCCTAACCACCTTTGTTAAGTTGGTGCTCAATTTTAAAGAATGGTATTCCCTTTTATGCCCCCTTGATTGGGTATTTGATGACGTAGATGGAACCATTTTCATCTTATATATCCATGGTCTATCCAGAATGGCATTGTAATGGCCTGGGACATCAATCATCACAAAGTTAGTCATGACTATTGACCTTGTCGCCACGATAGGAAATATTATGGTCACAATGCAATAGGTAGTGCTAATATTGAATCCTGCTAAAGGTATCTCCCTCTTCATGATGTTGCATTCTTTCACACCTAGCACTTTGATCGTTGAAAAAAAAGGCCAATAGAGCTCCTAGTATCAATCAAGATTATACAAACATCATATAACCCTACCCTTAGGGTGATTACGAAAGGTTCTTCATGGAGATATGAGGTTTTGTCATTACTGAATAAAGTGATTGCAATGGAGGGCAACCCTCTATTCAAATTATAAATATGAGGTAATCCACTCAAGTCTCTAGCATATATCTTATGTGTATTATTGTAGGTCCCATTGAGCCTAGATCCTCCATATACAGTATGAATGGTCCTCACATTACCTTCATTATTTGGCTTTATCTTGCTAATTGGTAGAGTAGGTACCTCAAAGTTTCATGTTAGGGCTATTAATAAGCTTTTCTATTATCGTTTCCTATAATGTCACTCAAATATCCTTTGGATAACAAATCTTCTATTTATTTCTTCAAATGCCAGTAATCTTGCATTTTGTGGCCTATATCTTTGTGAAAAGCATACCATTTAGATATTTCTATAAGATGTGCACTTATTTTTGGTGGTCGTCTAACATTTCGTTCATTCTCTATCCTTAATAAAACTTAAGCTAAACTTACTCGCAAAGGTGGACCTCTAAAGTGTGATAATGACCTCCTCTAAGGGCTATGATTTCTTGACCATTGACCTCTCCCTTTGTGACTTGGGGCAAAACATTTATTTTTGTTGATCATTTTATCTTGATTTACTCTATCCGGGCTTATCCTCCTTTTTTATTTTGTTGGTGCAACCTCTACGATAACCTTGTTCCTTTTATCTAATTTCAACTCTCTTTCCATATTAACAAACTTTTTTGCCTCTCTATAAGCCCTTTCTATCATATGTGGAATAGTTTTGGATAACTCAACACATAAATTGAAATTTCTGAGTAGACTTTATGTAAAGGGTTCTATTATAATAGAATTGGGACAGCAAAAAATTTCCAAGTTTTCTTCTCTAAACCTTCTCATGTATTCCTCTATTAACACTTCATTTCCTTAGGTGATCAAGAAGAGATGATGAGACTCTTTCCTCAAAGGCTTTTTATTGGCATAATTTTTGATGAACATCTTCCATATATAGAGGTGGATATTTTCTCTCTCCAATAGCTAACAAGTATTTATTAGGGCAAGTCAAACATCCTAAATTCTCTAACTAGTTCCTACTCTTCCACCCTTTTTGAAGAACAGAACTGAAAGAGTAGGGGGACTATATCTTTAGACATATAGCTCAACCCTAAGCCCAATTCAACTAATAGTCCAAGCCGTTAGAAAGGACTTACCTGTGCCCATTCCCATAACCACACTCATGGAGTGAACCCACGTACACCTACAAGCTATAGTGTTGTAAGGTGACCTTAAGCCCGAGCTATGGGATGGCTAACCTTGAGTTGTAAACATGTTTTCTTTTACTTTTATACCCATCTGACACACTGTGACATGTATAGCCTTTTTAAATGAAACATGTATATGTAATACTCTAAATATACATGGGCCTCATAAGAAAGCTATACATGCTCACACGATTCTCTAACTTCTATCTAGTTTCTCTCTCTATAAATTGGACCAATCCTAACAAGTCTCACTCAGGACAAAAGAGATTCTATCATGTGAAAACTCTTTGCTACCACTCTATGTCATGGCGCACAAAAGTGGTTCAATAACTTGACACCTTGTTCTATAACCTCCTCCTCTCAATTTCTGGGGCCTCTCTTCCTTTCATCATTTCTTGCTTATCAGACAAAAAGTTCACAAGGATAAAAGCTCTGTCATCTCAGTTTGAGCTATAGAAATTTTAGCTCAATGGTAAGAAGTCAGCTCGGCATCTAGCTTTCTTGCTCAGGTTTTAGCAAAAACCTTCTTGAGTCTAACAGTTTTATACTTTTTTCCACATCGATTGAAAGAATCATTACCTCTTTTATTTCAAACTCAACCCTAAGTAATTTTTACTTCTCATGCCTTACCTTTTTCATGTTTCATGATATTTTATAGATAGAGACCATGCACAAAGAAAACACCTAAGGCTGGGCATCCTAGGATAGCCTATAATATCCCGCTTACTTGGGCCAACCATAAAGTGATGACATAAGGTCCTCCAATGAAACAAGCACCTCGACTGAGGGGGATCCATCCCAACCTAAACTCTCCACCTCCACCTCTCATCCACATGTCGTACCTACTATTAGGTTGAATGTGCCACAGACTCAAATATCAATCTTGAGCCTTCCATTAATATAGATCTAAAGCCTTTATATGTCTCTTCCATATCCTTTAAGCACTACGCCACTCCTAATTGTATGGTCACAAGCTCACCCTTGTAACTTTTCATTATTAATGAAAATCAGTTGGTTTTTCAAAGAACCTATTATGTATGTATGAGTGTATTTATATCATTTTTAGTATTTATTTATGATGTTCACCTACCTCCTTGTTTTTGGAACATGTGTCACAAACTTCATTTAATATCCTTCCCTATAAAAGGGGGTAAGGGCACTTGTAAAATTCAGACATCCTCTTTTGTTTAAAATATTTGATAACTCTTTATGCATCTTTCTTCCTTGGATCTTATGGATTATGACCAGTCAAATAGACATTCAGCTCACACTTTAAAACTGGAGAATCGTAGGCTTAAGGCTGAGGTAGGGAGATTAAAAATCAAGCTGTCTAGGAGTTGCTATCCCAAACTCGAGCTCAAGAAAGAGGGATCATGACTACGATTGTTGCCCTTGTGGACAAGGAGTCCCATCGGGAAAACTTCTACATGAAGCGATCTAAGGGAGTCTTCCTCAAGGTGATGGGTGTTGCTGAGGAACTAGAATGTTCCATACTCTCATCAAGTTTGATCCCTCTAAAATAATGGCTAGTGTTCACAAGGAAATTATCAAGATTCATGCCAATCTATTGCCCTTAGTAGAGGAAATAGATGACCGAAAAACTGGTCCTGTGTCCAAGAATTTGAGGAATATTTAATACTTTGTAAGGCTAGTCTATGTATTAATAAACTTTACAAGTGTTGTAAGCTCAATTAATAAAAATTCTTTTAATAGAATGCGGTTGTGGCACGAGAATAATGTTTAATAAAAATGTTTGTTTTTTCAAATGTATTTTCTTTGAAAGGACGAACTTGTAAGGTTTGGTTGATGCAATAAACCAATGATTCTGATAGATTTTCACTTATGTTAGAGCACTCTACCTAGTTTTTGATCGAGGTGATCAACTCTCTCTTCAGTGTCAGACTGTTCTATTTAGTTCCTAACTGAGGTGATCAACTCGTGACATGCAGGTATGGAGAAGAGCATTCTAGTTGGTCTATGACAAAGGTGATCAACTCTCACTTTGGTGTCAGAGTGCTTTACTTGGTTCCTAACTTAGGTGATCAACTCATGAAATACAGGTATGAGGGGAGCATTCTACCTAGTCTATGACTGAGGAGATCAACTCTTACTTTTGTGTCAGAGCATTCTACCTAGTTCCTAACCAAGGTGATCAACTAGTGACACAAAGGTATGGGAGAGAGCATTCTACCTAGTCTATGACTGAGGTGATCAATTCTCACTTCGGTGTTGGAGCATTCTACTTGTTTCCTAACCAAGGTGATTAACTCGTGACATGCATGTTTGAGAAAAGAGCCACTTCTTGAAAGAAATTACTTCATATTCCAACTAGCTTGAGGTAGAGGCCCTACTATATCGAGTCCCCACTTGTAGAAGAGCCAGGGGCTAACTACCCTTGTCATGGTGGTTGGAGATGTGTGTGACAATGAGGAAAACCTATGACACTTATCGTACTCTTGGGTGTACCTTATGCAATCTTCTAGCATAGTGATCCAATAGTACATTGTTGTCTCTTTTAGGAGAACATAAAATCGTGCAAGTATACACGGTCACAAGTAATAATATGATAAGTAAAATATCATTCCCACGAAGATTTGTTACTACAGTTTGTTGAGTACTAAAATTGTTTCACTCTGATTTTATCCAAAACAATCGTTCATTGGAAGGTGTTTCACTAACTAATTTATTGTAAACAATAAATAAATAAGAAAAATATAGGATTGTAGTTTCACCAAATTAATCCACTCGAATCATATTATTTTCTATTGATTTATATTTTTTTGTACATTTAATTTGTCAACAGAGAACTACTAATTTTATCCATATGTCTCTTCCGATAACAAATAGACACACCTTGCTAAAATAATTCACTATATTTCTATGAGAATTAAATTCACCAAGATTCATTACGTTCAAAGTTCTCCAATAATTGCACATACAATAAAGAATGTTCCTCTCCTTTCATCATACATGTTACCCTAAACACGAGCAATATACACAAAAATGCCTTTCTTAAGTTTATTTAAGTGCCACGGATCATTTGATAAATTTTCCAATAATCAAAAGCATTAAGCACAAATAGAATAAAAAAATTAAAAGTCTTATAAATCTTTCAAAAATTATTAAATTCAAGCTTCATAAATTTAGATAAAATGCAACCCTAGAAAAATTAAATTACTTCATATATAAAAAATTAAATTACAACACGTAAGGAATATTCTCTTAAGAACACAGAAAATTAAAACATTTTTTGCTCCTAAAAATTTGGCACATGCAGAACACAACAGAAGCCAAAAATGGCTTCTGCGTGTTCCACAGTCCAACCCCAAACCGAAACTAAATAAACTTCAAAAATTGAACTCTTCTTTCTGGCATTAAATGTCCTATTTATAGCTCCAAAAAATACATCAAAAAATATTAAGCGTGGGAGACAAAATAACGTATTGAAAATAATAATAAATTTTACGTGGGGGACAAGAGGCTTGAAACACGCACTCATGCGTTTAAAATATAAATATCACAAAATAGAGGAACGGGCGCTGCTGCATTTTTTTTCGTTTCAATTCATGCTACCACGTGTCGCCATCTGATTCGCTACAAGATATAATGGGATTATTGCCATGGAGGACACATGGCGCACGTAGAAAATGTTGGGATCGGGCATCGTTTCTGTGTTTTTCTTTTAACAAAACACATACCATGTGTCATCTCCTTATTTTTTGAAATAATATTTGGGACACGTGGCGTTGCATTACTCATTGGAATAGGAGGACGCACGAAGCTTCAGTGGACCGCGTCATACGGGAAATGGCTTGCATAGCAGACATGTGGGTCCAACCCTGCATGCCGGCCTGCACAACAGGTAGGCCCCACACGGTGCATCGAGCCGCATGATCCAGAAAACCCACGTCTACTCTCTTTTATGGCGTTTGCAATCCACACGCCTCATCGTATCTGTTGATTTCCTCATCGAACGGTTGGTGTCGCGCGTTGGTGATGGCATGCGTGGCATCTTTTTCCTGCACAAAAAATAAATTTCCTTAATTGCATTTTAGCCCTCTAATTTAATTCAAATTAACTTTTAAACTTTATTTAATTACAATTAAGCCCTTTACTAATTTAAATTAACTTTTAAACTTTTGTTAATTACAATTAAGCCTGATTTTAATTCAAATTATATTTTAGACTTTTATTAATTGCAATTAAGCGCTCTTTTATTTTAAATTATATTTTTAGACATAAATTTGCAATTAAGTACTTTTTCGATTCAAATTATTTAATTTTCTTAAAAATATATTCCTTAAAAATAAATAGAAAATATTAATTTATTCCAAATAAAATTAACTAAAAATGTAAAGAACATAGCAATTATAATTAATAAAATAGATGAAAATAACTATATAAAATACAGTTATCATACATCTACCTTATAATTTGTTAGGATATTCTCCTCCGACCCGAGTAAATACTGCACTCTCCTTCATGGGCTTCAAACATTAGACTGTTATATCCTTCTGTGGATATGAACAAGAGTTCGGGTCCAAGTGCGATCCTTTTATACAATTTTTTTTGCATCAATAAGGTATTGTCCTACCTTGGCCTTGATTTCCTTTGCGAGCTTACGATCTTGGGGTAGGTATCCCCTTTTCAAGAAGTCAAAGATCAGGGTGAACTATGGGTTGGTAAGAGCATCCATGCTCTCGATTATTTCTTTGGCCTCCTTCAAACTTGCTTCTGCTAGGATCATTACTAACACTACCAGAGTGTGGTAGGCTTCTTGTACGGAGGCTAGTGTGGCCAAAGCATCAGTGTGACCATTCTTATTCTTGGCTATTTACTTGATCACAAAGTTAGAAAATTTTGAACACTCCTTTCTTAACCTCTCCAGATATTTCCTCATCTTGCTATCCTTAGCCTCGAATGTCCCCAAGTACTAGTTGACCACTAGTCATGAGTTTCTATGCAAGGTGATTTTATCAACTCCATACTTCTTTTCCGTCATGGCCCTAAATATAGCCACCTCATACTTTACAACATTATTAATTTCCTGGAAATCCAACCTGATGATATACTCGAAAAACTTTTCATCATGATCAATTATGACCACCCCTAGGCGAACACTATTTAAGTTATGTGTGGCATCAACAAATACTTGCCTAGTCAGCTTCTCTTTTTGATCCATGCCAAATTCTTCTTCTTGTGCCTCATCACCGGTGACCTTTGGTGTCTCACTGAACTCAACCACAAACTCGACCATTACTTATCCCTTGATGGTGGTTCTAGCCATGTAATTGATATCGTATTCATCTTACTCCATGGAAATTTGTGCCAATCTCCCTACAACTTCTAGCCTTGTTAGTACGCTCTTAGGTGGTTGAGAGGTGAGTACTACTACTATGTGTGAGCTAAAATAATGTTTGACCTTCTACCTATTGATTTTTAGGGCAAAGGCCAACTTATCTATCATTAGGTATCTACTTTGAGAGTTTTTTAGGATTTGACTAATGTAGTAGATGAGGTGTTGGACCTTATTTCTTTCAACAAGGAGCATGACACTACAAGTCTAGCTGACCACAGCCAAATACAAGTAAAAATATTCTCCTGGGAGAGGGCTGACTATGATAAGAGGTTTTCTCACGTACATTTTGATTCCTTCAAAAGCTATGTCACAATCCTCATCACAAAAAACTGATGTGTTCTTCCTCAACATTTTGAAGAATGGCATACACTTTTCCTTGCATTTGGAGGTAAATCTATTTAGTGCCACTATTCTTCCATTCAGCTATTGAATCTTTTTCAGATTGGTAGGAGGCTTTATACTCACAAGGGCCAATATCTTATCAGAGTTAGCCTTAACCCTTAGGGTAGATATGAGGTATCTTAAGAATTTTCCTGAAGCAACACCATAGACATATTTCTTAGGGTTAAGTCTCATGCCATGCCTTCAGATTACGAAAAATATCTCCTTTAAGTATTTGACATGGTTTACTGGCTGCACTAAATTTACTACCATGTCATCCATATATACCTCCCAGTTTTTTCCTAGATGAATGACACATATTTTTTACGAGATATTGATATGTTGCCCCTACAATCTTCAATCCAAATGGCATTCTAGTATAGTAGAAGGTCCCTTCCTCTATGTTGAAATATGTTTTATCCTCGTCATTCGGTTGCATTATGATATGATGGTAACCAAAATATGCATCCAAGAAACTCATTAATCCAAAGCCGACAGCGGTATGAACTAGTTGATCGATACTAGGGAGGGGAAAAAATATTTGGGGCATGCCTCATTTAAAGGCCACACATACGGGGTGAATTGCTGCCTTTTTCACTAGCACCACATTTGACATCCAAGTAGGGTAGTTCACCTCCTTTATAATATCTATCTTCCTATGGGTGGTGACCTGACTTTTTATCACCTCATTATTTTCCTTAGAGAACTTCCTCTTTCTTTGTTGGACATGTCTAGCCTCTAGATTGACATTTAACCTATGGGTTATGATCTTCGGTTCGATCCCAAGCATGTTTGTAGGGGTCCATGTGAAGAGATCAGAGTTCATACGTAGAAATCAAGATAGTTAGCACTCCATCTAATTTATTAAATCTACACTCACCTTTAAAAGGTGACTCTCTCCATTGTCTCCCATTGAAAAGTCTCGTACTTCATTTGAATTGATAGACTGTGCTAGAAATTTACCTCCTAATCTTCTTTGAAAGGGGCCTTTTGTGATTGCTACTTAAGGGTGACCTCATTCATGGTCCCAACTACATAGTTGGTGCTACTATTGAATTCCACCAGGAGCAGCTCCCTCCTTATATTGTCAACTCTTTTACACCAAGGGTTCTTGTTGTAGACAAAAAAAGAAAATCCATTAAGCTACTAGTGTCAACCATGATTCGACAAACATCATAGGACTCTATCCTTAAAGTGATCATCAAGGGATCTTCATAATGAGATGAGGTCTCGTCCTTCTCTGTGAAGGTGATCTCTATATGGGGTCTTACTGTTTCCAGATTGTATACATACGAGGAGTCTCATAATTCTCTAGCATGCCTCTTGCACAAGTTATTGGTGGTCCCATTGATCTTGGGCCCTCTGTGTATGGTATGGATGGTCCTGATGTTGGATTCATTGTGAGGGTCTCTCTCACTACTTGATGAAGCGGGTCACTTCAATGCTTCACATCCAATTTGCCGCCCTTCACCATCATTGTTGCTCCCTAAGAGGTCTTTTAAATATCGTTTGGACAACATATCCTCTATCTCTTTCTTAAGGTTCTTGTAATCTCTCATCTTATGTCCTACACTGTTATGAAAGGCACACCATTTAGATGTGTCCCTAAGGGGAGCCTTCATTTTTAACGGCCATTTGACATTTGGCTCCTCCTCCATTTGTATTACTGTTTGGGCTAGACTCACTCTCAAGGATGGGCCCCTAAATGGAGATAGTGACCTTCCCCAAGTCCCTTGTTCCTAGACCATTGGATACTCACCCTATTATTTAGTATGAAGCATTTGTTTTTATTGATCCTGTTATCTTGTTTAGCCCTGTCATAACTCATCCTTCTTTTTGTTTCTGGTGTAACTTCCGTAGCTACCTGGATGTTCTTAACCAAACCCAACTCTCTTTTGAGATTGAAGAAATTCCCTACCTCTCCATATGCTTCCTCCAAAGTATGAAGGACCATCTTGGTTAGTTCTACGAATAGGTTGGAATCCCTTAGATGACCACACCTAAAGGCCTCTATTGTAATAGAGCTCAGGAAGTCAAAGATTTATATCTTTTCTTCTCTGAATCTTTTCATAAATTCTTGGGTAGACTTACCTCATCTTTGAACGATTGAGAAAAGGTTGTGCGATTCCTTCCTTAGTGGCTTGTTGCAGGCATAATTAGTGATAAACAACTTGGAAAATTATGGGAAATAGGTGATGGTATGAGGTTCTAGGTTATTGAACCACTTCTGGGTGCCAGCATAGAGAGTGGTATTGAATAGTTTACACATCATGGTGTCTCTTTTTCCCTGCATGTGGATCACAAAGGCCATGGCTATTTTGAAGTGTTGTACATGAGTAACCGAATCTTTAATCCCCTTATAGTCTGGAGACACATAGTTGTTCATAGTCCCTATCTATATCATAGGGTGCCTTACCTTTTCCTACTTTTCATTGGCCATTTTCAAGGTCGGGTCTTACTTTCTGTCTGCCTATTCCAATGCCCAATGCCTAAAATCGTGCTATTCCTAGCTTTTTCTTTCCTACAATCATTGCTCGTCATTGGGTCCCATAGAACCGTAAGAGAGGTCACCCTCAACATCGCACTAGGCTTGGGTAAGCTCGGGCACAACATAATCTGGTTTGTTCTTACCAACCAGATTAGGTGTTTAACCTTCAGAGGCTCTCAGACCTGATTGTGACCGTAGTGTCCTATTTTTCTCACCTAGTCTCTTTAAGTTTCCTCTTTAGTTCAAGAAGTTGACGAGCCAGCTCATGATGGAGATTAATTTATATTATGGTCTCAATTGTCCCTCAATTCGTGTTCCTACCATGATGATCGTGATTATGGGCTAAGTGGAACATATGTTTTTTCTATTTCAACCTCTTTTAGAATTTAGGGTGAATCCTTAAAACTATGGGGTCAGAAGCCAAGGCTCGACCATCAAATCTTCCCTACAGTGGGCGCCAAACTATTAGGATTGGTCCAATTTATAGAGAGAAAAACTAGAAAGAAGTAATAGAATTGTGTGAGGATATGTGGCCCTCTCATAAAGCCTATGTATATATAAAGTATTACATGTACACGTGTTGATTATATAGGATATACACATCATAACTTGTCAGAAGGGTATAAAAGTAAAAAAAATATGTTTATAGCTTGAGGTTAACCACCCCAAAGCTTGGCATTGAGGTTGATCTTACACCACTAAAACTTGTAGGTGTAGGTGGGTTCCTCCCACGAGTGTGGTTATGGGCACGAGCACAGGTAGGTCCTTTCTGACTGCTCGAGCTATTAGTTGGATCGGCCTTAGGATCAAATTATATGTCGAAACAAGACTCATAGGATACATGATTGTTTTGAAATGTTAAACATGAGCTACCATATCCTTTGTTCCTTGGTAATCTGGACACTTGAGGGCATTTAATTTGGTTTGTGGTTCATTTCTCTCTATTTCATAGAGAAATGGGAGACATATAGGTTTTTACAATCCCTATCCATATAACATTGTGACTTACCCTTATCTTGCCTTCTATTTGTTTCTTTGAAGGTCTCGACTTGTTTCCTATTTGTTTCTTCTAAGGCTTAGAAGTGTGCCTCCTAGTTCCTTCACTCTCCCATTAATTACTTATTGTTGAGCCCAACTACATTGGGGGATGGACGATGTCTACTACATTATCAACTCAAGCATGCTTATCTCTTACAAGACCTGACTAATTTCTTCAACTAGTTTATTAGCTCAACCCAAGAAAACATTTAAGTCTAGTCGTGTGGATAACACTTTGTTTTCTCACCTAGTCTCATCGAGCTCTCTTCTCAGCTCGAGAAGTTGTCGAGCCAAATCTTGATGAGGGTCGATCTTAGCTTGTACCTCAACTTGTGGTTCGGCTCGAGCTTTTTCAGGGATTGGTAAGGTGTTGTTCTATGATGCCATTTTATTTGCTAGTCACAATCTTTTCTCAACTTACGTTCCAACAATGATGAATGCGGATCTTAGAGAGTGCGAGGTGGAGTTTTTGTTTGTGAGGTCTCTCTCTCAAACTCGGGGTGAATCCTCGAGAATACGGGGTCAGAAGCTATAGCTTGACCTTTAAATCCTAAGCCCCACGGTAAGTGTCAAAATGTTGGGATGATCCAATTTTAGAGATAAAACTTGACGAGAAGTGAGATAATTGAGTAAATTGTGTGGATCTCACATTAAGTTCATTCATATATATATATATATATATATATGACATTACACGTATACGCATCAATTACATAGAAATATACATCATAACGTGTGAAAGCGTAAATTAGTAAAAATATAATTTAACTTAAGATCGATCATTTTGATAAATTAGATCGATAGTTGTTCCTCAGATACTTCAAGTTATTTTATATAAGCGAGACCATCTTACAATCATCACTTTAAGTACATACATATCTTAAGATTTTGGACAAAGTATATAATGGATCGAACTATTCATAAGTTGGGGGTACAGATTGAACTTCATGTTCAAACAATCAGTTATATTAAAAACCATATTTAAATAAATAAAATATAAAATATATCTATTTGATTAATTCATCCAAAGTTCATAAAACTGTTTTAAGGTCACCAACAAAATAAAGAAAAGGGAGCAGAAATTAATTAATAAATATGAGCGCCTTTTAGAAGGTCAGCCTTTTGAAAAGGTCGGTCATATTTGTGCCTAATAAAAATAAAATTTTGTTTTCAATTAGTTGATGGGCTCCAAACAATTTTTAGTCTATCAACAGAAACAGGCAAAAACCACTCGCAACCTTTGAGTTTTTGCGCAATTTGTGTCGTTTCTTTTCAATAATTACTCGTATCAATTCTCCTTTTCTTCAACCAATTCTCCTTTTCTTCCTTGACATAATCACGTTTTCTACCTTTCTCTTGTTTTCTTAATTATTTCTTTTCTTTTCCTATAATTAATTCTTCCATTTGATCAAAGGTACGTTATCTACTATATAGTCTTTTGATTCTCATAAACCCATGTAAATTTTATCTCATAATTTCATGTATATGTTGTATTTTCCCTCAAATCAATAATTTTTATTTTATTAGTCATACTCTGCATTTTTCCTAGTTACTGTCTTGATTTTAAGATTATTTTAATTTATTGAAACGATATCTAGAATTAAGTTGGAGAAAATGATATCCTAAATTTATGTTAGGGATCGGAGACTTTAAATTGATTCATATGTGCTACTTTTATGAAATGTCGTTCCTTATCCCATTCCTTTTATGTTTGTTCGATTTTATAGATTTTTATAATGTTTCAATAATATTTTCTAAGTAATCTATACTTCTAGTTTGTTTACTTGAATTTCAACGTACAAAAGAATTGTTTGGATATTACTTGACTTAGAAAGTACTTAAACATGCAACTAATGATGAAAATATTGATGACATAGTCAGTATTGTCGTGATAATGTTTATATTTTATGCATTTCGATATCGAAATATGATATCTATATCTTTTTATCAAATTTTTATAAAATTGTCATGAAAAAGTCATTATCGCTTAAATGTTATTTAAATGTCCTTTTTTTTACTAAAATATTTTATATATTGTGGATATTTTGTTAAAATATCGTTAGAATATCATTGAATTATAGCTAAAATATTGAATAAAATATTAAAAATATCAATTCTTAATTTATTTTTATCTTTTTTTTTATTCAAAAATTATTTCAATTCAATTTGTTTTTACTTTTACAAAAAAAAAATATATTCTCTTTATTTTTGTTGGTAACCTGTTCTTTATGCATATAAAATTAATAGGTATAAGTACTTGTTCTTTATGCATATGAAATTAATAGGTATAAGTACTAGTTATTATGATCGATTGCAAATTAGATTTGTAAGATCCATATAAACTAGTTACCATACAAGAAAGCAAGTCACAAATAATGAAACAATACAAAATGAGCAAATACTTATGAATAAATCTATGAAATTTATTTTTGAGATTTATTTATTTATAATAGTTGATACAATTAGGTAATTTATTTAATTATTTCAAATATTTTAATTACATATTCTATAATATTTAACAAAAAAGAATATATATTTTATTATAAAATATTTTAATTAATTAATTAACTTATTAATTAATATAAATATTTAAAATATATGTATTAAATAAAAAAATTGTTTAAAATATAAGCAATTGATTGTTTTGATGTTTTATAAAGTTTTACAAAAAAAAATTAATATTTTTGATAGAATTTTTATTATTATTTTTAATTTTTTTTCATTAATAATAATATTTTTAATATTTTGTTAAAAATGATATCTTATTATTTTTATTAAAATTCATAGATATTTTAAACCTTCATGCATTATGTTAACAATGACGATTACGGAAAAGAGCACGTGAAAAAACGTGTAATTGATAATTTGTGCTACATAAAGAACCAATTTAATTTTATAAAAAAATTTATACAATTCAACTCAGCCACTCTTAATAAGGATTTAAATCTCAAATATTTAATATACACATGTGAGCTTTATGCTATTAAAACAACGACACTCATTAGCATATTTTATAATTAGTAATAATTAGTATTATACATATCTTACTTTTTTTTTCTTGGTTCAATGCCGACCACGTACTTGAAAAAAAAAATTATTTATACATAAATTTTAATATTATTATAATGATGTAATAGTTAATTATAAATTAAAAAAATAAATTTTAATATTTTAATTAATAATTATTTATTATATTAATTATAATTATATCATAATATAAAAAAATACTGTATCCATGATGAATTTGAATCATATGAATTCCATCTACTTTGCACGTATTAACATTTTATGCTTGTGTTTGTTAGATTTGTCTGTAGACTCCATTTATAATTATTTCTGGATTAGACATAAGAATTTTTAAATGACAGTTTCTATTATAATCTAACACAGCGTATTGTAACTTGATAATCTTAACTAATATTATTTACGTTGAGATGTCATTTCACTCAAGAAAATTCTCCATTTTCCTTTTGAAAATAAATGAAGGTTTAATGAAATAATATGAATTTATTTCATAAATAAAATTTTATTTTTAATTTTTTATATAATAAAAGTGTTATTTTTCATACAATTTTAAAAAATATATGTTTTATCTTATTATGCCGTTGGCATAGTTTTTTATAAAGTAAAAAATATTTTTTATTATGATTAAAAGTAAAATAATATAAATAACTGTATTATCTAAAAATTAAACAGATAAATAAAACCATTTTAAAACCAAATGTTAATACCAATTTTTTTTTTAAATTATGATTGTGTTGAGTAAAAATCATTAAAGTTTTCTTGTATTATTATTTTTTGGCATAATCATAAAGAATAAATTTAAAATATTACAAATTTGTTATAAATATTAAATTAATGATTTTACATAATAGGAAAAGATATTAAAGTTGGACCCTAGTAATTATTTTTAATTAAATTTTGTTACGTGTGTTTGCTATAGTTGCTTAGAGGTATGTGATATATATATATAATAGGGATAAATTCAAAGTAATACTAACTATATTATGTATGCAGGTTAGAGAGCACACAATAAAAGATTATTACATGGCAACAAGAGTAAAAGAAAGCAGCACTAGTAATAGTCCTGTGGGAAAGGAGAAGAAAGATTCTCACACATCATCCCACACAAAGCTCACCAAAACATCAACCTCATCTGAAACTCATTCTTGTACTACAGATCACAAACAAAGAATCAAAAGCTATCTCAAGCCTACTTTAAGCTCCAAAACTGAATCTTTCAAAAATAAGAAAATTGGATCTTCATCATCAACCGTTGATCATCATAATGATAATCATAATGATCATTCCAACCAATATAAAGCAACAATGAATAGAAGAAGATCATTTGACAAACCACCATCAGCTGCGTCACGCTTTCAAAAATCACTCGTATCTCCCGGTCCTCGTGATCGTAATGCTTATCTTAAATCATCCACCTTTTCTTCTAAATCTAGCTCAAAGCCCATTAACATTGGTCATGATAATCAAAAGTTGAGTAATGCAACTCATAGTAAGCTCCAATATAGGCCAGTTTCAAATAAATCCCATACAAAGATTGCTACTGTATCTGGTGGTGTAAATGTGAAGAAGAACACAACCCAGAATAAGAATAAGGAAGCTGTTTCTTTTTCTGCTTCTGCTTCTAGTACAAAAGTTCCAAAGAGTGGCAATTGTGTCATGACACAAACATCAACCGATCATATTGAAGTTACGCAAGAAGCATATCAATCTTTGGTTGATCATCATGATCAGATAGCAGAGATTGAACAAAGTCATGAAGATCATGATGACCATGAGGTTCAAGAGGTACTCTCCGAAGATCAGCTAAGATCGTTCGAAAATAGTAATAGTGAGCATGTTGAAGAAAATATTAATGAAGATAAAAGTGGTGAACAAGGTGATAGCTCGACATTCTCAGAGGAAATTAAAGCCAAATTAAGTGATGGTACTTCAGAAAGTATTCAAAAGAATGAAAATGAAAGCAATGTGACTAATGATATTAACTCAGAAGAGAGTAGTGTTGATCCAAGTGGAACAAAAGATGAGGTGGTAAAAGAGGAGATAGTAAAGGAAGGTAATGATTATGTAGAAGAAGCAGCTAAGGAAAAAGAAAATGAAAAGAATGAGGTGAAGAGTTTGGAGGAAGAAGATATTGTTATTAATGGGAATGAAGAGGAGGGTGGTACTAGTTCAAAGAAAGAAGAAGAAGAAGTGGAGAAAATTAATGGGGATGAGGAACAAGAAGCAGCAAAAGTAGAGGTAAAGAGTCAAGGTGAGCAAGGGAATAAGAAAGAATCTCCTGCAGCATACAATGATGTGATTGAAGAGACTGCTAGCAAACTCTTAGAGAAGAGGAAGAATAAGGTGAGAGCTTTGGTTGGTGCATTTGAGACTGTCATTGATTATGAATCCAAATGAAACCTATCTCATATATGATAAGTTAACAAAATTATACGAGTGTAATTTGATCAATTGAAAGAAAAATAAAAATGTTTTATAGGCAAAAGAAATACTAGTCATATTAACTGGATTATATGTGGTTGCTCGGAATTCATAATTTCTGTTACTATATCATGTTTGTGTAATAAAAGATTTTAGTGCATGAATCATCCTATTATATATTGTAATAAATTATGGCAACTGGCAAAACATATATATGTAAGTAGTAGGTATGGACAAGTGCAAGGCATATATATGTTCTATTTCTACATTAATTTTATACTTTAAAACGAATGATCAATTTGGTTGTGTTGCTTTTCAACCCGACTAATATGATACAGATATGAAAAATATATAGATTAGTCAAATTTAAGAAATTAGAATACTAATTAAATTAGTTAAATTATAGAAGTGATTACCGAATTGATCAAATTAAAAATTCAAGAAAACCAAATTTGGCAAAGTAATTTTGATGACTAAATCAATAGTATCACATAAGTTGGATCCAAATGGATCAACAAGTTAATTTTTTTTTTATAAATTTTGGTTAAAGACATTAAGGCTTACTACACAATTGGTCCTAAAACTTCTTTGGATTTTACATTTTTGTCCCATAATTTTTTCTATTCCTTAATATGATATCCGCTATTTGTTTAAATTTAACACATTTAGTTAGAATTTAAAGATAATTAACTAAACGTGTAAAATTTAAAAATTAAAAGATTAAATAATAAAAAATTTACAAGTTAGTTTTGATAGCTAAAGTAAAATATCAATCTAATTTATAAATTTAGATGCTATGTACAATCCAAACATGATACAAGGTTGAGGGCATTTGACACTATGTTTACAAGATTTTCATAACTCTATTTAGTAAATAAATTAAATATAACCGGATAACACATATAAAAATTTTCAAATAATAGTTTAATATTTTATAAGAAATTAATATATGAAAATTTTCAAATAATAGTTTAATATTTTATAAGAAATTAATATAACGTGAACACGATAGACACTATCTAATCGAACTTAATAATGATTTTTTTAAAAAATAATATATATTAACTTACTATTTTATTTAGTTGATATGATATGATATAGATAAGAAAATGATGAGTTCAACATGATATATGAGCATTTATACATATTTTTAGACATCATTCCACCCATATTTATATTTATATTATGTTCCAATGCAGTTTACTTATATATTTTGTGTTTTACATGTATTCAGGACCAAAACAAGCAAACAAATGACGGAAATACAAAACTCATATAAAAGTTGGAAACACCCTAATGCTCGTGGCTGCATTTTGTAATGAGTTGGGTTGCATCTTGAAGAATAGGGCCATAAATAATAAAAAATTCCCAAGTGGATGCAGTCAGGAAAACAGTGGATGTATACTAACATAACTGAATCAACCAATCACTGAATAATCAACTAGTTAATCTAAATCAGTTGTGGGCATGCTATTGCATTCCCAATTTTAAGTTTAATAAAAAAACTCCTAAAATCAAGGAGAAAATTTGAGAGTATGATACTTGGTGCATAATTATGGCAAGAAGATACTACCTCTTTATGACTCATAACACGCTAACCGCAAGTAAATGGATTGTGCAATTAATATAGTCTATTTTAAGTACTGATATCAATCTCATGAAGAGTTTAATTTTTTTTAATTGAGTAACAATTTGAATATTACTAATACTAGGAACCTTAATTCCTTAATTTTCTATACATGTGAGTGACTAAAAATCCCCCATATAATGGTTATAATAATCATAAAATCAATTACATCTAAGCTAGCACATAATTCTTCTCTTGACTAATCAATTACATAGTACTCATTAAGTTTACAATTATCATTGGGAAAAGTACTCGAGAAATCATTTTGAATCATTTGGACACTTTGGTCACTTAGCTTTAACAAGGGATACATAAGTCACTCGATTTTTAAAATTGAGACACTTTAGTCATATAGGACACTTTGATCACTTAGCTTTTACAAGGGACACATAAGTTACTCGATTTTTAAAATTGAGACAATTTAGTCATATAAGACACTTTGGTCATAAGTAACTCAATTTTTAAAATTGGGAATCTTTAGTCATATAAATTCTAAGTTATATGACTAAAGTGTCCCAATTTTAAAAATTGAGTGACTTATGTATCCCTTGAAAAAGCTATTAATAAAAATTTTCTAATGAAACAAACAAAATAACTTGAAGAATTGGTCATCCATCATCATTCTCATGCATTTGAATCATACATTTCATCCTAAAAATACTATGCATGTTATTTAATCATGATAATCAATCAAAGAACTCTTTCAAATCTATCTAATTACTTCTATAAATTAATTGTTAGCCAAATAATTATAAAATAAAAATTAGATTAAATAATACAAAAATAAATCATAATCATAATTGGTTCAAATTAATTAATTCACATAGTAGAGAATTGAGTTCATAAGATCCCTATATTAAATTCTAACCTCTATATATCTTGATCAAATTCATAAATGCAACTTAGAAAATCAAGGAAATTAACAAAAGATAAAAAAAAAGAATATAATACAATCAACCTCTTGATCAAATTGATAACTTCAATACAAAAAATCACAAAAATTAGCAGAAGATGAACACAGAATATAATACAATCAATCTCTTGACTTGTACTGGCTTCGTCTCCAATCTAATCCAATTTCCTTCCTCATTTTTCTATTGATGTGTTTATTTTCTCTTTTTTTATAAGGACTACATGTTTCTCTGAATTATGTATTTCTCTTGTTAATTGCATCACTTGTGTCTTGAATTATTGCGTCTAGCATTGGTAAAAATATATTGATATATGTCCTAATTAGTTTAGGAATCATATTAGATTTGATCCAATGGTATAGATTGAAAATTGGACTTAAAAATTGATGACTTTATAAAAATAGAGTCATTAGTGCATTTTTTACTTAATATTTACTTATTTTATTTAATAAATAGTATTTTTATTTCCAAAAAAATTAAAATATAAATTTTTTAGTGAAAATGAGTGAAAATATAATTTTTGAATTTTTTATGAATTTTTAATGCAGAACCAATCAAAAGCTACCACGTGGCATTCCATGTAAACACAGAGAGCAAATCACGTCATGCCGCGTGTGAGGAGGACGAAACACGTGCCACGTGTTAGCATGACATTCAATCTGAGTTCAAAAATCGATCAACGTGTCATGCCACATGTCATCACGACATTAATCCGCGTGTTCCACCCGTGCACAACGCCATCAGTTCCCGCGAATCATGTCTTGCCACGTGTTGCTCACTTAACAAGCATTGACTCTAATCGGTCTCCACTACCACGCATTGCTCCCTGATTCGCCCAATGAATTTATAAGGCCACATGTCACGCTATGATTGGCTAAAACTGCCAGTTTTCCTTGTTTTGATCGTAGTCCTTGTTCTGAAACTAATCGAACGATTTAGATCGTACTTGAGCTTTATTTAAGCCCGTAATCCCTCCTTAAACCATAGTTAGCCTCCATTAGCATAATTTTGATTAGTTTTTAGAGCTAAAAAGAGAAAAAATATATAGAAAAATTCAAGAGAAGACACAATTTTGGTGAAGATTTATGAGGAAATTAATTCTACAATTCAAGATATTGATTGTATTTCTTTTTCTACTCTTTTCTTTATCAATTTTATGTCTTTCTTTATGAAAAAATATGAGCTTCATGAACACAATTATGTGTAATTAATTTATTAATCTAGGGATCTTATGAACTCAATTTTCATCATGTGATGATCTAATATTTTTTCAATTATAATATTAATTTAATTGTATTATTTAATCTGATTTTTATGCTATTAATTGTTTGGCCAAGAATTTATCTATAGATGAAATTAAATAGATTTGAGAGAATTATTTAATTGTTTGTCTTGATTAAATAACATGCATAGTTTCTAGGTAGAGATGTATGATTCTTATGTATGAGATGCATAATTGATGAACTTAATGAGTAGTATGTAATTTAATTATCATGAGAGTGTGATTAAATTAGTTACTATATGATGTGTAATTTACTTGAGAGAAGAATACATGTTAGATTAGATTTAATTGATCATGTAATTAATTGTTATTATATTGGAGGGATTTTAGCGATTCATATGTTTAAAATATTGGGTGATTAAGTATTTGTAGATATTTTCTCGTATATTTTTTGTCACAAAATCTGATTTAATTAATTATTGCTATTTACTTTTAGTTATTTTAATTTTGTTTCCTTAAAATATAAAAACATAAAAAAAATTGATTTTTATTATTTTTAATTTTAAAAATTAGTTTCTAATAAAAAAATCTTCGTGGGAACGATCTCTACTTATCATTATATTACTTGTTGCAATATGTATACTTGTGTATTCATTGAACACACAATTTGTGTGGTGATCAAAAACAGGGTTAAAATGTCAAATTCTTCTCCGCTTGATCAATCGAGATCCTGCTCAATTAACTGAGTTTATTATCGTTTAACTCGATAGCATTCAATCAAAGCTCAATTGATTTATCTATTCTCGATTGATTGAGAACCTTCTTAATAGATCTAATTCTACTTGCCACTTATTAGTATAGGTGCCATATTTCTCTATTGCTCTTCGATCTATTGAGTCTCTTCTTGATCTATGAAGGTGTGACTTGATCTATTGAGCCTGTTTTGATTATAACTCGTCCCAATTTTCTCCTTTTACCTTTGTTTGATGTCGTATCACGTATATCAACATAATTAAAGATAATATAGGCTTTTTAAATAATATTCATCCTAAATAAGGAAAATAGCTAACTTGAAGTGGCTAAATAAAGTTATTTTCATAGAGTTATCAACTTATTCCGATCTCACAGACAACAAAAATAGAAAAACAATTTAACAATAACTAAAAATAGGCAGGGAGAAAGAAACATACATATATATATTAAGCAAATCATGCAAGGAATTTAATAATTAGTAGACATTACATTAGACAATAGTTTGATAATCAGTAGACATGGCATCAACATCATAACAAAGCATGGGATAGGTAGAAAGTAATAAATAAAGATAGCATACAATATACATAAAGCAATAAATCATCTATATCCCAATACTCAAACATATTCATATAAAATCCCTAAAACTCAATGTATGTGTAAGTCTTGTTGAACTTGTATTTGTATGTTGGCTTCCCATATACAAAAAATGATGTATGTTATTTTACTTAGTGCTTTTATATTCTTCTGTGTAAGGTTGGTTATTGAAGATCAGTAATTCACACACGCATATAGTTAGGTATGCTTTGTATGCAAGCATGTTTACACATACCACAGGGTTGGTTTTTGTAGTATGCAAGCTAAGTAGAGTGTTGGTTTTCGAAGAGCGAGCATGTAATTGAGAAAATGTTTTTACTTATGGTTTTTGGTGAGTTTTAGATGCGAGTATCTATGGATTGTACTAGACATTTTTGGAAATAGAAAAATGTAACCTTTTGGTACCCCGCCACCACCCTTGCCACCACCTTTGGTGAGGTCGCCAATGAGGTGGCCAACCATTGACTATAAATATCCCATCTCTTTAATTGTTTATTAATTCAAAAAAAACCTATCAAAACTTAATAAAAATATCTATTAATTTGAATTCGATATTCACTAATTATATTACAATTGCGATACATTCGTGTGAGTATAGAATAGTGTGAGTTACTATTTTACATGGTGAGTGAATACTTTTCTATGTGAGCATACTAATATGATCATATCACATCAAGTGGTATTGGTTGTGGAGGATATTTTGGTTCATGTGTCAAACCAATTCATTGTAGAAGTAACAAGCATAAGTAGAATAGGTAGTTAGGAAAGGGGTCCCAGCTCATAGAGGTAATATTGGTTTAATTTCTTTTAGAGTTATAACTACTATATTAATTAGTAAATATTTTGTTGTTGAATGGTTTCCTTAAGCAACTTGAGGACGTTACCACATAGAAATGATCTCTATATGGGTTTACCTTAATGTTATATATTCTTAGTTATGGAGCTAGTATAATTCAAGTTTAAATTGTGTATATTGAAACATATGATTAATTAAATTTTGATTAGAACATTTTTAATCTCTCTATCTGACTTTTAATTTCCTATAATTTCTTATTTTAAATGCTATCTACTATTTTGATATTACATTGGTGCTACTTCTATTGAGTGTATTGGTTTCATTATGTTATTTTGTTCGTTGCTTTACATTGTTTGGGCTTAACCATTTCAGTGTTGATTTGTTTCCCTTCTCTGTGTGTTAAATTCTTTCAAATTTTTTATAATGGATGATATAAAAGGAATGATCAGTGGACTACCTAAGTTTGATGATGTTTTTTATTTTTAGAAAAAGTCTCAAATGTGTTCCTACTTGATATTTAACAACAACGATGTTTGGTCCTTGATTGAGGACAATTGGATATGACCTATACAATTATGTGTAGTTAATTTATAAATCTAGAGATCTTATGAACCCAATTTTCACCATGTAATGATTTAATATTTTACTCCAATTATAATTATAATTATAATTATAATTATATTATTTAATCTGATTTGTATGTTATTAATTGTTTGACCAAAAATTTATCTATAGAGACAATTAAATAGATTTGAGAGAATTATTTAATTATTTGTCTTTATTTAATAACATGCATAGTTTCTAGGCAGAGATGTATGATTCTTATATATGTGATCTATAATTGATTAACTTAATAAATAGTATGCAATTTAATTAACATGAGAGTGTGATTAAATTAATTACTATATGGTGTGTAGTTTACTTGAGAGAGGAATACATGTTAAGTTAGATTCATTTGATAATGTAATTAATTGATAATTATATTGGGAGGATTTTAGCAATTTACATGTTTAGAAAATTAGGGGATTAAGTATTCCTAGATATTTTCTCATATATCTTTTCAGTTACCAATTTTGATTTAATTAATTGTTGCAAGTTACTTTTAGTTATTTTAATTTTGTTTCCTTAAAATATAAAAACACCAAAAATTTGATTTTTATATTTTTTAGTTTTAAAAATTATTTTTTAATAAAATAATCTTTGTGGGAACAATATTTTCTTATCATTATATTATTTGTTGTGATACATATAATTGTGTATTCATTGCACACACTTTGTGTGTGGCGATAAAGTACTATTCATAAATACCCGCATATGAAACATACCAAAAACCATAAGATATAGCATCTTCTTGCTTGCAAACTTGCTCACAAAAAACCAACACTCTTAACCTAACATGCACTTACAAAAACCAAACTCATGTGTGTGTAAACATGCTTTCATATAAATTATTTTGAACTATGTACATGTGTGAATTTTTGATCCACTGTAACCAACACACATATATAAATACATGAGACTTACACTTTTAAAATGAGAATTAAACAAAATAACTTTCATTCTAAGGTAAAGAGACTTATGGACTAGGCCTTTGTCATTGTAATTCTTAGAGCATTATTTTTAGATCTTTTCATTTTCATAAGCTTCATTCCTAATCTCTTCTAGCTCATCAATTTCAAGCAAGAATTTCTTTCCTACTTGTTCAAGGTCCATGTTTAATTACTTAGTTTCCCAATATGCCCTATGCTTACCCAATAGTCAAATGGAAAGCCTTTCCATAAATCTACTAGTAAGGACTCATACCAATGGGTGTCTTGTAAGCTACGAAGTGTGCCTATAATACATCATTTAATTTGGTTGCTCAATCCTTTCTTGAAGGCCGCACTATCTATTACAAGATTCCCTTGAATTTCTATTACTCACCTTTACTATACCAAAAGTTTATGGATGGTATTGAGTAGCTATATTATGTGTGATATTATACTTTTTTAGTAAGCTTCAATAGGTAATACATCATTTAATTTCTACCTCAAACACACATCTCTAGATAAATTGATTTGGACAAAGCTTAAACAAATACGGGTCATCTAAAAAATAGTTCCTACAATCATGGAAAAGTACACAATATATAAACAATGTCAACATACCATAGGTTTGGGCCTATTATAAATAGTTATTCATCAGGAGAAGTTTCAACAGTTTATGTTTCCTTCTCACTCTCAATATTTTCAAAATCAAAAATTAGCGTAGATAGATGATAAACTACCACATTTTTAGTTCCTTTTTTTTGTCTCTAATCTCTAAGTCAAATTCTTGTCAAAGAAAAACCAACCTAATCAGTCTTGGCTTAGCATTCTATTTACTCAATTAATATCTCAATGTAGAATTATCAAAGTACACAATAACTTTAGACCCTAACAAATAAGATCCAAATTTAATTAATGAAAAAACAATAGCAAAACTTCCTTTTTGGTGGTAGAATACTTAATTTGGGCATCAAGGAAGGCATTCCTAGCATAATAAAAGACATGTAAACACTATCTACTCTATGTCCCAAAACAACTCCTATGGAAAAATTAAAAGCATTGCACATAATTTCAAATGGTAAAGGCCAATAAGTTGTTTGGATAATAGGTGCAGAAGTTACTTTTTCTTTTGAAGTATTAAAAAAAATAAGGAAATCATTATCAAACACAAAGGAGACATCCTTAGCTAATAGGTTACATAAAATATGAATTATTTTAGAAAAATCTTTAATAAATATCTTAGAAAACATGCACATCCTAAGAAACTCCTAATTCCCTTCACATTAATAATGGATGGAAATTTAGCAATTAAATTGATTTTTACTTTATCAACTTTGATACCTTTACTTGAAATAATATATCCTAACACAATGCATTGTTTAGCCATAAAGTGACTTTTCTTCCAACTAAGAGTTAAGTTGTAGTCAATGCATCTTTCTAAAAATAAAGTCAATTCATGTCAACAATCATCATATAACTTTGGAATGTAGTGGGAGCATTGCATAGATCGAATGACATCCTCTTAAAAGCAAATGTCCCAAAAGGATAAGTGAATGTGTTCTTTCTTGATCTTTTAGTGCAATTGATACCTAATAATATTCTGAAAGATCATCAAGAAAATATCAAAGTCATGCTCAGCTAATCGTTCAACATTTGATCAATAAAGGGATGGGGAAGGTGATTATTCTTAGTTTAGGATTTAGCTTTTCAAAGTTGATACACATCCTCCATCCCTTAATGGTTTTTGGGCACTAACTCATCCTTTCCACTTGCTATCAGCAATAAGATAAAGAACTCAGACCTTTAAGAGTTTCATTATTTTAGTTTTCACTACCTCTTTCATAGTAGGGTTAAGACTTCTCTAGGCTTCTCTTACAAGCTTGGTATTGTCCTCTAAATTAATCTTATGCATAGACAGAGTTGGACTAATACCTCTAATATCTCCAATACTTCATCCTATAGCTTTGTGGAATTTCTTATGCACCTTAACAAGTTATTTTTCTTGGGTTTTGGTCAAAGTGGATGAAATAATAGCTGGGTAGGTATCCTTTTCTCCTAAAAACACATATTTCAAGTTTTTAGGAAACTCTTTCAGCTCTATCTTAGGTGGAGTATTTTCTTCCTCGAATGGGGTCTTAGGTAATTCTAAGGGTGCAATAGGCTCCTCTATTGCTTAAGTAATAACTAAAAATTCATGATATCCCTTAGTCTCTTTGTCTAATTCTTCTTCTATCCTATCAATAGTTAAATCATACTAAAGTTTATATTTCGTCTAATCTTGCAAAAAGGTGTTATGAGCTACCAACTAGAAATAGATGGAATAGGAAAGGAATCAAAAAATTTGAAATTAGCAGTCTCTTTCAAGAGTATCATAGTTAATTTCCCATTATTAATATCTATAATAGCATTCGTTGTGGTAAAAAATGGCCTACCAACTAGAATAGCATGGCCATTGTCCATTGATAGGTTTTAATGCATGTTTGTTATAACAAAATCAATAAGTAATATCAGTTTATCTACCTATATAAGCAAATCCTCAACCATATCCTTAGGATACATGGTTATGGGCTTCAACTCCCCCAACCTAGTTGTAAGTATATTGAGTAAGGCATGAGATTAATACTTGTCCCTAAATCTATCACAAATTTGACCATCTTTTTATCTCCTATAGCAGTAAATATAATAAAACTACCAAGATCCTTCAATTTTGATGGAAGCTTTTTTTTTCAAGTATTGCACTATCAGCTTTTGATACAACTACTTCTTCACATCATACTTTCTCTTCTTAGTGTTTAGTTTTTTTTAAATAATTTTGCATCAGAAGGAATATTCCTAATGAAACTTAAGAGAGGTATATTAATGTCAACCTTAGATATTATATTAAATAAATCAAAAATTACTTTTCTTATTTAAAGTCCTTAAGACGGTGTGGAAATGGTATAGGTGATCGATATGGTTCTACTGCCTTGTATAATGTAGGAGGTTTAGATGACTCCCCTTGAGTTCACTTAGAAGTCTCTATTTATATCAACACCACCCTTAGGTCCTACTTGCACTTCACATGTGTTCCTTGTATTATTAATTGAATCATTAGAAATTTTAGAAAAAGTTTTATTCAAAACCTTACCACTCCTTAGAGTTGTCATAGTCTAAGCTTATTAAGATTCATTGGGAAGCTTCCATTTTTTTGTCTTTGCATTTGCTCCACTATTTGCCCAAATTTTCATACGGCCCTCCTCATATATGCCTCTAAAGAATTCAACCTTTGATTATGTTTCATGTCATTATCTCGACTTACATGAGTGAAAACATTCAAGTTTTCCTCAAAGGTTGGTTCAATGGGTAGGCAAGGTGGCATATTTTGGTTTATGTTTAGTGTTGTATATGGTTTTGGGAATATGGTGAGTTAGTATTTGCTTCCTATGAAATATTAAATTGATCTTTGCACCCATAATTATAGGCATTGGGGTAAGGATTATCCTTGGACCAAGATTGGTATCCCTACATATGATAAACTTCTTGACCAGTACCTACACATGGATCACATGAAAAAGAGAAAACATTAGCATCATGCCCAAACATACCACAAACTCCACATACCTCTTGGTTTAGTGTCTTCTTGATATTTAGGAGTTGGAATTTCTTCGTTAATTCCATAAGTTGTAAGACCATCTCGTTCTTAGAGCCTATTTCTTTGCTCTAGCTCTTCTCACTCTAGTACTATTGTTTTGGGAGTTAGCACCCACATTTTATAGCGATCAAAAGTCTCTAAGGTTATTATTTCTCCCATAGCTCTCCTTGTTGCTTTAAAATGTGAATTCACACTGTTGTGTCAATCTGTCATAGAAAAATTAATTTTGTAGCTACAATGGGAAGTTGTGGTGTGGACATTGAGTGAGAAGTAGTTTCAACCCATCAAAGTTTCATGGAATGATTCTCCTTTGATTTGAGAGAATGTAGTAATGTTTGCTCTCAAATCGAACGTTTTCTACTATGAATAGTGTCTTCCCATGAATTTAGTATAAACTCTTTTCTAAGCTATTAGGGAACTTGTTGGAAGAGTCATTAGCAAAACCTTAGTCTTTTCTCTAAGGTTCATGGGAAACATCTCACATTTAATTGATCCCCAGTATGTCTATGCAAATGGAACGTCTATAAAATTGAGTAAAATTCCTAATGAAGGTCAACCCACCTTCATTAGGCATCCCATCAAAAGATGAAAACATGAAAAAATGAATATGTTTCAATCCATAGTTTCTAACTACCTCATCCGACTATATAGAAGAAGTAGCAATATTAATGATTGTTACTACATACTCCTTCATTAGTATCACTTTGGGTAAATCATCTCCCATTTTAAATGGCTCTAAAAATGGCTCTAGTTAAAGCTCAAGAATAATAAATAAAAACAAAATTAACAATTAAAATAAATAAATTGGAGAAAAGAAGTAAAAATAAACAAAACATATATATCTAACAAAAAGAAATAACAAATAAATAATAAAAGAAAGCAAATAAAAATATTATAATAAAATAAACAAATAAAAGTAAAAAAGAGAAATAAAAATAATAAATAATAAATAATAAATAATAAATAATTAAACAATTAAAAATAATATAATAAAATAAAATAATCAAGAAACAAAAGTTAGTACATGAAAATACTCAAAAGATAAATTAAATTAGTTAATAAATTGATAATTAAGTAAACATTGAAAATAAAAATATAAATTAGTACGAAAACTAAAATTAAGTTGTAAATAAATTAATAACTAAAGTCAAGTTTACAAAAGAAAAGAAGTTAAAAAAAGTAAAAATAAATAAAAATAATTTTTTTATTGTGTCATTTTTGTTTTAGAAATATACTTTTTAAATTCTTAAATTTTTTTAGATTTTTTTTAAATTTTTTTAGATCTCTTTAAATTTTTTTAATATAGACATAAATTTTGACCTTTTTTACATTTTTTTTATTTTTAAAATTAAAGAACACACGAATAAAAAAATAAATCACAAAATAAAAAGAACAAATATTTACAAAAATATAGAAATAAAAAAATTATGAAACAACAAAAATAAAGAAAAATAACTTATTAGAAAATAAATAAATAATTTAAAACACAAATTCTCTCTCAATAGTGCCAAAAACTTTATGCACAAAAATTAAATAGTCAAATTTTGTATTCATAAAAAGCTCATAAGTGTACGAATCACTTGTAATAAGTGACAAGTGTAATAAGTAAACATTGAATTTACAATGGTTTTAAAAAGTTAAATTAATTTTCTAATTTAATTAATAAAAATAAATTCTAAACATTCTAAAAGAATGTTGGATGGTTTATAGAATTGTAAATTATAAATTAAATTAATTCTAAAGGAAGTAAATAAAATAAAGTGATAATTAAAGTAAAGTTGAATCGAGGACCATAAAAAGATATAAGGTTTTAGCGAACATAACATTTCATGAAGAGAACGATTTAAGTGGTTTAAATATAAACTAGATTTAATCATTTAATTTCTTTTTAAATAAAACTCTTTATAATCATGATGAGTGTCCAATGATAATTAATTAATCCATTCTTTCTTGTCTAAGGTTTAAATTAATTAATAAACTATATATATAATTATAAATTCAGATTTAATCCATCTTTAATTTATAATTAAAGTTATTTTTCAACCACTTAATTTAATACAAATCAATGAAATTAAAATAAACTCTATTCATTATGAACAATTAAGCACAAATTATGTGTCTAATGCTTAATTCTAAAATATTTTCATTGTTTATAAATCAAGACTTGGTCCATCATTAATTTATGGTTAAAAACTTTAATAAACATGAAATAAACATAACTTTTATTTATCTAAATCACAAAATTGTTCTTCCAATCATTGAAAGAAGGAAATAAAATCCCATATAAAAATTTATCCAAACATAGCTTAATTAATAAAAATTAATTTAACTATTAATGGCATAAAATTACAAAAGAATTAAAAAAAAATATAACAATTAGAAATATCCCTTTTGTTGAAGACAATTCAAGATCTCTCAAAAAGTTGTCACTCACTTTCCCAAATTCTTGGATCTTCTTCAAAAATCGAAGGATCTTTTATGTATCTTTATATGGTGGAACGACTAAACGAATTCTATACTAAAAATAATAGAGCATTTGCTAGAAACAAAGAAAAAAAACTAAAACTAATGTCTTATATAAGATAAAAGGGATCTTATTTATACCTGAGGAAAGGGAGAGAAATGTGGATCGTGAAGGAACATTCATCGCACGTCATAGGCCACATTTCTTACTACCATGAACCACGTCACTTTTGGTACGCGTGAAATAAAATCTCAAGAAATTTTCTCCATGGCACAACTATTTCTTTGCTACTGCTAGTGTCAAACTTCTCTTCTCTACTTTCTTATTGTTTCACCCCTAACAAACTAGTTGGAACACATGTAAGGTTACATATGCTATTATTTTACTCTTCTAAGTTAAAAATGAGTGTTTTTAGGTACAATTCTTCATGTGGCTATCATTTGAATAAATTTGAAGCCATAAATACATGAAAAAATAACAAAAATACCCTTGATTTTAAAAACACAAATTTGATTTAAATAATGATAAAATCATACAATTCAAATCTATTTTTAATATTTAAATGTAAATAAATCCCGTAATATTAGTAATTTTCAAACACTCATCACTAATACACAATTAGGTTAAGGAAATAAAGACTCCTTAAGTACTCACCTGAACTAGGCAAACAGGGGAAAGATAAACATTTAACAAAAAACATAACAGTAGTATAAAAAAAATCACTAACATGTAGTATTATAAAGCAAATATTATATTCAATATTTAAAAACTAGAGAGTAGATAAAGAAAGCTTTATAATCATAGTTTAAACCTCCGTATGTTAAAACATACACAATTTAAATTCAAATTGTACTAGCCAAACAGTAGTGCATGCATAACATAAGATATAACAAGGTAAACTCAAGTAAAACTCCTATCTATATGGTAACATCCTCAGGTTGCTTATGACAACCACTCGATAACAAAAAAAATCACTCAATAATAAAATGGAAACAACTCAATAGAAATACAAACACAAATACTTCTATAAGTTAGGACCTCTACCCTAACTACCTTTTGCTACCCTCACTTATTGCCTCTGTAATGACTTTGTTTAACACACAAACTCGAATTTTCTCCAAACCCAACACTACTTAGTGTAGTGTGATTAGTAACCAAAGATCAGTAATGTGGAATAGAATGTGAACAATCAAATGCGAGAATTACCATCAATAATGAACCACTAACAAGTGAAGCAGGATACAGATTCAACCACGTACCACAAATCACCAACATGGGAAACACATTCAAGTATGTATCATGAACAATCACTGATTTAGGAGCACCACCAAAACATCCCTACCCAATCTCACAATGTTATTCTCACATAGATTGTAAAATAGGCAAGCATTCTCATCACTCAAGTATGCTATTTTATCCACAACAATGTAGCATGAATACTGAAACACAGTCAAAGTAATTTGGCATACAAAATAAATTTTTATAAAAAACATTTGGCAGAGTATTAGTTGGTAAAGACTGGGTAAAAGGAGACAATATGGGTGTTTATAGAAGAAACCAGCCAATAATGGCCACCTTGTAGAGGATTCTGGTGAGTGGTATGACGAGGCCCTTATTGAGGACCTTGTTGATGTGGAAAAAATTCAAATTTTTTCTATCCAATTTTTTTTGAATAATTTTCATAAATATCCGTATCTAAAACGAACTATAAACTGCCACTCATAACCTAGTATTCATACTAAGAAACCAATCTCGTGGTGTGTGTTAAGTCATTCTTTCAATCACAATGTACCTAACTATATGCGCGTGTACATTATAGATCTGTATTAAAAAATCTTAAACAAAGAAAGATAGAAATACTGAGTAAATTAGACAGACTTTGTGTTTTGCATGCGAGAAGCTAACACACAAACACAAAGAACTACAGGACTTAGAAACACCAATTAAAAATAAAGATACCATTTTTTGAATTTAAGAATGCCAACACAAACCAAACATGACGAAAAATTTCCCTTGGTGTTCCTTGATAGTACAAGTTATTAACCAATTTCATATTTCAAATTGTGATAATATCCACTCCATTAATTTAAATCCTTCTACAATTAAGATGATAGTTCAGATTCATTACTTTATAACATTAGTTTTTTAACCCATCCCTTAAATTATTATTTATTGTAATAAACTTATTTTATTCCCTTTAATGAAGTGCACACTTTTTTCAACATATATCAACTTTATGCCCAATGGTATAGATTTATAAATATTGCACAATTATAAAATTAGATGTAATAATTATGACAACGTATGTTGCAATGAATAGTTAAATTTTCATATCTTAATCAAAATTTATGTTTATTAATAGTTGAATTTCTACCAATTGAAGAGTTTGATACACTAAAAAAATTGTGGTTTGATCGTATATTACAATGTATATTCAGAACATTTAATATTAACAGAACGTATATTTTTGTTATACGTGCAACATTGTAAGTATACTTGTGTAAACAAACATATCTTACAATTTTAATATTAGCTTTTTACTTAATATACAAGGATAACATAATATTATTAACTAGAAAGACATAAATGCATTTTTTTTTCTAGAATAACTAAACAGAAAAGTAGGAAAATTATATGTTACATTCTATGTAACATATATCCACCCACTTTCCATGTATTATTAGTGAAAAAGTATTTAAGAGTAATTTCACCTAAAATCATTATCAATGAAGGAGGTTAATCTAAGTTAGTCTGTTGGTGAAAAAAGACAGTATGTAACTTACATGGAATGTAATGTAGAATGGTCCTAAAACAGGTGATAATTAGTATGAATTAAAACAATATTAATAAAGCCATGAAATTTGTGTTATGTTTGATTTGACTATAATAAGAGTGTAATGTGAACAATTTTGGGTATTCTTGTCGTGTTTTTATTGTTAATTTATAATAAAATATAAAGTATTCAAACAGTATGAAAAATCAAATTTATGCCATACGTACATATTCATATGCTCCAACATATTCATATAAATCTCTTAAAAGCAATTTCAAGCATTCAAATTAACTTCAACTCTAAATCTCACAGGATTCACTTTTTATAACGTATTGATCCTATTTCCTTTTATGACAACAATCTTTTCACAGCTTAAAAGATCTTGGACCCTAAATTGTTTTTAATTTTTTTTTCTTGTAAAAAATACGTTCAACTTGCTTATATATATATATTTATTTATTTTTGGCCCAAGCTTGAGTATTGGTTTATGGTGAAGGGATAATTTAATATGAGAATAAACCTTAATCTACATTTAGAGCTCAAGTAGTCAGCATTGATACCAATTGTATGCACAAACTCTAATTACTTACTCAAGTCATTCAACCAAAATCATGAAAATAAATGACATACCCTTTACTATATATATATAATCCTAGCATTCAATGTAAAACCTATAGTAATCATCTATCAATTTGAATCACAAGGAAAAGTATTTAAAGATTAGAAAAATTTTAATCTCTCCTAATTAAATACTAAAGGCTCAAATAACTCACTAAATAATATACTATTTGATTATAGAGCACAAAAATTAGGTTCATCTAAATTTTGATATGAAAATCATAATTTATAGATTATAACAACAAACCAATCCTTACAACGAACTTTAAAAATGTTAAAGAAGAATGAAAATAATATGCACAATATACTCAATTGTTCACCATAAATGAACAATAAGCATGAAAAATATATATCTCAAAACATTTCTATTGGTACCCCCAAAACAAAACTAAATGTTGTCCTGTTTGTTTTCAATTAAGTACATACTCAAAAAAGCATTCAAGGGAGTAAATAGAAATAAATAAATAAATGAAATTGCAATGAAAATGAAAAGAGATACAACCAAATGTGATGGGTCGTCTCCCACTAATTGCTTTCTTTAATGTCCTAGCCAGACGTGACTTGATTTTCTCAAAGAAGTTTCTTGGTATCCTTGAAGTACAAATTTTTGTATCTGTCTTAGCCATTCTAAAAATAATGCTTCATTTTACCTTGAAAATATTTAAAATGAGTTTTATATACATGATATTTCTTTCAACACTTATTGTGTTCTTTGTAGGCATCATCTTGAATCAATTTTTCAAGTGTTTCCTCTACCCATCTTTAGTAAGTCAATCATCAATTTTATTTTCTATTTTCTCCTACCAATTAGTATCACATATAGGTGAGTTAATGGAAGAAATAAAAGCACACTTATTTACAATATAAATAGAAGGAGCAAGTGTGGGTTTAAGCACTTTAAACATCATAGTTTCTCTCAAGATAGTTGTTGTCAACCTCCTCTTATGGAATTCAATAATTTTCTTGGTTATGGCATGAATGGCCTACTAAGAATAATGATTTGATATTGGTCCATAGGTAGGGCTCTTCCATCTCCAGCACCAAAAAATCCATAGGCACCATTAGCGTGTCTACCTACACTAACAAATCCTCAACTATCCCCTTTGGATATTTGACAAAATCCATGTCCAAAACACTATTTTGGTATTTTATTTGATGTTTTTGTCTATCATTTATAATTTTAGTTATTGGTGGTTCTATACCACTTAGTACAAAGTTTCGTGTTTTCCTATTGCACACACTCACTTTCGTAGTCTGCATATAGTTTTCATTGTCAAGTGTTTGTTCTAATGGTCCCATTGGGACTTTGTTTTTTGTCATGGTGTCTCATTAGGGACTTTTTTGTGTTAGGTTGACTTGTTTGGGATTGGGTGTTTCTCCTTGTCAAAAATCCCATTCATTATCGTTTGTACTACGCAAGCTTTTGAGCGAGTTGACATTGTGAATTTTTTTTGTCTTGATGTGGTGCTTATTTGCCCCTCATCGACCTTTGTCAAAAAATGTGTAACAATTAGTTTTCTTTCCAACCTTGGGAAGTAAGTGCTTGGTGACAGGGTGGTGAGGTATTGGGAGGTTTGGAATGCTTCTATAAATTCCCTTTTTCTCCTTATTTTCCTTGCTAGAATTAGGGAAAGCTCTGCCAATTTGGCACTAGACTTTCCTAGTCCATTCATGGACCATTTTCCTTCTGATATCAGGTTCAAGAAATAGGTTAGCATCTATGTGATGTAGGACATTAGAGAGGAGTCTCTCTCATATTTCTCAAATACTAGGTTAAGTGTAAAAAATGTGAGATTAAGTGAGGTTTTGATAAAAGGTAAAATGTTCGGTTGGTGATGCACAAATTTTGTATTTTTTAAAATAGCTTGTAAGTGCATGAATCACTTTTTGAGAAATGATAAGTATACTTCCAATGAAGTTTTAAAGAGAAATCACATGGATTTTAAATAATTCAACAACTTCTTAAAAAAATACAATTAAACCTAAACATTTGTTTTCACAAAGTTTGGGTTTTGAAATATCTAAGCTAATGACAGACAATGAAGATGGCTTCAACAAACATTTAGGTAAATAACATTAAACTCAGTGGAGAATTTATGAGATATATTAGTTAATTAATTATGATTTTTCAAAATTAATTAGGTTATTAAAGATATAATTTAAGATGATTGATTCTCCCTTTTTTGTTAGAAAATATCCTAGGGTAGGGATCAAATTCTTTATTAATTAAACTTTAGATTGCCATCTTCGGTCGGGCCAATAATTTAAACTTTAATTAAATTATGTTTCTTTTCTAAGGAATTAACAAACTATTTAATTGCCCCTCGAGTCGAAAATTTACACTCTCATAAAGGTTTCAAAGTTAGATTAATGAATCTGGAACATAACTTTCATATTTTAAATCTATTATGAATTTGAGTTACTGGAAAGTTTCTACAGCAGCTTTATTCCAATGGAATCCCTCCTTCCCTAGTAGCTGAGTTAGAGGTTCAACCATTCCTCCAAAATGTCGAATAAACTTTCTGTAGTAACTTACTAACCTTAGAAACCCTCTCATGCCTTTTTCTGAGGATGGTATGGGCCATTCAATGATAGCTCGAATCTTGGCTAGATCCACTGAGACCCCTTGTTTTGAAATAAGGTGGCCTACATATTCTACCTGTGCTACCCCCAACTAACATTTAGATTCTTTAGCAAATAGGTTGTGGGCAATTAATAACTGTATGAAAAAATGCAGATGTGATATATGATCTTTCCATAAGTTAGAATACACCAATATGTCATCAAAGAAGACCAAGACAAAATTTCTAAGGAAATGGTTTGAATATGTCATTCATAAGACCTTAGAAAGTGGCTGGAGCATTAGTTAGTCCAAATGGCATCACCAAAAACTCATAGTGGCCTTCATGAATTCTGAATGTTGTTTTATGGGTGCCATCTTCGTGAACCCTAATCTTATGATAACCTGACCTAATGTCTAGCTTGGAATAAACCTTGGCTCCATGAAGTTCATCTAGTATTTCATCAATGATAGGGATAGGATACTTATCTTTGATAGTCATGGCATTCGGAGCTTGGTAGTCGACACAAAATCTCCAAGTTCCATCAGCCTTTTTAACTAGCAACACTGGTGAGGAAATAAGACTATTGTTTGGCTTTATCAGTTAGGATTTTAAGAGTTCTTGTACCATCTTTTCTATCTCATTTTTTTGATAATGTGGGTAGCGGTAGGGTCTAACGTTCACTGGTCCAGAGCAAGGTTGTAAAGGAATTCTATGATCCTGCAATCGTGTAGGAGGTAAGTAGGAGTATGTATCAAATATCTTAGGGAATTCACTCAATAGTTTCCTTATCTAAAGATGGTAAGTCTGGGAAGGATCTCTATGACTGCTGTTGGATTTTATGTGGAGGAACAATCATGTTCCCTACACACTGTTGCATTCTTTGTTAGTTAAGGCAGACATATTGGTTCTTCCTAACCCTTGGAAAAGTAGTTAAGGCAGACATATTGGTTCTTCCTAACCCTTGGAAAGGTAGTTAAGGCAGACATATTGGTTCTTCCCAACGTCTGGAAAGTATGGGGTCCTCCATCAGTATGGAAGCTCAGGGTGAGTTTCTTGTAATCCATCTGAATAGATCCTAGGGTTTCCAACCACTGAACTCCTAACACTAGTTGGAAACTACTACTGGCAACACATAGTAGTTAGTCACTACTATGAAACCTTGGATATTGAGAGTGAGATTGTAGCATTGACCCACACATTCTAACTTCTCTCGGTTTGCTACCATTACTTCCAGTTTTTTATTTCTTTCCATAGGCAGATTGAAGTGAGTAACTATGTCCTGATCTAGGAAGTTGTGGGTATTACCTCTATCTATGAGTACTAATATACTTTTATGTTTCAGTTTCCCCATAATACTTATAGTTTGGGGGTGTTCAGTACCTGATATAGCATGGAAGGATATTTCTGGTAACATTTTGTGGTGGTCTTCTCCTGATGTGAGTTTTTCATACTCAGGGTTCCAATCCTCCATCATAAATAGTTGTGGACGTGCACAATGATGCCCAACCAAAAATTTCTCTTCACAATAGTAGCATAACCCCTTCTCTTGTCTTTTACGTGCTTCTTGGCTAGTCAACTTCTGAAAGGTTACTGGTTTAGCTACATTCACACGCTGTGCCAGTACTGGGCCTAGTAACCTAGCTGTTAAGTTGGATGTTTGTTTAGGTTGACCTACTCGAAATGGATAACGAGGGTTTGTTATAGAGTTCTTTTACAAGGTGTTACTCTCTTCAATCAATCTAGCTACTCTGATGGCATCAACTAGTGTTTTTGGCTGTTTGATTTTTACATCAATCTAAATGTCATCCCTTAGCCCAGCAATGAAACATCCAATGAGAAATTCTTCTAGTAACCCATCCACATGATTAGATATCTTTTCAAAGGATTCTTGGTAAGTGGTAACACTCGTGGTGTGCTTAATGCACGATAATGCTTCTGAAGGATCCTCATAGTCATAGGGTCCAAATCTCAGTTGAGCGGCCTTAGTGAACTCCCCCACAGGTGAGTGGTCCATGGAATTTTGTTAGCCACCAATGCCATTGCAATGCAATGCCTTCCAAATGGAAGGAGGCTAGCTGCACCCGTTGGTCCTGAGTAATGTTTGTAAACTCAAAGTACTGCTCAGCCTTATAAATCCACCCTGTAGGATCTTCTCCGGAAAATCCTAGGAATGATAATTTCAAATTGGGCAGTGAGTTTTCATTCATAGACCGAGATGTGTTGGGTGTGAATGCATATTTTCATCCCTAGCAAAAGGATTGTCCTCAGGCAATTGTTGAGTAGTTCGTAGTTCTTGCACCTTAGTAAGCAGCATCTGTGTGTTATTTCTGAATCGGTTGAATTCACTTTCATGGTGTGGTAGGGTCTCCAAGACGTCATTACAGAACTCAACATTCGACTTACCCCGAGTATCCATATCGTTCACTAGCTTTGATACCACTGTTACGTTTAAATTGCAGAGCTCTGCAATGAAGAACTTAAAGAGAAAAGAGAGAAAGAAGGCTTGGAATAGAGGGGTAAATGGCTTAATTTCTTCTTAGCTTTTATTCTAATCATTATGGTTGTATATAGCCTTACATATGCGTAATTAAAAGGAAAAAATACGCTAAGGAATTGGCTCTAAAACTGCTAACCAACTTTGACATCTAATTGTTTTCTTGTGATCCCCTATGTGCTTGTTTTAGCACCATCGTGCTCTTAGTTGCACCCATCGCGTGCCGTATGTTGCTCCCTTTGCTGCGCGCGAGGTTTCCCATGCAGAATCTTCACGTAAAAAACTCCCATTTCTACTAATGAACATATTTTACCTTTTCCTAGCAGAATTATAAATACAAATAAGGGGGAACAAAAAAGGGTAATTTTGGAGACCTTCCAAAAGTAATAAGTCAACATACCACTATTAGATGACATCACCATGGAATGCCCAGTTTCTTAAGGAATTGTACAAAGCACCAACTAAAAGGAAATGAAGCCTTAAGTGAGAGAAAACAATGTGTTTGTCATGCTACAAAAGAAGCTCTCCAACAAATTCTAAGACCTATATAGTTCTACTATCTTGGTAAATATAGGTAAAACTAGGCTTTATAATTCCATGTTAGATTTTGGAGCATTTGTTAATATCATGCCTTATAATATTAATGCTTCACTAACTATAGGTTCTTTAAAAGAAATACATACTATCATACAACTTCTTGACCTAATTAATGTCTATCAAAAGGGTGTTCTTAAAGACATCTTAATGTAGATAGATTAGATGATCTTCTAATGAATTTCTATGTATTGGAAATAAGTGATGATTCTCACTCCATGTCTACACAATTGTTGCCAGGGAGACCATTATTGAAAATAGCTCTCACTAATATTAATGTGCATATTGGGGAGCTAACTCTTGAGTTTGAAGATGACCAAATTTTCTTTAATTAGCATATTTGATGAAATGAACTACCCAAACAACAATATGATGACTTTGGATAGTGAACTATGACTCAATCTCATTGAGGATGCTAAATGAAGTGCTTTGTGAGAGGTAAGCCACTAGAATTGTTTTCTTCTATTTTCTACTTATTGTTTACATTATATTGATGCATGTGATTATATTGAAGACAATGTAAGAATTATGTGTGGGTGAGTGCAAATACATCTTTATCTCTACTATTATTCTTATTATTATTTTGTATTTCTTAATTAGTTTGGTATATTTTAGGATTAGTACACTTTAGGAAGCTTAATGTTTTTAATTTTTTTTATTGCATTCTTTGGGATAGTTAGAGTCAATAAATGGACTTGGAATTAATAACATTTTTTTTTGTTTTATGGAATTTATGATGAAATGTGCTACATAGTGTTAGGTTTCAAACGATGATGGATATGGATACTGATAGGGTCTTGACCTTGTTCCTTGGTGAAGGCTACTTTATAATAATTTTTCTCAAAACTTGCATGCATAATAGCTAAATTGCTAATAGAAAATATTATTTGTTTGAAAATATGAATGATGTTGTAAATCTATTGGAACCTTGCTATAATTTTAATGAATATAAACAAAATGCTAAACATTTATTTAGGTTGATCTAGAGGAATTCTATATGTATTTATTCAAAATTGAGGCAATAGGGTTAATATTCAGATAAATTTTCTCACCCCTAATATTGTTGTACTTTAAATGACGACCTTCTTTTACCAAACCTATTTGAGCCTACATGAGCCAATGTTTTGTAACCACTCCTTAACCTTTGAACCAAACACATTGGCAATACTCTGTAGTTCAAAATTATGTGGATTTGCACCATGAAAGAATAAATTTTACAAAAATGTTAGAATAAGATTTAAGAATATCTATTGTGCTATAATTAAGCATCCAACACATACAAATTAACCTCGATTTTAACATGGCCCCCATGTTAAATAAAAATATATAAAATAACCAATAAATAAAAAGGGACAACATAAATGAAAAAATATAAAAGGGTTATATGGTGAAAAGGATTGGCAAAAAAAAGACAATAGTGATATTTGGGTCCAAAATAATGAAATTTCAGCCCGTTTTATTTACATAGTTGGTCCTAAGATAGAGTTATTTTTTGGTATATTTCTCTTATTCCATGGACTTATGAATTTTTATTTTTCTCCTTTCTTTTCATTTGATAGACCAAAATATCTAGTCTCATTACAACCAACTAAAAAACCATTTAATAGGAATACTTTTGGTGAATGATCGGAATTAATTAGGAGAATTAAGTTTTAATTTTGTATTTTTAATAAATTATGTTACAAAGTGTGTTTTTGGAATCAAGAGATATATTTTGATATATTTTAGGTATTTTGGTCATCAAAAGATACAAATGAAAAATTTAAGGACTTGATTGTAAATATTTTACACAAAATACATCAAAAAGGGTTTAAAGTGCAACACAACAAACTTCAAAACACATTGAGGCACAAAAATAGTGTGCCATGGCATACTCTTCTCGGATTCATTGGGCATTCTGGAGAAAAATAACACTCTATGGCATGAGTTTATGTGCACCGTGGAACAACATCCTCAAATGGACTTTACAAAAAAATGGTTTGCTTTATGCTGTGATATGAGTTTAGGTGTACTACTGCCTATGCTCTCGAATTTGCACATAAATTCTAGAGTTTTAGCATCCATATCCCACTTACTTCGGATTTTCTAGGCTTAGAATTCTATTTGTTTTATTCCTCTACAACCATAATCCTTGTTACATCATGCATAACTCTCAAACTAAAGATTCCTATATATATGAACAATTAAATGAAGATTAATTATTCTTCCAACTCAAATAGGTAACTAGGATCTAAATGAGGGTGGAAACACCAAGCCTTGGAATCTTTTTGAGAACCCTATATCAATTCTAAAAAGAAACCCTCACAAAGTGAATTAAGCAATTAACATAGTGGAAGCACAAAAACAAATACTCAGTTCAACACATAATAAAAGCAACCAACGGTAAGAAAGAACTAGCTTTCATAAACACACTAGTGATGGTGTGTCTCATAGGCCCCTGTCCAGACTAGTAACAAACATATGCATGGAAAACATCTAACAACAATTGAAATAAGAATGCATACTAAACAAAAAAAGGATGTTCTATCAATTCAACACTTCATGTGTGGGAAAATATTTAGTAAATGATGATTATACTCTCATAGCAAGCAATCAATCTACACATAGCAAACCAATTAAAATAGTTTAAGACCTGACATACAACTGGAACATGGGGATACATAATCCTTAGAGACTCACATCAAACTCAAATGTAAATAACATACATAAGAAATATAAATTAATTAGGGAATAGGCATATTAATTTACTATAGTATTAATAAGCACTCAAAAGCACGGAATATATTATGATTTTATACATGTTTAGTGATTATATATATTTGTATTTGCTTGTTTTAATATCATTTTATGCATATCTATCCTTTCGAAATCACAAGTATATTTTGATATTTTTCAGGTATTTCTTCTATTAAAAGATTCAACTTGAAAGAATTATACTTGAAGCATCAATTACAACTTGGAAGATTAAATGAGACATTTTTAAAGCATTAAATATGTTTTTAAAAATTTGAAAAAAAAATTACATGGAATTTTGGATTCCATTGATGCAGTTTGCTGTGTGTCGTGGCATAGAATTTGTTGTAAGCCATAGGCTACTGTGTGAAAACTTTATATGCCATTGTGCGAAGAGAGTGGATCATTATTTACACCGTATACAGGTTGATTGTGTATGTCGTGGCGTAAATAAAATATGTGCCATGATACCAAGATTAAAAATCCATTTTTTCCTACTTTCGTTACCCTATATATAGGGCCTTATTTCTTTTGTAATAATATTCCCAAAGCTCTCTTAAGCAGCTGATTTCTTAGTTCTTTAGTATATTCATTTCTTTTGATAGTTTATAGTTCTTGTCTCATTTGAGAGTTGAACAAATTTATTTAATTTAATAACTTTAGTTCTGATTCAATAAACAACGATACAATTCTATCTGTAGGTTTTCTAAAAGCAATCCGAAGGATTCTATTGAGGTATATTTAAAATGTATTCTTTTCAAAACATTTCTAAGTGTTATTTTTCATGTTATATGTTTAATTTATTGATAATTTATTAAAAAATTTATGTCTAGCTATAAATAGTATGGGATATTAGTAATGTTGTTACACATGTGAAATATTAAAGTAGATTGAATAGTTTTATAAAAAAGTATTAAGATTAAAACCAAAGTTTGTCAATGAAAAATATATTGACAAAGTTTTTTCATAATAAATAATAGAGTTATATTTAAGATTTAAATTATCTAAATCTAATTTAGTGTTGCACTCTTAGATATTTTGGTCTATTTCAAAACAAATTAAGAATATTATTAAAGATATATATATTGACAACATATATTTTCATAATAGTTGTAAAATCTAAAAGTTAGTTCTAGATACTTAAATTTGACACCTTAGGAAGTTTAAATTGTTGACCCGACCAAAGATGACAAGTTAAATGGATTAGTAATTTCCTAGAAAAGGAACATAAATTATTTAAGATTTAAATCGTCCGCCCGACCAAAGGTGACAAGTTAAAGTTTAATTAACAAAGAAAACAATCCCTACCTTGGGATATTTTCATACCTATAAGAAAGAATTAATAATCGTAATTAATATCTTTAATAACCTACTTAATATTAAGCAAACATAGGTAATTAATATATCTCATAAATTCTCCACTGCATGATAAATGTTTAATTCCTTGAAAGTTTTTTGAATCTATCTTTTTTTTGTGTCATTAGTTTAGAAACTCAACCCAAAACAATCGTGACAAGATGTTTAGATTATTAATTTCATTTTTGAGAATTGTTTAAGTGATTTTAAAACCATATAATTCCTCTTTAGACCATATTTTGAAGTATACTTGTCATTTTCTATAAGTGATTCGTACACTTGCTAGCTATTTTATAAATCATTCAAAAACTTTATGCAATAAGTTTGGGCATCAAGTATAAGAAATGATTAGAAAGATACAAGTATGCTATATAGAAAGGAAAGAAAGCATGCGACAACATATAACGAATACACTTTCTCATATTAGAGTAACATGTAATTTGATCATGCATAACATCCAATACATAAACACAACAAATAATCACAACATCAATACATATAATCAGTAAATATAAAGCATTCAATAAACAATAAAATTCTTCTAATCAAAGTATAAACTTCAATATATGGAAACATATACCGTTTAAACTCTAATTGTACTAGCCACATATTCGAGCATGCATAACAACAGATATAACAAGGTAAACTCATATAGAAACCTTATCTACATGGTAATATCCTAGGGTTTCTTATGACAACCACTCGGCTATAAACGAATCCACTATGCAATAAAAAATTTACAACCCTAATAAAAATAAAACCCCTATTACCTCTATTAGTCAAGACCTCTATCCAAGTTATCCATTGCTACCCTCGCTTTCTGCCTTCATAATAAATGGTTCATATTTGAACCCAACTCTCTTCCAAAGCCAACACCACCCACAGTGGTGTATCAATAACTGAATACTAGTAATATGTAAAGTGAATAAGAAAATATTGACGAGGCAAAATACTAGTCGAGACATGGATCTACATATAAAAACCCACTTGCTAACACCAACATGAGTACTAACTAATGACAAGCATGATTTAGCTCACAAAATCACAAATATCTCATATGAAAAACACTCAAGGTACTAGTGATCTGAAAAAAAATAGAAAAAACGAGATGCCAATTTGACAAAGCTCCACTTCTGGATGTCAAATAAGAAGAAATGGTTGGTATTTATAGAATTCTAATTTTCCATCTCGCCATGGGTGGTGAGCTTGGTGGAGAGGTGTGAATAAACATGTTTGCATACAAAGTGTACCTAACTATGTGAGTGTGTGTATTACTGATCTCCAGTAGCGAACCTTAGATAGATGAAAATTGATATGCTTAGTAAGATAAATAGTGTGCTTTGTACATGGAAGCATATACATGAATACGAGTACAACGGGACTTACATTCTTTCCCTTTGGCTTTCCATGTCAAAACACTACACGATGACATACATTTGTCATAAGATAATTATGAAGATGACCTAAAAGTGTTAGTTCCCATGAACTAAACATCTATGCACACCCAAATCTGAAAAACAAACCTAAACCAAATGCATCCAACTTGTGTTATCCATTCATCTTCATGCAATAACTCATCCACTTTGTCACTCTAAAACATGAGGATCTCAGCATCATTACACACAACACACCTAAACCAATCCACCCTAGTAACTTGCACTCATAAAACAAGCACATATCCCATGATTGTATCATGCAAAAAACATAGTGTAGTCTATGTAAATACTATTACATTACCATTATACAAGTAAACACGATAGGCTAAGCACAGTTAACGCATAGCACAAACAAATGCAATATACATGCAACACAAATATGAAAACTCTCCCTAAATATATGCAACACTATTCCTAAGTGTATGCATATTAGATAAACATAATGTAGTGTACATTATACTCACTACTCCATTCAACAAGTAAACATAATGCACAAACAAACACAAGTTATGCATATTTCTCCTCTTTTTGATATGGAAAGTCAAAGCATGTATATACAAAGTATGCAACATACTATACCCCTAGATGAAGGAGAGAAGCCAAACAGAATTGCAATAATCCTAACACATATACCATATAGCAGAGAAGATTAAAGCAAACATAAATAGAAGCAACACATGTAGTCAAATTGGAAATACAAAGAATAACACAGAGACAATAGCAAGGTAAAAGCATGTTACGAATAACAACCTAAATGCATAGATAAATCAAGAGTAAGGAAGATAGATAACATCACCCTAATACAATACAAAACATTGGATCCTGCATCTATACATGTTGTAGGAGGGCATAAAGTTCTTCATAATGTGCAAAAAACTCATCAACAAGACGGGAAGTCAAACACCAATGGCACATAAATGTGTCCAAAAATTTGTAAGAAGACATTGATTAGAAGTCCAACTATCTTTCAAGTTGGCACACTCATTATGACTCAACAATCTTCCACAAAATATCAATGCCACTTAAATATGTCAACGAATCTCTAAGAAAGAGTTGACTATGAGTCCAACTATGTACCAAGTTGACACACTCCTAGTGATTCAATTATCTTCTATCATTAATACTTGAGTGTATTCAATCCTATAACCTCACCAATACTATGCAACACATACAAAAAGACATCCTAGTCTACCAAAGAAAACATGTGTCATTTAATCCAAAAAGAAATACAAGGCTATTAGCTACAAGTGATAAACATGCAATAAATCATTATAGTAGGGATGTAAGTAAACACATAGAAAGACACGTGAAACAATAGATTGTAAATAATGCATGTAACAAGTCATGCTAATAGTTCTATTTATGTATGGTTCATACAAAGTGATGTAAATAAGAAAGGAGCATTAACAAGGAAAGATATCACAATATAAACTCAAAAATTGAACAAAAAAAAGGATGCAAAGCACACAAGGACCCTCTGAAACCATGCAATGGCACACCTAGCTTCCTTTAAAAGTATGCATGTGAGGCAATAAACATGTTATGCATCATACTCTTAAAACTCTACCAAAATAGAAGTATCTACCCAAAGTAGAAAAACAAGTAATACAGAAAGAAGGAAGTAAACTAAGCATGTTCAAAGAACTAGACGGTCTTTAGAGATTAAACAATATATTCAACTTAAATATCCATATAGCCATCAATCCTAGATGCATTCATATAAGGGTATGACAAAATATTTGATTACATATTCAATGTCTGTAGTGCTAAACCTATTTACTCTATAATTCTTCAAGAAATGCTTATGTGAACCAAGAAAATAGAAATATAGACTTAGAGGTACCAAACTTTGTCTCTCTCTAGTTATGTAAGTGCTTTCTAAAGAGATCAATAGGCTTTTTAATGCTTGTAGTGATAGATTTAGGTAAGGGTAGAAAATATATGATATTCTTAGGCTTAAACACATCTTTGGAAAACCAAAAATTTATGGGTACAAGTCTACATAAAAAAATCCTCAAATAAGGGTTCTTTTCTCTTCACTTCACAAACATAATTCACAAACAAGGATGTCATGAGAATAGTACATAAAATTTAGTCATTTATTGCATCCTTTCTTTTTTCATATTTATCATCAATTCAATTTCTCTTTCTTTTCTTTCCCTCTTCCTCCTTTTTTTGTTTTATATTCTCAACACTTCAATTTCTTTTTCTTTTTCTTTTCCCATCCCCTTCTTCCTTTTTTATATATTATAACCCATAAGGATAAAGAAAACATTCCTACAGCATACACATTCAACAAAGAGTGTAGCTAATTGGATAATAAATAGGTGTAAAGAAGACAATAATTAACATAAAGACTCAAAGAGGGGTAAACACAAACATAAACGTTGGTGGCTTGAAAGTTTCAAATGACCGTAATATGGCTTAAATCCTCTCTCTATATAAGTATCACCTATTTCATCTCAAGAGACACTAAAAGTGGATTCTAGAGCTTGTTAGATACATACAAATCATCAAAGAAAAAGTCCATATAAATCCCTCTAAATAGCCTTAAAAATTCACAGAATTATGGCATGTGTAGGAGAAAATTTTCATTTTAAATAGAATATAAAACTTTAGTCGTACATATGTTCAATGATTGCACCTTTCATGAAAATCATATTTTAATGCAATTCAAATGCAAGCCAATCATATATCACTAGTGGTCCCTCTAAAATTCATTTTACATCCAAGAGGATATCATGATAGAAGAATGTGCAAAACAATTATGGGAAGAGAGATAAAGAGAGAAGGAGAATGTCAAATGATCATAGATAAATATATATTATTATTATTTGATTTTCAAAGTAGGAAAATGAAGATATACATAGTTTTAAAGAAACAAAAAAAAACAAAATAATAAATAAGTGAGACAACAAAGATGGTCTCAAAGTAAATCATAGGCCAAAAAGACAAGGAAGTGTATCAAGAGATACCATCAACATAAATCATACATAATTCCCTTTGGAGAGAGAAAATCAACAAAATGTACACAATTACCTCAAAAGACATCACTAACAACGCTCACATCATTTCTACTCAAGAGAAGGAAATAAACGAACTAACTAGTGAGCAACACATGTAGCACCACCAAGAGAAGAAATAAGGGATGCCACAATAACAACTAAGCATACAAGAAAGGTTCAAGTTCCAACACATAGACAAGAGACATGCTTAGATAAGGTCAACACTCCAAACATCAGGAATTCCAACTACACACATAAGTTTATACATAGCAATGCATGTAAGTCAAGATTCCTAAAGACAGGTCAATAATCTATATGACATCTAGATTCTTGATGCAAAACCAAACAAGCACAGTACAAAGAAACACTCATATAAACAAGCTTGTAACAACATCTCAATTTTCTCCAAAGAAACATCTAAAGCATAAGAGAAGGAGAGCATGAAAAAGATAATGGAAGTCAACAGATAAGCAACATATAACATTTTAGGTATAAGAAAAAAGAACCTAGTAAAATAAGTGGGATACATTCTATATTATATGACATATGAATGACAAGACTACAAAAAAATCCTAAAACTTTGATATTCCATGATGAAAACATATTACCTGATGCTCATACAAACAACCACATAAGAAGTAAGCACCAAATAAGATAAACAAATAAAAGAGCATGTTAAAGCAGCAAGTATGAGAGAATATTAGTAAAGGATCAAATAGTTAGGTATAAGAACAAGTAGAAAAATTAAGATACTTTGCAAGAAAAAAAAGTAGAGAGATATGCATGAATAAGAAAAGAGGGAACATGCAAATAACAAAGGTTAATAGAGAAAACAATCTCACAGAATACCATCTTTCCATACCAATTGTGACATAGTGCACAAATATAAAAAATGTGTGCATGTGTAGATAAAGCTCTAGAATTGAGCACCCAGGTGGTTAGGCCTAAACAGGGGTGACGTGCTCTGATACAAATTAAAGATTCCCATATATAGGAAAAATTATATACAGGTCAATTATCATTCCAACTCAAATAGGTAACCAAGACATAGATGATGGGTGGAAACACTAAGCCACGAAATCATTTTATGACCACATATCCATTCGAAAAAGTAGATCTCACAACATAAATTTAAGCAATTAACAAAGTAGAAGTACAAAACAACATGCTTAGTTCAGAACATAATAAAAACAATCGACAGTAAGAAATAACTAACTATGGTAAACACAATAATGATGGTGTGCCTCACAAGCTCCTATCCAGAATAGCAACAAACATATGCATCGCAAACATCTAATACCAAGTGAGTTATGAATATGTACTAAATATCAAAGGATTTCAAATCACTTCAACACTTCATATGTAGGAACATATTTGGTAATTGATGATTGTACTCTTATAGCAAGCAAGAAATCTAAACATAGAAAACCAATTAAAAGAGTCTGACACATGGAATACAACTTGGGTAAGGAGATACAGACTCCTTAGAGACCTACATAATTCTCACATACAGGTAAAAGACATAAGTAATATAAATTAATTAGGGAACATGCATATTAATTTACTATAGCATAAGAAATGATTAGAAAGTTATACACATACTACATAGAAAGGAAAGAAAGCATGCAACAATATAGAATGAATATGCTTTCTCATCAAAGTCTATGTCTAGTATGTTGGTTCATACAAGATAGACTCTCATATTAGAATAACATGCAATTTGATCATGCATAACATCCATTAGATAAACACATAATTAATAATCATACAGTAAACAATAAAAGCTTTATAATTAGAGTATAAACTTTAGTATATAGAAACATGCACCATTTAAACTTTGATTGTACTAGTCTTATATTCAAGCATGTATAGCAACAAATATAATGAGGCAAACCTATGTGGTAACATTTCTTGATTTCTTATGAAAATCTTTTGACAGCAAACAAATGCATTATGCAATAAAACAGTTACAACCCTGATAGAAATAAAACTCCTATTATCTCTACCAATTGAGACCTCTGTCCAAACTGCCTATTACTGCCCTTGCTTACTGTCTCCATAATAACTTAGTACAACACATGAACTCCACTCTCATCTAAAGCCAACACCACCCAAAATGGTGTGATTTTTAACTAAAGACCAATAATATGTAAAGTGAATAAGAAGAAGTTTCACAAGGGCAACTACTAGTTGACACACAACTCTACATATAAAAACCCACTCAATAAGACTACTTTGAGTACTTATCACTCACAAGCATGGTTTAGCTCACACAATCATGAATCTCTTATACCAAAAAACACTTAAGGTATTAATGATCCAAAATGGAAAAATGAGATTTCAATTTGATAGAGCTATACGATATTGTTTGCATGTCAAATAAGAAGAAATGATGTGTATTTATAGAACTTGAATTTTCCACCTCCACAAGGGTGTGGCGAGGTTTGTGTAAACATGCTGCATATAAAGTGTACCTAACTATGTGAGTGTGTGCATTTTTTATCTATAGTAACCAATCTTATACAAAGGAAGATAGATACACCAAGCAAAATAAACAAAAATAGTGTTTTAAACATGGAAATCAAACGCATAGACACGAGTACAACAGGACTAACGCATACTATAAATATGTAACTAGGGTTAACCATAAAACATTGAGATTTAGATACAAAATTTATGGAATTAAGCTAAAAGTAAGAACTAAGAAACAGATTCAAAGAGACAATTAAGGAAATTAAGGATTAGATTTAAAGACTATAGTCCTAGGTTATCTTCTTCTTCATTTATTGTTACCATGAATAATATTCTGAATTTATTATTTTCCATGTGTAGCTAATTTTATATTTGATTGTGGGTGATTTCAAGGCCCTTGACATGAATTACAATATTTAATAATATCTTCCATATTCTATTCAACTATTCTTCTTGGTTATGTATTAATTTCAATTTTTAATCTTTATATAAATCTTCTTGATTATTTAAGTGTAGAATTGAATAATTAGATTAATTCTTCATTAATCAATTTAGTTGATTTTGTTCATAATTGCTTGATAAATTTAAATAACTAGTGATAAATTGCTTACAATGAGAATTAATACTCAAGATAATTAAACCGAGCTTGTGTGTTTAACCTTGATCCAATATGTTTCTTAAAAATGAATGCTTTTGATAGATGAAATATAGAAAGAGTTTTGGATTTAGAGCTTGTTTAATTCAATGAATAGGTAAGAAGTGGTAGAGACTTTTGCACTTGTGAATGTCTCAAAGTTGTTATAATCATAATAGGAGATTAGGATATGATTTTTTTGATTTGCAAAATATGCTAGTGGTGAAGAATGATCCTGTAATTGTTTTTTTATTGGAATCTTTATTATAATACTTAGGTTTTGTTTTTATCTTGTTAATCATATACATTTTTATATTTATATTTGTATTTTTATACATCTTTTTATGTTTTTATTTATTTTTATTGATTTAGGTATTTTGGGTTAAATTTTAAATTTTTCTTATAAAATTATTATGTCTTCTAAAGTTAATTTTAAGAAAATGATTAAGTCATTGCATTTCTATATTAATTTCAAAAACATTTCATGGAGTAATATGATAATTAGTTATTTTTTTCATAATTAGTATATCATGATAAAATGTTGAAATTGCGTTGAACTCAAAACCAATGTTTAGGAATCTTATAGTGGAGAGTACCCACGTGAGAATATATTTTGAGTTATTATCTTCTCATTTTGAGTGATGATATTTTTTCTACTCTTTAAACACTCATTTTATCAATTCTAAATGCTAGTCATATATTCATTTTTTTTGCTTAAATTTAATAAGTTAAGTATATATTAGAGTTTCCCAAATCAATAAAATAAAAAAATCATAAATTAGCTACTTACCTATCATATAATATATGTACAATCTATACATGGGTCTTTTCTATAATAAAAAAAATATCTCTAAAGAAAAAAAGAGATAAAACAAAAAACAAAAAAAAAGAGAAAAATGAATAGTATAAACTACATGGTATGATCCATTATCCTTAAAGTTATGATAATAAGCTAACTACGAAAGGAAAAACATATATAGGAAATAAATTCCCTAGAAGTCATTTGTATTTTCTTCATCTCTTAAAAGGAATTACTTGAGGTTTTTGTTTGATGAATTTGATTCATGTATGATAATAAAGGTGATTTCTTCATAAAATATTTTCATTTGATTCCTTTCATAAGATCAATATGATGTACCACTTTGAGCTTTTTATTCATTAAACATATGCAACCTTATTGGTTCATTTCTATACATAAATTCTTTTGCATACACCTTTAGGTGCTTAAACCAATAGGGTTAGTGTTGTTGAGAGTGTGCCTTGTGAGGATAAACTCAAAATGAAATAGAATTCCTTACATCGAAATTGGGTAAATTTTATATTGATACATTTTTATTTGAATATTAAAGTGGTTTTCAAACTAATTATTATAAGAAATCACAATTGAAATGACTTATGCTATAGATTTTAATTGTAGACTTAAAATAAATTTTGAAGCATTAAAAATTTTGTTTCTTTATTCTTTTATATTTTTACTTCTAAATTTTATTTGTTTATATGTTATTTGATTTTTTTATTTTTAATTTATTTTTTACATTTGATGTTTGTGGTTATCAATTCTGAAAACCCTCACAAGACTTAAACTCATTCAATTGGATAACCTAAGGGTTTAAAGGCTCATTTCATATGCTAAATGCTATCATATCAATCTACAGAAATGATTTAGGATAGTTTAATTTCTAGTTTTTGTTTTTAGTTTTTTGCCATTCTTGCTAAGAGACTAGAAAGAAGCTAGTTGAGGGTTGTTATAAGTGATCAAAAGAACTTATTGTATCGTGATTTTATAAATATTAAGTGATTGTATATATTTGTATTTGCTTGTTTTCCTATCATTTTACCCAAATCTATATTTTCAGAATCACTAATATTTTTTTTTTTGTTATTTAGGTATTTCTTATATTTAAAATGATTCCACATGAAGAATTATACTTGAAGCACTCCAATACAACTTAGAGGATTAAAAATTAAATATATGTAAAGCATTACATGTGTTTTAAAATTTAAAAAAGAAAAAACAAGAAAAAAGGGTTCCAAATTAATGCAAATTGGAGTGTGTTGCGTGTTGCAGCACGAGGTATGTTTTAAAATCAATTGTGTCTCAGATATGATGCGAGTCATGGCACAAGTAAAGTAGGTCATGCCCAAAACTGTATGCAGTCGGTGTATGTCGTAGCATGAAAAGGTTAAATGTCATGGCACCAAGTTAAATTTTTCATATTTTTTTCCTTTCCTCGCCCTATAAATAAGACCCTATTTTTATTGTAAAATTCATCCTAGAATTCCATAAGCTCTCTTATATCTAATTTCTTATTATTTCTTTCTTAGTTTTTCTTTTATTAATTTAAAGTTCTTCTCTTAATTGAGAGTTGAATAAATCTAGTTTATGTAATAGTTTTTAGTTTCAATTCAATAAAATAGTGCATCAATTATGTTCGGAGGTTTTCTATAATAAAAGAAATTCTAAAGAATTTTTTTGAGGTATATTTCAATGCATTAATTTCAAATCTCTAAGTGTTGTTTTACATGTTATATGTAAAATTTATTTATCAGTTGTTAAACTATGCATATCTAGCTCTATATAATATGGATATTAATAATGTTGTTAACTTGTGAAATATTAAAGTATATTAAATATTTTTATAAAATCAATTAAGTTTTATTTCTTCATTAAGATTAAAACAAAGTTTATAAAAGAATAATATATTGACAAAGTATTTTTCATAACAAACAAGAGAGTTAGTATTATTGAAAAATGTATAGTTACAGTGAACTCTATTTCAAAGATTTTATAAGAATTATTATTGAAGATATATTGACGACATATCCTTTATAATAGTTTTATAGTTTGAAAGTTAGTTTCAGATACTTAAATCATAAACCCAACTTTGACACCTTGAATGAAAGTCTAATTTACATACCTGACCTTAGGCAGTAATTAGATGGTTTATTAATTCCTAAGAAATAAATCAAAAATTCAATAATTAATCAATTGGTTATCCTAGACTTGAGATGCTAATTGATTTATTATTAACAAAAGAATTTTGATCCATGCCTTAGGATATTTTCTTATTATAAAGGGAGAATCAATAGTCTTAATTCCTATCCTTAGCAACTTACTTAGTATTGCACAAGTATGATTAACTAACTAATATATCCCATAAATTCTGCAATGCATGATAAATTTTTAATTGTTTAAATGTTTATTGAATGTCTTTATTTTTATGTCAATAGTTTAGATAATCAACCAAAACATTCCTGATAGAATGTTTAAGTTTTTAATTTCACTTTTAAGAACTCTTTGAATGATTTAAAGACCACATGATTCCACTTTAGGTGAAATTTGGAAATATACTTATCATTTTCTATAAGTGATTCATGCACTTATGAGCTATTTCCTAAATCATACAAAAGTTGAACATAACAACTTTGTGCATTAGTAACATGTTTGTATATTTATTTTATCTTTCTTTTTCAAAAAAGCTAGACTTTGAAATCCCATGGCCTTTAATTGAACAAAATCTTGAACGAGACTCTGACTCTCCACTTAAACCAACAAATACAGAAGAAAATTGACAAATTAGAGAGACCACAATGAAGGAGTATGCAAGGCCAATCATTGGCACGAGTATTGAATCAATTCAACTGTATGAGACCAGCTTCTTTTAACGAACTACCTAATGATCAATTTTTGTCTTTCATTTGAGACTTCTAATCCTCAGTCCAAATGTTCTCTCTCAATGTACTCACTAAGGGCCAACTTTGAATGCTAAACTATGCATATCTAGCTATATATAAAATGTATATTAATAATGTTGTTATACTTGTGAAATATTAAAGTATATTAAATATTTTTATAAAATGAATTAAGTTTTATTACTTCATTAAGATTAAAACAATGTTTGTAAAAGAAAAATATATTGACAAAGAATTGTTCATAACAAACAAGAGAGTTAGTATTATTGACAAATGTATAGTTACAGTGAACTCTATTTCAAAGATTTTATAAGAATTATTATTGAAGATATATTGACGACATATCCTTTATAATAGTTTTATAGTTTGAAAGTTAGTTTCAGATACTTAAATCATAAACCCAACTTTGACACCTTGAATGAAAGTCTAATTTACATGCCTGACCTTAGGCAGTAATTAGATGGTTTATTAATTCCTAAGAAATAAATCAAAAATTCAATAATTAATCAATTGGTTATCCTAGACTTGAGATGCTAATTGATTTATTATTAACAAAAGAATTTTGATCCATGCCTTAGGATATTTTCTTATTATAAAGGGAGAATCAATAGTCTTAATTCATATCTTTAGCAACTTACTTAGTATTGCACAAGTATGATTAACTAACTAATATATCCCATAAATTCTACAATGCATGATAAATTTTAATTGCTTAAATGTTTATTGAATGTATCTTTATTTTTATGTCAATAGTTTAGATAATCAACCAAAACATTCGTGATAGGATGTTTAAGTTTTTAATTTCACTTTAAGAACTTTTTGAATGATTTAAAGACCACATGATTCCACTTTAGGCCAACTTTGGAAATATACTTATCATTTTCTATAAGTGATTCATGCACTTATGAGTTATTTCCTAAATCATACAAAATTTGAACGTAACAACTTTGTGCATTAGTAACATGTTTGTATATTTATTTTATCTTTCATTTTCAACAAAGCTAGACTTTGAAATCCCACGGCCTTTAATTGAACAAAATCTTGAACTAGACTCAGACTCTCCATATAAACCAACAAATACAGAAGAAAATCCACAAATTAGGGAGACCGCCATGAAGGAGTATGCAAGACCAATCATTGGCATGAGTATTGAATCAATTCAACTGGGTGAGACCACCTTCTTTTAACGGACTACCTAATGATGAATTTTTGTCTTTCATTTGAGACTTTTATTCCTTAGTCCAAATGTTCTCTCTCAATGTACTCACTAAGGGCCAACTTAGAATGCGAAACACCCTCAATGATAGGTCCAAGGCTTGGATAATTTCACTTTCCTTAGGTTCCCTGATGACCTGAGAAGATGTATACAATAAATTTATGAAAAAATTATATTCTCCTTAGAAGACATTAGATCTAAAAGCAAAGATCGCTACTTTCTCTCAGATGCAGGGAAAACCTTTCCATAAAGCTTAGGATTGGTTCAAACTCTTCCTCACTCAATTCCCTATCATAGTTATCTTTTGTATCTATTGAACTAATCTTTCTATGATGAATTGACATAACAATGGTAATTCATTATTGACAATGATGTGGGAGGAACGATGGGGGAAAAGATAGCCTTATACACTTATAATCACTTTGAAATGTTTAGTATTAATTTTCAACAAAAATATTCTCGAGTGAGGAAAGCTGAAGTCCATGAAATGGACTCTGGTACTAAAGTACAAATGAAACTTGCATAACTAACCAAGAAAGTTACGCTTCTACCCACACATTCCATACTCCATAAAGAAAACTATGGCTTGTGTAGTACTATAGGACATGATGTTGATACATATCCCTATCAAGGAGAAGCAAGTGTTGGACCTCAATAGGTCAATGTATTGAGGGGTTACCAACTAAGACCCTAGTATATATCATCCCAATTTCTCCTGGAGGGAAAACAATTCTCCATTCCCTCAAAGCTCAAGCCACCATGGCCAGTAATTCCACCCATAATTGCCTAAGAATCCTCCCAAAAACCAACTCTAGAGGATAACTTGAATGTGTTCATTTAAGTTAATAGAGATAACTAATCAAGAACAAACCAAAGGTTGGACTCTCTGGAGGCTTTTATAGAAAAGGTTGAAGTACAAGTGGAATAGCTAACTGAGCACTTATAGAAGCAAGGTAAATAGTAGTTTCTAGATGAGGACGTAAACTAAATTCAATGATGATGGGACATTGAATTTACTAAAATGATGAAATTCCATAAGCAACCTCTCACTAAAGATGATAAACACATGACTTTTTTTGTGTTTACTTTAATTTAATTTTTCATAATTATATATTTTTGTTTTAATAATCTACTTAGGTATACATTTTTTATAGTTATTTATATCATTTAAATCAGTTATTTGTTATTTTTTATTTTGTAGTTATCGATATTGATTATAGATTTAATTAGTATTAGGATAATTATAAAATTTAAAATATTTTTTTTACTGATATAATTTTAAGTGTAATTTAAAGTAAATTTAAATAAACAAAAAAGGAACGGGTCTTGTAAAGTGAAGAAAACTTACGCATGTCGTGGCACTCAAAAATCCTACACTACGACATGAGTGCTACTATTAAAAAAATAGGAGTGGAAAAAGTTTCATGCCATAACCCGCATTAATGTTTTTTTTTTTTGTATATTCTCCAACCCTAATGCATTTTCATTCACTTTTCTCTCATCTTCTTCACAAACAATACATTTTCTCTCCCCCAAACACAAAAAATCCCTCAAAAATCACACATTTCTTTCATTATCTTTCAATTCTTTTTACAAAAATCTCTTTACCATCTATTTCCTATCGATTCCATTAATTATTCTTTTGAAAATCCATCAACAAAATTAAAAAAAATCTTGATCTTCTTCAAAAGTGTGTTCTTCAATTTCTTCATCTTCAACAACACAAGTAAGTAATCATAATTTTTTAATATTTCAGTCTTAAATCAAATTCTTTTAATATTGTGAATTATTTGTGCATATTTAAGACTTCCAAACCCTAATTTCGACAAAGTGGGGTAAAGAAAATATTTTGGAATAATTTATTTTGTGTTGTTTTTATTTGGATTATTTGAGAACCTTTAGAATTAGATTTTGTTAAAGTTTTTATGATGGCACCAAAAAGGAGTAGAAATGATAAAGGAAAAAGGGTATCAACTTTTGAGAATTATGATAGGGCCAATGTTTTTAGTAATGAGGTCACATTAAGATTTGATAAAATCACATAAGTAAACAAAGGATTTATTATGGAAAGAGGAGTGGACTTTGATTTTGGGGAAAATTCCCAATTTGAGGAAATTTCTAATGTTATTGTAGTATTAGGATGGAGAAAGTTTGCTATGGAAGATGAACTACATAATGATGATCCTAAAACCTTTAAAAAACTTTTAGAAGATGCCGAAAATCTGTTGTATCCAAAATGCAAGAAATACACTAAAATGTCAAGATTCGTTCATTTGTACAATATGAAGGCAAAAAACGATTTTTCTAACAAGGGATTCACAAAATTATTAAATGTACTAATAGATATATTTCCTGAGGGTAATGAGTTGTCATCTTCAATGTATGAAGTGAAGAAATCTCTTAGTCGATTTGGCATGGAATATCATAAGAATCATGCTTGTCCAAATGTTTGCATTCTTTATAAGATATAATATGAGACATTAGGTGATTTTCTGGTGTGTAAAGAATCAAGATGGAAGCATGCTACAAATGATACAACATCTAAGAAAGGCGTGCCCACAAAGGCATTCCCACAAAGGTTCAAAGAATGAACCTAATGATGGGATGCTACATCATCCTTTTGATTCTCCAAATTGGAAAGTAGTAAATAATATATGGCCTCAATTTGCATCTGATCCACACAATCTTCATTTTTCTATTGTTGTTTATAAAATTAATCCACACAGTTCCCTTAGTAGTAGATATAGTTGATGGCTAGTATATGGTAACATACAACCTTCCTCCATGGTTGTGTATGAAAGGAAAATTCATTATGCTAACATTATTGATCTCAAGACCTAAACAACCTGGAGTTGATATGGATGTGTATTTGCAACCTTTGATAGATGACTTAAAGACATTGGGAAATGATGATGTAAATTTTTATGATTCACACAAGGAAGAATACTTTAACTTAAAGGGGTCATTTTATGGAAAATTAATGATTTTCATACCTATGAAAATTTATCAAGAAATGAAACAAAGGGTTATATGGGATGCCCTATTTGTAGCAATGATACTTCTACAATTTATCTTATTCATGGACGAAAGTTATCTTATAGAAGACATAGAAGATTTTTGCCATCTGGACACTAATTTAGATACCAAAAGAAACATTTCGATGGTGAAGAAGATCATAATCCCACACCAAGACCTCTATGAGGGGTTAAGATATTAAGGAGATTGAATGGTATGACACTCAAATGACATGAAAAGATGAAAAAAAATACTAACTGATGGAGGGAAACAAAAGAGGTCAACTAATAAAACGGGTGAACATAAAATTGTTACTCAATCAATAGAACATGATTGTTGGAATAAAAAATCAATATTTTAGGAATTACCTTACTGGTAAGACCGAAACATTCATCACATCTTAGATGTCATGCACATTGAGAAAAATGTATGTGAAAGTGATGAGACAAGACCGACAATGCAATACCGATCTTGGGGATACTTTGGTTTTATTATTTGTAAAACTCTCACAAGTTCAAGAATCATTTTGTAGAAAATGACAAGTATACTCCCAAGGTCGATCTAAGGAAGGAATATATGTGGTTTTTAATTTATTATTTAAACTTTTAAAAACAAAAATAAATCCTAAACATCATGTCACGATATTTTGATTTGTGTTTCCTAATCTAATAAGAAAAAAAACATAGATATAGATTCAATAAACAATAATGAAAATTTTATCATTCATAATAGTAGAGTATTTAGGGATATAATAATTAAGTTAATTATGCTTTCTCATATTATTTAGGTTATTAAATATATAAATTAATATTTGTTGATTTTTTTTTGTATAAAAGTGTCCTTAGACGGGGCCCAAATTCTTTTGTTTAATATTAATTAACTAATATCCTAAGGCATACCTTAAGTATTAAATTTTCACTTTATTTTTAAGAAATAGAAAACTATCTAATCAGAGCTTTAGGCGAAGTGAGTTAATTAGACTTTATTCAAGATGTCCAAATTAAACCTAAGAATATAATTATCCTAGTACTAACACTACTACAATAGTGCCCTATGGTCTTCAAAATTTAGCCTCGGTTATTTTAAAGATTGAGGTTATAGAGTTTTGGTCACAGTCTTATGAAAACTAAGACTATAGTGAATACATATAGCCTCGATTTTATCAATAACCATGGTCATAAATAACATGATTGGGTGTTTGTAAATATGATATAATAATAATGTTGTTATGCTTGTGAAATATTAATAGGTATAACATTTCCATAACATATAAGAATAAAATAAAAAAAATAACTATAAATAATTCATTTTAAGATTATACCTCAAAAGAGTTCTTACAGAACTTTGATACTAATTTTGTTGTTGGAAAACCACCAAACTAATTTACATTTCCATTTATTGAATCAAAAACTAAAAATCTATAAAAATATAACTAGTTGTTCAAAAAAAAGACAAGAACTCTAATACTAAAAACTAAAAGAAAAAATTTCTAGAGAGAGAAAGAGTTGAGAAAATTGTGTGTTTTACAATGGGGGAAGAGGGTCCTTTTAAGGGTGAGGAAAAGGTTAAAAAAGGAGGGAAAATATTTCAAAATTTTAATTTGGACTCGATTGGAAAGGTTGGCACGCGTATGGGGAGTAAAATTTTGGCAGACAAGGTTGGGCATGTGTGCGAGCCCTCGAGGCATGGCGTAGGAGTGTATTGGCTCATGTGGGAAACATTGTGGGTATGTATTGGCATGCGTAGAAATCAGTGCAACATGTGCCGGGAAAGTATCAGGCGTGTGTTGGCTGGGTATGTGTTGGGTGTGTGCGAGCATGTGTCGATCATAAGTGGGAGTGTGTTGGGTGTGCGCATGGACTCGACATAGATGGGTGGTTGCGTGCGGGATTCTGACCTTTTTGACATTTTTGACCATTTTGACCCATTTTGCCCAAAGTTTTCCATCTTTTTTATTTTTCCTCATTTTATTTCTCAATATATTTGTGATGTTTTACCTCCAATATTTTTTTCGTGTCTTTAAGTTATTTTTGAACAAAAATACCTAAAAACAATAAAAATACTTGTGATTCTGAAAAGATAAATTTATATAAAAAATATGATAAAATTATACAAATATAAATCTATTTAATCAATTAAAGTACATTAATCATGGTAATTTTAGTGCTTTATAAGCACTCATCAGAGAGCTTGATTGGTACATTACTTAATTCACCTGGGAAAACAAAGGATGGAATTATAGAAAGAATGGATTTAAAGAAATTAGGCATAAGATCCGAATTGGAACTAAGGGTGGAAAATGATAATAATCGAACCTACTTTCCACCAACATCATATACAATGTCAACAAAAGAGAAGGACGTGTTTTGTAAATGTTTGGTGGGCGTGAAAGTTTCTGATGGTTACTCATCCAACTTAAGAAATTTTGTGTTTATGACCAATAAAAAAATTTATGGATTGAATTCACGTGACTTTCATATCTTAATGAAATAGTTATTGCAGTTGCTATTAAGTCAATTCTTTAAAAACATGTTTGATTATCAATAATTTGTCTTTTCTATTCTTTAATACAATATGCAAGAAATGTATATCAATTGGCGAGTTACACTCTTTATAGAAATATGTTATGGAGAATTTGTGTATACTTGAGAAATATTATCTACCTTTTTTTTATATAGTGGTTCACTTGTGTGTTCATTTAGTTTGAGAGATTCAATTGTGTGGTCCTACATACTTAAGGTAGATGTATCCTTTTGAGAGACACATGCAATTCCTTAAAGGATATGTAAATAATAGAAATTGTTCTAAAGAATGCATGGTGGAACATTACATTGCTGAAGAGACTATTGAGTTTTGTTTTGAATACTCTAGTAGTTTTAAAACCATTACTGAAAATATGTCGCCAATATATTTTCAAATAATAGTTCTTATAAAAAAAATTGAAATAAAACTTGACTCTAACTATCGGGCGGTTGTACCAACAAATAAAAAAATATTACTCTAAATCAAACCAAATAATTAAACCTTAAAATCTAATTTTTATATTTAAGTTTTTAATGAAAAATAATATATTTCTCTCTCACATCTTTAATATAAAATCTTGAATAAAAACAAAATCAATTTATTTTATAAAAAACTTTTACCTATTTAATATTTCGCAAGAATAATAACGATATTATTATATCATATTTACAAACAGACAATCATGTTAAATTCAATCACAGACAAATTAAACATAACATATAAGAATAAAACATAAAAAATAACTATAAAGAATTCATTTTAAAATTATACCTCAAAAGAATCCTTACAGAATTTTGATGTTAATTCTGTTGTTGGAAAACCTCCAAACAGATTTGCATTTCCGTTAATTGAATCAAAAACTAAAAATCCATAAAAGAATAGCTATTTCTTCAAAAAAAAAAAGAACTTTAAAAGTAAAAACTAAAAAAAACTTTCTAGAGAGAAGAGAAAATTGTCTTAAAGTGTGATTTTTTACAATGATGGAGAGGTGATTTTTATAAGTGAGAAAAAGGTCGAAAAAGGTGTAAAAATATTTCAACAATTGATTTTGGACGCATTTGGACAGGCTGAAATGCTTGTAGGTTGCGAGAATTGTGCCAAACGAGCATTTGGTGCGCGCAGGCATATGTGGGACACGGTGTAGGGGTGTGCTGGTTGTGCCCAGGCATGTGCTAGACATGTGTTGGATGTGCGCACACGGGCATGTGTTGGGCATGTGCCGGCTACGTGCAGATATGTGTTGGGCGTACGCGTGAGACTTCATTGTGAATGGACGGCTACATGCGAAATTTTGACGTTTTTAACATTTTTAACCCATTTTGTCCAATTTTCCATCTTTTTGAATTTTCCTCATTTCTTTTCTCAACATATTTGTGATGTATTTCCTCCAATATTTTTCTACGAGTCTTTAATTTATTTTTGAAAAAAAAAATACCTGAAAAACAACAAAAATACCCTTGATTTTGAAAAGACAAATTTATATAAAAATATGATAAAATCATACAAATATAAATCTATTGGATTAATTAAAGTACATTAAATAATGGTAATTTTAACATTTTTTTAGAACTCATCACTAACTTTTACTTTACTTGCTCAACTTGTAAGAGCCGCACACATGATCAAGTCGAGACGAGATCTTTTGAAGGCCTATGATAGTTTTGAACTTCGAGAACCAACATAATAAAAATTATCTATGATGACACAATTTCTATATACTCAAGCTGACTTTATTGCATAGAAAAGAAAATGAGAGCTAACACAGTAAAAATTATCTCCTGATCTAGTTCTTTTAACAACACTACTCCCAATGATGTCATACATAGTACATTCTAAGAGTAAACTTAAAAAGAAACTTATCATCATAAATATTTTTGGTCTTGTTAAGGTTTTCTTGATCAACAAAGAGGACATCTTTTATTTCAAGAATCCTTGGTGTATGAATGGTGCCTTTTCACATATCATCGCCCTGCTACCATCAACAAAGGTAAGATTTTTCATTTACTTTGTTAATGTTGGTGAAGAATGAACACCCATACACTAGAGCTTTGAAAGTAGTGGAAACAACATTACAGTTTAGGTTAAGCAAGCCACTACAACTAACCTTGGAAGATTTGTACTTTTCTAAACATAGAAAATATCTCATTATGCAAAACTAAGGCCTCATTCGTGAGATAAATAGACTGAATAGTAACCCTTCGATATAGCCCAAATGATCTTGACCAATTGGAGAAGATTCACTCTTTAATGAGCATGTCAGGGAGAGAAATTCACAAGAATAACCACTGGAATGAGGGGTATGGACTCATACATTACGCTAATGCCTTCTGAAGAACAAACATGAAGTATATAAATTCAACATCTGTTGGATGAAGAAATTAAGGAGGAAAAAAGGTTGTTCATAAATGTAACCAATACCTTTAAAATCACCATGAGACTTTCCAATTAATAGCATTTTATCTAGACGTTGAGTTCTAAGAGACAACTTCAGAATAGTTTTATGGTTTTTGCAATATTCCTTTCAATTTCTTGTTATTAAATTGAGAAGGATTCTTCCATCTTTGTTTGTCCAATAAGCAATATTTAAGGAGTTTCACTTTGTTCATCTTAGCTTTAGCTTTAAGCTTGAGATTATTGAGAAAGAGTATGCCATCTTTGCTTTGTCCACTAAGATTCAAGGAGTTTCAATTTGTTCATCTTAGCTTTAGCTTTAACCTAGAGATTATTAATCCCATCATCTCTATCATCCAATATGTATTTGAGACACACCTTTTTTTCATTCTCAAGAAGAAACACCTCATGCTCAAATTGAGTAGTATCCTTGAACTTGTCAGACGTAATGTGTAGAAAAATGAGAATAGATGATCTTTTTAATTCTCCATGATGTATAGATCTCTAGAGCTCACTGACACGAGTTACATACTTAATTTGCATTATCCTATAGAATAATACGAAGATACTTAATGTGATTATCCAACCTCAGCTTTAATGCTTTCAACGAATTTCTCTTCTTCAAGGGTAACAATCAATAGATGACTAAAAAGATCCAAGTCATCTTTGTCTTCTTCTTTTTTACTATAGTTTGTCTTCATTTGTATCTTCTTTAGCTTCAAGTGATCATGGGTCTCTTGTAAGGAATGCTCTTCATCATTGTATGTATCTTCCAATACGTTGATCTAGAAGACACCCTTTTATGAATGATAAGCCACAGGACACCTAGAAGTATCAACTTTAGTACCCGAAGACCTTCTTCCATCATACTATAGAAATCATCTTCATACTTTCGTTCCAAATAATGTCACCTATCCTTTAAGCTCTTCCAGTTAGAAAACATAGCTACACTAGTAGACATGACTCCAAGGATAGCATACAATCCCCTGTAGTTCTAATCACTTTTTTGAAATTCTTCTTTATTCCAATCATTGAAAGGCTTTGGCTCCACCATGCCATCTTTAAGAGTTTGATAAGCACACTTCCATCCATTTTCAATCAAGAACCAAACATCATAATCATCATCATATAATCTCAAATAAGAGCATATCTAAGATCTCCAATAAGCATAACACATGACATTGAATCGAGGAGATTTAGAGAAAACTCATCTTACACCATAAGTTAAATTAAATAAGAGAAACCTAAGCAAGAGGGGAAGGAAAGAATCAACATTGGAGTGATTAAGTCCAATAAGATCTACCAACTTTGATGCCAACTAAAAGAGTATAGGGTTTGGTACACAACTAAGGCAAGGTGATATGAACACCTTAGAACTTACCCAATCTCGCACGCAATGGAAAATATGCAAAGCAATTTAAATAACCAAACAGACAAACAAATAGAAAGAACCATCCAATTATTCACTACAACAGACAGATAGATATTTAACAACCAGCACACATAATGGATTTAAAAGATAGCATGGTATCAACAATATGTAATTAGAAAGAAAACCAATAAGAAAATATAGGCCTTCCAAACACAATTAGCTCCTCCTATGTAGCAACATATGTGAATAAAATACTAATTGTAATAACTCAACATACAATCATCCAAAAACAACAATATAATGTTATAAACCAACATAGGATCCATACTTATATGGTAAGATCTTAGGGTTGCTTACGACAACCATTCAACAGCAAGTAATTCACTAATAAAAGTAAATTAATAATCCACAATCTAAGATAATATATATTAATACTTCTATTAATTGGAATACCATGCTTACCAATATCTATGCTACTCACTACTATCTCTATAGCAACTTTAATCCGGTCTACGAATTTGGCTATCCTCATGAGCCTCACTACCATGATGTGTGATACAATTACCTACTACTCAATATATGACAAATCCTATGTTAAAGGCAATCTTATATACATGAACGTAATTACAAATACATCTTGGTGTCTAATCAATTTTTTAATTAACCCACCCCAAGAACACATTTTGCAAATCACTCGACGTGTCACCAATACATAATCATACTCAACTTATTGATGATACAAAATTTAAAAAACAATTTTACAAAAAAAAAAAAATTGAGTCTACAAACCGCAAGAATTTATCCCCATTTTTTAATTAATTTCAAAATTCCATATGAATGGTATTCATAGAAAACCCTTGACCTGTCACGACTCTCGCTAAGGTCTTACCGACCATCTCGAAAAAAAATAGTCATCACAATGAGGATAATGGTCATAATTTTTTCATCGACCTTGTTGACTATCTCACCAACCACTCGATGAGTTGTAAAAACTAATCATTTTGTTTGAAAAAATTTCCAATATTTGCAAACAACAAAAGCAATACAAAGCACAAACACAACCAAAACATGGAGATTACACGCTCTCGATCCCAAGTGATGTATATGCAAACATACTAAGTGTAAAAACTATGTGATTATGTGCACTATTGAACCATCAATAGTTGATCTTATATAGAATATGACAATACACAAAGTAAAAAAGTAGAGACTTTGTGTTTTGCACATGAGAATACCAAAAAAAATGACTTGCAAAAATCTTACATTTTTACACAACCCATTATTTGAGAAATATGATAGACTTCTCTCTAAAGTCCTATGTCCTACGGATAAATATTTTGTTTCCTAGACCCAACACTCAAAGAAAATGAACCAAGAATTGGGAAATTTGGTGCCAAATAAACAAAACTTCTCCACAAAAGTTGGTCAAGGAAAGTAGAGAAAGAAAAGGAAATTTATAGAAAAATTCAACCACATGCACCCTTATCAAGCCATTACAAGCTCTCGTTGATCACCACAAAGGGTAAACAGCACCTCAACAAGGGTAAACACCGCCTCAGTAAGGGTAAAATTTTACCAAAACGTGTTGACCACCTCAATGAACCCTCGCCAACACCTCAAGAAGCTCACCAAAAACCACAAATAAAGACATTTCAAACAAAAAAAACAATCAATTCCCAAGAAAATTACACAATAACAAACACCCGATAATGCAAACAATATACAATTTAAAACAAGTAACAAGAAAACACAAATTTCTAACTCTCGTGATACTAAACAAACATAATCAATCTTACAAAAGACAAACAAAAACATCAAACAAAATAATAGTTTTAGTAATATTTTCATGAAAAGTGATATTAAGCTATCAATAATCAATCTTAGATACGACAAACAAAAACATCAAATAAAACACAAGTTTTAGTAACCTTTGTAAGTATAATTAATAATCATCCCAAAAGAATAGTCTTAGATGGCGTTTGGTTCACAAAATGGAATCAGAATCGAAATAGGAATAGAAATAGAATGAAATTGAAAGGAAACAATTTTGTTTGGTTTGACCAATAGATTAAAAAAAAGAATCAGTATTACAGTGTTTTGTTTGCAACTGGAATGGAATGAAAAACAGAAGATATTACCCCCAATACCTATATTCAGTAAATTTTAAATAATATCATTTAATTATTATTTTTTTGTTAGATAAAATATATTATTGAAATCATTATTTTTCTAAATAATTATTACTTAAAAAGAAAATATATTATTAAAATTATTATTTTTCTAAATAGGATTTAGAGTTTTGAGGTTTAAGATTTGGGGTTAAGGTTTAAGGTTTTAGGATTATATTTATGTGTTAAATTTTAGGGTTAAAATTATTATTTTTCTAAATAGAGTCTAGGGTTTCAGGATTTGGGATTTAAGATTTAAAGTTTAAATTTATATTTGTGGGTTAAGGTTTAGGGTTAAAATTATTATTTTTCTAAATAAGATTTAGGGTTTTAAAATTTGGGATTTAGGGTTTAGGATTTATGGTTTTGGAATTTGAAGTTTAGGGTTTTGAGATTTAGGATTTAAGGTTATATTTATTAGTTAAGATTTATGATTAAAATTATTATTTTTCTAAATATGATTTAAGGTTTTAAGATTTAAAGATTTAAGATTTAGGGTTTAGGATTATATTTGTGGGTTAAGATTTATGATTAAAACTATTATTTTTTTCAAACATAGTTTAAGATTTTAGAATTTAAGATTTTGGGTTATATTTGTAGATTAAAATTATTATTTTTTAAATAGAATTTAGAGTTTAAGGTTTAGGGATTTAAGATTTAGAATTTAGGATTTAAGGTTTTATGTTTTAAGATTTACGTTATATTTAATGTTGGGTAAAATTTGAAAAAAAAAATGAAATAAGAATAAATTTCTTCTACTTTAAGAATCGATTTTATTCCATTCTCATTTTTCTACCCAATCAAACACAAAAATACAAAGAATCAATACTAATTTCATTCCATTCCATCCAACCAAAAACATTATTATGACCGTTATTAGCACCCAATTTTGGACTATTTAGCAATTGTTTCTATTTTAAAATAATTCCAAAAACTCATTTATTGTTGCAGTGCACGTAGCAAAATTTTATTTAAAATAAATAATTTTTCAATTTTTAAAGTTACTTTATCAAGTGAAACATCCTAATATAAGGTAAATTTGTATATCCTCAACATTCCATTTTAGCAGTAGACGATTTTTATGATGGTTGCCATTACCTTTAAGTAAATATAGTTCTATCCGTGTCCTAAAAAAGGCTCCATGCCAAATTACATATCCATTGATTTGCGTCCAGTATCAGCCTTTGATTTCTTCTCCTTCCTCTTTTTGCTTCCATTTATGTTCTTCAACTTCGGATTTTCATCAATTACAGGCTGTGTGTTCTCTAAGTGTTGGCGAATCGCATCCAGGGGATCCATCTGAAAAGCAGGATGATTCAGAACTGTTTTCAACTGCTTTCCTTCCTTCAATCTGACAAGACAACCGTTATTTACGATGGTTTTGACAAAAACAGAGAATAAAAGAGAAACTGTAGCAGAAAATGGAAAATATGAAACGGAAAGCTTACATTAGCTTCTGCCTTGATTTAGAGTTCAGCTTAATATTAGCCGATGGGGTTGGTCGCTGAGGAGCCTTTAACTCAGGAAGAAACTCGGTGAGGGAAGAGAGATCATAAACTTTCAATTTCCTTTGCCTGCTTCCTAGTTTCCTCTTCTGGTACAACAAAGGAAAACTTTTTTGAGCAAACAGTATACTGTGAATTTTCGATTTTCAATGATAATACCAAAGTATTAATAATCACATATAGTCCATCAAATGCCTGCAAATCTATTACAAGAAACAAACCAAAGAGAGGTTGGGTAGGAGGAGGTAATTCACACGATGATAATGTGTTAGCTTGCGGGAAAGAAAATAATGTTTTAGCAGTATAAATATAGGGTGTAAGGTATTATCCCTTTACTTGTACAAAAGATATTATTTAATCCCTTAACTTCAAAAATATAACATTTAGTCCCATCACTTATAAAAATAGTGATAAAAATAGATATTTAATAATTTTAATTTTATTTAAAAATAAATAAAAATTATCAAGGGTATTCCAGTGATAAAATGGAATAAAAGACTATAATACCCTTACCAGTTATGTTGTAATTTTTTTATTTGATAAGGTGGAAATAAATAATGAAAATACCCTCACCAATATCTATTTAAAAAAAAAATATCAATAAAAATCTTTTAGTGACTCTATTTTACTTGTCTTTTTATAAATAAAATGACTAATGAGTACCTTTTTAAAAAAATTAGAAGACTAAGCAACACTTTTACTCAAACAAAAGGGACCTCATATAAATTTTAAAAAAGAAGAAGATGAAGCTAAAAATTAGAACATAGTGAAAGCAAAATCAAAATTACAATGGAGATTGAAGTAAAATTAGCGTTAGGAGAATCAGATCGTGGATAAGATAGAGAAAGTTCATTAATTGAAAAAGACTGTATTTGCAGCTTGAAGCTGCTATGTTTGAGTAGGTTCCCCAAAGAAGAAGAAAAAAAGAAAAGCCAAAATCACAACGTACCAGCAGATTATTCACAAAGAGACATCAGATCTGACCATTTCATACCAAGATGCAACATTTAGCTAATAATTATAATCTTTTGAACTGCATAAGGCAGGATAGCTTGATAGTTTGTTTTTCACTGAACTGAACTTTTTTAATAACAATACAGGTTAAATACCCTTGATAATTTTTATTTTGTGAATATATAAAAGTTCATTTCTTTATGGTACATGGTATATGCTAAGCCTGGATTTTGTGTGGCCAAAGATAATTTGTTTCTTTTGTGAGGAATTATGAGTATTGGCAAAGAGACGTTCTGAGTTCTGGATTGTTATAATTTAGATCTTATCCTTCATAACTATCATACGTTCATACATAGTGCTACACTAATGCATTCACTAACACCAATCCACTACACTTATAATTACTTTTTGTGCAAAAAGTTGTGTTAATTGATTGATCAACTAAGGGTATCGATCGAAGCTCCTTCGATCGACTCATGGCGAGTCCCTTTTGGATTATTTCTACATTTACTCAATCGATCAAACTTCAATCGACTTCGATCGAGTAATATAAAGTCAAATTCTTAACGCATCTTGATTATCAAGCTAGCATTTAAAGTGATTTTAAAATTATTTTTTAACTTGATCCTATGTGAAATTACATAATACCCTTGTTTTAATTAAATGCTTTAAAATCTCGAGAGGGTATTTTAATCTTTTTAATTGAGATCTAGGTTTAAGGAATCAAAACTCAATATATATGCAAATCGTGGCTCACTTTAAGAAGGGACAGAATATAAAATTTTTGAGTCATTATTGTCTTCTTCATGCTTTATCAATGTACATCTATTCTTATCAGATTCAGTTCTAGGTATGTACTCAATCGATCGAACTTCAATCAACTTCGATCGAGTAATATAAAGTCAAATTCTTAACGCATCTTGATTATCAAGCTACCAAGTGATTTTAAAATTATTTTTTAACTTGACCCTATGTGAAATTACATAATACCCTTATTTTAATTAAATGCTTTAAAATCTCAAGAGGGTATTTTAATCTTTTTAATTAAGATCTAAGTTTAAGGAATCAAAACTCAATATATATGCAAACCGTGGCTCACTTTAAGAAGGGACAGAATATAAAAATTTTGAGTTATTATTGTCTTCTTCATGATTTATCAATGTACAACTATTCTTGTCAGATTCAATTCTAGGTATTCATAATTGTTATTTGATACACAAATCATTACCTAGATTACTAATTTATTATCTATTTTAGAAATTTTAATCCCATGTTGGTAGATCAATATTTTGAACTAGGATTAGGATTTGTTTCATTTTGAAATCCTTTTAGTACACACACGAACATTTGTATTTTTTGAACTAATCTTGTTTACAAGTTGATCAATGAACGTATCTAATTTGTAAAGAGTTAATTAGAACATTTGTCAGAATCCGCTCATGCTAATCCCGAAGAATGCAAAAATAAAACAAGAGCTCATAAGTAAAATACATTAGTTCATTATTCTAGACAGGGTAGTATAAAACTGAGTTTGTACCTAAACTTAAATTTTCATAATAGATAGATTAGGTAGTTCGATAGATTGATGGTTTTTCTCTTAAGTCATGGTTGGATTGTTTTCACCTAAGAATCACGTGTTATTTTTAATTTACACACTTTATCGTTTACACACGATTACATGTCTAACCATTATAATTATGTTATAAATTTATAATTTGATAAAATTCATAACATATTTACCACCTCTACGTCTATTTGGTCAATATTAGAACTTTCAATTAGTATCAGAGTCTACACTAAATATACTTGTTTAAACCTAGGTTTTGGGATATCCACGTGGGGTCTAGGGTTCTGGCGTTGATGCTCCGCACAGATCTATGTTCACAGTAGGGCAGCCATAGCCTGACAGGTGTTTCTTTCGCTCTCCGCAGGTTTCAAACCCCGATTCTGACCCTTAAGACCTTATTAGGGAGTAACCTGGTACCATCTGAGTAATGTGCGAACCCAAGTTCAAACATCAAAAAGCGTCCTTTTTTTCCTATATATAACCAATGTGCAGGGGTTTGATATATCCACATGGGACCCAGGGTTCTAACATTGATGTTCCGCACCGATCTATGTTCACAGTGGGGCGACCATAGCCCGACATGTGTTTCTTTTGCCTTTCCCAACTCTCGAACCCAGGACCTAGCCCTTAAGTAAACCTTGGGAAGCAACCTAATGAAAAAAGGTAGGTCATATGTTAGACCCTCACTCTTTGATAGATATAATTACTCTTATTAGAAGGCTCACATGCAATCCTATCATAATCTCAAACAAGATGAACAAGTCTAGGATTATATTTTTGAAGATTGGGAATCACCTTTCGTAACAAAATATGGTGTAACTATAAAGACAAGAAAAGAATGGACCATTGAAAAAAGAACCCTTAGTGGATCAAACCAAAAAAAGTTAAGTTCAATATTTGTTGTAGTGTCGATAAATGAGTTCTATCGTATCTCCAACTATGAGACTATCAAAGGAGTATGGAATGCACTTGCACTTCAGGGTACTTCCCAAGCAAAACAAACAAAACTGAGATTGTTAACATCTCAATTTGACTCTCTTAAAATGAGAAACATTGAAACCTTTGATCAATTTTATGCTTATTTTTTTGATGTTCCTATTGCTTGCTCTACACTTGGTGAGAAAATTCCCCAGCCTATACTCTATCCAAGCATATGAGCTTACTCTTGAACCACACAAGAAAAACAAGGATACAGCATTTAAAGGCTCTAAAAAGGTAACTTCTTACAATGATGATTCGGATAATAAGTCTATTGTTTTATTTGTTCGCAGGTTCAAGAATTACCTTAAGGCAAAGAACCAACAAAACACCTCACCAAACAAGGGACAGCAAAAGTGGTTCAAGAATAGAAGGTCAAAAAAACCTCACAAAGGTTCAAATGGTAAGAAATCTACACAATGTGTAAACAATAAGAAGGAAGTTGGAAGAACGCTCAATGCTACATTAAATGAAACATAGAGTGAATAGTAGAAAGAAAATAATTCAAAAGATAGTGAAACCATGCCTTCACTACAAAAGCCAATGTACGTTCAAATTACTCTAACACTAACTCGGATGAAGATGATGAAAGAGTTGACTCTTTTTTTCTTTTAGCTAAATATAATGCATCTAGTTTTGAAGAATTATTTATAGATTGCATAAATGCTAAGAAAAAAAAAATTCTAATTGAAGTGGCAAAATTAGATGAAATAATTAACGTGCACAAAACAAATATTTTTTACTAAGAAAAAGAAAACGTAAAGCTGACCGAGCATATTGATACTATTGATGAAGTCTTGCAGGAAAAAAACAGAAAACTGTAAACTCAAAGAACTTACTGCTACTAAAAGAACAGTGAAAAACTTGATATTAAGTGCTGAAAAACTGAACAAAGTTTTAGTCTATGGAAAGTCACACGATGATACACGTGGACTTGGATATCTAGATGAAAGCTCCATCCATTATACAACCAAGACCACTTTGTGAGGCCAACACTACTACAGCCCCTAAACCTGTACAAACAACTACAACTTGCTCTGTAAAACCCGTTGTCCCTTCAACAAGAAATGTAAAATCCACACCTTACTCTCCTGAGAAAAGTTTGTTTGTTCTTAGCATCACCATTGTGAAAGAAAGGGACATATTAGACTTAATTGTGGATAACTCTATGTTTATCATCATGACATGGATACAAATATTTATAGGAGACCTCAAACATTTTTCGAGAGGAAATCTTTTACTACAGGGCTCCTAAAAACCATGTAGCTCCAACTTCTAAACCCTCTTCACTTAACGATGAGTGTTCTAGACAAATGATCGAAAATCGTTCCTTGTTTAAAACTTTTGAAGAATACAATGAAGTAACAACCCCTTCCAAAGATGATAAAAAATCATAAAATTGTTGGAAAAAGCTCCATTCAAGTTGAGGGAATGCCAGAACTTGAAGTCTTGTATGTAGAAGGACTTGCATTAATCTGATAAGCATAAATCAAATATGTGACAATAACTTTAATGTAAAATTTACCAATAATGTGTGCATAGTAACTAATAAAAATGATAAATGCATACTTAACGGAACTAAGTTGCATGATAATTGCTACTATATTGTTACATCACCCACAATGACATGTAACTTAGCTAAGAATGACTCACCCTCCCTATGGCATGAAAAAATTGGCCCCATGAATGTTTGGGACTTGGTCAAACTAAGTAAAACTTATATTGTTCGTGGTCTATCCACTCTCTCAAAAAATGATAAACCTATATATGGACCATGTTAGCTGAGTAAACAAATCGTTCTCCCCATAGGAAAATAAATGTCATCAACACAAGTCAAGTACATCATGTGCTTGAATTGATACACATCGATCTAATGGGTTTAATGAAAACTGAAAGAATAGGAGGTAAGAAATAGATTGTAGTTGTTGTAGATAACGTCTCTCGATTTACCTGGCTAAACTTTCTTAGAGAAAAGTCAGGTGCTTTTGATTTCTTTACCTCGTTTTGTGAAAAAGCCTAGGTTGAAGCAGGCAACAAACTTGTTAGCATCTAAAGGCTAAGATCAAATCACAATAAGGAGTTTGAAAATGCCAAGTATGCCTAATTCTACAAAGAACATGTAATATCTCATGAGTTTTTTGCCCCCATCACACCTCAACAAAATGGTATCGTTAAAGTTAAGAAAAAAACTGTGCTTCAAGAGATGGCTAGAGTGATATCTCATGATTTGTACCTAGTCTACCTACGACCAAGTACAAATCAAACCCCATATAAGATATAGAGAGGTAAGAAACCCAACTTTATGCATATTTTTTGTTATAAATGCTACATTCTAGGAGATCAAGAACAATTGGGTAGTTTGACACCACAAGTGACGAGGGAATCTTTCTTGTATACTCCCCAAACAATAGAGCTTTTAGAGTATTTAACTGTAGAACTAATGTTGTGATGAAATTCATAAATATAGTTAAAAATGATGCAAGAAACATGTTTGTTACTAAGGTTGACACTGAGGAAAATGTCATCACACCATCATCTTCAGAAACAGATAACACAAGCATGACAAATAAGGATGAAAATGACAAAGATCAAGAAATGATAGAAGAACAAACATCACTTGTGAAGAAGGCAACTCGCACTAGAAAAAATCACCCCACAACAAATATTATTGGAGATCCAAATGAAAGCATGGTAACTAAGAGACACCAAATAAGTGAGGTAACATATATTTATTATATCTCTTAATTTGAACCTAAGAATGTGAATGAGCCTTTGAAAGATGAACATTGGATAAATGTGATGCAAGATAAGGTTGGACAATTTGCTGAAACAATGTGTGGACACTTGTACCTAAACCCAATGATAAGAACATAACAAGAACTAAATGGATATTCAAAAATAAATCTAATGAGTATGACATTATAATTAGGAGTAAGGTTAGACTAGTAGCTTAAGGTTATTCACAAATAAAAGGTGTTTGACTTTGTTGAAACTTTTGCACCTGTCACTAAATTAGATTCAATTAGAATCTAACTTTCTATTGCTTGCTCCATGAAATTCAAGTTCTACCAAATACATCTTAAATCCACCTTTTTAAATGGTTTCCTAATTGACGAAGTTTATGTTGAGCAACCAAACAGTTTTATTGTTCCCAAATTTCCAAATCATGTTTATAAACTCAACAAAGCACTTTACGGTTTGAAATAAGGACTAAGAGCTTCGTATGAAAGACTTACTATCTCTTGAACAAGAATTTTGTTCAAAAGATAATTGATAACTCTTTTCATAAAAAGAAGTGGTGACAACATTTTTATTGCTCAAATATATATTGATGACATTGTTTTTGGATCCACTTTTATCTCACTAGTTGATGAATTGGTGCTTGTTAGCTCAAAAGAATTTGAAATGTTCATGATTGGTGAATTAACTTACTTTCTTGGCTTGCAAATTAAATAATCTCTCGACAATATATTTATTTCACAAACCAAGTATGCTTACAATATAGTTAAAAGGTTTCGCCTTAAATCTAGTACGTCCTTAAGAACACCGTTAGGCACAAGTACCAAAATCATGAAAGATACCCAAGGTAAAAGTATTGATCAAATTCTTTATAAAAGCATGATAAGTAGTCTAATTTATTTTATTGCAATTCGACCTTATATATGTTTTAGTGTATGGTATGTGCTCATTATCAAGCCAACCCAAAGGAATCTCATCTTGAACATGTCAAAGAATCATCAGGTATATTTCAAAGATAGTACCATGGTATAAATTTCACTACTGATGGTACCTGTGAGATAAGTTGTTACATAGATGTAGATTGGGTTGGGAACTAGGATGATAGGAAAAACACATCAGATAGATGCTTCTCCATTGGGAACAACATAATTTCTAGGCATAGTAAAAAAAATCTCATTTTCTAATTGAGACAGAATACATTGTTACATGAAGCTCGTGCACAAAAATACTCTAGATGAAAAATTTGCTAAAAGACTGGTCAATCACAAGGTACAATGTCCCTATACTACGATAACCTTAATGCTATATGAATCTCTAAAAAACTTGTTCAACATTCTAAAACAAAACACATAAACCTAAGGTGCCATTTCATTTGAGACTTAGTTGAAGAAAAGATAGTCTCTTTTGGAGTTTGCTCCTACTGAGAGAATTGGTAGATATATTCACTAAGGTTTTAGACACCCAAAGATTTGAATCACTTAGAAATGTCTTAGGAACCTTTCCTATAGAGTAGCCCATTTTGCCCTTCATAAAAATAAAAAATAAAAAAAGAGGACTAATGAGCTTTACCTACTTTAGGACAAGTTATACTGAAATTATTTGAGCTTTAGTTTACATAATCAATACTTTTCATCTCTGCAGGTCACATTTTTAACTATCATTGAATGTAATTTTATACACCTACATGATGCACGTTCCAACTAATTTCTTGACCCCATATCTTGTCTGTTGAATGTCTTGAAATACACATTAGTTTACGGTGGTAAAAGTATCTCTTTTCTACATTCAAACTCTAGAGTCTAGAGTACACTAACGGAGTATATCTAATTGAAAGGACTACCTACTGTAATATGTAAAGCTACCAATAATTAAAGAGGGTTACCTCACTACTAGTATGAAAGCCATCAATTAAGCATATTTCTCGTGCATAAAAATTATCAATTTATGATAATAAATAAATAAATATATATATACACACAATTAAAAACAAAAGTTGTATATACATTGAAAAGTGAAGATATAAGGCTTTAAATAAACAAAAAAATTAGATATTTTTGAAGCCCTAATAACATTTGACTACACTTTGCTCTCATAGAGTAACAAAGACATGAGGTCACTTTGATATTAATGATGAGATGTGAATCATGAACTGTTTAACCGAAAAGATTAGTGATCATTATTAAACCTAGTTGAATGTGTTTTGATACAAACATATAAAGTACTATATTTCACTAGTAATTTTGTGGGAAAAGTATTGATGATTGGTTACTAATTATGTGTATGTAACTCTAAATCTGGTTGATTGGTTGTGAAATAATAAATCTAATTTATTAGTACCTAACTACATGATCTTCTATTTGATCTTCTATTTGCTCCTTGAATGTTAACTAAACTAATAACCAAAGAGGCTTTTAGGCTAAGTTGTGGTGTACTTTGTGATGTTTCAATTACATACAAGACGAAAAGAAAGAAAAAGAACATAGATTCACCAATCATATGATAGTTTCATTATGAAATTTAGGCCTTCATTGTAACATTTTTTATTCCTATGAGTATCATATAGTGAGAGAGTGGTTTTGCCAGGGGAAAATAGAGTGTTGTCGACTTTCGTTAAAAAAAACATTTATTTGTAAGCTAGATTTTAAGCTCGTTATCAAGTCTATCAAGCTAAGCCGAAAAAACGCTCAAGTTTTAGAGAGTCGTAATTCAAGTATACATTTTATAACTAACATACATAGTGCTACACTCATGCATTCACTAGCACATATTCACTACCTTAAATTTCTTTTTGCGCTAAAAGTTGCATTAGTTAATCTATCAACCAAGGATATAGATCTATCAAGCTTCGAACGACTCCGATCAAGTCCCTCTCCAATTGTTTCTGCATTTACTCGATCAATCGACCTTCGATCGACTTTGATCGAGTATTATGCCAAATTCTTAACACATTTTGATTGATCGAACGAGGGACTCGATCGATCAAATGAGCAGTTAAAGTGATTTAAAAATTCTTTTTTAACTTAACCCCTATGTAAAATTACATAATACCCTTGATTTAATTAAGTGTTTTAAAACCTCGTAACGATATTTCAATCATTTTCATTAAGATCTAGGTTTAGGGTATAAAAAACTCAATATATATGCAAAACTTAGCTCACTTTAAGAAGAGAGTGAATATATATTTTTTGAGAGCCAATGTCGTCTTCTCCATGCCTCATCACTTTGCACCTATTCTTGTAAAATTCAATTCTAGGTATTCTTAATTGCTATTTGATACACAAATAACTACCTAGATTACTGTTTTATCATCTATTCTAGAAATCTTAGTTCCATGCTTACTGATCTATGTTTTGAACTAGAATTAGGATTTGTTTTTTATTAAAATCGATCTAAAACACACACGAACACTTGTTTTTCTTATACTAACATTTTTTGCAGGTTGATCAGAAAATGTGTCTGATTTGAAAGGAGCTAATCAAAACGTTGGTTAAAGTCCACTCACGCTAATATCAAAGGCTATAAAAATTGAGCAAGAGCTCGTAAGTAAAATACATTAGGGCATTATCGTAGAGAGGATAATATAAGACTGAGTTTGTATTTGAACATTAAATTTTCATAATGGATAGAATAGATGGTCCGATGGATAGGTGGTTTTCCTCTTAGATCATGGTTGTGAACTAGGTTGTTTCTATCTAAAAATCTCGTGTTATTTTTAATTCTCGCACTATATTATTTACAGGTGATTGCATGTTTGACCGTTGTAATTAAGTACCACTTTATAATTTAATAAAATTAACATAACCTACTCACCCATTCTAAGTCTATTTGGTCCATTTTAGAACTTTCACCTTCAATCTTGCAATCAATAAAAATATTAGCAGCATTAAATTCGTACAATTTTTAAAGGAAAACTTAGAAGGTTCTTGCATAATGCATGAATAACATATATTGGCATCAATATGGAAAGATAACTATCAGAAGTAAATAAATAAAATAAAAACAGTCAGAATAAGACTAAGACCAATATGACGGTCTCAATAACACTACTTTCAACAGGCTCAATGGACAAAATCACCATGAACTGACAAAAATGAAAGCTATAATACACCCATGAGTGTCAACAAGGTACTTAAAATTCAGCAAGAAAAGCATGAGCGTTATAAGGAAGCTCAAAATAATGGATCTAATCTCAGAAAAATGAGATTCTGATCATAGCAATGTATGACAAAAAATATGACTCAAAGTTTAAGTAGACACAAAATAGGTTCCTCACCTTAGAAATAGTCTTATGAGCCTTCAATGAAGTAACATTGTTTCTAATCTCTGCATTATGTTTTCAGAGGAGAAGAGGCGAGAAAACACTTTAGAATATAGTATGAATTGACATAAGAAAACAAATTAATACTTATTCAACTCTAACAAAAACCTATGTTAGTTAGACTCGAATACGAGTAAGTGTCGGATTTGCTAAATTTTCAAATTTAGGCCACTTAGACACGGATATAAAGTGTCCAATTTTTAGACATGACTATTAAAAATAGATATATATATATATATATTCAAATTTTATTTTTGTGTCTAAATATATTATTACATATATACTTATACTATATGTCATATATAAATAGTTTTTTTTAACATCCCCTTCTCATTATTTTCAATTTCATCTTTCTTTCTCTTTTTTCAAAAATTTCTTATTTTTTTAAAATATAATAAGAATAACTTATGAATAGTTTTAATAAGAAAAATACTACGGTCATTTTGATTATTCTCATTATAACAGTTTTAATATTAATGTGCTATAAAAGATAAAATTATTTAGTTAACATTAAGAACTTGTAAATAGTATATATATATATATAAGATTCATTTTAATGAGTCGGTTAGAATTTCACAAGAAATAAAAATATTAATTAAATTTATAATAGATAAACGATAACTTTGGTCTTGGAAATGAAAACATTAAATAGGAACAAGAAACGAAAAGTCTTTCTCTGTTTTTAGTCATATTTTTAAAAAAATTACTGTTTATTAAAAGCCCAACCCAAGTATAGTTTATATAGGAAAGGTAAAGTGGCGAGTCGGAGTAACATAGACAAAAACTAAAATATAGTTCTACTCAGTATAGTTTCTATGCAGTAAAATGTGTGTTAACATTTTAAGCAACTATGACAGCTAGAACAGGCGAAGTAGGAAAATAGGAAAACCAAACTCCATTACTACAAAATTTCAACACCATGAGACAGGAAAACTCTTGTCATTGGATTAGAACCAATACTGTAGCAACATGAAGAAAAACTTAATTTATGAAGTGATAGGACAAGAAAAAAGAATACTGCAGTATGCAAGCAATCCAGAGAAATTAAAACTGGAAGAGAACGTATCGGTCATTATCAGCTGTGAAAGGCCTATTTTATATATAAAAGCTGTGAAAGGCTCTAAAAACCATTTAATTGTATACAACAGAGAAACTTGTTTCAGAGCTGGCCAAAAAAAAATAATCACTGGAAGAAACAGTGTAACTTAATTAGTATACTTTCCAACGGAATAGTAGCCAATATTTTATATATGTGGAAAAGAACATAATAAAAGCACAAGTACAGGAACAACGAATATAACTTACTTGCATAAAACTCGAGCTTCTTTTCAAACTTGCGATCGGCTTTGGATTTGGAGGAAAACTCAGACATGTATTTAAAATAACTATGACCATGAAAGGCAAAAAAAAAAAATTCCAATTAAACAATCTCTAGAGCATCATTAACGAACTATGTATCCATTTTGCTAAATTTTTCCAATTCAATCACAATTGACCACACAATCAAAAAACCATGCATGAGTTTTGGATAAATAACAACAACAATTCCATTACTAATACCGTTTTCCACCTATGAATTCCAAGTTAAAATTAACCTTCTTTTTTTTTGGGACAAAAAAAAGTTTGGAAAATTAATGTGAGAAACCTCAAATTTCAGAAACGTATTAAGTATTATTTCAAGATTCAACAAATCCAGGAAAGAACTTCGTATCAGGACACTAAACTAGCTAAAAATCACAGTACCATACAAGGTGGGAAAATCTAAACATGAAGAGTAAAACTGAAACCATTAAATTATGTTCAAAACCTTCACGATACCAAAGAGCCAGTTACATAAATGATCAATTACTAAAATTCAACCAAGCAGAATATGGAAACCGTAAAACCAATGAAAAAATTTAACCTTAATCTAAATGAAACCAAAAGAGGTTTTCTTAGATTTGGATAATCATGAAACCTAACGAAAAAATAATTTGAAACGATCAGCTAAGAACCAGGGGCGGCTCAAGTGCTCGTGAGACCCGAGGCCACAATTAAAAATGAGGTCCTTGAAATGTATGAAAAGTTAGAATTTTGACTGATTAAAAAGGTCATAAATCATCATATCAAATCACTAAACTAACTAATATCGGTACATCAGAGTATCATATATACAAGGTCGGAAATTCTAAGATAAAACTGAAACCAATAAATCAAGATAAGGAAGAGATTACCTATAACAAACTAAAAGCCAACCACGCGGGATTGGGCCGGCAGCAATAGAGTTGGAGGGGTACTTGACGGCCAGCGCTGAGAGAGAGTGAAATTAGGGTATGTGGAATCCAATATACACCGGGACTTTTCCGGTTTTGTTTTTCATATGATTTTTTTCCTCTTTCTTTTTTTTTTCAGTTTTCCTCAATATTTTCCTCTCTTTCTTTCTCGTTTTTTATTTTCCTCTACTTTTGCAATTCTTTTGATTTTTGTTTTTACGTTTTTTTTTTATAAATTTTTATTTTACTAGCTTATTCCTTAACGTTATATTATTTTTTATTTATTATAACATTTCTATATATCTTTATAAACATAAATAGTTATATAAATTTCATATAAGTTTTAAATTTTATATAAATGGCAAAAACGTTTGTTAGTGATATAAATATGTATTTAGTATAAAGATACATTCATTTTGTTTTTAATTATGTGAATATATTATGAGAAAAAATGTTATTTTAATAAATAGTATTAAATATATTTTTTTCATATTATTTTTTTTAATATATGAAAATATTGTCTTTTTGAATATATATTATTTTAAATTGGGTTAGGTTGGCTGAGATAAGTGATTATTTTTAAAACAAGTTAAATAAGTATAATACCTAAAAACATTTAGTGTAAAAATGCAGCAGTAGTTTTTAGGAATTCATATTTTTATGATAATATATTATGTGAGTATTGTATTTAAAATTTTAGTTCTTATAATACTTATTTTAAACAAATACTCATTTATGTTTATTATCATTGTAATCAAATCATTCAAAATTATTATTTAAAATATATAAGTTAAACCTACAAAAATCATTTCAACATTATTGTGTTTATTTTGTTCATATTATTGAATTATTTTTAGTTTTATTTATATAACTCAACTTTTAAAAAATTTCATTTAATTATATAATTGTTATAAGTTTATCACTAACATGTGATACTATTAAATTGTGACTAATGAAATGATATAAATAAATTTTTTTATGAATGGTGATATTGTTGAAAAAATTGGCTTTTAATTTATTGTTAAATTACATTTTGATGCATCATTTTGAATTAAATTTACTTGATATAAGTGTATATTTATTGTTAATTTAAAGTAAAGTTGTTGAAATTATATATTTCCATACTCAATATGACATTAAAATGAATGATAAATTTTATCTCTAGATCACTCTTAAAAAGAAAACAAAATGAACCGTTTGCTTTATCTTTCAGATAACGGTTTTTTATGGTCGGTTAATTAGCACTTAAAAAGGCTGATTATTACATTGAATGTTTGGATAATGTTTTGTGTCCAAAAACGCTTTCCATGTGGATGATTTCTTTTACACTCCTTAAGCCACACTTTTTAAAGAGTCGTGGAAAAAATATATATATATATATTGAATCAAGATAGTTTTTTAAGGCATTCAAAAAAATAAATTATTCTGCAAAATATTAATGAGCTAAGTGATGTGTGATAAAAGTTTAGACATATTTTGATTAGCAATTCACCGGAATATTTTATTTCTTAATGATACCATCACTGAGTCTTTTTAAACTTTCTTTCATTTTGGTTCATGTTTTTGTATAATTGATAATTTAGTAGTTTAATTATTTTTTATTATTATCGTTAAATTTATTATATATTTATTTGTTTTTGTCAATTTATACTAATAATTATAAATAATGTGAAAAATAATTTGGTTGCATGAAATAAACAAATGTAATGTTATTGTACGTTTACTTTTATTATTTTATTCTAATATTTTATTTTACTAATTTAATTATAGAAAAATATATTTATTATAAAATAGTTATATTGAATTTATGTTAAGATAAATTTTAACTTTCTTCGTATTCTTATTATTTTTTCTTTCTTAAGTTTTCGACTTCAAAAACTTGAAACTCCTTTTTTTCAATGTCAAAGTTGAAATTATTTAGTTATTAATTGTGGATACTCAACTCTACGTAATTTTTAGAGACTTTAAGTGCTATATATAATTGTATTCCTAATTATGTAATAATAAAAAAAATTATTTGTCAACGTTGATTTATTGTTGTCATTAGAGAAGCATTTTTTAAGTGTTAAAATTTAATTAATTTAATTTTAATATTTTTTTTAATTTTATCTTATTAACTTATCAAATATTATAGTTAATATAAATATAACAATTATATTTATATAAAACCTTAAATCATATCTCATAATCTATTTTGAATAATAATATACGTTGTATAATGAAATATATGACAAAATATATTTTAAAATATCTAGAATTTAGAAAAATGCACGACTTTATCAACTAATTATGTTGATTTCTTCGATAGAATCAAATAATAAGATCGTAAACTGTGTTGGATTGAGAAACAAACATAATAACTTTGTAAAGTTTCCTTCGTTATATAAATACTATCTACCTAAATAACATACTTGAGTTTCCTATGATAACCCATCAAGTGGACTTTTTTAACATTATCTCATTTAAAAAAACGAGATCTAGTAAGTTGAGATCGCCTTCCTTCAATAGGTGAGAACAATCACTACAAGTAATCTAGATCAATTTAAGTTTGTCCAGTTTTTCCGACCAAACACTATAAATTATTAAGTTATATGCATGAAAATATATTGAATAATTTTACATTTAACATAAAAATAATAAGATTCAAATTTTTTGTAATAAAATTATCATTATTTTTAATGATAAAAATATTATATTTAACATTAAAAATTGGGCATTTATTTCTCATTCATCTCTATCTCTCTTTTACTCTTCTTAGAAAAGCCTAATTGTCTTTTACTTTTCCTTCTTGCTAGAAAGAGAGTCTTATACATAGGAAGAGCCTTCTCTAATAAATTATAATTTTATTTAATTTATTTTAATAAACATATTATAATATGTGTACTATATTTAAATTTTGATCTAGTGTAATTTTTTTTACTTAAATTTGCATCTAAGGATCATTTTAGGAATATATTTTTTTATTTTGCTTTTTAAATTTAGATCTATATAATATATTTTTCTTTTAGGTATTTATGCACTTTAAAATGGTAAAAATATTATACATAAATGATTAAATTGTATTAAAGATTTATTATCTTATTAAATTGAAAGAGTCATATATGTTTAAAGAAAACTCGAACAATGTTACATATGATTTATATAATTATTTGATATAATTATTCTTATACTTTTTTATTTGAATGAATAAAATATAATTTTTTCCCAAAAATAAAAAATAATATAATTAATTACGTTTTATAACCTTAATGTATTATATTGTTTCAAAAATACCCACAATATTTCAGTAGTTACAAACATATTCAAGACGAAGTGAAACAATTATAGATAAATTGATGATTTTTGTCCATTTTAAACAGAACTATTGTTAACCTTAATCAGTGAGGAAGTATTGTAATAAATTCAACTCATTTTTAAGAGCAATATTGTCAAACCAATTACCATGGCCTCTAGTGAAGTTTGCCTTAACGATTAACCATTCTGCCTAAAACCCTAAATTTAGATTTTCATTTTGGATAGTTGTAATTCCATCATCCATTATTTCCATCAACGGTAGAACTTTTTAATTAGTGAACAAAAATGGATGAATGTGAATTAAGAGTGTATGATTTGTATCCTTGTTATGGTTAGTGAACATTTTGTGTAGAAATTCATTGCCTAACTCCCTCTAAAAGAGCTCTCAAAGAGGAAGGGTTGCCATGATCTTATAACCAACACTTTGTTGACTTCCCTAGTCGATGTGGGACTCCTCAACACCCCCCTCCCCCCTCACATCGGACGAGAACACCGCAAAGACCGATTGACCGTGAGGTTGAATGATCGGGGTTGACCATGTTGGGCACATCAATTGAACCCAGGGACCTGCTCTGATACCATGTAAAAATTCATTGCCTAACTCTCTCCAAAAGAGCTCTCAAAGAGGAAGGGTTGTCATGACCTTATAACCAGCACTTTGCTGACTTCCTTGGTTGATGTGGGACTCCTCAACATTTTGATGCACTATTTTTCTTTCAAATAAAATTGAGTTTTTGTTCTCTCTAATTTACAACATGGTTTTTGGTAAATAAAAGGGTAAGAATTTAATTTTTGTTTGATTCTAATTATGTAATGGGCTGGGTAAGCAAGAGGGTATGAGATTTTATAAGTTCATTAAAGAGGCTCAAAAAGGCTAACAATGCTTTGGTCATTGAAATTATCTATTTGTGGGTTGCACATGTACAATAATCATGTGGCTCATAATTTTTAATATTATTTACGATACATGTATGAGATACGAAATTTTTTTAGTTACGAATCTAATTAATTAAAAGAAATGAATAGATAATTAATCAAATTATATTAACTTAAAATTTTATAAGTAGTCAAACATACAATCGTGTATAAATAAAATAATACAAAAATAAATAAGAGTTGACACACAATATTTTAGATGGAAACAATATATGTCACACCAATAACCTAAGAGGAAAATCCACCGGACCATGTAATGATCTACTATGAAAATAATATTTTATTACGAAGCTAAGATTCAAACTACCCATCACATATAAAACTCCCAAGTAATTTACTTACAAGCATTTTCTTTCTTTCATAGTCTCCACAAGTAATCATAGTCTCCACAAGTGAGGTGCTCAAATCCAAACCAATATTTCGATAAACTCTAGTCACAAGAGTTATCTAATCCGTTCAATTGGAACCTAAAAAGTTAGCATAAAAATACAAGTGTAAGGTGTGACCTAGAGCAGATTAAATAATGAACAATCCTAACTAGATGATTTAATAAATATCAGTTAAATCAAAATCATTAACAAACCCTAGAACAGATGATTAACATATGATTACAAATAATGTAGACTTGTTAATCAATCAAACACAACCACAAAATGTTTGATAGATTAACTAAAAGAAGAAGATTAATAGAATATGATTTTGCAAAACATATTTAAAGAGAACTTAAGTTACAAAAGTTGATACAATTATGGCTAAAGAAAATAAGAGGCATTAGGTTGTTTAAATAGAAAATATTGAAACCTTAATGATATGTTAAAGTCCAATTACAATTCTATTCATTAAACATTTCATAAAGCAATAAATAATATGGAGAATATTGTAATTGATAAGTTTGGCTAGAGTAAACAATTAGGTTATAAATTGAAGCACTCGTTGCTCGATCAATATAAACTAAGCTCGATCAATTGAACCAATAAGGTAGATTGATCAAAACCATTTTTGATTGATCTAGGCAATGATAAATAAAACCCGAGACTAGGTAGATCGAATTCGATCGTACCTCGATCAATCAAATCTACAACTTTGATCGATCTACCCCATATTAAAATTAATTTTGAGAGGACTTAGATTATACTAGAGCAATGCTTGATCGATATACCTCTTTGATCGATCCAAACATTACTTGATTGATGGATTAACCTATATATTAAATACTCCTATGTATTTAATATAAAATCTAACGTGAATAAGAACAAAAGTATACCTGAAATATATTTCTTTTGAAGCTCAATAGTTTCTTTGGCTTGAATAGTGACATTGAAGGATGAGCCTAGAAACTAAATTAATTTTAAATATTTTGTTCACGAATATTACCAACATTTATAAAACTCACAACCTCTCCCTTTGGCATATTCATGTAACAAAATCTCTTTCTCAGTACATTACACTCCTAGAAAAATAAATTTTATATAGTAGAACATATCATATGATCCGGTGAAACCATCATCACATGAATCTTGACAGCTCATATATACATTAAAAACTAAAAACACAAATAGGCGCACAACTTGTCCTAAAAGACTCATTATTTGTTTGTTCAATGTGTATAAACACAAAAAGGCAAAGAACCTAGCATAAGTGGTGAGTAACAATAAATATAACATTTAAGTATTACTCTTCCTATGTGAATAAACTTGAACACTCAATATGTTCTCCTCTTATGTGAAATCTCACCCTTTAAACATTACTTCTAATAATTGTTCCCCATTTTTCATACGAGTACATAATATAACATTGAAACTTAAATTCAATATGAGCAAGAATAAGATGTATGCAATGAAAGAACTCCCTATAAGTTCTATGACTCCTTAAAATAAAGTAGAAGAAAGAAAAAATTTAAAAAAAATCTTATATATAATTTTTTTTTGTTATTGAGGGTAGTAGACTTAGATAAATATGACTATAATAGTACACACAAATGATGAAATTATTTTTGTTCAAAGTGTACTATCCATTGACAACATAAATATATGTAGATAAGACAAACAAGCATGCTAACACATATGGTGATATATCAACAATAAGTAAAAATGTGTTGGAATTGTAATAGTATGTCAATTTGTTCATTTATGATCAATTATAAAATATTTAGAAAAAAGAGTATCATCTATCATGAAAAATACAGTTGAATTCTTACATGCACAAAATAAAATTTATTTACCAAGTCAAAACTTAATTAACCTTTTTTTGTATTCTCTCTTGTTATTTATTATTTTTTGTAAAGGAATGGTTATTTATTTTATTTCTGTATAACCATTCATGGCTCTTTTGTTTTTGTACATGTAATTACTTTTGCATTTTACTTTCCTTTTATTATATTTTAAGGAAATATGCACAAGTTAGAAACCTAGTATGGTAACATTAGGTATCCCTCTCAAAACTAAGTATCTCTCCATATAAATTTTTTAGAAAGTAAAAGATCAAGCTCAAACATAGGTTTGCAGTCAAAGTTAGCTCAAGTCCTAGAATCTTACGAGAAGTAATTATAAACTTCAAGCATGATATACATATGTTAATGGAGATTGAGGTGCTGACCAAGTGGATATTCCTAAATATTCTCAAGATCCTTTGCAAGGAATTGGAGTCCAATGACTAGGACAAAGAAAAAAAGGATGAAAAAGTTTTGCAAGACATGATCATGGAAGTGCAATATAAAAAGGCTGAACTAGAAGATTCTAAAACTAAATTCAAAGATTCAAAAGCTTCACCAAAGATGGTCTATTATATTTTTATACAAGGGATAGATTTGGAAGATCAAGTTGAATGCAATTTTTGTTTTGGTTAATTGTGGGTCTTTTATGTTTTATTTATCATAAGTATTTTTAGTTTTTTCTATTTTTAGGATTGATTAGGCCCAATCCACAACTAAACAAGCCCATTTCATTTACGATTTTTCTTTTAGGGTTTGTTGCTTATATGTAATTTGGAGGCAAAACTTTTATCACTTATCAAGTTTATTTCAGAAATATTTTTGCTTTGCCTTCTTGTCTTCTTGATTGAATGCTTGAATTTGATTTATCAAAGAGAATGATCATCCTTTGTGGCATCTCAAGGTTAGGGTTTTAAGGACTTTTTTCTATAGGGTTTAATCTGATCATCTTTAACACTTTCGTAAAAATTGATTGTTCCTATTCCTTTGAGTTTGTGGGTTCCTAGAGTTATTCGCCTAGAGAGTTCACACCATTTGGTATTAGAGCCTTAGTTGCTGGAAACAGGTTATCTATCTACATCTATCTTTGTTTGAGTTCTTTATTCCAAAAAGAAAAAGAAAAAAAATTTGTCCTTCATAGTTCTACCTTTTTATTTTGTTATCATTATTTTTGTCTTTGGATTTTGCTTCGTAGTTCTTTTTGAATTCTTCCTATCTTTTTTCTTATGCTTTGCTTTCTGTGTTCAATTCACCTTTGTTCTTAAAAAAAAAGGAATCATATTTTAGTCAAGTAAGATAAGAAAAGAAAGATCTTGAAAAGATTTCTAGCTCAAGATTATTTCTTTCCTATTTTAACTTTCCTAAATTGATTATTTATTCCTCTCCTTATTTTTATATTCTTTCCATCTTCCCTTTAGTTTCCTATCTTATTTCATTCCTTATATTATTATATCCTTATCCTTATCCTTATTCTTATTCTTATATTCTTTCTTATAATTGGTTCTTTAGAGTCATCTTTGGACTTTTTTCTATCACCATTTGCCTCAAATAAGTTTTAAAATTCTGATTTTTGAGATTGTCACTAACAAACTAGTTGATTTTTGAGATTAGTTGAGTGGTAAAAGGCAAGAAAAATCATCATCGAGAAAAATCCAAAATAGTGTGAAACACGAATGATAACAACCTGATTTGAGAGAGAACATGTGAGGGAGTGTGTGAGAAACAACACCTTTTATTTCATTTTATTTTACAGATTGAAAACATGAGTAAGGTAGGAGGAGAACCACAAGAGGTCGACATAAAATTCTTCATCAAGGTTGTTAATGACCAATTTAAGTTGCTGCATACGAGGTTGAATGAATTAGAATCCCCTTCCAGTTCTGAACCACATAAAAAACATGAGTTCGACGAAGAAGAAGAAGTTGATTCCAAAATGGGGGAAATAACAAGTTATAAACATGACAAGAAGGTTGAATCTAAAGGAGATAGCAATATAGCCAGTATAAAAATGCAAATTTCAACTTTTTAAGGAAAGAATGATCCTGAGCTATACCTGGAGTGGGAAAGAAAAGTTGAGCATGTATTTAGCTGTCATAATTACTCCAAGGAGAAGGAAGTAAATCTAGCAATAGTAGATTTTACAGATTATACAGGTATATAGTGGGATCAATTAGAGGCGAAGGAATGGTGAGAGGCCTATTTGGTCATGGGAAGAGATGAAATTAGTGATGAGTAAGAGGTTTATACCTAGCTATTATTATAGGGATTTATATAGAAAGTTGCAAGGGTTGGTTCAAGGTTCCATGATTGTGGAGGATTATTATAAGAAGATGGAAATCACTATGATTAGAGGAAACATAGAGGAAGATAGAGAGGCAACAATGGATAGATTCATTGTCAGATTAAACAGGGAGGTTACTGAGGTGATTAAGTTGAAACCTTACATAGAGATGGAGGAACTACTACATAAGGCCATTAAAGTGGAGAACCAAATCAAGTCCAAGAGGTTAAGATCTGGTTTGTTCTCTAGGTCTCTGTGGAGATAAAATTGGAAGGAAAACAAAGTTGCCTTTAGAACAAAAGATGAAGCAAAGTCGAAGAATTTAGCTGTTGTTCCTAAGGGAAACCCAAAACTAAAACTCTTACTAAGTCACGTGATATTAAGTGTTTTAGGTGCCAAGGATTTGGACATATTTCTTTTGAATGCCTAAACAAAATGGTTATGATTGTATGCATAACTGGAAAAATTGAAAGTGCTAGTTCAAGTGACAATGAGATTCCATCATTAAAGGATTGTTCTGAAGTTGAAGTGAAAGAACCTATTATGGAGATTCACTTTTCACAAGGAGAACCCTAAATATGCAACCTAAGGATGAAATAAATGATGAGCACCATGAGCATATTTTCCACACAATATGCCACATGAAGGATAAGGTATGTACGTTGATTATTGATTTTGGGAGTTGGACTAATATTGCTAGTACATTTTTGGTAGAAAAGGTTAATTTGAAGTGGTAGAAGCAACCCAAACCATACAAGCTACAATGGTTGAATGATTGTGGAGAAGTGAAGGTCAATAAACAAGTTTGGGTTCCTTTTTCAATTGGAAAGTATAAGGATATGGTTCTTTGTGATGTGGCATCGATGTATAATGGTCATATATTTCTTGGTCGAGCATGGAAATTTGATAGAGGTATCAAATGGTGGATACAAAAATTGTTATTCTTTTGTAATGAACAACTGAAAAGTTATATTAGACCATCTCAAACCTTTGCAAGCTTATGAGAATTAGATTAGGATAGTAAGAGAGTGCAAAATGAGGGAGAAACAAAAGTATGAGCAAGAGGAAAATAAAAAGAGAACAAGTGAAGACAAGAGAAAAATGGAGAGAAAAGTGAGCAAAAAGAAGGGAAAAGTGAGCAAACAGGATAGGAAAATAAAATCATGAGTGTAATTTCTAAAAAACATGAGAGTAAGAGTGTAATGATAGTAAGACAATAAGTACTTGTACTTATATACAAGGATGTTTATCTTTCTATTAACGATCTTAACTCATCTTTGCCTAGTGTTGTTGTGTCTTTATTGCATGAATTTTAGGATCTATTTCCTAAAGAGAATCCCTATGGATTACCTCTTTTGAAAGGAATTAAGCATAAAATAAAATTCACACCCATATCTGAATAGAAAATTGACCTTCTTACAGAGCTTATCTTGAGGAAACGAAGGAGATACAAAGGCAAATGGATGAGTTGTTGTAAAAGGGATTTGTAAGGGAGAGTCTCAACCCGTGTTCAATTCCTGTCATCTTAGTCCCAAAGAAAGATGGAACATGGTGCATATGTGTGGATTGCCACACTATTGACAAGATTACAGTAAAGTATAGGCATCATATTGCCTAATTAGATGATATGCTTGATGCATTTCCTGGTTCTCATTTGTTTTATAAAATTGATTTAAAGAATGGCTCTTATTAGATTCATATGAAATAGGGAAATGAATGAAAAACTACATTTAAGACTAAATATGGATTGTATGAGTTGTTAGTAATGCCTTTCAGTTTAACTAATACGCCTAGTACATTCATAAGGTTAATAAACCATGTCTTGTGTGCTTTCATAAAAAAATTGTAGTAGTTTACTTTGATAATATTTTAATTTATGGCAAAAATTTGGATGAACATGTGGAACACTTGCATGTTGTTTTTAGTGTGTTGAGAGAGAACAAATTGTATGCTAATCTTAAGAAGTGCACATTTTGCATGACATCTATTGTGTTACTTGGATTTGTTGTTAGTTCGCAGGGTATTAATATTGATGAAGAAAATGTAAGGGCAATAAGGGATTGGCCTACACCTAAGAATGCAAAAGAGGTAAGAAGTTTCCATGGTTTAGTGAGTTTTTATCGAAGGTTTGTTAAAGACTTTAGTTCTATTACTACACCTTTGAATGAACTTGTTAAAAGGAATATTGTTTATAAGTGGGATGATATGCATGATCAAGCTTCTAAAACTTTAAAAGAGAAGCTAACTAATGTATCTTTGTTGCGTTTTCTTAACTTTGATAAAGCTTTTGAGATAGAATATGATGCATCCGGAATTGGTATAAGAGCTGTTTTGATGCAAGATTCCAAACCAATTACTTATTTTAGTGAAAAGCTAAGTGGGGCAATGTTGAATTATCCTACTTACAACATGGAGCTTTATGCATTATTGAGAACTCTTCAAACATGGTAGCATTACTTGTGGCCAAGGGAATTCATCATTCATTCTGATTATTAGAGTTTGAAGTTCTTGAAGACCCAAGGTAAGCTTGATAAAAGATATGCTAAGTGGTTAGAGTTCATAAAAACATTTCCTTATGTAATCAAATACAAGCATAAGAAAGAAAACGCTGTGGCTTATGCATTGTCCAGGAGGTATGTATTACTTACTTCAATGCAAACTAAATTACTTGGTTGGAATTGCTTAAGGATTTGTATGCCAATGATTTTGATTTTAGTCAAGTATGGAATGCACGTGATAAATGTGTGCTTGGTGATTTTTATAGTCATGAAGGATTTCTATTCAAGAAAGATAAATTATATGTGCCTATTTGTTCTATTCGTGAGTTTCTTGCTAAGGAAAGTCATAGGGAGGTTTGATAGGTCACTTTGGTGTTCTAATGACTTTAGATATTTAACATGAGCAATTTTATTATCCTAATATAAAGCATGATGTGCAATCTATTTGTGAAAAATGCATTATATGTAGGCATGAAAATCTAAAGTTAAACAACATGGCTTGTATATCCCTTTGCCTATGCCTAATTAACCTTAGAATGATTTATCTATGGATTTTGTTTTAGGATTACCAAAGATTCAAAGTGGTAATGATAGCATATTTGTTGTTGTTGGTAGGTTTAGTAAAGTAGCTTATTTTATTACAAGTTCTAAAACCAATGATGCAACATATATTGCTGATTTGTTCTTTAAAGAAGTGGTTCATTTGCATGGGTTTCCTAAGACAATTGTTAGTGATAGAGATGTTAAGTTCCTAAGTCATTTTTGGTGCACTTTATGAAATTAATTAGGAACTAAACTATTATTTTCTACTGTTGCACATCCTTAAACGGATGGTTAAATTGAAGTAGTTAATAGGACACTCACTACTTTGTTGCATGCTATCATTCAAAAACAATCTAAGGCAATGAGAGAAGTGTTTGCCACATATTGAGATTGCATATAATAGGACTATTCATTCTACTTCTTCATTGTCTCCTTTTGAAATTGTTTATAGTTTTAATCCTTTAACACCTATGGATATTTTACCTTTGTTTATTGACTGCCACACAAATAGTGTGTGCAATTAATACGCAAGTATATGTATCGCAATAAGTAATATAATGATAAGAAAATATTGTTCTTATGAAAATTATTTTATTAGAAACTAATTTTTAAAACAAAAAAAATAATTTTTTATGGGTTTTTATATTTTAAGGAAGCAAAATTTAAATAACTAAAAGTAAATTAATTAAATCAAATTTGGTAACTAAAAAGATATATGAGAAAATATCTAGGAATACTTAATCACCCAATTTTCTAAACATACGAATTGTTAAAAACCTCCCAATATAATTATCAATTGATTAAATGATCAATTGAATCTATCATAACATGTATTCCTCTCTCAAGTAAACTACACATCATATAATAATTAATTTAATCACACTCTCATGCCAATTAAATTGCATACTACTAATTAAGTTCATCAATTATGGATCACACATATAAGAATCATACATCTCTGCCTAGAAACTATGCATGTTATTTAATCAAGACAAACAATTAAATAATTCTTTCAAATCTATTTAATTACCTCTATAGATAAATTATTGGCCAAACTATTAATAATATACAAATCAGATTAAATAATATAATTAAATTAAAATTATAATTGGGATAAAATATTAAATCATCATATGGTAAAATTTGGGTTCATAAGATCCCTAGATTAATAAATTAACGACACATAATTGTTTATAAATCTCATATTTTTCGTAAAGAAAGACATAAAGATTGATAAAGAAAATAGTAGAAGAAGAAATACAATCAATCTCTTGAATTGTAGTGTTAATATCCTCTTTAATCTTCACCAAAATTGTGTCTTCTCTTGAATTTTTCTGTATTTGTTTCTCTTTTTAGCTCTAAAAATTGACCACAATTATGCTAATGGAGGCCACTTAGGGTTTATGGAGTGATTAGGGACTTAAATACTGCTCAGGTGCAATCTTAACCTTCATATCAGCTTCAGATCAAGGGCTACGACCAAAACAAGAAAAATTGACAACGCTAGCTAATCACAGTGCAACACGTGGCATAAATAATTCACTGGGTGAATTAGAGAGCAACGCGTGGTAGGAGAGACTGGTCATAGTCAACGCTTGCTGAGTCAACACCAATTCAGCGAGACATGATTCACAAAAATGGATGGCATGGCATATGGGTGGAACACGAGGAGAAATTGGGTGGCAAAACATGGTGGAGAAGTATGACTGCACTCCAAACTAGGATTGAGCATTATTCTGAAACATGGCGCGTGTTTCTTTCTCCTCACATGCTACGTAATTTGATTCGATGTCCTTGCTTGTATGGCGTCTGTGTGGCTTGCCTTATCAGCTCTTATGCTTGCGTGGCATACCACGTGGTAGATTCTGATTGGTCATGCGTTAAAAATTCATAAAAAATCCCAAAAGATTTCAAAAATTATATTTTCACCCCTTTTCACTAAAAAGTTTATATTTTAATATTTTTAGCCATAAAATATTATTTATTGAATAAAACAAGTAAATATTAAGTAAAAAAGTGTGCTAATGACTCTACTTTCATTGAGTCATCACACCCTCAAACTTAAATCTTTGCTTATCCTCAAGTAAAGCCAAGTATGACTAAATAAAATAATTTGGGTAGTATATTCATAAGTATAATTCTATTAGTACATGCATATTTAACGAAAACTATTACTCTCAAAAGTCATACAATCCTATGATAAAGAGGTTCACATATTCATCAATCAATGTTCCATCAATACAAGGATATGCAAGATTTTTGACAAATTGATTTATGTGTGTGTGTTGCACATGATATCATCCAATGCACTCATGAAATCAACCTATATGAGCATGCTAATCAATTCAATCTTAGAACAAGTCTCATAAGTCTATTTTTCACATCCCTCTCCACTAATATAAATATGCACTTAGCTCAAGATCAATAAGGACTTTACATGGTTGTAATGTAAGGCGTAGGTAGGGGGTCGATAAATGACGACACTTAGGCTTTTTCCACACCTTAGCTTTCTTTTTGTTCATCATGAACTTTTTAACTACAATTGAGCTTTAACTTGATATTTTAGTGCACCATCCTTTTGTCATTCTTTTCATATTTTTTTATTCCACATCTCTTTTTTTATAACTTCACAACGTCCCCAAACATATTTTCAATTATATTTTCTTTTTCTTTAGAGGGATAATTGTGTTGTGAGTTTTGCTTTTTTTTTAATGCATTACATTTCTCCTTCTTCTTTAGCATAACACATAATTGCATTTTTTTCGTACAAGCTAAAGGTGCAATGATAAAGGTAATGCTTATTAGTTAGGCATAAAATGTGGCTTAAAGATATGAATGGTTCTTTGTTAGGCTCAAATGAGCGATTAAAGATATTAACAATGGTTAGCTTGAAAGGCTCAATCGATCCAAATAAGGCCTAAATCATTTCTCTTGCTAAATACTATTTAGGATTTTTCCTTGAGGGATGATCAAATAGATTTTAAAACCTGGTAGATCTCATCAACTCACATAACTCACTACAAATTTTCTCTCAATAAGAACACCAAAATCAATCATGAATATGTGCATAAAAATTTGAATCAATTCAATCAAAACTAGTAAGTAGATCACATGATTAATGTAAATATATTAACAAATATGTTACATTCCTTATCCTAGTCATGACAATCAATTTTTATCATTGAGTTCATATGTTTCATATCAAGCATGCATGCATTTAATTTTCATATATTTATCAATTTTTACCCAAATTATGATTAAAAACATCTTAAAAATTTAAAAAAATAAATTAAATGCATTGTAAATACTAAAGTAGAGGTTGAAGTTTCTTCCCCCAAACTTAAATTACACATTGTACCCAATGTGCACATATAAATATGAAAAGGTAAAAGGAAATAAAACTCTTTTAATCATACACACCACATCTGTCATTGAAATGTCCATTCTTGTTGCACCATTGCTTTCCATATTTATTCACCTACAAAACAAAAACAATGAAAATATAAATAAAATAACATTGGGTTGCTTCCCAACCAGCATCACGTTTAACTTCCTTGACTAGACTGTCATATCAAGTCCTAAGACACATCCTTTTGTATCCATTTACTTTTGAGTTTTTTTGGAAACATGTTTGAGTCTTGATTTGTTCAACAATACCTTATGTTTTGGCTTGCAAACATGGTGCTCCATTCTCTTCTCATGCCATATTTTTGTATTATTTTTGAAATTTTTGGCATTCTTATAAGCATTCTACCATAACTTATCCAATTTATGTATTTCTAACATCTTTTTCACTTCTCCATTGGACTCTTTTACTTTCATACTTGATTGGGGATAGAAGGGTAGAAGTGTAGGGTCTAAACTCCATGGCTCTTTAATTGATGGTTTGAGTTTAGATCATATCTCAAAATTTTCCATAATCGCCTTTAATACATACATGAAAGTTGCATCCTCCAAAAATTTCACATAATCCACATTATCAACCTTCGATGCCATACTTTCAAAGTTATAATAGGTTGAGTTGTTTTCTAGTGAGTTTATGTCCTTGTTTATAGCAATATATGTTAAAGTCTTAAGTTTGGGTGACTTAACAGATTATTTTAAGCTATTCCCACAATTAGTAACATTTATCCTTAACATTCATTAGCATTATCAATATTAGAGGGTTCGATTCTTTAAAAACTTTAAATATTACTTGTTCATCTTACATTCTCATTGTAAGTTCATCTTCCATGTCTAGCACAATGAAGTCCGTCGGAAAAGATGAATTTGTCTACTTATACTAGAAAATCTTCTACCACACCCCGAGGTCTCTTAATCGATATATCTGTCATTTGTAATGTTATCGAAGTGGGTTTTGCTTTATCAAACCCCAATATCTTGAAGACTGATAATAGCATGAGGTTAATTCTAGAACCCAAGTCACATAGTGCCTTACCAAAATATATGTTCCAAATAGTGTAAGGGATTTCAAAACTACCTAGATCTTTCAGTTTTTGTGGTAGTTTTCTATTAAGGGTGGCACTACAACTTTCAGTCAAGGTTATTATGTCATGATCTCCAAGTCTCATTTTCTTTGATAGTATATCCTTCATGAATTTGGCATAAGATGGAATTTTTTTAAGTGCCTCTCTATCGACCAATTCCTCTTCATCCTTGTATGTCGTATGTTCCTGTTCTAAAGGTTTACCACTCCTCAAGGCTATGTCATTGCATTGGTCCTTACCTTCTCTTCTTGGGTTTACAATTGTGTCACTTGGAAGGTTAGCTTGAGGCCTTTGAATTATAGCCTGAGCAAGTTGCCCCATTTGGTTATCCAAATTTCTAATTGAAGCCTGTTGAGTGGACACTTTTGTATTTACTAATTGGATGAAGTTTTTCATCATCCCCATTAAAGCATTTTTATTGTCCTCTGTAGGTGGCTTCTTCTCTTGGGCTTGTGATTGTTGTGGTTGTTGAAAACCAGGTGGTGGAAACAAAAATTCAAGTGTATAGAGGTCATAGTAAAGCCATGAAAAAAGTTAATTTGATGTATGAAGAACAATATACTAGACTATGAATTTTGAGGTCCAACCAAGGTACAATAGTGAAAATTATATGTGATCCAAAAAGTTAAGGAGACATAACAAGCTTTCTAAGAATGTATCTTTGTTAGAATGCTCATAAGAAATGATTTCCTAGTGGCTGTAGACGTGTTATTGAACTTGATGGCTATCATATAAAAGGTATTATCGAGGACCAAATCTTTACAACAATTGACATAGATGGAAATAATGATCTTTTCCCAATTACTCAATTGCCCATGCAATTGTGGGATTTAAAATTAAAAAAAACTTGGAAATGGTTTGTGAAATTATTAAAAGAAGATTTGGATATTGAGGTAAGTCAATATTGGATAATCATGAATGATAGATAGAAAGGATTAGTAGGTGTGATTGAGAAGTTATTGCCTTATGCTGAGCATACGTAATATGTGAGACACATGTACCAACATTTTAAAAGGAAACGCTTTTGTTTCGTATTGAAAGATAAGCTTGGCATGTGCAAGAGCCACCACATAAACTTCTTTTGGGAAAGATATGACTTCATTGTAATATTTTTAGGCTAATTATTATGAATGGGTTACCCAAGTGCTAGCAAAACACATAACTAAAGCATACCAAAGTGGCATCTCAAAGTGTGACATTTTGCTTAATAAACTGTGTGAATAATTTAATGTTGTAGTTTTAGATGCAAAGGACAAACAATATTGACAATTCTAGAGAAGATTAGGACATATATTATGAAGGGAATTATGTCATGAGACGAAAACCATGAAAATTCAATACAATATTGGTATCAATGTCAGAGATTATAGACAAGATTACAAGATTTACTTTACCATTATTAGTGTATTAGTTGTGTATATATTATTACCTAAAATAGATAAACAAAATAATATATATTTAGGTAATAGAATATTGTATATTCTTACCTAAAATATATAAACAGAATATTGTATATTTAGGTAATAGAATATTGTATATTAAGGTAATAGAGTATTGTATATGTAGGTAATAGAATATTGTATATATTATTACCTAAAATAGATTATACAGTAATTCTTATTTAATGAAAAGGATCCTCAAGAAGAGGTCATTCAACCATTTACTCAAAATTGTCATGGTATCAGAGCCTACCTCTTGAATCCATAGTTGAATCTTCAATTTTCTTCCAATTTTGCTTCAATTTTTTGAACTTTTGTCTTCTTTTTTTCAAAGTTTTTTAACCTATCCTTGTTTTATTTTCTTCTAATTTTGGGTTGATAAATTTCTAATCAACAACTTCTTTTTGAGATTCTAGGTTGACCAACTTTTGGTTTAAAACTTTGCATTAAGATTTTTTTTGGAAGAATGTTTACAAAAACCTTAGCTATCAAATTTACAAAAAATAATAATGCGGCATAGGAATTCTAATTCAAAATGTTTCTGAAAGGAAAAGAGCTTTGGGGTCACATTGACGGGTCTTCTCCTGCGTTTGGAGATGGTAAGGAATTTAGCCAATGGGAGGGAAAAGATGCTCAAATTATCTCTTGGATTTTAGGATCTATTGAAGTTCATATAGTGAAAAATTTATGCTCCTTTGGTATGGCTAAAGAGATGTGGGATTATCTAAAGTGCATATATCATCAAGATAATATTGCGAGATGATTTCAACTAGAACTTGAGATTAGTACCTTCAATCAAGGCAATCTCTCCATTGAGTAGTATTATTTTGGATTTTTTAATCTATGGAGCAAATGTTCTTGTATTATCTACACGAAGGTACCTAAAGAGGCCTTAGCCTGCCTTCAAGCGGTTCATGAAGATAGTAGACGTGATCATTTTTTGATGAAATTGATACCAGAATTTTAAGTTGCTAGAGCTGGATTGTTGAATAGAGATACAATTTCTTCTTTGGATGTATATCTTGGTGAATTATTATGCGAGGAAAGGGAAAAATGTAGTACTATAGTTTCAAGGAGTTCAGACATATTGCTTGCAATTATGGCAAGAAATTCTGCAATTACTGTATGCAAAATGGAAACATTATCAAGGAATATCCTACCCATCCAGAAAATTGATGACTATAAGCTTTTTAAGCTACTATTCTAGCTCCTAACATTATTGGCCCTACATCTACAACTGCTAATATAACTTAGCCTATTGTTACTCCATAAATGGTCCAACAGATGATTATCTTAGCATTTTCAGCCTTTAGACTTCAAGGCCAAGGTAAGACTGTTTCTCCTTCTTGGTTTGTTGATTCTAGAGCATCCAACCATATGACTAGCTCCCCTGATTTGTTACATAATCTATGAAAGTATACTAGTACAGAAAATATTCAGATTGATAATGGAAGTAATCTTCCAATTATAGACATTGGTGATATTGGACCTTTTTTGTCATGTAGTTATCTTTATTGTGCTATCTACTAGTTTAATTTCTGTTGGTTAGATGGTGGGTAATAACTATGATGTACATTTCTCTCGTGGTGGTTATGTTGTGCAGGAGTCGGTGTTGGGGAAGGTGATCACGAAGGGGCCTAAAGTGGGAAGATTATTTCTGTTGCAATTTACTATTCCTCTAACTTTGTCTTTAGCTTCTATTACTGTTGAAAATAAGGTTGATGTTTGGCATAGATGATTAGGCCATCCAAATAATGTGATTTTGTCTAATTTGATGAAGCATAGTTTTCTTGGTAATAAAGATTAGTGTTATATTCATCGGTTGCTAAGTCCATCATATGCTTCATGAATAAAGTGACAATCTTCAATATGCTTGGTATGCTCATGAAATACTAGGTTAGTAGTAATTTGAATAGCACTAGTATTATCCACATGGAGTGGAGTAGAATCAAGTTATGGAAACCCAAGCTGAGCCAACAATCCCTGAAGCCAAACAATCTTAGAACTTGCAGAAGACATAGCACGATACTCAGACTTGGTGGAGGACTTCGAATTGTCCCTCAAAATCCAAAGAAATGGTGCTTTCCTAAAGGATCTAGACTTTTCTACAAGTTACTACATGGGAAAGTTCTAGAGTGGCCTAGTGATGTCTAGAGGGAGCTAGAGTTGGATGGACTTAACTCAAGCTTCGAAGACTCTAGAATGTTCCAGAGTACACTAAAAGATGCTGGAATATTCTAGAACATGCTGGATGGTTCATGAAGGATGTAGAAGTCTCTAGAAGCTTCCAGAACATCCTAGAACTTGCATGAAGGAACTAGACCATCTTAAAAGACTCTAGAGTTGGCTAGACTTGACTAGAAGGTCCTAGAACCTTGTGGCATGTTGTAGATAAAACTAGAACAATGTAGATACTCTTATACATTCTAGACACGGTAGAATCTAGAAACTTGTGCATAATCTTAAGCTTGGTGCCACACTATAAATAGACATATTGTTCTTCATTTGGAACCATCCTTGAAATCCTTGGAATCCTTAGGAATAAGTAAGATAACCTCTCTAAGAGCAATACAAAGCATTATTCATAAACTCTCTTGTGTTCTTGCTTTGCTCTTGAATTCTTTAAATATCTAAGTCTCTTTGGAGTGTTTTGTTCATGTTGGAAGGTAGGCTTAGTGCAACGGACCGTGCTAAGTGCCACATGATTGCTAGTTGAAGTCTAGGGTCGTGACAGTTGGTATCAGAGATTTCAGTTGAAGCTTTAATATCCTTGGCATAATGAATAAGTGTGTCCCAGTTACACCAAGTATGGATGTTCCACCAATGGAACGTGGGCATGAAGAAGTTCGGAAACCACCAAAGGAGTCTCAAGCCAAGTTGAAAGATATGATTTCTAGCTTGGAAGAACATGTTGGGAGTGCTCAAGACAGCTTGGGGGAGCTATTTGACCGAGTGGAAAACTTGGAGGAATGTTGCAGTGGATTGGAGGCCGAGGATGTGGAGATCCATGTAGCAATCAAGATGTTCCTCAATGGGCTAGATAGTGGGTTAAGGCAAGAGATCGATGGGTTAAAGGCTGAACTTGCCAAGGTATGAGATCTTGTCCAAAGAGAGATTACTAACATATTACTTAGAGTCGAGGATATGGGTGGTGACCTAGCACTTTTCAAGAGGGATATGGCCTTGGGAACTAACATAACCACCATCATTGAGGCCAAGAAGGTGGAAGCTCCCAAGGCAAAGACCTTCAATGGTGCTAGGAATGCTAGGGAAGTTGAGAACTTCCTATGGGGGCTTGAACAATACTTTGAGGCTACTAGCATAATGGACCATGCCAGGAAGATCTGAACTTATGCTATATACTTGTCTGACACTGCTATGATGTGGTGGAGACAGAGGCATGGAGATGTGCAATGAGTGGTATGCATAATTGACACCTTTGATGACTTCAAAAGGGAGTTCAAAAGCCAATTCTTCCTCGTAAATGCTGAAGATGAGGCAAGAGGTCGACTACGACGGTTAAAATAGATAGGTAGCATAAGGGACTATGTGAAGGAGTTCACAACCTTGCTGCTAGAAGTCCCTGACACATCAGACAAAGATGTGCTATTCTTGTTCATGGATGGTTTACAATCATGGTTTAATCTCGAACTCAAGTGATGTGGTGTCCAAGACTTATCTTCGGCCATTGCAGTTGTTGAGAGCCTTATTGACTATTCCACCAACAAAGAGAGTTCAAAGGTTGTAGATAGAAAGTTTGGTGGAGGAAAGAGTGGAGGAGGCCAAGCCAAAAGTCAAGGAAACAAAAATCACAATGAAGGCTCCGTATTCAAATCGCGAGATAATGGGAAGGAAAGGGAGGATCGTGGTGCCTCAAAGCCTCGTGTGACATATTTCATATGCAATGGACCACATTAGGCATGTGAATGTCCAAAAAGGAAGGCATTGAGTGCCTTAGTTACCTCCACACATGACGAAGATGGAGGTGAAATGGACGAAGGTGCAAAGATGGGTTACTTACGACTACTTGGTGTATTACAAAGTGCCCCAATGACCCCCAAAGGCTTGATCTTCATGGATGCAACCATCAATGGGAAGGTCTCCAAAGCTTTGGTTAACACATGTGCATCTCATAACTTTATTTCACTAGAGGAAGCAAAGATACTTGGCCTCAAGGTTGTCAATGGAAGGGGATCTTCCAAAGTAGTTAACTTGGTAGCACTACCTCTCCAAGGAGTTGCTCATGGAGTTGAGGCCGGTCTTGGTGATTGGACTAGCCAAGTGGACTTATAGATGGTACCTATGGATGATTTCTCGGTAGTATTTGACATTGAGTTCTAAGACCAAGTTAGAGCTTTCCTTGTCTTGTGTTCAAACTCTATGTGCATCATGGATAGATCAAAGGCTTATGTGGTACCAACAAAGAGTATCACCAAACCTACTACCTAAGTTCTCTTAGCACTTCAATTCAAGAAGGGATTGAAGAGGGAGGAAGAGAGTTACTTGGCCATCTTAAAGGAGCATGATGAGGAGGAGGCAACACTACAACCAAGCTTGCCGATAGAGGTGCAAGTTGTCTTGGTTAAGTTCCAGTACGTGATGCCTGAGGCATTTCCTAAATGGTTACCTCCAAGGAGGGAGGTGGACCACGAAATTAAGCTGGAACACGACATAAGTCCACCAGCAATAAGTCCTTATCAAATGAAAAAATCAGAGTGGCACAACGGAAGCAATATGGTGGCTGATGCGCTAAGCCGAAAGGCAGAGTTATTAGCCTTGAGTAGACCAAGTAGTCCCTTGCTGGAAAGGATCAAAGAAGGGTTGGAGTATGATGCCCTTGCTCAAAACCTCCTTACCCTTATCAAGGAAGGAAAGATAAGGTGATTTTGACGGAGTGATAGACTACTCTACGCCACGCAAAATCGCATCTATATTCCTAAGTGGAGGAACTTAATTAAGGAGTTGATCAAGGAGTGCCCCGATTCACTGTAGGCTGGGCACCGAGGTATGAGATGCATCCTTTCCTTGATCAAGTCCATTTACTACTGGCCTTCACTACGAGATGATGTTGAAGCCTATATGAGAACTTGTCTTGTATGCCAACAAGTAAGATGAAGCACATACATCAGGAGGCTTGTTAGATCCATTGTCTATTCCAGAGAGACCATAGGAGAGTGTCTCAATGGACTTCATCACTTGCTTGAAAAAATCAAAGGGCTTTGGCAGCATAATTGTAGTCATTGATCGTTTTAGAAAGTATGCAACATTCATACCTGCCTCAATAGATAGCACTATGGATGAGATGACACGGTTATTGCTCAAGCATGTTGTGAAGTATTGGGGAATTCCATCCAACATCGTGAGTGTTTGAGACCCACAATTTACTGTGAAGTTTTGGATGGAGTTGTTCAAGTTGTTGGGATCAGACTTGAACTTCTCCACAAGCTTTCATCCACAGAGCGATAGGAAAACGGAACGTGCCAATGCATTACTGGAGCTCTACCTCAGAAAATTTGTTATAACCCAATTCTCTTATAACTTGCAGAGGTGTGAGTCCACTAGAAAGAGTCCATTCGAGATCATCATAGGGCAGTAGCCCATGACTCCTCATGCTTTGGCCACAATCTATAAAGGAAAGAGTCATGCTACCTTCAAATTTGCTAAGGCATGGCATGAGCAAGCAGAGTTATCCTGAGCCTATTTGAATAAGGCATCTAAAAAGATGAAGAAATGGGCTAACAAGAAAATGAGGATGGTCGAGTTTCAGGAAAGAGATTTAGTCTTCGTTAAGTTATTACCCTAACAATTCAAATCCCTACGGAAGTTTCACAAGGGGTTGGTATGGAAGTACAAAGGGTCATTTCTAGTCCTTAAGCGAGTCGGTAAGGTGTCCTATAAACTACAACTCCCTCCAAAGCTTAAAATATACCCATTTTTTCATGTAACTGGATGTAATTGTGTCTCATAGGTTCATAAGCATCGGCTATTTTTGGAACAATTATTGTGTATTATCTAATGTTTTGAAACAACTCCATATATGGCATTAAATAAGTATTTTGTAAAACTTTTCAAGTCTCTACTGATTTGGATAGACCCAAGAGCAACCATTTTGTTTGTAAATTTGTGTCTGATTGCTGCTATTTTTCTTCATGTAACTTCATTCCTAGTTGTATGCTTCATAACTTATTTTCTTGTGAAAAATCTATAGCAAGTTGAATTATACACGTATTGTAGCAAGGCAAAGAGGGAAGAATTTAGTTCTCATTTTACATTTCTTCATTATTTATCATTTTTTTCATTGAAAGAAATTAAGATTTATTAAACTTATACTTTTGTTCACTTGCTGTCCAAACTTTAGTTTTAATATTTATCATTTTTTTCATTGAAAGAAATTAAGATTTATTAAACTTATACTTTTGTTCACTTGCTGTCCAAACTTTAGTTTTAAGGAATTCATAAAATAAAATTAAGTTTCAATGTTCCAATCTATATAGCATCGTATTTGCAAAATTTCTACAATCCAAAAAGATATGTCCATACAGTTCAAACGATTCATTACAACATCATAATCATTCTTTCAATTACAAATTTCATAGATAGTTCCTTTGACATTTGTGGCCATAAATCCACAACAACAACTAACATCATCACATCTAGAAATTAATGTATGCATCAGAGGAGTTGGTTTTGTTCATCATTAGGTCCATCACGTCAACAACTTGCTTTGCTTTGGGAGTGAAAGATTGGTTTTTTTCCATACTTTCTAATTGAAAACATCAAACCAGGAATTATTTTTTGGCATATCTGACATGAAGTTTCATCAAACCATTTGAAAAATCCACATATTTATGGTTTCCAAATCAAATGAATACCAAATCATGAAGGTACAATAAAACAAGCATCAAATATAACAAATTAAAGAAAAAAACAATTATGTTTTGATCTTTGAAGCAAGAAAAATATCTTTGTCCTAGGTTCTGTTGGGACAAGTATGCTAAAAGCAGTGTAAGAATGATGTTACCGATATACTGAAATGTACTACTTGGGTTGAGTCTGATGAGTGCTCAAAAAGCACTAAAATAACCATGATTTTATGCACATTAATTGATTAAAAATATATATATTTATATGTTTTATCATATATTTATATAAATTTGTCTTTTTCGGAATCACAGGTATTTTTATTGTTTTTCAGGTATTTTGGCTTAAAAACGCAACTTAAAAACTCAAAGAGGAATACTGGAAGCAATACATCACAAATATATTAATAAATAAATGGGGAAAGGTCAACAAATATGGAAAAATTGGACAAAATGGGTCAAAAAGGACAAAAATGTCAGAAAGGAGAAAATCGCGCCGCCGCGCCCAGCTCCGCCCCAAGCTGCGCGTGGCACTGTTCATACGCGCAGAACTGCGCGCGGTACTGTTCACGTGCAGGCGCCCCCCGTCATGCTGACGTCATCAAATGACGTCAGCAATCACTAATCCGCGTTTTTACATTTTTTTAACATTTTTTCTCTACTTTTTCTCTCCATCCTCACCTATAAATACCCCCCTTCCCTTCACTTCAAAACACACCTTCAAAACACACTTCTTTCTTCTTTCTTTCTCTCATTTCTTAGTTTTTGAGTTTTTCTTAGTTTCTTTCTTAGTTTCTAAGCTTTTCTTAGTTTCTTTCTTAGGTTTTAGTTCAATTCTCTTAGTTTTAGAGTTCTTCTCTTTTTGAGAGGAACTTGTAATGTTTTTGTAATAATTTAGATTTTTGATTCAATAAATGGAAGTGCAAATTCTGCTTGGAGGTTTTCCAGCAACGGGAATAGCGTCGAAGTTCTGTAAGAATTTTATTTTCTTTATAGTTATTTTTATGCTTTATTTTTACATGTTATATTTAATTTGTCTGTGATTAAATTTAACTCTGCTGGCTGTTTATAAACATGATATAATAATAAACGTTGTTATGCTTACGAAATATTAAATAGGTGAAAATTTGTAAAATGAATTGATTTTGTTTTTATTCAAGAATTTTATATTAAGAATGTTAGAGAGAAATATATTATTTTTCATTATAAACTTAAAACTGATAATTAAATTCTTATGTTTAATTTGGACACCTTAAATAATGTTTAAATTGTCTAACCCCACCAAAGGTGGCATTTAAATGGTTCATTTTCAATCTCTTAGAAAAAGGAATTAATTTAATTAACCAAATTAGTTATCAACCCCACCCATAGGTGTTAATTGATTTGTTTAGTTAACAAAGAATATCTAACCCCACCAAAGGTGGTATTTATATAAAAAAGAGAGAATCAATAAAATATCAATTTATATCTTTAATAACCTAGATAGTATAAGCAAGCATAATTAATTTAGTTATTATATCCATAAATACTCCACTAATATAAATGATAAAATTTGCATAAATATTTATTGAATCTGTATTTGTATTTATTTTTAGATAAATATTTATTGAATTTTGTATCTATGTTTATTTTTATGTTATTAGATTATATTTAATTAATCTGTATATATGTTTATTTTATGTTATTAGATTAGGAACACAAAAACCAAACTATCGTGACAGGATGTTTAGGATTTAATTTCGTTTTTAAAAGTTTGAATAATAAATTAAAAACCACATACATTCCTTCCTTAGATCGACCTTGGGAGTATACTTATCATTTTCTTCGAAATTATTCGTGCACTTGCGAGAGTTTTATAAATATTAAAACCAAAGTATTGGCAAGAATCGGCGATGCCGGTTTTCGCTCATCAAGTTTTTGGCGCCGTTGCCGGGGAAGGAATAGCGTTTTTTTAAATTATTTATCAAAATTTTAAAAACATTTTTGTGCTGTAAATAATTGTGATATTTTTTTTATAATAATAAAAATAATAATAATCAAATTTCAAAATCCATAAAAAAAAATAAAAATAAAAATAAAAATAAAATAAATTTTTTTATTTAATAGTTAAAATAATTTAGAAATTTGAAATCTGAATAAATTTTTTTTACCGTTCATGAATAATAAAAATAAAAAAAATAAAAAAATAAAAAAATAAAAAAAATAAAAATTACAATAGTCTATGCGTGGTAGGAGATCCTTAGGAAACCCCCTTACACCATATGTAAATAATATTCATAAATTTAAACAAGTGTCAACAAAACTGGATTCCACCCATCAACCTGTTTTTGAGCCAAACATAGAACCAAGTCTTAATCCTTTACTAGAACCGAAAGAAATGGAAGAAAACCAACATGTTAGGGAAACCACGATGAAGGAGTTTGCAAGACCGGTGATTGGCACGGCAACTGCCGCTATCCAGTTGGGTGAGGCTGCTCGGAATTATGACCTAAAAAATATTCATTTTTCTATGCTTCCTTCCTTTTATGGGCTACCTAATGAAGATTCTCTTTCCTTCATGAGAGATTTCTATGCTACGGTCCAAACATTCCCCCTCGGTATTCTAAACGAGGATCAACTTAGAATGAGATGTTTTCCCTACACCTTAAAGGATAAGGCCAAAGCTTGGTTGATGTCACTTCCCTCAGGTTCTCTGATGACATGGGGTAACATTTACAATAAATTCATGGGAAAATTCTATTCCCACCAAAAAACATCAGAGTTGAGAGGAAAGATTGCTACTTTCTCTCAGATGGAAGGAGAACCATTCCATGAAGCTTGGGATAGGTTCAAAATGTTTCTCACTCAATGTCCCCATCACAGCTTTCCCCTGCAGTTGTAGAACCAATTCTTTTACGATGGACTTACACAACAATGTCAGTTCATTGTCGACAACGCTGCAGGAGGAGCAGTAGGAGAAAAGACTGCCTCAGAGACGTATAACCTCTTTGAGATGTTGGGTTCTAATTCCCAACAGAAAAGCTCCCGAGTGAGAAAAGCTGGAGTTCATGAAATCGACTCCAGTAATGAAGTTCAACAACAACTTGTTCAACTGACCAAGCAAGTTGCCCTTCTCACTACACAAACCAACACCAATAATGAACAATATGGTTTGTATAGCAACATGGGACATGGTACTGAAGCCTATCCATATCAAGGAGAAACAACTGGACCTAAACAAGTTAATGTGTTGGGAGCATATCAACAGAGACCAAGGTTTGACCCCAATTCAAATACCTATAATCCTGGGTGGAGAAGTCATCCAAATTTCTCCTGGAGGCAAAACAACCCTCCTTTCACTCAAAGCTCAAACCAGGCAGGCCAGCAATTCCACCCACCTATTCCAAGAAGCATTCCCAATAAACCAACCCTGGAGGACACCTAGTATCAGTCTTTCCCATAAATGGATCTATCGTCTCTTTCTGTTGTAGCAATGATTTTGAATCTTTGTAATAGCTGCGGTACTATCATAGTGGATCAGGACACCTAGTATCAGTCTTTCCCATAAATGGATCTCAACTAACAGACTACTTAACCACACTGTATCTTTACTAGTAGTAGCTAATGCTATCATTTCAGACTTCATCGTAGATTGAGCCAATATTGTTTGTTTCTTAGACTTCCAAAAGACACCTCTACCAGCTATGCCAAATATATAGCCGCTAGTTGATTTAGAGTCTTTTGATAAAGTGTTCCAATCAACATCGTTGTTTCCTTCTAGAACAGTAGGAAACTTTTTATAATGTAATCGAAGGTTCAAAGTTCTCTAAAGGTATCTCATGACACTTTCAATAGTATTCTAATGCTTTATACTAGGTGTACTTGTAAACCTACATAGTAGTCCCACAACATAAGCTATGACTGGTCTAGTGCAGTCAGTAGCATAACATAAGCTACCAATGATGCTCACATACTCAGTTTTCTAACACCGTCTCTGTTTTTCTTGAACAACTTTACACTGGGATCATAAGGAGTATATGAAGGTTTGCAGTTAAAGTAATTATATTTCTTTAAGATCTTCTCAATATAATAAGATTGATATAGAGAAAGTCCCTTTTAAGACTTAGTAATCTTTATACCAAGGATTACACTCACTTCTCTAAGATCTTTCATATCAAAGTTAACACATAACAAAGTTTTCACATAATTCACAACATGAATATTTGACCCAAAAAAATAAGCATGTCATGCACATATAAACAAATGATAGTGCAAATGGCATTTTCTAATTTTTAATAAATGTATTTGTCACTTTCATTTATTTTGAATCCATGTGAGATAACTAGATTATCAAAGTTTTCATGTCATTGCTTAGGTGCTTGTTTTAGACCATAAAGGGATTTATCTAGTTTATAAACTTTATTTTCTGGACCTGGGACAACAAAACCTTCAGGTTGGTCCATATAAATTTCTTCTTCCAAATGACCATTTAAGAAAGCAGTTTTGACATCCATTTGGTGCACTACTAAATAATGGATAGCAATAAGAGAGAAAAGTACACGTATAGAGATTATTAGTGTGACTGGTGAAAAGGTATCAAAGAAACCTACATTTTTCCTTTCCTTATACCCTTTGACTATAAGATGAGCTTTGTACTTTTTAATAGTAACAATGGGTTTTAATTTCTTCTTTTGTATCCATTTACATCCTATAGTTTTTCAACCAAGAGGTAAGTCAACTAAATGCCAAGTTCTATTATACTCAAGAGAGTCCATTTCATCATTTATGGCTTCTTCCCATAAGTTGGCATCTAAAGAAGATAAGGCTTCTTTAAGAGTTTGGGGATCTTTCTCTAAGGGATAAGCATAAAAATTAGACCTAAAATCCTTAAGGGTTTGAGCTCATTTACTTTTCCTAATTTTAGTATTTAATTCCTCATTTTGTTCACTAGTTCTAGTTATAGGTAAACTACTAGAAGACGAGCCCTAATTTAAAGGGAAACCTATGTTCATAGAAGTCATCATCATTTGATTCTATAACTACATTATTATTTAAGTCATAGAATTTATAAGTTTTTCTATTCATACCATATCTTATGAATACACATTCATATACTCTACTAGCAAGTTTATTTATTTTAGGATCAGGGAACCTAACATAGGCTAAACAACCCCAAGTTTTAAAATAAGTTAGGTTTAGGCACTCTATTTAGCACATAGCAAATAGTTAGTAAAATTTATCCCCATCAATGGGAAGCAGTAACAGAGTTTAATAAAATTGTAACAACTGATTCAATAAAAGTTTTATTTTTTCTTTCAACTTTGACATTCATTTCAAGAGAATAAAGTGCAGTTTTTTATGAATGATTCCTTGAATTTTATAAAAATCATTGAAAATATTGGAATCATATTTAGTGCCTCTATCACTTAGAAACCTTTTTATTTTTCTGTCATAAATATTTTAAACATGTCAAACGCTTCACTTTTATTTTTCATTAGATATACATAAGTGTAATCTGAATAATCATCTATAAAAGTTATAAAATATCGCTTTCCATTTCTTGTTAAATTGCAATCAAGTTCACATATGTCATATATATTAAATCTAAAGGTTTAGATTTTCTAATAACTCACTTATGTGAAGTTTTGGTTATTTTAGCTTGACTACAAAAGTCACATTTTTCAAAATCATTCAAAGATAGTCTATGAATTATTTTTGAGGTACTCATGGTCTTGATTATGCATTTATTAACATGAAAAAGTCTAGCATGTCAAATATTAAAAGAACTCAACATATAAGCAGAAGAAGAAGTTTTATTAATTTCAATGTTTAATTTAAACATGCCATTAGTGGCATACCATTTCCCAACAAATATATTATTTTTTGTTATTGTATATAAATTAGCCCCTATAGTTTGAGTAAACCCAACTTTGTTAAGAAGATATCCTGAAACTAAGTTCTTTCCCATCTCTGGAGTATGTAGGACATCATTCAAGATGATTGTCTTTCCAAAGGTAAACTTTAATTCCACCTCACCAATACCAACAACTTTAGTGGAGTGAGAGTCACCCAACAACACTTTCTTATCCTCAGACTCAGAGTAGGACTTGAACATGTCTTGATCATAACAAACATGGCGAGAAGCACCAGTGTCTACCCACCACCCCTCAGATCCACCAACAAAATTTATTTTAGATATCATAGCAATAACTTGATCTTTGGTAAGGTTGCCTGCTGGGTAGGACGATTCCTGTTCTGGTAGTTCCTAGCCAAGTGGCTAGGTCTGTTACAACTATAACACATGAATGTGTTATTTCTTGAGAAGGTTGGGGTTCATTCTGGGAAGGATAGTTTCTGTTTCTATTTTGGTGGTTACGATTTTGGTTATTATTATGATTATGACTTTTCATATTTCTTTGTTTAGGTTTCAGAATTGTAGAGAAGGATTTCTTGTTGGTACTTATGTTTGAGACAACAAGTACTTCATCTCTTTGATGTTGTTTTCACGCTTCTTCTTCTATTCTTAAACGAGTTATAAGAATTTCTAAAGAAAATTTCTTAGTTTTATTTCTAAGTTCATTCTTAAAATCTTTCCAAGTAGGGGTAATTTATCTATAATAACAACTACTTGAAATTGTTAATCTAAAGTCATACCTTCAGAAGTTATTTTGTGTGCTATCTTCTGTAGTTCATGTGATTGAGCTTCCATAGATTTACCATTAATCATTTGATACTTCATATATCTACTGACATCATACTTCTTAGTCCCAGCTTCCTTAGTGTCGTACTTCTTTTGAAGTGCATCCCAAATTTCCTTAGCAGACTTATCAAAATTATAATAATCATATAAGTCATCAGCTAATCCATTAAGAATAAAAAAAATTCATAGAAAATCATTTTTCATCCAGGTGTCTAAATCCTTAGTTGCAACTTTGAGGATTATACAATGTTGGCTTTTCAGTAGTAAGAGCAAAAGCGACCCTTTTCATGGATAAGAAAAATAACATTTTTCTGTCCCTGTCTTTTAAAGTGTAGTCCCTCAAATAGAATGGTTTGTTGAGATCAGTAGTTAACATTTTAGTAGACATGGTAAATATAAATTCATCTTAAAATTGTTGGGACAAGTATGTTAAAAGTAGTGTAAGAACAATGTTACCGATATACTAAAATGTACTGTTTGGGTTTAGTCGCGGACTAGGTCGCTTTCTTTAAGACATTTCGTGGCTCTACCCAAACTTATGCAAGCAAACATAACCTCATCCTCCCCAGGATAAAACAACCCAAAATCTTTGTTTTCTTTCTCAGAACTTCAATGCACTGATGAAGACCGGAATGCTAAACCTATAAAATTTTGTTGCTCGGAAAACTCAAAATAATTTAGGATCTTTTAATTTTTCTTTTTGAGAGCTTATTTTTAGTAAGAGATGTTTCCAATTGATGTTTTGAAAATGAGAGCTGAGGCTCTTTATTTATAGGTTTGAGAAAATGTGTGACTATTATGATAATAACGATCATGTCTGGGTGGAAAGAGTAATGACCATTTTTTGAGAAAAGAAATGTAACAATAATTTTTTGAGTAAAGAAGAATAACAACCATTTAACGGATATTTTAAGTAAAGAAAACATAATTTCCATTTTCTAAGTAAAGAACAATAATGGCCATATTCTGAGTAAATAAAAATAACAATCATTTTGAGTAAAAAAGTAACGACCATTTTTTGAGTGAAAAAGTATTTTTTTTAAAAAGAAAATTTTCAAAAAATAAAATGCCACCTCACCTTACACATACACACTCAGACTTAGACTCGGCTCGGCATGACATGGTCGATCGTTAGATGGACAACTGCGATGTGCATGCATGTGGTATCACATTTGCCTAGGTACAGTCCCTTTTCACAAAAGTGGGTGCCCCTTGGGGCCCAAACCCAATGGCAAATCCTTTTCTATTTATACATCTTCTAAGTGATTTAAAATAGCAATTTGGGACAAAGCACAAATTAGCATCATTTTTTTTAATAAAAATTCACTTTTTCCAACAGGTTCCTATCATTCTAGTAAGTTCTTAATGGTGTGGGTCTCCCATAATGGCAAAAAAGACCACTATTAACAACACCACAAGCTTTATTTCTCTCTCTCTCTCTCTCACACACACACACAAACACACACATGCATACACACACACACATACACACACACAAACACAAACACAAACACACACACACACACACGTTGTATATTTCCCTCTCTTTGATTCAAGGTCCTCTTGCAGAGCTCTTCCCTCTATTTTTTTGTTTAAATAATGACCCAACTTTTGGTACCAATCTTTGTTACCTAAGATAAGATACTATTAAATTGGCCCAAAACAAATTTTAGGCCCAAACCTAATATCACTTAAGCCCATCGTTCCACTCACCCTAATTTCACTCTCATTTTTCCAACACCATATAGGTGGTCGAGAATCCTCCAATATTGTAGTTCATTTGAGGTTGGAAAGCCTATGAACTATGCTTGAAATCTTGGGATGAATTTCAAAAGTCATGGCATGTTTTATTGAGGGAGAAAAACATGATGATGATGCAATTCCATATGCTTCGTGCCCAAAATATGTGATTTCCTAATCCTAAGCAAATTTCCAAGTTACAGCTGTTGCCTATAGTTTTAGCTACCGTCTTCTACCACTGCAGCTATCGTCTCCTACCATTGGTGGAGTTTCTCTCATTTATACGGTAATATTTGATTAAATAGCAAGTTTGTTAATTTATCTTGCTATAAATTACAAATAAATTAGAGGGAGTTATTTTCAAGGTGTATTTTGGATTTTGGTATAGTTTGTGAAGATATCTAAATGTCAGTGGAATAGATTTTTCACATTGAAAAGTTGAACTACTTAAATTATTGTGTGCCATTTATTTTCTCACTGCTTATTATTTTGTTGTTACCCATAATTATATATTTATGCAACCAAAATTGGACCCAAACTTCACTTCCGAAAGTGAAAATTTATAACAAATTGGTATCAAAGCATTGGGTTATTCTGTTATTTATTGGAACTGATCAAGTTTTCTCTTTTAGATTTATTTTGAACTTCTGGTTATCTAATTGGTTTAATATTTTCTCGATTGTGCTTCTGTTTATTTAATATTGAGTTTTCTGTTATGGTGGCAAAATACAAAATTGAGAAATTCAATGATATGAATGATTTTAATCTATGACGAATGAAGATACAAGTCGTATTAGTTAAGGATAAATTGTAAAAAAAATTAACTGATGAAGAAAGTGATGCTTTGATGGAAAATGCTCTCAGTTCAATTCAATTATCCTTGTTTGAAGAGGTACTACCCGAGGTTGGCGATGAGGAATCTCTTGTTGAGTTATGACTTAAATTGGAGAATTTGTATATGACCAAGTCTTTGGCAAGTCGGTTATATTTGAAGCAACGTTTGTATACATTTAGAATGTCAGAAGGTACATCTTTACAAGATCATCTTGATGAATTTACTAAAATTATTCGTGGTCTAAAAAATGATGGTCTTAAGATTGATGATAAGGATCAGGCCTTAGTTCTATTATATTCTTTACATCATTCATTTGAACATTTTGTTGATATCATGTGATCGGTGTAAAAATGCAAGTGCATAGTATCATAGTTTTATAATAAAGTGATAAGAAAAGTATCGTCCTTAGGAATTAGTAACTTATTTTTGACAAATACCAAAACTATATTAATTTCAATTTTATCTAGAAAAATCACTAAGGTTGTTATAATTGAAATTTAAAATAAAATCAATTTAAATAAGATATGTAAAAGAAAATAAAGATGTTGTTCAAATATCAAATTAATAGCAAGAAAACTTCTAAGAAATTGATTTCACCTAATCCCTCACTATGCTTTACTCATCTAACTAATTGAATTTAATTATCTCTGTTTGTTAGCAATCTTTAATAAATATCCAAAAGCCTCTTTCGATAGTCAATTAGAAACATTCTTGTTAGTTAATTTTCATAAGAGTATGCAATTTAATAAAGCATGAAATCATTAAAACCAATGATTTTAAAATTACATAGGTTCATACAAGTCTTTCGATCTCTATATTTACCTATGCTGAAATATTTCAGATCTATCCTATAATTTCCTCTTTCAATAGAAAATCACAAGATTAAAATCATCTAATTAATGACTAGTTAATTAGAAGCATTAAACTCAAAATAAATCAGACAAACATGAAGAAAAATAATTCAAATTAACATAGAAAATCAAGCATAGTTCAGAATTAAATTACATATTTTTCTTAGAATAAAGAAAAATTAGTTCATGCTAAAAATTAAATTTAACATAAACGAATTCACCATAATTTTTTGAGAGGAATTGAAAGGAAATTGACTCAGAAAAAGAATCCACTTTTGCATTTTTCTATTGCAATTTTTCTCCATTATGCACATTTCCCCCTCCTTTTTCTATCTTTATTGACCGTCACTTTATCTTTTTTCTTTTGATTTCTGCAACTTTTTCTGGCCCTTCCTTTTCGTTTCTTATATATATATATATATCATCTCCTACGCATCTTTTTATTCTCTCTCATCTCTTATCTATATATATATATATATATATATATATATATATATATATATATCATCTCCTATTCATCTTTTTATTCTCTCTCATCTCTTATCTATATATATATATATATATATCTTCATGTTTCCAATTTCTTCATTTATCTTATATATATATATATATATGAAAAATTATTAATTTAAATTTGATTTAAATCAATATTAATTTAAATTTGAGAGTCCTTAAATGATATGCTTCTAAAATAGTCACCACAAAGAAGATAGTCACTATAATATATTTCTCTTAGGGTGCTATTATTGTCAATAAGATAGTCACTATAGAGAATGTTAACCAAACCAGTTCCATTTAATAAGTTCAAGCATTACTTGGACTTGATTGATATTTGCAGAAGATGATCACCCTTAGGGGCTTTGGACGACGGTTATTTGGTAATCCGAGAAATTTCGTATTTGAAGAACTTGTTTTTTGTTTTGAGCCAAGGCGGAGATTTGTTAAATTGGCCCAAAAAATATATTATGCCCAAAACCTAATATCACTTAAGCCCATCGATTCCACTCACCCTAATTTTTCTCTCATTTTTCCAACACCACGTAAGTGGTCGAGAATCCTCCAATATTGTAATTCGGTCGAAGTTGGAAAGCCTATGAACTGCGCTTGAGATCTTGGGATGACTTTCGAAAGTCATGGCATGTTTTATTGAGGGAGGAAAACATGATAATGATGCAATGCCATATGATTTATGCCCAAAATATGTGATTTCCTAATCCTGGGCAAATTTCTAAGCTGTAGCTATCGCCTATAGTTTCAACTGCTGTCTCATGCCGCTACAACTGCCGTCTGCTACCATTGTTGGACTTTCTCTAATTTGTATAATAATATTTGATTAAATAGCAATTTTGTTAATTTATCTTGCTGTATATTACCAGTAAATTAGAGGGAGTATTTTCTAGGTGTATTTTGGATTTTGGTATATTTTGTGAAGCTATCTGAATATTGATATTTGTATCTCTATTTGATTATTAGTGGATTTTCCTTGGTGTGCCGTTATTAGTGGAGTAAATATTTTACATTGAAAAGTTGAATCACTTAAATCATTGTGTGTTAATAACTCTATGTTTTAGAGATATTTTGTCTATTTTATTAATTATAATTGCTATGCTCTTAATGTTTTTAGTTAATTTTAAGTTCTTAAATTAATATTTACTGTTAGTTTTTCAAGGAATATATTTTTAGAGAAAATTAAAGAATTTGAATTGAAAAAAGACTTAATTGCAAATAACAAAAGTTGAAAATTTAATTTGAATTAAAAGAGGGCTTAATTGCAAAATAACAAAAGTTGAAAATTTAATTTGAATTAATAAAGAGGGCTTAAATGCAATTAACAAAACTTGTTTTTTTTTGCGTAGAGAAGGAGTACCACACGTGACATTGTTCAATGCACCTCACGCACCGTTAAATCAAAAAATCAACGGTAATGATCAGGAGCATGAGATACAAACGCGGGGTGGGAGAATGGATGTGATTCCCATAACTTTTTGCACCGTTCGGCGCATAGAGGTTGGGTCCACCTGTCTCGCCGTTCAGTGCGCAGAGTGGGGCCTACTTGTCTGCACAATTGAATTTCCCTGAGAAGCATCCTCTATCATGCACCGTCAGATCAAACCACGAATGGCCCGGATCGTGCGTGCTTCCCACGCCCCACGCGAGAGAGCTACGAGTGAAGGTCATCTATTCTGCACAATCCAATGCGCATATTTCTTGTGCGTTACGGTGAACCTGATCTGCGTGTGCCCTCACATCCCACCCAATACAAAGCTGCCACGTGTCTTGTTATTGTGAAATAAAAATGCAGGAAATTTCTCTCGGCAGCTTCATTTTTTCATGCTTTGTCTCCCACTTCTACACACGTGTTTTAAAGAATATTGTGTGATGTATTTTTTTTAGAGAGTAGAAGGCATAAATATTGGGTTATTATGATGCTGGAGAGAGGGGAGAGAACACGCAGAAGCCATTTTTGGCTTTTGTTGTGGTTCTGGTAAGGAAGAAAAATAGAGAATGTAAAGAGAAAATACTTCTAATCCTTTTTGTTGTTCTTCAGTTAATGTTCCTTAAATGTCTAAATATTTTTGTATTGTAATTTCAATATTTACTATGAACTAATTTAATTTTTCTAGGGTTGCCATGTAACTTACATTATGAAGCTTGGATTAATTATTTTTGAATGATTTATGAAATATTTAATTTGTTTATTCTATTTGTGCTTAATGCTTTTGATTGTTGGAAGATTAATCAATTGATCTGTGACACTTAAATAAACTTGGAAAAAGAATTTTTGTGTTTTGCTTGTGGATAGAATAACATATATATATAAGAGATAGGAATATACATTTATTGTACGTGTAGCTATTTGAGAACTTTCAACTTAATGAATTTTGGTAAATTTAATTCTCATAAGAATATAGTGAATTATTTTAGTGAGATGTGTCTATTTGTTATCGGAAGAGACATATGAATAAATTAGGAGTTCTTGGTTGTCAAATTAAATGCGAGAACATAAATCAAGAGAAAATAATATGATTCAAGTGAATTAATTTGGTGAAACTGTAATCCTAGAATTTTCTTATATATTGTTATCAAAAATTAGTTTAGTGAAACTCTATCAAACTTTCGATTGTTTGGATAAAATTAGATTGAAATAATTTTAGTACTTAACAAATATTAGTAACAAATCTCCGTGGGAACGATATCTTACTTATTATTTATTACTTGTGACCGTGTATACTTACACGTTCATGTTATCTTAAAGAGACAACATGTGCTATTTATTTTCTCACTACTTATTATTTTGTTGTTACCCATAATTATATATTTGTATAAGCAAAATTGAATCCGAACTTTACTTCCACAAGTGCTAATTTATAATAAATACAATCTCACCATAAATGAGTTGAATTCATAGTAATACCCTTGTATGGATAAGGTTAACAACATTTCAGTTTAAAATGGATAGAAATCATCAATTTGTAGTTTCACTTCATTTTGAGTATATTTGCAACTAATGAAATGGTATGAGTATTTTTGTACCAATCTAATAAGTTAGGAGTACAAAATATATTTAACCTAAAATAATAAGATTTTTAAAAAAATTAATAGAATTTTAATTATTATTTTTAATGATAAAATCAAATATATTTACATATCAACTTTACATCATGACATATATTTTCGAACAAAGTTTTTTACATGCTTTGGAAAAATATTACTATTGTTCTTAGTTATTGAATGATTTATTTAAAATTTTAATTTTCTATCAATTAAGTAATAAATTATTAGTAGTTAAAATATTGATAATTATCTAGATTATAATTATTTATCTCTTATTTATCTTAAATATAATAAACAACTATCTATTGTTATCATTAATATAATAGTATCTCAAAATATTTATTAATATTATATTATATTATTTTTATAGATATTGTTTAGGGTTGGAAAATTGGATTGCTTTAAACAATCCAATTCTGTTTGTTGTCTAATTCGGTCCAATCCAATTTGAATTTTTTTTTAAAATTGTGCAAGTCAGATTGGACCAAATCATTTATATTGTTATATTTATAATTTATATTTTATAATAGTGTATACAACTCATTAACTAAATTTGTTACTAGTTAACGGTGTTCTCAAATTCAATATTTAAGAATAAATGTTTTTATTGTTTTAATTGAAATTAGATGAACAAATAAAAATGTTATTGTTGTTGAGGTAACTATATTTCGAACTAAAGTAAAAGAAGTTAATAATATGCAAAAAATCAATAAGTACATTATTACTTGGTTGGTAATAATACAAAGAAATAAATACTATAAGAGTCTTATACTTATTACAAAAATGAGAATTATGTTTTATACTTATTTTTTATAACATTTTAGTTCTATTGTTATCAAAAAGTGATCGCACAAAGACAAAGTAAATTTTTTGCATTTTATTTTTTTGATTTATTGAGGTATATTAGATATAAATTGTTTTAATTTAAGTAAACTGTAATCGAAGAAATCGAAGAAAAAATTAAATAAAAATATAAAATAAATAAATAAAAACATAAGAAATGATAATTTGTCTTAATGTAGTCAATTTTTTCATAATAATAGGACTAAACTGTCACAAAAAATATATATAGGACTTAAATGTTATTTTTATAATAAGTACAAGACATGTATAATCATCCTTCTTAATATAAAATAATGTTAATATATATTTTAATGTTCAAATTCTAAACGATTATAATTGTACTAAATCATTTTGAATGGTCGAATCCAATCTAATTTGATATATATGAATAACTTGGTATAATTTATTTAAATTTTATTAAATTCAAACCACTTTACCCACCTCTAATATTATTTTAATACTAAGGATATACATTACAAAATCAAGTGTTGTTTTTGTGATAATTTGAAATATTTATATAATTGTTACTCAGAAACTTTATTTATATTAAATGATGTCTATCATAAAATGAAATTACAAAGTATGTGAAATTGATTAATTTCCTTAAATATCTTTATTTTCATATAAAATATTTTAATTTTTTTTAATATTTTTAATAAAAATTTAAAAATTATTAGCTACTTTTTATTTGAAATATATTTTCTAATGAAATGAATTATTATTACTTACATAAGTAATAAAATATTTGTTATAATTCATAAAATTATAAAAATTAAAATTAAAATAATATATATATAACATTTTTTTATAAACTAATCAAGTAAATATTAAATATATATTATTATAATAAGTACTTTATATATTTAAAAATACCGCTTTTAAAAAAATATTTAAGGTATCAATTACTAGGTCATTAATAGCACAATAAAGTAATTAGAATGGATGATTATAAAATTAGTAATAATAATATATTAATTTTTCTTATAACAAAAATATACATAATTTAAATACGTAAAATAATTCTGAAAAATATATATTTAAAAAGTATTAGTAAATCAGCATATTATTAAAAATATTAAAAATATATTATAATATTTGTTGAAAATAAAAAAACTATTATTTAAATTTGAAATTTTTATTGATAAAATTGTTATTTTAAAATTATAATAATACTTTAAATTTTAATTGAGGCTTTAATAAAGATTGGATCAAGGTCTTATTCATCTTATAGTCAAGCCACCCAAGCTAAGAACTGGTATTAATAAATTACAAACAGAGAAATCTTACGTAATGCAGAAAAGAAGTGGGGATGGACTGATGGAGATTGTCAAAAGGTGAGCGAATTAAGGAGACTATTGGGTTGGTTAGGGCGGCAATGGTGCTTAACGAACTGCAATAGCAGAAGATTGGCCGCATTGATGTGGGATAGTGAGAAAGAAAATAGAATCTAATGGGCTGAGGCTTTAGTTTATTTTTGATTTTTTATCGCTCGCTCACTCTTTCTTCCTAAAATTGTTTAGGTCTCTTTTAGTTATGTTTGTTTTATATATTTAATTAATTACAAGTAGATTATATATGTTTTTGTCCAAAATTGCATATGCCAACAATTAATCTTTAAAATACGTTAATGTACTTTTTTGTGTTTTCATAGATGTTTGTGTATTTTTGTTAACTTTGTTAAAGAAATTGAATGCAATTTTAATTTAATCAAATTATGTTAAGAATAGTTATCCAAATAGTGGGAGATTTATACATACAATAATAAAAAGGATAACATATTATTGGAATAAGTATGTGAAAAATAATAGAAAAATAATATTATCAATAGATTGAAATATATTGCTCGGGTGAAATCGTAGACTAAATTGCTCTCTTTAAGACGTTTCACAGCTTTATTCAAACTTGTGCAAGCAAACAAAACCCCGTTGTTTTCAGAATAAAACAACCCATGATCTTTGTTTTCTGTCTCAGAGCTTCATTGCACTAATGAAATCCGGAATGCTATATCACTAAAATTTATGTTGCTCTGAAAACTCAAAATAATTTAGTATCTTCTTCTTTGATCTGTAAGAGTTATTTCCAAAATGATCTGTAAGAATAAGAGTTATTTCCAAAATGATATGTCTAAACTGAGAGCTAAGACCCTATATTTATAGTTTGAGAAAAAGTGTGACAATTATGATAAATAACGGTCATGTTTGGGTGAAAAAGTAACAGTCATATCTGGGTGGAAAAGTAACGGTCATATCTGGGTGGAAAAGTAATGGTCATATCTGGGTGGAAAAATAATTTTAATAAAAAAATATTTTCCAAAAAATAAAATGCCACCTCACCTCACACACTCGGACTCGAACTCGACTCGGCTTGGCTTGGCACGGCATGACTGGTCGGTTGGTAGGATGGACAGCAACGATGGTAGTGCATAAACCTAATAGTCAATCTTTTTCTATTTATACATCTCCTAAGTGATGTAAACTAGCAATATGAGACAAAATTTTAAGAGACTAAAACTTTGGCACTTATTATCATCATTTGTTTTTTTTTATTGAAATTCATTTCCAACAATCCCCCACTTGAATTTTATATTAAAATAATTTTCATCAAGTAACCGATCAATTAAAAGTATAAGATTATGCATAAGCAAAATGTGTCTATCTACTTGAACCTTTGCATAGTGTTGATGCTTTAGAATATACTAAATTAACTCATAGTTTTGAACTCTATCTCTAGTAACGCAACACACACACACAACCTTTCTAATGTGTAGTTCAAAAATCCCTTGCTTTACGACTATGCACGTGTATCCCATTATAGTGAATGCTCTTGTAAATTTTGCCCAAAATTTTCATAAGTGGCCACACTTCCACATTCACATAGGTGAGTCAATTAGTAGTACTCCTGTAGCTTGTACTCCACTCCAGCTAGAGTATAGAATTCATTAAGAGTTTAATAATTAACCCATCCTTCTTTATCACTTCAGGACTTAATGCTTCTAACAATATAGAATGAGACTTCTTATTAGCATGATTAATCTCATATCACTTCATGACTTGTTATTACCCATTGAACTTATTTCTTAGGATCTCCAGTCTATAAGTTGGATTACCATCACAAGTGAATCTTCAGTCTAAAGGCATCAACCCATTCCTTTCAAGATTTTGAAAACCTTCTCTCTTGGTAATCCTTTCGTCAAAGGATTAGCCACATTTTCATCAGAACGTACATGATCTACTCTTACAACTTATATAGAGAGAAATTTGCTAATAGTACTGTGCTTACGATGTATCTATCGTTTCTTGCCATTGTAATAATGGTTCTGAATCTTTGCAATAGCCACAGGACTATCGTAGTGGATCAAGATAGTTGGTATCCGTCTTTCCCATAAAGAGATCTCAACTAACAGACTTCTTAACCAACTTGATTTTTCACTAACAGTAGTTAGTGCTATCATTTTAGACTATATCTTATATTGAGCCAATATTGTCTGTTTCTTAGACTTCCAAGAAATAGCTTCACCAGTAATGCTAAATATATAGCCGCTAGTTTCTTTGGAGTCTTATGATAAAGTTTTCTAATCAGCATTGTTGTATCCTTCTAGAACAATGGGAAACTTTTTATAATGTAATCCAAGGTTCATAGTTCTCTTAAGGTATCTCATGACCCTTTCAATAGCATTCCAATGCTCTATACTAGGTCTACTAGTAAACCTACATAGTAGTCACACAATATAAGCTATATCTGGTCTAGTGATGTTAGTAGCATAACGTAAGCTACCAATGATGCTTGTATACTAAGTTTGTCTAACGCCGTATCCGGTGTTCTTGAACAACTTTACACTAGGATAATAAGGAGTACGTGCAGATTTGCAGTTAAAGTAATTGTATTTCTTTAAGATCTTCTCAATGTAATGAGATTGATGTAGAAAAAGTCCCTTTTTAGACCTAGTAATCTTTATACCAAGGATTACACTCGCTTCTCCGAGATCTTTCATAACAAAGGTAGCACATAACAAAGTTTTCACATTATTCCCAAAATGAATATTTAACCCAAAAATAAGCATGTCATCCATATACAAACATATAATAGTGCAAATGTCATTTTATGATTTATAATAAATGTAGTTGTCACTTTCATTCATTTTGAATCCATGTGAGATAACTAGATTATCAAATTTTTAATGCCATTACTTAGGTTCTTATTTTAGACCATAAATGGATTTATCTAGTTTAAAAACTTTATTTTCTTGACTTGGGACAACAAAGCCTTTAGGTTGGTCCATATAAATCTCTTATTCTAAGTCACCATTTAAGAAAATAGTTTTAACATCCATTTGGTGCACAACTAAATCATGGATAGCAACAAGAGAGAAAAGTATACGTATGGAAGTTATTCGTGTTATTGGTGAAAATGTATCAAATAAATCTACATTTTCTCTTTGACTACAAGAAAAGCTTTGTACTTTTCAATAGTACCATCAGGTTTTTATTTCTTCTTTAGTATCCATTTACATCCTATGGTTTTGCAACCAGGAAGTAAGTGAACTAAATGTTAAGTTCTATTATACTCAAGAGAGTCCATTTCATCATTTATGACTTCTTCCCATAAGTTGGCATCTAAAAAAGATAAGGATTCTTGAAGAGTTTGGGGATCTTCCTCTAAGGTATAAGCATAAAAATCAAACCCAAAATCCTTATAGGTTTAAGCTCATTTACTTCTCCTAATTTAAGTGTTAAATTCCTCATTTTTTTCACTAGTTGTAGTTATGTGTAAACTACTAGAGGATGAGCCCCCACTATTTTTCAATTTAAAGGGAAACTTATGTTCATAGAAGTTACCATCATTTGATTCTATAACTACATGATCATTTAAGTCATAGAATTTATAAGCTTTACTACTCACATCATATTCTATGAACACACATTCATATGCTCTACTAGCAAGTTTACTTCTTTTAGGATCAATGATCCTAACATAGGCTAAACAACCCCAAGTTTTAAAATAAGTTAAGTTAGGTTTTTTATTTTTCAAAATTTCATATGCTGAAATTTGACTAGTAGATTTAGGATCTCTATTTAGCACATAGAAAACAGTTAATAAAATTTCTCCCCACCAATGGGAAGTAGTATCAGAGTTTAATAAAATTGTAACAACTGATTTAGTGAAAGTTTCATTTTTTCGTTCAGCTTTGCTATTCATTTCAGGAGAATAAGGTGTAGTTTTTTCATGAATGATTCCATAAGTTTTATAAAAATATTGAAAATATTGGAATCATATTCGATGCCTTTATCACTTCGAAACATTTTTATTTTTCTGTTATGTTGATTTTCAATTTCAGTCATAAATATTATAAACATGTCAAATGTTTCACTTTTATTTTTCATTAGATATACATAAGTATAATCTGAGCAATCATCAATAAAAATTATAAAATAGCGTTTTTTATTTCTTGTTAAAATACCATCAAGTTCACATATGTTAGTGTGTATTAAGTCTAAAGATTCAAATTCTCTAACTACTAACTTATGTGAAGTTTTGGTTATTTTAGCTTGACTACAAAAGTCACATTTTTCAAAATCATTCCAAAATAGTTTAGGAATTAGTTCTATGGTACTTATGTTTTTGATTATGCGTTTATTAACATGACAAAGTCTAGCATGCCAAATATTAAAAGACTCAACATATAAGCAAAAGAAGAAGCTTTATTAATTTTAACATTCAATTTAAGCATGCCATTAGTGGCGTACCCTTTCCCAACAAAAATATTATTTTTAGTTATTGTATATAAATCAGCCCATAAAGTTTGAGTAAACCCAAATTTATTAAGAAGATAGCTCAAAACTAAGTTCTTTCAAGAGGTAAACTTCAATTTCACCTTACAAGTACCAGCAACTTTAGTGTAATGGAGTTTCCCAGCAACACTTTCTTATCATCAGACACATAATAGGACTTGAACATGTCACGATCATATCAAACATGGCGAGAAGCACCAGTTTCCACCCATAACCACTCAGATCCAACAATAAAATTGATTTCAAATATCATAGCAATAAGCTTATCTTCTATAAGGTTTGCTTGCAAGGCAAGACAATTCCTATTCTGGTAATTCCTGGCCAAATGGCCAGGCTTGTTACAACTATAACACATGAATGTGTTATTTCTTGAAGGGGTTGAGGTCCATTCTATGTAGGATAATTTATGTTTCTATTTTGGTGGTTACATTTCTAGTTATTATTAGGATCCTGATTTTCATGTTTCTTCCTTTAGGTTTCAGAATTGCAGAGAATGATTTCTTATTTGTACTATTGTTTAAGAAAACGAGTACTTCAACTTTTTTATCTTGTTTTCGGGCTTCTTCTTCTATTCTTAGATGGGTTATGAGACTTTATAAAGAAAATTCATTAGTTTTATTTCTAAGTGTATTCTTAAAATCTTTCTATGCTGGGGGTAATTAATTTATAATAACAGTAACTTAAAATTGTTCATCTAAAGCCATACCTTCATAAGTTATTTCATGTGTTATCTTCTGCAGTTTGTGTGATTAAGCTTTCACATATTTTCCATCAATCATTTGGTACTTCATGTATTTATCGACATCATACTTCTTTGTTCTAGCTTCCTTAATGTCATACTTCTTTTGCATAGAAAATAATTTCCATCCAGATGTCTAAATCCTTTGTTATAGCTTCAGTAGGAGGATTAGGCAGTGTTGGTTTTTTAGTAGTAAAAACAGAAGTGACCTTTTTTATGATTAAGAAAAATAGAATTTTTTGTCTCCATCTTTTAAAGTGTAGTCCCTCGAAACGAAACAGTTTGTTGAGATCAACAATTAACATTTTAGTAGACATGACAAATAGAAATCGTCTTAAAATTATTGGAACAAGTATGTGAAAAACAATGTAAGAACAATATTATCGATATATTGAAATGCATTGTTTAGGTTGAGTCGTGGACTAGTTTGCTCTCTTTATGATGTTTCGTGGACTAAGTCATTCTCTTTAAGATGTTTCGTGGCTTTTCCCAAACTTTTGCAAACAAACACAACCTTTTCATCCCCAAGATAAAACAATACAGAATCTTTGTTTTCTATCTCGGAGCTTCACTACACTGATGAAGTTCGAAATGCTACACTTCTAAAGTTTACGTTGCTCGAAAAATAGAAAAAATAATTTAGTATCTTCTTCTTTGATCTATAAGAGCTATTATCAAAATCATATGTCTAAATTGAAAGCTAATGTCCTTTATTTATAGTTTGAGAAAATGTTTGATACTTATGATAAATAATGGTCATGTTTGGTTGGAAAAATAATGATCATATTTGGGTGGAAAAGTAATAGTCATATTTTAATTCAAAAAAATTCAAAAAATAAAATGCCACCTCACACGGACTTGGCCAGGCCCGGCCAATCAGTCGAACGACGGCAGCGACACACATGTGTGGAATCACATTTGCCTAGTTTCTCTCCCCTTACACAAAAATGGAGTCCCCATTGGGGCCCAAACCCAAAAGTGAATTCTTTTCTATTTATATGTCTCCTAAGTTATATAAACTAACAATATGGGACAAGATTTTAAGAGAACTAAAAATTTGACACTTATTCTCATCATTTTTTTATTGAAATTCATTTCCAACAGATATAGTTACCATTTTGAAACAAATCTTCCTAAACTGATCACTCACAACTCAATAACCCATGACTGAAAATGTTGACCTTTTTATGTATTTATTGAACATCATAGTTAATAACACATTGAACATTACTCCAACTTGAGGAGAGACGATCTGACAAATTTGGTGTGAGGGAAGCAAAAATAAGGGGATCTATGTATAAGAGAGGATTTTTGCCGTCTTCCATCAAAATATTTTTCGGAACATTATCTTAAATGTCCTTGAGGTTTAACATATCTTCAATTATGTTCCTGAGGTTTATAAAATATCAAAAAATGCCCTTATACCCTAATGGTGTTAATTTTCCATCCATTACTATTTAGATTACTATTCTTAGGCTCTGATACCAATTTTTGCGGTTCGATACAATTTTTAATCGAGGGTTAATATTGACTTAATCGATGATTTTTGTGTATTTATTGAAGATAATAATTTGTCTAAAAAGCTTATTATTTTGCTATATAAATCTAATTTTCTTCTATATTCATTACAATTGCATAATATATTATGTTTTTCATTATGTTGGTTGCTTAATTCTAATCCTGAATCTATTAATTGCCTTTTAAAATTAAAAATTACACTTTCATTTGTTAAATCTAATAATTCTAATTTATGTACTAATGATTCGATGTTCATAGAATATTATCTCGATAATTCATATGTGTTGAATGTATATTATTTTGTCCTATTCGTAGTATACAAGTATGTTTTTCTTGTGTGCATACAGTTGATTTATAATCTTCAAAGAAGTAATATCCAAACATGAAGTTGTTAAATTCTTCTTCCTCTATTTTCACATATTTTTGACTAAAATAGTCTTTTAGTGTCCTTGAAAGAGGATGGTCTATGATGCTTGTAATAACTTTAATATAATATGTATAAATATCTAATAAGGTGTTAAATCTTTTAAAATTTTCAAGACAAGTTTGATAATCTTCATTTTTAAAATATTCATTTAAATGATAGAGATAACCTTTATCAAATGTTTATAATAGAATTAGATTTTTATCTTTGATTTCCATAGGATTTATTAGTTGTTTATTTCTAAAAATAATTTCCATTTCTTGTTTTAACAATATTATGTCTTGTTGTAAGCAAATATTTAAACATTCAAGATTCTTAACTAGCTTAAATTTATAATTATTATACCTGAATTTGATGGGTCCACCACGGTTTTTCCTTCTGTTCGTCTTTTCTTTGTTACACCTATTATGCCTTAGTTTTGCTCACACCTCAACACCCTCCTAGCAATGGTAAGCCTTCTACATCCGTACATAAATGGTGTCCAATAGTTGACTTACCAAAAAAGAGTAACTAAACTCTATTTTATTCATAATATAATAATTATTACAACTTAAAGCCAACTAAGAACCTTGAAAAGAGTGCTCAACTACTCATAATTACTGGGTGTAACATTATTGGTTTTGAGATTTCTAGATAGAGAGGTTTTCTATGCTAGAGTGTTTCAGAGTATAGAGCTCTAGATTTATATGTATTCGTGTATCTTTTTTTGAAATGATAATAATGGTTCCTTTTATAGAACAAGGAATCCATATTTACAAGACTAAAATTATTTGAAGATTAATGGTTTAGAATGAGGAATCCCTAAGATTTCTTCTTTAAAGGATAGCCATTACTTTTTTCTTTGGCATATGCTACTGACTAAGATGTGGGGTCTACATCTTTATTTCTTTTGTAGTATTCTACTGACAGCTTCTTTCCTTATTTTTCTTTGTCATTTTCTACCGATAGTTTCTTTGATGACGTTGATGAAGACGCATCTTCATCTTCTCGGTCATTAATGTAAAGAATGCATCTGTGGTCTTTGGTGGCTTTTCTGGCATAACAGAATACCTTCCTTGTTTCTTGACCAATATTTAGGTTGTTGCAATTAAAATTGGTTTCATATTTGGTGATTTTTTCACCATCTTCTTCTGACAGAGCCATGCTACTATGAGAAATAATGACTTTACTAGTTGAATAATTTACTTTAATATCAGTAGAATTGTCAATCTTCCTGAGTTCATAGTAAATTTGGCTTAGCATTTGTCCTCTTAGTACATAGAGTTCTTCTATGTTGAATTCCTTTTCTAGAAGTGCCCTTGGTTTGGGAACCTCTCTATTTGTGTTGGAGATCCCTATCTTGATGAAGTGGTAGGGACTAGTACTTCTTTCCTCATTCTAATCCATTAATGAACTGAAAAATCTAAGATAAACAGGTTTATCACTTGCTTTAATTTTTCTTCTAAAATTCTTGATTGCTCTTTTAAAATTTTCTAGGAAATAATTTAATTCACTTAAATTAATTCATGGATATATATTTTCTATTAATCTTGCATGAAATGCTTTATACCCAAAAATTAGATCAGCTCCTTCCAATGTATTGAATTTACTTCCTACAGGAAATTCATTGTCTGTAGTATAGAATTTCATATCTTCAATATGTTCTTGGGTAGATTTTCTAGCCAAATTATAGAGGCTCAACCATTGTAGCTTACTGAGGTTTCTGTATTGGTCTTTTTCATCTTCAATGATTGGAGTAGTTCTAGGAGATGTCTCCTTGAATAGTACTGAATGTTTTATTATTTTTGATGTCTCTGGTAGATATGTTTCTCTAAATAGCACTGGAGGCCTTACTATCTTTCCAAGATTTTTCAATTTGCTTAGAGCTGTTGGTTTTTGTTGTAGTGCTGCAGAATAATTTCTTACTATCTCTTTTGGAGTTATTAGTTTTGGTGTTTTGTAGTTGGCATAACTTCCTTCAACTTCTATTCCGTTGGTGAAGGCTCTATGAGTTACTCATAGATTTGCTAGCTTCTACCTAGTTGTTATAAATTCCTGGTTTTGGGCCATTATAGACCACATAAACTTTTTTTTGTTCTTCTTTTTCTACCTCATCTACCCAATTGAATTTTGTGGTTTCAAAAGTTTTTTGTTAACTTTTAGGTTCTTCCTTTTTTAATGGAGATTTTTCGTTTGAGATTCTGGTCTCTAGAGGTTGTTTTGAACAATTACGTTCTTTCTGTTTCTTTCCTGTCTCCATAAGAGATTTCTCGAGATATAGCAACTCGAGTTGTTCCTGAAGGATTTTTATCTCCGTTTCTTTTATCTTGATTTTGATATCAAGATGTTCCATTCCTGAAAGCATAAAAATAGTTAGAGGTGCTAATTCTATGGTAAAAGTATCAGCTAAGCTATTTTTATGTCCTGGAAGATGTTCAATATCAAAATTGTAATAGTTGAACCATTGTTTCCATCTAACTAATCTTCCTTGTTTGTAATCATCTGCAATATTAGTTCCTAAGAAATAACCAAAATTCTTGTTATCTATTCTAACAATGAATCTGGAGCTTATGACATATATTACAAATTTTTTAATAGCCTTTTTAACAGCTAAATATTCTTTTTTATTACTATGATAATTTAATTCTAAACCTTGGAAAGATCCTGATATATATCTACAAAGATATTCATCTTTTTCATCTTGCTTTAAGAACTGCTCCCCAATATTCCTACGAAGCATCTGTTTCAATTATCATCTTATCATTTGGTCCTAGATGGTATAAAGTTGGTAAATGTTTTACCTTTGATTTTACTCTATCCATATATAGAGTATCTTCTTCTATCCATTTCCAAAATATGATCTTTTTTTAATTTTGCTTTTAATGGTTTTCTCATTTCTGCAAGTTTCTTGATAAAGGCTTCTGCATATGTTAAACATCCTAAAAATCTTTGTAATTTGTTTTTATCTTTTAATTCACTAGGAAAACCTTGAATATTATTTAGTATATGGGGTTGTAGATTATGTTTTCCATCTTCAATTTTCAATCCTAAGTATTTGATTTTTTGTTAAGCAAGTACTACTTTCTTTTCAGAGAGTACAATGCCTTCTGTTCTACATATTAACTCCCAATATTTGATACAAAAATATATTCTCCAAAGTTCTATCATCAAAAGGACTTCTATTCGTACCCAATTAGATAATTCCATGGGATTCTCACTCCTTATCTTATCCTTCACAACAGTTAGCATTCTTAGCTAACAAATGATTATGAAATAATAAAATAAATAAAAAGAAAAGAAAGAGACATAATATAATAATATAAATACAACATATAATTCATTATACAATAATACAAATTAAATTATAACATACAATATATAATACAAATAATAATATAATTAACTACAACAATAACAAAAGTTAATAAAATATATTATACAAGAGTTAAGTTAAAAATTGTTAACAAAAATAAAGAATATAAAAATGGTTAAGAAAAAATAAAATAAAATAAGTTAAAGTTAGTAAATAAATAAAAATAAATAAATAATATAAAATAAAGTTAAAATGAAAAAGCTAGGACACAAAATTACTAAAAAGAAGTTAATTCAATTAATAACTAAAATCAATAAAATAAAAAATAAAAAGTTAGTTAAGATAAAAATAAAAATAAACTAATTTTTTAAATATTTTTTAAATATTTTTTTTTAATTTTTGAAATTTATTATTTTTTACCTAAAAACATCTAAAGTCAATTAATAGTATATATATTTTTACATTTTTTTATTTAATTGTTTTTAATATCTATAGTGAACTTAATAACTAAGACAATAATTTTTTTTAATTTTAATTTTTTTATTAAGAGATATTTTTAGATTTGTTTTAATATTTAAAATATCTAAAGTGAATTAATAACCTAGATATTTTAGATTTTAATTTCTTTTGGAAAAATATCTTAATTAATTAATTAATAAATAAGATACTAATTTTTTTTTAAAATAAATAAAAATCACGAATATTTACAACATAATTTTTTTAAATATTTTTGATAATAAAAATTCAAAAATACTATTCTTTTCCCACAAAGACGCCAAAAACTTGATTATTAAATTTTGTTAAATTTATAATAAACTCGTAAATGCACGAATCACTTTATAAAAAGAAACAAATATATTTCTAAGGTAAGTCTAAAGAGAAATTACTTGATTTTTAAATAATTCAATAAAATTTATAAAAATGAAAAATAAATCTAAATATCCTATTATAATTTTTTGGTTTAAAAATTTTAAACTAGTAACATAGAATAAAAAAATAAATTGGATTTTACAAATATCAGACAAATAAATATTGAGTCATTCAAAGGGGAGTTTGTGGTATATATTAATCAGTTAATGATACTTGTTGACATTTAGTTATGCTATTAAAGATATAGATTAAAGTTATTGATTTTTTATTTTTTGTATGAAAATATCCTTAAGCGGGGCACAAATTCTTTGTTAATAATAAAATCAATTAATATCTTTAAACATGACCTACTAATTGATTAATTGATTAATTTATGGTTTATTTCTAAGTAAATAGTAAACTATCTAACTATTGCTTAAAATGGAGCAAATGATTTAGGCTCTTATCCAAGGTGTCAAAAGTGTGATTTAAGATTGATATATATGAGAACTATCTTTCAAATTTTAAAAATACTATAAAAAATATATTTACAATATATATTCAAATAGTAATTTCTTATAAAAATATTTGAAATAAAGTACTCCAAATATTTAAATAATCAAATCAAACATCAAAAAATTGACTTTACATCATATCTACATAGTTAAAACCTAAAATCTAACTTTCGGATTTTAAGTTTACTTTGTAAATTATGTCATCACTATATTTTTCGGTAATAAACTTTATAGAGTTCTTGAATGAAGAAATAAATATCAATTTATTTATAAAAATGTTTTACCTAAATTAATATTTCACAAATATAACAACATTATTAATATCCTATAGTATTTTCAATCAAATATGCTTAATTTAATAAATTATCAATAAATTAAACATAACATTAAAGCAGTACATAAAATTAATTTTGAAAATAAATGAATATAATTAAAATTTATACATCAATTGTATCTTCAAAATATAGAATTTTAGTACTCATCTATATCTAAAAAACCTCCAAACAGATCTTCCTAAACTTTTATTGAATCGAAAAATTACTACTAATAAACTAACTATGTTTAACTCTCAAAATTGAGAGAAGAACTTTAAAACTAAGAAAAGAAAAACTTAGAGAGAAAAGAGAGCTAAGAGCTGCTAGAATGAGGGATGATTTGAAATGAATGGGAGTGAGTCCTATTTATAGGATTAGAAAACACTAAAAGATGAGAGAAAAGTGGATCAGAGGGTTGCTAGCCATGACATATATTTTTTCACTATTGCGGCACGAGATGATTTTGTATGCATTTTAATCTTAACCTAACCACTCAAGTCGCGACATATTTTAAATTTCGCCATGGCATATGTCAAACTACATGTTTTCCATCTTCTTTTGTTTCACCCCTTTATAAGTTTGATCGATTCATATGTAAGGCTTTACATATATTATCTTTTGTATTCTTCTTGTTTGCAATTGAGTGTCTTTAGGTATGATTCTTCACGTGTTTATCATTGAATCATTTTGAAGCCAAAAAATACCTGAAAATATAGATTTGCTAAAATGTTGATAAAATTATGCGATTACTCTATTTTGTCATTTAAAATGTATAAAATCTTGTAATAATTAGCAGTTTTAAGCACTAATAATTGGTATACGCTAATATGGAGCTTCTAGTAGCTTTCTCTAATCACATACCTATTAGGAACAACTCTTTCCCATATCAGAAGATCCCAATGGACCTACATAAGAATCTTCGCTCTCTTAAGGATCTCAATGGGCTTAATAGATAAGCTCCTAATGCAAATTGTAATCTCTATGACACTATTTACTTAAATAGCGTAGCATTTGACCTATCTCCAGAAAAAAGCATATTAGCTCCCAGTATCTGGTACAACGTCTTCTCCAAAGTTCTATCATCAGATGGACTTCTCTTCCTCCTAAATTGGATAACTTTGTGGGATTATTACTTGTTATTTTATCATAATCTAAATAGCTAGCATTCCTAGCTAACAAATGATTAGGACTGTCTTCAAACTCCTCTAAAGTCACTATAAAACAGTAACATTATCTCCTAATAAGGTAAATTCAATCTTCTAGGAAATTATTAGAATAACTTTGATTTCATATATAATTACAAACACTTAAAACCCTAGAAGGAACATAATCACAAACACTTAGAACCCTAGAATGAACATAATCATAAACACTTAGAACCCTAGAAGGAACATACTTGGCCTTTACCCACTTCTTCATTGGTCACCTAGCTGACTTGAGGGTCGGAGTTGGAAGCACCACCCCTCCGTGGTCTTCAATTGGGTTCTAACATTTGTTGATCTATTTCAGGCCTTCAAGTAATTGTGCGAGAAATAACGTCAATAGTTTGGCACTATGTATGGGAACTTTGTTTTGATCAAATATAAGATATGATAAAAATCATAAAAATATATCTTAAAATTCCTATTCATCTATGGTACTAACACCAAGTGTATTATCATTATTCATAGAAGACAATAAATCTTAAGAACAACCAAACCTCCAATAAAAAGGTGATTAAACAATAGCATGTAATATCCTAGACCAAATGCTCTCTAAGAACTAGAGGATGGAAAATCTAGAACAACACAATCAACATCTTTAAAGCATAATTATAGATAACACTCATATGGAACAACCCCCCACAAAGCTCTAGAAGGAAGTCATAGGTGCGTTGATAAGTAGTCCATGAACATTAATAGACAATAAAAGGCTCAAAGAGTCCTTATCGAAGCAACCAGTTCCTCTATTGAACATGATCGCCACCTAAAAAGAAAGAAAGCACTTAAGGGAACCGAACCTCAAGTAATCGCTAGTATTATAAGAGGGACTCATTATAATTTTCTAATTACTCCTACAATGGTAGACGAAGAGCTTTATAATAGGCTCTCTCAGACCTCTTTATAGAGTAGGCTCTCCTAGACATCTTTCATAGAGTTTTTGGCTATAAAGTTTAGTTGCTACATAGAGTTAAGGGATCCTATAGAGCATATTCTCAACTACATGCAAAAGATGATGGCCATTTATGCCTCAAACGAGATGTTGGATCAGATGATGTGCAAAATATTTGCATCTAGTCTCTCAGGATAAGCACTTACTTGGTTCTATAAGCTTCCTTCAGGAAGCATATAATCCTTCCTTCAATTAGGTCATGTCTTTCTCAACCAATTCACCAATAGTAAAAAAATAAGAAAAAACACTCATGATCTAGTTTTAATAGTCCAAAAAAAAGAGTAAGTCTTTATGAAGCAATCTTAAATGATTCAACTCCATTAAAATTAAAATATCTAACTACTCAGAGGACATTGATATCCAAGAATTTAGAAAGTTGCTATATGGAATCAACCTAAGAAGGATTTCAGTATTATATAGAGCTAATATGTCTGAATATAAACATCAAAATAAATCTTCCTAAATATCCAACATTTTCCAGTGAAAAGAAACTCTGGCTAGAAATGAGAGAGTCAAAAAGAATATTTCAAGTATAGACTAGGCTATAAAGTACTAGTTCCTTTAACCATCTCCTTGGGAGAATTAGTCCCTAGGCTAGAAGGCAAATATCATGTCGAATGGCCTAGGAGGATGAATGAAAGATACAAGGAAAGAAGGAAAATAGGTCCTTATAGTGACTTTCATAGAGAGAGAAGGCATAATATTGATAATTGTTATTCCTTCAAAAAAGAGGCGAAAAAGATCATCAAAGAGGCTTCTTAAAGGAAGTCTTCAAGCATAAAAATATCTCAAAATTGATAAGCCTAATGAGCAACCTCTAGAACCTCCAAAACAAACTTCAATCAATGAGGTTATACATAGGGGCATAGCCTCCAAAGAAGCTCCAATTCATCTAAAAAGGCTTATGTGAGGTAGGCTAAAGTTTTTGCTGCTTAGATACTCCAAATAGAATCCACGTTAAAGTAAGGATCTCCATCAATTTCAATGAAGCTAATTTAGTAGTAATCTTGATTACACAAGGGATCCCTTGGCCGTCTTTATTATGATCTCCATCAATATGGTAAAACAAGTAGTGGTTGATAATGTAAGTGAATCTGATATCATTTTCCTCAACACCATTGTTTCTTAAAAAGTGTGCAATGGGTGCTACGCAAGTATAAATATCACAAACAAATAATATAATGATAAGAAAAAATTATTCCTATAGAGATTATAATATTAAAAATTAATGTAAAAAATTAACAAATAAATATCAATTTTGTGTGTGAGTTGAGTAATCAAAAATAAAAGCTCTAAAAGTAAAATATTAAGTAATAAGTTGAGACAACTAAGTAACAATCAAATTTAGCCTAGGAAGGAACTAACAAAGAATTAAAGTGATTTAGATAACTAGGATTACAAATGAAATAAGATCATGTAATTAGTGCACAAATGCTATAGAAGTGCTATAGCGAAGTATACCAGTAACCATAATTCACGAATTTACAAGGGATTCTTCTAAATCTATGATGTTTTTACCTCCTAATGTTTGATTAAACATATTTCTATGTAAATCTGACCTTAAAAGTGTCATTACAAGTACCAATTCTTTTAGGTTATGTGAGACAACTATATATTCCTATATTAGTTGCAAATTTAACCTTATTCTTTAGACCTAAGCCAAATACACATTATTCAAACTTAAACCAACTTCAACTAACCTTTCTATAATTTATCTCAATTTATTATCATATTAAATTATGATCAAGAAATAAATAAGAATCAAACATTAAACAAGGCTTGAATAATAAACATATTTTTACCATAGCAAAGCACATATTTTATAAAAAGAAAGAATACATGAGCTTGTTCATTCAGCATCCTAACTAAAATATATTTAGCTCATCATTCTCCTTAATTCAATTACAAATTTAGAGATAGAAATATCCATATCAAAATTTGTAAATTACAGAGGATAATTTTTAGAAAATAAAGAATTGAGAAAACTTCAACTAAGTAGCCCTTTGTCTCCTCTTTTCCTTCGTTGAACTCCTCTATAATATTCCTTTGTCTCCTCTTTTCCTTTGTTGAACTCCTCTACGCTCTAGAGCCATCAATTCTACTGTGTTTCTCACCTCCACAACTCCTTCTATTGATTCTTATATTTATAGCTTGGTTTTTAGGTTGAAACAAAGTGAGGTAGAATTCTTGTGCTAACTCCCAAATATACCCTATAAAAATGAGTGCTTAGTTGTCCAATTTTGTCCTTTAAATGACTCTCTCTAGTTGTCCCTTGCTATATACTTGCGCAAGTTTGTTGCAACAAAGTTGTATCAAAATGTGAACCACTTTTTTTTTTCCTCTTTAATCCATGCTAAATAGGAAGGTATAATTTTCATGAATAAACTTTAAAATATTAATTATTTCTATAAAATACAAGATAAATTCACATTTTATACTTAAGAGTATACTCAATTCCAAAAAGACACAATTAAAATAAATTTAAGCTCATTATGTAGATTTTCTTAACTAAATTAGTAAGTTATTAAGATAGTGAAGCTAATATAAACTCTAATGAATTAGAGTTATAAACTTCCCTAAACTTGGTATCTTGTTTGCCCTCAAGCTAGATAACCTTAAAACACTTATCTATATATCAAAAAAGAACAACAAAAGTTTAAGCAACTAAGAATAGTTACTAAAAATTAAAATGAAAAACAATAGACAAAAGAAAATTGTTTTCAAAAAGTTAAAAACAACAACCACCCATTCACGATCCACATAAATTTTTCTCAAGTGCTAGTTTAAACCCTCTCAAATTCATGTAAAATACTCCCCCATGTGTGTAATGCTCATAGTTTTTCATTTGAAATCTTCCAAATCAAGTTATACTATGCTTCTTAAGCCTAAATTCATATCTCTATAGGTTGGTCTTTTGATTCTCATTCTACTAATGTAAAGAATCAATTAGCCAAATAACAAAAAAACTTTGTTAAACTTGTAATATAACGCTTGGGTTTAGGTTGGATACAAGATATGATTAGGCTCAATAATCTACGAGCACAACTATCAATTAAGGACCTCTTTAGAGCATTCAATACAATTAAGTTTGATACCCTCAAACTTTTCTCCAATTTCCTTTTATCACCACAACCTACTACCAAACCTCTATTGATTTTTTTTATTTTTTTTTCAAACTTTTTTAACATAACTTAAAGTAAGAAACTACAAACAAGCTTATAATGATTATCTTTTCTTTCCTTTTTCAATTTTTTCATCGTTCTTCTTTTTCCTTTTCTTTAATAAATATACAAAAAAAGTATAGTAAAAATAACTAAATGCAAAAACCAAACAATTACAAACTAATGAAGTTTCAACAATACAATCCTCCATTCTTCAAAATTTTCTCAAAATAATCAATTTATCTCTAAATTAATCCTTAAAATGATATTTAGATTGTGAGGTAAAGAAAAGATAAAATCAAAAGGTTATGTTATAATGTAGGTAATGAAAGAAATGGACTTAATTAAGCTCAAGGGGAATTATCAAGGATATTATATAAATCAAGGTTGACAAGAAAGTCACAATCGATCCAAAAAAAAACCTAAATAATCTCATTAGCTAAAAGGTATCTAAGATTTCATTTTGAGTGGTTCTCCAAACCAATTCTAGAGACTTATGCTCTCTTATAATTTTAATCCTTTCTAAGTTCACCTCAAAATCAAACCATGATTAATGCATATATTTTTATGGGGTTAGCATCTTTAAACAAATTTTTGGAAGTTTTTACCAACACTCAATCAAATTCATTCTTTACACCTACAAAATATGCTCTTTCTCATAAACTAATAAAATAAACTTTTAAATGAAAAATAACCGAAAACTAGTAGTAGAAGATTGTAAAACATCAAAACATATAATGTTGACACAACACTTAAAGCAATTCATAACCAACAAACTAAAACCACCACTCATTTCGAATCATATTAAAAAATAATCCACCCTAAACTTTAAGCATGCAATGCCTTCAATGTAAGTAATTCAGAATAATACTACAAAATACAGAAAATTCAATATGAATTAGAATTTAACAAAATGAATGAGGGTAAAGAAAATACTCATGTTTTGTTGCGATAAAACTGGAGCAATGGCATGCTTCCTTCTTAATTGAATATTGAGGCACACACTAGCCCTCTTCTCCTTAAGGCTAATGCTTTGGCTATGCTTCAAAGTTTGGATTTGCCCTTTTTTTTTTGGAGGATGCTTGCTGTTCAATTATTTGAACCTTCTCTTCACTATTGGGTTGTTTATGTTCATCTTCCATGGGTTGGGCATGGTGCTCGGCTGAGGTTCTTCTTGTTTTGCTTGTTGCCTCCAATTTCCTCTTCCTCAAAAATTTTCTTTGGAAATTTTGAAAATGAGAAAAACTTTTTGATTTTGATCTCATGTTCCTTTGAATTGCAACGTCTCTTTCATATGGATATTTCGAAAATATTTTTTGTGTTTCATGAATTCAAATTGTTGAACTTTCAAATCACTTAAATTTTTTTTTCATAAGAATGGATGAGCTAGAAGAAAAAGTGGGCTATTCTTCAATAGGTTCTTTGGGTGAAGGTTAATTCTTTTATTGTAAAATTCGAGTAATTGCAACTTGTGTGATTGTGCCTTTTATTTTTAGTTTTTCTTCTTCTTCAGCAAAAAGCACATCAAATTCCTTACACAAAGTTGTGATAAGTGATGGGAACATCAAGTTGCCTTTTCTTTTTGCAGCACACATCTTTATTTGCTTAGAAATTTTTTTCCTGACATTGAATTGCCTTCCTAACAATATTTCATCAAGGAAGGCTACTCTCTCTCTATTAATAGTTTACCTACGAGTAAAGGACATCAATCTAGTCTTTAAAACATGACATTAAAATTTTACAGCTGGTAGTAACTTTATTCTATTGATTGTGAAGGCTCCTTAAGGTAATTTGTCCCATGTTGTTATAGGTTCACAAACCCTTAACAATATCTCTGCCCAGCCATATTTATCCAAAGATTGAATATCCATGATAACCGTCTTCATGAGCTTCTAAGTTGAAGATGTTATTGATGTCAACCTCCCCAAAAGAGACCTCAACTCCATAGACTAATACCCATTCTCGATCATCATCAGAAAAGTTTGCGTAAAATTCACGGACCTTTGGTACCACGATATGTTCTGGTTGTTTAGCAAACTCAAACCAATTATTTCTTTCAATAATTTCATTTACATAAATGGTAGCCCTGTATTTTCTCCGCTTGTAAAAATGAACCCTTTTTCAGCAAAAAGACCTTTTGTTAATAACTTCATCATATTTTTCCCTTGCTGATTCAGTGATGAATTTCCTTGCTGTTGTGGCCTTCTTAGCTATGCTTTTTGTTCTTCCCATTTTTACTAATCCAACTTGCTAATTCAAGTATTGTATATGCCCAAAAACTATCACAGGATGAACAAGAAATTGCCATAGTTTTGAGCAGAAAGTTAGCATATATTTGAATTAAAATTATCACAGTTTGTTAATCATGAAATATAACAGATTTGAACAAAAAATGAACTCAACTCCAAAGAAGAAAACTGTCAGATTTAATCAAAGCCGTCACAGTTTTTTTTAGCAAAAACTTCGCACATTTTTGAGCAAGGGAATATGACATAGTTGAATTAGAAATTTTTCTCAACTTTATCCCAAAAACAGGCACTATTTTTAACCAAATTTATCACAATTTTTTAACAGGAAACTGTAATAGTTTATTTATTTATTTATTCTTTTAAGGAGAAAATTATAGGATAAAATGAAAACATAAAATATTATTATAGTTTCTACCCGAAAACTGTCACAGTTTAAAGCCCTGAATATATCACTTGAACCAGAAAATTTTCTCACAGTTTCCACCCCAAAATGTCACAGCTTTTCTGCAGAAAATTGTCTCAGTTTTTGGACATAGCTGAAACCAGAAAATAGAACAGATAATACAAGAAAATTTCTGATACAAGTAGAAATTTCAGAGAGGTAAGGGGAAGAAGAGAAGCTGAGAAAGAGAGATAATTGTTATATAATTTTTGTCATTCCTACTTCAAATACTATGGCTATATATAGCCTTACATGTAACTAATTCTTGACATCCTTTAACAGAATGACAGTTCCTCTGCACGACTTGATTGGGGTCCCTTTTCGTGTGTTGCCTGCGCTTGTTGGTAGCAACATGTGTTGCCTACGTATTGTGCCATTTGTGGTCCCTTTTCCCAGTGTCTCGCGCCCATGTGCTGCGCCAAGCAACTCGAAAAAATTATTCTCGTATCAATTTCTCAGCTAGAATCCCAACAAAATCAAGTTTATTTACTAGAAATTATAAAACAGTTTCAACCCAAAAACTATCACAGTTTTTATGCAGAAAATGACAACACACCAACAGAAAACTGTCTCAGTTTTTGGTCAAAACTTTATCCCAGCTTCAGCACGAAAGTTTTACAGTTTCAGCAAATAAATTATCACCATTTTGAAACAAGAAAACTGTCACAATTTGCAACACGAAAACTGTCACTGTTTGGTAGTGATTTTAAGTATGACTTCTTACCTTGATAGCCAAATGTAAAACAAAAACACTCTTTCACCATGATATGTGCTTATTTTAAAAAGAAAAAAAAAACTGTTGACGTTTTTGTAGCTTTGCTGCTGCAAAGTTCTCTAGTCTTTTTTAATTTACCATCTTTTTTTTAAAATCTTATGACATTGTAATGTTTTGCTATACAATGAATGTCCTACAATAACATATAACTTAATTAAGAATATTCAAATTAACAAAACATAAATGCAAATTAAATTGAAAAAATAAGTTAATAGAAAACATAGATTGGCTCCCATGAGCGCTTGTTTTAGAGTCGATAGTCAGAATTTCGCAATTTGTCATGCTTCTATAAGTGGAATGGAGATTTGTTGGTGATCCATATTATCTCCCTAATAATGCTTGATTCTTTGGCCATTCACTTTGAAAATTCTCCTTGATTTTTCTTCCATTAATTCCACAACCTCAAATGAAAAAATTCGAGTTATTTGAAATGGACTTGACCAACGTGACTTTAGCTTGCTAGGAAAGTGTTCAATCTTGAATTGAATTAAAAAACCTACAGTTCAACTTCAATTTTTTTTGGAATAATCATCTTATCATGCCATTGTTTGGTTTTCTCTTTGTAAGGCTTGGATCCTAAACTTATTTAATTCATTTAGTTGGAACAATCTCTTATCTCCAAGGGCTTGTAAATCAAAATTAAACTTTTTGATGGCTTAATATGCACGGTGCTCAAGCTCCACCTGTAGGTGAAAAGCTTTTTTCGAATACAAGCTTGTAAGGAGACATTTTTAAAAGTGTTTTGAAAGCCATCCTATAAGTTTATAATGCTTTACCAACCTTGTAGACCAATCTTTGTAGCTTGGACCAATAGTTTTCTCTAAGATTCTCTTGATTTCTTGATTAGAGATTTTAATTTGGCCACTTGTTTGGGGATGGTAAGGTGTTGTAACCTTATGCTTGACTCCATATTTTGCCAATAATACCTTAAATTTTTTGTTGCAAAGAGTTCTCCCATCACTTATAATGGCACGAGGAGTACCAAAACGTGTGAAGATGTTTTTTCTTGAGGAATTTCACCACCACATTGGCATCATTCATAGAAAGTGCAAAGGCTTCTACCCATCTTGAAACATAGTCAACATCCACTAAGATATACTCATTACCAAAACTTGAAAGAAACAGTCCCATAAAGTCTATATCCCATACATAAAATAATTCAACCTCCAAGATGTTTTTTAGAGGCATTTCTTGCTTCCAAGAGATGTTTCCAACCCGTTGGCATCTATCACATTGAAGAACAAAATTATGAACATCCTTACACAAGGAAAACCAATATAATCCAGATTGGAAAACCTTGGTAATAGTTTTAGTTCCTCCAAAATGGCCTCCATAAGGTAAGGAATGGCACTGTTCTAAAGTATCCACCATTCCCCCTTTGAGAATACACCTTATAATCATTTGGTCCGTAAACTCATCCCAATAGTAGAATGTCACATTGTTAAAGAATTTCTCTTCTTGTTGGGAATTGAAGTTAAGTGGAAACAATCCATTGACTAAGCAATTGACAAAATCTGCATACCAAGGGACTTGAACCAGAGAAATTGCAAAGAGCTACTCATCGATGGTAACCTACTTGATTCCCAATCCCCTTTTGATCCTTGATTTCCAAATCAAATTCGTGTAATAATAATACCCATCGAACGAGTCTTAGCTTGGCATCTATCTTCTCTACAAGATATTTCATGGTTGAACCATCAATGTATACAAAGACTTTAGCTCCAATCAAGTTGGACTTAAATTTGTCAAATGCAAAGACAACAACTAGCTCTTTCTCTATGATAGTATAATTGAGTTATGCTCCTTGCAAGGTTCTACTAGAATAATATATAGAATGAAATACCTTGTCTTTTAGTTGTCCCAAACCAGCCCCTATGCCCACATCACTAGCATCACATATAATTTCAAAAGGTAAGGAATAATTTGGAGCTACAATTATATGAGCCAAAATAAGTTTTTTCTTCAACTCCAAGAAAGCTTGCAAACAAGCTTCATCAAAGCAAAATGGTTTTCTTTCTTGAGCAAATTACACAAAGGTTTCAAAATTTTAGAGAAGTCTCGAATAAATCTCCTATAAAAGCCCGTATACCCAAGAAAACTTTGAATACCCTTCACATAATTTGGTGGCGGTAGCTTCTCTATAGTGTCAATATTTTCTTTATCAACTTCAAGCCCATACTTAAACACTTTATGTCCCTAAACAATCCCATTCTTTACCATAAAGTGACATTTTTTTTCCAATTTAGGACCAAGTTTCTTTCTTCACATCTTTGCAAGACTCTATCCAAATTATTTAAGCAAGAGTCATATGAATCTCTAAAAACTGAAAGGTCATCCATGAATACATCCACAAAATGCCCAACCATATCAATAAAAATTGCCATTATGCACATATGAAATAGTCCACGACCTGGTCTACGATCAAGGTAAGGAAATACATACTTCTATAGACTAGCGAGAAATAAAACAATAAAACACTTACATACAGTTCACATAGTCGAAGCATAAAACATATAATATCAAAAGCAGATAACTTTGATAATAGATATTATATATATCAAGTAGAAAACAAGCAAGAATATAAAAACTTTCTAATATAAGTTTTAGTTTTTAGTATGTTGATTCATACATACCTTAAACTTGGATTATACTACACAATATTAAATCATGCATAGAACTCCTATATTATGGTATAAACCCATATAGAGGTTATATCTATATGTTAACTTCCTCGGGTTTCTTAAGGCAACCACTCAATAGCAAATAATTCATTAAGTAATAAACAAGTTACAACTCTAATAGACAATAAAACCATCATTACCTCTATCAGCTAGGACCGACGTCGTAACTACCTACTATTGATTTTCACTTGTTTCTTCCACAACTTTATGATTCAACCCTCGAACCTGGTTGTCCTTCATAAAAAACACCACCCAATGTGATGCGATTGGACCAGTGATCAATAATAGTAAGTGTATCAATTCATAATCTCACGGGACACAAATACACTACTAATATTAATTCGTGTATGTGAAAAACATAGTCAATCATATAGATTACGATTTGATTACTAACCTCACAAAAATGATCTACTCACAAATATAAGCTCTCTCAAATAATTTCAAAATCAGGTTTAAATCTCAGTATGTATTTTAGAAAAATTTCAACTCTTGAACAAGGGGTTAAGATAAGAGAAATACGTGAGCTATTTATAGCACTCAGATTTTCCACCTCACCAACCTCCTTGCCAGCCACCTCAGCGACCTACTAAGGTCCCTGGCGAGCTTATTGGCGAGATGTGTAAAACATGATAATTTTTGTTCCCAAAAATGTTGATTAAAATCCAAAAATATCCACCCTTGAAATAAACCAAAATACAAGTAAAAATGTTGGCTCACTCGCAAATGTGTTCGTAAAAAACCAACATTTTACCTAGCATGTACATTATGAAAACCAACCCCTTAGTGTGTGTAAACATATTTGCATAAAAGTGTACCTAATATGTGCATGTGTGAATTACTGATCCATAATAACCAACCTTACATAGAGGAAGAAAAATACACTAAATAAAATAAAACAAACACAGTGTTTTGTACACGAGAAGCTAACACACAAATGTGAGTACAATAAGACTTATATTCTCTCCCTTTGGTTTTTCGTGTCAAAATAATACACAACTACGTACATATACTTATCAAACATGAGATGATCATGAAGTTGTCCTAGAGTTGTTTTTTCTCATGAATAATATGCAATAAGCTACACACACAAAACATATCATGTGAATATATCATGCATAAATAGCGTGTAGTCAAACCATAAACTATCGTGTTACCCCTACACAAGTACACACTGATAGGCACAAACATAAGTAAAGTACACAATTCTCCCTTACTTCATGCAACACTCCCCTTGAATGTATGCAAGTCAAATAACAATATGTAGTGCAATCCTACACTCATAGCCCATGCGACACACAACATGGCCACAATCATATATTAACACTGAAAATCAAAATGAACACCCTAATATGAGTGAGATAAGAAGTATAAATATCCTACAATTCTAACCCTAATGCAATGTAGCAAGTAAGATTAAAGCAAACATAATAAGTACTACAAGCTTAAGAGAAAAAGACATAGAGAAACACCAACACACTAGCAGGGTAGAATCATGCAATATGCAATAAACTAAATGCACAGGCAGCCAAAGATAAGTGCAGATAGAAAAAATCACAATATACCCAAGAAAACATATGTCATGGATTCTAGCAACAGTTACTAAGCAATGAATGACAAGCAAGAAACATGTAAGAAGGAAGCAAAAGTAGGGAAACACATAGGTGAACATGTGAAATTAGACGTTGCATACAACATGTCATACTAACAATCTCATTTGTGCATGGTTCATACAGCGTGACACCAAAGAGATAGAAGCACCATATGAATGTACATCATAACAAAAACTTATAAATAGGACAAACAACATAAAGTAAAACAAATAAATGGCACTCCCTTAAAATTATGCATGCGATATAATAATCATGTTATGCATTCTAGTTGCAAACACCCCCAACACAGAAGCATTTACACACAGTAGACAACAAGAAAAACATAATGAGGGAAGCAAACAAAGCATGTTCAAAAAATCAGAGGGTCTATAAAGAATAAACAATACATTCAACACAAATATCCATTTGTCCATAAATCTATGATGCATTCATGTAAGGGTATGACAAATTGTTTGATGACATGTACGCATGTGATATGCAAAATTTGTTTACTCTATATGCCATCATGATATGCTTATATGAACCAAGGAAATCAAAATATAGAATCAAGTTAAACCAAGCTTCATATGTCCATAAATACTCTCTCTCCACTAATGTAAGTGCCAACCAAAAAGAAATCAATAGGTCTTTCAAAGAAAGAATAGGTAGCAAAGAGAAGATATTTAGCCTTGAACAAAACTTTGTTGATCCAAACAAATGGATAAGTTTATATAAATGGCACGTATACCCTGAAACATGGATTTCTTCTCTCATTACTTCTCAAACTTCAACCAATGAAGTTGAGAGAGCAGTACATAAAATTCAGTGACTCATGCACTTCTTCCTTTTTCATACTTCTCTTTTCTCCATCCCCTCCTTTTTTTATATATTAATATTCCATTTCTCCTTTCCCCTTTTTTTATAATTTCATTTTCAACCTTCTTCGTACCTTTTTTATATTGAAACCAAAAAGGTAAAATGGATAAATCCAATACAAACAAGCACAACAAAGAGTGTAGAAGGTAAGTGGGAATAAAAATTTAGGCTAAGCTAGCATTTAGGGTCAAAAAATGAAGGATTAACATAATGGAACAAAAAGGAGAGACAAAGGATATGTGAACAATGGTGGAAAGAAAGGATCAAATGAATCCATGATGGGCTGAATCATTTTTTTACACAAGCGACAGCTAGAATTTTCCCTTAAGAAACACTATAGGAAGATTCTAGAGCTTGTTAGAAAAATAAAAATCATAGAAACATGAGATTCACACAAGCTTCTCAAAACAACTATACAAATTCACGAAGATATAACATGTGCAAAGGAAAGATGTATTTATGATAATACAAATAAGAAATATTTAGCCATGTATGCTTTTAAGAAATACATATGTCAACCATTTACACTTCAATTTAGGTCAAATGTATGCTAAACATATAACAATATGATCCCTCTAAAATTCATTTTACATGCAATAGGATAGAAAAGATATGACCTTACAGTCTCAAGGAACACAAAAATGATAACTACTAAGAGAGAAGACAAGGAAGGTCTTAAGGTAAAACAGTGCCCAAGAAAAGAAAACAATTGCCACAAAAGAGACAAACAAAAAAACTCACATAATTTCTCGTTAGAAGTAAGGAAGAAGCTGACTAACTAGTAAATAACACAAACAACATTTCTAAGAAAAGGAAGAAGAAGGGAAATGCTACTGAGCTACACGAAAAGCAAGAAGGGCACAAGTTCCAATATAGAAACAAAAAACATACTTAGATAGGGACAAAAATATAAATAACAAGAGCATCATCATAATACACAAGATATACATGATATTATAAGTATGTCAAAAGTCCTCAAGACAAGTATAAAGTCTTAATGACATACAGATGCATGTGGCAAGGAAGAGTATGCAAAGAAAAGTGAAACACGCATGAATACATGCTTGTAAAATCATCACAGTTAACTTCAAAGAAAGCTACTATATCACAACAAAGGGAAATAAGGTAAAAGAGGGACAGAAGTTAACAAAAGACAAATAGGGAAACACTACACTACATGCTAGGTACAAGAATGTAGATACTAGTAAAATAGATGAGAAACATATTGTACGACATGGCATATGTATGATAAAACAGTAGATAGCATAATCCTAATACTTTGACTACATGAGGAACATGTGACATGATATGTATACAAGAGGCCATATAAGAAGAGGCAGGTGGTGTGCAAGACAAATGAACATCAGAGACATGTCAAAGCAACTATCATGTGAGAAAACTAGTAAAGTATTAGTTAGATAGATAAAAAAACAAATATGACAATTAATATATTGTGCATGGCAAGGAAATAGTAAGAGAGAGTAAAAAAGAAGTGTCATATATTCACATACACAAAAATGATAAACAAAGAAAGAAAGGAAATAAACAACACCTAACAGGCCATCCAAAAATAGTGATCAAACAGTATCCCTCGGTTTAAAGAATTTATAAGGAGCAACTGAGCTAGGAGATAGTCTCTAACATTCCTAATCATTCCTTGTAACATTTTTGAATCCATAGTCATTCTATTGATGGAAATTATGGAGTGTGTTCTTTCTCCCACATATGAAGTTTTTGTGTTAGGGATGCAACCAAGTCTTCCTTTTCTCTAAAAAAGGATTCAAGATAAAAGGTCAAATTATTAATAATCTCTAGACTTTTATGTAGTTGCTCAATCTCAATACTCTTTTTTTTGTAAGAGAGTCAATCAAATGATCCTTTTAATCGTCAAGAGTAATTATCTACCTTTTTAAAAGTTCAATTTCATTCTTTAGATCAGAAGCATGTACATGATTGGCCAAAGATTGAGTAGCTTTACCACAAGTAGGAACCTTTAACTATTCCTTATGCTTGTCAACTTCCTTAAGATTTGCATTAAAATTTTCCAGCAAATCATCAAACCTTTTTTGAATAACCTCATACCTGCTTGTGAGATCATGTTGTTGATCATCAATAGAGGAATTCCTTTCCACCAGAGTTTTCTTCAACGCACTAATCTCATGTTCTTTTTTCTCAAGGCTCTTCATAGCCTTTCTCTTATCCTTTTCATATAGAATATGCTCTAAAAGTAAAGCACTATAAGAATCAAGCAATTCATCCTTTTCATTTTTGACTTCATCATCTTCAATAGTCTTCTCTTGAATATCTAAGGTACTAGTCGGAGGATCAACGATGCTACTAGAGGCATCGAAGGCCTTAAAGTTAGTATCATCCTTATTATCACTGTTGGTAATATTCAAAACAATGACCTCAGCTTTCATTGCATGTTTTTTTTGTGCATTTTAGCTTCTAAAAGCACTAAGTTTCTTTCCACAATCAAAGCACCTTATTTTATTTAATTGACCTTTACTTGGTTTCTTAGAATCATTTTCTGAGTCTTTATCATCTCTAGTATATCTTGAGCTTTTTGAATTGGAAATATCTCTTCCAGTAGCCCCAAAAGAAGGTTTCTTCTTCTTGAAAAACCTGATAAATCTCTAAGGAAGAAATTCCATTTCCTCCTTATCAGGATTAAAATCATCATTATCATAACTAGAAAAAGCGAAAATTGTGTCAATACTAGGGCCACTTTCCTTGGTGGTTTTGAGAGCCAAGCTCTTTCCCTTTTTCTGTACCATTTTGAACTTGTTTGAGCAACATGTGATGAAGTTTGAAGTTTTGTAGATCACCAACTAACTCATTAATAACAAGTTCATTAGGCTTTTACATAGACTTAAGCACGATAACTTTGGCATGAAACCAATAAGGTAGGCTATCTATGATTTTCTCAATCTGCTTTTCCTCACTAATAGGCCTACCCTAGTTGTAGGAACAATTGATAGTTTTTGAAAAGTGAGCATAGAATTTATCAAAGGTTTCATCCTATTGCATGATATAGAAACTTCAGAATTATGGGTCTTTTGACAACTGATGTACCTTCATGAGTAGTCTCTAAAATATCCCAAGCTTATTTTGAAGAATTCTTCTAAACTCAGTAGGCTTTATAGTCTTGATAATTGCACATAAACCTTGTTGTTCCATTCATATTCCTTGAATTCATCATTGGTCTATTGAATCATAGGTTCTAGGATAACAATATTGCCAGTTAGGATTTTGGTAGGGTATTCTAGCCATTTTCAACAAGGAACCACACTCGGTCTCTTTGGGACGACAAAAGGCCATCATTTACGATTTCCAATAGGCATAATTTAATCCATCGAAAGGTAGAAGTCTATCTACATTACCTTCTTCTTCTGACTCCATCAGAGAGAAAGTGTGTGTGTGAACAAACGTGTTAACATAATCAACATTGGAGCAGTTAACCCCAAAAGGGTTTATATACGTTGATACCAATTAAAAGAGTTCATGACCCAATATACGACTAGGGTAATGAGATATAGCCTTCTAAAGGCTCTAACCTAGCTCGCGAGAAACAAAACAATAAAACACTTATAGTATGTTAATAACTTTGATAATAGATAATATCAAAAGCATATAATTTTGATAACATTTATTATTTATATATTAAACACAAAGTAAGAAAGAATGTAAAAACTTTCTAATCTAAGTTTGAGCTTTTAGTATGTTGATACATACACACCTTCAACTTTGATTATACTAGCACAATATTAAATCATGTATAACACTCGATATAACGAGATATACCCATATAGAGACCATATCTATATGGTAACATCCTCAACTTCCTTAAGGAAACCACCCAACAACACATAATTCACTAAGCAATAAACAAGTTGTGACTATAATAGATAGTAAAACCACCATTACTTCTATCAGTTGGGACCGACGTACTAACTGTCTACTACTTCCCTTCACTTGTTGCTTATGTAGCTTTTTGGTTCAACAATCGAATCTGACTGTCCTCTATAACCAACACCACCTAATGTGATGTGATTGGAAACCAATGATCACTACTACAAAAAGGGTATTTAAGTCATTTTTTAATTGACTTTAAACCAATTTAAAGTGTAAAGTCGGTTCACGCGTTGAACTGACTTTACCTGTATTATTTTTTTTCTCATTTTTCACTCTACTAACCTGTATTCAGTATAGCATAAAAAGCCAAAATATAAAAAATAATACAAATAATTGAAAATTTAAATATAATTAATTACTTGATAATTAAATTTATTACAAAACAAATAATGTATATACAATACACACACACACACACACACACATATATATATAGTTAACTTAAAATACAAAATAATGTTATCAAAGTGTAATTGGATTGTGCGAGCAAGCTTGGTTGGCTTAGAATCACCAGCATTGTGACAAGGAAACTGGGCAAAAAACAGCTGATCATATAACAATTCATTCCCTTATATACATGAGCACATAAACATCCATCAAACAAGTAATCTAAACTTCAAAGACATACGAATGGATAAATTAAATCATTATAAATATTACCATAAAAAAGAGATTACCACAGCGACATCCAAGTTATATAATAATAACCTTAACCCTTCGAACTTATATTAGCACTTTATTAATATTTTGTCTATAAATATGAAGCTATTTGGAATCAAGCTGATATTTTTAATGCTATAATGAGTTCTAAATATGAAATCAAGTGTAACTCTGATTTGTTACTTCGCTTGTATGAGTTTTGGTGCCCTTAAACGTATGGAACAATTTTGTAATACGTTTATGGGGACCAAAACTCATACAAGCCAAGTAACAAAATAGGAGTTATACCTGACATCATATTTATAACTCATTATAACAATAAAAATACCAGTAGAGATTCCAGATAGCTTCATATTTATAGACAAATGATTAATAAAGTTCTACCATGATGTTGTCATAAGGAAAGTAGGCAAGAGAAATGAGATGAAGTTTGGGTAAAAGATATTACCACATCATCAATTGGAATTTTGATATTTGTGATGATTTCGCTCATAAACTTCATGACATAATAACCATACATGACTCCATTATTTTATTGTGCAACCTACAAAAAACAAGTGTACATGATTTTCCATATTCGAACATCCTTATTATTCAATAGTAAAATTAATAAAATTATTAATATTTTCTTGTACATACCATAACTTTATGCCACATAAGCTTATGAGATTTTTTAAAGGCAATTCCCTAAACTTGTTCCATAGCTTCCATGCCCTATCAAGGTTTAAAATGGTTAGTTTTTTTTATTAAATATTACAAAGAACAATAGAAGAAAAATAGCTAGCTATAACTCTTACATTTTAACAACTGCTTTTGTATCTTTACTCAGTTCTATGGAAGCTGAGTCACAGTACCAAGCATGATTATTGAACAGATCAAGGATTACCAACATCTAATGATCTTGACCTTGTTCAAACCTTAGTGGCCAAGGGATTATCAACTTTTGATTTCTATTAAGCGTTAATGCCCTATCATATAATTTTTTAGCTCTCATGCTAACATCCTTCTCTTGATATTGATTGACATATGAAGAATCATAGAACATTGCTAAATGTGATGAGTGATTATGTTGAAGTCAATAATAACATGCCATATATAAAAAGAAATATATATAAGTAATTAGATAATATAAATATAATTATATATGTTCTACATAAATGAAAGAAATTTACTGATTGAGGACTCACCTTATCCACACTTGAATTATACTTAATAAATCATTTGATATTTAAATAGCTACAATATACACTCGATCGATATATAAGTTTGGCTGAGGTCTACACCAGAAATTTCTATGAGAAGTGGCATAGTCCATCCATCATTTATGTTGGATGCCCTCGCAATAATAGTCATTAAATTGCCAAGATTTCTGTTGAAGTTTAAAGCATAATCATAACTATACTTTTTGCAAGGCTTCTTCTTGAATGATTTAGTGCGCAATGATTGCCCACTAGACATAGATTTAGCACGAGATATTTGCTTCGTATTTCTTAAATGTGCCGCATTTAAGAGTTCTAGTATAATAGAATAAAGAAATGTATTATATATGTTAGTAACAATAAAAAATATAATAAAATAATAGTAGTAAACAAGTGTTATCTTTTATGTTAAAAAAATAGTACCATGTCAAAATTTAGAACAACTTGAATCGACAGCCAAGCCACATACTATCCAACTGCCTCTTGGACTGTGGTAGCATCAGAAGGCACAAGTAGTGAACAATCATGGAGCAATTATTGATCAATTACTATTCTCCAATGATTAGGCAAATATTGATTATGAATCATCCGATCATCGCTCAATTGTTGTACCGTTCCAATAGCAACAAAGTCCGTTGATGAAGGATGTTTCAACAAACATTTCATATTCTATAAAAATATTAAGTGTTATATATAATAAATAAAACATATAATAAGAAATAAAAATAATAGATTATTTAAACCAAAAATTAAAATCTTACCACATATGATTCATCAAATAGAGGAGGACTCCCATGTGGGGTAGCTATTGGATGTACATTCTCACCAAAACGTTCATCGTGATGTGATTAATGGTAAGAATGCGTAGATTGCATTGGAAAAAATGAACCACTACTTGATTGCATATGCATTCCTAGCATATAGAGAGAACCAATAGGATGACTATATCCTATACTGGATATAGTTTGAGTGCCATGAGATTGCGTGGGTGGCATGCCTAGAAAAATCTTTTATGTCTTCTATAAGACATCTTTCGTTCGTGAACAAGATAAATTGTAGAAGTTCCATCACTACATATAAGGCATCCCTTGTAATCTTTTGTTGCATGTCCTGATAAGTTTCCATAGACAGGAAAATCATTAATTGTCCATAAAAGGACCCCCCTCAAGTTAAAGTGTTCTTTTTTATGTGCATCGTAAACATTTACACCATCATTCCACAACATCTTTAAATCATCTATCAGATGCTGCAAATATACATCAATATCAACATCGGGTCTTTTTGGTCCTGAGATCAATAATGTTAACATCATGAATTTTATTTTCATACACAACCAGGGAGAAAGGTTGTATGTTACCATAATTATTGGCCAACAATTATATCTACTACTAAGGGAACTATGTGGATTAATTTCATCAGCAGCAATGGCAAGATGAAGATTACACGGATCAGATGCAAATTGAGGAGATAAATTATCTACTACTTTCCAATTTGGAGAATCACAAGGATGACGTAGCACCCCATCATCGGATTGATTATCTGAATGCCAAGTCAACATCTTTGATGTCTCTTTACTTTTGAACAACCTTTGAAAACGAGGAATGAGAGGAAAGTACCAAAGAACCTTTGCAGGAATGACTTTCTTATGTATTGTCTCATTTGTACCATGCTTCCATCTCGATTATTTACACATCAGACAATCATCTAATGTCTCATATTCTTTTCTATAAATAATGCAATCATTTGGACAAGCATGAATCTTATGATATTACATGCCAAATTGACTAAGAGATTTCTTCACTTCATACATTGAAGATGGTAATTCAATACCCTCAGGAAACATATCGACTAGTAGATTTAGTAATTTTGTGAATCCCTTGTTAGAAAAACCATGTTTTTCCTTCACATTGTACAAATGAACCAATCACGACATTTTAGTGTATTTTTTCATTTTGGATACAATGGTTTTTCGACATCTTCTAGGAGTTTTTTAAAGGTTTTGGGATCATCCTCACGTAGTTCATCTTCAACACCATGAAACATATTTTCTGTCTGTACATTATGATAAGATGTATGTAATCCACTCACATTCTTATTTATCTCTTGCCCATGAGTATTATCAATATTTTTTCAATGATAATACCAAAATTTATAGCTTAAAAGAATACCACTACGGATAAGGTGATACTTAACCTCGTCAAATTCATGAAATCACTCATTTTTACATTTAACACATGGGCATCAAATCATACTAATTCCATTATTACTATTTCTACAAGCAAATTCCATGCAACTTTCAACTCCAGAAATGTAGTCCTGCTCAATTCTACACTTTGACATCCAAGATTTGTCCATTTTCTATTAATGACAATAATTAAGCATATTAATTATGTATCCAATCAATATATTTCAAGTATTATTATATATAAATTCCCTAATTATTAGAATATATACCAAAACATACATACTACAAAACATTTATCATTTTAATCATTTTACAATTGTATTACTTTTACTTAATAAAATATAATTATTTATATGTAAATAAATTTACCTACGTACGGTAAATATTATAGTCCCTCAAACGCACAACATGCAGATATTATTTTCACAAAATATTTATCATGATAGCCCACTATGAGTTTACTACATTTGCATTTATAAAGAAATACTAGATATTTCTCTTTTTTATGATAAAAATATATAGTATAATCTTGTATATCATTCGTGTCTCTATTACAACAGGATGAAACAAAATGATTCGAATGAAATCCACTGAGAAAAAAACAAAACATACATAAATCAAAACTTTATACAAAAAATAAAAAAATTGAATAATAAGTGCTTAGGATTAATAGAAATACTTACAAGAGTAAATGAAGTGACTAAATGAAGGAAATGAAGAAAAAAAAGGTGTTTTGTAAGTGAGAAAATGGGTATAAAAAATTCGAGTATTTCGCTTAAAAAAATAGGGGATCTGAAAGATAATGAGAAGGGCAATATAACACACAAAACGACGTTGGAAATGGTGATTGGAGGTGGCTAGAAAATGAGAAATAGTGGAGGGTGAGCTTGGTTTCGAAAGAAGGGTTGTTGCACAAAATTTGGAATTCTGGTGAAGAAGAGAGAAGAGAAACAGTAATAAATGCATGGATAGCGTCAGTTTTCCATGTCAATCGATGCTATCCACGTGTGCAGCGTCGGTTCGCCCCATCAACTAATGCTATCCACGTAGTTTAAAATTAAAATTTTTTTAGGTCAATTATTATTTTATTTGAACTCTTTAAAATTTTTATTATATATATATATATATATAGATAGTATAAAAAAAGAAAAAAAATAATTTTAAAATAATATCCAAACAAATACACAAAATTAAATAAACATGTACTGTACGTACGTACATAAAATTAAATATCCAAACAAATACACAAAATTATATAATTTTAAAAACTAATTGTCTAAAAAAACAATTATACTATATATATATCCAACTTAAATTTTAAAGATTCAAATAAAATAAAAATTGACCTAAAAATATTTTTCAATTGTAAAATGCATTTTTTAATAAAAAATACACATAGGACGTAGCGTCGGTTCGACACTTCAACCAACACTATATCCTACGTGGATAGCATCGGCTCTTCACCGAACCGACTTTAAATTCATTATAAGTCGATTTTTCTCAAAAACTGACTTTATATATCGACTTAAATACCATTTTTTGTAGTAGTGGATCAAAAATAGTAAGTGTATCAACTCACAATCTCTCGACACATAATCCACTACTAATATCAAATCATGTATGAGAGACATATAGTCAAACCACACACTGACACATATTATGATTTGATTACTAAACTCACAAAAATGGTGCACTCACAAACATAAGATTTCCAAAATAATTTTAAAATCAGATATAAATCTTAATATGTATTTTGGAAAAATTTCAACTCTTGAACAAGGGGTCACGAGAAGAGAAATGAATGGAGCCTTTACAGCACTCAGATTTTCCAAATTACTAGCCACCTCACCACCATCTCACTACCACCTGTGGCGAGGTCTTTTGCAAGCTTGTTGGCAAGGTGTGTAAAATGTGATTTTTTTTAAAAACAAATGTCGAGTAAAATCCAAAAATACCCACACTCAAATTAAGCCAAAAATACATGTAAAAATGTCAGCTCGCTCATACACTCACTCATAGAAAACCAACACTCTAGCTAGCATGCACAATATGAAAACCAACTTGTGGTGTGTGTAAAAATACTTGCATACAATGTGTACCTAACTATATGCGTGTATGAATTACTAATCCAGAGTAACCAATTTTACACAGAAGAAGACAAATATAGTAAGTAAAATAAAACAAATGTCGTGTTTTATACATGAAAAGTCAATACACAGACACAAGTACAACGAGACTTAAAACATCTTAAATGTGACAGGTGCAATGCAAATCTTGAAAGGCATCATCCAAAATGCAGATATACCATAAGGACATATGAAGGTTATCTTTTGTTGATCATCAGATGCTATAGCAATTTGGTTATACCTAGAATATCGGTCTAAATAGAAATAGAACTCTTTTCCTAAAAGATAACCCAACATTTGGTCAATGAGATGAGAGGGAAATGATCTTTTCGGGTGGCTTTATTCATATTTCTTTAATCCATGCAAATTCGTCACCTAGTGACAACTCTCGTAGGAATCAACTCATTATTTGTATTATTCACTGTGATCATCCCTCCCTTTTAGGAACACATTGGACTAGGTTAACATAAGAGCTTTCATAAATGGTGTAAGTAATGCCTACATCAAGGCACTTGATGATCACAATGAATAATACAAATAATGAGTTGAAAGACTAATACACATTGGCTTGAGTCTTCTTTGAGATTATATAGACCTATTTTCATTGTCTACTAATAGGATTTTGTGCATATAAAATGAAAGACTAATACCTTTTATATCAGTAACAGTCCAACCAATAGCTTTCTTGTAAGTTGTTAACACTTCAAGTAATTGTTGTTCTTGTTCCTCGAATAAATAAGATAAAATGATTATCAAAAGAGTGGAAGAATAGCCCAAGTAAACATATCTCAAGTGAGAAAGAAGAAGCTTCAAATCTTATACATATGACTCTTCAACCGAAGGCTTTAGAAGCTTAAAACCTCAAGATGTTATGTTTAAGGTCTCAAATTTACTTCTTGGCCTTTATGTATTTGAATTTTCTTCTAACCAAGCCAATTGCTCATAATCTTCCTCTTCCAAACCAGAATCATATTGCAATAATAATTTGAGAGAATCATCATGGCAACATCTCTCAAGCCTTTTAGATAATAAGGAATCCTCAATTGATATGGACAAGCACGATTCAAGCCCCTCGGGGAATTTCATAGCATTGAACACATTGAAAGTAACTTGTTCATTTTGAATTCTCATACTTAATTCACCTTTTTGAACATCAATTAAAATGTGACCTATAGCAAGAAATAATCTCCCCGATGTAATAGGAATTTCTCTATCAGCCTCATAGTTAAGCACAATAAAATCCAACTAAAAGATGAATTTATCCATTTTTACCAAGTTTTCTTTAATTTTTGCTTTAGGATGAGGAATGGATAAAAACCTTAATTGCAAAGACATATTTTTCTGCCTTACTTCACCAGTCCCCAACTTCTTGAAAAGTGATATAGGTATCAAATTTATTCTTGCCTACAAATCATATAAAGCCTTACCAAAATATTGATTTCCAATAGAGCATGGAATTGTGAAACACCCTAGATCTTAGAGCTTAGAGGAGGTTTGTTTTGCAACATAGCACTTCTATCCCCCGTCAAAGCAAAGACCTTAATTTCACCAAATCTTCTCTTCATTATCGAGATGTTTTTCATGAACTTCACATAATTTGGAATTTATTCCAAAGATTCCACTAATGGAATATTGATATAGATCTCCTTAAGAACATCAAGAAATCTCTTGAATTGAAGATATTTTTCTTGTTTATGAAATCATTGAAGAAATGGTAAATGTGGTTTGTTCTACTGTAAACTTTGTTACGAAAAAAATGTAGAAATTTGAGCATCATAATGTTTTGCATTTTTTAGATTTTGATCAATTTGCTCCTACATTTTCTCCTCTTTATCATGGATTAAAGTGGACACTTTCTAATTTTTTTCAACACCAATAGGTGTCTCTAAATCCTTTCCACTTTGAAGAGTAATCACTTTATCATTCTTGGGATTTTAGTATCACTTGGAAGGGTTCCTTGACGTTGATTTTTAATCTTATTAGCTAGTTGACCCACTTGATTTTCCAAGTTCCTAACTGATGCAGCTCAACTTTGTATCATTGATATTTTAATTAAATTTGTCAATAACCACAACAATTAAACAAAAACATATTTAAGTTTCAAAGTAATAAGAGAAACAAGTTACCGGAATTACTATCCACTAACAAACAATCGTAAAAATGTTGTTTCATTCAAATTCTTCTTATTCGTAGTGGAAGATGTTCAGGTTCATTTAATGTTAGAACACAATCAATTATTCTTTCTAACTTATATGTTAAGAGAATGGTGTTTTCAACTCAACTTAACACCTAACATGTAATCTAGAATGGTGTGTTTATAGATTTAGCAATCTTTAAGAACTAAAAGTGTTTGAATCATGACAAGGCATCATAAGTAATGGTATTACTTATCCTAGAAATTAGTTTACATGTTAAATGTAACTAATAAAGGTTACTCTAAAACATATGTAGGTCCTCATTTAGTAAGAATAAGCAAACACAAATTCATAGCATTATAATTCTTAATTTGTTTGCCAAATATGCATTCAAAGAAAACATAAAGAACTCATCACTCACATAAGCCATGAATCAATTTTCATCCATTCATAAGAAGAATACAAACAAAATGTCATAATAAAATTGCAATCATATTTAAGACTTCAACGCCCTTAACCTTACTAGAGTTTTAGCTACACATAATTGCTAAAGAAAATCAAAATAAATTCATGAGTTCGAGACAAATAAGAAAAAACCCAAAAGAACTAATTGAAGTTTTCTTCAATTCCTTTTTACTGCTGCTTTTATATCTCATTCAGTTACAAAGTATTACGTCTTCCTTTAGGGCCTTAATTGTATACTTTTAGTTAGAAAGTATTCATTTGTGCAGCCAAACCTTTTAGTATTAAAACTGGCATATCTTTTTCTAAAAAAATGATATTAGTGAATAGTAAAGTGTTCCTAAAATTAGATATCCATGGCTTTGTAGGCATGCAAGGTTCATTCTTTGATTTATTCTGAGTTGTTCTCAATTCATATTTAAAATCCCATTTGTGCCTTTTTTCCTTATTTGCTTTACAAATCCAACTTGAAACAACAAAACAAAGTGAATAGCAAAAAAACATAAAGACCTAACTAAAAAAAGAAATGTATATTTGATATTAAAAAAATGCATAGATATAAGCTTATCATAGCTCAACAATATTGGTCTATACACCTTAATAAGGAACTGCAATTTTCTTCCTTTGCTTCCCCAGAGTAGATGGCATGTTAGAGAGAACGGGACAATGATATGAGCAAGAACCCTCGCGCCGCTTGGTGCAGCACACATGGTACGCGAGGCTCAAAAGAGAATTCCAACGGCAAAAAACGCAGCATGGCATTCTTGAGCAACGATTGGGCACACATGGTTACAGAACTAAGCATAGAGGGGGGACCACAGATGGCGTGAAAAGGCAGGCGAGAAGCAAGGAATGAAGGACCATAGATTCAGTTAGGATGTCAGAATTAGTTAGAATATTGTCATGCAAATCCATCCATGTATGGCTATATATAAAGCCACAGGAATTCAGCAAGAAGAATAAGAAGAAATATTATACAATTACCTCTCCTCTTTCTCAGTTTCTCTTCTTCCTTCTACCTCTCTGAAATTTCTACTTATCAATGGTATCAAAGCCGGTTCCAGCCATGGATGACCGAAACCGATCCAGCATAGAGACCCTGATGAGGAATCTAATTCCTTCATGCCATATGGGTTCGATACAAAGAGATTCAACGCCATCCTACATGCATTGCAAGCTGAGGTGATAGCTCTGTCATCTAGATTATCGGGAACCTTCGAGAAATGGGAAGCTCTACCCACTGGTTCCTTTGCCTCAGAGACTTGCTCAACAGTCATGGGATATGCAAGCTTAGAATCAATAAATCCCCAATTATGTAAAAACCAATCCCCTGGGGTACCTAAGGATGAGAAGACGACTTATACAGACACCAAAGTGAAGTCTCGCGAGCCTTCCTTGCTTGGGCTTGAAATTGGGTTCAAAATTGGGTCATTTTTTGGTTGTATAGTCCCTATAACCAATAGCCATGCACTGGGTTTACCCAACCTAACCCAATTTGAAATCAAAGAAAATGAAGAAGAGGGTGTCGAGGGTTTGCCCAAATTCACTCATTCTGAACTCGAAGAAAACAAAGAAGAAAATAGAGACCACGTCGGGCTTCAAGAGAACGAGGAAGATGATGACTACCCTCCAACACAAACTCCTTCTAAGTTCCTAATTGACCAACCATCTGTTCAATCACAGAAAAGGGTTTCCCCAGCTACTCAGAAAACAACGATGGGTCTTCGAAATGAGAGGTTAGAAATTCGAATTCATATCGGTAATGTAAAAGTTGAGTATGAGTCATATTTTGTTCTTGAGAACAGTAACTTGAAGAAATGGTATAAGAAGTAGGAAGGTACAACTTATGTGCGTAAGGTATTTGAAGAAATAGTGGAGAAAGAGTACGTTTCTTGTAACCCATGGAAAATTGCCTCATAGGGATTCCATTCCAAGCTGTCTGAGAATGTAGAACCTAATATTGCTATCAAACAGTCTCACTTTCTTATGAGTACCAAGGCAAATTCATGGGGTGAAAAGCACCTGAAGGAGGTTCTTATGAGTGCTGAAGATTCTCTAGAAGAAGAACACTTCAACCTAATGTTTCAGCTTCTTTGAACTTGTTTTAGCTTTGCCATTGATGTCCTTTCAACCCAGACAAGCCATTCTACCTTAGTTAAAAAGGTGCCCCTACAGATCGTTGACAAAATCACTCTGAAGCTCCTCAGCTTAGCTAGAAATTCAAAATCAAAGGTTGAGAGAATTCAAGAGCATAAATTAGAACTAAACAGTTGGGCTACATAGATTGTAAACCAAGTTGCAGTTAAACCTTATAGGATTCACGTAGAAGATAAAATAATGAAACAATGTGATGGGAATCTAGTGTTAGGATATGCCTCGAATACTGTCTCTGGGAAAATTCCCATTGGAAGAGTCTCAATAACTAAAATTAGAGAAAGATAGCCTTGCAAAGGATATATCAAGTTGCACAGAAAGCCTTGAAATAACTAAGTCTCAGTTGCATTAAACTGAGCAGCCTCTTACTGAAGCTAAATCACAGTTGGCTTGTGTAGAAAAGCCAAATAGTTGGTTGAGGTGCAGCTGAGACATATAATTGAATCAGATTGGTCACTTAAAAAAATGGGATGTTTGGCCCTTGCAAAAAGTAAAGGACATTCAAAGGAGCAGATTAGTCCAGTGGAAGTTGGAAAGAAAACTACTCAGCTCCCAGACCAGCCCAACCGTCTCTCTATTGGAACCATATGCACCAAAACTAGCTCAGCTTTGGTTATGAGCTTTTTGGCTGAGCTGAACCTCCCAGATCTCCATCAAGAAAATTTTAGAGTTAGTAAGATTCTGGCCATGGTATAGGCAGAAGAACTTCCTACTGAATCAAGAGTTATAGTCATTGCTTATAAAGGGATTAAGAATGACAAAAGATTCTACAGAGGCACTTATGCTCTTGATGATAAAAAAAGGAATAAAGTAGTCACACAGGTCACACAGGTTGCAACCACAGGTGCTAGAGGATGCTATCTATATTGGGGTAAACTTGCTTGTAAGGATACCCTTAGGAATACATTGGGTGATTCATCCAAACTAATATCACTACCTAACATGCCAATGCTTAAAAAAAAGAGGTGTGAACATGTCAAGATAAATTCATATCAGGACTCATCAATTTTTTCTACTTATTGGATGGATATGATCTTGGGGTTGTTTAATTATGTTAAAAATCTTGCCTCTGATGGTGTCAAAGTTAAGGTATACTGGCAGGAAGGTAAGGCACACCATAGAAGGTTTGTAAAGCACGATGCTATCAAAACCCTAGACGTGTTCAAGGAATATTGTGCTATGACCTATCTTGTGCCCAGAAATGTGTTTAAAGGGATATTTGAACCTGATTTGGTTATGGGAAATTATGTGATCTCTAGCTTTAGAGATTGTGGGCATTAGGACAAAGGATTAGAATTGCTCATCGTGATGAAAAGAAGGGATAAACGACTAGATGGATGCCCTTCCGTGGGTATGCTGGTGAGCTTGGCAGGTTCCTACTATTTGGGTGCGAACCAGGTAATACATGAGGTCAGTTTTCATATTTACAGTGTACTTATGGGCATACGTTTTAAGTGTAACAACATGGGATCAGCAAATAGAATTTTTTGTGGGTTATACCAACTTGATTTAATCATATGGTCTGCATTGGGAATTGGATATGTTGAAATAGGAAAGTATAAAGGTTCCTTACTATGCTTTAGGAAATCAAATTTGCAGGGTAATAAGGTAGATTCCATTTTGATTGCCAGTGTGTTGGCTGCTGCTTGGATGGTAAATGTTGTGTTTGGTTGTGAAATCTATGATCAAGTTGTTCATCTTGGACTTGAATTGGATTCAATTGTGTGGCTTCTTAAGAGGAATCAAAAATTTTGGAATTCATTAATAGCAGCTTTGTGTCGGTTTGAGGAATGGAAAATTGTTTTACAAGCATTCCAATCCATTATTTTTGGGGAAAAAGCAGCCATATTTTTTATCAACTCATATCCCAACTTCATCCTCGAGGACAAGGATTTCAAAAGGGGGAAGGAATGATACAAGCAAGAATGCTCGAGCTGCTTGGCACAGCACACACGGCGTGCAAGGCTCAGAAGAGGATCCCAACGACACAAAACACAACACAGTGCTCTTGAGCAACGTTTGGGTGCACATGGTTACAAAACTAAGCATAGAAGGGGGACCACAAATGGTGTGTGAAGAGAGAATATCAGAATTAGTTAGAATATTGTCGTGCAATTACATCTGGCTATATATAAAGCTACATAAATTAAGCAAGCAGAATAAAAAAAGAAATATTATACAATTATCTCTCCTCTTAGTTTCTCTTCTTCTCCTACCTCTTTAAAATTTCTCAGACAATTCTTAATTTTTGATTTTTTCTCTTTGATTCCATTAATTTAAACACGTGTCTTTTTTGGTTAAAGCCACATTTTTATATATGTAAATTTAGCTATACTACAAAATAAAAGGTAAATAAGAAGAATACAATCTTAAATAATTTAGCCAAATAGCTCAACATTTTGAAGATTAAGTTGTACTCCTGAAGTCTGGAGTCATAGAAGTTGAACGATCTATAAAACTGCAAATGCCGATATAAATACAAAAAACAACTAAGCTATTGAATTTAATTTTGTAATTTTTTTTCTGCGACATTTATTAGTATCTAGTTGATTCTTTCCAAGAAATTTTGCAAACAACTCTTTGCAACGTTCAAAGTCCAAAAACTTAAAATGTTACAATTTATAGTATGTGAATTGCAACATACATCACACACAAAGCAGAAAAGATGAAAAAAAAAATTATCTTAAGAGAATGACGTACGATATTGAATACGCATATTATTGGTCGTTTTTTTTTTGTTTCTTTCATAATTAAAATATCAATCGAATTAATAAAAATTATAAAACCAATTCAAATCGAATTCTTTGGATATTTTCATTGGACTTCGTAGATTGGATTTTGTTTTTTTGTTTTTCATAGTCAAGTTATATTTTTAATTTCTTTTTAAAAATAGAATAACTATTGTATTAAATTTTATGTTTTAAATATTAATTAAGTTTAGTATTTTAAATTTTTTAATTTTTTTTTCAAATAATAGATAAAAAATGTATATCAATTATGAATAGTATAGAAAATAAAATAATGTTTTCCTATATAAATTTATTAAGTTTATATTACATGTATAAAAAATACTTAATTTAAATAACGACTTCTTTTATATTTATTCTTAAATTTTATCCCTAAATGTTTCTTCTATTACTCTTTAACAAAAATATAAATTTAACATTTTATATTATATTTTGAAATTTTTTCTTAAATTTCATAGTACTTAACAACAAGTAAACAAAAATATTACAAATATAACACCCTAAGATTTTGTAACAATAAAGATAACACATTAATACTAACTCATACCCTTCTTAAATCAAGAAAATTGTAATATTTTTATTGTTATAAATTTTTAACTTGTTAATTAAAGTAATTATGTGTAGTTTACATAGTGTCATCTTTGAACAAAATACTTGCCTACATCACTATTTTAATTAATATAAGGTAGTGTTTGTTTCACAGAATAGAATTGAAATCAGAATCAGAATGAGAATAGAATGAATTTTTTTTTGTTTGAGCACTGGAATCAGTATTAAAATGTTTGGTTTACAACTGGAATGGAATGAAAATACTGTATAGGGTTTGGAATTTGGAATTTAGGGATTTGAGATTTTGGGTTTAGGGTTTAAAGATTTAGGATTTGAAATTTATGGTTTAGGGTTTTAGGATTTGGGATTTGAGATTTGAGATTTAGAGTTTAGGATTTAGGGTTATATTTATGGGTTAAAGTTTATGATTAAAATTATTATTTTTCTAAATATGGTTTAGGGTTTTGGGTTATATTTGTGGGTTAAGGTTTAGGGTTTTGGGATTTAAGGTTTTGGGTTTAAGGTTTAGGATTTTTTAGTTTTTGGGTTTTGGGATTTAGGATTTGGGATTTAGGTTTAGGGTTATATTTAGGGTTGGGATAAAATTGGAAAAAAAAATGAGATGGCAATGGAATTATGATTCCTAAAGGGGGAGAAGGAATACTGATTCCTTCTCTTTTAGGAATCGATTCCATTCCTCACTCATTTTTTAGCCCAACCAAACACAGCATAAGTTACTATCTTTATACACTAAAAATCTCACAACTACATAAAGATGTAAACAAGATACTTTTTTTAAAAGATGTAAACAAGATATACAATTAAAAAACATGTAAAGGCATATATGTAATTCAAGATAGTAGAGATTTAATAGAAAACTATCATTTTTGGTGTTTTATTCATTAGCTCTTTCAACTCGTTATTCAACTTCAAGTGTAATTTCTTTAGTTGATATCTTATATATATTAGGGAGATGATGATTTTTCATAACCAATAAACTCAATAAAACAACACAAAAATAAATTAGAGCTAAGTTTCAAACGATCAGATTTAACATAACAAACCAATAATGAACTAATCATAAAATAGACACATCAATTTATGCGTTGCATAGGAGATTGCTATTACTAATACCTATCATCAACCAAGGATAAATTGATCATAAAGTACAGAAACCACTTTGTACTTTGCATATGAGATTTTTTTTTCAAGAGTAATATTTCATATTGATTAATTACAATGCTATGGTAGAACTAATAAGGATTATTATGAATGTCTTTACCTATTGAGTTAATATTTTGGAATTGAAAGGTCCATATTTCTTATGAACTTTCACATGGTATTAGAGGTTTAATCAATTAAGCCAAAATTTTTGAGCCCCACCTCACAAAACAAAATGGACCTTGCAAAAATAAAAAGAGACAATTGACTCAAATAGAATAGAATATAATAAAATTGGTTAAAAATACAAAGTTATAAGCTTTACAAAAGACAAAGATCTACACTTTAAGGCGATGTTAAGAGTAATATCTCACATTGATTAAATATTATGCTATGATGGAGTTTATAAGGATTGTAGGTATCTTCGTCCATTATGGTTAACCTCTTTGGATTAAAAAGCTCATATTTCTTATAGACTTTGACATATATCTCTTTGAAAAGTGCACCATTTCGATACATCTTTCCCTAAAGTACTCATCTTGGGTGGCCACCTAGTCTCGAGCTCCCTCTCCATCCTTTGTACAACCTGGGTTAGATCGACCTTTAAGATAGGGCCTCTGAAGGGAGATAGTGCTCTTCTGCATGTTTCCCTCTTATCCGGGAAGCTTTTGTTTACTGCCTAGTTTCTGTTTACCAACCAATTTCCTGCTTGTCTGTTGCTTGGAACAAATCGTTTGTTTCTCTAAGTTTGGTGTGTTTGGTTCGTGCTCGTTCTCCCTTTTTCTTTGTTTAGGGACGAGATTAACTCTCCTCCCATTTGACGGTCTTTAGTTAGGCTAAGTTTCCTTTCCAAGTTGACGAACTTTCTGGCCTTTCCATATGCTTCCTTAAAGGTGCGTGGTACTATTTTTGTTAATTTCATGAACATGTCAAAATCTTTGAGCATGCCTCACCTAAATGCTTCTATAGCAATGGAACTAGGATAGTCAGTAATTTCTAATTTTTCTTCTCTAAATCGTTTCATGTATCCCTCAACAGGTTCTTTTTCTCTTTGCACGATTGAAAAGAGGTGATGAGATTCTTTTCTCAAGGGTTTCTTACAGGTGTAATTGGTGATAAATAGCTTGGAAAACTGTGGGAAAGAGGCTATGGACCTGGGAGGTAGATTGTTGAACCATTTCTATGCACCATCGCAGAGAGTGGCTACGAACAGCTTGCACATCATTGCATCTCTCTTTGCTTAGGTAAGGCTCATAGGCACCATGGTAGTTTTGAAATGTTAGACATGCATCACTGGATCCTTCATCCCAAAATAGTCAAGGCATTTGGGAGCACTGAACTTGGGAGGAGGTTCATCATTTTCTATTGCATCTGAGAAGGGAGAGATGTATAATTGTTCACAATCTCTGTCCACCTCATAGGGGGCCCTTCCTTTTTCCTTCCTTTCACTTGCCTCTTTCAAAACCTTATCTTGTCTCTTGTTGTTCTCCTCTAAGGCTTGAATCCGTGTCTCCCAGTTTTTTTGTTCTTTTAGCCAATGCTCCTTGTCAAGAGAGCAGAGGTAGAGAGGGGGTTTCTCTCAACTTTCTACTCAACAAATCGGAACTCAGCCTGACTATGCCCCGTTACCTCTCCATTAACTGGTTCAGCAGTAGGATTCTCCAGGGTTCTTTCCTCTGCCCGAGATCATAACCCTATTTTCCCTTCTTGTTTCATCGAGCTCTTTCCTTAGTTCGAGCAACTAACGAGATAACCCTTGATATAGGGTGTTATCTTTTGCCCTAGGCCCATTAGTTACAGGCGGCGCGTTTTCTTGAATAGCCACTATTTTGGGATTGGTTGAAATAAACCATCTCTCAGACCAAGTTATAGCCATGGTTTTAGAATTGTAGGTAGCATGCAATGGACTTTCCTAACTTCTCTCTAATCTCGAGGTGAGTCCTTACAGGATATGGGGTCAGAAACTCACGATTGACCTCAGAATCTGAGCCCCACGGTAGAGGCTAAAATTTTGGGACTCAAAGCCTTAACAATGAGCTTATAGAGAGAGGTTAGAGAGAGATGTGTATGAAGGGGTGAATGTGTGGATCTTCATGAGTGATCCATCTATTTATGGCACATTTATAGGTACAAGTGTCAAAGATATAACATGTACACATAACTACATGTCAGGAGGGCATGATTAACTTAAAGTAAAATGTGTCAGAGATCCAGGTCTAGTATTACTCGTGTTGTTAATGAGCTTGTGCTGATCTTAGGTTTGGTCTGAATAGGGCTCGAGTTGACCCCTTTCTGAATAAGGCTTGAACAGACCTCTTTCTGAATAAGGCTCGAGTTGACCTTGGGCTTGGTTTGTCCCATGGATGGGATGTCTAGGGTACTTCATCTTCCATCTTGGACTGAACTTGGCTTGGGTAGGTTACATGGTCCAGACTTTGAGTTAGCCTACTTGTCCAAACAACCCTTATAACAGGACCATTTGGATAACAACCCCTTACAATTATGACATAATGTTAATGCAAAGTGATTAGTCATTTTAACTAAAGAATGAGTTCTATTATTAACTCTTCTGGTCGGATACTTGGCATACAAAACTCCTTAAAAGGATTATGTAAATTCTTAATAATCCTCCGAGCATCATTTGAGATATCTTCCAATTCTCTTCCACAGGGTTTTGACTATAAACTTTGCATCTTCCTCCACATAAATAGCTTTTCTTTTATGCTGATGACTACGTCTAAGTAAATAGATCATGCTTCCAAGCTTCTATGATAACCCTATAGTGATAAAAAACTACAAATTTAATTGTAATTATTATATGTTTCTAGGCTATATCAAAGTTATATTTGAGTGCATTGTGGGGAACAGGTTGCCAATTAGATGGTATTGGTGTTATTTCATAATTCTCTAGACTTTTGTTTCCATAGAGGGTCTCATTTATCATCTTCTCTCGTTCATCAATTCCTTTCTCAATACTCCTTGATTGTAACGCCTTAAGTTGAGCTTTCAATCATTTAATCTTTTCTATAATGTAACCAAAATGATTTTCAATCCTTTGTATTAGCTTTGATGCTACCACTTCAAGAGAATTTAGTAAACAAATCCTTGAGACCTTTTTCAGTGCACTAGTGTGAAAGGATTTGAGAACAAAAGATGGACATTGCTATATTTAGCTTCTGCATTTTTAATGCTTGATTAACAAATGAACTTATATACAGATATATAGAGTACAAAAAGCTTGCAATGAAAATGTTAAAAGGGAATGATAAATCATTTACAGCAAAGCTTGCATTGGTACATGTAGGGTATCATGGTTAAAGGGAATGATAACAAGCTTACACATTGCACATGCAGGGTATTATTACAACTGGTCCATAGAGGTACTGGCAGTGCTGGCATAGTGATCATTGATTTGTTGTTTACAACTACTATTTCTAAACCACATCTCATAAATACAATAAGATTGGATTGTAGTTAGATGTGTATGTTGGAAAATTAGAGACAATCACTTTTGGGTGTTGTTATGAGAATACTCTTTTTGCCAAAAATAAAAAATTGAACTCTTCAACTCTGCTTGTTATTGTTCTAATGCAATGTATATTATAGCATGATCACTATAGTCAAGGTGAAGAGTTCAGCAAAAATATTCTGTTATGATTAGTTTTAGAAGTTTAGAATGAAGTTGTAAGTAAATATGTCCAACTTGTTTGTGGATTACCAAATGAGCCTCCAATTCCAATGTCAATGTTGTTTTGAGATAATTTATCCAAGTTAAATCAAAGAATTATTCCAACTTAAATTTTGATTCCAATTACAGAGCTCTAAATGTTTTGAGATACCTGAAGTGGTGATTGCTAATGATATAACATGTATTTGTTTATTGGGTAACCCCAGGTTCAAAGGTGAAGTCCAGATGTCAATGTTGTTTTCTTCACCTAATTCCCATTAGCTTCCTTTCACAATTAAATCTTTAGCCAAAAGTAAGTCTTTCCAAATATATGAATCTGAATTTTTTGGTTGATTTTAAGAGAAATGTTGGGATCTAGTATATTTACTATTAAAATCTCGGACCCATAATTTTTCAAGATAATCTATGAAATCCCAAGCTACTTTTGATAACGTTGCTTGGTTGAAATCCTTCAACTGTTTGAATGCTAATCATCATGCTTCCTTTGGTTGGCAGATGGAAGACCAAGCCATTGGTGTAAAATATTTTTTTTATTCAAGTCATTTGTCCACCAGAAATTTCTTATGATTGAAATCACTTATTTCCCATAGAGTTGATTTGATCTCATTAAGAGGAGGTGTGTTGGTGAGGAAGTTGTTTAGTTCCCCACCGACTATACTTGAAAAAAGATCTTGTATTTATGAACTAAACACAAGATTTTTAGTTTGGAACATGTTGGAAAAATCGGGTATATTTTCCCTATTCTAAATAGTTACTATTCACTTATGATTTAAATGAATAGAACTCAAACTAATCCGACAAAATAATTCTATTGAAAATATAATGCTAAAATAAACCAAAGTAGATATTGAAACAGAAATATTAAAGTAGAAAAATAATAACACCAGAAATTTAACAAGGTTCGGTATAAATGTTACTTAGGTTATCAGGCGTCGTTGACCACTTTCACTATCTTCAAATGGATGAACTCCAAATTACAACTAATTGGGAAAAATTGAGCTAATCAATTACCATACAAAAGAGAGGAAGATTTACAAATTTTAGGGTGTTTTACAAATGGTGCACGAGGGCTTTATTTATAGCCCCAAATCCAATACTCATCTTCATTCCTAACCATGTGAGACTTTTCTAATTTGCTCACTAAGGAGCTATATAATAAATCTCCACGTTAGCGACTTAGTGATTCTTAAATGATTTCTTCAATCACTAGATCAGCGATGCCAGTACCAATTCAGATTTGCAGGATGTTAATCAAGTCCAGACAATGTTTGAACTTGATTGTTGTTACCACCTTGGTCATCATATCTATGGGATTCTTTGTAGTACTGATCTTCTAAACTAGTACTCCACCTTCTTCAATAATATCTCACATGAAATGATAACGAACATCAATATGCTTTGTACATGCATGGTAGACTTGGTTCTTTGCTAAATGAGTAGCACTCTGACTATCAAAAAACACCTTAATATGTTTTTGACCAACTCCCAAGTCTTCAAGAAAACCTTGTAACCAAATAGATTCCTTCATAGCCTCTATAACTGTCTCTGTAGTAGACAAAGCAGTTGTGGACTACAAGGTAGACTTTCAATTGGCTGGTGCTCTAGCAAGAGTAAACACATAACCAGTAGTTGACCAACGCTTATCTAAACCTCCTACATAGTTGGAATCACAATATCAGACTGCACATTGACCAACTATATTATCCTACTGAAATACTAAACCAACATCTACAGTATTTATAATATACCGTAGAATCCATTTCATAGCCAATCAATGTCCTTTACCAGGATCATGTATGTATATGCTTACATCACCAACCGTATGTGAAATGTCAGGTCTTCTACACACCGCATTTGCATATGGTACCTTTGCCATATATTCTTGTTCATTCATACCAAAACGTTGTAGTACCCTCTTCAAATATTGACTCTAGGTCAAACTAAGCTTCCCCTTTTTCCTGTCTATACTTATCTCTATATCGAGAATCTTCTTGGCTTCTCCCAAATCTTTCATCTCAAACTCTTGACTTAGTTGAGCCTTCAACTTCTCAATTTCTGCTTGGCTTTTCGATGTAATCAAAATATCATCGACATACAATAGGAGATAGATGAAAGACTCATCTTGTAGCTTGCGAAAATACACACAATGATCATGTGTGCTTCTGGTGTACTTATGCTCCAACATAAATTGATCAAATCATTTGTACCACTGCCTTAGAGATTGCTTCAATCCATACAATGATGTGTTCAACTTACAAACCTAATTCTCTTTATCAACAACATTAAACCCTTCTAGCTGAGACATATAGATTTCCTCTTCTAAGTCACCGTGTAGAAATGCGGTTTTTACATCAAGTTGAACTAGTTCCAAATCGAACTATGCTACCAAGGCCAACAAAATTCTAATAGAGGAATGTTTTACAATAGGAGAAAATACCCCATTATAATTGATTCCCTCCTTCTGAGCGTAGCCCTTAGAAACCAACCTTGCCTTGTAGCAAATACCATCTATATTAGGAAATCCCTCTTTCTTTGTATACACCCATTTGCAGCCAATTTCCTTCTTGCCCTTAGGTAGTTGTGTCAACTTCCATGTTTTATTCTTTTGAAGGGACATAAGTTCATCCATGGCTTCCTTCCATCTTTCAACTTTAAGGCTTCTGATTGCTTCTTTATATATGGAAGGAACATCATCATGCATAACTGAAAGTGTACAGGCCACCGTATTCTTAAATTGAGCAGGTAGGTCTTCAAAATCCTTGTATCGAGGAGGCACCTTGACATTTTGTCATCGTGGTCTATCAACTGTAGTTTCTTCTTGTTGTTGTGGAGGTTCTTGTGTTAAAACCCCTTCATCTGATTCATCTTCTGTCAATGGAGGATTAGTTTCTATTTTATCTTCACTAATTGGATTAACAATTTTGCTTTCAAACTCCACCTGCTTTGGAGTTTGCTCCACCTGCTCCAAAGTGCCATCATTCTTCTTAGTTACCTTTCCCAGCAAGGTAGATTCATCAAAGGTAATATCTATGTTAAAGATTATCTTTTTCATTTCAAGGCAACATAGTCAACATCCCTTAGAACCAGAAGGAATCCCCAAAAAAATAGCTTTCTTGGCTCTTGGGTCCAACTTTGATTCTGTTACATGGTAGTATGCAATTGAACCAAACACATGTAAGAAATTGTAATCCCTAGCAGGTTTTCCAAACCAGACCTCCATAGGAATTTTTCTTTCAAGAGTAGACGATGGTAGACGGTTGGCGAGATGGCATGCATATGTCACAGCCTCAGCTCAATACTGCTTGCCTAACCCAGAATTTGACAACATACACCAAACCTTCTCCAGCAAAGTCTGGTTCATACGTTCTACAACTCTGTTTTGTTGTGGTGTTTTTCGAATAGTGAAGTGTCGCACTATCCCTTCTTCTTCACAAACTTTCATAAATGGATCATTTGTGTACTCAGTGTCATTATCAGACCTCAGATGCTTGATCTTTTTACTAGTCTGAGTCTCGATCATCTTCTTCCACTTAAGAAAAATTCCCAACATTTCATCCTCCTTCTTCATGAGATACACCCAAACTCTTCTGGATAAGTCATCAACGAAAGTGACATAATAATGTTTGCCACTCATGGATAGAGTTCTTATTGGCCCCTATACATCAGTATGGATGTAATCCAAAATTTCCTTTCTATTATGGAGTGCAGTGCCAAAGTTTACTCTTTTCTACTTCCCCAATACACAATGCTCACAGAATTCTAACTTTCCAGTTCTCGTACCTTTTAACAGGCCTTGCTTTACTAGAATCTGCAAATATTTTTCACCAGCATGTCCCAAACGCATATGCCATAGCTTGGTAGTTTCTAAATCTCTTTCTTCCTTTGAAACTACTGTTGATGCTGTCCTAATAACTATACTACCAAGGTAGTAGTATAAGTTATTTTTCTGAATACCTTTCATTGCCACAAGTGCTCTAGAAGTAACCTTCAATGCCCCATTTTGTATGGCCATAATGAAGCCTTTTAATTTTAAAACTCCCATAACAATGAGATTCTTCTTCATATCTGGAACATAATGAATATATATCAAGACCCTAGTTAAACCATCTTGATTCTTCAAACAAATTGTACCGATCCCCAAAACTTTGCACGAATAATCATTACCCATGAAAACAACTCCACTGTCTAGTTCTTCAAAGTTAAAGAACCACTCCTTGTTAGGAGACATATGGAAGGTACACGCTGAATCAAAAATCCAATCACCAGGATAGGATGCTATTGACGAACTAACCAATGCAAAATCTAAATTTGAATTTCTTTTAGCTACATATGCATCAGATTGCACATCTTTTCCTTTCTTCTGTAGCTTTGGACAATTTTTCTTCCAATGGAATTTCTCATGACAAAAAGTACATTCATCTTTACTAAGCCTTCCTTTTGACATAGATCTACCTCTCCTTCCTTTCAATGTGTTTGTGGACGTCCTCTTACAGACAATGCCTCTACTACTTCATTCCTGCTTTCTTTTTTATCTTTCTTTCTAATTTCATAACTATACAAAGCAGTGCAAACTTCCTCAAAAGAAACTTTATCCTTCCCAATGAGTAAGCTTGTAATAAGGTAATCAAACTCATTTGGAATTGAAACTAACAACATCAAGGCTAAATCTTCATTTTTAAAAGTTTCATCCATATTTAACAAATCTGCTACTAATCGATTAAAAACAGTAATGTGGTCATTTATTGTAGTACCTGGAAGGTATTCAAAATGGAACAACTTCTTCTTCAAATAGAGTCGATTCTGTCCACTCTTCTTCATGAACTTGTTCTCCAACGCCTTCCATAACTTATTTTTGGATGTCTCCTTCATGAGCATATACTTTTGTTCTCTTGAGAGACACGAACGGATTTTACCACATGCCATTTGGTTGATATTTTTCCACTCTACTTCATTTGCTCCATCTAGTTTCTTTTCTTCAATGGCGATATCTAGACCTTGTTGAAACAGCGCATCTAGAACTTCGACTTTCCACATGACGAAATGACTGGTTCTATCAAACTTCTCCACCTCGAACCTTGTATTCATTACCATAGTTCTGCCTGGATTGGCCTTTGTTCGAAAGAAATTTTTCTTTTACCATTTCTTCAAATTACAACAACTAGCAACTATATTCCAATAGCAAACAAACAGATTACAAACAAATGCCTAGATAGAAACCTTCAGCTCTGATATCAATTTTTGAGAAAATCGGTTATATTTTTGGGAAAATCGGGTATATTTTCCCTATTCTAAGTAGTTACTATTAACTTATGATTTAAATGAATAGAAGTTAAACTAACTCGATAAAATAATGCTATTGGAAATATAATGCTAAAATAAACTAAAGCAGATATTGAAACAGAAATATTAAAGCAAAAAAATAATAACACCAAAAATTGAACGAGGTTCGGTATAAATATTACCAAGGTTCTCGGGCGTCGTTGACTACTTCCACTATCTTCAAATGGATGAACTCCAAATTACAATTAATTGGACAAAATTGAGCTAATCAATTACTCTTACAAAATAGACGAAGATTTACAAATTTTGTGATGTTTTCCAAATAGTGAAGGAGGGTTTTATTTATAGTCCCAAATCCAACACTCATCTTCATTCCTAACCAACGTGAGACTTTTCTAATTTACTCACTAAGGAGCTATATAAGAGAACACTTTTGAAAGTGGTTTATAAATTCCTCACCTATGATATTTTTGTTCCAAGATAAATTGCCATAAGAGAGTCTTAAGGAAGGAATGAAGTTGGATCTTCTTCGAATCATCACTGAAGCATGGATTTTATTTTTTACCCATAATGCTCTAGACTTTTGTTTCCATAAAGAGTCTCATCTGTCCCTTGCCATTCCAACTACGAATTTTAATGGCTGGTCGGGAGTAAGTTACAGGTTGCCACCCCACCCTCAGAAAAATTTACAAGCCGACTAATGTCGTTCTCTCCAAAGTTTTCATCTCTTTGTACCTAGCATCAACGTTTCATTATGGAACTCTCACATTTACTATGGTAGGATTGATCAAATCATTTAGACAAATTATCGAGTCAGAGTAATATGCTGAGTTAGAGCTATTGATAATCAGCTTCTTTTTTATTCTAGAGCAGCTCCCAGAAGCTTTCCTTTTAGAATTTCCTCTGTTCTTCACTGTCATACTACCCAAATTTCCCACAGATTTGCCTGTTAGAAGCTGATTGTTTAAGTTTTTTAAAGTACTGGACTCTGAGGGTTGAGTGTCAACATCATCAAGTAAGTTAAATTCTCTTTGGTGTCTTGCAACTTGGAACTGAAATAAAGCAAAAGTCACTTGTGTAACACAATAATCAACAAAGAAATCAGATCTTATGTGAGCTAGTTCAGCAAGTTGAAATTTTTTTTGACTTAGTGAATCTTGGAGGCTTGCATTGCATGTCAATATCTATAGTTAGACCAATTGCTTGAGAAATCATTTTGCATCGCATATTGACTTCCAGAGTACCACGACTTTGTCCATTATATCATTCTTCATAGTAGGAAGCAAAATGAATCATGTCTAGGTCATTTGAAGGAGTTCTTGGATTTCTTTGTGTATTCCTGTAGCCAAGTCATAGAAATTCTCTTACCGAGTTACTGAATGTAAATTAAAACTTCCTATTTATGTGGCTAGTATGTTGGGATTAGGAGGGGAGGTTGAATCTATTTCCCTCAATTAAAAGTTGACGACACGAGTTACGAAGTTATGAATTAGTTTTCTGATCTTCATCAAAATTGATTGATAAATGTAGTTTGATTAAAGCTAGCTTTTAACCATTCTCCATAGATTGGGGAATAGATATCATTGTTGACTCTCTATAAGTTAGAGCATCTTCCGAAAAACATTCCTGGTTGAAATGATTGAGTCATCCACATTTAGTACAAGAGTCACTCTTACTTCAATTATTCTACCCAAAATTTTGCATTTGAAGAGTCGACATGACGATGGGGTATCAAACAACCCGGTGCTAGAGGTTCTTGTATATTAATTTCTACACAAAAACACAAGTATTTCCTTATAATATGCATCTCTTCTTTTTTTAATACTAATTTCCCAACTATTTGGGCCAGTTTGTTAGTATTAGAGGATCTCATACATGCAAAGTGCATACCATGAGCTTGTATCTAGAAGAAGCTGAATTAAATTCCAACTCTTGTATTGATAAGTTATGGTTCCACTCTCTAAGGAATAACAAAGCTTTGTTTACGTGCCAAATCCTTTATTCCCATACATAATCTTTCTCTTCATCTTGAGTGAAGGAGAAGGAAAGGATCTTTATCTAGTTTTAACACACATATTAGTTAATGTCTTGTCTGTTCAACAAGGTCTTCTATTTCATCATCCGAAATGAAACGAGTTTGAGATACCATGATACTTCTTGTATGAGGGAAAAGTATGAGAGAAGATGATCTTTTTGGTTTTTTTTTCATTTTGATGTAATGTTTTGTGAGGAAATGTAATTGTCTGTCTTCTTCATTTATAGTAGCTGAATGAAGCATTGAGAAGTTAAATTTAATAATTGAAACATCATCCTTGGGACTGTCCGTTATAGCCACCATAATTGTAGGAATAATGCATGGGTTAATAAGTAATAATTAGGGTGAATAATAAGGTCTGTGTTGAGAAAATCGGGTATATTTTCCCTATTCTAAGTAGTAACTATTCACTTATGATTTAAATAAATAGAACTCAAACTAACCCGACAAAATAATACTATTGGAAATATAATGCTAAAATAAACTAAAACAGATATTGAAACAGAAATATTAAAGCAGAAAAATAATAACACCAAAAATTTAACGAGGTTCGGTATAAATGTTACCTAGGTCCTCGGGCGTCGTTGACCACTTCCACTATCTCTAATTGGATGAACTCCAAAATTACAACTAATTGGGCAAAATTGAGCTAATCAATTACCCTTACAAAAGAGAGGAAGATTTACAAATTTTGGGATGTTTACAAATGGTGAAGGAGGGCTTTATTTATAGCCCCAAAACCAACACCCATCTTCATTCCTAATCAATGTGGGACTTTTCTAATTTTCTCACTAAGGAGTAATATATAACAAATCTCCACCTTAGCGACTTAGTGGTTTTAAATGATTTCATCAATTGCTAGATCAACGACGCCAGTGCCAATTCAGATCTGTAGGATGTTAATCAAGTCCAGACAATGTTTGAACTTGATTGTTGTTACCACCTTGGTCATCATATCTGCGGGATTCTCTGTCGTACTAATCTTCTGAACTAATACTCCACCTTCTTCAATAATCTCTCGCACGAAATGATAACGAACGTCAATGTGCTTTGTACGTGCATGGTAGACTTGGTTCTTTGCTAAATGAATAGCACTCTCACTATCACAAAACACCTTAATATGTTTTTGACCAACTCCCAAGTCTTCAAGCAAACCTCGTAACCAAATAGCTTCCTTCACAGCCTCTGTAACTGCCATATACTCTGCCTCTGTAGTAGACAAAGCAACTGTGGACTGCAAGGTAGACTTCCAACTGATTGGAGCTCTAGCAAGAGTAAACACATAACCAGTAGTTGACCGACGCTTATCTAAATCTCCTGCATAGTCAGAATCACAATATCCGACTGCACATTGACCAATGGTATTATCCTGCTGAAATACTAAACCAACATCTACAGTATTTATAATATACCGTAGAATCCATTTCACAGCCAACCAATGTCCTTTACCAGGATCATGCATGTACCTGCTTACAGCACCAACCGCATGTGAAATGTCAGGTCTTGTACACACCATTGCATACATCAAGCTACCAACTGCATTTGCATATGGTACATTTGCCATATATTCTCGTTCTGCATCATTCTTAGGAGATAATTGAGCACTAAGCTTGAATTAAGGAACTAGCGGAGTACTTACAGGTTTTGTCTGTTCATTCATACCAAAACGTTGTAGTATCCACTTCAAATATTGACTCTGGGTCAAACTAAGCTTCCCCTTCTTCCTGTCTATGCTTATCTCCATACCGAGAATCTTCTTGGCTTATCCCAAATCTTTCATCTCAAACTCCTGACTTAGTTGAGCCTTCAACTTTTCAATTTCTGCTTGGCTCTTCGATGCAATTAACATATCATCGACGTACAATAGGAGATAGACGAAAGACTCATTTTGTAGCTTGCGAAAATACACACAATGATCATGTGTGCTTCTGGTATACTTTTGTTGCAACATAAACTGATCAAATCGTTTGTACCACTGCCTTGGAGATTGCTTCAATCCATACAATGATTTGTTCAACTTACAAACCCAATTCTCTTTACCACCAACAATAAACCCTTCTGGCTGAGACATATAGATCTCCTCTTCTAAGTCACCGTGAAGAAATGCGGTTTTCATATCAAGTTGAACTAGTTCCAAATCGAACTGTGCTACCAAGGCCAACAAAACTCTAATGTAAGAATGTTTTACAACTGGAGAAAATACCTCATTATAATCGATTCCCTCCTTCTGAGCATAGCCCTTAGCCACCAACCTTGCCTTGTAGCGAATACCATCTTTGTTAGGAAATCCATCTTTCTTTGCATACACCCATTTGCATCCAATTGCCTTCTTGCCCTTAGGTAGTTGTGTCAACTTCCATGTTTTATTCTTATGAAGGGACAGAAGTTCTTCATCCATGGCTTCCTTCCATCTTTCAACTTCAGGGCTTCAAATTGCTTCTTTATATATGGAAGGAACATCATCATGCACAACTGAAAGTGCACAAGCTACCGTATTCTTAAATTGAGCAGGTAGGTCTTCAAAATCCTTGTATCGAGTGTACCTTGACATTTTGTCATCGTGGCCTATCAACTGTAGTTTCTTCTTGTTGCTGTGGAGGTTCTTGGGTTAAAACCTCTTCATCTGATTCATCTTTTGTCAATGGAGGATCAGCTTCTGTCTTATCTTCACTAACTGGATTAACAATTTTGCTTTCAAACTCCACTTGTTTCGGAGTTTGCTCCACCTGCTCTAAAGTGCTATCAATCTTCTTAGTTACCTTTTGCAACAAGGCAGATTCATCAAAGGTAACATCTCTGCTAAAGATTATCTTTTTTCGTTTCAAGGCACCATAGTCGATATCCCTTAGAACCAGAAGGGATCCCCAAAAAAATGGCTTTCTTGGCTCTTGGGTCCAACTTTGATTCCGTTACATGGTAGTATGCAATTGAACCAAACACATGTAAGAAATCGTAATCTCTAGCAGGTTTTCCAGACCATACCTCCATAGGTGTTTTGCCTTCAAGAGCAGACGATGGTAGACGGTTGACAAAATGACATGCATATTTCACAACCTCAGCCCAATACTGCTTGCCTAAACCAGCATTGGTCAACATACACCGAACCTTCTCCAGCAAAGTCCAGTTCATACGTTCTGCAACTCTGTTTTATTGTGGTGTTTTTCGAATAGTGAAGTGTCGCACTATCCCTTCTTCTTCACAAACTTTCATAAATGGATGGTTTATGTACTCAGTGCCATTATCAGACCTTACACGCTTGATCTTTTTATTAGTCTGAGTCTCGATCATCTTCTTCCATTTGAGAAAAATTCCCAACACTTCATCCTTCTTCTTCATGAGATACACCCAAACTCTTCTGGAAAAATCATCAACGAAAGTGACATAATAATGTTTGCCACTCATGGATGGAGTTCTTGTTGGCCCCCATACATCCGTATGGATGTAATCCAAAATGCCCTTTGTATTATGGAGAGCAGTGCCAAAGCTTACTCTTTTCTGCTTCCCCAATACACAATGCTCACAAAATTCCATCTTGCCGGTTCTCGCACCTTTTAACAGGCCTTGCTTTACTAGAATTTGCAAAGCTTTTTCACCAGCATGTCCCAAACGCATATGCAACAGCTTGGTAGTTTCTAAATCTCTTTCTTCCTCTGAAACTCCTGCTGATGTTGTCCCAATAACCGTACTACCAAGGTAGTAGTACAAGTTATTCTTTCGAACACCTTTCATCGCCACAAGTGCTCCAGAAGTAACCTTTAATGCCCCATTTTGTATGGTCACAGTGAAACCTTTTGATTCTAAGACTCCCACAGCAATGAGATTCTTCTTTATATCTGGAACATAATGAACATCTGTCAAGACCCTGGTTGAGCCATGTTGATTCTTCAAACGAATTGTACCAATTCCCAAAACTTTGCACGGATAATCATTACCCATGAAAACAACTCCACTGTCTAGTTCTTCAAAGTTAAAGAACCACTCCTTGTTAGGAGACATATGGAAAGTACATGCTGAATCAAAAATCCAATCACCAGGATAAGATGATGTTGACGAACCAACCAATGCAAAATCTGAATTTGAATTGCTTTCAGCTACACATGCATCAGATTGCACAGCTTTTCCTTTCTTTTGTAGCTTCGGACAATTTTTCTTCCAATGGCCTTTCTCATGACAAAAGGCACATTCATCTTTACCAAGTCTTCCTTTTGATAGAGATCTACCTCTCCTTCCTTTATGTTGTGTTTATGGACGCCCTCTTACAGACAATGCCTCTGCTGCTTCATTCCTGCTTTCTCTTTTATCTTTCTTTCTAATTTCATAACTATACAAAGCAGTACAAACTTCCTCAAAAGACACTTTATCCTTCCCAATGAGTAAGCTCGTAATAAGATGATCAAACTCATCAGGAAGGGAAGCTAACAACATCAAGGCTAAATCTTCATCTTTAAAATTTTCATCCATATTTAACAAATCTGCTACTAATTGATTAAAAGCAGTAATGTGGTCGTTTATTGTAGTACCTGGAAGGTATTCAAACCGGAACAACTTCTTCTTCAAATAGAGCCGATTCTGTCCACTCTTCTTCATGAACTTGTTCTCCAACGCCTTCCACAACTTACTTGTGGATGTCTCCTTCATGAACGTGTACTTTTGTTCTCTTGAGAGACACGAACGGATTGTACCACATGCCAATCGGTTGATATTTTTCCACTCTACTTCATCTGCTCCATCTGGTTTCTCTTCTTCAATAGCGATGTCTAGACCTTGTTGAAACAGAGCATCTAGAACTTCGCCTTGCAACATGCCGAAATGAACGGTTCCATCAAACTTCTCCACCTCGAACCTTGCATTCATCACCATAGTTCTACTTGACATGGATGACTGGCCTTTGTTTGAAAGAAATTTTTCTTCCGCCATTTCTTCAAATTACAACAACTAGCAACTATATTCCAATAGCAAACAAACGGAATACAAAAAAATTCCTAGGTAGAAACCTTCGACTCTGATACCAACTGTTGGGAAAATCGGGTATATTTTCCCTATTCTAAGTAGTAACTATTCACTTATGATTTAAATGAATAGAACTCAAACTAACCCGATAAAATAATGCTATTGGAAATATAATGCTAAAATAAACTAAAACAGATATTGAAACAGAAATATTAAAGCAGAAAAATAATAACACCAGAAATTTAACGAGGTTCGGTATAAATGTTACCTAGGTCCTCGAGCGTCGTTGACCACTTCCACTATCTCCAATTGGATGAAGTCCAAAATTACAACTAATTGGGCAAAATTGAGCTAATCAATTACCCTTACAAAAGAGAGGAAGATTTACAAATTTTGGGATGTTTACAAATGGTGAGGGAGGGCTTTATTTATAGCCCCAAAACCAACACCCATCTTCATTCCTAATCAATGTGGGACTTTTCTAATTTTCTCACTAAGGAATAATATATAACAGTCTGCCATTAAAATTGGGGATTAAAATTGTAGTTTCGGGAATAGTTAAGTCATACCAATTGTTGAAAAAATGTTATCTACTCCAAAGCTTGATAGTAGAGAGACTTCAAGGTTTTAGAAAATGAGCTATTGGGTGTAAAATAATTCACGCCATATGACAATATGAAAAATTTTAGTTAGCAATATGACTCATAAGCTAGTCCATTCAATACTGAATCAACATATATGTTTCAATATTAGTCAAATATCTAACAGATAAATGACCAATATTTAAAGCCTTAATTATCTAACAATGAGATAATTAAGGAGATAAAACTTCAACATTTGAATGTAAGTATATTCCTATAGGGCAAAAGTTACCAGCAAGTATAATATTTTCTTATAAATATTCATCACTGCTCACCATTAATAACACAATTATTTCTACACAAATTCTTCTTTTCTCAATCACAAACACTAAGATCTAAACTCTCTAACTAAATATCTCCTTGCATCCCTCTGCATCACAAGTAAAGACATTTGTCTCCTCTTTCTCCTCATTACTTAGACTTATTTAAACATCAGAGGGTCAAAGGCCACCACATCCCGTGGTGGTCTAAGGTTCTAACAGTGTGTTTTTTTATTTTCAAGTCTACTAGAAGCAATAGGTGCATCCAATCATATATGTTGACAAAAAATGGAATCAATATTGGGCAGAATGAGCGTGCTCTACTAGTTAAATCACAAGTAGAGATAATGATCTACAATGCTCTCTATCATTCTGAGTTAAATGGTCCTTGAAAAAAGGTCCTAAAAGTCTACAAGGAAACTGATCCAGAAGAAGTTTATTCTGCATAGCTTTTATAGGCTATAACTTTCCGTCCTTTCAAGATGAACCAACCTCTTGAATCGAATAGCTAAGTTTCTGCTAGGGACAATGAGGTCCCACCTCACTACGAGCAAGTTGTGCAACCACCTATTTAGGCTGCTAAGACCAAAATTTCGTCCCCAATAAAGGATAGAGAAAAATGGTTCACACTTATTCCAACCATACCAACAAAGTCACTTGGTTGATACACCTATCACATCATCATCGATCGAGATATAGCCAGACATATGCCATCCACCACCACTACTCAAGGAGTGGTTGTACAAAGTGTGTCGAAAAAATAATGTTCGTCCAAACTCAGTAGTGCCGCCTATAGGCCACAAGCACCTGAACCTGAAGACAACCCTTTGGTATCTTTCAATGCCTATTGTGCACCAGATTTACTCCATAGCCACATAAGCTTAGGTCGGAGAAGTGAACCTCTTCGATGAGTTCTAAGCTTATGAGTTAGACAAACAGGTTCAGTCTATACGGTCTATGAAGCAACATGCATGCACCATAACCACTACGACCAAATGATGGCTTAATGATTTACACCTTTAAAGAGTTAGGCATTCTGGACTGCCAGACATGGAAACCCATTTGGCTAGACATAGTGGCACAACCAAAAAGGGACACACCTTTCACTTTTCTATCTAGTCGAGTATCTTTTGTACAAATCTTGAAATCCATACATAATTTGATAAATTCGACACCACTATCTGAAATATCACGTGCCAAATAGCCTTCTTACAAAATTTCAAGACCACACACGCCATAAAGCACCGCCAGTACGAAAGGATGCATGACATAACTATTTTGTGTAGAATAGGGGAAAACGATAAGATAATTTCAATGATTGTATACTCATTTTTGGATATAAATGCAAAAATTAATGGACAAAAATGTGTGTAGGGAGAAACCATTCACATATCCAATTCAGTCAAAATTATGGGAAAATGATCACCCACTATTCCATTCATCCAATGCATCGAAATAATATTTGGAGAAACATTATCTACTCCTTATGTTATCATCATTACAATGTTCTTAAAGATTGGTCAATATTTTTCAAAAAATAATGAAATAAAGAACTATTTCTAACACTCAAAATGATGAGGAATGCCTTACAGGGCCATAGGTCACTAGTACACTTCCTATCCTAGATAATGTCCATATGGCCTATTCTAATGCCCATAATGAACAGGATCTGACTCGTACCTATACAAAGTTCAATTGATGACTTAACCTATCACGATGGGAACCAACCTCATGAGCCACTAGACATAGTCCACCCATAAAGTGCAAAGTCATCCAACTATGGGTGCCAAAGATGTGTCCCCCCGGACCGTCCATCCTGGATTAGTTGGGACCACCTTGGGTGGCTTCTATCCATCATGATGCACTTGAGGCCCACATGTGAGGATACTTTGTCCAATATATTTATGTTAAACATAGGACCTCAGCATGTGATCGTCACCCCATAAATCATCACCCATGATGGTACTAAAAATGGTCAGAGTACATAAAAAAATTCAAGGCATGAGACCATGTGTCTACCTTGAAATCATGAGACTATTTTAGAGTACTTCCACAACCATGTTTCATCAACAAAGACCCTTATGGCATCTTTCGATGCCTTGAGCACCATACCTCACAGGCCACATGTTCCATATTAGTGCTTCAAAATCCTACAATCTCACAAATAGATGTGACCCACGGTTAGGATATTTATATAATGAAATAAAGTGTGCAACCTAAAATTACACCCTACCAAAAAGTTGGATTGTGAGGTGTACAACCATCACATATATCCAAGGGTGCATACCTCCATATGAATTATTTCAAAAAGGAGTTATGTGAGAATATCCCTAGAGTGCACTTTAGAAAGCAACCCAAGTTTCATATGAGAACACTTGGTGAGATCAACATAATCAACCAAGTTTAGACCCAGACTTAATGAAGTAACACGTCATGTCCAACTAAAGGACAAAATATGTGTCTATTCACATATTGAAGGTCTAGAACAATTTTCCAACTCCATATACATTACATAAGTTCACATGATACCCAAGAGATGAGCATGGGTCGAAAAGGCCTCGTAATAAAGTTTCAAAATGCCATTCTTAAACATATCATCGCCACCAAAAGCTCTAGAGTTAATAATTTTTTTAAATGAGAAGAAAGTAGCACAACATGCCACTCATAAGGAACAACATGGGACAAACAATCCCTTACTAAGATAAAAAAAGTCAATGCTTCAAGTAAGCTTTTATTTTAATAAAAATTATGTTTACAAGTATTTGGGCCAAGCTTATCTACACATGAAATTCGGAAAGGATAGGAAATACCAAATTACAAAAGGACTGTAAGGTGTAGACTATGAAATGTCACATGCCAGTACCCTAAAGGTTAAAAGTTGTTATAACTTCTGCACTTCTACGGGTCATGCTTGAGCTTTGAACAGGTAACAACGACACCTCCTGTTTAGGAGTTGCTACAACTTATACACCTCATTTTTACGGGCCATGTTGGACCTTCAAATAGGTAGCAATTACAACCTAAGTTCAAAAATTGAAATAACTTCTATACCCTATCTCTACGTACCATGTTGGACCTTCAAATTGCTAGCAACTATGCCTTGGGTTCAGAAGTTGCTATAACTTATGTACCTTACCTCTATAGGCTATGCTAAATCATTAATAAGTAGCAACCACATCCTAGGTTCAAAAGTTGCTATAACTTCTACACCTCATCCATACAAACATAGATTTGCTTATATTAGGGACCCGAAGTTTCTAAACCCAATCGTTGATAAAAAGCATAGAGCATGATCAAAGGGTAATAACACTCACGATAGGATGGAATAATTCACCAAGGACCACAAAAGTTTTCTAAGTCTTAAGACTTAATGCTTGGGTGAATTGATGTACTCAAGCATACTAAGCAAAGGGTTTGGTATAACAGGAATATCCTGGTTTAAAAAAAACCATCCTTTCTTACACATAATAAAAACAAGTCATATAAAAATTACAAAGTCTAGGCACAAATGCAATGGGTAAATGGTTAAATAAAAAATGACTAGGCTAGCTAACGAACACAACATATATGAGCCAAATGATACACGGTTAGACATGACATATATGACCCAACATGGTACATGTTTGGACATGGTACATGTGGCCCAACATGGCACATGTGGCCTAACATGGCACATGTGGCCAATCATGATACACATGGACAAACATAGCACATGTGAGTGGATATGATACACATGGTCAAACATGGCCCACGTGGCCAAAACAAATGAGTATAGCTGGATATAGCATATGTGGTGGGACACAATGTATATGCCCAACTAAAGTACATGTCATAGTGTACCAGCAACAGGTGCACACTATAGTGTACCAACATCATAGATCCTAATAAGTGACATGCTCAAAGAGCACCCATCATCTCGAAATGAGACCACATAATTGGACCTCACGAAAAAGTAAAAGAAGTATATAGATGAAACATAAGTATAGAGTTATAAGTACATGATTCAAAAGTACAGAAACAGCAAAGCAATATGGCATATACATATATGATAACTGTATATTATATATATATTTTGTCCATTTTATTAATTATAATTGCTATGTTCTTAATATTTTTAGTTAATTTTAATTTATTAAATTAATATTTACTATTAGTTTTTTAAGAAATATATTTTTAATTGCAAATAATAAAAGCTGAAAATATAATTTGAATTAAAAGTGGGCTTAATTGCAAATATCAAAAGTTTAAAAGTTAATTTGAATTAAATTGGAGAGCAAAAATATAATTAAATAAAATTTGTTTTTCTGGGCAAGAAAGGGAGGACCATGTGTGCCATTATCAACGCGTATCATGCACCGTTAGATCATACAATTAACGGTGAGTATCAGGGGAGTGTGATACAGACACGACATGGGCGATTGGATATGTTTCCCAGATTGCACACTACTAGGCGCGCAGAGTGGGACCCATCTGGCCTCGTAGGCCGGCGTGCAGGGTAGGACCCACGTGTTTGTTGCCCAAAAAATTTTCCCATGCGACGCGGTCCATGTAATCTATGTGTGCCCTCCCATTCCATTGAATACGAAGCTACCATGTGTCTTGTTATTTCTTCCAGCAAATCAAATGATGACATGTGGCATGAGCTTTATAAAATAAAAGTACAGAAACGGTGCATGCTTTCTAGCTGGTTTCGTGTCTCCTACGCGTGTTAAATATTATTTTCGATGTAATATTCTATCCCCCACTTTTACACACGTGATTGTAAAAAAAATATTTTGTGAGGTATTTTCTTTTAGAGATCTGAAGCTATAAATAGGTGATTATTGCGATAAAATTAGGGGGTTGGATAGAGGACTGTGGAACACGCAGAAGCCATTTTTGGCTTCTGTTGTGTTTCTGCGTAGGAGAAATTAGAGAACAGAAACACTTTTAAGTTTCTTTTTGTTTTTTCTTCATCTAATATTCCTTAAATGCTTTAATATTTTTGTTTTGTAATTTTAATTTTTGTTATGAAGTAATTTAATTTTTCTAGGGTTGCGTTGTAGCTTAATTTATGAAGCTTGAATGAATTATTTTTGAAAGATTTATGATATTTTTAATTTTTTTATTCTATTTGTGGCACTTAAATAAACTTGGAAGAGGCATTTTTGTGTGTTGCTCATGGATAGGAATAACAGAGTGGATATTTTAACGAGATGTGTCTATATGGAGCTCAAAAGAGATATATGGATAAAATTAGGAGTTCTTGGTTGACAAATTAAATTAAAAAATATATATAAATCAAGAGAAAATACTATGATTTGAGTGGACTAATTTGGTGAAAATGCAATCCTAGAATGTTTTTATATATTTTGTTATAAAAATCTTAGTTAATACTCCATCAACTTTCGATTGTTTGGATAAAATTAGAGTGAAACAATTTTAGTACTTAACAAACTGTAGTAAAAAATCTCGTGGCAACGATATTTTACTTATCAATTTATTACTTGTGACTGTGTATACTTGCACGTTTTCATGTTCTCTCAAAGAGACAACAAGTTTTTGGACCTCGAAATGAGATCACATAATTGGACCTCGAAATGAGATCACATAATGGAACGACTTTGATGAAATCACAATAAAAGCACCCAACGCAATGGGTCATGAACTTATACCATCCACAATCAACATTGATTATTTCAAAACTACTTGAACAAAAAATTAAAGGGGCTAGAACTTACTATCCAAGCATAAGGGTTTTCACCCCCGGTATGGCTACTACAAGGTGCAAACCTTAGTAAGTAAATCACTCTGAAAGTAAAAATTCTGAAGTGCATGTTAAGACATCTCTGGTCTCTAAGACCAATTGAAGGTTACAAAGCATAGACTTCCACCTCATACGAACTTGATCTAATGGGCCACAATGCCATGTCCACTACCTTCCCAAGTCATGCCACATTATGTGTCCTCCTAGAAAATAGACACCATTAATGGTGCACTTTTAGATGTCCTTCTTTATTGGGTACATTTCTAAAGTGTTCGACCACATGTCTACATTCTGGAAAAGGTTTGGGAATGAGTCAACCACATAATTTATAGATCAAGATGTTGGTCCTATCAAAACTTGAGGCAATCAAGACATGATCCTCCACTACCTGGACCTTTTAAAAAAGTCCAGACCTCTATGCACCCACAAGACTTCTCTCATACAAGGGACAAAAGATCCTAAATGTTAAAGAGTGAGGATATCTACAAAAGTATCATTAAAACACTCATATGTATGTAGTCCTCTAAAAAAAGTGTTTATTACATCTATAGATCATGTAAGAAACCATCACCTAACTATACATGCACCTGGTCATTAATTCATGAACAAGAATTGCCTATACCATGGTCGGACACTCCATGAGTGGTCAGACCATGGTTAGACACATCATGAATGGTTGAACACACCATATCTGGTGGACCATGGCTAGTTGGATCTTGGTCGTCCACTCCTTTATTAGCCCTTCACTTGACAATCACTTCACGCAACCCATTTTGGTTCTTGCATACTCGATCTTGTGATGGTAGAGTTTAATCTCGTTCATTAGTCACTCCATCCTTTATTAAGCTTTTGGGTAGCCCATGGGATTACAAGTCTACACACTTGGATCCATATTCTTTCTTTAATAATAGGAAAGTGAACCTATTGAGTAGTGTCTTTGACGCCAACATTACTCCTTAACCAAGAGTTCGATAAAGAATCTGTAAAAATCACTAGCAATAAGACATCATCACATATATTGTAAGTGCTCGGGAGAAACAAAAAATCAAAAATAGTCATATAGGTGATGTTAGGATATGTGATACTTAAGGACTGGTCCTAGGTTCGAGGCTTGAGAAAGGTGAAAGAAACTCGTTAACGTACCTCGGATAGGATATGGAGTCTATAGACCCTCCCATAATAGAGTACATTTCTATATGGAAAATTATGTATAGAATTTGTGAAAAAATTGCATATAGAACCAAGGATTGAATGAGGAAAAGCTTCAAAAAATATTGTTACTCCAAAACCCTAAGAAGTTTTAGCAAAAACAAGCTCTTAAACTATCCAATATTATACAATCAAAAATATTTTGACAATTGTTTCTGTGTCTATATATATATATATATATATATATATATATATATATATATATATATATATATATATATATATATATATTTGTGTTGCTTAGAATGGTTACTAGGTATGTAGGATAGCTCACGAGATGACAAGTTCTTCCCCAAACGCATGAGTTTTTTGTTCAAAAGGTTCCCTAAGGAAACTTTCAAGTTAATTCCTTGGCTTTGGCAAAGTGATATTAAGTTGGAGCAATCTACTTCTATGCTTCACGGTTAATCAATTTTAACTCCCTAATATATGTCATCGTAGATTAAGGAGAGTATTCAGTTTCTATATATGTTGAAAGAAACAACGAGGTTCATTTTCATTTTCTGAAATTATTGAGTCTGTTCATCTTTAATCTTTGATTTGAAAGCTCTGTCTTTTTCCATGTCATTAGCTTGCATTCAATTTAATTTGGCTTCTGATTCTTCATTTTGATAATTATCTCAACAGTCCTTTAATAAGATTATGGGCTTAAAAACTTTGGGCTGCACAACTTGAGAGTTTATTCTCAAAGGGCGTGCTATAGTATTGTCTTTTATTTCTTAGACTTGTAGATGAAAATAGGGCTACTATTACAGTCTTCTTAATTTTTACTTTTTTTTTAAATAATAAAAATGATCGTTTTTAAAATTTATAACCATAAAAATAGCACTTATCATGTTATGTTTATATATTCTTACTATTCAAAAAATTAAGCTCATGGTTTCACATTGAATTCTATCTAATGACACCATTCAAGTTGAACTTCGATCATTTAGATCAATTTAATATTGATCTTCTTCCAATTCGACCATATTCAATATTATTAGGTGTTATTTTTATTATTATAAATGTTAAGTATGTTATATTATATAATTTTTTAAAATTGTTTTCTCATGACACGTATGTGATCTTAAAAGAAAGTGACTTGACTATAATTTAACATGATATTAGATTGGATATCAGTGGTCTTTTATATCATCCAAAAGGAATTGAACTTTATAAACAATTGATAATTGTTGATTTGAAGGCCCAAATTTTAGAACGAGAGATCTGAATTTGGAATTCGGGATTTACATAAGCATTATTTATAATCAAGAATAAAATAGATAAAAATAAGGGTTAATAATTAAAAGGTATATTTTGAACGAGAAGAAAAACTTAATTTATCAATAATATGTCTTTATTCATAGCTAAATCTTAAATCTTAAATACTAGTTATTTTAGTCTTTTTAATATATATATATATATGTATGTATGTATGTATGTATGTATGTATGTATGTATGTATGTATGTATGTATGTATGTATATGTTTTTTAAATTTGTATCTTTCATTTACTAAAAATGCTATTTTTGTCCTTTTTTATCCACTATATATATTAGATCTTTTATACTTTGAAGTTGGCTTTAATTTTCCTTTACTTTTTCCACAATGGTGATCCGACTTTCATGGATCCAAATATATTTGCTTCAGTTGATGGAATAAGATTTCTTCTTTTTATATTATATTGTCTAACACTCTTCTTAGAGTTGGAGATGATGTTACATTGTCAAACACTCGTCTTCAACTATAAAATCTTATCTTTTATACTCTTTACTTGAACTAAAGGTTTTATATGGTATCATAGGTTTGAACAGCCATGATATCCTAATTTTTGTATCAAGTTTAAGTCTTAATTACCTTCTTTTTAACAAAGCTTAAGTTGATATTGTTTAATACTATGTATGTTGTGACTTACGGACAAACTTATGCATCTTTACAAACAATATTAAAATCTAAATGAAAAATATTTTACTTGAACAGTTGTGATGAATCGGAACGAGTCAATCTGCGTTTCAAATTGTAAGTGCCAAACAATCATATTTTTGTGGGCTATCTATGTTTGATTTATATGCTTCGTAAGTATTATGAAATTTCACTATTAATATGTATGAATTGCAGGGATCTTTCCTATAACAAACTAAACGGAACAATTCCACCAAGTCTTGGAGAAATACCGTAAGTCATTGGGTTCCTATTTTTGCAAGTGTGCAACTAAATTATACATCGTTCTCTTTTTAGGCCGATAGATGTATAGTGGAGCGAGCTCTTTTTTCAGTACATCTATCTTGATTTAGGCAGCCTTGTGTTTGTGAGTTTCGTGATCTTTAGGCTCGTATTCAAATAATATTTATATAACTAAAATCAATAAGAGTCTACAACTCTAATGTAATTAGACTGGTTAGAAACTTGGGTCTAACTCAATCTAATAATATCTCATTGAGTTAAAGATTGTCTAGAAATTTTACTGTCTTAAAAGTCTCCCTCCACACGGACAGAGGTGGTCTCACAAATCCACGGTGAGACGGTTAAAAACAAAATCCAAGTCACCGATCAAGCCAAGCCCAGTTTTGATACCATGTTAGAAACTCAGGCCTAACTAAGACAATAAAGTTGTTTATAAATTTAGGAAACCCTTAACTCAATGAGATCTTATTAGATTGAATTAGGCCTAAATTTCTAACAAGATTATTTAATTATATGCACAATAAAAGGTGCACCTAATTCTGTAAAGATGTAAAATTCTAATACTTTATCATAATCCAATAATAAATCCTGATATAATATAAATTGTGTCGTAAAAGCCTTAAAGTTAATCTAAAATGGATGGAATAACCTTTATATTTGAACTCAAAGTCATAAAATTTGCAGAAAAAACTAAGAGAGAAAAAAGCTCATACAATGCTCAAATAACTAACCTTTACCCTTCGCTCCAGCTATTAACATAATTCAGTTACTCAAAATGCTGATGTTTTGGGTAATTGAATGATAACTCTCACAAGACTCAAAAATACCAAAACTGTAAATCAAATTACATCCTAAGTAACTACAGTAGTAGGTAATAAATTGTTGAAACAAGTTTGTAATAACAGTGTAGGAACAATATTACCGATAACTTGAAAGGAACTGCTTGGGTTGAGTCGCGGACTAGGTCGCTCTCTTTAAGACGTTTCGCGGCTCTACCCAAATTTGTGCAAGCAAACACAGCCCCGTCGTCCCCAGGATAAAACAACCCAGAATCGTTTTTCTCTGTCTCGGAACTTCACTGCACTGATGAAGACCGGAATGCTATATCTGAAAAATTTGTTGCTTAGAAAACTGAAAAATAACTTAGAATTGTAGAGAGAATTGTTTCTAGTGAGATAAGTTTGTAGAGATTGTTGTTGTTAAACTAAGAGCTGAGGCCTTCTATTTATAGGTTTCAAAAACCATGTGGCAATTATGATAATAACGGTAATGTCTAGGAATTAAGAGCGTAACATTCATTCTGAGTAATGAAGAGTAACGACCATTTTTTGAGTAAAGACGAGTAATAGACATTTTTGTGAGTAAATACGAGCAACAACTATTTTTCTGAATAAGGACGAGAAACAGCCATTTAACGGTCATATTCTGATAAAAGAAAATAACGGTTTTTTTTAGAGAAATATATATATATGACAACCATTTTTCTAAGTGGAAAAGGTTTTCTTAAAAAAAAATATTTCCAAAAAAATAAAATACCACCTCACCTCACACACATGCACTCGGACTCGGACTCGGCACGGCTGGTCAGTCGGACGGACAGCGGCAGCGCGTGCGCGTGTGTGGTATCACATTTGCGCAGGTCCTCTCCCCTTCCACAAAAGTGGGTGCCCTTTGGGGCCCAATCCCAATAGCCAACTATTCACTATTTATACATCTTTTAAATATTGTAAAAAAGTAATATGGGACAAGGTTTTACTAAAAAAAATTTATAAACTTCATCTTTTCCAACAATCCCCCACTTGAATTTTATATAAAAAATAATTTTCATCGAGCAACCGATCAATTAAAATTATAAGATTGTGCATAAGCGAAAATGTGTCTATCAACTTGAACCTTTGCATAGTGTTTATGCTTTAGAATATATTAGAGTAACTCGTAGTTTTGAACTCTATCTCTAACAATCATCACACACAGAACCTTTCCAAGCTGTATTTTCGAAAAGCCTGTGCTTTACGACCATGCATGTGTATCCCAGTATAGTGAACGCTCTAGTAAATTTTGCCCAAGAAATTTCCATAGAAAGCGCCACACTTCCACATTCACATAGGTGAGTCTATCAAGAGTACTCCTGTAGCTATGTACTCCACTCCACATAGAGTATAGAACTCATTAAGAGTTTAATAATTAACTCATCCTTTTCTATCACTTCAGGACTTCATTCTTCTAACATATATAATGGGATTTGAAAATAGCATGATACCTGTCATATCACTTCATGACTTGTTATTACCCTTTGAACTTATTTCTTAGGATCTCCAGTCTATAAGTTGGGTTACCATCACAAGTGACTCTTCATTCTAAGGGCATTAATCCCATTCCTTTGAGGTTTTGAAAACCTTTTCTCTCGGTAATCCTTTCGTCAAAGGATCTGCCACATTTTCATCAGAACGTACATGATCCACTCTTATAGCTCCCATAGAGAGAAATTCTCTAACAGTACTATGCTTACGACATATCTGTCATCTCTTTCCGTTGTAGTAATAGTTCTGAATCTTTGCAATAGCCTTGGTACTATCGTTGTGGATCAAGACAGCTGGTATCGATCTTTACCATAAAGGGATCTCAACTAACAGACTTCTTAGCCAGCCTTCTTCTTCACTAGCAATGGCTAGTGCTATCACTTCAGACTCCATTTTAGCCAATATTGTTTGTTTCTTAGACTTCCAGGAAACAGCTCCACCAGCTATGTTAAAAATATAGCCACTAGTTGCTTTGGAGTCTTCTGATAAAGTGTTCCAATCTACATCGTTGTATCCTTCTAGAACAGCAGGAAACTTTTTATAATGTAATCCAAGGTACATAGTTCTCTTAAGGTATCTCATAACCCTTTCAATAGCATTCCAATGCTCTACACTAGGTCTACTGGTAAACCTTCATAGTAGTCCCACAAAATAAGCTATGTCTGGTCTAGTGCAATGAGTAGCATAATGTAAGCTACCAATGATGCTCGCATACTCAGTTTTTCTAACACCATCTTCGGTGTTCTTGAACAACTTTACACTAGGATCATAAGGAGTACATGCAGGTTTGCAGTTAAAGTAATTATATTTCTTTAAGATCTTTTCAATGTAGTGAGACTGATCTAGAGAAATTCCCTTTTTAGACCTAGTTATCTTTATACCAAGGATTACACTCGCTTCTCCGAGAACTTTCATATCAAAATTAGCACTTAACAAAGTTTTCACATTGTTCACAACATGAATATTTGACCCAAAAATAAGCATGTCATCCACATATAAACATATAATAGTGCAAATGTTATCTTCTAATTTATAATAAATGCATTTGTCACTTTCATTTATTTTGAATCCATGTGAGATAACTAGATTATCAAATTTTTCATGTCATTGCTTAGGTGCTTGTTTTAGACCATAAAGGGATTTATCTAGTTTACAAACTTTATTTTCTTGACCTGGGATAACAAAACCTTCAGGTTGATCCATATAAATTTCTTCTTCTAAGTCATCATTTAAGAAAGTAGTTTTAACATCCATTTGGTATACTACTAAATCATGGATAGCAACAAGAGAAAAAAGTACATGTATGGAAGTTATTCGTGTGACTGGTGAAAAGGTATCAAAGAAATCTACATTTTCCCTTTGCATATACCCTTTAACTACAAGATGAGCTTTGTACTTTTCAATAGTACCATCGGGTTTTAATTTCTTCTTTAGTATCCATTTACAACCAATGGTTTTGCAACCATGAGATAAGTCAACTAAATGCCAAGTCTTATTATACTCAAGAGAGTCCATTTCATCATTTATGGCTTCTTCCCATAAGTTGGCATCTAAAGAAGATAATGCTTCTTTAATAGTTTAGGGATCTTCCTCTAAGGTATAAGCATAAAAATCAGACCCAAAATCCTTAAGGGTTCAAGCTGGTTTACTTCTTCTAATTTCAGTGTTTAATTCTTCATTTTGTTCACTAGTTCTAGTTATGGGTAAACTACTAGAAAATGAGCCTCCACTATTTTTAAATTTAAAGGGAAACCTATGTTCATAGAAGTCATCATCATTTGATTCTATAACTACATGATCATTTAAGTCATAGAATTTATAAGCTTTACTATTCACAGTGTATCCTATGAATACATACTCATATGCTCTACTAGTAAGTTTATTCCTTTTAGGATCAGGGATCCTAACATAGGCTAAACAACCCCAAGTTTTAAAATAAGTTAAATTAGGTTTCTTATTTTTCAAAATTTCATATGGTGAAATTTTATTTGTAGATTTAGGCATTCTATTTAGCACATAGCAAACAGTTAATAAAATTTCTCCCCACCAATGGGAAGCAGCACCATATTTTAATAAAATTGCAACAACTGATTCAGTAAAAGTTCTATTTTTTCTTTCAACTTTGCCATTCATTTTAGGAGAATAAGGTGCAGTTTTTTCATGAATGATTCCATGAGTTTTATAAAAATCATTGAAGATATTAGAATCATATTCAGTGTCTCTATCACTTCAAAACCTTTTTATTTTTTTGTTAAGTTGATTTTCAATCTCAGTCATAAAATATTTTAAACATGTCAAATGCTTCACTTTTATTTTTCATTAGATATACATAAGTGTAATCTGAACAGTCATCTATAAAATTTATAAATAGCATTTTCCATTTCTTGTTAAATTTCCATCAAGTTCACATATATCATAATGAATTAATTCTAAAGGTTCAGTTTCTCTAACTACTGATTTATGTGAAGTTTTGGTTATTTTAGCTTGACTACAAAAATCACATTTTTCAAAATCATTCAAAGATAGTTTAGGAATTAGTTCTAAAGTACTCATGTTCTTGATTATACGTTTATTAACATGACAAAGTCTAGCATGCCAAATATTAAAAGAACTCAACATATAAGCAGAAGAAGTTTTATTGATTTCAACGTTTAATTTAAACATGCCATCAGTGGCGTACCCTTTCCCAACAAATATATTATTCTTAGTTATAGTATATAAATCAGCCCTTATAGTTTTAGTAAACCCATCTTTGTTAAGAAGATAGCCTGAAACTAAGTTCTTTCTCATCTCTGGAGTATGCAGGAAATCCTTCAAGATGACAGTCTTTCCAGAGGTAAACTTCAATACCACCTCACCAGTACCAGCAACTTTAGTGGAGTGGGAGTCACCCAGTAGCACTTTCTTTACCCACCACCCCTCGGATCCACCAACAAAATTGACTTCAGATATCATAGAAATAAGTTGATCTTCGGTAAGGTTCACCTATAGGGAAGGACGATTCCTGTTCTGGCAGTTCCTAGCCAAGTGGCCAGGTTTGTTACAACTATAACACATGAATGTATTATTCCTTAAGGGGGTTGAGGTCCATTCTGGGGAGGATAGTTTCTATTTCTATTTTGGTGGTTGAGGGTTTGGTTATTATTACGATTCTAAGTTTTCATATTTCTATCTTTAGGTTTCAAAATTGTAGAGGAGGGTTTCTTATTAGTACTTTTATTTGAGACTACGAGTATTTCATCTCTTTGGTCTTGTTTTCGGGCTTCTTCTTCTATTCTTAAACGGGTTATAAGACTTTCTAAAGAAAATTCCTTAGTTTTATGCCTAAGTGTATTCTTAAAATCTTTCCAAGTAGGGGTAATTTATAACAACAACTTGAAATTGTTCATCTAGAGTCATACCTTCAGAGGTTATTTCATGTGCTATCTTTTGCAGTTTGTGTGATTGAGCTTCCACTGATTTGCCATCAATCATTTGAAACTTCATGTATCTACTAATATCATACTTCTTAGTTCCAGCTTCTTTAGTGTTGTACTTCTTTTGAAGTGCTTCCTAAATTTCCTTAGCAGACTTATCAGAGTTATAATAATCATACAAATCATCAGCTAAACCATTAAGAATATAATTTTTGCACAGAAAATCATTTTGCATCCAAGTGTCTAAATCCTTAGTTGCATCTTTAGTAGGAGGAGTAGACTGTATTGGTTTTTCAATAGTAAGAGTATAAACAACTTTTTGCATGGTTAAGAAAAATAACATTTTTTTGTCTGCATATTTTAAAGTGTAGTCCCTCAAAACGGAATGGTTTGTTTAGATTAGCAATTAGCATTTCAGTAGACATGGTAGATTGAATTCGTCTTAAAATTGTTGAAATAAGTTTGTAATAACAGTATAGGAACAATATTACCGATAACTTGAAAGAAACTGCTTGGGTTGAGTCACGGACTAGGTGCTCTCTTTAAGACATTTCTTGGCTCTACCCAAATTTGTGCAAGCAAACACAGCCCCGTCGTCCCCAGGATAAAATAGCCCAGAATCATTTTTCTCTGTCTCGGAACTTCACTACATTGATGAAGATCAGAATGCTACACCTAAAAAATTTGTTGCTCAGAAAACTGAAAAATAACTTAGAATTGCAGAGAGAATTATTTTTAGTGAGATGAGTTTGCAGAGATTGTTATTGTTAAACTGAGAGTTGAGGCCCTCTATTTATAGGTTTCAGAAACCGTGTGACAATTATGATAATAACGATAATGTTTGGGAATTAAGAGCGTAACAATCATTCTGAGTAATGAAGAGTAACGGCCATTTCCTGAGTAAAGACGAGTAATGGACATTTTTGTGAGTAAATACGAGCAACGGCTATTTTTCTGAATAAAGAAGAGAAACGGTCATTTAATGGTCATATTCTGATAAAAGAAAATAACAGTTTTTTTTCTGAGAGAAAATATATATATATATGACAACCATTTTTCTAAGTGGAAAAGTTTTTCTTAAAAAAAATATTTTTCCAAAAAAATAAAATACCACCTCACCTCACACACACGCACACGGGCTCGAGCTCGGCTCGGCACCGCACGGCTAGTCGGACGGACGGCGGCAGTGCACGCGCGTGTGTGGTATCATATTTGCCTAGGTCCTCTTCCCTTCCACAAAAGTGGGTACCCCTTGGGGCCCAATCCCAATAGCTAACTATTCACTATATATATATCTTTTAAATATTGTAAAAAAAACAATGTGAGACAAGGCTTTACTAACTTATTTTTTTTATAAACTTCATCTTTTCCAACATAAACAACATAAAACAGTAGTTAACAACTAATTAACACCCTTATCTTAGTGCGCTTTCATCATTGCGCCCCCCTCCCCCACCCTTTTTTTTTATGGAAGATGAGCTTCCCCATCTTCACAACTTGGTAAAACTAAACTCTGTACTTCTCCACATTAGGTGAATGATATTCAAACGGGTCCTTCACATTGAAAGTAGTGGAAATGTGAAGGTCAATTGGTAACTCCTGAACATAGGCATTTTGCTTATTCTAAAAGAAGCAATCATCCTGTCATACAACTTTAGAACAATTACCCATAGGAATCCTTCCATTGCTGAAATAATCCATATTGAAGATCAACCGCAGCCCATTATAAAACCCAAGGAAAATAAAATCTTATTCTATTTTAACTAAGCTCAATACTATGATAATTAGTCGACAATTCATTTGGTAGAGAATCCAATATTTCATGCAAGAACTAAGCAGGTTGAAATGCAAAATCATTTTATCAAAGAAAAGGTTTTGTAAGAAGAAATTAAGATAAGGAAAATCAACATAGATGATCAAGTTGCAGACTTGTTCACAAAAAGCTTGAGCATTGACAAGTTTGAAACGTTTCATTGTCAACTCAGTATAGTAAAAATAGTGAGAGTTGGTGTTAAGGGGGAGTGTTGAAGATCAACCCCAACCCATTACAAAGCCCAAGGAAAATAAAATTTCATTCCGTTTTATCTAAGCCCAATACAATGGAAGCTTCTCAATAAATGTTGAAGAAAAATTTTAAGAGAAAATTCTAGAATGATATAGAAAATAGACTTTTTAGGAGAATTGTGTAGAATGTGGTAATAGTGTTTGGTTAGAATTATGTCTTAATTTTATATTTGTGTGGTATAGATAGCATGGTGAGGACTATAAATAGTCTCCCTTGCATTTTAGGTTAGGCATCTTTCCAAAAGAAAAAAATAAATAAATAAGTCTTTGTATTCTTAGTTTGAATATAAATTGTGAGCTTTCTTTTTGAGTGTTTATATTCATCTTTAAATTGTGAGTAGTCTTTGAAAAGTGTTATAGTGTCTTTTACTGTGGGTATAATACAAGTAATTTGTTTACTTATTTGGATCCAATAATAATAAGTTTAGAATTTTATACTCTAAATTTTACTCAACAAACCATGACTAGTTTACCTACTTCAAAATTTTTAAATCTTCTTTTCACATCATCTTATTACGTTTTTTAACACTCGATTAACGTGTTTTCATTTGTATGTGATGTAAACAAGTGTGATGAGCTTCATTATAAATTTTTACCTTGAATGCATCCAATTCACCAATTTTGTTTGGTGTAAGCTTCCAATAACACCTTTCACCCTTGGATTTCATTCTTATGCTTTTCTTGTTGGAATTGCTAATTTTATAATGAAATCTTTCATTTATTTCCAATATATAGATATGTAACTTGATCTCTTCCTTACTATTGTACACTTTCCCATTGTATATCCCTTCATCATCTTCCAAATTTATTGTTGAGTCAATTTCAATTTCTATACCTGCAATTAGATATTCGGCACTTGTATTTAGACTAATCTCATCTTAAAATATTTGTTTCATTGTATGTATTATATACAATTTGTTATATTCCTCATTTTTTTGGCCAATATTTATTTTCATGAAGTATTCTACATCCCTATCATCCATGATGGTTATAGATATATGAACACTGATGTCTCTTTAGGAGAACATAAAACGTGCAAGCATACACGGTCACAAGTAATAAAATTTGATAAGTAAATTATCGTTCCCACGGAGATTTGTCACTATAGTTTGTTGAGTACTAAAATTATTTCGCTTTGATGTTATCCAAAATAATCGTTGATTGGAACAAGTTAAGAAAAGAGTTTTATAACAAAATAAAAGAAATCTATAATTGCAGTTTTCACCAAATTAATCCACTCGAATCATGTTATTTTCTCTTGATTTATATCTTTTAGTACATTTAATTTTTCAACCGAAAACTTCTAATTTTATCCATACATCTCTTCCGAGCTCCGCATAGACACACCTCGTTAAATTAATTCACTATATTCCTATGAGAATTAAATTCACCAAGATTCATTACGTTCTAAGTTCTCAAATGGCCACACATACAATTAGGGTATATTCCTATCCTTCATCATACATGTCATTCTATCCATGAGAAATATACACAAAAATGCCTCTTCCAAGTTTATTTAAGTACCACGGATCATTTGATAAATTCGTGAATAATCAAAAGCATTAAGCACAAATAGAATAAACAAATCGAACGTCTTATAAATCTTTCAAAAATAATTAAATCCAAGTTTCATAAATTTAGATAAAATGCAACCCTAGAAAAATTAAATTACTTCATAAATTAAAATTAAAATTACAGTAGTTAAGGAGTAGTAGATGAAGAACACAGAAAATTAAAACTTCTCTTAGCACAAATATTTGGCACAAGCAGAACACAACAGAAGCCAAAAATGGCTTCTGCGTGTTCCACAGTCCAGCCCCGAACACTACTAAAAATCTCAAACTCTAAACTCTAAAAAACTCTATTTCTCATAAATAAATCCCCTATTTATAGCTAAAAAAATACATCTAAAATAATACATTTTTTAGACACACTTTAAAAATTAACATCGAAAATAAAACCCCACGTGTCACACATTTTTCTTAAATTCCTCATCCACGCATACGAAAGAAAATATTGTATTTGTTATGCGTGGACGACATGAAATAGAGGGCGCCAATGCTGTGTTTTTTTATTCAATCTGAGTGGCACGTGTCAGCACATGATTGGCTGAAAGGAATGGTAGGACACGTGGCAGCTTTCTATTGGTTGTATAATTAGGCGCATGTGAATCGGCCGCACGAGATCATGCCTTGGTTGAAGCGTGAGACACGTGGGTCCCATCCTGCACGCCGGCCTGCACGGCAAGTGGGCCCCACTCGGCGCACCGAGCGGCGTGAATGAGAAAACCTACACCTATTTGTTTTGGTCGGGTTTGAAAAACACGCGCCAATCCTAGCCGTTTCTTGTCTGATCTGACGGTCCACGTTGCGTGTATGGATGACGGCGCGTGGTCTTCTTCTCTCCTGCGCAGAAAAATAATTTTAATTAATTGTATTTTGACCCATAAATTTAATTCAAATTACATTTTATACTTTCTTTAATTACAATTAAGCCCCTTTCTAATATAAATTAAATTTTAAATTTTTAATAATTAAAATTAAGCCCAATTTTAATTTAAATTATATTTTCGACTTTTATAAATTGCAATTAAGCACTCTTTTATTTGAAATTATATTTTTGGACATAAATTTGTAATTAAGTACGTTTTCGATTAAAATTACTTAATTTTCTTAAAAATATATTATTTAACAAATAAATAGTAAATACTAATTTATTAAACTAAAATTATCTAAAAATGTGAAGAACATAGCAATTATAATTAATAAAATAGAAAATAACTATATAAAATACAATTATAAATGAGTAAATTTGGATCGAGAATACCCATAAAGTGAAGTTAGATAAAATCTCATCGATTGAATACATGATTATGGTGCTCTTACTTGCAAGTTAAGTATATAATTTTGAAAACTCATCAAGTATAGTTAGTTAGAATCTCATTAAGTAGACAAAGAACCCATGAAGTGGAGATATACTTTAAATTTGAATAAAAGTGAAAAAAAAGCTCATTTAATATTAATAAAAATGTTAAAGTTGTATAGATTTGAGCCCAAAATCTTAGACTCTAATACTTTTTTAGAATTAATTAAAGTTAATCAATTCAACTAAAAATTTAATTAAATTGTTAGGAGGTAAGATAATTATCTTATTTTATTTCTTGATACAAACAAAATTTGTGTGAAGGAAAAGTATTAGAAAATTAAGATCAGTTAACTTGATAATTAAATTCCCGTGAAAATTCATAACCGGTGATGTTCGTAGTCACCAATGAAATGCCAAATACAAAAGGAGAAACTAGGTTACAGCGGTCAATGTTTCCGATCCACAAAAAGACGCAATTTGAAAGAAATAAGATGCAAATATCCGCTAACATAAAATTATACAATAGTAGCTGTGTTTTTTTTTTTTAATTACTTTCTTGTAACAAAATACTCTGTCCTGAATGAGATTAAACCAATATCAGTAAGCAAGCAGTGTCACTCAATACTTGAATTTGTAATCCTATTTCTTAAAAAAAAAAAAAATTAATAACAGTTGAATGTTCCTAGAATTTGACCACTCAATTTTTAAGGATTATTAATAGCAATATAGTCCTCTAACCAAACAAACATAAAATGGATGATAATAGGTATGAAATGAAGTTAAAGTGAAAAGGAGTAACATGAAATTGTTAGAATATGCGACAATATAAATGCTTAGTGTTTTATCTTTATCTTACGATTGAACCTTTTTTTCTTGGATCAAAATTATCATCCGCTATTCCATCCCGAATTATCTGTCATTTCTCTGTATATTTAATAAAAAATATTATCAAATCTATTGCTTTTCTTTAACATCAAATAACACTGTTTTTTAGTTATCAATCTGTTATACTTTCTCACTAATTTCAATCATATATTAATTATAAAAAAAATCAAATTTAATTAGTTTATTTTTTACTTTGATTTTAACCTTAAATATTCAAAGTTAATAGAATTGTTGATGGGAAAAATTGTTAGTTGTAAAGAAATAAATTCCACAAACCCAGTATAATTTCTCAAATCAAAATAGAACAAAAATAACACCAAAGATTTTTAGCGTAAAAAATCTTCCAAAATGAAAGTAACAACCACGAGATCCATTGGCCACTTAAAACTTCTACTATAATAAAATGAGATTACAAACTTCACATTTAGATATATCTCTTACAAAAATATAATAACTATGTATTTTCAATTTGTGGGTAATACTTCACAAATTGGCTCTCAATTTTTCCTCTCATAAAACTCTCTTGCTGAGCTCTCAGTAATTTCTTTCTCACACCTTGTTTTATATCTCAAGATTGAGGCAAAGGCTCTATTTATAGAGCCAAAGCTCCATCCCTTAACCCAAGTTTTGCAGAGACAAACAACCCACATATTTGATCCTTTTTTTTCTTCTTCTCACCGCATTCTCAGCCTTCATTTGCTGGCCCATATGAGATGGACCAATAAATCTCCCATTCTGCCTTATGTGGGATAGGGCTATTCCACACCTATAATCTCTCTACAGATAGCAAGTTTTTCTCTAGTCAAAGTCTTTGTCATCATATTTGTCCTGTTATCATTAGTGTGGATCTTCTCAACTTGCAGTAGTTTATGTTCCAACACATCACGAATCCAATGATACCTTATATCGATGTGTTTGGACCTTAAGTGGAAGGTTGGGTTCTTGCTAAAGTGAATTGCACTCTGACTGTCGCAATAAAGATCATAATTTTCTTAGTTCTGATGCAATTCTTGTAAGAACTTTTTCATCCACGAGATCTCCTTACAACATTCAATGATTGCAATGTACTCTGCTTTTGTGGTACTTAAGGCAATACACTTTTATAATCGTGATTTCCATGAAATAGCTCCCCCTCAAAATTTTATTAGGTACCCGGATATAGACTTTCTCGTATCCATATCACCAGCCATATCTAAATTTGTATATCCTTTTAATACAAATTTGTTATTACCAAAGCATAAACAATGAATGGAAGTTCCTTTGAGATACCTGAGTATCCATGAATTTGATAGGAATCAGCTTACAATGCCAACAACATGTGTAATGTTTGGTCTGGTGCATGTTATAGCGTACATTAGACTGTCAACCGCCGATGCATAAGGCACCTTGCTCATCTTTGATTTCTCCTCCTTACTTGAGGGACATTGACTCATATTAAGCTTGAAATGTCTTGCAAGTGGACAACTAACAGGTTTAGCTTTGCTCATGTTGAATCTTACTAGAACTTTTTCAATATAGCATTTTTGGAAAAGCCAAATCCTTCGCTTTTGCCTGTTTTGGGTAATTGTCATGCCAAGAATCTACTTGGCGGGTCCTAAGTCCTTCATTACAAAGGATTTTCTCAACTCCTTCTTCAACTTGTTAATATTTTGACCTACATTTAATATGTCATCAACATAAAGAAAAAGAATAATAAAATTACCATCAGAGAATTTCTTGATGAAGATGTAGTAATCAGCCATCGTTTTGTTGTATTCATTTTGCTCCATGAACGAGTCAAACTTTTTGTACCATTGCCTTGGTGCTTGCTTCAGACCGTACAAGCTCTTCTTTAGTCTGCATACCAACTTCTATTTGCTCTTGACTTGGAAACCTTCGGACTACTCCATATAGATTTCCTCATCAAGATCACCATGTAAGAATTCAGTCTTTACGTCAAGTTGTTCAATCTCCAAATTAAGGCTAGCTACTAAACCAAGAACAACTCAGATTGAAGACATTTTAACTACTAGTGAGAATATTTCATCGAAGTCAACACCCTTCTTTTGCTCGAATCCTTTCACAACCAATTTTGCTTGTAACGTGGTTACAAGCTGCCTTCTTCACTTTTGATTATGTACACCCACTTGTTCTTGAGAGATTTCTTTCCCTATGGTAGTTTTATCAAGTCAAATGTGTGGTCCTCGTGCAGAGATTTCATTTCTTCATGCATGGCTTTTAACCACTCAACCTTATGTTAATCAGTGATAGCTTTGCCTTAACTCTCTGGTTCTCCCCATTTAGTGAGCATCACATACTCGTTAGGAGAATATCTACAACTTGGTTTTTGTACTTAGGTGGATCTCCTTATTTGTACTTCTGGTTAGACCTGCTCAGAAACTTGTTCTGGTTCTGAACTACCAGCTCGTGGATTAACATCATCAGTATCTGGTATAACTCCTCCATCATCAGGATTTTTTGGTGGAGAGACTGGTTCCAAATTAATTGGAATTTCATCTAACTGTGGTTTCTCAGATTTCTCAAAATCCTCGATTGTTTGATCTTCAAGAAACACCACATCTGTACTTCTGAAAATCCTTTTGTTAATAGGATCCCAAAATCTATAGCCGAATTCTTCATGGGCATATCCCATAAAGATACACTATTTCGTTTTTCCATCCAACTTGGACCGCTCATCCTTTGGGATGTGAAAAGATGCTCTACATCTGAATACTTTCAAGTATTTTTAAGGAACATCTTTCCCCGTCCAAACTCTTTCTTGTACATCGTAGTTTAGTGGAATTGATGGAGAATGGTTGATTAATTCGACTATTGTCCTCATTGCCTCCCCTAATAGGAGTTTGGCAGTTTTGCATTTGAGAACATACATCTGACTCTTTCACAAATGGTTATGTTCCTCTATGCGACACCGTTGTGTTGAAACTACTTGAAAACTTCATGCACTTTATCCTTAGTTTTCAAAGCGAAAGTCCACACTTTTCTAAAATGATTATCAATAAAAGTCAAAAAATAATTAGCACTTCCTAGTGACTTACAACTCATTGTACAGACATTCATGTGTATTAAATCTAGAATATTTACCTTCCTACATATGCAACATCTGGTCTAGTATGAGCTAAGTAAATCAAACACCCAACCAATCTCTGATAGCGAGCTCGATCAGTTGGTATTTGATCTGGATACTCTGCTAAACAATTGGTTTGCTCAATAGGAGTGTCAATAGGTTTGCAATCTAACATACCTATCTCTGTTAGCAGATCAATAATGTACTTCCTTTGACATAGATATATTCCTTCTTTTCCCTTGGCGACCTCAATTCCTAAGAAGTACTTTAGTTCACCTAAGTCCTTCATCTCAAATTGAGAGGCTAGTTGTCTTTGTAATTTATCCATCACAATAGTATCATCACCAATGATTACCATATCATCAACATAAATGATTAGGGTTGTTACCTTCCCTTGTTGATGTTTGATAAATAGAGTATGATCTAAATTACTCTGTATGTAACCAACCTTTTGCATGAACTGTGAAAACCTTCCAAACCAGGCTCAAGGGGATTGCTTGAGACCATACAAAGACTTCCTCAATTTGCATACAAAATTACCAGGATAATCAACTACATACCCAGGTGGGAGACTCATGTAAGTGATTCTTGCACTTGAAAACTTTTTATAAATACAAAGCTTAACAACCAAGTTTTGTGCATCAAGAAGGAATGACACCAACCAAAATTCAGTTTCCTAATTTAAAACCTAAGTCTTGAATTCGTAAGACCAAAATAATAAGTATCTACACCTGAATCTAGGCCTTATAGAAGAAAAGTAGATAGAGCATAATTGAATCTAATAGAATATCAGCATTGAGTAGCTCGATATTATAGCTCTAATGTAAGAGATTGGGTTCTATACCAAGTGTTCCCAAATACAAAAGATAAATCAGGTGACAAATTGGCTCCAAAATGGGAGGAACCATATAAAGTGATATCAATTCCCATTCAATGAGCCTACAACCTAAAAGATGTAGAGGAAATATAAATTGAAAGAAACTGGAATGCTATCTACCTAAGAAAATATTATCACTAAAATATACTTTATTTCCTTAAATAAGGCATCATGTTCCATTCAATTTAATCATTAATGTGTTCATTATTCATTTATGAGAAAAGAGTTCTTGGAAAAATAGTGTCTAAAGCAAAAAAAAAATGACTAATATTAGCTTCCTTCATTGATAAGATACTTTGCAAAATAGATTTTAATGGGGGCAACATATAGGAAAACAAGAAGTTTTCAAATTGAAGCTCCACCTCCTCTTAAAGAAGCTCTTTTCCAACTACCTTAGGCACTACCTAAGTTCATGATACTGATACAAAGGAGCAAAATGAAGAATGTGAACACCACTATTACCTCTAATAAGTCTTGAAAAAATGCTTCATGATTCGAAAATAGATAGGATAATGTCCTCCAACCCAATGGACCATGATTACCAGAAGTCTGCCATAGGTAGTAATATTATATGTGCAAGTGGTTATAGAGTAAGATAGAACACCAATCATTAGACGTATACAAAAAATAGCTTCAATAAAGCTAACTTCACAATTGCTCATGAGCTCCTACCCCAAAAATATATGGATAAAAAGCTAACACTTAGGAATGACACTTAGACCAAATGGGTCTCATCTTACTTTAATTCATCTAAAGGGACCAACTCCTTAGATGATAGGCTCAATGAGAAGCTTATCCTACAAAGAGGCTTTAGGATTATATCCTAGCCTCTAGAGATCACTTCAAAGAGTTTACTTAAGCTCACATTAAGGAAGCTCTTGGATAACGTCCTTAGCTTCAGAACACCATAAGAGATTATCTCTCTTAAGTTATAATTCAATGAGAAGATTATCTTGTAGAAAGGCTCTAGGACCACTAACCTTTAGGGATTACTTCAAATCATTACCTTAAGCTCACATCAAAGAAGTTCTTGGAAAAAGCCTTTAACTTCAAAATGCCATAATGAACTAGCTCCCTTGAGCCATGATGGGTTCAATACTTAATAAAATCCTCAAAGAGACTCTAAGAAATGTTCAAATTCTCCAAGGATCACTTTGAAACAATTTATATGAAGTTATCTCCAAGTAACTTCCCAAAGAAGCTCAAAGATAAGGGAATTATACCCAAAATGGCTTCGACGATCAAAAGTGATCTCCAAATAGCTTTTCAAATAAGCTTGAAGCTAAGGGAATTATACCCAAAATAAATTCAAAGCTAGAAAACAACCTCCAATATAATTAACTTAGAACTAAGGAAACCTTACCCAAAATAGCTTGTAAGACAAGAATTGCTACTAAGGTAGCTTCCTAAGGAAGCTAAAAGCAAAGGGAATTACACCCAGAAAAGCTTTGAAGCTAGAAGCTAATCTCTGATATAAGTTTGATTTTGATATAAGTCAAATAAAAATAGTCTTGTTTAAAAAGAGGAAAAATCAACTCAAAATATGAAAGATGCAAACTAAGGAAGTATTCAAATTAAAAAAGAGGCTGCCACCAGACAACTATTGATGTAGGTTTTTACTCAATTTCTTTACGATCTAAAAAAAGTAGAAAAAGTTAGAATCCAAAGGAAGACCATGAAAAAGGGGTGATGCTTTCAATTAAACTTTGACACTTAAGTTAGTTAGGTGATCAATGAAGGAGAAAGTAAGGATGGGTATATTTCTTCTAAGGTTTTGAGTGCTCATAATTGTATATGGAATCAGGTTTATTTTTCAGAGTTTCCTAGGAAATTCAAAGTAAATTTAGTTAGAGATTATATTATTATTATTATTTTATAGGGATTTATATGAGTGACTTTGGAGGAGTTTGGAGATAATCCTAATCCTTTATCAACTAGGATACTAATTGTTTGAATCATGATCAAATAAGGAATGGGAATCACACATAGTTAACCAATTGGGCACGACGAGGAGTTCCCTTGATTGTAGAACTCTAGAAAAGATGCTGCACTAAATGCTTTTGAGTTCATATGCTATATTTTTAGAGATAGGTAAGATCCTGCATTATTTAAGTAAACACAATTGTGGAGATTTCCATTGGCTCTGGAAGCTAGTCCCTTAGACCTGTTGAGGTCCTTAAGGTAACAAAGATTACTATATAGACCTACGAAGGTCCTGTGATATGTGAATGAGTTTCTTTTGATTGATACATTACTCGTGAAAGCTACTAGGAGCTCTTTATTAGTGTCTATCAAGGTCTAAGCTTATTGAGGTTCATCCTAGGTGATGATCAAGGTATTGAAGATACTGGCTCCTTGTTAGAAGATATATAGTAGATTTATTGATATATATTGTCCCTTTGTCAATATCTAAGAGCCTATTAGGAGTTTCCATTATAGTTAAGCTTTTTTCTAAGGATCCTGAATACTCTCAATGCCTTAAATAATATGGTCAGATACTGGTAAACATTTCTTTCTATAAATTTCCCTTACTCCACAACTTCTTAGGAAGGTTGGATGGTAGATAGAGCATCTTATCTCTAAAGTGATGTGATCTTTCTTAGAGAGCCTAAGTGTCGTTATTTTCTAGCATAGTGGAGTGTACTTGGACAATATGTCTATTTGTAGCCATTAAGGAGGTAGAGAGACTTGTATTATTAAAAAGTTCTTACTCATTGTTTTGGGCATGAAAGCTAGTGATAAGTGTCCATTTGAGTAGAGAGAGAAACCCAACTAATAAATAGGACTTTACAGAGCCTCTAAGGTTCACATTTCTTACTTTTATATTCAGAATCTCTTTACAAATCCCAACCTTAGCTTTTCTTAGTGTCTTTCCTATAACTTTCTTGTATTCCTTTGTGATCAATATTTGTTCATCACTTTCCAAATCTTGTGGACTTAATGTACCCCTTTTCCTTCTCTTGAAGTTCCTATTAGATGTGATGAAACTCTTATTGAGTTATTCGGGTTACCTACTTCTTCCCATTCTTTAGAGGCTTTGTACCTTGAGGTTGCACCAATAAAATATTCCATTAAGAAAGATAACCTTCAAGCTATAAGAAGAAAGTATATGGACCTAATTTCCTGGTTCCTAAGGTCGCATTCCTTGATTAGATAGCATATTACCATGTCCTTGGGTTTTACTATTTCTAGAAGATCACATTGGAGTCTGGGCTCGTTTTCTCTACCTTACACTATTAAAAATGTCTTATGAGAGTATCATATTGCACCTTCTCAACTTATGATTAATGGATGTAAGGACTATGAGTGTTGGCTATTTTCGTGGACAAAATATTTATCTGTAAATTTGGTTTTAGGCTTGCTATCAAGTCTATCAAGAAAATTCAAACAAATGCTCGAGTTCTAGATAATTGTACTTCAGGTATATCTTTGATAACTACGACACATATGATTGCATTTATGCATTTAATAGCACATGCTTATAAATCTGAAATTATTTTTAGTGCTAAAATATGGAATAAGATATGTTAAAAGATATTAGATAAGATATACCATAAAATAAGATATGTTAAAAGATATTAGATAAGATATACTCTAAATTATAGTTGAAATCTTTAGCATAAAAGATAGCATAAAATCTATTTTAAAAGATATTAGATAAGATATACTCTAAATTATATCTGAAATCTTTAGCATAAACTATAACATAAAATCTATTTTAAAAGAAATCTATTTTAAATAGGAGTATTCTTAATTAATAAGTATTACTAATCCTATTTGTAATAAAAAATATATTTATCAATCATATATGAGTTATCTTAATTAATAAGTATTACTAATCATATTTATAATAGAAAAGATATTTATCAATTACATAGGATTAAGTGTTTTAATTTTTCCTATAATTAAAACTCCTTGCTAATTGTTTCAATCAACCACACAAGAGAATTATTCTATTCTTCTTAATTTCTCTCTCTTGTTTTACAAATATAAGATCATAATTCTTTAGGCTTTTTATTTAGTTAATCTATCAAATATTGGTGGTTATGTTTGATTGATTAATAAGCCTAATTATTTTATGATACTTTGATAATATGTTCTTATGGATTCTTCTTTATTTTTGTTCTTAAATTGTTAGATCAAATAATTATTTTTCTCATATCATAATTATTTGATTTGATTATTAATCTTTAAAGAAGTTATTTTTATTGAACTTGTGTTTGATCTTTTTGCTCTAGGATTTGCTAGTTGATTTAATTTAAATGATATATGTTTTGAATCATCTAGTTAGGGTTCATTATTAAATCCGTTCTAGAAAACACATAGGTACTTGTGTTTTTATGCTAACTATTTTGCAATCACTTCGGGAACGTATCTAATTGGGGGAAAACTTATTGGAACGTTGGTCTAGAAACCGCTCACGCTAATATTGAAAACTGTGAAAACAGAGCAGGGGCTAGTAAGTAAAGTACATTGGGGCAGTATCCTAGGGAGGGTAGCATAAGACCGAGTTTGTACTTGAACATTTGATTTTCATAGTGGAAAGTTAGGTGGTTCGGTGGACCGGTGGTTTTCCTCTTAGGTCATGGTTGTGGCCTAGGTTGTTTCCACCTAAAAATATCGTGTGTTATTCTCTTATTTCTGTACTTTATTTTTACACACGATTCTATGTCTGGCCGCTTTGTTTAGGTTATCAAATTATAAATTGGTAAAAATTAAAAATAACTATTCACCCCCTTTAGGTTAATTAGGTCCATAATTTATAAAATTTCAATGGATGAATAGCCCTAATTAGGCTTACTATCATAACTGGAACGGCTAGAAATCAATTAGGTGTCGATGGGTTAGAGGTTCTTCTAAAAAAAATTCAAAAGAAGGAAGGCATTATTATATGCCCATAGTTCTTAGAAACATGATCGTATAGAATATTCCCAAGGAAGATAAAAATTGGAAGAAGCTAATTCAGAGGGGTTATTTATTCCCACCTCTTGGAGAACAGTAGGCAAGAATTCCATGATTTTTTCCTCCCTATTTTCTTTTCGTGAGAATTCTTATTAGTATTATCTTATTTTTCTAGATTCTTGCAATGTTTGGGAGGGATGCATAAGTGTTGAGAGAAAGCTGCTCTATTAGTCCTTGTTGATGCAGGTTTTTTTAGTACCTAAAAAATATCAGCAAATGTTAGAACCCAAAGTGACACCACACGAAGGGAGTGGTGCTTCCAATTATACTTTGACACTTAAGTTAATTAGGTGATCAATGAAGGAGAAAGTAGGGTTAAATATATTTCTTCTAGGGTTTCGAGTGCTCATAATTATATGTGGAATCAGAGTTTCTAGAGTTTTGAGTGCTCATAATTATATATGGAATCACAGTTATTCTCAAAGTTTCCTAGGAGATTCAATGTGCTCATAATTAACTATGTTGTGTTCTTTTATAGTGACTTGTATGAGAAAATTTTGAGGAGTTTGTAGAGTGGATCAAATAAAGAGTGGGAATCCCACATAGTTATCCAATTAGGCATGAGGAGCCGTTTTGTTGCTAATAGAATTCTTGAGAGGATGTTGTACCAAATTTTGAGAATGCTTTTTCCTGGAGACAAGTTAGAGGTTATGTTCGTGGAGTTTTCCATTGGCTCTAAGAGTTGATCTCTTAAATCCTTTAAGATCCCTAAGTTAATGGAGATTACTTTACAAGCTCATAAGGGTCTTATGACATATGAATGAGTTGTTCTTTACTGATATGTGACTCGTGGAAGCTACTAGGAGCTTTCTATTAGCATCTATTGGGGTCTAAGCCTATTGAGCCTTAACTTGGGTGATTATTGAGGTAGTTAGAGAATCTGGCTTGTTGATAGGAGTTATACGGTACATTACAACAAATTGGACTTATAATGGCCAACTATTTTGTAGCAAAATTTATTTTACTGCTAAATGGTACCTTTATATGGCATAATTTAAAGTTTTTCTACTAACTTACTAACAATAAACTTTATTTTTTATGGCAAAGTCTAATGTTAATAGTGGTAAAATATTTGCCATAAATATGCACAATTAGTAGTAATGATGATATTTTCCACTAAAAAGATGGCAAGAATTATATAAAATGGAGGGAAGAGTGATGCTACTTCTTGAAACACATTTCACAATGAAATTCTGGTGTTAAATGGTCCACAATTTGATCTACACACATGTAAAGAGATATAAACTCTTAACAGACTAGTCCCCACAAGCAAAAAACAAAATAAAAGAATGAAAGCATTACACTCAATAGAAGCAGTACCGGTATCATATCAAAACAACAGATAGCATTCAGAATAAGATATTATAAGTAAATTAAAATTCATATAGAGAGTTAAAAGAATGTTCTAATCGGAGTTTAAATAATCATATGTTTTAATATACATAATTTAAACTCAGATTATACTAGCTCCACATGTGATCATGCATAACATTTGATATAATGAGGTACACCCATATAGAGACCATATCTATATGGTTACATCCTTAGGTTGCTTAAGGAAACTATTAAGTAAAAAATAATTCACTAAACAACAAACAAGTTACAACACTAATAGATAGTAAAATCATTATTACCTCTATTAATCAGGATCTCCGTCTAAACTACCAATTACTCCTATTCACTTACTACTTCCTAATGACTTAGTTCGACACATGAACTTGATTGTCCTTCACAGGCAACACCACCAACTGTGATGTGATTGGAAACCACACATCAAGTAATTGGAAGTGAAAAACTCACCCTTTTAAGGGACATACAGTCCAACACTAATATCAAATTGTGTACGGGAGATGCACAGTCAAATTTCGTACTCACACAGATGACAATTTGATAACTAAACTCAATAAACAACCCACACTCGAATGCAAGCTCTCTAAAATAATTTCAAAATATATATAAATCTCAATATGAATTTTGGTAAAGTTTTGGTACTGAAAACATACGTAAAAAAAGAGAAATTAATGGAGTATTTATAGGGCTCAGAATGCACATCTCGCCAACCACCTCACCAATGGTGGTGGCGATGAAGGTAGCAACCTTGGTGGTGAGCTTGATGGAAAGGTGCTAAAAAGTTACAACTTTTATTTCCAAAATTGCTAAGTATTATTTGTAAATAACTTAACCTAAAACATTCTAAAAACCACAAGTAAAAATGTAGCACGCATACTATGAAAACAACCTCGTGGTGTGTGTAAACATGCTTGCATACAAATTGTACCTAACTATGTGCGTATGTGAATTACTAATCCATAATAAACAACCTTATATAAAGGAAGACAAATATACTATGTAAAAAGAAAACACACTATGTTTTTTACATGAGAAGTCAACATACAAACACAAGTACAATGGGACTTACATTCTCCCCTTTTAGCTTGGTGTCAAAACACTCTAACTAGATATAGACACTCATCAAAGATGAGATGATCATAAAGATTTTCTAAAGTTGTTTATTCCTATGAACAACACAACAACACACACTAAAACCCAAAAGACACACCTATTCCAAGTGCATCCATCTTAATTGCTCCATCCAACTTTATGAATCAACTCATGGATTCTAACACTCTAAAATGAGGGTCTTAACACCATTGCACACAAAAATTCTAAGGCTTAAAGACTTCATTTTACACATGTAGCTTGCACACACAAAATAAATACATACCCCAAGAAATGTATCATATAGAAACAATGTGTACTAAAATCACATACTATCGTGTTACCCCTATATAGGTACACAACGATAAGGAACCAAAACAAGAAAAGTACACAACTCTCTATGACCTCATGCAACTCTTCATGAATGCATATAAGTTAGACAATAATATGTAGTGCAATTTTACACTCACAACCCATGAATACTTAACATGGAAAAAACACATAGAAAAATATATAATTGTGCATAAAACCTTCTCCCTCTTTTTGACACTAAAAGTCAAGGAAACTCCTCAAAATGAGGGAAAGAAGGCATACAAAAATGAGAAGTAAAGGGAGATTAGATTAAGAAATTTCAAAGAGCAAGAGTGAATTTAGACTAAATAATGCACTTTACATAAATATTCATAGGCTATCAATCCATGTAGCAATCAAGTATGAGTATGACTAAAAAAATGATTTTAAACTCGGTGTGTGTTATGCAAAACATATTTACTCTATATGACATAAAAAAAAGCTTAAATGAAACAAGAAAATGGAGAAATAAAATCAAATTGAACCAACTTAATAAGTCCATAAGTAGGATCTCTTTCCACTAATGTAAGTGCAAGCTTAAAAAAAATAAAAAGGTCTTTCAAAGCTTGTAAAGATAGGTTAAAGTTTGGGTAGAAGAGAATGAACATTTAAAGAAAGGCACACCTTTAGAAGACAAACTTTCACTTTAAGCACAAAGTTCATAACCAAAAGAGGCTATCCATTAAACATAGACCCTTTTTCTTGTACCTCTCAAAATGAAACACTTAAGAATTTTCCAAATAGGGGAACTTCTTTAATAGCTATTTGAACAAAAGCTCAATGAACCATTTTTTTCCTTTTCTTTCTCCCTTTTTTATAAAAGCATATTTTTCTTTCTCCTTTTTATTTACATTCTTTACTCGAGAAAAGTATATCTAGTCCCAAAGAAAAAGCATTCAACAAGGTAAAGTTGAAACTAAACAAAAGGAATGTCAGTTAAGAAGGATTTATAATTTAAGCTAGCCAAGTAGGTGTAACGAAATGAAGGTATAACAAAAGGGCTCAAGAAGGGAAACTAAGGATAAGAAGTCAAAGGGTAGTAAGAAGGATTAAACGGTTCAAACAAGGTCTGAATCATCTTTCTATCTAAGCATGACCTATGATTTTGCCTCGAAAGACACTACACAAGGATTTTAAAGCTTGTTAGAGTCATACAAATAATTTAAGCAAGGAACACGCAAAATTCTCAAAAGCATCAATATAAATTCACAATGTTAAGACGTAGGTATAAGAAACAAAAAAAATTAGGAGAATGCAAGAATTTAGTCATACATAAGTACATGAGCTTCACGAAAAACATGTATCAAGACAACTTTATTGCAATTTAAGACAAAGGCACATTAATCACAAAGCAACCATGGTTCTTCAAAACTAGCTTAAAATGCAAGAAGAAAAAAATGTACATCAAGCAAATGAAAGTAAAACATAAAAGTTTAGAGGAAAAACACAAGAGCAAAACAATAAGCAAAGTTTTTCAGGCTTGTTCAAATCAAAAGAACACAACACAAGTCTCTCAAGGTGAGAGACAAAGATTAATAGATTTTCTAAGGGATTCAAACCCTTGAAAACTTCAAGGTTTAGCGAAAATGTTAGCAAGTTAATGATCAGTTTATATATGCTGCAGAGTCAATGTGTTTGATTCAACAAGATTGCTCATAAAACGATAACGAATATCAATGTGCTTGGCCCTTGAGTGTTGGATATAATTCTTTGAAACATAAATAACACTAGTGTTGTCACAATGTAAGAGATCTCTAACTTGGATACCATAATCAGATAGCATTTGTTATATTCAAAGTAATTGAGAGTAGCACAAAACCAATAACAATATATTTAGCCTTAGCAATTGAAACATAAACTGAACTCTAATTTTTTTTATTATGATAGAAGATTAAGGAATTTCCTAAGTAGAAATAACAACTTGAAGTACTTTTCTATCATCTTTACATCCTATCTAATCAACATCAAAGTAACCAACCTAGGGTACCAAATAGCAATTTTTGATGTACCCTTAACATATTTAATGATTCTTTTGATAGAAGCTAGAAGTAATTCTTTGGGGAAAGCTTGATATCTAGCACAAACTCCAACACTGAAGGAGATGTATGGGTGACTAGCAGTTAGATATAGAAGATTCTTAATCATGCTCATATAGAAAGTTTGCTTAACATCCTTGCTTGAAGATTCTTGATACAGTTTTAGAGCTATGCTCATAGGGGTTCTAGCAGAAGAGGCACTATCTAACCCAAACTTTGTAACCAGATCCTTGGCATATTTTTCTTGTGAGAGGAACATCACATCCGTCATATGTTTAATTTGAAAACCAAGAAAGAATTTTAATTCTCCAACTAAACTCACCTTGAAATCACTTTGCATAGTGGTGGTGAACTTTTGAGCAAAGTCATATTTACTGAAACTAAAAATGATGTCACCAATATAGACTTGAACGATAATAACCTCTCCTTGAATTCTTCAAACAAACAAGGTTTTGTCACCACCTCTTCTTAGAAAATTGTTCTTGAGGATAAACATGGTAAGACATTCATACCATGCATGAGGTGCTTATTTCAAGCCATAAAGAGTTTTCCTTAGTCTCATGACATGATTTATAAACTGCGGGTCTTCAAAAACTTTTGATTTTCCATAAACACTTCTTCTTTAATGATTCCATTCAGAAAGGAACTTTTAATATCTATTTGATATAGCTTAAACCTAAAAAAGTGAGCATGACCAAGAAGTAATCTGATAAACTCATGAAGAGTAATAAAAGTGGAGGTTTCATCAAACCAATAGATGTGAAGGTATACCCTTGTGCAACAAGATGAGATTTATTTCTAGTAATGACTCCATTTTCATCTTCTTTGTTCTTGTATAACTAGCAAGTACCAAGAACATGTTTGTTTAGAGGTTTAGGGGATAAGATACAAAACATCATTTCTCTTAATTTGGTTAAGTTTTCCTACATGGAATTGACCCCATGTATGTTCTACGGGACTTCTTTAAATTTTTTAGAAAGAATAGTTGAAATGAAGCAAATGTAATTGAAATTCCCTTGTAGTTGATGTCTTGTTTTAACACCTCTTTTCATATTATCGATGATGTTATCAGTAGAATGAGCATTTTTTTCCCAATTAGAAAGTGACAAGTCTACTTGATCACCATATCTTTCATTTTCAAAACTTATGGGGGGATCAATATGAGTCATTGTTAGATGAGTCTCAACATTATGGATGACATTGTTTGAAGAAATCTAGTCACCAAAAATATCATTGTCATCTATTTCAAGAAGTTTAGTAACAATAGAGTAATCAATCACAACTTTGATTGATTCTATGACCGTAGATTTTCTTAAATTGTAGACACAATATGCACGACTATTGTAGAAGTATCCTATGAATATTCCAACATCACTCTTAGCTTCAACTTATGTAGATTCTCTCTATATCTGAAAATATAACATGTGCTACTAAACACACAAAGGTGCTTAACATTTGGTTTCTTATTGTGCATGAGGTCATACAAAGATTGACAAGTATTGAGTCTTATGAAGCATCAATTCAATGTATATCATGCATTGTTAACTAACTTAGCCCAAAAGTGCTTTGCTAGATTCTTACTAGCCATATCTTGAATTACACTATTTTTTTCTTTCAACAATCCCATTTTGTTAGGGGGTCTTAGAAGCAGAGAACTCATGATAAATATCCATTTCATCACAAAAAGCATTGAACTTAGAATTCTCAAATACTCTACCATGGTCACTTATGATTTTGATTATAGTATTGATGGATTCAAATTTCTCATTTTGTAACTTGATACACAAGGTCTTGAAATGATCAAAGGCTTTGGGTTTTCCTCTTAGAAATAGGACCCAAGTATACTAAAAAAAAGAAAAGAATATTACCTAAAATGATGGGTTCCCTCCCACCAAGCACTTAGCTTAACATCTTAGCAAAACGTTACTGGAGGTGAAGGCTTTTGTAGGTCAGTGCATTCATGTCCTCATTTGTATCAATTCTTTCCAAGTATTACTTGACATGATGCCTATTTACTTGGAATTGGTTTTGAGTTTTTGGATTTATCAATTATATAGCTCTATGGGGGAAAACTTTACGAATCTCAAATTTTAATGGAAGACCTTTCACAATTCTCAATTTTACAAAAGTTTGGAGGGTTTTCAAGTTTATGTGTCCCATTCTCTCGTACCATAATTCAATTTGTGAATAACTTGATTGAAAACATTTTTCTAAGGAAATGTCTATACAATAATAGTTATTATTACTCCTTTTCCTTTCAAGACACAATCACCATGTTTGTTAAGAATCTTACATTCATTTTTGGTGAGGTTTACTATGTGTTGATTATCACATAAATGACTTATACTAATTAGATTAGCTTTTAATTCTTCATCACTCTCCCCTTGAAATTGAAGCTTGTTACCATCACTAAAGGTAGCATAGTCTTCTGGATTTTCATTCAAAAAGAGGTAAACATTGACTTATTTCTAGTCATATGTTTAGAATATCAATTATCTAGATATTAGATATCTATGCTAGATTTGAGTACTTTTTGTACAACATAAAAACTATCCTTCTCATATGGTTTATGTGGTCTAGAAGATGTTTTCTCATAGTTAGAAGATTCTTGCAATATTTGTACTTGATATGTCAATATATTTTGTTTCTTCATTATGTCTCGAATAGTCTTTATCAGTGGTGATAAAGTTTCAAAGAGATTTCTAAAGTGAAGATAGTTTCACCGAATGTGACCTTTCTCTCCACAATGGTAGCAAGTAGGAACAAAGTATGAGGTATTATTTAGTGGTAAGTTTTTCTTTCTTGTATGACTTTTACAAATTGCATGTTGGTTGAGGTAATTGTATTACTGTATAACCAAGTCCCTTTTTATCACCAACCATTTTTCCACTTTGAAGAATCTTGTTTAGTTATGTTGATCTCTTTGTGAATTTTTAGAGTGTGTTGTTTGTTTGATCTAATTCAAGTACGTGACCATATTTTTGTTCACATAATCTTTCAATGGTTCTATCTTTTTCTAAAATATTTTTCTCCAAGATTCTTACTTTATCTTGTATTGAAAACAAAAATTTATTATTTTTTTCTAAGATAATGAGAAACTTTTCCTTTTCTTTTTCTAGTATGGTAATTTGTTTGCATATATCAACAATCACATCTTCAGAAAAAAGATTCGTCTATTTCTTTGTTATTAGAAGATTGGGTTCTAACTATACAATCAAGTTCCTCAAATGTCCCAATCGTAACCTTCTCATCTTCAAAACTTTTTTCACTAGAGTATTATGTATTACTTGAGTTTTCTTATGAATCACTCCATGAAGCATTCATGGCCTTTTTGAATTTTGATTTTCCTTTTGAAGAGAATCTATGGTCATATGACCACGCTTATTATAATTGAAACACTTAGAATGTTTGAAATCTCTTTTTGATGTTTTATTTCTTCAAAATTCTATTCTCGAGATATTTCTCTTATTTTGAAAAACATTTCTTGATTTGAAATTTTGAAGAAATATTTTGAATTTTCTAGCCATGTAGATTAATTCATCTTACTTACTTCATCTTATTTAGATTTATTTTCTTCCTTTTGTATAGTTTTGAAAGAAATATTTTTCCTTTTATTTTGGGTAAGTTGCATTTCATAAGTTTGAAGAGATCCAACAAGTTCTTCGAGTTTCATCGTGTCAATGTCTTTGCTCTCTTCAATTGCTGTAACCTTTGGTTGAAATTTTTCTAGCAATGATCTCAATACTTTTCTTACCAGTTTGTATTAGAGTATATTTTCTTTATGGTTAAAAGATGAGTTTATAATGTCATTGAATAGAAAAATCTTCATTTTCTTCTATTTTGATGTTTTCAAACAAAATAGCTAGGATTTGAAGTTTTGATCATTTGACTACAATAGTTCCTTCATGAGAAATTTGAAGAATTTTTCATACTTCTTTGGCTTATTGACAAGTTGAAATTCTTCAAAATTCACCAAGAGTCATAGTATAAAATATTGAACTTAAAGCTTTGGAATTCCATCAACTTGATGCAATTTCCTTATGACTACATTTATATAAAAGTTTAATTTTGGTTTCATTATTTTCAATGACTAATGAAGGTTTCCATCTAATTTGAATTGAAAGCCAAGTTCGTTCATCTATTTGATTTTAAGAATGCTCTCATTTGAGCTTTCTAGTGAGCATAATTTTTTCCCTCATATAAATGTGGACGATTGACTGAACTACCTTCCTTTTGAGCATCTATTATCTCTTAGGATCTTCACAAGACTGTTAAGCCCTTCTAGATAAACTTTCCTCTAATACTAATTGTTAAAGATATTTGTTATAAAGTTTATATTTAGAGAGGCTGAATAAGTAATTTTTAATATTATTGAAATTTCATGTATTAACTTTTAAGTAATAAATTGTTCAAAGACAATAATAATAAATAATAAATAATAAATAAAACGAGAATTTAGACTGTAAAACCTCATTTTAATAAAAAGAGAAACAACCATATGACTTTGTCAAACAAATTAATTCACCATGTAAATCAAATAATTACAACATTTATTTTACTAAGTGAATTTTAGTTTTTTCTTAAAGTTTTCAATCTTGCGTCTTTCCTATATTGATCATAACCTTCGCTTAAGTTTCCTTGATAACTCACAAATCAAAGACTTTTCAAATTTGCTTATTCTTAAATCTTTGTATGAAGTTTTAGTGGTTAACTCACATACCAAACGCTTTTTCAAATAGCTTAGTCCTAAACTTTTGTATAGAGTTTTAGTAGTTAACTTACAAACTAAAGATTTTTTTAAATGGTTTAGTTTTAAACCTTTGTATAGAGTTTTAATTGTTAATTCACAAACCCAAGACTTTTTCAAATGGTTTGGTCTTAAATCTTTGTATAGAGTTTTAATGATTAACACAAAATAGATTTAAAAACAAAAAACATCAGATAAAATTTAGCGATTTTTGATCAATTTGAAAGTGACTTGAATGAGGTGTCAAACATGTATAATGACAGTGTGAGTTATTATTGATTAGGTTTAAATTTTATAATTTAAAATAAATTTAAAATTATAATTATAATATATAAGCAAGAATTAAAAATATATTTTAAAAAATTAATATATATTATTATTATAAATTTAATTTAATTCATTTGTATTTCATAATATTTTTAGCTTTAACCGAACAAAGAAGTATGATTTTAATATTTTTAGACCTATTCAGACACCCTTAACTTTGGAAAAAATATATAAATTTGATTTTATCTTAAACTCATATTAATTGATTGATTTTTTAAAAAATGCCCACCCCTAATTCGACACAAAAGTGACTGGAGTTACTTTAAGATATAAGGATGAAAGAAAAAAAAAAAGGAAACATTTCTAAGCTTTTCTAATATAAATTTGTAAGTGTGTATAAACGCAACGAAATTTCCTAATTTCTCTGGACCGACGCTTCGAGAGACAAACCCTAGCCTTTTATGTTTATCTGTAGCCGACTAGCTTGTTTCTTCTCGGCTTCGGGCTAAAGGTTAGATCACTTATTCTTACGGCATATTCTGGTCAGTATTCGACCTCTAGCCACTCTTCACCGTCGTTAGTGCCTTCGTCCGCCGGCGTGGAACCCTAGGATTTCACTGAATTTCGTGTACGAAGCCGGTGATATATATTTCTTTGCCACATTTGTGAAATATTTTGCACGTTTCATTTGTGAAGTATCAAATTAGGCTTACAGTACTTGCTTTTAAAAGATAGGAGGGAATAGGGACCCATAAATTTTTGTTGCAATGGGAGATCTCTAGATGAGATGCTCAATAAGCCTAGGAAATCATGCAGGATTTGGTTGCATAGTATTTATTTATGTATTTTTGTTTTTGAAAAATCCAGTGATTTTGTGGTATTCAGGTCATTTGTTCATATTTATGAAAATTCCAGGGAAATATGTTTATGTCTTTGTATCCTAAAGCCTTTCTTGACTGTAATGCTTTCACAATTTCTATGTTATATGCTCATATGGTAGATAAAATTTTCTGTGAAATTATATATCAATTTTTTTTATTAATGGCAGAGTTTGTACTTGACATCTTACGGAGGGCAGGGTATTGGAGTTTAAGGGATCGCCAGGCTGGTAATATTTTGAGAATAGCTTTACAAATTGGTATGCACTTGTGGTTGTGCTATAACATAACATGTCAAACAATCTTGTCTCAAGCAGTTGCTAATACCTACCATGCAAATTGGGCAGATGAACAAGATGGAGTCTTCTGTATCTGAAATGCAAATGGGTGTGGTGGGTTCTCTTGGAGCTGCTAATGATTCCACATTACCGCAGTTTTCAGTGGCAAATCAGCAAATTGGACTCATGGAACCAATGCCTATTAATTCTGCGTTACAGGGGTTATCAGCAACAAGCACGCAAATGGGACAGAATGAAGCCAGGGTCAGTGGCCCTTTGGAATCAGAGTATTTCTCAGCACCAAATAATCATATAGGAGGGGTGGGATTGTTGCTGAATAATGGTGGACAGCAGGAATCATTGGTGCCTTCTAAGCGAAAAGCAGTGACAGGGCTCATTTCTCCTGGGTCCATGGCACAACATTTTTCAATGCCTAACAAGTGGATGGCACAAATAGAACATAGACCATGGTTGCAGCAAGCATCGTCATCGAATAAAAGAGTTGTGCAATTGGAATCTTTGCCTAATGGTCCAGGTTCTCAGCATTTGTTGACATCTAACAAGAAAATGGTAAAGACTGATTCTTTTTCTAACAAATCTGGTTCACAACGCGCACTGAATCAGAGGAATCAAGTTGCACAAGCACAAGCATCTGCCAAAGTTTCCAGTGAATCATCTGAATCTGTGAGGTCCAAGATGAGAGAATCATTAGCTTCTGTGTTGGCTATGGTTAATCAGCTGCAAAGTAAGGCTTTGGATTCAAATATCAATCCTCAGGGTAAGACAGAGGAGAACAATCAACCCTATGGCTCAGTCTCCACTGCCGAACCTGCACCAGCAGAGCCTAAGTTGACGTTGCCGTCCAATCATAAGGTCTCAATGTTGTCCAGTGATGACATCATTGATGGTAGTTCAAAAGTTTTTGCTGACACTGGAACTTGTGATTCTTTGTTGACTGCCTTCAGTACTGGAACGGAGTCCCAGTCAAATAATATATTGACTTATAATGACGTACCTTTTAGTGATAACCTCTTTGTTAAAGATGAGCTTTTGCAGGGTAATGGGCTCTCCTGGGTACTTGATTCTGATTTTGAGGCAGCAGATAGAAAGAAAATTCAAGATTTTGACAAACAAAAGTCAGACCTTGACATAGTAGGTGGAGATTCAGTAGAAGCTGTTCAATCTCCAGAACAGTTGGCCTTCAAAATTGAAGTGGAATTATTCAAATTGTTTGGAGGTGTGAATAAAAAGTACAAGGAGAAGGGGAGGTCTCTTCTATTTAATTTAAAAGACCGTAATAATCCTGAGCTGAGGCAGAGAGTAGTGTCTGGGGAAATCCCCCCAGATCGTCTTTGTTCGATGAGTGCAGAGGAGCTTGCTTCCAAAGAGCTCTCTCAGTGGCGGATAGCTAAGGCAGAAGAGCTTGCTCAAATGGTAGTGTTGCCAGATACAGAAGTTGATTTTAGACGACTGGTTAAAAAAACTCACAAAGGTGAGTTTCAAGTTGAAGTTGCTCAAGATGATAGTATACCAGTGGAGGATTCTGTTGGTTCAAGCTCAAATGCCCAGGGTCAATCAAGTAGCAGGGAGCTAGAAACCCTTGCTCCTTCAAAACCTCGTGGTGTTAAAGGGCAAGTTGATGCTTCAACTGGAAATAATGTAGAAAGCCGTAGCAGCTTATGTACACTGACTATTCCTACGAGTGAAACAACTGATTTATTGCAAGGACTCATGGCTGATGATGGATTCAAGGATGCAGAATTTCTTGCTCCAATTGTATCTCTAGATGAGTTCATGCAATCCCTTGATTCTGAGCCACCGTTTGAGAACCTACAAGTGGAATCTGTGAAAACAACATCCATCACAGATAAGGTTGACTCTGATGCTGGCTCTGATTCTAAGTCCTCTGGTTTAACTCTTAAAAATGCTGCTGATGCTGCCTCCAAAGAATGTAATGTTGATGATGCTCCCAAAAGCTTGGACATGGACTTGAAACCCAAAGAGATGCACAATGATTCCAAACAAAAGAATGATGATGCAAATGTCTATTCTAGTCACTGTGTTGCTGATTTGAAATGCAGTGACCTTTCTACTGATGGAAAATCAAGTGCAAATTTCGATTCTAGTCACTGTGTTGCTGAAGTGAAATCTAGTGACCATACTGCTGATGTGAAATCCATAGACCATCCTGTGAAATTGGCAGCTTCTCTTGCTGGCAAAGTGAGGGGAGAACATATATGGGAAGGGTCACTCCAGCTAAATGTTTCAACAACAGCACCTGTGAGAAGCTTCTTCACAAGGTATGAGTTTCTATGTTTTTGATGTTGCAAATTATTCTTATTAATGGAGGTCATCAAAATTATATACTGAAATGCAGATGGGGTTTTGTACCTTAATAGTGCATCCCCTTCAAGTTCTTTGACTTTTAGTTCTTGGACGAATTCTCTGTTGTCTCAATTTTTAAATGTGATGTTCCATTACGTTAATCTTCTTGTGTTTTATTATTTATTTCAATCTTGCTGATCTTGTTTCTGTGCTTCAGTGGTGAGAAAACCTGTGCAAGTGCATGGCCTAGCATTCTTGAAATCAAGGGCAGAGTCAGACTAGATGCTTTTGAGAAGTTTCTTCAAGAGCTTCCCCTGTCCAAAAGTCGTGCTGTCATGGTATCGCAAGTTTCCTCTAGTCGTGTAGCAGTAGTTGTATCTTGTTACCTCAATCAATTTATTAAGATTAAAACTACCATATCAGCTATTCTGTTATTTGTGGGTAAAGGGATTAACACTGAATTGTCAGCTTTTGGCAAGGGAAGTCATAGCCCATAGGTTCAGAATTATTATTTTTCTGGGTCAGCATTTTTATCACTTTCGTCCATGTGTACAGAATGTGTTGACTTCAGTAATTATTAGAAAGAGGAGTGCTACTAAATTTAACCGCATTTCTTATCAATTAGCCCACCTGCAAGTAGGAAAACATCAAAGATATGGATGGGCTAACTTAATAATAATGTGTGCTAATTTAGTAGTGCTCTTATCAGAAAAGCTAATGCTAGATAAATTTTACATGATATGTCAAGAACAAAGAAACGTCTTTACGATCCACTTTATATATTAAATTTCTTATAAACTTAAGAGGGAAAGCTGATGAATAAAATTACGAAGAAAATTTCAAAATTGTTTGTTTAATGAAGCCAACTAGTAGTCCGCAAAACCATCACTGATCATTGCCAGTAATGAACAATGGAAACCAATGACAATTCGTTTTAGCTTTATAGGGTTTGACTGATGGTTTTTGATTGAAATTACAAACTAGAACACGATTTGTTTACAAGATTGTGATTTATCTCAAAAAAAAAAAAAGAAACTATTTTGTGATAAATACATCCAAATTTTTGAGCTTCAAACTTATTGCGTATAATAAATTATGCAGGTTGCGCATTTCGTTCTGAAGGAGTCGTCTTCTGAAAGTGAGCTTTTGAGTCTTCAGGAGGTAATAATAACCATAACCATAGTACTTATTTATAAGTTATTTGCCTACTTGTGTAGGTTCTTTTTTTTATACTCAAGAATTATCTTATGCATCAGGTCGCAGATTCATATATTCAGGATGAGAGAGTTGGTTTTGCTGAACCTATTTCAGGAGTAGAACTTTATATTTGTCCCCCGCATAATAAGACATTTGAAATGCTAGGAAAGATCATCCAGAAGGAACATGTTGAGGCTTTTAATGCAATAGATAATGGCCTAATTGGGGTTATTGTGTGGAGAAAATTAATTCCCATATCCCCAAATTCTTCATCTCACCATAAACACTCTTCAAGAAAGCGACATATCACATCTAGGAAACAGCAGGACACAAATTTGAACACTTCCAAATCAGCCCCTCCCCAACCTCAACCTGATGATGATGACAGCGATGTTCCTCCTGGGTTTGGCCCTTTGGCTCCCCAGGGGGGTGACCTTCCCGAATTCAATTTTCCTGGTAGTTCAAATAAGCCGATGTCTAATTTTTCTTCTCAGAATCCCTCGAGGCAGTCAGGGTTGGCACCTTTTCATTTAGTTCCTCCGACCCCTAATCGTCCTGTAGAACAAGTGAGAGAACTCATTCACAAATATGGACAGACTAATACTGGTGCTTATCCAGGGAACAACTGGAAGGAAGAAGGAAATGGTAGAGTTGCGATGCAGCCTTGGGATGATGACGATGACGATGATATCCCAGAGTGGCAACCGAATGCACCCCAACATCTACAACCACAACCAATGCATAATTTTCAGCAACAAACTTTGAGACCTCATTTTGTAAATCAACATTTTCAATCTCATCAGTCTTCAATGAATGTACCTAAAGGTCCTGAAAATCCTGCCTTATGGCAGCAACACCAAGGCACTCGGTGGGTTCCCCCTGCTCAGACTAATAGTGCTGGCAGTCAACCAGATGTAGGTCTATTATATGCCCAAGGTGCAGCTGGTCAGCTTGGCGTGGCTTGGCAAAATGCCCCTAAAAGTAGAGAGTTTTGATTTTGCTTTATGTATAGTTTTACGTTTTTTTTTTCTTTTTGATTTTATAGTTTTTGTAATCATGTAAGAATGATTACATTTCAATCCACGTGATTGCTTTCTAAGACGATAAGACATTTTATTCCTTTCCATATGGTCAAAACACATGTAAATGTTACTATAGCACTAGCCAAGTCAAGAAAAACTCATATGTTACTAAACTTGTGAGTGTGTTTATGGGTGTGTTCCGTGATGTTTAGCTAATTTGTTCTTGTTTAAGGTATCCATGTCATATTCAAATGATATTTTTTGATAATCAATTAATTTATTCAAATGATATTTTTTGATAATCAATTAATTTATCACATCAAGATATTATAATTAATTATCTCAAAATATCATTTAAATATTATTTAATTAATTTATTATTCGAAAATGTTCTTTAAACATCGTACATGTATTATTATTATATATATATATATATATATATCAAAAATTTCTAATTAAATGATAAGTTGTATTAATTTTATTTTTTATTATGAGGTTCAACTATGGTATCACTCCAAAGATTTGGATAAAAAAGTAACAAAAGTAGAATTGTTAAGGTGTTATGGTAAACTAGTTATTAAACTTTAAATCTTTAAGTTTCAATTAGTAAATTTTAGTCTCTATTTTTTAAAAATGTATATTTTAATATCTCAATTATAACATTCTAGTAAAATTTAAGGATTAAAATATGTTTTTATTACAATGAATCAATGACTTGCTAAACTCTTAAAGTATAGGGATTGAAATATAGTGGGTAAAAGTTTGAGATTAAAATATTTAAAGACATAAATTTAAAGATCATATGGCTACATTTTCTTGGACTTATGTATACCTTAATGCCACCCGAAATATTTCTTCTTCTTCATTTGATAAAATAAAAAGTGAACCTAGATGATTTCTATCTAATTTAGTTTACAATTGAAGAGAATTTAAGTGTCTGATTTTAGTGATTTTTAATGAAAAATACGAAATAATATAACTGAATATATCCTATATTCTCCTCATTTAAGGGTTATATATATGTATATCTTATGTACATAGCGGGATGCGTATCAAGCGACCTAGATAACACAAACTAGTTTATTACAGAATTCATATCGTTACAAGCATTTACAAACAATGAGAAGTTATTTATATGCAGGTCGTTTAAGGAGGAGAACCTTAAACACCTCGGGATATCATAGTTTCACCAGGTCTTGACATCCAAGACCTCGTTGTTTGATAACGAGGTACTTTTTTAGACTGAGTTTGTATGCTCTAACAAGTTCGTTGGACGCAGGCTATTTGTTGAGTCAGTCTTATATCCTCGTTTTACTCTAGCGGGGTATCTGCACTTATTAGATCGTATGTTCGTTATATATTTAATATCAAACACAAATAAAAATTCCTCCATTTATGTTACCAATTTATCATAATCACATGTGATTATTTTAGTTAACTTAATCATGAGTCAATCTAATTAGCAAACATATTTTAAATCTTGTTTGGTGATATTGTTGACGGTATAGTATAGTTGAACATTTTAAATATTCTACGGTGTGGAATCAAGTAAAAAAAAACTTTTGAAAACAAATGCTAGGCCTTTTACTAACTATATTGAAGTAGACAGATATTATAGTTGAAATTAATTGGTTTAAAATTTAAAACTAATTATAGACGAATTTTTAAAAGATAGATATAATCTTTGAATAGTTCATGCATTGAGTTGAAGTAAATAAATATTTAATATCAAAGAACTTCTAAGTTTAATAAATAACTACTTGGAAAAATAAAATAATACAAGAAACATAATAAGTCATGAGTAAAAAAAAAACATATTTAATTATAACTAAAACATAATTTAAAAATAAAAATGTAAAATAATATAAGGAAAAATAATAGTCAAATAAGAAGGAAAAACTATAAATGAGTGACAAAGAAAAATCATTTATTTTATTAACATTTTTTATTTTTATTTTTTTATATTTACCTAAAACATAAAGTTTTTGAACTACTTTATTAATCCAGTTTTTTTAATATAAATGTATATTTCAATTATTTTTTAATTAAAAAAAAATATAAAAATTAAGTTTATTGATATATTTTCAAACATGAGACTTTTTGGATATTTGAGTGAATCTTGTTGATGTTATTTACTCATGATTGAAATATATGCTTGAACGTATATAATTTAGTTGAATACATAAAATATCTGAAATTCAAATTTAAACGTGAAATTTAAGTTTTAATTATAAACGTGTGAATGTTATATATATTACAGATTAAGTAATTTTTTACCCATTTCTATGATTAAGTAATTTTTTTACCCATTTCTATGATTAAAAATTTCTCTTACAAAAGGTACATTATCCAACAAGCCGATAAAAGAGAAAAATAAAGCAAAAATAATCTTTAAGAAGTCAAAACATGAACAATAGAATACAAGAGGGATTTATAATTAATGTCCCATTTATCATTTAAACATGATGGGTTGATGAACAAACATGAACAATAAATAGGTTGTCCCATTTAATCATTTATAATTAATGAACAAACATGTTTTTTGATTTAAACATGAACAATAAATAGGTTTTCCCATTTCATCATTATCTTATTTAATGTCCTTAACGAATCGATGTATTAGTGGATTCAAGAGAGGCACAATGTTTCTTTTATTACTTATTTTTAAATGAAAAAGATATATGTATCTCATTTTTAGAAAAATATGTTTAAATTATTGAATTTTGTTGATATGTTGAGTATAAAAGTTTAAAATTTAAAATTCAAGTGGGATAAAATTCTATTTTATACATTAATTTATCTATAATTTCATAAATATTATACCTAAAAATTTATTGTCAAAAGTTGAGGTAGGACACATGTCCCTTCTTATTGGTATGTAGATCCATTTCTGGGTTTATGTGTTAATATTATCTCATTCCATTTAAATATGATCAAATCCAATCATATCCCATTTAAAAGAGTTTTGAGCTTAAATAACTCTTATTTGAATTTTACATTTAATTTACCAAAACTAGATATAACAGGCCCAAAATGTACCATGCTTATTTGAACTTAACAAAACAACAAAATTATATAAAAAAAAAACCCTTATTAAAATTTTATGCTAAAAAATGAACATGAGATGCAAAATATTAAATCAAAATATCACGAACAAAACTTATAATACAAACGAAATAAAAAATAACAAGAAAATGATGAATATTGAACCAAAAAACAACGAACAAACCTTGAATAACAAACATTTAGGATGTTGAACAATGTGTAAGGAAGAAATTAGTGACGAAAACATATAAAGAATGAGAAAGAAATATCAACTAAAAAAACCAAAAATAACTACAAAATTTAAATATAAATAGAAATCACAAAAAAAATAGAAACAAATACTTACTCTTTGATTCTCAATGAATGTCGAGTGTATTTAAAAAACGAGTGAGAAATCAACCATAAACCAAGAAAAGAAGAGGATACGAGTGAGAAACCAATCAAGAATCAGTGAAATGGGCAACGAAAATCAAAGTCTTGAGAAACAAAGATCAAAGCCTCGAGAAATAGAGAGAAAGAAAATTGAAAGAAGAAATGAAATTTGAATTGCGTGAGAGAGTGGGAAACTGATCAAAACATAGGGAACCATAAAATGCATAAATGTAAAAACATTGTGCAAAAACAACATCATAACGACATAAATGTAAAAAATAAAGTCAGATAGATATATATACTATAATGGGTCATTAATTCGTTCAAAGGGTCATTAATTCGTTCAAAGGGTGTAAACTTTCTTGAACATCATCTTAGGGTGAGCAAGGATCGAAATCGACTATTTTTGGCCAATTTGAATCCGTTTCAATCCTACTCGAATTTGAAGATTTTCAAAATCTGATTTGATAATGTAATCAATCTAAACTGATTTGAATCTAAACAGATCAATTTTTTTAGAAAGGATAATGTCATATTAGTATTGAAATTTATTTATAAATTATTTTCATATATATAACATGAAATATACATTTAATTTTTAAATTGATATATATATATATATAGTAAAATTCATTATTTATAGTCACAATTAAGAAAATCCAAAGAATAAGAAGTATGTATGTATACTTATTAAATTATGATAAAAAAATTATACTTATTTTAAACTAAAATAGTAATATAATATAATTGTGGTATGTATAATATTTAAATATAACACATTATAAAATAAAATATGCATTTATTTATAATTTAATAGAAATTTGGATTGGAACGAATACAATGGATTATAAAAAATTTAATCTGAATCCGAACGAATTGTATATTTTTCAATCCAAATCCAATTCGACTACAAAATTTGTCAATCCAATCTGACTCGAATCCTATGCAATGGATCATATTTTACGATTTAAGCGAATTGATCAGATTATTTGCTCATACCTAGTTTAAATGAAAATTATGATGGTATAATTGCTACTATTTGGACATACGGATCGCATTGAGTGCTATCCATCTAATAGTTCGACCAAATTAGTAGCCTCTTCGTCAAGCGAGGTCATCTCAGGATAAGCCATGTGTGCTCGTGCCACAACGACACTGGTAGTATGCCGCTACCTACACGTGGGAACCCTAGTGTTCAAAGACTAACCTCCAAGCTAAGCAAAATTGTGGTTGATCTCAAGCTTTATATTTACTCTGCTTCACTCTTATACCTCTTTGACGCCTATCCATCTAATAGTTCGACCAAATTAGTAGCCTCTTCGTCAAGCGAGGTCATCTCAGGATAAGCCATGTGTGCTCGTGCCACAACGACACTGGTAGTATGCCACTACCTACACGTGGGAACCCTAGTGTTCAAAGACTAACCTCCAAGCTAAGCAAAATTGTGGTTGATCTCAAGCTTTATATTTACTCTGCTTCACTCTTATACCTCTTTGACGCGCTATGATGTGTACGTCTTATGTAATCGACATGTGTACATGTAATGTTCTATATATACATGGACTCACTAAGAGATCCACACATTCCAAAATAACTCTCAAACTTCTCTTTAGTTTCTCCCTCTATAAATTAGACCATCCTGAACATCTTATCCTCTATTGTGGGGCTCAGATTTGAAGATTGAGCTTTATTTTTTGACCTTGTATCTTCAAGGATTCACCTCGATTTCAGAGAGAAGAGACTTAGCGTGTAAGCATAGTTTTCCAAAATCACAAACCATCATTGTAGGAACACGAGCCGAATGGCATTTAAGAATAGCAAACGAGGAGGCATCATCAACTTAGGACCATAACTTACCAGCTCATAATGAACCCAGAGGGGAGGTCGATCCCCACCAGAAGCTAGCGTGCCAACTCTTTGAGCTAAGAAGAGAGCTCGAGAAAACCATGCGAGAGAATATGGCACTTCGATCATAGTTAGGCCCAATAGCCTCTGAAGGTCAAGTCACTAACCTAGTGGGTAGAATTGGGCTAGAACATGTTGTGCTCGAGCCTACCCAGGGTGAGAATGCAATCGAGTTTGACCTTTCCCCTAGCTCTACGAGACCCAGTAATGAGTAGTTGCTGCAAGAGAATGAAAGCTAAGAGGCATGATTTTGGGCATTGGATGAGGCTAATAGAAAATAAGACAAAACCCTAAAAGGGCCAATGAAGGGCAAGACAAAGGTAAGACACAGTACAATTTGGATAGGGATTACGAGTAACTATGTGTCTCCCTCTTTTCTAATGAAATAGAGAACGGTGAGCCCCAGGCCAATTTAGTGCTCCCAAGTGCTCGAACTACCAAGGTACCAAAGATTTGGTAACTCATGTGCAATATTTCAAAACGGCTATGGCCTTTGTGAGCCTTACTCAAGAGGAACAAGATGCCATGATGTGTAAGATGTTTACCACTACCATTTGTGATGGTGCACAGAAGTGGTTTAACAACTTAGCACCCTGCACCATAACCTCTTTTACACAGTTTGCTAGGATGTTCATCACCAATTATGCGTGCAACAAGTCCTTAAGGAATGAATCCCACCACCTCTTCTTGATGACCCAGGGAAGGGATGAGTCTTTGGAACAATACATAAGAAGGTTTATGGAAGAAAAGCTATAGATAGCAGATTTCCCTGGCTAGCTCCATCACGATAAAGGCCTTCATACGAGGTCTCTTGAAAAATACATTTGTTTTCAGAGTTGACCAAGATGGTCCCAAAGACTTTGGAGGAAGCTTATTGAAAGGTAAGAAAATTTGTCAATCTAAAAAGGGAGCTAGGGTTGGATAAGAACAACAAGGAAACTGTGGAAGCTCTACCAAAGAAAGAGAAGAGAAGAATAAGCCTAGATAGAGCAACAAGGACAAAATGGTTAACAAAAACAAGTGCTTCACGCCTAATCACAGGGCAAACAACCAATTGGCTGGGAATAGAGATCTTTAGAGGAAGTCATTGTCCCTATTTAGGGGTCCTCTTTTGAGGGTGAGCCTAATCTAAGCAGTATCGAGAATGGAAGAAGAGAAAAATGTCAAATGGCCTCCAAAAATGAGGGTTTCCCTTAGTGACACGTCTAAATTGTGTGTTTTTCACAAGGATATAGGTCATGAAATGAGAAATTGTAGACATTTGAAAAAGGAAATAGAGGATCTGTCGGCAAGAGGTTACTTAAAAGTCCTCGTGTGGACCAATAGTAGAGGGATAGAACATCAGCCTGAGCATGAAACATTGAGGTCTCTTGTTTCTTCAGGTAGCGAAATGGGCCCTCATAATAGGTCTAATAACTCACATCGACAGTATGTCAGAGATTTGCATGGTTCTCCGCATGTCTACAATCTGGAAAGGGCTAGGCCTTCAACTGAAACCACCTTCACTGAGAAGGATGAGACCCTATCTCCCCATAAAGATCCCTTGGTAATTATTACCTTGAGGGTAGGATCCTATGATGCTTGTCGGATCATGATCGGCACCAAGAGTTCCATTGACCTTCTTTTTATGTCAATAACAAGGGCCCTAGGCATAAAATAAAGTGACATAGTAAGGAGAGAGCTACCCTTGGTGGGATTTAGTAGAAGCACTACTTACGCAATTGGAATTATGGTCTTGCTAGTCATGGCACATGGATCTATAGAGATGACCAACTACGTAGTAATTGATATTCCAGCACACTACAATGCCATTCTGGGTAGACCATGGATACACAAGATGAAAGCAGTTCCATCCACCTTCCACCAAGTCATCAGATACCTAACTAACGAGGGCATAAAAGAAATAAGAGGAGACCAGAAAAGGCCAAAAGTTGTTATAATACCACTATGAAAGGGACCGCTCCCAAGTAGTAACCATAATATGGGCCTTTTTTGTAAAATACCAAGGGGTGTCTGTCTAGTAGAGTCGGTTAGGAAAAATAAAGTACAAGATCTACCAATGGAGAACCAGGAGGAAGACCGCTCTCTAAAGTTGAGAACAAACTTGACAACAGAGGTAAGGGAGTAGCTATCTCATTTCCTAAAAGAGAATGCCAACGTCTTTGCATGGACAAGCCAAAGATCGACTTTGAGATCACAATACTCAAATTGAATGTCGATCTAAAAGCTAGATTTGTCAAGAAAAGGAAGAGGAAGTTCTCCAAAGAAAAGAAGGAGAAGGAGACAGAGATTATTAAAGAGTTGAACTACCCCTATTGGTTGTCAAATGTGGTACTGATAAAAAAGACTTACAGATCACCCCATATGTTTTTTGGATGCATATTCTGGTTATCATCAGATCTGAATGCATCCAGAAGATAAAGAAAAAACATCTTTCATCATCGAAGAAAAGACCTTTTGCTACATAGAATTTCCTTCATATTGAAGAATGTAGGGGCCTCTTATCAATGTCTCGTCAATAAGATATCAATACTACAATATTGATATATAATCTCTATTTTTAACTGTGACCATAGGTCTATGACTATGGTTATAAAAACCGAGATCTAATAATGAGAAAGATTATAGACTATTTACCTATGGTCTCGATTTTCAATTGAGACCAAAGGTAACAATCTATTGTCTCTCACAATTAACCTCATTTTCAATATAAATTATAATAAATTTATTATTTACAATATTAAAATTCATATTATATTAAAATTAATATTGCAATTATATTTGAGAGTTTATACACTAAAATATAATAAAACCTTACTAGCTAGCTAATTAAAGTGTTCTAAAATATGAAATACATGCAAAACATTTGTCACTAACAATACTAATCAAGAAATAATGATACTTTCATAACTAGTTGCAAAAATGATGGTGTTAAACTTTGTCATCAATGAAGTCCAGACAACAATACTTTAGTTTCCTTGTGGCCTTGCATATAAGCTGTCTTCTTTCACCAAGGAGACTACAATGCTAAATTGGGGAAACTTGTTCTTCATGTCTCCATGCTTTAGGCCATCAAACATAGTCTCTGAAGTTCAAACTATAGCTAAAGAAGCTCTCCAGTGTTGGAAAGGTCGGTTGATCAACACGTACCAAGAAATGAAAATGGTGAGTACAAAGTAAACAGAGTGAAACAGAGCTGCTCTGAATTTTTTACCTATATAACAAAAGGAGAAATACATGTAATAAATTTGAACCAATAGAGCCCAGTATCAGTATCAGTAGATGATACTTTAAAAGATAATGTAGTTTTAGTGACCATGGGATCCACCAATAGCGAGAAAAATAACACTAATAACAAAGACCATTGACAATAAATAATTCTCTTTTTCACTGTATTTAGATTGCCAGAAATATTTACAAATAATAAAGGAGTTGATTCCAAGAGTTCATAAAGTGATTCTGACCAGTAATGGAAAGCAATGATCCTTCTCATAGCCCGGCCAAGAGCCCTCACCATTCAGACGACTCTTCCAAAATTCTGAATTTTCATTCTCTATTATTGTGAACTATAAGCCATAGTTTTTTATTTCTTCTAGGAACTTGTCCAATCAATTTCCTCTTTTAGGACTGAAAAAATAGGTTCAGATAGTCCCACCCCTTTTAGTAAGAGTTTGACAATTTGAGCAAGCCCTTTATGGAATTCCTTAAAGAAAGAGCTGCTTTGAAATGACATCAAGTTAAAGAATAAAGAAGATTATAGAGTATAAAGATTTGATGTGAACATTTCTTTGTGTTTGCAAGCGTATGCAGTGTTTTTGCACAAACACTCTCCTCGTGTCCAATTCCAAGTAGCATTGAAGAAGCTTTATCTAATCCAAAATGGGCTCAAGCTATAAAAGAGGAATTTGAGGCATTGCAGAAGAATAACACATAAGTGTTAAGCGAGTTGCCTCAAGGGAGGAAGATGGTAAGATGCAAGTGGATTTTCTCCATTAAATATAAAGTAGATGGGTTAGTTGATCGATACAAGGCGAGACTTGTAGCAAAAGGATATACACAGAAACACGAGATAGATTATCAAGAAACCTTCTCACCTGTGGCTAAACTAAAAACCGTTAGAGTCTTGCTATCTCTTGCGGCAAATTTGGATTGGCCATTGTACCAACTTGACGTAAAAAATGTCTTCCTTCATGGTGATCTTGAGGAAGAGATTTATATGGATATCCCACCAGGATATACTATTACAACAGGAAAAGAAACTGCATGTAGATTACAACGAGCATTGTATGGACTAAAACAATCACCTCGAGCATGGTTTGGTAGGTTGAGTTCAGCAATGAAGAAATATGGGTTCCAGCAAAGCAACTCTGATCATACTTTTTTCCTAAAACACCGATTAGGGAAGATAACAACCCTTATAGTCTATGTAGACGACATGATCATTACAGGGGATGATAAAGAAGAAATCTCTAAGCTTCAAGAACAACTGTCAAATGAGTTTGAAATGAAGAATTTGGGAGGGCTCAAATACTTCTTAGGTATTGAGGTAACAAGATCAAAACAAGGCATATGTCTTTCCCAAAGGAAATATACTTTGGACCTACTGGCAGAGGCAGGACTACTAGATTGTAAACCTGTCGATATTCCAATGGTTCAAAATCACAAACTCGAAGAATATGTGGACCAAGTACCAGTAGATAAACAGAGATATCAACGATTAGTAGGTAAACTCGTCTATTTATCTCATACTCGACCTGATATTGCTTATGCTGTGAGTGTCGTGAGTCAGTTCATGCACTGCCCAAGCGAAGACCATATGGATGCGGTCATGCGAATACTTCGTTATTTAAAGTCCTCCCTTGGAAAAGGACTTATGTTTTCAAAGAATGGTCAATTGGAAGTCCTTGGATATACAGATTCAGACTGGGCAGGAAATATGAAGGATAGGAAATCTACTGCTGGATACTTCACTTTTGTAGGGGGCAATCTTGTTACATGGAGGAGCAAGAAGCAAAAAGTAGTTGACTTATCTAGTGCTGAAGCTGAATTTCGGGGAATGATCAAGGGAATATGTGAGCTCCTGTGGTTGAAAAAACTCCTAACTGAGATTGGTGTTGCTCCTAACTCTGAAATGAACTTATTTTGTGATAACAAAGCAGCCATTGCCATCTCTCACAATCCAGTTCAACATGATCGCACGAAGCACGTTGAAGTGGATCAGAACTTCATCAAACAGAATCTTGAAGAAAAGATTATTAAGCTTCCATTTGTTAAGTCAGAAGATCAATTGGCTGATATACTCACTAAATCTGTGTCTGCAAAAAACTTTTACAACTCACTTGACAAGTTGGGCATAAGAGACATATATGCACCACCTTGAGGGGGAGTGTTGGCATGTGAGTAATATGGCAAACAACAAGAAGACATCAATGCAGGAATTATGGCAGATAATCAGCAGACAAGAATAATAATGAAAATTAATATTGTTATAATTTGTTTACTTTCCGTTTCCTTTTTGTATACAAATAATATACATTTGTACAGAAATATTAGAACAGAAAATTACAGAAATACAATCTTAATATTTTGACAGTTTTTTCATGCATTATGTAAGTATCCTTTATGAACCATTGAAGATGACTTGGAGATCTATGAATTTCCTAGTCATTAAAAATCTTAGCAACAAACAAACTAATGACATAAGAAAGAACAATTTATTTGAGAATTTAAGTGTTGTGGACTTGTACAAATTGGAGCCCATCACAACTAGCACCATATTGTGAAAATAAGACAATTCCTTGCTCTTTCACTAAAGAAGAAAAAATTGTAGGACAACAATTAGAAAATATCATATGATATATTCTCTTTTCTAATGATTAATGAGAAAGATAGAATCATGATGAATGCTGAATAAATATGTAGTCAAAATCAAAAGCACGCACCAATCACTAACGACAATTAGATCGAAACAATTGGAAAGAGTTGATTTTTCATCATGATTCCAATGCAACATCGTGGACTTCACTCTCGTGTCACCAAATGCTCCCGAGTTGGCATTGATATTACGCTCAATATCTTAGATGTTAAGGAACTATAAGGTATAAAAAATTATTATTTTTTGTTGTTTCTTGGTTAGATAGAAGGTTGAGTTTATCTAGGAAGAAAACATCAACATAACGCTAAGTTAATTATATAGCAGAAAAAAGAAATGTAACATCTAATCTCTTATTAAAGTTGAGTGCTATCCCTAATTGAATAAAAGGTATACATGCAACTACTTGAGGATTTCCTTATGAGATAATAACTTATGATGCCTTAGTAACAGCTAGTATAACCAAACCATTTCCTTATGAGATAATAACTTATGATGCCTTAGTAACAGCTAGTATAACCAAACCAGCTAGCCCATATCCATACCCAAGTTCAATAACCCTTTTGGACTTGAAAAAACAATATAGAGGGAAAGTAGAGAAAAAACATAAATGAAAATAATGGTCAAAAGAGAGATGAAAACTTATAGTATGGACACCTTAGGTTGTCACAATGAAGCTAAAAAATTGAAAGGGAAGTCATAGCTAGTAGTACAAACCTGAACAAGTTGATATGTGATACAGAAAAGTAAGCAAGAACATATTTTAATGGTCAGTAACCTAAAATGACATCTATAACAAGCAGAGTATGGTTGTATCTACCACAATCATAGAGAAGAAAACTAAGATTATGAATTGAGTACACAACACAAAAGACAAGCAACTTACAACATAGATATGAAGATTATAAAACTCATAGTGTTGATATATTATTGAAATCAGTTATGATCTATCTAAACAATGTATCTATCATAGTCATAGAGAAGAAAACAAAGATTATGAGTAAGCACACAACATGAAAAACAAGCAATTTACATCATATATATGAAGCATTGTAAAACTTATGGTGTTGATATATCATGAATATCAGTTATGGTCTATCTAACCATGCTTGCAGAATATACAAAGTATTCAACCACTGATGTGAAGACAATAGAATATACTCAATAATTTCCACAGGAGAATGAGAACTAATATAGATATAACTATGATTCTTACTTCAAGTAAATAAAATCAATGAAACAAAAAAGAAGATAAAACAGCTAAAAACATAAGCATTTACACTAATATATTGAGAAAAAAATGATATTTCATAATCATGGTATGTACGAAAAACAAACTTAGGAAGTACGAAGCAGGAAACTTATACACCAGCCTAGTGTTATCAATATCATAGTTATTACAAATCTCCAAGTCATTGGCGTTGGTCATCTTCTCTTTTGGCTGCATAGAACAATAAACATCAAGTTGAAAATACTCACATATGATGTTGGACCATGAAAAATGTCATTACAAGAAGAACTTTCATAAAAACTTTATGATCATCTGTACAAAAATAAGATTAGTTTACTAAAGACAATGCTTCAATATCAACAAAATGCACCACTTTCTCCTTAAAATACTACCGCACAGTGCAAAATCAAGTAATGAATCATTCTAAAATAATACAGAGAGAAACAAAACACTAATTTTAGGGGAAATGAAATTGTGTCTTCACTGAAACTAAGTGTTGTTTGCTAAATTAAACAAAAAAAAAAGAGAGAAAAGGTTGAGAACTCACGTTAGGAAAAGCTTGGGAGAACCATGAAAGGGAAAATTGTAGCAGCGAATAACACCCCTCGATTGTTTATTGTCGACACCGTCCCTCACCAAATGAATGGGGTATCAAATTAAAGCCATTCATCGACTTTCTAGAAATATGTTTCATATCAACCTCTGATTCCTCATCTATGCAATTAACATTCACACATAAACAACACACATAGCTCAAATCACTGTTCAGACAATATAATTCAAGGAAGATAGAGATAGAGAGAGATAGAGAGAAAGGGAGAGATTTAAGCTAAGAACCTGTAGATCGAGAACGAGGAAGAAGAGCTTGACGAAGAATTTTCCATCTCAGAGACGAATTTTTGAAGGTCCCATTTTCCATATGTTCTTGCTTACTTCTGTGGTGGATCTGATTGGACTTCGAAGGTAACTGCTAGTATGCAACTTCCTCAATTGTCGGAAACGGCCACTGATAGGTAAAATATGGCCCAAATTTTAACGGCTTTTTCCAAGCGGGCTGCTTTCTTGTGTTAGCATTTGGACCATGACCATTCTCTGAGCTCTCACTCACACTTACATACTCCTCAACCTGAGAGATCGAAGACAAAACAAACTACGATGAAGAGGCAAAACTAGCATCAGTAAAAGCTGGGTTAATCACAGTCGCCGAAGACGCTGCCAATGGCGATGAAGGTGAAGCCACAATCAGGTTTCGAAGCCATAAGGAAATAGGGAGATTTTAAATAAACATAGATATTGAAATGGTCTATCTCATTAGAAAAATATCCACCTCGTGCGACGGGGAAAAAGGGGGGAAAAAAAAAAGAAGAGGAAAACAAAAAATTAGAGAGAAAAAGAAAAAAAAAATAATAAAAAATTTAGTTTTTGGTATAAAAGAAAGAAAATACATAAAATTAAATTAATAAAGAATTAAAAAAATTGTAGAGTATTTTTTGTATTTTTTTAAACGAATAGTACATACAATATATTATTTGATTTCGATTTTAAAAAGACGAAAATATATATTATTTTAATTAGATCATTGTAATTTAATAATCATAATTATATAAATTTGTTCATATTTAAGTAATTTTTATAGTTTAATTTATGGTCACCGTTATTGATAAAAACTGAGGTTATATGTATACACTAAAACCTCAGTTTTTATTAAACCGTGACCAAAATCTTATTAAGCTTGGTTTTTAAAAAGACTGAGGCTAAATTTTAGAGACTAAAAGTCACTATTTTAATAGTGTGTTTACAAACCAACTGGTAAGAGATCTTGAGGCATATGTCGACGACATAGTGGTAAAGTCCCATAAACCATGTCCAAGACTTGAAGGAAATCTTCTTCGTAATCTAAAGGTATGAGATGAGACTTAACCCTAAGAAATGTGTTTTTGGTGTTGCTTCAAGGAAATTCTTTGAGTATCTTATATCTACCTATGGGATAGAGGCCAACCCGGACAAGCTACAAGCCTTGGTCAACATGAGGCCTCCTACTAGTATAAAGAGGATTCAATAGTTGAACAAAACAATAGTGGCACTGAATAGATTCATTTCTAAGTGAACATACAACTTTATCTATATTTGGTCGTGGCTCTTCAAAATTGTAGTGCCATATTCCTAGCCAAAAGTGACAAGGTCCAACACCCCGTCTACTACATCAACCAAATCTTGATAGATGCCTAAAGTTGGTGTCCAACGATCGATAAGTTGGCTTTTGCCTTGAAAATCAGTGCACGAAAGATCAGACATTACTTTGGTTTATACACGGTGGTAGTAATCATCTTTCAACCACTCAAGAATGTATTGACGAGGCCAGAAGTCATAGGGATTCTAGCGCAAATTTCCATAGAGCTAGGTGAGTACAATATCAAGTATGCACCTAAAACTTCCATGAAGAGGCAAGTGGCAGCTGAGTTTGTGGCTGAGTTCAGTGAATCACGAGAGGTCACTAATGATAAAACAAAGGAAGAAGTATGTGGCATGAATCAAGGAGAGAGACCGACATGGTAGGTATTTGTTAATGGCACACACAACTTCAATGACGCTGGTCTAGGGGTGGTAATAGTTGATCATGAGAAAAACTGTTTTGAGCATGCTGTCAAGTTGGACTTTCAGATAACTAACAATATCACGGAGTATAAGGTAGCTATATTTGGGCCATAATGGAAAAGAAGCTTATATCGGATAACATTACCTTGCATATTGATTCATGACTAGTGGTCAACCAGTATCTAAGCACGTTTGATGTTAAGGATAACAAGATGAGGAGATATTTGGAGAGACTAAGGAAGGAGACCTCAAAATTTACCAACTTTGAGATCAAGTAGGTAGCCAAGAATGAGAATCGTGATGCCAACGCTTTGGCCATACTAGCCTCCGTGTGTCAGGCCAATCTCACTCGGGTAGTATCTATAACAATCATGACAGAGGCTAGCTTAGAGGAGGCCAAGAAAATATTCAGGAGTGTGGATACTTCCACAAGATCATGGCTCACCTCAATCTTTGACTTCCTAAATAGGGGAGGCCTACCTAAAGACTAGAATCTTATGAAGGAAATTAAAGCCAAAAGAGGTCAGTTCGTGATTAAAGACTATATATTATATAGAAGGACCGCATTCAAACCCAAGCTCTTGTGTATAGCCAGGGAAGGGTCTGAAAAGAATTATGTTCAAAGCCTACGAGGGAGAGTATGGCTCCCATATAGGTGGAATGAGGCTATCTTAGCGAATTATGAGATAAGGGTGCTATTGGCTCACTATACTAGCTGATTGCACAAGGGACACCCAGTCGTGCGATAAGTGTCAAAGATTTGCTCCATTGTCACACGCACCTCTAACCATCATGACATGGGTAGTTAGCCCATGGCCTTTCTACATTTGGGGGCTTAATATAGTAGGATCTTTACCTTAAGTAAGGGGCTAAAAAAAGTTTCTATTAGTAACCATAAATCATTTTTACAAATGGATTGAGGCGGAACCCCTAGGAAGGATACAGAAAGTTGAGGTAATTCGGTTCATCTGAAAATCCATAATTTGTCATTTTAGTCTACCCAAGGACTTGTATACCGATAATTGAAGACAATTTATGGGAAATAACATCAAAGAGTTTTCCAACAAGTACAACATCAATATATACCAGTCAACATCATATTATCCATAAACTAATTGGTAAGCCAAATCCTCTAACGAGCGGATAATCACCTTGTAAAGAAAAGGTTAAAGGGCGCTAAAGAAATGTAGGTTGAGGAGCTACTTGGGGCATTATGGGCTATCAGGACTAGCCCCTAAGGGAGCACCGATGAGACCTTTTTTTTAGTATATGGGATTGAAACTGTGATACCAACTGAGATATAGTGCCCACCATGAGATCGACCCTAACCGAGGACCAGAATGCCACAAAGAGAGCATTTGAATTGACCCTACAGAGGAAAGGAGGGATGAAGCCTTGAAAAGGATAGTCAAGTAAAAAAAAATAAGAGTAATAGACTACTACAACAAGGCCATGCATTTCAAAGCTTTTTCCATAGGTGACTAAGTTATTAAAAGGGTATTCCTTAACAAGAAATAATGGATGGCCAGTAAGTTTGGTACAAATTAGGAAGGCCCATACCAAATAACCAAAACAACTTCAAGAGGGGCCTACCTATTGAAAATTATTGAGGGAGTTGAGGATAGCATGAGTTGGAACACCCAATACTTGAAAAAATATTACTTCTAGTGAACTATAATTTGTCACACTCATGCATCTATGAATATATATGAATCAACCGTTTACATGTAATAACTCTCTTCCAATATTACATATAGTAGATTTGTTCATTTCAATCGTAGACCAGATAGAGCGCTCCCTCAAAAAGAGTTGATCACCTCGATTATAGACCAAGTAGAATACTCCCTCAAAAGGAGTTGATTAGCTCTATCGTAGACAAAGTAGAACACTTCCTCAAAGAGAGTTGATCACCTCTGTCACAGACTAGGTAGAATGTTCCCTAAAAATATTTTGATCACCTTGGCCGCAGATTAGGTAGAACTCTTTCTCAAAAAGAGTTGATCACCTTATTTGTAGTCTAGGTTGAACATTAAAGAATTGATCACATCGGTTGTAGACTAGGTAGAAAGCTCCTTAGAAAGGCGTTGGTTACCTCGATCGTAGACCAGGTAGAGCACTCCCTCAAAGAGAGTTGATCCCCTCGGTTGTAGACTAGATAGAAAGCTTGATGAGTGCTCAAAAAGCACTAAAATTACCATGATTTTATACACATTAATTGATTAAAAATATATATATTTATATGTTTTATCATATATTTATATAAATTTGTCTTTTTCAGAATCATATGTATTTTTATTGTTTTTCAGGTATTTTCGCTTAAAAACATAGCTTAAAGACTCAAAGAGAAATACTGGAAGCAATACATCACAAATATATTAATAAATAAATGAGAAAAGGTAAACAAATATCGAAAAATTGGACAAAATGGGTTAAAAAGGTCAAAAAGGAGGAAATCACGCCGCCGCGTCGCCCAGCCGTGCGCCTAGTCCCGCGCGTGCCCCTGCTACTTGTCCGCACGCGCCCTACGCGCCCCTGGTGTTGTCTGCGCACGCCGCTGCCTATTTCGCCCCATTTTCGCACACAGCCACCCCCACGTCATGATGACATCATTTGATGACGTCAGCAATCACTACTCCGCGTTTTCACCATTTTTTCACCCACTTTTTCTCTCCATCCTCACCTATAAATACCCCCTTCTCTTCACTTCTAAACACACCTCAAAACACATTCTCTTCTCTCTTTCTTTCTCTCATTTCTTAGATTTTTTAGTTTTTTTTAGTTTTTCTTAGTTTTTAGCTTTTCTTAGTTAATTTCTCTTAGTTTTAGAGTTCTTCCCTTTTTGGGAAGAACTTGTTATGTTTTTTGTAATTTATTAGCTTTTTGATTCAATAAATGGGAGTTCAAATTCCGCTTGGAGGTTTTCCAACAACAGGAATAGCATCGAAGTTCTGTAAGGATTTTATTTTCTTTACAGTTATTTTTTATGCTTTATTTTTACATGTTATATTTAATTTGTCTGTGATTAAATTTAACTGTGCTGGCTGTTTGTAAACATGATGTAATAATAACGTTGTTATGCTTGCAAAATATTAAATAGGTAAAAATCTCTAAAATGAATTGATTTTATTTTTATTCAAGATTTTATATTAAGAATGTTAGAGAGAAATATATTACTTTTCATTACAAACTTAAATCTGAAAATTAGATTTTAAGGTTTAGTTATCCGGTCTGATTTAGAGTAGTGCTCTTTTATTTGTTGGTACAATCGCCCGATAGTTAGAGTGAAACTCTATTTCAAAAGTTTTTATAAGAATTATTATCTGAAAATGTATTGATAACATGTTTTCAGTAGTGGTTTTATTTGTTGACCTTTCCTCATTTATTTATTAATATATTTGTGATGTATTGTTTCCAGTATTCCTCTTTGAGTCTTTAAGTTACGTTTTTAAGCAAAAATACTTAAACAACAATAAAAATACCCATGATTCTGAAAAAGACAAATTTATATAAATATATGATAAAACATATAAATATATATTTTTAATCAATTAATGTGTATAAAGTCATGGTAATTTTAGTGCTTTTTGAGCACTCATCAAAGCTCCCTCAAAGAGAGTTGATCACCTCGATTACAGACCAGGTAGAATGCTCCCTTAAAAAGAGTTGTTCGCCTTTGTTGTAGACCAGGTAGAACGCTTTCTCAAAAATATTTGATCAACTCAGTTGTAGACCATGTAGAATGCTTCCTCTAAGAGTTGATCACCTTAGTCGTAGACCAGGTAGAATGCTCCCTCAAAAAGAGTTGATCACCTCTGTCATAGACTAGGTAGAACTCTCCCTAAAAAAAGTCGATCACCTCGATCGTAGACTAGGTAGAACGCTTTTGCAAAGAGAGTTGATCACCTCGATCATAGACTAGATAGAACGCTCCTTTGAAAAGAGTTGACCATGGTCGTAGACCAGGTAGAATGCTTCCTCAAAGAGAGTTGGTCACCTAAGTGGCAGACCAAGTAGAGCGCTCTCCTTAAAAGAAGGTGATCACACCAGTTAATACCAAGGTAGGGAACTCTTACCACCAAAATTAAAGCACATTAATCAAGTGTCACAGATTCATCTTATTAAAATAGAAGTTTTATTGCTCGAGTTTTACAAATAATTCAAAGCTTATAAAGTGAGAGCTTGGTTTCACAAAAAGTTAAAAGTCCCTCATACGTTTGGACGTATAAACAGTGTCCAATTTGTCAGTCTCCTCTACTAAAGGAAATAACTCAGCTTGAATCTTGACAACTTTCTTATGAATATTGACCCCCAGTTATGTAGGGCTAGGTTCGAGTTGAGTATAGACTATTCCAATTCTTCAACAACACCCATTACCTTGAGAAAAACCCATTCAGATTGTTTCATATAGAAATTTTCCCAGTAGGACTCCCTGTCAATAAGGGAAATCATATTGGTTATGGTTCTCTTTTCTTGAGCTCGAGTTTGTGATAGCTATTCCTTGCAAGAGGCGAGCTCACACTTGATCTCTTCATAAAGAAAGAGCTTATCCTTGAGACTAGACAACTCGATACCTAATTTCTCTTCCTTATTCTTGAGCCTATCATTTTCCAATCTTAAAGCTTGAGTTGAATGTCTATTTGCATAGTCAAAATCCATAAGGATCACACAAGAAAGATGGAGAAATATTTTCAACTGTTTCAAGAAAATAGAAAGGATGTTTGAATTTTACAAGCACTTCTAACCCTTTTTTATAGTAAATGATAGTGGGGAAGATTTAATGAAACATGTCCTCTAAGATAGGTAGATGGGTCAAAACCATTAATAAATACTATAAGTTCCATAAATACATAAACACACATGTGAGTTTTTCTCAAAAATCAATTGTTTCTCATTAATATGAAAAGGTTACAAGTGCGAGCTTGCAACCACACAATTAGTAGTGGTGTTAAGCTTAACAAAAGGGTATATATATATATATATATATATATATATATATATATATATATATATATATGGTCCCCAGCATATTGAAGAAACCAAGAAGATGGGTCTGAAATATAGGGAAGCTTGGCCCAGTTCCAATATCAAAGGTCGCTAGTGCCACCCTCTCCATCCCTAATCCTGGGTCCATTATCACCCATACTAGAGTTTGAGCATTGTTCATCACCCTCATCTTAAATTTGGGTAGGCGAGTACTGGGGTGATTGGGATATTCAATATCTGGTAGTATTATTCCCTCAGGCCTTTCTTATTGGCCTCGTCCCTGAAGTAGTCCATGCCCATGTTATACTTTATCTTAATGCTTGTGAGAGTTGTTCTTTCATCACCTCAAACTCACGCTTCCTTTAGCTCTCCTCAAGTCTATAGGCTTCCACCTTAGCTTAAGAATTTCTCTGGGCCTCCTTGAGCTCTTTGAAGTGCCTCGAGATATCATTCAGTTCATCTTTGGCCTTGGATAACTTCTCCTCCTTGTCAATAACCTCACCCTCCAACTTGTTGGCTTTGGCCAACAACACGATGTATTTTTCCCAAGTTAAAGCATGTCTCTCCTTTTCCATCACAAGCTCATGCTTCAAACTCCCCTTGCCTCGATTCTTGACTAGAATATAAAGGAGGTTTTTAGGAAAACAAGACAAAAAACACAAGGTCATTACAATATAAAAGCCCGGAGCTCAATCACAAGCAAGTTCAGAATAATACTTACTTGGTACATGAGGTGATTGAGACTGACCTCAACATCCATACCTTCACACATGGCATTAAGTTGTCTCTCTTGTGTCTTGTGCTATGAAAGGGATATGTCTTACATGGTGGTCCAACTTCTCTGGTGCTAGGCCCCTATATAGAATAAAATCCTCAATATCGGTAGTAAGGTACTCGATGGCACCCTTCACTTTCCTTGAATCCCTCATATGGGGAGTAGTGTTTGCTGAACCAAGATGACAGATGGGGAAGGGTGTGATCTCGGGGACACCAGAGAGGGCTTAATGATATTTAAAGGCACGGGCACATTGATGGTGAATTTGTTTTCCATTTTCGCAAGGTTTTGGTGCTCTCTTACCTAGAGAACTTGTTTCTCTTCTTTCCCGTGGAACACATCCCTCTATATGGGGTGTGCTTACTCTGGCACCATGCCAATCACTTAAAAGGAACTGAACTCCATGATATCTACAAATATAGAGCAAAGGTGTTAGTTTTAAAAGCACTGGCTAAATAAAGAGGCTAAATAAAAAGTAATTTATCGGCTAAGGGCCAGTTCACCATTGTCTAGTACCACCTTAAACCTCTCCCCATAGTTTGTGGGAGGAATCCTATGCTTTGAAGGCACTCAAGGCTTACGTATAATCCTATAAGGGGGATCCATCGAGCCCCACCCATCAAGCCACACGAAACAAAGCACAGGATATTTAGTAGATGCCTCTAGTGGATTTTCTTGGGTAGATAGTTTTGGATATCAACCAATCATTGCTTCGCCTCTTTACTTAAGGTCATGATGAAGGAGCCCATGTTACTTATCATTACCTTTGTATCAACCAAGGTGCTCATTATTAGGCTCATTTCACTATCTGGAGTTTCCCACTGACCTCACACGTAGAAGAAATATTCCTTCCAGTTTTTCTCATTCTTAAGGAGGGCCATGTTTATGCCTTGATCCTGCTTTACTAACATATTAAGCATCCTCGGGTCTGTATGATTATGCTTCAACATATAGGCCTTATTGAACTTGAGCATTTTTAGTTCCACCTCGAGCTCTCTGTATATCAATGTGAGGTAGAGTAGGTACCTCTATCCATTAGGCATCAATTGACCCTTCGTGAGCTTAGTCCTAGCCAAAAAAAACTATAAAAGGGTACAAGGGAAATCTGACCCCTAACTATAAATAATTCTTATAGAAAACTGTCCACCTAGCTAAAGTTGGGTCACTATCATGAGCCACTGACATAGGGATCATTAAATTGAGAAGGGAATGTCATATGTTCTCCTTATCCTAAGATGGCAGCCCATTGGTCTTGGCCTTGGCCGCGTAACCTTTTCTACAACATGTGGGCTTTCTAGTTCCTTTATTCCTTTTTTTCTTCCTCCATGACCTCGAGACTCATATTTGAGTTTGAGGAAAATTCAACCTAATTGTAGGTACGGCATGTGGATGAGAGATGCAATAGAGGGTTGGGGTAGGGATAACTCACTTTCGCTCGAAGTGCTTCTCTCATTGGTAGGCCTTGTGATGTCACTTTCTAGTTGACCCAAAAAGTGGGTCATTATGGGCTCTTCTAGGATAAGCCCGAAGTATATTCTCTATGGATGGTTTGTACAAAATATCATGAAACATAAACAAAGTTAAAGCATAATAAATAGGGATTACCTAGGGTCAAATTCGAAATAAAAAGGAGAAATGATTCTTTAAACCAACCTAAAAAGAAAGTATAAAACTGTTAGACTTGAGTACTTTTATATGATGTGCATGAGATTATGAAATGAGGAGAGGCTCAGGCTCCCTCTTATATAGAGGTCCACATTTCTCTCTCCAATCTCCTAACAAACATTTATTAGAAGGAATTGAATGGTTCAGATTCCTACCCATGAAATACTCTTCTGCTCTTTTTTAGAGCCCGAGTTGAAAGAGTAGAGAGATTGGATGTTTGAAAATATGAATCGACCCAAGTACTACCCATCTAATTGTTTGATCCAACAACAACTCGGTCCATCATGTGAGGTCATATTAGGAAAAGCCATATGTGTTTGTACCATAATGACATTGATAGTATTGACCTGCATACCCATAGGAGCCATGGTGTTGGAAGAACCATATCTAGGCCGAGCTACGGTATGGTCGACCTTAAGCTTTATATGTACACTACTTTACTCTTATACCCCTTTGATACGTTGTGATGTGTATGTCCTATATAATCGAAAAGTGTACATATAATGTTCTATATATACACGGACTCTCTAAGGAATCCACACATTCTACAAAATTCTCTAACTTATCTCTAGTTTCTCTCTCTATAAATGGGGCCATCCTCAACAGCCACAATTTATGGTAAAGAATTGAAAACGTATGTGGAAGAAGTTACATTTAAACTATTAAGGCAAGAGAACTAGTCAAAAGGTAGACGTCTTGTTGTTTCCTTTAAACCAAAAGCCAATCTTGGAAATTAAAGACATTCTTTTAATGATGGTATAGTTGCTACCATTTATGGTAAAGAAGGGAAAATGTATGTGGAAGAAGTCGCATTTAGACTATTAAGGCTAGAGAACATGTCACAAGGTAGAAGTCTTGTTGTTTCCTTTACCCTAAAAGCCAATCTTGGAAATCAAAGGTATTTTTTTTCATCATGTTAACACAAAATTTGGTGATTCCAATACTAGGGCACAATCTATTAGATATTAGTGGCAAGAATAGTAATTCCATATTCAATCAAAGTAAGTCAAGGTTTTAATCAGATTGATCAAGGTCTCATTCATTTTTCACAAAGTCATACTCATAATCAGTTTTAGAATGAATTCCAGGTTTCTTATCAAAGGAGGCAACACCTTGTTCGATTCAAATATAAAAGAGAAAAGGTATGAACTTGAACTCTGGTTTAAATACTCAGTGTCAACTCTACTACAAAGTGAGTCATTTTGATAGATCTTGTTAGTATTCCTACGATTGCTGGTCTTCTCCTAAGACACAAAAATTTAATATTCAACAATATGCTTTCAATTATCAAAATAACCAACAATAGATTGGCTTGCAAAATAAAGTATTCCATAGGAAAATTTTTCCTTCAATGGAGAATAATCAACAACTTGTTATGATTACCATGTTACTGGGCAAGTACCTACGCTATTTATGCTCTTTTAGGACAACGATAGTTGTAAATTTTAGATACATATTTGGGTTTTGAGCACATCAATTTTTCTAACTTTTTTTTAAATTTATGCCAACTTATTATGTTTCCTAGACATGGGTACTTCATGAAAAATGAAGCATCTAAGTAACATGCAACAATAAGAAATGACTAATTCTTTCATTCCTATCACATTGGTAGGCAAAATTGAATCTCCAAGCAAAGAGCAATTCCAAGTTATGTTTGATGAAAGAGTCCTTCCTTCTTCTAACCAAGATAGTTCCACAAATATTCATGATTTCTTTCAGTTTAATACTATGTTTCCTATATTGTCCAAATTTACAACTCATGAGTTATATGCTGATTCTCTAGCACTTGAGAGTTTGAGACTAATATGTTTGAAAATCATACTTCTGAGAGCTTTGGTTTGGTTAATAATAATAGTATGACATGATAATGGTCTTTCATTGTTGTCCAAAACTGATAGATTTGAAGTTTTGGAGTTAGAATATGAAGTTTTGGAGTTAGAATCTAAAGAGGGATAACTTTATGATGAAAATCATAATAGTATAAGTGATATAATGCAACCAGATTTGGTAATGGGTACTACAATGATGATAATGCAAAAATAATTCTTTATAGTAATAAGTATATTAATTTTGATTCTTCGCAAAAATCATGTTGGAACTGTAACATGGTCTAATGAAAATAAATTCAAGCCTACAATCTTTTATGCTGTTTGTTTAAATTCTAAACTTGAAACCAAAAGAGAGGTTATTTTGAATGAGGGTTGGCTAAAACCTATAACCAATTATTATAATGTTTTCATGAGAAATATAAATTGTGATTCAGCTCTTCTAAGTACATAAATAAGGGTGTTTGAAGGTAGTGAGTTTTTCAATCATAAAAAAATCTTTGGCTGTAGCATGAGTGGTTTGCTAGTGGCATCTCATTATCCAATAAATGTCTTCTAATAATGTGCTTCTAATGCGAAGTGAAAATTTTGTGTCACAAACTGACCCTAAGTTTGAGGGGATATTAAGCAAATGACTCAAATATTTCTCAAAATTACACGTGTTAGTTTGAAGAAAAACCATATGTCCTTGTGCATGTGATTTAGTCTATCTTGCCAATAATCATATAAAAGAAGAACATAATGATGTGAGTAGGGAAATCGAGCTTGTGACATCCTTAGCTTCTTCAATGATTCTCAACAAGTAGGCCTTTCCTGGTGTTGTCTCAATTATTTGATAAGGTTCATCCCAATTTGCACCCATTTATCCGACCATCCATTCCTTCTTGCTAGGGAAAACCCTTTTGAGAACCCAAACACACATGGAAAACACATTGAAATGCATGACCTTTTTGTTATAATCTCATACTTTTATTTTCTACTCTATTATCTTCCTCAAAGATTCATCCATTTTCTCCTTAGCAAGGGTCAAATCGATTTCCCTAATCGCATCATTCTATTCTTCTATTAGGGTCAATCTGGCAGTAGGTACCATAACTTCAGTTGTTATTACTGCTTTAGTCCTATAGACCAGGGAAAATGGGGTCTTATTAGTGCTTCCTCGAGGGCTAGTCTTGACAACATATAATTCCCTAGGAAACTCCTCAATCTATCTTTCTTTTGCACCCTCTAACTTTTTCTTTAGTAGGTTTGATCAATTTTTTTTGAAGATTTCAATTACCATTGGCTTGGGGATGATATGGCGTTGAGTGACACATATTGATTTTATATTTGATGGTGAATGCCTTTATGTTATAACCTATAAATTTCCTCCTGTTATAGGTAACGAGTTCCTTGGGTAGGTTGAACCGAAAAATTATAGACTTCCAAATAAATCGAATCACTTCTTCCTCTGGTATTCTTTCTAGAGGTTCTTCTTTAATCCATTTAGAAAAGTAATCAGTCGCCACTAGTAGAAAATTATTTGAACCTTTTGCTGGAGGTATAGGTTCTACTATGTCGAGCCCTAATTTGTAAAAGGGCCAAGGATATACCACCCATGTCATGGTGTTTGGAGAAGTGTGTGACAATAGGGCAAATCTTTGGCATTTGTTGCATTGCTAAGTGTACTTTGTACAATCTACTAGCATAATGAGCCAATAGTAGCCCTGCCTCATAATCCACTAGGATAGCCTCCTTCCACCTAAATGAGAACTACACTCTTCTTTATGTGCTTCAAACATCAGCCTTTCAGCTCTTTCCTTGGATACACACAAGAGCCCTGGACTGAGTGTGGTTCTTCTATACAACTTACCTATTTCAATCATGTATCAACCTACCTTGGCTTTTATTTCTTTTGCAAATTTACGATCCTTATATAGATCTTCATTTCTAGGAAGTTATAGATCAGGGTAAAGCATTGGTTAGTAGAGGGATCCACACACCCAACAATTCTTTCAGCCTTTTCCAGACTTGCTTCTGCCAAGATCATTACTAATACCACTCGAGCTTGGTTGAATACTAATACGGATGCCAATGTGGCCAAAGCATCAACTTGACCATTCTTATTTCTAGCTATTTGTTTGATCTAAAGCTTAGAAAATTTTGAGCACTCTCGTATTAGCCTTTCTAGATACCCCTTCATCTTTCCATCCCTAGCTTCAAATTTCCCCAAAAGCTAAATAACCAATAGTCGAGAATCCCTATACAAGGTGATCTTATCTGCCCTAAGTTTCTTTGATCTCATGGCCCCAAATATAGTCACCTCGTACTCTGTTACATTATTAGTTTCTTGGAAATAAATTTTGACGACATACTTGAAATATTTTTCATCATGGTCTATTATGACCACCCCTATCCTTATCCTTGATGACTTATGGTGTCTCGCTGAATTTGATCACAAGATCAACCACCGCTTACCCTTTGATGAATTTTCTAGGCATGTATTTAATGTCATACTTGCCCAATTCTATGGCAATTTGTGCCAATCTTTCTACCACTTCTGGTCTCGTTAAAACACTTTTGAGTGGTTCGGAGGCAAGTACTACCCTTGTGCATAAGCCAAAGTAGTGCTTGAGCTTCAATGTAGTGACTTTTAGGGTGAAGATCAACTTGTTAATGGTTGGGTATATGCTTTGAGGCTCTGTCAGGATTTGACTGACATAGTAGATGGAATGTGAGGCCTTGTCTCTTTTGACTAGTAGTATAGCGCTGAAAGTGTATCACTTGGGAGATGACTGACTATAATAGAAGATTTGCTCAGGTATTTCTTGATTGCTTCAAAGGCCTTGTTACAATCCCTGTCCCAAAAACTGACATGTTTTTTCTCAGCATCTTAAAGGATGGAAAAAACTTATCCATACATTTGGAGATGAATTTTTTTAGTGCCATTATTCTTCTGTTCAGCTATTAAATCCCCTTCTAGTTGATAGGTGAGATTCTCCCCAATTGATCGAATATTTTGTTAATAAGGTGCTAATACATGGGGCCTACATTCTTCAATCCAAATGGCATTCTGGTATAGCAAAATTTCCCTTCCTTAATGATGAAAGATGTTCTCTCCCCATCCTCAAGGTGCATTCTAATTTGATGGTAACCAAAATATGCATCCAAGAAACTCATCAGTCCAAAACTAGGGATAACATCAACCAGCTGATCAATACTTGGGAGAGGAAAATGATCTTCGGGACAAGCCTTGTTTAAGTCTATGAAGGCCATACACATGCGGGGTGATCCATATGCCTTTTTTTACCAATACCATATTTGACAACTAAGTAGGGTGGTTGACCTCTCTTATAACTCCTATTTTCTTGAGAATGGTGACATGATTTTTAATCATCTCATTCTTATCCCTCGAGAACTTTCTCTTTCTTTGTTGGATAGGTCTAACCTTCATATTGATATTTAGTCTATGAGTTATGACTTTTGGGTCAATAACAGGCATGTCTACCGAGGTCCATGCGAAGACATAAGAGTTTATTTTGAGCAAGTGCAAAAGTTACTCATCCATCTCTGTTGTCAAACCCTTACATAGCTTGAAAGGATGGTTTTCACCCTTGTCTTCTATTAGAAAGTCTTACACCTTATTTAGATTAACAAACTTTGCCAAAATTTTACCCCCTGACCTCCCTTAGGAGAGACATTGCTGTGATTGCTATTTAGAAGTGACCTCTTTCATAGTGGCATTGTAATAGCTTGTGGATTTCTCTTAGTCTCCCCTAATATACTTAGTGCCCTCGTCAGTTAGGAATTTAATCACTTAGTGGAAGGTGGATGGGATCACTTTCATCTTATGTATCCATTGCCTACCCAAGATGGCGTTGTAGTGAGTTGAGACATCAATGACCACAAAATTAGTCATCATTATTGATCCTTTTACTATGACAGGTAGTACCATAGTCAATACTACATAGGTAGTGCTATTGTTGAATCCGACTAAGGGTAGCTCTATCCTTACAATGTCAATTTATTTTACTCCTAGGGCTCTTATGGTAGACAGAAAAAAAGATAAATTGAGCTCCCTGTGTCAACCATGATCCAACAAACATCATAGAATCCAATACTTAGAGTGATCACCAAGGGGTTTATTTTGGATGAGGTCTCGTCCTTCTCAGTATAAATTATCCTCATAGAGGACCTCGCCTTTTAAATGGCGTACACTTGCAGGGCATTCCGCATATTTCTAGCAAACCTCTTGCTTGAGTTATTTGAGACCCCCCTAATTTTGGGCCATCCAGATATGGTATGGAGAGTTCTAACGTTAGGCTCGTTGGAGGGTGGGTCTCTCCTGCTCTTCGATTAAGTGGACGGTTTTGGCACTTCTAGCCTATTTTGATGAACTCTTCTTTCAATGTTGCCTCTTATAAAGTGTTTCAAATATCCTCAAGCCAACAACACTTCAATTTTTTTAAGGTTCCTATAGTCTCTTGTCTCATAACCCACATCCATCTAGAAGACACAACATTTAGACGTGTCTCTAAATGGATACTTCATTTTTAGGGGCCATCTAACATTTGGATCTTCCTTCATCCTCAATATGGCCTAAGCTAGATTCACTCTCAAGGGATGACCTCTAAAAGGAGAAATGGACCTACTCCAAAGTCTCTTATTCCCTAACCATTTTCCATTTTCTATGTTGTTTGGCATAAAGCGCTTATTTCTATTGGCCTCGCTATTCTGATGCATCTTGTTAGGACTTATCCTTATTTTTTCTTTCCTTGATTAGACCTAACTCTTTTTTGAGATTGAAAATTTTTCTCACCTCTCCATATGATTCTTCTAAAGTATGAGAGATTTTTTTGCTTAGCTTTACGAACAAGTCAGAATTCTTTAGGAGACTCGGGTTAAAGGCTTCTATAGTGATAAAATTAGGACAATCAAAGATTTCTAACTTTTCTTACCTGAATCGTTTCATATACTCCTTGGTGGACTCACCCTTTCTTGAATAATTGAGAAGAGGTGGTGGGACTCCTTCATTGGGGGCTTGTTATAGGCATAGTTAGTGATGAACATCTTGGAAAAATTTGAATAGGAGGTTATGGTGCAGCGTGCCAGGTTGTTGAACCATTTTTGGGCACCGTCATAAAGGGTAGCAGCAAACAATTTGCACATTATGGAATCTATTTTCCCTTAGGTGAGGCTTATTAGAGAATAGTGAGACACATAAGTGCCCATAGTTCCTAATCACATCATAGTGTGTCTTGCCTTTTTAATGCCTTTCATTTGCTACTTTCAAGGCCTAGTCTTGCTTCTCATTAGCTTCTTACAATGCCTGAAATTACGGCTCCTATTTTTTCCTTTCATGTATCTACTACTCGTTGCTAGGTCTCGTCGAGCTGGAAAAAAGGTTGCCTTTGACTTCCTATTCATTCTGATTAGGCTCGGGCATGACGTGCTTTGGTTTGTTTTTGTTAATCAATTTGGTGGCTTGATCATCAAAGGTTCCCCCACCTATTTGAGAGCATAGCAACATATTCTCTCACCTAGTCTCATCTAGCTCTCTTCTTAACTTGAGAAGTTAACGAGCCAACTATTGATAAGGGTTATCCTCTATTCTATCTTCATTATAGGTTGGCAACGTGTTGTCTAGAACCATTGTTGCCTCCTCATTCGCTAGTCTTAATCATCCCATTGCACACATTCCTACCATTGTGATAAGAAATAAGTGATCGTGATTATAGGGATAACTAGTAAGTGGAATAGGTGTTTGGTCTCTCAAATATTTTTTGGAATTTGGGGTGAATTCTAGAAAATATAGGGTCAGAAGCTAAAACTCAACCTCAGAATCTAAGCCCTATGGTGAGAACCAATATGTTGGGATTGATCCAATTTGCAAAGAGAAAACTTAGAGAGAATTCAGAGCAATTGATTGAATGTGTGGATCTTTTAAGGAGTCCATATATATATAGAGTTTTACACATTCAAGTGTTAGTTACATAGGGTATACACATGTAAGTGTGTCAAGAAGGACAAAAAGGTAAAAAAAAGACCATCTTATGGCTCGGACTGGTGGCCGACCTTATAGATACAAAGGTCCGCTCGAACAAGTCTCTCTTATAAGTGTGTTGTGTGCACGGTCTCAGGAAGTTACTTTGGGATTATTTGTCCATTAGCTTGAGATGTTAGGAGGGCTGAGCTCTATGTCAATCCATATGTTTAAATAGAATATGAGCACGATTTCTCATTTTTCTTATGTATGCTCAAAGTAAAGTGTTATTGAATAAAGTTTCTTTGTCTGATTCAATTCAATTTTTATTATCATCATCTTTAGTTTTAGAAAGATAGCTATTTTTCCAATTTTTCGTAAATTTCCACAAAGTGCAAAGTACTCATATTTATACTTAATATCATATCACTTAGAAATGGGTACTTCTGTTAGCATAGCTTTTAGGATATCAATTAGGTATTTAAAGTAGAATTGAGTTATACTTCTATTAAATCTTATGCCTCTATTAGAAGCATTGAAATTAATATAGGATATAATGGGTGTCAACAACTTTAATTTAATAACAATTTTTAGAATAGGATTTAGCTATCTCTAAGTGTAAGATTGCATCACATGGTTACTTTTGGTTAGATATTTGTGTAAGTACTTTTTTGAATGTCATTTTTAGAGAAATTCTACTTCATTTGGTGTTTTGGTAATTTTGAATGAAAAAGCTTTATGAATTTAGACATTGAGTGACCTTAAAAAGACAGGTTTATGATTAGGTAGTGAAAAAGGATTGAAGAATATGCCACCATTTGGAAGTGCTAGATACTCATCTAGTGGTGGTAATGGTTCAAGTGTATTTAATCCTCGGAATGTGAAGGATATATTTGAGGAGTTTTTCGGAAGTAGTCCTTTCAGATTTGGATCATTGTAATGAATATGTAACAGTTTATATATATTTTTTAAAAAATGTAAGATGTTACATATATATAATACACAATATGTAACATGTTACATATATTATGTTTTTCTATTGTAATATTGCAAAACATATATCAAAAAATAAAAATATAAAAACTAAATGTAAAATTAATCAATATTATAGTAATTTCAATTACAAAGTAGTAATTTGCCAAAACTTATATCATTAATATGATGTAAAGTAATATGTATATTGTTAAATAAATTTTAAATCCATAGTATGATGTAAAGTAATGTACTTAATCTAAAGTAATATGAAGTTTTATTCTTTATTTGTGGTGGACTTTTTAGCCTTTTTTCTTTTGGTTTCTTTTTCAATGCCTCAAACTCACCAAGTGAGGCTTCCTTTTCTTACTTGATCTTCCTTTTGTTTTTTCTTGTGTGATGCCATCATTTTCCTTCATTATTGGTGCCAACACTAAGACATCTTTTATTGAAGTTGGAAAGTTTCAATTGCTTTCAGGTTGTATTGGGTATATTAGAGTTTCATAAGCAAGTTGTAAGGTACTTGTGTGGTAGTATATAAAGCACATGACCTCCATTGGTTGCTTCTTCGCTATGCATGTTGCAATTGCATGTATACAAGGTAACTTAAGTGTTTGAAATTTACCACAAATACATGCTTTATCTTTAAGGTCTACAATGTAACTATCATATTCCTTTTTGACTTGTGATATATGGTTGCTAAATGTCAACTACTTACATGTGTTCTCCTTTGATCTTTCTCCTTGCAATCTTATCTTCTACCCATTTTGTTAGTATTCCAATCTATATTGCAAGTATATTTCCTTTTGCAAATCAACCTTGGATCATATCTTATACTTCTCCTAATAAGTATGTTATAGAGGTGTATCTAGTATGTCTTAAAATTGAATTTATGTATTCAGTGTTGTTTGATGTCATGAAATCATATTTTGTGATTGAAGTTGGACATTTGATTCTTGACCATGTTTGCAAATAATCTCTGAGTAAGTATTTCATTGTTCTTTTGGATGCCTTATTAATCATATTTTCATTCTTGTTGAATTTATCATCATTGTAGGCATAAGCTGCTAACTTAAAGTATTTGTTTACTAGTTTGTTATGAAAGTTGTTCACAAGGTTTTGTTTCATGTGATAATAGCAATAACAATGGTATGCTTTCTTTTCAAACACCATACTCAAAGTTGCTTTTATTACTGCTTTTCTATATGAGACTATTACCAATTTTTCCTTTTCTCCAATAAGCATTTTTAGTCTTCTAAAGAACCATTTCCATGCCCTTTTGGTTTCTTCATCTACTATTCCAAATGCGATAAGGTAAATCTATATTACATAATTAGTTAAAAGTTACATATACTTTTTGATATGTAATTATATTTTTCATATTCTTCACCTTGTTTGTAACATGTTAAATATTAACAGAGTATATATGTAATAAGTTACATGTTATAATTTTTAAGTAAAAGTAATTTTTAAATATGTCAAAATGTATAATAGTCATAAAAATATAGATTTATACCTGGTTGTTTCCATCTTTTATTACAATAACAAGTAATACTCCTCCTTATTTTTCTTTCACAAATGTTCCATCTACTATTACTACAGGTCTCATGTATTTGATAAACCTATTAATGCATGCAACTATTGCCATAAATCCATATATAAAGTTGGAATCAATGTTTTTTTTTATCTCTATGTAAGAACCTAGGTTTGCTTCTTTCAACTTGTAGAAGAAATTTTGTAGTTTCATGTATGAATTTTTTTATCACCCTTAATATTTTTTATTGCTTCTATTTTACCTATGATTTCTCTTTTGTACGTGATTTTCACACCTATTCTATTATTGATGTCATTTATGATATTCTTTGGTCTCAATTTTTGACTATTATCTCGATATATATTTTTGATGATTTTAGCTATATATTTATAAGTAGTATGTTTTCCTCATTGATCTTTGTAAATTTGTGAAGATGTATGAGCTTCAATATAAGTTGTTACCTTGAATGCATCCAATTCACCAATTTTGTTTGGTGTAAGCTTCCAATAACACCTTTCACCCTTGCATTTCATTCTTATGCTTTTCTTGTTGGTTTTGCTAATTTTATAATGAAATCTTTCATTTATTTCCAATATATAGATATGTAACTTGATCTCTTCCTTACTATTGTACACTTTCCCATTTTATATCCCTTCATCATCTTCCAAATTTATTGTTGAGTCAGTTTCAATTTCTGTATCTGCAATTAGATATTCGACACTTGTATTTAGACTAATCTCATCTTGAAATATTTGTTTCATTGTATGTATTATATACAATTTGTTATATTCCTCATTTTTTTGGCCAATATTTATTTTCATGAAATATTCTACATCCCTATCATCCATGATGGTTATAGATATATGAACATTGATGTCTCTTTTGGAGAACATAAAACGTGTAAGCATACACGGTCACAAGTAATAAAATTTGATAAGTAAATTATCGTTCCCACGGAGATTTGTCACTATAATTTGTTGAGTACTAAAATTATCTCTCTCTGATTTTATCCAAAACGATTGTTGATTTGGAAAAAGTTTAAGAAAAAAGTTTAATAAAAAAATAAAAGAAATCTAGTATTGCAGTTTTTCACCAAATTAATCCACTCGAATCATGTTATTTTCTCTTGATTTATATTTTTTAGTACATTTAATTTGTCAACCAAAAACTTCTAATTTTATCCATACATCTCTTCCGAGCTCCGTATAGACACACATCACTAAATTAATTCACTATATTCCTATGAGAATTAAATTCACCAAGATTCATTACGTTCTAAGTTCTCAAATGGCCACACATACAATTAGGGTATATTCCTATCCTTCATCATACATTTTATTCTATCCATGAGCAATATACACAAAAATGCCTCTTCCAAGTTTATTTAAGTGCCACAGATCATTTGATAAAATTCGTAAATAATCAAAAGCATTAAGCACAAATAGAATAAAAAAATCGAACGTCTTATAAATCATTCAAAAATAATTAAAATCAAAGTTTTTAAATTTAGATAAAATGTAACCCTAGAAAAATTAAATTACTTCATAAATTTAAATTTAAATTATAGCAGTTAAGGAAAATGAGATAAAGAACAAAAGAAAATTAAATCATTTCGGATCGTAAATATTTGGCACATGTAGAATACAACAGAAGCCAAAAATGGCTTCTACGTGTTCCACAGTCCAGCCACAAACACTACTAAAAATCTCAAACTCTAAACTCCAAAAACTTTTTAACTCTATTATAATATCCCCTATTTATAACATCAATTTTTTTAAAAAAAATACATTTAAAAATATATATTTTTTAATACGCAGGGGACAAATATGTATGGAGAAAATAATTAAATATTACGCGTCGGGGACAAAAATTATTGAAAACGTAAAACTGGTATCAAAAATGCAAAATTGGGGAACGTGCATTGTTCTTTTTTTTCAATTCACGCTGCCACGTGTCGTAATATGATTCGTTGAAATCTAAAGGGGGACACGTGGCAGCATATCACTAGTTGTCAAGGACGGGTGCACGCAGAAATGGCACACGGGATTAGAGGCGCAAGAACGTGGGGGATAGCGGCTGGAACGCGTGTGTGATCCTACGTTTTCGCGCACACCGAACCTTGCCACGTGTCAGCACATGATTGGCTGCAAAGAATGGTGGGACATGTGGCATCATTCAATTGGTTGTATAGCCGGGTACATATGAATCGGCCGCACGGAATCATGCCTTGAAAACGCGTCAGACATGTGGGTCCCACCTTACACGCCGGCCTACGAGGTAGGTGGGCCCCACTTGACGCACCGAGCGGTGTGAACTAGAAAACCAACACCCAATCGCTTTGGTTGGGTTTGAATGAGACGTGCCAATCCTGACCGTTTCTTGTCTGATTTGATGGCTCACGTTGCGCGTGTGGATGATGGCGCGTTAGCTTCTTCTCCCCTACGTAGAAAAAATAAATTTTTTTAATTGCATTTTGACCCACAAATTTAATTCAAATTACATTTTAAACTTTATTTAATTACAATTAAGCCCTTTTCTAATTTAAATTAAATTTTAAACTTTTAATAATTAAAATTAAGCCCGATTTTAATTTAAATTATATTTTCGATTTTTATAAATTGCAATTTAAGCACTCTTTTATTTGAAATTATATTTTTGGACATAAATTTGGAATTAAGTACGGTTTCAAATCAAATTATTTAATTTTCTTTAAAATAAATTTCTTAACACATAAATAGTAAATATTAATTTATTTAACTAAAATTAACCAAAAAGGTGAAGAAAATAACAATTATAATTAATAAAATAGATGAAAATAAATATATAAAATACAGTTATCAAACACCTTTACACTTCATTCTACTATTGATATCTCCATCAAGGTGTAGAGCAGCACATATTTCTTCCTTCAATTGCAACATGGTCACATCCTTTTTTATGCATATTCCATTTGGAATATCATTTACATAGTCTCATTTCCATTTTCCACTATGAATAAATGTTGTTTTAATTTTATTGTCACCTATTATAGTTACATGAAATATATTTAAATCAATATATATATATATATATATATATATATAATGTACATAGTAATACAATTTAAATTCATATATAACATGCATAGTATTATATTTAACCTAATATAATCACGTTCATATGAAATTGATTAATGTTTGTAACATGTTTGATGCACTCATGTATACACTGTTTGTAATATGTTATATTTGTAACAATTTATAAATATATAAGAAAATTTATTTATATTAAAATATATATATTTCTATAATATAATTTAAAAAGATTATGTAACATGTCCATATGATCACATTTAATCGAATATAATCATATCTATATGAAAATTGATCTATGTTTGTAACATGTTATATACAATGTGATAAACATTGTATGTAACAAATCACACTGTATGTAAAAAGTTACATATATGCAAGTGTTTATAACTTGTATCGCAATATGCAAGCATTATTATTAATAACAATTTATAAATATCTATCAAAATGTATTTATATTAAAATAATTTGGGATTTATCAATCTAGCTTTGGAGAACAAATGTAAAAGATAAATAACAATCGAGATTCACGAATTTACATACATCTTCTATTATAGATCATATACATATTTTTCATTGAATATTATACATACAGAAATTGAAATGTAGTTTCATATATAAGAGCTTAGATTTGTTTCTTAATTGCATAAGCCAGTGTTATTAATACAGATGAAATTGAAATACAAATTGGTGATGGTGTTAAAGGTAGAGAAATCGTATAATTAATAATGATGAAGAAGAAGTTTAGAATACGATGTATAAGAAGCTACACCGATGAAGAAGTTTAGAATGCATTGGAGAGAGAAGTTGCACTAATGGTGGTTTCAAAATAACAAGCGAGAAGAAGTTGCACAGTTTTTATGATCCAAAATTTGCTTTTAAGTATTTCGTAATTTTTTTTGTAAGCCCTAAAGGACTTTTTTGTAATTTTATTGTTTTGTTAAGCCCAAAATTGTGCGAATTGGGCCTGTTATTTCTAGTTTTGGTAAATTATATGAAAAATACAAATAAGGGTTATCCAAGCCCAAAAATCTCCTTTGAACAAAATTGCTAATTGACATACTACCCTTTTTTTATTAAGCTCAACTCATTATTGTAACATGTAATTCTAGCCTTGAATAGTAACATGAAGAACCTTTCCAACAACATCCATATTTCATAGCACTACAATCAAAAAAAATTTCTTTGAATTTGTAAGACAACGAATTCAAAAGCCATGAAGCTATCATTTGATCTTGCTTTATCCACGAACGAAATTTTGAATTAATCGCTCTATTAGAACTGAACTTATTTTCTCATTCATGTGTTCGAAGAATGAAATTTTTTAATTCAAAACTCTTAAGTACTCCCATAATTTGTTCATTCAAATCAAATAGCTTTCTTTATTGAAAGAAAAAAAATGCTAAGAATGTGTTTTCTAGGCATTAGCCAAAAGAATATGATACCATCTAAATAGTTAACAAAAACTAGAGACGATCATAATAAAAACTAAAATTTAATCAGGGAGAATAAACTTTATAGGAAATTGTGAGTGTTGGTTATTTTTGTGGACACAATATTTATTTGTAAACTAAATTTTAGGCTTATTAATCAGGTTTTTCAAGTTAAGCCAAAGAAAAGCTTGAGTTTCAGATAGTTGTATTTAAGGTATATCCTTCATTAGCACAATTTAACAACACTTCAGAATTACTTTTTGTGCTAAAAGTTGCATTAGTTGATTGATCAAGGGTATCGATCGATTAAGCTTTGATGGACTCCTATCGAGTCCCTCTTGGGTTCTTTTTGTATTTACTCAATCGATCGGACTTTGATCGAGTACTCTTGGGTCAAAATTCTTAACGCAACTTGATTGACCTATTGAGAGACTCGATTTATCTAGTGAACAATTAACGTGTTTTAAACATCTTTTTTTTACCTAACCCTTATGTGAAATTACTTAATACCTTTGTTTTAAGTAAGTGCTTTAAAACCTAATGAGGATATATTAATCTTTTCTATTGAGATCTAGGTTTAGTTTCTTCTCCGTGCTTTGTCACTCTGCTGTTGTTCTAGTCAAATTCTGTTCTAGGTATTCTTAATTTCTATTTGATTCATAAATCATTACCTAGATTACTTCTTTATTATATGTTCTAGAAATTTTAGTTTCATGTAGAGATGTAAAGTGGGTTCATCCTATATTATTGTCTCATTTCATTTAAATATCACCTTATCTCATTTAGATTGTAGCCCTAATGGGCCTAAATTTAAACATATGTGGTATCATTTTTCTTATTAAACTTTCATTATAAATAATCATGTATAATATTTTTTACTATTTTTGTATTCTTATTTCTCTCATTTAGGTCCATTAGAGACAAATGATATATCTTAATTAATATAATCTCATCTCAATTTATACCTACAGTTCCATGCTTTCTAATCTATGTTTTGACCTAGGGTTAGGATGTGTGTCCTTTTGAAATCCATAAATAACACTCACAAGCACTTGTGTTTCTCATACTAAACATGTTTTCAGGTTGATCCGTGAACGTATCTTATTGTTGTGAAGCTAATCAGAATATTTGTCAAACTCCATTCACGTTAATCTTAGAACTTGTGAAAATAGAATAGAGGCTTGTAAGTAAAGTACATTGGTGCATTATCCTAGGGAGGATAGTATAAGATCAAGTTTGTACTTGAATATTAAATTTTCATAGTTGATAGATTAGGTAGTCTAGTAGACTATTGCTTTTTCCTCTTAGGTTATGGATGTGACTTAGGTTGTTTCCACCTAAAAATCTTTTCTATTTAGATGTGATTGTATGTCTGGTCATTGTATTTAGGTTACATATTTATAATTTTATAAAATTAAAAATAACGTATTCACCTCCTCTAGATCTATTTGGTCATTTTTAGAACTTTCCATTGGTATCAGAGCTTGTACTAGACACACTAAGTGATTTTAATTCGTAGAAACACACACACTTACTTATAGACCTAATGAAAGAAGGTGGGTCATCTATTAGACCCTCCACTCTTTAATGGGTATAATTATCCTTACTGAAAGGCTCATATTGTAAGCCTATTTCAGACAAGATGAAAGATTTTCCATTCCTAAAGGTTAGGAACCACCTTTTGTAACAAATTATGGAGTAATAATCACAAAGACAATAATAGAAAAGATCACTAAACAAAGAAACCTTAGTCTAAAAAGGATTCAGTTTTATTTTTTCTACAGTGTTGATGGATAAGTTTTGTCGCATCTCCGACTGTGAGGCTACCAAAGGTGCATGGAATGCACTTGCTCTTGCTCATGAAGGAGCTTTCCAAGTTAAATAGAAAAAAACTGAGATTGCTAATATCATAGTCTAACTTTCTTAAAATGAGCCACACTAAAACCATTGGTCAATTTTATGCTCGTTTTGTGACATTACTAATGCTTGTACTACTCTTGGTGAGAAATTTCCTTAGCCTACAATTGTACTTAAACTTCTAGGTTCATCAATAAGAGATTATAAGATGAAGATCACTTATGCAGAGGAGAGCAAGGATATGGACACCTTGAATATTGATTAACTAGTTAGTCCTATCCAAAAATATGAGCCTACTCTTGAGCCACCCAAGAAGAATAAGGACGTGGCATTTAAAAACTCCAAAAAGGTAACTTTTGACACTAATGATTATTTGGATGATGAATCTATTGTTTTATTTTCTCTTAGGCTCAATATGTACCTTGATTAAAAAAATTTGATTTATAAATAACTTGCAACTACACGAAGCACTTATAATAAGTGATAAGAATACACCCAAGGTCGATCTCAAAAGGAATGATGTTGTTTTAGATAATTCTTCAAGTTTCTTAAAAACTTAAATGAATGTGAAAATAAAACCTAAAATTCTATCATAATGGATGGATTTTGAAAATCCTAAACTAATAAAAAATAATTAAAAATACCTAAATATATATTTGATTCAAACAAATCAAGGAAGATATAAACTTAATAATGAGTGGAGAATTTATGGGAATATTTAGCATGTTAACCATGCTTGCTTAAAATTATTTAGGTTAACTAAAATAGAAAATCAAACTATTCATTTTTCTTTTTAAGTATGAAAATATCTTTTAGCGAGGATCATTTTGTTTATTAATTAAACCAATTAAAGTTTTTTGACTAGAATCATTAACTCATTGATTAAATTATGAATTATTCCCAAGAAAATAGCAAACCATTTAAATAAATGTTTTTGGTAGAGTCACTAATTTAAACTGTTATTGAAGTTGTCCAAATTAAATCTAGATGATATTTCTGAAACCTAATTGTCATATTTTAAATATATTACAAACTATAAATTGTAAATAAATTAATCATAAATAAATCTGATAACAAATCTTGAATAAAGAAATAATCTTTATTTATTTTATTATAAAAAAATTCACCTAAATAAATCAACACAAATATGACAACATAGCTAAATTCCCATAATAAAAATTAGCCATACATGCTTAGATTAAATTCCATGATCAATTGTTTCAAAAATAGAATTCAAATAGTCATAAAATATAAAATGATTAATCTGAATATAAAATCACAACAATTCATAACTACAATAAAAATTAAGGATGAATGGCATGTCTTGCTCCATAATTGTGATCTTAATCTTCGAAGTGTTCTTGAATATTGAGATACTTTTTTTTTCTTGATCTAGAAAATCTCCCTAAGAAATTACCTCGATATGTTATAAATATACTCTATATTATGTTTCAAAATAGAAACTATACTAAAGAAAATAAAAATGATGGCTATTGTATAAAAAATATTAGTTATATCTCTTCTATATTTCTATATGAAATGAACCTAATGAATATAATGTTTATTTATAAGAAAATTCGTGTATAGAGGGCTTAAGAATGAAAATCAGCGTTGCATGCTATGGCATGACATTTTCCCCACTGCAGCATAGAGTTTGATTGGTTTGCAATAATCAACCTGAGAGGTATAGCTACAGAACCATATATTTCACAATGCGGCATAGAAAATTCATCATGCCTAGAAATTCATTCCAAATGGTGTACGTTGTGGCACACTAATGTTTTTACCTCGGCATGCTCTTAATGTAAGACTTAAATGCCTTAATATTTTAAGCTCCTAGAATGTAAAATAAGTATTCCAAGTGTTGTTCTTCATATGTTGACAAATTTATCTATTTTGAAGGTAAAAATAACTTAAATACAACAAAATATACTTGTGATATTGAACATATAGAATTACATACATAATGATATAAATATGCTATAGTCAAATCTATTTGTTACAATTAGTCACAATAAAATCACAAAATATGAGTACTATTCAAGCACTTATCAATACCCCTAACTAGCTTCTTGCTAGCCTCTAGAAAGTTAAGAGATATAAAAACTAAAACTAAAATAAATAAACTAAACTATACTAACCTAAATCATTTTCATGAATTGACACGATTGTATTTAGCATATGTAATAAGCCTTTTAAACATCTAGGTGGCTCTAATAGACAAGTTTAAGTCTCATGAGGGATTTATGTGATGATACCCATAAACATCCAAACATGCAAAAATTAAAACTAAAAATAATAACAAAAATAAAAGAAAAATACAAATAACAAAACAAGAAATAAAATGAACAAAAATTCTCATGTTTTAGGTTCTTTTCAATTCATAATCAAAATATCAAGCACAAGTTAATTCAGCATCCCAAAGGATCATAGTTCATTGTTCAAACTAGTTACACATCACAAATTCATGGCCCATTATAAGAGCATATCAACTTTGACTCACCCAATTCTATTGTTAGGAATCTGAATTTGCTTTGACTCTAATTCTCACAAGATATGCTATCAATTTCAAATTGATCTTGTGGGTTCAAGCACTCAATAAGGTATATGTGAACATAAGTTATGTAAAGAATAAAGAAAAAAAGGTTCACATATGGTAAACAAGAAAGGCTAAAATGTGCATATCATGGATCTCATGAAACAAATGAAATGCTATGATTATGAATATATAACATTACTAATCTCATTCTTCAATCAAAATCATTAAGAAAAAAATATCAAATGTGTTCCTTAAGATGAATGAAAATGTATTGAATTTAAAGGTATTAAGTGATTAATTTGGATTTTTTCCCTACGGGAACCCTATATATATACTTTTTTTAAAACTAGATGTTAAGCATTAGTGAAGATAGGCAAAGACTTTTAATTTCTACTTAGATCATTTAATCTAAGTAATAAAAATAATTACATGATACTTCATCATATGTTTAAAATCTAAACATTTGATCAAACCCTATAAAAATCATCACTCAGAATAAAATGCTTATAGCAAACACATGTTTAATAAAAACAAATTAAAATACATAATTTCCTAAGTAGCTTTTCTTCCATCCCCAACCTAAAATTTAAATTGTCCTCAATGTTTCAAATGTAAATTAAAGATAATGAATAAAAAGAAAATAAAATTTACCCATTTATATTAACTCAATGTGATTAAGATGGTGAAGTGGTTACTCATGGTGCATCCATCATTGAACTTAGTTATATCACACAGATAGAAACACTGTGTACTTCTAATGAATCACATATTATAAAAGAGTTATAAAATTTTGACGAGTGCTTAAAAACACTTAATATATCATTAATATACTTTAAATGATAAAATAGATTTATGTTTGCTTAGTTTTATTATCTTTTAAAGTAAATCTATATTTTCGGAATCATAGATATATTTTATTACTTTTAATGTATTTTAGCTTCAAAATTATTTAATTAATCAACACTTGAAGAATAGTACCTAAAAGCATTCCATTACAACATTAAAGCTTAAAATATTTATATATGTTCCAACCCATTGAAAAGGGTGTAAAAGAAAATAAAGGTTCTAGTTGTTCAGAAGGATGTGGGCCGCCGTATGAAAATAATGCATGTCATGGTGTGAGTAAAGTGGATTGTGGCCAAAGTGTGTACAATTGTCTCATACCATGACATGGAAATAATGTGTACTATAGCGCCCAACCATTTGATCCACTTTTTTCCTCTCATTTGTAGCATTTTCTAATGTTATATAAAGAACACATCATTCATTGTAAAAATCATCCCCTTCATCCCACAACTTCTCTTTAAGTTGATTTCTTAGTTTCTTTCAAGTTTTTCTTTTTATTTTAGTAGTTTCAAAGTTCTTTTCTCGACTGAGAGTTGAACAAATATAATTTATGTAGTAACTTTAATTTCAATTCAATAAATAGTGTTGATAATTCTATCTAGAGGTTTCACAAAACATAAACAATATTGAGATTCTGTAAGGATACAATTGAGGTATAATTTAAATATTTTTTTCATAATATCTTTACGTGTTTTTTATATGCTATATTTAATTCAATGATCATTTATTAAAACATGTATGCCTAGATATAAGTAACAAGGGATATTAGTAATTTTGTTATACTTATGAAATATTAAAGTAAGTAAATATTTTTATAAAATGAATTAAGAATTATTTTTTCATCAAGATTTAAATAAAAGTTTGTTATAGAGAGGTAAATTGACTGAGTTATAGAGAGGTAATACTCTTGGATGTTAGATATTTACTATCTAAATCTTATATAGAATCATGCTCTATTCCAAAGATTTTTATAAGGTTTATTATTGAAAAATATATTGATGAAATATTTTTCATAATATATTTAAAATTTGAAAGTTAGTTTTTAAATACTTAAATCATTAACCTAACTTTGACACATTGATGAAAGTTTAAATTTAGAGTCCAACCGAAGGTGGCAAATTAAATGATTTAGTGATTTCTTAGAAAATGAACATAATTTAATTAAAGTTAAAATTGTCGGTCTGACTAAAGATGGAAAGTTAAAGTTTAATTAAAAAAGAATTTAATCCATGTCTTAGGATATTAGAATCAATAATCTTAATTCATATATTTAATAATCTAATTAATATTGAGCAATCATGATTAATTAACTAATATATCATATAAATTCTCAACCGAATAAAATTGTCTATTTTCCAATTACTTTATTGAATTTACCTTTATTTTTTATGTCATTATATTAGATTTAACAAATTCAAACAATTGTCATAGGATTTTAGGTTATACTTATCATTGAATCTAATATATTGAATCTACCTTTAAAATTTACTTATCATTTTCTATTAGTGACTTATGTACTTATAAGTTATTTATGAATATACAAAATTAGTAGACCATATTTCGGCATATCAAGTTTTTGACACATTTTTTGAGGAAAAATAAAATTTAAAACTTTTATTATCAAAATCCTTTAAAAAATTGTGTTTAAATTTTATGATTTTTTATTTAAATGTTTTAAATATCTAGGTTATCAATTAAATTTAGATATTTTAAATTTTAAATTTTCAAATTAAAAAATATTTTAAAGATTAATATATATATTATTTTTATAATAGTATTTTAAAATCTTAAAATATTTGAAAAATCTTAGATTATATTTATTTTTTTAAAAAAGAGATTTTAAATTTTAATTTTTTTTCTTTTATTCTTAATTCAATTTTCTTTTCTTTATTTAATTATTTTATCAATTATTTTTCTTTTATTTCAAAGTTTAATTTTATTTTAATTCTCTTTCATTTTTATTTATTTTCTAATTCTTTTATTTCTTTTACTTCGTATTTTGTATTTGTGTGTACTAAATTACTTTTGGTATGATTTCTTTTATTTTACTAATGTGTGTGTAGTGTGTAAATTCCTTTTTATTTTTATTTGTATATTTCTAATAGAGCTTATATATTATTATTAAGTGATTAGATATTTTGATTTTTGTTATTAATGTAGAAAAAGTAATAGATCTTGGAGAAAAGAACTCGTACTTTTTATTAACATCTATAGGTTCAAACAAATTTCAAGAGAGATGGATGTTTATGAGGGGGAAGATGAACAACCCCAAGTACAAGTAGACATGGTGATGTTGAATATATACAAAAAATGATGAAGGAGTAGGCATTGCCTATAATTGGCAATATTAGCTCTTGCATACATTTGGGAGAGGCTTCAAGGAATTATGAGTTAAAAATATTCATTATTTATTTTTACCTTCATTTTATGGTATCTCTAATAAAGACCCTTTAACTTTATCAGGAAATTTAATGCTACTATGTAGACAATTTCATTGTAGAGATTGGATGAAGATTAGCTGAGGATGAGATATTTTCCTTATACCCTCAAGGATAAAGCTAAGTCTTGGTTTATGATTCTACAACTGATTTCATTAACTACTTTGGAGGAAGTCTATAGTAAATTTATGGTTAGGCACTATTCTCATCAAAAGATTGCAAAGTTAAGGGAAAAAAATAGCAAAATTACTCCAAATGGTTGGAGAGCCCTTCCATAAAACTTAGGACATATTCAACGTCCTATTGATTCAATTCTCACATATATCTATCCAATGCAAGTACAAAACCAATTCTTTATGATGGACTAACACAACAATGTCAATACACTATTGATAATGCTACAAGAGGAGCATAGGAGAAAAGAAGGCAGAACAAACTTATAAGCTTTATGAGATGTTGGGTACTATTTTCAAACAAAAGAATGCTTGAGGAAGAAGAGCGGGAGTCAATGAAGTTGGTTAATGGAACAAAAAAACTTTGCAACTTGCAGATTTGACTAAGCAAGAGCAATTTCACACCACTCGTCAAATGTCAAATCAAGAGGTTTATGAAATTTGTGGTTCAATTAGACATAGTGCTTTTAATTTTTCAAATGCATGTAATTCTAGTGTGAATACTTTGGAGGAAGCCAATTATGTGCAAATGTATCATTCTAACACCTATAATTACCCCGACCCTACTTGGAAACCAAAACATTCTCAAGCTTATGCTCAAAACCAAACACAAAGGCCATATGAAACCAACCTTACCCATTAAGTATATCCAATGAACCAATCTTTGAAGATAATTTGAATACCTTTTTTCAAATTAGTAGAGACAATTCAACCTTGATTATTAATCAAGGTTGAACTATGTTGAGGCTTCGATAAAAAGAATTGAAGTCAGAGTTGGGAAACTAGTAGAATGCATGTAAAAGAAAGAAAAAGGAAAGTTGTCTAGCCAAGCTAAACAAGAAAATGATGTAACAATTCTTCGAAGTGGTAAGGTAGTAAATAAATTATTACCTGAATTACTAATGATTAACCATTTACTATAGGTAATAAAGAGGTAAAATTATATTCTCTCACATTGGAGAAACTAGAACTAATAATGATAAACCTTCTGAGAAAATAATTAGGGAGTCAACTAAAATCCCACAAATCATAAAGCATCAAAATCACACCAACCATTAGTTCCATTTCCATATTGACTGAAGGAATCCAAACAAGATAAGCAATTCTCTACTCTTTTTAGTATGCTTTCTATAGTTAATATTAATTTACCTTGATTAGAAGTGAATAAGAATATGCCTTCTTATGCTAAGTTCTTCAAGGAATTAAATACAAAGAAGAAGAGGTATAAGCTTAATGAAAGAGTAATGGTATCAAACAATTCTGGTATTATGCTTCAGTACCAAATACCCCCAAAGTTAAAAGATCTAGGAAGTTTTATAATAAACATCACTATAGGGGAAAGAACGGTCACTAAAACATTGCTAAATTTAGGTGCTAATATACATTTTATGCCATACTCTTTTCTTATAGCTAGGTTTGGGAGATCTAAAACCTACAACCATGTCCCTTTAGCTTGCAAATAGATCTATTAAATATCTAAAGTGAATGATTAAGGATGTACTAGTACAAGTAGATAAACTTATAGTACCTGATGATTTTGTGGTTATAGATATAGAGAAAAACCCATCCTTGGACAAAGAACATACAATACTTCTTGTTAGACCATTCATAGCCACTACCAAGACTATTATTGATGTCCAAGATGGAATTTAACAATGACACTCTTAAGAAAGACTGTCTACTTTAAAGTTTTTAATATTTCACCTTTTTCCTTCTATCTCTGCTACTTATGAAAACTATAATGTTGTTTCAAAGGATATACTTGTATATAACACTTTCATACAAGATAAAACATAAGACAATTTGGAAGTTTCTTTAACTATTGAAAAGGTAGAAGAGGATTTAGATGAAACGACTGAGTGGTACCATTGTTTATTAGGTAATGCTAAACTAATAGGAAATATTAGTACACCTTTAGATCTACCTAGAACCCTATCTTAGGAAGATGCCACTCCACCTAACTTAGAACTTAAAGATTTACCTAAGCACCTCAAGTATGTTTTTTTTTTTTGGAAAAAGGGAAAACTTATCCAGTTATTATTTCTTCCACTTTATCTAAAAATCAAGAAAACGAACCTTTTTAAGTGTTAAAGGATATTAGAGGAATTAGTACAAGTATGTGTATGCATAAGATCAATCTTGAGAATGATGCTAAACCCATTAGAGAGGCTCAGAGAAGACTTAACCAAATCATGCAAGAGATGGTTAAAAAGAAAATCCTTGAACTCTTAGTCTTAGGAGTGTTGGTGATAATGCCCAAGAAAGTGTTAAGGTTGGTCATAATACTCAAGTCGGTGATAGGAAACATATGTCATATGCTACACCTAACAATGAAACAGAAATCCCAGCATGTGTTGTGCATACTATACCCAAGGATGACATTGAAATATACATGCATTTGCTAGGATCATTGTGCATGCATTGCATACAAGTAGTGTAGACAACAAGTGCACATATTTAGATATTATAAAAAGAACTACATGTGCATAATAACTATAGTGGTCAAAAATACAACTTATCCTTTCAAAAGGTTCTTATAAAGTTTGTTACATTGAAGTGTGTGCTTTTAAGTAGTGCAATCAAGTGTAATGTGTCTCATTATAAAAAACTTGCAACCATCCTTTCACTAAAAATAAATAGGATGTGTCATTGTATTTGATTACCAATTTTTAGCTAAATGAAAAGGTATTATTCAATTTTCTTGCTATTTTTCATGGTATTAGAGCTTAGAAGCTGCTTTAGCTTCTAGATTTTTAGATAAAGTATCAATAGTTGAATTGCCTGAAGTAGTTCAATTGCTAGATCCTCAATTAGTGCTAGCAATTGTCAAACAGAGTGAAATCTATTCTTTTCATAATGTTTTTCTTATAATTAAGCTCAAAAATAATGATTTCACAATATGGAGACATATCTTAAATATTTTGAAGAGTCTAGAGCTAGATAGCTTTGTTCTCAAAGATTCAACAAATAAATTCACGAGAATGGAACTGTGAAAGATGAGTACGAAAATTGGAAAAGGCAAGATGATATGCTCGATTGTTAGTTGATAAATTGCTTGACTGATGAGATTATAAAATAGGTAGCTGGATTCAAAACATCAAGAGAGGCTTGGTGTATGCTGGAAAAGTATTTTTCCTCCAAGGCACAAGCTCGCATGATTCAGTTAAAGGAAGAGCTTCGAATTTCAAGAAAATAGGTATATAAGTCATTAACTACATTCTTAAGATCAAAATGTGTTGTGATGAGTTAGATGTAGTTGGCTATACAATCACTAATGAAGAAAAACTCATATATGTGTTAGGAGGTCTTGATGAAAGCTTCAATAGTGTGTTACTTAGTGATGAGAGTAGGTTTGAGAGGAGGAGATCAACAATTATCTCACCTTTGTCTAGTGTAAATGTTGCAGCAAGGAATGATTCTGTGACTTAAAAGCTTTTCAACTATTGATGATACAATATCACAATTGTAGCAACTCAATGTTGCAAATCATAATAAAAAAAGTGGAAAACCTTATCAGCAAGGAGATGATAACTTAAAGAAATAAAATGGAAATAATAACTTTCAACCTGGTGGTAGAGAACGTGGAAATGGAAGAGGTTGCATAGGAAATAGACCTCAGTGTCAATTCTATAGAAAATTAATTCATATGGCCTTCAATTGCTGATTTAGGTATGATAGGAATTTTCAACCAAATCAGTATAACATCAATAACAACACAACTGGATATAACAATCCTTGTCAGTTCTGAGCCTCACATCAACCACCACAACCTTTACAATAATAGTTTCACGCTATGCTTCATACTGCTAATGGTACTAGCCTACCAATTGTACCTTTTATTACTAATACACCTAGACTATTACCAACTCCTATATCTTATTTTCCTTTTACTTCTATATTTGTCAATCAAGCCTATAGACCTATGCCTTATTCAACTTCTTTTCAGTAACAAATATCAGCTCATTTTCATTAGAATCTTGCTTGGTTTCTAGATTCTAGTGCAAGTCACCATGTGACTGCAAATCCAAGTAATCCGTCTTCATCTCAATCCTACACAGGTAATCAATCTCTTATAATAGGAAATGGTAATGGTGTTCCTATATCTAAGATAGGTCATAATCAATTTCAATAAACATTTTCTCCTTATATATCTCCCAAAAAGAATAACATTCTTCTTGTTCCTAATATTATTAAAAATCTACTTAGTGTGTCACAATTTACAAAAGGTAATTCTATTTTCCTTTAATTCTTTCTTATTTCTTGTTTTGTTAAGGAAAATTAGATAGGAGAGGTGCTACTCCAAGGTATACTCAATGATGGATTATAAAAATTTGATGTTAACCTGTGTAAGAAAGGTTATAACACCAGTCCCTATTTGTTTGATGATAAAAAGCCTACCAGCTATGTAAATAAAATTATTTCTCCTATTGCTAATATGGCTAACCTTTCTCTGTGGAATCAAAGATTAGGCCATGTTGTATTTCCCATTGTAAAGAAAGCATTAAATTTATACAAGATTCATTTCTCTTCAAGTTACAATGATTTTGAATTTGTATGTGTTGGTTGTCATAATAGAAAATTTTGCAAATTTCTTTTTTTCTCTTTCATTGTACAAAGCCATTAAACCATTTGAATGGGTTCATTTGGAAATTTGGGTGTCCCCTATCCCTTCCATAAATGGCCATTATTAATAATACATTCATTTTATAGATGCTTATTCAAGTTTTACATAGATCTATTTTCTAAAGACAAACATCTACTACTTATCAAGCCTTTTTGCAGTTTAAAGTACAATCTAAACTACAAACAAGCTACAAAATTAAAGTCTTTTAAAGTGATTGGGGTGGTGAATTTCAATCTCTCATATCTCTCTTTAATCAATGGGGCATGTGTATCACACATCATGTCCTTATACACATGAAAAAATGAAGTTACTGAAAGAAAACATAGACACATAGTAGATTTAGGACTAGCAATGTTAAACCATGCTTCTTTGGCTCTTAACTTTTGGAATTAAGCATTCTTTTCAAGTGTTTTTTTTCCTGATCAATCATCTATCTAACTCAGTTCTTGATGACTCTTCTCCTTTGGAGATCCTCTTTGGTGTCAACTCTGATTATAGTTTCCTTAAAGTGCTTAGGTGTCTTTGTTTTCCCTACTTAAGACCATATGTATCTTATAAATCGCACAATAGATTTTAAGTATGTACTTTTCTTGAATATAGTCCAAGACAAAAAGGCTACAAGTGTCTTTCTAGTGATGGAAAACTTTACTTGAGTTGTGATGTTATCTTTTATGAATATGTGTTTGCTTTCAAAAAAAGGCCAGTTAGTTCTCAACTTGTGTCTCCCTCAACCAGTTTTTCAGTAGATTAAAATTGTTTTCCTAATTGTTACTTCTGTTGTGAATAAGCCAATAACATATAGTTCTCTTGATGAACCTTCCTCTCATGTTCCTTTGAAGATCTTATTTCCAATAAAACTTGGGTGTTGGTGCCTCCATCTTCTAATAGAACTATTATTGGTAGTAAAAGGATTTTTCAAGTTAAGAGGCTTCCATCAAATCTCCTGGATAAAATAAAATCTCAAGTTGTAGCACAAGGGTATAAACGGGTTACTAGTTTTGGTTAAGTAGGTCACCATTCATATTATTTTTACTCTAGCCTTATCTCATGGTTGGCAACTGATCACCGCATACATAGTGTTTGCAATGAATAAGCAAATACATGTATCACAACAAGTAATATAATGATTAGAAAAGATCATTCCCACGAAGATTATTTTATTAGAAACTAATTTTCAAAACTAAAAAAATATAAAAATCATTTTTTTTGTGTTTTTATATTTTAAGGAAGCAAAATTAAAATAACTAAAAGTAAATAACAATAATTAATTAATTTAGATTTGGTAACTAATAAGATGTATGAGAAAATATCTAAGAATACTTAATTCCTTAATTGTCTAAACATATGAATTACTTAAATCCCCCCCAATATAATTATTTATCAGTTACATGATCAATTGAATCTAATATAGTATGTATTACTCTTTCAAGTAAAATACACATTATATAGTAATTAACCTAATCACATTCTCATGTCAATTAGATTGAATACTACACATTAAGTTTATCAATTATAGATCACATACATAATAATCATACATCTCTGCCTAGAAACTATGCATGTTATTTAATCAAAATAAACAATTAAATAATTCTCTCAAATCTATATTTAATTGCCTCTATATATAAATTGTTGGCGAAATAATTAATAGCATAAAAATCAGATTAAATAATATAATTAAATTGAAATCATAATTGGGGTAAAATATTAGATCATCAGATGGTGAAAATTAGGTTCATAAGACCCTTAGATTAATAAATTAATTAGACATAATTTTATTCATAAAACTAATATTTTTAATAAAGAAAGACATAAAAATTGATAAAGAAAAGAGTAGAAGAATAAATATAATCAATTTCTTGAATTGTAGTACTTATCTTCTCTTGAATTTGTACAAATATTGTATCTACTTATGAATTTTTCTATATTTTTCTCTCTTCTTAGCTCCAAAAATTGATCAAAATTATGCTAATGATGGCTCATTTGGGTTTATGGGGTGAATAGGGGATTAAATATAGCTTAGGTGGAATCTAGACCATCAGATTAACTTTATATCAAGAGCTAAGATCAAAACAATCAAAGCTCCATCCAATTACAATGTGACACATGTCATACAGTAGTCACTTGGCGAATAAATGTGCTATAGTGGTACAATGTGATTCGTGTAAACAGATGGTGTGCCATGTTGGCAGATAGTGGTGACCATCTCGTGATGACATGTGGTAAGGAGGTGTAACCACACACGATGATCTATAATTGTCATCTCTGTTGCCGTGGTGCCCGTGTGGCTTGCTTAGTCAACTTATGTGCTTGCTTGACAGGCCACGTGGCAGCTTCTAATTGGTGCTACGTTAAAAATTCATAATAATCCATAAGAATTCTAAAAAAATCCCTAAAAATTCTAGAAATTATATTTTTACCCTTTTTAACTAAAAAGTGTATAGTTTAATATTTTAACCCCCAAAATACTATTTATTGAATAAAAAACAAATATTAAGTAAAAAAGTGCATTGATGACTCTACTTTCATAGAGTTATCACACCCTCAAACTTAAATCTTTGCTTGTCCTCAAGTAAAGCCAAGTCTAATTAAATTAAATGATATGAGTAGTGTATTCATAAATACATATATATTAATACATGCATATTTACAAAAACTATCCCACTCAAAATTCGTATAATTTTATGACAATGAGGTTCACATATTCATCAATCAATGTTCCATCAATACAAGGATATACAAGGTTTTTTACAAATTGATTTGTGTGTGTGTTGCACTTGATATCATCCAATGCACTTATGAAATCAACCTATATGAGCATGCTAATAAATTGAATCTTAAAACAAGTCTCATAAGTCTATTTTTCACATCCCTTTCCATTAATATAAATATGCACTTAGCTAAAGATCAATAAGGACATTACATGCTTGTAATGTAAGGCTTAGGTGGGGGTCGATAAATGAATACATTTAGGCTCTTTCCACACCTTAACCTTTTTTTTTTGTCTATCATGCACTTTTTTTTAACTACAATTGAGCTTTTACAGGATATTTCAGTACATCCTCTCTTATCATTTGTTTCATATTATTTTATTCCACATCTTCTTCTTCTTTTTAAATAAATAACACCCTCAAACTTATTTTCAATTCTATTTTATTTTTATTTAGAGGGATAATTGTGTTGTGAGTTTTGCTTCTTCTTTTTTTCTGTTTTTTTTTTATATAGGGTGCATTACATTTCACCTTACTCTATAGCATAACACATGATTGTATTTTTTCCTATTTCATACAAGCTAAAGGTGCAAGGATAAAGATAATGCTTATTGGTTAGGAATAAAATGTGGCTTAAAGATATGTGAGGTTCTTTGTTAAGCTCAAATGGGTGACTACGGATATAATAATGGTTAGCTTAAAAGGCTCAATCGATCCAAAGAAGGCCAAAATCATTTTTTTGCTAAATAATATTTAGAATTTTTCCTCAAGGGATGATCAAATAGATTTTAAAACCTATCATATCTTATCAACTCGCATAACTCACAACAACTTTTCTCTCAATAAGAACACCAAAATCAATCATGAGCATGTGCATAAAATTTGAATCAATCCAATTAAAACTAACGAGCATATCACATAATTAATGTAAGTATCTTAATAAGTATGTTACATCTTATCCTAGTCATGACAACCAATTTTTATCATTGAGTTCATATGTTTCATATCAAGCATGTATGCATTTAGTTTCCAAACGTTTATCAATTTCTACCCAAATCATGGTTAAAAACATCATAAAAATAAAAATAAATCCCTAAAAATTTAAAATGCATAGTAAATACTAAAGTAGAGAATGAAAAGTAAAGAAAACTCACTTAGTCATGTCACACCACATTTGTAATAGAAATGTTCAATCTTGTTGTGCCATTACTCTCCTTGTTTATTCACCTACAAAACAAAAACAATAAAAATATAAGTAAAATAGCATTGGGTTGCTTACCAACTAGCGTCATGTTTAAAATCCTAGACTATACCGTTATATCAAGTCCTACGGCACATCCCTGTGTCCATTTACTTTTGAGTTTGCCAAGAAATAGTTTGAGTCTTAATTTTTCCAATAATACTTTATGTTCCGGTTTGCAAACATGGTTCTTAATTCTCTTCTCGTGCCATTCTTTTTTCTTTTCAAACTTTTTGGCATTCTTATAAGCACTCCACCATAACTCATCCAATTTATGTATTTTTACCATCTTTTTCACCTCTCTATTGGACTCTCCCTCTTCCCTACTTAATTAAGAGTGGGAGGGTAAAAGTGTGAGGTCTAAATTTGTTGGCCCTTCAATTTATGGTTTGAGCTTAGATCCTATCACAAAATTTTCCATAATTTCCTTTGATACATATATTAGAGGTGTATCCTCCAAAATATTCATACAGTCCACCATATCAACCTTTGATTCCATACTTTCAAAGTTAAAACTAGTTGAGTTGTTTTTTTTTGAGTTTATGTCCTTGTTCATAACATCATGTGTTAAAGTCTTAAGTGTGTGAAACTCAATAAATTCTTTTAAGTTGTCCTCACAATAGCATTTATCCTTAAGCATTCATTAAAATTATCAATGTCAAGGGGTTTAGATGCTTTAAAAAATTTAAATGTCACTTATTCATTTTACACTCTCATTATAAGTTTACCTTTTTATACATCAATAGGTGCTCTTTTAGTTACTAAGAACGAACGACCAAGTATTATATGAATGTTATGGTCCTCTCTCATGTCTAGTATAATGAAATTCGTCGGAAAGATGAACTTGTCTACTTTTACTAGCACATCTTCTACCACAGTCGAGGTCTCTTAATTGATTTATCTATCATTTGTAATGTTATTGAAGTGTTTGAGTACCCACAATATCCTAATTATGTATGCATATTATAGTAAGCCATTTATGGCTTAAGGTAGGCTTTTCAGACTGGATTGATACTCTTAGCAATGCCTAATGTGAAATGGGATTTGTAAGATCCAAATGTGTTTTTTCCTTATTCTTTCAATGCTCTTCTAGCAACACCATTTATCATTTGGTGTCTATTGATGATATAATCATTACAGGAAACAATGAAGAGATTATTCAATCCCTTATTTCCACTTTACATACTCAATTTTCCTTTAAAGTATATGGGCCAACTGAGTTACTTTCTCAGTATGAGGTGAATAAGTTGAAAAATGGTGCTTTTTTGCTCACACAACAAAAGTATATCATGCAGCTTCTGCTTAAATCCAAGATGGATCATTGTAAATCCATCTCCATTCCTATGCTTACTAGCCATAATCTTAGTGCTCTTTTGGGAGAAATATTTCATAATCCCACGTTGTATAGAAGCACTGTTGGACCTCTTTAGTAAATCACCATTACTCGTCCAGATCTTTCCTTCACAATCATAAAGGTGTGCTAGTTTATGGAAAATCTATGGGAGCCACATTGGTTGGTTGTTAAAAGAATTCTAAGATACCTTCAAGGCACTAGTTCTCATGGTTTGCTTCTAAAGCCATATTTTGAGTTGCTTTTGTAGGGCTTTGTTGATACTGACTAAGGTTTTTGTCCTAATGACAGAAGATCCACGTATGGGATTATCATTTATTTGGATGCCAATCCCATTTTTTGGTCTTTCAAGAAGCAGGTTTCAGTGTCTTGATCAAGTAGTAAGGCTAAGTATAGATCTCTTGCCAATGTAGCCTCTTAAATCATATGGATTTAGGCTTTACTTCAAAAGTTACACATTTACTTACCAGTTATTCCGTTGATTTGGTGTGATAATTGAGTAAATTTTAGTTTGATTCCAACCCTTTTCTTTATTCAAGCATGAAACATGTTGACTTTGATTTCCATTTTGTGTGCAAAAATTTGTTGGCCACGACACTTTATGTGCATCATATTTATTCTGTATAGTAACAAATAGACTTGTCAACCAAGGCTCTCCCTATGGCCTCCTTTATCTCTCTTTACGTAGCAAATTAAATGTCATGCTTATGCCACTTAATTTGAGTAGGATTTTAGGAGTATTGATGATAATACTCAAGTGGGTGATAGGTAGTATATGTCATATGTTATGCCTAACGATGACATAGAAATGCCCACATGTGTTGTGTGTACTATGGACAAGGATGACAATAGAACACACACAAATGCTACATATAATGTATATGGAACGCGCATAGATGCTACACATGATGACATTAGAACACATATACATATTGCACACGATGACATTAGAATGTAGGCAGATGTTGCACACCCTACTCTTGAAACTGCCACAAATATGCTCGCATCTGCTAGGCTCACTACACATGTAGCATACATAAGTAGTGCAGACAACAAGTGCACATATGTAGATATTGTAAAAAGTTCTGCATATGCACAATTACTATGGTGGTCAACAGTACAACTATTCTTTCAAAAGGTTATTATAAAGTTTGTTACAATGAAATATGTTCTTTTAAGTGTGTAAACAAGTGTAACCTATCTCATTGTACCAAACTTATGACCATCGTTTCTCTATAAATAAATAGAATGTATCATTATATTTTATCATTAATTTTTAGCTAAATGAAAAAAAATATTATTCGGTTTATTCAGTGTAAAATTCAACTATCACTAATGGTAGTCCAAAACTAAGTAAGTCAAAGCATTAAGAAACAATTTTCTATATAATTCAATCAAAGGTTTAAACTCTTAAAACTAGAACAATCAAGAATTTTTTTGACATAAGAGTGGACAGCAAGATACAAATTGTGTTAATTGCATAAAAAATTGAGCAATAAACAAGGAAACAAATAACAAAATGAAATATTGGAACAAAATATGAGTTCTTTTATTTTTATATCATAATTCTTTTGATTAGATCTTTTTTATATCAGATCTTCTTTTTTACTTTCTTTTAGATCTCTTTTTTTCCTCTCTGATCATATCTTTTTTTTACACTCTTAAATTAATCAAAAAATAAAAAATGACTTGTAAAATGAAACAATGACACAAATAAACATAATAACATGAACATATTGAACAATGTAAGCTTCTTTATTTAAATAAGAAACTCAAGAGTACGAAATAAAAGAACAAAAATAAATAAGGATAATAATATTAAATTAGAACCTAGAGCTTTAATACCAAATGATGCAAACCCATGAACTCGAACCATGAAACCCACAAACACAAAGTGTTTGAGAACTCAAATTGAAAAGACCAAAGACCTAATGACAAATTAAAAATGATCTCAGAAAATGTAATATTTAGATTGATAGCAACACCTTGACTCTATGTATATTATGAACTAAGAACCAATCGTGATAGGACACCACAAGGGTTGTAAATACTTAACAAGTGATTTGATGAGAAACAAAAGAGGTTAAAAGGCTCTCAACTTTGATTAATTATCAAAAATATATGTCTAAGTTAGGTTGCCCTCTTTAGCTATAATTTATATACATTAAAAACCCTAGGAAAAACATTTAGAATTGACACAAATCCATGAATGTGAGAAAATAAAAATTATCTATGTGGTGGCATGATGTTAATTACTGGAATAAGCAAATAGATCCAAGATGTGAATGCTACAATGTGCCTTATTGTGTGTTGCAATGCACCTTATTCTATGCTATGACTCGCTTGGATGCTAAGGAAACCCGAGAGTGTCATGCCATAGCACCCATTTTCTCATGCCGTAGCGAGTATAAACAAACAGATCTGAGATTGTATGCTACAATGTGACTTATGATGTGTCGTAACACACCTTATTCTATGTTGCGACTCGCTTTGATGCTAAGGAAACCCGAGAGTGTCATGCCATCGAGTCCATTTGTTCATGCCGTGGTGAGCATTCTTTTCTTGAAAACCATACGAAAGCTTTATGTCATGGTGCGCTTTATCTGTGTCTTGATGTGCCTTCACTTTCTTGAATAACACTTTTATTTTGTTGACTAGTTCATGCCATGACTTATGCTCCATTTATGGCACCCTTTGATCATGATTTAACTATTGAATAAAACTGTTCAAAGCTTCCTTGAATTGCTTTGTCTTTGATCTTGTGATGGGTCTACTTGAAATGTGCAATAGTCCTTGATTTCCACCAACAACCATCGGTTAATCTCTTCAAATCTAGAACCAGTTTTCTAAAGAGCTATCCCTAGGTCATTGGATTTCACTAAACTTAGCCTTAATAACTGTTGAGAAAACTTTAGAATACACAACTCTAAATTTACTAATATTGGATCCAAACAAGTAAACAAACTACTTGTATTATACCCACAATAAAGGACACTATAACACCTTTCAAAGGCAACTCACAAATTGAAGAGAAATACAAACACTCAAAGAGAAAGCTCTCAACTCACACTCAAACTAAGAATACAAAGATTATTTTGTTTTTGATGGAATGATTAAACCAAATGCAAGGTAGGCTATTTATAGTCCTCACCATGCAATCTACACCACACAAATATAAAACTAGAAATAATTGTAACTGTTATCTCTTTAAGGAGAGCATAAAACGTGCAAGTATACAAGGTCATAAGTAATAAAATTTGATAAGTGAGTTATCATTCCCACGAAGATTTGTCACTACAGTTTGTTGAGTACTAAAATTATTTCGCTCTGATTTTATCCAAAATAATCGTTAATTGGAAGAAGTTAAGAAAAAGAGTTTTATAACAAAATAAAAGAAATCTAGGATTGTAGTTTTTCACCAAATTAATCAACTCAAATCATATTATTTTCTCTTGATTTATATATTTTTAGTAAATTTAATTTGTCAAAAGAGAACTACTAATTTTATCCATAAGTCTCTTCCGATAACAAATAGACACACCTTGCTAAAATAATTCACTATATTCCTATGAGAATTAAATTCACCAAGATTCATTACGTTCAAAGTTATCCAATAATTACACATACAATAAAGAAAGTTTCTCTCCTTTCATCATACATCTTACCCTAAACACGAGCAAATGTTATCTCTTTTAGGAGAGCATAAAATGTGCAAGTATACACGGTCACAAGTAATAAAATTTGATAAGTGATTTATCGTTCCCACGAAGATTTGTCACTACAGTTTGTTGAGTACTAAAATTATTTCGCTCTGATTTTATCCAAAATAATCGTTAATTGGAAGAAGTTAAGAAAAAGATTTTTATAACAAAATAAAAGAAATCTAGGATTGTAGTTTTTCACCAAATTAATCAACTCAAATCATATTATTTCCTCTTGATTTATATTTTTTTAGTAAATTTAATTTGTCAAAAGAGAACTACTAATTTTATCCATAAGTCTCTTCCGATAACAAATATACACACCTTGCTAAAATAATTCACTATATTCCAATGAGAATTAAATTCACCAAGATTCATTACGTTCAAAGTTCTCCAATAATTACACATACAATAAAGAAAGTTTCTTTCCTTTCATCATACATCTTACCCTAAACATGAGCAATAGACACAAAAATGCCTCTTCCAAGTTTATTTAAGTGCCACTGATCATTTGATAAATCCTCGAATAATCAAAAGCATTAAGAACAAATAGAATAAATAAATTAAAAGTCTTATAAAATCTTTCAAAAATAATTAAATTAAAGCTTCATAAATTTAGATAAAACGTAACCCTAGAAAAATTAAATTACTTCATAAATTAAAATTACAACAATTAAGGAATATTAGATAAAGAACACAAAGAAAATTAAAACATCTTTCTCCTAAAATATTTGGCACATGCAGAACACAACAGAAGCCAAAAATGGCTTCTGTGTGTTCCACAGTCCAGCCCCAAATGAACCAAAAATTCCCAAACTCAAAAAAACTCCTATTTTTCAGCAATAAATCCCCTATTTATAGCTAAACAAATACATCTAAAATAATACATTTTTTAGACACGCGTAAAAAATTTACATAGAAAATAAAACCCACGCGTGTCAGACATTTTTCTTAAATTCTGCATCCACGCGTACGAAAGAGAATATCGAATTTGTTACGCGTGGACGACATGAAACAGAGAGCGCCAATGTTGTTTTTTTTATTCAATCCGAGTGCCACGTGTTGGGCTCTTATTGGCTGAAGAATTAATATACACGTGGCAGCATTTCATTAGGGGAGGGAAATGGTTGCACGTAGAGTGCATCGCACGAGATCTTGGCGCGAGAAACGTGGGGACAGTTGGAAATGCGTGCGTGAAATTCTAAGTTTTTGCGCTCATCGAAACTTGCCACGTGTCAGCACATGATTGGCGGCAAGGAATGATTGGACACGTGGCAGCTTTCGATTAGTTGTATAACCAGGCGCATATGAATCGGCCGGATGAAATCGTGCCTTGACAGACCCGTGAGACACGTGGGTCCCATCCTACACGCCAGCCTGCGTGGCAGGTGGGCCCCACTCGGTGTACCGAGCCACGTGATCTAGAAACCTGCACCCATTCGCTATGGTCGGGTTTGAAGGACACGCGCTCATCCTAACCGTTTCTTGCGTGATCTGACGGTTCACGTTTCACACGTGGATTATGGCGCGTGGTATTCTTCTCTCCTGCACAGAAAATTAAATTTTATTAATTGCATTTTAACCTTCCAATTTAATTCAAATTACATTTTAAACTTTCTTTAATTACAATTAAGCCATTTTTTAATTTAAATTAAATTTTAAACTTTTAATAATCAAAATTAAGCCCATATTTAATTTAAATTATATTTTTGGACATAAATTTGCAATTAAGTATGGTTTCGATTCAAATTATTTAATTTTCTTAAAAATATATTCCTTAACACATAAACAGTAAATATTAATTTATTTAACTAAAATTAACCCAAAAATGTCAATAACATAGCAATTATAATTAATAAAATAGATTAAAATAACTATATAAAATACAATTATCAGTAACCACACAAATATTATCTACACACTTCTCTTTTCTACAACCTTCAACCACTCTATTTATTCATCTTTCAACCACCTTATTTATTCATCCTTCAACCACTCAATTTATTTCTCTACATCCTTCAACCACTCCATTTATTTGCCTACCACTTTATTTATTATGTTGATGTTGATTTTCAACCCCCTCAACACCAACTCTCACTATTTTTACTGTGTTAAGCTAACAGCGAAATATTTCGAACCTACCAACGCTTAAGCTTTTTGTGAACAAGTTTGCAACTTACATTTGTCTTGATTTTCCTCATCTCAATTTCTTCTTGCAGAATCTTTTCTCTGATAAAATGATAGTGTACTTCAACATGCTTAGTTCTTGCATGAAAGACTGGATTCTCTACCAAACGAATTGTCAACTAATTGTCCCAGTATAATGGAACTGTATAATCTATTGGTTGTTGTAGATTATTCATTAGATGTATCAACCATGTACTCTCTTGAGCTGCAATTACCATTGCTCGATACTCAACTTCAGTGGTTGATAATGATATTGTCGACTGTCTCTTGCTACATCAAAAAATTGTTCGAGAACTAAGCTTAAATACATACCTAGTTGTTGATCTCCTCGTGTCATGGTCTCCTACATAGTCAGCATCGTAGTAACCAACTAACTTTCCATATCCACCTTTCTTGTACAAAAGACCATAGTCAATTGTACTGTTCATATATCTCAATATTCGTCGAACTGCTTCCAAATGAGGCTTCTTTGGATTTTACATGTACCGACTCATTACACTAACTACATAAGACATTTTAGGTCAACTTAAGGTTAAGTAGATTAGAATGTCTTCCAATTCTTTATACATTGTCACATCTTCCAAATATTTTCCTTCATGTGCACACATTTTGGCATTTGGTTCCATTGGTGTCGAAATTGGTTTGCATTCAAGCATTCTGAACCTCTTCATCAAATCTTTGGAATATTTTTGTTGACAAAGAAATATTCCTTCTTGTGTGCAGTTAATCTCTAGACCAAGGAAGTGCTTGAGCTGTCCAAGTTCCTTCATCTGGAAACAGATTGATAAATTCTCCTTTATTCGAAGAATTTCTACCTCATCATCACCAGTTATGATTAAATCATTTACGTATACTAGTACGATAGCTAGATTTCCTTCATTAGCTTTGAAAATCAAGCTGGAATTTGTAGGTGTTACTGAATAACCACTTTGTGTTAAAAATTCAGCAATCCTACCATACCATGCCCTGGGTGCCTATTTCAATCTATAAAGTGCTTTCTGCAGCTTACACACATATTCAGAATGATCTTGACTCTGAAAACCCATTAGTTGGATCATGTAGATCTTCTAATCTAGCTATCCATGAGCATTCTTCACATCCATTTTCCATAAATTCCAATCTTTGTTGGCTACAAGTGTAAGTAGGACTCGTACAGTTGTAAGTTATGCCACTGGACTAAATGTTTCATCATAGTCTAGTCCGTACTATTGAGAGAAACCACGAGCTACCAATCATGCCTTGTATATCTCAATTGACCCATATGGATTATGCTTTATCTTGTAAACCCATTTACAGGATATGGGTTTTACATCTCTTGGTTTTCGCACCAGATCCCAAGCTTAATTTTGCTGAAGTGTGTCGATCTCTTCTTTCATAGCTATCATCCATTCAGATCTTTGTGATGCTTCTTCGAACGTCTATGGTTTTATTGCTTCTTCAACTATGGTTGTATTGGCATATTTGGGATTTGGCCTTCGTGTTCTTGTTGACCTACGAAGTTGAGATTGTGGAGTTGATTCTTCCATTTCACTAGGCCCACCTTCTTCATTTAGTTGTTGATATATGCCAGTTTGCCATGGATTCTGATTTACTCTTTTTTCAACACCATCATTGTTTGGATCTCTGGATTCATCTAAACTTCGTTGGAATTGAATAGTATGCTCCTCCATCTTTTCTTGCAACTTGTCTCCAAATTCTCTCCAATCTGGAAATGCCTCCTTCTCTAAGGACTACCAAGAAGATGCTTCATCAAACACCACATCTCGTGAAGTGTAGCATCTTCCACTCATTGAATCACAATATTTCCACCCTTTTCTTTGGCTATCGTATCCAACAAAGATACATCTAATAAATTTCTTGTCAAATTTGCTCCATAAATGATCAGGAAGAAATACATAGCATACATAGCCAAATACTCAAAAATAGCTAACTATAGGTTTCATATTCCATAGTTTCTCAAAGGGTGAAACAAATTCTAACCTTGGTTGAGGAATTTTGTTGATCACATAGGCTGTAGTCCTCATCGCTTCAGCCTAAAACCTCCCAGGAACATTCTTTTCATGTAGCATACTGCGACAAATTTCAGCAAGATGATGGTTCTTTCTCTCTACTACACCATTTTGGTGTGGTGTGTTGGCATAAGTGTATTGATGACGTATTTGAAATCCCTTAGGTATTGAGAGAACTCGCTTGAGCTATATTCTCCACCATTGTCTGTGCGCAAGCAACAGATTTTCTTTCCAACTTCTCCTTCAGTTGACTCTCTGAACTCTTTAAACTTTGAGAATACGTCTGATTTTTCTTTCATAAATAAAACTCACATATACCTTGAGAAGTCGTCAATGAATGTCACCATGTATTGAATACCACTAATTGATGGTTTCTTAATAGAACCGAATACATCAGAGTGAATTAACTCCAATGGTTCTTTTGCTTTAAACTTCGATTCCTCATATGAAAATTGATGAGCATTACCATACTGGCATCCTTCACAGACTGTGTTTGTTCGCACGTCTAGTTGAGGAAGCCCTTTAAGCATCAACTTCTTCACCATCACACTTAGCTTAGAATAGCTAACGTGACATAACCGCATATGCAATAGATCTATTGTCTCATTTCTTCTTGTCTTGTCTACATATGCAGATTCTGTTGACATCACGTAGACTGATTCCAATGATTGTCCCTCCATTGTCGGTGTTTTTGAGATTTTGAGATCACGATACACCTTCACATCTTGAGAACCGAACAAGACATAGTGGCCTAATGATGTCAATTGAGCCACATATAGCAAGTTTTTCTTCATTCCTAGGACATGATAAACATCTTGAAGTGGTACCTGGTTAGTATTATATCGAGGCATAACTATTGTCTTACCGATGTGAGCTATCGATAACCTTGAGTTTTCAGTTGTCACCACTACACGACCTCCTTTGTACTCAAATATGCTTTCCAACTTTTGTTTATCACCTGTCATATGATTTGAGCAGCCCGAATCTACGATCAAGTCATTCTTGCAATCAATCTATTTTTATGTTGTCACTGTAAGAGCTAATTCTTCTTCCTCTGTAGCGAATAATGCTTCGACATCCCAACCATCTTCGCTATGCTCCTTAGAACTAAAAGTAGTTGTATTACTTTCAGCAGGCTTTTTCTTACTCCAACAATCTTTTGCCATGTGACCCATTTTTTCATAGTTGTAACATTCACCATCAAATTTTCTACTATTATTGTGGTTCTTCCAAGCTCCTCATGGACATAAGCCTCCATTTCCTTGATGAATTTTTCCTTTGTCGCCATCATTTTTATATTCATTTCTATTGTACCACTTGAAAGTGCCTATGCTTTTGCTGGTGTAGAGTGCTTCTTCTTCACCCTTCAACAAGACTCATCCCATTTGCTTAGCCATAGCTTCTTGACCAGTCAGAAAATTTTCAAACTCAACAAGAGATGGTTATGTCGTCCATCCTAGTATAATGGTAACAAACCCTTGATATTCAGGTCTTAAACCATGGATAATTATTTTCTTTATCCTAGTTTCCCCAATAGGAGCTTCTGAATCTAACTCTGAAATTTCACGGCATAATGACTTTACCTTGTGAAAGTATTGGGAAATCGTCATGTTGCATTGTGCCATCGATAGCAACTCGTTCTCCAAAAGTTGAAGTCTTGTATCATTCTTCTTTGAAAAGAGTGTAAAAAAATTGTCTCATGCTTCCTTCGGTGTTTTGGAATCCCAAATGTGCTCCAAAATTTCTTCTTCAACTGTGGTCTTTAAAGCAAACATCGTTTTTCCTGCTTTAATTTTCTACTTCCGCAAGATGCCATTTGCATCTTCTCCTGCTGGTTGTGTAACTTCGTCACCACCAAAAACCTCTCACAAGTCTTGACCTTGTAGGTAAGACTCCATACATGTTGCCCATGTGTTATAGTTTTTTTTGTTAAGCTTCTTGATTCCTCCAACTACTTGAAGGTCACCCATTGTGTTGGCAAGACTTTGACTATATCGAACAAGCTTAACTAAGAAACTTGTAGAGTACCAAACTCCTCACAACTCAAGATAACTCTACTAAGAATGATCCTTGACTCGCTTTGATGCTAAGGAAACCCGAGAGTGTCATGCCATAGCACCCATTTTCCCATGTCGTAATGAGTATAAACAAACAGATCTGAGATTGTATGCTACAATGTGACTTATGATGTGTCGTAACACACCTTATTCTATGTTGCGACTCACTTTGATGCTAAGGAAACCTGAGAGTATCATGCCATTGAGTTCATTTGTTCATGCCGTGGTGAGCATTCTTTTCTTGAAAACCATATGAAAGCTTTATGTCATGGTGTGCTTTATCTGTGTCGTGATGTGCCTTCACTTTCTTGAATAACACTTTTATTTTGTTGACTAGTTCATGCCATGACTTATGCTCCATTTATGGCACCTTTTGATCATGATTTAACTATTGAATAAAACTGTTCAAAGCTTCCTTGAATTTCTTTGTCTTTAATCTTGTGATGGGTCTACTTGAAATGTGCAATAGTCCTTGATTTCCACCAACAACCATCGGTTAATCTCTTCAAATCTAGAACCATTTTTCCCAAGAGCTATCCCTAGGTCATTGGATTTCACTAAACTTAGCCTTAATAACTGTTGAGAAAACTTTAGAATACACAACTCTAAATTTACTAATATTGGATCCAAACAAGTAAACAAACTACTTGTATTATACCCACAATAAAAGACACTATAACACCTTTCAAAGGCAACTCACAAATTGAAGAGAAATACAAACACTCAATGAGAAAGCTCTCAACTCACACTCAAACTAAGAATACAAAGACTTATTTTGTTTTTGATGGAATGATAAAACTAAATGCAAGGTAGGCTATTTATAGTCCTCATCATACAATCTACACCACACAAATATACAACTAGAAATAATTGTAACCACACAAATATTATCTACACACTTCTCTTTTCTACAACATTCAACCACCCTAATTATTCATCTTTTAACCACCTTATTTATTCATCATTCAACCACTCAATTTAATTCTCTACATCCTTCAATCACTTCATTTATTTTCCTACCACTATATTTATTATGTTGGTATTGATTTTCAACAATAACTTGCTCGCATATATCGAATTCTCAATGCCATCGCTATTTCTTGGTGATCCTATTAAAGTCTAAATCAAGCTCTTAATCTTATAACCAATGATCAAATAATTAAAATCCTAATCCTCAATAGAAACTGACAACCAAGAGAAAAGTTCAGAAGCGTAATGCAAAAGTGAAATAAAAGGTTTCTATGTATAAATTTGAACTTTTCAATTTCAATTTCCCTAGGAATCATCGAAAAAATAGAATAAAATCAAGATGGATAGTAAAACTCAATATTTCACCAAACTACAACAAAATCATACCTAAAACAAAGAATTTTCACTGAAATCACATCAACAAAGTAGACCCAACTTCATTGATATAAAGCCTAGATTTCTCTGAAAACAATAAATAGCAAAAAAAAGAAATTGAATTCACTAAAAATACAACATATATGAATCAACCTAATTCAATACTTGGACTTAATTGGATTCTGGATCAGCTTCAACGATACTGAGAGAAAAAAAACAAAGAGTAACCCTAGCACAACATTGAAAACAAAGTACTTTTCGTAGTATCGTTTTTGAGTCATGCAAAATTGCATGACAGTATATTCTGGAAATCAAAAAACCATTGAAGCGATGGGTGGCATCTACTACAATCTTTGGAGTATTCTTTTTCAATTATTGCTTTAGAGATCAGCATAATAGTTGTTGTGGCAGGTACTAACATAGTGTCTGGACTAGCACAACTAAGAGTAGGTTATGACCGATGAGGAACATGAATCTTTGTAAACAGTTGGGGAGACTAGAAGTTAGGGTAGTGCCATCTGGGCTCCTACCATAGCACATTTTCAATCCATTTCATTCTCACCTTCTATTCAAAACAAACTTCCCATAAACTGCCACTTTGGACAAATGTTATGGTGATAGATTTTGGATCATATATTTATAATTTATGGAAAATAGTGGTTATTTCAATCATTTAGGTAATTTGGACAGTTAAAAATGATTTTCATTTTAAGGATAGGCCAACTCTTTTGGGTTCTACAATTTCCATAGTTTGGCAATTTATTCAAGAGGTTGTAGCGAGGGTTTATGGGAAATACAGTAGATGATTTTTAAATGCTATGTTGTCTAAGGGTACAAGGCATTCATTGATAGTCTCCCAAGATTATAGAGGTTACTTGACACGCTCTACAGTTAGGCTAGGTAAAAATGAACACAGATGGTATTGCTTTTTGGTTGCCTAGACTGGCTGAATGTGCAAGGTGTTCGGGACTTTAAGATCCTTTGGATGGTAAAAGCTTTGGTTGAAATCAAATTCTACTTACATGGTGGCTCTTTTTGAACCAAATCCATATTTGCTTCGTGGAGATAGTATATAGCTTGAGTTGATTGCTTGAAGAAGACCTCTTACTTGGAGTTTTCATTGTTTTCATATCTGTAGGGAGAACAATGTTGTGGTTGATAGTATAGTCTTTATAGCTCATACTATTTGTATAGTGACATGGTTATGGGATGTACTATATTATTTGTGATATGTGAATTTTTATAAACATTTTATATATCAATTTCTTTACATTACACATCTTTTATTATTATAATGTGCTAAAATTGTTTATTTGTATTTATTGGAAAAACATAAATTTTTAGGATTTTTAATGAAATTTTATGGATTTTTTTGGAATTTTTGGATCAGGTGAATGAACTTAGAAAATCTCGTGGATGTACTTATAAAGGCTCATCTCAAGTTGCATCGCTTCCAATGATTGTCACATGTTAACCGTCATATTAGGTCATGTTGCTCCCATCCATGCCATTACGAACCAACTCTCCTCTAATATGTGTGTAGCGCACTACTTCACCTCTGTGTGCCACGCCAGGCATATTTGCACACCTTTCCCCTATGCACAACATGTTTCTATCTAAATACATTTTGACTGTTTAACTAGCTTTTTTCCTCCATGGCACATGGCAAAGTAGATATGCATTCATTTTAAGTCATCCAATGATCTATATTTAATCTGAACCCAAAAACCTATTTTTTCATATAAATACCCAAACAACTCTCTAATCTATACACATAGTAACCAAAATACACCAAAATTGAGAGAAAATTTGAGAAAAAATAATCCATCTTTGTGCCATTCTTGAAGGAAGATTGAAGAACAAGTTAAATATTGATATTTTTGATTCCTCTGACTCCAATAATTCATCTAAAATAGATTTTTTCTACTCTTTATTTATAATGCAATATTTAGTATGTTTATTGAATTTTGTGAATCTCGTGGCTAGCTAAATAATTTATTATGATTGTGGGCAATTCCTAACTCTAGAGTATGGTTTAATTAATATAATTTTGTGATAAATTTTAGCTTTAGTTCTTGATTATTGATTTAGTCAATTCTATGTTTAAATGTAAAAACTATACATGTATATTCCTAGTTTATTACATGGATATATTTACAATTAGTTTAAGATGTTAGTCCGTAATTGACAACATTCTTACTTGAAATGATATCTTGTGATTTCTATTACATGTAAGATTGAATACTTAGGTTAAAATTTATCAATACCTTTAATCTTATCTTATTTAGTCATTATTTTTTTAAATTTTAATGTAATGAATTAATTAAATTTAATAACTGTACTTTTAGGTTGGTTGATAAACAAATTTTTAATCAATTACACGATAATAAAACGTAAGAAACAACTAAGTAAATAATTCAAGAAATATTTTAAATTATGAATGTGATTTAAAACTTTAAAAAATAATTTCTATTTATGACATGATTAATTTAATTGTTGTCTATAGTTCTATAATCACATATCTTTCAATATTTTATCCTAAAAATCGTGCTTTTTTATTATTTATTTTTATGTTATTTTTATATTTTTCATAATCAACCCAAAACCCTTTTTATTAACTTTAATTAACATGCTAACAAACTAATAATTAACAGTAAAAAATTTTACAAATCCTATTCTAGTTCAATTCTCACTTGCAATTATATTTATTTGGACACAATTTTAAGAAAAGATTTAACTTTTGTTATGTACTTTTGGGGTGTGACAATTCACTGGTGCTTTTGTTATTTTTCAAATGCTAACAACAGACCTAGATATAGGTTCTATTGAGGATTTCTTGTATGAACTTTAAATTACTAGTTTTTTTATTTTAAAATATTTGTAGATGAATGGTTAGATAACAAGGGTGTTACAGAGGTAACAACTATATCCCAATGCACCTACTAATGTATGTCACTTACAACCTTAAATTAAAATGTAAGCTAAAACATGACTCAATCTCCAATTAATTAAGATATCTCAATGCACTTATTAATGTATGTCACTTACAACTTTATTAAAAACTAAGCTAAAACATGACTCATTCTCCGATTAAAATTTTTCAAATGTTACACAAGAAATAGGCCAAGGAGGATTTTGTTGCTCATCATACTAGGGATATATGTAACTGTTTTCTAAAGAATTTTAAGATCTATTATATTTTTCACAAAGGTTTCTCCAACAGTGCTTCCAACTTTAACAAATACAGCAGGATAACCAATTGGAGCTTTTACCCTACATTCAGAACCAGCTTTTTCAGGATCAAATTGCTCTCCAGTCCATATATGCTTCCAGGAACAAGTTTCTCCTATTGGGAAATAGACATTTACATGGTTCTTGCCTTTGTCTACGACAGGAACCACCAGTATCTCAGTACCAACCAAGAACTGCTGGTAAGTCAGACCAAGCACATGTTCATCATCCGGGTAATGGAGAAATAGATGACGGCATATGGGCATTCCCTTTTGGGAAGCTTCCTATATTTCTCAGAAAGAAGGGTGGGTGTTAGACTCACCCTTGAAAACATTAGAAGATTTTAAGCTACCATGAACATTAATTTTCTCTCACCTTTACAAGTTGGATCCTGTAGAATTTCCAAGCACTATATACTCGAGCAAATCGTGCAAACTGCAACATGGTTCGTTGGTTCGAGTAGAATTGGCAATTGCAGGATGGTTTATTCCCCTGCATTGCATTACAAAAGACAATTAAATCAGTAGCCCATAACATGATGGTCTGTTTAGGTAAAGAAATTGGTCAATTCAAGCCCTAAATAGTGCTTTCTTGTGTGTGGATATTTGGTCTAAAATGTCCCAAACTTGCGGATAAATTTTGTTCATAGCATGAGTAGCATGTACATAATCTACAAAAAAAAAATCGAATTTGGGCCAATGTTCACCCAGACTTGAAACACATGCTATTTTGTGGGCTCAACATGAAGCTGTGATTATAACTGAAAAGTACATTTTAGGCATAGAATAACTACTCACTTCATGTGTCCGGAAAACAGAGCTTAATGACACATGCTATTTTGTGGGCTCAACATGAAGCTGTGATTATAACTGAAAAGTACATTTTAGGCATAGAATAACTACTCACTTCATGTGTCCGGAAAACAGAACTGAAAGCATTAAGCTCCATCCATCGTAAAAGTAACTCTTCACTTCTTTTGTATTTAATAAAAGGTATGTTTACAGCACAATACCCGCCAATATCACTGTGATTGAAAGGATAACCAGAAAGTCCACTGCTTAGTAGACCAACTACTGCACTCTTAATCCCATCATGAAGCTGCCAACTTACCATTTGGTCTCCCTCCCAAAAAAGCATCCCCCATTTTGGGCTACCTCTAAATCCAGCTCTCATGAAAAACACCAGGGCTTCTTCTGGGCCTTCGTTCTCCTTGCCTACTTGCTTACTTTTCCAATCCTCAACAAACTCTCTGTTTAATTGTGCCCACAACTCTGGATATCTGTTATGGGCTGAAATAGGATCTTCACCTGTTTACAAATTCATTTTAGAGCATCCCAGTTTCATAAAAGTAAAGATTGCATCAGAATTTTATCAGTACAGATTTTTATTCTCATGACAGCTAGAAATATATAGTGATTAGCAATGTGTGGATATATTCTTCCATTTCTCTAATAGGAATGGACATGTCTATGTGGAAAGACTTTGTAGTTCACTAGCAGTCATTTGGCATATTGCATGGCGCTATGATAACTCTTTAATAATGTTTATGTAAGGAACTGGGGTTCCATTGAAGAAGAGCATTATATTTGCCCAGTATCTTTGCATTTTACATTGTGCTTCAGCTCCTACCTTACAAAATACAGCCTCATCTACATGTTCACAAAGTCTTGAGATTCACATAAAACAACACGAGCCCACAGCAAGCCATGGGTTCATGCATATGAAGCCAATACCTTAGTTGGGAGATTAACGTAAGTAACCAAATGATTAAGTTTAGGTTTGACTATAGTAAATTGTAATTAATATTATATCCTAAAAAGTTAATCTATTAGATGGAATAGCTCAGTACTTATTAACCTATGAGTCACCTAAGTCTAATCAATGGGAAACTTTATTCACAAATAGCCAACAATTCAAAAAAATAGAAAAGGCAATCATTTAATACCTGAATAGAGGGTCGCATCAACAGGTAAACCTTCACCAAAATCAGCCATCCATCCTCTGACACCATCATTCACCATTTCCTCTAGAATTTGCTTGAACCAATTTGCAGTAAGTGGATGTGTCAAGTCCAACATTCCCACATCGAAAGCCGTATTAGGAACCATATATGGTTCTCCTTGCTTGTCTTTTACTAATATGTCCAATGTCTTTGCCTCTTCAAAGAGGTACCTCCTACTGTTAGGCTTTTCATGAGTCTGCCGCACCAAATTGGAAGCTTTTAAATTATATCATGAATCCCATGATTCTATACATAAAAGAATGCTCAAATATATGTACCGGAGCTAAACAAGGATTACAGTATGTCATGACTTTGATATGCTGAGCACTGAGATCTTCGATTAGTTGTCGCCATCCGCAGTATCTTGTTGTATCAACTTCCCAATTCCACCGAAGTTGTGATCCTATTACAGTCTTCCTCTGCCCCACCCAATCCTATGCAACAAATGATATGGTAAGATGCGTGAAATACAAACCAAATTAACTTCTTCAATTGACCCAAGTTTCACCACAAAGAATCGAAGAAATTAATGAAATAAATATGAGTGAAAGTAGATTTGAAAACTGAGAGCGACAATGTAGATAAATGTAGGAAAGCAATGCATTACCTGCAACCAGAATGCCGAAATAGGTACGTCATAAGTGCTTAACTTGCCCCAAATATCACGCACCATATTTGTACCACCCTGCATTCCAATGGTGGCTCCAGATATTATCCACTCTGGAAGCTCAGGAGGTCTCCCAATGGTTTCAGTAAAATTTTCAATGAGCTGAACAGGTGAGTTGCCATGTAATATACGTCCTTCAGCTGAAGTCCCATAAATCTACAAGCTCCAATATAGAAAAAAAAACTATTGGAAACTGTAATTTTTAACATCTTTAAATTGATAAACTCATTGTCTATTGAAATTAGTATGCAAATGTAATTGTTATAAAGTAATAAATTAAGAAGCACCTGTATTTGAACTCTGTCATGCCTGGTTAAATCAAATATGGAATAATCATAACCTTCAAGATAAAGAGACCTAATCTTCGAAGTCATATAGAAAGGTGAGGGAGCATAAGTTGTAGTGCAATCACCTCCAGCTCTGCAGGGATGATGAAGATAATGTATTAATGTAAGAACATAACAAAAGGCTCCATTTCATTACCGGACCCTTTACAAGAGTTTTCACTTTTAACCGCTACTAGCATATACAACAATGATGTACATGTACTCAACAATGTTGTATATAGTTATACGTATATTATATTGTTGTATGTATGCCTAGAGAAAGAGAAAAACAAAATCAGTATAAGTGGGTCAATACACGTACTCTTCTAATACACTGAGGGCATGTCGATGTATAGTACTCAAGATGTTAAATATAATTGTATTAGACCGAACTATATTGAATTATATTATAATTAGTGTGTACACTTTTGATGACAACCTATATAATATGATCGAATAAATTAATGATAAATATTTTAATAAAATATTTAATTTCTTTATAAAAATTTATTTAAATTAATATTTAATTTATTTTTATATTTTTATTACATTATAAAATAAAAAAATAAAAATATTTTTTATAAATTTACAACAAATTAGAATGTCCAATACACACACCAATATTTGTATCATGTTACTTGGACACAAATACTTCTCCAAAAATAAAGAATCCAAATAACATATTTCAATAATGAAATTCAAATAGATGTCATCAACAAAACTTAACAGAAAAACAAATCATTTTAGTGCTAATTACTATAAGATAATTTAGAAATTTGGAATATTGGGTTTGAAAAATAATCTTACCTATAACTGATCAAGTTAGCTGCAAAGGTTATAGGTTGATCTCCTCTCCCAATACCTTGTTCTTGAACAAAAATAGGAACCCTTTTTCCTTTGAAATCCATTTGAGAGAACTGTTCACCAAATCCATAAAATCTCTCATTTCCTTCAGACTTATAAGTAAGATACACTCTATTGAAGTCTTCAAATTTTACAACCTTCAGTTCTTCGATTTCCTCCTTTATGACTGAACTTGTTCGCTTTGTAATAGACCAACAAATCCCTACTCTCCTTTTTATAAACCCTTGTAAAACCCTGCGTCTAAAAGACCTGTATTTCCTTAATCCTAAAGTACTTAATGGGGAAGCTCTAGAAAGAAGTCTAACATTTGGTTGCCCAAGCTTCACAGAAAACCCAATCTGACCACTATTTTTCTGATCAAATAAAACCCAATAGCTAGAAAAATTAGAAGGTCCTTTGTTTGCACTTTGTATGTTTTCATCGAAATCGAACATTTGGGAGGATCTCACTGTTTCCTTATTTTTTGTAGTAAAAATCCAACCCTTAATTAGCAAACTAGGAAATTGGGTACCTTTTGAATCTTCAAATTTCGAATAATCAGAATCAAATCGATTGATAATTCTTATATCTTGAATGCTTTGATGATTACAAACCAAATGAACATATCTATCTTTAACAACAAAAGACCCCCTGCTTTCTTCCACGTCTGTTTCAACCAATGCCGCAGAGACAAAAGCTGTTCCGGGAACTGTGGACCAAATGGATCTTGTGGGCTGAGATTTATGATGAATTGAGATATACCCACCATTGTTAGAGCTCCAAAGGAGTTCAAAATCTGTGCCAATTGGATAGATTTGGTGTGAAGGTAGAGCTTTGAGATTGAAGAAGAGAGTTCCGTTAACGAAAGGTAACGACGTTTGTTTTGAAGGAAATGGATTATTCAAATGTTTGTGGTGCTTTTTGATAATTTTCATCGTTGTCATGTTGGAATATTCAAAAGAAATTTTTGTCTAGTGCATGAATCTCATAAAGGGTGGTCCGTTTATATATACTCTTTTACACGCAATTTGAGTATCTTCTTTTCTTATTTTTATCGAACTTCTTTTATTTTTAATCCCCCCAATTGAACTTCATAAGTTTAACTGATGGGATTACGTAAGCGTCGGAAGGATTCTTACATAAATAATTGTATAAAATAGACACGTGTTTTATCAAGTTTTATTTTTAAAATTTTATTAATTAAAAATATTATGAATTTAATAATTTAAATACATTTATATTTAATGATATATATATATAACATTGTATCGTATAAGGGTCTAAAGGATTCTTTAACTGTAATAGCTACATAAATAATTGTATAAGATAGATAAGTGTTTTCCGAAGTTTTATTTTTAAAATTTTATGAATTAAAAATATATTATAAATTTAATAATTTGAACATATTTATATTTAAATAATATATATATAACATTATATTTCTTTGATACGGTATAACGTATACCTACTATATAATTGATATACATACATATAATATTATATATATACATAATAATTATATGAGATCTATACAATTCTATAAAAAATTCTAATTTCTCTCCACATATCCGACCATCTTAAGAAGTATTTCTCTTGAACTAAACTTCTCGATCATCACTCCCAATTTACCTCATTTATTTTATTTTATTTTATAATTATATTACTCAATATTCCATCGATTTTTCTCGTTGACTCTTACCAAACTATTCATTTTTAAAATAATTAATTTATATTCAAAATTTAACACGATTTAAGACATTAAGCTCATAGTACAATTTTAAACTTTTATTTGTGACATAACATAATTTGTTAGTATGTCATGCTTTGTTGAAGTTGTTAAAACTCGTATGGATTTTACAATTTTGAAAACATGTAAAAAATATATATATTCAAAATAAAGAAAAATCAAATATAAAAATATTTATTCATGAATTCATCTCATTCAATATTCTATTTTCTCTTTTTGATTATAACTTTATATTTGAAATTTGATGCATGGTAACGGTTTTCCTTCATGGAAAGTGGTAATATGATTTTTTGGAATAGTATGATATATATTCGTAGACAATTATAAAGAGAAGTTAACATCCGTGCATATAAAATTTGACAATAAATATATTATTATAGTTACACCCTTTACCTACAAGAATCTATATGAATTTTGTTTTGACCAATAATAACATTATTTATTTGAGATCGTTACAAAATGGAATATTTGAGATTTTAAACTTTAAGAGTTTTGGATGGAAGAGGGTGATTGTTGAGACAATATTGTATATGCACGGGGTTCTCGGTGTTACAATCAAAGGTGGCTACTATTACTCACAATTTGGGTAGGTGGATTTTCTATTGGGTGAGCTCGATCAATACAACAGAACTTGTTGGCCAATGACACCGATTGAATATGATCACTAACGAGGGGCTCTTAAATACGGTAGAAAAGTGATATATGCATGTGCTACTCGTTGTTGCTTGGCGCGCAGAAATTGTTCCTTGGTGCAAAGGTGATTACTCGAATTGCAAAGATGGGTGCATGATAGAAGGAGGGGACCACTAGGTCGTAGTAGGACTACCAATATGTCAGAAGATGCTCATGCATTCTCTCTATCACACACTCACCATTGTTCACACATTCCTTCTATTTTTCTTTAATTTTCTTGTAAAACTATATATAGTCAAGAAGATATGGAAATGATATATCAAATATTAAACAAAAATCAGCTCCTTTTCCTTCTCTGTTTTTCTTCTTTCTCTTCCCTTTAAATTTACACTTAACAATGGTATCAAAGTCGATTCTATCCATGGATAATCGTAACCAATCCAACGCAGAGTTCCTCACAAAGGTATCTTAAACCTTAGCATGACATTAGTCTAGCTTTGAACGAGTGGGCGTTGCCTTACAAATGGTGCTGATCGAGCTGCGAGCTCTTCGCACCTTTCAAAGCTCACCTGAACCCCATCCATTGGCACGGGATGAACCCTTACACCCATAAATTCATCGCCCTAACAATTATTACCCTCACTAACACCTTACGTTATCCTTCGCCAAAATTTCTAGAGATAACCTAATCGGTTGGATTTTTTAGGCCGAACAATACTTCAAATTCATGAACATCGCACCAGATTAATAGGTGCATCTAGTTTCCTTCCATCTAGAAGGCATTGGCCTACAATGGCACAGATGGCTTGCAAAGTTTCGTGGACCACTCACCTGGAGTGAGTTCACTAAGGCGGTGCAACTGAGGTTTGGTCCAACTAACTATGAAGACCTTTCAGAGAACCCAAGGCTAGCACCACTACCACCAACTCTTTCTCTTGATGTTATGATGAGTTGGTCGTCTAAGATCTTCGAAAAATTTGAAGTTCCAACCATTGGACTCTTCACCTCTGAGGCTTGTTCTGTTGCTATATAGTACACTACGTGGAAATTCCATCTGTTAGATCTCAAGACCAGTGAGACGTGTTTGAATCCTGGGTTGCTCGAAGAAATGACAATGGCTTATTCAGACACTAAGATAAAGCCCCATGGATCACCACTACCTGGGCCTCTAAAACCAGCCCATGAATCAAGTTTTTCTCCTTTAGTTGGACTACCTCGTAATGGGCTTGGATTTGGACCTATAGCCCCTGCCCATGAATCAAGTTTTTCTCCTTTAGTTGGACTACCTCGTAATGGGCTTAGATTTGGGCCTATAGCCCCTGCCCATGAAGGAAATCAACTCCCTCTCTTCTTCTTCCACCTCTCTGAAATTAACTCTACCAATCAATCGAAAGGCACGCGAGAAAAGAAAAAAAGGATTATGTCATTATTATGCTGAGAGAGTTGTTGCCAACCATCGCTGCGTATGACTGCAACCAATTCATGCTAATGAAGGTTCATCAGGCTATTAAGATGTACAAACATACTCCAAGAAGCCATTCTGACACATATCCAGATGACCCATATGGGTATCCCACTTGAAGATGCTACCCTTGCAGTTTTGAAGGTAGTTGCAAATCTTCAAGACTTGAGGTTAGAGAAGAAAATCCATGCACATAATATCCAATTTATATATGGGTCGTATTCAATTTCTGAATAACCTGGTGAAATTTTATGGGAAGTGTGAAGATATTTGGGACACGTATAAAGTGTTTGAAATAATAATTGAGGGAGATAAAGTTTCTTGAAATTCATTGCTTGTAACTTTGTGTCAGTTTGAGGAATAGGAAATTGCTTTACAGGCGTTTCAATCCATGTTATCTAAGAATGTGGAGCCTAGCTCATTTACTTTGGTCAATATGGCATTTGTTTGTTATAATTTGCTTACTCATCATGGAGGTTGGTTGGAAAACAAGTTCATGCATATAGCTTGAGAACAGTTGATTGAAAAACTTTTACAATCAATGCTTTTATGGCAATGTATGCTAAACTAGGAAGATTACGTTATACAAAAGCTATTTTGGAGTTGTTGGAGGGTCGTGATTTGGTATCATGGAATACATTGATAAATTCGTTGTTTCAAAATGATCAATTTTTTGAAGCATTTATGTCTCTACAGTTTATGATTCTTGAAGGATTTAGACTAGACAACATTACAATTGCAACTTTCCTATCCAATTTCAATCCAAAATCTGCTACTAGAGTGACTTTTAATAAGGTGCACTACTATGTGCCTCTTCGGTCCATTATCATCCTTCCAGATTGTAAACATGTTGCATTTTAACACTGCAATGTTGAGAGCTCGGACCTCATAGACACAAATGATTCCAACTAATACTAGGTTGCTCCCATGGGAGACCTTTGATGAAGATGTTTCTCTTTTCGATATAATATCAGGCATAACAGTAGCTGGGCTTCTCCAACGAATAAATTTCACTAGAGATACTAGTGATTACTTATGGTACATGACCAATGTTGATATAAGTTCATCAAATCAAAAAGAGGAAAAAGGCCAACTTTGACAGTGCAATCTACAAGTTATGTTATACATGTTTTCGTCAATAAACATTATTCAGGGTTAGCCTATGGAACATGGGAGTAGAGGCAATTTACTCTTACTGGACCAGTCAATCTTCAACATGGAACTAATACAATCTCACTTCTCAATGTTGCTATTGGATTACCATACATTGGATTTCGTTATGAGATTTGGAAAACAAGAATCCCAGGTATAGTTTGGTTCAATGGCCTTAACAAGGGGATAGAAAGAATTAACATGGCAGAAATGGTTCTACCAGGTTGGACTTACAAGAGAGGCAATGAATTTGGTGTCTCTAGATAGGGCCCTGTCAGTAGATTGGATTCAAGATTCAAGATTCAATTGCAAGCTGGAGCTCACAGCATCTAACATGGTATATGACTTATTTTAATGCACCAAGAGGTAATGAGCCATTGGCTTTAAACTTAAGGAGTATGGGGAAGGGCCAAGTATAGGTCAATAGGCATAGCATAGGAAGATATTGGATGTCTTATGCAAAAGGTGACTGCAACTCATGTCGTTATATTAGTACTTACAGCCCTGCAAAATGTCAACTTGGTTGTGGCCAACTTAACTGAACTTGGTTGCTGGGAATATCTATGAGTGAGAATAGAGAGGATTATGACAAGTTATGGGACAAATTTGACAAATACTTGAAACTGTGTTTCATTGAAGATCGTGAAAATCATAAACGTAGTGCTCTAGTACTTAGATTTTGCTCCTCCCAAAGTAAGAAAGATATGATCAACTTGGATGAGTATGTGGAAAACATGAAGCCTGACTAGAAAGACATCTACCACATTGTTATTGGTTGTATATCAAATGCTAAGAACACATCGTTCCTCGAGAAACTGCTTGAGAAAAACCTTAAAGTGTTGTTTTTGGTTGATCCTATTAATGCGACTGCCATCCAGAACACATTGTATTGGTTGGACTACTTGAGGGAAAATAAATCTACATCAGCATGGATCTGGAAGCTCGAGTCCCATTCTTAGACAAAGAATTTATCCGAGTTGCAATGAATACTGATCTAGAGCACAAAAGGATAAGGTGTGATGAAGGAGGAACTAAGAAATGGGTGCTCATATTTTTATCAAATCATACCCCAACTTCATCCTTGGGGACAAGGATTCTAAAAAAGGGAGAAATGATACATGCATGTGCTGCTCGCTGCTACTTAGCATGCAGAAACCATTCCTTGGCACAAAGGTGATTACTCCAATTGCAAAGATGGGTGCATGGCAAAAGGAGGGGGCCACTATGGCATAGGAGAACCACCAATTTGTTAGAAGATTCACACACTCACCATTGTTCACGCATTCTCTCTCTTTTTTTCTTTAATTCTCTTGTAAGGCTATATATAGCCAAGAAGATATGGAAATGATATATTAGATATTATACAAAAATCAGCTCCTCTTCCTTCTTTGTAGTTCTTCTTCTTCTTCCCTCTAAATTTACACTTAACAAAAAGTGGGTGATACAGTAGTAGGTGAATGAGCTACTTGATATGGAGGAAAAGATGTACGTGGAGAGGGCAAAAGTAAAATGGCTAAAATTTGGTGACCATTGTACATCTTATTTTCACTCTTGTGCAATTCAACAACGACGTCTAAATAAGATAGAAGCTCTAGTGTTGGGTTGGGTGGGCCAGATAATGTGCCTACTAGCCATTTTCATTTCATGTTTTTCTATACACTTTAAATCACATACCATCAATAATCATTCATTTTAAATAACCATATTCTCTATTTTTTAAATAATTCATATGATTATCAATATTTGAGGGTTTTTGGATGTCTAAGCTTTCCTTGTCTAAGGCCATTTTATAAAAATAAACTTCAAGCTAGGTCTTCCATAAGTACTTTTCTTGGGTATGATCCTAATCAAAGAGGTTACTTGTGATGCGGACCATCTAGGCGAATAACCCTAGGAACCCACGAACTCAAAGGAATAGGAATGATTGATTTGCTAAGAACTTGTTGAAGATGATCATATTAGAACCCTAAGGAAACAAAGTTCTTAAAACCCCAACTTTGAGATGCCACAAGCATGATCACTCTCTTTGATAATCCGGATTCAAGTATTTAATCAAGAACACAAGAAGGAAAAGCAAAAGCTTTTTGAAATATATATTTTTCATTAATGATATTCATTCTTCTCTCCAAATTACATAACTATTCTTTTATAAGCAAGAAACCCTAATAGAAAAACCCTAGACAACATGGCCTTTGTTTAGTGGTATATTGAGCCTAATCCAACCTTAAAAAATAAAAGAGTAAAAGACTTAAAATAAAAATTGTTAAACATAAAAGACCCACAATTAATTAAAACAAAAATTGATTAAAAATCTCACAATTAACTAAAATAAAAATTACTAAACATAAAAGACCCATAATTAACTAAAATAAAATAAATTGCTTCCTAAATTAATCCTTGAATCCAATTTAATATTCCAAATCTATTCCTTACGTAGGATCTTGAGAATCTTTAAAATATTTGTAAATATCAACTTGGTTAGCACCTTAATCTCCATTATTAAGGATGCATACCATCTAGGCTAATAACCCTAGGAACCCATGAACTCAAAGGAATAGTAACAATTGATTTGTTAAGAACTTGTTGAAGATGATCAAATTAGAACCCTAAGGAAACAAAGTCCTTAAAACCCCAATCTTGAGACGCCACAAAGGATGATCACTCACTTTGATAAGTCTGATTCAAGTATTCAATCAAGAACACAAGAAGGCAAAGTAAAATCTTTATGAAATATACTTTTCATTAATGATATTCGCTATTCTCTCCAAATTACATAGCTACTCTTTTATAAGTAAGAAACCCTAATAGAAAAACCATAGACAACATGGGCATTGTTTAGTGGTGGATTAAGCCTAATCCAACCTTAAAAAATAAAAGGCTAAAAGACTTAAAATAAAAAGCTCACAATTAACTAAAATAAAATTACTAAACATAAAAGATTCACAATTAACTAAAACAAGAATTCATAAAACCTCACAATTAACTAAAATAAAAATTATTAAATATAAAATGCCTATAATTATCTAAAACAAAAAATTTCTACCTACATTAATCCTTGCATCCAATTTAATATTCAAAATCTATCCCTTATGTAAGATCTTGAGATTTTTTAGAATATTTGTATACATAAACTTGGTTAGCACCTTAATCTCCATTATTCCCTTCCTCTTCAAAAAAGATTCATTCTCGAATCTTAGCTTTATAAGTAGGTAAATTTGGTATTATGGATTCAGGTATGAAGTCTATTTGATGCTACATGCCTCGCAAAGGATGTAATCCATGGGGAATCTCTTCAGGAAGTTGATCCTCAAAGTCCTACAATAAAGATACAATGACATTGGGCAAAGATGAGTTAAGATTGTTAGTAGAAAGATCAACATCCTTGTACACAAGTACAAGTACTTGTTGCCTTGTCATCATTGTACACATAATCTAATGCTTTTTTTAGCAATTACACTAATTTTATTTTTATTTTTCTCTCTTGTTTGCTCACTTTTCTCTTATGTTTGCTCATTTTTTCCTCTCTTTTGCTTACTTTTCTCTCCCTTATGCTCACTTTTCTATCTTTTTGCATACTATTCTATCCTTTTTGCTCACTTTTCTCTACTTTGTGCTCTTTTTATTTTCCTCTTGCTCACACTTTTGTTTTTCTCTCAACTTGCACTCTCTTTCTATCCTAATTTGGTCTTCATAAGCTTGCAAATGTTTGAGAGGGGTTAATACAACTTTTCGATTATTCATTTCAAAAGAATAACGATTTCTGTAACCATTATGTGACACCCTTCTATCAAACTACTATAGTTAGCCGATCAATATGTGAGCAGCATACATTGGTGCCATATCACAAAGAATTTCATCTTCATATTTTCCAATTGAAAAGGGAATCCAAACTTGTTTGTTAACCTCCACTTCTCCACAATTATTTAGCCATGGTAGCTTGTACGGTTTGGGATGCTTCTGCCACTTCAAATTTAAATTTTCTACCAATAAGGTACTAGCAACATTAGTGCATCTCCCACTATCAATAATTAATATGCATACCTTATCCTTCACGTGGCATCTTGTATGAAAAATATGATCAAGGTGCTTTTCATCTCCTTCATCCATAGGCGGTATATTCAGGACTCTCCTCGTGGCAAGTGAACCTCTATGCATAAGTTCTTACACTTCAACAGTAAAACAATCCTTCATTGATGGTATCTCTTCGTCATATGAATTGGTAGTTTTGATTTCTCCATTTTTTTTGTACAACCATGATCTTTTTGTCCTATTTAAAACTTGCTCTCTCTTCCACGTTGGAATTTGTATCTTCTTTGTCTAACTCATGTCTTCTCACTACTACAAAAAAAGGGTATTTAAGTCGGTTAAAAATCGACTTTAAATATTTATTTATTTTTACAAAATTTACTCATTTTCTATTATACTCAAATTAAAACGTGTATTTGATCACTAAATAATAGCATGAAAAAAATTTGTTTAACAAATAATTTAAATAATACAAATAATTGAAAAATAAAATATTAATTAATAGTAGAAAAATTACCATGATGTTGTCCTATATTATTCAATATCATCATATTCTTCTCCTAATGTTATAATACAAACCTACATATATAATACAAAAATTTATACACATAAATAATAACACATAATAACAGAAAAAAAAATATGAATAATAAGTGTGTGGGATTAATATAAATACTTACAAGAGTAAATGAAGTGACAAAATGAAGAAAATGAAGAAAAAATGGTGTTTTGTATGTGAGAAATAGGTATAAAGTTTTTCAATATTTTGCTTAAAAAAATAGGGGCTCTAAAAGATTAGTTAGAGAGGAAGAAAACCTACTAACTGGCACTGGAATTGGTGGTCGTAGGTGGTCGAAAAATGAGAAAAAGTGGAGGAGAAGTGGAAGATGTTTTGGGTTTTTGAGAGTTATGCAGCGTTTGGAATAGTTTTTGTCTGGGGAAAGAAGAGAAAAGAATTTATCCACGTATGTAGCGTTGATTCTACGTGTCAATTAACGCTATCCACATAGGATATAGCGTCGGTTTCAGGTGTCAATCGATGCTATGCTACGTGGATAGCATCGGTTCACCACATCAACCGATGCTACATGTGGACGTAGTATCGATTGACATGGTGAACCAATGCTATCCATGTAGCATAGCATTGGTTAACACCTGGAACCGACGCTACGTCCATGTGTAGCGTTGGTTCGACACGTCAACCGATGCTACGTCCTACGTGGATAGCATCGTTTCTACACCGAACCGACTTTAAATTCATTATAAGTCGGTTTTTTCCAAAAATCAACTTTACATATCGACTTAAATACCCCTTTTTGTAGTAGTGTCTATATCTTCTTTTATGTAACTTATAACCGAAAGAGAATTCTAAATCATACAACCTTGCATTCATCCTCTTAAATTGGTCATGAATAGATTTGATAAGGAATTTCAAGTCAACCTCTTGTGGTTCTACTCCTTTCCTTACTCATGTTGTCAACCTGTAAAATAAAATGAGATAACCCATACACCCCCTCATGTGTTTACTTTCAAATAAGATTGTTATCACTCTCTTTTTTACACTATTTTTTATCTTTTTCTTTTCTTTTTTTACCACTCAAATTTCACGCCAACCTCCTTTGTGTTCTTAACAAAATCAAAGAATCCAACTAACCTTAAGAATTAACTATTTTATTGGTGAAAATCTCAAAATTCAGAATTATAAAAACTTAATAGAAGACAAAAAGAAACTCCAAAATGAACTCAAAAGAAAGACTTTTGACCAAAGAGGACTCTAAAGAAAGACTCTTGACCAACTATGATTTCCCTTTTTAAAAAAGAAAAATCAGTCTTGGGTAACAAGAACAAAATAAAGGGAAAATCAATTTCAATAAGAATAAGAAAACTCAACAAGAAAACAAGAATTAGATTCTTGAACAATCTACTACTTTGTTCTCATTTTCTTCTCCTTTTTTTGTTTTGATTACTACGGCTACTGCTATGAATAGAAAATTCACAAATAAAAAATGTTCGTGACCCTAATGAACAAGAATCGAAAACAACACAAAAAGGTGCGACAAAACTTTAAACCCTCGGTTAGTGATATAAACGGTGGAATTTGGGCTCAAAATTGCAAGAACAAAGGAAAATCCTTATGTAGCTTGTAGGATTCGAAATGAGCTTTGAATAGTCGTTTCGTTACCTAAGTTAAAAGTTATAACCGTTTAAAGTTGCAACTCTAATTTATCAAATTTGTTTTTTGAAATTAAACAACAGCCCTCTTCTTTTTCTTTTTTTAAGAATAAAGATAGATTGAACATAGAAATAAAGAACAAGAAAAATATAAGAAGAATTCAAAAAAAAAAAACTACAAAACAAAGTCTAAATATGAAAATAAAAATAACGAAATTGAAAGAAAACACAAGACTTAAAAAATTATTTTTATTGTGATGTGTAAGAATGGGAAAAAAACCGCGAGTTCAATTATCTGAACCAACAATTCAGTTTTTACCCGATAAATTTTAGGGACGGGTATAGTTTGGGGTAAAAACCGAACGTGAATCAACTGGTATGATTTGGTTACGGTTATACTAAAAATTGTACCCGTCTGTACCTAAAATTATTTATATTTATTTAATTAATTAATATATTTAATAAATTATATATATATATATATATATATGTTTTAATTAGGATTTTTGAATTTTTGTCGCTCTCGACCCCTCTGTCACTCTCGCTCTCCAATCTCTGCTCTACCGACTATCGTTGTACCCTTCTACCGCTCTACACAGGTCGTCGTCAATGACTCACCATCCTTGTCTCTGCGTCTACCATCCTTGCCTTGGAAAATCTATCGACATACTTCTTGGAATCTCGATAATCTCTAATATGTTTGTTTTAAGTTTCTCGATCTTCCTCTCTCTATGTAATCTCTGAATCTGGCATATGAATGGATCATTTATAGACTATGGGATCTAAAAATTCTAAGTCTGATTCACAATCACACTGTCCTCCATATATCATTCATCTTAATCCCAAATATTTGGAGAGGCAGTAACTTCAGTAGTAAAGCAGGGTAAGTGAAGTTTAGACCTGTTGTTGAGGAATCAATATTTTATGGTTATAACTTATTATGTTATAAGTTTGCTAAATTTCAACCTAAATGTATTTCATCCATCTCCATTTTATGCCAAAATCAGCATTAGAAAGACCTCTATGGCGGCTGTTTTGTATGGTTCCATCAACCCATTTATTATCGTTTATGTCTCTGATTGACAGTGTTCTTGTTGAGTTATTGGATGGGATAATTAAAAAATATTCAACCAAATTATATTACAGAATGCTAGAAACATTGCTAGAGGTTCTCTTCCCAGTGGAATTTTTTGTGTTTGGAAAAACGTTTTTTTTTTTGTATTTTTTAATAACCGTCTCAAATCGTTATCCACAAGTAAAAAAATCATCCCCAAACCATTACCCACAGATTTTCTAATTCGGTTTGGAGACAGTTATATCAAAAACTCTCCTCGCCCGTACCCGTGCCCATCCCTAGAATACCAACCAAGGCTCTAATACCAAATGATGCGAACCATCTAGGAAAATAACCTTAGGAACCCACGAATTCAAAGGAATAGAAACGATTAATTTGCTAAGAACTTGTTGAAGATGATCATATTAGAATCCTAAGGAAACAAAGTCCTTAAAACCCCAACGTTGAGACGCCACAAAGGATGATCACTTCCTTTGATAAGTCAGATTCAAGTATTCAATCAAGAACACAAGAAGGTAAAGTCAAAACTTTCTAAAATATACTTTTCATTAATGATATTCGTTCTTCTCTCCAAATTACATAGCTATTATTTTATAAGTAAGAAACTCTAATAGAAAAACCCTAAACAACATGGGCTTTGTTTAGTGGTGGATTGGACCTAATCCAACCTTAAAAAATAAAAGGCTAAAAGACTTAAAGATTTAAAATAAAAGCCCACAATTAACTAAAATAAAAAAAATTAACAAAAAAATTGTTTCTTAAATTAATCCTTACATCCAATTTAATATTCCAAATCTATATCTTGTGTAGGATCTTCAGAATATTTGTAAGATCTTGGAAATTTTTAGAACATTTGTAAACATTAACTTGGTTAGCACCTTAATCTTCATTAAGTTGTGTCTAGACATGCAGTATAAAAGGGTGTTAAATATGGACATGTTATCTATAGTGAATCTAAATTTCCTTATAAATCTTTTAGTGTGTCAGATGTTAATAGTTCCTCACCTACTACTTTGCATTTACCAGCCTAGCTTAACCTACTTTGTCTGTTCCCTCTACTACTTCCGTGCTTGATGTTATTCTCATGTTTCATTTGTTTTATCTCAGTCTAAGCCACCAAGCTTACCTTGAAACTCATCTGTTAGTACCTCGAGTGTTGAGCCTGTTGAATATTGGCTCTAAAAGTAAAAAATTAGTGGTATAATTTAGGGAAATTAGTGGCATAATTTAAGGAAATTAGTGGCCTAATTTAAGGCTTAAATTATGGCACAATTTAGGGAAAAGGAGTCTTGCTTCATCTATAAATAGGGAAGCGTTCATGCATTGAAGAATAAGGCAAAAATCAGAAAAATCAAAGAGAACATAAGCAAACTCAAAGAGAGAAAATACTTGTGAGTTTGAGAGTTTTCTATAAGTTTGGGGAAACACTTGAGAGATATTACTAGTGAGGAAATCTGTATCTGTATTCTCTATATTTCCTACTCAGTTCAAATAATATCTGCTGCCTCCCATGGACCTAGCCGAATTTCCGAACCACGTAAATTCTGTGTTCATTTTATCGCTTTGATATATTCACAAACCGCTATTTATTGCTTCCACCCACAACAAATTGGTATCACAGCCAAATATAGCGGTATTATATATCAAATCGAAGCTCTTGACGAGACAAACACAACGGTGAAAGAATCGCTCAAATCGGAAGTGATAACTATATTTTATATAGTTATTTTCATCTATTTTATTAATTATAATTGCTATGTTCTTAATGTTTTTATTAAATTTTAGTATAATAAATTAGTATTTACTGTTTTTTATATATTTTAAGAAAATTAAATAATTTGTATCGAAAAATGTAATTAATTGCAAATTTATGTCTAAAAATATAATTTCAAATAATAGAGTTCTTAATTACAATTTATAGAAGTCAAAAATATAATTTAAATTAAAATCGGGCTAAATTTTAATTATTGAAAGTTTAAAAATTTAATTTAAATTAGAAAAGGGCTAAATTGTAATTAAAGAAAGTTGAAAATATAATTTGAATTAAATTTGTGGGCCAAAATGCAATTAATTAAAGTTTATTTTCTGCGCAGGTGAGAAGAATCCACACGCCATCATCACGCGCGAAACGTAGACCATCCGATCAAAGAAGAAACGGCTACGATGCGCGCGTGCCGATCACACCCGACCAACTCGCGTGGGTGCAGGTCTCTATTTTTCATGCGGCTCGACGCCCGAGTGGGGCCCACCTGCCGTGTAGGCCAGCATGCAGGTGGGACCCACATGTCTGACGTGTCCAGCCGTTGTCCCCCACGTTACGCGCGCCTCTAATCCTGTGCGCTAATCTCTGCGTGCAATCGAATCTTCAGCTAATCAAATGATGCCACATGTCTGCACTAATCCTTTCGGCGAATCAAAAAATGCCACGTGTCCCACTCTATGTTTAAGCCAATCATATTATGACACGTGTCATGTTACGATGAGCGCGAAAGCATAGGATCACGCCCGCGTGCAGCCGTTGTCTCCCGTGCGACAATCTATTGTGCGCCCGTTTCCCGTAGCCAATCAGAAGCTGCCACGTGGTATGCACTTTGAATTAAAAAAAATTAGAAACGGCTCTGCTTGTCTCACGCATGGATTATAATAATGTTTTCGATATCGAATTTCGATATGTGTCGATTTTAGTTTCGATACAAATTTTTACGTGTTTTAATATAAAAATGTAATATTTTAGATGTATTATTTTTAGCTATAAATAGGAGATAGGATGATAGAGTAAAAAAGTTTTTTGGAGAGTTTTGTAGTGTTTAGTTTTTGTATTGCTCGGGTTTGGACTGCAGAACACGCAGAAGCCATTTTTTGGCTTTTGTTGTGTTCTACGTGTGCCAAATATTTGTTCTAATTGATGTTTTAATTTTCCTTCTTCTTCATCTAATTTTTCTGTATCTGTTGTAATTTTTATTTTAAATTTTTGAAGTAATTTAATTTTTCTAGGGTTGCATTTGAGCTAAATTTATGATGCTTTTATTTTAATTATTTTTGAACGATTTATAAGACGTTTGAGTTGTTTATTCTATTTTGTGTTTAATGCTTTTGATTATTTACGAATTTTATCAAATGATCCGTGGCACAAAAATAAACTTGGAAGAGGCATTTTTGTGTATATTGCTCATAGATAGAATGACATGTATGATGAAGGATAGGAATATACCTTAATTGTATGTGTGGCCATTTGAGAACTTAGAACATAATGAATCTTGGTGAATTTAATTCTCATAGGAATATAGTGAATTAATTTAACGAGTTGTGTTTATACGAGCTCGGAAGAGATGTATGAATAAAATTAGAAGTTTTCGGTTGACAAATTGAATGTACTAAAAAATATAAATCAAAAGAAAATAATATGATTTGAGTTGATTAATTTGGTGAAAAATTGCAATCCTAGATTTCTTTTCTTTTATATTAAACTCTTTTCTTAATTTTGTTACAATCAACGAGCGTTTTGGATAAAATCAGAGAGAGATAATTTTAGTACTCAACAAACTGTAGTAACAAATCTCTGTGGGAACGATAACTTACTTATCAAATTTTATTACTTGTGATCGTGTATTCTTGCACGTTTTTATGTGTTAAAAAAAATACACAACAAGTTTTTTGGCGCCGTTGCCGGGGATCGAACCCGGGTCACCCGCATGACAGGCGGGAATACTTACCACTATAAGTTTGGGGAAACACTTGAGAGATATTATTAGTGAGGAAATCTGTATCTGTATTCTGTATATTTCCTACTCAGTTCAAATAATATCTGCTGCCTCCCATGGACCTAGCCGAATTTTCAAACCACGTAAATTCTGTGTATTCATTTTATCGCTTTGATATATTCACATACCGCTATTTATTGCTTCCACTCACAACAAATTGGTATCAGAGCCAAATATAGAAGTATTATATATCAAATCGAAGCTCTCGATGAGATGAACACAACGGTGAAAGAATCACTCAAATTGGAAGTCAGAATCGCCGCCAAAAGCTGCCGGAGTGTTGCTGCCAGCACTGAGTCAACTCACCGAGTTAGACTGAGTCAGCTCACCGAGTTAGACCCGAGTCAACTCAGTCACTAGTGATATTTGGACCGAGTTGGTCCGTTTTTCATCCGTTTTCAACTGAGTTGGATCTATTCCTAGCTAATTGGACCATTCCGGATTCAACTTCGGACTCCGTTTTTTTAAATAAGGTATAAAATTTGGAAAAACACTGTTTTAAGTTGTAAGTATAAATTTTTTGTTATCTGCTTGTACTTATGGCTGATAAAAGAGAGATCGAAGAAGGTAAACAAGTTGATCATAGAATTTATGGCAAGCCAAGTTGTTCTACTCGAAGAACTATGTTGTCCAACACAAAGTTTGAGGTAGAGAAATTTGATGGCACCAATAACTTTGGCATGTGGCAATGTGAGGTATTAGATCTATTGTTTCGAGAAGGATCTAATATAGCCTTGGAGAACAGGCCAGGAGATTATTCAAATGAAGATTGGAATTATGTAAACCGACAAGCTTGTGGCACAATTCGATTGTGCTTAGGAAAATATCAAAAGTACTTTGTCATGAAAGAGAATGTACCCGTAGTTCTCTGGAAGAAACTAGAGGACAAGTACATGACGAAAAGTATTGAGAACAGACTCTACTTGAAGAAGAAACTTTTCCGTTTCCAATATAAGAAAGGTACCCATATGATTGAGCACTTAGATAATTTTAATAAAATTTTGGCCGATCTGCAAAATTTAGATGTTGAAATTATCGATGAAGATAAAGCTTTGTTGTTGCTGAATTCATTACCTGAGAGCTATGAGCATTTAACCACAACCTTGTTATATGGAAAGGATGATGTTAAGTTCGTAGATGTTTCAAATGCTTTGGTAAATAACGAGTACCGGAAGAAGGATCAACATAATCACAGAGACTCAATATCAGAAGCATTGACGGCATCTAGAGGTAGGACTAACAACAAAAAATCTGGCGGATTAAATAATAGGGGACAATCTAGATCAAAGTCTAGAGGAGATTCATCTAGAAGACGTCCTGCAAAGGACGAGTGTGCCTATTGTCACCAGAAAGGGCACTGGAAGAAAGATTGTCCAAACAAGGACAAGTCAAATGCAAATGTTGCACAGAAGGCCGATGAAGATGAAGAATCAGCCTTTTCAGTTTCATCATCAAAAACCTACTCATATAAGTTGATCCTTGATTCTGGATGTTCTTATCATATGTGTCCAAACAGACATTAGTTTTCGAGTTTTGAAGAGCTCGATGGAGGAGTTGTGCTTATGGGTAACGACAATGCCTGTCAAACAAAAGGGATCGGAACAGTACGACTAAAGATGCATGATGGTATAATCAGATGACTTACAAATGTAAGGTATATTCCTGACCTAAAGAAAAACCTTATTTCTTTAGGTGTTCTAGATTCTAATGGTTACAAGGTAACATTGGAAAATGGAGTCTTAAAAGTTGTACGAGGTGCATTTGTAGCGATGAAGGGTACTCAGAAGGCGAACTTGTATTTCCTAGATGGGAGTATAGTTACAGGAAGAGCAGCTGTCGCAAGTAGTTCTGAAGAAAAGACAAATGATTCTTCCCGTCTGTGGCACATGCGCTTAGGGCATGTTAGTGAAAAGGCTTTGCTAGGCTTAATGAAGCAAGGTCTTTTGAAAGGTGCCAATACTGGAAAGTTTGATTTCTGCGAGCATTGTGTAATGGGAAAACAAACAAGAGTCAAGTTCGGCACTACCATTCATCGTACTAAGGGATCTCTTGATTATATTCACACGGATGTCTGGGGACCTTCAAAGAATGCTTTACTTGGAGGTAAACAATGGTTTGTGACTTTTATTGATGATTTCTCTAGATATGTCTGGATATACACTATGAGTCACAAAGATGAAGTTTTGGATATCTTTCTTAAATGGAAGAAAATGATCGAGACTCAAACAGGTAGGAAAATTAAAAGGCTCAGATCTGATAATGGTGGTGAGTATAAATCAGATCCCTTCTTTAAAGTTTTTCAAGATGAAGGGATAATCAGACATTTTTCAGTTCCTCGAACACCACAGCAGAATGGAGTTGCAGAACGAATGAATCGTACTTTGGTTGAGAAAGTTCGATGTATGCTATCTAAATCCAAATTGAGCAAGGCATTTTGGGCTGAGGCTTTGTCATATGCAACTCATATAGTTAACAGACTTCCTGCGACTGCATTAGATGAGAAAACTCCTAAAGAGGTATGGTCTGGACAACCTGCTACTGATTATGATTCATTGCGAATATTTGGATGTCCAGCATATTTTCATGTTAGTGAATCCAAACTGGATCCTAGAGCAAAAAAAGTTGTTTTCTTAGGCTTTAAGGAAGGAGTTAAAGGATTTCGACTTTGGTGTGGTGAATCCAAGAAGATCGTCTTAAGCCGAGATGTTACATTCGACGAGTCTGTTATACCGAGACAGAAAAATTCAGAGAAAATGAATGAAAGTCCAAATACTCTTTCTAAGGTGATGCTTGAGACTTCGAAAGATCCAGAAAAGATTGCACCGACTACCAATCGTGGTGAAGATGAAATTGATGATCAAGAAGAGATCTTAGTTGAGGTAGAGGCTTTCTCACCATCACCACATATCAATCAGCAGCCAGAATCTATTGCCACTACTCGACCGAGAAGGGAGATTAGGAAGCCTACCAGATACACAGACATGGTAGCATTCGCACTTCTAGTAATTGATGATGATGTCCCATGCACTTACAGAGAAGTTGTTCAGATAGTTGATAGTATGAAGTGGAAGATGGAAATGGATGAAGAGATGAAGTCTCTACACCAGAATCAGACTTGGGAGTTGGTTCAACTTTCTAAAGGAAAGAAAACTATTGGCTGCAAATGGGTCTATGCCAAGAAGGAAGGTGTTCCTGGTAAAGACAACATCAGATATAAAGCCAGACTGGTAGCAAAAGGCTATGCTCAGAAAGAAGGAATAGACTACAATGAGGTATTCTCACCTGTTGTTAAGCATTCATCTATTCGAATACTATTGGCTTTGGTAGCACAGTTTGATCTCAAGTTAGCTCAACTTAATGTCAAAACAGCTTTTCTCCATGGTACTTTGAATGAAGAAATCTACATGTCTCAATCGGATGGCTTCAAAATTCCAGGACGAGATAATTGGGCTTGCAAGCTGAGCAAGTCAATCTACGGTTTGAAGCAATCACCGCGATAATGGTACAAGCATTTTGATAGCTTCATTAGAGAGCATAAGTACACACGTAGTCAGTTTGATCACTGTGTATACTTTCGGAAACTCCAAGATGGTACCTTCATTTATTTGCTCTTATATGTTGATGATATATTGATTGCATCTAAGAGCAAGGTGGAGATCGACAGATTGAAGGCTCTATTGCGTTCAGAATTTGAAATGAAAGATCTTGGAGAAGCTAAGAAAATTCTTGGGATGGAAATAACAAGAGATAGAGTTGCAAGCATAGTCTGTCTGACACAGACTCAGTATCTGAAGAAAGTACTTCAAAGGTTTGACATTGATGAAAAAACCAAGCCAGTAAGTACACCGCTTGCTCCTCACTTTCAGTTGAGTGCATTGATGTCACCTAGCACCACTGATGAGAAGAAGCAAATGGAACGTGTTCCATATGCAAATGTTGTTGGTGCCTTGATGTATGCAATGGTTTGCACCAGACCTGATATTTCCCACGCTGTTAGTATGGTGAGTCGGTACATGCATAATCCCGGTAAAGGACATTGGTAAGCAGTGAAGTGGATTCTACGGTACATCTATGGTACTGTGGATATTGGTTTGAAGTTTGAAAGAGACAAGACTGAAGGCAAACACCTAGTTGGATATGTGGATTCTGACTATGCTGGAGATCTGGATAAGCGTCGATCTACAACTGGTTATGTGTTCACAATGGTAGGAGGACCAGTTTGTTGGAGATAAATATTGCAGTCAACTGTAGCTTTGTCTACTACAGAGGCAAAGTATATGGTTGTATCAGAAGCATTCAAAGAAGCTATATGACTTATCGGGTTGACTAAGGATTTGGGTATTGTTCAGAAGAACATGGAGGTTTTCTGCGACAGCCAGAGTGTCATTTGTTTGGCAAAGAACCAAATTCATCATGGTCGTACTAAGCACATCGATGTTCGATTTCATTTTGTTCGAGAAATCATCAATGAAGGGAATGTTATACTCCAAAAAGTCAGAACTGTAGATAACCCTACATATATGCTTACAAAGGTGGTTATAGGGATCAAGTTTCAACACTGCTTGAACTTGATCAACATCTCTCGAGCTTAGAGCGCCTAGGGCGCATTTGGAGGCAGCGTTATGAACTTTTTTGTCAAGGTGGAGATTGTTGAATATTGGCTCTAAAAGTAACAAATTAGTGGCATAATTTAGGGAAATTAGTGGCCTAATTTGTGGCATGATTTAAGGAAATTAGTAGCATAATTTAAGGAAATTAGTGGCCTAATTTAAGGCTTAAATTATGGCACAATTTAGGGAAATGGAGTCTTGCTTCATCTATAAATAGGGAAGAGTTCATGCATTGAAGAATAAGGCAAAAATCAGAAAAATCAAAGAGAACATAAGAAAACTCAAAGAGAGAAAATACTTGTGAGTTTAAGAGTTTTCTATAAGTTTGGGGAAACACTTGAGAGATATTATTAGTGAGAAAATCTGTATCTGTATTCTGTATATTTCCTACTCAATTCAAATAATATCTGCTGCCTCCCGTGGACCTAGTCGAATTTCCAAACCACGTAAATTCTGTGTGTTCATTTTATCGCTTTGATATATTCACATACCGCTATTTATTGCTTTCGCCCACAACAGAGCCCATCTTAAGAAGCTCCCCTACAATTTCACCATGGATTTATGAGATTAGTTCTCTTATTCCTTCTCAGCCAGTTGTTTCCAATGGTGATGCCTTTCCTGCTATCTATTTAGAAGTCTATCTTCAGTCTCTACCTGATTCTAACTCACATCTAGTGAGAACAAGATCCAAAACTAGAAATTTCAATCCTAAACATTTCTTGACTTCTTTTCTTCTAACTGTTATCAAGTCTTATAAAGATGCATTATGTATTCCAGAGTGGCCAATCATGAACATTGAATATTTTACTTTAAATAAAAACCAGACATGGATGTTGGTTGATCTACCTTCTTAAGCTAAGGTGATTGGTAATTTATAGTTGTTTAAAACAAAAGAGAATCCTGATGGATTATAAAACAAGGTTAGTGGCTCAAGGGTATTTATAAACACCTGGATTGGACTTCACTAAAACTTTTAGTCCAGTGGTTAAACTTACTTATGTTAGGATTATTCTATCTAGTGCTCTTCATTTTGGTTAGACAATAATAATGCTTTTCTCAAAGGTGAATTACATGAACCTATTTACATGAGGAAACCTCTTGGTTTTGAGGATCCTCATCATCAAAACAAAGTATGCTTTCTAAAAATATAATTATATGGCTTCAAGCAAGCTTAAGAGGATGGTTTCACAAGTTGCAACAATGGATTCTCAAGCATGGCTTCACTGGTACTAAAAGTGGCACCAATATGTTTGTAAGAAGGTGTGATGGCCATGTTATATTAGTACTTTGATGATGTGATTTTTACTAGTTCAAGTGTAAATCAGTTGCAGACACTTGTTTTCGATTTAAATCAACAATTTTATCTTAAAGATATGGGATCACTTCACTACTTTCATCCTCTTGAAGTGACTTTTTCTTCTTAGGGGTTGCACATTAGTCAATCTAAGTACGTCAAGGTATTCTAAGACAGCTATCACTCCTATGGGTTTAGAGAGAATACTGAGTAAGAATGATGGTTGTATGCTTTCGAATCCCACCATGCCATTTCAGAAGTCTAATAGGGGCATTACATTATTGTGTAGTAACCAAGACAAAATTAAGTTTTACAGTAAGCAAACTTTTCCAATTTCTTAGTTCCGCAATTGATGTGCATGTAAAAGCTGCAAAACTTGTTTTAGGGTACTTGATGGGAACTATGACGTACATGTGGTCTAATGATAATGAAGTCTACTAATATTTTGTTCCTTTATAAATTAGTTAGTTGTTGTGCTAATAAAACCATTGGGTAGTCATGCTTATTTAAAATAATGAAGTCTACTAACATTTTGTTCCTCTATAAATTAGTTAGTTGTTGTGCTAATAAAACCATTGGGTAGTCATGCTTATTTAAAATTTAAGAGCAAACTTATGGGGCTTAGCATGCCACAAGTTTGAGAGGGAGTATTCGCTTATATAGTTCAAATGGTGACATGTGGCTAAAGGTTTATGGGATGAGATTAAGTAGTTAGTTTCACAAATAGAACAAGGAGCGTTAAACTTGTTTATTAAATATTGTAAAGCTAATGAGAACATAATGAGAATTCATTTTCTTCGTACGTAGTGTAATTCTTGTAAGTAATTTAAATTTAGAGACCTATCTAATATGTGACTAGGATATTGTTTCCCTATAGATGAGGAGATATCTTATACCTTTAATGATTTTTAAATTAATAAATAATAAATTCAAATATAACCATTATTTATATTATATTTAATTATATAATAAACATATATAATTAAAATTTTATGTTAATTTAAAATATTTAATATATAATTGATATCAAAAATTTTTGGTAACTAAAGAAATTAAAAGAATCTAAAACTTTAATAGAGAATCCCTATCTCACTTCACAATTATTTAAACGAGTGATGAATAGAGTCTTCTCATCTCGTTACGTCCTGATGCATTAAGATTCCTCATTTTTAATGTTATTTTTGGATATTTTATATATGTTGCTCCTTTAAGTATGTCAACTGTTGACAAACAAGAATAAATGGAGATGATTGTTAATGTGTTTTGAATATCCTATTTTGTTGTCAAAATTGAAGTATAAAAAAGAAATAATAATGTAATTATTTGTTCGGGTTAGTTAATATTGAATTGAAATATTAATTTAATCCTTAGTATTTTATTTTATATATTTTTAATTTCTATTATGTCAAATTCGTAGCCTTTTATTCATTTTTTCCCACTTTATTTTGTTTTTATTTTTCTCTTATATTTTCACAACCTACATCGTTATAAACCCAAATACCCCTCATCCAATGGTTTGATCTATAATAAAAAAAATCCTTAAAAATCAAGCTAAATTAACAAATAGATTCAAAATGAACTACATTTGATTAATTTATGTAATATAATAGTTCGATTTGATTTGATAATATTTCACCTTGTATAAATTGAAACGGATCGATCAAATTATTTATATTATTTTAATTAAAAAATTAATGGAAACAAACGAACACATTGCTACCAGAGTTCGAAATTAACTAATATAAATAATATTGTTTAAAATAACTTGATGGGGGAATCTTATAAGTAAGGCGCTATTACCAATTACACTACAATATGACGTGTGTATGGGTTTTTTTTTTTTTTTTTGCATAAATATATATTCGAAAAATATTATTCTATAATTATAAGTAATGCGCTGTTACATGACGTGTATTTTTTTTTCATAAATATATATACGATAAATATTATTCTATAAATGGTTTGAAATCAAAACCATATCATAATGTACAGTTTTTATCAAGTTCGGTCTGTATTTCCAACATAAAAAGTCGAATCTAATTTTACAAATTTTTAAAAAATAAGATTGAATCAGGTCATAAACATTATGTTTGAGCATAAAACGTCAGCCCAAGTCCTAATAAGTTAACTTGAGTTTTAAATATATTTTATTTTATTTTTATATTTTTTTATAAGTTATTATGCATACTTCTATGTAATTAACATTTATATATATATATATATAAATTTTTTTAAAAATACACACATTTTATTAATTATTCTAACCTCTTTTTAGCAATTATGTGTGTAAATCCGATCAATCCCAAAACTCAGATAAATTTAAACTCATAATATTTTTAAAAGAGAGAATGCACGTTCATTGAAGCACAGGATCACCAAAGTAATTAAAAGGAGATAATAAACAATAAGTTGCCACAAAGTCACCTACTGCAATCAAACTTCGAGTTGCCTCTTTCATAACTAATGTACCCTTATTCTTTGGTTAAATCCATCCAAATGAATCTAGACAATTAATATTACTCCAATTATAATCAGACAAGTTATTCGGTAAGTTCAACAATGAATCTAGACATTGTATTTAAGTGAAAACTTTTTGTTTTCATTCTTCTTGACCTATGCGTCAAATTAAAAATCTAAAGATATAAATAAATAACTCTTAAAACTTATAATCATAAAAACAAAACATTTTATACCCAATTTATATGTTTTTATTATTAAAACAATTATATCATATTATTTTATTTTTAACATTTTTTAATTAAATAACGCTTAAATTGAATTATAATTATTTAAATATATTTAATATTAAATATCATTTAATTGAATATCGTTAAATATTATTACAATATTATTTTAATTTTAATAAATTTTAAGAGTGTATTTTTATAAATTTTCAAAGTTATTTTACAATGTATTATACTTAAACCATGAACCTAAATTGAATCATATTCATATAATATTTTATCTATTTAATAAAAAAGAAACTTTAATGCATTTTAAAAAAAATAAGTTATAGATGATTTCTATCTAGGTGAAGTTATTATCACATCGATTTTATTGTTTTCAAAACATATTTATTAATAATTTTAGAAATTATCAAAAATACTCTTAATAAATTTTAACTAATATAGAATAAATATAATAAAAATAAAAGGTTATTTTTAATAATTTTTAAAATTAATAATAAATACCTTGTGGAAACAACAAAATAAAATGTACCAATAACCTCATCCTTTCCATTCTTAAAGTTCTATTTTTTTGGTAAGATAAGTGTATATATTTTGTTGGGATAATTTGGTACATCTTGTAGATTCTATTGATAATAATCTTAATTAATGTTAACAAAAATTAATGATAATATTATGTTTTATATTTGTTTAAAAAGTCTTAAAAAGGGCATTCAAGTGTCTTACTTATTTTTTGTCTATTTATATTATATTATTATTAAAAACTAAATGTCCAATAACCAATATTTATTTTTTAATGTTTTCTAATTCTAATTTTTAATTTTTTTCTATCTTTTTAACTATACTTATTGAAGTCATATGACGTCTATAAAATGAAGTTAAAAAAATGAAAAAAATATATATTCTTTTTTAGTGTATCCCTACTTATTTGTAATAATAGAATTAAATTAAAAAAATTATAAATATAATTAATTTATAATTTTTATAATTAATAAACGACCTTATAGTATCTCTCTTTTTTAATTTAATTTTATATCTTTCTAGCTATCTCTAATTTCCACTGAGTTTCCAATTAAATTGATTTCATATCATCGCTATCACTCCATTATCTAAGTGGTGGGGTACACATTTTTTGGTCGTGCATTCAAATTTCTTTCTCCGTGTCATGAAATAGTAATAACATGTATTATACATACGGCACAATTGTTTTATTTTTGGATTCTCATTGTTTAAGCCACTTATCAAAATAAGACACGTACAATTTTAATTATTTATATCCATGTCTTATGCCACTTGCTCAATTTTCTTCGCACGTATTTATTAATAATTAATAGCATTAACAATAATAGAGATCTTTACACATAATTGGGGCATTCACGTATCATTTGAAGAAAATAATAATACAAACTAAAAAAATAGAAAAATAAGCAATCATAATCTCATGTCATTAATCGTATTTTAATATGAATATTCAAATTATACTTTTATACAATAAATATATAATTAGTATCATGTTAGAATAAACAAAAAAGGAATTAAATTATCGTATTTTTAATAAAAATAATATACTTCTAAAGTTATTTCATTTTAAAACCAACTTAGAATAAAATGTACCGAAAGAATTTAAGACCCGATACACAGTTAGAGTAAGGAGGTAGTGACTCTTTAAAGACACATATCTAAATTCCAAGACGTAGAAAGATGAACACTTAACTAAAAACAACAACAATAATAAATAATAATCACATGAAAACAAAATACTTTAAAAGATATATATAACTCACTGTATAGAAAGCAAGCAAAGAATATTAAAAAATTTCTTATCAGAGTTTAAACTTCAATATATTAAAAAAATATATAATTTAAACTCAGATTATACTAATCAAATAGTAATGCATGCACAACACTAGATATAACGAGGTAAATCTACATAGAACTCACGTCTATGTGGTAAACCGTCATGCTTATGGAAACTATTCGATAACAAATAAATCCACTAACAATAAATACATTAATTGATTTGAAAAGTATTTATGTGTTTCAAGTTGTTCATTTAATGTTTCTATTTTTTCTTTTAAACAAGCATTTTTTATGGCTCCAACAACTTTATAGAATAGTTCTTGAAAACTTTTAACATTATATACAAAAAGAAAAGAGGATTTAATTTCTATAACATGTAAGCTATCATTCTTAATAAAATAATCTATAACAAGGTCCCACACATACTATGTGTATTCTATGACCTACTTTGATACCAATTGATAAAAAAAATTATCATTTAGTTACGGATCGTGCTAAAGAGGGTCGCGAATAATCAATGAAAGTATAACAAATTAAAATTTTATAGAATGAACAAACATTAAATCACATGTATATAAAGTAATGTAGAAATACAAAGATTAACAAACAAGATTTTTAAGTGAAAATAATCTAGGCTACACCAATGACCTAAAAAGAAAACCACTGATCTATTAGACCACTTAACTATCCACTATGAAAAAAAGATCTAATTATAAGGCTAGGACTCAAACTATCTACCAAGGTAATACACTCAAGTAATATACATACAAGCCATTGCTTTCATCATAATCTCTATAAGAAAGGTTTTTGGATCTAGACCAATGTTCCAATAACTTAAGTCACATAAGAAATCGAACCTATTAAACCAGCAGTTGAAAGATTAGCGCAATAACACAAGTACAAAGTGTGTGTCCTAGAGTAGATTTAATAATGAATAACCCTAACAAGATGATTTAACATATCAGTAGATAAAATAAAAATCAACTAGCAACTTTAGAACAATCAGTTAAAAGCACATTATTATAAATATTATAGGCTTATTAACTCATCAAACACAACCACAAATGTTTGATAAATTAACTCCATGGAAAATCCTTCTTGAAAATCTTAGCAAAACAAGAGAGAATAAGATAAAGAGAATAATGCTCAATAATGCACTTGTGTGGTTAACAAAATTGAGAGCCAATGGTATGATTAAATATCATGATCAGAAACCCTAGGTCAAAGGTCTATTACAAATTTATCCTATAAAGTATTTAAGCTTTAAAATATAAGAACAATATAGTAAAAATATAATTGAGATCGAGTAAAAACCAAGACATTCAATCCATCTATACTTAGCTCAATTTATCGAGTATGATTGCTCGATCGATCTAGTCAACCTCGATCGATTCGATCAACTATGAATAGATGAATCGATCTAGTGAAAAAATTAATAAATTTAGAAATAAGAGGATTGATTTAGTCATTAATCTCAATCGATCTAGTGCTAGATCGATCTAATTAATGTTTCGATCGATCTTGTCATATTAAAAATTAATTCAGTTAGTTTTAATTAATCTCGATCGATCGAGTAGCCTATTTGAACAATGTTCCTATGTGCCTAATACGAAATCTAATGTACACGAGAACAGAGATGTACATGAGATATGATCGTTGAGTCTTGATAATTTTTTCGACTTGAAAATATTCTTGAAAGATATAATAGAAAACAATATTACATATAAATACCTTGTTCACAAATATCGTTAATACTCACAAACCTTACAATTAAGTTTTATTTCTTTATCAAGATTTAAACGAATTTTGTAAAAGAAAAATATATTGACGAAGTATTTTTGATAATAAACATGAGAGTTAGATTTAGGATTTAATTATCCAAATCTGATTTAAAGTTAACTTTTAGATTTTGGATTTGATTAAAGAATTCTATTTCAATAATTTTTGAAAAATTATTATTGAAAAATATATTGATGACATTTTTTTGTAAAAGTTTTAAAATCTGAAAGTTAATTTCTAATTACTTAAATCATAAACCTAATTTTGACACATTGATAAGAATTTCAATTTTTAGACTCGATTTAAGGCGGCAATTGAATAATTATTTAATTTCTTAAAAAAAGTACAATTTAATTAAAATTAACTAATAGACCCAACCGAAGGCATTAATTATTAACAAATTATTGATTTAATTAATCTCTCATTAGTATTTATTATAGAGAAGTAATAATCTTAATTCATATATTTAATAACCTAATTAATATTGAGCAAGCATGATTAACTAACTAATCTATGCTATAAATTCTCCACTGAATGTAAATTTTTATTTGTCAATTATTTTGTTAAATCTATCTCTATTTTTAGGTCATTAGATTAGATTTCTCAAACCTAAAATTAAACCCAAACTTTGTGACAAAATATTTAGATTTAATATTTTATTTTTAAGAATTTATTGAATTATTTAAAAACAATGTGCTTCTTTTTTATATCGATCTTCAAAGTATATTTATCATTTTCTATAAATGTTTCGTGGATTTGTGAGCTATTTGAAAATATACAAAATTTGTACACCAAATTTTACCAAACCAAGTTTTTGGCGTTGTTGTTAAGAAGAAATATCATTTTAAAATTTTTAATATCAAAATCTTAAAAAAATATTTGTCTTATATATTTTGTTATTTTTATTGAAAATATTAAAATATCTAAGTTGTTAATTAATTACTTAAGATATTTTAGATTTTAAATTTAAAAAAAATAAAAAAATTTGTATTATTAACTTTCTTTTATTTAAATTAAAAAAACATTCCTTTCTTTTATTTTAAAAAACAAATAAATAAAAATAAAAAATATATTTTTTATTTAATAATAATAATATTTTAAAATCTTAAAACATTTGAAATTTTTAACATTTTATTTATTCAATATAAAAAAATTACAAAAATTCTTATACTTAAATTTTAATTTAATTTTATTTCTTTTACTATATATTGAGTTTTTTTTGTACTAAATTAATTCTTTTATAATTTATTTTCTTTTACTAACTTATGTATAGTGTTTATTTTTTTATTTTTATAAATACATCTAATAGTATTTATATAATTAGTGCTAAGTTCTCTTTTATCTTCATTTTTATACTATTAATGTATGAAAAGTAATGAGATCTTTAAGAAAAAAAGTCGCTACAAGTTCAACTTATATTTCAAGAAAGATTAACACTCATCATCAAGAGGAAGAATAACCCAAATACAAGTAGATATGAATGATGATGGATATAAACAAGAAATAATGAAAGAGTACACATTGTCAATCATTAGCCATACTAGCTCTTGCATACAACTTGGATAGAGTACACAAAATTATGAATTAAAAAATATTTATTATTTCTTGTTACCTTTGTTTTACGATATCCTTAAAAAAGACCCTTTAATTTTTATTAGAGAATTTTATGCTAGTATGTAGACAATTTCATTGTAAAGACTTGATGAAAACTAGCTTAAGATAAGGTATTTTCCTTACACACTCAAGGATAGAGTTAATTCTTGGTTCATGACTTTGCAACTGAGTTCATTGACTACTTGGGAAGTAGTCTACAACAAATTTATAGGTAGGTTCTATTCCTATCAAAAGACTATCGATTTGAGGGCAAAAATGCCAATATTCTTCCAATTGGTTGGAGAGCCTTTCTATGAAGCTTGGGACAAAATGTAGCTCTATTTGATCCAATGTTGACACTATAGTTTTCCACTGCAAATACAAAATTGATTCTTTTATAATGGACTAACACAACAATGTTAGTATGCTATTGATAATGCTACAAGATGAGCTATAAGAGAAAATATTATAGAGTAAACTTAGGAACTTTATGAGATGATAGTTACTGATTCTCAACAAAATATGCTAGAGGAACAAGAGTAAGAGTCAAGGAAGTTGGCTCTTGGAACAAAATGACCTTGCAACTTGCAAGATTAACTAAGCAAGTGCAACTCCTTACTACCAATCAGATGTTAAATCAAGAAGTATGTGAAGTTTATTGTTTGGGATTGATCTGGCTTATAGAGAGAAAACTTACAGAGAAGTTAAACTGATTGGTAGAATGTGTGGATATCATAGGAGATCCATGTATATATAGAACATTACCCAAATAGGTGTCCATTACATAACGAGTACACATATTTACATGTCAAAGGAGTTAAATTGGCATAATGTATAACATATCAGGGGTTGAGTTCAACCTTAGCTTGGGCTATTATGGAGCTTGGGTTGATCATTGAGCTCAAGCTATCATTGAGCTCAATCTGATCATTGAGCTCAGGCTATCCTATGAGTGGGACATCTGGAGTACTTCACCTTCCATCTCAGGTTGGTGACTTAGTTTGGGCTGTTTACGTAGGTCGGGCATCAGGTTAGTCTGGATGTCCAAACATCTAGTCCCCCTACTCTTTCATCTCAGGCTCTATTTTAAGGTGAAAGAGTAATTACCTTGCTTGGAATATGAATCATTCAACTCTCCTAATAAATGTGTGTCAATTGATTGGAGAGAGAAACCAAGTGTCTATATAAAAGGGATGCTTAGGTTGGGACTTATCATCATTACCTAAGAAATTGAGACATAGTGAATAAAAACACTTTGTCGTATCACCTTGAGTTTGTAAAATGTTTTTCAATTTGGTGGTAAGGATTCAGCTTAGGCTGTAGTTTTGTGTTTGAGTTTATAGAGTTTAAGAATCGAGAACCTAACGATTTTCCACTTTCTTTTTAGGTGGGTTTTTAAAGGATCATTTTATTTTATTTTCAAAATCGACCTTAGGTAATCTATTCTACTAATACCTTACTCATTGGGTTTCCCTATCATTAGATTGAGCATGCTTGAGACTCAAATGTTAGTGACCAGAACATAAATGAAGAAAATGAGGAATATATTATTTAGGGAACCCACAGGTAATACCAAGAGTTGGTCGGCTATGTCTAAGCCTTGTGAGTTGGTGTCCTAGGATGAAGAGATATTAAGAAAAACCTACAACATCCCGTCCTCAGTTCATAATAATGATTCCTCTAGAGGGAACCTATGATAACAATTCACATCCATCTAGTTGGACCGTCTTTCATGAAAAAACCTTATGGTTGGGGGTAAGGTTCCCTCTATACCATTTCATTAGGAGATTCCTTATTAGGATGCAGCTCATGCCAGGGCAGTTGATGCCTAACAAGTGAAGGTTATCTGCTCTATCTGACACTAATATACCATGAACTCAAAGTGGATTTAGAGATGACCGAGTTTAATGAGGCCTATGTCCTGAAGTAGAACCCCAAGGATCCTAGGAGGGTATATATGTCGGTGAAACAACATCGAGGGAATAACATGTCACTTCCTAAAAACGAGAAAAACTAGAAAGAGTATTTTTTTTCTATGTTTCGTATCGATGGGAGACTCGTACCGGTAACACTAGGTTGATAAGAAGTGTCTAGAATGATACTAAGGTCTTGATAAGGAATATAGCTTCCTTAATCACGATCTTGAGCCTGGATGCGAAGTAAAGGTTGGCTGATATCTAAAACTATCTTCCCAAAAACACCAACTGGAAGACCTTATTGAACATTTGATTCTTTGCTGTGTGTGGGTTGATGAGGCATGGTGTAGTGGAGCCTCCCCTAAGGATCAACCATAAACATCGGGCTCCTCCTAAACCCCAGGCTCTTCCTATATACATAACTCCTTCTACAGACTTTGTGGGTCGGTTTGAGGTGGTTACCGACGATGGTGAACTAGTCCTATGACTTGCCTTCCTTTGTTTTTTTTTTGTTTTTTGGCATGACGTGACTAATGTGACATCCTCTTGCTTGATTTTGTAGATCCCATGGATATTACCGCTACTAAACTTTTTTCCCGTATGAATAGTAAGGTCGCACCCATAGGGGGGAGCGTTCCAATGGGTACACCTTTGGCTCCTAAAGAGGGTTCTTCTAAGGGAAAGAAAAGGCACAAGTCCTCTCATGAAGGTCACCCTTATTCGCTAAAAAAGAAGACGAAGAAGGTGGTGGTCGATGAGCCTACCCTCATCCCTATGCCTCTGAATGTTTTTCTGCCCTTATCACCCTTATGAGAACAACACGTGGTTCTAATTCATTACTCAAGTTCTAAAGGATCCAAGGGACTTGTAAAGGATTCAACAGAAGGGAAGGCCATCTTTAATAATTTTACTACTAATGCGGAGGGCATAGTCTTGAATCAAGGTTTGGCACCAGAGCACTCGATCATTGTATGAGTGACCTTTTTGCTTTCTCGTACAAGAAGCAGCTTGAGGCTATTTGCAAGGGTATAGACTTTGACAAGGTCATCTGTCGCCAGATGTGTTAGGTGGGTTATCTCGCGTTTTGGTTTTATTCATTAATTAGTGTATGTAAAGTATGAGCATGAGGCTGATTGATTTGACCTTTTGTTTGCTTCAATTGATGCTGCTCTATAACTTTGATAAGTCTTACAACGTGGATTTTTTGTAAGATGAGCTATCGTAGAAGAAGAAGAGCTATGCGTCTACGTGCTCAAAATACACCGTGTTGTTGGTGAGAACTACTAAATGGGAAGGCGAGGCAATTAATAAGGAGGAAAATCTAAAAAAAGGCCTCCCTCGAGTTGAATGAGTATGCCTAATTCCTTACTGAGGTTGAAGAGGCTCTTGGTCCTTTTGAGGAGGCCAGGAAAGCCTAGAGAAGAGCTAAGGCTTCTACCGAGGAATTCCATTGTAAGGGGAAGGTTGATGTGGTTGTCATTTCTCTACAACTAAAATCAAGTGTAAAGAGGGCATACGAGCTGGCCATGAAAACCTTTAAGACTAAGGTCAAGGAGAAGGACCTTGGAGAATATTATTATCACATTTTGGACATCCTGATGACTTTGTCATATATGCGGGTTCCTTTTATGGAGGAGGAAGAATGAGAAACCTCAAACTCTTCTGATGGTGAGGATGGTCCTAAGGTCATGAAGGGTAAGGGATCATCAAATTTTAAAGACTTGATCCCATTTTGTTTTTCTAAGCTCAACGCCACTCTTGTTTGTATGGTCGTGAGCTCAAACTTGTAAGAATATTAACTAAAAAAGTCAAATGAAAATATCAATATTATTTATTAATGGAAAATTAGTTTGCCTCTTTTATTGTGTATTTATGATTTTGACCTACCTACTTGTTTTTTGGGAACCTGGGTCATTCATTTTCCTCCCATATTTTTTTTGTTTTTATCAATCCTGATCTTCTATAAAAAAACAATTGAGAACACTTTATTTAATCCATACATTTAGGGATTTCTGCTAATTCCTCTAACTTTTTTGGACATATTTTATGGATTCTGATCGAACCATGAAACACTCAGTTTGAGCTTTACATGTTGAAAATGGTTGGCTTAAGGACGAGGGTAGGGTGCTCAAAACTGAGGTGGTTAAACTTGAGTGTAATGTAAAAGAGACCAAGTGTGAGCTCGCCTCTTGTAAGGAGCAGTTAATCTAAACTCAATCTCGAGAGAGAAGGACCTTGGTCTGTATGGACACTCTTGTAGATAGGGAATCCTATTGAGTGAGCTTCTATATGAAGTGATATGAAAGAGTCTTCCTTAAGATGATGGAGGTTACAGAAGAATTAGAGTGAGGATTGCTCGTGATGATGACAGCTCAACCTAAACCTGTGTCCTATGCACAAAATAAAAGTATAGGGATTCAAGCCAAGCTATTACCTTTAGTTGAAGAAACTGATGATCTAGATACTGGTCGAGTGTCCAAGTGTTTAAAGAGTTTTTAGCCTTCTGAGAAGACCGAGCTTTGTATTAATAATTATACACAACTTTATAAATTTTAAATAATGAAAACATTCTGGATGGCATGTACTTGTGATGACCTGACATTGTGAGCATATTTGTATTTATAAATATTCTAAGATATATATATATATAGTATGACCTAGTTGTTGATCATAGTGGTCAACTCGACCCTTGCTCTTATTAGGGCACTCTACCTAGATTTTTAATCGAAGCGGTCTATTTCATGGCATAAATTGGTCGTAGAGTGCAGACTTGGTTCTTGACTGAGATGGAAAACTCATTCCACTTATGCAAGTGCCAAAACACTCTACTTGGTTCACTACTACAAAACAGACTATTAAAGTCGGTTAAAAATTGACTTTAAACCAACCGTGAACCGACTTTAAAATATTGATTTTTTTATTAGGTCACTCTACCTAGCTTTTTATTGTGTACTAATTTGTATTCAATATGGCATAAAAAACCAAAATCTATTTGACAAAGTGTAAATAATAATACAAATAATTGAAAATTTAAATATAATTAATTACTTGATAATTAAATTTATTACAAAAAAAATAATGTATATACAATACATATATATATATATATATAGTTAACTTAAATTATAAATAAAATGATATCTTCAAAGTGTAATGGATTGTCCGAGCAAGATTTATTGGCTTAGAATCACCAGTATAGTGACAAGAAAACTAGGCAAAAAACAGCTGATCCATTTAACAATTCATTCCCCTACATACATGAGCACATAAACATTCATCAAACAAGAAGTCTAAACTTCAGAGACATATGAATGGAGAAATTAAAGCATTACAAAATATTACCATGGTGTTTTCCTATGTTATTCAAGATCATCATATTCTTCTCCTCATGTTATAATTTGAACAAAGTGTTTTGTCCATTCTTCTTGTAAATCATCAAAAATATGCATATCATAGCCCCACTTTATTACAACCAAAGAAATATATGTAATTAAATTCAAAATAAGAATGTAATATCATGAATTCACAAAAAAATAACTTATATATGTTAAAAGATTAATAAAAGAGATTACCACATCGATATCCGAGTGATATAATAATAACTTTATCTCTTTGAACTCATATTAGCACTTTATTAATCTTTTGTCTATAAATATGAAGCTATCTAGAATTGAGTTGTTATATTTAATGCTATAATGAGCTCTAAATATGAAATCTAGTATAACTCTGATTTGTTACTTGGCTTGGTTGAGTTTTGGTGCCCTTAAAAGTATGGAACAATTGTGTGATACATTTATGGGCACCAAAGCTCAACCAAGCCAAGTAACAAAATAAGAGTTACACTTGACTTCATATTTAGAGCTCATTATAGCATTAATATACCAACTTGATTCCAGATAGCTTCATATTTATAGACAAATGATTAATAAAGTGCTACCATGATGTTGTCATAAGGAAAGTAGGCAAGAGAGATGAGATGAAGTTTGGGCAAAAAACAGGTCCATAAAACAATGCATTCCCCTAAATATATAAGCACATAAACATCCATCAAACAAAACATCCATCAAATAAGGGACTTTAGACATAGGAATAGAGAAATTAAATCATTTTAAAAATTACCATTATGTTGTCATATGCTATTCAAGATCATCAGAATCTTCTCCTGATTCTTCTTGTGATGATATAATTTGAACCATGTGTTCTGCCCATTCCTCTCATAAATCATCAAAAATTTGCTAGTCATAGTCCGTCTTATTCCAACCAAAGAACTACATGTATTTAAAATCAAAATAAGAATTTAATTTTATGAATTGTTAAAAAATAATCATATATGTTAAAAAAAATTGTATATTGGTAAAAGATATTACCACATCATCAATTGGAATTTCAACTCGGCTCCCTCAGCATCTGCTCAGCCTATAAGGGATTCACAAAAAGGGAAAAATGTAGTCAACGATCTAACAAGCGATGTGGATGGGGTGGCTCTATATTGAAGCATGGCATCAGAGCAACTCGACCATTATGTGGGTCATCTTTCTGTTTTGTCGCACAAGGAGTAACTCGACAACATATGTGAGGGTGAGAGTTCAAAGGCCGTGATCAGTCACCTAATCTACTAGGTAGACCCCTATCTAATTTCTGTGCGTGCTGAGATTTATTGTAAATGTATATTTGTGATGTTTGACCCTACGTCATCTAATTTTTTTATGCATTGCTACTCTTTGGTTTGAATAAGACCTGAGGCATGGAGAGCTTGAACTTGCTCAGAAGAAAGAAAAGCACACATTAACCTGGTCCAAGTATGCGTTGTTGTTGGCCAAGGCCATAAAATGGGAGGGTAAGGCTATAGATAAGTTAGAGAAACTGACCAAGGCTACGTCCGAGCTAAAGAACTATATGAGTTGCATGGTCAAGCTCGAGAAGGCTAAGGAAAAGGCCAAGGTCGACCTTAAGGCTAGAAATTTCAAGGTAGTTGAGCTCGAAAAGGCTAATGAAAGTGCGAGCTTAGTTCTATGGCCGAGTAACTCACCTCGAGCGTGGAAATTGGGTATGGGTTAGCAATGCACTCTTTTAAAAAAAGAGGCCAAAAAGAAAGAGTTGGGTGAGTATTATTACCAAATTTTAGACATTTTGGTCACTCATCAATATGAGCCCACCCAATCATGATGTGAAGCCAAGTAGGATTCAAACTCGAGTGATAGTGGCAATGGTACTGAGGTGACTGGTGTAGAAGGTGAGGCCGAGGACCATTGATATGGTGATGAATTATCTGCCCGGGTAGATTTTAAGTCTTCCCCTCCTCTTTTTTTAAGCTCGATAACACTCATGTTTGTATGGTCATGGGTTGTATCTTGTAATTTTTTTCTTTTTAATCATTAATGAAAATCAGCTTAATTTTAGGGACTATGTTGATTATTTAGTTATGTATTTATATCATCATTTTTTTATATCTATTTATGATGTTGACCTACCTCCCTATTTTGGGATGTGTCATTTAAACCTTTTTAGACATCATCCCCTATAATAAGTGGTTAGGGACATTATTGAATTTAGACAACTATGTTGAAACATTTTTCAATTGCTTCTCCATCTTTTTGCTCGAAGATTATGGGATCTGATCGCACTAACAAGCATTCAACTCGGGCTTTGAAATTGGAAAATGTGAGACTTAAAATCGAGGTACAAGAATTTAAAATTGAGTTGTTAAGACTCGAGGCTAAGCTAAATCTTCATGAAAAAGACTGAGTGTGATCTCACTTCTTGTAAGGAGTATTTATCTCATACTCGAGCTCAGAAGAGGAAGACAACAGATGAAATGGCTACCCTTGTGGACAAGGAGTTCTAATGGGCAAACTTCTACATGAAGTGATTTGGAAGGGTCTTCGTTAAGGTGATAGGGGTTGCTGAAAAGCTGGAACATTTTGTGCTCACATTGAACTCGATCCCTCCTAAGAAAATGATTGATGTTCAAGAGAAAATTATCAAGATTCAGGTTGTGCTATTACCTCTGGTAGAGAAACTAACCCAGGCACTAGTCGGGTGTCTAAGCGCATGAAAATTTTATAACTATTCTAGGAGACTGAGCTATGTAATAATAAAAGCATTGTGGGTTTAAACAATACAAATATTTTTAATAAAATTTATTTGCGATGCTCAACCGTTGCATTTTTCCATGTGCATTATTATTGTTTATTAAGGAGCGAGCTCCGTAAAAGTCAGGGCAATCTACCTAGTTCTTAACCAACATGATTAGCTTATGAGCTATAATAGTGGAAGAAGGAGCTCTACCTGGTTTCTGACCAAGGTGCTCAACTCTTCCTTCAATGTTAGAGTGCCATCCTAGTTCCTGACTAAAATGAACTAATGACTTTTTTGCAAGTGTCAGGGCGTTCCACCTGATTGTTAACTGAGGCGATCTTCCCTTGACTTATAACAGTAGAAGAATGAGCTCTACCTAATTCCTGATCCAGGTGCTCAGCTCTTCCTTCAATGTTAGAGCACCAACTTGGTTCCTGATTTAGGTGAACTTGTGACTTTTTTGCAAGTGTAAGAGCGCTCTACTTGGCTCTTAGCCTAGGTGATCAACCCGTGACATGTAATAGTAGGAGGCTTCTGGGAGAGAACCATTTGTTGAAGGAAGTTTATTCATAAGTATGCATACAATGATGGTACATGAGAGTATTAAATTGAGATACATTAGAAGTAATATTTCTTTAAGTGTCTAGCATTCCAACTGGCATCATCCTCAACTCTATTAATGTTTCTTAACAAGTAGGCCCCTTCTGGTGTTGTTTCAGCTATTTGGTTAGGTCCTTCCCAATTAGCACCAATTTTACAGGCCATCCATTCCTTCTTGTTAGGAAAGATGCTTCTGAGAACCCAATCACCAATGGAAAATGCTTTGAAGCGCATGACCTCGTTGTAAGAATCTAATATCTTTATTTTCTACTTGATCATCCTTCTTAAAGCTTCATCCTTTTTCTATTCGACGAGGGTCAGTTCAATTGTTACCTTGTTTTGTTCCTCTGTTAGGACCGATCTTGTAATGGGTATTGTAATATCAGTTGGTATTACTGCTTCAATCCATTAAACCAGGGAAAATGGGGTCTCGTTAGTACTTTCCTGAGGGCTATCCTAACAGCCCATAATGTACCAAGCAGCACTTCAACCCATCTTCCATTTTCCCTTTCCAACCTTTTCTTTAGTAGGTTGATAATTAACTTGTTCGAAGATTCTACTTTACCATTGGCCTGGGGATAACATGACGTTGAATAAGACATTTTGATGTTGTACTTAAGGGCAAACTCTTTGTTGTGTGTTTTGCAACACACGAAAAAACGTGCAAGTATACACGGTCTCAAGTAATAATATGATAAATAAATTATCGTTCCCACAAAGAAATGTTACCAACTCTTATTAATTACTAAAATTATTTAAACCTAATTTTATTCAAACAATCAATAATTTTATGTAGTTTGACTTAATCAATATTTTTGTTTCTTTTTAACAATTTTTATGAAAATTCTAGGATTGCAGTTTACCCAAATTAATTCACTTGAATATTTTATTCTCTCTTGATTTATGTTCTTATGTTTTAAGTTGTTAACCAAGAACTCCTAATTTATCCATATATCTCTTTCAAGCTCCATACAGACACATCTAGTTAAAATGATTCACTATATTCCTATGAGAATTAATTTCAACCAGATTTATTAAGTTCTGAGTTCTCAAAAAGTTACACATAAAATAAAAGTATATTTCTATCCCTTATGTATATACGTTATTTTATCCCGAGCAACCCACAAAAATTCCTTTTCCAAGTTTATTTAAGTGTCACATATCAGTTAATTAATCTTCCGATAATTAAAAACATTTAAAGCAGGTAAAATAAACAACTTAAAACAGTTCCACAAATCATTCAAAAATAATTACTTCAAGTTTCATAATTTACGTAACACTGCAATCCTAGAACAAATATATTAGTTCATAGCAGAAATTAAAATTACAACACCACAAAAATAAAACATTACAGAGAAACAAAAATTAAAAGAAAATGAGTTAGGAGAAACTCTTTCACGATTCCTCAATGAAAAATAATTTCTTCCATTTCCTTCTTCTTCATCAACCTCTTTCTCTGTAATTTCCCTAAGATAATACACAACAAAAATGTCAAAATAAAATTTTCTGCGTGTAAAAGAGACACGCAGAGAGGGAAAAATGAAAACTTCTTAAGAAGAAATAATTAAAACAAATCAAAGAGCTCGAAAATCCTTCAAAAATTTGAGAGAAAACTCTCTGCTCAAAATAAAATGAAGAAACGAAGAAGAGGAGATTTCTACAAAAAAGAAAACTAAAAACGAAACCAAAAACAAAAAACGTGTACAAATGAAAAATTTCCGTTACATATATCCCCCCACTATTCAATTATTCCTTTTTATTATTATTATATTTTTTTAATATTAGCGGGGGACACAAATAAAAGGGGGGGGAATAAAAAAATATCACGCGTGAAAACAATTCTGCGTGTTTCTAAATTTTTTTTTCTACGCATGCCACGTGTCGTCATGTGATTGGCTGCGAGAAATTCAGAGACACGTGGCAGCGTTTCATTGGACGGGTAGGTCGGGCTTATGGAGAAACGATGGAGCGCAACGCACGAGAACATGTCGGGTAGCGGCTCGGTGCGCGACAGCTGGATCCACGTGCTTCAATCTGGACCGTTCAACGGATCCAACTGTGAGTGATGTGCCTCGGGGAATTCTGTGCAGCCGACATGTGGGTCCCACCCTGCACGCCAATCTGCGTGGCCAGTGGGCCCCACTCGGGTGCCGAGCCGCGTGACAAGAATTCTGCACCCACTCTCCTTGGTCGGGTTTGAAGAACACGCGCGCATCCTAACCGTTTCTGCGTTGATCTGATGGTCCACAGTGAAGCGTGGATGATGCCGCGTGGAATTCTTCACCTGCGCAGAAAACTCACTTTTATTAATTGTATTTTCACCCACAAATATATTTCAAATTACATTTTAAACTTTGTTTAATTGCAATATAGCCCTTTTGGTAATTTAAATTAAATGTTTAAACTTTCAATAATTAAAATTAAGCCAAATTTTAATTTAAATTATATTTTCGACTTTTACAAATTGTAATTAAACACTCTTTTATTTGAAATTATATTTTTGGACACAAATTTGCAATTAAGTACGTTTTCGATACAAATTATTTAATTTTTATTAAAATATTTAAAAAACAATAAATACTAATTTATTAAACTAAAATTAACTAAAAACATTAAGAACATAGCAATTTTAATTAATAAAATAGGTGAAAATAACTATATAAAATACAGTTATCAACACCCCTAAACTTAAGTTTTTGCTAGTCCTCGAGAAAAAGAAAAGAAATAAAACAAAGATAACTGCATTTAAAATAGTGATTTTCAAAATATTTCTTTTTAGTTATTCCAATTTACATAACTCAAAGAAATAAAAGAATTTTATCTAAGTATCAAAATCAATTTAAAAATATATTCCATTTTCACAATGAATTGTAGTGTGTGTAAAGTCTTTTCATTTTTAGTCGCATGCAATCCGGATCAGTTTATGCAAATATAAAATCAAACCGATTTTAATGAAATCACAAATCTCATACGTTTATTTTTCATTTCTCTCTCCACTAATGTAGACAAACACAACCAGAAATCAATAGGACTTTATTAAGCTTGTAATGTATGGCTTAGGTAAAGGTAGGATAAAAGATATATTTAGCTCAATTTTTCCTAAACAACATTTTAGGATTGAAACAAGAGATCTTCTATCGTCACAATAAATACTTCCCAATTTGGGATTTAACATCACATACAATAACCCTTTTATTTTCTGTATTTTTTTTAGTATCCTCTTTTTTTCTGATATATTATTAAATATTTACTAACAATTGTCACATGTTAGTTCGATATGAAAAATAGACATATCTTCACACACACACACACATACATATATATATATATATATATATTGTAGGCTTTGAAATGAAATAAAAATATATATAGAACTTTGAAGCTCAAAAGGGTATACTATGGATAAAGCATGTGAAGGTAGATAGAAAGACTCAAACGATCCAAAGATGGCCTAAATCATTTTCTTAGTTAAATGTTATCTATAATTTCGCCTCGAGAGAAAATCAAATAAATTCTAAGAGAAACTGCGACACCACATATATCAATCGAATTCCATACTCACATAAACCTTCTCTAAATTATCATGGCAATTCAAAAATCAAGACTAGTGCTCATAAATATTTATTCTTGTAAAAATGAGACATGTGTAAAAATTATTCATCGCTTAGACAATATTCGCATTTTCAAGGAGTTATGTATTACTTAAAATGAAGAAATGACATAACAAAAATTAGATCACCATTAAACGCAAAATATCTTCTAATGTTCGATCAACCAAACAAACAAAACTAGACAAGCAACAACATCAAGCAATATTTTCAATAAGTTTAATTTCAACACCCCCAAACTTAATATGCACATTGTCCCCAATGTGTGGAAATTTAAAGAACAAAGGAGATGTGTTAAAAGAAACTTCCCTGAATGGTGAGTTGACTTGTGAGATTGAATTCCAAAATCGTTTTACCTCCTTCGATTTGCACCTATCAAAACAAAATAACAGCATGAAGAAATATGCAACTACTACATGTTCTAAAAGACAATAAACAAATAAATAAAAATTAAAACATATGGGTTGCCTCCCAAGAAGCGCTTGATTTAGAGTCATCAGGTTGACTGCCTTTATCCTTGCTTTAGGTTGGATCGGATAAGAAAATGGTGGACTTTTGACGATCAATGTCACCTCCCCAATAATGTTTGAGTCTTTGCCCGTTCACTTGGAAACTGTTTTGTGATTCTTCACCTTTAATCTCAACAGCCCCATATGGGTGTACTTTGATAATAATGAAAGGCACTGATCACTTAGATTTCAATTTTCCTGAGAAGAACTTCAAACGAGAGTTGAAGAGGAGTACTTTCTATCCTGGTTCAAAGTGTCGATGCAAGATTTTGTTGTCATGCCACCTCTTCGTTTTTTTCTTATAAATCTCGGCATTTTCATAAGCGTGTAAACGAATCTCGTCCATCTCATTGAGTTGTTGGAGACGTTTTTCGCCAGCAGCTCCTAAATCAAAATTTAAAATTTTTGATAGCCCAATACGCATGGTGCTCTAATTCAACCGGGAGATGACAAGCTTTTCCAAACACTAACCGATATGGGGACATCCCAATGGGTGTCTTATATGTTGTTCGGTATGCCTAGAGTGCATCATCCAACCTTTTAGACCAATCCTTCCTTGAAGGATTTACCGTCTTCTCCAAGATCCTCTTCACCTCTCTGTTTGATATCTCCACTTGTCCACTAGTTTGAGGATGGTAAGCAGTTGCGACCTTGTGAGAGACACCATATTTAGCAAGGAGGGTTTCAAAAGATTTTTTGCAAAAATGAGTTCCCCCATCGCTTATGATTGCCCTTGGGGTGCCAAAACGAGTAAAAATGTTTTTCTTTAGAAAATTCAACACCACTTTAGAATCATTGGTAGGCAAGGGAATTGCCTCTACCCATTTAGAAACATAATCCACAGCAACCAGAATGTAGAGATTGTTGTAAGAAGAGACAAACGGCCCCATGAAATCAATTCCCCAGACATCAAATATTTCTACCTCAAGAATATTGTTTAGAGGCATCTCGTGTTTCTTAGAAATGTTACCAACTCTTTGGCACCTGTCATATTGTGAAACAAAGAAATGTGCATCTTTAAACAGATTTGGCCAGTAAAAACCAGATTGAAGAACCTTAGCTACTGTTCTTTCTCTTCCAAAATGGCCTCCGTAGGCTGAAAAATGACAATGTTTAAGTATATTTTCAATTTCTTCCCTTGGGACACACCTTCTGATAATTTGATCTGCACAATGCTTAAACAAGTAAGGCTCATCCCATAAATAGTACTTAACATCATGTAAGAATTTTTTCTTCTGTTGGAAAGACATTTCAGGTGGGAGCACGTTGCTTACGATATAATTAACATAGTCTGCGTACCATGGAACACTTCTATGATCTAAGAAAAATAGTCGCTCATCAGGAAAAGTCTCACCAATGATTGTCTTGTCTACGGCTCCATTATTATTCTCCAATCTCGATAGATGACCAGCCACTTGATTTTCTGTTCCCTTTTTATCCTTGATCTCCAAATCAAATTCTTGCAGTAGGAGGATCCATCTAATCATTCTCGGTTTTGCATCTTTCTTAGCCATAAGGTATTTTATAGCAGAATGGTCCGTATAAACTGTCACCTTAGTGCCGATTAGGTAGGAATGAAACTTTTCAAAAGCATATACAACAGCAAGTAATTCTTTTTCAGTGGTAGCATAATTCAGTTGAGCTTCGGTCAAAGTTTTGCTGGCATAGTAAATGGCATGGAAAACTCTCTTTTTTTGTTGTCCTAAAACAACTCCTATTGCAAAATCACTCGCATCACACATGAGCTCGAATGGTAGGTTCCAATCTGGTGCAATAATGATGGGAGCCGTGATCAAATTTTCTTTCAAAACCCGAAAAGCTTCAAAACAATCTTCGTCAAATGTGAATTTTGTATCTTTTTCCAAAAGGTTGCAAAGAGGCTTAGATATCTTGGAGAAATCCTTTATGAATCTCCTATAGAATCCTGCATGACCAAGAAAACTTCTAATTCCTTTCACCGAGGTTGGAGGCGGTAGTTTCTCAATGGTTTCAATCTTTGCCCTATCCACTTCAATTCCCTTTGACGAAATTAGATGGCCGAGAACAACACCTTCTTCTACCATGAAGTGGCACTTTTCCCAATTTAAAACCAAGTTTGTTTCTTCGCATTTTTGTAAGACCAAAGAAAGGTTATGCAAGCACATATCAAATGAATCTCCAAACACTGAGAAGTCATCCATAAATATCTCAATGAAATTTTCCACCATGTTTGAGAAGATAGCCATCATACACCTTTGAAAAGTGGCTGGGGCATTGCAAAGTCCAAACGACATTCTTCGAAAGGCAAAAGTTCCATATGGACAAGTGAAAGTGGTCTTCTCTTGATCCTCAGGTGCGATAGCAATTTGGTTGTATCCTGAATATCCATCCAAGAAACAATAGAAAGAATGTCCTGCCAATCTGTCTAGCATTTGGTCAATAAATGGAAGAGGAAAATGATCCTTTCGAGTGGCCTTATTGAGCTTCCTATAATCCATGCATACTCGCCAACCCGTCACTTTCCTTGTGGGAATCAGCTCATTGTTGCTATTAACCTCCACTGTAATTCCTCCTTTCTTCGGAACAAAATGAATTGGGCTGACCCAAGAGCTATCTGAAATAGGATAGATAATACCTGCATCTAACCATTTAATGATCTCATCTTTTACTACCTCCTTCATGATTGGATTTAGACGACGTTGATGCTCAATAATAGGTTTGAAATCTTCCTCAAACAAGATCTTGTGCATGCATAGTGAAGGGCTAATTCCTTTAATGTCAGAGATAGACCACCCTAATGCCAGCTTGTAATTTCTCAACACTCTTAACAACTTCTTTTCTTGATCTTCATCTAGAGATGCTGAAATAATCACAGGCATGGTTGACATTTCACCCAAATAAGCATACCTCAAATGGTTAGGCAATGGTTTAAGCTCTAATAGTGGTTTTTGTTCCATAGATTGCTTCACATAGGTAAACTTAGACAGTGCTACAACTTGTGATGCCTCTTTTTCAGCTTGAAGACTAAAGAGTTGTGGGGATGCTTCAAGTAACTTGAGATATTCAAGAGAATCAAAGTTATCAATAATATTGTCATTGACAAGTGCAAGTTCCAAAGCATTAGTACTCAAATTTTCCTTGAAATTGCTTTCAACTAAAGCATTTACCATGTCAACTCTGAGGCAATCATCAGATTCTCTTGGAAATTTCATAGCTTTAAAGACATTGAAAGTTACCTCTTGGTCTTGAACTCTCATGGTGAGCTCTCCTTTTTGAACATCAATCAAAGTCCTACCAGTTGCTAAAAATGGTCTCCCGAGAATAATAGGAATCTCTTTATCTTCCTCCATGTCAAGAATTATGAAATCTGCAGGAAAGATAAATTTGTCAACCTTGACAAGCACATCCTCTATAATGCCTCTTGGGTGTTTCAACGACCTATCTGCAAGTTGCAGAGTCACAGTGGTCGGTTTTGCTTCTCCTAATCCAAGTCTCTGATAGATGGATAGTGGCATTAAATTAATGCTTGCGCCCAGATCGCACAGAGCTCTACCAAAAAAAAATTCACCAATAGTACAAGGAATGGTAAAACTTCCTGGATCTTTCAGCTTAGGTGGTAGCTTCTTCTGAAGGATGGCACTACACTCCTTTGTGAGAGCAACTGTCTCAAAATCACCTAACCTTCTTTTTTTAGACAGAATGTCTTTCATAAATTTCACATAACTAGGAATTTGCTCCAAGGCATCAACAAAAGGAATGTTAATATGAAGTTTCTTAAATACTTCAAGAAACTTGGAGAACTGTTTATCCAACTTTTGCTTGTGGAAGCGCTGAGGAAATGGAATTGGTGGATTATAAGGATCGAGATTATCTGGAAATGGTTTTTTAAAGGATTCTCTGTTAATTCATTCTCTTCGACCCTCTCATTAGCTTTTTCTTGTTTTTCTGGGTCAATAGCTTTAGCACTAAGAGTTGGTGGAGAAATGGGCTTGTGTATTTCTTCTAACTCTTTTCCACTTCTCAATGTAACTGCTTTACAATGCTCTTTTCCATCCCTTTTTGGATTGACTTCGGTATCACTAGGTAAAGCTCCTTGAGGGCGGTTGTTGACAGCAGTAGCTAGTTGACCCAATTGAACTTCGAGATTTCTAATCGATGTTGCCTGATTTTGGAGAATAGTCTCATTCTTAGCCATGTATTGGGCAAAAATATCTTCCAATGAAGGCTTTCTCTCTTGTTGTGGGACTTGATTATGAAAACCTGGAGGATGAGTGGGTTTCATAGAAGATGATTGGCCTTGATTATTACTCCAAGAAAAATTAGGGTGATTCTTCCATCCTGGATTGTAAGTGTTGGAATAGGGATTGTTTTGATTGTTTTGATTCCTATTGTAATTGGAAACAAAATTGACAGATTCAGCGTTGTGAGGACATCTCTCACTGGCATGATTTCCATTGCAAATTTCACATGCCACAAAAGGACTCTGAATAGAATGGACACCCATGGTATCCATCTTTTTTACTAATGTGGATACTTGTGCAGTTAAAGCGGTCATAGCATCAATCTCATGGATTCCAGCTGCTTTCTTAGGCAACATCCTCTCTGATGCCCACTCATAACTATTTGAAGCCATTTCCTCTAATAAGTTGTAAGCTTCATCAATTGATTTCCCCATTAGAGCACCACCTGCTGCAATGTCAATCATGTTTCTGGTTTGTCCCATCAAACTATTATAAAATGTTTGAACTTGAAGCCACTTCGGTAATCCGTGGTGAGGACATCTTCTAAGTAGCTCCTTGTACCTCTCCCAAGCTTCATATAATGATTATGAGTCAAACTGCATAAAAGTGGTGATTTCATTCCTCATCCGTGCAGTCTTTGCCGGTGGAAAGTATTTGCCAAATTTTTTTGCGCCAAATCCTCCCAAGTAGTGATAGATCCACATGGTAATGAATTCAACCAATTTTTAGCCTTTTCCCTAAGTGAAAAAGGAAAAAATCTCAACCGAATAGCATCATCAGTGACTCCATTATGCCTAAAAGTGTCACAAATCTCTAGAAAGTTTGCAATATGGGAGTTTGGATCATCATGGGGTAAACCTCCAAATTGAACCGAAGTTTGAATCATATGAATTATTGCAGGCTTAATTTCAAAATTATTAGCTTGAATTGATGGTCTTCTTATGCTTGAATGAATGCCGCCAACCATAGGCACTGCATAATCTCTTAAAGATTTTGGTTCTTCTACTTCTGGAATTTCATTATCCATAACTAGATGTTCTAAGGTGTCTTGTTTATTATTTTTCTTTAAATTCAAAATAGTTCTATGGATTTCTAGATCTAAAGGAACTATGTCAAGATTTCTTATGCGTCGCATACAACGTTTCCCTTAATCCAAAAATCTAACAAGAAATAAGAAATAAATAGATCTAATAAATAAATAAAAAATAATAATAATAAACATAAAAAAATAAAAATAAAAACATAAATAAACACACAAATCTAAGAAAATAACAGTAAGCAATAAAACCAAATATTAATTAAATTTTTTTTGAACTAAAATCAGATTAATTGGAATTAGTATCAACAATGAAAATGGTAAAACAAAATCCACGGTAACGATGCCAAAAACTTGTTGTGTGTTTTGCAACACACGAAAAAACGTGCAAGTATACACGGTCTCAAGTAATAATATGATAAATAAATTATCGTTCCCACAGAGAAATGTTACCAACTCTTGTTAATTACTAAAATTATTTAAACCTAATTTTATTCAAACAATCAATAATTTTATGCAGTTTGACTTAATCAATATTTTTGTTTCTTTTTAACAATTTTTATGAAAATTCTAGGATTGCAGTTTACCCAAATTAATTCACTTGAATATTTTATTCTCTCTTGATTTATGTTCTTATATTTTAAGTTGTTAACCAAGAATCCTAATTTATCCATATATCTCTTTCAAGCTCCATACAGACACATCTAGTTAAAATGATTCACTATATTCCTATGAGAATTAATTTCAACCAGATTTATTAAGTTCTGAGTTCTCAAAAAGTTACACATAAAATAAAAGTATATTTCTATCCCTTATGTATATACGTTATTTTATCCCGAGCAACCCACAAAAATTCCTTTTCCAAGTTTATTTAAGTGTCACATATCAGTTAATTAATCTTCCGATAATTAAAAACATTTAAAGCAGGTAAAATAAACAACTTAAAACAGTTCCACAAATCATTCAAAAATAATTACTTCAAGTTTCATAATTTACGTAACACTGCAATCCTAGAACAAATATATTAGTTCATAGCAGAAATTAAAATTACAACACCACAAAAATAAAACATTGCAGAGAAACAAAAATTAAAAGAAAATGAGTTAGGAGAAACTCTTTCACGATTCCTCAATGAAAAATAATTTCTTCCATTTCCTTCTTCTTCATCAACCTCTTTCTCTGTAATTTCCCTAAGATAATACACAACAAAAATGTCAAAATAAAATTTTCTGCGTGTAAAAGAGACACGCAGAGAGGGAAAAATGAAAACTTCTTAAGAGGAAATAATTAAAACAAATCAAAGAGCTCGAAAATCCTTCAAAAATTTGAGAGAAAACTCTCTGCTCAAAATAAAATGAAGAAACGAAGAAGAGGAGATTTCTACAAAAAAGAAAACTAAAAACGAAACCAAAAACAAAAAACGTGTACAAATGAAAAATTTCCGTTACATATATCCCCCCACTATTCAATTATTCCTTTTTATTATTATTATATTTTTTTAATATTAGCGGGGGACACAAATAAAAGGGGGGGGAATAAAAAAATATCACGCGTGAAAACAATTCTGCGTGTTTCTAAATTTTTTTTTCTACGCATGCCACGTGTCGTCATGTGATTGGCTGCGAGAAATTCAGAGACACGTGGCAGCGTTTCATTGGACGGGTAGGTCGGGCTTATGGAGAAACGATGGAGCGCAACGCACGAGAACATGTCGGGTAGCGGCTCGGTGCGCGACAGCTGGATCCACGTGCTTCAATCTGGACCGTTCAACGGATCCAACTGTGAGTGATGTGCCTCGGGGAATTCTGTGCAGCCGACATGTGGGTCCCACCCTGCACGCCAATCTGCGTGGCCAGTGGGCCCCACTCGGGTGCCGAGCCGCGTGACAAGAATTCTGCACCCACTCTCCTTGGTCGGGTTTGAAGAACACGCGCGCATCCTAACCGTTTCTGCGTTGATCTGATGGTCCACAGTGAAGCGTGGATGATGCCGCGTGGAATTCTTCACCTGCGCAGAAAACTCACTTTTATTAATTGTATTTTCACCCACAAATATATTTCAAATTACATTTTAAACTTTGTTTAATTGCAATATAGCCCTTTTGGTAATTTAAATTAAATGTTTAAACTTTCAATAATTAAAATTAAGCCAAATTTTAATTTAAATTATATTTTCGACTTTTACAAATTGTAATTAAACACTCTTTTATTTGAAATTATATTTTTGGACACAAATTTGCAATTAAGTACGTTTTCGATACAAATTATTTAATTTTTATTAAAATATTTAAAAAACAATAAATACTAATTTATTAAACTAAAATTAACTAAAAACATTAAGAACATAGCAATTTTAATTAATAAAATAGGTGAAAATAACTATATAAAATACAGTTATCAACACCCCTAAACTTAAGTTTTTGCTAGTCCTCGAGCAAAAGAAAAGAAATAAAACAAAGATAACTGCATTTAAAATAGTGATTTTCAAAATATTTCTTTTTAGTTATTCCAATTTACATAACTCAAAGAAATAAAAGAATTTTATCTAAGTATCAAAATCAATTTAAAAATATATTCCATTTTCACAATGAATTGTAGTGTGTGTAAAGTCTTTTCATTTTTAGTCGCATGCAATCCGGATCAGTTTATGCAAATATAAAATCAAACCGATTTTAATGAAATCACAAATCTCATACGTTTATTTTTCATTTCTCTCTCCACTAATGTAGACAAACACAACCAGAAATCAATAGGACTTTATTAAGCTTGTAATGTATGGCTTAGGTAAAGGTAGGATAAAAGATATATTTAGCTCAATTTTTCCTAAACAACATTTTAGGATTGAAACAAGAGATCTTCTATCGTCACAATAAATACTTCCCAATTTGGGATTTAACATCACATACAATAACCCTTTTATTTTCTGTATTTTTTTTAGTATCCTTTTTTTTCCGATATATTATTAAATATTTACTAACAATTGTCACATGTTAGTTCGATATGAAAATAGACATATCTTCACACACACACACACATATATATATATATATATATATATATTGTATGATGAAGGGATGATATGAAACCTTCCAAGTTGCAGCTATTATTGAAAATTTACCCACTTCATGGATAGGGTTTAAGGCTTACCTTAAGCACAAGCGAAGGTAAGTGTCTTTGAAAGACTTGTTGATAAGATTCAAAGTAGAAGAAGATAATAAGGTTTCTTCTAAAAGAAGATACATCTCATTAGCACCCAAAGCTAATGTGATGGAGTATGGTCAAAGTTCCAAGCACAGTAAGAATAAGGACAAGGGAAGGCTTGGTAAAAGGTCTAAATTAGGACTTAAAGAAACAACTTTTAAGAAGTTAAGCTTTAGAGGAATTTGCTTTAATTGTCAAAGGATAGGGCATAAGGCCCTAGACTACAAGTTTCCAAAAAGAAATAGGAATCATGAGGCAAACATAGTTAATGACATCACTTATGATATTTCTGATATTGACTTGTGTACAATCAATTTTAAGGTGAACTTGGTAGGATCAAACCCAAATGAGTGATGGATTGATACTAGTGCAACAAGGCACATATGCTCAGATAAAGATCTAGTTACTACTTTTGAACCAGTGAAAACTGGAGATAAGTTATTCATGGGAAATTCTACCACATCAACCATTCAAGGGTAAGGCTAGGTCAAATTGAAGATGACCTTTGGGAAGGATATTACATTAAAAAATATACTCTACATGTCAAATATATGTAAGAATCTTGTTTCTAGCTCATTGCTAAATAGGCATGGCTTTCAGATAGTGTTTGAATCTTATAATGTTGTTTTGACCAGAAATGGGATGTTTGTAGGAAAAGGGTATGTATATGATTAGCTATTTAAGCTCAATGTAATTACTATAAAAGCTAAGAATATTAATAAGATTAATTCTTCTTCTTATTTGCTTAAGTCTTCCAACTTGTAGTATGGTAGAATAGGTCATGTTAATTATGATACATTGTATAAACTAATTAACATGGGACACATACCCACATTCTAAATAGATTCGAAGCATAAGTGTGAGACTTGTGTTTAGGCTAAAATGACTAGGTCATCGTTTCATTCGATTGAAAGGAATATTAAACCCCTTGACTTAATCTATAGTGATTTATGTGATTTGAAAATTATTCAAACAAGAGGTGACAATAAGCATTGTTTAGTGAATTATGTACACAACACTGAGTTATCCATGAAACCACAGCACCATATTCACCTCAACAAAATGGAGTTGCCAAATGTAAAAATCGTACCTTGAAAGAAATGATGAATGCAAGCTGTTAAGTTCTAGGTTGCCACATAACTTGTGGAGGGAGCTATTTTGTTAGCTAACTACCTTTTAAATAAGGTATCCCAAAAAAAGACATAAGACATAGTATGAATGATATAAAGGAAGGGGTACCTTCCTATAAATATTTATGAGTGTGAAGGTGTCTTGCTAAAGTAGCCATACCTATACCTAAGGTGAAGATAGGTCCAAAAACGATAGATTGCATCTTCATTGGATATGCACATAATAGTAGTGCTTATCGTTTTTTGGTGCATGAGTCAAAGATTTTAGACATATACAAGAACATGATAATGGAATAAAGGAATGCATTGTTCTTTGAAAATGTATTTTTAGGTAAATATCAAGGAGAATCAAGTTCGTCTAAACAAATGCATGAGACTATGAATGAAGATAGTCAAAACAAAGAACCTGAACAAGAGGTTGAGGATAAGGTTGAGGTTGAATCCAAATGTAGCAAGAGAAGTCGGATACAAATATCTTATGGTCCATATGTTTTGACCTACTTGCTAGAAAGTGAATCTCAAACCTTTGAAGATGCTATAAATTCTTCTGAAGCCCTCAATGGAAAGAAGTCATTAATAATGAAATTGAAACTATTTGATTTACCTCCAAATACTAAAATACTAGGGTTCAAGTGAATTTTCATGAGAAAACGTAAATTAGATAAATCAATTTAAAAGTACAAGGCCAAACTTGTAATTAAAGGATACAAACAACGACATAACCTTGATTACTTTGACACTTATTATTCTGTGATGAGAATAATGTCCATAAGGATGATAATTTTTATCGTCATTATGTGAAATCTTTAAATACATCAAATGGATGTAAAGAAAATCTTCTAAATGGAGAGTTAGATGAAGAAATCTACATGAATCAACTCAAAGATATTCATGCCTAGGGCAAGAAGGAAAAGTATATAAATTGGTAAATTCTTTATATGGATTGAAACAAGCACCAAAACAATGGTATGAAAATTTTGATAATGTCATGAGGACAAATGAATTTAAAATCAAAGAATGTGACAAATGTGTCTATGTTAAAAACAACAAATATGGTTATGTTATCTTGCGTCTTTATGTTAATGACATGCTAATTATGAGTAGTAATGATCAAATGATCAAATCTACTAAGACTATGTTGAATTCAAGGTTTGATAGGAAAGACATAGGACATGATGATGTACTTATGGGAATTAAGATATCAAGAATATCAAGTAGTCTTATTATAAGTCAATGTCATTATATTAACAAAATACTTGAGAAATTAAACAATGGTGATTCTTAAATTATAAGAACACTAGTAGATGTAAATCTACACCTATATAAGAATAAAAGTGATAGTGTATCTCAACTAGAATATTCTAGAGTGATAGAAAGTTTTATATACTTGATAAGTTGTACAAAACCAGACATAGCTTACTATGTTAGTAAACTAAGTAGATATACCAGAAATCCAGTATTTGATAATTAGAAAAGTATTACAAGACTACTTAGATACTTAAGATATACACATAGCTTTGGACTGTACTACACAAGATATCCAGCTGTATTAAAAGCATATAGTGATGTAAATTGGATATCTGGCATGAAAGACTCAAAGTCTACCAGTGGATATGTATTTATACTAGATGGTGTAGCTATTTCATAGAGGTCATTTAAATAAACATGCATTGCTAGATCCATGATAGAATTTGAGTTCATCGCTTTGGATAAATGTGACAAAGTTGAATGGCTATGCAATTTTTTAGAATATATTCCTAAGTAGGTAAAGCCTGTACCTGTATTATGCATCCATTGTAATAGCCAATGTACTATTGGTAGGGTACAAAGTAATATGTATAATGGTAAGTCTCGACATATAAGTTGTAGACATAATACCATTAGATAACTACTCTCAACTAGAGTTAGCTCTATTGACTATGTGAAGTCAAAGGATAACATAACAGATCCTTTAACCAAAGGGTTAAAAAGATAGTTAGTTGATAAGTCATTGGAGGGAATGGAATTAAAGCCCATGAATGAATAAGGATTTGTAAAGAAACCCCAACCTATTTGACTAGAGATCCTAAGATTTAGGTTCAAAAGGATAACATAATTGTAAAGACTTAGTGAGATCACTGTAGAGGATTTACCCTTAAGCCCATTCCTATGATGAAAATAGTGATACCCCTAAAATATAGGGTAAGTTAAGGATTTTAATGATTCTAATGAAGAGAATATCGAGCGGAGTATGCATGTTACTCTTTATGTATTACTTTTAAAGATAAGAGATCGCCTATGTGAGGGAAAATTTGGGCCACTTTAAAAGAGAATTGTATAGGGCTGAATTCTTTAGAGACTTTCACAAAACCAGTGTATGTTCATGGCCAAAATGAACATAATAGTGAGAACTAAATTATGCTAGGAAAGACTTTTGTGTGAAGTATGTCATTGCTTACATAAATGGTAGAACAGTTCAAGGACATTGCGTTTATTGTTCAATCAGTAAGGTAAATATATTTTCATAGGGAAATGATCAAAGGATAATACTTACCTATTCTATACAGGTTTTGAGCCGTTGAACTCTATTTTCGTGTCAAAATTTGATTTAAAATCTATGTCAATTTTTATTTACCTAAGGGATTGCAAGAAAATTTTGAATTGAAATTGTTGAAACAACTATTTAATGTTTTAATTGATTTTAGTTATTTTTTCTTCAGTTTCATTTCTGTTTTCTCTTCTCTTTCTTATAATTTTTTTTGTTTTTCTTCTCTATATTATAACTTTTCCATTTCTCTTCTCTTTATTATATGTATTAAAGGAAAAACAAAGAAAGTAGAGAGAGAGAAAGTAAAGAAAGAAAAGAGAAACCGACAAAATGAATAGGAAAAGAAAGGAACAAGAAAAAAAACAAAGAATAGAGAGAGATGAAGTTACAGGAAAACAGAGAATAGAGAGAGATGAAGAAGTGACAAGAAAAACAGATAAGGAAAAAGTTTTATATTTTCTATCTAGAGTTAGGTTCCTTCAATAGAATTCAGACACTTGAAAGTTCGTGGAATAATAAATTGTGATATAATTTTATTATTATATCCTGGGAGATAAGTTTCTCTAATTATCTAACACTCATAGTGAGCGAAAAAATTATCTTAAGGATACTATGTGATACACATATCTCGATCATTTACTATATTTAAATTTTACATTTATAATTTATACATATATTCATATTTGTGTATTTTTAATTTTAATAATATAATTTTATTATTAATTTGTTTATTCATATTTTATTTTCTACAAAACATTGTTATAATTTTCCTAAGTTATCTTTGCATTTCTTAATTTGTTTTTAGGTTGAAGGTTTTTTAGGCGTTGGAAAATATCATTGCCAACTTTCATGGTGGAATAGTTTTTGGTTAATCTATTAACAAGTTAAAACAAAGCGAAAATATGTTTTTGACACGAGAAATGTTAATATTGAATTTTTTCTTTTTTTCTCCCCTTCTTCCTCTTATAATTCTTATAGAGTATAATGTATCAAAATTATTTTGTTAAATATTATGGTTTTTTTTAGGAAAAAGGAATAGTCCAAGTTCGTTATTAGATAAGGGATTACAAGTTCAAAAAATATATTAAAAGTTCATTAATTTTATAAAAAAATAGGATAATATATGTTCATTATCTTTACAAAATAAACTTATATGTCTCTTTTTATAAAAATAATAAACTTGTACTATTCCATCTAATGAATATGTGTCTAAAGTATACTTTAACAAATTTGGACGACCTTTCATCCTATGTTTTATGCCTATAACGTTTTGGACTTGTAACAAATTTCATTAAATAATTAAGTTGATAAATTAATGTATTCAATATTTAGTTTCATGTATTTTTGATCATTTAGGTTAACATAGTTAATTTTTTATTAATGATCTTAATAATTAGTTTTCTAACAAAAGTAACCAAAATGATATAAATTTTAACAAACTAATGTTGAAAGTATTTTTTGCAAATATTTAAATGTTATGGACATTTGCGTTACCACTCAAAATCTTTAGAGACCTGATACATTTTAAGCATTTTTTTAAATAATATATATTGATATATATGTTGTAATATCAAGAATGTACATGCAAAAACAGATGTTAATTTATGTGTTTCTAGTATTTTTCTTTGGTCGAGGAATCACTTGGAGCAGGAGAGTTTGTGACCCCTTTTCATTTTTTTATAGTATAAATTTTAAGGATATAATTTTATATTTATAAAATGGTAAATAAATTATATTTATAAAATAGATCTGTATCTCTTTATATCTTTATTTTTAATTGTTTTTTAGAGTATTTATTATAATTGAGTTGAATCTTTGATCTAATTCTTAAGATTAATAGGTAAATTTATTAAACTAAACCATACAAGTTAATTAGTTTTAATAAATAGTAAATTAAAAGTAAGATTAATTTTTAATATTTATATAATTTATCTTGTGAATTAAAATTTAAAATAATAATAATATTATGCAATTAATTTTATTAAATTATAATTATAATTGATTTAGTATAATATTATTAATAAATATAATTAAAATTAATTAAAAAAATTAATTTAAGTATAATAGAATTATATTCGAATTTATATAATTATATATAATAGATTGTGACGTAATCTCATATACAAATTGATTGTTTTTTTTTCGCTTCTAAACATACAAGTGCTCTTATTTAAAATACGAATCTGCGTCCCAATGACTGTTGTCCAAAGAATCCCCCAGCATTTCCCGAGAAAAGGCCACAATTTTCTCATCCACCGAGAAAAGTAACCCAAAAAAGTTTTAAAAAAGAACAAATACCTTGTTGCATTCGTTCTCCTTGGAGATCCTCAAAGAACAATAATCCATTCCATCAACATCTCAGTGGGCTTTTTTTAACCCATTTTTTCTTATGATCTCCACCATTCTTTCTTCGTTTTTGATCTGAATATCAATCTCCATATTTGAAAGAAGCAACCCCTCTCAGTTTTGTATTCAATTATTATCTCTAACATGCTTCGGGAATGGGATTGAGAATTTACCGGCTTCGTATGTGACTTGGAAGCCCAGATCGGAATTTTACTGTGTTGGTCAGATTGCAATTAGGGTTCGGGTTTGATTTCTTGTTATTTTCACAAGTATCAACGAACCCACATTGTCAAGATCTGAAAATTGTGGTTAATTCGATGCAATTTCTGAGCTTTCCTTTTTACCCAGCATCCTAACCGGTTGCTTCGGTACATTGGCTGTCCTTGTTTCTAATTTTGTTGTAGATCCATGACCGAGATCTAGGCCAGGGTTTCCCATTTAGTATTTATCAGATTTGGACCTGATGGGTTTGATTTAAGCCACTTTGTTGTTAATTGGTATTTGATAACCAAGTGATTGTTATCATGTTTAAGCAATTTCTCAGCAAAATCCCCGGGAAATCGTTGAAAGCAGAATATGGCGGACGGACCGACTCACCTCGCTCAACACCCCGGTCAAACTCTCGGCCCGGTTCTTCGAGTTCCGGTCAAGGACGAGGAGCGTCTAAATCCAACGGTGGGAATTCGGCGTCGGATCGACCAAACGTTGCAAGGCGTCAATCATCTGCTGTGTTCCCAGCGAGCATGGTGGCTGGAATTGAACCCTTGGTTCCATTCAAGGACGTGCCCAATACAGAGAAGATGAACCTCTTTGTGAGTAAGGTGAGCCTTTGTTGTGTCACATTTGATTTCACAGACCCAAGTAAGAATTGTGCAGAAAAAGAGGTAAAGAGGCAGACTTTGCTTGAACTTGTGGAGTTTGTATCATCTGGGTCAACGAAATTTAGCGAGCCAGCCATTTTGGCAATGTGTAGAATGTGTGCTGTGAATCTGTTTAGAGCTTTTCCGCCAAATTACAGGTCCAATGCTGGTGTTGGTGGCCGTGGCGAAAATGAAGATGATGAGCCTGTGTTTGATCCTGCTTGGGCACATTTACAACTTGTGTATGAACTGCTACTTAAATTTGTTAATTCTTCGTGTCTTGATGCTAAGGTAGCAAAAAAGTATATAGACCATGCGTTTATATTGAAATTGCTGGACTTGTTAGAGTCTGATGATCCTAGGGAAAGAGACTGTTTAAAGACTGTTCTGCATAGGATTTATGGAAAGTTTATGGTTCATAGGCCATTTATACGCAAGTCTATAAACAATGTATTTCATTGCTTTGTGTTTGAGACTGATAGACATAATGGGGTTGCCGAATTGTTGGAGATATATGGGAGTATAATTTGTGGATTTGCATTGCCTTTGAAAGAGGAGCACAAGATATTCTTGTGGAGGGTTTTGATTCCTCTTCACAAGCCAAAATCTTTGGGGGTTTACTTTCAACAATTATCATACTGTGTGACGCAGTTTATAGAGAAGGATCAAAAGTTAGCAAGTGTTGTGATAAAGGGTTTGTTGAAATACTGGCCAGTAACAAATAGTCAGAAACAGGTGATGTTTTTGGGTGAGTTGGAAGAAATTTTAGAATTAGTCAGCATGATGGAATTCCAAAAGGTCATGGTCTCTTTATTCACGCAAATTGGATGCTGCATCAACAGCTCCCAATTCCAGGTACACTTCCTGGCCTCTTCTTTTCATTTGTGATGGTTTTCATATTTGTAAAAGGCTAGAGTTTTATTTTATTTATTTTTAATGCATGTTAGCTGTGATCAGGGATCACCAAATCTATATGCTGCTTTCAGTTTAAATATGTATACTAGATTACATAGTGTGCTTGGTGATTTAGTGACTTAATTAAGAGAAGATAAAGGATTCGATTCGAGATGTGGTAAAACACCCTGGAAGCTGTACACTTTATTCGCGTTCCTTTAAAGTTAACACTTTCATCCATTTCTTTTAACACAAATGAAAGACTATCGTTTATTATTAAAGTAGCACATTTTTCCCTAATAGTTTCGTAGAGTACTATGATTTGGAGCAAAGTTTTATAAGGAATCATAGGTACGGCATGAAAAATAGGAGTAAAGTGTCTCAGTTTATAAGCAACTGACGAATATGTGCGTGTGTGTTAAGGGTATTAAAGTGTATCATATGGGAAAATAAAAGGACTTGTGTAGCACGTCACCCTTTGAAGTTAAATTGGCTCTTGTCATCATGAACTTAGTTGTTTTATTCCCTAGCTTTTAAATTTGGCTATCAATGATCAATTAAATGATAGAAGTGTATAATCTGTATTATGCATGTTACCCGAAGAAGATAACCTTTCAATATCATTGTTTCAGGTGGCTGAAAGGGCCCTTTTTCTTTGGAACAACGACCATATTGCGAACTTAATTGAACATAACCGTCGAGTGGTTTTGCCCATCATCATACCAGCATTAGAGAGGAATGCCCATAATCACTGGAACCAATCAGTGCTCAACTTAACTCTGAATATTAGGAAGATGCTCAAGGAGTTGGATGATGAGCTGTTCCTTTCCTGTATTGCTCAACATAAAGAGGAAGAAACATTGTCAAGCATAACAGCTGAGAAGCGTAAGGAATCATGGGAACGACTGGAGCATGCAGCCAGTCTTAAGCCAATGGCTGGAAAAACTGCAGTACTGGTTACAACAGCAATTTCGATTGCCTGCTACAAATAACTCTTAAGGTGATGCTACCGCTTTTGATCTTTTTTTGTTCCCCACAGGAAGGAATAGTATGAACTGGTTGCTCTTTGGGATAATATTTAGGTATTTATCCCGATGGGACTAAGGCAAAGCCAGTTGTAACTTTATTTCGAACCCGAGCTATTTGTTGCTACCCCTAGGAAGGATTGTAATTGTTTCCTGTAGAATGGATAATGGGAAAGGCTACAGCAGTGGATTTACACAATTTTCTTTGCTAGTTATCTGGTGATTTGTTTTGTACCCCTCATTAAATATGAAGGGTTTGTTAAATTAAAGATAACAAGAGGATGTGGGAAAGAAAAAAAGTGGTTTTATATATTTTCTACATATGTTTAAAAGGAAGAGCAGTTATTGATATTTTATTTTGGGCAATTGATTACCGAGTCTTCTTTTTTTTACTCAGACCTATTGATGTGCTTTCTTGAAGGAAAATTATGGTTAACGAATATACTGTGTAGTGTATGCTGTCGGAAAAGTTATCGAGAACGTAGTTACTAGTAATTTTGTAAAACCCCGAATTTTTTTAATAAATTATAAAGTGACTCAAAAGAATTTTTTATAATATTTTTTGTTATATGATATCTGAATATTTTTGTACGTAAAACCGGATTGTATGCGGAAAATTAGATAATTTTTTTTTTCAGTTCGTCGAGTCTTGTCGGGCCCTTGTTCATCCTTGCCATGGCCTCACTGAGTAGACGGCGAGCCATAGACAAGATGCAGTTTTATCTATAAATAAACACATGGGTAGCTAATTTTTTCACTCTAATTATTCCCTCCTCTCTAAAATTATTTAGGTTTTTGGTATATTTCGAAACGCTTTTTAAAAAGTTCTTGTTCATAAGAATAATACAGGTAGGTTTTTTCTCTATCTTTTTATTCATGCATTATTTTTTTCATTAAAGTGTCATGCATCATATATTATGAATAAAAAGAAAAATCAAATGCTTTGATTTTTGTAAATAATGTTATAAATGTTGTTAAAATGAAATACTTGTTATGGACATTTTTATACATGTATACATGAATTTTTTTTATATAAAAAGACTATTAAATTTTAATTTGAAATGAGTATTGAAAATATAACACATGACATCTTAAATTTTATATATGCATAATGAAATAAGTTTTTATGAGTATGCCTGCATGTAAATCTTGTGAAGCATGATAACTATGAGCTAATGGTTGCAGCGTACTATTTTCGATGGACTATAGGTATACAATTGCATCACATGTATTCTCAGATTTTTTTGTCTATGGGTCTTGATTGTTGATCGTACACAAGCTTCGGAGTTGGACCCCCTATTATGTTTCGGATCGTCTATTGGGTCTTGGAGTTTAACTGCACATGAACCTCGAAGTTGGACTTCCCATTATGTCTCAGAGTGGACCACTAATAGATGAGGGACAAATGACATTGATTTTATCAATATATGTGTCATATGTATTTTAGAGTATGATTGTACATGTGGTTAGAAGTAGACTCATGTTTGTCTTGAAGATGGATTGTGCATGTGCCCATGTATTTTGGTGGACTAATACATATAGAGTTACATATCATGCAAAAAATATATTTATATTTGCATAACATATTGTATCTTATATGAGCATGCATTGGGATACATGGAATGTGCATTCTTCCAGTTTCGGAAGCGAGGAAGTATATGTATACTCTCTTTTGTAAATAAAATCTCCCTATACTATATACTGACGGTGATGATTATTTCCTTTCATGAAATTTATTATAAATAGTATGCATTATAAATATTTGTTTGTTATAATAATATTTTAGAGTAGATTCCTAATGAGTTATAGGCTCACCCACACTCTTCCCTCACGCAGTATTCAAGATAGTTGTTGTGAAGATCTAAAATGTTTTTTATTTTATTTTATTGGTTATTATAATTTACATTTAAGTAAGTTGAGACCATCCTGATTTAATAAATTTTAATTGATTTTATAAATATTTTGAATTTAACTTTATAAATTTATATTGAATTTAACTTTTAAAATAAAAAATCTTTAAGGGCACTCAAATTCTTTATAAATGATTGATTTTTTATGAATATTTAAGAAATTTTCTTTTAAAATAATTATATTCTCAAAGTTCACATACTCCTATTTTCAAGGCGTGATAATTTGGTATGAGAGCTCATCTCCTAAGAAAAAAAATTAATTTTTTTTTTCTCTTAGCTTCTTATTCGTAGAAAAATAACTAGTAAGAAATGTGTGAAAATTAATTACATTAAGTAAAAATTGAATTCGAAAAAAACTCGACTAAAAAGGTAGAGTTTAGTACAATAAAGAGCTGTAAAGACTCATTTTCAACGGAACAAAAAAATTTGTTTTTGTCACAAGGTGTTCTCGAAAAATAGGACGTGTCATCTATCTTCGAAACGTGTTCGCACTAGCTACATATCAATTTTCTGGAGAAGTTAAATGTTTTACGAATGATTCATCAGATTGGATCGAATATGGGATCAATTGACAATTTTTTGCCTTTCTGTTGAAACATAAGAGTCCTTTCAAGAACTATAGAAGTCACTTACCAAAATTGTAGCAATCACTTACTAGATTGGATAAACTAAACCAGAAATAAGCTACGATCTTAAGTTGTTCTTCAAAGTTGTAATAAAATTATTTGATCTTATACTGCTAGTATTGCTATGAGACGATTCACGTCAAATGTAACAATTTCTCAAGATGATTGGATCTAAACAATATATGAGGATCACATTCTTATTTCTATTATGGGGCATCAAGTGCTCGAAGAAATTTTTCAAAAAAGTCAACAATTTGGTTAGTTGTTACATGAAAATTTTCAACAATTAAGACTACCTTTTCAAGAGCAAATATGTTGGCTTTATTAGTTGATTATACGTTCTTTCCAACAACAATCAAATCTCTTGTAAACCTTTAATTGGTAATAATCTTTATGAAAAAAAGGTAAGGACATAAGCGTCATAACTCTAGAACAAGGATACCAAAAGCTAGCCTTCATGATAGCTGACAAAGGAACTAGAGATCAAAGATGTCGATATGATTTTACTATATGACCCCTAGATACAAATTCTTTTTAGTACTTGTGCCACCCATTCTTTCACTTATCTAACCTTTTCCAAAAGTTAAATTTTACAAACCCGTACTTCAAATATTCCTTTTAGAATCTCTTCTAGGGAATTTTATGTCTATAAAAGTTCAATTTTATTACAAAAGGAGTGGACCTTCCCAGTTTTCCTTACGTATTGAAGGAAGAAAAAACTAGAAAAGTGTAAACCCTCTAAACCCCTTTAGAAACGAAAGGCAATGATGGAAAAAGCTGGCATGGCTACCAATAGTAAATGAATATTGCGATGTATTTATGAAAGAATTACCTAGACTTTCCCCAACTCGAGAGCGATTTTATAATCGAATTGGAACTATGTCAATTACTATCTCTTCCTACCGAATGACACAAACATGGAAAGGATTTAAGAAAACAATTCAATGAACCTTTAGTAAAGGATCTATTCAACCAAGATTGTTGCCTTGTCAAACGACTGTTCTATTTGTCGAAAAGAAAAATGTACATTTAAATTTTTTGCATTGATTATCGTTAAAGTGACAAATATTATTAAATGGATTATTTGATCAACTTGAGGCTATAGCTTCCAAAATTCAAGACATCGATACTTATAAGTCAAGAGAATTGAATGCACCAAAACTACTTTTCAAGCTTAGAACAAGCACTCTTGTAGAATGAGGAACTCATAGAAGGACCACTTTAAAATGATTGATGATTTTACATGAAATTCGAGATAAGGAAATTTTAGAGACCATGATACCTTATCACACAATTGACTAAAAGGGTGTCAAACAAAGAACATGAATGTGGAGCGGCATTGTAAGAGTCAAAGATAGGATTAATGATATCATCAATAATTGTTGTATCAATTAACAAAGCATCACATGTATTGTCTTCTGACATATTGTAGGAAGGATTTGGATACACTTGAATGTTTACATTAAAATCAATGCTTTAAACTAGTATATAAGATCTGTATCTGAAGCATCTTGGAAAACTTGATGCATTATTCGTATGATTTTGAAGAACAAAAATCTACATAATTTAAGGGAATCAATCTCTAGAATTATGAAAATTAATCAAGGCGGATCCATTCAGAAACACATCAATCAACTTGCGACAATAGTTATGACAACACAACATATGGAGAATTTGATGATAGAGTTATCAAGCCATAATAAACCAAAACATGTTGTATACCCTTACATATAAGATGACAATAAGGAACTAGTGAACTGTTATATTTTTCATGGAGATATGGAGAAGGATTCATGATTTTAAGCGGACTTATAAGTGAAATATCTTGAAAGATTACAATTCCATTCTAATGCATCACATAGACAAAGAAAAATGGATGCTCTGAATCAAAAAGTCAGAATTGTTGTACCAGTGGTATTGGTACCTTGTGAAACACTCTAATGATAGGAGGATTATGGTGTGAAATTATAAGATGTTGAGAAGATAAAGTATTTCTATATACCTTGATGTCCAAAACCACAATGTAAAATAATAGTTCAATCTAACGATCTCAAAATTTGCAAAGCATGGTAAAGATTATTGAAAGGAGAAATAGTGGATAGATAGATTTTAGCTATTGGAACGTTTCATTTTCATGGGAAGATGGAGTCCTAGATAAAGACTCTTCAAATACTAGAAACCATGGAGAAAAACGTATAGAATTTATAATACACCTTGAAAGTATAGGATGTATTGTGAATTTACGAGAAACCTATTGGTAGAGCAGAATGAAAAAGAGTGTAGTTTAAGTTGAAGCAAACTGCATTAGATGACGACAAGATAAGATTCAATATTTTGTGAATGAGTTTATGATAGATTGTACGACAACATAGCATATCAAAGCCAATTGTGTTAGATCAAGATACAAAATTCTTCCTCTTGTTTATAAAATTTTTACAAGAAGCTTTGTGAGCAGAACTATTGTATAGTACAATATACCATCCTAAAACTAATGGATAGTCTGAAAGGTTTATTTAAATTTTAGATTACATGTGGCAAACATGTGTTATAGAGTTAAGAAGAAATTGAATTGAGTATTTATCATTGATTGATTTTTCCTACAACAAATAGTTGTTATATTATTAGGATAATCCCTTATGAAGCCTTATACGAACGACCCTGTAGATCTTTTGATGTGTTCAATTGAAAGTAAGAATTACACTATGATGATGACCGGTCTTATTTAAGAAACATTTACAGGGTCTGAATCGCGCAAGGTAAACTTTATATAGCCTAAAATTAGTATAAGAGTTACATTGATCATGGGAAATCTTTAAACCTCTAAGAGAATGATTATGTTTTTCTCAAGTTCCTCGATTTTGGATAAAAGGGAAGTTGGAACCACATTACGTCAAGCCATTTTAGGATTGTTAAAATAATTAGAGATGTAGCATACTAATTAGAGTTATCATGGAGTTATCACAAGATCAAACTGATTTTCATATATTTTCCCTATGGAAAAGTCTTAATTGGATCAAGTGGTGTTCTTGATTAGACATAATTGCCGTCACAGGAAGACTCGTCATATGAAAAAGAATCGGTGGTGATAATTGATTTTCAGGTCAGAAACTTGAGCAGAAGAGAAATACCAATATTAAAGGTTTAGTGGAAACATTATGGAGATAGAGTTTGAAGTTTTCCCGAAATATCCTTGTTTAAAGAGTTGTAAATTTCGAGGAAGAAATTTTCTTTAAAGAGGTATGATTGTAAAACCTTGAAAATCTTTAATAAATTATAAAGTGACTTAGATAAATTTTTAATAATATTTTATGGTATAGGATGTATTGGAAAATTTTCTTACGAAAAATTGGATCAAATGCGAAAAATTAATTTTTTTTTATTGTAGCTTGTCAAAGCCATATCGTGTTGTGGTCTCGTTGAGCAGCCAACGAGCCACCGATGAGGGTGGTCGATGTGGTATAGTTTTTTCTATAATTAGGCACTTGGGTTGCTTAATCTTCCAATACAATTTTTCCCTCTCCTTTCTATTTAAATTTGTTCGGGTTTTTGGTACATTTTGGGGCACGTTTTGCAAAAAAATATCAAGGAGTTCAGGTTTAGAAGAATAGCATTGGAATAAATTCCAAGTCGGGGTTTCTACTAATATTTTTATTCATCCATTATTTTTTATAAAAATGTCATGCATCATATATTATGAATAAAAAGGAAAATCGGTTGTCATGATTTTTGAAAATAATATTATAAATATTGTTAAAATGAAATACTCGTTATGAACATTTTTATATATGCATACATAATTTATTTTTATATAAAACTAGTACTAAATTTTGATTTGAAAATATAACACATGTCATTTGAGATTAGATATATGCATCATGAAAATAATTTTTTATGGGGAGTATGCCTGCATATAAGTCTTGTAGAGTATGATACTCATGGGCTACTGGATGCAGCAGATTATTTTCGATGGACTACAAGTACACATTTTCATCACATGCATTCTCAGAGTTTTTTAGTCTATGAGTCATGGATTGTTGAGCTTACGTGGGACTTGGAGCTGGACCACCCATTATGTTTTGGATCATCTATTGGGCCTTGGAGTTTGACCGCATATAGGTTTTGGAGTTAGACCCTCTATTGTGTAGTCTCGGAGTGGACCACCCATAAACGAGGACCCATATAACGTTGATTTGACCAATATATGTACCATATGTATTTCAAAGTTTGACTATACATGGGGTCAAAGGCGGACACACATGCGTCTTAAAATTGGACCGCACATATGCCATGCATTTTTGTGGTATATGCGGTTACATATCATACATATGAATTTATATTTACATAGTATATTTTATCTTATATGAGCATGTATTGGGATACCTTGAGTGTATACTGCCCCCGTTTTAGAAGCAAGAAGGTACAAATATATTTGGTTTTGTAAATAAAATCTTCTCACACTAAATACTGATGATGATGATAATTAATTATATTCATAAAATTTATTATAAATAGCATGTATCATAAATATTTTTTTTATTATAATAATATTTTAAAGTAGACTCGTACTGAGCTTTAAGCTTACCTCTAACTCTTCCCTCACCTTACAACTATAACATCCGAGATAGTTGCGATAAAGGTATGAAAATCTTTCATAAATGATTCAAGCATTTTACCTAAAATCTTATTTATTTTATTTTATTAGATATTTTAATTTACGATTAAGTAAGTTGAGAATATTTTAATTTGATAAATTTTAATTGATTTTATAAATGTTTTGGATTTAAGTTTATAAATTTATATTGAATTTTACATGTTAAAATTGGATCTACCATTGACTGTAAACAAATAGAGGGGAAGGAAAAAAAATGGATACTTAACTAGGAACTCAATAGGAGTGATTTGATTTTCTTTCTACAAATTTGCTCACCAGTTATATGAAGCAATTAACTTGGTACTTATTCTTAAGTTGCATTAGGGTAATGTAAAAGATCGTTATTAAGGAGAATTAGGTAAAATAACATTGATTCTTAAGGTGTACCATTTACCGAGTTAGATTTGCCCCCCAAAAAAATTGTATTTAATTCCTGATCGAGCATTAATGTTTGTAATTGTAACCATTTTTAAAGATAGGTAATTGTCGCATTTTATATTATTATTTACACAATATATTTATTATTAATTTTAAAAAATATTAAAAATATCTCCAATAAATTTTAATTGACACAGAATAGATATGTAAAACAAAATTGTTTTTAATCCCAGATCGAGCATTAATGTTTGTAATTGTAACCATTATTAAAGATAGGTAATTGCCTCATTTTATATTATTATTTACACAATATATTTATTATTAATTTTAAAAATTATTAAAAATATCTCCAATAAATTTTAATTAACACATAATAATATTATTATTATTATTATTATTATTATTATTATTATTATTATTATTATTATTAAGATAGGTAATTGCCTCATTTTATATTATTATTTACACAATATATTTATTATTAATTTTAAAAATTATTAAAAATATCTCCAATGAATTTTAATTGACACATAACAACAACAACAATAGTAATATATGTATGAAGCTACTTAAAATGCTTTGTTGTACTCGGTAGGGGTACATACGGTCTGATTCAATCTGATTTTGAGCAAAAAATAACCGAATTGAATCATTTATATTGCTCAAATTAAACTGAATTAGATTATTTTGTTATTAAAAATATTGAACCGTATGAAGTTACTTAAACTACTTTGTTGTACTTGATAGGGGTGTCTTATGTTTGATTCGGTTCGATTTTGAGCAAAAAATAACCAAATTTGACCATTTATATTGCTCAAATCAAACCAAATTAGACCGTTTGATTATTAAAAATATTGAACCGAAAGGTTTGATTTGGTTTAGTTAACGATTTGGTCTAATTAATAATATATAAATATGATACACTTAATGATATATTTTTGATTAAAATGTGAAAAATTTAATCAATACTTTGTGAGAAATAATATAAAAAATTTAATATATTGTTAAAATCGATTTGGTTCGACCAACCGATTTAAAAATTAATATAACTGGATCAAATCGTTTGAAAACTATTTTAATTAATACAAACCGATTGGATCATAATATTTGATTTATAAAAGTGTTCGGACTGACATAATTCAATCTAATTTTTCTATTTAATATAATTCAGTCTAATTTTTGGATACTCCTATTACAGTTCGGATAGAAATGAATAATACAATCGGCATCAAGACATTTTCTTACAGAAAAAGAAAAGAAAAACTCGATTTTATCCGATGGTACAAATTATCTGAATTTTTTTCCTGTTTTTGATTAATTATTGCTCTAAATTAATAGCAATGGGATTGGGGACCCAAATAATTCGGGACAGATAGTATTGTACAAAAGAAAAACATTATAAATCTGTACTTTTTTCTTTTTACATCGATATGAATTTCTTTTTAAACACGTGAGTAGTTTTGTGGAAGAGATATGGATTGTTATTACCATATAATAACGTGAGTTTATATTTTTATTGATACATGATTATCATCATCAAAAATGACATGTTGTATTTGATTTTAAGATAAATATCAATGTATTTTTTTTATATAAATTAAACTAATTATTTATATATTAAATATATTATACATTTTTACATGCTATAAAATTCTACTTAATTATAAAAAAAATTTATTAGTTATATTTTTATATTTTATAAAATTCTAATTAAGTTTAAAAATATAATTATTTATGTATGTCTTAATTAAAAATAATAATATGACAAAATTTAATTGGTGATATATATTTTAATTATCAATATATTTTCTCATATAATTCTATCCAACTACTATATCTTAAATAATATCATATGTTTTGATATTTCCTAAAATTTATGATTAATTATAAAAATATAATTAATTAAAAATATACAATACATTAACTATGTACTATTATACTTAGATTTATCTATATTATTAGTTATTATATTAACTTATTAATTGAATAGTGAAGAAATTTATAAGAGGAAATACAAAAGGTTGTTCTTTGAAACTATAAGATTAAAGTTTTTAATACTCTTATAAGATTAAATTTTTACATTTTTAGAAAGAATTAAATTCAATAATATAAATTATTTTACGTTTGGTACACAATTTATTTTGAAATTTTTTTATCAATAACTTTTAAATGATCGTATGCATCTCATACTTTTTATCATTTGTTCACAATATTATATTATTTCTCGATCTTTTATTACGAAGATAATTATACACACATGTGAAGATTCTCGTACGTAGGAATAATTGCATCAAGGCCAATTGTTCTTTCGACTCAAATAGGTAACCCGGACCTAGATGAGGGGTGAAGATGTCAACCCATGAAATTTTTTCACGAGATCTATACTAATTTGGCCAAGTAGGCCTCACAAACTTGAATTAAGCAAAAAACATAGTGAAAATATAAAACAACATGTTCAACTCAACACACAATAAAAAGAACTAACGGTTAGAAAGAACAAACTATGGTAAACACACTAGTGATAGTATGCCTCAAAGGCTCTTGTCCAAACTAGCAAAAACCATATGCATGGTAAACAACTAACATCTTGTGAGGCAAGAAAGCATAATAGAACCATAAAGGAGTTCTAATCACTTCAAGACTTCATATGTGAGAACATAATCGGTGAATGATGATTGTACTCTTACAACATATGATGAAACAAAACATAGCAAATCATAATAAAGTGTCCGGTACCTAGTACACTACCAGGATAAGGAGATACATACTACTTAGAGACTCACACTAAACTCGCATTCATATAATAGACATAAGCAATATAAATTAGTCAAGAAACAGGTAGATTAATTTAATATAGCATAATCATTGATTAGAAAGCTATAGGCATACTATATAGAAAGGAAAGAAGGCATGTGATAACATATAACAAATATAATTCTAATCAGAGTCTAAATCTGGTATATTAGCACATACATTATAATATCTTAAATTATACTAATGTAGCAATCTAAACATGCATAGCAATATGGAAGGAGTCCAAGACCTAATACACAATTAGGTTAAAAAGATACTGACTCCTTAAAGACTCATCACGTAATAGAAAGCTATTAATGTATGAATCATAAACAATCAAACACAAGTAGCAGATAGGTTATACAATACTTAAAAAGCTAGTAGTAATAGAGAAGTATATAGAGAATTCAGTAAATGGAAAGCAAGTGATAAATAATAAAAGCTTTCTAATTAAAGTTTAAACTTTAATGCGCAAGAACTTACACCATTTAAACTCTGATTATTATATTAGAGACACATTCGAGTATGCATAGCACCAAATATAACAAGTTAAGTTCATATAGAAATCCTATCTATGTGGTAACATCATTGGGTTGCTTAAGGTAATCACTCAATATCAAACAATCCACTAAAAACAATAAACATATACAACTTGATAGAAAATTATAAACCAAAATATCTCTATCAGTTGGGATAATACTCCTAACTGCCTATTGTTGCTCTCACTTGTTGCCTTTACAACAAATTTGTTCGACACATGAACCCGGTTCTTCGTAATTAAAGATTAGTAATGTGTAAATTAAATAACAAAATTTTGCACCAATGCAACCACTAGCTGACACACAACTCACAACCATACATGATCCTCACATAAGAAAAAGTTGCATGAGGGAAACTACCAGTTGACACATGACTCACATACAACCCACTCACAAACATTGTATTAAGCACTCACCATTCTCAAGAACGATTTTGCTCATATAGTCATGAATCAATAATAGAAAGTAATACACAAGGTATTAATGATCCATAAACTGAAAGACAAAATATCAATTTGATAGAATTATGTTACCTCTTTTCTGGATACCAAACAAGAAGAAATAAGGGGTACTTGTAAATATTCCTAAAGCCATGCCTCACTAACACTTTTCCAACCTCTCACCACCACCTGTGGGTAGGTCCTCGGCGAGGTTCATGGTGAGGTGCGAAAAATCACATTTTTTGTTTCCAAAAATTGTTGAGTAATTTTCATAAATATCTACAATTGAAATTAACCAAAAATATGAGTAAAAACATCAGCTCTCTTTCACACTCACTCACCTAAAACCAACACTCCACTTAGCATACACATTACAAAAACAAACCTCAGGGTATGTGTAAATATGCTCGTATACAAAGTGTACTTGACAATGTGTGTGTGTGAATTATTGATCTATAATAACCAACCTTACACAAAGGAAGATATATACATTAAGTAAATTAAAAAGACACTGTACTTTGTACACGAGAAGCCAACAAACATATACGAGTACAACGGAACTTACAACATCTATTGATACACACATGAGAGGAACATCCTCCAAAAAATTCATACAATCCATAATATTAACCTTTGATTCCATACTTTCAAAGGTAAAATAGGTAGAGTTGTTTTCTGGTAAGTTTATGTCCTTATTCATAGCATCTTATGTTAAAGTTGTAAGTGTGGTCGACTCAACAGATATTTTTAAGTTGTCCCCACATTTTGTAACATTTATCCTTAAGCATTCATTAGCACTATCAATGTTAGGGGATTCAAATGCTTTACAAATTTTAAGCATTACTTTTTCATCTTGCACTCTCATTGTAAGTTAACATTTTTGTACATCAATAAGTGCTCTTCCAGTTGCAAAGAATCAAAAACTAAGTATGATAGGAATGTCATTGTCTTCCTCCATGTTTTAGACAATGAAGTCTGTCGGAAAGATGAATTTGTCTACTTTTACTAGCACATCTTCTACCATACCCCGAGGTCTCTTAATTGATCTATCTACTATTTGTAATGTTACTGAAGTGGGTCTGCCACCAACCCCCAATCTCTTGAAGACTGATAATGGCATAAGGTTAATGCTAGAACTTGATAAGTGCTTAAAAAGTACTAAAATTACCATAATTTAATATACTTTAATTCATTAAATAGTTTATATTTGTATGATTTTATCATATTTTTATATAAATTTGTCTTTCCGAAATCATGGGTATTTTTTTTAATAGTTTTCAAGGTATTTTAGTTCAAAAATAACTTAAAAACTCAAAGAAAAAAATACAGGAGGCAATATGATGAGTGCTCAAAAAGCACTAAAATAACCATGATTTTATGCACATTAATTGATTAAAAATATATATATTTATATGTTTTATCATATATTTATATAAATTTATCTTTTTCGGAATCACGGGTATTTTTATTGTTTTTCAGGTATTTTGGCTTAAAAACGTAATTTAAAGACTCAAAGAGGAATACTTGAAGCAATACATCACAAATATATTAATAAATAAATGGGGAAAGGTCAACAAATATGCAAAAATTGGACAAAATGGGTCAAAAAGTTCAAAAATATCAAAAAGGAGAAAAACGCGACGCCGCGCCGCCCTACCGCCTAGCCGCGCGTGCAGCAGCGCCCAATCCCGCGCCAAGCTGCGCACGGCAACTGTTCATCCGTGCAGAACTGCGGACGTGGCTACTGTTCATCCGCGCAGAACTGCGCACGTGGCTACTGTTCATCCGCGCAGAACTGCGCGCGACTAATGTTCATCCGCGCAGAACTGCGCGCACGGTTACTGTTCATCCGTGCGCGCCGACGCCCGTTTCACCCCATTTTTCATGTCCAGCCGCCCCCATGACGTCATGCTGACGTCATTAATGACCTCAGCATTTCCATTATGCGTTTTTACATTTTTTTAACATTTTTTTACTCATTTTTTCTCTCCATCCTCACCTATAAATACCCCCTTTCCCTTCAGTTCAAAACACACCTTCAACACCTCCAAATACATTCTTTTCTCTCTTTCTTTCTCTCTTTTCTTAGATTTTTAGGTTTCTTTAGTTTTTCTTAGTTTTTCTTATGTTTTCTTAGTTTTTAGCTTTTCTTAGTTAATTTCTCTTAGGTTTAGAGTTCTTCCCTTTTTGGGAAGAACTAATTATGTTTATGTAATTTTTTAGCTTTTTGATTCAATAAATGGGAGTGCAAATTCCGCTTAGAGTTTTTCCAGCAACGAGAATATTGTCGAAGTTCTGTAAGGATTTTATTTTCTTTACAGTTATTTTTTATGCTTTATTCTTACATGTTATATTTAATTTGTCTGTGATTAAATTTAACTGTGCTGGCTGTTTATAAACATGACGTAATAATAACTTTTTTATGCTTGCGAAATATTAAATAGGTGAAAATCTCTAAAATGAATTGATTTTGTTTTTATTCAAGATTTTATATTAAGAATGTTAGAGAGAAATATATTATTTTTCATTACAAACTTAAACCTGAAAATTAGATTTTAAGGTTTAGTTATCCGGTCTGATTTAGAGTAGTGCTCTTTTATTTGATGGTACAATCGCCCGGTAGTTAGAATGAAGCTCTATTTCAAAAGTTTTTATAAGAATTATTATATGAAAATGTATTGATAACATGTTTTCGGTAGTGGTTTTAAAACTTGAAAGTTAGTACTCGGATAACTAAATTCTTAGGTTTAATTTGGACACCTTGGATAAAGTTTAAACTGTCTAACCCCACCAAAGGTGGCATTTAAATGGTTCATTTTCAATCTCTTAGAAAAAGGAATTAATTTAATTAAGCAAATTGGTTATCAACCCCACTCATAGGTGTTAATTGATTTGTTTAGTTAACAAAGAATATCTAACCCCACCAAAGGTGGTATTCATACAAAAAAGGGAGAATCAATAAATATCAATTCATATCTTTAATAACCTAAATAATATGAGCAAGCATAATTAACTTAGTTATTATATCCATAAATACTCCGCCATTATAAATGATAAAATCTGCATAAATGTTTATTGAATCTATGTTTAATTTTATGTAATTAGATTAAAAACACAAAACCCCAAAATATCGTGACAGGATGTTTAGGATTTAATTTCGTTTTTAAAAGTTTGAATAATAAATTAAAAACCACATACATTCCTTCCTTAGATCGACCTTGGGAGTATACTTATCATTTTCTTCGAAATGATTCGTGCACTTGCGAGAGTTTTATAAATATTAAAACCAAAGTATTGGCAAGAATCGGTGATGCCGGTTTTCGCTCATCACAAATATATTAAGAAACTAAATGAGGAAAAGTAAAAAAGATGGAAAAATGGGTCAAAAAAGCCAAAATCACGAGCGTAGCCGCCCAACCGCACCGAGAAACTCTCATAGTGTGCCCATCCATGTTGAGTTCTATGCGTGCATCCATTCGTTGCGCCGATTCCTATGGGTAGCATCACACACACGTCTGTCTGCACATTCCTTGCCATGTCCCGCGTGCACCAGTTGCTCGTTTGTCGTGCCAATAGCCCGTCTGGCGAGATTTTTGTGCCCCATACGCTGGCCAACCTGTCCAAATATGCCCAAATTCAAATTTTGAAATATTTCCCCCCCTTTTTTGGCCTTTTCCTCATCTTTAAAAGGACCATCTTCACCCATTCCAAAATACACAAAAAAATTTGAGTTCTTTCTCTCTCTAGAAAGTTTTCTTTTTTTTTAGCTTTTATTTTTAAAGTTCTTTTCTTGAGAGAAACTAGTTATGTTTTTATAAATTTTTAGTTTTTGATTCAATAAGTAGATACGAAAATCCGTTTGGAGGTTTTCTAGTAACAAAATTAACATCAAACTGTTATAAGGATTCTTTTAAGGTATTATTTTAATGGATTATTTATAATTATTATTTTATGTTTTATTCATATATGTTATATTTAATTTTTCTGTGATTAAATTTAACATCACTAGTTTTTTGTAAATATGATATAAACATAACGTTGTTATGATTGTAAAATATTAAATAGGTAAAACATTTGTATAAATTAAATTGATTTTTTTATTCAAGATTTTATATTAAGGATGTTAGAGAGAAATACATTATTTTTCATTACAAACTTAAATATGAAAATTAGATTTTAAGCTTTAATTATTTGGTCTAATTTAGAGTAGTGTTCTTTTATTTGTTGGTACAATCGCCCGGTAGTTAAAGTAAAACTCTATTTCAATTTTTTTATAAGAACTATTATTCGAAAATGTATTGAAGACATATTTTCATTATTGGTTTTAAAACTTGAAAGTTAGTACTTAAAAAATTAAATTCTTAGGTTTAATTTGGACACCTTGAATAAAGTCTAATTATTTGACTTCGATTAAAGCTATGATTAGATGGTTTGCTGTTTTTTTAGAAATAAAGCTGAAATTTAATAATTAATTAATTAATAGGCCCGCTTAAGGGTATTAGTTAGTTAATATTAAACAAAAGAATTTGGCCCCGCCTAAGGAAATTTTTATACCAAAAAGAGAAAATCAACAAATATTAATTTATATATTTAATGACCTAAATAATATGAGCAAGCGTAATTAACTTAATTATTATATCCTTAAATACTCCACTTTTATGAATGATAAAATTTGTATTATTGTTTATTGAATCTATATCTATGTTTATGTTTATTTTTTATGTTATTAGATTAGGAAACAAACAAACCAAAATATTGTGATAGAATGTTTATGATTTTTTTTAAGATTTTGAATAATAAATTAAAAACCACATATATTCCTTCCTTAGATCGACCTTAAGAGTATCCTTATCATTTTTTATAATATGATTCATGCATTATGAGAGTTTTACAAATAATAAAACCACAAAAGGTATTTTCGTACGATGGGTATTTGCAATGTAGGTCTTGCGATTCATCAATAATCAAAACCCAATTCACGTAGTGCTTTCTCAAAATGGATGTTCCCAATAGTGCAAGGGATGTTAAAACTACTTGGACCTTTCAACTTTTGGGGTAGTTTTCTAGCAAGGATGGCACTACAACCTTCAGTTAAGGTTATTATTTCATTATCTACAAGCCTCTTTTTCTTAGACAAGATATCCTACAGAAATTTGGCATAATAAGGCATCTGTTCAAGTACATCTATAAATGATATGTTTATGTACAACTTTTTGAAGACTTCCAGAAATTTTGAAAACTGCACATATGACTTTTGTGTTTGTAGTCTTTGAGGAAAAGGAATAGTGGGTTTGTAGATATTGTTTTTATTTGGTTGAATTATTTCCTTTTCAATGCTCTCTTTATCCATTAGTTCCTTCTCATCCTTGTTAATTTCTTATTTCTTCTCATCCTTTTAAGTCTTATTTTCCTTCTCTAAAGTTTTACCACTTCTCAAGGCTAATGATTTAAAATGGTCCCCACATCCTCTTCTTGGGTTTAAAATTGTCTTACTTTGAAGGTTATCTTAAGGCCTTTAACTTATGGCTTGGGAAAGTTGCCCCATTTTGTTCTACAAATTTTGAATTAAAGCCTCTTGAGTGGACATTTTGTATTTATTGATTGGATGAAGTCTTTCATCATCCCCATTGAAGAATTTATATTGTCCTCAGTGGGTGGCTTCTTTTCTTGGGCTTGTTATTACTGTGGTTGTTGGAAACTAGGTGGTGGAAATGATTGATGGTAGAATTTTTTACCACCTTGATTGTTGTTATTATTACAAGAGACATTTGGATGTTGTCTCCATTCTAGGTTATATGTGTTCAAGTAGGATTATTGTTTAGGTTCACATTGACCATATTGAATACTGATTCAGGATTATTTGGAAAATTATCAAACAAATGGGTTCCACCACAAAACACATAAGACACCCGTAAATCTTAGACCTGGTTTATACTCGCTAGTAAGTTTTGAACGTTCAAATGATTTATCAAAGATGACACTTGAGTTGTAAATGTCTTGATATCATTTTCCTCATGCTTTCTAACTACTCTTTTTGTGGCTGTCATTCTGTCCATTGGTCATTGATAATTATTGGTAGTCATTTTCCCAATTGTTCTTCTAATAACACTAAAGGATGCGTCTAAATAAAAATAAATAAATTAAAATTTAAAATAAATAAATAAAGAAAATAAATAAATAAAAGAAATTAACTACAATAAATAAATAAATAAGTAACTTAAAATTAAAATTAAAGTAAAGAAAAATAAAAAAATAAAAAAATAAAAAAATAAAAAAATAAAAAAATAAAAAAATAAAAATAAAAAATTAATTTCTCATATTTATAGTCCTCGATAACGGTGTCAAAACTTAATCGCAACACACGAAGTGTGTGTAATAAATATGAAAGTATATATCACAACAAGTAATATAATAATAAGAAAATATCGTTTTCATAGATTATTTTATTAGAAATTAATTTGTATAACTAAAAAAATAAAAATCAATTTTTTTTTGTCTTTTTATATTTTAAGGAAGGAAAATTAAAATAACTAAAAATAAATAACAATAACTAATTAAATTAGATTTGGTAACTAAAAAGATATATGAGAAAATATCTAAGAATACTTAATCCATAAAATTTCTAAATATGTGAATCACTAAAATCCCTCCAATATAATTATCAATTAATTACGTGATCAATTGAATCTAACCAAGCATGTATTCCTTTCTCAAGTAAACTACACAACATATGGTAATTAATTTAATCATACTCTTATGCTAATTAAATTGCATACTACTCATTAAGTTCATCAATTATTGATCATATACAGAAGAATTATTCATTTCTACCAAGAAACTATGCATGTTATTTAATCAAGACAAAATATTAAATAATTCTCTCAAAATTATTTAATTGTCTATATAGATAAATTGTTAGCCAAATAATTAATAACATAAAAATTAGATTAAATAATATAAATAAATTATAATTATAATTGGGATAAAATATTAGATCATCACATGGTGAAAATTGGGTTCCTAAGATCTCTAGATTAATAAATTAACTAGACATAATTTTATCCATAAAACTCATATTTTTCATAAAGAAAGACATAAAATTGATAAAGAAAGGAGTAGAAGAAGAAATACAATTAATCTCTTGAATTGTAGTACTAATTTTCTCTTCAATCTCCACCAAAATTGTATCTCGTTTTGAATTTTTTTATATTTTCCTCTCTTCTTAGCTCCAAATATTGACCAAAATTATGCTAATGATGGCTCATTAAGGTTTATGGGGTGATTAAGGGCTTAAATATAGCTCAAGTGCAATCTGGACTATCAGATCAATTTTAGATCAAGAGCTGAGATCAAAAGAAGAAAAATTAATACCACTAGCCAATCACAGCACGACAAGTGGCACATAAAATTCACTGTGCGAATCAGAGAGCGACGCATGATAGGGGAGACCGGTCTGAGTCAACTCATGGTGATTCATCGCCATATGGTACAATGTAATTCTTAGTAACAGATGGTATGGTGCACGGATTGAACGGTTGGACGAGTAGAGTGGTGATGCATGTCGTGAAGGTTTGAACGCGCTTAAACTCGAATGAACACCGTGCCAACACATGCCACGTGGTGTGTCGTTCCTCACATGCGGAGGTATAATATTCATTGTCCTTACTTGCATGGCATCCATATGAATTTTCTAGTCAGCTTTTCTACTTGCGTGGCAAGCCACGTGGTAGCTTCTGATTAGTTTTGCCTTAAAATTCCAAAAGAATACCAAAAAAATGTCAAAAATTAGATTTTTAGTCCTTTTTGTTAAAAAATTTATATTTTAATATTTTTAACCTAAAAGTACTATTTATTGAATAAAATAAGTAAATATTAAGTAAAAATGTGTACTAATAACTCTTTTCAAAGAGTCATCAACTATCTCTTCGTATATTTAGTTTTAATAGTTTTAATAAATATTAATTATTTGAGATAATAAATAATGGATATATTGATTTAATTAGGAATTAAAAATTAAAATTAGCCTTTCAAAATTCTATTTTCTATAAAATTAAAAAGTTATAAATTGCATATAATTATGTTGGTTGTACGTAATCAAAAATTTAAATTTTTTGATTAAAATTAATTTGTTTTGGAAAAATAAATAACATATGGAATAGCTTGATTAAGAATTAAATAATATAACTTTAAAACATTTTAGCTAAAATTATTTAATCAACATTTTTCAATTTATTTTATATAAAATTAAAAGGTTATAGATTGAATATAATTATTTTGATCATATTTCTTCAAAAAATTCATTCTTTATGTAATAATAAATAATAGTTATTAAAAAATAAAATTCTAAAATAATTTAGTTTGGACTGTTTAGTTACGATTTTATAATTTTCTTTTATATAAAATTATAATAGTTACATAATGTATATATTTATTTTGATCATAATTCTTTTAAACTTTAATGTTCTTAACTAAAATAATCATTTGTAGAATAATAAATGACAAACAAAATTACTTACCTAAAATTAAAAATAAAAATTCCAAAAATCTTTGGTTTTTATTATTTAATCACACTTTCTTATTGTTTTTATAAAATTAAATAGTTAGAGATCATATATTTTTATTTTGATCACATATAGCTTAGTAGATATAATATGACTATAATTATTTTTGTCAAAAGTTTTGTGAGGTTATTTGATAAAATTTTATGTAAAATAATATTTGGTGTGATTGAAATATATGTCTTGAAATGATAGAATAGAGTTTATTTGATGATATGAAAATATAAAAAGCCATAAAAAAATCAACATAGGCATGTTTTAGCCCAACTGTTTTTATTATTAGTCATCTTAAAATGTATATCTCTTAATATTATAAAAAGCGAGAAGGCTATTAAATTTTCATTCGTTTCATAATTTTCGTAATAACTCTTATAACGATTTAATATATAAAATTATATTTTTATAACTTAGGCGTTATTCTTAATTTTCTTTGTATATATATTACATATTTTTTATGCATATTCATGAAGCATCGATCAAGAAAATTATTTTATTTGATTATTGTGTTTGACTTTTTGCAATGTTAATTTTATGTCATATAAAATCATGAACCATAAATATTCAGATATAGTATTGATCGGTATAAAGCTATAAGTGCATAGTATCATAGTTTTATAATAAAGTAATAAGAAAAGTATCATCCGTAAGGATTAGTAATTATTTTTGACAAATATCAAAATTATATTAATCTCAAATTAATCTCGAAAAATTACTAAGGTTGTTGTAATTGCAATTTAAAATAAAATCAATTAAAAGAAAATATGCAAAAGAAAATAAAGTTGTTCAAAGATCAAATTAAAAGGAAGAAAACTTCTAGGAAATCGATTTCACCTAATCCATCACTATGTTTTACTCATCTAGCTAATTGAATTTAATTCTCTTTGTTTGTTAGCAATCTTCAAAAATATGCAAAAACCTCTTTTGATAGTCAATTGGAAATAATCTTGTTCATTAATTTACACAAGAGTATGTAATTTAATAAAGCAAGAAAACATTAAGACCAATGATTTTTAAAACTACACAGATCCATACAAGTCTTTCGATATCTATATTTACCTATCTCGAAATATATCATATCTATCCTATAATTCCCTCTTTCAATAGTAAATCACAATACTATAATCATCTAATTAAACTCGGAATAAATGAGACAAACATAAAGAGAAATAATTCAAATTAACATAGAAAATCAAGCATAGTTTAGAATTAAATTACATCTTTTTCCTAGAATAAAGAAAAATTAGTTCATGCTAAAAGAAAGTGTTTTCGCTCTTCCTTTGCATAATTCACCATAATTTTCTTAGAGAAATTGAAAGAAAATTGACTCGTAAAAAGAAAGTGTTTTCGCTCTTCCTTTGCGGTTGTTCTCCTTCTTCTGTTCTTTTTATTATATTATATATATATTAAAACCTATCCTCTTCTTAACCTCCCACCGCTGCGTTTATATATATATATTAAAAATCTTAATTTAAATATGAAGATATGTTTCTAAAATTTTAGACCTTCATTATCTTCAAATTTGTAATAAAATTTACATAATAATAATGAAGTCTAAATTAAATGAAAAATAAATAAAATTATACTAATGTTAAAGTTGAGAAATGATAAATTATGACAAATTACGCAAGTCATTAAACACCTTCCAACTTAAAACTTTGTTTGTCCTTAAACAAAAAGAAAATAAAAGAAAAGACACCTTCATTATCTTCAAATCTGTAATAAAATTTACATAATAATAATGAAGTCTAAATTCAATGAAAAATAAATAAAATTATACTAAAGTTAAAGTTGGGAAGTGATAAATTATGACAAATTATACAAGTCATTAAACACCTTCCAACTTAAAACTTTGTTTGTCCTTAAACAAAAAGAAAATAAAAGAAAAGACAATTGTAGACAGTGTCAACAAGACCCCATAGATAACTATCATCACTCACCAAGCCATGATTTGAATTTAGATTTCATCACTAATAACTTACTATTTTTACATCAAAGATATCATGAAAATCAATCAAAATTTAGCAATTTGTCAAGTAAAATTTAAGCATTTAATTCAACCTAAACCTAAGTCCTTGAGTGTGTATGTGAAATAGTCAATTCAACTCCAAACCACCAGCAAATTCAAATAAAAGTAGAACGATTGAAATCAGAAGAATTCTCTCAAAACTTAACTCCATAAGTCCAATTTTCAAAATCTTCTCCACTAATGTAATCAAAAACCAAAATTAGAGATTAAAAGGTCTTTAATAAGGGTTATAATGACAGGCCATTGGGTGAGGGCTAAGAAATAAATGGATATTGAAAATCAAAGCAAACTAGGAAAATACTTGGTAGGAAGAAACATTAAAAAAAATATTCACAGGGTTTACACCATAGCTCTTTCTCGACAATATCCTTTCGAGTAATGTAATCAAATACTCAATAAGTAGAGTGCTTATACTTTTTTTCTTTTTTTATTTTCTTTTTTTTGGTGTGATTGCCTTGATTCTCATAGTCTTTACTAATGTCAACCATTTTAACCCTTTTTCGATTCTTGCCTTTCACTTTATTTTTTCCTCTTTTTTATTACTCTTTGATCAAATAGAGCAAACATAATATGAATTATTTAATTTGAACTAAATTTATCTTTAAATGAAAATTTCCACCAAAGTATTTTCTCAAAATTTAAGGTAAGTTCATGGTTTTTCAAGCTTAGAATGAGAATGATTTATGTATTTAAAAGAAAAAATAAGGCTTATGTAAAATAAGGCTTATGGGGTTGACTATGGAAATACACCATGCAATGCTGGCGTGATAATTAGGATGGTTGGGAAAGCTTTTTGGTTGTGAAAAAAATTACTTAAATCATTTCTCTAATATTTGGTATCAATTAGAATTTTTCCTAAAAGATCCATCAACAGATTCTAGAGTAAAGCAAGATTAAACTTTTCCTAACCCAGTTAATTCAATTCCTTCTCTTCATAGGCAAAATGGAGTAGAGAAAAATTTACTATGTGCTCAATTATTTTCAAGGATAAAGATTTAAATCAAAGTACCCATAAAAATCTATAGCTATAGTTATAGTCATCCTTAATCACAAATTTCATAGTTATAGTCATTTCAATCATACTCAAATACATGCTTGATAAGATAATTTAACAACTCAATACTATAGGATTTGACACCCCCAAACTTAAACTAAAAAATATCCTCATTGTAATTTAAAAGTGAGACAGATCGAAGAAATGAAAGGAACTTCCCTAGTTTTATGGTGGATCTGCATTAGTTTGTAGTTTTCATCTTTTTATTCCTGGAAATTAAAGCAACATCAAAATCCAAATTATTCAAATAGATAATAATAAAATAAAATAACAAAACATAGTTTATGGGCTACTTCCCATAAGCATTTGTTTTATAGTCTATAGCTAGACTTTTTAGTCCTCATTAATTAGGATTTTGAAAAGGAATAAATGCACAATTTTTCTCCACTTGTTCTCCATAATAGTGCTTCAATCTTTGACCATTAACTCTAAATATATTCCCTGCCTTGTCCTTTAAGTATATTGCTCCAAAATTGGAAACTTTGTCAATTGTATAATGACTTGTCCATCTTGCTCTTAACTTTCCCGGGAAGAGTTTTAGTCGTGAACTTAAAAGCAAAACCTGTTGTCTTGCAACAAACTCACGCCTAAGAATCTGTTTGTCATGCCATTTCTTTGTCCATTCTTTGTAGCTCTTTTCATTTTCATAAGCATCATTTTGAAACTCATTCATCTCATTCAATTAAAGAAGTCACTTTTTCCATGCTCCCTTCAAATCAAAATTAAACTTCTTTATAGCCTAATAAGCTTTATGCTCCAACTCAACAGGAAGATGACAAGATTTTCCAAATACTAATCGATAAGGAGACATCTCGATAGGTGTTTTAAAAGCTGTACAGTATGCCCATAAAGCATCAGCAAGTTTCTTGATTTCTGGATTTGAAATCTCAACTTGGCCATTAGTTTGAGGATGATAGGCAAGCGTTATCTTGTGTTTCACACCATATTTAGAAAGAAGGTTGTTGAACAACTTGTTGAAAAAATGGGTCCTTTCATCACTAATAATAGCTTGTGGAGTGCCGAATCTTGTGAATATGTTCTTATGTAGAAATTTGAGCACTACCTTTGCATCATTTTTTGTTGTAGCAATTGCCTCCACCCACTTTGACACATAATCAACTGCTAACAAGATATAAACAAAAACAAAAGAGGAAGGAAAAGGACCCATAAAATCAATTCCCCAAACATCAAATAACTCAACCTCTAAGATATTCTTCAATGGTAGCTCCTAACACCTTGAAATAATTCTCATACATTGGCACCGATCATAAGTCCTCACCAAAGTATAACAATCATGAAAAATAGAGGGCCAAAAGAAACCACTTTGAAGTACCTTAGCTGCTATTCACATTACTCCAAAATTTCCTCTATATGATGAGGAATGGCAATGATGGAATATGGCTTGCATCTCCACTTCAAGCACACATCTTCAAATGATTTTATCAGGACATCTTTTGAAAAGCAAAGGTTCATCCCAAAAATAATATTTCACATTATGAAAAAACTTCTTACGTTGGTGGTAAGTAAGATCTGGTGGCAATTCCCTACAAGATAAGTAGTTTACAATATCAGCATACAAAGGAAGGTTGATCTCACATGCAAACAACTGCTCATTAGGGAATACTTCTTGAATCTCAAAATCTGATTTCACTTCATCATGCTCCAACCGAGAGAGATAGTCATCAACTAAATTTTCACTTTCTTTTTTATCTCTAACTTTCAAATCAAATTCTTGAAGAAGAAGAATGCAAGGAATCAGTCTAGGCTTAGCATCCTTCTTGCTAAAACAATAACAAAGTACTACATGATCAGTGAACACTATCACTTTTGTACCAATGAGATAAGACCGAAATTTGTCACAAGCAAACACCACAGGAATCATCTCTTTCTCAGTTGTTGTATAATTCAATTGGGCTTCAATCATTGTCTGACTTGCATAGTATATAGCCCTAAACAATTTTTCTCGTTTTTTCCCTAACACTGCTCCAATTGCAAAGTCACTTGTATCACACATAATTTCAAAAGGTTGACTCCAATCATGTATAATAATTACTAGTGTTGAAATTAGTTTCTCCTTGATTGCATTAAAGGCTTGCAAACAAACATCATCAAATTCAAATGCATAATATTTTTCAAGAAGATTACATAAAGGTTTAGAGAGTTTAGAAAAATCCTTTATAAATCTTCTATAAAATCCTGCATGCCCCAAAAAACTTCTTATTCCCTTTATATTCTTTAGAGGTGGTAGTTTTTCTAGGGTTGCAATTTTAGCTTGATCAACCTCAATTCCTTTAGATGACACTCTATATCCAAGCACAATCCCTTCTTGAACCATGAAATTACACTTCTCCCAATTTAGGACAAGGTTTTTATCTTCACATCTCTACAAAACAAGAGCTAAATTATGAAAACAATGATAAAAAGATGTACCAAAAACCAAAAAATCATCCATGACAATTTCCATTATATATTCCACCATATCAGAAAAAATAGCCATTATGCAATATTGAAATGTTGCTGGGCATCCTTCTAAAAGCCAATGTTCTGTAGGGGCATGTGAAAGTAGTTTTCTCCTTATCTTCGGGGTAATGGAAATCTAGCTATACCCCGAATAACCATCTAAGAAGCAATAATAGGGATATCTAGCCAATCGATCTAACATTTGATCAATGAATGAAAGTGGGAAATGATCATTCCTTGTTGCTTTGTTCAACTTGCGATAATCTATACATACATGCCAACTAGCCATTGTTCTTGTAGAAATAATCTCATTGTTGTCATTTTTCACTATCTTCATTCCACCCTCTTTTGGTACAACATGCACTGTACTTACCCAGGAGGTTTTTGAAATAGCATAAATAATTCTAGCATTGAAGATCTTTAAAATTTCAGTTTTCACAACTTCCTTCATTGCTAGATTTAATCTTCTTTGGGGCTTAATTGATGGTTTGTAAGGTTCCTCCATTAGAATCTTATGCATGCAAATGGATGGACTTATACCTTTTATATCAGAGATAGTCCATCCCAAGGCTATTTTGTGCTCCCTTAACATACGTAGTAACTTTTCCTCTTATTTGGGTGTAAGTGATTCTACAACAATCACTGTAACGGTGTAATTATCACCCAAGAACACATAGCGAAGATTCTCAAGCAAGTGCTTCAACTCTGGAGTTGTAGTTTGCTACACTTTTTCTGTAGAGATTACAAAATCTATATTTTTTGCCATAGGCTCAAGTCTTTCCACTTCTGGGCTACATGATGTAACCTACTGCAATTCTTCCAAGGTAAATACATAGTGGATAAATTCTTCACTAGGAAAAGGTAAATTAGGTTCACAAACAGTAGAGTTGTTGAAATCATAAGCATAAGATGAAGTGGTGATACATCATTCTAGGTGATCAGTCGACATATCTTCTGGAAAGGATTTTACTACACATTGTTCAGTGACATCTACCCGAAAGAAAGTTCTTGGATCTTCTAGAAATCTCATAGCTTCGTAGATGTTGAATGTAACCTCTACATTGTTCACTCTCAATGTTAACTCACCATTTTGAACATCCATTAAATCCCTTCACGTAGCCAAGAATGGTCGGCCAAGAATTAGTGGGGCATCTTGGTCTTCATTAACATCTAACACCACAAAATCAGTAGGAAAAATAAATTTATCCACCTTTACCAATACATCTTCTATGATTCCACGTGGATACTTGATAGATCGATCTGCTAGTTGCAAATAAATTATTGTTTGTTTCATCTTTCCAAGTCCAAATTTCCTATAAATAGAGAGTGGTATAAGATTAATGCTAGCACCAAGATCACATAAAACTTTATCAAAAAATGAATTTCCAATAGTGCAAGGGAAAGTGAAACTCCCCAGATCTTTTAATTTTTGAGGCAATTTCTTTTGAAGAATGGCACTACATTCTTCAAAAAGCTTCACTGTTTTGAACTCTTCCAACCTTCTCTTCTTGGAAATGATGTCCTTTAAAAATTTAGCATAATTTGGCATTTGTTCCAAAGCATCTACAAAATGAATATTTAGGTGAATTTTCTTAAAGATATCCAAAAACTTATAAAATTGCTTATCTAATTTTTGTTTTTGAAAGTGTTGAGGATAAGGAAATGGAGTAGAAAGAATATAAGTATTGTCAAGAAATGAAATTAATGAAGGCATGTCAGCCTCTCTTAGTGTATCATCAACAATCTCCTCTTCTTCTACTTTATGATTGCTTTGCCATTGTTTGGAGCTGTAGGGTGGACTCAGTTTTCTTTGATGTTAACCTCTCAATTTCTCTTCTAATCCCAAGTGTAATGGCCTTGCATTGTTCCTTTGGATTCACTTCTATATTGCTAGGAAAAGTTGCTCTTTGTTAAGCATTGATGGTTGTGGCTAGTTGCCCAATTTGCACTTCAATATTTTTCATAATGGCTCCCATATTGCTACAATGAGTCTCAATATTATCCATCTGTGAATCACTCTTTTTAAATCTTGCTTTGATGTCCTCAACAAAGGAAACCATGGTATCCTTAAGTAACATCTTCTTCTCAATTGAATGACTATCAAACCGTGAATGAGGTTGTTGCAAATTCTTTGTGTTTCCATAAGAAAAATTCTCATGATTTTAAGCCATAGATGGTAATGAATTGGCATAGGATTACTACGATAATTGTAGTTTTGATTGTTTATGTATTGAACCTGTTCTTGGCCTGCTTCATTTATTAGAACGGTCATACTCGAGTCACCAACATATTCTACACTTTATGGTATTCTTTTGGTTTTCAAGGTTGAAATCTGATGAGATAGAGAAACTACTTGAACTGAAAAGGCAGCAAAGAATCCAATTCATGAATCACGAAAACTTTCTTAGCCAAAGATCTTTCAATTGGCCATTGATAGTTGTTTGAGGCCATTTTTTCCAAAAGAGAAGTAGCACCTTCAACTATCTTTGACATCAATGTTCCACCAAAAGCAACATCAACTTTCGTTTTAGTTTTCCTATTTAACCCATTATAGAACATCTGAACTTGTTGCCAATTCGGAAATCCATGCTAAGGGCAACGCCGAATCAAATCTTTATACCTTTCCCATGCTTCTTATAATGTCTCAAAATCATTTTTTCTGAATTGACCAATCTCATAACTCAGTTAGGCTATTTTTGCAGGTGAATAGAATTTAGTAAGAAAATTTTATACCAAGTCCCACCAACTAGTGATGCTTTCTCGTTGTAGAGATTGTAGCCAACTTCTTGCCTTGTCCCTCAATGAGAAAGGAAAAAATCTCATTCTAATGGTGTCTTCAGTAACACCATTCATCTTTACAATGTAAAAAAATCTTCAAAAATATCACCAAATGAATATTGGGATCATCAAGTGTCGATCCTCTAAATTGGGCTTGTTGCACCATGTTGATCAATGCAAGTTTGAGCTCAAATTTATTGGCATTATTGGTCTAGTGTCTTACACCTGAGTCATTGTCATTCAAAATTGGCTTTACATAATCCTTCAAGATGTCTGGCGGTATACTTTGTTCTTCTTCAGCCATGGCTAGTACTTTCATCTTTCTCCATGATCTAAAAGTTCTTTCACTCTCTGGTTCAAAAGAAATAATTTTCAAGTTCTAGCACGACCCATCCAACGTCAAAAACACACCTAGAGAAAAAATAAAAATAAAAATGAAATAAAAGATAATTCTAAATTAAAACTAAGATTATTTTGTATCGATATTGGGAAAAATATGAAAAAATCAATCCTCAGCAACGGCGCCAAAAACTTGATCGGTACAAAACTATAAGTGTATAGTATCGTAGTTTTATAATAAAGTAATAAGAAAAGTATCATCCAAAATTATATTAATCTCAATTTTATCTAGAAAAATCACCAAGGTTTTTGTAATTGATAGTTAAAATAAAATCAATCTAAAGAAAATATGCAAAAGAAAATAAAGTTGTTCAAAGATCAAATTAAGAGGAAGAAAACTTCTAGGAAATTGATTTCACCTAATCCATCACTATGCTTTACTCATCTAGCTAATTTAATTTAATTCTCTCTATTTGTTAGCAATCTTCAAAAATATGCAAAAGCCTCTTTCGATAGTTAATTGAAAATAATCTTGTTCATTAATTTACACAAGAGTATGTAATTTAATAAAGTAAGAAAGCATTAAGACCAATTATTTTTAAAACTAAACAGATTCATACAAGTTTTTCGGTCTCTATATTTAGCTATCTTGGAATATTCCAAATCTATCCTATAATTCCCTTTTTCGATAGTAAATCACAAGACTAAAATAATCTAATTAATGGCCAGTTAATTAGAAGCATTAAAATCATGATAAATCAGACAAACATGAAGAGAAATAATTCAAATTAACATAGAAAATCAAGCATAGTTCAGAATTAAATTACATCTTTTTCCTAAAATAAAGAAAATTAGTTCATGTTAAAAATTAAATTTAACATAAACCAATTCAAAATAATTTTATGATAGAAATTGAAATAAAATTGACTCGCAAAAATAATCTACTTTTGCTTTAATTTGGATAGTTGTTCTCTCTCATTTCTTTGTTCGTTTTTGCGCTACTTATTCTATTTTTCTTTCTTCCTTCGCGACCATTCTCCTTCTTATGTTCTTTTTGTTATATTATATTATATATATATATATATATATATATATATTAAAAATCTTAATTTAAATATATCTTCATTTAAATTTGAGGATATGCTTCTAAAATTTTAGATCTTCGTTATCTTCAAATCTGTAATAAAATTTACATAATAATAATGAAGTCTAAATTTAATGAAAAATAAATAAAATTATACCAAAGTTAAAATTGAAAAGTGATAAATTATGACAAATTATGCAAGTCATCAAGTATAAAATTACTACTAAAATTACACTACATATTATATGTTATGATAATTAATAATTGTTTTCATTTCATAAAATATGGATGTCAAAAAGTTTGATTAATAAGAGAGAAAATTGTGGAGATTTAAATGCTTACTATTTAGAGATTTATGTACTACTTATGACCCTTACCTTATTCACAAAGGGCCTTCATCTATATAAAGACCCTAGATATATATGTAAAAGACACATCTATGAATAGAATTCTCTACAATGTTCTCTCATTTTCTTCTCTTCTTGTTTCTTATTTTTATATCACATTATCAACACAATAAGTTTTGTTCAAGGTTTATGATTTTGCAAAGTGTGAGATGATCTTGGCAAAGATCATTTTTCAATCTCTTGAAGCATTGTGATGGATCACATGAAATCATAAATTCTTGATTTCATATAAGTTAATCTATTTCATTACACATTACTTGAAAATTTATATATTAGTTTATATTGTTTTCATACTTCTACAATATAATTTCTTGGATTTATCTCATTCATGTTTATTAGTGTTGTGACTGTACATAATCTATGAGCATGATTTATATTACTTTTATGGTTGCATCTAAGAGCTATAAAACTTTATTTTCAATTTAATATCTATATTTAAGCCTTAATCATCTAGATACACATTGATTGATCACCTATACTTTGCTCAATATTTTTCTTTTATCATTCTTGTTCTTTGTGATTTGGTTGATCATTTTTCTATAAAGTTTATTGATTATTTTGAAGTATAATGTTTTTGTCATGATGCTATATTTTATATTTTTATCATTGATACCATGGTATATGATATAACACAACTACTACTACAGAAATAGGCATTAAAGTCGGTTAAAAACAGACTTTAAATTTAGCGACTTAAAATGTAAAGTCGGTTCATGGCGTGAACCGAATTTACCCGTACATTTTATGATTTGTTTTTATTTTTATTTTCATTTTTCGTATTATTCAATATATATATATAGCATAAAAAAACTAAAATATAATTAATAATACAAATAATTAAAAATTTAAATATATTTAATTACTTGATAATTAAATTTATTACAAAAACAAATAATGTATATATAATACATATAGTTAACTTAAATTACAAATAAAATAATGTCGTCAAAGTGTAATTATGCGATCAAGTAAGCAATTATGACAAAAAAACAGCTGATCCATATAACAATTCATATTCCCTTACATACATGAGCACATAAAACATCCATCAAAAAAGCAGTCTAAACTTTAAACATAAGAATGAAGAAATTAAATCATTATAAATATTACCATCAAAAAGAGATTACCACATACAGTGACATTCGACGAACTCATATTAACACTTTATTAATCATTTGTCTATATATATGAAGTTATCTGAAATCTCTACTAGTATTTTTTAATGCTATATATAATGAACTTTAAATATGAAATCAAGTGTAACTTCAATTTCTTACTTGGCTTGTGTGAGTTTTGGTGCCCTTAAACATATGGAACACGTTCATGGGCACCAAAACTCATACAAACGAAGAAACAAATCGGAGTTACGCACATCTGATTTTTCCATTTAGAGCTCATTATAGCATTCAAAATACTAGCAGAGATTCCAGATAAATTCATATTTATAAACAAATGATTAATAAAGTGCTAATATGAGTTCGTAAGGAAAGTAGGAAAGAGAGATGAGATGTAGTTTGGGCCATCAAATACAACCACAAATATTTGACAAAATAACTCAATTAAAAAAGCCTACATGAATAGTTTTAGCAAATAAGATGAGAAGAATAATGCTCAATAATGCTCTTGTTTATTTTCTTGTGTGGTTAATAAAATTGTAAGCCAATGGTATGATTAAATATCATGAGCAAAAATCTTAGGTTAAATATATATTACAAATTTATCCTTGAAAATATTTAAAAGATCTTTAAAACATAAGGACAATATAGTAATTAAATAATTTGGCTCGAATAAAAATTAGGTCAAACTTGAAAATCTAGTCGCACATCAGTCTAGTGAAGCAATTAATTAAATTTGAAATAAGTAGGTCAATCTACTCATTAATCTCGATCGATTTAGTCCTCTATCGATTGAGTATTAATTCCTCGATCGATCTAGTCATGTAAAAATTAATTTAGCCAGGTAATTAAGCTCAATTGATCGATCGATTAAGTAGCCTATATGCACAATATTCCTATATATCTAATATGAAATCTAATGTGATAGAGATATACCTGAGATGTGATTGTTGGAGCTCAATAGTTTCTTTGGCTTGAAAATATTCTTTAAAGACACACTTAGAAACTAAAATTACATTTGTATGTTTTGTTCACAAATATTGCTAACACTCATATAAACCTTACAAATCTAAACTTTTATATTTTTAAATCATATACTTGTTCCTCCAATCATTGGAAGCATGGACTATAATCCTATATATAGATTTAGTTAATCATAACTATTGACAAAAGTAAATTCTACTATGAAAGACATTAGATTACAAAGAGAAATAAAAGATATAACAATAAAATTACCCCTTCTTGATAAAAACGATTTCAGATCTTTGATAGGGCTATCACTACCTTTCAAATCCTTAGATCATTTTTATAATTAGAGGGTTTTCTCTCTATATTTGTACATGATAATGGAACGGCTAACATTAAAACTAATATATGCCTAAATTCTACATATGGCTAGTCTAATGATATAATATGAAAAGCTAATGAAAACCTAAATATAATGTTGTATTTATAAGCAAGGCTGGTGTAGAAGGGCTTCAGGCTAAATAAATGAAGGCAAATTGTATTCCAGTTTTTCCTGAATTTTTTTATACACCTTACAAACTGGTTGGTTCTTCATGTAAAGCTCATATGACTTATTCTTTAAAACTCCTAGGATGCAAATTGAGTGCTTTAAGTGTTCTTTTTCATATGTTGATAAATTTATTCATTTTGAAGCTAAAAGCACCTAAAATATAATAAAGTATACTCGTGATTTTGATTATATAGATTTATATAAATTATTACTTAAATATCTTATAATCAATATTTATCACATTTAACCACAATAAAATTTCAAAATATTAGTTTTTCAAGCACTTATCACTTACCAAGCTTTACTCAATGTGTGGACACCCATTTATGGGTTTGGTATATTAGAGTACCCTTTTTAACCAAAAAGGTCATATGGACTCATATTCTCAAGTAGTGTAATAATAGTCCCCCCATTTACTTTAAGACACATAAATAGCTCATTTTTTTAAATTGAAAATTTCATCACATGCTTGGCACATGTGATAAAATGAAGGATAATTGTGTCACCCAGAGGGTTTCATACACTAGTTATACCCTTATTTGCAAAGATATGCATCTAGACCTATACTTTTATAGCAATATATTAGTAGCTCATACATTTAAGTTTACGTACATCAATGATCCAAAATTAAAATTTTATTGAGAATTTCAACATTTAACATATGCCACACACATATATAAAAGGGCAAACTAGTCTTTTAAATAATTTAAAAATTAAAAAGTTCATTAACCATAAAATATTAGTTTAACACCAAAACCAAATGAAGTCACACAAAAATGAGAAAGAGCCTTTAAAAAATCCTAAAGGAATCAAATCATCTAGAAGATAATGGTTTTATGAGAAAGACCATAGGGTGATGGATGACTATGCAATAAAAACTTAAGGGATTTTATTTAGTACTAAAACATTTAAATAGAGAAGAAGACATAGGTTTCAAAACTTGAAAAAAGAGAAATTCTTAAAAAGGGGAACAACCTAAACCAACAAGAATTCCAACTAAGAATACTAATATAGTCATAATAATGCATATAAGTCTGTAGTCCTAATGACAAGTAAAGAATCTATATGACTTAAACATACACATGGAAAACCAAAATAAACAACAAGTATAAAGGAAAAACACCTAAGTATTATGAGAAAGACATTTGAAGAAAAATATAAAGAAAAGGATGCAAAAGATTAACATTACAAAGCAAGAGAAAAACTGAGAACCAATACATAGAATACTAGATAATAGAGTGACAATCTAGTAAATCAGAGGAGATGCAATCTATACGATATTATATGAATGAAAATAAGAGCTATTTGATTCACATTTTAGGTGTCAATTCATTTACAATTACACTTATTTTATTGATATGATGTGCTAAAATTATTATTTATTATTGTAAATTTTGGAAAAAATATAAATTTTTTGAAATTTTGAAATATTTTGAGATTTGTCAAGAATTTTATGTAATTTTTTGGAACAGGTAGATTAACTCAAAAATACCTATGGATGATTTTAGCCTTGTTGAGTTATATGTTATAGTTATATATAGAATACAAGTGATTTCTTCTTATTTTTAGCAAAGAAACCACCTTTTGGTACAACATTCCAAATATGATTTTAGCCTTGCCAAGTAATGCACCTGCTGCTCATATAGCCCTAGTGACATGCCACGCACCATGCGCTATGCATTTCTTATGTTGCACACATGCACGTGCACGTGAGGCTAGCCTTTGCTACAATCTACTGAGCACTTGTTATCACATGCACACATATTTATTATCACATGTTCACATACCTTATGGCTTCTATTACAAGTATGATTGAAAACTTAGGTCAAGGTTATCAACATATTTAATCTTGCTTAATTTATTTATTATCTTTTTTATATATTAATGTAATGAATAAATTAGATCTAATAAGTGTACCTCTAGGTTGTTAAGGATTTAGGTCTGTTATAATCAATTTTTTAATTAGTTACATAATAAAAAATATATGAAGTCTTAAGTATACCTAGATTTCTAAGTTAAAGTATAGAATTCAAGAAGGTTTTTGAATTATGAAAGTGATTTAGAATGCAAAAAATTAATTTTAATTCATGACAGATTTAATTAAATTATAAAGTAGTGGTGAGGGTAGTTATATGATCATATATCTCTCATTATTTATTCTCAAATTGTATTTTCTTAATTTATGTTATTTTTATTTTTGTCATAATCAACCAAAACTTCCTATTGTTAACTCTAATGAACTCCCCATCAAACTGGTAATTAGAAGCAGAATTACTACCAATCCTCTATGGGGTTTGGCCGTTCAACTATACTATGAGTGACACATTTTTAATAAAAGTAAGGCTTAACTTTTTGACATACCATTTTGCTATGTGTCAAATGACATGACTATAAAAAGAAAGACCTTAATAATTTGACACTATATAATGAAATCAGTTGACATGTTGATCATACAAAAGTTTCATAAGAAATTGTTAGTGGAAAACTAAGAGGTGGTTCACTGGTGGGAAATAACTTTAAGAATGAGTTTTCCCTCAATATTTTACCCATATATGTAACACATGCTGAAATTATTAATTAAATATTAAGTTTGGACTATTAGTGTACCTTAAATTAGATGTAGGGACTATTATATTACTATAAAAATATGAATCAATATATACTTTTTATTAAATATGGATACTATTAAAGTACTAGACCTTGTAAATAACACAATTATATTTTATTTATATGACATATGTCAAGCATTTGTATTATTTTGAGAATATTAGTTCATATGAGTACCTTTTGGTTAAAAGGAATATCACTAAGGTACCAAAAACACATATTTAGAAGAGGGAAATAAGCGTACCTAAACCTCTATGTCAAGCACTATGTTGCATGCAACTTTCACCATGGAACCACTAATTCTAAAAAAAATTAAAATAATACAAGGATGTTTAAGTTAAAATATATTTGACTAATTAAATACAATAAGATATTAAAAGTATATTATATAAGTGACTTTTATGGCATGAACATGAGCAACATATTGTAAGTGAGACAAATGAATTTGATATATAATTTATTATTTTTTAATAAAAAATAAATAATTAAAATAAGAGTACAAACATTATTGACATTTTATGTAACATAAATCATTTTATTTGAGTGTATATGTCATTCAACAATAAAAATTTAAATTATTTTGATATTTATTTTTTTTCTTTTAATTTACTAATTTATATTTTTCCCTAATAAGGGATTTGTATTTTGATTACACAATAAAAAAAAATTATTTTCAATTCATTCTTTTTGTGTTCCTTTTAGATCACCAAACATGCCTTAATTAATAGTACATTTTGATATATTTAAACATGTTTTTAAAATAAAGATGTAAAATATGCTATACACTTATATTTTATATCTCATTTAATGTTTTTATTTGGTTTATTATTTAAAGTTATATTTTCTCATTCAAATATCATTTCGTTTCATATCATCCTATTTTAATAAATTTTAGTTAGATTTTTTTAATTATAATTGATAAATATTATAAAAACAATTTTAAATTAAAGAGGTAGTGGATATTACAACAATTTAGATGTCATTTTAGTAATTATTATTTATTAATAATAAATTCATCTAATAATAAGAACATTAAAATATAAATATTATAAAAATATAATATATAATTCACATATTTTTATTAAAATAGGTATGTGGTATCAATATTTTACACAAAAATATACACAACGTTTTAGCCTAAATATCTATTTTATTCCGATCACTCAGATTGCAAATTGATTTAAGCAAAAGGCATTTAAGGTCCTATATCTTTCATAAAATAAGCAGATAAGTTCTATTATTAACAATTATTAACAAGTGGAACATAAAAGTATGTTATTTTAAAAAAATATATATCACAAAGACAATGTACTCATATAAATGGAGTCACATGCCAATCACATTACGCATATTGTAAATTTAAAAGGGCATTTTTGGTTTAATTATTTTTATAAGGGCATTTTTGGTTTAATTATTTTTATAAGGGCATTTTTGAAGTTTCACATAAAATTAAATTAAAAAATCCCCCTTCCCATTTTCTTTCTTTCTCCTCTCCCTCCCCCTCCCCATTACCCCAACCCCATCGCCACCCATACCCACCCCAACTCACCGGAGGCTTTTGGCAGTTTCGGTGAACTGATACCCACCCAATCACCACATATACTCACGTTGTTAGGATTTGAACCCTTATGAGCAAGCAATATCCATTATTGAGAAAACCATGGCTGCATTCAATGAAGATAACTTGGCTCCTTGTTTTAGATTTGGAGATGGTATTTTATACCTATTGAAACCCTGATTAAGATGTATAAGTTTCTATCCAGATGAAAGATGTTGCAATGAATTCAAGTATTAAGCTGCTACAGAGAAAATGCTCCTTGTCTCCGACTACATGGGTAACGCATGTTGATTTTTCCTTTTTTCTTTTTTATAAAATATTGGGTGAAGTTTCAAAAAAGCTCTTATAAAAATGATTAAACCAAATATATCTTTACAACATAGGCCATGAGATTGTTACGTGACCTCATTTATATGTGTGGAAGACTTGTATGGAAATAAAATTTTTGCACTCCACTTTGTAAAAGTTACCACCCTTATTACACAAAACGTTAAAAACTCAATTTGCATTCAATTCGAACCATCAGAATAAAATAGCTCTGATGGCTAAAACATTATGTATATTTTCGTGTAAAAAATCTTGAGGTTACAGAATCCCGCCCTCTTTTTGTTATAACCAAAAACAAAAAGTAATTATACCAATATTATTATTCGTTAGATAATATAGTCATTTAACAAGTGGGACACACCCTTGCACGTAATCCCATTGCCTAGTACAAACGAAAAAATTGAAACATGAACGAACTTTCAATTTCCTAATAATATGTATGGTTTTGGATACAAAAGTAATCTGCAGTTTACATTTAATAAAAATTTAGAGCTTCCCGTGGTACAAGACAAGCTTTTCATTGATCACTCAGTGTCATGTTCTGAAAACAAATATGATTACAAAGGTAGCTGGAGGCATCGAAACAAGACACCACTGACTGGACAAACAGAATTTATTTTGGCTGAAATCTTGAAGCATCTCATGACTATAAATCTAGAGGATTACTCGAATTAGCATAGAAATCCAAGATTTTAGTATCTTGATTCATCTCTTAGAGAAGAATGTCTCATCTTTAGAATAGAGATTCAACTGGTTGCCTTGATGTCAAAGTTGAGACACACATGAACTGTCATTGTAAGAAATACTTTGTCAAAAATAATGTCTTTTAAGATGTAAGAAAAGGTTATCAATTTCATGAATGGGACACAATTTTCCATACATATGCAACAAAAATACAAATTAAAGTAACTTTCAAAAAAGAAAAAAAAGGTTTTAATAAATGTATCTGTTTCCAAAAGTTTAAGTTTGTAGAAAATAAGGTTTGACAATTTATATGTACTTTTTAGCGCTCCTCAAGTGTGGATTATTTTGTCATTACAAAACCCATCAGTGTAAAGCACATCACTTAAACTTTCTTAAAGAATATTTTGTCTTTTTTCAAGTCCCATAAACTTGAAAATTTTAATTAATTTTAAGGTTGATATAGAGATTCGATCTCAAAACCTTGCCATTGTATACCACAAAGAAGTATCAAGCACCACTGTTACCAAAAGCTCATGCTCGTGGGAAATGAATTTAATAATTCATATATATTCTTTTAACAATAAGTTCGGTACCTTCTCTTGTTTATACTTATCACGTATAGCATTAAGGGAACATCCACTTGTATTCAATTGCAGGTCTTCCAGAGCAACTGAAGTCTTTAGCTCTGATGCTTTGTAAGTGGTATAGTGCTCTAAAGTAGCATTCTGCAACAGCACATTAACATGTTTCATATACCTTCTTTTAAGAGAAATATTGTAAGGCTAAATCCCTAAAATGGAACATCGAAATGCAAAATTATATACCCATGGATGGTTTGATTGACTGAGTATCCATCTAGCAAGAAATACAGCCGATGCAGCTGTAAGCGAGGGTAGGAATTTAAGAAAGCTGTATTGAATAAGAGTCAATTCAGCTAAATAATTTGCCAAGAACTCCAATTCGATGGAAGGAACCTGTGCAATGAAGGTTATATAAATCTGAGTAAACAATCACAGTTTCATATATTTTAATTAACTCTTTAGTTTAAAGAAAATGAGTAAAATCTGCAATACCGAGTATGAAGCTTGCTGCTTGAATGAATCTCCTAACATCAAAAGCTGGTTAAGTGAATCTCTTTGGATTGCTCGTCATTGACATTTTCAAAGGATAGAGGATAAGATGCATTACCTGAGAAATGTTTTCGTCGTTGGAACAGAGAAATGAAAATGCAAGAAGTTCAAGATTTCACTCTCCATTTTCAATACCTTTCAGATTCAACCAGGAAATTCATAGCTTAGTGTCACGAAATAGTGAAGGAAAAAAGTCAAGCATGAGTTTCAGGAATGATTCATGAACAAGTGTGCCTTATGATTAAAGACAAGCTCTATGGACAATTAAGTAGTTTCATCCACAATGGGGAAGATGGACAAGGAACATAAATGAAATGTCAATGACTCACCAAAAATGATGCCTTCCATAATTAGACAGACACATAAAGTGGCCAAGAACATACCTCTTCTTTTCTGTAAGTATTGTCTGTAATGACGCAAAATTCTTCCACTCGTGGTGCACATATTTCTTCATACTTCCTTCAAGAGACACAATGTCATAAGCATGCATTAATTCATTTTTTGTACAACACATTTTAAATTAAATTAAACATCTTTTTTATATATTTTTTTTCAGACATTATGTGGCTAAAGACAAATATTTTGAAATTTTATTCAGAGTAAAGCTCATCTGAGCAAAAAGAAAAACGTCACCCTAATCATGGTCATTTGGACCTGACCCTAATTTAAGATTATATTAATTCATGAATATCTTCGGGTAATACCTAATTGTACAAAAAATAAAACATTTAATTCCATCAGGACGACAGTGTAAAGATTACTTACGAGGCAACTAGCATGCATGTGACACCAAGAAGTTGGAGTCTTTGTTTTTCAATATAATTGTGTGAGAGAAAACGATCAATCATATTCACTGTGAGGAAGTGTATCAGGAACCAATTTGTATTCTTCAGAAACCTGAAAACGTTAACTCATTTAACATTCATTCAACATACATACTGAGCAAACTTGAAACCTTAAAAAAATATCCTTTCAATGTTACTATTTCAACTTTAAGATAATTTATAACATAGAAGCTAGAACATGTTGGTCTTGTCTTAGTCATCCTTTGACAATATTTCCAATGAAATGCAGAAAAAGGCAACACCTTGACAAAAAGCTTTATGGGCAAGTTCTTACATCATCTACTTTTCAATCATGAGTGCTAAAAGATATAAAAAATGTAGTCATGAGATAAGTTCACGGTGAAAACTCCATGCAAATTACAGATTATAAAAGAACATTGTTTTTCCTTTACTTCGAGATAATTTCCTCTCATTTAAATAAAACCCACATTATCTAACATAGAGATGAGTTAAAACCTAAACATCTTAGGAGGTTTAAAACGCAACATTTTGTCAATTACTACCCAAGCTTAACATGACAATTACATGATGTAGTTCAACCAAGGTCCAAGAGACATAAGGCATTAGATAGTGGCTCCCTGATTAAGAATGAAGTTTTATCTTCTTTTTTCCTCAAATGTGTCAAGGAACAAAACTTAGCCCCAAAAATAAAACATAAGCTTCAAAAACTACAAGAATATAAAGTGTACTAACATGTAGATGATATAATGAGCTAGTCTAATATTAGTTAGGTTGTTATCGTACCAAAAGTGTGATTGGTTTATACTGTAAATGTACTATAAATAGCTACAAGACCTGCATATACAATGTATGAACAACGTTATTGAAGAAAATATTATGAGAAATGATGGAAAAAATCTGAAGTATTATTCTCTCTTTTTTCCAAAAATAAAACATAAGCTTCAAAAACTACAAGAATATAAAGTGTACTAACATGTAGATGATATAATGAGCTAGTCTAATATTAGTTAGGTTGTTATCGTACCAAAAGTGTGATTGGTTTATACCGTAAATGTACTATAAATAGCTACAAGACCTGCATATACAATGTATGAACAACGTTATTGAAGAAAATATTATGAGAAATGATGGAAAAAATCTGAAGTATTATTCTCTCTTTTTTCTCTGTTTATTCTAATGTATATACAACACTATAAATAGGAATAAGAAATTAGACAAATGACTACTAATCTAGGAATATAACAGTTGGTATCAATAACTAAATTACAGCTTGTACAACACTAGTACAACCTAATATTTTCAAAAAGTCTACACTCTTCCTCAAGTTGAATAATAGATATTAATCATTCTCAACTTGGGATTCAATTCTTCAAAGATTGTTCGAAGTAACACTTTGGTAAGGATATCTGCAATTTGATGATAAGTAAATGTATATAGTAGGTCTACGATTTTTCCATCTAACTTCTCTTTAATGAAATGACGATCAATTTCTACATGTTTGGTTCGGTCATGATGAACTGAATTTTTTGCAATTCTTATTGCAACTTGATTGTCACAATGCATGCTGATAGGTTCAGGAGTTGTGAATTCCAATTTATTGAGTAGTTTTCTTAACCACATTCTTTCACAGATCCCATGAGTCATAGCTCTAAATTCAGCTTTTGCACTGCTTCGAGCGACTACGGAGTATTTCTTACTTCGCCAAGTTATAAGATTTCTCCATACGAATGTACAATATCCAGTGGTAGATCTGCGATCCACTATAGAGCCTACCCAATCAACATCTGCAAAGACTTCAATTTTTTTGGTGGGATTCGTACTGAAGTATAATCCTTCTCCTAGTGTCATTTTGAGATACCTGCGTATACAATAGACCGCTTCCATGTGTTCTTCAATTGAACTATTCATAAATTGACTTACCACACTTACTGAAAAACCAATATCTAGTCTAGTGTGGGATTGATAAATGAGTTTTCCCACTAATCTTTGATAACGGCTTTTGTCCATAGGTGTACTATTTTCTTTGATTCCTAGTTTTACTGTAGAATCCATCAGAGTTTCTACCGATTTACATCCCATCATTCCAATTTCCTAGAGAAGATCAAATACATATTTCCTTTGAGATATAGATATGCCCTTTTTTGTTCGTGCTACTTCCATTCCTAGGAAATATTTGAGATTGTCTAGATCTTTGATCTCAAATTCCTTGGCAAGGAATTCCCTGAGTTTATTCATCTCAATTATAGAATTACCTATTAGAACAATATCATCTACGTACACAATTAGGATAACTATTCTGTTGTTGGAGAAGTGTTTGACGAATAGTGTGTGATCTGATTGGTATTGATTGTACCCATATCTCTTCAGAACTTTGGAGAACCTATCAAACCAGGAACGTGGAGACTGTTTCAATCCATATAAAGATTTCTTAAGTTTACAGACTCTATTAGTTCGAACAGGAGATTCAATTTCAGTAGGAATATCCATGTAGACTTCTTCTTCGAGATCACTATTAAGGAATGCATTCTTGACATCTAATTAGTAGAGAAGCCAATCCAAGTTAGATGCTAAGGAGAGAATAACACTAACAGTGTTGAGCTTTGCTACAGGTGCAAAAGTCTCCTGATAGTCAATCATATATGTCTGAGTGTATCCTCTAGCCACAGGACGAGCTTTGAGTATTTCTACACTGTCGTCTGCTTTGTGTTTAATTGTAAAGATCCATTTACACTCAACAACTTGTTTGCCCGATGATAGTTCTATGATCTCCCAAGTCTTGTTTTTCTCTAAGGCACTGAGTTCTTCAAGAATAGTTGTCTTCTATTCAGGTACCTGAAATGCTTCATGAACGGAATTTGGAACCTGTATCTAATCAAGGTTAATGATAATGCCTTATAACTTGGTGAGAGATTATTATAGGAAACAAAGTTGTAGATGTGGTTTGTGCAAGATCTTACACCTTTCCTTATAACAATTGGCAAATTCAAATCATTAGGAGATAACTCAATAATAGGAAGTTCGGTGATGTTACCTTGTGAATTGTCGGAGTGGCATGTACTCGGGTTGGATTCCTGAACAGGCTCAAGATATGCTCAGTTCTCCACTCTTTCTTGTGTTTTTTTCCTCCACGAGTAGACAAGAAAATCATTGTTTGGGACAGATAAATTTGGATCTGTTGGTAGAAAAGTTAAGAGTTCATTGGGATTATTAAGAGTATTTATTTGAGACACTGATTCTCTCTGAAATTTAAGGAATAGGATTTGTGGGAGACTTAGTGGTTATGCTATTCCAAAGCTGGTATTCATTGCCTATGTTCTCCCCCTGAATGGCAGGTTTGGAATAGTATGGATATTGTTCAAAGAATGTGACATCCATTGTATTATAAAATCGTTTTGTGATAGGAGCGAAGCATTTGTATCCTTTCTGGTACAATGCATACCTTAGGAATATGCATTTGATGGCTCGGGGATCAAGTTTACCTCTATGATGTGCATGGACATAAGCAGAACATCCGAAAATTTAAAGGGAATATGGGACACGATTTTGGTGTGTGGGTATGACTCAAGTATAGTATTGATAGATATTTTAAACATGATGACACGAGAGGGCATCTTATTGATAAGATAGGTAGCTGTAAGAACAACTTCCCCCCAAAAATGGAGAAAATTTGAAGTATTATTCTATCTCTTTTTTCTCTATCTATTCTAATGTATATACAACACTATAAATAGGAATAAGAAATTAAACAAATGGCCACTAATCTAGGAATATACCAACTGGTATCAACAATTAAATTCCATATTGTTTTACACTAATTTACAACCTATACAAATTACTTGGTATTATAACTTTTAATTCCAAAAGTTCTTAAATTTGTTATTAATTTTATATTGACTATTATTTTAGATTTATTTATTTTAGGATCCAAAAGATTTTCTGAACTGACTGTTTTTAATAGTCTTCTAATGCCTGTTAGGGCTTTGTCTTCCTGAATCTCATTGAGAAAAGGGTTGTTTTTCTTCTATATCTAACGAAATATTTTCTAGACAAGGTTTCTGTTTTTGTTGGTCTTCTATCTCACCACGTTTTCGTTTTTTATGTTGTTGCATAAAAGTTGGGTTTGAGACCGGAGTTTTTCTTACTTTAGAGATATATTGTATCTCCTTCTAAAGTTGTAAGACTTATTTTGTCAAAATATTGTGTGAAAAGTTGATATAAATTTAAGAAATTATTTCCTATTAACAAATCTATACATGTTTCTTGTTGATATATAGTAGAAATATGAAAGTTTTTTCCTCCTATTATTATATCAGTATCTTTTAATACTTGATTGAGTTTTATTGTAGTATTATTAGCAATTCTTACAATCAAATCTTTAGGTGTTTGTTTCCAGTTGTCTTCTGAAAATACATATCTACTGGCTACACACATACTAGCTCCTATATCTATATATGCATGTAAATGATAAGTGTTATAACCTTTAAAATTTAGTCCTATTTTAATGTAAGTATTATTTGGATTTGTAATACTATACAAATTATTCATTTTCTGACGAAGAATATTCATGATCTGAATGTTCATATTCTGAGTCAGTTATTTCTTCTTCAGTTTCTTCTAATAAATAAATACTGTAAGTATCATCTATATCAGATTCCTCAATTGGTTCTAATTCCATTTTAAAGGCTTCTTCTAAGATTTTTGCTTTCTGTGGAAATTCCTTTTTAAATTTTTTTTTATGTTGGAGTCTACTTGGACATTCATTTGCATAATGTCCTTCCTGATTACAGATCCATGTCCTTCCTCATTACAGATTCAACATCTGCATTTTTTTCTTTCCTGAAGGGCAATAATTCCTTTTTTCATAAGGTTTATAAACCTTTCTTCTAAAATATCTTTTCTTGTAGTTTTCTTTATTGAATCTCTTTTTATATTTTTAGAAATTTTGTTTTTTGAATTTATATTTTTTAAATCTTTTATATTTTTTATATTTTTGTTTATAAGATTTTATATTACATCCATATTTTCCTGGTATTCTAAAATCTCTTGTATCACAACAAATTTTATCATTTCCTCTTATTTGTTTATATTCTTTTCTTTCTTGTCATTTTATAATAATCTAATCTCTAAGACTTCTTATTCTTCCTCCTAGAGTATCTGGTATAGTTTCTCTATTTCTTTATTCCCAATTTTCTGTTAAAGTTTTATATAATGTTCCAAGTAATTTTTGAAAAATCATTTCTTTATAGATTGTTTGTATAGAGGGTGATAATTTATGATAATACATTTCATATTCACAAATAAAAGAATATATATAACACATGTTACAAATTTCCATATTTGTTATATGTTATTTAGCTTCATTGATTTCATTTTCACTGGATTCAGTGATAATCCTTCATTTATCTTCCCCAATAAATTCTTTATATATTTCATTTATTACTGTATCTAAGTATTCTCTTCCCGTGGAGGCATTTCCTTGCATTAATAAATGTTGTTGATCTGTTAAGTTTGAAAACCAAACTTTTACATTTCCTGTCATTTTATGTGCTATAAGCACTCTACAAGTTGAAGGATTTGTTTGGATAGTTGGAGAAGTTTGTATGAGAACGCTCTTCCCACTAGACCATTCATCTAAAACTTTTTTCATATCTCTTATACAATCTAAATTTAGAAGTTTAGATTTATAATTATCATAGAGTTTGAACTCTGATGGAATACTATCTCTAGTTCCCCAATGCAACCCTTCCTCTATTTTAAGTGGTTGTCTTCTTCTATATGTAATATCAGGTTGTTCTGATCTTTGTCTATTTCTTTCCTCCTTATATGGGTCAGATCTTTCTTCTTGGTAAGGGATTGGTAATGAAATTGGTTTCATTTGACCTTTTGAGGTCATGTTTTTTTATTCTGAATCAGTTTCACTGATTATTGTCATATCATTTTCTTCTTTGTTAGTACAAAGTTTTCCAATATAATGTTCTTCTATTTCTTCATTGGTTAATGTCAATAATTTGACCAATGTTTCTATATCCCTATTCTCAGGATTCATAAATTCTTCTTCTAATTTCTTTCTATATTCCATTAATTTGGAATCATTTCTTTATTCTTAGATTGTTCCTCATTTTTTCTTTTCTCATTTTTAAGAATCAAAGAATCTGATTTCCTTTGTGGTTCTTCTTTTAATCCTTCTAAGGGATCATATTTATGATCTATTTTTAGATTGTATACATCTTTCCTTAATTTTGAAAATTCTTTATGCATATTTTGTTGTAGTTTATTATAATCATACTCATTTATTTCCTTTAATAGTTCTCTTTGTATATCTATTATTTCTTGTAAATATTTTGTGTTTGATTCCTGGACTAGATCTATTTCCTCTGTTAATAATTGTATAGTTTCAAATAATATTGCTTGATTTTTTGCCACACCTACTAGGCTTCCATTTATTTGTGAATATTTTTTATTTTATCTTTAAACATGATTTTTCCCTAATATGCAATCATGAACTAATGCTTTCATTATTTTAACTTTATTTTCTAGTTTTTTAACTTCTTGTTGATTTGAAGTTTCTTCTTCATGATCTATAAAAATAAATCTTGGTATGCTATTACTATTTCTTCCTGTTATTAAGGGTTTTTCTTTAATATCTAATTTTCATTCTTATGGTATTTCAAAGTCTGTTAGTATTTCTGGTTTTATTATTTGTCCAAATTCTTTAAAAAATTTATCTATTTCTATAAATTCATTTTGTCCATATATTGAATTATTATGATTATTTGTTAAAGAATATGTCACTAAATAAGGTATTGAAAATGGGTGATTTCTTTCTTTCATTAAATCTCCTCTTTTAAATTAATAAGTTAGACTTAATACCTGGTTTAGATTTTTATCTTGTATATTTATAGCAAATCTAAGATATGTTGTAAAATTTAGTTTTTGGTATCCTAAATTTCCATGGATCATTCCTAATAAAGCATCCTGTCTATTTATTATTTTGTTGTCTAATAAAGCTATTTTTACTGGTGTATCTATTCCTTCTCTAAAATGAGCTTTTATTAATATTTGGATTTCTCCTAAATTGATGTATCCAATTTTTTCTTTATCCTTTCGAGGAATTTTTGATAATTTGTTTAATATAATTTCTTTATCAATTAATGGTATATTATATCTTCTTTTTGCATCTGTAATTTTAATGTTCATTTGCTTATTACTTATGCCATAATAGATTATATTTTTTCTAGGAAATATTTTTCTTAATAAAAATGATGGGTCTTTAAATCCATCTTCTTCTTTAAGATTTAATTTTTCTTTTTGAATTTCTTCAAATTTCTTTTTACTTATTACTATTTCCTGTGAAAAACATCCTAAAATGTCTTCTGTTTCTATATCTAATATTTCTTAGTTTACTTTTTCTTCTTCCATTTTTTTTTAATCTTAGGGGTATTTTTTATTAGTGCTAATTTTAACTTCCGTTATGTTTTCAAGGGTATTTCTGAAGATTCCTTAAACTTTGAGGGTATTTCTGAAGATTCCTTAAAGAAACTATATTAAACAAATTATCAAAAATTCTACCATATATTTCTAGAGGATGCAGATGCTAGAGGATGAAGAAGTAGAGGTTTTAGAAAATGATCTTACTAATCCTACCATTGCAAAAGATCAGAGAATACCTTAATAGGATCAGACAAAGTCTCACGCGTCTTACCACTGCCTCTCTTGGGACTTACTTCTGCGCTGCTCGTCGAAGTCCTAATACCTCGAAGTCTCTTTTAATATCAAGATTATTGGGATTACTTGCTATAACTCTACTATCTTTTCCAACTTAGATGGCTCTGATGCCAAAATAGACCAAGATCTGCTAAGTTATATAAAAAATAAAGAAGTAATAAATATAGAAAATATTGAATAAGATTTAGCTAACTGGAATGTTCCTAAAGTAGGAACTTCACAAGTCTATAATAAGGGTAGCTTTCTTTTTAAATCTAACTATATAACAAAAACAGTAGAAGAAACGTATCCTTTAGCTAAAGAATCATTAGATTTAAGCTTATTATCTCAAGGTCTTATAGATCAATATAGAGAAAAGTATAATTATCTGCATATTGGTTTGGTACAAATTGCAGTTAAACCTCTTACTAGAGAAGGACTTAATAATTCAGTTCTTATTTGTGTTAGAGATAAAAGACACAATCGGATTAAAGATTCGATGTTGGGATGTATTGAATCGTACTTAAGTTCAGGACCAATATATTTTAATTATTTCCCTAATTTCTCTGTGTGCATTAAAGATGCAAATGTTTTAAAATGTTTAAAGGTAGATGTGCAGACACATGGTTTCGATATGGAAGAAGGAACCAGTAATATTGCTCTTATATATAGAGTATATTTCAAAGTCATGAACACTATCTGCTCAGACATCAACTTAAAATCTCTCATCAGAGATAAAAAAGGAGAAACCACGCTATTTCAAACAAATAGTGAAAAAACCAGATTAGCTATACCTAAAAGGTTAGCATGGGACAAAATTACCATTCCAGAAAACTGGTTAATACAACAAGAACCTGAAAAGGTTAAAATCCCTCAAAATACTGAAGTCGATCAAATAATAGAATATGAAGATGGCTCAGTAGAAATCATGTCTGACTCGACAAGAAAAGTAAGAATAACTGAGTCAAGACCGTCAACTACAAGCAACCGATTCTCAAATGTTTCGAAAAGATTCTCAAATGTTTCTATAAATTCTTCAAGAGGAAAAGAAATTGATTTTGAAGGAACTCAGAGGCTTCCTATGGGAATAAATTTACCAGTTTATCAAAATGATGGATCTAAAAGATCTGAAACAATAGAAGAAAAATCTAATAGATCTGAAGAGCAGACGGAAAGACCGATGAGTCCAACACTCTCTGATATGGGATACGAATCGAACACTAGGTTCCAGAGTCTTATGATGTTACAAAGACCATCATTTAATGAATCTCTAAAAGAGATGTTTTATGATCCAGAAAATTCTGAAAAAAGAAAAATATTTTATTCTCTAAATAGAGAACAACAAAAAATGTTCTATGAAAAGTATAAAGCATTCTTAAAGTATGTTGAAAAGAAGAATAGAGAAGGAGAATTAAATTTCTTCGACTTTATCATCAAGTATTCTGAAAAGAATGGAATCATAATTCCTGAGGTATATAACCTTGAAAAAGTTCATCAAACATATACCTTAGAATCTGGTGAAAAAATAATGGCAACTCATCCTCCAGAAACAGTCATTAAGATATCAGAAAAAGTACAAGCAGTTCCTTACAAAGGAAACTCAACAAAACCAGAGTTACAATCCACAGACGAATCTGTGAATCAAGTTATAGAACAAGGAAATTACACCAACTTATTCTTACAAACAGTTAGGAATCAGTTAACAAGAATTGAAAAATCAGTTCAAAAGCAAACTGAAAGTTTACCATCTACTTCTAAGAAAGAAATAAAACCAGCCTTCTTTAAACCTATTCCAGATTTTAAATTAAAAAAAGAAGATAACTCAGAATTCTTAAAAGAATTACTAGAAAAAATGTCTAAAATAGACACAACAGATAGAGGAAAATCTGTAAGAATGCTCGAAGAAGATCTGAATGAGATCTCTGAAAAAGAAGTAGATGAAATTTATCAGTATCTGAAAGAATCTTACACAGATGATTCTGTAGAAATAAATAAATTGGAAAAACCAATTCCAGTTTACAAAGCAAAGCCTTATTATCCTAGGCAATCTCCAGTCGATTTACAAATCGAAGAAGAATTACCCAGTAGAACAGTATATTCCGGTAGTACCATCCAAAAATAGAGTATTGACGAACTATCTGAATATCAAGTTATTCGGGTAATTAAAAATATGCTTATGTATGTAACTGCAATCAAGTTTCAAGGAAACTCAGATAAACAGGCAGCATTAGCAATAATAGCTGGCTTTGTTGGACAATTACAAGGCTGGTGGGATACTCACTTAGGTCCTCAAGAACGTCATACAATTCTTAGCTCAATTAAGTAAGAGGTAAATGAAAATGGTGATGTTCTCCAAATAGAAGACACAATCAACACACTGGTCTACACAATATTATTGCACTTTGTGGGAAGTACAACTTTGTAGCAAGATAGAAGTCATGAACAACTTATAAGCTTAAGATGTCCTACCATGTCACATTTCAAATGGTATACGGATGTTTTCTTCTCTAAAGTTTTAGCCAAGCATGGTGGTTCCATACCCTATGGTATGTATACATTCGGAGAATTAGCCGCTGAAATAGTGGCAGAAGGATTAGCATTCTGTACTGATATGAAGCTTAAAAGATAAGTAGACAAAGAAAAAATCCAAAGCAAGCAAGCCTTAGGAGACTTTTGCGAACAATATGGGTATCAAAATATCCTTAAAGGATTATCTCAAAAGAAAGCCCATAAATCCCAAAAGGCTTACAAAAAACCTTGGTTTAAAGAATCAAGAACTTATCCTTCTAAAAGAAGGAAAAAATCTAAAAGATTTAATTGGACTAAAAAGCCCAATAATGAAGCCCAATTTACTAAAAGTAAAATACCCACTTGTTATAAGTGTGGAAAGCAAGGACACTATAGCCCAAATTGTAGAATTCAACAAAAGGTCAATGAATTAAATATTGACGAGAAACTTAAAAGTCAGTTTCTACAAATACTCTTATCAGAACAATCTTCTGAGGAAGATAATGAAGAAGATTATAATGGGTCATCATCTTCCTCCTCTCAAGAGGATGAATCAAGTCAAGAAGACTGTGAATGCGATTACTACAAAGCCATCATCAAAATGAATGGTTTAGACTTAAATATCTTAACAAAAGAGGAAAATTTCATTCTTGATATTATAGACAAAATTCAAGATCCAGAAGAAAAAAGAAAAACCTTAGCAAAATATATAGAAGTTGCTAAAGAAGAAGTCCCTCAAAGAAAAAATCAAAAAGGATTACAAGCTCAAATACAACGACATCAGCAACAATATTCCTTCAATGAAATCCTTAAAAGGATTAAGAATACCTCTCCTGAACTTCAGGAGCCAACAATAAGTGATCTCAGAAAAGAGATCAATCAAACTAAAAAAGATCTTAAGGATCTAAAAACAAGAGTTCAGATCCTTGAACTACAACAGAGTGTCCAAACACCATTTCTCTCTGAAAATGAGATAGATAATAAAGAAGAGGATTTCGATGATCTCTTAGAAGAGGTCCCAACAATTCCTACTGATAAGAAGAAAGAGATCCTCAAAGAAGAAGAAAATTCTAACCCAGAATTTGTTGATATGCACTTTGTCAACTCCTTAGACAGAGTCATAAACCACAAATGGTACTCAAAAGTAACCATTGTAATCAACAAAGAATATTCTTTCAAAGCAGAAGCCCTAATTGATACAGGAGCTGATCTAAACTGCATTAGTGAAGGCATTGTACCAACAAGGTATTTTACAAAAACCACTCAAGTATTAAATACTGCTAATGGTGGAAGAATGCTTATACATTATAAGTTATCCAATGCAGCCGTATGTAATAATGGAGTATGCCTAGAAACTACATTTCTATTGAGTAAAGAATTATCAAGAATGGTAATTCTAGGCACACCATTCATCAATATGTTATATCCTTTCAAAACCACTACAGAAGGGATCAAAACAAAAATTGATGGATATCCCATTATTTTCAAGTTCACAAAGGAACCTCAGATACATGAAGTAAATTACCTCAAAGGTAAGATCACTGAAAAAGAAAAATTTCTTTTTTCCTTAAAGGAAGAAATGAATTTTAAAACAATTCAACAGAAGATTCTCTCTAAAGAAATACAAGAGAAGATCCAATCTCTCAAAGAGAAATTTGAAAAAGAGATATGTGCTGAAATCCCTAGTGCATTTTGGGAAAGAAATAAACATGTGGTAGAATTGCCATATGAACCTAACTTTACAGAGGCCCAAATTAATACAAAGGCTAGGCCCATTCAAATGAATGAAAGACACTTACTCATATGTAAGCAGGAAATAGAAGATCTTCTGAAAAAGAAGTTAATAAGGCCCAGTACTTCTCCTTGGTCCTGTCCAGCATTTTATGTGGAAAATAGTGCTGAAATCGAGAGAGGAGTTCCCAGACTGGTAATTAATTATAAGCCCCTAAACAAGGTGCTTAGATGGATAAGATATCCATTACCCAATAAAAAAGACTTACTTAGTCGACTAAACAAAGCTCTAGTATTCTCTAAATTCGATATGAAAAGTGGATACTGGCAAAAACAAGTAGCAGAAAATGACCGCTACAAAACAGCATTTACTGTTCCATTTGGGCTTTACGAATGGAATATTATACCATTTGGGCTTAAGAATGCCCCAAGTGAATACCAGAGAATTATGAATGATATTTTTAACCCTTATTTAGGGTTCACTATTGTCTACATAGACGATGTTCTAGTCTACTCAAATACAGTAGATCAACACTGGAAACACTTAGAAGTATTTTTTAAAACAGTTAAGTCCAATGGGTTTGTTGTGTCATCTAAAAAGATGAAGTTATTCCAGACCCAAGTAAGGTTCTTGGGTCATAACATAGAACATGGGCTTATAAGTCCTATAAAGAGATCAATAGTCTTTGCAGAAAAATTTCCGGATGAAATAAAAGACAAAAAACAGCTGCAGAGGTTTCTAAGGAGTCTTAATTATATTGCAGATTTTTATAAAAATCTTGCACAAGATGCCAGCCCATTATTTCAAAGATTAAAATAGAATCCTTCAGAATGGAATACAGCTTGCACAACAGCTGTCCAAAAAATCAAGCTTCAAGCTAAATAGCTCCCATGCCTTAGCTTTATCTGATCCCGAAGCTCCAAAAGTAGTGGAGACTGATGCTTCGGAGTTAGGCTATGGAGGCATTCTAAAGCAGAAAATGCCTATAAAAGAAGTCTTAATAAGATATACCTCAGGCACCTGGAAACCAGCTCAGAAAAATTACTCTACAATCAAAAAAGAAATATTGGCCATTGTTCTGAGCATTACTAAATTCCAAGACGACCTTCTAAATAAGAAATTTTTACTTAGAGTTGATTGTAAAAGTGCTAAAGAAGTACTTCAGAAAGACGTCAAAAATCTAGCATCAAAACAGATTTTTGCTAGGTGGCAAGCCATCCTATCTATATTTGATTTTGATATCGAATATATCAAGGGGGAAGAGATATACTTAGGGTCTAGATAGGATGACTTGCCACCTAGCAAATTAAATAGACTTACTGTTTCAAATTGGTCAAATTTGATAAAACTTGTCTTTTCAAAGTCTGTTAGTATTTCCGGTTTTATTATTTGTCCAAATTCTTTAAAAAAATTATCTATTTCTATAAATTCATTTTGTCCATATATTGAATTATTATGATTATTTGTTAAAGAATATGCCACTAAATAAGGTATTGAAAATGGATGATTTCTTTCTTTCATTAAATCTCCTCTTTTAAATTAATAAGTTAGACTTAATACCTGGTTTAGATTTTTATCTTGTATATTTATAGCAAATCTAAGATATGTTGTAAAATTTAGTTTTTGGTATCCTAAATTTCCATGGATCATTCCTAATAAAGCATCCTGTCTATTTATTATTTTGTTGTCTAATAAAGCTATTTTTATTGGTGTATCTATTCCTTCTCTAAAATGAGCTTTTATTAATATTTGGATTCCTCCTAAATTGATGTATCCAATTTTTTCTTTATCCTTTCGAGGAATTTTTGATAATTTGTTTAATATAGTTTCTTTATCAATTAATGGTATATTATATCTTCTTTTTGCATCTGTAATTTTAATGTTCATTTGCTTATTACTTATGCCATAATAGATTATATTTTTTCTAGGAAATATTTTTCTTAATAAAAATGATGGGTCTTTAAATCCATCTTCTTCTTTAAGATTTAATTTTGCTTTTTGAATTTCTTCAAATTTCTTTTTACTTATTACTATTTCCTGTGAAAAACATCCTAAAATGTCTTCTGTTTCTATATCTAATATTTCTTAGTTTACTTTTTCTTCTTCCATTTTTTTTTAATCTTAGGGGTATTTTTTATTAGTGCTAATTTTAACTTCCGTTATGTTTTCAAGGGTATTTCTAAAGATTCCTCAAACCTTGAGGGTACTTTTGATTTTTTCCCGATACCACCATTTTACTTTTGGTACCTTTTTACCTAGAATTTAGAAATGGCACCTTAGTGGTACCCCATTTTAAAAAAAGGTATCAATTTTGTATAATTTTTCATTTGGTTAGAGATTTTTCACATATATAGTATAAGTGCGACATTCAAAGGGTATTTTTAGATAAATAATTAATTGATTATCTCAAAATATCCTCTAGATATCATTTAATCAATTTATTATCCAAAAACATCATTTGAATATCGCACGTATATTATTGCACATGTAACAAATCCCCAATTAACTGATAAATTACACCAAATTAATACATTTTTTTAAATGGAGACACCACTAAGGTACCACCTCTAAAATCTGGGTAAAAAAGGGTATCAAAAGTGAAATGAGGATACCACTAAGATAGCAAACCCAAATTAATTCATGCCTTTAATGGTTAATAGGCTTGGAGATTAATTTATGATCAAATATGATTCTTTATGCTCTCATATTTTTTAGCCAGATTATCTCAAATTTTTATATTCATATAACTTCCTCTTGATTAGGTTCTTACATGCTTGGATAAAATAATTATGTATACGATCATGATTAATTGATTCAATTTTTAAAGTTTCAAAAAGTTATTTTTTATTGAATTTTCTACTTGTTCTAAGATTTGTTGGTTGATTTAATGTTAAATCTGTTCTAGGACACAACTTACTTTTGTCTTATTTGTACTAACAATTTTCAGGTGTTTATTAAACGGGTTCGATTACTCATGGGACTCGAGTAAATCATAATTTTGATCAGGATCCGTACACCTACCTTGTAGAGATTATAGAATGAGTGAGAGTTTGTAAGTAGATTACACCAGGGGCATTATCGATATAAGGGTAGCTTAAGACCTCTTTGTAATCAAACACTTCTTTAAATATTAGATAGGTTAGGTGATCCAATTGATCACTGATTTTACTCTTTAAGTCATTAATGTACCCTAGGTTGTTTTCACTTAAACCTATCTAATATTTATTTTTATTTATGCATTTTTATTTGTTGCGACGTTGCACTAATATGTCTGGCCGTTATGATAATTTTTAATTAGTCGTAGTTAGCGTAATTACCTATTCACTCTTTTCTAGGCTAATTAGATCCGTAACTTAAATTTTCACATACAATGATGCTTACCTCAACAAGCCAATCAATCAAAATGCCTCTCATGTTTGGAGTGATATCTTGCTGCAACATTTCCATGTAATCACTAGATGGTCTTCGCTCTAGCTGAGGAAATTACACGAAAGTTAGCATCAATTTTGCTGCGTATAGGCAGTAAGTTTGGAACTCCACAGTTCACTCTTCAATATATAGTTAGAAACCTAGACAAAGGATTATTTAGGAGAGTAAATATACTTCATTATCAATAAAAAAGTAAGACACAAGAATTATAACTAGTATTATCAGAACTAAGAAGTTGAGCATTAGTAACAGGAGTGATAAGTTAATAAGTAAAAAGTGCAGAAATAACTAAAAAGATACTGCTGCAACACAAACCTCTGTAATGCTTATATTGTCGTAAATATCAGGGGCATATAAGCTGCAAGCTTGAGGGTCTTTGTTTGAGTCAATATCCAGAATTTCCATGCCCTTTGAGTCAACAGATTTCTCATGGACTATGTTCTCATCTGCATATAGAATCAAAGAGTACCATGATTTGCTAATCTACACTTCAGAAATTGATAAATAAATGAATAATATACATATATGTGCAATGATTAACAAAGGACTGGCATTCTTGCTGTTTCTTCAGCAACTTTATTATTATCCAGTGCCTATATAGTATGATATAGAGCAAAAGTAACTTAATTACAGTATATAGTCCTTACACGCAATTATCCAGTAATATTCTTGTCAATTGAATAATTAAAGTTAAGTCAATTACAGATAAATTTGCACTGCAGAATGAAGACTTTCCTCAAGGCACAGAAGAAATTAACTTTAATAGTGAAGACAATTTCTGGAATTATACTTTACCTTTAAACTATCTCAACTCTGTATAATTGCCGTAGTACCGTTTGGAATTAACTTCACTTAATTCAAACAAATTTGAACTGCAGAGTGCATACTTTTTTCAAGGCACAGAAGAACATAGCTTCAATAATGAAGACAATTTCTAGAATTATAGTTTACCTTCAAACTGACTTGACTCCGTATACTTGCAGAAATATCATGTGGAATTAAATACACTCAAGTTATTAAAATCAGCAATAAATACCCATCAAACTATAACAACTAAGCTTGGATGTCTCAAATTACAAAACTATACCTCTAGGCAACTCAAGAACAAAGAACATATCAATTTGATTATTCATATCATGAATAAGAAGATACTACAGCCTTTATAATATTGAGACCCAAAAGGTGTTACTCTTAAAATCCTTTATATCTTTAAAATGTGTACCATCCACAAGTAACCAATCAGCCTTTATGGAAATCCTAAATCCTTATTCATGTAAATCATAAATTTCTAGAAGAGGTCAAAATCTACACAATGAAACATTTTTATTTTTAATTAATTTTTGCATCTGGACAACAAAAAGATAGTTATAGAAAACAAATGACAATTTCAAAATTATCATCCCAGGATTGCTCATCTGAACTGCAGAAGTTGGTCAATATATTTCAAGTCAGTTTCAGAATACAGCTAATAAAGCAGTGTTACCCTCCTGAAAGTTTTTTGAAAAGGTACCTTTCTTTGATGAGCTTTCAAGTCTAGCTGTTTCTGACGAATTCAAAACACGAAGCAAGTCTGGTAAACCATGTCCTCCATGCAGTTCTGATTCTTTGTCTTCCAACTTAACTGGCATAGTGCACTCTTCTGACTCTACCACACTTATTTGGGATAGTTTCTCAGCTAACTTTGTTTTTGCATCATCTTGAGAGACCACAATTTCATTAGAGTCATTTAAGACCACATTTATATTCTTCTTTGCAGGGCCACTTTTAGTATTCTGACAAATAGCAACACTATAAGAAAATGTGTACAACATTTAAAAGATAGAGAGTGATGAGCCATAGCACACAGGATCATGTGTTTGAACTTTGAATATCACATTTTAATAAGTGCTAAGTTCCTATACAAATATTCGCATACGATAATATACCTGAATTTGAGATGAATTGATGCTATCCACATTTGAACTTCCACAGCACACATTTGTCACATCATTAAGCACTGCCCTTCTCTTGTGCTGAAAGCCAGCGGTGGTGAATGTAGAAACTTTATTCCCATCAGATGCTGATCTTTTGCAATTGGCTCGAGCAACAAACTTCTGGTTTTGCTTGCAGGGAGGCTTTATAGGGGGGAATGAGTTGCCTGATGTGCCCAAGGATCTTGCCCGTGCACATGTAACTCGGACAGAAGGCTCTTTAAATTTGGCACCATTTGTATTTTCTTTGTTCATATTTGATGCTCCAAATAAGAACCAAATTGAATTTGAATTCAAATCATACTCATTGGACCTCTAGTAAAAAGATTTTTGAGGATGCAATGTTAGTTTATACCAATCTCAACTAGCTGAACTCTATTAAATATATTAAAAAACTGATGAATTCTATTAATTTTGGGATCCAATGAAAATAACTGTTAATAAGAAATTGGTCTATGCGATTAGCAAGGACACAAGTTTCCATAGTTCGGCTGTAAGTGAATCTATATTAGATTAGAACTCTTTGACCACGGAAAATTTTCACTTAAACTACTGCGGACAAAGATTAGGCCTAATTAACGGGTATAACTTAAACGACCAGTAGTGCTCCCTTTTCTTTAAAAATAAAAAAATAATAATAATATTTAGGAATTTGAATTTTTCCTACAGAAAAATTTCTCTGAAAATAAAAAACTAAAAGAAATGTTGACTGACATCAAAAAGAAAGAAAGAAGTGCATAGTCTAAACCCCAAACCCTAATTGATTAAACAAAAAACAGCTCATTACTGAACAACACTAAATATTCGAACAAGCGAGAATTCCCCTCAAAACGTCAAGGCGAAAAATGAAATTTTAAAGAAGATAAAAATAAGAACAAAAAAAAAACAGCAAGAACCAGTTTTGCAGATCGATTCAACGAAACATGGAAAAAAATTCCAGTTTTTAGTAGAATCTACTGCTTTTCGTCGATATACAACAAAGATCGATACCTCAACAACGAATTTTAATTTCGAATGTTCATAATGCGCGAAACAACATGCAGAGGTAGCGTGAGAAGCAGATAGAAAAAACTCGGCTCACTTTGTTATCAGTAGCTCTGAGAGACCTCCAATGGCGGTCTAGAATGCTTTTCAGAACAAATTCAGTTCAGATTAAAAAAAAAAAAAAAAAGAAGAAGAAAAAATAGAGACTAAATGAGTGAGTGATTGAGCGTGTGAAAGATGTGGGTAGCCTACTTGACATCGATATTTTAGGAGGAGCGTGGAGCTGGACAAGAGACACTTTAAACATTAAAATATTCGGAGGTTTCTCTTCTTCTTCTTCTTTTTTTTTTTTTTTTTTTTTTTTTTTGAGTAAAGTAAAGGCTAATGCTTTGATTCCAAAAAGTTACATTTCTGTGTTTTCCTAATGTTTTTTATTAAAAGATATATTTTAGTCACATTTTAAAAAAAATTACTTTACAACCTTTTTTATTATCATTTTTTTAATATTATAAATAAATTGATGAAAGTAATTTGTGAAAATCACATGTATATATTTAATAATATTTTTATAAAATTATCGAAAAAAATATTTCAATGCCAAAATTTATTTTCTTTACCTAACTAATTTTTACTTTCACGCTATATTTTCCTATTCTTTTGTTACTCTTTTTCTTCTTCTTAACTTACTTACATTTCTTCAAATTCCTTTTATTTTCTTTAACTTCCTCCATTTTTTTTCATTTTCACCTTTATCATTTCTTTATTTTTGATGTAAATTGGTGTTTTGTGTTTTTATTTAAGAATATAAATGTCAAAGATACAAATTATCCATTTGTTTGAGTCAACAAAGTGTGTTCAAAACCTAAATATCTTCTCTTTTCTATCCATTTCTTACCCTTTTTTTACAATTTTTAGAAGACTTATTGATTTCTTTTTTACTGATATTTACATTAGTGGAGAGAAATCCTATTTGTAGACATATAAAGTTTGGTTCAACTTTAGTTTATATTTCAATTTGTTTAGTTCGCATAAGCATATCATGATGGTATATATAGTTGTTAGATATATTAGTTATATATTAGGTGTCTATCACTAGTTGAGTTGTATATTAGGTGTCTATCACTAGTTGAGTTGTATATTAAGTGTCTATCACTAGTTGAGTTGTATATTAGGTGTCTATCACTAATAGTGTCCCAAAATAGTGTCTCTAGTTTTGTATATAAATATGTAGTATCTTTAAATGAAAAACAAGAGAATTAATTCTTTTCAATCTTAAGTTACATGGTATTAGAGCATTTGGGTTACAAAATTGGGATTTTTTTTTTGTTCAAATTAGGGTCTTATTTTGGGTAAACACAAATTAAGGTGTAATGCATTTTTGCGTTCTAACTTGGAACACCCTTTTGGAGTGCACATTTATTCTCACCACCAGTAGAGGGAGGAAGCCTAATCGCTGAACGGCCAAACCCTGAAGTCCGATCACCGGACAAGCCGCGAGTGGGCCCCACGCGCCACCGTGAATTTCTACAATCTTTCTACATGCCAGCGTGTGACAGTGCTTCTTCTCCAATCGTTCTCGTGTTGCTCTCCAGCGTTCCCCTATGTCATCTGTGGTGGTTTGGCACTCATCACTTTGTGATTGTTCAGGTTTGCGTTCTTCTAATTTGGGTTTTTTGGCCAATTTTGTGCTCTTGTTCACTACGTATTTGGTCACTGCCCTTGTTGGATTTTGTTTGTTCTCTTATTCGCTACCTTGTAGTTTGTAGGCGTTATAACTGCCAAGAAATCTAATGTTATGACAGATATGGTGCCTATGATATCTAAAATCACGGACCATAAGCTCAATGGCTCGAATTATTTGGCTTGGAGCAGGACCATTCGAATTTATTTGAGAAGTATCGACAAAGGTACTCATTTGACTAAAGATCCTCCTAAAGATGATTCAAAGCAGACATGGTTTAGAGAAACAAGATGATTCTAGTAAAGGAAACCTTTCTCACATGTATAAGGTATGCAAAGCATTTTACCATATACACAAACAAGATCAGTCTCTTATGAATTATTTTATGAAATTTAAAAAGATTTATGAGGAGCTCAATAGTTTGATGCCTTTTAGCCCTGATGTGAAGGTTCAATAAAGCCAACAGGAACAAATGACGGTCATGAGTTTTCTTGTCGGTCTTCCCCCTAATTTTGAGACTACTAAGTCATAGGTTCTTTCTGGTTCTGAGATCTCCTCTTTACAAGAAGTATTTAGTCGAGTACTTCATATAGAAGGCACTCCACCTCTACCTGCTCAATTAAATGGTGCTTTGGTCAACCAAAATAATTATGAGCCTAGACAGTCAACTTATATGAGTGGAAACAAAAGAGGCGGCTCACAAGGGTTTGAAACTCGACCACAGGACCCAGGAGGTATTGTGTTTTACTATTATCGCAAACGAGGACATAAGAAACGTGACTGTAGAAAGCCTCAGTACAATAATCAAAAAGGTCACTCGACCCATATTGCATCCACTTATGATACTTTTGAAAAATCGGTTCCTATCTCTGCAGATGAATTTACCAAGTTCTCACAGTATCAAGAATCACTAAAGTCTTCATCACCTTCTGTCACTACTATTACTGATTCAAGTAAACCAAATACGTGTCTTCTTTTCTCATCTTCCAAATGGGTTATTGATTCTGGTGCCACAGATCATATGACAAGTAATTCTAGTGTCTTTTCTACTCTTTAGTCACATACTTCCACATCTACTGTTACCTTAGCCGATGGGTCACCATCTCGTGTTCTTGGGTCTGGCACAATTACTCCCACTCTTTTGCTTCCTTTGTCGTCTGTCTTACATTTACCTAACTTATCCTTTAATTTGATCTCTATAAGTTAGTTTACTCGTAATCTTAACTATTGCATCTCATTTTTTCCTAATCATTGCTTATTTCGGGATCTTATGACGAAGAAGACTATTGGTAAAGGACATGAGTTTAGAGGCCTCTATATTCTTGACACAAAAATACCGAAATATGTTGCTAACTCTGGTGTAACCTCTCCCTTCGAGGCACATTGTAGACTAGGTCATCCATCTCTTCCTTTACTTAAGAAACGTTGTCCTCAATTTAGTAAGGTATCTTCATTAGATTGTGAGTCTTGTCAATTTTCAAAACACCATCGTCTTAGTTCAAATCCAAGAATTAATAAACGTGCTAATGTTCCTTTTGAATTAGTTCATCTGATGTTTGGGGTCTTTATCCTATTTTGTCTAAACCTAAATTTAAGTATTTTGTTACTTTTGTGGATGATTATTCTCGTGTAACTTGGTTATATTTAATGAAGAGTCGTTCGGAATTGTTTTCTATTTTTTGCACATTTTGTGTTGAGATTAAAACTCAATTTAATATTTCAAATTGTACTTTGTGAAGTGATAATGCCAAAGAATATACATCAACTTTGTTTCAATCTTATATGGTTCAAAATGACATGCTTCATGAAACTTCGTGTGTTGATACTCCATCTCAAAATGGAGTGGCAGAACGTAAGAACATACATCTTCTTGAAACTGTATGTGCCTTATTATTTCAAATGAATGTTTCTAAACCTTTTTGGGTCGATGTAGTTTCAATAGCATGTGTTTCTTATTAATTGCATGCCATCATCTGTTCTTCATGGTGAGATTCCTTACAAAATCTTGTTTCCTAATAAGTCACTATTTTTGGTTAACCCTAGAATATTTTGTAGCACTTGTTTTGGTTAGAATGTTCGTTCGCATGTTACTAAATTAGATCCCAAGTCTTTGAAGTGTATCTTCCTAGGTTATTCTCGTCTTTAGAAAGCTTATAGATGTTATTGTCCTAGTCTTAAAAAATATCTTGTCTCAATTGATGTTACCTTCATGGAAGACACACCCTATTTTTCGTCTTCTCTTCCTCCTGCACGTCAGAGGAAGGATGATGATTTGTTAGTCTATTATATCACATCATTTGAACCTGTTTCGGATCCAGTTCCTATCAAGCCTTCTATTACTCAAGTCTACTCCAGATATAGACCTTCTAATTCATGTCATGCACCTTCTCCTTCATCATCAGATCCAGTCTTGAACGATGATCTTCCTATTGCATTACGCAAAGGTAAACGTCAATGTACTTATCTTATTTCTTCTTTTGTTTCTTATAATTGCTTGTCGTCTTTCTCTTGCTCTTTTATTGCCTCTTTTGATTCTATTTCTATCCCTAAAACTGTTCAAGAAGCCATATCTCATCCTGGTTGGCATCATGAAATGATAGAGGAAATGAATGCTTTGGATGACAATGGTACTTGGGACTTGGTTGATTTACCTTCGGGGAAACGGGCTATCGGATGCAAATAGGTGTTCATAGTTAAGGTTAATCCAAACGGGTCAGTTGCTCGATTAAAGACCCATCTTGTTGCTAAGGGATATGCTCTAACCTATGGAGTGGACTATTTTGACACTTTCTCTCCTATTGCTAAATTGACCTCTGTTCGGTTGTTTATTTATATGGCAGTTACTCACCATTGGCCTTTGCATCAACTAGATATCAAGAATACTTTTCTTCATGGTGATCTTCAAGAGGAGGTGTTTATGGAGCAACCTCTTGATTTTGGTACTCAGGGGGAGTTTAGGCAAGTTTATTGTCTCCGCAAATCTTTGTATGGTTTGAAACATAGTCCTTGTGCTTGGTTTGGAAATTTTAGTCAAGCTATAGAAACATTTGGTATGATGAAAAGAAAGTCTGACCATTTTGTGTGCTACAAACAATCAGAAGCTGGTATCATTCTTTTAGTTATGTATATAGATGACATTGTTATTACTGGAAGTGATACTACATGAATTTCATCTCTTAAGTCTTTCCTACATACTCAGTTTCACACGAAGGATTTCGGGATGCTAAAGTATTTCTTGGGTATTGAAGTCACAATGAGTAAAAAATGTATCTTTCTATCTCAGAGAAAATATGTCCTGGACTTATTAATTGAGACAGGAAAATTGGGAACAAATCCTTATAGTGCTCCAATGACTCCGAACATCTACCTTACAGGAGATAGGAAACTCTTTAAAGATTCTAAGAGATATCGAAGGTTGGTTAGAAAGTTGAATTACCTTACTATGACTCGTCCAGATATTGCATATTCGATCAGTATTGTTAGCCAATTTATGTCATCTCCAACAGTTCATCATAGGGTAGTGTTAGAGCAAATTTTGTGTTTCTTGAAAGGAGCACCTGAATGTGGTATCTTGTATGCAAATAATGGACACACTCATATTGAATGTTTTTCAAATGCAGATTGAGTAGGTTCCAAAGTGAATAGAAGATCCACATCACGCTATTGTATTTTCATTGGAGGAAATTTGGTCTCATGGAAAAGCAAGAAGCAGAATGTTGTGTCACGATCGAGTGGAGAGTCAGAATATAACTATATACCACAATCTATGTCTGAGATAATATGGATATATCAGCTCTTGAATGAAGTAGGTCTTAAAACTTTGCAAAATTGTGATGTGATAACCAAGCTGCTCTTCATATTGCTTTTAATCTTGTGTTTCATGAGAGAACTAAAAACATTGAAATTGATTGTCATTTTATTCTTGAGAAAATTCAGCAAGGTTGATTTCTACAAGATATGTGAAGATTGGAGAACAACTAGGAGATATCTTCAAGAAAGCTTTAAATGGGGTTCAGGTTGATTATCTTTGTAACAAGTTGGGCATGATTAATATCTATGCTCTAACTTGAGGGAGAGTGTTAGATATATTAGTTGTGTATCAAGTGTCTATCAGTAGTTGAGTTGTATATTAGGTGTCTATCAGTAGTTGAGTTGTATATTAGGTGTCTATCACTAGTTGAGTTGTATATTAGGTGTCTATCACTAGTTGAGTTTTATATTAGGTGTCTTAGTTGTGTATTAGGTGTCTATCACTAATAGTGTCCCTAGCTTTGTATATAAATATGAAGTATCTTTGAATGGAAAACAAGAGAATTAATTCTTTTCAATCTTAAGTTACAATAGTAAACAAATTTTACATATCACAGGCAGTGCATGTCTTCAAAAACTTAGTCATACCCTTACATGAACACATCATGTATTGATGAATATGTCAATATTTGTGTTAAATGTATTATTTATTCTTTATGGACCCTTTGATTTGTTAAACATGCTTTGTTTGCTTCCTTCATTTTGTGTTTCTTATTATCTATTGTGTGGAGATGCTTTTGTATTAAAGGTGTTTGCAAGTAGAATGCATAACATGATTATTGTACACCATGCATACTTTTAGAGAGAAAGTTGTGTGTTTATTTTACTTCATGTTGTTTGTCTTGATTATGAGTTTTTGTTATGATCCACGTTCATATAGTACTTATGTCTCTTTGGTGTCACATTGTATGAACCATGTATAAATAGGACTATTAGTATGACATGTTACATGCATTGTATGCATTCTCTGGTTTCACATGTACACCTATGTGTTTCCCTACTTCTGGTTCCTTATTACATTCTTCTTGCTTGTCTCTCATTGCCTAGTAACCGTTGTTGGAATGGGGTTAGTTTTCATAGTATGCATGCTAAGTAGAGTGTTGGTTTTTGATGAGCGTGTGTGCGAGCCAACCAACTTTTTTACTTGTGGCTTTTGGCGTGTTTCAAGTACGGGTATTTATAGATAATACTCGACATTTTTGGAAACAAAAAAATTAGCAGCTTGCCACCAAGCTCGCCACACCCTTGGCTAGGTAGTTGGCGAAATGGTTGGAAAGGTGGCTAGTGAGGTGTGCATTCTGAGCCCTATAAACACTCCACTCATTTATCTTCTCTTTACTCACATTTTTAGTGTAAATACTTTGCCAAAATTCATACCAAGATTTACATATGATTTAGAAATCATTTTAGTGAGATTATATTTGAGTGTGGGTCGTTCATCATAATTTGTGATCAAATCATTTTCTATGTGAGTACGTTATTTAATTATCTCCTATACGCCATTTGACATTAGTAATAGACCATATGTCCCATCATGTTGTAAATATATACACTTCTACTTATCGATACTTGGTTACCAATCACATCACTTTGGGTGGTGTTAGTTGTGGAGGATAGCTGGGTTCGAGTGTTGTATGAGAAAGTTACGAAAGTAGCAAGTGAAGAGTAATAATAGGTAGTTAGAATGTCAGTCCCAGCTTATAGATGTAATAATGGGGTATTGTGTATTAAATTTGTAACTTGTTTATTGGTTATCGAATTATTTGATGTTGAGTAGTTTCTTTAAGCAACTCGAGGATGTTACCATATAGATACAACCTCTATATGGTTTATCTTGTCATATCGAGTGTTAGACATGATTTTATATTGCGCTAATATAATCCAAGTTTAAGATGTGTATGTTTCTACATACTAAAAGCATAGATTAGAAAGCTTTTACATTCTTACTTTCTTTTTGTTTTTTATATATAATATTTGTTATTAAAGTTATCTACTATTGATATTATATGTTTTGTGCTTCATCTGTGTGCACTCTATAAGTGTTTGTTTTTCCTTTTTGTGCGAGTTAAAGCTGAGTCTGTTAGGAGTCTACATCTACTTACCGTGCGTATAGATTGAGTCTGATTCCAACCAAAGTATCCTTCATCCAAAGTTATCAGCATATCAATGCGTCAATGACCACTGTGAATTCTACCTCAAAAGCATATAATACTTCAAAAGCATATAAAACCCTAAGCATGATATAGAAACATCCCTTAACAAATGATCTTGAGATAAGAAAAACTACCCACACAAATATATAGGCAAGGCAATTCAAAAGCAACATCATCTTTATAGACCTTTATCCATCCTAAAAGGGGCACCCCTCTAAATAACCTTTGTAATTTATAGAGCCTATTGTGGGATACCTTGTATCTGTAGACGTTTGAGTGCCTGAATATCATCCATGGTTGATTTCTTGGGCATATGATCCTTCTTGTTTCTCTTAATCTTTCTTGGTGGTGATTGGTCTCCCACTTAAACCTTCACCTACTTTTCATTTAGTGGGAGTGGTGGAGAGTTTTGAGAACTTTCTTGGGAACTTATTCTAGTAATTCAATAGATCAAACACATTGTTAAGAGAAAAATGAATAAAGAACACAAAAAAACACAATGAATGTTCTTAAGTTTTTACTAGTTCAATAGGTTCAACACAAATTTTCTTCCCACAGATGGCACAAGATATTGAAGCCAATTTTTTTTAGGTAAGTTTATTTTGACATATAGACATTCACATCAATAGAAAACCCAAGTCAAAAGGGAAGACACCAATGAGTGTCATTTTTGCTTTAATGCTCAAGTCAGTTTTCGATGAAAAGATAAGATCAGATGAAATTTGAGGAAGAGTGAGTGGTGAGCTCTGGTAAATTATGTGTGAACTTATGCATAATTTTTATGTTCCTAAGGACCTATTCAAAGGTGTAAGTCTTGTAAGTCCTTATTGTCTATGTTGGCATTTCCATGTGTAAAATATGAAGTCTATTTATTTAACATAGTTTATTGTCTTCCTCAATGCACGGTTGGTTACTTAAAGTTCAGTAATGCACATACACATTTAATTAGGTACACTCTTTATGAGAGCATGTTTACACATATCACAGGGTTTGGTTTTCATAGTATGCATGCAAGTTTATGTCATTTGTGATTTTGTTTCATTTAACTTATATGTATTTGTGGAAAATTACTTGGTAATTTTTGAAATGAAAAAATCACCTTTTAAGGGGTTTGTCAACCTAGGTCTCGAACCCCTCGCCAAAATTGGTCAACAAGGTGTAATGGTATTACCCTAATCATTCATAGTATTACCCTCATTAATCTTGGGTCAAGATGGAGGTCGGCCAGGCCCTATATAGTTGAGAAATTTTTTATAAATACCCTTATTTTATTGTTGTGGCAATTAAAAAAATATATAGTGAAGCTCTGTCAAATTGAAATCTTATTTTTTTATTTAGGTTCACTATTACCTTAAGTGTTTGTTTGATATTTATGAGTCATAACTGTGTAAGCAAAATCATGTTCTTGGGTTAGGATAAGTTATATCAATGTATTCTCGAGGCGGTGTTTTCTAGTTGGGTTTGTTATTGAGGCAGATTCCTCATTCTATCACTATTGACCATTGGTGACTAATTACACTACTATGTGTAATAGGCTTTGGAGGAAAGCCAGATTCTTGTGTCGAATCAATGTTGTTATAGAGGTAGAAAGTGGGGATATCATAGGTACTTAAGGCAATTGGTCCTGACTAATACATGTATTGGCATTTATATTTTTTGTCGAGTTGTATAATGTTATTATGTTTAGTCGATTGTTTGCTGTGGAGTAGTTGTCATAAGAAACCCTAGGATTTTACCACATAGGTAGGGATTCTCTGTGGATTTATCTCATTATAATATCGTGTTTGTATGCTATGCTCTTAAGTTAGTACAATCACTACTTCACTCAAGCATGTAACAATATACGAGGGTTAAATTATGATTGAAAGCATTTTTGTTTCTCTATCTTTCTTTATGTCTTCCAGATATATCATGTTTATTGTTTTCTTATTTTTCTATACTTGTCTTACATGTAGCTTTATTTTTTCTATATGTTGATTCTATTTGTTGTTAAATTAATCTGCCTATTGTTTGATTAGTTTATTCTATCTATTGCTTTTATTTCTTATGTTTCTCTCTACTTTCTACTTAGCACTATGCCAAAAACGACTTTTAAAGTCGGTTATTAATCGACTTTAAGTAAATTTAAAGTCGATTCGGTGAACCGACTTTAAATGGGATGATTTAAAAATGTAAAGTCAGTTAACACGTTGAAGCGACTTTAAATTTTTAAATTTTCTTTACAAAATTTACTCATTTTCTATTATACTTAAATTAAAACATGTATTCGATTACTACATAATAGTAGAAAAAAAAACCAAAATCTGTTTAACAAATAGTTTAAATAATACAAATTATTGAAAAATTAAAAATTAATTAATTACTTGAGAATTAAATTTATTACTAAAAATAATTTATATACAATACATATATATTTAACTTAAATTACAAATAAAATGATGTCTATTTTGTCATTGATTTTGTGATATTTCCACTTTATTTCAAGGAGAGGAAGCTTGGTTGGCTTAGTGGCAAAAAAATAGCTTGTCCATATAACAATTCATTCCCCTAAATACATGAGCACCTAAACATCCATCAAACTAGTAGTCCAAACAAGCAGTCCGAACTTAGAGACATAGGAATGGAGACATTAAATCATTATAAAAATTACTATGCGGTGTTATCCTATGTTATTCAAGATCATTAGATTCTTCTCCTAATGTTATAATTTGAACAAAGTGTTGTCTTTTCTTCTCATAAATCATTAAAAATTTAGATATCATAACCCCACTTGTTCCAACCAAAGAACTATATGTAATTAAATTCAAAATAAGAATGTAATATCACGAATTCGCAAAAAATAACTTATATATGTGAAAAGATTAGTAAAAGAGATTACCACATTAACATCGGAGTGATATAATAATAACCTTATCCCTTTGAAATCCTATTAGCCATGTTTTAATCTTTTGTCTATAAATATGAAGCTATATGGAATCAAGCTAGTATTTTTAATGCTATAATGAGCTCTAAATATGAAGTCAAGTGTAACTCTAATTTGTTACTTGGAACAACTGTTTGGTGCCCAAACAACCCATGTAACAAATTTGAGTTACACTTACCTTCATATTTAAAGCTCAGTATAACATTAAAAATACTAGCTTGATTTTAGATACCTTCATATTTATAGACAAAAGATTAATACAGTGCTAATATGATTTCGAAAGGATAAGAGAAATTAAAGCATGATGTTGTCATTCAAGGGAACTAGGCAAGAGAGATGAGATGAAGTTTGGGCAAAAAACAGGTCCATGTAACAATTCATTCCCCTAAATACATGAGAACATAAATATCTTTCAAACAAAACATCCATCAAACAAGCTACACAGACTTTAGACACAAAAATAGAGAAATTAAAGCATTATAAAAATTACCATGATGCTGTCATATGTTATTCAAGATCATTAGAATCTTTTCCCGATTCTTCTTGTGATGATATAATTTGAATCAAGTGTTCTTCCCATTCCTCTCATAAGTCATCAAATATTTGCGATTCATAGCCTGACTTGTTCCAATGAAAGGACTACATGTATTTAAATTCAAAATAAGAATGTAATTTCATGAATTCACAAAAAATAACTCATATATGTTAAAAAGGTATATCGGTAAAATAGATTACCACATCTTTAATTAGAATTTTGATATTTGTGATGATTTTGCTCATAAACTTCACGACATAGTAACCACACATGACTCCATCATTTTTTGTGGAACCTGCAAAAAACAAGTGTACATTATTTTACATATTTGAACATATTTATTATTCAATAGTAAAATTAATTAAATAATTAATATTCGCTTGTACATAGTATAACTTTGTCCCATATAAGCTTATGAGATTTTTAAGGGCAATGCCCCTACTCTTGTTCCACAGCTTCCATGCCCTATCAAAGTTTATAAGAGTTAGTTTTTTTATTAAATATTACAAAGAACAATAGAAGATAAATAGCTAGCTATAACTCTTACATTTCAACAATTGCTTTTGTATCTTTACTCAATTCTATGGAAGTTGAGTCACAGTACCAAATATGATTTCCATATAGATCAAGGATTACCAACAACCAATGATCTTGGCCTTGTTCAAACCTTAGTGGCCAAGGGATTATCAACTTCTGATTTGTGTTAAGTGTTAATGCTTTATCATATAATTGTTTAGCTTCGATGCTAAAATCCTTCTCTTGATATTGATTAACAAATGAAGAATCATAGAATATTGCTAAATGTGATGAGTGATTAGCTTGAAGTCGATAATAACATGCCCTATATAAAAGATATATATATATATATAAATAATTAGCTTATATAAATATAATTATATATGTTCTACATAAATGAAATTTATTTAACGATCGAGGACTCACCTTGTCCACATTTGAATTATACTTAAATCGATAATTTGATATTCAAATAGCTGCAATATGCACTTGATCGATATATAGGTTTGGCCAATGTCTACCAAAAATTTCTATAGGAAGTGGCACAATCCATCCATCATTTATACTAGATGCCCTCGCAATAATAGTTATTAAACCCCCAAGATTTTTGCTGAAATTTATAGCATAATCATAACTATACTTTTTCCATGGCTTCTTCTTGAATGACTTAGTGTGCGATGATTATCCACTATACATAGATTTACCATGAGATACTTACTTTGTATCTCTTAAATGTGCCACACTTAGTAATTATGGTATAATAGACTAAAGAAGAAGTATTATATATGTTAGTAAAAATAAAAGAATAATAATATATTAGTAGTAAAAAAATGTTATTTTAAGTAAAAAAAATAGTTCCATGTCAAAGTTAATCACAACTTGACTCAATCGCCAAGCCACATATTTTCCAACCGCTTCTTGGACTGTGGTTGCATCAAAAGGCACAGGTAGTGGAAAATCATGGAGAAATGATTGATCAATTACTATTCACCAATAATTTGGCAAATATTGATTATGAATCATTCAATCATCGCTCAATTGTTGCACCGTTCCAATAGCAACAAAGTTCGTTGATGAAGGATGTTTCAACAAACATTTCATATTGTGTAATAAAAATAAGCATCACATATAATAAATAAAATAAACAATAAAAAATAAAAATAATAGACTATCTACATAAACTTTAAATCTTACCACATATGATTTATTGAGTAGAGGAGGACTCCTATGTGGGGTAGCTATTGGAAGTACATTCTCATCAAAACGTTCATCGTGATGTGATGGATGGTAAGAATACACAAATTGCATTGGAGAAAATGGACCACTACCGAATTGCATCTGCATTCTTGGCATAAAGGGAGGACCAATAGGATGATTATATCCTATATAGGATATAGGTTAGGTGCCATGAGAATGCATAGGTGGCATGCCTGGCATGGATGGTGGCATGCCTGACATGGATGGTTGCATACCTGGCCAATATGGCCTACCCTGATTGTAGTATGCTGATGAGTGCTCAAAAAGCACTAAAATAACCATGATTTTATGCACATTAATTGATTAAAAAAAATATATTTATATGTTTTATCATATATTTATATAAATTTGTCTTTTTCGGAATCACAGGTATTTTTATTGTTTTTTCAGGTATTTTGGCTTAAAAACGCAACTTAAAGACTCAAAGAGGAATACTGGAAGCAATACATCACAAATATATTAATAAATAAATAGGGAAAGGTCAACAAATATGGAAAAATTGGACAAAATGGGTCAAAAAGGACAAAAATGTCAAAAAGGAGAAAATCGCGCCGCCGCGCCGCGAAGCTGCCCAGTCGCGCGCGCTCAAGCCCCATCCCGCGCGCGCCTACCTCCCAATCCGCGCACTGGGGCGCGCGTGACTACTATTCACGTGCGCAGCGACAGCCATCCGCGCGCGCCCTGCGCGCCCAATAGCCCCTTCCGCGCGCGCCGACGCCTTTTCGCCCCATTTTTCACGTGCAACCGCCCCCATGACGTCATGCTGATGTCATTAATGACCTCAGCATTTCCATTACGCATTTTTAAATTTTTTTAACATTTTTTTACTCATTTTTTCTCTCCATCATCACCTATAAATACCCCCCTTCCCTTCACTTCAAAACACACCTTCAACACCTCCAAATACATTCTTTTCTCTCTTTCTTTCTCTTTTTTCTTAGATTTTTAGTTTTCTTTAGTTTTTCTTAGTTGTTAGTTAATTTCTCTTAGTTTTAGAGTTCTTCCCTCTTTGGGAAGAATTAGTTATGTTTTTTGTAATTTTTTAGCTTTTTGATTCAATAAATGGAAGTACAAATTCCGCTTGGAGATTTTCCAGCAACGGGAATAGCGTCGAAGTTCTGTAAGAATTTTATTTTCTTTACAGTAATTTTTTATGCTTTATTCTTACATGTTATATTTAATTTGTCTGTGGTTAAATTTAACTGTGCTGGCTATTTAGTAAACATGATGTAATAATAACGTTGTTATGCTTGCGAAATATTAAATAGGTGAAAATCTCTAAAATGAATTGATTTTGTTTTTATTCAAGATTTTATATTAAGAATGTTAGAGAGAAATATATTATTTTTCATTACAAACTTAAACCTGAAAATTAGATTTTAAGGTTTAGTTATCTGGTTTGATTTAGAGTAGTGCTCTTTTATTTGATGGTACAATCGCCCGGTAGTTAGAGTGAAGCTCTATTTCAAAAGTTTTTATAAGAATTATTATCTGAAAATGTATTGACAACATGTTTTCGGTAGTGGTTTTAAAACTTGAAAATTAGTACTCGGATAACTAAATTCTTGGGTTTAATTTGGACACCTTGAATAAAGTTTAAATTGTCTAACCCCACCAAAGGTGGCATTTAAATGGTTCATTTTCAATCTCTTAGAAAAAGGAATTAATTTAATTAAGCATATTAGTTATCAACCCCACCCATAGGTGTTAATTGATTTGTTTAGTTAACAAAGAATATCTAACCCCACCAAAGGTGGTATTCATACAAAAAAAGGAGAATCAATAAATATCAATTCATATCTTTAATAACCTAGATAATATGAGCAAGCATAATTAACTTAGTTATTATATCCATAAATACTCCGCCATTATAAATGATAAAATTTGCATGAATGTTTATTGAATCTATGTTTATTTTTATATAAGTAGATTAAAAACACAAAACCCCAAAATATCGTGACAGGATGTTTAGGATTTAATTTCCTTTTTAAAAGTTTGAATAATAAATTAAAAACCACATACATTCCTTCCTTAGATCGACCTTGGGAGTATACTTATCATTTTCTTCGAAATGATTCGTGCACTTGCGAGAATTTTATAAATATTAAAACCAAAGTATTGGCAAGAATCGACGATGTCGGTTTTCGCTCATCATATGCTACCGTGCCTGACATGTATTATGATTGATATTCTTTAATAATGGCAATCTCACTTAACATTAAGGCCTTAAAGGAGCTGAGTTCTTCTTCAATTTTACAGTACTTTTCCTTATTGACCATCTAAGGCTTTTGTTTTGGAATGTTAAAATACTCCATATAACCATCATATTGGCTCCTTCCCCTAATACAACCAAGATGCTCATGTCCAAATGCATGGTATATAGCATCTCTCCTTGGTTGTTCGATTATTTCACCCTTGGCTATTTGTTCTTGAATAGCTCTCTACAAATAATAAAGCAAACAAATATATCATACATTATTACATCAATTAGCAAAAATCATATGGACTTTGTATCAAGTTAAATTACTAACCAACTTATTTATTTTTTCTTCTCCTCGCTTAGTCATTGGTCTTGACTTCTTCGTTTTGGGGGCCTTTGTTTCTATGTATAATTTAAATCGGGTAACTGGTCTACCCAATCTAGCTTCCTACATAAACTAAATAAATTTATTAACCAAGAAATCAACTTAAATTTAAGGAAAATAAAGACAAAAATATTTATAAATTAACACAAATTAATATCTAACTTCAGGATTTGAAGACCTCCCAATATGATTAGGAAGAACATTATGCATTTTTATATTCTGATGTTCTTCCTATAATAATTTGAAATTCATCTATACGTCTACAATCCATGAATTATTTCCAAACTTGAGGTGTAATCCATAGGTGTTCTTCAGGGATTTTGTATAGTTGTGCTTTATCAAGTGGTTCCAAATATGAAAACACATAATTTCTCGCGAATCTGAAAGTTTTGTATTCCTTCCATGCCTTTTTTGCAATCTTATAACACTTGCTCATCCACGTGTCAGGGAGTTTATAACGATTATGTAAAAACACACTACAAAAGATGAGATATAATACAAAAAAATATAATATATGTAATTAGTTATAAAATAAAAGAGACTTACACAAATGGTTTTCCATATTTTCAACTTTTCAGCTTCGTCAATGATGAAGTAGAAATTAATTGACAATTTTAATTCCAAACATATAAACATGCAAGAGTTAATGGTGAAAATATAGAACATACATTATGTTTAATTAGGTTGTTGATTGATCGTATACATATATTCCTTCACAATCATTTCGAGTTTATGACAAAGAATCATCATCATCAACTAGATCATCACATACATTAGGCAATTTTTTTGAGAAATGACTAATATTGGATAATGTATCAAGCATAGGCTCATCATCTTCTAAAGCATTACAATGGCATAACTCTTTTTGTGAAGGCGTTAACACAACATACCATCTTGTGTTAATTTGATCGCTCACGTAGAATACTTGTTTTGCATGAAGTGCTAACATAAAAGGATCATGAGTGTGACTTATCTGGGATAAATTTACAAGGGTAAATCCAAAATCGTCTATTTTATATCCAACGTTGATAACATCTTCGACCCAATCACATAAGAATACTATTTAATCGAAGACCTCATAATCGAGTTCCCAAATTTCTTGAATTATACCATAATATGTTATATCAGAAAGTACAGGATTACCATATTTTGAACTGGAAAATTGCATATTTTGTGCAACCATCTTCACACCACTATTCTGATTTACTCGGACTTTGTCCCTTGCTTGAGTCGTAAACCTCGATCCATTAATTGTGAAACTAGAATATGATTTGACATCGAATTTTGGACTAAGTAGATTTAATTTTGTAATGCAAAATAATATATATATATCTCTCTAACATCCTTAATATAAAATCTTGAATAAAAAACAATTTATTTTATACAAATGTTTTACCTAGTTAATATTTCGCAAACATGATAACATTATTATTATATCATATTTACAAACAGCCAGCTATGTTAAATTTAATAATAGAGAAATTAAATGTAACATATAAGAATAAAATATAAAATTAACTATAAAAAAATTATTTTAAAATTATACCTCAAAAGAATCATTATAGAATTTTGATGTTAATCCGTTTGTGGAAAACCTCCAAACGAATTTGTATTTTCGTTTATTAAATCAAAAACTAGAAATTTACAAAAACATAAGTAGTTCTTCTCAAAGAGAGAAGAACTTTAAAACTAAAAAAAACTAAGAAATCTTTCTATAGAGAGAAAGAAAAGATTTGAGAAATATGAAATTTGAAGGATTTTGAGGCATTTTCAGGGATAATTTTTACAATGGAAGAAAGGGTCCTTTTATATATGGGGAAAAGGCTAAAAAAAAGTGGAAATATATCTTGAAAATGGTCTTAGACACTTTTGGACATGCTAGCATGTGTGGTAGGGAGCTCGCACGCATGACAGGGCACAACTGGGCGAGATTTATAGTGGGATGGGCACCAGGGCATGTAGGACTCAAAAAATATGTGTGGCTTGGCACGGCAGGCATGCAGGACTTGGCATGGGGCACGCAAGGCATATGTGGGCGTCGACTACTTTGGGAATTTTTGACCTCTTTTACCATTTTGACCCAGTTTGTCCATTTTTTTCATTTTTTCCTTAACATATTTGGGATACATTTGCTCCAGTATTTTTCTTCGAGTTATTAAATTATTTTTGAACAAAAATACCATAAAATAATAAAAATACTCGTGATTCTGAAAAGAAAAATTTATGTAAATATATGATAAAATTATAAAAATATAAATCTATTTAATCAACTAAAATACATTAAATCATGGTAATTTTAGTGCTTTTTAAACACCAATAAGGCATAGTGTAGAAAGAGACATATCCTCATTAAAAAGTCTAATTGCCCCAATTTATATGTATCATTCAATAGGATTTTCCAAAACTTCTAAATAGAACAAACCTTGAGTTCCATAAACTCGATATGGTCACATTGCATGGAGATTAATGCCTAATTAAGATGCCCATTACAAATTCTTTAAATGGAGGGAAACTATTTGATCACTACTTTTGGTTGATTTGCTTGGGGTTGAGCTATTTGTGTATTTTCTCTCGTATTAGTGTAGTCCTTTTGTATGTGACATTGTTTTTTTGTTCTTACCTATGTTATTTTTCTCTTTATTGTTTAAAAATATCAATAGTATTTGTGTTTGGAGATTTGGTACTCACTTTCTCTCTTTCTATCTCTCCTCGAAACTTTTTGCATATTTTTGGTGCACCTCACCACATCCCTCACCTAGGTGGCTCACCAAACTAGTTTTACATACTCATTGAGGTGGCTCATCATGCTCTCTGATAAGGAGGTTGGAGAAGACCATGATGAGGTGTACTAATCCCTATATGTTGACCTCTCAAGTACCTATTGTATCACACTTCATATTTATATATTTCTATTCTTGCTATAAAGTACCCTTTATGCTCACTTTTGTTTACTAAAAATGGCATAAATGTTACTAGAAGTGCAACGAAGTCAAAGTAGTTTGAGCTTATTAACCCTCTAATAGTGTCTCTATTCTCTATGTGCAATATATTGATATCCGTGACTTCCCAACTATCGAGGAAAGGTTTTCTTACTATTCTTGGATTTTTCTTTACTCTCTTACTTATTCATATAATGATGATTATGTTAAGGAATTCTATATGACCTACCTTTTATTTTCTCTACTAACTTCTCTACCTCTTTTGTCCTTGTAGGGTATAGAGTCAACTTTTCTAGAGATGATATTATAGTTTATTATCTCTTATAGTTGTTAAGTTACCTCATTTTCCCATTATCCCTTTTGAATTTGAAAATATAACTTATGCTTATGTTCCTAATGAATTTAGTCTCGTGAATGAATGTAACTTGGTTGAGATGGTGAACCAGTTGATCGGGCATGACCATACTTATAATGGTAGTGCTCTTATTGTAAAAAAAGATGTCATAGTCACCATCTTAATGATGTTGTTATTGTTGTCATTCATCCCAGTTCTTATCATTATACTATTCCTTAGTGAAGAGGACAATTCCTTTGTGCTATTCTAAATGGTGAAAGTATAGATCTCACTGGCATGATTTATAGAATCATCTTTTTCATCTGATTGCTCCTCCAAGCTCTACACTCAGCTATCCTTATTTGATTTCTAGTGGGGTTTTATTACTTTTTATAATATCCCTTTTTCTTGTCCTAGCATAGTTTCTCTTTCATTTTAGTTATATCCTTCTAGTCGTGGCTCATAACATTCATCTACTATCCCTTCATCTTCTTCTTCTTGAAACGCTATTCAGTCTATCCATTGTGACTTCACTCCTATTTCTTCTACCCCCTATACTTTTGTTCATCCTAGTGATAGGTCTTTTGGTGCAATGAATAATCTTTTTCAAGATATACATATTTTTAACTAAAATGTCATGGATATGCAAAGATTTCAAGATTTTCCTTAAGTTATAGCGTCTTCTTATCACCCTATTATTGTACCTCTTGTTCACGACTCTCCCCTATCTTCTACCTTAGTAAAATCTCCACTTGTAGGTTCTAGATTCCTTTCTTCTCACTAGAGTGCTACTTCTCTTGGCTCTTTTGCCTCCTTCTTTCAAATTTTTGGTGGAGTTAAACCTGACCATTCTTTCGACCAGTTTGCTACATCTATTCTCCATCTAAAACCTACTACACCACCTTCTAACCCTACTAATTTTTTCCAATCTTCATGCAATAGTGTCCTTGAGGACGATGGTGTAGAAGATGCTATAGAGAGTACTAAACTCCTTTTCTTATTATTTTAGTTTATTTCCTTTTTATTTATTGCAATAAAATTTGTAAAATAATGTTTGTTTAATGAGAATAAGTATAGTGTTTTTCCTTGATCTATATTTTTGTATGTGTGCAGCATGTTTATTTTCTTTAATCTTCTTTGCCGTGTTGCATGAGTGTTAGTATTATTGCATGTTTGTATGCCTTCTCTATCAAAAAGGGGAGAATTTTTCATGCACAACTATGTGATTATTGCCATGCTATATATTACATGGGTGGTGAGTGTGGGATTGCATTGTATCTTATTTCCTAACTTGCATACACTTATGGGTAGTGTTGAATGAAGTTAGGGAGAATTGTGTACATTACATGTGTGTTTATTACTTCTATTTATGTGATTTACCTATCAATGTTTACATGTGTTGGGGTAAAACGATAGTAGTTGGATATACTACACGTTGTTTCTACATGATATGTTCACAACATATGTGCTTGCCTTGTATGTGCTAGTTACATGTGTAGATTGAAGTCATCAAGCTCTAGATCTATTGTTGTAGTTATGTTGAAACTTTCGTGTTTGAACTTTGTAGAGTGTGGATGAGTTGATGCAAGAAGATGGATGGAGCATGTAAGATTGATGTATTTGGAATAGGTGTGTTTTTTTCATAGGAACAAACATCTTTAGGTCATCTTTATGATCATCTCATGTATAATGTGTGTCTCTAATTAGTTATGTAGTGTTTTGACACGAAAATTCAAAGGAGGACATATAAGTCATGTTTTACTTTGTGCCTGTGTCATGGCTTCCTTGTGCAAAACACAAAATTTGTTTATTTTACTTAGTGTTTCTATCATCCTCTAAGTAAGGTTGGTTAATACAAATTAGTAATGCACAAATGCATATAGTTAGGTACATTGTGATCGAAAGCATGTTTTAACACACCACAAGATTGGTTAGTATGGATGCTAGGTTGTGAGTTACGAATGTTTTACACACACCACAAGATTGGTTTCTTTGTATGCATGCTAGGTTGTGAGTTATGGTTTTTGCTTCGGTGTGGTCCTCAACAAGGGCCTCGCCAGACCCCTCGATGAACCCCTGATGAGATGGTTAGTGAGGCCTTTGTGAGGACCCTCAGTGAGGCCTCAATAAGAGTGGCTGGTTGTAGCTAGTTCCTTCTATAAGTACCCCCTAGTTTTTCTATTCTCACCCATGTTTTATGCACCAAAACTCTACCAAAATTTCTCTAAAAATTACTTTGAGAGTGTTATAGTATTTGTGCTATAGTATTATGAGTAAAATAGAGTACTTAAGTGTTGAGATATTGATAACTATATTTTATATAGTTATTTTCATCTATTTTATTAATTATAATTGCTATATTCTTAATGTTTTTAGTTAATTTTAGTATAATAAATTAGTATTTTCTGTTTTTTTATATATTTTAAGAAAATTAAATAATTTGTATCGAAAAACATAATTAATTATAAATTTATGTCTAAAAATATAATTTCAAATAATAGAGTTCTTAATTACAATTTATAAAAGTCATAAATATAATTAAAATTAAAATCAGGCTTAATTTTAATTATTAAAAGTTTAAAAATTTAATTTAAATTAGAAAATGACTTAATTGTAATTAAAGAAAGTTGAAAATGTAATTTGAAATAAATTTGTGGGTCAAAATGTAATTAATTATAGTTTATTTTTTTGCACAAGTGAGAAGAAACCACGCGCCATACACCACGCGCGAAACGTGGACCGTCCGATCAAAGAAGAAACGGCTATGATGCACACGTCCTTATCACACCCACCCAACTCGCGCGGGTGCAGGTCTCTATTTTCATGCGGCTCGGCGCCCGAGTGGGGCCCACCTACCACGTAGGCCGGCGTGCACGTGGGACCCACGTGTCTGACGTGTCCAGTCGTTGTCCCCCACGTTACGCGCGCCTCTGATCCCGTGTGCTAATCTCTACGTGCAACCAAATTTTCAGTGAATGAGATGCTGCCACGTGTTCGCATTAAATCCTTGCAGCGAATCAGACGCTGACACGTGGCATGCAATTTGAATTTAAAAATCAGAATGGTGCCTCTCTATCTACGCGTGATTTTAATTAACGTTTTAAATATCGAAAATCGATATTTTAGATGTATTTTTTTAGTTATAAATAGGAGATAAGATGATAGAGTTTTGAAAGTTTTGGAAAGTTTTGGAGAGTTTAGTCTTTGAGATTATTTTGTGTTGTTCGGTTTTGGAATGCAGAACACGTAGAAGCCATTTTTTTGGCTTTTGTTGTGTTCTGCGTGTGCCAAATTTTTGTGTTTTAATTTTCCTTCTTCTTTATCTTATATTTCTATATCTATTGTAATTTTTATTTTAAATTTATGAAGTAATTTAATTTTTCTAGGGTTGCATTTGATCTAAATTTATGATGCTTTTGTTTTAATTATTTTTGAACGATTTATGACGTTTGAGTTGTTTATTCTATTTTGTGCTTAATGCTTTTGATTATTTACGAATTTTATCAAATGATCCGTGCCACATAAATAAACTTGGAAGAGACATTTTTGTGTATATTGCTCATAGATAGAATGACATGTATGATGAAGGGTAAGAATATACCTTAATTGTATGTGTGGCCATTTGAGAACTTAGAGCGTAATGAATCTTGGTGAATTTAATTCTCATAGGAATATAGTGAATTAATTTAACGAGGTTGTTTATACAGAGCTCGGAAGAGATGTATGAATAAAATTAGAAGTTTTCGGTTGACAAATTAAATGTACTAAAAAATATAAATCAAAAGAAAATAATATGATTTGAGTTGAGTTGATTAATTTAGTGAAAAATTGCAATCCTAGATTTCTTTTATTTTGTTATTAAACTATATTCTTAAATTTGTTACAATCAACGAACGTTTTGAATAAAATCAAAGAGAGATAATTTTAGTACTCAACAAACTATAGTAACAAATCTCCGTGGGAACGATAACTTACTTATCAAATATTATTACTTTTGACCTTGTATGCTTGCACGGTTTTATGTTCTACAAAACAGACAACAAGTTCTTGGCGCCGTTGCCGGGGATTTGTTTTAAGTATTTTCATTGTTGATATTAATACTAATCAATCTGATTTTATTTCAAAAAAAATTATTCTTGTTGTTTATGTTTGTTTGTTTAGTTTATTTTGCAATTTTCTCGTAAGTTGAGATTTTTTTTGACACACAATTCTTAACTTACAAAAAGAAAAAAACATTATTTTTATTTTTGTTTGTTTAGTTTATTTTTTTCAATTTTCTCGTAAATTGAGATTTTGTTTGACACACAAATCTTAACTTACAAAAAGAAAAAAAAAACATTATTCTTATTTTTGCTTGTTTAATTTATATCTCCATTTTCTCATGAGTTGAGATTTTGTTTGACACACAAATCTTAACTCACATAAAGAAAAAAAAATAAAGAAAAAAACAGAAATAAAAAAAAAGGTTATTGTATGTGATGTTAAATCCCAAATTGGGAAGTATTTATTGTGATGATAGAAGATCTCTTGTTTCAATCTTAAAATGGTGTTTAGGAAAAATTGAGCTAAATATATCTTTTATCCTACCTTTACCTAAGCCATACATTACAAATTTAATAAAGTCCTATTGATTTTTGGTTGTGTTTGTCTACATTAGTGGAGAGAGAAATGAAAAATAAACGTATGAGATTTGTGATTTCATTAAAATATGTTTGATTTTATATTTGCATAAACTGATCCTGATTACATGTGATGAAATATGAAAAGACTTCACACACACACTACAATTCATTGTGAAAATAGAATATATTTTTAAATTGATTTTGATACTTAGATAAAATTCTTTTATTTCTTTGAGTTATGTAATTTGGAATGACTAAAAAGAAATATTTGGTACATCACTATTTTAAATGCATTTATCTTTGTTTTATTTCTTTCCTTTTGCTCGAGGACTAGCAAAAACTTAAGTTTGGGGGTGTTGATAACTATATTTTATATAGTTATTTTCATCTATTTTATTAATTATAATTGCTATTTTCTTAATATTTTTAGTTAATTTTATTATAATAAATTTGTATTTACTATTTTTTTATATATTTTAAGAAAATTAAATAATTTGTATCGAAAACGTACTTAATTGCAAATTTGTGTCCAAAAATATAATTTAAAATAAAAGAGTGTTTAATTGAAATTTATAAAAGTCGAAAATATAATTTAAATTAAAATTGGGCTTAATTTTAATTATTAAAAGTTTAAAAATTTAATTTAAATTAGAAAAGGGCTTAGTTGTAATTAAATAAAGTTTAAAATATAATTTGAAGTAAATTTGTGGGTCAAAATGCAATTAAGAAAGTTTAATTTTCTACGCAGGGGAGAATAATTCCACGCGCCATTCACCACGCGCTAAACGTGCACCGTTAGATCAGCTACACAACGGCGAGGATGCGCACGTCTCCACCAAACCCGACCAAAGCGAGTGGGTTCAGGTTTCGTTTTTCACGCGGCTCGACGCCCGAGTAGGGCCCACCTACTGCGTCCAACCGCTATCCCCCACGTTACGCGCGCCTCTGATCCCGTGCGCTGATCTCTGCATGCACCCGAATCTTCAGCGAATGAAATATTGCCACGTGTCCGCACTAACCCTTTCAACGAATCAGAAGATGCCACATGTCCCACTCTATTTTTCATCCAATCATGTGATGACACGTGTCAGGTAATGATGAGCGCAAAAGCGCAGGATCAAGCCCGTGTTGCAGCCGTTGTCTCCCGTGCGACAATCTATCGTGCGCCCGTTTCCCGCAGCCAATGAAATGCTGCCACGTGTCTGCATTAAATCCTTGCAGTGAATCAGACGCTGACACGTGGCATGCACTTTGAATTTAAAAATCAGAACAACGCCTCTCTGTCTACGCGTGATTTTAATTAACGTTTTAAATATCGAAAATCGATACACGTGATTTTCATTTTTCGATACAAATTTTTACGCGTTTAATTAAAAAAAATAAAATAAAAATGTTATATTTTAGATGTAGTTTTTAGCTATAAATAGGAGATAGGATGATAGAGTAAAAAAAGTTTTGGAGAGTTTTGGAGTGTTTAGTTTTTGTGATTATTTTGTGTTGTTCGGTTTTGGACTACAGAACACGCAGAAGCCATTTTTTGGCTTTTGTTGTGTTCTGCGTGTGCCAAATATTTGTGTTTTAATTTTCCTTCTTCTTCATCTAATTTTTCTATATCTATTGTAATTTTTATTTTAAATTTATGAAGTAATTTAATTTTTCTAGTGTTGCATTTGATCTAAATTTATGATGCTTTTAGTTTAATTATTTTTGAACGATTTATAAGACGTTTGAGTTGTTTATTCTATTTTGTGCTTAATGCTTTTGATTATTTACGAATTTTATCAAATGATCTGTGGCATATAAATAAACTTGGAAGAGGCATTTTTGTGTATATTGTTCATAGATAGAATGACATGTATGATAAAGGATAGGAATATACCCTAATTGTATGTGTGGTCATTTGAGAACTTAGAACATAATGAATCTTGGTGAATTTAATACTCATAGGAATTTAGTGAATTAATTTAACGAGGTGTGTTTGTACGGAGCTCGGAAGAGATGTATGAATAAAATTAGAAGTTTTCGGTTGACAAATTAAATGTACTAAAAAATATAAATTAAAAGAAAATAATATGATTTGAGTTGATTAATTTAATGAAAAATTTCAATCCTAGATTTCTTTTATTTTGTTATTAAACTCTTTTCTTAAATTTGTTACAATCAATGATCATTTTGAATAAAATCATAGAGAGATAATTTTAGTACTCAACAAACTGTAGTAACAAATCTTTGTGGGAACGATAACTTACTTATCAAATATTATTACTTGTGACCGTGTATACTTGCACGTTTTTATGTTCTCCAAAAGAACCAACAAATATCTTGATTATTTTACTTTCTATGTGGGAACAACACTATGTTATTAGGTTGGATATTTTGGTTGTATTCTTAAATTGTTGCCTGTGTGCGGTATGTGGTTAAACGTATGTAGATGATTTGTGATTTGTCGTTGAATGTGTTTCTAATGGTGGTTATTGGTAATTCATGATTGAAAGTGATCCTCACATTTGATTGTTCACTTTTACTACACATTATTGATCTATGGTCACCGATCACACTTCATCAAGTTATGTTGGCTTTGGAGAAAATTCAAGTTCATATATCAGACTAAGTCATAACGGAGGCATCAAGCGAAGGCAATAATATATAGTTTGGACAAAGGTCCTGACTGATAGAGGTTTTGGGGTTTTATTTCTTTCAAAGTTGTAATTGTTTTGGTTCTTAGTAGACTTACTTGCTCTCGAATGGTATAAGCAGCTCGAGGATATTTCCATATAGATAGGAGTTCTGTGTGGATTTAACTTATTACATCATGTGTTGTGCCTGCACGTTTTTTTTTCTAGTTCAATATGAGTTTAGATTGTGTATGTTACAACATACTAAAGTTTAAACTCTAATTAAAAAAGTTTTAATATTCTTTACTTGACTTCCTTTTCCTAAATCATATACTTGTTGCTCAAAGTTTTCTAAATGCCTATGAGTTTTATTTATTATTGTTGTTGCTGTTAAGTGTTTATAATTATATTGCTTGTGATTTAGGGACAAGTGCTTAAGGAGTTTGCAACCTCTTACCCTGGTAATATACAAGGTCTCAGACTCTTTCTAGTTTGAAGGTGAAAGTGACCTTGGAATCTTTCTAGGATACTCAAGTAATAGTCAAGTCTATTGAGTCTACAACTTAAGAGCCACTACTATAATGGAATCCATTAATGTTGTTATTGATAAGAGTGGAGCTACTAGAATGGTTAAATATGAAGATAATGATGTATTTGATCACTAGGGTACTTTTGAAAATGGTTTTGCTAATGTTGATACTACTACTATTACCTCTACTAAGCAGCTGAAGCTTACTGAAGAAGAAGTACAAAAAATTTCTCTCTCTAAATAGGCTAAGAATGATCATTGATAATATTGAAGGAAGAGTTAGGACTAGACATTAGATTCAAGAGACGTTGAACTACATATGTTATATGTTAACCATCCTTTCAAAAAATATTAAGGAAGCGCGATAGGACCATATTGAGTCAACTCTATGTATGGGAACTTAGTCATTTTCAAAAAAAGTCTGGTATCTTATCTTGAGATCGAATGGTAAGCATATCATAGGTACATATTGGTTGAATAAGAACAAGATGAGAATGGTGTGATTGCTAGAAATATATCTAGACTTGTTGCTCCGGGATATACTCAGATAGAAGGTATCAACTTTGAAGAAACCTTTTCTCCTATTTCCCATCTTGAGTTTGTAAGATTTCTAATTAGGTTGGCATGTTACTTTATGTTTAAGTTGTATTAGATGGAGGTTAAGAGTGTCTTATTAATGGCATAATCAAGGAGGAAGTTTATGTTGAGCAACCTAAAGGATTTGAACATCCTTACTTCCTTGATGATGTTACAACATTAAAGAAAGCCATGTATGGCTTAAAGCAAGCTATGTGGGCCCAATATGAGTGTCTTTCCACTTTCCTCCTCAACAATGACTTTCAAAGAAGAAATGGTGAGAGAACTCTTATTGTTTAAAGAAATAAAAGTGAAGCATTTATTGCTTAGGTTTATGTTAATGACATCGTCTTTGGATCCACGAAGGATAATCTTGCCCAAGATTTTACAATAACTATGCCAAATGAATTCAAAATGAATTTAGTTGAAGAGTTGAAATTCTTCCTTGGGTTTCAAGTTAAATAGTTGAAAGATGTGATCTTTCTCTCCTAAGATAAGTATACCAAAGAGCTCCTTAAGAAGTTTGGATTGGACAATGCCAAATCGACTGTACTCCAATAAGTAATTTTGTTAAACTTTCTCAGGATCCTTTATGAAAAGCTATGGAGCAGACACTGTATAGAAGTATCATTGGAAGCCTTCTCTAGTTGACTACAATTCATCCAAATATATCCTTTAGTGTTGGAGTCTATACTTGATTTGAAGCTTTCCCAAAAGAGTATCATATTACTATAGTCAAAAGAATTATCAAGTATGTCAGTGCAACATATGAATTTGAAATATGGTATCCTCGTGACATGAAAACTAAACTTGTGATGCTAACTGGTTAGGGTGTAATGATGACTGAAAGAGTAATTCAAATGGTTGCTTTTACATGGGAAATTTGTTGATCACTTAGCACACTAAGAAGTAGAGTTCTATGTGTCTCTCTACCATTGAGGCATATTATAGTGCAGTTAGGTTGTGTTGCCCTCCATTGTTATGGATGAAGAAAATACTATCAAATTATAGTATAATGATGAGAAGCCTAGTCTTCCTTTGTGACAACACTAGTGACATTTGTATTTATAAAAAAAACCATGTCCAATGATGGGCGAAAACCGACATAGCCGATTCTGCCAATACTTTGGTTTTATATTTATAAAACTCTCGCAAGTGCACGAATCATTTCATAGAAAATGATAAGTATACTCCCAAGGTCGATCTAAGGAAGGAATATATGTGGTTTTTAATTTATTATTCAAACTTTTAAAAACGAAATTAAATCCTAAACATCTTGTCACGATAGTTTGGTTTTGTGTTTCTAATCTAATAACATAAAAATAAATATAGATACAGATACAGATTCAATAAATATTTATGCAAATTTTATTATTTATAATAGTGGAGTATTTATGGATATAATAACTAAGTTAATTATGCTTGCTCATATTATCTAGGTTATTAAAGATATAAATTGATATTTATTGATTCTCTCTTTTTTATATGAATACCACATTTGGTGGGGTTAGATATTCTTTGTTAACTAAACAAATCAATTAACACCTATGGGTGAGGTTGATAGTTTAATTTGGTTAATTAAATTAATTCTTTTTTCTAAGAGATTGAAAATGAACCATTTAAATGCCACATTTGGTAGGGTTAGACAGTTTAAACTTTATTCAAGGTGTCCAAATTAAACCTAAGAATTTAATTATCCGAGTACTAACTTTCAAGTTTTAAAACCACTACTGAAAACATGTTGTCAATACATTTTCAGATAATAATTCTTATAAAATTTTTTGAAATAGAGCTTCACTCTAACTACCGGGCGATTGTACCAAGAAATAAAAGAACACTACTCTAAATTAGACCGGATAACTAAACATTAAAATATAATTTTTAGATTTAAGTTTGTAATGAAAAATAATATATTTCTCTGTAACACTTTTAATATAAAATCTTGAATAAAAATAAAATCAATTCATTTTAGAGATTTTTACCTATTTAATATTTCGCAAGCATAACAACGTTATTATTATATCATGTTTACAAATAGCCAACAATGTTAAATTTAATCACAAACAAATTAAATATAACATATAAGAATAAAGTATAAAAAATAATTGTAAAGAAAATAAAATCCTTACAGTAGTTCGATGCTATTTCGCAACGGGAATAGCGTCGAAGTTCTGTAAGAATTTTATTTTCTTTACAGTTATTTTTATGATTTATTCTTACATGTTATATTTAATTTGTCTGTGATTAAATTTAACTGTGCTGGCTGTTAATAAACATGATGTAATAATAACGTTGTTATGCTTGCGAAATATTAAATAGGTGAAAATCTCTAAAATGAATTGATTTTGTTTTTATTCAAGATTATATATTAAGAATGTTAGAGAGAAATATATTATTTTTCATTACAAACTTAAACCTGAAAATTAGATTTTAAGGTTTAGTTATCTGGTTTGATTTAGAGTAGTGCTCTTTTATTTGATGGTACAATCGCCCGGTAGTTAGAGTGAAGCTCTATTTCAAAAGTTTTTATAAGAATTATTATCTAAAAATGTATTGACAACATATTTTCGGTAGTGGTTTTAAAACTTGAAAGTTAGTACTCGGATAACTAAATTCTTAGGTTTAATTTGGACACCTTGAATAAAGTTTAAACTATCTAACCCCACCAAAGGTGGCATTTAAATGGTTCATTTTCAATCTCTTAGAAAAAGGAATTAATTTAATTAAGCATATTAGTTATCAACCCCACCCATAGGTGTTAATTGATTTGTTTAGTTAAGAAAGAATTTCTAACCCCACCAAAGGTGGTATTCATACAAAAAAGGGAGAATCAATAAATATCAATTCATATCTTTAATAACCTAGATAATATGAGCAAGCATAATTAACTTAGTTATTATATCCATAAATACTCCGCCATTATAAATGATAAAATTTGCATAAATGTTTATTGAATCTATGTTTATTTTTATGTATGTAGATTAAAACATAAAAACCCAAAATATCGTGACAGGATGTTTAGGATTTAATTTTGTTTTTAAAAGTTTGAATAATAAATTAAAAACCACATACATTCCTTCCTTAGATCGACCTTGGGAGTATACTTATCATTTTCTTCGAAATGATTCGTGCACTTGCGAGAGTTTTATAAATATTAAAACCAAAATATTGGCAAGAATTGGCGATGTTGGTTTTCGCTCATCAGTTAGTACTCAATAATTTTTGGGACAAAAATGTGAATTTTTAGCATATGGCCAACAAGCTCGCCATGGACCTCACTACGGCCCTCACCATCACCCTTGGCAAGGTGGCTAGCAAGGTGGAAAATCTAATTGCTATGAATATCCCTTCTTTTCTCTTATTTCTCACCTAAGTTTTTAGTGTTGAAACTTATCCAAAATTCATACTATGATTTATATATATTTTCAAAATCATTTTGGAGAGCTTATATTCAAGTGTGTGTTATTTATTGAGTTTAGTTGTCGAGTCATCATCTGTGTGCGTATATGGTTTGACTCCTTATCTCTCATACAAGATTTCATAGTTGTTATGGATTGTGTGTCCTTGAGGTTGTAAGAAGTTATACTTCTTATTACTGACAAGTAGTTTTGAATCACACCACATTGGGTGGTGTTGGATGTGAGGGATATCTGGGTTCACATGTTGAACCAAACAATTATGAAAACAACAAGTGAAGAGCAGTAGTAGGTAGCTAGGATGGAGGTTCGAATTGGTATAAGTAATAGCTATTTATTGTCTATCTGGGTGGTAACGTTTTTATTGTTAGTGAATTATTTTCTACTGAGTAATTGCCTTAAGCAACCCAAGGATGTTACTATATAGATATGATCTATATATGGGTTTACCTCATTATATTGTTTATTATGCATGATCTACTATTGAGTTAGTATGATATGATTTTTATATGTGTATGTTTTAACATACTAAATCATAAACTTTGATTAGAAAAGCGTGCTTTCTATTTAATATATAATATATGTTGTTTGAAGTTATATGTCTTTTGATATTATATAATTTGCACTTCTGTTGTGTTGCCTAGTTAAGTGTTTATTTTTTTGTTTGTACAAGTTAGGGATGAGGCATTTAGAACTGCATCTCCTTACTTTGGTAGTGTATTAGGTCCTAGACTCTTTTAATTGGTATCAGAGTTAGTGCAACCTTATTGGGCTTAATTACTTTGGTGTTGATTCTATTAACTTGCTTTGTCACAAACACATGTTCTCTCTGATGGAATCTGGAGAAGGACGTAATGAAGATAGACCTCCACTTTTCAAAGGGTTGAACTATGTGTATTGGAAATCTCAAATAGAGCCTTTTTGTGGTCCCAAGGAGATCATGTGTGGTTCATTTTTGAGAATGGCTAGATGTATCGAACCAAAACTCTACTTGATAACACTGTGATTCATAAACCCATGATTGATTGGACTAAAGATGAAAGTGAGGAATCTGAATGGAATAACGATGGACTTTATGCAATTATCAGGGCTATTATGCTAGGTGAATATCGAAGAATTCAAAGTTTCACTTCTTCAGGACAAGCATAGGATATTTTGGAGACTACTTATGAAGGTACTTTAGTTATATAAAGATCAAGAATTTTGAAGTTGAATAGAGATTTTGAACTCTATATCATGCAAGAGGATGAAACTTTGACAAATTTTATGCATATTTTTCCAACATTGTTAGCTATCCTTACAACTTCGATAGACCCATCAACAAAGAAAAGAAGATAGAAAAAATCATCGTTAGTCTACCATATAGGTTTCATACTAAAGTTACTGTGCTTAAGTTAATGTAAAAACCTAGTGAGCTCTCTATGAATGAGCTAGCCAGTCACTTGAAAGTCTTTAAACTACATCACCTGTTACCAAGACAAGAACAAATTGCCTCCGAGAAAGGTAAGAGCTTGTTTCTCAAAAGAACCAAAAGAAGTATTCAAAGCAAAGATGTTAGTGCCATGGTTTGTGGTAATGATGATTCTGATCTTGATGAGGAGGAAATGACCTTACTTGCCCAGAGATTTACTAGATTTTTTAGAAAGAAGAAACAATATTTGGTTTTATTAGAAGAGATACTTCTAGTTTTAAAGCCTTAAATTTTACTAAAGTTGATGAAGACTCAAAAAATGAATATGCGAAGCCAAGAAAAAAAGCACTTAAATAAGATCATATGCTTCGAATATAGGAAACCTATTTACATTATAACAAATTATCTTCAGAAACAAAAAAATGCATAATAAGTGTTCGATAAAGGTTGAGGTTACTATTTTGGATAGTCCTAGCAATGAAGATGAGGATGACATTAACTTCTTGTTTTCTCTTCCTCACATATTGTAATTGATCCTCTAACTACCACCTTAGAAGTTCAAGAGGCTACAATTGAAAGTGATGATGATGAATATGAGCATGATGAATTGTCTGGTTCATACAATGCATCCTTGTTGGAGCATATCAAATCAAAAAAGCTAAAAAAAAGGCTTTGGAGAGCTTGGATAAAAAAACATGAGAAAAGTGCTCCGAAGAAAACTTTTGAGGAAATGAAGTCATCAACTGAAGGTCAACAACACGATATCACTAATAGGTGTGAGATCATTCAAAATAGATATTTAGATTTGCAAGAAAAGTTTGACATAAATATTGAGAAGATGAAGATACTTAAGGAAAAATCGAAGTGTTCCACCTCTAATAAAGCTACTCCTTTGAATGTCAATCTTGATCACTCGAATAATAAAAAAGGTAATATTGAATATTCAAATAAGTAGATAATTTTCCTTGAAAATGCTTAGAAGTATCTGACATATGCTCTCACTGAGAAAGAAGCTGAAGTAGAACATATGAATGAGAGAGTTGGGGTTCTCAACAATTCAATTTCTTACCTAGAATCTTTCCTTAAGGAAAAGGAAGATTTAATTATAACTTAAAACAAACTCTGAATAATTGAGAAAGAACTAGCTTAGTCTTCCTTTATTATCAACAAAATGATTTCTAGTTCCTAGATATTAAATGAAATTATTAGTAACACTAATCCGTTTGGAGATAAATACGGCATTAGGTTTAATGAAGGGGTTTATACTTCTACTTCTACTGCTCCTAAGTTTGCTAAGTCTATTGATCGAGATTCTAAGTTGAATTCTATTGATGTCATCCTAAAAGTAACTAGGTGGTTACATTCCATCCTGGTTCCTCTAGCAACGTGAGCCATTCACCTAAGGCTAACACTCTCATCATTCTAGTGATGGTCTACTATCTCTACCTGATTCTATTCTTACTGGTTACTAATCTAGTGAACTTAGGCATGTGAGATCTTACTGTGAAAAATGAAATTATCATCCTTGTATAAAAGTTAACATGAGCACCTCTTCTTTCTCTCCTCTGCATAAAACTCCTCAGAATTAGGGACTTAGATGCTCTAACTCCACTTATTGTACCTATTATATTTGTGGCACTACTCGATACCTTGCTCGGCATTACAATTTATATGTGAGGATTTCATCTTGAATGTATCATATGAGCTACTGTGGTTTATCTGAGCATGTTTAAGCGGGTTGCATATGCACATGAGGCATAATGCGAAAAGAAATAAATCTACATCAAAAAGTATACTTGGCCCAACTTATATGGATGACTCGACTGAATTTTCTAAAAACTATAAACAAAAAAGACCATTAGTTCTATATACACCTGATGCTCATATGAGTCAAAGATTATCTCTGAGTTCTATTTCCCCTCACAAAGTCTTTAAATAGAGGGATGTAGTTTGATTACTATTTTTGGGTGATCTACTGGAGCTAAGTTGTTCAATTTCATTCCTCTCTTTATTTTTCATCTTTCTGTGTGTGACTTTATGTCTTTTTATTTGTGTTCATTAGTTTAACACTTCTTTTTGTCTATCTCTTACTATTTCAAACAACATGTTAATTGTCATATTTTTTTTCTTTACCAATTTGACTGATCCTTTACTAGTTTTCTTACATGCTAGTTGCTTTGACATGTTCCTTATGTGCTTTTGTCTTACATACTACATGCTTCTTCCTTTATGGTCTTTTGTATGCATATCATGTCACATGCTCATCATGTAGAATCAAAGTATTAGGATTATATCGTTTGCAATCTTGTCATTCATATTCCATGTCATATAGAATGTATTTTACCTATTTTACTAGGTTTCTCTTTCCTCTACCTAGTATATTGTATGTTGATCCTCTGTCTGTCTCTTATTGGTGTATGCTCTTTTTTTCCTATTCTTCTATCTCTTGTGTTTTGTGTATATCTTTGGAGATTTCTGAGGTGTTATTTCTTACATGTACCTTTGAGTATCTCATTATTCTGTGCTTACTCTAATTTTCCATATGCATCTATATGTCATTTAGATTATTTACATGTCTTTAGGACTTTTGACATACTTGCAATGTTATATTTAACTTGTGTTTTTTGGTGACACTCCTGTTGTTTGAGATGTTATCCCTATCTAAGAATGTCTCATATTTCTTGTTAGAACTCGTGCCTTTCTCACATGCTTATTAGTTTTAGTAGCATCACTTGTTTCTTTACTCTCTCAGGGATATTGCTTGTGTTGTTCACTAGTTTGTAAATATCTTTCTTTCTCTTGACTAACATTGATGTGAGTTTTGTTGTTTGTCTTATTTAAGGCGTGTTTCCCTTATTATTGGGCATTGTTCTACCTTAATACCATCCTTGTTATCTCACTTAGTAGTTATTGTTTTTGTATTTTGTGAGACTTGATGATTTTTCACTTTGAAAAACTATTTCATGTAAAATGTATTTTAGAGGGATCATGGTGTTATATGTTTTTCATGCATTTGACCTAAATTGAAGTGTGGGTATTTTAACATGTGTATTCCTCGAAAGCATGTATGGCTAAGTTTTTCCCTTTCGTATTTTTTGAAATACAATTTTCCCTTGCACGTGACTTAAATTTGTGAATTTGTATGGTTATTTTGGGAAGCTATTATGGATCTCTTGCTATGATGTTGTGTATGTCTCTAACAACCTCTAGAATCCACTTTTGGTGTCTATCAAGATAAAATCCTAGGTGTTGCTTGGTTAGAAAGAGGATTTAGGCCATTCATGAAATGTTTGATCCTTTCTTTCCATCATTGTTTTCTTATCCTTAGTATCCTTTCTTTGAGCCATTATGTTATTCCTTCGTTTCTTTGCACCTAAACACTAGCTTACCTCAAATGTTCATTCCCACTTAATTTATGCACCCTTTGTTGAGCTTGTATACTCTAAGAATGTCTATTTTACCCTCTTGGTTTCAATCAAAACAAAAAGAGGACGAAGGTTCAAAATGGAATTATATAAAAAAAAGATCAAGAAAATAAAAAAAATGAAGTGTTAAACTTTGTTTGTGTTTAAAAAAAATAAAAAAAAAGAGGAAAAAAAAGTAAAGGAAAGTCAATTGTTGATAAGCATGAAAGGGAAGTGGGGCATAAATTTATGAATTTTGTATACTATTCTCATAAATTTATGGATGCACTTGGAATATGTGTGTCTTTTGGATTTTGGTGTGAGTCATTGTGTTATTCACATGAGAAAAAAACTTTAGGACAATTTGATGATCATTTCATGTTTGATGAGTAGTGTATTTAGTTGTGCAATATTTTGACAAGGAAAGCCAAAAAGGGAGATTATAAGTTCAGTTGTACTTACGTGTGTCTGTTGGCTTCCCAATGATTGACATACAAATTGTGTTCAATGAATACACAAGTATATGTATTGTAACAAGTAATACAATGATAAGAAAAGATTGTTTCCATAGAAATTATGTTATTAGAAACTAATTTTAAACATGCAAAAAAAATAAAAGTCAAATAAATAATATAATCATGAATCAATGATAATAGGTTGAGCAAGGAAGTAATGTACTTAATGAATGAAAAGAAGAGTACACATTCTTAAAATTTCAAAACATAAAGCTAAACAGACATCTAAAACCAATATGTTTTTCAAAAATGAATAAACTCTTCCTAAGTTTTACCACTCGTCTAAATAAATTAGAATAAAACAAAATTTATAAAAGCTGATACATACATACATACATACATACATACATACATACATACATACATACATACATACATACATACATACATACATACATACATACATACATACATACATACATACATACATACATACATACATACATACATACATACATACATACATACATACATACATACATACATACATACATACATACATACATACATACATACATACATACATACATACATACATACATACATACATACATACATACATACATACATACATACATACATATATATATATATATATTGAATTGAGAGTGATAGACTTAGCTTAACATGACTACAAAAATACACAAATGATGAAATTATTTTGTTCAAAATGTGAACATAAACATATGTAGACAAAACACACAAATATACTAACACATATGGTGACATATAGATAATCAACATTAGAAAAATATGTGTTGAAACTATAATAAGACATCAATTTGTTCATTTATGATTAGTTATGAAAGATTCAAAAGAAGGAGTATAATCTATAATAAAACAAATTATAGTTGAATTCATACTTACACAAAATAAAATTTACTTACTAAAAGAGAATTTTAATCTATTTTTTTTTGTATTCCCCTCTTGTATTAATTATTTTCTTGAGGAATTAGTTATTTATTTTCATTTTTATAACCAATGGTGGCTCTTTCATTTTGTGCATGCAAAAGCTTTTGTATTTTTTTTCCTTTATTATTATTTTTATTATTTTAAGAAAATATGCACAAGTTAGAATACCTAGTATGATGACTTTCACACTAGTTCTGAGGTAGCATTCTCCGTTCACTATGGTAGCTTTCACACATCACAATAGTCAGCTCTCTCAAAACTAGGTCTCACTCTATAGCAATATGTTAGAAAGTGAAATATAGATCTCAAAAACAACCTTGTAGTCAAGATTATAGCTCATTCCTTAGAATCTCACCAATCAAACATAAACTTCAAGCATGACATACATATTTATCCAGTGAGTGTGTGAATAGGTTCATGTCAATATCGATCCTTAGATGTGAAAAATATATAAGTATAAAATTCAAAATATTCACCTGTATAATGTATATCCTAGCAAAATAAATATGAATGGAGTATGTAAGGATCATGTCAACATTAAAGCATGTCTACTTCCCTCCCTTTTTATTTTTTATTTTTTATTTTTTGAAACTAAAGAAACATCAGTAAAAATAAAATCAAAAAGAAACTAAATATGTTCACCTAGGGTCAATTAGGCACTCAAACAAAAGTATCTAGTTGAAACAATAAAGAACAATGATCAGATGACCGAATAGAGACATTCTATCCTAACCCATACTTTCTTGAATTTTGGTTTCTTTATATCTTTGGATTGGAAATCAACTTCCTTAGTTGTCATAGGCATATTCTTGGACTTATCTTTTGATTTCTCATTTATCCTAAATGAAAATGCAGCATGCATCATAGAATGATGGTGATTAGTCTTAGAATTGCAAATGCTGAATTTTACACGCCTTTTTGAATCAACAACTTCATACTTTCTAGTAGAATTTTTGAACATGATGCAACAAGCATAGATGGATGATGGTTATGAGTCCTACTACGTGAAGCATGGAAAGTACTATTAAATTTAGGAGCATTCATAAAAAATATACACTTAGGCCTAATATGACCTTTCTTACTACAATGATGACAGACAGACACTAACTGGTTAGGAGGCAATACAATGTTATTTTACTTATATTTTCATTGTTTTGTTTTATAGGTGAATAAATGTGAAGAGAAATGGAACAACAAGGTTGATCATTTCAACGACATATGTGATGTGCCAAGACTAAGGGAGTTTTCTTTCGTCTTATCTTTTCATATTTATATGTGCACATTGAGGACAATGTACAATTTAAGTTTGGGGAAGGGAACTTCATTCTCTACTTTAGTATTTAGTAAGTATTTTTAATTTTTAGGAAAAATATTTTAGGATGTTTTTAATCATGATTTGGGTAGAAATTAATAAATATATGGAAAATAAATGCATGCATGCTTGATATAAAATATATGAACTCGATGATAAAATTTGGTTGTTATGACTAGGATAAAGAATATAACATACTCATTAAGATACTTACATTAATCATGTGATATACTTGCTAGTTTTGATTGAATTGATTCAAACTTCTATGCATATGTTCTCAATTCATTTCAGTGTTCTTATTGAGAGAAAATTTGCAATGAGTTGTGCGGGTTGATGAGATATACCATGTTTTAGAATCTATTTGATCATCCCTTAAGGATAAATCCTAAATAGTATTTTGCAAGAGAAATGGTTTAGGAATTTTTTGGATCAATTGAGCCTTTCAAGTTAACCATTGTTAATATCCGTAGTCACAAATTTGAGCCTAAGAAAGAACCTTTCATATCTTTAAGCCAGATTTTATGCCTAACCAATAAGTATTATCTTGACCCTTGTACCTTTAGCTTGTATGAAAGAAAAAATGCAATCATGTGTTATTATATATAGTAAGGTGAAATATAATGAAACCTATAAAGAAAGAGAAAAACCCACAACACAATTATCCCTCTAAAGAAAAAGAAAATAAAATTGAAAACAAGTTTGGGGGTATTGTGAGGCTACAAAAAAATATATGTGGAATAAAAGAATATGAAAAGAATGATAAGATAAGGTGCACTAAAATATCAAGTAAAAACTCAATTGTAGTTAAAAAGTTCATGATGAATAAAAAGAAAGCAAAGATTCGAAAAGAACCTAAATGTATTCATTTATCGACCCCCATATAAGCCTTACATTACAAATATGTAAAGTCCTTATTGATCTTTAACTAAATGCATATTGATATTAGTGGAGAGAGATGTGAAAAAACACTTATGAGAATATTTCTAAGATGGAATTGATTAGCATGCTCATATAGATTGATTTTATAAATGCATATTGATATTAGTGGAGAGAGATGTGAAAAAACACTTATAAGAATTGTTCTAAGATGGAATTGATTAGCATGCTCATATAGATTAATTTTATGAATGCATTGGATGATATCTTGTACAACACATACACAAATCAATTCCTCAAAAACCTTGCATATCCTTGTATTGATGGAATGTTGATTGATGAATATATAAACCTCCTTATCATAGAATTGTACAACTCTTGAGAGAATAGTTTTCACTAAATATGCATGTATTAATAGATATATATTTACGAATATACTACCTATGTCATTTTATCTAGTTAGACTTGGCTTTACTTAAAGGCACGAAAAGAGTTAGCTTTAGGGGTGTGATGACTTTATGAAAGTAGAGTCAATAGTGTACTTTTTGCTTAATATTTTCTCATTTTACTCAATAAGCAGTATTTTTGGGGTTAAAAATATTAAAATATGAACTTTCAAGTAAAAAGGGGTGAAAATATATTTTTGAAAAATTTTAGGATTTTTTTGGGATATTTATGGATTTTATATGAATTTTTAACACATGACCTATCAAAAGATGCACATGGTGCTTGGCGAGAAGGGAGTTGACAAGGCAAGCCACAAGGATGCCATGTAAGCAAAGAGAGCCAATCATGCAATGTCGTGTGTACCGAGTGATGTAGGTTGTGCCATGTGTTAGCACTGCATTCATTTTGAGTTCACAGTGTAGTTAACGGTCTTGCCACGTGTTGACATATCATTTGTCCATTCCTTCAATCAATGTGTCATTTCATTCATAACCGTGGATCAAATAATGCCATATGGCAGCAAGCATTGACGGAGACAAGTCCATTTCGCCATGCATCACTTGTTGATTTTCCTTGTATCCCTAGTGCCACGTGTTGCAATTTCTATTAGCTCGCGTTATTAATTTTCTCTTTTTGCATCTCAGTCCTTGATCTAAAGTTGATCTAACGGTACAAATTCCACTTGAGCCTAATTTAACCCCCTAATTGCCCCATAAACTAAAATGAGCCAAAAATTATTAGATTTTGGAGCCAAGAAGAGAGAAAAATACAAAAAGTTCAAAAAAAAAAGATTCAATTTTGGTAGACATTCATGATTGGTGCTACAATTCAAGAGATTGATTGTATTTCTTCTTCTTTATCAATTTTTATGTCTTTCTTTATAAAAAATATGAGCTTTATGAATAAAATTATTTCTAGCTAATATATTAATCTAGGGATTTTATGAACTCAATTTTCAACATGTGAAGATCTAATATTTTACCCCAATTATGATTTCAATTTAATTATATCATTTAATCTAATTTTTATGCTATTAATTATTTGGCCAACAATTGATCTACTGAGGCAATTAAATGGATTTGAGATAATTATTCAATTATTTGTCTTGACTAAATAGCATGCATAGTTTCTAGATAGATATGTATGATTCTTATGTATGTGATTCTTAATTGATAAACTTAATAACTAGTATGCAATTTAATTTACATAAGAGTGTAATTAGGTTAATTACTATATGGTGTGTAGTCTACTTGAGAGAAAAAAACATGCTAAGTTAGATTTAATTGATCGTGTAATTAATTGATAATTATATTAGGGGGATTTTAGTGATTCACATGTTTAGAAAATTAGGAGATTAAGTATTCATAGTTATTTTCTCATATATCTTCTTATCTATCACATCTAAGTTAATTAATTACTATTACTTATTTTTAGTTCTTTTCATTTTGCTTTCTTAAAACATAAAAACACAAAAAAATTGATTTCTATTTTTTAGTTTTAAAAATTAGTTTCTAATAACATAATCTCTATGAGAACGATATTTTCTTATCATTATGTTACTAGTTACAATATGTGTACTTGCATATTCATTGCACATAATTCATGTTTGATCACTTGGCTGAATTGGTTTAGAGCTTGCGAAAAGATTCCATGGGTTGGCTTCTCCACCCCTTGTCTAGGTTTCAGTTACCTATTTGAGTCAAAAGAACAATTGGCATTTGTGCAATTATTTCTAAGTATGAGATTCTTCAATTGGTATCAGAGTCAGTCACCCATATTTAGGCTTAACTACTTGGGTGCTCAATCCTAGAGCCCTATCTACACATACACACACTTTTTATGTTTGTGCCCTATATAACTAGTGGTATAGCTATTGTTGTTCTATGCGGTTGTTTATCTCAATGAACTTTTGTTGTCAGCATGTTATATGTTTACTTGTTTATGCATATCTCTTTCTCTCTTTGCTTTTTTATCGTGCATAGTATATTAATTGCTTTACTTGTTTCTATGCCTAACTGTTTGATCCTTCACTAGTTTTCTACCTTGCTAGTTGCTTTGATATGCTCTTTATATGTGTTTACCTTGCTTGCTACTTCTTCTTTTGTGGTTGTTTGCATGAGCATCATGTCACATATTATCATCATGTAGTGTCAAAATTTTAGGAATTTCTTTCTGTAATCTTGTCATTCATATGTCATGTCATATAAAATGCATCTCACTTGTTTACTAGGTTCTTATTTATTGTACCTAGTATGTTGTGTGTTGGTTCTTTATTAGTCTCATGTTGGTTTCTATCATCTTTTGTCTACTCTTGCTTCTTGTTTGGAGAAAATTAAGGTATTGTTACAAGCTTGGTTACATGAGTGTTTATCCATACGTGTTTTTTTGGTTTTTTCTTGTTCATCTATATGTCATGTAGATTATTTATCTCTCTTTAAGACTCTTGACTTACATCCATTGATGTGACTAGACTTGTGTGTTTATTTGGAATTCTTAGGGTTTGGGGTATCCCCAAACCTTTATCAAATGATTAGATATTTTTACCACATCCCTTGTTTCTTCTCTCTCTTAGGGGTGTTACCTATGTTGCGCACTAGTGAGTTAGTTTCTTTCCTTCTCTTGACTAGCAATAATGTGAGTGTTATCAATGATCTCTTTTGAGACATTTGTCTGTAGTTTGTTTCCTTTTCTCTCTCTAGAGGCAACACTCTACGGTTTGTGATGAAAATCCCTTTTGACGCATATCCATGTCTTTTTGGACTATAATCTCCTTTGAGACCATCAATGTCTTCTCTCTTTATTGTTGACTATCTACTTGGTTATCTCCTTTTACTACGTTAATAAAAATCAAACATTTTGTGCTTGTTGTTTTGGCACTCTCTTTCTTCTTATTTAATTATCACAGGATAATTCTAGATTTTTCTCTATTTAGCTAACTTTATGCATGTAAAATGAACTTAATAGGGATCATTGATGATATATGGCTTGCATGAATTAAACTTAGATTGAATGTGATCTTTTTGACATGCGTATTCATTGAGTGTACATATGGCTAAATTTTTATAGTTTATCTTAAACGAACTTTTTCTTGCACATTCCATAACTTAGTGAATTTTTATTGTTATTTTGAGAAACTTTTGTGGATCTCTTGCTTTGATTATTTGTATGTCTGTAACAAGCTCTATAATCCACTTTTGGTGTCTCTTGAGATTAAATCCTAGGTGCCAATTGGATAGAGAGAGGATTTAGGTCATATTTGGATCATTTGGATATTTCAAGCCACCAATGTTTTCTTATCTTCAGTCTCTTCTCTTAAGCCTTTATATTTTTTCTTGGTTTCTTTGCACCTACTAGCTTAACCCAAATGTTAAATCCCTAACCTTTAGTTGAGTTTTGATAGCTGTATTTTATATAGTTATTTTCGTCTATTTTATTAATTATAACTGCTATGTTCTTGACTTTTTTAGTTAATTTTAATGGAATAAATTAATATTTACTGTTAATTTCTTAAGGAATATATTTTTAAGAAAATTAAAGAATTTGAATCGAAAAAGCACTTAATTGCAAATAAAAAGTCTGAAAATATAATTTAAACTAAAATAGGGCTTAATTGCAATTAACAAAAGTTTAAAAGTTAATTTGAATTAAATTGGAGGGCTAAAATGTAGTTAAGGAAATTTATTTTCTACGCAGGAAAAGAAGGCCACTTGTGAAATCACCAATGCACAACACCCACCGTTCGATCAGGAAATCAACGGCTACGATAAGGCGCGTGGAGCCAGATGCGATAATCTCGAGTGGACGTGGATTTTCTGGTGGTACGTTGCTCGGTACTGAGTGGGGCCCACCTGTCGCGCATGCCGACGTGCAAAGTGGGACCAATGTGTCTGCCAAAAGAAGCGGTTCCGTGCGACGCGGTCCAGATAAACATCGTGCACCCTGCCATTCCAACGAATAATACATTGCCACATGTCTCTAATATTCCTACAGAAAATCATACACTGCCACGTAGCACATATTGGTTAAAATAAAAACACAAAAATGGCACACGTTTCCAGCCGCGTCTGCGTCCGCCACGTGTCTTCGAAGCATTTCTCCCCTATGCCGCGTTCCTCGTGCGCCCGATCCTCACAGCGTATAAACGGCTACCGCATGTCTTGATTATTCTTTGAGAAAATCTGACGTGGACACGTGGCATGCGTAAATTGAAATGAAAAATCCAGAAACGGTGCGTTGTACACGATTACTTATACGATGTTTCTTATTTTTTTTACACGTGTCTACTAAAGAATATTTCTTGTCCCCAATGCGGATTTAGTTATTATTTTCTATATACCATTTTGTCTCCCGCGTGTAGAAAAATATATTTTAAAATGTATTTTTTTTAGAGATTTGATGTTATAAATAAGGGATTGTTGTGATAAAATAGGGGGGGTTCATTTTTAGGTTCGGGTGGAGACTTGGATTGTGGAACACGCAGAAGCCATTTTTGGCTTCTGTTGTGTTCTACGTGTGCCAAAAATTTAGGAGCAGAAATGTTTTAATTTTCTTTGTGTTCTTGAGCGAATATTCCTTAAATTCTGTAATTTTAATTTTTGTTATGAAATAATTTAATTTTTCTAGGGTTGCATTTTTATCTAAATTTATGAAGCTTGGGTTTAATTATTTTTGAAAGATTTATGAGACTTTTAATTTGTTTATTTAATTTGTGTTTAATGCTTTTGATTATTGGAAAATTTATCAATTGATCTATGACACTTAAATAAACTTGGAAGAGACATTTTTGTGTATATTGCTCATGGATAGAATAACATGTATATATGAAGGATAGGAATATAACTTTATGGTATGTATGGCCATTTGAGAACTTAGAACGTAATGAATCTTGATGAATTTAATTCTTATAGGAATATAGTGAATTAATTTAGCGAGGTGTTCTATACAGAGCTCGGAAGAGATGTATGGATAAAATTAGAAGTTCTGGTTGACAAATTAAATTTACAAAAAAGTAAATCAAGACGGAATAATAGGATTCGAGTGGAATAATTTAGTGAGAACTACAATCCTAGAATTTTCTTTTATTTTGTTATAAAACTCTTAGTTGGTTAAAACTTGTTCCAACTTTTCGATCGTTTGGATAAAATCAAAGTGAAACAATTTTAGTACTTAATAAACTATAGTAACAAATCTCCATGGGAACGATAACTTACTTATCAAATTTTATTACTTGTGACTGTGTATACTTGCACGTTTTTATGTTCTCCTAAAAGAGACAACAAGTTTCAATTTTGTTAATTATTTAAACTATTTTTTGGGATTGTTATGTTACACTCATGTTTAAAGAAAAAGAAAGAAAAAGAGGGGCATCAACAAATGTGTGATAAAAAGTAAAAGAAATAGATCCCATGTTTGGGAATGTGAGTTTTTCAAATTTGAGAAGTAGAAGGAAAAGAGCCTGAGTTTAAAGGTTTACTACTTATGGTTGTGAGATCTTTTCTTAAAGGGTAAGTTTTGATTGCCTAAAGGTGTGCCTAAACTTAAATATCTCTTATATTATACCCAATCCTTGATATTTCATTACAAGCATTAAAAGACCTATTGATTTCTTCCAAGCTTGCACTTACATTAGTGGAAGGAGAGGCTAAAAGTGGATATATGAAGTTTGGTTCTACTTGAGTCTATATTTATATTTTCTTGGTTTGCATAAGCATATCACAATGGCATATAGAGTAAACAAGTTTAGGATATCACACACAAAGCATGTCATCAAAAATTTAGTCATACACTTACATGAATGCATCATGGATTGATGACCTTGTGGATATTTACGTTGAATGTAGTTTTTAATCACTAATGACCTTTTTATTTCTTTGAACATGCTTAGTTTGCTTCCTTCTTTCTCTATTACTTATTTTTATACTTTGCGTAGATTCCTCAATTTGGGGGGAGTTTTGAGAGTAGATGAATAACATGTTTATTACCTCACATGCATACTTTTAGGGGAAGAGGTGTGTGTCATTTCCGTAGTGTTAGGGAGAGTCCTGTGTGTGTTTGGCATCCTTTTTGTTTGTTCTATTTATGACTTTTTATTATGTTATTGTGTTCTTGTGATGATACCTTATTCTTTACACATTTGTATGAACCATGCATAATAGGACTGTTAGCATGACTTGTTGCATACATTATTTACAATCTTTTGTTTCACTTGTTTTCCTATGTGTTTACCTACATCCCTGTTATAGTGAGTTATTGCATTTTTATCACTTGTAGTTGGTATTTGTTGTTGGGATGCAATACACAAGTTTTCTTTGATATAATGGGATGTATTTTTGTATGTGTGTGCATAGCATGGGGTGAGACTATAGGATTGAATACACCCAAGTGTTACTGCGATAAGATAATGGAATTACTAAGAGCATGCCAACTTAGAAGATAGTTGGACTTCTAGTTAACTCCTTCTTAAGGATTGGCTGACACATTTATGTGGCATTGATGTTTGGGGAAAGATTGTTGAGTCACTAGGAGTATGCCAACTTGGAATGCTAGTTAACTCCTTCTTAGGGATTCGTTGACACATTTAAGTGGATTTGATGTTTGGGGAAAGATTGTTGAGTCACTAGGAGTTTTCCAACTTGGAATACTAGTTAACTTCTTCTTAGGGATTCGTTGACACATTTAAGTGGAGTTGATGTTTGAGGAAAGATTGTTGAGTCACTAGGAGTGTGCCAACTTGGAATATAGGTACACTTCTAGTCAACATCTTCCCACAGATTCATTAACACATTCAATGGTGTTTGACTGCATGTCCTGTTAATATGTTATATGCACATTGTGAATCTTATTATGCCCTCTTACCTCATGTACAAGTGTGGGGATTCATGCTATGTATTGTTTTAGGGAGATATTTCCTATTTGCACTACTCTTGATTTGTATGTGCATTCATGTTTTTGTTTGTTACAAGCTTTTACCTTGATATTGTCTCGATATTTTTCTTTGTCTATTTCCCATGACTGAATGTGTTGTTTCTTTTTGTGTTTTCTTTAATATTTTTTGTTGTGTTGCATGATTGTTAAGATTATTGCATTTTTTTTACTTTTCTACTTCATATAGGGGTGTGGTATGTTGCATACTCTATGTGTGCTTACTTTGACTTTCCTTGTCAAAAATGAGGAGAAGTGTGCACAACTTGTGTTTGTACAATATGTTTGATTGTTAACATGTTATTTTTTGCATAGGGTGTAAGTGTAGTTTGTATTCCATTATTCCATTATTCGATTATTGCATTATGATTATTTGATATACATACTCTTAGAATGAGTGTTGCATTTGTTTGTGCTACATGTTAATTTTACTTAGACTATCAGTGTGTATACCTGTATAGGGGTAACCTGATAGTATTTAGATAGACTACACATTATTTCTCTATGATACGTTCACGGGGTATTTGTTTGTTTTATGTGTGCGGGTTACAAGTCTAGAGTGAAGTCTTCATGCTTTAAGTGTGCTGTGTGGAGTGGTGTTAAGTTCCTTGTGATAGAGGATTCAATGAATTGATTCATAAAGTTGGATGGATGTACTTGGAGTATGAGTGTCTTTTGGCTTTGGTGTGTGCCATTGTGTTGTTTTTCAGAACAAACAACTATAGGACATCTTCATGATCATCTCATGTTTGATGAGAAAATGTATTTAGTTGAGTAATGATTTGATATGGAAAGCCAAAGAGGAAGAATGTAAGTCCCGTTGTACTCGTGTCTATATGTTGGCTTCCTATGTGCAAAACACAATGTATGTTTTATTCTTATTTAGCGTTTTTGTCCTCCTCTATGTAAGGTTGGTTACTATAGATCAATAATGCATACACGTACATAGTTAGCAAAAGTTTGTATGTGAACATGTTTACATATACCAAGGGATTGATTTTCATAGTGTGCATACTAGGTGGAGTATGCTCACTTGTTGACATTTTTTCTTGTGTTTTGGTTTGTTTTGGGTGTGATTATTTATGAAAATTACTCGGCAATTTTTGGAAATGAAAAAAATATCATTTTTAGCACCTCAACAACAAGCTTGCCACCACCTTTAGTGAGGTGTTTTGTAAGGCGACTAGCGAGGTAGGCATACGAGGCTTCATAAATACCCCCAATTTCTTCTTTTTTTAATCTAAAAAAGAGGTATTGAAGTTCTATCAAATTGGCATCTCATCTTTCTATTTTCGAATCACTAATACCTTGTGTAACATTCGATATTAGTGATACATGATTGTGTGAGAAAAATCGTACCTATGAGTGGTAAGTACTCAATATGGTGTATGTGAGTGGGTTGGAAGTGAGTTGTGTGTTGCCCTCATGCAAAGTTTTCTTATGTGAGGATCCTGTATGGTTATGAGCCATGTGTCGACTGGTAGTTGCATTCATGCAATGTTTTCTTATTCACTTAACCCATTAATTTTCTTTGGTTACTAATCACACCACTTTGGGTAATGTAGGTTTTGGGAAGAAAGTTGGGTTCTTGTGTCAAGCTAGGTTGTTGCGGAAGTAGTAAGTGAGAGCAGCAATAAGTAGTTATGGAAAGTGTCCCAATTGATAGAGCTATTTTGATTTTTACTTACCTTTCGAGAGGTATCTGTTTATTGTTTTTAGTGGATTATTTACTACTGATTGGTTTTCTTAAACAATCTGAGGATGTTACCACCTAGATAGGATTTGTATATTGGTTTACCTCATTATATTTATTGTTATTCATAATCGAATGTGTAGCTAGTACAATAAGAGATTAAATGGTGTGTGTTTTTACATAATGAAGTTTATACTCTGATTAGAAAGCTTTTATTGTTTATTGCATGCTTTTTGTTTACTGATTATATGTACTATTGCTATGATTATCAGTTATGTGTTTATTTGTTGGATGTTATGTATTATCAACCAACGTACTAGATGTAGACTCCAATGGGAAAGCATATTCGTTATATATAGTCATATGATTTCTTTCCTTTTCCTATATCTTTCTAATCATTGCTTATGTTGTATTAAATTAATCTATTTGCTTCTTAATTAATTTATATTGCTTCTATATGTTATGTAGATATGAGTTTAGTGGAGTCTCTAAAGAGTTTGTATCTCTTTATCACGGTAGTGTATCAAGTGTTAGACTCTTTATTATTATGATTTGTTGTGTTTTGCTTAATTGTATGCTATAAGAGTACAATCATCATTCACCGAATATGTTTCTACATATAAAGTCTTGAAGTCATTAGAAATCCTTTATGGTTCTAGTATACTTTCTTGCCTTACATAATGTCAGTTCTTTACCATGTTTATGGTTGGCTAGTCTAAAAGGAGCCTTTGAGGCATTCCGTGACTAGTGTGTTTACTATAGTTTGTTCCTTCTAACTATCGGTTATTTTTATTGTGTGTTGAATTGAGCATGTTTTTTTGTAGTTTTACTATGTTATTTGCTTAATTCACATTTGTGAGGCCTATTTAGTCAAATTATTATAGAACTCACGAAAAGATTCCATGGATTGACATTTTCACCCCTTATCTAGGTTCGGGTTACTCATTTGGATCGAAAAAACAATTGACATTCTTTTAATTGTTCCTAAACATGTAAAAGTTCATTAATAATGGTGATGGGTAACCGACCATCATTTAATGGATAAAAAGAAAGTGAAAAAAAATATTAAAATAAATTATAAAAAAATATATAAATAAAAATTCTTACTCTAAATGAACAGTAAATATAAACAATAACTCATCTTATCGATTTTCATCTTATTTTCATTCTTTTCTATTTATTCTTTATTTTATTAATAGTTCTTATTTTAAGTCTATTTGGTTGAGAAAAAATTACATTCATCCTCCTCATGTTATTACTATTTTTCTCGCATATATAAAATTCTTATTATTAAGAGTTTTTATTTTTTTTATTGATTTCATAATAAATAAATCACTCGTAGCTGCAATTATATTATTTTTATAATTATAATAATTACATTTTATAATAAAAGTTATGATATTTATGAATTGTTATGCATAATTTTTAATTTTTTTTTTTTATGTTTTATAATTTTAATAAATATATTTTAGATTAATAGTTATAATAATGTCCATGAATTGTTGTATTCAAATTCAATTTTGTTAGTATACTTAAAAGTTAGCTTGTGATTCCGCAATGTTCAAGTGCATATTGTCAACCTAGATGTTAGGATTGAAATTCCATATTCATTCACTTCAAAATTTTCGATCTCCATAAAATCATTAGCTGAATATCACCACCATTCCATCCACTTGTACCTTCACCAAAAATCCCCAAAGACCAAGTAGTTGTTGAAGACTTAGAATTACCCATCATTGATTTCTCACTCCTCAACTTTGATAATCATGAACAACGCTCTAAAGTCATCAATAATTTCGGCAAAGCATGTATAGATTGCTTTTTCGTGGTACTAGCTTGTTACATTTATATATGTCAACATGTAACTTTTTTCTTTTTTATATAGAACTTTGGCTGGGTTTAAGACTTTAAGTTGTTTAATTTAAATGTGTTTGGATTATAGGTTATTAATCATGGGTTGTCAACGAGATTAATGGTGGATATACTTAGCAAATGTAATGAATTTTTCGAGTTGACAGAGAAGGAGAAGAAGGAGTAAAGCATGTAATGGATCCAATTAGATGTGGCACCAGCTTGGGTTCTTAAGGTCTTTGTACATCCCCAATTTCACTTCCCAAACAAGCCCTTGGACTTCAGGTACAATCCCATATAACATGCCAACATGGAATGAAGGGTACTTCATTTATTTTTTTGTTCCTTTTAAGTTTTTGATTTGGTAGGCTTAGTCAAGTAAATTTTATATACAATCAATTTACTCCAAAAAAATTTAAAAATAATTATATTTTTTATTGGTTTTTTCTTTATAATACTCCTAAAAAGAAAATTAAAAACCCAAAAGGATACTCTTCTACAGTTTTTGTTCCTAAATAAAAATTATTTCTCACTTATTTAAGTGACTTTGGATTTGTGTCCTATAATTCTCTCTATTTATCTTCGTTAAAAAATAATATATATTTTTCACTCATAATAAATTCAAAAAATTAATAGTTAAAAATAAAATTTATAATATTTATATAAATGATTTAGAGGTATATAAATAGAATAAGATAAGAAACATTAAGATGAAACAGAAAAATAAGGAGTACAAAAATATTAAAAGAAGAGATACTATGATAGATTGAGATGAAAAAAATTGTAATCTTTTAAAGAGATAGGAAATTTTTTTTATTTTTATTATTAATTTTAAAAGAACGAAAAAGTATCAATCTTTACAAGAAGGATTAAATTGATTTTGTCTAATTATCTAAACTTAGACGGATACAATTTAAAAGAAAGATAATTAAAATAATATTAGGACAAAAATTACCCTGCTCCCCGAATATGAAATAGAGTTCAGGATCTACTTGGTTTTTTTGATTTTGCAAAAAGTATATCTTAGTAATTTTTATTTGAAATGGACAATTTTGTCTTAATTTGGTCATGAATAAACCATAGAGTGTATGTACCCTTAATTCTCTTACAAAAATATCCAAGACAAACTCTTTATAACAAATTTGAATCACAAAAATCGTAATAAAAATGATTAGATGTTACAATTTATTCATCAGTTTCAGTTACTAACACAATAATAAACTCAACCTTTTTTTCTATTATTTATTTTTATTTTTCACAAAAAGGAGAAGGTGTTTTAGGCAGATGAAATGAGATATATTAAATTAACTCATGTCTATTTTCTTGTAGGAAAACAAATACTAAGTTAACCCATATTTTGAAAACTCTGTATAACTTTATTACTGAATAGTTCTATATATCCATAGAAGAATTGCATGGCTACTTTCGTGTCTATTTTTATTGGTTTTCATAACAAGATTCGCTATTAAATCAGGTAGAATTCATAATAATTAATGAAAGATTTAATTTATTTTTAAATAAAAATAGAATATAGATGACATAATAATAGAGATTTTAGATTTAAAAGCATGACAATTTTTAAAAACCAATAAAAAAGGGACACAAGGGTTGGTCGTTGTGCAAATGGATAGAAATAAAATTATTCCATAAAATTTCACTAATATCAAGAGTAGTTTTATATCTCCACTATTGTATCCATTTTTATTAGTTTCCATAAATGAGATTTGCTATTAAATTAGGTGAAACCCATAATAATTAATGAAAAATTTAGCGTATTTCTCAGATGTAGTGAGAATGAGATAATGATAGAGAAATTTAGAGTGTTTTCTAATATCAATTATTGTATGTCACATGTCATAATTTTCTTAAAAAATGTAATTTTTCTAATTTCAAAATTATTTTAACCAATATGATATTATAATTAATATGATTGTAAATTTATAAATTATTAATACCAATTTTTATCAAAGTCGATGATTGGATGCTCTTTACTTCCTATATACCTTAGAATAAAGAACACACTATGTGGACCTTAGACCACCACTAGTTGTGGTGGACCTTGACGAGCGAGCACGAACTAGGATGAGTTACATGAAGTGGTTACCGAGTGGAGGACTAGTGGAGGAGTGGATGACCAAGATCTGATCGGTCATGGCCTAACCACTCATGGAATGTTCGACCATGGTTCAACCACTCATGGTGTGTCAATCATGGTCCGATGATTCGTGGAATATTTGGCCATAGTCTAGTCATAATATGTATGTCATGGTCCAACTACTTGTGGAGTGTTCAACCATGGACCGGCCACCCAAGGGGTATTAGGCCATGGTATTGGTAGCTCGAGTGCATGCATCAGTGGCTATGTGTCGAGCTGGGTAATGGTTCTAGGCCATCCTAGAAATGTGGTTCTATCTGTGATGATAGTTCTGAAATCCTTACAGAATCTATCAATGACATGACCATTCTTTTATGGGAAGACTACGTAAGTATTGTGGTTTTGATACTGCTCTTGTACCCCACTCTTTAACACTTAGGCTTCTCTTTATTGTAATTATTTTTGTAACATGTGCAAGTTTGTCCCTTGTTAGAGTGAAGTGTCATGAGTGCACATAGGTTTGGAATTTTTGAAGGGGTCTATTTAATGGGGGATCATGTCTTGATCGCTTCAAGTTTTAGTAGGATCAATATACTAATCTACTTAATAAATTATGTGCTTGACTCATGTCCAAAAATTTTCAAAAATGTAGACATGTGGTTAGACACTTTAAGATTTATCGATAAGGAAGGACACGTAGAAGTGCACTATTGGAGCTGTTTGTTCTCTAAGAGGAAACATGATGCGACATGAACTAGGAAGGTAGTAGATAGGGCATCATGATAAAATTCTGTATGAGGTGGAAGCCTATGCTTCGCAACCTTTAATTGGTCTTAGAGATTAAAGATGTCTTGACACTTCATGCGTATCGAACTATGTACTTTCTGAGTGATTTACTTACTAAGGTTTGCACCTTATAGTGGCCATATTAGAGGGTGATAGCCCCTTGGGCTTGGAAAGAAAGTATTAGTCCTTTATTTTTGTTCAATTATTTTTAAATACTTAGTGTCGATTGTATATGGTACATGTTCACAACTCATTGAGTTGGGTGCTCTCACTGTGACTTCATCGAAGTCATTCTCTGTTCTAGATTATCAAAGTTTATGGAGCTTGTGAGCTATGACATGTCCAATATGGTTTCTAGGTCCCAATGGTTTACCACATGCTTAGACCATGATGTTAGAGTTTAAGTCTTTGTGTGGACCTTTTAGATATATGTATATGCCATATTGTTATGCTATTTCTATACTTTTGAATCATGCACTTGTGTTGCACCCATGTACTTTTTTTACTTTTTGGTGAGATCCATCTCTGATCTCGTCTGTTTCGAGATGGTGGGTACTTTTTGAGCATCTCTCTTATTGGAATCTATGTCACTGGTACACTATGTGTACCTACTATTGGTACACTACAATATGTACTGTTGCTTGTACACTATGAGATGCAGTGCTTCAAAAGTATTAAAATTACCATAATTTAATATAATTTAATTTATTAAAAAGATTTATATTTATATGAGATATTTTTATATAAATTTGCCTTTTCGGAATCACAGATATTTTTTATTGTCTTTTTAGGTATTTTCGCTTCAAAAATAATTTAAAGACTCGAAAAATAATACTAGAGGCAATACATCACAAAAATGTGGAGAAAAAAATGAGGAAAAGTAAAAAAAATGGAAAAATGGACAAAATTGCTCAACCGTGCGCGCATCATGCTTATCCTGGGCATAGTTGCGCCCATTTCATGTTGAAGTCCACGAGCAATTGTGCCCATTCACACTGAAATTTTGTGTGTATAAGGCACGCATCATGCCAAAATCCTACGCGTTTTAGCGTCTGTATCGGCACCCATTCATGCCAAAACCCTACATGTGTGCCAACTTGTCTAATACTCGTCTATTTTCATTTTTAAAGATATTTTTCCATTTTTTTAGTCTTCCTCACCTATAAAAAGCCTATCTTACCTATTGTAAAAAACACACCTTAAGACACAATTTTCTCAACTCTTTCTTTCTCTAAAAAGTTTTCTTAATTTTAGTTTTTTTAGTTTTAAAGTTTAGCATTAAAGTATTGTACGGATTCTTTTAATATATAATTTTAAAATGAATTACAGTTATTTTTATGTTTATTTTTATATATTATATTTAATTAGTCTGTGATTAAATTTAACATGGTTGGCTGTTTATAAAATTGATATAATAAGAACGTTGTTATGCTTGTAAAATATTAAATAGGTAAAAAAAATTATAAAATAAATTGATTTTGTTTTTATTCAATATTTTATATTAAGGATGTTAGTGAGAAATATGTTATTTTTCATTACAAAATTAAATCTGAAAATTAGATTTTAAGGTTTAATTATCCGATTTAATTTAAAATAGTGTTATTTTATTTATTGGCAATCAAGCCCGGTAGTTAGAGTGAAACACTATTTCAAAAGTTTTTATAAGAATTATTACTTAAAAATGTATTGACAACATATTTTCAGTAATAGTTTTAAAACTTGAAAGTTAGTACTTATATAGTTAAATTTTTAAGTTTAATTTGGACACTTTAAATAAAGTTTAAAATGTCTAACCCCACCGAAGGTGGCATTTAAATGGTTATTTTCAATCTCTTAGAAAAAAGGAATTTATTTAATTAACCAAATTAATTATCGACCACACCTATATATATTAATTGATTTGTTTAATTAACAAAGAATATCTAATTCCATCAAATGTGGTATTATATAAAAAAGAGTGAATCAATAAATATCAATTTATATATTTAATAACCTAAATAATATGAGGAAGCATAATTAACTTAATTATTATATCCATAAATACTCCACTTTTATAAATGATAAAAAATTTGCATAAATATTTATTGAATTCATATCTATGTTTATTTTTATGTTATTAGAGTAGGAAACACAACCAAAATATCGTGACATGATGTTTAGGATTTAATTTCATTTTTAAGAGTTTGAGTAATAAATTAAAAACCACATATATTCCTTCCTTAGATCGACCTTGAGAGTATACTTATCTTTTTTTATTAAATGATTTGTGCACTTGCGAGAGCTTTACAAATATAAAAACAAAGTATTTGCATGATCAGTACATTATGATGTGTACTTGTTACTCGTACACTACAATTTGTACTATTGCTTGTACACTATGTGGTGCACCTGTCAGGGAGCATGTCTAAAGTGATCTAAATGACTACAAGTCTGTGCACACGTACCCTAGCTAGGCATCTACATTATGTTCCACTACATATGCTATGTCCAAGCATGCTCACTTTGTTTGGCCACATAGACCATCTGGCCATATGTACAATGTTGGATCAGATGTGGCATGTTTGACCATGTACCATGTCGAGTCACATATGCCATGTCTGGCCATGTGTCATGTCAAGTCCATTGTGTTGTGTCTAGCCATATACCATATTAACTCATATGTACCATGTCTGACCATGTACTATGTCGGGTCATATGTGCCATGGTAAGCTATGTACCATGTCGGGTCACATGTGTCGTGTTCAATGTGGCACTATGTTGTGTCCAACCATCTACCAAGTTGAGTCATCATATGTATCATGTCTAATCATGTACCATTTTGGGTCACGTGTGTTGTGTACATTAGCTAGTTCGATTAATTCCAATTTGACCATGTACCCATTGTACTGGTGCTTGGACTTTGTCGCTTTCATATGATTTGTTTTCATTTTGTCTAAGTAAGGGTGGTTTTTTTTAAACAGGTTGTTCCTAATATACCAGCCCCTTACTTGGTATGCTTAAGCTTATCAATTCATTCAAATATTAGGTCTTGAGACTTAGAAATTTTTTAGGTCCTTAGTGGATTATTCTATCCTTTTGTGAGTGTCGTTACACTCTGTTTATGCCTGAAATTTTTCATCAATAGCCAAAGTTGGAAACTCGAGATCTCTAACATAAGAAAATATGTGTTTACTTGATAGGGTCCAAAATTTGTAGCAACTCTTAGACAAGGGGAGTAATTATTAATTGTCCAAAGGTCCAACACAGCTAATAGAGATAAGGTACAAAAGTTGTAGTGGCTTCTGGACCCAAGGTGTAATTACTACATGTTCAAAGGTCCAGAACGACCCATATAGGTGGGGTGCATAAGCTGTAGAAACCCATGGACCTAAGGAATAATTGCTGCCAATTTAAAGGTCCAGCATGGCCCATAAAGGTGGGGGTGCAGAAGTTGTAGCAACGTTTAGACTCGGGGCATAGTTTTTTCCTATTCAAAGGTCCAACATGGCCTATAAAGTTAAGGTATAGAAGTTGTAGTAAATCCTAGACCTGTGGAATAGTTTCTACTTATTCAAAGATCCATTGTAGATTGGACTTCCCTTGTCCTTGTGGAATTCCATAAATATAGAAAAGCTTGGCCTAAATACTTACAAATACAATTTTATTAAAATGAAAGTGTACTTGAAACACCATCTATCTTTTTATCGTAGTGAGGTGTTGTTTATGTCCCATGTTGTTTCTTATGAATGGAATTTTTTACCACTTTTTGCTCTTTCAAGACAATTATGATCTCTAGAATTATTGGTTGAGATCACATATGGGGATAGAAGCACATGGCCTTGTGTAGGAATGACCTTTTTGAAACTCTATTATGGGGCCTTCCTAGCCTATGGTTACTTCTTGGGCATCACGTGAACTTACGTAATATTGGAAGAGTTAGAACATTATCTTGACTACCAATATATGTGTAGACATATGTTTTGTTCCTCAATTGAACATGATGTGTCACTTTGTTGAATCTGTGTCCAAACTTGGTTGATTATGTTGATCTCACCAAGTGTTCTCATATGGGACTTTGGTGGATTTCTGGAGTTCACTCTTAAGACATTCTCACAGAATTCCTTTTGAAATAATTCATGGAAAGGTGTGTACCCTTGGATGATATGTGATGGTTGGTGATTGATACAAATTGTGTGCAATGAATATAAAAGTGTATATATTGCAACAAGTATTATTATAATAAAAAAAATATTGTTACTACGAATATTATGTTATTAGAAACTAATTTTTAAAACTAAAAAAAATCAATTTTTTATGTTTAAAAGAAAGCAAAATTAAAATAACTAAAAATAAATAACAATAATTAATTAAATCTAGCATCTATTTATACATGGATATTTAACAAAAACTAAACCTCCCAGTAGGAATTTGTAGTGAATCTTTTAATGTGCCCTTATGATTGCTTCACATATCATAACTCACGTTGATCCATAATCGTTTTTATTTCATTGACTTGCTCCCTATATGCTTTGTGCCCCATTTAAAGTGTTCTTTGATATCCATTCAATTCTTGGATAAACCCATCATTCTTTTCAAATAAACACAAGTTGATTGTTCCCTTATCAAACAAAAATTTTATGTAAACAAATAAAATGAAAAAAATAGAAAGTCATAATTACAAAATTCAAGAAGACGGGGGTGGCTAATATAGATTCCGAAATTTCCATCTGAATTGGAATTGTAAGGGAAAATCAATTAGGTCAGTTTAAAAAAAAGGGGGAAAAAAAAAGGAAGCAATAGAATAGCCCGATTTCCGCGAAGGAAGCTCTCTCATAAATTCCACTCCACATGGTCCTAAGCACTCAATCCAACAACTCTTGTCAGGTCTTTTGGATCAATGAAGTAATCACAAAGGGCGATGTGTTGCCCTCCTTCTCCAGATCTATTGTATTTTCTTCTCTCTTTTTTAAATAAGGCAAAATGATAGACTTCTTATCCTCTGTTTACTTAAAACTAGTTTCGGACGTTATTCTTGTAAAAATAAATTAAAGGAAATAAAAGGGTCAAATAATATGTATTATATTAAAAGAAAAGAAAAATTAGTAACTGAAGTTTTAGTAACTTTTTTAAAATATGTATTTTTTTTTCTATTTTTAATCTATTTATATTTATATTTATATTTATATCTATCCTATCTATAAAAATTTAAATTACATTTAAATAAAGTTTGGATAAAGATATCATAGTATTTTAAATTTTGAAAAAAGTTAAGCATATTAAATAAAAACTCTTATAATATTAAAAAAATTACTTTTCAAATAGATATCATATCCTTAATAATTTTTTTTGAAACTTATTAAAAATAATATATACTCGTATTAAAATCAATTTTAAAATTCAAAGAATCAATGCTTATCATATCACTTTTGATTAATAAATTTTAAAATAATTGATATCAAATTTACATAAAAAAATTATTATTAATTTTTTTTATTTATTTAATTATCATTATATCAAATCAATTTCACACATATTCATAAAAATTAAACAAAATTTTTTAAAAATGTATTAATTCACAAGCAAAACTCATATTTTTTAACTAGTTAAATTAAAAAGTTTGATTCAGGGTACATAAATTTTCTTTTATCACATAAATATTATAATTATTACAAAATTACAATTTATTTAAATTATAACAAAATTATCAATGAATTTACGTAAGTAAGCTCACCCTTAAATGGTTCTATTATTATTATTATTATTTTGACAAAGTAACGAAAATAGTATATATATAACAATAATTGATATTATGTGATAATTTTATAACATTTTAAAATTTAGTGATACTTTTATAACAAGTATTAAAATTGGATGGTAAAAAATATTAATCCAAATATATACTACCCCTCCTATACAAAGAAAAATATGCATCATTTTACATACCAATGAAATGGGTTATTTCAATTACCAAATGTTTATTGTGCTACCAATCTTCCTCCAAAGCGTAAGTGCATAATTTTCTTTTTCTTCCATCTTTCATATTTATTTTTCCTAAAGTTTGCTATATTACATGATTTTTAGAAAATTAGTTAATTGTTTGAACAAAAAAAAATTATCACGCAATTAATGTATCACTCTGTTTCCATAATACATAGGATTATATATAATATAAGTTTTTGCATTATTGATTTTTTTTGGTATTTGATGTGATACACATAATTGGTGTCGTAGACTTGATTTGCTTTTTGGAAGAGAGACTTGAAAGACTCCAAATTGTCAAATAATACACGAGTGATTAACATTCATTTCTAGACTTAAAATGTGTTATTTAGTTGTGATAGCTTAATACTTTTATAATATGTTTTTACTAAAAAAATGTAGTACCTTCATTTTGTTTATGACCAGTTTATAAAATTGTACTTTTTAGATATTTTTGTAAATAAGAAATTATATTCATATTTGTATAGGGATTTTTTACTTCAAATATGATGCTTTTTTTGGGTCAATGGAAGAGAAGTTATTGTTCAAGACAAGCAAACAAGTACATAATCTAATAGCATTTATCCGGGCACACTAACCACCTTATCAACTCACCCTAACCAAGGCAACACCTACACCCACTAACTATAAGGGTACTACAAAACTAGTACCCTACCAATTCTCCCATAGTATTAACGACCCAACAAGAATTCTCTCATGGCATTAAGGTGACGTTTGGTTCATGGAATGAAATCAGAATCAGAATTAGAATCGGAATCGGAATGGAAAGGAAACAATGTTGTTTGGTTTGACCATTAGAATCAAGCTCGGAATCAGGATTACAGTGTTTGGTTTACCACTGGAATGAAATGAAAAAAACTGCTACATTCAGTAAAGTTTAAATAATTTTATTTAATTACTATTTTTTCGTCAGACAAAATACATTATTGAAATAATTATTTTTCTAAATAATTATTACTTAATTAAAAAGAAATATATTATTAAAATTATTATTTTCTAAATAAGGTTTAGGGTTTTGAGGCTTGGGATGTGGGATTTAGGGTTTAAGGATTTAGGATTTTAGAATTTTGGATTTAGGGTTTATGGTTTTAGAATTTGGAATTTAGGGTTTAGGGTTTTAGGATTTGGAATTTGGGGTTTAGGGTTTTAGGATTTATGTTTTAGGGTTTAAGGTTTTGGGATTTATGTTTTAGGGTTTAGGGTTTTGGGATTTATGTTTTAGGGTTTAGGGTTTAGGGATTTAGGGTTTAGGGTTTAGGGTTTTGGAATTTTGGGTTTAGGGTTTTGGGTTTTGGGAATTTGGGATTTGAGTTTAAGGTTATATTTTAGGTGAGGGTAAAATTGAAAAAAAAAAACGTTTAGATGGTAATGGAATTATGATTACTAAAGAGGAGAGAAGGAATTTTGATTCCTTCTCCTTTAGTAATCAATTCCATTCTGTCCGCCTATTCCGTCCAACCAAACACAAAAAATGGAAAGAATTAATTCTGATTCCTTCCCATTCCCTCCAACCAAACATAGGGTAACGGTTCAACAAGAAACTCAGAAATGAAAGCAAAATAGGGTAAACCATCTATAAGCACTAAAGGACACAAAAAATCCAAACACAGGTCAAAACAAAAAAAGACATATCTAAGAACCAAGAAACTAATAACAAAAATAGAAAATAAGACTAGAGACAAATGAACATTTTACATAGAAAACACAAGTTTAATGACAAAACTAAAAATGAAAACTAAACTTGAGATAGAATCACACACCCTACTTAGTGAGTATTTCTAGTAGCACAACACTTGAAACCACACCTTTTTGGACATCCTTAACACTACCATCTCTTTTCACATTTGTAACATTATCCAAATCTCTGTGTAGCCTTTTACCACTCTCACCAGCATGCATTTTCCCAACCAGGCCATCAACACCTTTATCTTTGCATCAACCATGCTCATTTCCCTTCCTAGTTTGTACCAGACCACCAATAATCACATTGGGAGTATTAGTACTATCACTAGTACTTACAAGATCCTCCATAACAACTTTCTAGCCATTAACCTATATCAAATGGCTAACATCCACATCCATATCCTTTTGCACAACTCCAAAAATATTGCTACCAACATTCTCCTCATTGCTTAGGGAAGCACACACTCTAGCATCACCCTTCACATGCATAGATGTGTTAAGGTTCAAGTCAAAAAGTAGCCAATCCTCGTAATTAGTATGCCTACCATGAAAACTCACATTCAATCCACTCATAGTAATACAAGATCTAATATCATGAGTTAGTATATAACACTAAAAATAGAAATGAGGCATACACTTATATCTCAAGTCAATCCACACAACTTCGAACCAAACACTCGATCATTCAAAGGAATTCAGACACCAAACACTAAAGCATTGTTAAGATCCACTCCAAATCTATCTTGATAGCATGTGATGCATCTCGAACACCGTATCAATTGTATAAAGTTCTACAAAATAATTTGGTAAAATTTTCCCTATATTGGGACTAATAGTTCAGTAGTAAAATGACAACAATTCTCATATAATATTTTTTTCATAGACTAACAGATTATCATAATCTTTTAAACAACCATAAAATAACTCATGTCAATCAAGACGGCTATAAATCACTATATACATGCTATACATCAAATCATAAGGATTTTTAGTCTTAGTTGCTAGTCCATTTACACACCAATCCAAAATTTAACATACAAAGAATAAAGAGATCAAACCATCTAATCTATACAACAAAATATTGATGATATGTTCTCAAATTGTTATCATGCTATATTTTTTCAAAGTTACTACTTGAGGGAGGAAAATATAAAAGGTGATCTTGAAAGCTCAATAAGTTGATGAGTTTCATAAATATCTATATTTGCAAGCTTGAAAAATGTGAATGAAATATTTATAACAAACTCTAAAATATCATGCTAATGAAAATTATTTATGTTTGATCTGTAATGTATAATAATATATTATCCTATAAGTTACCATTAAATAAGATTATGTTGAAAAATGATTTATGTCTGATCTTTAAAATATAATAACATATTATCTTATGAGTTACCATGAAATAATTCTGTTGAAAAATGATGTGTCTGATCTTTAAAATATAATAACGTATTATATTATGAGTTACCATTAAATAACAATTTGTTGAAAAATGATTTATATCTAATCTTTAAAATATAATAACATGCTCTGATCAATATAAAAATATAAAGTATAAGCATGATAAATGTACTTTGATTTTATTATGTCAAGAGCGCTTGGGGTTCTAGTCGCGCACAAAGCAGATATTTAGCACTAGCTCTAACTCTTAATTACACGTGTGGATGATCAATATACAAATAGAAAGTATAAGTATGAGAAATATACTTTGATTTTATGATGCCAAGAGTATCCAGGAATATGCTTTTCACACGAAGGAGATATTTAGCATTGGTGATAGCTCTCATATTAAATTGGTAAACATCATACTAAGTTGAACTAAACCAAATCTATTGGTCATGATTTCTTACCAAGTAAAATTGAATATTCTGAATACTAAATAGAGCCAACTATAAATGAAAACTGAAGGAGAACTACTTTTCCATTTATAAAATATTTACTTAACTTATAAGCTTGTATAAAAACATATATAATAAAATTGACTTAGTCTCAAGCTAAAAATACACTCAAATTATCTTGCTTTAGCTTGCTGGTTAGGATAATAAAATATATTCTTATGGTACTTTCATATTGAAATAGCATTAAAATTAACATACAATATATTCTTCAAATTCTTGCTAAATTAAGTGAATGCACTATTAACTTTAATGTTCAAAAATATATGCTATTTATACCAACTGAATTCACTTGGATGTAAATATAACTCCACACGATGCAATCAAATCTTTAGAAAAGTAAACTTAATATTACTTTGTAAACTTTCATTTAAAATAAATATAACTAATTTCTCATGTTGATGTTGATGGCTATGTACTAGCTGGTTCAAGTGTCAAAAGAAAAATATGTTTTCATAACATGGCTTGATGATAGGCACATAAAATGCATTGATATGAAACATACATTTTCAAACTAGATATGACTAATTCTGGTAGTGATGTTTTGGCATGAAAGCTACACTATTAGAAATAACTAATATGTGCTTCTGAAAATCTTATATCTATATGCATGAACTTTCCTAAATATTTGAATGAATTGGCTGCTAAAACTAAATGGTCATGTTAGAATATAAAATCATGTGATCTAGTTTGAAAAATGTTAAATATCCACTTATTGTACTGTATCATAACTATTGCTCTAATTGCATTGAAACATCTCCTACATCAATCCATCTTATATAATCATACATGTGTTAGAAATAAGAATAACACCATAGCTAGCTTGACTAATCTAAAATTGAATAATACTATAAAAATGTTAAAACATGGACAATTAACATATAACTTAATTTCCTCTTCAATTCTAAGGTAGAAATAAAATTGTTACTTATAGTTTTGATATTCTTACGCTCCTAATTTTAAATCAAGAAAATATTCTCTAAATTCTATTAAAATTACAATTAAAATAGGTCCCAAATTATATCACTAAAATACAAAGATTGAATTTAGTTCTTTTACCATGAACATGGGTGAAACATCTTTCGAAATCACCAAAAATAGTTTCATCATTTAAACACACATAATTATAAGTGAAAATGTTCCAATTATAATCTATCAAAACACTTAAAATTATACATTTTTGCCTTTCTAGAGAGCTAATGTATGCTCATTTAGATCACCAGTTCTATTTTATAAACTAAAATTGTAGTTGGTGTCATCTCATTATAAAAAGTTCTAAAATACTTCTGACCTATCATCGCAAAAATAGGTACAACCTTTCATAAAAATGTCTAAATATAATTTTATAAAAATATAACAAAACTAGACATTTCAATATTTAAAAAAAAAATATTACACACTCAATTATCATATGTAAAACCTTTCCAAAAACATAGAATACCACTTAGATTAAAAATGATTTTTTAACATAACTTTCATAGAAATACACTGAAATAAATTGCTATAACTTTGTCTATAAATCTCAAAATGAAAAACCATAAAATATTTATAAAACTACACATATCAGGATTTAAAATAAGATATAGCTTACCAAATTTCAATCTATAAAACCATTTTAAATCATAAAAATACAAATTGGTTTTGAACATGATTTTCATAGGGCTTTTCTCAGTTAAATGTGCATAACACTGTGTAGAAAACTTGCAATAAAAAAAATCATAAAATAGACATTTATATCTTTCTAAAGACATATGAATAAAAGTCTAATTCTTATTGAATTTTTCTAGCTTCCATTTAAATTTGCTGTAAAAATAGCTTACCTAGCTATGTTTTAACTTAGAATCTCTGTCTTCTTTCACTCTTCTTTCTTTTCCCTTTCTTTATCTCCTTTTTCTTCTTCTTTTTAGCTAATTTTGTGCCAATTTTCTTAGAGAAGGTTGCATTAATAAGATAGGTACGAGAAGATGAGTAAGACATGTAGGTATATGACTCACTTCTTAGAATCACCATTTTTTTCTATTATTAGTCACAAGGACATGTGTCTTCTTAAGTATAAGAGTGTGACATTTCATGCTTAAAAAATAGTTAATTGAATAAATAAAAAATGATATTAAAATGATATTGAGGGTAAAATCGTAATTACAAAAAATGTACACTTAGCAATAATTTTACTTCTCTTTAAGGGATAAAGTGTCACAAGACTTAGGTTAAAACAAATTTTCACTCTTGTAGACCTAGTTAAACCATTCACTAGAGATGCTTGATCAAGCTTAAGAACCTTACCCACCTTTCTAGCTATTTTTAGCAATATAACCGGTTTCTCCAATTTTGTGGTAAATCATGCAACTGGATCCAAAAAGGTGAGGAATCAAAGCTTAATTATATGGGACACATACTTGATCAAAACCTCTTCACCACAACTAGAGAGTTATTGAAATTCCATGGAGCTTTGTGAATTACTAGTGACAAATCCTCATCCTTTTCAAAGTAAAATAGAAACATGGTACGATCAAGAGCTTTGAGTTCAATGCCCCTTTTCTTAGCCCGTACACACTAAATTACTTTGAGCAAAGTGTATAGACTCACAAATCTCGCAATGAACACACGAGCATCAATCACTAATTCCATTGACTCTTGCTATTTGTTAATAAGTTTTTCAATATCAATAGTAAGATCATGCAAATGAGTAAATACTTCATCCATGGCTATCATTGAACAAGATTTCACCAATCAAACGAATACTGGAGAACGAACTCTAGAAAACCTAACATCTTACAAAGAGATAGGAATCATCGACCAGGAGAGATGCAACAATCGTAACCAAAAATTGATTCAAAAAAAGAAAATGAGAAGCTATTTTGTATCAAGAACAAAGAAGGATATCAGAAAAAGGCAAAGAAGCCCTAACCCTAAGAGAGTACTTTTATGGGGAAAAAGTTAATGTATTGGTTCTTGTTTACTCCAATTATTAGATACGATTAAAAAATTATATATGATGATTGTTTTCAAATTTTTGAAAGAACAAAAACTATTTTTTAAGAAAAGAGGGAAATTGAAATAACCTTTAAAGTGCTAAAAAGGTGCTTTATAGTATATTGACATATTAAAAGTAGTATATGTTCAAGTACCTTATTTGTGTTTCTAAGGCATTTAAGACGCGTCATCTATAACACTTTTTATAGTTTGCATTACTTAAAGTTAGACGCAATTGTAAAAGTGTATTACATTACAATTGATAACCAAAAACAATAGAATTTATAATTGTATAACATTTTATTAATTTTTTTTATTCAAAACAAGTATTTTATCTTCAAAATGATTTAAGTGATTAATACCTAAAGAATAATATTTGAAAGCACTCTATTACAACATTAAAACATAAAAAATTAACATATGTTATAGACCGTTGAAAAACGTGTAAAAGAAAATATGGCTCTAGTTGTTCAGAGGAACGCAAGCTGTGGCGTGGAAATAAACTGTGTTGCAATGCGGGTGAAGTAAATCAAGGCCAAATCATGTACAACCTATCTCATGCTACAACGTGAAATAGAGGTGTACCACGATGTCTGACCATCTGATCTACTTTTTTCTCTCTTTTGTAGTGTTTTCTAAAGCTATATAAATGATCCCTCATCCACTGTAAAAATCATTCATTTCATCCCGGAGCTCTTTTTATAGCTAAATTCTTTGTTTATGTCTAGATTTTCTTTTCTTTTATTAGTTTTAAAGTTCTTCTCTCAATTGAGAGTTGAACAAATATAATTTATGTATCAGTTTTACTTTCGATTCAATAAACATTATTGACAATTATGTTAAGAGGTTTTCCAAAAACAAAAACAATATTGAGGTTCTATAAGTATACACTTGAAATATAAATTAAATGTATTCTTTTTAGATTGAAATAGGTAAATATATTTATAAAGTAAATTAAGTTTTATTTCTTCATCAAGATTTAAACAATGTATGTAAAAAAAAATATTGACGAAGTATTTTCATAATAAACAATAGAGTTAGACTTAAGATTCAATTATCTAAATTTGATTTGGAGTCAACTCTTTAATTGTAGATTTGGTTATTTGGATTATTAGAGAACTCTATTTCAAAAATTCTTATATTATTGAAAAATATATTGATGACATATTTTTTGTAGTAGTTTTAAAATCTGAAAGTTAATTTCCAGTTACTTAAATCACTAACCAAACTTGGATAACTTGACGAAAGTTTAAATTGATGATCCCACCAAAAGCATCAATAAAGTTGTTTGTTAATTCCTTAGGATTAAAGCATAATTTAATCAAGTATCAATTAATGATTCCAATCAAAAGATATTAATTAATAATTGATTAACAATGAAGTTGATTCTTATTTTAGGATATTTTCTTACAAAAAGAGGAGAATCAATCATCTTCATTCATATTTTTAATAACCTACTTAATATTGAGTAAACATAATTAACTAACTAATTTATCACATAAATTCTCCACTTAATGTAAATGTTTATTTTCCTTTTTTGTTGAATTTATCTTTAAATTTATGTCATTAGATTATACCTCTAAAAACCCAAACTTTGAGATATAATGTTTAGATTTAATTTTTGTTTTGAAAAATTTGTTGAATTATTTAAAAACTATGCGACTCTTCTATAAGTGATTCGTATACTTATGAGCTATTTATAAATTTTACAAAATTTGTACACCATGTTTTGACACATTAAGTTTTTGACGCCATTGTCGGGGAATTCGTAATAGCATCAAAAACTCACTAAATTTTGGTACATCAAGTTTTTTCTCTTCTTCTAGTGTTGATCAATTAAATCATTTTGAAGCTAAAATACCTAGAAAATAATTAAATATACTCGTGATTCCAAAAAAATAAATTTGTTTTAAAAGATAATAAAACTATAAAAATACAAATTTATTTTATCATTTAAAGGGCATAAAATCACATTATATTAAGTACTTTTTAAAAATTCATCACAACCCATAAATACTCTATCACTCGAGACCACTTTGCCCTAATTATCTAGTCAGAGCCAACATCGCACACAATTGTGTGATTAGTAACGAACAATCAACAACGTGTACACAAATATAGGAACCACCACAACCACAACTACTAGCAATCACAATCTTGGAAACTTACAAATATAACTTAGCCCAACCCCAAGTACATAGTCCACAGTCCACTAGTAAAATATTCTTAAGTACTTACAACTTAGATGATTTATGAACACAAACATTTGTGAAAGATCGATATACATTAAAGATGATTTGTGAAACAGAATTAGAATATCAAGAAGAATTTGGTAAAGCTTCATTAGATGTTCTAATTAAGAGACAATTAAAGAAGGGGTATTTATAGAAATTTTTTCAACCTTTTGGTTACCTCGTCAACCCCTCTAATAAAGGGAACAACCAACCCCAACGTGGAAAATTTCCGTTAAAGGGCTCACCGATAGGGGTCATCGAGTGGCAGGCAAAGGGTTATCAAGCCACTAAAAATGTGATTTTTTTGTTTTCAAAAATTATTGAATAATTTTTCACATACATGCAAACACAACGAAATAAAATCATAACATCCAACCTAATATACACACTACAAAATTAACACAAAATAGTGCGTAAACATGTTCACCACAAAGTGGATTTACACTTTTAAAAACACTACAAATTCCTTTAAAGTTCGACCTTAAGATTTACCTTTCACTAGCTAAAATTGATTTGTACACTTACAAGCAATTACATTTTTTATATCAATACCTAATACTTTTCTAACAAGAAAAGTTATAGAGTGATGAACAAAGAAGACAAAAATTGTTCTAATATATATATATATATATACATATGTATATATATAAAGTGAGCAAGGGTTTGAATGTATGAAGCATTTTGATATCTTAAACCTATATATAAATGAAAAAAATTAAAATATCCTAATGAGATTTTAAAGCACTTTTAAAAGTATTATGTAATTTAAGATAGGGGAAGTTAAGAAAAGGATTTTTAAAACTCATTAACTACTCACTCAATCGATCGAGATGCATTAAATATTTTGGCCCAAGAGTACTCAATCGAAATTGATCAAAGCCCGATCGATCGAATAAATGCAAAAATAACTCGAAAGGGACTCAATAGGAATTGATCGACACTTGATCAATCGATACCCCTAGTCGATTTATTGACTAACCCAACTTTTAGAAAAAAATATAATTTGTAAGTGTTGTGATCATGTGTTAGTAAACATATGAGTGCAACACTACGTATGATAACTATAAAGGTATACCAAATATACGACTATTCAAAACTCAAACATTTTTTAACTTAATTTGATAGACTTTATAGACTTATAACAAGCTTAAAATCTAATTGCAAATAAACGTTTTATCCACAAAAATCGTCAATACTCATAATTTCTTACATATTATATGCACATGATAGGGCATAATGTCTTACTAAAAATTTGAGCTTTGTAGAAGGGACAACCTAAAGATACTAAAAATCACTTGTTATCATGCAAATGCTAATTGATAAAATATATAATTCTCATTTTATAAAAAATCACAATTTTTGAAAATTTTAATTAAATTGATGATACTTTTAAATTATAGGACTAATAAAATTCACCTAAAAAATTACATAACTAAAATATATAAATCACATCATTACAGGACTTAAAAAGGACCCAATACCCTGACAAATTAGTCATTAATCTCTATGCTTGCTACCCTCTAGAAACCACCTAGTAATAAAGCCATGGTTTCTACTTTCTACACTGCGTTGATTCTACTATTTCCATTTGAATCTGAAACAAGTTACAACCCGCAAAATATTCATTCAGAAACAGGTGGTGACTGTTGGTCAGCAACAACATATTCATAGAAAGGGTACCTGCTTCAACAGTGCTAGAAAGGGCAAGAAGCTAAACATTAAGTTAATAACTGAAAGGGTACTCAAAAGCTTAACAAGACACTGACAACTGATGATGGAACGTGAGCTCTGCTTGGACAGCCTGGCCCTACTTACTGAGACTAGTAAATTTCTTGATAAAAATCACATTAGACAATCGGACATTTTACATGAACATATTATTTCCTGATGAAAAGTATCGTCCAAGAAGAAAGTCAGCACACAGTCAATATCACTAATTTCTTAATAACTAATTCTGCCTAAGCTAGAAAATTTGTAAATAATAAACAGAGAACAAAGACAAATTTACAAGAGAACAAAAGACAATAATCTCCAAGGATAAATATGAAAACAAAAAATTATTGTAAAACTTGACTATTTCATCTGTTATCAACTTTCAATGTTTACATGGGAATCACCTGGCAGCAAATCAAATGGTGCTTATGGATTGAACTAATAAAAAATTTCAATGCTTCCTTTCTTGCTTATTTGATCATAACTGCCACTACTGTAATTGTACAACACCCCAATACTGCCCATGGAAAAGATGCCTAAACCGAAGTTACGCTCCGAAGTCTGTCATTCTTGGCACATTCCTCCTGAATATTTAAAGAATCAGTTCAGTAATTTTGAGGATGGGGATCAGTTAATTATAGGAAAATATGCAAGGACTTGGAGGGAACAAATTCAAGTCACAGTACTATGACTGACAACATTTTGTATCATACATAAAATTATGACTATATTGATACAAGAACAACTATCTTAAGGGCTTATAGTTAAAAACATTAAAACATATATATATATATATATATATATATATATATATATATATATATATATATATAGGGGCATGTTTCCTCTCTCTTTTTTTTCCAAGGCAGAGCAAACCATAAAATAGAATGGAAGGATCGCAGCCTAAAGTAATTTCAGTTCCCAGCAAGATTTTCCACACCAGAGGGACTGCAGTATACCAAAAAATTTTACTCAGGCAGTTCTTGATTTTTAAATGGCATGCAAGAAAAGTGCAATACCGGCTGTAGTAGATGGATTATGATATACATTCCAACATTCAACCAATGGCGTTCAAGATATTTCAAAAACATATTTTAGTTATTGTAATAACTGCTAATACCTGCAATGCTTTCAAGAGAGAATACCACTTTCTTTGCTCGGCAATGGATGCAGAATACCTCTCCCTCAAAGCATCATAAACCTTTTGTTCTTCTTGAAGTCCATGTTGCACCTTTTCCCGTTTCTGTAATATGGAAGTAGTTGATGACCAAATTAAAGAATTTAATTTTGGCCATTTTTCTTAACTAGTAATTAGTACATGAATTGCAAGTCAAAATTTATACTTGTAAATTAAATATAGAATTATTTTTATTCATGATAATTTATTATATTACAAATATTTTAAATAAATTATGAAAATAATTATTAATTATATAAACACATAATATTCAGCTTATTTTTATTAGTGATATTTTATTACTCCAACTGAATATTTGAGTTTCATGTTTTTGTATAGTATGAATTAACAATGTAAAAAGTCAAATACAATAGCCAAATAAAATAATTTTCTTCTTTAATGCTTCATGGATAGGCATAAATAGTATTATTTAGTTCCTTTGTTATAAAAAAAATGAACGATTAAAAATAAATTATATTATATTCATGAATTTTCTATTAAAATTTTATTATTTTTCTATCAAGTGATTAAGTGTGATTAAAACACGAATCATTAACAATAATAAAATGACAACTAATACCAAAAAAACAAATTCACAAAATTCACAAGTTTTAATCACACAAAGAATGGTTTGAGTCAAAAAATAAATCATTAGATAACTTCACACCACTCATGGCCATATAAGCTAGATGTATAATAACCATAATTTTTCATTTCTAACTAAATCATTATGTTTATTATTTAATATTCTATAAATAAATAATTTTAATTAAGAACATTAAAAATTCCTAACTAAGTCAATATTTTATTATTTATTACTCCATCAAGAATAATTTTTTACTAAAAACATAAAGTTTAGAAGTAATATAATCAATCAAATACACAATTAAAAGTTTAGAATAAAAAGCCACAAATCATTTTTTGATACATCATTCTTTTAGGGGTTAAAAAAGTAATATTAAGGGTATTGTAGTATCTTTCTAATGAAAATGCAAACTCATACATTTAAAATAGTTATATAATAAAATTAAAAAGAATGTGTGTATTAAAGTATAACTATCTTCGTAATGAAAGATTAAGAAATAATACAATACTGTGAACAAATGATACAAATTATGAGAGGAAATACACACCTTGAAACAGTTAATGATAAGAAAACTTCAAAATAAATTGGGTATCAAATGCAAAACAATTTATATTATTGAACTTCGATTCTTTTTAGAAGTAAAACTTGAATTTTGCATCATTAAATAGGTAGAGCTAATTTAATTAGAGTGTGCTTAACTTAACGCATTGAAAGAGAAGATGAAAAGAAGCGTAGAAGGCCTAAATTTTATTTGCAACGCAAGATGGAGACATAAAACATTAGAAGGAAGGGAGACTTTACTAAGCTTAACAAATTGATGGGAATTTATTAGAAAAAATTATGAGAAATTTTTTGTTATTTGCAAAAAGATATTAGACAATTTGGATGGTGTAAATTAAAAATTAATTAAATAATATAAATGTAATCAAATAAGAATTGAACCAATTAATCAAACATTTATTTTCTATAAATTTTATAACTGTAATTAAATAAGAAACCATTTAAAATTTATTTCACTTATTAAATTAATATGTAAAAATAATTTAAACCTATTATCTTATGACATGTCATAATTTTTATGATTATAGTACTCTTACGAGAACTATGAAGGATATAATAGTAATCTCATTTTGAAAGTGCAAACTCACTCCTTTATAATAGTCATAAGATTATATTAGGCACTAAGATTTTGATTATTTCCCAGGTGTTTTGGATTACAGTACCAAGGATTCACATGAAGGTATGAAGTATAAAGAAAATATAACTACCTGCTGACTGCCCTTAAGAATTCCCTCCATGGAACCAATAAGTTTCATTCGACCCGGGGTGCTAGTTATGGCATCTTGAAACTTAAAAAATATTATATGGAGAATGCATTAGACTTGGTAGTTATAATCATAGGACATTGAAAACGCTGCATGTTATAAAATTATCAATGACAGCTGCAAATTGTATGTAGCTGGTGACGGGCTAGAGCTCTGATACAAATTGATAATTTCAAGGGTCGTTCACAACACAAGCTTAATTATATCAAGAAGATCAGTTTCATCCGTTCATTATTTTTTGTAACAGTTTAATTCTTTTGTTTTGAAAAAATCACACACAAAGATAAATAACTAATTTTTCAATTTGTTTTTATTTTTTCTCATATTATTTCAACTATTATAGAGATATCAATTTCATATATTCTCTTTATTAATATTAGACAATAAGGACTACAAAATTGATAATAAAATAAAAATTCAAAAATTAAAAATTGATTTATAAACTGTTACAAAAAATAACAAAGATGTTACTTTGTGCTTGTGCTATCACTTTTTCATAACAAAATGACTAAACTTTTACAAAAGAATAACAAAGAGACTAAACTTCTTTAACTAGCATAACTAAGGGATCTTTGTGTATTTGTCTTTAATTTTAAATATGTAGATACTGTTTCCATCATGACATTTTTTTATGCGAGCTCCCTATGCATAACAAAAGTAGAATAGAGATTTAGATGATAAAGTAGTTGTAGTAATTTCAAGAGTAACTCTCCCGTCCGTCACTCTCGCATAATCCAAGTATTATGATATGTTGGTTCATCTCCCATAAATTTTAGTGACAATCACACTCCAACATAATTTAAGAGCAGATGATCACGTGTTTAAACATCTGTAACCCAAAATTCCTGTATTGACTTGAGCTTACAAGGTGCATACATCCCAACTAGAGGAGAGTATAAGACTACATATATAAGATATGTTGACACATCTCCCATCAAGCTTCTGGGAGAACTAATAACCAACATGCTCTAGCATTCCAATCAGTTAATAAATCTTTGTATATATATCGAGGTACTCTGAACTAACACCTAATGAATAATAATGGGATAATTGTGACATAAACTTACACATTGAACCTTATAAACCACAACCTAACCAAAAGCAAGTCTAGAAATGTACAGAATTAATTCATAGAAATGGATCGACATTTCAAGAAATAGGATATATAATAAAATCAAAAATATTAATATATTTTGAGATACGAGAAAAATGGAATCTAGAGATCTAAGAAAAGCCTATTATACAAACAAGAAAGAGTAATGTATCATGAAACGAATTTACAAATGATCAAGCAAAAATTAGTAAATAATAACGGGAACAAGAAGAAATAATAAAAAATGAAAACAGAAAATTAAAAAAGTTTAAAATCTTATCCATGAAGTAATAGGAGAATAACAAGAAAACTGATAAACTATTGAGTAAAAATTTCTTTAAAATGTCAAAACATTACAAGAAACAGAATTAGAAAATAATGGTACCCGAATACGCATATCAAAAAACCAGAAAGCTAAAATAAAATCCTTAGATCTTTTGACAGAAACAATAGAAATTTTATAAAATATAAAATAAATCCAAGGAGAAATCCTTAAAGAAATAAGAAAAATAACTGTGGAAAAAGAAAAATTGAAGAAATAAATGAGGCTAAATGACATTTAGTAAATATGAAAATATATGATATGTGCTACATAATTTTTTTTATATGTGAATATGAAATGTATTACCACCAGATACCTAAAATACAATAACAATTGAAGGAAATATTTTATTTAAAGTTACTAGGAGTTTTATTTAAAACTCTTGAAGAAAATTAGATAAATAAAAATAGTATAGCAAAATCATATACTTTAAGAGGAAGAACAAAAGAACTAAAACTTGGATAATTTTACAATGCCAAAGAAGAAATGAATATAATTATGCTAAAAGAAATTCTAAAATATGTTGTGATAGTAAGAATTTTCAGATGCTAGGAAAGTATGTATGTAATATAAAGCTTTATAAACAAAAATAAAAAGCTAAAAGAAATTCTAAAATATGTTGTGATAGTAAGAATTTTCAGATGCTAGGAAAGTATGTATGTAATATAAAGCTTTATAAACAAAAATAAAAAATAAAAAAATATAAATTAAGGAAACAAGATTTTTTTAAATATAAAAAAAAATATAACAAAGAACTTTATAAGAAAAGCTTTTTGAAGAAAAAACTTCACATAATTTATTTTGTCTATCAGGCAATAAAACTTACAGGTGTTAGATATGTAACGACGAAAATTATTATGACAATGAATGCCTTAATAGCTTAACTAATAAAAAAATATAAGAAAAATTTAAAGATATTAAAACAAGCCTATAAGATGGAATTAAAACCCATAAAAAATCAGATATTGATTGAACATAATCAATATACATAACTAGTGAAATTGAAGAAGGAGAAATAGATTCAAAGGAAATATTTGAGAATGAATGATCTATACAACATAAGTAATCCTATAGTACTCATATAAAAATAGCATGCCAATTCAAAGGATGTAATATATACCATTTACATGCCTATATATAGATACTGGAGCCACTATGTGTAATGAGCAAATACTATAATGAGCAAATACGCATTTCCACAAAACTAGTCTACTACAATTTCACTCATGTTGTTTTAGCATGTTTTTACATGTCCTTGACTTTCATAAAAATATCTCTAATACCTCGAGTTTTATACTTAATATCAAGGATACTATTTAATGGTTAACGGCGTGAAGTTTCCATCCATTGATGTATTTTTTTTCATATGGCTTTGATATCAAGTATTTTTGACTCTAATTAAATTTTGATTTAAGAATGTTAAACAAATAATTATTGATTAATTTTTTGGTTTTAGGATTTTGAACAAATAAATATTATACTTAACAAACAGAATCTTGAGTTGTGTCCGATCTTACCTTGTTTTAGTGATATAGGTCCACCTTGTCTTCCACTATTTCGTGTCTAATCATTAGTTATCTTGTTAAAAGCCTCACATTTTGTATCGAGAAATGGCTTTCTGCTTTCAACCGATAATAGGATTTGTATTTCTATTTAAGATATAGGAGTTGAGTTGTTGATGAAAAGTGAACATTAAAGGAAGTCAAATCATTACAATCTTATAGGAGTTTGTTTATACATAATTTTTCTAAAAGTCCTAAATATTGTGGATATTGTAGTTAAAATGTTGTAAAATATAACAAAACATGTCGAATAAAATATCAAAAATATAAGTTCTTGATTTTTTTTCTTTTTTTTCTTCTTTTTGAGCAATCATTTCAATTCAATTTTTTTCACTTTTGTAGAAAGGAATATATTCTCTCTTTTTTTATTTGTAGCATGTTTACTATACATATGAAATGAATAGATAAAAGTACCAATTATTATGGTTGGTTGCAAATTAAATTTAAGACTCATACGAACTAGTTGACATAGAAGAAATCATATCAACAAGCATAAAACAGTACATAATGGATGATATACATGACTATTGTGTCTTTGTAGATAACAATGATTCATATCCAATTATTGAGCCCCCAAGACAAAGTTTTTGCCAGTAGTGAGTTTGATGTTTAGTAATTGTTTTTCCTTTTAGTGGGTTTGATATTTAGTAATTGTTGTAGTCATAGCATGCATCTATTATTTTGTTTATATTAATGTTATAACATGTAGATTGTATTGATTGATAAGGATTATATCCCTAGCTATGAGTACTTTTAAAAACAAATCATCAATGAGATTTATCTATTTATAATAGTTAATACAATTAAATTTTCTACTTAATTATTCCAAACATTTTAACTACTTATTTTACAATATTTAGCAAAAAATATATTTTTTTTATTATATAATATTTTAATTAATTGATCAACTTATTTATTAATGTAAATATTTTAAATATTTAAAAATACATGTATTAAATAAAAAATTAATTTAAAATATAATTAATTGTTTTGATGTTTTATAATTTCTTCAACATTTTCATAAAAATTATATCTCGACATCGATATCGACATTTCAAAACTTGGATTCAACATTACTGAGAAAGCAGATCCAAAACATACTTACCAATTATTTTATTGTAGATTGATTGAAAATATTTACCCAAGCAACAACTTAATGGAATTAGTTTATTTTTCTAAAAATTTTAAAAAACCATTAAATATTTTAGAAAAAAAGTACCAAGCAAATGACCGTACATTATTTCTAAGGCTTTTTAATTCAATGATGGATTGACATAAAGGAAAACCTATCAGTAGTTATCATTTTATTAAAATTTGAATGACATTTTCAATTAGAAAAGTAGACCAACCCAGGATTTTGATGAAGAAACTCTTAACCAAGAAAAAGTAGTAATGCTGAGCCAAATATACCATGAAATAAAAAAAATAGGAACATATTCTGAAATCAACACGTGATTGGTTTTTTTCCTGGTGGACTTTTTTTGTTATGAAAAATTTCATAGTTTTAAGTTGATATTTTCTTGATTCTCTTGCTAAATTATAAAGATATAGGCATTAATTTGGGTTTAAGTGTTTTTGTCTTTTCTTTTCTTCCTCGGGGATAAGAAATGTATTATTTGTTTCTCTAAAAAATATTGGTCTTCGTATCTTCCTAGCAACGTCATTTTTCCTTTTGCAACTGCTTGGTTTTTGAGTGCTTGTATATAGTTTCCTTCTAAGCTGGTTGCTACATTGGGTCCGAGAAGCTTAGGGGTTCTGAAATGGGAAAAAAAATTGTTTCAATTCTATTAGTGAATGTTTTGTGTTACACCGAAGAATCCATTTATTGTTTTACTTGCTTCTGGCCATGTCTTATATATTTCTAGAGTTAGTCCTTTGTGGATACCATAAAATTTTTGAGTTCCTTTTTCTTTTTTGGTTAGTTCTGAGGCTATATCCTCTTTCTTTGAGAATTTATTCTCTTTATTTATTAGAGAATTGGAAAATTTTTGTTTGTCAAATATAAGTGACTTTTTGAGGTATAAAATCTAGTTTATCTCTCATAACTCTTAATTTCTTTTCTTTGTTCTTAATTTTTATGTCAAAATTGTGTATCTTTATTACAATTGTAAAAATTGTTAGTGGGGCTAATTCTTTAGTTATCAATTAAACTATTTTTTTAAGATGTTCAACATTTAATTTGTAAATCATTGTTGATATTTGATTAATCATCTTTGTTTGCAATCTCCTACAACATTAGTTCTCAAGGAATATCCAAACATTTTATTGTTTGTTATAACAATAACATCTTGAGGATATTACATACATATCAAATATCTTTATTGTTTTTTTATAAAGAAATATTCTTTTCGTTACTATAGTAGTTTAGTTCAGCTCCTTGGAAAGCTTCTGAGGTAAACATATACAAATATTAATTTTTATCATCTATTCTCGTTTTTAATATACTCCCAAATATTTATGTGAATTATCTATTTTTATTCATTTGGTCATGGATGGTAAAGTGTTGGTAAATTTTTTACCTGTGTTTTTACCTTTTCCATGTATTAACTATTTTAATTAGTCTATTTCCAAAGTTCTTAAGCTTTATTTGTAAAGGTTTTCTCATTTATTCTATTTTCATAATATATGTTTCCGTATATATCAAACATCTTAAAAACTTTTGTAAATTGTTTTTATCGGTGATAATAGTGAAAAATCTTAACTATTATTTAGCACGTGAGGTTGAAGATAGTGTTTTCTAGCTTTTATTTCTAGTCCTAAATTGATCTTTTGATGGGCTAATACAGCATTTTTTTAAGATAATATTTTCTTTATTTCTTATATTTTGTTAGTATGTCAAAATAATGTTGATTGATATTATCACTAAAAGTTAATATATCATCAATGTAGACAACAAAAAAGGTGATATCGTTTAATATGTTGTCCATTTATCTTTGAAATTTTCATGATGCTTGTTTTAATCCAAATAGTACAATAGTTCATTGGAATTATCTTTGTAGACAACTAAATAGTACAACAGTTCATTAGAATTATCTTTGTAGACAACTAAAGATTGTTAATAGTTGAGATTTTTTATCTAACTTGATTTTCCAAAATCTACTTTCACAATCAAAACTAGAAAAATATACTTTTCCTTTGATGAGGGCTAATATCTCTTTTTTTTGGAATAAAGTATCCATCTATTATTTCCTTATTCAATGATTTAAAATTGATCACCATTATTTTCTTGCCTTATCTTTTCTCAACTTCTTTTTTTACTAAAAATGTTGGGCTTAAGTGTGTATTCATGTTTGATTCAATTACACTTAGTTCCAAAAGTTCTTTAATTTATTTACTAAATTCTTTTCGATATTCTAGAGTATAGACCATAGGTTTCATTCTTATAATCTTAGGTCTTTTAGTTTTATACTTGTTACGTATTTAAGCTTATTAATTTTTGAATCTAAAGGGTTCTTTGAGCTTATTATCTTAAGTAATTTTTTTTATTTCTAATAATCTCTTATCTTCTTGTATTTCTTTTAAGAAATGATTTTTGTGATTATTAAATTCTAGATCATCTAGTAATTTTTCTTTGTGTCATTTTCTAAATATGGTTTTTGTTTTTTGATCTTCTTATCACTTTTTTGCTTTTTATGTTGTCGAATAAACTTTTCTGATGACACTTTTGGCATTTTTAACTTTGAAATATATATTATTTCTCCTTCTATTATTGTTATACTTATCTTATCTGTATATTGAATAAATAATTGATATAAGTTTAAGAAGCTATTTCCTATCAATAAATCTAGTCCAATTTCCTATTAATATATAATAGAGAAATATGAAACCTTTCTCCTCATACTATAATATCAATATCTTTTATAACCTTTTTAAGGTTAATTGTTGTTATTTATTATTCTTATTTACAAATCCTTTCGGGTTTTCCCATTGGTAAATATCAAATATTAGAGAGCTCCTTACAGCATGAGAATTGGTAATCAACTACCCAAAATGAACAGAAAATAAAAGGAAAAAGACCCTCTACAAGTGTGTGAACACGTTTGATAATAGAGTGGAAGCGAGAGCATGACTCCAAACAAACACTAGAAATTTAACATTTAGGACGTGTTTATTAATTCCAAATGAAAATCAATTGGAATCAGTTTGAGAACGAATAAAAATACTTGGATTCCTTACTTTTAATGTTGTTTACTAACATTTTTCTAGAATCAGAATAAACAAAAATTTGATTTTTTATATATGAAGTAAACATGCTGAATTGGAATAAAAGAGAATGGAAACAGTAACTTTACCAAAGTATACTTGAATGTGAATTTTTAATAATAAAATTTAAAAATATCTAAAAATTTAAAATAATATCAATTAGTAAAAGTATTAAAAGTATGATTAAGATTTATAGATATTTGATAAAATAAAATTGTAATAATAATAATTATTATTATTACTATCATTATTATCACTGCTGTATAGAGTGTTATGGAAACTTGGTTCTACTCCTCAAGACTCTACTTATCTTTAATTTTTGGTGTTTTTGATATTTTTTAAGTTTATGAAGGGTTATTTGGGAAATTAGAAAACAATAATAATTAAAAACAGCATCAAGAAAGGGAATCAATAACTACAATTTGGATGGAATAGATTTTGGCTTTATTTGGGAATAGAAATGGTAAATTGGAGTGATTCTGTTCTTTCTAACACAAAAATTGAAGTAAACAAGCTCAATCGGAATCAACCCCATTCCTTCATTCCCATTCTCTCTTGGTAAATATGCCCTTAATGCATATATGCTGACAAGAGAAACCTAGACAAAGACACAAATGATAATAACTTAAAATCTACTTATTCAACTGGTACCTGTGAACTTATTGAATTCAAGAGAGATGTTTCCTTTAGCATCAGTTCCTTTATCTCCAAAAGTGCATTATACTTATCATAATATTTTTGAGTTTGCTGATGCTTTCTTTGAATGTGTGTGTACAATTCTGAAGACCGGCAATCATACCTGCATATAGCTGTTTAAATGAGTATGAACAGCTATAGATAAATGAGAGCCCATACATAATCAATGATGAAAACTAACAAAATCTACTATCAACAACAAAATCTCCTAGCAATCATGCATAAAGGAACAGGGGATTGCCCATATTTAGACAAGTACTGAGAAAGCAAAAACTAAGGGAGAATATCTCAATAAACTTTGTATGCTCATGTACCAAATTGCTTCCTATGTTCTTTTTATATACTACAAATTGAACGGATTTGGTACATTAGTGGTACCCTGTTTAACCAAAAGATAATCATATGCGTCCATATTCTCAAAGTACAATATTAATCCTCCATTTACTTTAAAGTACACAAATGATTCAATTTTATATTTTAAATTAGGGATTTTATCACATAACACATGTGATATAAATAAAGAGTGATTGTGTTATTCAAAGGGTAGTACATTTATCTTATAAAAGATACGCATGTGGATCCATATATTCATACAAATCCCTACATATAAAGACGAGTTTGTCCTTAATTTTTTGCACATATATATAACATATGTCAAAATTTTCAGTTAAATCTTAATTTTGAACAATTGATATATCTAAAATTATATGTAGAGACTGCTATAAATTTATGAGTCCACATGCGTACCTTTTATTAAATAAAAATATTACCCTCAATGACACAATTACTCTTAACTTATATCACATGTGTGATGAAATCTCTAATTTAAAACATGAAATTAGACCATTTATATACCTTAAAGTAAATTGAGGGATTACTATTATATTACTATAATATGGATCCATATATGCACCTTTTGGTTAAAAGGGATACCACTAATTACCAAACCCAAATATAACCTCTCTCTTATTAGCAGCTTTTCCTAACGTTCTTAACGGATATGATAAATGAAAATTTCACCCCTGTTATGACTTGCTTTCTAATTGTTAAGCATACAATACTAATCAATCGTAAATAACCCTAGACTGCAAGGGATGAACATTTGCTTACAATAAAATGGTTAGTGAAGTGGAAAATAAGAGAGCCATACAACATACTGAATTAGTTCTGATTGGGATGGCACATCATCCAACTGCCGCTTTACTGCAAGTACAGCCCTTAGCATAGTTGCAAGTTCCTACCAAAGAACACCATGCAAGTGAGGGAAGAAAGTACAGTACCTTACAAAGATACATAGCAGGCAAAAATGGCAATGATATTATCCATACCAAAGCATCAACAGCTCTTCAGTGTAGCATGGTTACCTACTGTGATTCCTATACTAAGAGATTTACAGAAAATATAGAAAGCTACAACTCATAAACTTTGATGGATTGTGTGAATAACCTTTTTGGCTAAATCAAATTCATCGGATGACTCTCTTAACTTGCAATTTAATCCATCGATACTCTTGCTATCAGTGCCACTCACTATTTCTTCTTCCAACTCATTAATCTTGCTTCGTAACTGAGATTGTTCTGCATTATAATGGAAACGGGACTTGGATTCTTGCCTTTCCTGATCCTGTACAAAGCATACATTAGCAAGCATTCAGCCTTGGAATGCATAGGGATCGATTGAGGAAATGCAACAGAAAACAAGTATAAAAAGGAAGAACATCATGCTTCAAGCAACGAAACCAAATAAACCCAAGAAAAAACTATCTTTCTCAATTCAAATTATATTCAACCTAGCATTAGATTAAAGTAATAATATATGATTTTGGATTATGTACATTATGCACCCTCCATAGATCCTAACCCACAGATTATGACTTTTGACAAGTTCATGATATGCTCCCAAATTAGAAGATCACCAGCCAAAGAAAAAGAAGAGAAAACTTGAAGCTGAAGGGAATTCACACTTCTAAGTTACAAGAAAAGTCCTTGTAGTCCAAACGACATAATTTCCAAAAGTGCAGCGTACAAAGTTGTATAATAGAAATAAAGTAAAAATTGGAAAAAACAAATATAGATGTTTACTTGTAAGGATCACGAGTGTTGGTGATTTTGATGAACAAAATTTGTTATATAAGTTATAGACTCAGGATTAATTCCAAGATTAATCAAGAAGTCAAAGCGAAGAAGTGCTCTAGAGGAAAGACTGCATTTAGGTACATTAAGCTTTAAATTGTACCCATGTACACGCACACACATGTGAGTATGCTTGTTTCAACACTTAGGGAAATAATTTTAAAATAGAAATTGTAGGGTCTTGACCGAATGAGTGCCTTGATAAAGCAATAATTGGAATAGATCAAACTAAATCTCTCGGATTGATTCTCCATATAGCATGTTCGCTCAAGCGAAAGATTGCTTGATCAAGCGAACTTGTCAATTGATCAACAATCGCGCAAGTTCCATCTCATATCTCTAGAGTTTTTTTTTAATTGTATTACTTGATCGGGCCAGTAGGTACACAATCAAGAGAGAACTTTCGGTTTTAACAATACCCATTGCTTTTTAACTCCTTTTGGCATGGGCTTTCAACTAATGACTATTACACCTCTTTTAAAAACATTTTAACTAATTTTATGAGTATTTTGATCCATGCTTAAAGGTCTAGGTTTAATTTTTACATCTTCTATAAATTAAACATATAGAGCATACGTTCATATTACCACACTTTTCAAACTTTCAAGGTTCTTATGCTCATCTCTCTACGAAGGAAAGTGACTTCATATCTTCTTTGTTGCATCTACTCTATTTAGGCTTGCATATTCTCTATTCATATGGCTTGTGGTGTGGTCATGTTCATATGATTCTCATACCTAGATTGTAGATGCCATGATTGAGACAATTGCATTCACTATGTCGTTCTAATCTCCTAATTGCTTCATGTTCTGTGGAAATTGTTTATGAAGCTTAAGTTAGGATTATATACTGCTAAATCTTATTAGGACACGCTCTGCACTGTGTTATTGTGCTAACAGTTTCAGGTGCTTCATGAACGGCTTCTATAGTTCATGTGACTCGAACTTACCAAAACGTTAGGTTTGAATCCGATATCTACCTTGTGGAGACCGTGGAATATATCAACGCCTCATAAGTATATTACACTAGGGGCTTTATCATTATAAAAGTAATCTAAGATCTCCCTATAATTAAACATTAAATTGAATAGTAGAAAGGTTAGGTAGCTCGATGGACTAGTGGTTTTTCTCTTTAGGCCATGGTGACTTAAGTTGTTTCCATCTAAATATCATGTTTAATCTATTATTTTCTATATTCGTTTATATACACGATTGCATGCTTAATCGTTTCGTATTATTAATTTTTAAATTGGTAATATCTGAAATAACCTATCTATCCCTTCTAGTTTGTAATTTTATTTTTCAATTGATATCAAAACAAACACTAAATATACTTCTTATTGATTCTTAGGGACTATTAGTATGGATCACAAGAAAGAGGGTGGGTTATTTGCACAACCCCACTCTCTGACGAGTATAACTATCCCTATTGAAAGGCTTACATGCAAACCTTTTGATGACTATGAAAGTAGTCATTAGTGCACTTTTTTATTTAATATTTACTTGTTTTATTTAATAAATAGTATTTTTATGGTCAAAAATATTAAAATATAAACTTTTTAGTAAAATGGGATGACTATATAATTTTTAGATTTTCTAGAATTTTTATGGATTTTTAACGCAGGACCAATCAGGAGAGGCCACGTGGCATGTCATGCAAGCATAGGAGCTGATTGGGCAAGCCACGTCGACGCCACGTAAGTACGGAGAGCCAATCACGTTACGCCGCATGTGAGGAGGACAAAACGTGTGCCACGTGTCAGCACGACGTTCAATCCGAGTTCGGTAATTGATCAACGCACCATGCACCGTGTCGCTATGTCATTGCTCCGAGCATTCCACCCGTGTGCCACGCCATCCGTCTCCACGAATCACGTCGCGCCATGTGTCGCTGACTCAATGAGCGTTGACTCTGACCGTCCTCCCCTACCACATGTCGCTCTCTGATTCGCCCAGTGAATTCCTTGTGCCCTGTCGTGTTGTGATTGGCTAGAGCTATCAGTTTTGCTTGTTTTGATCGTAGCCCTTGATCTGAAACTTATCTGACAATCCAGATTACACCTGAGTAATATTTAAGCCCCTAATCACCACATAAACCCTAAGTGGCCTCTATTAGCATAATTTTAGTCAGTTTTTGGAGCTAAAAAGAGAGAAAAATACAGAAAAATTCAAGAGATGACACAATTTTCATGGAGATTCAATAAGAGATTAATTCTACAATTCAAAAGATTAATTGTATTTCTTATTATACTCTTTTCTTTATCAATTTTTGTCTTTTTTTATGAAAAATATGATGTGTAGTTAATTTATTAATCTAAGGATCTTATGAACCCAATTTTCACCATGTGATGATTTAATATTTTACCTCAATTATAATTTTAATTTAATTATATTATTTAATCTAATTTGTATGCTATTAATTGTTTGGCCAACAATTTATCTATAGAGGCAATTAAATAGATTTGAGAGAATTATTTAATTATTTGTCTTGATTAAATAACATGCATAGTTTCTAGGGAGAGATGTATGATTCTTATATATGTTCAATAATTGATGAACTTAATGAGTAGTATGCAATTTAATTGCATTGAGAGTATGATTAAATTAATTAGTATATGATATGTAGTTTACTTGAGAGAGGAATACATGCTAGGTTAGACTCAATTGATCATTTAATTAATTGATAATTATATTAGGGGATTTTAGCAATTCGCATATTTAGAAAATTGAGAGATTAAGTATTCTTAGATATTTTCTTTACCAAAATCTGATTTAATTAATTATTACTATTTATTTTTAATTATTTTAATTTTGCTTCATTAAAATATAAAAACACCAAAAAAATTGATTTTTATTATTTTTAGTTTTAAAGTTTAGTTTCTAATAAAATAATATTTGTGGAAACAATCTTTTCTTATCATTATATTACTTGTTACGATACGTATACTTGCGTATTCATTGCACACACTTCGTATGTGACGATCACCTTTCTTACACAGGATAAGAAAGTTTGGATGCCATTCTTGGTGGTTAGGAATCACCTTTGGTAACAAAAATGGTTTAACAATCATCAAGGAAGGAAAAAAGAGCTCTGAAGAGAGCGATCTTCGTGGGTCAAATCAAAGGAGTCAACTCGATTTTTGTTGCAATGTCAATGGATGAATTCTACAACATCTCCGACTTGAATCGCTCATCTCATTGGTTATGATTTTATTCACATATGATGATGAGGAATCGAGCATCAATTCTATCAACACCATCATGTCAAAGCTAGCACCATTACTGGAACCTTGCATTTTTTTAATCTTCTCCCTGATTGCCATACTGATTATTTATCCATGAATCATCCAAAAATTCCCTTGAGGGAAGGATATTTCAACTCCCTTGAGACTGCGACTGCTAAAAGTGCTTGGGATGCTATCGCACTAGCACACGAAGGTATTTCCAAGTGAAGAAAACAAAACTGATATTGCTTACCAATTAGTAAGAATCTATAAAAAATGGAAGAGAGTGAAACATTTAATGAATTTTGTTGGTAGGAAAATCACCAGATACATGTGGCACCATTTGATTAGTCCATGGCGACGCTTGAAAGTCAAATGGGTACATTCAACACACGATCAAATATATTTTATTATTATTTAAATCTAAAAGTCTATATTAATGACAATATTCAATTATAGGTGGTCATTAATATTATAAAAAAATTATATATTAATTAATTCAGTATTTAATTGTTAGTTAATCGATATTAACTATTTATGGTTATATCCTCCGCCAAAACATTTAAATAGATAATCATAACCTGAAAAGGTATGCATAAGCTCATACTACAAACTCTCTCAAATTTCCTCTAATTTAAGCTTTTTCTATTAAAAAACTGACTTAAGCGTCGTAATAGGTGTTATACCTTCTTACATGATTTTCTAGTGATTTTATAGGTATGTCCAAAGAACACGAAGAGCAAAAATCGACTTCAACAAATTGTATGCTAGGTTCTGTGATATCACTAATGTTTGTTTCAATCTTAGAGAAAAAATTGAACAGCCTAAGCTAATCCGTAAGATTCTCAACTCCTTGACTAAACGATTCAAAATTAAGGCATCCACAATAAAAGAAAGCAAACACCTAGATACTATTGGATGAACTTGTCAGACCAATCCAGACCTATGAACTGACTCTTGAACCACTTAAGAAGATAAAAGTATTGCCTCCAAAAGCACAGAGAAAAAAAACTTCAGATAGTGACAATGATATGGATGAGGATGAACCATTGTTGCTTACCAAAAGGTTCAAGAAGTTTCTCAACAAAATGTTGGACAATCAAGTCGCACGAGGAACCGTCAAGTCATATTTGGTTAGAATGAATGAAATTAGAAATAGAATTGTTTCTACGTATTTTTACGTTTATTGTGTTATGGACATGAATGGAATGGTGACAATTACTAAAAGATATTGAATTATCATTCCACTATCCTCTTTTAGGAAAAATTATTCCTTTCACTTCGAATTATACAAAAAATGTATTCTTTCAATTTTTCTCTCAAATACAATTCAAATAAAATGAAATGAAAAAATTATCAAATATATTTTTTCTTGCTTTTAATTTTTTTAAGAGTAATATTTTTAAGTAATAATTATTTAAAAAACAAAATAATTTTTAATGATATATTCTATCTTACAGAGAAAATAATTAAATGATATTATTTAAATTTCACTGAATATAGGAGTGTTAAGGTAATATATAGTGTTTCCTTTCCATCCTAGTTGTAAACTAAGCACTGTAATACTGATTTATTTTTTGATTCCAGTGGTGAAACCAAACACTATAATACTATATCTTTTACATTCAATTCACCATTATCATTTTCATTATGCAAACCAAACATGCCTTAAAGGAAAAGTTACGTGGAATCAATAATAAATAAATTAGGATAATTATTATTATTCAAATATTGTTAGAAATAAGTTAGAATTTTAAGAATTTAGAATATATATTTGTTAAGATTTTATATATTTATTAATTATTAATGTATCTGATTTTGAAATTCTATTTCGATTAGTGATTAGGATTAGGATTTAATTTGTTATTGGAAAAGTCTTACAAATAGGACCTATGATTGTACATTTATTTTCAAACCAGAATATGAATTAAAATATCATTATCTCTGTTTATCTCATTTCCTAATTATTCCTATCTTTTCTCCCTAATTCTTCAATTCTTAACCATAATTTCTTTACTTCTCTCCTTTCCCAACTCCATTTCTTTCTTGTTCTACATTGATTTGGTATCAGAACAACTTCAATTTTAGAAAGTAAATTATCATGTCATCTTTTATATTCTAAAACTTTTGTCATCCCATTTCTCATTCATTAAAAAAATTGAGAACCTTTGATCCAAATTCCCAAAAAAATGGAAGAAAAAAAAAACAAAAAAGTCATATCATGAACCTCTAAAGCCCCCCAATCCACCAACACACCACCGCCACTTTCCACCGTTAGCCCCACCAATACTTTACCAGTCAACCACCTTGCTCATCGGCTTGTCCCACCACTTACATCAGTCTGAAGTCCCGTCAAAACCATACCACCAGAAGTAAAAATCGCCGACCACTATACACACACCCCCATCTGGCGAACTATCATAGCCACGTAGGCAGTCAGCCCTCCCACCAAGAACCACCACCCACTGCCATCGCCCACTTCAACAACCACCCTTACCATCGAAACTAGAACCCATCATAGTCCAACCCCTACCTTCCGATACCCCATTGATGGTCTCAAGTCAAAGTGATTTAACCACCACTAGTCGTCACCCCACCAATCCGCCACTCGCGCAACCAACGGCAAATGCAAATCCAGTCACCATTCGAAGTACCAAGTCTAGCCTTCAATCTAGTCAAATTGGTTTAAATTTCTACTAATCTGGTATCTACCGAATCCAATCAATCTGTTCCAATATCATATTTTCATTTTTAGTAACTTTAGACCAGTTTTGACCGATTCAACTCAATTTCTTACTTTTGGAAGTTGCCACATTTTGCATTTTTGTTTACTTAGCTATATTTTGTTGAAAAGTTTAATAAATTTGCATTCTCATTTTTTTAAAAAAACAAATTATTTTAGCTTTAACCAATTACTTCTAGATAAAATGTAACCCCAATATGTTCATCAATACCAACAATCGACACAACCTTATTCAATTCATGATATCTAATTTATATATTCTTAAGAGTCCTACTAGCCTCGATGTAGAAAGAAAAATCACTTTCCAGAATATATTTATTATGATCCTCCCCAATTTGACGAAATAACAAATTTTGTTAAATTTTTAGAGTGGGTACAAGAACTATAGAAATTATTTAAATGGAAAGAGTGGTCTAATGAAGTTTGTGCTAAATTTGCTAAGACCACATTGAAGCATAGTGCTCTTGAATATTTTCAAATAACCAATTATGAACATGTCTTAGAAGATTTGTTACTCTATAGGTTAATATCGTCAAAAACCACCCTCTATACTTTGGCCAAAAATGAATGAAAAGTTGATGCACAAGTATGCTCCTAACCACCACCTTCAACCATACCCTCACGATCTTTATTATCATGGTTGCTTATGATTGTAATGTCTTCTCCTTTAAATGTTCATACAATTGTAAACTATTATGATAGGCCATGTGAACTTGTTCTTAGTGAGCAATTTCCCATTAATATAATCTCAGTCATTTGTGCGGGATCTTGACATTAATATTCAATCTCATTAGTGTCACTTTAAGTTTTTTGTCCGTAACACCCAATAATATACCCGTGTGAGCATAAGATGTTTTGTCCATATATATTAGGGTAATTACTTTCATAAAGTTGAGTGTGACATCGTTCTTTTATTAATGTGAAGTCCGTCGTTAAATCTCGCTCTTATATTTTTTCACATTGAGGTAAAAATGTTAATTTGTGGTATAGTGGTTGTGTCCTCCCAAGCCCAAACCAATTCAACTCACATATGTATCATCTTCTCATGTTTCTAATGATCGTACCCATAAGACTCAAACAATTGTTTTGGACAAATGGAAAAAATTGTGTAACTATTATAAGGAGTGTGTAAGAAAGTTGAATAAGAATCCTAAACACTTATTGAAGAAAGCTAACCCACCAAAGTTAGAACCCAATCTTACAAGTAAGATACCTTTGGTTTCTACTTCAAAGTGTATTTTAGGGGTATCACCACCGAAAACAATTGACAAATCTGTTGCGATGAAAGTAATTCTTAGCCCAAGTATTCGTAGCCATCCCCCAAATCAGACCATCACAAAAGACACCTCCCGCCCACTCGTTTCTTCCACACAATCGTGTCTTAATTTAACCAAAACCACCACATAAGCCACATGTTATCACTCTAAAGAATCATATTAGAGGCTCCTCCACATCCTTCCCTAAACCTCATGCTCATATTGTTAAGCCTTTGCCAACCCATTTATTGTCTAATACATATTTACTAAAATTTTCTATTAATGTAATTATGCATACATATTTCAAATGGGATGGTTTATTTCCTATTAAAGCATTCCAATGCCTACTTTTTTGTTGCCAAGAATTTTGCAGGTCATAATGTTCAAAGGTTCTCGTTCTTCACTCCTCATGCTCCTCCCAAGATGCGTGTTGCAATTTATGAACTTCTGTATGATGTTTTACGGCTCTACTACTCGTCAGAAGTCAATTTTTTTAGAGGGAATGAAATGCTGGAAATCAATAATAAATGTATTAAGATAATTATAATTATTTAGATATTGATAGGAATAAGGTAGAATTTTAAAAGTTTATATTAGATTTTTGTCAAGATTTTATATGTTTATTAATTACGTATTTTATTTCAAAACTCTACTTTGAATTAGTGATTAGGATTTAATTTGTTATCGAAAAAGCTCTATAAATACGTTTATATTTAGACCAAAAATGAATTAAAAATATCATTTCTCTCTATTTATTTCTCTTCCTAATTATTCCTTTCTTTTCTCTCTATTATCCAAATTCTTTAATCCTTAACCCTAATTTCTTCTCTTTCATCTTCTTTCTCAATTCTATTTCTTTACTGTTCCATATCAAAAAGAATAAAACCTATGAGTTCTGAAGGTAAGAAAACTAAACTACTAGTACTCAATGTTTGTGGTATTAGTAATTTTGCAGATAAGTCTGCAAATAAGAAGAACAGTAGCATCAGAGTCAACCCAAAACTTAATAATCAAGGACGTCTATGTGACACTCCTAATTGCAGGAGCTCCATTTGCGTGAACTTGGGCCTCGTTATGGGCTCTATATGCATCAACATGAGTCTTAATGTGGACTCTATCATGCGTGAAACCAAGGCTCATTGTGGGCTTAAAAATAGTTGAACTACAATATAAAGCGAACACAGTATAAAATGCGAAAATAAGGGTTTCTTCGACTGAGAAGGAGTTGGACAGAATGTAAAGCATGAAGATAACGCACATGTTCGATTAATGGAAAGCTGAACCATGTAGTAGTTCGTTAGAGGGACAGATTGATGGAAATGTGCAAACAAAGTCCCTTATTGCCTAGCTATGGGGTGATTAATAGGTTTATAAGGACTTAAGCTACACCTAATATGTTAATCTTTGGGATATTCCTTGCATTAATTTACGAAGAAAAAGTGAAAATTGGACCTTCAACGATTGCAGAACTGATAACAACTTTTGACCCTTAATTTCAGCACCCTCCTTCACAATTCTGTCTCGTAAATGCTGCAACTCGCTCACAACATAAGCTTTCCTTTCATCCTGTCATTAATGCGTCCATATTAGACCCAAATTCAAGCTTTTATCAGTGGAAATAGAGATGACAAGTATACGAAAACAATCTTTGACCTCTTCTCGAAATGTTCGAACACGATCAACAAGCCATTCTGCAACAGGAAATACACAATCAACGTCAAGATTTTGAATTTGAACAGCTTGAAGAGAGTGCGGGCACTTCATCAACCTCAAAGCTTCTTCAATATGATTACATAATTCGCTGGATAAACAAATACAGTCGTTGGAAACTACGAAGTAAGAACTAGTTTATACACAAAGGAGACTGAGACCTAGAAAGAGAAGGAAAGTTACTTGCATTTTGTCCTCTTCCACAAAGGTTTTGCTAGAAACGACGCCGGATTGCGTGTTTGCGGATTGAATGGCGGCGATGCACCAGATGAGACCTCCGACGAGCTTGTCAGAGACCGATATATCGGAAATTGGAGCATGATCGCAACCGACCGATGCAAAAAGGTCGAGAATCGGCTGTATACGAGTCGGTGACTCGGCCATGTTTAGACCGAGTTGCAGAATATAGTGATTTAGGAACTAGCTGAATGCGTTATGCACTTTATGTTCGATGGTTTACTTACATCTAAAAATAAAATAAACAAAATAAGGATGAGTTATTTACAACAAGAAGAAAATAGATAAAAATAGAAGATAAATTGTTATTTATAGTTTAGAATAAAATTGATAAAAATAGTAATCAATTATTATTTACAACTAAAAGTAAAATAAACAAAAATAATAATCTGTATTAAAATGCATATTTTAAATAAAAAGACAAATAATGAATTCTTAATAATATCCTTTTATAGATAATTAAATCCTAAATTATTATTTTATTAATCATTAAATCCAAAACTTTAAATCAAAAATCATACATATATATATATATATATATATGCACACAGATGACCTTGAACAAGAAGGAGCTACTCTCGATGTGAGAGTCTTAACCTGCGAGATATTGAACATTATATTTATCATTTTTGATATAAGGCGTAAATATTGATTCATTCAAAGATAAAGATATCAAATATCAAATATCTTAAGCTTCTTTTTGTATATTATATGGATGATCCGAGCCACAAGGACCCAAATTGAGAATTATTTGATAATTTTTCTCCGAGGAAGAGGCGAAACATAATTAACTTAAATCTGGGATAGTTCATTAGATTTGTTATATCATGTTTCTTTTCGTGAAAAAATACTAATTGAAGCGGAGGGTTTCTTTAAACAACAAGTTTTATCTCTTCTTGAGAAATAAGTGGACTATTTCTTTGCAAGATTGTGCTCAATTTCATATGTGATAATTCTATCAAGATCTCTTCTTTAGTTGGGGGAAGAATCAGCACAAATTGGATTTTTTGAGGAATATATCGAGAGAGAATTGGATTTGGTTAGAAAATGTATGGTTGGTAAACAAGGATCGATTTTTTAGCAAGGTACAGAATGTATCGTCAAATATTTAATATGATTCCACGAGATCTAGTTTTGTTCAAGTAATGGATTCTAGCCAATTGAAAGGATTTTCTGATCGATTCATAGATCATTTTGATTTCATTAGGAATGAGGATTCAGAATATCACACATTAATCAATCAAAGAGAGATTTGACAACTAAAAGAAAGATTGATTGTTTGGGATCCTTCCTTTCCTCAATGTCTTGACTATTCAAGGAACGTGAAAAGCAGACGAATAATCATCTACTTTTGGAAGAAATCGAAGAATTTCTTAGGTATCCTACAAGATCCATTTGTTCTTTTTCTCTTACAGATGGTCAAAACTTCATCTGGGTTCGAATCCTACTAAAAGGTCCATTAGAGATTAGAAATTGTTGAAGAAAGAATAAGATGTTTTTTTATCCTTTCCAAGCGATCAAAAAATAAATAAATAGTGAATATTTTCAAGATAATTACGTATTTACAAAATACTGTCTCAATTCATCCTATCTCATTAGATCTAGGATGTGATATGGTTTCGAAGGATGAACTGGATATAGAAAGTTCTAATAATATTGCATTCTTGAACAAAAAACCATTTTTTTATTTCATCTATTCCATGGTTGGAACATGTGGGATACATGTTACACCATAATTTTGAAACACAAGAGAGATTTCAAGAAATGGCATATCTATTCACTATATCAATAACCGATCTGGATCTGGTATATCATAAGGGATTTGTCTTTTCTATTGATTCCTACAGATTGGATCAAAAATAATTCTTGAAAGAGGTATTCAACTCAAGGGTTGAATCAAAAAATAAATCTTTATTGGTTCTACCCTCTCTTTTTATGAAGAAAATGAATCTTTTTATCGAAGGATTAGAAAAAATGGGTCTAGACTTCCTGTGGGAACGATTTGGAAGATCCAAACCAAAAATAGTGGAATTTGCTAGTAACAACATAATAGAGGCAGTCATTCAATATAGATTGATTCGAAATATGATTCAAATACAATATAGCACTTATGGATACATAAGAAATGTATTGAATTGATTCTTTTTAATGAATAGATCTGATCGCAACTTCGAATATGGAATTCAAAGGGATTAAATAGGAAATGATACTTTGAATCATAGAACTAGAATTAAATATACGATCAACCAACATTTATCAAATTTGAAAAAGAGTCAAAAGAAATGGTTTGATCCTCTTATTTTTCTTTCTCGAACCAAGAGATCCATAAATCGGGATCCTAATGCATATAGATACAAATGGTCCAATGGGAGCAAGACTTTGTAGGAACATTTGGAACATTTCATTTCTAAGTAAAAGAGTTGTTTTCATTTTCAAGTAGTGTTCGATCAATTATGTATTAATCAATATTCTATTGAATGGTTTGAGGTTATAAAAAAAACGATTTGTCTAAGTCACTTCCTTTCTTTTTGTCCAAGTTTCTTCTCTTTTTGTCTAACTCATTTCCTTTTTTCTTTGTGAATTTTGGGAATATCCTCATTCATAGGTCTAAGATCTATATCTATGAATTGAAAGGTCTGAATGATCAACTCTACAATTAGTTGTTATAATCAATAGGTCTTCAAATCATTCATTTGAAAAAATTGAAACCCCTCTTATTGGATGATCATGATACTTCCCAAAAATCAAAATTCTTGATCAATCGGGAAACAATATCACCATTTTTGTTCAATAAGATACCAAAGTGGATGATTGACTCATTCCATACTAGAAATAATTGTAGGAAATCTTTTGATAACATGGATTCCTATTTCTCAATGATATCCCACGATCAAGACAATTGTTTGAATCCTGTGAAACCATTTCATAAAAGTTCATTGATATCTTCTTTTTATAAAACAAATCAATTTCGATTCTTGAATAATCCACATCACTTCTGCTTCTATTATAACAAAGGATTCCTTTTTTATGTGGAAAGGCCCGTATCAAGAATTATGATTTTACGTATGAAAAATTCCTCAATATCTTATTCATTCGATCACAACAAAATATTTTCTTTGCGTGGTGGTAAAACAAATGTTTTCGGGGGAGAGATATTATTTCACCAATCGAGTTACAGATGTCTAACATATTCATACCTAACAATTTCCCACAAAATGGTGACGAAAGGTATAACTTGTATAAATCTTTGCATTTTCCAATTCGATTTGATCCATTCGTTCGTAGAGCTATTTACTCGATCGCATACATTTTTGGAACACTTCTAACAAAGGGACAAATAGTCAATTTTGAAAGAACATATTATCAACCTCTTTCAAATATGAATCTGTCTAATTCAGAAGGGAAGAACTTGCATAAGTTCTCAATTTCAATTCAAACATGGGTTTGATTTACACTCTATGTTATGAAAAATATTTAGCATCCAAAAAGATGAAAAAATGGGGTCTTTGTCTAAAGAATTCCCTTTTTAAATGACAAATGTATAGAACCTTTTTATGAGATAGTGTTTTTTCAACTCTCTCAAAATGGAATATCTTTCAAACATATATGCCATGGTTCCCTACTTTGATAGGATACAAATATCTTAATTGGATATTTTTAGATACTTTTTTAGACCTATTGTCTATACTAAGTAGTAGCCAAAAATGGGTATCCATTTTTCATGATATTTTGTATGAATCAAATATATCATGGCGAATTCTTCAGAAAAAATTATTGAATTTGATAAGTGAGATTTTGAGTAAGTGTTTACATAATCTTCTTCTGTCTAAAGAAATGATTCATTGAAATAATGAGTCACTATGGATATCGACATATCTGAGATCACCAAATGTTCAGGAATTTTTCTATTCAATCATTTTCCTTCTTCTTCTTGTTAGATATCTCGTTCGTACACATCTTCTCTTTATTTCTCGAGCCTAGAGTGAGTTACAGACAGAGTTTGAAATGGTCAAATCTTTGATAATTCCATCATACATGATTAAGTTGCAAAAACTTCTCGATAGGTATCCTACATCTAAATTGAATTCTTTCTAGTTAAAGAATATCTTTCTAGTTGCTCTGGAACAATTAGGAGTTTCTAGAAGAAATACGGGATTCTGCTTCTGGCAGAAACATGCTATCGGGTGGTGGTCCTACTTATGGGGTCCAATCATTATAGAGCCTTATTGTTAGTTTCAATATTTTTGATGTAAATTGCTTTACATCACCGTTTTTGATATGGTGTTTTACATTTGTGACCTTTTGATATCTTAATCATTTTTCCTTTGCATTCCAATTCCATATATTCATTTTATCTTTTTCTTCTTCCTCTCGATCCTCACAAACTCTCTTTTATTATCTATCTTCAATCCTCTAAAATATTTGCTCATCGTTGTTGGCATCGTTTGAAGGTCCTTTGTTTCACTTTTTAAGATGCGACTCTACACTGGAATTCCTTTCACGCTCTTTCTATTTCTTTCATCTCTCTACCACTCAATGAGTTTCTAAGAGTTCCATCAATGGTGTCCTTGGAATACAACTATTGCACTTATCTAGTCGAAGGTGAAGCAGTGTGTGGTGCTCCATGTTGCTAATTACGATTTATGTTTATTTATTTTTCTTAATAAATTCCACTTCTGATATTTTTTTTGATAACTCTATGAAAGTAGAGTCATTAATGCACTTTTTTATTTAATATTTACTTGTTTTATTTAATAAATGATATTTTATGGTAAAAAAATTAAAATATAAACTTTTTAGTGAAAATGAGTAAAAATATAATTTTTGAGATTTTTTATATAATTTTTAACAATGATATATTAATTTTTGTTTCGAGCTCAAGTTCGTTTTAAGATTTTGTATCTTATTATCTCTACACGTAAATAGAAATATGGCTACTCATTTAAAGAATTTAATTTGTGGTTGTGAATGATACTTTATTAGCATGGTTGATTGCTCTGTTTTATGGCTGATATAATCCAATAATTGCTCTGCTTATTTTACTAAACTTATTGAATTTTTTTTAACCAAAGATGGAAAATTGATAAGCTTTATGGTTGATCTCGCCAAGAAATATTCTTGAGCTAGTTCTGCAGATTACTCCCCCGTTAAAATTAAGTTACTTATTCGATTACTTTACTCTTTTTTTGGATTTGAGGAGATTCTATTATTATGAGTTATTGTAGTACGTGGCTAATAGATTGAGTAGGATGTAATATATTTGCAAGTTGGTGATTATTCTTCCTTTTCTTCTTCTTTTAGCAACTTTTCACATCTTGTAATTATCACTAAGCAATTTTTGTTTCTTGAAATGTTTATGCATAATTCTAGAAATTGCTTCTTTTTTCAAGAATATTTGACTCTCAATTATACAAAAATGGGTTTTAAAGTCGATTTTTAACCGACTTTAAATTGAATAACTTAAAATGTAAAGTCGGTTCATCACGTGAACCAACTTTACATTTTATGATTTTTTTTATTCTCATTTTTCACTCCACCCTGTATTCAATATTCAATATATATAACATAAAACCAAAATATAAATAATAATACAAATAATTAAAAATTTAAATATAATTAATTACTTGATAATTAAATTTATTACAAAAACAAATAATGCATATACAATACATATAGTTAACTTAAATTACAAATAAAATAATATCGTCAAAGTGTAATTAGATTGTGCGAGCAAGCTTGCTTGGCTTAGAAGCACCAGCATTGTGACAAGAAAACTGGACAAAAAACAGCCGATCCATATAACAATTCACTCCCCTACATACATAAGCACGTAAACATCCATCAAATAAGCAGTCTAAACTTCAAAAATATATGAATGGAGAAATTAAATCATTATAAATATTACCATAAAAAGAGATTATCACAACAACATTCGAGTGATATAACCCTTCGAACTCATATTAGCACTTTATTAATCATTTGTCTATAAATATGAAGTTATCTAGAATCTCTGCTAGTATTTTTAATGCTATAATGAGCTCTAAATATGAAATTAAGTGTAACTCCGATTTGTTACTTGGCTTGTATGAGTTTTGGTGCCCTTAAACGTATGAAACAATTTTGTAATACATTCATGGGCACCAAAACTCATACAAGCCAAGTAACAAAATATGAGTTACACCTGACTTCATATTAGAGCTCATTATAACATTAAAAATACCAGCAGAGATTCCAGATAGCTTCATATTTATAGACAAATGATTAATAAAGTGCTACCATGATGCTGTCATAAGGAAAGCAGGCAAGAGAGATGAGATGAAGTTTGGGCCAAAAATAGTTCCATAAAACAATACATTCCCCTAAATACATGAGTACATAACCATCCATTAAACAAGGGACTTCAAACACAAGAATAGAGAAATTAAATCATTAAAATTTTTACTGTTATGTTGTCATATGCTATTCAAGATCATCATAATATTATCTTGATTCTTCTTGTGATGATATAATTTGAACCATGTGTTCTTCTCATTCCTCTCATAAATCATCAAAAATTTGTTGGTCGTAGCCCATCTTGTTCCAACCAAAGAACTACATGTATTTAAAATCAAAATAAGAATGTAATTTCATGTATTTACAAAAAATAACTCAAATATGTTAAAAACTTTTCTGTATATGGGTAAAAGATATTACCACATCATCAATTGGAATTTTGATATTTGTGATGATTTCACTCATAAACTTCATGACATAATAACCACACAGGACTTCATTATTTTGTTGTGGAACCTACAAAAAACAAGTGTACATGATTTTCCATATTCGAACATCTTTATTATTCAATTGTAAAATTAATGCTTGTATATACCATAACTTTTGTCCATATAAGCTTATGAGATTTTTTAAGGGCAATGCCTCTAAACTTGTTCCACAACTTCCATGCCCTATTAAGGTTTAAAACGGTTAGTTTTTATTAAATATTACAAAAAATAATAGAAGAAACTAATATCTAGCTATAACTCTTACATTTCAACAACTGCTTTTGTATCTTTACTCAGTTCTATGGAAGTTAAGTCACAATACCAAGCATGATTATTGAACAGATCAATGATACCAACATTAAATGATCTTGGCCATGTTCAAACCTTAATGGCCAAGGGATTATCAACTTTTGATTTCTGTTAAGCGTTAATGCCTTATCACATAATTGTTTAACTCTGATGCTAACATCCTTCTCTTGATATTGATTGACATATGAAAAATCATAGAACATTGCTAAATGTCATGAGTGATTATGTTGAAGTCGATAATAACATGCCCTATATAAAAGATATATATATATATATATAAATAATTAGATAATATAAATATAATTATATATGTTCTACATAAATGAAAGAAAAATAAATAGATTGAGGACTCACCTTGTCCACACTTGGATTATACTTAAATCGATTATTTGATATTCAAATAGTTGCAATATGCACTCGATTGATATATAAGTTTGGCCAAGGTCTACATCAGAAATTTCTATAAGAAGTGGCACAGTCCATCCATCATTTATGTTAGATGCCCTCCCAACAATAGTTATCAAAGTGCTAAGATTTCTGCTGAAGTTTAAAGCATAATTATAACTATACTTTTTCCAAGGCTTCTTCTTGAATGACTTCGTGCGTGATGATTGGCCACTAGACATAGATTTAGCACAAGATACTTGCTTTGTATCTCTTAAATGTGCTGCATTTAAGAGTTCTGGTATAATAGACTAAAAAACACATTATGTATGTTAGTAACAATAAAAGATATAATAAAATAATAGTAGTAAACAAGTGTTATCTTTTAAGTTAAAAAATAGTACCACGTCAAAATTTAGAACAACTTGAATCGATAGCCAAGCCACATACTGTCCAACCGCCTCTTGGACTGTGGTATCATAAGAAGGCACAGGTAGTGGACAATCATGAAACAATGATTGATCAATTACTATTCGCCAATGATTAGAAAAGTATTGATTATGAATTGTTGTACCGTTCCAATAGCAACAAAGTTTGTTGACAAATGATGTTTCAACAAACATTTCATATTCTGTAGAAAAAATTAAGTGTTATATATAAAAAATAAAACATATAATAAGAAATAAAAATAATAGATTATATACACCAGAAATTAAAATCTTACCACATATGATTCATCAAATAGAGGAGGAGTCCCATGTGGGGTAGCTATTGGATGTACATTCTCACCAAAATGTTCATCATGGTTTGATTGATGGTAAGAATGCGTAGATTGCATTGGAGAAAATGAACCACTACTTGATTGCATATGCATTCCTGGCACATAGGGAGGACCAATAGGATGACTATATCCCATAGTGGATGTAGTTTGAGCGTAATGAGATTGCGTGGCTAGCATGGCTGGCATGGATGATTGCCTATTTGTCATGGATGATGGCATACCTGGCATGGATGGTGGCATGCCTGGCATGAATGGTTGCATGCCTGACCAATATGGCATGCTCTAGCATGGATGGTTGCATGCCTAGCATGGAGGTTGTAGAATGATGTCATGCCTGACATGTGTTGTGATTGATATTAATTTAGAGTGGCAATCTTCAATTTTATTGTAATTCTCCTTACTGACTGTCTGAGGCTTTTGTTTTTGAATGTTAAAATACTCCATATAACCATCATATTGGCTACCTATCCTAACACAACAAGGATGATCGCGTCCGAATGCATGATATAGAGCATCTCTCCCAGGCTCTTCAATTATTTCACCCCTGTATATTTGTTCTTGAACAACTCTCTACAAATAATAAAGCACACAAACATATCATTCATTATTACATCAATTATTAAAAATCATTAAGACTTTTTATCAACCAAAATTACTAACCAACTTATTTAGTTGTTCTTCTCCTCGCTTAGTCATCGGTCTTGAATTCTTCGTTTTAGGAGTCTTTGTTTCCATGTACAATTCAATTCGGGTAACTGGTCTACCCAATTTAACTTCCTAAATAAATTATGAAAAATTTATTAACAATGACATGAAATTAAATTGAGGAAAATAAATATAAAAATATTTATAAATTAATACAAATTAATAATACCATTCTATATCTAACTTTAGGATTTGAAGACCTCCTAGAACGGTTAGGAAGAATGTTATGCATTTGTATATTCTGATGTTTTTCCCTAATAATTTGAAATTTATCTGAACATCTATAATCCACAAAGTCTTTCCAAACTTGAGGTGTAATCCAGGGGTGTCCTTCAGGGATTTTGTAGAGCTCTACCTCATCAAGTGGTTCCAAATATGAAAACACATAATTTCTTGCCAAGACTTCCACGCCTTATTTGCAATCTTATAAGACACAGTACAAACGATTAGATATAATACAAAAAAGATATAATATATGTAATTGATTATAAAATAAGAGACTTACACAAATGGTTATCCATATTTTGAACTTTTCTGCATCGTCAACCTGATACCAATCATTTATATTGATTGGTATACTAGACTTTGGAAGTCGACCAATAGAGGATTTCAATTGTTGGTCATTTTCCCCTATTGGATTACCAGTAGCATCAAATAGAACATGTATTCTATCATCTGGGTTAAGTGGAGCATCATGTATATTCGCCCAACCCCTTCTTTTCAAATACCCTAATGGATCATTTGGATCTATAAGCTCTGTTACCCGAGGATCCATGAAATATCTACAAACAATGAAGAAATATAAATTAATTGAAAATTTTAGGAACATATGTTATGTTTAATTAGGTTGTTGATCGTATACATATATTCCTTCACAATCACTTCGAGTCCATGACGAAGAATCATCATCATCAACTAGATCATCACATACATTAGGCAATTTATTTGAGAAATTACTAATATTGGTTAATGTATCAAGCATAGGGTCGTCATCTTCTAAAGCATCACAATGGTAAAACTCTTTTTGTGGAGGCGTTAACACAATAGACCATCTTGTGTCAATTTGATCGCTCACGTAAAATACTTGTTTTGCATGAAGTGCTAACGTGAAATGATCATAAGTGTGACTTATCTTGGATAAATTTACAAGGGTAAATCCAAAATCATCTATTTTATATCCAACATTGATAACATCTTCAACCCAATCACACAAGAAAAATGATTCATGGAAGACCTCATAATCCAATTCCCAAATCTCTTGTATTATACCATAATATGTTCTATCAGAAAGTACAAGATTAACATCTTTTGAACTGGAAAATTTCGTAGTTTGTGCAACCATCTTCACACCACTATTTTGATTTACTCGAACTTTGTCCCTAGCTTGAATCGTAAACCTCGATCCATTTATTGTGAAATTATAAAATGATTTGACATCAAATTTTGGCCCATGTGCAAGCCATTGTAAACTTTCTGATATTTTATGATTGGGTTTCTTGAGTTCATCTTGAATCTATGTATAAAAAAACATGAAATGTGTTTAGAGCAAAGTTTTAAAACATTTAATAGATCTAGGAACATACATGCATGGATTTTTGTTTGTGACACTTACATGGTTGCGAAACCAATTAATAAGCTCTCAATTATGTTCATGATACAACCATTTTTCTCCTCCTTTTTTTTATAACGAGGATCGATCTTCAATAAGTTTAAATTCATCCTGTAATGTTATTAAATATATATGAAGTATACATCATCATTAATAGTTAAATAAAAAATAATTTTTGCATAAATGGAAAGGTTGAAAATCACTTACTCTATGTACAGTTGTGCCTCATTATTATTTAGCAAAATGATTCGGTGTGCTTTTTCCCATCGAGTGCGATCAATAAACAATTTCTTAATTCCACCAAGCATAGGGTTACCTACTTGGATCATGTGACGTTCTAAGAACAACTTGTGCATAGGATTCCCAATTTCAGTGCAACCACTAAAGTATTTAGAACAAAACTCAATGGCCTCTTCAGCAATGTAACGTTCCACCATGCATCTTTCAGGTCAATTTCTATTATTTACATATCCTTTCAGGACTTGCATAAATATCTCAAAAGGATACATCCACCTTAAGTAAGTAGGACCACACAATTGAACCTCTCAAACTAAATGAACACACAAGTGAATCATTATATCAAAGAAAGAAGGAGGAAAATATTTTTCAATTAGACACAAAGTCTCTACAACATCTTTCTGTGAAGAATTTAACTCGCTAATTGATATAGATTTCTTGCATATTGTATTGAAGAATGTAAAAAACCGAATTATTGATAATCGAATATGTTTTGGAAGAATTGATCTAATAGCAACTGGTAATAACTGTTGCATTAAGATATGACAGTCATGTGATTTCAATCCATAAAGTTTCTTATCGGTGATAGACACAAAATTTCTTAAGTTGGATGAGTAACCATCAAGAACTTTCACACCCTCCAAACATTTACAAAACACATCCTTCTCTTTTGTTGACATTGTATATGATGTTGGTGGTAAGTATATTCGATTTTTATCATGTTCCACCCTTGGTTTCAATTCAGGTCGTAGGCCTAGTTTCTTTAAATCCAGTCTTGCTTTAATTCCATCCTTTGTTTTTCTAGGTATATTAAGTAAAGTACCAATCAAGCTCTCACATACATTTTTCTCAATGTGCATAACATCTAAGATGTGACGAATGTGTAGGTCTTTCCAATAAGGTAATTCCCAAAATATTGATTTTTTATTCCAACAACCATGGTAAGTCGGTTCAAACTCTTTTTCATTTTCACTCATTTCATTAGTTGACCTCTTTCGTTTCCCTACCTTAGTGAGTTTTTTTTCATCTTTCCATATCGTTTGAATGTAATACCATTCAATTTCCTTAATATCTCAACACCTCGCAAAGGTCGGGTTACATGGTCATGATCTTCTTCACCATCGAACGATTTCTTTTGGTATCTAAACTTGTGTCCAGATGGAAACAATATTCTATGTCTTCTATAAGACATCTTTCGTCCGTGAACAAGATAAGTTGCAGAAGTTCCATCACTACATATAAGGCATCCCTTGTAACCCTTTGTTGCATGTCCTGATAAGTTTCCATAGGCAGGAAAATCATTAATTGTCCATAAAAGGACCCCCTTCAAGTTAAAGTGTTCTTCTTTATATGCATCGTAAACATTACACCATCATTCCACAATGTCTTTAAATAATCTATCAAAGGCTGCAAATATACATCAATATCAACACCAAGTTGTTTCGGTCCCGAGATCAATAATGTTAACATAATGAATTTTCTTTTCATACGCAACCAGGGAGGAAGGTTGTATGTTACCATAATTACTGGCCAACAACTATATCTACTACTAAGGGAACTATGTGGATTAATTCCATCAACATCAATGGCAAGATGAAGATTGTGCAGATAAGATGAAAATTGAGGAGATAAATTATCTACTACTTTCCAATTTGGAGAATCACAAGGATGACGTAGCACCCCATCATCAGATCGATTATCTAAATGCCAAGTCAACATCTTTGATGTATCTTTATTATTGAACAACCTTTGAAAGCAAGGAATCAGAGGAAAGTACCAAAGAACCTTTGCAGGCACGCCTTCCTTATGTGTTGTCTCATTTGTACCATGCTTCCATCTCGATTCTTTATACATCGGACAATCATCTAATGTCTCATATTCTTTTTTATAAAGAATGCAATCATTTGGACAAGCGTGAATCTTATGATATTCCATGCCAAATCGACTAAGAGATTTCTTCACTTCATACATTGAAGATGAAAATTTAATACCCTCAGGAAACATATCAACTAGTAGATTTAGTAATTTTGTGAATCCCTTGTCAAAAAAACCATGTTTTGCCTTCACATTGTACAAATGAACCAATCCCGACATTTTAGTGTATTTTTTTGCATTTTGGATACAACGGTTTTTCGACATCTTCTATAAGTTTTTTAAAGGTTTCAGGATCATCTTCACGTAATTCATCTTCAACACCATGAAACATATTTTCTGTCTGTACATTATGATAAGATGTATGTAATCCACTCACATTCTTATTTATCTCTTCCCCATGAGTATTATCAATATTTTCTCCATGATAATACCAACATTTATAGCTCAAAAGAATACCATTACAGATAAGATACTTTACCTCATCAAATTAATGAAATCGCTCATTTTTACATTTAACACATGGGCATTGAATCATACTAGTTCCAGTATTACTATTTCTACAAGCAAATTCCATGAAACTTTCAACTCCAGAAATATAGTCCTGCTCAATTCTACACTTTGACATCCAAGATTTTTCCATTTTCTATTAATGAAATTAATTGGCAAGAATACGAGAGGAAAAAGTGATTCATTCAGAAGGAATTCCATAATTTTTCAATTTAGTCTGCCTAGGGAGCTTGTTATAGATAATGGGAGACCATTCACTGGCCCAAACATCAAAACATTTTCCCTCAAATACAATATTAATATGTACCATTCAACATCATACTTTCGCCAAGCTAATGGTCAAGCAGAGTTTTTCTAGAGGTGATTAGGTTCTCAAGAGGGTCTTTCCCAATAAAAAAGATTGGATGACCGGTAGAATGGGTGCCAATTGGGAGGGACTTTATCAAATAATTGAAACAACACCATAGGGGACTACATATTGAAAAACATTAAATGTACTAAGAAAGGAACAAGCTAGAATGTCATACACTTGAAGAGATACCACTTTTTAATGTGCACTAATTTACCACTTTTTGTAACATCAGCACATATATCTACGAAATAAACCTCCTCAGAAGATGGTCATTTCCTAAAGTTCTCCCACACTTTTACGTCATGGGCTGATCACCTCGGTTAAGAACCAGGTAAAGTGCCATGTCACTTGAAAAGGTCACGAGTTCCAAACAACTAATAAGAAGCAAGAAAGGCTTTCTTTGCCACCTATATGAACCACAGGGTGATCACCTTGGTTAAGAACTAGGTAGAGCATCCTGGCACTCATCAAAGGTCATGAGTTTTCCACCTCGGTTAGAAACCAGGTCATTTCTCTAACATTGAAGAGGGAGATGAGCACCTCGGTCAGGAAATAGGTAAGGTTCTCTCTCCTACCGATTGAAGCCACAAGTTGATCATTTTGGCTAAGAACTAGGTATAATGCACTGGCACTTGTAAAAGATCATGATTTTTCCACCTCGATTAGGAACTAGGTCGGTACTCTAACATCAAAGAGGGAGAAGAGAACCTCAATTAGAAATAGGTAAGGCTCTCTCTCCCATCAATTTAAGCCATAAGTTGATCACCTCAGTTAAGAACTAGGTAGAGTGCCCTAACAATAGAAAAGGTTGAGTTGTCCACCACAATTAGAAACCAGTTCATGTCATGTAACATATGTGTAACATTCGAGCACTACAAATACTTTCCATAAAGAAAACTTTTGTTATTTGATATTACAAATATTTTGAAAAGGTTATTAATACAAGGTTATCCCCCCCCCTTTGAGAATTAATAACTCTTTAAACTCTTGGACAAACATTCAATGTCTAGATCATTAGTTTCTTCCACTAAGGCAAAAGCTTAGCCTGAATATCGGTAATTTTCTTTTATGCATAGGTCACCACTTCATGATGAGCAGACCTCATCGCGAGCATTGCTTACTCCAAATCCTCAATAACCTTCATCACCTTGAGGAACACTTTCTCATCTCACTTCATATAGAAATTTACCCAATAATATTCCCTTCCTACAAGGCGGTCATTTTAGCCAGGGCTCTCCTCCTATGATATTGAGTTTGCATCAACTGCTCTTTACAAGAAGCGAGCTCACACTTGCTCCTCTTAAAGGGACTTGCCTTGCCCTCGAGTTTGAGAACCTTGGCTTATAATGCCATAACATTACTTTTAAGCATGTTATTGTCATCCATTAAAGCTCAAACTGAATGTCTTTAAGAATGATCAGAATCCATAATGATTGACCAAAAAAGAGGGAGAAATTATCAAAAATTCCTATTGCATTGATTAAACAAGTACCCTTGATCTCTTTTTATAGAGGATGATGTTGAAAAAATGATTGATAAAAAAATATAAAATGATAAATGAATGTTCCCAAAAATAAGGTGGGTAGGTCAACATCATAAATACACAATAATTCAGACAAATTAACTTTTTCATTAGTAAGATCAATTTCTCATTCAAACAAAATTCCAAGTCTAAGCTCACGACCATACATTCATAAATGGCCTCGTGCTCAAAAGAAAAGAACTGTAAAACCCAAGAAATTAATGATCTTCTTGCTCGGCCCCTACATTTTTTCTCTCAATAAAGCTCAAACCCTCCCCCTCTTGAGAGGGAGAATGCGTGTAGGGAAAAGTGAACATGATGTTTAGAATACGATAATAGTAGTAAAGATTTCATGCCTGGCCATGGAGTCAAGCTCAACCTTTGCCTTCAGGGCTCCTTAAGTCGCAACCTCGACTTTTTTTCGTGCCTCCTCGGTCTCTAACTCATCTCAATTTTTGCCTCATGTAGCTTGGTAAGAAAATTGAGATACTTATTTAACTTGGTGGTGACCTTTTCCAACTTTTCCTCTTTATCAATGGCCTCACCTTCCTATTTATATGACCTCGCCAGAAGCACAGTGTACAAAACGTGTGACTTTTCCTTTCCTATTCCGTCTCATCCTTCAATCAACACATATTTCAAGCCCTGTCAAAATCATAAAGTAGTTGCAACTAAAACAAGAAAAAGGCACGAGGTCAATAATTAACCAAAAAATTGTAAGGTCAAACTTAAGAAAAACAAATGTCATCATAAAGTAAGGTAACATACCTGATATAGGTAATGATGAATGAAATTGATAGAGCTTGTTCCTTCACGTATAGCCTCAAGCCATTTCTCAAGTGCTTCAATAGGAAGCTGGCTCAGGTACTAATAGAGCTACTAGGGCTCCAAGCCTCGATACAAGGCTATCCCATCCATATTAGTGGTAAGATCATTAACAATGCCCTTCCCATTCCTCGAGTCCCATATAGGATGGGTAGGCACTTTGGGAATGAAGTAGAGAGATGGAGATAGAGCACGTACTTCCAACATGGATAGAGAGGCAAAATAATTTATGGGCTCAAGGCTAAGTTTGGCCTCATCAAAGACTGCCTTCTTCTTCTTCTTCTTCTTTTGTAGAGACATGGGCCAACCTGCATGATCAGAAGACTTTCCCATTTTTTTTCCCTTAGAAGAGCTCTGCTTAGGAACATGGGGTGTGCCTTTCTTACTCTAAAAGCGTGACAACAATTGGGCTATAAACTCTATAGAATCTAAAAAAACAAAATCAGGGCGAGGTTATTTTCATCACATCACACTATAAAAATAAAAAAAGAGGGGGTGGTAGTGTCTTAAGACTAGTTCACCATCATTAGCCACCATCTCAAACCATCCCCCAAATTCTGTGGGAAGGGTTTGTAGAGAATCTTGATGTTTATGAACAATCCTAAGAGGGGGCTTCACTGTATCATTCCTCATCATATCATAAGTAACAAAGCGATAGGTGTTAAGCAAGCTCCTCCAAGAGGTCTTTTGGGGAAGATAGTTGTGGATATCATCCAACCGTTGTTTCACATCTAGACTCATGGTCGTTAATAAGGAACCCATATTCCTTAACACAACCTTAGTGTCATTCCAAACGCTCCTCATCAACTTGGTGTCCATGGTCGGGGACTCACACCAAGAAGACATAAAAAAAGTACTCCTTTCAATTTTTCTCATTCTCTTGTAAAGACACATTAATACCTCAGTCCTACCTCACAAACATATATACCCTCCTTGGGTCTGTGGGGTTCTACTTCGGGATATATGTCTCATTAAAATCGAAACCTACTACAGTTCAGGAAATGAAGATACCTCCACCCATTAGGCATCAACTGTTATGGCACAAGTTGAATCCTAACAAAAAATATCTTGATATAGGGATACAAGGGGAACCATAACCCCAACCACAACACCTTCTAATGAAAGACTATCCATCGGGATGGAGGTTGATCTCTATGACAAGCTCATTCTTATAGAATCATTATATGAACATAAGAGGTGATATTGTAGGTCTTCCTTAACCGATCCTTATCTTGGGGTATTAAGCCACTAGTCGTAGTTTGGGTCGACCAACCTCTAGTACGACCTGTAGATTCACCAAACCCAACGTTCCTAGTCTTCTTCCTCCAATTCCTAGCCATCAAAAGTTAAGTATGAGGAACACTTATTCTAATGGTTAGAGCGAGCTATGGATGAGTGATGGAGGTAGATGGTTGAGGTAGAGATTAACTTGTCCTACTAGAAGAATGATGAGTGCTCAAAAAGCACTAAAATTACCATGATTGTATTCACTTTATTGATAAAAAGATATATATTTATATGATTTTATCATATTTCTATATAAATCTGTCTTTTCGGAATCACGAGTGTTTTTATATTTTTTTAGGAATTTCGCTTAAAAAAAGTAACTTAAAAGACTCAGAAAAATACTGAAAGCAATACATCACAAATATATTCATAAAATAAATGAGGAAAAGTCACAAAAAGATGGAAAAATTGGACAAAATGGGTCAAAAATGTCAAAAAGGATGAAATCACGCACGCAACTACCCAACAGCGTCGGCCAACGTGCGCAGCTCGCCCATGCCCATCTGCGTTCGGTTCATGCGCGCCGCAAGCCTAGTCCGCGTGCGCCTCTACTCCATTCTGTGTGCGCCACACATCCATTAGCGTCCAGTTCGGCACCCCTACCCCATTCAGCACGCACTGCTGCCCATCTATACCCAGTCTGTGTGCGCCGCCGCCCCCACCTACCAATGACATCAACTTACGTCATCATTTACCTACTATGCGTTTTCTACATTTTTTAGCATTTTTTTCTCCCACTTTTTCTTCTTATCCTCACCTATAAATACCCATATTCTCTTCACACCAAAACGCACCTCAAAAACATCTTCTTCTCTCTTTCTTTCTCTTAATTTCTTAGTTTTTAGTTTTTCTTAGTTAGTTTTTCTTAGTTTTAGAGTTCTTCTCTTTTTGAGAAGAACTAATTATGTTTTTTTTTAATTTATTAGCTTTTTTATTCAATAAATGGAAATGTAAATTCCGTTTGGAGGTTTTCCAACAATAGGAATAACATCAAAGTACTGTAAGGATTTTATTTTCTTTATAGTTATTTTTTATGTTTTATTCTTATATGTTATATTTAATTTTTCTGTGATTAAATTTAATTTTGCTGGCTATTTGTAAACATGATATAATAATAACGTTGTTATACTTGTGAAATATTAAATAGATAAAAATCTCTAAAATGAATTGATTTTGTTTTTATTCAAGATTTTATATTAAGAATGTTAAATAGAAATATATTATTTTTCATTACAAACTTAAATATGAAAATTAGATTTTAAGGTTTAGTTATTCAGTCTGATTTAGAGTAATGCTCTTTTATTTGTTGATACAATCACCTGATAGTTAGAGTGAAACTCTATTTCAAAAGTTTTTATAAGAATTATTATCTGAAAATGTATTTACAACATGTTTTCAGTAGTGGTTTTAAAACTTGAAGGTTAGTACTTGGATAATTAAATTCTTAGGTTTAATTTGGACACCTTGAAAAAAATTTAAATTATCTGACCCCACCAAAGGTGGTATTTAAATGGTTCATTTTTAATTTCTTAGGAAAAAAAGGAATTAATTTAATTAACCAAATTAGTTATCAACCCTACCCATAGGTGTTAATTGATTTGTTTAATTAATAAAGAATATCTAATCCCACCAAAGGCGATATTCATATAAAAAGAGAGAATTAATAAATATCAATTTATATCTTTCATAACCTAAATAATATAAGTAAGCATAATTAGCTTAGTTATATTATCCATAAATACTACACTATTATAAATGATAAAATTTGCATAAATGTTTATTAAATCTGTATCTATGTTTATTTTTATGTTATTAGATCAGAAATACAAAAACCCCAAAATATCGTGACAGGATATTTAGGATTTAATTTCTTTTTTAAAAATTTGAATAATAAATTAAAAACCAAATATATTCCTTCCTTAGATTGACCTTGGGAGTATACTTATCATTTTCTATATATGAAATGATTTGTGCACTTGCGAGAGTTTTATAAATATAAAACCAAAGTATTGGTAAGATCGGCGATGCTGGTTTTGCTCATAAAGTTTTTGGCATCGTTATCGAGGATGGAATTAAGTTTTTGGCGCTGTTGTCACGAATGATATCAATTTTTTAGCACCGTTACCGGGAATGAAATCAAGTTTTTGGCGCCATTGCCGGGAAATGAATAGCGTTTTTAAATTATTTATCAAATTTTTAAAAACCTTTTGAGTTGTAAATAATTTTGATTTATTTTATTTAAAAAAATTCATATTTCGAATTTCTTAAAATATATATATATATATGTTGTTCATGAATAGTAAACAAAAAAAAATTAATAAAATTTAAAATAAATATTTTTTTCTTTAAAAAAACAAATAAACTTATCGTTCATTAATAGTAAAACAAAACAAAAAAATCAAATTTTAAATTTCATTAAAAAAAATTATTGCATGAATAGTAAAATAATTATAAATTAAAAACAATTTAAAACAAAAATAGAAAAAAAATTATTTATTTAAATAATAAAATAATAAAATAATAAAAATTATGAAAAATAAATAAAAAATTTAATATTTAAGTTTTAATTTTCATTTAATTTTTAATTTTCATTTAATTTTTAATTTAATTTTGTTTTTATTTTTTTATTTTAGATCTTAATTTTAAGTTTTTTTTAAATAAACAAATAAAAAATGATCAAAATAAATAAATGAATGAATTAAAAAAAATTAATTTTTTTTATTTTTTTTCCTTTTACCTTTTGCAATTATTTTTTTTTATTTTTGGTTTAGAATTTTTTTCATTTAACTTTTTTTTTCTTAATTTTTGTTTCATTTACTTAACTTAGGTTTTTATTAACTTAATTTAATAACTTAATTAACTTAGATTTTTTTAACTTAATTTACTAACTTAATTAACTTAGATTTTCATTAACTTAATTAACTTTAGTTTTTATTAACTTAATTTACGAACTTAATTAACTTAGGTTTTTATTAACTTAGTTTACTAACTTAATTTACTTAAATTTTTATTAACTTAATTAAACTATTTTTTTATTAACTTAATTAACTTAAATTTTTACTTAACTTAATTAACTTAATTTGAATAACAAAAAAAGTAAAGATCTAAGAGAGTTCTATCTAGGAGACTAGTTCTTAGAAGCCTTTGTGCCACTAGTTTTTCCTGAAAATGTTATTTTGTCTAGGATTGTGGTTTTTAATGAGCCTTTGCACCACTATTCTTTCCTGGGAGCACTCTTGGTTAATATTAATTATGTTATTTTAACTTAGATATTGTACTTATATATATATATATATATATATATATATATATATATATATATATATATATATATATATATATATATATATATATATAATTCTGAAACCATCTCCAAAATTTTAAAGTTTTAATTACAATATAAGGAGTTAGTTACTTATTTAGATCTAGGTACAATTGTGTTTTAATACCTTAATTATTTGACTTGTACCTAGACGTGGGTTATCTAAAACCCTCAAGCATACCTCTAGTTTTAAGTACAGAAAAAATTGAAAATCCGTAGGGCATTATTGAAAAAGTATGGGTAGACAACCTTGTCTTACCTATAGATTTAATTGACTCAATGATGTGGGGATATTGAGTTTAGTTAAAATGAAATCCCCAAGTTACGTTTTACTAAGACGTTAAACTAAACGCTGGATGGGAGGTAACCTATCATTTTAGGTAAAAATATTTATTTGTTTTATTTATTTAATTTCTATTGTTTATTTTAGTTTAATTGCATGTGATTAATTTTAAAATTGTTAAAACTAAAAATATTTGTTGAGATGTTAGAAGTTCACAGCGATTTTTTATGTGCACTTTAATGAACCTGATAGATGCACCTGCATTTATCCGTTACTACTTGCACATTCTTAGGAAATAGGTAATCTTTCTTCTCTTTATCTTTAATTTACAATTGTTACATTGAGGACAATGTAAGTTTTAGTTTGAGGGTGGTAAAAAGTTATCATGCTTAATTTAAAAAAAATTAACAATTTTTAAAAAAATAAAAATAATAATAATTAAATAATAATTTTTTTAATTTTTATGTTCACATTTTTATTTTTATTGTGTTTGGTTCTATTTTCTTTGTGTGATTTAGTAATTTTAGAATTTTGGAATTAGTTTTATAAAATTTCTCACATAAAGTTATCATTTCTTTAAATCAAATTTAAGTAAATAGTTAAATCTTTTGGACTATTAGATTAATTTTTGAAAACATATCATGAAATATTTTTTTGGTAATTAGTTAGTTTTTGTCATAACTAGTATTTCTTGATAAAATGTGGAAATTATATTAAAGCCAAAAATCAGTGTTTATGAATTTGTTTTAGTGGAGACTACATTTGTGAGATATAATTTGAGCCTAATTTCTTTTATTTAGAGTGAAATATATATTTTTTCTACTCCAAACACATTTCTTATTTCTTCAAATTTTTAGATTATCTCTATAGGTATTAGCATTGAATGTATGAATTTTTTCTCATCTTAATTGAGTGTCGTATATTTTTTATTATTTGTGATTAGATTAAATAAGTTAAGTAGAAATTGATAGTATATGTTTTTATCTCATTTATGCATTACTGCTACAAAAAAAAGACATATATGAGGTTATCTAAACCAAAATCAAACAGGAAAGCCACAAAATTAACCATTCATCAACATCCTAAAAAAAATGTACAATTTGTACATGGGTTGACTCCCTAAAAATATATATATTGAAAAATATCTTCAAAAAAAAAATAGAGAGATAAAGAATATATAGTATAATCTACATATTATGACCCGTATTGCCTACAAAATTGTAATTAAAGACTAGTTACAAAAGAAATATATATGAAGTAATTTTCTAAAAAGTTATTGCATTTTCTTCATTTATAAAAAAATATATATTGAAAGTTTTGCTTAATGAGTTTGATTTATAAATGGAGAATAGAATTTTCAATACAGAACAGAGTAATACCGAAGCACAACGGCCGCGCTACAGTCTATATTTAGTCTAGAAGAGAACTCATAGGAAGGAAGAGATGGCCTATAGGAAGGAGGATGCACGTCTCCGCAGGAAAGCGAGGAGAAAGATGAAAGTAGGGAACAAGGAAATGGTTGGACAAGATGAGACAAGAATGTGTGAATGCCATCATATTACAATGGACCCACTACATTACCCTCATCACGCTGCCATGGGAAAAAATCAAAAATACCCCTAAGGTTTAAGGAATCTTCAGAAATACCCTTCAGGTTTTAAAAAATTCAAAAATACCCTTAAAAATATAACAGAAGTTAAATTTAACACTTATCAAGAATACCCCTAAGGTTTTTAAAAAAAATGGAAGAGGAAATAAACCAAGAAATATTGGATATAGAAATAGAAGACATCTCAGGATGTTTTTCACAAGAAATGGTAATAAGTAAAAAGAAATTTGAAGAAATTCAAAAAGCAAAATTAAATCTTAAAGAAGGAGATGGATTTAAAGACCCATCATTTTTATTAAGAAAAATATTCCCTAGGAAAAATATAATTTATTATGGTATAAGTAATAGAGAAATGAGTATTAAAATTACAGATGCAAAAGGAAGGTATAACATACCATTAATTGATAAAGAAACTATAGTAAACAAATTATCAAAAATTTCTAGTAAGGATAGAGGAAAAATTGGATACATCCATTTAGGAGGAATCCAAATACTAATAAAAGCTCATTTCAGAGAAGAAATAGATACACCAATAAAAATAACATTGTTAGACAACAGAATAATAAATAGACAAGATGCTTTATTAGGAATGATCCATGGAAATTTAGGATACCAAAAACTAAAGTTTACAGCATATCCTAGATTTTCTATAAATATACAAGATAAAAATTTAAACCAAGTATTAAGCCTAGCATATGAATTCGAAAGAGGAGATTTAATGAAAGAAGGAAATCACCCATTTTCAATACATTATCTAGTGGCATATTCTTTAACAAATAGTCATAATAGTTCAATATATGGACAAAATGAATTTATAAAAATAGACAAAACTTTTAAGGAATTAGGACAAATAATAAAACCAGAAATACTAACCGACTTTGAAATACTAGAAGAATGGAAATTAGATATTAAAGAAAACCCCTTAATAACAGGAAGAAGTAATAAAACTAATAACATACCAAGATTTACTTTTATAGATCAGGAAGGAAAAACTTCTAATCAAGAAGTCAAAAAATTAGAAAATGAAGTTAAAATAATGAAGGCATTAGTTCATGATTGCATATTAGGAAAAAAATCATGTTTAAAGAAAAAATAAAAAATATACATTTAGAAATAAATGGAAGCCTAGTAGGAGTGGCAAAGAATCAAGCAATATTATTTGAAACTATACAATTATTAACAGAGGAAATGGATCTAGTCCAGGAATCAAACACAAAATATTTAAAAGAAATAATAGATATACAAGGAGAACTATTAAAAGAAATAAAAGAGTATGGTTGTAATAAACTACAACAAAACATGCATAAATAATTTTCAGAATTAAGGAAAGATGTATACAATCTAAGAATACATCATAAATATGATCCTTTAGAAGGATTAAAAGAGGAACCACCAAGGAAATCAGATTCTTTGATTCCTAAAAATGAGAAAAGGAAAAATGAGGAACAGTTTAAGAATAAAGAAATAATTCCAAATTAATGGAATATAGAAAGAAATTAGAAAAAGAATTTATGAACCCTGAAAATAGGGATATAGAAACATTGGTAAAATTGTTGAAATTAACCAATGAAGAAATAGAAGAACATTATATTGGAAAACTTTGTACAAACAAAGAAGAAGATGATATGACAATAATCAGTGAAACTGATTCAGAACCAGAAAATATGACCCCAAAAGGTCATATGAAACCAATTTCATTACCAGTCCCTTACCAAAAAGAAACATCTGACCCTCATAGGGAAGAGAGAAATAGACAAAGATTAGAACAACCTGATACTACATATAGAAGAAGACAACCACCTAAAATGGAGGAAGGGTTGCATTGGGGAACTAGAAGTAGTATCCCACCAGAGTTTAAACTCCATGAAAATTATAAATCTGAACTCTTAAACTTAGATTGTATAAGAGATAGGAAAAAAGCTTTAGATGAATGCTCTAGTGGAATGAGTGTTCTCGTACAAACTTATCTAACTACTCAAACAAATCCTTCAACTTGTAGAGTGCTTATAGCACATAAAATGACAGGAAATGTAAAAGTTTGGTTTTCAAACTTAACAGATCAACAACATTTATTAATGCTAGGAAATGCTTCCACAGGAAGAGAATACTTAGATACAGTAATAAATGAAATATACAAAGAATTTATTGGGGAAGATAAAGGAAGGACTATCACTGAGTCCAGTGAGAATGAATCAATAAAGCTAAATGGCATCTAACAAATATGGAAATTTGTAACATGTGTTACATAGATTCTTTTATTTGTGAATATGAAATGTATTACCATAAATTACCACCCTCTATTCAACTAATCTATAAAGAAATGTTTTTTCAAAAATTACCGAGAACATTATATAAAACTTTAACAGAAAATTGGGAACAAAGGAATAGAGAAACTATACCAGATACTCTAGGAGGAAGAATAAGAAATCTTAGAGATTGGATCATTATAAAATGCCAAGAAAGAAAGGAATACAAACAGATAAGAGGAAATGATAAAATTTGTTGTGATACAAGAGATTTTAGAATGCCAGGAAAATATGGATGCAATATAAAGTCTTATAAACAAAAATATAAAAAATATAAAAGATTTAAAAAATATAAATTTAGGAAACAAAATTTCCAAAAATATAAAAAGAGATTCAACAAAGAAAACTACAAGAAAAGATATTTTAGGAGAAAGGTTTATAAACCTTCTGGAAAAAGGAATTATTGGCCTTCAGGGAAAAAGAAATGCAGATGTTGGATCTGTAATGAGGAAGGACATTATGCAAATGAATGTCCAAATAGACTTCAACATAAAAAAGAATTTAAAAAGGAATTTTCACAAAAAGCAAAAATCTTAGAAGAAGCTTTCAAAATGGAATTAGAACCAATTGAGGAATCTGATATAGATGATACTTATAGTATTTATCTATTAGAAGAAACTGAAGAAGAAATAACTGACTCAGAATATGAACATTCGAATCAGGAATATTCTTCATCAGAAAATGAATGATTTGTATAGTATTACAAATCCAAATAGTACTTACATTAAAGTAGGACTAAAATTTAAAGGTTATAACACTTATCATTTACATGCATATATAGATACAGAAGCTAGTATGTGTGTAGCCAGTAAATATGTATTTCCAGAGGACAACTGGAAACAAGCACTAAAAGATTTAATTGTAAGAATTGCTAATAATACTACAATAAAACTTAATCAAGTATTAAAAGATACTGATATAATAATAGGAGGAGAAAACTTTCATATTCCTACAATATATCAACAAGAAACAGGTGTAGACTTGTTAATAGGAAATAACTTCTTAAATTTATACCAATCTTTCACACAACATTCTGACAAAATAAGTCTTACAACTTTAGAAGGAGATACAATATATGTCTCTAAAGTAAGGAAAGCTCTAACTGTCTCCAACCCAACTTTTATGCAACAACATAAAAAGCGAAAACATGGTGAGATAGAAGACCAACAAAAACAGAAACCCTGTTTAGAAAATATTTTATTAGATATAGAAGAAAAACAAAACTTTGTTCTTAATGAAATACACGAAGATAAAGCCCTAACAGGCATCAAAAGACTATTAAAAACAGTCAGTTCAGAAAATCCTTTGGATCCAAAAATAAATAAAACTAAGACAAAAGTCAAAATAGAATTAAAAGATCCTAACAAGGTCATAAGAGTAAAACCAATGATTTATACTCCAAAAGATAGGATTGAATTTGGAAAACAAATTGAAGAACTTTTGGAATTAAAAGTTATAATACCAAGTAATTCACCTCACTCTAGTCCAGCATTTTTAGTTGAAAAAAAAGCTGAGAAAAGAAGAGGAAAAAAGAGAATGATAATAAAATTCAAAGCATTAAATAAAGAAACCATTGATGATGGATATTTCATTCCAAAAAAGGAAGAATTACTATCATTAATAAAAGGAAAGAAATATTTCTCAAGCTTTGATTGCAAAAGTGGATTTTGGAAAATGAAGAATCCCAAAAATTAACGGCATTCAGTTGCCCCCAAGGACAATTCCAATGGACGGTTATACCATTTGGATTAAAACAAGCTCCATGTATTTTTCAAAGATATATGGATAACATTTTTAAAAAATTACAAGATATTTGCTGTGTTTACATAGATGATATTTTGGTTTTCAGTAATGAATTAAATAAACATTATTTGGATATTATCAATATATTACAAGAATGTAGAAAAGAAGGCATTGTACTCTTTGAAAAGAAAGCAGTACTTGCTCAGCAAAAAATCAAATACTTAGGATTGGAAATTGAGGATGGAAAACATAATCTACAACCTCAAATACTAAATAATATTCAAGGTTTTCTTAGTGAATTAAAAGATAAAAACCAATTACAAAGATTTTTAGGATGCTTAACATATGCAGAAGCCTATATCAAGAAACTTGCAGAAATGCGAAAACCATTACAAGCAAAATTGAAAAAAGATCATGTCTCGAAATGGACAGAAGAAGATACTCTATACATGGATAGAGTAAAAGCAAAAATAAAAAATTTACCAACTTTATATCATCCAGGACCAGATGATAAACTGATAATTGAAACAGATGCTTCACAAGAATATTGGGGAGCAGTCCTCAAAGCAAGAGTAGATGACAAAGATGAATATCTTTGCAGATACACATCAGGATCTTTCCAAGGACCATAATTAAATTACCATAGTAATGAAAAAGAATACTTAGCTGTTAAAAAAGCTATTAAGAAATTTGCAATATATGTTATAAGTTCTAGATTCACTATCAGGACAGATAACAAGAATTTTGCATTTTCTTAAGAACTAATATTGCAGGAGATTATAAACAAGGAAGACTAATCAGATGGCAACAATGGTTCAACCATTACAATTTTGATGTTGAACATCTTCCAGGACATAAAAACAGTTTAGATGATGCTCTTACCAGAGAATTAGCACCTCTAACTATTTTTATGATTGCAGGAATGGAACATCTTGATATAAAAATCAAGATAAAAGAAAAGGAGATAAAAATCCTACAGGAACAACTCGAGTTGCTATATCTCAAGAAATCTCTTAATGAGACAGGAATAAAACAGGAAGAACTTAATTGTTCAAAACAAAGCAGAACCTCAAATGAGGAATCTTTGTTAAAAAAAGGAAGAACCTAACAATTCACAAAAAACTTCTAAACCCAATTGGGCAGATGAAGCAGAAAAAGAAGAACATAAAAAAATGTATGTGGTCTATAATGGTCCAAAACCAAGAATTTATAACAACTGGGCAGAAGCCAGCAAATCTATTCTAGGAATCAGTGGAGTAACTCACAAAGCCTTCACCAACATGATAGAAGCATAAGGTAGTTATGCCAACTACAAAACACCAAAGCTAATAACTCCAGAGGAGATAGTAAGAAATTATTCTGAGGTACTACAACAGCAACCAACAATTCTAAGCAGATTGAAAAATCTTGGGAAAATAGTAAGGCCTACAGTGCTGTTTAGAGAAACATCTTCACCAGAGACATCAAAAATAACAAAACATTCAGTGTTATTCAGGGAGACATTTCCTAGAACTACACCAGTCATTAAAGATGAAAAAGACCAATACAGGAACCTCAGCAAACCACAATGGTTAAATCTCTATAATTTAGCCAGAAAATCTACCCAAGAACATATTGAAGATATGAAATTCTATACTACAGACAAGGAATTTCCCGCAGGTAGTAAACTCAACATATTGGAAGGAGTTGATCCATTTTTTGTATATAAAGCATTTCATGCAGGATTAATAGAAAATATTTATCCAGGAATTAATTTAAGTGAATTAAAGTATTTCCCAAAAAATTTTAAAAGAGCAATTAAGAATTTCCGAAGGAAAATTAAAGCAGGTGATAAACCTGTTTATCTTAGATTTTTTAGTTCATTAATGGACTGGAATGAAGAAGGAAGTATTAGTCCCTACCACTTCATCAAAATAGGGATTTCCAATACAAACAGAGAGGTTCCCAAACCAAGGGCACTTCCAGAAAAGGAATTCAACACAGAAGAACTTTGTGTATTGAGAGGAAAAATGCTAATCCCAATTTACTATGAACTCAGAAAGATTGACAATTCTACTGAGATTAAAGTAAATTATTCAACTAGTAAAGTTATTATTATTTCTCACAGCAGCATGGCTATGTCAGAAGAAGATGGTGAAAAAATCACCAAATATGAAACCAATTTTAATTGCAACAACCTAGAGATTGGTCAAGAAACCAGGAAGGTATTTTGCTTTTATTCCAGAAAAGCCACCAAAGACCATAGATGCATTCTCTGCATCAAAGATCGAGAAGATGAAGATGCGTCATCATCAACATCATCAAAGGAACCGTCGGTAGAAAACAACAAAGAAGAATAAAGAAAGAAGTTGTCGGCAGAAGACTACAAAAGAAATAAAGATGTAGACCCCACATCTTAATCGGCAGCATATGCCAAGGAAAAAAGTAAATGTTAAAAAGGAAAAGCAGATGAATTATTAAAGCAAGGGTAAAATAATAATTTTAGTCTTGTAAACAGGGATTCCTTATTCTATAAAAGGAACTCTTATTATCATAACAAGGACACACAGAGAAAAATATAGAGCTCTCTACTCTGAAATACTCTACCAGAGAAAACCCAAACCCAAGAATGTTGTACCCAGTAACTATGAGCGGCTAAGTAACCCTTTCAAGGTTCTTAGTTAGCCTTAAGTTGTAATAATTATTATATCCTGAATAAAATGGAGTTCTATTACTCTTCTCCAGTAAGTCAACTATTGGACACCATTCATGTACGGATGCAGAAAGCTCACCATTACCAGAAGGGTGTTGAGGTTTGAGCGAAGCTGAGGCATAACAGGTGTAACAAAAGAAGACGAACAAAAGGGAAGACCGTGGTGGACCCATTAAATTCAGGTATGATGATTATAGATTTAAGCTAATTAAGGATCTTGATTGTTAAAATATTCACGTATAACAAGGTATAATATCTTTAAACAGGAAAATAAGATTTAAACAATTAAAAATATGAATATCGAATCATTAGTACATAAATTAGAATTATTACATTTAACAAATGAAAGAGTAATTTTTAATTTTAAAAGACAATTAATAGAATCAGGATTGGAATTAAGTAACCAACATAATGAAGAACTTAACATACTATGCAACTGTAGTGAATACAGAAGAAAATTAGATTTATATAGGAAAATAATAAGTTTTTTAAATAATTTATTATCATCAACCAATAGACAAAGGCCGTCAAATAGATCAATTCTAACTCCAGATTAGAAATCATAAATATTGTAAGGGACTGGTAATGAAAATGGTATCAGAGCCAAGGAATAGTAAAAAATCCAAGGAATAGTAAAAAATTCAATGAATAAGAAAAATTCAATGAATAAGAAAAATTCAATAAATTGTAAAAATTTAATGAATAGTAAAAATTCAATAAATAGTAAAAATTCAATGAATAGTAAAATCCAAACAGAAACAGTAATACTGGACGGAAGATTAACACCATTAATACACAAGGGCATTTGTGATATTTAATGAACCCTAGGGGCATAACTGAAGATATAGCAAACCTCAAGGGCAATTTAGAAAATGTTCCCGTTGCCATTACTTACTTGTCCGTTGGGCGAAAATGTGACCAAATTGTTTGTGTCGATAAAAAAACAATAAATTAACTAAATTTGGACGGTTGGTAATCTGAAAATGAAATAATTATAAGGGTTGTATGTTATTGTTATAATTTTATTATTTTTAGTACAATATTTAATTTTTATTAATAATAAATTTATTTAATAATAATAATATTAAAGTGTAGAAGATATTTTATGATATATTTGAATAAACTTAGATCGGAAAAAAAAATTATTTATTAATAGTTGAATGAAAATACTAATTATTTTTCCTTACAATACATTGCAAACCAAATATACAATTTATATTAGGAGACAATGTATGGTTGTGGGGAGAAAAAGTTCAGCCTCTAGCTATATCCACCGTTTGTTTATATAAAGCTAGGAAATTGCTAAACATTATATTTATTGTTTCCCAATTCTGGTATAAAGAGGCTAAACGCAAAGATAGAACTATTGGTTTGCAGTTATGGGACTTTCCTTACCTTTCTTGTAATCATTCCATCCTCGTACCCATGGCTGCCCAGGTGTTGCACGGGTCTCAGGACAGCATGTATGTCAAGGTTTTTCAAAATCTTCTCACGAACTGCCATAAAGACCTACAATGTGCAGTTCGAATAAGAATGCAGGCTAAAGTAGAAAACAAACAAGAAAAAACCATGGCGAAAATTCAGTACTACATCACGCCATATCAACATCTCTTTACATACATTCATCCATGTACCCTCAAGCATAGTTACTTGTTTTGATTCTTGAATTAACTCCCTAGAAGGCTAAAGCCACAACATCCTCATCATCTACTTCAAAATTTTTTTTTTAACAAAAACGGCTACACATTCCCTCACCTACACACACATACATTTACATTGGTATTAAAACTCACGTTCACTTAGTATACTCCAACTTAGATGGCTCTGATACCAAACTTGACCAGGATTTGCTAAGTTATAGAAATGATAAAGAAAATAGAGAATATATGAATTGAAGGATATTTATTCATATGAATATATTACAGAGAGTACTAGCAGAATTTAAAAAGAGAAATATATGAAATTATTCGGATGCATTCCTTAGAAGTTTAAGAGCCTTATATAGATAAAGAGGCTCATTTAAAAACAAAAGGACAATAATTCACAAGATAAGTCCGGTAAGACTTTTCTCAAAAGAAGATGCTCTCCCACGTGAAGAATGGACCCTTTCTTCTAGTGGTGTGTCCCTGTTTAAGTTTTGGAGTCGTCCGTCCAGAGTGCTTTGTGGGTCCCTTTGATGTCAGCCACTTACTTTAGTGGGTGGTTGGCTTGGCTTTTAGCTCAAGTTTGTCATCTGTAAATCACTTTCAGAAGGCTCTAGATCTATTCTTTCATTAGAGTTTGTGGAGCTTTCTTCTTCTTCAGAACATAATTTCTCTAATTTTTTAGAGATATATTCGTCACCTTTTCCCTTTTCCCTTTTCCTTTAGGGTTTCAATTTCTACTTTATTTTTACCCTTAAGTGGTTTAGGGTGAGTAGTTTCTTTCACTTTGAGTGCTTGGAATAATTTAATAATTTTAATATTATCAAACTATTCTAGTGGAGTTTTATCCCACCATCTTCCCCATGATCGTCTTATAAGACAATAGATTTCATCCCAATAAGTTACTGCATAATCCCATTTCCATATCCATGGGACTTTATATAATGCAAAGAAGAACAATAATGAATGATCTTCATTTTTAGTAGAGTTTAAATTAAACTCTTCAGATAATATAAAAACTTCTAAAACCTTTTGACGAAATATATCTTTAGTTGGTCAAAAAATGAGAACCAATCTCTGAACCAAGTAGGAAAATCATTAAAGGCATAATGATCTCCTGTTAAAAACTGGATAAACCACATATGGGTTTTCTTTGAGTTTTGATAGAAGAGCGTGTTTTCCCACGCGTGTATATAGTCAAAATAGTCATATGAGACTGGATTCATCCGTTTATTTTTAAATCTTTCTCTAACAAATAAGTTAGAATTCCAATCTGATTTAGATAAAATATTTTTTATTTTAAAAGTTGAGTAAGCAATTTCATGAGAATTTCTCATATTATGAATTATGTCAACTGAATTAGTTTCTTTTAAGATTAATTCAAAATATTCCCTAGATTTAGGGATAGTATTTGCTGGTAAATTATCTTTAAGATATATATTAGCTACCTGTTCAGGTGATTTGGCCATATCTTCATCTTCAACTGAGATGATAGATTTGTGGGTGATCTTATGCCATTCGTACCCCTTTTGAGGAGCCTTTTCTTTCTTTAGTGCTTGAAGATAATCTGTTTGCTTCATGGCCCTATAAGTATTCCCTGGTGAGGAAATCTGGGAGTGAGTTCTCTTCCAAATTAATATATTTGATATCAAAATCGAATATAGATAAGATGGCTTTTCGCCTAGCAAAAATCTATTTTGATGCTAAATTTTTAACGTCTTTCTGAAGTACTTCTTTAGCACTTTTGCAATCAACTCTAAGTAAAAATTTCTTATTTATAAGGTCATCTTAGAATTTGGTAATGCTAAGAACAATGGCCAATATTTCTTTTTTTATTGTAGAATAATTTTTCTGAGCTGGTTTCCAAGTGCCTGAGGTATATCTTATTAAGACCTCTTTTATATGCATTTTATGCTTTAGAATGCCTCCATAGCCTATCTCTGAAGCATCAGTCTCCACTACTTTTGGAGCTTCGGGATCAGATAAAGCTAGGCATGGGAGCTCTTTAGCTCTTTAGCTTGATTTTTTGGACAGTTATTGTGCAAGCTGTATTCCATTCTGGAGGATTCTTTTTTAATCTTTGAAATATTGGGCTAGCATCTTATGCAAGATTTTTATAAAAGTATGCAATATAATTAAGACTCCCTAGAAATCTTTGCAACTATTTTTTGTCTTTTATTTCATCCGGAAATTTTTCGGCAAAGACTATTGATCTCTCAATAGGACTTATAAGCCCATGTTATATGTTATGGTCTAAGAACCTTACTTGGGTCTGGAATAACTTCATCTTTTTAGATGACACAACAAGCCTATTGGACTTAACCATTTTAAAAAACACTTCTAAGTGTTTCCAGTGTTGTTCTACTGTATTTGAGTAGACTAGAACATCGTCTATGTAGACAATAGTGAACCCTAAATAAGGGTTAAAAATATCATTCATAATTCTCTGGTATTCACTTGGGGCATTCTTAAGCCCAAATGGCATAACATTCCATTCGTAAAGCCCAAATGGAATAGTAAATGTTGTTTTGTAGTGGTCTTTTTCTGCTACTTGTATTTGTCAATATCCATTTTTCATATCAAATTTAGAGAATACTAGAGCTTTGTTTAGTTGACTAAGTAAGTCTTTTTTATTGGATAATGGATATCTTATCCATCTAAGCACCTTGTTTAGGGGCTTATAATTAATTACGAGTCGAGGAACTCCTCTCTCGATTTCAGCACTATTCTCCACATAAAATGCTGGGCAGGACCAACTAGAAGTACTGGGCCTTATTAAATTCTTTTTTAGAAGGTCTTCTATTTCGTGTTTACATATGAGTAAATGTCTTTCATTCATTTGAATGGGTCTGGCCTTTGTATTGATTTGGGCTTCTCTAAAGTTAGGTTCATATGGTAATTCTACCATATGTTTCTTTCTTTCCCAAAATGCACTAGGGATTTCAACGCATATTTCTTTTTCAAATTTCTCTTTGAGAGATTGGATTTTCTGTTGTATTTCTTTAGAGAAAATCTTCTGTTGAATTGTTTTAAAATTCACTTCTTCCTTTAAGGAAAAAAAAAATTTCTTTTTCAGTAATCTTATCTTTGAGGTAATTTACTTCATATATATGAGGTTCTTTTGTGAACTTGAAAATAATAGGATATCCATCAATTTTTGTTTTGATCCCTTCTATAGTGGTTTTGAAAGGATATAACATATTGATGAATGGTGTGCCTAGAATTACCATTCTTGATAATTCTTTACTTAATAAAAATGTAGTCTCTAGGCATACTCCATTATTACATACAGCTACATTAGATAGCTTATAATGTATAGGCATTCTTCCACCATTAGCAGTATTTAATACTTGAGTGGTTTTTGTAAAATACCTTGTAGGTACAATGCCTTCACTAATGTAATTGAGATAAGCTCCTGTATCAATTAGGGCTTCTACTTTGAAAGAATATTCTTTGTTGATCACAATGGTCACCATTGAGTACCATTTGTGATTTATGACCCTGTCTAAGGAGTTGACAAAGTGCATATCAGCAAATTATGGAATAGAATCTTCTTCTTCTTTGAGGATTTCTTTCTTCTTATCAGTAGGAAATAACACTGTTTTTGTTCAAGGATATGAACTCTTGTTTTTAGATCTTTGAGATCTTTTTTAGTTTGATTAATCTCTTTTCTGAGATCACTTACTGTTGGTTCTTAAAGTTCAGGAAGAGTATTTCTAACCCTTTTAAGGATCTCATTGAAGGAATATTGTTGCTGATGTCATTGTATTTGAGCTTGTAATCCTTTTTTATTTTTCCTTTGTGGGACTTCTTCCTTAGCAACTTCTATATATTTTGCTAAGGTTTTTCTTTTTTCTTCTGGATCTTGTATTTTGTCTATAATGTCGAGAATGAAGTTTTCCTCTTTTGTTAAGACATTTAAGTCTAAAACATTCATTTTATTGATGGCTTTATAGTAATCGCATTCACAATCTTCTTGACTTGATTCATCTTCTTGAGATGAGGAAGATGAGGATCTACTATAATCTTCTTCATTATTTTCTTATTCAGAAGATTGTTCTGTTAAAAGTATTTGTAGAAACTGATTTTTAAGTTTCTCGTCAATATTTAATTCATTGACCTTTTGTTGGATTCTGCAATTTGGGCTATAGTGTCCCTGCTTTCCACACTTATAACAAGTGGGTATTTTGTTTCTAGTAAATCGGGCTTCATTATTGGGCTTTTTAGTCCAATTAAATCTTTTAGATTTTTTCCTTCTTTTAGAAGGATAAGTTCTTGACTCTTTAAACCAAGGTTTTTTGTAAGCCTTTTGGGATTTATGGGCTTTCTTTTGAGATAATACTTTAAGGATATTTTGATACCCATACTATTCGCAAAAGTCTCCTAAGGCTTGCTTGCTTTGGACTCTTTCTTTGTCCACTTGTATTTTGAGCTTCATATCAGTACAAAATGCTAATCCTTCTACCACTATTTCAGCGGCTAATTCTCTAAATGTATACATACCATAGGGTATGGAACCACCATGCTTGGCTCAAATTCTTGCACGAATTTTATCAGCAAATAGGGTAGGTAACCCTGCAATGATCTTTCTTTCCAGAAGTCACTATTAGAATCTTCTCTTGTGAAAACTTTAGAGAAGAAAACATCCTTATACCATTTGAAATGTGACATGGTAGGACATCTTAAGCTTATAAGTTGTTCATGACTTCTATATTGTTGCAAAGTTGTATTTCTCACAAAGTGCAACAATATCGTGTAGACCAGTGTGTTAACTGTGTCTTCTATTTGGAGAACATCACCATTTTCATTTACTTCTTGCTTAATTGAGCTAAGAATTGTATGATGTTCTTGAGGACCTAAGTGAGTATCCCACTAGCCTTGTAACTGTCCAACAAAGCCAGCTATTATTGCTAATGCTGCTTGCTTATCTGAGTTTCCTTGAAACTTGATTGCAATTGCATACATAAGCATATTTTTAATTATGAATAACTTGATATTCAGATAGTCCGTCAATACTCCATTCTTGAATGGTACTACTAGAATATACTGTTCTGATGGGTAGCTCTTCTTCAATTTGTAAATCGACTAGAGATTGCCTAGGATAATAAGGCTTTACTTTGTAAACTGGAATTGGTTTGTCCAATTTATTTATTTCTACAGAATCATTTTTATAAGATTCTTTCAGATAATGATAAATTTCATCTATTTCTTTTTCAGAGATCTCATTTAGATCTTCTTCAATCATTCATACAGATTTTCCTCTATCTATAATGTCTAATTTAGACATTTTTTCTAATAATGTTTTTAAGAATTCTGAGTTATCTTCCTTTCTTAATTTAAAGTATGGAATAGGTTTAAAGAAGGCTGGTTTTACTTCTTTCTTAGAAGTAGATGGCAAACTTTCAGTCTACTTTTGAACTGATTTTTCAATTCTTGTTAACTGACTCCCAACTGTTTGTAAGAATAAGTTGGTGTAATTTCCTTGTTCTATAACTTGATTCACATATTCGTCTGTGGCTTGTAACTCTGGTTTTGTTGAGTTTCCTTTGTAAGGAACTGCTTGTACCTTTTTTGATATCTTAATGACTTCTTTTGGAGGATGGGCTGTCATTATCTTTTCACTAGATTCTAAGGTATATGTTTGACGAACCTTTTCAAGGTTATAAACTTCAGGAATTATGATTCCATTCTTTTCAGAATATTTGATGATAAATTCAAAGAAATTTAATTCTTCTTCTCTATTCTTCTTTTCAACATATTTTAAGAATGCTTTATACTTTTCATAGAACAGTTTTTGTTGTTCTCTATTTAGAGAATAAAATATTTCTTTTTTCAGAATTTTCTGGATCATAAAACATCTCTTTTAGAGATTCATTAAATGATGGTTTTTTTAATACCATAACACTCTGGAACCTAGTGTTTGATTCATATCCCATATCAGAGAGTGTTGGACTCATTGGTCTTTTCGTATGATCTTCAGATCTATTAGATATTTCTTCCATTGTTTCGGATCTTTTAGATCCATCATTTTGATAAACTGGTAAGTTTATTCCCATAGGAAGCCTCTGAGTTCCTTCAAAATTGGTCTCTCTTACGGAATTTGTAGAAACATTTGAGAATCTTTCTGAAACGTTTGAGAACCGATTGCTTGTAGTTGATGGCCTTGACTCAGATATTCTTACTTTTCTTGTTGAGTCAAACATGATTTCTACTAAGCCATCTTCATGTTCTATTATTTGATCGACTTTAGTATTTTGAGGGGTTTTAACCTTTTCAGGTTCTTGTTGTATCAACCAGCTTTCTGGAAGAGTAATTTTATCCCATGCTAACCTTTTAGGTGTAGCCAATCTGGTCTTTTCACTATTTGTTTGAAATAGTGTTATTTCTCCTCTTTTATCTCTAATAAGAGATCTTAAGTTGATGTCTGGGTAGATAGTGTTCATGACTTTGAAGTATACTCTATATATGAGAGCAACATTACTGGTTCCTTCCTCCATGTCGAAACCATGTGTCTGCACTTATACCTTTAAGCATCTTAAAACATTTGCATCTTTAATGCACACAGAGAAATTAGGGAAACAATTGAAATATATCGGTCCTGAGCTTAAGGACGATTCAATACATCCCAGCATCGAATCTTTAATCTGATTGTGTCTTTTATCTCTAACAGAAATAAGAACTAAATTATTAAGACCTTCTCTAGTAAGAGGTTTAACTGCAATCTGTACTAAACCAATATGCAGATAATTATATTTTTATTTATATTGATCTATAAGATCTTGAGATAATAAGCTTAAGTCTAAAGACTCTTTAGCTAAAGGATACGTTTCTTCTACTGTTTTTATTATATAGTTATATTTAAAAAGAAAGCTACCTTTATTATAGACTTGTGAAGTTCCTAGTTTACGAACATCCCAGTTAGCTAAATCTTGTTCAATATTTTCTATATTTATTACTTCTTTATATTTTACAGATCTAGCTGTGGTAGAAGTAGAGCTAGTGGTGGAAGATGAAGAAGTTGAATTTCTAGAGAATGATCTTACTCATACGTCTTACCACTACCTCTCTTGGGACTTATTTCTGCACTGCTCGTCAAAGTCCTAGTACCTTGAAGTCATCTTTTAATATCAGGATTATTAAGATTACTAACTATAATTCTACTATCTTTTCCAACTTAGATGCCTCTAATACCAAACTTGACCAGGATCTGCTAAGTTATAGAAATGATAAAGAAAATAGAGAATATATGAATTTACAACATGTTTTTATAAGAATTATTATCTGAAAATGTATTTATAACATGTTTTCAGTAGTGGTTTTAAAACTTGAAGGTTAGTACTTGGATAATTAAATTCTTAGGTTTAATTTGGACACCTTGACTAAAGTTTAAACTGTCTAAAAATGATGAAATCGCGCACACAGCTGCCCAACAGCGTCGGCCAACGCGCGCAGCTCGCCCAGTCCGCACGCGCCCGTCCCCATCTGCATTCGATTCACGTGCGCCACAAGCCCAGTCCACGTGTGCCTCTGCTCCATTCTACGTGCGCCACACGTCCATCTACACCCAGTCCGCGCGCCCCCTACCCCATTCAGCACGCGCCGCTGCCCATCTATACCCAGTATGTGCGCACCGCCGCCCCTCACCTACCAATGACGTCAACTTACGTCATCATTTACCTACTATGCGTTTTCTACATTTTTTAGCATTTTTTCTCCCACTTTTTCTTCATATCCTCACTTATAAATACCCTCATTCTCCCCACATTAAAACACACCTCAAAAACATCTTCTTTTCTCTTTCTTTCTCTCCATTTCTTAGTTTTTAGTTTTTCTTAGTTTTAGAGTTCTTCTCTTTTTGAGAAGAACTAATTATGTTTTTGTAATTTATTAGCTTTTTTATTCAATAAATGGAAATGTAAATTCCGTTTGGAGGTTTTCTAACAACATGAATAACATCAAAGTAATGTAAGGATTTTATTTTCTTTATAGTTATTTTTTATGTTTTATTCTTATATGTTATATTTAATTTGTCTGTGATTAAATTTAACTTTGCTGGCTGTTTGTAAACATGATATAATAATAACGTTGTTATGCTTGCGAAATATTAAATAAATAAAAATCTCTAAAATGAATTGATTTTGTTTTTATTCAAGATTTTATATTAAGAATGTTAAAGAGAAATATATTATTTTTTATTACAAACTTAAATATTAAAATTAGATTTTAAGGTTTAGTTATTCGGTCTGATTTAGAGTAGTGCTCTTTTATTTGTTTATACAATCACCCGATAGTTAGAATGAAACTCTATTTCAAAAGTTTTTATAAGAATTATTATCTGAAAATGTATTTACAACATGTTTCGAGTAGTGGTTTTAAAACTTGAAGGTTAGTACTTGGATAATTAAATTTTTAGGTTTAATTTAGACACCTTGAATAAAGTTTAAATTATCTGACCCTACCCAATATGACATTTAAATGGTTCATTTTTAATCTCTTAGAAAAAAAATTAATTTAATTAACCAAATTAGTTATCAACCCCACCCATAGGTGTTATCTAATCCCACCAAAGGTGATATTCATATAAAAAAAGAAAATCAATAAATATCAATTTATATCTTTCATAACCTAAATAATATGAGTAAGCATAATTAACTTAGTTATTATATCTATAAATACTCCACTATTATAAATGATAAAATTTGGATAAATGTTTATTGAATCTATATTTATGTTTATTTTTATGTTATAAGATCAGAAATACAAAAACCCTAAAATATCGTGATAATCCATTTAGGATTTAATTTCTTTTTTAAAAGTTTGAATAATAAATTAAAAACCACATATATTCATTTCTTAGATTGACCTTGGGAGTATACTTATCATTTTCTATATATGAAATGATTTGTGCACTTACCAGAGTTTTATAAATATAAAACCAAAGTATTGTCAGGATCGACGATGCCAATTTTACTCATCAAGTTTTTGGCACCATTGTCGAGGATGGTATCAAGTTTTTGGCGCCGTTACCGGGGTTGAAATGAAGTTTTTGGCGTCGTTGCTAGGGAAGGAATAACATTTTTAAATTATTTATCAAATTTTTAAAAACCTTTTGTGTTATAAATAATTTTGATTTATTTTATTTAAAAAAATTCAAATTGCAAATTTTCGTAAAAAAAATAAAAATATATGTTGTTCATGAATAGTAAACAAAAAATAAAATAAAATTTAAAATAAATATTTTTTCTTTAAAAAATCAAATAAACTTACAATTCATGAATAGTAAAACAAAACAACAAAAATCAAATTTTAAATTTCATTAAAAAAAATTATTGCGTGAATAGTAAAATAATTTTGAAATTTGAAATTTGAATTTAAAAAAAAACTTTAATAAATTTTAAATAAAAATAATTATAAATTAAAAAGAAATAATAAAATAATAAAAATTATGAAAAATAAATAAGAACTTTATTTTATTTTATTATTTAAAAAAATTAAAAAAAACATTTTAAAATTTAAGTTTTAATTTTCATTTAATTTTTAATTTTTAATATTTTTTAATTTTATTTTGTTTTTATTTTTTTATTTTAAATCTTAATTTTAATTTTTTTTAAATAAACAAATAAATGAATGAATTAAAAAAACAATTTTTTAATTTTTTTCCATTTTATTTAATTTTTTAATTTTTTTTCTTTTACCTTTTTCAATTATTTTTTTTATTTTTGGTTCAAGATGTTTTTCATTTAAGTATTTTTTTTCTTAATTTTCGTTTCATTTACTTAACTTAGTTTTTTATTAAATTAATTTACTAACTTAATTAACTTAGATTTTTTTGAACTTAATTTACTAACTTAATTAACATAGATTTTTATTAACTTATGTTTTTATTAACTTAATTTACTAACTTAATTAACTTAGGCTTTTATTAACTTAATTTACTAACTTAATTTACTTAGATTTTTATTAACTTAATTAACTTAATTTTTTACTTAACTTAATTAACTTAATTTGAATAGCATAAAAAGTAAAGATCTAAGGGAGTTCTATCTAGGAGACTAGTTCTTAGAAGCCTTTGTAACAATAGTCTTTCCTGAAAATATTGTTTTGTCTAGGAAGATAGTTTTTAAAGAGCCTTTGCACCACCATTCTTTCCTGGGAGCACTCTTGGTTAATACTGATTATGTTAGTTTAACTTAGATATTGTACTTAAAATATATATATATATATAATTCTGAAACTATCTCCAAAATTTTAATGTTTTAATTACAATCTAAGGAGTTAGTTACTTTGTTAGATCTAGGTACAATTGTGTTTTAATGCCTTAATTATTTGACTTGCACCTAGACGTGGGTTATCAAAAACCCTGAAGCATGCCTCTAGTTTTAAGTACAGAAAAAATTGAAAATCCGTAGGGCATGACTGAAAAAGTATGGGTAGACAACCTTGTCTTACCTATAGATTTAATTAACTCAATGATGTGGGGATATTTAGTTTATTTAAAATGAAATCCCAAGTTACATTTTGCTAAGACGTTAAACTAAGCGTTGGATGAGAGGTAACCTATCATTTTAGGTCATTTTATTTTATTTGTTTTATTTATTTAATTTCAATTATTTATTTTAGTTTAATTGCATATGAATAATTTTAAAATTGTTAAAACTAAAAATATTTATTGAGATGTTAGAAGTTCACAGCGATCTATTTGTGTGCACTTTAATGAACATGATGTATGCACCTACATTTATTCGTTATTACTTGCACATTCTTAGGAAATAGGTAATCTTTCTTCTCTTTATCTTTAATTTAGAGTTGTTACATTGAGGACAATGTAAGTTCTAGGTTAGGGGTGGTGAAAAGTTACCATGCTTAATTTAAAAAAAAATTAACATTTTTTAAAAAATAAAAATAATAATAATTAAATATTAATTTTTTTAATTTTTATGTTCACATTTTTATTTTATTGTGTTTGGTTTTATTTTCTTTGTGTGATATAGTAATTTTAGAATTTTGGAATTAGTTTTACAAAATTTCTCACAAAAAGTTATCATTTCTTTAAATCAAATTTCAGTAAATAGTTAAATCTTTTGGACTGTTAAATTAATTTTTGAAAACATATCATGAAAAAGTTGTTTTTGGTAATTAGTTAGTTTTTTTCATAACTAGTATTTCTTGATAAAATGTGGAAATTATATTAAAACCAAAAATCGGTGTTTATGAATTTTTTTTAGTTGAGATTCACCTTTGTGAGATATAATTTGAGCTTAATTTCCTTTATTTAAAGTGAAATATATATTTTTTCTACTCCAAACACATTTCTTATTTCTTCAAATTTTTAGATGATCTCTATAGGTATTAGGATTGAATGTATGAATTTTTTCTTATCTTAATAGAGTGTCATATATTTTTTTATTATTTTTGCTTAGATTAAATGATTTAAGTAGAAATTGATAGTATATGCTTTTATCTTATTCATGCATGAATGCTACAAAAAAGAGACATATATGAGGTTATCTAAACCAAAATCCTAAAAAAATGTACAATTTGTACATGGGTTGACTCTCTAAAAATATATATATTGAAAAATATCTTTAAAAAAAATAGAGATAAAGAATATATAGTATAATCTACATACTATGACCCACATTGTCTACAAAGTTGTGAGTAAAGGCTAATTACAAAAGAAAGATATAGGAAGTAATTCCCTAAAAAGTCATTGCACTTTCTTCATTTATAAAAGGCATATATCTTGAAATTTTTGCTTAATGAATTTGATTTATGAATGAAAATAATTTTTATATATGATATCTTTATAATTTATACATTCGATTCCTTTCATGAGATCAACGCTAAAATAACACTTTGAGCCTTTATTCTTTATACATATGCGAACATATTAATTCATTTCTATACATCAACTCTTTCGCATATAAATTAGTATTAGTGTTTGAACCCATAGGATTCAGTGTTTTGAGAGTATTGACTTGTGAGGAATAGAGTCGAAGCAAATTTGGATTCCTGACACTAAAATTGGGTGAAATTAAATTGATTCATTTTTTATATGAAATATGAAAATGATTTCGACTAATTATTATAATAAATCATGATTGTTTAAGAAGATTAAGACATTTTTGTGTTATGTTTCATGTTGTTTTCTTTTATTTTATTCTTAAAAGTTAATTTTTGATTTTGTTGTAATTTTATTTTTTAATTTGTTATTTATATTATTTCTTTTAATTTTTACATTTAGTTCAATGTTTGTGGGTATCATTACTAAAAACCCTCACGAGACTCAAACTCGTCTACTAGGACAACCTAGGGGTTTAAAGGCTTGTTGCATACGCTAAATGTAACCATGTCAATCCACATAAGTGATTTAGGATAGAGCCCGACTCAGATGACCCTAAGTCATCACTAGCACTTTGATATTGGGGGCTTTCCCAATAGCCCGAGCCTGAAGTCTATTCTTGGCACATTATCTATAAAAACCACAAAACACAAAAAAAGAATGATAAAATGAAGTGATTCTTTACAAAGTGACCTGAAAAGAAAGTAGAAAAGCGTTAGAATCGAGACTTGTGCTCTAAAAACTCAACCAAACAAAACTATTATCCGAGTTGAATCTTTACCACCAAATTAAAAAACCTTTGATGGCTCGATCTAATGTGACAAAGCATTTTTTACTTAATTTTTGTCTGATGTGCAAAAAATGATGATGAGTCCTAGTCCAAGCACCTCTTTAAACAAAGGTACCAAATTTCTCTCTCCAATCATCTGACATGCATTTATTAGGGGAGCTTAATGGTTCATATTTATTGCTCGGGAATTACTCTTCCACCTCAACTCAAAGCTCGAGATGAAAGAGTATATGGACTAGATGTTTAGATATATGGATTGGCCTGGTGCCCGACCAATTCGAACCACTCAAGAAAATTCATCAACCCGAGCTGGAAGGCAAAGAATCCCAAAGGTCCTACCTATAGACCAGACCAAGCTCAGTAATCAACCCGAGCTCAATAATCAGCTTGAGCCTAAAAGCAGATTGATCCAAAAGATGAAATAACTTAGACCGAGCTACGATCGACCTCGACCCATAATATGCTATACTTTATACCAATTATACCCCTCTAACGTGTAAATAAATGTACACATTATGTAACCAACACCTGTATTTGTTATGTTCTGTAAATAGATGGATCTCTTATGGGATCCACACATTTAGCCAATTATCTCAACTTCTCTCTAAGTTCTCTCTTTCGAAACAGGTTGAACCATAACAAAAAGTATTCATATTCTGAGTTAGTTATTTCTTCCTCAATTTCTTATAATAGAGAAATACAACAAGTATCATCTATATATGATTCCTCTATTGTTTCTAATTCCATCTTACAAGCTTGTTCTAAGATTTTTCTTTCTATAGAAATTCCTTTATAAATTATTTTTTATGTTGAAGCCTATTAAGGAATTCATTAGCATAATGTTGCTCCTCATTACAAATTCAACATCTACATATATTTTTTACCTGATGGGCAATAATTTTTATTTTTTGGTAGGTTATACTTTTTTCTGTTAAAATATATTTTTTATAAGGTTCTTTATTGTGCATTTTCTTATATTTTTGAAAGTCTTGTTTTCTAAATTTATATCTTTTGAATGTTTTGTACTTTTATATGTTTTTACACTTTTGCTTCTAAGATTTTGTGTTACATATGTATTTTCCTAGCATCCTAAAATCCCTTGTATCACAGCTGATTTTATTATTTCCTCTTTTTTATATTTTTATCTTTCTTGACATTTAATGATTATCCAATTTTTAAGATTTCTTATTCTTCATCCTAAGGTGTCTTGTATAGTTTTTCTACTTTTTTTGTTCCATCATTATATTATAGTTTTATGTAATGTTACATTATAGGTAATTTTTGGAAAAATAATATTTCTTTGTAAGTTTCTTGCATAGAGGGTGGTAACTTGTGATAATAAATTTCATATTCACTAGTAAACGAATCTATATAACACACGTTACATATTTTCATATTTTCTAAATTCCATTTGGTTTTCTCAATTTTATTTTTACTTCAGTAGTATATCTTCCTTGACAAATTCCTTGTATATTTTATTTACTATAGTATCTAAATATTCTCTACCTATGGGAGCACTCCCCTGCATTTATAAATGTTATTGTTCTGTTAAGTTTATAAACCAAATTTTAACATTTTTTGTCATTTTATGAGTTATTAAGACTCTACAAGTTGAAACGTTTGATTGTGTGGTTTGAGATGTTTGTACGATTATACTCATACCAATAGACCATTCAATTAAAAAGAATGTCTTGTCTCTTATATAATCTAAATCTAAAAGATCAAATGAGTGATACTACCCCTAGTTATCCAATGTAATCCTTCTTCCATTTTGTGTTGTTATTTTCTTCTATAAGAAAGGTCAGGTTCCCATGACCTTTGCCTATTTATTTCTTTTCTATGTGGGTTAGATTTTCCTTCTTGATAAGGAGCTAGTAATGAAATAGGTTTCATATGATATTTTGGTATAATATTTTCTGGTTTAGAATCAGTTTCACTGATTATTATCGTATAATCTTTCTATTTGTTTGTACAAAATTTTTCATCATAATATCTTCCTAGTTTTTCATATGTTAAGGTTAACAAACTAACTAATTTTTCTATGTCTCTATTCTCAAAGTTCATACACTATTCTTCTAATTCTTTTCTATATTCCCTTAAATAAAGATTATAGATTCTTTTTTATCTTTAGATTTTTCTTCATTCTTTCTTTGCTCATTCATATGTATCAATGCATCTGATCTTCTAGGTGATTCTTCATTTAACCCTACAAATGGATCAAAATCATAACCTATAGTTTTATTGTTTTTAGGTATATTATTTACATCCATTATCAATTTTGTAAATCATTTATGTATCTCTTATTATAGGTTTTTATTATAGCCATATTCTCTTATTTTTTTAGGAGTTCTTTTTATGTCTCATTTATATCTTATAAGTACTTGATGTTTGATTCTTGTGTTATATTCATTTCTTCTACTAAAAGAATTAAATCTTTCATTATTGTTATTTAGTTTTTGATATACTTGCTAGGATTTCCATTAAGATCTAGTTCTATATCATATGGTTTGTTTTTGAACATTATTGGGATAATAATATCATTTTCTTCTCTTAAATATGTTTTTATTAATATTTGGACTCCTTTTAAATGAATGTATCTAATTTTTCTTTTATCTTTATGAGAAATTTATCCATAATAGTTTTTTATCAATTAATAATATATAATATATTATTTTTACGTCTGTAATATTAATACTTATTTCTTTATTACGTTATTCCTTAATAAATTATATTTTTTTGAAAAAAAAATATTTAAACCATTTAATAAAATTATTTAAACCATTTACTTAAATTTTAAAAAAATTTAAAAATTTAAAAAAATATAATTATTTTTTTATTTATTTTATTATTTTAAAGTAATTTATAAAAAGAAAATATATTTATTATTACATACATTTTATTTTTCTTGATAAATAGTGTTTATTTTTCATTTTTTATTATCTTGTAGTTTTATTTTCATTTTTAACATAAAATATTTATTATCAATTTATGTTTTTAATAATTTTTTCTTTATCTTAAAGATAAAAAATTATTTAAAATACCATTTAGATTTTCCTTTTATGTTTGAGGGTTCTTACTCTATACCGAAGATCTTTACTTACAAGTAAAGATAGAGAACAAATTCTTAGTTAATGATGGAGAACGGTGGTAGTCCCCGCCCCATGTCACCTAGTTAACAACCCAAATGTTTACTAATCAATGCTCCCTTATATAATTTTGCATAGCGGTTAGCTTACTAATGTCAATAGCTATAATTAGATAACAATTTATTTTTCTAGTACTTTCTATTTTTAAAAAGATTAAAATATTAAATTGTTATATAAAATGTTTAATTGTTTTTATATTAGTGTTTTCTCTTTAGAAGGAGAAATGCTAGAGTTTTTTTTTCTTTTTTTTTTTTAAAAAAAACGTACTGTCTCAAAGCATCCAATATTTAATTAAAACTTAAAGTAATCATATATGAAATTACCAAAAACTCTATTATGCTACCTATTAATTAATTTGTTACCAAAAATGAGTTTCTTTCTTATTCTAATAATTTAAGCAAATCTGATGCTTTTTTTCCCCTCCACAAAACATAGCTTTATGTTTAGAATAATTTAGAAAAAAAAAAACATTTCAAATAAACGCGAACAATCAAATTTAATCAGAATATATCTACATATTACTTTAGATTTATTTTGAATGGTTATTTTGAGAAAATAATTAATTGTTCAAAATTTAGTTGATTTATCATACTATTAGACTTATGAGAGACATGCGTTTTTGAAATTTATGAATTATTTTTAAGTGTGTCTTCAAAATTTTAATTGTAACTTTTAAATTTAACAAGTACAGACCGAAGCAAGCGCATGCTTGAGACTAAACATGTGTCTTTAGAATTTCCCCTAAAAAAATGAGTTCAAATAACACGTGTTATTTTTTTATATAATATACTATTTACATGTACGTAAAAGTTGTTAAAATAAATAGCAAAGTAGTTTAAAAAATATATATGTCACGTATTGATGTTATTTACAGTCTAACATGTGATTTAAAGATGTAGAAATAGCAATTTCCTGAATTGTTTTCGTAGTTTTCTTTATGTTATTAAAGACCTAATTACGGTTTAAGGGATTTAAAAGAGAAAAAACTGTAATTATCATGTGTGATATGAACACGTGGCTTCTATTTTTGGTATTTAATAATACATTTTTAAATTTTCATTTTTATCTTTTTGTAATGATACAGCTCATTAATGAATAGTAGATAAGTTGTGAATTAATTTGCTTAGATAGGTAGTGAAGCAGCCACAAATGATTATTAGGAGAAATTATATATTTATCTACATTAAAGATCCCAACCAATAACATCACATGATAGTATGAACGCCAATAGCTTTCAGATTCCTATCCACATGAATTCAAAAAACCATATATGAGTGGAAGGAAATTAATGAAAGTTAATAAAATAACCCATGTTGTTCATTTAATTAATAAAATAGCAAATATTCTTTGGTATTTTCTGATCTTCACGAATCCCTGTTTAAGCAAGCAGCCTAATACGACAAACACTTGTATATTTTAAAAAGTCCTTGCCAACCAAAACTAAAATAAAAAAAATAAAAAAAAATAAAAAAAAATAGACAAAGAAAGAAAATCAAATCATATCATTAAGAGAATGGCTACAACTTTAGTCCAATCAATTCTAATGCTTGATGGGACCATCACCACATTATAAAACCCATCTCCTCTTATTTAATAGTATTTTTGTGTGACGTTGCGAACCTTTAAAATGTTAAGCACCATGTGGGAAAAGATATGCTACCAATTTTGTTGGCTTATGCCGTATTAATGTCCAATACTAATCTTGCCACATCAGATTCATAACATCTATATTATATTTTGGCATCTGCAGCTGCCTAGAGATCTTTTGTTGTTGTTCTATATTTGTAGACTATATTAAATAATTGGACTTAATAGCAAGACACGTGATCAATGTTACAAATAATAGTGAATAAAAAAAGTTTATTGTATTGATTAAACGTTTAAAAATAATTATGTTATATCCTTATAAAGGCAGTACCATTACAGTCTAATTTGTATAGTGCAAGGAAAAAAATATGGGTATAGTAGTAGATGGTTACAAGCCTGCAGTGGCTATGGTTTGCTTGCAATTTATCTACTCAGGACTTGCTCTCCTTACTAAGGCTGCTTTGGTACAAGGAATGAGTCCTAGAGTCTTTGTAGTTTATAGACAAGCAGTAGCCACTTTGATCATGACTCCTTTAGCTTGCTTCTCTAGATGGTATCTATAATCATCACCTATCTCTTTCCAGCAATTTAGATGGGTTTTTGGAGATTTGGTTGAAAATGTCTCAAAATCGTATAGCTATGATTCATTTACCCTTGTACATGAATCTGTACTATAATGTGCGTCATGTACATGAGCGATTATGGTACATTTTTTACTTAAGCCCAAAAAAGTGTGATTTTAATTCCTACCTCATTTCACTTGCTTTTAAATTGACAGGAGAAATCCAAGTAGTAGGAGTTCAATGGGAGTAAGGAGTTTTTGTTTGATATTTATCACTTCTCTAATTGGGTACGTGGTTGGGTTTTGTGTTTTTGTCAGGTCAAATTTTCTTACACTAATGCTATGATTTACATTTTGCAGAGTGACAGGGAATCAAAATGCATATTTTGAAGGCTTATATTTATCCTCTTCGACAATAACAACAGCCATGACAAATCTAATCCCTGCAGTCACCTTTGTAATGGCAGCAATAGTAGGGTAATTAAAGATGAGCAAAACTTAGTCCAACTAAATTATTTAACAAAAACATAAGATCTTTCTTACACTTATTTTTTTCTTTTATATTTAAATTAAATGATAATTGTGGTGTGGGATTTGAATCAATCAAATTATTGCCTGAAATACAAAATTACTACTACTACTACTTTTTTTTTCTTCTTCTTGTATGAGCAGATTGGAGAAAGTTAATGGAAGAAGTTTAAGCAGTATGGCTAAGATCTTAGGGACAATCATCTGTGTAAGTGGAACCATTACCATGGCATTAGTCAAAGGCCAAAAGCTACTAAACACACAATTACTACCATCAAAAATTTTATTTGGCACGGGAGGTGAGAATTTGAAACTTGGATGCTTTCTTCTCTTTGCATGCAGCTGCTTTTGGTCATTTTGGATGATTATGCAGGTATCTTAATTTCTACCCGAGTTTTATTTTGTTTAATGGATTTTTGTTTCATATATAACTCACTTATTTGATTGATTTCAATTTTAATCCGTCTAAAAAAATGATTATATGTTTAGTTTTTCATATATTTTGAATACATGTTCAACAAATATTTTCAATTTAATTTTTATATTTATAAAAATATATTAAATAAAACTCTGTTTATTATGAGTTATACCACACAATTATTTTTTTATTTTTATTATTTTGCATTAAACTTTGCTTCAATTTTTGAATAGGTCCCAATATCAGCAAGCTGTCCTGACCACTTACTTTCTTGTACTTGGATGTGTTTCTTGTCAACCATACAATCAGCAATATTTACATCGTTTATAGATCGTGATCTAGAAATATGGTATCTCCATTCATTTGTTGAAATTGGCAGTTTTATATATGCAGTAAGTTACCATTTATCTTCATATTGTTTATGCTTTTCTTATTTGGTCTTTACTGAAAAAATATATATTAAGAAGATTCAAGTCGAATGTGGAATGACTTCTCAATATCTGCTTTTAACTGATAGGGAATTGGCACTGCGGTGTCATTTTTTGTTCAAGCATGGTGCATTTCACAAAGAGGTCCTCTCTTCTCTGCAATGTTCAACCCCTTGTGCACAGTTATTACAACCATTATAGCTGCTCTGTTTCTACATGAGAATTTGTATATTGGAAGGTAAGATGTCTTCGTGGTCATCATCATCATCATTGTATCTTCTTCTTAAATAATTCAAAATAAATAATTTTTAAACTCGTTAATTTTGACTGATGCAATAAAATTTTAGTCAAATTCTTAATTTGTAATGCCTTAAATTTGAAAAGATTGTAGATATAATATTATGAAAAAAGTTGAGGTACAAAGGGTAGAATTTGATCTTTGCTCGAATTCCCCTGCTTTTTTTGAAGAATAACATCTAAGAATGACTTTTTGGTATTCACAGCTTAGCAGGTGCGATTGCAGTGGTTATTGGACTATATGTAGTCCTATGGGGCAAAGCCAAAGAACTTGAAGAGGTGAAGCAAGAAATAGAAGCAAAGCTACAGTTTGATCATAGAAAGAGAGAAGATATCTTGCATGTTGAATCTTCAGAAAAGAGTAGCTGTAAATTCAACTTAGAAGAACCACTTCTAGCACACAAGTCAGTATAGGAGGTTGACTTGTTTAACTTCAATACAAACTCGGAATAAATAACCATTCTGACGTAGTAGAAATAGAACCTATATAGGCTTATTTCCTTGGATCTACAGCTACTCAAATGAGATCTGCTATGTATGTCTTATGCTTACCTTGGACAAGTGCACAAAATGATATATTTATAAGGTTTATGATTGTTAACGATATTCATGAACAAAACGTTTAAATATAATATAATTTCTAGACATGTTCTCAAGATCACTATTCAAGCCGAATAAACTACCAAACTTCAAATCCATATACTTAAGGTATATACTTGTTCCTAAACACGTTAGATTTCATATTAAACACATAAGAATATTTAGTATATATGTTGCTCAATTGATCGAATAATGGCTAGATTGATTGAAAAGGTAGATTGATCGAGTATCAATCATGTATGATCTAACTAAGTCATCTCAAGATGAATTTAAAATTAAGATAGATTAATCGAAGTTGGGTTCGATCAATCGAAGGACTAGATCGATTGTATTCGACCTACTTAGTCTCGAGTTTTTATTAACCATTGCCTGGATCGATCGAAAAGGGTTTCGATTGGTTGACCTTATTGGTTTGATCGATTGAGATTGGTCTTGATTTATCGAGCGATGAAGGTTTCAACTTTAACCTAATTATTTACTCTAGCCAAACTTTTCGATTACTATATTGTCTCTATTATTTAAAATTGTTTAATTGACTGATTTTTAATTGGACTTTAACCGAGTATTAAGACTTCAATATTTACTATTTAAATAACCTAATGTCTTTTATTTTCTTTAACCACATTCATTATAATTTTCTAATGATTTTTGTGCTCTCTCTCTCAAATCGTTTCAATATCATATTTGTTTTGCATTCTTTCTTTAATTAATTTGTTTCTTTAATTAATTTGACAAACATCGGTGATTGTGTTTGATTGATTAATAAACCTATTTAATTTATGATATTTTGATTATATGTTTATATGGCTTCTTCTTTATTATCTTCTCGAATGCTTAGATCAAATAAATTGTGTGTAATATATAATTATTTGATTTAATTATTGAACTTTAAAGAAGCTATCTTTATTGAATATGTGCTTAATCTATTTAATCTAAGGTTGCTAGATGATTTAAAATTAATTAATATAATCTTGAATTTTTTAGTTAAAGTTATTCATTATTGAATCTACTTTAAGACACATTTTATACTTGTGTTATTGTGATAACATTTCAGGTGGTAATTGAACAAGTTCGATTGCTCGTGTGACTTGAGTTTATCAGAACACATTTCTTATGAAGATTGTGAAGGAAAATAGTGGTTTATAAGTAAATTACTTGAAGGCATTATCTTAGAAGATAGTTTAAGTCTTGGCCTTGTAATTGAACCTTATCTTCATGGTAGATAGTTGGGTGATCCATTATATTTTAGACAAATCTATTTTTTTAGATTAATGGATATATTGTAGTGTTTGGTATTTTAATAAATAAATATTAAAATGAATAAAAATACTTGAAACATGTTTATCACATTTTTTTGGAGCTTAAATGAATACTATTTATTTGATATTATCCAAAGTGAAGAAAAGAGATAATGAAAAATAAAAAAAATTGTATGTCGCAACACAAAGATGTTTGAACTTGTCAAAAATATGGTTGTGATCTGATCGCGTCACGACAAAAACCAAATTTTTTTCACATTCTTTCTTATAAATAAAACCCCCTATATACCAAGAAAATAAGCTTTTAAGTTGCATTTTCAACAACTTTCTCTCCCCATTTTCTGTAAATTTTTATATTTTTAACTTTTTGAATTTATTTAGTTCTCTTAATTTTGAGGAAGAACATGTTTATGTTTTATTAGTTTTTAGTTTTTGATTTAACAAATTCTAGAGTGCAATTACTAACAAAGTTTTTCCGATCTTAAAATCAACTCTTCAAAGTTCTATAAAGATATTGTTAAAGTATTAATTATATTCCTTTTGTCGTCCATATATCTGTATTTTTTCTTTTGTGTCATTTTGATTTTTTTGTGATCAATTATAACATGTTTGACTAATAATGAATATGATATAATAATAACATTGTTATGCTTGATAAATATTGAATATGTAAAACATTTTTTTAAAATGAATTGATTTTATTTTTATTCAAGATTTTTATAAAGAATGTTATTTGAAGGAATACATTACTCTTAATAACAAACTTAATATGCGAGTTGAAATTAAGATTTGATTACCTAGACTTAATCTGGAGTAATACTCTTTTATTTTAGATTTAATTATTTGGATATTTAGAGCGAAACTTTATTTCAAAGGTTTATTTTACAAAGAATTATTATTTGAAAATATATTGACAATATATTTTCTTAAATAGTTTTAAAAATTAAAAGTTATTTTTCAAATGGTTAAATTTTTAAGTTTAATTTGGACACCTTGAATAATATCTAATTAATTGTCTCTACCTAAAGTTGTGATTAGATGATTTTCTTTTTTATTATAAATAAAGCTAAAACCTAATACTTAATTAATTAATAGGCCCCGTCGAAGGATATTAGTTAACTAATATTAAATAAAAGAATTTAGACCCCACCAAAAGACATTTTCATACCAAAAAGAAAAAAATCAATAAATATCAATTTATATCTTTAATAACCTAAATAATATGAGTAAACATAATTATTTAATTATTATATTCATTATTCTCCACTATTTATGAATATATTAAATTACGTGAGTATTTGTTGAATCTATGTCTATCTTTATTTTTATGCATTAGATTAGTTTTTTTCAAAAACCAAATCATTATGACAGAATGTTGAGATTTAATTTAATTTTTAAAATTTGAACAATATTTAAAAACTACATAATATTACTTCCATGAATCGACCTTAGAAGTACACTCATCATTTATATAAATTATTCGTACACTTGCAATAATTAATAAAATTTAAAATGGATAAGTATTTACGAAATCAATATTATCCTTAATTTCATTCATCACACCTCGCACATGTCCGCATAGTGTTCATTTTGTGTTTACAACGTAGTCAAACCATATTTCCATGTGTCATCACGCTATTTGTAACCGCTTTCCACTAATGTGCCATGCTATCTATTTTCGTGAATCATATTGTGCCAATTGGTGCCAACTCAATAGCATTGACCTGGATTGGTCTCTTCTTGCCCCCACATCGTGCTCTGATTCGCCCTATAAATTACATGTGTCACACATTGATTTTTTATTTGATGGTGTTGTTAAGTTTTCTTATTTTGATTTCATCCCTTGATTTGAAGCTGATTTGACGATCTAGATTCCACCTGAACTATATTTATCCCCTAATCACCCCATAAACCCTATTGAGTCAACATTAGCATAATTTCGATCAGTTTTTGGAGCTAAGAAGAGAGAAAAATATAGAAAAATTCAAAAGGAGATACAATTTTGGTGGAGATTCAAAAGAAAATTAGTACTATAATTCAAGAGATTGATTGTATTTCTTCTTCTAATACTTTCTTTATCAATTTTTATGTCTTTCTTTATGAAAAATATGAGCTTTTTGAACATAATCATATCAAGTTACTTTATTAATCTAGAGGTCTTACGAATCCAATTTTCACCATGTGATGATCTAATATTGTACCATAATTATGATTTTAATTTATTTATATTATTTAATTTGATTTTTATGCTACTAATTGTTTGGCCAATAATTGATTTATAGAGGCAATTAAATAGATTTGAGATAATTATTTAATTATTTGTCTTAATTAAATAACATGCATAGTTTCTAGGAAAATATATATGACTCTTATATGTGTGATCCATAATCGATGAATTTAATTACTAGTATGCAATTTAAATGACATGAGAATGTGATTAGGTTAATTACTATATGATGTGTAGTTTACTTGAGAGAGAAATACATGCTAGGTTAGATTCAAATGATCATGTAATTAATTGATAATTATATTTAGAGTATTTTGGTGATTCTCATGTTTAGAAAATTTGAGGATTAAGTATTCCTAGATATTTTCTCATATATATTCTTAGTTACCAAATCTGATTAAATGAATTATTGTTATTGATATTTAGTTATTTTAATTTTCTTCCTTAAAATGTAAAAACAAAAAAAATGATTTTTATTTTTTTATTTTTAAAAATTAGTTTCTAATAAAATAATCTATCTCGGAATGATCTTTTCTTATCATTATATTACTTGTTACGATATGTATACTTGTGTATTCATTGCACACACTTTGTATGTAGCGAGTTAGTTATTTATTTTTAGTTAATTTCCTTTATTTATTTAGTTTTTAAAATTTTAATTAATTAATTTAGTTATTTATTTTTAATTTATATTAATTTTGGCATCGTCTTAGTGTTATTAGAAATATAGTTGGTTCTATTTCATAAGGAGAGTTCGTGAGGGAGAAATCTTGCCCTTTGATCCTGAAATTGAACATACTTTGAGATCAATAAGAAAACAACAAGTTGTCACCAAAGTGTAAAAAATGGCTAATCCATTAGAAATAAACAATAATGAGTTAAATTTGAACAATCATATACTTTTGATAAATGATAGGGATAGAGCTATGAATGAATATGCAATACCTATGTTGGAAGGGCTAAATCGAAGTATTACAAGATCAAACATTCAAGCTAATCAGTTTAAACTAAAGCCAGTGATGTTTCAAATGCTAAAAATAGTTGGACAATTCACCATATTACCAACAGAGAATCCCCATCTTCATCTCATATTATTTATTAAAGTTATAGATTCATTTAAATTCAATGGTGTGACTGAGGAGGAATTTAGGCTTAGATTGTTCCCTTACTCTTTGTGAGACCGTGTTCTAGCTTGGCTAAACTCTTTGCCACTTGATTCCATTACAACTTGGAATGGTTTGGCGGAGAAATATTTAATGAAATACTTCCCACCAACAAAGAATACCAATCTTAGGAATGACATTACCTTCTACCAACAATATGAAGGAGAATCTTTATATGAAATATGGGAAAAATTCAAGAAATTGCTAAGGAAGTGTCCTCATCATGGTATTCCTTCTTGGATTCAAATGGAGACTTTTTACAATGGTCTCAATGCTCAAACAAGAACTATTTTTGTTGCATCTGCTAATGGAGCTTTGCAAGCCAAATCTTACAATCAAGCTTATTATTTACTTGAGAAAATGGCTAGCAATAATTATCAATGGCCAATGGACTGAATGACAACCACAAGAAGATTATCCATAGTGCATAAGGTAAATGATATCACGGCACTCACAACTCAAGTGTATCTTTGATTAATCTTTTGAAGGCTCAAAACTCACCAGCGAGTATAAACAAGGTCCAAGATTTAAGGGTATCGTGTGTGTGTGTTGTTGATGAGCGAAAATCGGCATCGTCGATTCTTGCCAATACTTTGGTTTTAATATTTATAAAACTCTCGCAAGTGCACGAATCATTTCGTAGAAAATGATAAGTGTACTCCCAAGGTCGATCTAAGGAAGGAATGTATGTGGTTTCTAATTTATTATTCAAACTTTTAAAAACGAAATTAAATCCTAAACATCCTGTCACGATATTTTGGGGTTTTTGTGTTTTTAATCTACTTACATAAAAATAAACATAGATTCAATAAACATTTATGCAAATTTTATCATTTATAATGGTGGAGTATTTATGGATATAATAACTAAGTTAATTATGCTTGCTCATATTATCTAGGTTATTAAAGATATGAATTGATATTTATTGATTCTCCCTTTTTTGTATGAATACCACCTTTAGTGGGGTTAGATATTCTTTGTTAACTAAAAAAATCAATTAACACCTATGGGTGGGGTTGATAACTAATATGCTTAATTAAATTAATTCCTTTTTCTAAGAGATTGAAAATGAACCATTTAAATGCCAAATTTGGTGGGGTTAGACAGTTTAAACTTTATTCAAGGTGTCTAAATTAAACCTAAGAATTTAGTTATCCAAGTACTAACTTTCAAGTTTTAAAACCACTACTGAAAACATGTTGTCAATACATTTTCAGATAATAATTCTTATAAAAACTTTTGAAATAGAGCTTCACTCTAACTACCGGACGATTGTACCATCAAATAAAAGAGCACTACTCTAAATCAGACCAGATAACTAAACCTTAAAATCTAATTTTCAGGTTTAAGTTTGTAATGAAAAATAATATATTTCTCTCTAACATTCTTAATATAAAATCTTGAATAAAAACAAAATCAATTCATTTTAGAGATTTTTACCTATTTAATATTTCGCAAGCATAACAACGTTATTATTACATCATGTTTACTAAACAGCCAGCACAGTTAAATTTAATCACAGACAAATTAAATATAACATGTAAGAATAAAGCATAAAAAATAACTGTAAAGAAAATAAAATCCTTACAGAACTTCGACGCTATTCCCGTTGCTGGAAAACCTCCAAGCGGAATTTGCACTCTCATTTATTGAATCAAAAAGCTAATAAATTACAAAATCATAACTAGTTCTTCCCAAAAAGGGAAGAACTCTAAAACTAAGAGAAATTAACTAAGAAAAGCTAAAAACTAAGAAAAACTAAAGAAAACTAAAAATCTAAGAAAAGAGAGAAAGAAAGAAGAGAGAAGTGTGTTTTGAAGTGAAGGGAATGAGGTATTTATAGGTGAGGATGGAGAGAAAAAAATGAGTAAACAAATGTTAAAAAAATGTAAAAACGCGTAATGGAATTGCTGAGGTCATTGATGACATCAGCATGACATCATGAGGTGGCTGCACGTGAAAAATGGGGCGAAACGGGCATCGGCATGCGTGGAGGGGCGTTGGGCGCGCGCGTAGAAGGACAGGCGCTGGGGCATGGCGGTGCGATTTTCTCCTTTTTGACATTTTTGACCCATTTTGTCCAATTTTTCCATATTTGTTGACCTTTTCCTATTTATTTATTAATATATTTGTGATGTATTGCTTCCAGTATTCCTCTTTGAGTCTTTAAGTTGCGTTTTTAAGCCAAAATACCTGAAAAACAATAAAAATACCCGTGATTCCGAAAAAGACAAATTTATATAAATATATGATAAAACATATAAATATATATATTTTTAATCACTTAATGTGCATAAAATCATGGTTATTTTAGTGCTTTTTGAGCACTCATCAGTTGTGCAGGGTCTCATTTGTTTGATAATTTTCAAAATAATCTTGAATTGGTATTCTATATGGGTAATGCGAATCGAAACAATAATTCATACTTAAACACATATAACCCAGGATGGAGACAACATCCAAATTTATTTTGGAGTAATAACAATAATCAAGGTGGTAATAAATTCAACCGTCAATCATTTTCACCACCTGGTTTCCAATAACCACAGTAATCACAAGCCTAAGGGAAGAAGCCACTTATTGAGGAAAATGCAAATGACTTAATAGGGATGATGAAAGACTTCATCCTATCAGTAAATACAAAAGTGCCTACTTAAGAGGCTTCAATTTGAAATTTAGAGGACCAAATGAGGTAACATTTTGTTGTCTCTTTCAGGAGAAGATAAAACGTGCAAGTATACACGGTCACAAGTAATAAATTTTGATAAGTAAAGTATCGTTCCCACAGAGATTTGTTACTATAGTTTGTTGAGTACTAAAATTGTTTCACTCTGATTTTATCCAAAACATTCGTTAATTGGAATAAGTTAACTAAAGAGTTTTATAACAAAATAAAAGAATTCTAGGATTGCAGTTTTTCACCAAATTAATCCACTCGAATCATGGTATTCTCTCTTGATTTATATATTTTTTAGTAAATTTAATTTTTCAACCAAGAATTCTAATTTTATCCATACATCTCTTCTGAGCTCCGTATAGACACACCTCGTTAAATTAATTCACTATATTCCTATGAGAATTAAATTCACCAAGATTCATTACGTTCTAAGTTCTCAAATGACCACACATACAATAAAGGTATATTCCTATCCTTCATATATACATGTTATTCTATCCATGACCAATATACAAAAAAATACTTCTTCCAAGTTTATTTAAGTGCCACAGATCATTTGATAAATTTTCCAATAATCAAAAGCATTAAACATAAATAGAATAAACAAATTAAAAGTCTTATAAATCTTTCAAAAATAATTAAACTCAAGCTTCATAAATTTAGATAAAACGCAACCCTAGAAAAATTAAATTACTTCATAAATAAAAATTAAATTACAACACTTAAGGAATATTCGCTCAAGAACACAAAGAAAATTAAAACATTTTTGCTCCTAAATTTTTGGCACATGCAGAACACAACAGAAGCCAAAAATGGCTTCTGCGTGTTCCACAGTCCAATCCCAAAACAAACCAAAAAACAACTCCAAGCTTCATAATAATCCCTTATTTATAACATCAAATTTCTAAAAAAATACATTTTAAAATATATATTTTTTACATGCGGGGGGACAAAAATGTATGGTGAAAATAATAAATTAATCCGCGTGGGGGACAAGAATATTCAGACACGCAAACATGAAAAACAGGGAACATGTGCCGTTGCTGATTTCTTTTTTCAATACACGCTACCACATGTCGCGATCTGATTCGCTGCAAGATATAGTGGGACACATGGCAGTCTTTAATTGGTGGAAGGAACGGGCTCACGAGGGATGCGGTGTAGGAGATAATGGCACTGAGACATGTGGGGGAGAACTGCTGGAAATGCATGCGTGATTATATGTTTTTGCGTTCACCGAAATGTGCCACATGTCATCACATGATTGGCTACAAGGAATGGTGGGACACGTGGTAGACTTTAAATGGTTGGAGGGAGAGATTGCATGTGGTTGCGCCGCACGGGATCAAAGCCCACAAGACACGTGGGTCCCACCCTACATGCCAGCATGTGCGGCTGGTGGGCCACACACGATGTGCCGAGCCACGTGAACCAGAAAACCACATCCACTCTCTTTTGTCGTGTTTGCAATCCACGTGCCTCATCGTATCCGTTGATTTCGTGATCGAACGGTTGGTGTCGTGCGTTGGTGATGGCGCGTGTGGCCTACTTTTCCTACACAGAAAATAAATTTCCTTAATTGCATTTTAGCCCTCCAATTTAATTCAAATTAACTTTTAAACTTTCTTTAATTGCAATTAAGCCCTTTTTTAATTGAAATTAACTTTTAAACTTTTGTTAATTATAATTAAGCCCGATTTTAATTCAAATTATATTTTAGACTTTTATTAATTGCAATTATGCACTCTTTTATTTTAAATTATATTTTTAGACATAAATTTGCAATTAAGTACTTTTTTCGAATCAAATTATTTAATTTTCTTAAAAATATATTTTTTAAAAATAAATAGTAAATATTAATTTATTCCATTTAAAATTAACTAAAAATGTCAAGAATATAGCAATTATAATTAATAAAATAGATGAAAATAACTATATAAAATACAGTTATCGCATTCCCATGCCATAATTCAAAGGCCTTATGGTAACCTTCCAAGTGACATAATTGTAAACCGAAGAAGAGAATGTAAGGACCATTGCAACGTAATAGTATTAAGGAGTGGTAAAACTCTAGAGGAGGAATATAAGTCTCAAAAGCATAAGGAGAACCATGAGACTAAAAGGGATAAGGAGGACCTGAAAACTAAAAAGGATGAGGAGAAATTAGTGGATAAAGAGAGTAATGGAAATTAAATAATTCAGCCAAAAAATAAAACCTATACAAACTCACTATTTCTTTCCCTCAAAGACTGGAAAAGAAAAAGTATGATATGAAATTTTCAAAATTCCTAGAAGTCTTCAAGAAACTGCACATAAATATATCATTTGCAAATGCACTTGAATAGATGTCGTCTTATGCCAAATTTCTAAAATACATCATGTCTAAGAAAATGAGGCTTAGAGATAATGAAATAATAACCTTGACTAAAGGTTTTAGTGCCATCCTTGCTAGAAAAATACCCCAAAAATTGAAAGATCCAGGTAGTTTTGACATCCCTTGCACTATTGGGAATGTCCACTTTGAGAAAGAATTGTGTGACTTGAGTTTCAGCATTAACCTTATGCCATTTTCGATTTTCAAGGGATTGGGAGTAAAGCTTTCAATAACATTACAAATGGTAGATAAATCAATTAAGAGACCTCAGGGTGTGGTAAAAGATGTGCTAGTAAAAGTATACAAGTTCATCTTTTCGGTGGATTTCATTATACTAGACATGGAAAAGGACCATAACATTCCTATTATACTTGGTCGTCCATTCTTAGCAACTGAAAAAAATAATAATTGATGTACAAAAAGGTGAGCTTACAATGAGAGTGCAAGATGAACAAGTAACATTTAAAGTTTTTAAAGCATCTAAACCCTCTGATATTGATAATGCTAATGAATGCTTAAGGATAAATGTTACTGATTGTGAGGACTTTGCATTTTTGACATTTTTTATCATTTTGACCCATTTTGTCCAATTTTTCCATTTTTTTTACCTTTTCTCATTTGTTTCTCAAAATATTTATGATGTATGTATTTTTTGTTTTGAGTCTTTAAGTTATTTTTTAACAAAAATACTTGTAAATCAATAAAAATACCTACAATTCTAAAAAAGAAAAATTTATATAAAACTATGATAAAATCATACAAATATAAATATGATTAATCAATTAAAGTACATTAAATCATGGTAATTTTAGTGCTTTTTAAGCACTCATCACAACTCCTAACCACCTTCTTGCAAGTCCCTTAGTAAGAGAAGCGATAAAAATTAAAAATTAAACTATCCTAAATCACTTCCATGGATTAACACGATTGCATTTAATATATGCAACAAGCCTTTAAACCCTAGGTTGCCCTATTGAATGAGTTTAAGTCTCGTGAGGGTTTTCAGTAAAGATACCCATAAACATTAACAAAAATTGAAATCAAAATAAATAAAATAAAATAAGAAGTTAATTAAAATTTAAAATAAAGTGAAAAGACTAAAATAAAATAAAGAAATGAAATATAAAATTATCTCATGCTTATAATTTTCTTTAAGATCATAATTAAAATCTAAAGCATAAGTTATTTTCAATTTCTTAAACATACATAGTTTATAATAATAATTGGTTGAAAATAATTTTCATACTTCATTTCAAAATTGTTTCAATTTAAATTTATCCAATTTCAATGTCAAAAATTTGAATTCGCTTCTCAAAACATTGAATCCTATGAGTTCAAGCACTCATACTAATGCGAGTAGAGTTTATGTTTAGAAATGAACTAATAAGTTCACATATTATAAAAGAAGGGCTCAAAAATAGTATATAACTTCAATCTCATGAAAGGAATCAAATGTATAAATTATAAATATGTCATATATATTATTTTCATGCATTAATCAAACTCATTAATAAAAAATTTCAAGATGTATTCCTTTTAGAAGTGTAGGAGAATTAAATGCAATGACTTCTAGAGGAATTATTTCCAATAACTTTCTTTTGTAATTAGCCTTTTCTCATAACTTTCTAGGCTATATAGATCATAGTATGTAGATTATGCTATATATTTTTTTATCTCTCTATTTTTAAGAGGCTTTTTAACATATTTTTGTTTTAGAAAGTAGACCCGTGTGTAGATTGTACATTTTTGTAGGATTTTGGTGAGTGGTTAATTTTGTGACTTTTCTGTTTGATTTTGGTTTAGGTAACCCCAAATATGTCTCTTTTTGGTAAAAGTCATGCATGAATGAGATAAAGGCATATACTATCAATTTCTACTTAAATAATTTAATCTAAGAAAATAAAAAATAAATATACAACACTCTATTAAGATGAGAAAACTCATACATTCAATTTTAATACCTATAGAGATCATCTAAAATTTTGATGAAATAAAAAATTCGTTTGGAGTAGAAAAAATATATTTCACTCAGAATAAAAAAATAGGCTCAAATTATATCACACAAAGGTAGTCTCCACTATTTGATTCCTAAACAATGATTCTGGGTTCATTATAATTTTCACATTTTATCATGAAACACTACTTATGACAAAAACTAACTAATTACCATATATTCCATGATATGTTTTCGAAAATTAATCTAATAATGCAAAAGACTTAACTATTTACTTAAATTTGATTTAACGAAATCATAAATTTTTGTGAGCATTATAATTAATTCAATCTTTGAACAAGTCTCGTAAGTTTATTTTTGACATCCCTATCTACTAATATAAATATGCACTTAGCTAAAGATTAATAAGGATTTTACATACTTTTAATGTAAGGTTTAGGTGAAGGGTCGATAAATGAAAACATTTAGGCTCTTTTCACACCTTAGTTTTCCTTTTATTCATCATGCACTTTTTAACTACAATTGAGCTTTAACTTGATATTCTAGTGCACCCTATCTTTTTATATTCTTTTATTCCACATTTTTTTGTAACTTTGTAATAACCTTAAACTTATTTTCAATTTTATTTTCTTTTTCTAGAGCAATAATTGTGTTGTGAGCTTTATTTTTTCTTTCTCTCTTTTTTTATGGGATGCACTACATTTCACCTCACTCTATAATATAACAAATGATTTCATTTTTTTTTCTTTTTATACAAGCTAAAGGGGCAAGAATAAAGTTAATGCTTATTGGTTAGGCATAAAATGTGGCTTAAAGATATGAAAGGTTTTTTTGTCAAGCTCAAATAGGTGACTACAGATATTTAATAATGGTTAGCTTGAAAGGCTTAATTGATCCAAATAAGGCCTAAATTATTTCTCTTGCTAAATACTATTTAGGATTTATACTTAGTGGATGCTCAAATAAATTCTAAAACATGGTAGATAACATCAACTCGCATAACTCACTACAAATTTTCTCTCAATAAGCATTAAAATCAATCATGAACATGTGCATAAAAATTTGGATCAATTCAACTAAAACTTGCAAGCGTATCACATGATTAATGTAAGTATCTTAACAAGTATGTTACATTCCTTATCCTAGTCATGACAACAAATTTTCATCATTGAGTTCATATGTTTCATATCAAGAATGCATACATTTAGTTTCCATATATTTATCAATTTCTACCCAAATCATGATTAAAAACATTCCTTAAAAATTTAAAATGCATACTAAATACTAACTGGATCGATTGAGAGGGCATTTGATCGATAAAACTATGTATTCGATTGATCGAGCACTTGTTAGATCGATCAAATGGCTAGGGGTTTGATTTTAAAACATATTTCAAATACGTATTGGATTGGTTTTGTACCATATTTTCCTGATTCCTTAAAACTCATTTAACTGATTTTATGGATAATATGGTAATTTTACTTTGACTTAAAGTGTTTCAAAATTTTCTATAAATATAAACCTAAGCATACAATTAAAACTAATCACACAAGAGCTTAATTGTGCTTATTCTCTTCACTTTTTTTCCCTCTCTTGTCTTGCTAAATTTTTCAAGTAGGCTTTTTCATTAAGTTAATTTATCAAACATTTGATTTTGTGTTTGATGGATTAACAAGCCTACAATTATAACTATATTATTGTTCTTTTAACTTATTGTTCTAGAGTTACTAATTATTTTTTATTTATTTGATATATTTTTTAAATCAACTAGTTAGGGTTGTTCATTATTGAATCTACTTTAGAACACACACTTGCACTTGTGTTTACGTGCTAACTTTTTAGGTGATAGTGATGTGGGTTCGATTAACTCATAGGACTCAAGTTTGTTGGAATGTTGGTCTAGATCTGAACACCTTTCTTGTAGAGACTATGATGAAGGCAGGCTTATAAGTAGGTTCTTTTTGGACATTACTTGGGTAGGGCACATATCTTCGAATGATTTGATCATGACATCTTTTGAAAAGAAAAGTCTTATCCCAAAAATAATATTTCATATCATGCAAAAACTTACATTGATGGTAAGTAAGATCTGGTGGCAATAGCTTAGAAGCTAGGTAGTTTACAATATCAGCATACCAAGGAAGCTTGATCTCACATGAAAAAAATGCTCTTAGGGAATGCTTTTTGGATCTCAAAATCTAGTTTTACTTCCTCTTGCTCTAACCAAGAGAGATGGTCAGTAACAAAAAAAATTCTTCCTTTCTTATCTCGAACTTCCAAATCAAATTCTTGAAGAAGAATGATTTAACAAATCAGCCTATGCTTACCATTATTCTTGCTAAACAAATAACAAAGTGATGCATGATCAATGAACAATATCACCTTTGTACTAATGAGGTAAGACCTAAATACTTCACAAGAAAACACCACAACAAGCATCTCCTTCTTAGTTGTATAATTCAATTGAGCTTCTTTCAATGTCTGACTTGCATAGTTTATGGCCCTAAATAGTTTGTCTCACTTTTTTCATAACACTTCTCCAATTGCAAAGTCACTTGCATCACACATGATTTCAAAAGGTTGACTCTAATTAGGTACAATCATTACTGGTGCTGAAATCAGTTTTTCCATGATTGCATTAAAGGCTTGCAAACAAACATCATCAAAGTGAGAATCATAATATTTTTTCAAGAAGATTACATAAATGTTTAGAGAGTTTAGAAAAATCCTTTATAAATCTTTTATAAAATCCTACATGTCCCAAAAAGCTTCTGATTCCTTTCACACTCTTTGGAGGTGGTAGTTTTTTTATGGTTACAATTTTAGCTCGATTAACCTCAATTCCTTTAGATAAGACTCTATGGCCAAGCATAATCCATTCTTGAACCATGAAATTACATCTTCCAGTTTAGGATAATATTTTTATCTTCACATCTCTACAAAATAAGAGCTAAATTTTGCAACCGATGATCAAAAGATGTACCAAAAACCAAAAAGTCATCCATGAAAATTTCCATTATATCTTCTACCATATCAGAAAAAATAGCCATCATGCAACGTTGGAATGTTGTTGGGGCATTGCACAATCCAAATGGCATACTTCTAAAGCAAATGTTTTATAGGAGCATGTGAAAGTAGTTTTCTTTTGATCTTCAAGGCTATGGAAATATGGTATACCCCGAATAACCATCTAAGAAGTAATAATAAGGATATCCAGCCAATCGATCTAACACTTGATCAATTAATGGAAGTGGAAAATAATCCTTCCTTGTTGTTTTGTTAAACTTGATGTAATCTATACATACACACCAACCCGTGACTATTCTTGTACGAATAAGCGCATTATTTTCATTTTTAACCACCTTCATTCCACCATTTTTTAGTGCAACTCTCACTGGACTTACCCATGAGCTGTCTAAAATAGTATAAATAATTCCAGCATTGAGAGCTTTAAAATTTCAGCTCTCATAAATTCCTTCATTGTTGGATTTAATCTTCTTTAGGGCTCAATTGATGGTTTGTAAGGTTCTTCCATTAGAATCTTGTGCATGAAAATGGATGGATTTATATCTTTTATGTCAAAAATAGTCCATCCCAAGCCTGTTCTATGCTCTCTTAACACACACAACAATTTTTCCTCTTCTTTGGGTGTATGTGATGTCGCAACAATCACTATAAAATGTATAACTATCACCCAAGAATCCTCAAGAAATTTCTTCAACTCTGGAGTTGTAGTTTGCTGCACTTTTTTTGTAGAGATTATAGAATCTATCTTTGCTACCATTGGCTCTAGCCTTTCCACTTCTGTGCTAAATGATGTAACTTGATGCAATGCTTCCAAGGCAAATACATAATGGATAAATTCTTTACTAACAAAAGGTAAATCAGGTTCACAAACAGTAGAGTTATTAAAATCATAAGCATGAGATGGAGTGGTGATACATTGTTTTACGTGATCGATTGGTATATCTTCTTGAAAGGCTTCTACTTCACATTGTTCAATGATATCTACCCGAAAGCAAGTTCTTGGATCTTCTAGAAATATCATTGCATCGTAGATGTGGAATGTAACCTCTTCCTTGTTCACTCTTAATGTTAACTCACCCTTTTGAACATCCATTAAAGCCCTTCCCGTAACCAAGAATTGGTGGGACATCTTGGTCTTCATCCATATCTAACACCACAAAATCAGCTGAAAAAATAAACTTATCCACTTCTACCAATACATCTTCTATGATTCCATATGGATACTTGATGGATCAGTCTACTAGTTGCAAAGAAACTAATGTTCTGTTTCATCTCTCCAAGTTCCAATTTCATATAAATAAATAGTGGCATAAGATTAATGTTAGCACCAAGATCACATAAAACTTTATCAAAAAATGAATTTCCAATAGGCAAGGCAAGTGAAACTCCCTAGACCTTTTAATTTTTGAGGTAATTTCTTTTGAAGAATGGCATTACATTCTTCAAAAAGCTTGACTATTTCGAACTCCCCTAACATTCTCTTCTTGGACATGATGTCCTTTAGGAATTTGGAATAATTTTGCATTTGTTTCAAGGCATTTACAAAAGGAATATTTATGTGAATTTTCTTAAAGATATCCAAAAACTTAGAAAATTGTTTATCTAATTTTTTTTAAAGCATTGATGATAAGGAAGTGGAGTTGAGAGATTATGAGGATTGTCAGGAAATGAAATTGATGGAGGCATGTTAGTCTCTCTTAATGTATCATCAACAATCTCATCTTCTTCTACTTTATTATTGCTTTGGCCATTGTTTGGAGCTATATAGGTGGACTCGGTTTCCTTTGATGGTGACCTCTCAATTTCTCTTCCACTCCTAAGTGTAATGGTCTTGCATTGTTCCTTTGGATTCACTTCTATATTTCTAGGAAGAGTTCCTCTTTGTTGAGCATTGATGGTTATGGCTAGTTGCCCAATTTGCACTTAAAGATTTTCATAATGGCTCCCATATTGCTACAATGAGTCTCAATGTTATCTACTAATATCAACTCTAACTTTGTAGGTTCTTAGGTGGATAGGAAGTTGACTTTAGGATATCTTACATTTATTAGAGGAAATTTGGTGACTTGGAAGAGTAAGAAACAATAGATAGTACCATTGTCTAGTGCAAAAGCTGAATATCGTGCTTTCCACCATGGTATTATTAAGCTTTCTTGGTTGAAGATTCTATTAAGTGAACTTGATTTTGGTCCTAAGAAACCTATGATTCTATTTTTTGACAACACTACAACTATTGAAATTGCAAATAACCTAATACAACATGACTGAACAAAGCACATTGAGCTTGACAGAAACTACATCAAAGACAATTAGGACTCTAGTAACATCAAGAATGTTAATTAAGTAGCCAATATTATGACTTATGAAGTAACTGGAAGTTCTTTTCATACTACATTATCCAATTTGGGCATGTGTGACATCTATGTGTCAACGTAAGGGGAAGAGTTAGCATGTATAGATACATATTGTATCTATTCTTATTATTTTAGGATAAGTACTATTAGTTTGCTTATAATTAGGATTATTTATCATTATCACTTATCCTTATCAAGTAAGTTTATATATGGGTATAAACACACTATTGAACTAATTGAGAATTGCATATGTAGGAACAATTACACAACGGTCAATTGTTCTTTCAACTCAAATAGGTAACCGAAACCTAGATGATAGATGGAAATCCCAACCCATGGAATCTTTTCAAGAGCTCTATACCAATTTGGCCAAATAGGCCTTACATATGCGAATTACAAAAATAACACAACGAAAATACAAAACAACATGCTTAATTTAACACACTATAAATACAACCTCTTGATACGAACATAACAAACTGCAGTAAACACACTAGTGACGATATGTCTCATAAGCTCTTGTATATGCTAGCATCATGTATGAAAAAATAAAAATTCACATAGCATGTGAATCAATCATACATACTAGAAAAAGCTATAAAGGATTTTCAATCACTTCAAGACCTCATATGTGGGAATATATTTGGTAAATAATGATTGTACTCTCACAACATGTAATCATACATAATATAGGATATCAAAAGAAAAAGTCTAATATTTAGTACATAACTAAGGTAAAGAGATATACTCCTTAGAGACTCATACCAAAAACAAATGATCATAAAACAAAAGTAATAATTAAAAATCTATAGGCATACTATAAGGAAATGAAAGAAAGTATGCAACTACACAAATCAAATAAGCTTTCTAATTAGAGTCTAAATCTAGTATGTTGTTAAATACAAGATACAAACTAAGATTATACTAACACAATAGTAGATCATCCAAAATAATAGATATAATGAGGTAAACTCATATAGAATCCCTACCTATGTGGTAACATCCTCGTGTTACTTATGGTAACCACTCGACAGTAAAAAAATCCATTAAGCAATAAAACAATTACAACCTTGACAAAAATAAACCCCATTACCTCTATCAATCAAGACCACTATTTGAACTTCCTATTAATCCCATCACTTGCTATCTTTGCAATGACTTGGTTCAACAAACGAACTCGACTTTCCTCCAAAGCTAGCACAATTTGATATAGTGCGATTAGCTATCAGCCATCGGTAAAGTGTAATTTGAACAATCAAACGTGATGACTGCCCTCAACCACTAACATCTCTCACAGGGTAGTTCTCACACATGAAAAAGTTATATCCTAGAAACTACTAGTCGACACACAACTCACAGTCACATAGGCTCCCCAAATTAGAAAAAGTAGCACAAAGGCAATTACCAGGTGACACACAACTCACAGCCATATATTCTCCTCACATAAGAAAACGTTGCATGAAGGCCACTACCAATTGACACACGGCTCACAGCCACACAAACTCCTTACATAAAATCACTTGCAAATACAACCTCAAGTACTCACCACTCACGATTTTTCCCACACAGTCATGAATCACTAATGCTGAACAATATTCAAGGTAATAGTGATTTCAAAACAGAAAATGAGATGTCATTTAATAAATTTCCATTACATGTTTTTTGGATAGGAAACAAGAAAAGAGTAGGGTATTTATAGAACTCACCCAAGCTCACAACCAACCTCTTTAATGGGTCCTTGCCAACCACCTTCAGGGGTTTAATAAGGCCCTTGTCGAGGAGCTCATTGAGGTGCCAAAACTTTCATTTTCTTGATTAAAAAATTATCGAGTAATTTTCATAAATAGCCATACTTGAAACCAAACAAAAACATAAGCGACTTTGGTTTACTCGCACGTCGAAAACCACAATGCTCAACCTAACATATACACTACGAAAACCAATCCTATGGTGTGTGTGCAAACATGCTCACATACGAAGTGCACCTAACTATGTGCGTGTATGTATTACTAATCCGCAATAACCAACCTTATACAAAGGAAGACAAAACACTGAGTAAAAAAATAGTCTCCATGTTTTGCAAAGCCAACATACAGATACACAAGTACAATAAGACTTACATTAATAATAAATTTAAGCTTTTACAATTAATTGTTTATATCGAAAAAGTAATAGCACAAAGACAATGATCAATTGTTAAATATTTTATTTTTATCAAATTTTTAGTCATTATTGTCTATGCTAAAGATAATCTTTACAATTAATATATCAACAACATATGAAAAATGTGTGAAAAATAAGTCATTTGTTTTTATGTTTTATAACAAAACAATTAAACTTTTACCAAATATAATAAAAAGATTAAACTATTCTATTTGATATAAATAGATTATTTGTGAACTAGAATTATACTTGGCTAGTATATTGAGCATCCAATATCTATATTTATGCAATGCAAGTATCTTTGTCAAAATTTCCAAAACATTTTTCCTTGCTCTCAAGTATATAAAAACAGTTAATGGATATCAATTTGTGCAAAGAAATTCATGAATTATTAGAATGGAAAATATCTATACTTATGCAATGCAAGTATTTCCAAAACATTTTTCCATGCTCTCAAGTATGAAAAAACAGTTAAATGGATATCAATTTGTGCAAAGAAATTCATGAAAAATTAGAATGGAAATGTTATCAAAATTGCTTTTACTACTATTTCAAATACATTTCATTACATTTCTTTTGCGAGCAATCGTTCACCCTTGTTTCAAATCACATATTTGACTTACATCAATAATGTTTGATTTAAAAAACAATCATAACGCATTAAGGCTTTTGAGTGATGTGACACACAATACAGATTGAGCTAGCAGTAGGCTATTGATGATTCAGAACTAACTAGAAGTTCACCAAATCAACTCCACGAGGAACAGTGACTCCTATCTGTTGCACATCACATTGTCGAGCCTTTTATGTTCCATTGCTAATTCCCTCCCTTCTCTTGGGTGGATTTTTGGAAATATTATATGGAATTTAGGTTGACTAGAAAGGGTTTTTTTTTTATTTACATAGAAAGTCGAAGCTTAGCAACCCAGAAAAAAAAAATCAGCCTATAAATCCATTTGGAACAATGCTAGGTGCAAAATATCTTATGCTCATACCAATGCTGACAAGTTTTGTTTTTAGCCCACTTGTTCACTACTTTTCATTTTTATCCGAGTCAATTATGCTCGAATCTAAATGTGTTAAAAAATAAAATTTATATGAAAATATATTCAAAAAGTGCTTATAGCAAAACATTTATCTTTGAGGCATAACATGACCCTTAAATATATAAATATTTTTTAAAAACGTGTTCACGATAATGATAGGTTCAAACCTTCCAAGAGTCATCTCAAGCAATATTCCCTTGGAACTTGTGCAATTGTCATACTTCGCACTTGTTCACAACTCTAATTCTGGCATTGGATTCAAAAAGAACACTAGAATTAAGCAGCTTTATTGATGGAACTTTAAGCAGCTAGATGAATACAAGAATGCTGCCACATTCTAGAGAGCAAGGAAACTCTGAAAATCTTCACAATCGAGCTGTAATTCTTTTCAGAAGAAATCCCAACCATTAAAACTTGAAACAAGTTAGAGTTTACCGTTCACAGAATTCATGAAGTTCATACTATTATTTCCAGCTTGAACCAATCAAACAAATAACAATGCTCCTCTTTTCTGTTTTCACACGGCTATGGACACTGTCAATAGAACAAAGGCAGTATCCAAACCTGCGATGTTGTATCAAGCTGTGTCTGCAATCTATTTTAACTCGAAAATAGCATATGGAAAAGTCATGAAGGTTTTAAAAAATAACTAGGCAATTCCCATCTAACAATATCAACATATACCATATTCAACAATGTTTGGTTGCTATAACATAGAAATACAGAAAACACTTGTGGGCACTAACTTTCAAAACTTTTTGAAGTTCACCGACCGACCGACCCATTTGATAAGACCGGTGATGGGTACAATTGGGAACTTGATTTTTGATTTTATTTCTTGGTTTGTGTTCGTGCAATCTGCTTAGTAAGAACATAGCAGTCTGGAGGAATGATGTTGGTATAGTAGTTCTGAATAGTTTCTGTGATTTCAAACCCAAACTTCTTATAGAAGTTTATGGCATCTTCATTATTTGTCTGCACATGCAAGTAAATCTCAGAAATGTTTTGTTTGGAGCAAAGATTAATAACATGGTTCAGGAGCTTTGTACCTGCCAAAATCGCAAAGTATAAACATACAACATAAACAAAGTTAAACAGGTATGGTAAGTGGTAACAAACATGAATGATGATTTTTATAACTTACAACGAGCTATAAGATTAGCATTTATAAGTTCAATTCGAGACATGGATGCTAAGTTCCTTACCAATGCCTAGTCCACGATATGGTGCTAAAACACCCAGTGTCATTATGTAAACACGAATAGCACCAGCTTCTTTCTTCTCCAGCCGACATGCAACTGAACCAACACATATATCACTGAAGTATGCTGCCAAATGATACGAAAAATAATCAAACCAAGAAAATTATCAGCACATATATGTTATATATTTTACTTCACACAATAGAAGTGTCAGAATGGCTATTCACATCCTGGAAAAATGCAGAAAGGATATAAAAGAACACCTATTTTACGTGGCTACTCATGCTTTTATGTGGCTATGTTCGTGGACACCTATTTTTTCTATGTATTTTGGTTCTTGATGGGATAAGCAAAAACGTCTAAAGTTTAAAGTTGACATCTTAGACTCTCAGGCGTAGGCATTACGCAGTACAAAGCTGAGACCACACTTAATGAAGAAAGAATAAACTCCCTTACAAAATCTTCACACAATGTAGACACTTGAAGATGGTAGCTTTTCAGTAATGAAAGTATCATGCAAATACATATATAGAACATCTTCAAATAATCTCAACTTGTAAGCCATGTTTGGTTGACAAAAATAGGAATGATTCAAAGTATTCTTGTATTTGGTTTGCTGTTAATTTGTAATGGAATGTAAAGCATTTTAACAATAGCAAGAATTCTTATTCCTTCTACACTCCTTGAGAGTACCCTAGAATGTTCTATTATCCTCAAATATTTGAATAATTACTTGTTATTATTACTATCATTTTATCTCATTTAAAAATAAAAAAATGTTTATTTTTAATTTACTTCATTTATAATTTTATAAATTTTACTTTAATATTTTACGTATTAATTCTACAAACCAAACATGATCATAGTTCCAATAAAACATTCCACATAAGAGTTCAGGAAAATTTCAGTCATTAGATTATTGATAAACTGTTCATTCGAAAACTTGGAACCCTTTTTATTGCAAGCGGATTCCTCTTGGAATATGAGGATTTCAACAAAGAATCAAAAAATCCAAAACCGGGTGAAAATAATTCCTTCCTTTAACATTAACTTAGTAAACCAATTACCATTACCAAGTACTGGTTAAGTTGGCATACTCAAATAAATTGGAAGGTGAACGGTTCAATATGCCCCTTTCTTGAAACTTGTTCAGACAAAACACCAAACTACTTCTGCATTATCTATGCTTTTCAGAAACAAATTGATAATATGTTCCAAAGAGCAACCAAATGGTCACAAAACTTATTCCAATCATGAATCCAATAAACTAAGCAAAAGTTTCCCTTATTGTTTCAGCAGCTTCCTTTTTCTTGAAAGCATAAAACAAGTATTATGGAACAAGAAAAGCCCTAGAGTATAAAGCTTAATAATAAGAGAAAATTAATAAAATCCAAAAGAGGAACAAAGGCACAAAATGTTAAATTATTTTTATGGGGACTAGCATAATCATATCAACTTTAAATTATATCAAATAATTATAAAGCATGTTAGGACAAAATTGGTGTAATAAGCAAAATATTACTTAAGCATATGTTTTATTTAGGTACATAATCAGATTGATTAAATATTTTATAATATGTGATAGGCTCATGGGCTCACGACACTATAAAGACTGAATTGGCCCATAAGGTTTAGGGCTATATGGGCACATAAGTGCTAGAGCCAATAAGCCTAATATTTCCATAGAGTTAGTGCATTCGTTCCATAGCTTCTACCTCAATTATGGAAACAAGTATGTATACTATATTATTCACATGTTATATTATTGAAACAAGCTTTATGTTGCTACAGGGCCGGCCCAAGAGCAAGGCCATATAGGTGGTCACTAATGGCACCGATTTAACAAGGGCCCCAATCTAATAAGTGTATTTTTAATTATTTTTTAATTTTATTTTTAAAATATAATAATATTAATAATTTTTTATGTTATTTCCTTTCCAATACAGTGTATGAGTGACAATCTTGATATAACACAAACTTGATTATTACACTATCAAAATCTGAATGGATTAGAATTTTTTATTGATTGTTTTATAAATTTAAAGGTCATATTATTCTTTTGCTATTATAAACAATTTAATTGAAAAAATGTCAACCAGCATGCAAAAAAAAAAAATGTCACAACACAAATTCATCATGCAAACACGACAGGACATGATTTCCAAGCCTATTCTACTGGAACAATGAAATGAGTATTTCTAAATAACATGTTTATACCACCTCATATGAAATAAAACTTAAAAAAAAATCTTATTTTTATGCATGAACCCAAAACCATCTGGATATGAATCACTCCTTTTATCTTTAATTAATTTCATATCTATTATAATTGTTTTCCCTGCAATGATCTCAATCATAATTTATCATTATATATCTACAATAAAATGTGTGCATATTGCCATGTATAAAAGGGGCAATTCCATCCATCTAAATTCAATAAATTTGTTACATGGTGAAAACAAAAAAGTATGGTAAATAAAAACACATTTCATAAATACTTTATTTTCTTTCATATTTTTTATGAACTTAAATTTATTAAATCTTAGATAGACTACTTTATGTTCTAAAGAAATATTATTAGTAGAGAACCGACCCTTATTTTAAAGCAAAGAAGTTCAATTTCTTAATCCCATTTTAGAAAATTTTACAATTTAAATTAAGTTTTTAGTTTTTAGTTTTTAGCTATTTAAATTATGAAAATTATGGTGTTCATAAAATAAATTTTATCAATCCTTAAATTTATTAATTGCAAGGGATTTTTTTTTTCATAGTTGATAAAAAGTATGAAACATTATTTATACTTCAAATGTTTTATTAAATAAAGTAATAACTAAAATAATATGAAAAAAATTAATATCGTCGTATACTTGTGTTGGTTTTATTCATGGTCTTAGAGGCCCGTAGTCTATTAACTAGGGGGCAGTGCCTCTACTCTAGGCCTGTGAGCCATGCTTAACAGGCTTGCACGACCCATTTGGTAATGTAGAAACATTTATATATTTAATATATAATTTATATATAATTCAATTTTGGGCTAGTGTGCCGGCACGGCCAACCAATTACGGGCCGTGGGCCAAGGGCCATGCCGAGCAAGTCCAATGGGGCAACCGGCCATGCCACGTGGCTTTTTTCTTTTTTTGCTTGCATGCCATGTCGGTCTGATGGGCCTACGGGCCGTGCCGTGACGGCCCGTTTAACACCCTTAGTCTAATATTTTTATTTTTATTTATTAAATATAATAATTTACAATTTATATTTCAATAAAAAAAAATAAATTTAATATATAAAAGGTCCGTCTAGGGCTCATAATTGCTTGTCCCGGCTCTGTTGTGATGTTTGTGATTGATTATTTTTTAACACAGAATTCAAACAGATAATGCCTCCATAAAAGCAATATAGATTAGAGAAAGCCTAAACGAAACAAAACTATTAAATTAGAATTTTTAAATGAAGTGCAATGGAATAGAAAAAATTGTTATAAACACAAAATAAGAAAAACCCAGACAATTAAAGCAAAAAATGAGACCCAGAAGCGAAACCGAACCTAGTTTAGTGAATTCACCGGAAGCGAGGGCATCGGCGTAGTATTTGTCGTTGTAGCGAACAGGGAAAAGAGCAGAATTAAGCTTTTTCAGCTGCATCAAATTCTTGTCTCTTACTCCGTCTAGGGAGGTTTGAACTTCTCGCCCAGCCCCCATTTTATAGGAAGATAAACGGAGAGATTTACAAGGAGAGAGAGCAGAGGGCTTTGCAGAGAAGGGGTCGAAAATGCACGGACAACATCTGGGGTTAAGTTTCTGTTTTATATACTGGGCGTGAAAATGGGGAGGAAAGGATCGAAGTTAGCCATCAAATTGGGCTTGGGTCAATGAACGGCGTTGTTTCAAGTGATTTTTAAGTAAATATATTTTTCTAGTATGTCCAATTTTTTATTATTTTTATATTTTTAAATTTTAGAAATGTTAAAAAATTATGTTTGATTTTTTTTTTGTTGCTAATTTTATATCTTAAATTTTGTAAATTTTAGAAAAATATTATTGACATATATGTAATTTACTGTTAATAATTATGAAAATAACAAAAAAATTAATAGTATTTTTGTAATAATTACCAAAATTTAGTTGTATAAATTTATTTATTTTTAGGCTTTGTGCCAATTTTTTTGTGATTGTTGTGTTATTTTTTCCCCTAATTTGTTTATGATTGTTTACAAGTAAATGTAATAATTTGTGTTATAGTTTAATTGATCAAATTAAACCCGAATTGTAGAATTTGAATCGAACATTAATCGAATTAAATTTTAACCAAATTCAAACTAGTTCAAATAACCCTAAAAATATCAAATTATATTTGAGTTACGTTCGATCCAGCTTATTAGCCCGAAATAAAATAAAAATAAAAGTTATAACTTATTACAACTTATTTGGTTAAAAACTTAAAATTAGAGAAACATATTTCTTCTCATATCATATTACAATTCTTATAAAGAACATATTTTCTTTCAAAATAAAACAAAAAGTCATACTTCAAAATTCATATGGGTTTTGAATAAGTGATAACTTGTTCATTTTGTCATGTTTATATTAATAAACTCAATCACAAATAAAATTTTAGAAAAAAATAATATAAAAGCAACAAGAATGCAAATTATGATTTTAAAGGGAGTATATTAGTAATTATTATATTATTTTCATAACTTGTAAGCTAGTGCTGAGAAACCTGTATTCCCTAAGAGAGAGCTAGTTCTTATGCATTTAGAACAAAGTGCCCTATTATACATTGTAAATTTTTATTATGTATCCTAGTTTTTGGTTATTTAATTTGTTTATTATTATAGTTTTTGGTTATTAACATGCAAAAAAATGGTTCAATTTTAGTCAAAGAAGCAATATAAAGGTGAATGGAGATGACATAGCTAATGTAATAAAAAACACATAAGAGAAAGATGAAACAACCATTGATATTTTTCCAAATTCAAAGAAGCAAAATATGATGTCAAAAGGATTATAGATATGAGCACATTTTGAGACTCTTCCTTTGTCTTCTAATAATATTCCATAAAAGAAGTGCAAGTATTGTGGTCAAATATATCAAAATAAATCTCAGAATGAAACGTGTGGTTTCACACACCATTATAATAAGTGTGCTATGAAGAACAAATGTGATGTGACTCAGGTGCCTATTAACTAGCTATTGTAACATAACATGTGCATGTGAGAAATTATATTTGTAGGGATTATAAGTGTTGGCTATTTTCGTGAAACGCTATCAAGTCTATTAAGTAAAATCGAAGAAATATCAAAATTTTAGATAGTCGTACTTCATGTATATCTATTATAACTATGATATATAGGATTGTACTCACACATTTAATAGTTCATGTTCGTAAATATGGAATTATTTTTGTTGCTAAAATATTTATGCTAAAATATAGAATAAGATATATGCTAAAATATTATATAAGATATATCCTAAATTATAGGCTAAATCTTAGAATAAAAGATAGCCTAAAATATACTTTAAAATAACTCTTCTTTAAATAGAAGTCTTCTTGATTAATGAGTCTACTTTAAAAGAATTCTTCTTTAAATATTAGTTTTCTTAATTGATGAGTATTACTAATCCTATTTGTAATAGAAAAGATATTTTATCAACTACATAGGATTAAGGATTTTAATTTGTTTTATAAATAAAACTCATTGCTCATTGTTTCAATTAACTACACAAGAACATTATTCTCTTCTTCTTAATCTTTTTTTGTATATAAGATCATAATTCTTTAGGCTTCTTTATTTGGTTAATCTATCAAACATTAGTGGTTGTGTTTGATTGATTAATAAGCCTAATTAGTTTATGATATTTTGAGCATATGTTCTTATAGCTTCTTCTTTATTTTTGTTCTTCAATTGTTAGATCAAATAATTGTGTGTGTCATGTCATAATTATTTTGATGTGATTATTAATCTTTAAAGAAGCTATTTTTATTAAACTTATAATTAATCTTTTTACTCTAGGATTTTCTAGTTAATTTGATTTAAGTGACATATGTTTTGAATCATCTAATTAGAATTATTCATTATAAAATTTGTTCTATAACACACACACACACTTGTGTTTTTGTGCTAACCCTTTTACAATTGATTCGTGAATGATTTGATTGAAGGGAAGCTTATTGGAACGTTAGTCTGGATACCACTCATGCTAATATTATAAACTGTCAAAACATAACAAGGGCTCATAAGTAAGGTACATTGGGATAGTATCTTAGGGAGGGTAGCATAAGAACGAGTTTTGTACTTGAACATTTGGTTTTCATAATGGAAAGTTAGGTGATCCGATGAATCGATTTTTTTCCTCTTAGGTCATGGTTGCGACCTAGGTTATTTCCACCTAAAAATATCATGTGTTATTCTTTCATTTTTACACTTTATTTTTATACGCAATTGCATAACGATCCACTTTTTTAGGTTATTAAATTATAAATTGATAAAAATTAAAAATAGCCTATTTACCTCTCTAGGTTAATTAGGTCCGTATTTTATAAACTTTCAATTGGTATTAGTGCTAACATTAGACACACTTAATATGAACCATATGAAAGAAGATGGGTCATCTGTTAGACCCTCACTCTTTAATGGGTACAATTACCCTTATTGGAAGGCTTGCAAGTAAGTCTTTCTCAAATAAGATGAAAAAGTCTGGGATGTTATTCTTGATGGTTGGGAACCACCTTCGATAATAAAAGATGGTGTAACAATCATAAAACCAAGAAAGACTAGACCACTGAAGAACGCATCCTTAGTAGGGCAAGCCAAAAATGTTTAAGTTCAATCTTTACTATAGTGTCGATGGATGAGTTTTGTCGCATCTTCGACTATGAGACTACTAAAAATGCATGGAATACACTTGCTCTTACTTATGAGGGAACTTTCCAAGTGAAACAAATAAAATTGAGATTGCTAACATCTTAGTTTGATTTCATTAAAATGAGCAACATTGAAACTTTTTGTCAATTCTATGCTCACTTTTGTGATATCACTAATGCTTGTTTTAACCTTGGTGAGAAAATTCAACAACCTATACAAGTATGCAAACTCCTAAACTCCTTAATAGTAGACAACAAGATGAAATTTATAGTGATAAAAGAAAGCCAGAATGTGGACACAGTAAACATTGATGAATTTGTCAGATCAATCTAAACCTATGAGCTCACTCTTGATCCATCCAAGAAAAACAAGGATATGACATATATGAACATTCAACATCTTCAACATCAAAGGCCACATTTGTATGGTCCTTAAACTCTATTTCTACTATTACTATTTATGCATAAAGAAGTATTGCACCTATGGTTGAAAAATTTGTTAAGTTTGTGTCTGTTTGTTATCATTGTGGTTGGAAAGGTCATATAAGGCCAAAATGTAGAGTTTTTATGAATGATCCTGAATTTTATCATTCTTTCCATGTTTCATATAGTAGAACCCATAAGTATCATCCATCTATGCATGCTACATCATATTCAAGGATGAATGGAAATTATAATAACATGTTCAAAAATTATACTTGAAAGCATGAATTCTTAGGTTCAAATACACAAGTAAAATTCAATATTTTTAATGCTAGGACTCATTATCATTATTCTACTATGGATACTACGTCTTCATTTAGGATGAAATAGAAAAGTACAACTAAGTCTAAGAACACGCCTATGATACTTAAGGTAGTTGAGTTCCAACCCAATGATATATAGAAACCAAAATGCAAGAAAATTGATCGTTTTTTCCTGGTCACCTGATCGTCTTTTATTCCTTCATTTAGGGATTTGATCGGTGCAAAACTACAAGTGCACGGTATCATAGTTTTATAATAAAGTGATAAGAAGAGTATCACCCTCAGAGATTGTTAACTTATTTTTGACAAATAATAAAATTATACTAATATCAATTTTATCAAGAAAAGTCATTAAGCTTGTTGTAATTAAAATTTAAAATAAAATTAATTTTAAAAAATATGTAAAAGAAAATAAAGATGTTATTCAAAGATCAAATTAATGGGAAAAACTCCTAGGAAATTGATTTCACCTAATTCCTCACTATGTTTTACTGATCTAGCTAATTGAATTTAATTCTCTCTATTTGTTAACAATCTTCAAAAAAATCCAAAAGCATCTTTTGATAGTCAATTGAAAATATTCTTATTCATTAATTGACACAAGAGTATGTAATTTAATAAAGGAATAAATCATTAAGACCAATGATTTTAAAACTACATAGGTTCATACAAGTTTTTCGATCTCTATATTTACCTATGTTGAAATATACCAGATTTATCATATAATTCTCTCTTTCAATAGTAAATCATAAGATCAAAATCATTTAATTAATGACGAGTTAATTAGAAGCATTAAACTCAGAATAAATCAGACAAATATAAAGAGAAATAATTCAAATTAACATAGAAAATCAAGCATAGTTTGCAATTAAATTAGATCTTTTTCTTAGAATAAATAGAAATCATCTCATGCTAAAAATTAAATTAAAGATAAACGAATTCACCATAATTTTCTAAGAGAAATTGAAAGAAAATTGAATCGTAAAAAGAATTTTCTTTTGCATTAATCTGTTCTAGATTTTTCTTCTCTATTTTGCGTGTTTTCTTTCTTTTTTCCCTACGTCGCTACCATTACTTTTTTCCTTTTTGTATTCTCCTCGCGTGTTTCTTTCTTTCTTTTCTTCTCACAGCTTGTTTATATATATATATATATATATATATATATATATATATATATATATATATATATATATATATTTATCTCCCAGTTTCCTGTTTCTTCCTTATGATATATATATATATGTCTTAATTTAAAATTTGAGAGTTATTAGATGATATGCTTCTAAATTTTTATATCTTCATTATCTTCTACAATACAATTTAAATAATAATCAAGTCTAAAATCAATAAATATTAAATAAAATTAGAGTGATAAATTATGTCCAATTATGCAAATCATCAAACACCCCCAAACTTAAAAATTTGTTTGTCCTCAAACAAAAAGAAAATAAAAGAAAAGACAACTATAAACAATATCAACTAGACCTCATCGAGAAATACCATCACTCACCAAGCCATGATTTGAATTTAGATTTCATCACTAATAACTTACCCTTTTTATATCAAAGATAGTAGAAATATTAATAAAAAATTCAGCAATTTGTGAGACAAGAGTTAAGCATTTACTTCAATCTAAAGCTAAGTCCTTGTGTATGTGTGTGTGAAATAGTCAATTTAACTCCAAATCACCAGCAAATTAAGATAAAAGTAGAACAACTTAAATTAGAACAATTCTTTCAAAACTTAACTCCATAAGTCCAATCTTTAGAAATCCTCTCCATTAACGTAATCAAATACCAAAATCAAAGATCAAAAGGTCTTTAATCAGGGTTGTAATGACAGGCCACAAGGTAAGGGCTAAGAAAGAAATAGATATGGAAAATCAAAGAAAACTGGAAAAATACTTGGTATAAAGATACAATAAAAAAAATATCCACAAGATTCACATCGTAGTTCTTTCTTAATAATATGCTCTACTGGTGACAATATTGTTACTATACTCAATATGTGTTTTGCTTTCTTCTTCTTTTTCTTTCTTTTTTTCTTTTCATGTGGTTATCTTTATGCTTATAGTCTTTACTAATTTCAAGCACTTTAACCCTTTTTTGATTCTTTTTTTCACTTTCTTTTTTTCTTCTTTCTGTCACTCTTTGATCAAATAGAGCAAACATAATGTGACATATTTAATTTGAAATAACTTTCTCTTTAAATGCAAATATCCACCAAAGTATTTTCTCAAAATTTAATGTAAATTCATAGTTTTTCAAGCTTAGAATGGGAATGATTTATGTAGTTAAAAGAACAAATAAGGCTTATGTAAAATAAGGTTTAAGAGGGTTGACTATGGGAATACACCATGCAATGATGGCGTGATAATTAGGATGGTTAGGAAAGCTTTTGGTTGTGACAAAAACAATTTCTTAGATCATTTCTCTAATATTTGGTATCAACTAAAATTTCGCCTCAAGGATCTATCAACCGATTCTAGAGCAAAGAAAGATTGAAATTTTCTAACCCAGTTAATTCAACTCCTTTTCTTTATAGGGCAAATGGAGTGGAGAAAAAATTACTATGTGCTCAATTATTTTCAAGGAAAAAGAATTAAATCAAACTACCCACAAAACTCTGCTTAACATAATATAATAGCATATTTTGAAAAACATATCTCAAAACCATTCTCAATCACTAATTTCAGAGTCATAAAAAATTCAATCATACTCAAATACATGCTTGATAAGATAATTCAACAATTCAAGACTATAATAGTATACACCCCTGAACTTAAACTAAACAATGTCCTCATTGTAATTTAAAAGTGAGACAGATAGAATAAAATGAAAGGAACTTCCATGGTGTTATGGTGGTTTGTAATTTTCATCTTTTTATTCCTACAAAATAAACCATCATCAAAATCCAAATTATTCAAATAGTAATAAAAATAAAATAAAAGAACAAAATAAAGTTTTATGGGTTGCCTCCCATAAGTGCTTGTTTTATAGTCTACAACCAGACTTTTCCATCTTCATCAATTAGGATTTCAAAGAGGAATAAATGCACAATTCCTCTCCACTTGTTCTCCATAATAGTGCTTCAATCTCTGATTATTAACTCTGAATATATTCCTTGCCTTGTCCTTCAAGTCTATTTCTCCAAAAGTGGAAACTTTGTTAATTGTATAAGGACCTGTCCATCTTGATCTTAACTTGGGAAGAGTTTTAGTTGTGAATTGAAAAGCAACACCTATTGTCCTGGAATAAACTCACGCCTAAGAATCTACTTGTCATGCCACTTCTTTATCTTTACTTTGTAGATCTTTGCATTTTCTTACACTTCATTTTGGAACTCATCCATCTCATTCAATTGAAGAAGTCATTTTTCCCTTGTTGTCTTCAAATTAAAATTAAACTTCTTTACAACCTAATAAGCTTTATACTCCAAATCAATAGGGATATGGCATACTTTTCCAACTGAAAATTCATTCATGAAAATTTCCATTACATCTTCCACCATATCTAATAATATAACCACCATGCAACACTGAAATATTGATGGGGCATTGCACAATCCAAAGGGCATCCTTCTAAAAGGAAGTGTTCCATAGGGGCATGTGAAAGTAGTTTTCTCCTTATCTTTGGGGGGCAATCTGGTTATACCTTGAATAACCATCTAAGAAGCAGTAATAGGGATATCTAGCCAATCAATCTTACATTTGATCGATGAGTGTAACTAAAAAATGATCCTTCCTTGTTTTTCTGTTCAACTTGTGGTAAACTATACATACACACCAACCCATGACTTTTCTTATAAGAATAAGCTCATTGTTGTCATTTTTCACCACATTTATTCCACCTTGTTTTGGTACAACCTACACTAGACCTACCCATGAATTATCTAAAATAGCATAAATAATTCCAGCATTGAAGAGCTTCAAAATTTTAGCTCTCATAACTTTCTTCATTGTTGGATTTAATCTTCTTTGGGGCTCAATTAATGTTTTGTAAGGTTCCTCCATTAGAATATTGTGCATACAAATGGAAGGAATTATACCTTTTATGTCAAAGATAGTCCATCGCAAATATGTTCTATGCTTCCTTAACACACATAGAAATTTTTCCTCTTCTTCGGGTGTAAGTGATTCCATAAAAATCAATGGAAAAGTGTAACTATCACCCAAGAATGCATAGCAAAGATGCTCAGAAACTTGCTTCAACTCTGGAGTTATAGTTCGTTGCACTCTTTCTATAGAGATTAAAAAATCTATTTTTGCTACCATTAGCTCCAATCTCTCCCCTTCTTTGCTAAATGATGTAACCTACGACAATGCTTCCAAGGAAAATACACAGTGGATAACTTTTTCACAGAAAAGGTAAATAATATTCATAAATAGTAGAATTGTTGAAATCATAAGCATGAGTTCAAGTGGTGATAAATTGTTCTAGGTGATCGGCTGACATATCTTCTTGAAAGGCTTCTACTTCACATTGTTCAATGATATCTACCCGAAATCAAGTGCTTGGATCTTCTGGAAATCTTATGGCTTCGAAGATGTAGGAATGTAGCCACTTCCTTGTTCACTCTTAATGTTAACTCACCCTTTTGAACATCCATTAAAGCCCTTCCCGTAGACAAGAATGGTCAGCCAAGGATTAGTGGGACATCTTGGTCTTCCTCCATATCTAACACCACAAAATTAGTAGGAAAAATAAATTTATCCACCTTCACCAATACATCTTCTATGATTCCCCGTGAATACTTGATGGATCAGTCTACTAGTTGCAAAGAAATTGTTGTTCATTTCATCTCTTCAAGTCCCAATTTCCTATAAACAAAAGTGGTATAAGATTAATGCTAGCACCAAGATCACATAAAACTTTATCAAAAAAAAATTCCAATAGGTAAGGCAAGTGAAATTCCCTAGACCTTTTAATTTTTTAGGTAATTTGTTTTGAAGAATGACATTACATTCTTCAAAAAACTTGACTGTTTCGAACTCTTCTAACCTTCTCTTCTTGGAAATGATGTCCTTTAAGAATTTGGAATAATTTTGCATTTGTTCCAAGGCATCTACAAAAGGAATATTTATGTGAATTTTCTTAAAGATATCCAAAAACTTAGAAAATTGCATATCTATTTTTTGTTTTTGAAAGCATTGAGGATAAAAAAGTGGAGTAAAGAGAATGTCAGGATTGTCAGGATATGAAATTGATGGAGGCATGTTAGTCTCTCTTAGTGTATCATCAACAATCTCCTCTTCTTCTACTTTAGGATTACTTTGGCCATTGTTTGGAGCTATAGGGGTGGACTTGGTTTCCCTTGATGGTGACCTATCAATTTCTCTTCCACTCCTAAGTGTAACGAAATTGTATTTGTCTTTTGGATTCAATTCTATATTTCTAGGAAAAGTTCCTCTTTGTTGAGCACTGATGATTGTGGCCAGTTGCCTAATTTCACTTCAAGATTTTTCATAATGTCTCCCATATTGCTAAAATGTGTCTCAATGTTATCCATCCATGAATCACTCTTTTTAAACCTTGCTTTGGTCTCCTCAACAAAGGAAACCATGGAATCCTTGATAACTGTATTTTATATAGTTATTTTCACCTATTTTATTAATTAAAACTGCTATGTTATTAATGTTTTTAGTTTAATAAATTAGTATTTATTGTTTTTTTTTAATTTTAATAAAAATTAAATAATTTGTATCGAAAAACTTACTTAATTGCAAATTTATGTCCAAAAATATAATTTCAAATAAAAGAGTGTTTAATTGCAATTTGTAAAAGTCGAAAATATAATTTAAATTAAAATTGGGCTTAATTTTAATTATTGAAAATTTAAACATTTAATTTAAATTACCAAAAGGGCTATATTGCAATTAAACAAAGTTTAAAATGTAATTTGAAATATATTTGTGAGTGAAAATACAATTAATAAAAATAAGTTTTCTGTGCAGGTGAAGAATTCCACGCGGCATCATCCACGGTTCAATGTGGACCGTCAGATCAACGCAGAAACGGTTAGGATGCGCGCGTGTTCTCCAAACCCGACCAAGGAGAGTGGGTGCAGAATTCCTGTCACGCGGCGCGGCGCCCGAGTGGGGCCCACTGGCCGCGCAGACTGGCGTGCAGGGTGGGTCCCACATGTCGGCTGCGCAGAATTCCCCGAGGCGCATCGCTCACCATTGGATCCGTTGAATGGTCCAGATTGAAGCACGTGGATCATGTTGTCGCGCACCGAGCCGCTACCCGACATGTTCCCGTGCGTTGCGCTGCATCGTTTCTCCATGAGCCCGACCTACCCATCCAATGAAACGCTGCCACGTGTCTCTGAATTGCTTACAGCCAATCACATGGCGACACGTGGCATGCGTATAAGAAAAAAAAATTTAGAAACGCGTAGAATTGTTTTCACGCGTGATATTTTTTTATTCCCCCCCATTTATTTGTGTCCCCCGCTAATATTAAAAAAAATGATAATAATAATAATAATAAAAAGAATAATTGAATAGTGGGGGGATATATGTAACGGGAATTTTTTCATTTGTACACGTTTTTGTTTTCTTTTTTTGGTTTCGTTTTTTTTAGTTCTTTCTTTTTGCAGAATTCTCTCCTTCTTCATCTTTCATTTTATTTTTGAGTAGAGAGTTTTCTCTCAAATTTGTGAAGGATTTTCGAGTTCTTCGACTTGTTTTGATTATTTCCTCTTAAGAAGTTTCATTTTTCCCTTTCTGCGTGTCTCTTTTACACGTAGAAAATATTATTTTGACATTTTTGTTGTGTATTATCTTAGGGAAATTACAGAGAAAGAGGTTGATGAAGAAGAAGGAAATGGAAGAAATTATTTTTCATTGAGGAATCGTGAAAGAGTTTCTCCTAACTCATTTTCTTTTAATTTTTGTTTCTCTGCAATGTTTTATTTTTGTGGTGTTGTAATTTTAATTTCTGGTATGAACTAATATATTTGTTCTAGGATTGCAGTGTTACGTAAATTATGAAACTTGAAGTAATTATTTTTGAATGATTTGTGGAACTATTTTAAGTTGTTTATTTTACCTGCTTAAAATGTTTTTAATAATCAGAAGATTAATTAACTGATATGTGACATTTAAATAAACTTGAAAAAGGAATTTATGTGGGTTGCTCGGGATAAAATAACGCATATACATAAGGGATAGAAATATACTTTTATTGTATGTGTAACTTTTGAGAACTCAGAACTTAATAAATCTGATTGAAATTAATTTTAATAGGAATATAGTGAATCATTTTAACTGGATGTGTTTGTATGGAGCTTGAAAGAGATATATGGATAAATTAGGAGTTCTTGGTTAATAACTTAAAACATAAGAACATAAATCAAGAGAGAATAAAATATTCAAGTGAATTAATTTGGGTAAACTGCAATCCTAGAATTTTCATAAAAATTGTTAAAAAGAAACAAAAATATTGATTAAGTCAAACTGCATAAAATTATTGATTGTTTGAATAAAATTAGGTTTAAATAATTTTAGTAATTAACAAGAGTTGGTAACATTTCTTTGTGGGAATGATAATTTATTTATCATATTATTACTTGAGACTGTGTATACTTGCACATTTTTTATGTGTTGTAAAACACACAACAAGTTTTTGGCGCCGTTGCCGGGGAATTTGTTTTACCATTTTCATTGGTGATACTAATTCCAATTAATCTGATTTTAGTTCAAAAAAAATATATTAATATTTGGTTTTATTGCTTACTGTTATTTTCTTAGATTTGTGTGTTTATTTATGTTTTTATTATTTTTATTTTTATTAGATCTATTTATTTTTTATTTCTTGTTAGATTTTTGGATTAAGGGAAACGTTGTATGCGACGCATAAGAAATCTTGACATAGTTCCTTTAGATCTAGAAATCCATAGAACTATTTTGAATTTAAAGAAAAATAATAAACAAGACACCTTAGAACATCTAGTTATGGATAATGAAATTCCAGAAGTAGAACCAAAATCCTTAAGAGATTATGCAGTGCCTATGGTTGGCGGCATTCATTCAAGCATAAGAAGACCATCAATTCAAGCTAATAATTTTGAAATTAAGCCTGCAATAATTCATATGATTCAAACTTCGGTTCAATTTGGAGGTTTACCCCATGATGATCCAAACTCCCATATTGCAAACTTTCTAGAGATTTGTGACACTTTTAGGCATAATGGAGTCACTGATGATGCTATTCGGTTGAGACTTTTTCCTTTTTCACTTAGGGAAAAGGCTAAAAATTGGTTGAATTCATTACCATGTGGATCTATCACTACTTGGGAGGATTTGGCACAAAAGTTTTTGGCCAAATACTTTCCACCAGCAAAAACTGCACGGATGAGGAATGAAATCACCACTTTTATGCAGTTTGACTCAGAATCATTATATGAAGCTTGGGAGAGGTACAAGGAGCTACTTAGAAGATGTCCTCACCACGGATTACCGAAGTGGCTTCAAGTTCAAACATTTTATAATAGTTTGATGGGACAAACCAGAAACATGATTGACACTGCAGCAGGTGGTGCTCTAATGGGGAAATCAATTGATGAAGCTTACAACTTATTAGAGGAAATGGCTTCAAATAGTTATGAGTGGGCATCAGAGAGGATGTTGCCTAAGAAAGCAGTTGGAATTCATGAGATTGATGCTATGACCGCTTTAACTGCACAAGTATCCGCATTAGTAAAAAAGATGGATACCATGGGTGTCCATTCTATTCAGAGTCCTTTTGTGGGATGTGAAATTTGCAATGGAAATCATGCCAGTGAGAGATGTCCTCACAACGCTGAATCTGTCAATTTTCTTTCCAATTACAATAGGAATCAAAACAATCAAAACAATCCCAATTCCAACACTTACAAGCCAGGATGGAAGAATCACCCTAATTTTTCTTGGAGTAATAATCAAGGCCAATCATCTTCTATGAAGCCCACTCATCCTCTAGGTTTTCATAATCAAGTTCCAAAATAAGAGAGAAAGCCTTCATTGGAGGATATGTTTGCTCAATACATGGCTAAGAATGAGACTATTCTCCAGAATCAGGCAACATCGATTAGAAATCTCGAAGTTCAATTGGGTCAACTAGCTACTGCTGTCAACAACCGCCCTCAAGGAGCTTTACCTAGTGATACCGAAATCAATCCAAAAAGGGATGGAAAAGAGCATTGTAAAGTAGTTACATTGAGAAGTGGAAAAGAGTTAGAAGAAATACACAAGCCCATTTCTCCACCAACTCTTATTGTTAAAGCTATTGACCCAGAAAAACAAGAAAAAGCTAATGAGAGGGTCGAAGAGAATGAATGAACAGAGAATCCTTTAAAAAAAACCATTTCCAGATAATCTCGATCCTTATAATCCACCAATTCTATTTCCTCAACACTTCCACAAGCAAAAGTTGGATAAATAGTTCTCCAAGTTTCTTGAAGTATTTAAGAAACTTCATATTAACATTCCTTTTGCTGATGCCTTGGAGCAAATGCCCATTTATGTGAAATTTATGAAAGACATTCTCTCTAAAAAAAGGAGGTTAGGTGATTTTGAGACAGTTGCTCTCACAGAGGAGTGTAGTGCCATCCTTCAGAAGAAGCTACCACCTAAGCTGAAAGATCCAGGAAGTTTTACCATTCCTTGTACTATTGGTGAAAACTTTTTTGGTAGAGCTCTGTGCGATCTGGGAGCAAGCATTAATTTAATGCCACTATCCATCTATCAGAGACTTGGATTAGGAGAAGCACAACCGACCACTGTGACTCTACAACTTGCAGATAGGTCGTTAAAACACCCAAGAGGCATTATAGAGGATATGCTTGTTAAGGTTGAAAAATTTATCTTTCCTGCAGATTTCATAATTCTTGACATGGAGAAAGATAAAGAGATTCCTATTATTCTCGGGAGACCATTTTTAGCAACTGGTAGGACTTTGATTGATGTTCAAAAAGGAGAGCTCACCATGAGAGTTCAAGACCAAGAGGTAACTTTCAATGTCTTTAAAGCTATGGAATTTCCAAGAGAATCTGATGATTGCCTCAGAGTTGACATGGTAAATGATTTAGTTGAAAGCAATTTCAAGGAAAATTTGAGTATTGATGCTTTGGAACTTGCACTTGTGAATGACAATATTATTGATAACTTTGATTCTCTTGAATATCTCAAGTTACTTGAAGCATCCCCATAACTCGTTAGTCTTCAAGCTGAAAAAGAGGCATCACAAGTTGTAGCACTATCTAAGTTTACCTATGTGAAGCAATCTATGGAACAAAAACCACTATCAGAGCTTAAACCATTGCCTAACCATTTGAGGTATGCTTATTTGGGTGAAATTTCAACCATGCCTGTGAATATTTCAGCATCTCTAGGTGAAGATCAAGAAAAGAAGTTGTTAAGAGTGTTGAGAAATTACAAGCTGGCATTAGGGTGGTCTATCTCTGACATTAAAGGAATTAGCCTTTCACTATGCATGCACAAGATCTTGTTTGAGGAAGATTTCAAACCTACTATTGAGCATCAACGTCGTCTGAATCCAATCATGAAGGAGGGAGTAAAAGATGAGATCATTAAATGGTTAGATGCAGGTATTATCTATCCTATTTCAGATAGCTCTTTGGTCAGCCCAATTCATTGTGTTCCGAAGAAAGGAGGAATTACAATGGAGGTTAATAGCAACAATGAGCTGATTCCCACAAGGAAAGTGACGGGTTGGCGAGTATGTATGGATTATAGGAAGCTCAATAAGGCCACTCGAAAGGATCATTTTCCTCTTCCATTTATTGACCAAATGCTAGACAGATTGGCAGGACATTCTTTCTATTGTTTCTTGGATGGATATTCAGGATACAACCAAATTGCTATCGCACCTGAGGATCAAGAGAAGACCACTTTCACTTGTCCATATGGAACTTTTGCCTTTCGAAGAATGCCGTTTGGACTTTGCAATGCCCCAGCCACTTTTCAAAGGTGTATGATGGCTATCTTCTCAAACATGGTGGAAAATTTCATTGAGATATTTATGGACGACTTCTCAGTGTTTGGAGATTCATTTGATATGTGCTTGCATAAACTTTCTTTGGTCTTACAAAAATGTGAAGAAACAAACTTGGTTTTAAATTGGGAAAAGTGCCACTTCATGGTAGAAGAAGGTGTTGTTCTCGGCCATCTAATTTCGTCAAGGGGAATTGAAGTGGATAGGGAAAAGATTGAAACCATTGAGAAACTACCGCCTCTAACCTCGGTGAAAGGAATTAGAAGTTTTCTTGGTCATGCAGGATTCTATAGGCGATTCATAAAGGATTTCTCCAAGATATCTAAGCCTCTTTGCAACCTTTTAGAGAAAGATACAAAATTCACATTTGACGAAGATTGTTTTGAAGCTTTTCGGGTTTTGAAAGAAAATTTGATCACAGGTCCCATCATTATTGCAACAGATTGGAACCTACCGTTCGAGCTCATGTGTGATGCCAGTGATTTTGCGGTAGGAGCTGTTTTAGGACAACGAAAAAAGAGAGTTTTCCATGCCATTTACTATGCTAGCAAAACTTTGACCGAAGCTCAACTGAATTATGCTACCACTGAAAAAGAATTACTTGCTGTTGTATATGCTTTTGAAAAGTTTCGTTCCTACCTAATCGGCACTAAGGTGACAGTTTATAAGGGCCATTCTGCTATAAAATATCTTATGGCTAAGAAAGATGCAAAACCGAGATTGATTAGATGGATCCTCCTACTGCAAGAATTTGATTTGGAGATCAAAGATAAAAAGGGAACCGAAAATCAAGTGGCTGATCATCTATCGAGATTGGAGAATAATAATGGAGCCGTAGACAAGACAATCATTGGTGAGACTTTTCCTGATGAGCGACTATTTTTCTTAGATCATAGAAGTGTGCCATGGTACGCAGACTATGTTAATTATATCGTAAGCAACGTGCTCCCTCCTGAAATGGCTTTCCAACAGAAAAAAAATTCTTACACGATGTTAAGTACTATTTATGGGATGAGCCTTACTTGTTTAAGCATTGTGCAGATCAAATTATCAGAAGGTGTGTCCCAAGGGAAGAAATTGAAAATATACTTAAACATTGTCATTCTTCAGCCTACGGAGGCCATTTTGGTAGAGAAAGAACAACAGCTAAGGTTCTTCAATCTGGTTTTTACTGGCCAAATCTGTTTAAGGATGCACATTTCTTTGTTTCACAATGTGACAGGTGCCAAAGAGTTGGTAACATTTCTAAGAAACACGAGATGCCTCTAAACAATATTCTTGAGGTAGAAATATTTGATGTATGGGGAATTGATTTCATGGGGCCGTTTGTCTCTTCTTACAACAATCTCTACATTCTGGTTGCTGTGGATTATGTTTCTAAATGGTTAGAGGCAATTCCCTTGCCTACCAATGATTCTAAAGTGGTGTTGAATTTTCTAAAGAAAAACATTTTTACTCATTTTGGCACCCCAAGGGCAATCATAAGCGATGGGGGAACTCATTTTTGCAACAAATCTTTTGAAACCCTCCTTGCTAAATACGGTGTCTCTCACAAGGTCGCAACTGCTTACCATCCTCAAACTAGTGGACAAGTGGAGATATCAAACAGAGAGGTGAAGAGGATCTTGGAGAAGACGGTAAATCCTTCAAGGAAGGATTGGTCTAAAAGGTTGGATGATGCACTCTGGGCATACCGAACAGCATATAAGACACCCATTAGGATGTCCCCATATCGGTTAGTGTTTGGAAAAGCTTGTCATCTCCCGGTTGAATTAGAGCACCATACGTATTGGGCTATCAAAAATTTAAATTTTGATTTAAAAGCCGCTGGCGAAAAACGTCTCCTACAACTCAATGAGATGGACGAGATTCGTTTACACACTTATGAAAATGCCGAGATTTATAAGGAAAAAATGAAGAGGTGGCATGACAACAAAATCTTACATCGACACTTTGAACCAGGACAGAAAGTACTCCTCTTCAACTCTCGTTTGAAGTTCTTCTCAGGAAAATTGAAATCTAAGTGGTCAGGGCCTTTCATTATTATCAAAGTACACCCATATGGAGCTGTTGAGATTAAAGGTGAAGAAGCACAAAACAGTTTCCAAGTGAACGGGAAAAGACTCAAACATTATTGAGGGGTGACATTGATCGTCAAAAGTCCACCATTTTCTTATCCGATCCAACCTAAAGCAAGGATAAAGGCAGTCAAGCTGATGACTCTAAATCAAGCGCTTCTTGGGAGGCAACCCATATGTTTTAATTTTTATTTATTTATTGTCTTTTAGAACATGTAGTAGTTGCATATTTCTTCATGCTGTTATTTTGTTTTGATAGGTGCAAATCGAAGGAGGTAGAACGATTTTGGAATTCAATCTCACAAGTCAAATCACCATTCAGGGAAGTTTCTTTTAACACATCTCCTTTGTTCTTTAAATTTCCACACATTGGGGACAATGTGCATATTAAGTTTGGGGGTGTTGAAATTAAACTTATTGAAAATATTGCTTGATGTTGTTGCTTGTCTAGTTTTGTTTGTTTGGTTGATCGAACATCAGAAGATATTTTGCGTTTAATGGTGATCTAAATTTGTTATGTCATTTCTTCATTTTAAGTAATACATAACTCCTTGAAAAATTCGAATATTGTCTAAGCGATGAATAATTTTTACGTATGTTTCAGTTTTACAAATTGAAATATTTATGATCACTTGTCTTGAATTTTGAATTGCTATGGTAATTTAGAAAATGTTTATGTGAGTATGGGATTCGATTGATATTTGTGGTATCACAACTCTTAGAATTTATTTGATTTTCTCTCGAGGCGAAATTATAGATAACATTTAACTAAGAAAATGATTTAGGCCATCTTTGGATCGTTTGAGCCTTTCTATCTACCTTCACATGCTTTGTCCATAGTATACCCTTTTGAGCTTCAAAGTTCTATATATATATTTATTTCATTTCAAAGCCTACAAATATATATATGTGAAGATATGTCTATTTTTCATATCGAACTAACATGTGACAATTGTTAGTAAATATTTAATGATATATCGAAAAAAAAGGATACTAAAACAAAACAAAAAAAACAGAAATTAAAAAAAATAAAAATAATAATAAAATAAAATAAAGGGTTATTGTATGTGATGTTAAATCCCAAATTGGGAAGTATTTATTGTGATGATAGAAGATCTCTTGTTTCAATCCTAAAATGTTGTTTAGGAAAAATTCAGCTAAATATATCTTTTATCCTACCTTACCTAAGCCATACATTACAAGCTTAATAAAGTCCTATTGATTTTTGGTTGTGTTTGTCTACATTAGTGGAGAGAGAAATGAAAAATAAACGTATAAGGTTTGTGATTTCATCAAAATCGGTTTGATTTTATATGTGCATAAACTGATCCGGATGACATGCGACTAAAAATGAAAAGACTTTACACACATTACAATTCATTGTGAAAATGGAATATATTTTTAAATTAATTTTGATACTTAGATAAAATTCTTTTATTTCTTTGAGTTATGTAAATTGGAATGACTAAAAAGAAATATTTTGAAAATCACTATTTTAAATGCAGTTATCTTTGTTTTATTTCTTTTCGTTTGCTCGAGGACTAGCAAAAACTTAAGTTTGGGGGTGTTGATAACTGTATTTTATATAGTTATTTTCACCTATTTTATTAATTAAAACTAGTATATTCTTAATGTTTTTAGTTTAATAAATTAGTATTTATTGTTTTTTTTAATTTTAATAAAAATTAAATAATTTGTATCGAAAAACGTACTTAATTGCAAATTTATGTCCAAAAATATAATTTCAAATAAAAGAGTGTTTAATTGCAATTTGTAAAAGTCGAAAATATAATTTAAATTAAAATTGGGCTTAATTTTAATTATTGAAAGTTTAAACATTTAATTTAAATTACCAAAAGGGCTATATTGCAATTAAACAAAGTTTAAAATGTAATTTGAAATATATTTTGGGTGAAAATACAATTAATAAAAATAAGTTTTCTGTGTAGGTGAAGAATTCCACGAGGCATCATCCACGGTTCAATGTGGACCGTCAGATCAACGCAGAAACGGTTAGGATGCACGCGTGTTCTCCAAACCCGACCAAGGAGAGTGGGTGCAGAATTCCTGTCACGCGGCGCGGTGCCCGAGTGGGGCCCACTGGCCGCGCAGACTGGCGTGCAGGGTGGGTCCCACATGTCGGCTGCGCAGAATTCCCCGAGGCGCATCGTTCACCATTGGATCCGTTGAACGGTCCAGATTTAAGCATGTGGATCATGCTGTCGCGCACCGAGCCGCTACCCAACATGTTCCCGTGCGTTGCGCTGCATCGTTTCTCCATGAGCCCGACCTGCCCATCCAATGAAACGCTGCCACGTGTCTCTGAATTGCTCGCAGCCAATCACATGGCGACACGTGGCATACGTATAAGAAAAAAAAATTTAGAAACGCGCAGAATTGTTTTCACGCGTGATATTTTTTTATTCCCCCCCATTTATTTGTGTCCCCCGCTAATATTAAAAAACATTTATAATAATAATAATAAAAAAAAGAATAATTGAATAGTGGGGTGATATATGTAACGGGAATTTTTTCATTTGTACGCGTTTTTGTTTTCTTTTTTTGGTTTCATTTTTTTTAGTTCTTTCTTTTTGCAGAATTCTCTCCTTCTTCATCTTTCATTTTATTTTTGAGTAAAGAGTTTTCTCTCAAATTTGTGAAGGATTTTCGAGTTCTTCGACTTGTTTTGATTATTTCCTCTTAAGAAGTTTCATTTTTCCCTTTCTGCGTGTCTCTTTTACACGTAGAAAATATTATTTTGACATTTTTGTTGTGTATTATCTTAGGGAAATTACAGAGAAAGAGGTTGATGAAGAAGAAGGAAATGGAAGAAATTATTTTTCATTGAGGAATCGTGAAAGAGTTTCTCCTAACTCATTTTCTTTTAATTTTTGTTTCTCTGCAATGTTTTATTTTTGTGGTGTTGTAATTTTAATTTCTGGTATGAACTAATATATTTGTTCTAGGATTGCAGTGTTACGTAAATTATGAAACTTGAAGTAATTATTTTTGAATGATTTGTGGAACTGTTTTAAGTTGTTTATTTTACATGCTTAAAATGTTTTTAATAATCAAAAGATTAATTAACTGATATGTGACATTTAAATAAACTTGAAAAAGGAATTTATGTGGGTTGCTCGGGGTAAAATAATGCATATACATAAGGGATAGAAATATACTTTTATTGTATGTGTAACTTTTGAGAACTAGAACTTAATAAATCTGATTGAAATTAATTCTCATAGGAATATAGTGAATCATTTTAACTGGATGTGTTTGTATGGAGCTTGAAAGAGATATATGGATAAATTAGGAGTTCTTGGTTAATAACTTAAAACATAAGAACATAAATCAAGAGAGAATAAAATATTCAAGTGAATTAATTTGGGTAAACTGCAATCCTAGAATTTTCATAAAAATTGTTAAAAAGAAACAAAAATATTGATTAAGTCAAACTGCATAAAATTATTGATTGTTTGAATAAAATTAGGTTTAATTAATTTTAGTAATTAACAAGAGTTGGTAACATTTCTCTGTGGGAACGATAATTTATTTATCATATTATTACTTGAGACCGTGTATACTTGCACGTTTTTTGTGTGTTGTAAAACACACAACAATTCTCGTTAAATTAATTCACTATATTCCTATGAGAATTAAATTTACCAAGATTCATTACGTTCAAAGTTTTCCAATAATTGCACATACAATAAAGAAAGTTTCTCTCCTTTAATCATACATGTTACCCTAAACACGAGCAATATACACAAAAATGTCTCTTCCAAGTTTATTTAAGTACCACGGATCATTTGATAAAATTCGTAAATAATCAAAAGCATTAAGCACAAATAGAATAAACAAATCATACGTCTTATAAATCGTTCAAAAATAATTAAAATCAAAGCTTCATAAATTTAGATAAAATGCAACCCTAGAAAAATTAAATTACTTCATAAATTTAAATTTAAATTATAGCAGTTAAGGAAAATGAGATGAAGAATAAAAGAAAATTAAATCATTTGGGATCGTAAATATTTGGCACACGCAGAATACAACAGAAGCCAAAAATGGCTTCTGCGTGTTACATAGTCCAGCCCCGAACACTACTAAAAATCTCAAAATCTAAACTCCCAAAAAACTCTTTAACTATATCATAATATCCCCTATTTATAACATCAAATTTCTAAAACAAATACATTTAAATTTTTTTTTAATACGCTGGGGACAAATATGTATGGAGAAAATAATTAAATATTACGCGTGGGGGACAAATATTTATCGAAAACACAAAACTGGGTAACGTGCGTGTCGTGTTCTTTTTTTCAATTCATGCGGCCACGTGTCGCGATATGATTCGCTGAAATCTAAAGTGGGACATGTGGCAGCATATCACTCGATATCAAGGACGGGTGCACGCGGAAATGCCGCACGAGATTAGAGGCGCGAGAACGTGGAGGACAGCGGCTAGAACACGTGCGTGATCCTGCGTTTTTGCGCTCACCGAACCTTACCACTTGTGAGTACATGATTGGTTGCAAAGAATGGTGGGACACATGGCATCATTCAATTTGTTGTATAACCGGGCGCATGTGAATCGGCCGCACGGAATCATGCCTTGAAAACGTGTCAAACACGTGGGTCCCACCCTACACACCGACTTACACGGCAGGTGGGCCTCACTCGGTGCACCGAGCAGAAAACCTACACCCAATCACTTTGGTCGGGTTTGAATTACATGCGCTAATCCTGACCGTTTCTTGTCTGATCTGACAGCTCACGTTGCGCGCGTAGATGATGGCGCGTGGGCTTCTTCTCCCCTACGTAGAAAAAATAAATTTTCTTAATTGCATTTTGACCCACAAATTTAATTCAAATTACATTTTAAACTTTCTTTAATTATAATTCAGCCCTTTTCTAATTTAAATTAAATTTTAAACTTTTAATAATTAAAATTAAGCTCGAATTTAATTTAAATTATATTTTCGGCTTTTATAAATTGCAATTTAAGCACTCTTTTATTTGAAATTATATTTTTGGACATAAATTTGCAATTAAGTACGGTTTCAAATCAAATTATTTAATTTTCTTAAAAATATATTCCTTAACACATAAACAGTAAATATTAATTTATTTAACTAAAATTAACCAAAAATGTGAAAAACATAGCAATTATAATTAATAAAATAGATGAAAATAACTATCAATATCTCCTAGTAGTTCCTGTTTATATATATAAATCTTAATTTAAATTTGATTTAAATAAATATTCCTTTAAATTTGAGAGTCCTTAAATGATATGCTTCTAAAACTTTGGATCTTCATTATCTTCAAATCTACAATAAAATTTAAATAATAATAATGAATTCTAGAATCAATAAAAAAAATGAATATTCATGATAAATTAATCCAAATTATGTGATCTCTACACACGAAATGTGTGCAATGAATATGCAAATATACTTAAAGCAACAAGTAATATAATTATAAGAAAAATCATTCCCACGAAGATTATTTTATTAGAAACTAGTTTTTAAAACTAAAAATCAATTTTTTTTGTGTTTTTATATTTTAAGGAAGTAAAATTAAAATAACTAAAAGTAAATAGAAATAATTAGTTAAATCAATTTTGGTTACTAAGAAAATATATGAGAAAATATCTAGGAGTACTTAATCCCCCAATTTTTTAAGCATGCAAATTGGTAAAACCCTCCCAATATAATTATTAATTAATTACACGATCAATTGAATCTAACCTAGCATGTATTTATCTCTCAAGTAAACTACACACTATATAGTAATTAATTTAATCACACTTTCATGCCAATTAAATTGCATACTACTCATTAAGTTCATCAATTATGGATCACATACATAAGAATCATACATCTATACCTAGAAACTATGCATGTTATTTGATCAAGACAAACAATTAAATAATTCTCTCAAATCTATTTAATTGACTCAATAGATAAATTATTGGCAAAACAATTAATAGCATAAATATCATATTAAATAATATAATTAAATTATAATTATAATTGGGGTAAAATATTAAATCATTACATGGTGAAAATTAGGTTTATAATATCCCTAGATTAATAAATTAACTACACATAAGTGTTTTCATAAATATCATGTTTTTCATAGAAAAAGACATAAAAATTGATAAAGAAAATAGTAAAAGAAGAAATACAATCAATTTCTTGAATTGTAGTGCTAATCTCCCCTTGAATCTCTACCAAAATTGTATCCCCTCTTGATTTTTTTTTGTATTTTTCTCTCTTTTTAGCTCCAAAAACTGACCAAAATTATGCTAATAATGGTCATTTAGAGTTTATAGGGTGATTAGGGGCTTAAATATAGTTCAGATGTGATCTGGACCATCAATTAAGCTTTAAATCAAGAGTTGTTATTAAAACAAGAAACAATGATAGTGCCAACCAATCACAGTGCTGAACGTGGCACACAGAATTCACTAGGTGAATCAAAGCACGTTGCGTGGTAGGGGAGACCGGTCAAAATCAACGCTTATTGAGTCAACACCATATGGAATTACATGATTCGTGGAAATGGATGACATGGCACACTAGTGGAATGCGGGTAGCAATGGCGTAGTGACACGTGGTAGGGCAGTTTGACCGATCTCCTAGCTCGGATTGAACGTTGTGTTGACACAAGGCACGTAGTTTGTCCTCCTCAAACGTTGCGTAACGTGATTCGTTGTCCCTAGCTACTTGCGTGGCATCTACGTGGTTTTTCTAGTTAGCTGCTTTGCTTACATGGCATACCACATGGTAGATCTTGATTGACCCTACGTTAAAAATTTATAAATAATCCATAAGAATTCCAAAAAAATCCCAAAAATTAGATTTTAACCGATTTTCACTAAAAAGTTTATATTTTAATATTTTTGGCCCCAAAAATACTATTTGTTAAAAAACAAGTAAATATTAAGTAAATAAATGTGCCAATAACTCTACTTTCATAGACTCATCACAACCCAAAACTTAACTCTTTTTTTTTCCTCAAGTAAAGCCAAGTATAACTAAATAAAATAACATGGGTAGTATATTCATAAATATATTTCTATTAGTACATGCATATTTTAATAAAAATATCCCTATAAAAAGTCATACAATCCTATGATAAGGAGGTTCACATATTCATCAATCAACATTCCATCAATACAAGAATATGCAAGGTTTTTGAAAAAATGATTTATGTGTGTGTGCTGCACATGATATCATCCAATGCACTAAAAAATTCAACCTATATGAGCATGCTAATCAATTCAATCTTAGAACAAGTCTCATAAGTCTATTTTTCACATCCCTCTCCATTAATATAAATATGTACTTAGCTCAAGATCAATAAGGACTTTACATGGTTGTAATGTAAGGCTTAGGTGGGGGGTCGATAAATGTAGGCTCTTTCCACACCTTAGCTTTCTTTTTGTTCATAATGCACTTTTTAATTGCAATTGAGCTTTAACTTGATATTTCAGTGCACCCTCTTTTTTCATTCTTTTCATATTCTTTTATTCCACATCTTTTTTTTTGTAACTTCACTACACCCCAAAACTTATTTTAAATTCTATTTTCTCTTTCTTTAGAGGGATAATTATGTTGTGAGTTTTTTTTCTTTTTTTTTTCTACTTTTTTTATAAGGTGTATTACATTTCACCTTACTCTATAGCATAACACATGATGGCATTTTTTTTTCTTTTCATACAAGCTAAAGGTGCAAGGATAAAGGTAAAACTTATTGGTTAGGCATAAAATGCGGCTTAAAGATATGAATGATTCTTTGTAAGGCTCAAATGGGTGCTACAAATATTAACTATGGTTAGCTTGAAAGGCTCGATCAATCCAAATAAGGCCTAAATCATTTCTCTTGTTAAATACTATTTAGGATTTCACCTCAAGGGATGATCAAATAGATTCTAAAACATGGTAGATCTCATCAACTCGCATAACTCACTACAAATTTTCTCTCATTAAGAACACCAAAATCAATCATGAACATGTGCATAAAAATTTGAATCGATCCAATCAAAACTAGCAAGCATATCACATGATTAATGTAAATATCTTAAAAAATATGTTACATTCCTTATCCTTGTCATAACAACCAATTTTTATCATTAATTTCATATGTTTCATATCAAGCATGCATGTATTTAGTTTCCATACATTTGTTAATTTCTACCCAAATCATGATTAAAAACATCCTAGGAATTACAAAAATTCCCTTAAAAAAATTCCTAAAAATTTAAAATGCATAGTAGAAATATTAATGTAAAGAATGAAGTTTTCTCCCCCAAACTTAAATTGCACATTTTTCCACAATGTGCACATATAAATATGAAAAGGTAAAAGAAAAGAAAACTCCCTTAATCATGTCACACCACATCTGTCGCTGAAATGCTCATTCGTGTTGCGCCATTGCTCTCCATATTTATTCAACTACAAAAAAAACCAATGAAAATATAAGCAAAATAATGTTGGGTTGCCTCCCAACCAGCATAACGTTTAACATCCTTGACTAAAAGGTCATATCAAGTCTTAAGGCACATCTCTTTGTGTCCATTTACTTTTGAGTTTCCCTAGAAATAGTTTGAGTCTTGATTTGTTTAATAAAACTTTATGTTTTGGTTCGCAAACACGGTGCTCAATTCTCTTCTCATGCCATATTTTTGTTTTGTTTTTGAATTTTTTGGAATTCTTATAAGCACTCCACCGTAACTCGTCTAATTTATGTATTTCTAGCATCTTTTTCACCTCTCCATTGATTTCAAGGGGATTTTTTCCTATTTTTTTTTTGTAATAACAATTCTCACCACTTGAGAAACCTTTGGGTCTTAGTATTTAGTTATACCATTTGTTGTTTTTCTCTTTTTTATATTATTTTTTAATACTATTTAGAGAGTAGACCCATATACATATGTGTATTTGGTGAGTTGTTAATTTTTGGCTCTTTTCTGTTGGCTTAGGGAACCCCATGTCTTTTTTTCTCTTCTAGAAGTCAAGTATGAATGAAATAGACATAACTTTCAATTTTACTAATATCATTTAATTTAAGCAATATAAATAAGTATATATAATTTTCCATTAGATATTAAAATCCTAACATTTAATACAAAACCTAGAAAGATCATCTGACAATTTGAATTAATAAGAAGAGTGTTTAAAGGAGTAGAAAATTATATTATCACTCGAAATTAAGTGATTATAGGCTCAAAATATTCTCACAAGGTAGTCCTTACTATTTGATTCCTAAACACCAATTTCGGGTTTATCTTAATCTCAACATTCAATCATGAACATAAATTATGATAAAAAAAACTAATTATCACAATATTCCATGTCATGTTTAAGACATTAATTAATCAGTGTAAAAGACTCAATCATTCCCTTTAAATTAACTAAAAACATGATCATTTTACAAAAAAAATTAAATTGAACCAAATTATCACTAAATAACTAAAAATGAACCTAAAATAAAAAAATAAATGTAAACACATGTTTAATAAAATATTTTAAAAATGCCTAAAGTCATGTGTAACTTTTCTTCCACCATACCTAGAATCTACATTGTCTTTAATGTATAAAATGTAAATTAAAATTTAAGAAAAAGAAAAAGAAAAGTTACCCAAATGCTTTAGCTCAATGTGATGTGCTAAATTGGGTGAATCCATCATTTCAAACAATTTAACTATACAGACAGAATGATGTGTGCTTCTCTTAAATCACATCTAAAACAAACAATTATACTTCTAACATTTCTAAATGAAATAAACATAGATTCATATAAAAATGAAATAAAGTAAACTAAAATAAAAAAAATTACATTAAAATGAAAAACATAAAATAAGATATAAAAACAAAAACAACTAAACTAAAATTTCATGAAATCAAATTGAAATAAAATACATAAATATAATAAAAATCAGGTGTGGAGATCAATCCTCCACATTGTCTAGTCCCAGTCCTTGGTCATCACCATCTCGGTGCTCGAGTGGTGTAAAAATAAAATCATATCCTTCATTCTCGAGTTCTCTCAAATGACTAGTATGAATTTGAGATGAGAGAGTGTTAACCATTTCAACTAATGGATATCATGGTTATATTCACCCCGAACACAATGTTTCCAACTTGTATAGTCATCATGTTAGGTAGTGTAGTCTTGGACACATATCTTCATTTAAGTTACCTTTTTTCTTAAATAATGAAATTCATCTTTCATGGACATCTTTGAAGAGGAAGCTACCGTTTTGTCACTTTTGGTTCCTTTAGTACCCAAGGTGAGTTCATGCATTTATGCTTGAGTCAATAATTCACCCAGTAGCAATAACACCTCACCATTTGGATAATTCACTCTCACTTTAGCACACAAAGCTATAATGAGTTGGGGGAGAAATAACTCAAATGGTGATTGTTTGTAGGAAACCTTATCCATTGGTAATTATGTCTTTAACATCCATGGTCTTGTAGATACTATAGAAAAAAGTCATATAGCTTTTTTTATCAACAAAATTGTAGTGAGTGGTATGCATTAGTCTAGAATAGACAAAATATTGCTACATGTGGAAAACCTTACTTAAATGTTTGGCCTCAAAACCCTTGGATTTCCCATTGAAATATTCCCACTCAATGCCATCTACTGCTAGCCATTCTATTACTTCAGTATAGTCCACATTATTCAAATAGTTTTCAAACTCATCCTAGCCTATGTCCACAAAATCATAGTAAGAATTTATATCATATGGGCCAAATAGGACAAGTACACCATGTACCTTTACTCGATTGTTGATAGTGTTGGGAACATTAGCATAAAATTCCCGAATGATGGATTCAAGTGCAACTATAACATCCATTATCCACTCAAAATGACAATTTTGTTTAAGCTCAAATTCTAATCCTCTTTCTACAATAAATTTCTTATTGATTTTAGCATTCTTATCAATCTTGAGTTTGGCTACTACACTAGCAAACTTAGCACTATTATAGTCTACATGGACCTCTTTGTCCTTTCCTTTTTCACTTTTATTTCTTTTATATGCCATTTAATTCTACCTCTCAAAAATTAGTGGTTCATAGAAATTCAAGAAATTCAAACAATATAATACTATAAATTAATCCAAAAAAATTTCTTTCCCTCTCTTAAACCAATTAGGGTTTGTTAGTCTTTTAATCCAAAATTTTAGAATTAATTCATACAAATTACAAAAAATAATCGAAGAATTGATTCTAAATTTTTTGGTAACTTACTTGTGTTGTTGAGAAGAAGATGAAGATTTAAGGAATATCCCTTGTAGAAGAAGAAGACTTGATGATTCTTGTTAGAGATTTCAAAAAATCTCTCAAAGAATGGCTAGAAAATAAATAGTAATAAGAGTATTGTGAAAAAATTGGAAGGATTGAAAGAAAAATATATGATTTTTAGGGAATTTGGTGTGTTTATGCCTAGTGTTATCAATTCATGTGGGCTCGGCTAGTTTGAATTGACCTAAATTAGCCCAAACTAAAATGATCAAACCCTAGCCTAAATCTAATTTAACTCATGTCATGAATTGCCAACCCTAACCTGAACTAAAAAAATTAGGTTGGACTAAACTAGCACGAATTGCCCAAACTTTTATTTTTAGGTATTAATTGATATTTTTTAACTCATTTAACCCAATATTGATTTGAAATATTATATATTTTCTTATAATTTTTAACTAATTAAAATAATGAAAGTTTTGAACCAAATTTAATGCATTCTAACAATGTTAAACATTCAAATAACAATTTTGTTACAAGTTTTTACAAAATAAAAAAGAAACAAGTTTCAAAGTCATAAATATATTACAAAATAACTCAATGAGCCACTACCAAAACTAAAGCAAATGATTATTCTAGATTTGAACTTCATGTAATTTTGATTAGTGAAAAAATAATATATTTACAAAAGTACCTAAGAAGAATAAAATTACAAGCTACAGATATAGGAACAAATTAATGAACTCGTCATAAGTACTCTATATGAAATAATCCAAGAATTCAAAAGAAACTGTGACATATCTCATTATAAATAAAATTTATTACTGCTTTTATAATTAGTCACGTTTGTTGTTGATAAAATATTACATTTTTTTTGTTAATAAGTGAATAATCAATATATTAAGACAAAAAAATTACAATAAAAATAGTAAGAGAAATGCTTTTTATGATATGAATTAACTCATTAAGCACATAAAAAATAGTAGTAATAGTACATAAAAATAATTAGTATTATTTTTTATTTCAGACTGACCCCAACCCAATCCTAACCCTAATTTTTCATGTTCTTTGTCTTGGCCTAAATTGGGCCCAAATTTAATTCCATTTGTGTTTGATTTAAACAATCGAGTTACAACACAAATTGCCAACCCTACTTTAAGAGAAGAGAAAATTAGGGTTTGAGAATAGAAGAAAAGAAAATGTGAGAAAAATGGGTTGGAATACTTAGGATTGTGCATTTTAGTGAAAAATTTGAACGTAGGTCGTGAGGCCAATAGTTATAATTCTAGACCAAACGTTCAGTAACACCAGGGGTTGTGACACATGAAAGTTCATGCTTTGTCATAAATTTGAATTCTTCTTAAGACTAAGTACAAAATTAAAACTAGTTACTAAGAAATTGTATTAAAATAAAAATAAAAGATAAGAAAGACAAATAAATAACAATAAAATCAAATCAAATCAAAAGAAAGAAAAATAATTATGTAAAGTTTATGAGTCTTGGTGTTATTCATGAACATAGCATTTGTATGTAATATTAGTCTGTAGGTGTTTCTTTCAAGAATATTTTCAAGCCAAAAAAATTATTGAGCCTCACAATCACATATTAGGTATATCTCTGTTTCCTTGAACAATATATTTCATATTAGACACATAAAAACATTGTTCAAATAGGTCACTTGATTGATCGAGCTTAGTTAAAACTGACTGAATTAAATTTTAATATGACTAGATTGATTGAAACATTAATTCAATCATCGAGCACTAGATCGATCTAGATTAATGACTACTCGATGATTAAGTTAATTATTAGATCGATCCATTGATTTCACTAGATCTATTGAGCAACCATACTCAATTGGTAGAGCTAAGTATATATCGATTGAGCTGCCAGGTTTTTAAAATTAACCAATTTTTATTCGAGCCAATTAGTATTTTTACTATATTGTCTTTATGTTTTAAGCACTTTTAAATACTTCCAACAATAGTTTTGTAATTAACCTTTGACCTAGGGTTTCGACGCATGCTATTTAATTATATCATTTTTATACTCATGCTATTTAATTATATCATTGGCTCACAATTTTTTCAACCACATAAGAACATTATTCTCTTCATCTTATTCTCTCTCTTATTTTGCTAAACCTATTCAAGTATGTTTTTCAATTGAGAAAATTTGTCAAACATTTATGGTTGTGTTTAATGAATTAACAATCCCATAATATTTGTGATATTATGCTTTATATTGATTATTCTAGGGTTGCTAGTTGATTTTGTTTTATTTGTTGATATGGTAAATCATCTAGTTAGGATTATTCCTTATTGAATGTACTTTAGAACCCATTTTCACTTGTGTATTGTACTAACCTTTTAGGCCCCAGCTATATGGGTTCGATTAACTCGTGTGACTCAAGTTCATCAAAACTTTGGTCCAAATTTGAACTCTTTTCTTATAGAGACTATGATGAAAGAAATGACTTTAAGTAGATACTTGGGGGCATTACCTTGGTGAGTAGTTTGAGTCATATTCTTGTAATTGGACCATATTTTTTATAATGAATAGTTATTTGGTCGGGTGAATTGGTGTAGCCTAGATTGTTTTTACCTAAAAATCTTTGTGTTAATATTTATATTTCTGCATTAATTTTATTTACTCTATTACATGTTTGGCCATTCTGTGAATTTTTAGTTTATTATACTTTCACTGATTATTATTTCATAACCCTTTCTACCTAACACTATTCATAACAAAACATATATTTTTCTCTCAATTGGCATCAGAGCAAGTCACTAGATACATTTAGTATACCTAGGACCTTGTTATGGATCATTTAGAAGAGGGTAATTCCACTACCCATGCACTTTACTTTGATAAGTCTAATTACCCATATTGGAAGGCTCATATGAGAGCCTTTCTGTAGTCTATATGTGAGTGTCTATAATTCTATACTTATGGTTAGGAACCACCTACGGTTACCAAAGATAATGTAGTCACTCCTAATCCTAGGAATGGATGGATTAATCAAGGTAAAACTGATAGTAACTGGAATCAAAAGGGCATTAATGCTATTTCTAGTGCTGTGTTTACTGATGAGTTTTGTAACATTTCTCATGTTGATACGGCTAAGCATACTTAGGATATTTTTTAGGTTGCCCATGAGGGAACCACATAATAAACAAACTAAAATTTGCATACTTGGTAGTCAATTTGATTAGGATGAAAATAGATGAAACTTTCTCTAAATTTTATATTAGAGTATATGATATTACAAACACCTCTGTCAATCTTGAAGAGAAAATTGATGATTTTAGGATAGTTTGAAAGGTTTTCTACTCATTAGTAGATCGCTTCAATGGAAAGGTCACTTCCATTGATGGAAGCAAGGATGTGACACCATCAAAATAGAGGAACTTGTTTCCTTACTTCAAATCTTTGAGAAGAGCTTTCAAAAACCTCCAAAGAAAAAAAATATCGGTTTCCAAACTGCTATGATTGAAGAAAGTGACAATGATAATGAAGAATTGGTATTCTTAACTAGATGATTGAACCAAATCCTCAACAAAAGGAATCTTCAAAACAAAGGACAATCAAGTTGCCAAAAGGATTCGAATATGAGAGAATTCAAATCTGTGGGTTTGATGGTATGAAATATAAAGTTTAGGGACTTCAATATTTTGAATGTATAGTTTTTGGTCACTTTATAGTTGACTGTACAAACAAGAAACAAACTAGAAGACCTTTCAATGCAATACTTACTGACTCTGAAAATGTGATAACAACAATCTACTTAAAGAGACAACAACTATTTGGAATTTAGTGTAACTTTAGGTAAACAATTTAGTAAGTCTGACATTGATTCAGATGATGAGGAAAGTGATGTTGAATTTTTACTCAAAAAATTTAATGTCACTAGTATTAATAAAATATTCAAAGATTATGTAAGATGCAAAAGAAAAGTAGTTAAACTAATTGACGAAATAAATTCCTCAAAAATAAATTCCTCAATAATTAAAAAAAGAGGGAAGTAGATTGCTTTAACATTGACATGAACATTACATACCACTCTTATACTTTTGACTATGTCTTTAACAACTGGATACTATGACTTATGCACTTACATATCTTATGAATCTAGTGATCGATGCTAACATGATCCTATTCATACATTTATTTGACATATATGTATGTGACACATGAAATTTATGATTGATCATATGAGTATTTAGGGACTCAGATAACCTTAACTATTAGAATTATGTATGTGGCTCTCTCTTATACTTTGTAAAATGATGCTATTAATAGACACCTAGTTTTTAGAAGGCTACCTATTATGATAAGTGAAGTTACCATGGCGAGGAGAGATGAATACTTCACAACTAGCACGAATGTCATCATTCTTTATTTTTGGCTCTTGCATATTTCCTTAAAAATAATATTATCAAAGGAAAGAGAAAAATAATACAAAAGAAGTTACATCCACAAAAAGAAAGAGCTACATATGGTTATTTAAAAAGAAAATAAGTAACCAATCCCTTACAAAAAAAGTACTAATACAAGAGAAGAATACAATATATATATATATATATTAAAATTTTCTCTTTGTAAGTAAATTTTATTTTGTGTAAGTGTGAATTCAATTATAATTTTTTTATGATAGGTGATATTTTTCCTTCAAATCCTTCATAATTAATTATAAATTAACTAATTGACATACTATTGCAATTTTAATTTTTATCTCACTTTTGGTGACTTTTGATATGTCATTGTATGTATTAGTATATTTATGTGACTTGTCTACATATATTTATGTTGTCAATGGATAATCACACTTTAAACCAAATTAATTTAATCATTCGTGTGTATTATTGTAGTCATATTAAGCTAAGTCGACTACCCTCAATTAAAAAAAGTTATATATTAATTTTCATAATTTTTTTGTTTTATTCTAATTTATTTAAAAGAGTAGAACTTAGGGGGAGTTTATTCATTTTTGTTAAACATATTGTTTTTAGCACTCTATTTTGATTACTCCAAGCTTTTCAGAATCTGTACTCCTATTTGTCATCATTAAATATACTACTTGCTTACTCAACCTGTTGTTATTGCTTCATGATTATATTATTTATTCGTATAACAAAAAGTGGGAGAAAAATTAGAAAATAAATTGAAAAATCTACAAAAAAAAAGATGGCTAATTTAGGTTGAGAACTACTTTGAAAATCTTTTTTGAAATATTACACATAAGGTGAGTTATGTTTTTAATTTTGATTTTATGAATATACTTAACTTTTTACATTGTTATATATACTAAACTAATGAACAATAAGTCTTTCAAGACAAATTGTTTGGAATTTTTTGTTTTTGGCTTTCAATGTATACATAAGCTTTGAAGATTTAAGTGTAGATGGTTTAACCAAATCATAAAATAGTTCCACTATGTAAACTTTCACTTTTCATATGAGAATTATGAAGTGAGAGAGATGTGTTGTCACATGAATATACCAAAGGGGGAGATTGTAAGGTTTGTGAGTGTTGGAAATATTTAGAAACAAAAATATTTGTATATTAGTTTCTAGGGGTGTCTTTCAAGAATATTTTCAAGCCAAAAAAACTATCGAGCCTTAACGATCACATATCAGGTATATCTCTATTTAATTGCACGTTAAATTTCATATTAGATAAGTAGAATCGTTTTTTCAAATAGATCACTCGATCGGTTGAGGGGTGACTATACGATCGTGCTTAATTAAAACTCGCTAAATTAATTTTTAGCAGATAAAAATACAAAGTTTTGCGTCAAATACAAAGTTTCAACTTACTCGTAAATTGAAAAATAAATCTAAGTAGATAAAAATAAGCATAAAAAAAATTTGAACTAAAATCAGATTGATTGGTATTAATATCAACAAAAAATAGTAAATCAAATCCCCAACAACGGCGCTAAAAACTTGTTGTCTCTTTAAGAGAACATAAAAAGGTGCAAGTATACACGGTCACAAGTAATAAAAATTGATAAGTAAATTATGAAGGTTTAACAACTAATTAAGAGTTTTATAACAAAATATAAAATACATTATAGGATTGCAATTTCACCAAATTAATACACTCGAATCATATTGTTTTCTCTTGATTTATTTTTTTTTTGTAAATTTAATTTGTGAACCAAGAACTTCTAATTTTATCCATATGTCTCTTCCGAGCTCTCCATATAGACACACCTTGCTAAAATAATTCACTATATTTCTATGAGAATTAAATTCACCAAGATTCATTACGTTCAAAGTTCTGAAATGGCCAGACATAAAATAAAGGTATATTCCTATCCCTTATATATACATGTTATTCTATCCATGAGAAATATACACAAAAATGTCTCTTCCAAGTTTATTTAAGTAGCATAAATCAATTGATAAATTTTCCAATAATCAAAAACATTAAGCACAAATAGAATAAACAAACTAAAAATCTCATAAATCTTTCAAAAATAATTTATTCAAGCTTCATTAATTTAGCTATAACGCAACCCTAGAAAAATTAAATTACTTCATAAATAAAATTAAAATTACAGAATTTAAGGAATAAAAGATGAAGAACAAAAGAAAATTAAAATTTCTTTCTGTTTCAAATTTTTGGCACACGTAGAAACACAACAGAAGCCAAAAATGGTTTCTATGTGTACCATAGTCCAACTCTCTAAATCCTCTCCAACCTTTTGAATTTATCACAAATATCCCCTATTTATAGCTCCACATTCTAAAAAAAATACATCATAAAATATATATTTTTTACACACGCGGGAGACAAATAATACATCAAAAATATTAATTTATACACGCGTGGGAGACATTCTTGAAACGTGTGGAAAGAATATTGTGTAATCAAAAACCGAGGATAGCGTGTGCGTTTTTGGATTTTTCTTTTCAATTTATGCATGCCATGTGTCAGGATCTGATTGGCTACAAGAAATAATGAGACACATGGCAACCTTTCATTCGCTGTCAAGAGAGGGCGCATGAAGAGATGTATGGATAAAATTAGGAGTTCTCGGTTGACAAATTAAATTTACAAAACAATAAATCAAGAGAAAATAATATTATTCGAGTAGATTAATTTGGTGAAAACTACAATCCTAGAATTTTCTTATTTATTGTTATAAAAAATCAATTTAGTTAAAACTCCATCAAAATTTTCCATCATTTGGATAAAATTGGATTGAAATAATTTTAGTACTCCACAAAATGTAGTAACAAATCTCCGTGGGAACGATAATTTACTTATCAAATGTTATTACTTGTGACCGTGTATACTTGCACATTTTTATGTTCTCCAAAAGAGACAACAATAACATTTAATGTTTCTAAATAAATTAAATTTCCTGATATTTATAATACTAGTGATTGCTTTAAGATAGACGTTACTAATGAATTGGCTAATGTTGTACTTCATAACATGTGCCCTAGTGGTGCTTTAAAATATATTCTTGTTAATTCTGTGAACACACATGTTGTTGAACACCATGACAATCACATAGGCACACATTCAAAAATTTGACACATGATACTATAAACATTGAAATAAATTCATTAGAAAACAATTCAACTTATTTTAACGACAAAACTATGAAATCTGGGATACGAGTTGATATTATTAACTATGCGAACTATTTAAAGGCTACGCCTCCCATGTGTCTATCTAATGCAATTGTAGAGTGTCAGGAAAAGGTTCTAAATTCAAACCATCTATTGAAGAGCAACCAAAATTATAACTCAAACCTTTTCCCTATCATCCCCCATCAAGTGGGCAAGTAAAAGTGTTCAATAGAGAGGTAAAAATATGCTACAAATAAATAAATTGGATGAGCCATGGTGGAGTAATTATGAGAATTCCAAGCTGTATAAAAATAAAACAAAAAGATTGCATGATAAGAAAATTGTGCACCATCTTATTGAACGGGTACATAAAGTTTTACTGAACAACTCAAGACTTAACTTGTTTTCGGGAAAAAACTCAAGAGTAGATATTCAGGTCCATTCACCATTACTAATGTAACAAACCATAGAGCCATTGAATTGAAAAAAAAGAGAGTAGTTCATGGTTAATGGGCATAGAATAAAGAAATATCATGGAGACCCACTACCAGATGAAAAAGTTGTGATGACGTGAATGGATGCATCTTAGGAGAAAATATGAATGTCTATCCAAGGACGTTAAATGTAATCCTTGTTGGAAGGCAATTCAATGTTATTTTACTTATATGTTTTCTATTTTCTAGGTGAATAAATATGGAGTGTAATGGCATAACAATGATTGAGTAGATTCAATGAAAAATGTGGTGTGCCAACGCTAAGGGAGCTTTCTTTTCTTGCACTATTTTTCATATTCATATGAGCACATTGGGGAAAATTTTCAATTTAAGTGCATGGGAGGGAAATTCGTTTTTTACTTTAGTGTTTTGTATGCATTTTTATTTTTTAGGATGTTTTTAATCATGATTTTTGTGGAAATTGATTAATACATGGAAACCAAATGCATACATATTTGATATGAAATATACGAACCCAATGAGGTAATTGGTTGTCATGACGAGGATAAGGAATATAACATGCTTTCTATTTTTGATTGAATTGATTCAAATTTTCATGATTGAATTTGTGTTCTTACTTGGAAAAATTGGGATGAGTTATGTTGGTTAATGAGATCTACTATGTTTTAGAATCTATTTAATCATCCTTTGTGATGAAATCCTAAGTAGTATTTGGCTTGAGAAATGATTTAAGTAGAAATAGAAAAAAGAAGAGTAGCATATAACTCCCTAATAAACTCATCTTTATAAGAGTAAGCAAGCAAGCAAAGAGAAATCCAAGAAAAGTAAGCAAACTGTTCCTCGATCTCAGGGAATTTACAAATATTCACAGAATGTTCTTCGAGAATAGGTGCACTACTTGAGGGATTAGTACACTTAGACTACTTCAACTTCTTAGCATTCCAGGTATACTTTGAGGCCATTTTTGGTCAGAAAAAGAAGGCAAGGGATATAAGTAAATAAAGAAGAGAAGGAAACAATTATAAGGTATTAAGAAAATAGGAACTATGGGGCATATATAGGCTAAGGTGTACCATGACATGGTTATTGTCAACCCCCTCACTGGAATGCTTGGAAAGCTACCTTGTTGAGTGGTAAGGTGAGCAAGCCAAAAAAACATTCAAAAATTTCTTGGGAAGAGATAGAGAAAAAGAGAAAGAGAATTCCAAACGACCAAAGACAAATATTTTTTATTTTTAAAGCAATCAGGAAAGATAAAACTAGTTTAAAGAAAGACAAGTAACAAAACAACATATAAGTCACAAACAAAAGGACTACAATCAAAGTGAGAGAAGAATAAAATATTCAACCCCAACAGATCAACCAAAAATAGTGATCAAACAACATCCCTCTGTCTAAAGAACTTGTGATGGGTGACAGAGTTAAAAGATAATTTTTGAGTCATATGAACATGGGGAATATATTAAACTCAAGGCTTGTTTTGTTTATATTTTTTAGAAATCTAGTCCATTTATCCATATAAACAAGTCCAAGAAAACGTTTTGAAGACGATTTATTTCTTTTTGCACTATGCCAAAGGTACATGGTACAACATGCTTGAATATGGTCAAATGACCCACAATAACTACATCCAGACATAGGGGATAGAGGAGACCTAGGTAGAGAACTCTAAGAAGTACTTCTCATATATCTAGGAAACTACTAGAAAGGTGACCAGTAGTGCCATATAGATAACAAGCATGAGTAGTGGAGTTAGAGACTCTAGGTCCGTGACTTTGAGGAGTAGTACATGAAGGAGATCAAGAAAAAGAGCTCATATTGAATTTCACACGAGGATGATAATTTAATTTTCTACAATTTGGTCTCAAATTCCTAAGTTCACCATAGTGGCGACAAGTGGGAGTAAGAGTAGGTAGAGGAAATAGACCATCACTAAAGTGACAAGAGGAACTAGTTTTAGGTGAAGTGTTCACTTTGCTAGTGGAAATTGGCTAAAATGACATAGCCAACTTACCTTTTTGGATGGTGGTAGTTGACTTCATCTTTGCATCTTCAATGGTTGATTTAACAAACTTAGGAGAGGTTGTAGATGACATAGAGATTCCTTCATTATAACCAACACCATATTTGTCACCAAAAGTCTTATACTGCTGAGAATTTTATTTAAATATTTAGAACGAGTCATTATCTTGTTGATAATAGATGCAGAATGAACCAGTTCCTTTTCATTGACATTGGGTTTTCCTTTAAAGGCTTACCAAATATTCCTTTTCTTTAAGGAAGGATTCAAGAAATGTAGCATAATTGTTTAGAATCTTAACTCTCTCATGTAGTTGTTGAACCTCAACATCTTTTTCGTAATAGAGTAAGCTAGATATTCCTTTTTAATTTCAAAGATAATAACCTGCTTATTTAATCATTCAACTTTAGCCTTATAATCAGAAGTGGGATCTAGATTGACAAATAATTGAGTAGCTTTACTTGCAGTAAGACACTACCATTGTTCCTTAAGATTCTTTATTTTCACATGATTTGAATTAAACTTTTCAAGATAATCTGAATATCTCTTTTGGATGATCTCACACTTGTTAGTGAGATCATGTTAAGCACTATCAATAGAGGATTTCCTTTCCTCGTGAGTTTTCTTCAACATACTTATCTCGTGCTTCTTTTCATAAATGCTTTCCAAAACCTTTGGCTTAGCTTTTTTGTACTTAATATTCTCTAACTAGAGCCCATTATAGGAATCAATAAATTAATCCTACACATCTTTATCATCATTAGCTTCAACTATAGCCACCCAAACATCCGAGGTAGCAGTAAGAGGATTAATGATATTTATGAAGCAAAAAAATCAAGAAAATTAGTGTCTTCCTCATCATCATTATTGGTATTGGCCAAAACAGTAACCTTAGTCTTCATCGCATGCTTGTTCATGCTTTTTTGTTTGTGAAAACAATTGGCAGCAATATATCCTTGCTTCCATATTCGAAGCATCTAATCTTGTTCAAGTGACCTTTGCTAGATTTCTCTAATTCATTATATGATTCTTCATAAGCTTTTATTGATTTTGAACCTTTGGAGCTCAAGATTTTTTTTTCAATAGCTCCAAAGGAGAGTTTCTTCTTTTGAAGAATTTGGTGAATCTGATGAGCGAAAACTAGCATCACCGATTCTTGCCAATACTTTGGTTTTAATATTTATAAAACTCTCGCAAGTGCACGAATCATTTCGTAGAAAATGATAAGTATACTCCCAAGGTCGATCTAAGGAAGGAATGTGTGTGGTTTTTAATTTATTATTCAAACTTCTAAAAACGAAATTAAATCCTAAACATCTTGTCACGATATTTTAGGGTTTTGTGTTTTACATAAAATTAAACATAGATTCAATAAACATTCATGCAAATTTTATCATTTATAATGGCGGAGTATTTATGGATATAATAACTAAGTTAATTATGTTTGCTCATATTATCTAGGTTATTAAAGATATGAATTGATATTTATTGATTCTCCCTTTTTTGTATGAATACCACCTTTGGTGGGGTTAGATATTCTTTGTTAACTAAACAAATCAATTAACACCTATGGGTGGGGTTGATAACTAATATGTTTAATTAAATTAATTCCTTTTTCTAAGAGATTGAAAATGAACCATTTAAATGCCACCTTTGGTGGGGTTAGACAGTTTAAACTTTATTCAAGGTGTCCAAATTAAACCTAAGAATTTAGTTATCCGAGTACTAACTTTCAAGTTTTAAAACCACTATCGAAAACATGTTGTCAATACATTTTCAGATAATAATTCTTATAAAAATTTTGAAATAGAGCTTCACTCTAACTACCGGGCGATTGTACCATCAAATAAAAGAGCACTACTCTAAATCAGACCGGATAACTAAACCTTAAAATCTAATTTTCAGGTTTAAGTTTGTAATGAAAAATAATATATTTCTCTCTAACATTCTTAATATAAAATCATGAATAAAAATAAAATCAATTCATTTTAGAGATTTTCACCTATTTAATATTTCGCAAGCATAACAACGTTATTATTACATCATGTTTACTAAACAGCCAGCACAGTTAAATTTAACCACATACAAATTAAATATAACATGTAAGAATAAAGCATAAAAATAACTGTAAAGAAAATAAATTACAGTACCCGCGGAAAAACTCCAAGCGGAATTTGCACTCTCATTTATTGAATCAAAAAGCTAAAAAATTACATAAACATAACTAGTTCTTCCCAAAAAGGGAAGAACTCTAAAACTAAGAGAAATTAACTAAGAAAAGCTAAAAACTAAGAAAAACTAAAAAACTAAGAAAAGAGAGAAAGAAAGAGAGAAAAGAATATATTTGGAGGTGTTGAAGGTGTGTTTTGAAGTGAAGGGAAAGGGGGGTATTTATAGGTGAGGATGGAGAGAAAAAAATGAGTAAACAAATGTTAAAAAATGTAAAAACGCGTAATGGAAATGCTGAGGTCATTGATGACGTCATCATGACGTAATGGGGCGGCTGCACGTGAAAAATAGGGCGAAATGGGCGTCGGCGCGCGCGGAGGCAGCTGGGCGCGCGCAGATGAATAGTACCCACGCACGCAGTTCTGCGTGGATGAACAGTGGCTGCGAGCGCAGTTCTGCGCGGATGAACAGTAGCCGCGCGCAGCTTGGCGCGGGATTGGGCGCTGCTGCGCGCGCGGCTGGGCGGCGCGGCGGTGCGTTTTTCTCCTTTTTGATATTTTGACCCATTTTGTCCAATTTTTGCATATTTGTTGACCTTTCCCCATTTATTTATTAATATATTTGTGATGTATTGCTTCAAGTATTCCTCTTTGAGTCTTTAAGTTACGTTTTTAAGCCAAAATACCTGAAAAACAATAAAAATACCCGTGATTCCGAAAAAGACAAATTTATATAAATATATGATAAAACATATAAATATATATTTTTTTAATCAATTAATGTGCATAAAATCATGGTTATTTTAGTGCTTTTTGAGCACTCATCAGAATCTCTCAGCAAGAAAAGCCATTTCCTTCTCAACAGGATCAAAATCATCATATACAACAATAACTTTTGCTTCTTCACTAGGATAATTACCTTAGCGGCCTTGAAAGCCCAACTTTTTCCCTCTTCAATAGAAATTTAATCTTATCTTGGAAATAGGTGATGAATTTCGAATAATTACTAATCACAAACTAACTCATTCATTGTAAGCTCACCAGGCTTATATATAGACTCAAGAATGGTAACTTTGGTATGAAATTGATAAGGTAGATTGGCAATGATCTTCTTCAAGTATTTTTCTTCACTGATTAGCCTACCCAAGATTTATGAATAATTGATAATATTTGAGAATCATGCTTTGAACTTGTCAAATATTGCATCCTCTAGCATGATGCATAGCTCAAAATCTCAATTCAGTTTCAAAATTATGGATCTCTTGACACCAATTCCTTCATGAGTCTTTTCAAGAATTTCCCAAGCTTTCTTTGACGTTGTATAGCTTTGAATTCTTCAATATTCATCAAGCATAACAACCTTAATGATCTAAACCCTTATTATTCCATTCAGACTCCTTACTTTCTTCTTCCACTCGATCATGGGTTTTGGAATCACACTACTATCAATGAGGGTTTTTGTTGGAATCACAATACTTTCTTCCCTTATTTGAGATTTTCAATAGGCATAATTTAGCCTATTGAATAGTGAAGGTCTACCTATGTTACCTTATTCTCTCGAATCCATTAGAGAAAAAGTGTGTGTGTGTGAAACACAAGTTAAAAGAATAACACCAGAGTTGTTAAGCCCTAAAAAGGGGCAACTACTCTGATACCAATTGAAAGAGTCTACTAGAAGGTACACAATCATAGTAAAGAGATATAAACTCTCTAAAACTCATCTTTAAATCACGACAATTAGAATAAAAAGCACTAAAGTAGAACACATAGGAGAATTAATAAATAAGAAAATATTAGACAAATATAGGAGTATCAGTAATCAATAAGGAGAAAGTCAGTAATCAATAAAGAGAAAATAAGTAGAACACAGAAAATAAAATAGTTTTAAGCTCAACACTTAGATATGCTATTTTTCTCACAATACTTAGGTAAATAACGTAAGCTCTCAAAAAATAAAATTTAATTCTCATTGTGGATTTTGGATGAGTTTTGGTACTAAAATCATGTATATAGATAAGAGAAGAATGAGAGGTATTTATAGATGGAAACCAAATGGATGGCCTACTCACCATGGTCCTTGCCATGAACCTTACCAAGGGTGTGGTGAGGGGTATAGCGAGGCCCCTTGTCAATGGATGTGTTGAGGTGCAAAATTACATTTTTTTTGTTGCAAAAATTGTCAAATTATTTTCATGAATATTGACACTTAAATCAAGCCAAAATCCAACAATTATGACCTTGTATCTATACTAAACAATAAATCCCTTGATGTGTGAATAACATACTTTCAATCACTATATTCCTAACTTTGTGGAAGTGTGCATTATTGATCCACAAAGGATGATAAAGCATTAACAAAAAGACTCCATATTTTGCACAAGGGATACCAACATGCAAATATAGAGTAAACTAGGACTTACAATGATTCATGTATAAATTTAATTTGAGCTTGATTCTTATAGGTTCAATTAGTTGTTCGATTCCTATAAAATCAAAATTTTATATAACATCTAGACTCTGCAAAATAGGAAGAACACCACTCGAAAAAGAAACAGTTATGTCACTAGAAAAAACTTTCTTTTCTATTTCACTCTTTTTAGTCTTTTCTCCTCAATCCACTCATTTTTTTCAGTCTCTTTTAATCATATCTTCTTTTTTACTCTCATCTTTAGTCAAATCTTATTTTTTTCACTAATATTTTCCTTTTCACTTAACTTTTCTTTTTCAATTTTTTTTAAACGCGTACTTTCTTTTTATAGCTAAACCTCTCCTTTTTTATTAATCTCTTATTGCAACTAAATTTTCTTTTTTTCTAACATGCTCTTTTTTAAACTCGATCTCTTTTTTATGATCACTCTTTTTTTTCTCGTAATATTCTTTTTTTTGTTCACTCTCTTTTGGAAAATTACTCTATTTCTTTAGATCATGTTCTTTTTGTAAATTTTTTTTTTTTGTAATTCACATTCCTTTCCCAAAATCCCTCTCTATCTTCTCCTCAATATTTTTTTTAACTCAATTTTTCTTAATTCATTAGTTTTTCCATCTCTCTCTCTCTCTCTTTCTCCCTTTTATACTCACTCACTCTTTCCTTTAATTGTACTTGATCTTCATGTACTAATTTTGAGGTAAGTGACATAAGAGTAGTTCATTTGTTATTAACAAAAAATGAGTACCTAATGGTGTATTCATCATGAGTTACTTGCCTATATCACTGACATGGTCTCCCTAAAAGTGTATGAGTTATTTTTATTAGAACCACATCACACATAACCCCATCTTTATACCTTCCTATTGTAAAGGTCACCTACAGTTGTTTGTCTATCTTTACTTTCTTGTAATCATTCATCCATGGTAGCTCATATGGCCTTGGATGTTGCAAAGTTATCAAATTTAATTTTTCCACCATGAAAGTGCTAGCAAAATTAGCTACATGTTCATTAATTTTGACACTACATAATTTACCATTGACATAACATCTAGTATAAAACTTCTTCACAACTTTGAACAAATCAACGATAAGAACAATAAGAAAAATATATAATATAAAGAAAATAAAATTATAAACAAGAAAAAAAAACAAAAGGGATAGATTAACCTAATTTAGAGCCTTGCTCTAACATCAAATGATACGAGCCTCACCTAAAGAAGTGAGATATGATGATAAATGTTGATCTCTTGACTAGTAACATTCTAAATCAGATTGTAAAGATAAAGAATATAAGGACCACGACCCACTATCAATAATGAGATAGGAACCTTGGTATCAAAGAACATGGGGAGATATGAGTGATAAGTATAAGATGAACGCTATTGTCTCTTTTAGGAGAACATAAAACGTGCAAGTATACACGGTCACAAATAATAAAATTTGATAAGTGAGTTATCGTTCCCACAAAGATTTGTTACTATAGTTTGTTGAGTACTAAAATCATTTCACTCTGATTTTATCCAAAACAATCGTTAATTGGAACAAGTTAAGAAAAGAGTTTTATAACAAAATAAAAGAAATCTAGGATTGCAGTTTTTCACCAAATTAATCCACTCAAATCATATTATTTTCTCTTGATTTATATATATTTTTTAGTAAATTTAATTTGTCAACCGAAAACTTCTAATTTTATCCATACATCTCTTCCAAGCTCCGTATAGACACACCTCGTTAATTAATTCACTATATTCCTATGAGAATTAAATTCACCAAGATTCATTACGTTCTAAGTTCCCAAATGGCCACACATACGATAATGGTATATTCCTATCCTTCATATATACATGTTATTCTATCCATGAGCAATATACACAAAAATGCCTCTTCCAAGTTTATTTAAGTGCCACAGATCATTTGATAAATTTTTCAATAATCAAAAGCATTAAGCACAAATAGAATAAAAAAATTAAAAGTCTTATAAATCATTCAAAAATAATTAAACTCAAGCTTCATAAATTTAGATAAAACCCAACCCTAGAAAAATTAAATTACTTCATAAATTAAAATTAAAATTACTACAGTTAAGGAATATTAGATGAAGAAGAAAGAAAAATTAAAACATCTCTTCTCCTAAATATTTGGCACACACATAACACAACAGAAGCCATTTTTGGCTTCTACGTGTACCAGTATCCAGAACCCAAACTCTCCAAAAATTCCAAAACTAAAAACTCAAAAAAAAAACTCCATTTTTTAGCAATAAATGCCTTATTTATAGCTAAAAACATACATTTTTTAGACATGCGGGAAAATTTTTACATCGAAAATAAAAACACACACATGTCAGACAAACGGTTAAATCGAAAACATTATTTAAAAATGAGTGGGAGACAACTGCGTGTTTCTGCTTCACTTTTCAATACACGTTACCACGTGTCGCGATCTGATTTGCTGCAAGAAATAGTGGGACATGTGGCAGCATTTAGTTGGCGGAAGGAATGGGCGCATGCAAAATGCATCGCATGGGAAAAGTGGTGCCGAGATAAGTGAGGGACAACTGCTAGAACGCGTGCGTGATTCTACATTTTTCCGTTCACCGAAACGTGCCACGTGTCATCACATGATTGGATACAAAGGAATGGTGGGACACGTGGTAGCTTTCAATTGGTGGGATAAACGTGCACATGTGATTGTGCCACAGGAAATCATGGCTTTTTGGTAGATGCGTAAAGACACACGCTCATCCTTACCTTTGCTTTTCTGATCTGACGGTTCACGTGGCGCGCGTACAATAGATGCGCATGGACTTCTTCTCTACTACACAGAAAAATAAACTTTTCTTAATTGCATTTTAGCCCTCCAATTTAATTCAAATTAAATTTTAAACTTTCTTTAATTACAATTAAGCCATTTTCTAATTTAAATTAAATTTTAAACTTTTAATAATTAAAATGAAGCCCGATTTTAATTCAAATTATATTTTAGACTTTTATTAATTGCAATTAAACACTCTTTCATTTTAAATTATATTTTCAGATATAAATTTGCAATTAAGTACGTTTTCGATTCAAATTCTTTAATTTTCTTAAAAATATATTTCTTAACAAATAAACAGTAATTATTAATTTATTCAACTAAAATTAACTAAAAATGTCAAGAAACTAGCAATTATAATTAATAAAATAGATGAAAATAACAATATAAAATACAGTTATCAAACGCCACAAGATTACTCTTGATAAGTTCGACTAAAGTTTTCAAATGAGCTGAAGAGAAATGATATGCTTTGAAACACAAACTATATGTGACCAAATAGTACATATGATTAGTAATTTAAGAACAAAGATTATGAAACTCAAGAGGAATGCTACAATAAATATCACTAATAATTAGCTTATTAATAAATTAAAAAGAGGTTTTGAAAATAGTTTTTAAAATAAATAAGATATATGAGCAACACAAATAAAGAGAAATATGTGATTATGGAATAATCCTCATCACTACCCTATTATTTAACCAATTATATCATAAATCAATATTAGAACTATCATTTAATTAACAACAATAACTTGGAGAATCTAGGATAAGGCTAAACTTCATAATGCACCTTTTCTTAGTTTATAATTGATTAAAAGTCCACATATTGACCAATCCTAAATTATAATATATACCTACCCATAGTTGCTAGATAAAATTCATTCATTTCATTATATTAATGAAAGGAGCTGAGTAAACTTTCAAGATCATAATTCTTAGCAAATTTCAATGAAGGTATCAACTCCACTTATCACGTTGTCACAAAGAAACATGTTATCACTTCAAATAAGAATATTAGCGAATACTATAACTACAAAGAATAAATATAAATCTATTTATTCCTAAGAGAATCTAGTAACATCTTAAACTAGTATTAAATATATACATGCAATAAAATAGTTGATTACTCCAATTCATACATGCATAATCATGAAATTTAATCATATAGTCAAACACATCAAAACTCAATGATGTAATTTAAAAATAATTACGAAATTTTACCAATTAAAATCATAGTCTAGGGCTTGAAAATTGCCCATAATCTCATAAATAAATTAGCTAAGTAGAATCATAATTAAAATAAATAGAAAATAGCAAAGGTTAACATGGATGGCACCCTCATCTTGTAAGTTGATTAAAGATTAAAATAGATGGGGATACATTTGGGGTACCCAGTATTTCTAGTGGTATAGGGATTTTTCGAACCTCTATAGCTTTTGTGAAGGATTGTCTATGGGATCCATTAGGGGTTTTCGATGCCTTAAAGGCTGAGCTTGAGATGGATATTTATGGAACAAGATATTCAAACACGTATGGTTGGAATAAGATTTGGTTAGAGTCTGACTCGGTATATGTGGTTACTTTATTTTTCACTAGATCTCATTTGGTGCCATGATGTTGGCTTTCACTATGGATAGATTATTTGGCTCGGATTGCATATATGGAGTTCCATTTCTTGAATATTTATCAAGAGGGCAACTCAGCTATAGATATCTTAGCTTATAGATCTCCTAGTTTTTGTTCTATGACTTGGTGGTGGGATGTATTCGTAAGCCATTTTATTATTTTTGGTAGGGTTAGAAAACCTTCGTATAGGTCCTATTGATGCATTATTTTGTATTCATTTCTTTTTCATTATTTAATGATATTTATGGATGGTTGGAAGATGAAGAAGGTGATAAGGGATACATTCCATTCTAATGGAGTACCCTTTTGCACCTGTTGATTCCTATAATTCATTTGCTTCAAAAACTGAAGAAGAATAATATTATTGATTAATATCAATGGCTTATTATAGCTTCTTAACTGACTCTTTGAATTCCTATCTTGCCTTTAGCCTTTAATTTCTTTGTAGACTAATATATTTTTAGTATATTTTTGTGTCTATAATTTTATAATATGTGGCTTATTTTTATGTTAACTAATCAACATGATGCAATTTCCAAGTATACTAGTCGTGCAAGTAATATAATGTACCTAAGTACGGATATCGATTCCAAAGGGAGTTGTGTAATTTATAATTGAGTACCAATATAATTATTATTAATACTGTTTGGAAACTAGAAATTATAAAATTGAAAAAATAAATGACAACTAATTTTAAATCGCAATACTTAACAACTACAAAGATATATGAAAATATGATCTAGGAATCTTTAATCCCCCCCCCAATCTCTTAGCATGTTAGTCACTAAAATTCTCCCCAATATAATCATCAATCAATTATATGATCAATTGAATCTAACCTAGCATGAATTTCTCTCTCAAGTACACTACGTACCATATATTAATTAATCTAATTATACTTTTATGTTAATTAGATTGCATACTAATCACTAGGTTCATCAATTATAGATCACACACATAAGAATCATACTTATTTTCCTAGAAACTATGCATGCATATTATTTAATCAAGATAGACAATTAATTAATTCTCTCAAATCTATTTAATTTTTTGTATAGATCAATTGTTAGCTGATGCTTATTTTCTCAAGTGTATGAATTGTTCAAGTAATAAAGTGTACAAAAAGTACAGATATCGAACCCACAAGGAATAGTGTTACTAAGTACCAAAATTGACTAACCCTAATTTTATTTGAAAACCGAATTGTTGAAATTGTTTTAAAAGCAAATTAACATAAAACTAAACGCAAATAACAAAATTTAATGTTGTTCACAAATGATTAAAAACACAAAGGCATTTGATTTCGCTAAATCAATTCAATCGGATTTCAAGTCATGCTATATGAGAATCAAAGCTAAAAGTGATGGTTGAAAAACCCAAACTTATCTAATACTCTCTCTCAAGTTATATTAGAATTACTTATCTATGAAAACCAACTATATTTCTATGAAGATTTAATCACAAATAAGCACATTACGATTTATGGAATTTCTAGAATAACCACATACATCATGCATTAGGTGTCAAACTCGCATTCAACATACGGTATTTATCACAAGAAGCATTCATTACACATCTCCTCTCGGTCTCAATATAATGCAACAAATCATCTAAATCTTGATCAGAAATTTAAAAGCATTAAGCAATGAAATAAATACTCAACTTAAAAACAATGAATTCATATAACAATAACAAAAGAAATCAGATTTCCTTGATTTAACTACATCATAGCCTTAGCAAAAACGAATTAGTTCATAACATAAATAAGAATAACCATATTCTCAATTGAATCCATGAACAAACAATTTGAATAAAATGCAGAAAATAAAAGCTAAGGAGAAGAGATGAAAAACTCTTGAAGATTAAGACTTGGTAGCAACAATGGTGATGATCCTTCAAGCTTCTCCAACCTTTCTCTCCAAAATTTCCTTTTCTCCTCCAAAAATAACTTAGATCTGCTCTCTCTGCCGTCCCCCTCTTTCTCCATCATATTGTATATATAGATCTAGGGTTGGGGGCAATTTTGGAACAAAACAATACAAAAATGTGTTTTCGGACGAAACTCGCCGGCGGCGACATTATTCTCGCTGCGGCGAGATTTCTGGAAAATAATTTTTTTTGGTTTTCCGATTTTGGTCGGCGGCCAAATTAATTTGGCCGGCGGCTAGATGCATTTGGCCGGTGTCTAGATGCATTTGGCCGGTGGCTAGATGCATTTGGCCGGCGGCGAGATGAATTTACCAAAATTTGTGCTCTCGGGATGATTTTCGCCCAGCTTTCCGTAGGATTTTCGCCGGCGGCGGGAGTTCTAAATTTTGAAACTTTGTTTTCTTTTTATTTTCACTCAATCCTGATTATTGAACTTTGTCCCAAACTTCTCCAAAATCATGATTTTATCTGAAATTGCACTTTAAACACGAAATACCCGTGAAATGACATTTGTGGATTAAATAATCAAGTAAACGCAATTTTCACACAAATATCAACATTTAAATCATAACAAAAATGCAATAATTTGACTCTTATCAACAACCCCCAACCAGCTTCTTGCTAGTCTCTAGCAAGAAAATCGATCTATGAATAATTTCAAAGGAGACATTAAAATAAAAATTCAAAGGAAATTTATTCTATTTACAACATTACATTAAGCGTATGCAATCAGCCTTTAAACCCCTAGGCGGCCCTAGTAGGACGAGTTGTAGTCTCGTGAGGGCTTCTAGTGATGATACCCACAAACATCTTGCCTATAACTATCCTAACTTAAAACAATAAAATCACATAACAAATAATTTGCACAAATGTCTTAAAAATTGTAAATAACACCCAACATATAGAATAATTAAATGTCACCTAAGCTTTAAGAAATCTCAAATGCCAATTTCACTTTTGTTATTGACTCTTAAACATCCATCAAACCACAAACCAATAGCCATAATTCGCGGATAATATTATGCAGAACATCCACAAACAAAAAGGTGAAATCTCAAACTCCATAGGCTCACTCTTCAAAACTCTCTCCACTAATGAAGGAAAAATACACCACTTCGGATCAATAGGACTTTATGAGGCTTGTAATGTTAGGCTTAGGTATTTGGTTAAGAAAGAACGGGAAGTGTCAAAATACAAATAATAGCACTTATTAGATTAAACACAACCAATTAAGTAAAAGAGTAACACCATTTAACCCAAATTGTTTCTTCCGATCATAACCCATTTTTCCAAAGATAAACCAACTTCTTCCTCAATTTCTTTTTTCACCTCAGTATATCAATCACTAACACTCTTTTATTTACTAGTGTGAAGGCCTTTTTTTCTCTTTTTTTTTCTTTTTTTTTTGAAACACAACCCCCAACCAATTTCTTCCAATATATGTGAAAGAATTATTATTTTATTTTATTTTTTATTCCATCCTTACTCCAATTGCTCTTGAAAAGTTTGTGTTCAAAATTAAGTGCTCTTAACAAATAAGGTAGGAATTATATATATATATATATATTGGCTAAACAAAGGGTAGGTTATAGAAGGCAAAAAAAAAAATAAAAAAAAATAAGGCTAACAATATATTTAAATAGGCTCAAAGAGGTAACTAGTTATATAAGGATAACAAGGTAGGCTTAAAATGGCACAATTGATCCAAAAATGGCCTACATCATATCCTAAACAATGCAATTCCAAATTATTTTACCTCAAGAGGTTTTCAAATGAGTTCTAGAGTTTGTTGAGATCACAAAAATATTCATGAAAAATTCACACATAAGACTTCTCTAAGCATTTAGACTAATCAACCAAATCATACCACATACCAAAAGAGTCGCCAACTAGGTAAAATCAACATTTGAAATTATCTTTAAACCGAAGCAAAATTTAATGTTTTCTAAAAGCTACTTGTTATCACAATCACATTATTATCTTCAACGTGCAAATTAAAATAAGTAAAATGCAAATAAAATAAAATAAAAATAGAAATAGAAATAAGACAATAAACAAATAAAATAAATTAAATCAAAATGCAGAAAAATAAATGGAAAATCAAAATTAAACACAAATAAAAACACAAACAAAACTAATAAAAATGAAGGGAAGAAAAGATTTACCGTTTACTGCACCCCCAACCAAAACCTTACATTGTCCTCAATGTAAGAAAGGAAAGAAAGATCTCCTTCCCGCCGGTGGTGAAACTACCCTCGCCGGCGGTGAACGTAAGATTTTGTTTTCTTAGATGGGATGACATTGGCTTTAGCTCAATCTTGTTGGCTCCATCCTTTACCACTGAGGTTGGAGTTTCATTTGTTCCCAACTCCTTAAATGTTTCATCACTGCATAAATATTCATTAGGTCCTGCCAGTAATCCAGAACATTGTCTTGTCCCCTCATCTTCCTCCTCAATTGTTGCAGATTTCACAAGGCAAGCTTCTAGTGGTAGCAATGGAGTTCTCTCCTCAAAATTTTCTGAGATTAACCCGTCAAGAGTGTTAATTTGAAAACAAGAATGTACATCACTTGGAACTTTTATTTCTTCAAAAACATCAAAAGTTACTTGTTCATCTTGCACCCGGAGAATGAGCTTTCCTTGCTGAACATCAATCAATGTTCTTCCAGTTGCAAGGAACGGTCTCCCCAATATCAACGGTATCTCTCTATCTTCCTCCATGTCAAGCACCACGAAATCTACAGGGAAAATAAATTTGTCGACTTTAATTAAAACATCCTCAATTACCCCTAGAGGATATTTCACCGATCGATCCACTAATTGTAAAGAGATTGAAGTGGGCTTCACTTCTCCCAGGCCTAGTTTCTTGAAAACAGAAAGTGGCATCAAATTAATGCTTGCTCCTAAATCACATAGGACTTTATCAAAATTGCAACTCCCTATAGTACAAGGTATAGTAAAACTCCCTGGGTCTTTCAATTTCTGTGGTAGTTTTCTTTGAAGAACTGCACTGCACTCCTCATTTAGCATGACAGTTTCATAATCTCCCAGCTTCCTCTTCTTTGATAGAATTTCCTTCATGAATTTTGCATACTTGGGAATTTTTTCCAACATCTCTACAAAAGGAATGTTAATATGCAATTTCTTAAAAATATCCAGAAATTTATCAAATTGATTATCAAACTTTTCTTATTCAATCTTTGAGGATATGGGATAGGAGGCTCATATTTCGCATATGGGGAAGGTTGAATATCTTGGGATCTTGATTGCTTTTCTTTAGATTCTTCCATCTTTTTCTCCGATTTCCTCTACCATTCAAGTTCTTTACCACTTCTCAATGTGATAGCCTTTACATGCTCTTTGGGATTTATTGTGTCACTAGGTAGCAATCCTTGAGACCTTTCTACAATCTGCTTTGAAAGCTGCCCCAGTTGGTTTTGGATGTCCCTGTTGATTGCCTCTTGATTTCTGAAATTTGCTCTTGTCTCCTCAATGAACTTTCCCAAAATTTCTTCCAAATCTGTTTGTTTTTTCTCTTGGGGTTGGTAGGAAGATGATGACGGTTTGAATCCCCCTTGGTTATTTCCCCATGACAAATTTGGATGATTCCTCCAACTTGGATTATAGGTGTTCGAATATGGGTTATGTTGAGTTTTTTGGAAATTTGAAACATAATTTGCTTGCTCAGCATTTGGTGAAGCAAATGGATTTCCAACTTGGCACTCGATACTAGCATGATTTCCACCACATAAATCACATTGTGCAGTTGGTTTGGATTCGAATTTGGAGGACAAAGAATCCATCTTTCTTGAAAGAACAACAACTTGAGCTGACAAAGCATTCACTGAATCAATTCCATGCACTGCTGCTGGTCTTTTTGCAATTACCCGCTCTGAATGCCACTGATTGTTGTTTTCTGCCATAATCTCTAACAACTCATGAGCATCCTCCGGTGTTTTTCCCATTAAAGACCCTCCAGCTGCAGCATTAATCATTACACGATAGTTTGAAACCAACCCATTATAAAATGTAGAGACTTGCAGCCAAATTGGTATACCATGATGTGGGCACTTCCTCAACATTTCTTTAAATTTTTCCCAAGCTTCATACAATGATTCTTGGTCATACTGTGTAAAAGATGTGATTTCATTCCTCAATTTTGCCGTCTTAGCAGGAGGAAAGAACTTGGATAAGAATTTCTGAACCAATTCATTCCATGTTGTAATTGATCCCAGTGGTAATGAGTTTAGCCACTCCTTGGCTTTATCCCGAAGTGAAAAAGGAAAAACCCTCAATCTAATAGCATCTTCAGACACACCATTTATCTTGTAAAGATCACACACCTCCAAAAAGTAAGCAATATGTGCATTTGGATCATCCTTTGACATTCCCCCAAACTGATTTGATTGAACCATTTGGATAAAGGATGGTTTTATCTCAAAGTTATTCACTTGAATAGTTGGCCTCCTTATACCCGAAGTAGTCCCAGAAACATTAGGCGCAGCATAATCCCTCAAAGTTCTACGATTTCCACCTCCCTCAACAAATGGTGGATCCATGGCTGATTGTCTATTAGAAGCTGAAGTTGCACGTCTTCTCTCTCGGTTTAGACGCCTATATGTTCTATCAATCTCCGGATCAAATGGTAGAAGGTTAAGGCTTCTTGTATGTCTCATACAAAAATCCTACAACCAGAAAATCAACTAACACAAAAACAAAACAAAGTTACTTTTTTTTCTTTTTTATGATAAATAAAATAAAACAGCAAAATAAACAAAATTAAAAATGAAAGAAAGATAAAGCAAATTAACTTCAAATTAAAACTAAGATTAGGTAGTATCGATATTAATAAAATCAAACCATTCCCCGGCAACGGTGCCAAAAACTTGATGCTTATTTTCGCAAGTGTATGAATCGTTCAAGTAATAAAGTGTACAAAAAGTACGGATATCGAACCCACAAGGAATAGTGTTACTAAGTACCAAAATTGACTAACCCTAATTTTATTTGAAAACCGAATTGTTGAAATTGTTTTAAAAGCAAATTAACATAAAACTAAACGCAAATAACAAAATTTAATGTTGTTCACAAATGATTAAAAACACAAAGGCATTTGATTTCGCTAAATCAATTCAATCGGATTTCAAGTCATGCTATATGAGAATCAAAGCTAAAAGTGATGGTTGAAAAACCCAAACTTATCTAATACTCTCTCTCAAGTTATATTAGAATTACTTATCTATGAAAACCAACTATATTTCTATGAAGATTTAATCACAAATAAGCACATTACGATTTATGGAATTTCTAGAATAACCACATACATCATGCATTAGGTGTCAAACTCGCATTCAACATACGGTATTTATCACAAGAAGCATTCATTACACATCTCCTCTCGGTCTCAATATAATGCAACAAATCATCTAAATCTTGATCAGAAATTTAAAAGCATTAAGCAATGAAATAAATACTCAACTTAAAAACAATGAATTCATATAACAATAACAAAAGAAATCAGATTTCCTTGATTTAACTACATCATAGCCTTAGCAAAAACGAATTAGTTCATAACGGAAATAAGAATAACCATATTCTCAATTGAATCCATGAACAAACAATTTGAATAAAATGCAGAAAATAAAAGCTAAGGAGAAGAGATGAAAAACTCTTGAAGATGAAGACTTGGTAGCAACAATGGTGATGATCCTTCAAGCTTCTCCAACCTATCTCTCCAAAATTTCCTTTTCTCCTCCAAAAATAACTTAGATCTGCTCTCTCTGCCGTCCCGCTCTTTCTCCATCATATTGTATATATAGATCTAGGGTTGGGGGCAATTTTGGAACAAAACAATACAAAAATGTGTTTTCGGACGAAACTCGCCGGCGGCGACATTATTCTCGCTGCGGCGAGATTTCTGGAAAATAATTTTTTTTGGTTTTCCGATTTTGGTCGGCGGCCAAATTAATGTGGCCGGCGGCTAGATGCATTTGGCCGGTGTCTAGATGCATTTGGCCGGCGGCAAGATTATTTGGCCGGCGGCAAGATTATTTGGCCGGCGGCGAGATGAATTTTCCAAAATTTGTGCTCTCGGGAAGATTTTCGCCCAACTTTTCGTAGGATTTTTGCCGGCGGCGAGATTAATCTTGCCGGCGGCGGGAGTTCTAAATTTTGAAACTTTTTTTTCTTTTTTTTCACTCAATCCCGATCATTGAACTTTGTCCCAAACTTCTCCAAAATCATGATTTTACGCGAAATTGTACTTTAAACACGAAATACCCGTGAAATGACATTTGTGGATTAAATAATCAAGTAAACACAATTTTCACACAAATATCAACATTTAAATCATAACAAAAATGCAATAATTTGACTCTTATCATTAGCCAAACAATTAATAGCATAAAAATTAGATTAAATGATAATTGAATTGCAATAATAATTGGGGTAAAGCTCTAGATAAATAAATTAGCTAGACATAATTATGTTTTTAAAGCTCATATTTTTCACAAAGGAAGACAATACAATTGATAAAGAAAGGAGAAAAAGAAGAAGAAGAGATACACTCAATCTCTTGATTTATAGCACTAATATTCTCTTGAATCCTCTACAAAGTTATGTCTTCTTTAATCTCCCCTTGAATGTTTTCTCTTCTTTTTTATTCTTGGAAGCTACTCAAGTTTTGATTCTTAATGGTGTGTTTTTATGACATCCCTATAGTGCTTTAAATAGGCTAAAATTGATCCTTATTAGATTTCAATTCATATTACTTTAATCCAATGGCTGAAATTGAAAGTCGGGATTTAATTTAGTGTTGATGTGTGTTTATCCTCACCACCTGATCAATCAAGCCTATTCTCGATCATTCGAGTAATATCCCTTCGATCAATTTAGTTATAAAAATTCGATTGATCCAACTCTTGGTCAATCAATCGACCTTGTAATTCTGAATTTGTCCTCATTTTTGTTTAGTTTTGATATATTTGATATCTTTTCACCTTCATTTTCATATTAATCACAAATTAGACTTTTCATAATATTTTAACACATAACAATGAAAATAAGTGGTTTAGAAATGGATGAATGACTCTACTTTCATAGAGTTATCACACCCACAAACTTAACTATTTGCTTTCCCTCAAGAAAAGGTAAGTCTATTTAACTAAAAAGCTATGTGCAGTATTTTCATAAATAGATATCTATTAATACATGTATATCTAGTAAAAATGATCCCCCTTAAAATTTGAACAATTATATGGCAATTAGGTTGTTGTCTCTTTCGAAGAACATAAAACGTGCAAGTATACACGGTCACAAGTAATAAAATTTGATAAGTGAGTTATCGTTCCCACGGAGATTTGTTACTACAATTTGTTAAGTATTAAAATTATTTCAATATGATTTTATCCAAAGGATCGAAAAGTGGAGACAAGCTTTAACTAACTAACAGTTTGTTAACAAAATAAAAGAAAATTCTAGGATTGTAGTTTTCACTAAAATATTCCACTCGAATCATATTATTCCGTCAGATTTACTTTTTTGAAAATTTAATTTTCCAACCAAGAACTTTTAATTTTATCCATACATCTCTTCCGACCTCCATATAAACACATCTTGCTAAATTAATTCACTATATTCCTATGATAATTAAATTCACCAAGATTCATTACGTTCTAAGTTCTCAAATGGCCACACATATGATAAAGGTATATTCATATCCTTCATATATACATGTTATTCTATCCATGAGCAATATACACAAAAATGTCTCTTCCAAGTTTATTTAAGTGTCACAGATCAATTGATAAATTTTCTAATAATCAAAAGCATTATGCACAAATAGAATAAAAAAAATAAAGGTCTCATAAATCTTCCAAAAATAATTAAATTCAAGCTTCATAAATTTAGATAAAACGTAACCCTAGAAAAATTAAATTACTTCATAAATAAAAATGAAAATTACAAAACTTAAGGAATATTAGATGAAGAACAAAAGAAAATTAAAAAATTTATGAGCTCAAATTTTTGGCACACGTAGAACACAACAAAAGCCAAAAAATGGCTTCTCCGTGTTCCACAGTCCAATTCTCCAACCCTCAAAATGAACACCCAAAAAAACCTTAAAACAAACCCATTTTTCTTGCAATAAATGCCCTATTTATAGCTAAAACAATACATCAAAAAAATATTTTTTATTACAACAACGCGTGAATAGTGGGGGACAACGAAAATAATATTAAAGACACGCGTGGAAGAATATTTATCGTGCAACAGCGTGCACCATTTCTGATTTCTTTTTAATTCAAACTGTGTGCCACGTGTCAGCATTTGACTGGCTGAAATAAATAGTGGAATATGTGGCAGCCTTTAATTGGTGGGAGGGAGAGCTTGCCCGTGGTTGCACCGCATGGGATCATGGCACGCAAGACACGTGGGTCCCACAAAAACAGTTGGAACTGCGTGCACTAGTTTCTATGCTTTTGTTTTACCCAATACGTGCCATGTGTCTGCTTCGGATTTGCTAGATGGTTAGGGTGCGCAAAGTTTCTATGGACCACGTCGAACAAGAAACTGCCTATGCAGTGGACATGTGGGTCCTACGCTACACGCCGGCCTACGCGGCAGGTGGGCCCCACACGGGTACCGAGCAATGTGCATCTGAATACATGTGTGCACTCGAGATTATTGCGTCTGGTTCCACGTGTCTCATCATAGTCATTGATTTCTTGATCGAACGGTTGGTGTCACGTGTTGGTGTTTGGGTGAGTTGCCTTCTTTTCCTACGCAGAAAATAAATTTCCTTAATTGCATTTTAGCCCTCCAATTTAATTCAAATTAACTTTTGAACTTTCTTTAATTACAATTAAGCCCTTTTCTAATTTAAATTAACTTTTCAACTTTTTTTAATTACAATTAAGCCCTATTTAATTCAAATTATATTTTAGACTTTTGTTAATTGCAATTAAGTACTCTTTTAATTTAAATTATATTTTCAGACATATATTTGCAATTAAGTACTTTTTCGATTCAAATTCTTTAATTTTCTTAAAAATATATTCCTTAAAAAATAAATAATAAATATTAATTTATTCCATTAAAAGTAGCTAAAAATGTCAAGAACATAGCAATTATAATTAATAAAATAAAAATAAAAATAACTATATAAAATACAGTTATGAGAGGTTTACATATCCATTAATCCATGTTTCATTAATGCAACCATATGCAAGGTTTTGATGAATTAATTCGTGTGTGCGTGTTATAGATGAGGTCATCCAATGCACTCATGAAATCAACTTGTATGAGCCCACTAATCAATTCTTAGAACGAGTTTCATGAGTCCATTTTTCACTCTCTTCTCCACTAATGTAAATATGCATTTAGCTAAAGTTCAATAGCGCTTTACATACATGAAGTGTAAGGCTTAAGTGGGTGTAGATAAATGAATATATTTAGTCTTTTTTCACACCTTATATCTTTTTTTATTCATCATGCAATATTTAACTTCAATTGAGCTTTCATTTAATCTTTTTGTACACCCTATCTTACCATTCTTTGCATCCTTTTATTCCACCTCTCTTCTTCACTTTCTTTTCTTTTTCTCTCTTTTTCCCCCACCTTACAACACCCCCAAACTTAATTTTAATTTTATTTCTTTTTGTTTAGAGGAATAATTGTGCTGTTAATTTTTTTTTATGTCGATGTGAAGAAATAGGGTGCATTACATTTTATCTCACTTTATAGCATAACCGATAATTTCATTTTTCATACAAGCTAAAGGTATAAGAGTAAAGGTAATGCTTATTGGTTAGGCTAAAAATGTGGCTTAAATATATGAATGATTCTTAGAAGGCTCAAAAGGGTGAATAAGGATGTAAATAATGGTTAGCTTGAAAGGCTCAATTGATCCAATAAAGGCTTTGTCATTAGAGGACGTAGAGTTACTTTTTTGAGAGATGATATTCTTAGTTTATAATTTCTTTATAATGTTTGTTTTCCCTCTTTTCCTATCATTCCATTTGAGTTTGAAAATTTTGCTTCAACTTATCTTTCTTTTGAATTTGGTCTTGTGAATACTCACAACGTTATTGAGATGGGTAACCAATTTATCGGGCCTAACCCCACTTATGCTAGTAATGGCCCTGTTGTTAACTCTACAGCCCTTGATCATCTTCTTAATAATTTTGTTAGTGTTATTATCCATCCCCATTATCATCTTCACACTATCCCTCTATTTTGATGAAACTTCCTCTATGTGAACCTAAAAAATGATTCTTTCACCTGTACTAGCATAGCTCATTTCTCTCTCTCACTCTTTATCCTACTTGTCATGGGTCTCATTGTTCATCTGCTACTCCTACTTCTTCTTCTTCTGCTACTCCTACTTTTTCTTCTTCTTTTTCTACTACTCCTACTTCTTCTTCTCCTTCTTCTCCTACTTCTTCTTCTTCTTCTCCTTCTTCTCCTACTTCTTCTTCTCCTTCTTCTCCTACTTCTTCTTCTCCTTCTTATGCTTCTCCTTCTTATCCTGCTGCTTCCTCCTCTCCTTCTCCTCCTTCTCTTTCTCCTCCTTCTCCTACTTCTCCTTCTCCTTCTTCTCCTTCTTCTCCTTCTCCTTCTTCTCCTTCTCCTCCTCTTCCTCCTCCTCCTCCTCCTTCTCCTCCTTCTCCTTTTCCTTCCCCTTCTCCCCCTTCTCCTTTGAATAATGTTTTTTCTTGAGTTGAAAACTTTTAACTAGAATGTCATGGATATCTATAGATTTAATGATTTTGTACAAGGTGTAGTGGCTTTATATCGTCCTGTTATGCCACCTTCTATTCACACCTTACTCATTTCTTCTACCTCACTCAAACCCTGACTGCACTCTAGTGCTTCTTCTATTTGGGTCATTTTTACCCATGTTTACTTTGTTTGGTAGAGATTAAAATAATGTTTCGGTTGGGATCAACCACTCCTTTGACTATTTTGCTTCCAATGTTCTCCATTCTCAAACTACTACATGACCTCATACCCCTATCGATGTTGGAAAATCTTCGTACTATAGTGTCCATGGTAATGATGATGTTGGAGATGGAAGATGCTAAATGTTTTTTATTTCTTACTACTTTAATTTTGTTTCTTTTTATTTCCTAATTTTTTTGTAAAACAATAATTACTTAATAAGAATGAGTTTGATGTTTTCCTTGATCTCTACATCGATTGTATGTAGTTTATATATTTTATTTAATCTTATCTTCCATGTTACATGGATTTTAGGATTATTGCATATTTGTAAGTCTTTTCTCCCTTATATAGGGGTGTTTCTTTGACTTTCTGTGTCCAAAAGGGGAAGAATTTTGTGTGCACAACTATATGTTTGTTGCTATGTTGTTTATTACATGGGTGCTGAGTGTAACATTACACTACATATTTTTTTTCCTAAATTACATACACTTAAGCGAGTGTTGCATGAAGTCAAGGGAAGTTAGGTACTTTTTATGTTTTTTTCCTATCATGTGTACCTATTTAAGGGTAACACGATAGTATGTCAATAGACTACACACGTTGTTTCTACAAGATACATTCATGAGGTATGTGTTTATTTCATGTGAATAGGTTACATGTGTAGATTGAAGTCATCAAACTTTTGTTGTGGTGTGTACAATGATGCTAAGATCATCATGTTTTCAGAGTGATAAAGTTTGGATAAGTTGATATATGAAGATGGATGGAGTGTACAAGATCATTGCACTTGGTTTAGGAGTGTTTTTCATGTGTTGGGTTTTCGTCGATGTTTTGTTCATGGGAACAAACATCTTTAAGTCATATTCATGATCATCTCATGATAGATGTGCGTCTATACTTAGTTTTGTAGTATTTTGACATAAAAAGCCAAAGAGGGAGAATGTAAATCATGTTGTGTTCCGTGTTTGTGTGTTAGCTTCTCGTGTGCAAAATATGAAGTCTATTTATTTTACATAATGTTTTATCTTCTTCTGTATAAGATTGGTTACTTTAGATTAGTAATATGGATACACTACTACAAAAAGGGGTATATAAGTCGATGTGTAAAGTCGGTTTTTGGAAAAAACCGACTTTTAATGAATTTAAAGTCTGTAATTTTTGGAACAAAAAAAGTGATTTTAGCACCTTGACATACCCCTCCACAAAGGGCCTCACCACACCCTTGGCAAGGTCCATGGCAAGGATTGTGGCAGTTGGATTTATTTCTTTAAATATCCCTTCATTCTTCTCATCTTTAAATACATCATTTAGTACCAAAACTTTGTCAAAATCTAAATTGAGAATTACATTTTACTTTTGGAAAGCTTATGTTATTTACTTTAGTGTTGTGGGAAAAATAACATGTTTGAGTATTGAGCTTAAAACTATTTGGCTTTCTATGTGAGACACAACATTGAGAGTTTAGGCTTGTTATTAACTTCAAATTAAAACTAAGATTAGGTAGTATCGATATTAATAAAATCTAACCATTCCCCGAAAACGGCGCCAAAAACTTGATGCGTTTTTCGCAAGTGTACGAATCGTTCAAGTAATCTCGCCACCGGTCAAATTTATCTCGCCGCGGCAAGATTTCTGGAAAATAAAATTTTTGGTTTTTTGATTTTGGTCGGCGGCCAAAATAATGTGGCCGGTGGCTAGATGCATTTCGCCGGCGGCGAGATAAATTTGGCCAGTGGCGAGATGAATTTTCCAAAATTTGTGCTCTCAGGAAGATTTTCACCGTGCTTTCTATAGGATTTTTGCCGGCGGTGAGAATAATCTAGTCGGTGGCGGGATTTCCAAATTTTGAAACTTTGTTTTCTTTTTATTTTCACTCAATCCCAATCCTTGAACTTTGTCCCAAACTTCTTAAAAATCATGATTTTACCTTAAATTGCACTTTAAACACGAAATACCCGTGAAATGACATTTGTGGATTAAATAATCAAATAAATGCAATTTTCACACAAATATCAACATTTAAATCATAACAAAAATGCAATAATTTGACTCTTATCATCAACCCCCATCCAGCTTCTTGCTAGTCTCTAGCAAGAAAAGCGATCTATGAATAAATTCAAAGGAGACATTAAAAGAAAAATTCAAAATTGTTTTTATTCTATTTACAACATTACATTAAGCGTATGCAATAAGCCTTTAAACCCCTAGGCGGCCCTAGTAGGATGAGTTGTAGTCTCGTGAGGGCTTCCAGTGATGATACCCACAAACATCTTGCCTATGAATATCCTAGCTTAAAACAATAAAATCACATAACAAATAATTTGCACAAATATCTCAAAAATTGTAAATAACACCCAACTTATAGAATAATTAAATGTCACCTAAGCTTTAGGAAATCTCAAATGCCAATTCCACTTTTGTTATCGACTCTTAAAAATCCATCAAACCACAAACCAATAGCCATAATGCCCGGATAATATTATGCATAACATCCACAAACAAAAAGGTGAAATCTCAAACTCCATAGGCTCACTTTTCAAACCTCTCTCCACTAATGAAGGAAAATACACCACTTCGGATCAATAGGATTTTATGAGGCTTGTAATGTTAGGCTTAGGTATTTGGTTAAGAAAGAACGGGAAGTTTCAAAATACAAATAAGGGCACTTATTAGATTAAACACAACCAATTAAGTAAAAGAGTAACACCATTCAACCCAAATTGTTTTTTCCGATCATAACCCATTTTTCTTAAGATAAACAAAATCCTTCCTCAATCTTTCACCTCAGTACATCCATCACTAACACTCTTTTATTTACTAGAATGTGAAGGCTTTCTTCTTCTTCTTCTTCTTCTTTTTTTTTTTTTTTTTCCTTACTCCAATTGCTCTTGAAAAGACATAACCCCTAACCAATTTCTTTCAATATATATGGAAGATTTCTCCAATTGCTCTTGAAAAGTTTGTGTTCACAATTAAGTGCTCTTAACAAATAAGGTAGGAATTATATATATATATATATATATATATTTGGCTCAATAAAAGGTAGGTTATATAAGGAAAAAAGAAAGAAAAGTAAGGCTAACAATATGTTTAAATAGGCTCAAAGAGTTTACTAGTGATATAAGGATAACAAGGTAGGCTTAAAATTTGTGCTCTCGGGAAGATTTTTGCTATGCTTTTTGTAGGATTTTCGCCGGGGGCGAGAATAATCTAGCCAGTGGCGGGATTTCCAAATTTTGAAACTTTGTTTTCTTTTTATTTTCACTCAATCCCGATCCTTGAACTTTGTCCCAAACTTCTCCAAAATCTTGATTTTACCTGAAATTACACTTTAAACACGAAATACCCATGAAATGACATTTGTGGATTAAATAATCAAATAAATGCAATTTTCACACAAATATCAACATTTAAATCATAACAAAATGCAATAATTTGACTCTATAAATATCCTATGCTTTCGGGAGTGAAAATGGTAATAGGCGACAAAAGAGGAGATTGAAGCTACTATAACTCAACCTTTAAAGGGATCCAGTTCTTGTAATAATCAAAGGCTAGGTAAGCTATAACCCTAGCTTTAAATGGTGATAAGTAGGTGATAAGTAGGAATGTTCAGTTAGGATTAGCTTTAAATTGAAAGAAGACTTGAAGGAAAAACTGACAAAATGTTTATGAAGCAATAGTTATGTATTTTCTTGGTGTCATGCTAAAATTTTAGGTGTCAACCCAAAGGTCATCACTCACAAGATCAATGTGAACCCATAAATGAGGCCCATAAAATAGCAAAAAATGAGGAAGTTCACTAGAGAAAAAAATGGTCATCAAAAAACAACTAAATTCATTGAATGAAGTAGGATAGATCATAGAAGTCAACTAGCCTACATAGTTCTATAACATTTTTTAACCCCTAATATAGGTGGAGATGCACTTATCTGCATGAATTTCATTAATGTTAATGAGGCCACATCTAATTTTTTTTTTCCTTTGTTGAGCATAGACTAATTGGTGGACACTACCGTGGGTTTAGTCAAGTTATCTTTATGGATGCATATTAAGGTTACCATAAATCCAGATTCAACCCAGAAGAAGAAGAGAAGACATTTTTTTATCATAGAAGAAGGAACATTCTATTACACCAGAATGCAATTTGGGCTCAAGAATGTAGAAGCACCTATTAGCACATGGTCAATCGAATGTTTTAGAGCTAGATGGGAAAACATGAAGGTATATGTTAATGACATGATGACGAAGTCTTGAAAGTATGAGGAACACATCTATGATTTAAAGGAAACCTTTACAGTGCTAAGGTAGTACAACATGAAGTTGAACCCCAAAAAATGTGTTTTTGGAGTTACACGAGGAAAGTTCTTGGGATATAGAAGCCAATCCTAATAAAATCAAAGCCCTAATAGATATGAAATTGCCAATAAATTTGAAATAAGTTCAATAGCTAAATGGACGTATAATGGCACTAGTTAGGGTCATAGAAAAATTCATAGAAAAATGTTTGTTGTTGAGGAAAAATAAATAGTATGTATGAAAGAAAGAATGTTTAAGAGCTAGCTGGGGCAAAATATGGAGGTTTATATTGATGACATTATGACCAAGTCTCGAGATCAAGAGGAACACATCCATGGTTTGAAGGAAACCTTTGGAGTGCTGAGGAAGTACAACATGAAGCTTAACCCCAAAAAGTGTGTTTTTAGAGTTACATTGTGAAAGTTCTTAGTATACCTAGTGTCGGTTAGGGGAATAGAAAACAACCATGATAAAATTAAAGCCTTGATAGACATGAGGTCGTCAGGAAATTTGAAAGCAGTTCAATAATTGAATGGATGCATATTAGCATTGGGTAGGTTCATATCAAAATGCATAGAAAAACGTTTGCCATTTTTCCAACTATTGAGGAAAAATAAAGAGTATGTATGCAACGAAGAATGAGAGGCTGCTCTCCAATCCATTAAAGAGTATCTTGGTAAGGCCCTCATATTGACTAGTCCATTACTATATGAGATCCTATACCTATACTTGTCCACTATCTTGAAGACAGTGAATGCTTTGTTGGTGGTAAAAAGGGAAAACATATTGTCCCAACAAAGGCATCCAATGCTGGATAAAACCAAAAACGATGGCATCACAAAAATTGAGGCATTACTTTGGAGGCCATACCATCACAATTCTAACCACACACCCTTAAGAATGTGTTCCAAAAAATAGATGTGTCAAGGAGGTTGGCATGCATTTCTATCATGCTAAGTGAATTTGACAACCAATATAGGCCTTGATCGACCATAAAAGGATAAGCAGTGGTTGATTTTATAGTGAGCTAGATAGGAGAAAGGGAGGTGATACAAGTAGTGAACGCTTAGAGAGGTATGAAAAGGAAATGTTTTGGGAAGTATATGTATATGGGGCTAACAATGCTAAAGATGTAGGGGTGAGGATAGTCATATTCACTACCAAGGAAGGCATGATGGAACAAAGTATGAGGATAAATTTCCCAACCACCAAAATTTTGTTGAATATGAGGTGGTCGTACTAGTCTTGAAGGAACTAAGTGAACTAGTTCAGAGTGGGTGAACATTTATAGTGATTCATAATTTGTGGTTAGCTAAGTAAATAGAATTTTTGAAGCCAAGAAGGATAAAATGAAGAGGAACTTCGTGGAAATCAAGAAATGGGAAGCAAAATTCAAGGCATTCAAAATTACATAGATACCATGCAGTAGCAACACCTACAAATTCCCTAGCCACTATTTCCATGATTATTCCAAAATATATGAAAAGAATACACCTATCTCTACTACTATAGAACCAAGTGTTAGGGAAAAGAAATTGATCAAGTTAATCACCATAGTTGAAGTCTAGAAAGAGTTATGGGTGCATCTCTTCTAGAGATAATTAAAGGAGAGGCCCATAGTTATGATACCTAATAAAAGAAGAGGAAAAATAAATCATTAGAGAAGTTCATGAAAGGGAACATGAAGCCCATTTAGGAGGAAGAAGTCTAAGCCAAAGAATAATTAGGCAAGGCTATTATTGGTCTACCATGTTGAGCGATTGAACTCTGTACCATAAGAAATGTGAAAAATTCCAAAGATACACCATAATCCCTCATCTACCCACCACAAAAATTAAAGGAATCATAGATACTTGGTCATTCATAAAATGGGTAATTAATATGATAGGACCACTTCCTATTGTGAGAGCTCAAAGAAAATTTCTTAGAATAGCTACTAAATACTTTTCAAAATGGGTTGAGGTAGAACCATTGGAAAGGAATCAATAAGAGGAGGTGAAGAAAATATTATGGAGGAATATTATTTGCCAATTCGACCTTCCTAAAGTGCTAGTAACTAAAAAGGACAAACAATTTACCAACAATACCTTCATCGCTTTCTGTGAGGATCTAGGAATCAAATTATGCCATTCCTTCCCACATAGACCCAAGAAAATGGTTAGGTTGAATCTTGAAATAAGATTCTTATCAATGTATTATGAAATAACTAGTAAGGGGCTAAGGGAAAATGGATACAAGAATTATCGTGAGTGTTATAAGAAATGAGAACAACACTTACATCAGCAACAGGCAATAACCCATTTTCATTTTATGTATAGGTCCAAAGTGATTATCCCAGTGGAAATCTTACAAACATCCCTATAGATTTTGGCAAGAAGTAGTGATAATAAAGAGAATAGACACATACACCTAGTATTGTTAGAAGAAAGAAGGGAGAAGGCGAAGATAAAAATGGAGGCACAAAAGAGAAGCATCCAAAACACTTTCAACAAGGTTGTTAGAAGGAGAAGTTTCAAAATTGGGAATTTGGATTTGAGAATGGCCTTAAGAAATAATGTAGAAAGCAAGGCAAGAAAGCTGGTGTTGATTTGGGAAGGACCATATAAAGCAGTGAGAGCAACGAGAGGAGGATTTTATCGACTGGAGGACCCAAATAGGAAGGATGAAGATCTTAGCTAGTTAAAGTTAGTTTTCTGTTATGAAGTTTTTTACAACTTCCCTCCTTTTCTGTATTTCAGTTTTTTCCTCTTTGTATATAAGAGGACTCTCCTCTTTGTAAATAAACAATCAATATACAGACCATTTCTTCCTCTCTTCCATTTCTTGTTTTCTCAACATCTCAAAAATCTAACTTGGTATCAGAGCCAAGGTTGCCCTCTTAAATTTTTTTGGGCGTCTTCTTCTTCTTCATGGTAGAGACAAGAAATCGCAATGCTAACAATAGGGCTGGATTGGATTCCTTTGCACCTAGTGGTAGTGCTCACCCGACCAACAATGAAGATCCTTTGAGATCTATTATTAACCCCCTCAGCCAGTTGATCACGATAAAACTTGAAGAAGACAACTTCCTCATATGGAAATTTCAGGTAAAAAACATGATCTTGGTTATGGTCTTGAGGATTTCATCCATGGAACCTGCAATGTTCCACCTAGAATTCATGATGGAGAATCAAATCCTGCCTTCATTTTCCATCAAAGACAGGACATATTACTCGTTTCCTGGCTTCTTGCCTCGATCAGCACCAACTACCTCCCTCAGCTGATTAGTTGTTCTTCCTCTCAGCAAATTTGGGCCACCATAGAAAAACTCTTTAGTTCTCAATCCACTGCCAAGGTGATGTTTTACAAAAAGCAGATCCAATTTCTCAAGAAAGACAATCTTTCTATAAGAGAGTATATCTTGAAGATGAAATCCTACTTCGACATGCTTGGAGCTGCTAATCATAGTATGATAGACACTGATCAAATTCTTGCCCTCATCAATGGCCTAGGGGATGAGTACGAGTCCATAGTTTCCATCATCTGCTCAAGAGAGATTCCCTATACCCTCCAACATGTCAATATGCTTCTCTTGTCTCATGAAGGTCGTATATTACAAAAACACTATGTTGCTAATGATCTATCTGTCAATCTTGCTAATAACAGGAAAAGCTACAATGGTACTTCACAGAACAACCATCAAGGAGGAAGAGGATACAATGGCTATCGTGGCAGAGGAAGAAAGGGCAGATCAACAATGGCAGACCTCAATGCAACTCTGTGGCAAGATTGGACACACAGTCATCAAATGTTACTATCGTTTTGATCAGAATTTTCAAGGAAATGGAGGCAGTAACCCCTCAAGTTCTTCCAACCACAACTACAATCCCACTTAGAACCATGCCAATCTTGCTCACACATAAGAAGAAAGCCCTTTTGACCAAGCCTCTACTGAAGCCGCTACTGCTCGAAACACTACAACTGACAAGAATTGGTATCCTGATTCCGGGGCCACCAATCATGTGACCAATGAAATCCAAAACCTATCATGCGGGATTGACTACAATGGAACTCAGAAAATCCATATGGGAAATGGTAAAGGCCTCTCAATCAAACACATTGCAAAACTACTAACTCTTCCTCTTTCTACTCTCATTCCTTATCTCTAAATAATATTCTTCATGTACCCTAAATTACTAAAAATCTTCTTAGTGTCTCTAAGTTCTGTCTTGACGATAAAGTTTTCTTTGAATTTCATCCCTTCTTTTGTTTTGTCAAAGATCAGGTTACTAAGAAACTTCTACTCAAGGGGACTTTGCATAAAGGACTATACCGGCTTGACCTCTTGCTGCCTACCAAGACCCCTGGTCTGACCTGCCAACCCTCCTTCCAATCCCTCATATCATAAACCATTCCTCACAAATAAAAAATCTCTCTTGACCTTTGGCATAGAAGGCTTGGTCATCCTTCTTTTCAAGTTGTTAACAAAATTCTAAATCATTGTAATGTCAATTTTCAGTAAATAAAATGGAACATTACTTCTGTACAGCTTGTCAAATGGGCAAAAGCCATAAACTCCCTTTTCCTACCTCTCAAACTACCTATTCTGCACCTTTATAGCTTGTGGAATTTGATATATAGGGCCCATCTCCCATTATTTCTACCACTAGCCACAAATTCTACATTACCTTTGTAGATTTATTTTCAAGATTCACATGGATTTATTTCCTCAAACGCAAATATGAAGCTTTGGATTGCTTTATTCATTTCAAAACACAAGCAGAAAATTAGTTGTACACAAAACTCAAGATTTTTCAAAGTGATTGGGGTGGTGAGTTTTGATCTTTTTCAAACTTTCTTGATAAATATGGCATCATTCACAGAGTTTCCTGCCCTCGCACCTCTCAACAAAATGGTATTGTTGAGAGGAAGCATAGACATATTGTCGAACTTGGGCTTACCCTCCTTGCTCAATCCTCTATCCCTAAACCTTACTGGCCAGAGGCCTTCTCCACTGTTGTTTTCCTTATCAACAGATTTCTGTCTACAGTCTTACAGTAAAAGTCCCCTCTCCAAGTCCTTTTTCAGGTAAAACCCGACTATAAACCTCTTCGTGTTTTTGGTTGTCAATGTTGTCCTCATCTAAGACCCTAAAATTCCCATAAGTTTGATTTTAGGTCCATTCCCTACACCTTTCTAGGCTATAGCAGTAAACATAAAGGTTACAAATGTTTAGATAACAATGGAAAAATATATGTTTCAAGGCATGTCATCTTCAATGAAAATATCCTTCCTTTCCAAAACAATACTTCTCAAACTTCTGAGCCACTCTCTCCTATCATATTTCCTCCACCTATAGTTGCAAGTCATCCACTTCCAACTCCACAGAATTCTCATTTTTCTGGTCATATAACAGATAATACACCTGGAATAGGTCTTATACCTATTAATAAAGTCTTGTCCCCTCCTTCTATCTCACAAAATACCTTTTCAAACAACTCAAATCAACCTATTTCTCATTCTAATCTAGACTCAGCCAATGAAGTCTTTGAAACTATCCTTCATAATGTTGTTCCTGAGGTTACTCCCATTAATCACTCTATGGTTACACATTCCAAAAATGGAATCTCTAAGAAGAAAGCTTTTACTGCTAATATTTGAGATCCTACTTGTATTTCAGTACAGGTTGCCCTTCTCCATGACAAATGGAAGGAAGTCATGCTTGAAGAGTACAATGCACTTCAAAGGAATCAGACCTGGTCTTTAGTTGAACTACCTCCTGACAAGAAAACCATTAGCTGCAGATGGGTATTCAAGGTCAATGAAAACCCAGATGGCTCCATTTCCAAGTACAAGGCAACACTTATTGCCAAAGGTTTCCACCAAAGACCTAGTTTTGACTTTGATGAGACATTTTCACCTGTTGTTAAGCCAACCACTATTAGAGTTGTCCTCACTGTGGCCCTTTCTCTTGGTTGGTATTTGAGAAAATTAGATGTTAACAACCCCTTTCTTAATGGAGATTTGAAGGAAGAGGTCAATATGGCACAACACCTAGTTTTGAAACCAAATAAGCTTCCCACATGGTTTGCAAACTCAGTAGATCTCTTTATGGTCTAAAGCAGGCTCCCAGGGCCTGGTTTCAAAAACTCAGGGGCACCATTTTTCACATGGAGTTCTCCTTCTCTAAAGCTAAAAATTCTTTATTTCTCAAGTTCTCTACCACCTCAACCATTTTTCTTCTTGTCTATGTCGATGACATAATAGTGGTTGGAAGTCAGAAACTTGAACTTGACAACTTCATATCAATTCTCAATAAACTCTTCTCACTCAAAGATCTTGGAGAATTGAATTACTTCCTTGGCATTGAAGTCCGGTCCATAGATAAAGGTCTCCCTTTGTCTCAAAAGAAATACATTTGTGATCTCCTCAAAAGGTCAAAGATGGATCAAGGCAATCCTCTACCTACTCCTATGGTAAGCAGTCTGAAACTCACTACTACAAATGGTGATCTAGTCCCTAATGTTACTGAATATAGGAGCATTGTTGGAGCTCTTCAGTACATCACCATCACCCGACCTGAGATTTCCTATTGTGTAAATCGTGTGTGCCAATTCATGTAGAAACCTCTTGATCATCACTAGAAAGCAGTAAAGAGGATCCTCAAGTACTTGAAAGGGACTGCTGATGAAGGAATCACTTTGAGGAAAACAAAAAATCTGTCTCTAATAGGATACTGTGATGCCGATTGGGGAAATGATTTGGATAATAGAAGATCCACTACTGGTTACTGTATTTTCCTTAGAGATAGTTTAATTTCCTGGTCTTCAAAGAAACAGAGTGTAGTTTCTAGATCCACTATTGAAGTTGAGTACCACAGCCTAGCCAATGCCACTTCAGAAGTTGTTTGGCTTCAGTCCCTTCTTAGTGAACTCAGAATTGATGTGAAGACTACTCCTGTTCTTTGGTGTGACAACACCAATACCATCTCCTTATCAGCTAATCCTATACTGCATTCGAGAACCAAACATGTAGAGCTAGACCTTTATTTCGTTTGGGAGAAAGTTATCTCAAAGCAACTTCTTGTTCGGTATGTTCCTTCTGCTGATCAAATTGCAGACATTCTAACCAAACCCTTGTCGTCACAGTTCTTCAATAGACTTAACCTAAAAATGAGTGTTTGTTCACCTCTTCAACAGGCAGAGGGAGGAAAAGAAGAGTGCTTGAATTGAGGGAGAAAGTTAAAGTTAGTTTTTTATTATGAAGTTTTTTACAACTTCCCTCATTTTCTGTATTTCAGTTTTTTCCTCTTTGTATATAAGAGGACTCTCTTCTTTGTAAATAAAAAATCAATATACAGACCATTTCTTCCTCTCTTCCATTTCTTGTTTTCTCAACATCTCAGAAATCTAACTTAGCTGGAACACAAACGACCATTGGAAATATTATTAGTTAGTTTTGCTTATTTTTTCATAAAATCAAATATTTTACTATCGTGACCTATGATGTATGCATTTAGCTCTGAAGGGAAGAAGGTGGGATTTTGAATCAATTTATAGCTTAGTTATACTATATCTGTGAATAAAATAAGATAAAGTCCTCATCTAAGAGTAAGGAGGTCCAAGCCCTACCTATTTGAGATGTAGGCATAAGAGGTAATAAAATAATACTAGCCCAAGGAATAAGCTAGAAGTCCAAGAAATATTAGACTCCTTCTTTAGGTTAAAGTGTCCCAATGATAGTCTAAAACTAGTCTAGTGACATCCTCACCTGTGAATAAACAAATGCAATATCCTCGTAGGAGTAAGGAAGTCTAACCCAAGAAAGAAACCATAAGTCCAAGAAATGTTGGATTCCATCTTTGGGGTAAAGTACCCATTGATAGGAAAAAATAGGCTTGATGACACCCCTCACCTACAAATAAACTAACAAAAAGTCATCATCTAGGAGTAAAATAATGCCTAGCATAGGAAAGAAGCTAGAAGTCTAAGAAACATTGGATTCCTTCTTTGGGATAAAGTACCCAAGTGATAGGCTAAACCTCATCTAATTGTAGCCCCTACCTATGAATAAACTAATACAAAGTCCTCATTTAGGAGTAAGGAGTTCTAACCCCTACCATTTGAGATGTGAGCATAAGAAGCAATAAAAGAATGCCCCACCCAAAAATGAAGCAAGAAGTCTAAGGAATGTTGGATTCTTTCTTTGGGGTAAAGTTTCCCGGTGACATCTATAATTGGTTGCTTATGAATAATCTAGCACAAATTCTTCATCTAGAAGTAAAGAGCTTTAACCCCTACCCATTTGAGTTGTGGGCATAAGAGACAATAAAGGAATATCTGGTCCAAAAGTATGGCAAAACTAGAAATTTGGATTAAATTTGGCCTTAGCCACACCTATCTCAAATATGGTATAAATATCAAAATGTAGGTGCCACTAACTTGATTGTTGGAGTGAATTCAATCTAGCTAAATCAATATCAAAGATGGTACAAAAAGTACCATGTATGTGGCACTGGCCCAAAATTTTAAGTGAATTTGGCTTGGCCATAACCATTTCAAAGACGGTGCAAAAAGTACCAAATTTGTGGTACTAGCTCATAATTTGGAGTGAATTTTGTATTGCTACACCCATCTCGAACATGGTGCAAAAATAGAGAAACCAAGTGTATGGTAACTACCTAAGATTTTAGGAGAATTTGGCTTGACCACACCTACTATAATGGTTGTGCAAAAAGCACCAAGTGGGTACCAACAACCTATAGTTGGAGTGAATTTGACCCGACCAAAATCATCTCAAAGAAGAAGCAAAAAGTACAAAGTTTGTGGCACTAACCCAAAATTTAGAGTGATTTTGGTTTGATCATTCCCATTTTAAAGAATATAGTTGTCCACGAAGTAAACATACAAAATAAAAACACACATAAATTTAAGATTTTTAGCCCAACATAATTCAAAGACAATATTTTTTCTAAAATTACAACACAAAAAATGGAAGCATACCTCTTCTCACAAATAAAAAAAACAAATAGAAATGGATTGGATTAATCCTCACTCTTGGTGGCCCCACCCTTTGTGCCTGAAGAATCATCTCTAGTCTAGACTGACTCATCACCAATCTGAATACTCACGGAATCATCTCTAATTTGGGAACAAGTATTCACAATTTTAGAAGAGAAGGGACTAGATTTTTGGCCTATGAAGCATTAAGAGCTTGTATTGGGTACGTTTGTTCAATGCGACCTCCAAATTCAAAGCGCGTGAACCTCCCTTAGATCGATCAACATAATATTTTCACCCTCAAAACCCCCTTGTAGCATCTTTGACTAGCTATTAGTTAATTGTCATTTTATCAGCAAGCTCCTCATCCCATTTCTTCTCAGTATAGTAGCCCTTGTGCAGTCAATTCTTCTTATGATGGTCGTCATCCAACTCAACAGACTATGATTGAACTTTTCTTGTAAGTTCCTCGAGCTTAGCAGTGGCCTTCTAATTTCTAGCCTCCAAATGCAAGGTCGTCTAGGAAAGCTCTTGAGCTCTATCTTTATAAGCCCAACTTATTAATTTCCCAGTTCAAAAAAGTGGCATGGCCTACAAGTGGAGTCTGAACTAGTTTAGGAAATAGGCATTTCATAAATGGGATAATAGAGTTGAAAAAACTTACATCCATCACTCACCTAAAGCCTTGAGATACAAAAAATCAGGTGTACAGTCTGGGTCTTCTTAATCAAGCGTGCAGGCGTGAAGTAGTTGTACAACTTGTCAACTTGTATCTCTGGTCAAAAGCACCATTGTTAAAAAGGTTCATTAAGGGCTCAGAAAAGGTGATCCTTACTCATTGGACATTTCCTTGGAAATCATCCACCACATCGATGGTCTTATTGGCTACCTAACTAGTATAAAATTTTTACTTTTTTTTGCTAGGTCGAGCACCCATGAGAGGATCCCCAACCCTAGTCATAATCTTTTTAGTCCCAATGGCCTCAATAATTATGTCCTTATTTCTTCCTTTTGAATCCTCAGGTATGTTTTTGCCTAGCCACCATGATATGTGCATATGCTGCTATATGTTGCTTGTGTGCGCAGACATAGGCACACGTGGACGCAAAGGTAGTTAAACTAGCACAAAGGTGATTACATAGGCTGTGATTGGTATGGAGGGGGACCACTAGGCCATTAGGGGATATACTTTGTAGCACTTCCTTCACTTTTTACTATTTTCTTGTAAGGCTATAAATAGTCAAAAAGATGAAATAAAGATGATATCATAAATTATATACTCAGCTCTTTCTCTTCTCTACTTCTTCTTTCCCACAAATTCTTCTTATCAGTGGTATCAGAGCCATGGATACTTATAGAAAGTCCAACATCGAATTTCGTAGTGAGGTCTTGGAAACCCTCACACGACATGAGTCCAAATTTGATCAAGTGGGCGCTCCTTTACAAGCAATGCTCACTGAGTTTCAGGTTGCTCACCTATTGAACTTCCCCTGAGATTAACCCCTTTGCAAAAGAAGAAACCTCACATTCACACCCATATAAGTCTCAACCCAACTCTGACTACCGACACTCACATCTAAAGTTATCATTTCCAACATTTGCTAGCAAGGACCCAACTTGATAAATTTCTAAGGTAGAGAAATACTTTGAATTCACCAACATTGCACCAGAAAAACAAGTGCAACTAGCTTCATTTCACCTTGAAGGTATTTCCCTTCAATGACACCAATGGCTTACTAAATTTCGTGGACCACTTACTTGGGAAGAATCTTCCAAGGTTGTATAAAAGAACTTAAAAACTAAAAACTAAAAACAAAAAGAAAATGAAAACTTTCTAGAGAGAGAAAGTGCTTAGAAAATTATGTTTTTTTGGAATGAGGGAAGAAGGTCCTTTTATAAATAAGGAAAAGGCCAAAAAAGAAGGGGAAATATTTCAAAATTTGAATTTGGACGCATTTGGATAGGTTGGCATGCGTATGGGGCACAAAATTCTCGGCAGCTGGGTGATAATTGTATATTATACAGTTATTTTGTCCATTTTATTAATTATAATTGCTATGTTCTTGACATTTTTAGTTAATTTTAATTAATTAAATTAATATTTATTGTTTATTTTTTTTAAGGAATATATTTTTAAGAAATTTAAAGAATATGGTTCGAAAAATGACTTAATTGCAAATAATAAAGTTTGAAAATATAATTTGAATTAAAATAGGGCTTAATTGCAATTAAAAAAACATTAAAAGTTAATTTAAATTAAATTGGAGGGCTAAAAAGTAATTAAATAAAAAAAATTCTACGCAAGAAAGAAGACCACGCCCCCTATTATCCACGCATGCCGCGTACTATCAAATTAGAAATCAACGGTGAAGATCAGGTGCATGCAATGCACGCGCGACACAAGTGAGTGGACAAAATTCCTAGGTGGTACGCTCCTCGGTGATAAGTGGGGCCCACCTACCACGTAGGCTGGCGTGTAGGATGGGACCCATGTGTCTACCAAAAGAAATGGTACAATGTAACGCGATCCAGAGAAACATCGTGCACCCTACCATTCCAACGAATCATAGAATGCCACGTGTCTCGAATATGATTTCAGTAAATCAGGAGCTGATATGTGGCATGTGTTGGTTAAAAAGAAACACAGAAATGATATACGTTTCTAGCAGCTTCACATCCCCCATGTGTCTTCGAAAGTAATTATCCCGTGCGACGCATTCCTCGTGCGCCCGTTCATCACAGCATATGAAAGGCTGCCACATGTCTCGTTATTTCTTTCAGCCATTCAGATGCTGACACGTGGCATGCATGAATTGAAATGAAAATGCATAATGACGTACACTTGTCCCTGACGCAGATTTGAATATTATTTTCGATGTATCATTTTGTCTATCACGTGTGTATTAATTATTATTTTCGATGCAGTATTTGTCTCCCGCGTGTCTAAAAAAATGTATTTTATGGTGTATTTTTTTAGAGTGTTAGAGCTATAAATAGAAGATTATTGCGAAAAATTAAGGAGGTTGGAGAGTTGAACTGTGGAACACGTAAAATCCATTTTTGGCTTCTGTTGTGTTCTGCACGTGCCAAAAATTTAGAGTGCAGAAACATATTCTAATTTTCTTTTGTTCTTCATCTAATATTCCTTATGCATATTTTCGCGTTGTAATTTTAATTTTTATTATGAACTAATTTAATTTTTCTAGGGTTACTGTGTCATTAAATTTATGAAGCTTGGATTTAATTATTTTTGAAAGATTTATGATATTTTTAATTTTTTTATTCTATTTGTGCTTAATGCTTTTGATTATTGGAAAATTTATCAATTGATTTGTGGTACTTAAATAAACTTGGAAGAGGCATTTTTGTGCATTGCTTATGGATAGAATAACATGTATATATAAGGGATATGAATATAACTTTATTTTACGTGTGGCTATTTGAGAACTTTGCACGTAATAAATCTTGGTGAATTTAATTCTCATAGGAATATAGTGAATTATTTTAGCGAGATGTGTCTATATGGAGCTCGGAAGAGATGTATGGATAAAATTAGGAGTTCTTGGTTGATAAATTAAATTTACAAAAAAATATAAATCAAGAGGGAATAATTTGATTCGAGTGGAATAATTTGGTGAAATTGCAATCCTAGAATTTTCTTATTTATTGTTATAAAAAATTAGTTAGTTACTCAATCAATTTTCATTTGTTTGGATAAAATCATAGTGAAACAATTTTAGTACTTGATAAACTTTAGTGACAAATCTCCGTGGGAATGTTAATTTACTTATCAATTTTATTACTTGTGATCATGTATGCTTGCACGTTTTTATGCTCCTTTAAAGAGACAACAATGGGCGGTTGGTACGTGCGGGACAAGGTAAGGAATGTGTTGGCGCGTGTGCAACACGACAAGGATGAATTGCTACGCACGGGACTCGGCGCGAATGGGTTGGTGCACGCGGGACTCGGTAGGAATAGGCGACTCCGCTCTGGTGTGCACGGGACTCGGTGCAGATGGGCTGATACGTGAGCGCTTTCTACCATTTTAACATTTTTGATCGTTTTGACCCATTTTGTCCAATTGTTTTCCATATTTTTGACTTTTCCTCATTTATTTTCTCAATATATTTGTGATGTATTGCCTTAAGTATTTTTCTTCATGTCATTAAGTTATTTTTCCTCATTTAATCAATTAAAGTACATTAAATCATGATAATTTTAGTGCTTTTTAAGCACTCATCACAACCCCCAACTAGCTTCTTGCTAGTCCCTTCGCAAGAGAAGTGATAAAAACTAAAAAATAAACTATCCTAAATCACTTCTGTAGATTAATACGGTTGCATTAAGTGTATGCAACAAGCCTTTAAATCCTTTTCCCAAGTGGACGAGTTTAAGTCTCATGAGGGTTTTAAGTAATGATACCCTCAAACATTAACAAAAAAATGAAAAAAAAAATAAAACAAATGAAATAAGAAGTTAACTAAAAAATAAAAGAATAAAGAAATTAAATATATTATTATATATGAATTCCCTAATTATTAGAATATCTATCAAAATATCATATAAAAATAAATACATAAAAATCAAATATAACAAATATATACACATAAATATAATTATATGATATTGATTGTAATTACTAATAATAATATGCCACATCATTTGAGTTGATTTTAAGATGTCCCTACATTCAGTAACATTTATCCTTAAACATTCATTAGCATTATCAATATCAGGGGGTTTAGATTCTTTAAAAACTTCAAATATTACTTGTTCATCTTGCTCTCTCATTCTAAGTTCACCTTTTTGTACACCAATGAGTACCCTTCCGGTTGCTAAGAATGGATGACCAAGTATGATAGTAATGTCATGGACCTCTTCTATGTCTAGCATAATAAAGTCCATCGGAAAGATGAATTTATCTACTTTTACCAACAAATCTTCTACGACACCTTGAGGTATCTTAATAGATCTATCTACCATATGTATGTTATCGAAGTTGGTTTTGCTTTACCAATCCCCAATCTCTTGAATACTGATAATGGCATGAGGTTATTGCTAGAACCCAAGTCACATAGTGCCTTTCCAAAACAGATGTTCCCAATAGTACAAGGGATGTAAAAACTACCTGGATCTTTCAATTTTTGTGCTAGTTTTCTATTAAGAATTCCACTACAACCTTTAGTCAAGGTTATTGTTTTGTGATCTCCAAGCCTCTTTTTCTTTGATAGTATATCCTTTATGAATTTGGCATAAGACGGAGTTTGTTCAAGTGCCTCTACAAATGGAATGTTTATATACAACTTCTTGAAGACTTTCAAAAATTTTGAAAACTATGTATCTAACTTTTTCTTTTGCAATCTTTGAGTAAAATGAATAGTGGGTTTGTAGAGGTTGCTCTTTTTTGGATGAATTATTTCCTTTTTAATAATCTCTTTATCCATTAGTTTATCTTCATCCTTTTTAGTTTTTGGTTCCTCCATATCATTTTCTGTCCTATGTTCTTGTTCTAAAGTTTTACCACTCCTTAAGGATATGGTGTTTCACTGGTCCTTACCTTCTCTTCTTGAGTTTACAATTGTGTCACTTGGAAGGTTACCTTGAGGCCTTTGACTTATAGCCTGAGTGAGTTGCCTCATTTGGTTCCCCAAATTTCGAATTAAAGCCTCTTGAGTGGACACTTTTGTATTTACTGATTGTATGAAGTCTTTCATCATCCCTATTAAAGAATTTGTATTGTCCTTAGTAGGTGCTTTCTTCTCTTAGGCTTATGATTATTGTGGTTGTTGAAAACTAGGTGGTGGAAATGATTGATGGTTGAATTGATTACCACCTTAACTGTTATTATTACTCCAAGAGAAATTTGGATGTTGTCTCCATCCTGGGTTATATGTGTTCGAGTATGGATTATTGTTTCAGTTCACATTCCCCACACAAAATATGAATTCAGGATTATTTGGACAATTTTCAAACAAATCAACTCCTCCACAAAACACACATGACCCTATTGGATTTTGGACTTGGTTTATACTCGCTGGTTAGTTTTAAGCATGCAAAAGATTAACCAAAGATGAAACTTAAGTTGTAAGTGTTGTGATATCATTTTCATCATACACTCTAACTACTATTCTTGTGACTGTCATTTTGTCCATTGGCCATTAATAATTATTGCTAGCCATTTTCTCAAGTAAATCATAAGCTTGATTGTAAGATTTGGCTAGCAAAACTCCATTAGCAAATGCATCTACAATAGTTCTTGTTTGATCATTGAGACCATTGTAAAAATTCTCCATTTGAATCCAAGAAGGAACACCATGATGATGAAATTTCCTTTGCAATTCCTTGAATCTTTCCCATGCTTTATATAAAGATTCTCCTTCATGTTGTTGGTAGGAAGTAATGTCATTCCTAAGCTTGGTATTCTTTGTTGGTGGGAAGTATTTCATCAAGAATTTCTCTGCCAAACCATTCCAAGTTGTAATGAAATCAGGTGACAAAAAGTTTAGCCAAGCTCAAGCATGATCTTGTAAAGAGTAAGGGAACAATCTAAGCCCAAATGCCTCCTGTCACACCATTGAACTTAAATGAATCTACAACTTCAATAAACAATCTAAGATGAGGATGAGGATTTTCTATTGGTAATCCATTGAATTGTCCAATTTTTTGTAGCATTTGAAACATCACTGGATGTAGTTCAAATTGATTAGTTTGAATATTTGGCCTTGTAATACTTGGATTCAGCCCTTCCAACGTAGGTATTACATATTCATTTATAGCTCTATCTCTATCATCAATCAAAAGCATTTGATTGTTCAAGTTTAGCTCATTATTGTTTATTTTTAATGGATTAGCCATTTTTTCCTCTTTGGTGACAACATGTTTTCTAAATAATCTCAAAGTACGCTCAATTTCAAGATCCAAAGGAAAACTTTCTCCCTCACGAACTCTACTCATGCAATAGACTAACCTATGTTTCTACAATACTAAAGCATATGTCTAAATAAAAACTAAATAAAAATTAAAAAATAAATAATAAACAACTAAATAAATAAATTAAAGTTAAAATAAAAAATAAAAAAAGTTAGTAAAATAAAATAACTAAGTTCAAATCAAAATTAAAGTAAAGAAAAATAAATTATAAAAAATAAATAAATTATTAATTTCTAATATTTATAATCCCTGATAACAAAGGTGCCAAGAACTTAATCTCTACACACGAAGTGTGTACAATAAATACGCAAGTATACGTATCGTAACAAATAATATAATGATAAGAAAAAATTGTTCCTCGGAAATTATTTTATTAGAAACTAATTTTTAAGAGTAAAAAAATCGATTGTTTTTTTGTATTTTTTATATTTTAAGAAAAATAAAAATAACTGAAAATAAATAGAAATAATTAATTAAATCAGATTTGGTAACTAAGAAAATATATGAGAAAATATCTAGGATTACTTAATCCTTCAATTTTCTAAACATGTGAATCGCTAATATGATCAATTGAATCTAACATAGCATGTATTTCTCTCTCAAGTAAACTACACACCATATAGTAATTAATTTAATCACACTCTCATGCCAATTAAATTGCATACTACTCTTTAAGTTCATCAATTATGTATCATATACATAAGAATTATATATCTCTGCCTAGAAACTATGTATCTTATTTAATCAAGACAAACAATTAAATAATTCTCTCAAATCTATTTAATTTCCTCTATAGATAAATTTTTGGCCAAACAATTAATAGCATACAAATCATTAAAATTATAATTGGGGTAAAATATTAAATCATCATATGGTGAAAATTGGGTTCATAAGATCCCTAGATTAATAAACTTAATTATATATAATTGTGCTCATAAAGCTCATATTTTTCATAAAGAAAGACATAAAAATTGATAAAGAAAAGAGTAGAAAAAGAAATACAATCAATATCTTGAATTGTAGTGTTAATCTCCTCTTGAATCTCCACCAAAATTGTGTCCTCTCTTGAAATTTTCTATATTTTCACTCTTTTTAGCTCCAAAAATGACCAAAATTATGCTAATGGAGGCCACTTATGGTTTATGGAGTGATTAGGGGCTTAAATATTGCTCAAGTGTGATTTGGATTGTCAGATATGCTTCAGATCAACGGCTACGATCAAAGCAAGTAAAACTGATAGTCCTAGCCAATCACAACATGACACATGGCATCAGAAATTCACAAGGCGAATCAGGGAGCAATGTGTGGCAAGGGTGACCAGTCATAGTCAATGCTTGCTGAGTTAATGACACGTGGTGTGACGTGATTCACAGAAAACGGATGGCATGGTGCATAGGTGGATTGACATGTGGAGCAATGGCATATCGACACATGGCAACGCGGTTTGACCAAGCCCAAACTCGGATTGAACATCGTGTTGACATGTGGCAAACGTTTCATCCTCCTTATATGTAGTGTAACATGATTTGTTGTCCCTCCTTGCATGGCATCCGCGTGGCTTTCCCAATCAGCTTCTCTACTTTGTGTGACATGACACATGGCAACTCTTGATTGGTCCTACATTAAAAATTCATAAAAAATCCTAAAAAATTCCAAAAATTATATTTTCACCCCTTTTCACTAAAAAGTTTATATTTTAATATTTTTGGCCATAAAAATAGTATTTATTAAATAAAACAAGTAAATATTAAGTAAAAAAGTGTGATAATAACTCTACATTCATAGTCATCAAACACCACAGCTGGTGTGTTAGGACTTCCACCCCAACAATGTTTAATTCCAGCTTCAACCGCTCAACCAATGACCTTTCGTTGAATTACCAATCAAGAAGCATGTGAACTTTGAGAAAAGGGATTATGTTACTACTGTGATAAGAAATTTATTGTTAATTGGTCATTGCTATGCATGGCCATAACTATTTATGACAGAGGATTCAACCCAAGATCACACAGATGCCTTTGAAGAATCCTTACCAAAGTCAGAACATCACAAAGTGATACTTGAAATTTCCTTCCATTCCATAGTACGCATTGAACACCCACAAACCATTCACATCATGGGAAAGCTGGAAAATAAGAAGGTATTAGTACTGATAGATGGAGGTAGTACAAATAATTTTATTGATCATGCCTTAACTTCTCAGTTTGGATTGACCATAGTCAAGGGTAAGAAACTAGAGGTAATGGTGGCTAATCGTGAGAAAATAGAATGCACTGGGCAATGTTGTGTTGTCTCTTTTGGAGAACATAAAACGTGCAAGTATACATTGTCACAAGTAATAAAATTTAATAAGTAAATTATCGTTCCCACGGAGATTTGTCACTACAGTTTGTTGAGTACTAAAATTATTTCCCTCTGATTTTATCCAAAACAATCGTTAATTGGACACAAGTTACCTAAAGAATTTTATAACAAAATAAAAGAAATCTAGGATTGTAGTTTTTCACCAAATTAATCCACTCGAGTCATTATTTTCTCTTGATTTATATTTTTATTGTACATTTAATTTGTCAACCGAAAACTTCTAATTTTATCCATACATCTCTTCTAAGCTCCATATAGAAACACCTCACTAAATTAATTAACTATATTCCTATAAGAATTGAATTCACCAAGATTCATTACGTTCTAAGTTCTCAAATGGGCACACATATAATTAAGGTATATTCCTATCCTTCATATATAATGTTATTCTATCCATGAGCAATATACAAAAACATGCATCTTCCAAGTTTATTTAAGTGCCACAGATCATTTGATAAATCCTCGAATAATCAAAAGCATTAAGCACAAATAGAATAAAAAAAATCCAACGTCTTATAAATCTTTCAAAAATAATTAAACTCAAGCTTCATAAATTTAGATAAAATGCAATCCTAGAAAAAATAAATTACTTCATAAATTAAAATTAGAATTACAACAGTTAAGGAATATTAGATGAAGAACAAAAGAAAATTAAAAAAACTCTATTCATAACTTTTTGGCACACGTAGAACACAACAGAAGCCAAAAATGGCTTCTGCGTGTTCCATAGTCCAACCCCAAACGATCCAAAAATCCAAAACTAAAAAACTCCATTTTTTAGCAATAAATGCCCTATTTATAGCTAAAAAAATACATTTTTTTGGACACGCGGGAAACATTTACATCGAAAATAAAAACACACGCATATTGATATTTGATATCAAAAATGTTATTTTAATATACGCGTGAGAGACAACACAGAGGCGCCGTTTCTATTATTTTTTTAATTCAATTTTCATGCCACATGTCAGCGTCTGATTCGTTGCAAGAATGGTGGGACACGTCGCAGCATCTCATTGGGTACCAAGAAAGGGTGCACGATGCATTGTTGCACGGGATAAGCGACACGAGAAAATGTGGGGGACAGCTGCTGGAACGCATGCGTGATTCTGCATTTTTGCGTTCACCAAAACATGCCATGTGTTAGCACATGATTGGCTGCAAGATATGGTGGGACACGTGGCAGCTTTCAATTGGTGGTATAAATGAGCGCATGTGATTTCACCATAGGAAATCGTGGCTTTGGCAGACGCGTAAAGACACGGGGGTCCCACCCTACACGTCGGCCTACGCGGTAGGTGGGTCATACTCGACGCATGGAGCCGCGTGATCTAGAAAACCTGCTTCCATTCACTTTGGTCGGGTTTGATAGACACGCGCTCATCCTAACCGTTTCTTTATTGAACTGACGGTTCATGTGGCAGCGTGGGTGATGACGCATTGACTTTTTCTCTCCTGCACAGAAATTAAATTTCCTTAATTGCATTTTAGCCGTCCAATTTAATTCAAATTAACTTTTAAACTTTCTTTAATTGCTATTAATCCCTTTTCTAATTTAAATTAACTTTTCAACGTTTGTTAATTACAATTAAGACCGATTTTAATTCAAATTATATTTTTAGACTATTATAAATTGCAATTAAACACTCTTTTATTTTAAATTATATTTTTAGACATAAATTTGCAATTAAGTACCTTTTCGATTAAATTTTTTTAATTTTTTTAAAAATATATTTCTTAACACATAAATAGTAAATATTAATTTATTAAACTAAAATTAACTAAATATGTCAAGAATATAGCAATTATAATTAATAAAATAGATGAAAAGAACTATATAAAATACAATTATCACACCCCTAAACTTAAGTTTTTGCTAGTTCTCGAGCAAAAGGAAATAAATAAAACAAAGATAATTGCATTTAAAATAGTGATTTTCAAAATATTTCTTTAGTCATTTCAAATAACATAACTCAAAGAAATAAAAGAATTTTATCTAAGCATCAAAATCAATTTAAAAATATATTACATTTTCACAATGAATTTTAGTGTGTGTGTGTGAAGTCTTTTCATATTTCATCACATGTAATGCGAATCAGTTTATACAAATAAAAACGCAATTAATTTTTAATGAAATCACAAATCTCATAAGTTTATTTTTCATTTCTCTCTCCACTAATGTAGACAAACAGAAAACACAAAATCAATAGGACTTTATTAAGCTGATATTAATGTATGGCTTAGGTAAAGGTAGCATAAAGGATAATATTTAGCTCAAAACTTTTCCTAAACACATCATTTTAGGATTGAAACAAGATATCTTCTATCATCACAATAAATACTTCCCAATTTGGGATTTAACATCACATACAATAACCATTTTTTTTCCTTTTTTTTCAGAATCTTTTTTTTTCACACTCTATTTTTTTCTTTTTTTAGTATCATCTTATTTTTTTGATATATCTTAAAATATTTACTAACAATTGTCACATGTTAGTGAGATAAGAAAAATAGATATATCTATATATATATATATATATAGTAGGCTTTTGAAATGAGATAAAAATATATATAAACTTTGAAGCTCAAAAGGGGTATACTACGGATAAAACATTTGAAGGTAGATAGAAAGGCTCAAACGATCCAAAGATGGCCTAAATCATATTCTTAGTTAAATGTTATCTATAATTTCGCCTCGAGAGAAAATCAAACAAATTCTAAGAACTGTAACACAACAAATATCAATCGAATTGCATAATCACATAAACCTTCTCTAAATTACCATAGCAACTCAAAAATCAAGACTAGTACTCATAAATATTTATTCTTGTAAAAATGAAACATACGTAAAAATTATTCATCGCTTAGACAATATTCAAATTTTTCAAGGAGCTATGCATCATTTAAACCGAAGAAATAAAAATAAATCATCATTCAAAGCAAAATATCTTCAATCAACCAAACAAATAAAATTTCACAAGCAAGAATACCCAGAAAATATTTCAAATAAGTTCAATATCTCTACCACCCCCAAACTTAATATACACATTGTCCTCAATGTGTGAACGTTAAAGAACATATGAGATGGGTTTAAAGAAACTTCCTGGTTTGGTTTGAATGGTTTAAATCCAAAATAGCTTCATTTCCTTCAATTTGCACCTACGAAAAATAAATAAAATAAAATAACAACATACAGAAATATAGGTACATGCGTATATAAAGAAAATAAAACACATGGATTGCCTCCCAAGAAGCACTTTATTTATAGTCGTCCACTTGACTTCTTAATTTTTTTTCTTTTTGTGAGTTAGGATTTGTGTGTCAAACAAAATCTCAACTTACGAGAAAATTGAAAAATAAATTAAGCAAGGAACAACATGCATAAATTTTTTTTAATTAAAATCAGATTGATTGGTATTAATATCAACAATGAAAATAGTAAAACAAATCCCCGGCAACGGCGCCAAAAACTTGTTGTCTCTTTTGGAGAACATAAAACGTGCAAGTATAAACGGTCAAAAGTAATAAAATTTGATAAGTAAATTATCGTTCCAACGGAGATATGTCACTACAGTTTGTTGAGTACTAAAATTATTTCCCTCTCATTTTATCCAAAACAATCGTTAATTGGACACAAGTTACCTAAAGAATTTTATAACAAAATAAAAGAAATCTAGGATTACAGTTTTTCACCAAATTAATCCACTTGAGTCATTATTTTCTCTTGATTTATATTTTTATAGTACATTTAATTTATCAACCGAAAACTTCTAATTTTATCCATACATCTCTTCCGAGCTCCGTATAGACACACCTCACTAAATTAATTCACTATATTCCTATGAGAATTAAATTCACCAAGATTCGTTATGTTCTAAGTTCTCAAATGGCCACACATACAATTAAGGTATATTCCTATCCTTCATATATACATGTTATTCTATCCAAGAGCAATATACACAAAAATGCCTCTTCCAAGTTTATTTAAGTGCCACAGATCATTTGATAAATCCTCGAATAATCAAAAACATTAAGTACAAATAGAATAAACAAATTCAACATCTTATAAATCTTTCAAAAATAATTAAACTCAAGCTTCATAAATTTAGATAAAACGCAACCCTAGAAAAATTAAATTACTTCATAAATTAAAATTAAAATTACAACAGTAAAGGAATATTGGATGAAGAATAAAATAAAATTAAAACAATGCTCATAAAATTTTGGCACACGCAGAACATAACAGAAGCCAAAAATGGCTTCTACGTGTTCCACAGTCCAACCCCAAACGAACCAAAAATCCAAAACTAAAAAACTATATTTTTTAGCAATAAATGCCCTATTTATAGCTAAAAAAATACATTTTTTTGGACACGCGGGAAACATTTACATCGAAAATAAAAACACACATGTATCGATATTCGATATCGAAAATTTTATTTTAATATATGCATGAGAGACAACACAGAAGCACCGTTTCTAATTTTTTTAATTCAATATGTGTGCCACGTGTCAACGTCTGATTCACTGCAAGGAATGGTTGGACACGTGGCAGCATATCATTGGGTACCAAGAAAGGGCGCACGATAAATTTTCGCAGTAGATAAGTGATGCAAGAAAACGTGGGGGACAACTACTGGAACGCATGCATGATTTTGCATTTTTGCGTTCAACAAAATGTGCCACGTGTCAACACATGATTGGCTGCAAGATATAGTGGGACACATGGCAGCTTTCAATTGGTGGTATAAACGGGCGCATGTGATTACGTCGCAGGAAATCGTGGCTTTGGCAGACACGTAAAGACACGTGGGCCTGCGCAGCAGGTGGGCCTCACTCGGTGCACAGAGCCGCATGATCTAGAAAACCTACTTCCATTCGCTTTGGTAGGGTTTGAAAGACACACACTCATCCTAACCGTTTCTTTTCTGATCTGACGGTTCACGTGGCACGCGTGGATGATGGCGTGTTGACTTCTTCTCTCCTGTGTAGAAATTAAATTTCCTTAATTGCATTTTAGCCCTCCAATTTAATTCAAATTAACTTTTAAAATTTCTTTAATTGTTATTAAGCCCTTTTCTAATTTAAATTAACTTTTAAACTTTTGTTAATTACAATTAAGTTCGATTTTAATTCAAATTATATTTTTAGACTATTATAAATTGCAATTAAGCACTCTTTTATTTTAAATTATATTTTTAGACATAAATTTGCAGTTAAGTACCTTTTCCATTAAATTTTTTTAATTTTCTTAAAAATATATTCCTTAACACATAATTAGTAAATATTAATTTATTCAACTAAAATTAACTAAATATGTCAAGAACATAGCAATTATAATTAATAAAATAGATGAAAATAACTATATAAAATACAGTTATCATGTTGCAACCTCACTCTCATCACTCAAGGGATCAACCTTAGCATTATCTACCTATGAGAAGGAAATGCTAGCTGTGGTTAAGGCCATCAATATATGGCATCCATACTTACTTGGAAGACCATTCATAGTGTGCACTGATAAAAAAAAGTCTCAAGTACCTACTGGAGCAACAGATCACAACACCAACGTAAGCGCATTGGCTGTCAAAACTTCTTGGTTATGACTATGAAATTGAGTACAAAGAGGGTTTAGAAAATCAGAGTGCATACACCTTATCCCATGTGGTGGAGTTCTAATTTATATATATCTCGCAACCCCAAGCAAATTGGTGGCCCGTGCTCAAAAAGGAAGTCCAATAAGACTCTTTTTATGAGAGACTCCTAGCCAACACCTCCCCTCCAGATGTCCTCAAGATTTGTCGATGTGATAGGGTATGGGTTCAAGGGAGAAAATGTGTATTTAAACTCACAGTCTTCCTTAATTCCATAGATATTAGCTGATTGCCACTCATATACTATTGGGGGCACTTTAGGTTTCATAAAACCCTCTCTCGTATCAAATAGAACTTATGTTGGTCTAACATATGAAAAAGGGTGAAGGAATTCTTACACTTTTGTGATGTATGCCAACGGTTCAAGATTGGTTGTATGAAACCAACAGGATTGCTACAACCCTTACCGGTTCTTGCCAAAATATGGGCTAAAATCTCAATGGATTTCATTGAAGGGTGACCACCCTCAAAAGAAAATACTATGATCATAGTAGTCGAAGATCGCTTGACAAAATATGCCTATTTCATTTCCATGAAACATCCATTGACTACAATGATTGTGGCCAAGGAATTTATGGCCAATGTAGTGCACCTACATAGCATTCCAACATTCATAGTGAGCGGTCGAGATAAGGTATTCATCAGTTCATTTTGGTGAGCCTTGTTCTAGCTATAAGGAACCAAATTATACATAAGCTCAAGCTACCATCCCCAAACAGATAGTTAGATAGAGGTTTTCAATGACACTCTAGATCAATATTTATGTTGCCTTACTGGTGAGTAACCTAGGTAATGTGTTGAGTGGATACCCTGGGCTGAATTCAGCTATAACACCTCAAGACATTCCTCCACCAAAATGACTCTGTTTGAAGCAATTTATGCATTCCACCACCATGTCTTTTAGCTTATGTTCTAGGGACCTCCCACATCCAAGAAATGGATGAATACCTGTATGATCGAGACATTATCATACATGACTTATGCCATAACCTTTTATAGGCTCAGAATCGAATCAAATGTTAGGCTAATCAACACCAAAGAGAGATCTCTTTTGAAGTGGAAGATTATATGTACCTAAAACTGCAACCCCATAGACAATTTTCAGTGGCTTTTTGCTCTTCCATGAAACTCGCTTCACATTTCTATGCTCCTTACAAAATAGTAGCTCAGATTGGTATAGTAGCCTACAAGCTGGCCTTACCTCCTAATTCCCAAATTCATAATGTCTTCTTTGTCAGTCTGCTCAAAAAACACTTGGGACCCTACACACTAAATCTTCCCTAAATTCCCTCCATATCAAAAAATTCAGTTGTGCTTCCCCAACTCGAAGCCATTTTGGCTCGAAGATTGATCCAGAAAGGGAAGTATCGACCCAAGCTTGAAATCCTTGTGAAATGGGTAGGCGTACCAATAGAGGATGCCACTTGGGAGAATGAATGACAATTCACCAAAACCTATCCTAATTTTATCCTTGTGGATAAAGATTCTTTGGCAGGGAAGGATTGATACATGCATATACTACTATATGTTGCTTGTGCACACAAATGTAGAGGTGGTTATATGGGCTGTTACTAGTGGGGAGAGGGACCATCAAGCTGTTAGGGGATATGCTATGTAGCACTTCCTTCTTTTTTTCACTATTTTCCTTGTAAGGCTATAAATAGCCAGAGAGATGAAATAAAGAGGATATCAAAAATTATATATTCAACTCCTTCTCTTCTTTGCTACTTCTTCCCCATAAAATCTTCTTATCACATCATTCATATAATAATCCCTCCATACTGAGCATTGAAAAATCTATGCTTGAAATAAAAAATAATAATCAAATCCTTGTTAACACCATTAACCATAAGATCATCAGAGAAACCAAGCTTATGTTCCATACCAACATTATATAAATAGACAACATAAGTTGAGTTGGACACAGATCTCCTCCCTTTCGCATCTCCTGCCATAATGTTTTCCCCATGCCTTTCTTTTGATTACATATTGTTTGACCTCAGTTTCGTACATTTTAAGGATATCTACATAGGTCCCCCATATGAGGCATTATGGCTCCACCTAGTTGATATACACAAGATACCAACGTCAGGAAAGGTAATGCATTTACTTTACTCTCTCTAACTCTTAAACCCGATCCTGACCACTTAAGACATTAATAGGAAATGAGTTGGTATCATCTGGACTAGTGGGACGTACACAGATATCCTTAAAATGTGTGAACCCAAGTTCAGTTACATTAAAGAGAAGTCAAGACTATTGGATGAATGGGTGGATATTCATGAGGGGTCCATCTATTTATAGAACATTATAGATACAGGTGTTAGTTATATATTGTGACATGTATTTACATGTTAGAAGAACATAATTGGCCTAAATTTGTCTTTTTCAGAATCACAGGTATTTTTATTGTTTTTCAGGTATTTTGGCTTAAAAATGTAACTTAAATACTCAAAGAGTAATACTGGAAGCAATACATCACAAATATATTAATAAATAAATGGGGAAAGGTCACCAAATATGGAAAAATTGGACAAAATGGGTCGAAAAGGTCAAAAATGTCAAAAAGGAGAAAAACGTGCCGCCGAGTGGCGCAGCTGCCCAGTCCCGCGCGCACCCCAGCGCCTGCCCATCCGCGCACGCCCAGCTACCCTTCCGCGCGCGCCGACGCCATTTCGCCCCATTTTTCACGTGCAACCGCCCCATGACATCATGCTGACATCATCAATGACCTCACCAATTCCATTCCGTGTTTTTACATTTTTTTAACATTTTTTCACTCACTTTTTCTCTCCGTCCTCACCTATAAATACCCCCATTCCCTTCACTTCTAAACACACCTCAAAACACCATATTTTCTCTCTTTCTTTCTCTCTTTTCTTAGATTTTTAGTTTTCTTTAGTTTTTAGCTTTTCTTAGTTAATTTCTCTTAGTTTTAGAGTTCTTCCCTTTTTGGGAAGAAATAGTTATGTTTTTGTAATTTTTTAGCTTTTTGATTCAATAAATGGGAGTGCAAATTCCGCTTGGAGTTTTTCCAGCAACGGGAATAGCATCGAAGTTCTGTAAGGATTTTATTTTCTTTATAGTTATTTTTTATGCTTTATTCTTACATGTTATATTTAATTTGTCTGTGATTAAATTTAACTATGCTGGTTGTTTATAAACATGATGTAATAATAACGTTGTTATTCTTGCGAAATATTAAATAGGTGAAAATCTCTAAAATGAATTGATTTTGTTTTTATTCAAGATTTTATATTAAGAATGTTAGAGAGAAATATATTATTTTTCATTACAAACTTAAACCTGAAAATTAGATTTTAAGGTTTAGTTATGCAGTCTGATTTAGAGTAGTGCTCTTTTATTTGATGGTATTATCTGAAAATGTATTGACGACATGTTTTCAGTAGTGGTTTTAAAATTTGAAAGTTAGTACTCGGATAACTAAATTCTTAGGTTTAATTTGGACACCTTGAATAAATTTTAAACTGTCTAACCCCACCAAAGGTGGGATTTAAATGGTTCATTTTCAATCTCTTAGAAAAAGGAATTAATTTAATTAAGCATATTAGTTATCAACCCCACCCATAGGTGTTAATTGATTTGTTTAGTTAACAAAGAATATCTAACCCCACCAAAGGTGGTATTTATACAAAAAAGGGAGAATCAATAAATATCAATTCATATATTTAATAACCTAGATAATATGAGCAAGCATAATTAACTTAGTTATTATATCCATAAATACTCCTCCATTATAAATGATAAAATTTGCATAAATGTTTATTGAATCTATGTTTATTTTTTTGTGAGTAGATTAAAAACACAAAACTCCAAAATATCGTGACAGGATGTTTAGGATTTAATTTCGTTTTTAAAAGTTTGAACAATAAATTAAAAACCACATACATTCCTTCCTTAGATCGACCTTGGGACATTAGTTATCATTTTCTACGAAATGATTCGTGCACTTGCGAGAGTTTTACAAATATTAAAACCAAAGTATTGGCAAGAATCAGCGATGCCAGTTTTCGCACATCAAGTTTTTGGCGCCGTTGCCGGGAAAGGAATAGCAGTTTTTAAATTATTTATCAAATTTTTAAAAATCATTTTTGTGCTGTAAATAATTGTGATTTTTTTTCGTTTTAATAAAAAAATAATAAAAATAAATAAAAAATAAAAATAAATAATTTTTTTAGTAAAATAATTTAGAAATTTGAAATTAAAAATTAAAAATTTTACCGTTCGTGAATAGTAAAAACAAATAAAAAAATATTAAAAAAAATTAAATTTTTTAAAATAAATAAATAATATAGCGTTAATAGTAAAATAAAATTACCGTTCATTAATAGTAAAAAATTGAAATTAAAATTTCAAAAATTTTAAGTTAAAAATAAATAAATAAAATTTATAGCGTGAATAGTATAATAAAATTAACGTTCATGAATAGTAAAAAAATAAAAAAAAATAAAAAAACTTAAATAAATTTTAAATTAAAAATAAAAAAAATTAAAAAAAAAAACTTACTTTTTAATTTTCATTTTATTTTATTTTTATTAATTTTTATTAATTTTATTTTTTCTTTTTTTTCTTTAACTATTTTTTTTCTCTCTTAATTTTCATTTAACTTAATTAACTTAGATTTTCTTTTACTTAATTAACTTAAATTTTTTACTTAACTTAACTTAATTAACTTAGATTTTTACTTAAATTAACTTAATTAACTTAACTTTTTAATTAACTTTGATTAACTTAGATTTTTACTTAAATTAACTTAATTAACTTAACTTTTTAATTAACTTTGATTAACTTAGCTTTTTAATTAACTTAGATTTTTTTAACTTAACTAACTTAGCTTTTTAAATTAACTTAACTTAATTAACTTAGATTTTTACTTAACTGAACTTAATTAACTTAATTTTAATAGCATGAAAAGTAAAGATCTAAGGGAGTTATGTCTAGGAGACTAGTTCTTGGAAGCCTTTGTGCCACTAGTCTTTCCTGGGAACGTTGTTCTATCTAAGAGGATGGTTTTTAAGGAGCCTTTGCCCCACCATTCTTTCCTGGGAGCACTCTTGGTTAATACTGATTATGTTATTTTAACTTAAAAAATAAAAAAAAATAAAAAAAAATAAAAAATTGAAACTATCTCCAAAATTTTAAAGTTTTAATTACAATCTCAAGAGTTAGTTTCTTTGTTGGCTCTAGGTACAATTGTATTTTGATGCCTTAATTATTTGATTTGCACCTAGATGTGGGTTATCTAAAACTCTCAAGCATGCCCCTAGTTTTTGGTACAGAAAAATTTGAAAATCAATAGGACATGTTTGAAACAGTATAGGTAGACAACTTTGTCTTACTTGTAGGTATGATTGACTCAATGATAAGGGGACATTGAGTTTACTTAAAAGGCAATCCCCAAGTTACGTCTTGCTAAGACGTTAAACTAAGCGCTGGATGGGAGGCAACCCATCATTTTAGGTAATTTTATGTTATTTATTTTATTTACTTAATTTTATTGTTTATTTTAGTTTAATAATTTTAAATTGTTAAAACTAAAAATATTTGTTGAGATGTTAGAATTTTACAGCGATCTGTCTGTATACACTTTAATGATGAATATGATGGATGCACCTGCATTTCTCCATTACTACTTACACATTCTCAGGAAATAGGTAATTTTTCTTCTCTTTTCTCTTTATCTTTAATTTACAGTTGTTACATTGAGGACAATGTAAGTTTTAGGTTGGGGTGGTGAAAAGTTACCATGCTTAATTAGAAAAAAAAAGATTTAACAATTTAAAAATTAAAAAAAAAATTTAGTTTTCATTTTTTGTGTTTGGTTTTATTTTTGTTTTGTGTGATTTAGTAATTTTTGAAAAAAAAATATTTTCTCACAAAAATTTATCATTTCTTTAAATCAAATTTAAGTAAATAGTTAAGTCTTTTGTACTGTTAGATTAATTTTTGAAAACATATCATGAAATATTTTGTAATTATTTTTGATAGTTAGTTAGTTTTTGTCATAAATAGTATTTCTTGATAAAATGTGGAAATTATATTAAACCCAAAATCGGTGTTTATGAATTTTTTTTAGTGGAGACTACCCTTGTGAGATATAATTTGAGCCTAATATCTTTTATTCAGAGTGAAATATATATTTTTTCTACTCCAAACACATTTCTTATTTATTCAAATTTTTAGATGATCTCTATAGGTATTAGCATTGAATATATGAATTTTTTCTCATCTTAATAGAGTATCATATATTTTTTATTATTATTTTTGCTTAGATTAAATGATTTGAGTAGAAATTGATAGTATATGCTTATATCTCATTTATGCATGACTGCTACAAAAACAAAAAGACATATATGGGGTTACCTAAACCAATATCAAACAGAAAAGCCACAAAATTAACCACTCACCAAAATTTTAAAAACATGTACAATCTGTACATGGGTTGACTCTCTAAAAAATACATATATTGAAAAAATATCTACAGGAAAAAAAATAGAGAGATAAAAAAATATATAGTATCATCTACATACTATGACCCACGTTGCCTACAAAGTTGTGAGTACAGGTTAATTACAAAAGAAAGATATAGGAAGTAATTCCCTAAAAAGTCAATGCAATTTCTTCATTTGTAAAAAGCATATATCTTGAAATTCTTTCTTAATGAGTTTGATTTATGCATGAAAATAATTTTTATATATGATATCTTTATAATTTATACATTCGATTCCTTTCATGAGATAAATGTTAAAATAACACTTTGAGCCTTTATTCTTTATACATATGCGAACATATTAGTTCATTTCTATACATCAACTCTTTCGCATATAAATTAGTATGAGTGTTTGAACCCATAAGATTCATTGTTTTGAGAGTATTGACTTGTGAGGAATAGAGTCGAAGCAAATTCTGATTCATGACACTGAAATGGAATGAAATTAAATTGATACATTTTTTATATGAAATATGAAAATGATTTTCGACTAATTATTATAATAAAATCATGATTGTTTAAAGAGATTAAAATAACTTATGCTTGAGATTTTAATTATGATCTTAAAAGAGATAAAAAAGTATGCGACATTTTTGTGATATGTTGTTCTTAAATTAATTTTTGATTTTGTTGTAATTTTAGTTTTTGATTTGATTGTTTTTTATTGTTTATTTTGATTTTTACATTTAGTTCAATGTTTGTGGGTATCATGACTGAAAACCCTCACGAGACTCAAACTCCTCCACTAGGGCAACTTAGGGGTTTAAAGGCTTCTTGCATAGGCTAAATGCAACCGTTTCAATCCACGAAAGTGATTTAGGATAATTTAATTTTTAGTTTTTATCGCTTCTCTTGCTAAGGGACTAGCAAGAAGCTGGTTGTGGGTTGTGATGAGTGCTCAAAAAGCACTAAAATAACCATGATTTTATGCACATTAATTGATTAAAAATATATATATTTATATAAATTTGTCTTTTCGGAATCACAGGTATTTTTATTGCTTTTTAGGTATTTTGGCTTAAAAACGTAACTTAAAGACTCAAAGAGGAATACTGGAAGCAATACATCACAAATATATTAATAAATCAATGGGGAAAGGTCAACAAATATGGAAAAATTGGACAAAATGGGTCGAAAAGGTCAAAAAGGAGAAAAACGCGCCGCCGCGCGCGCGCCCACGCCCACACCCGTGCGCGCCCCAGCGCGCTGCTACTGTTCACGCACGCGCCCCTACGTGCAGCGCCTGCCCATCCGCGCGCGCCGACGCCATTTCACCCCATTTTTCACGTGCAGCTGCCCCCATGACATCATGCTGACATCATCAATGACCTCAGCAATTCCATTCCGCATTTTTACATTTTTTTAACATTTTTTCACTCATTTTTTCTCTCCATCCTCACCTATAAATACCCCCCTTACCTTCACTTCTAAACACACCTCAAAACACATTCTTTTCTCTTTTTTCTTAGATTTTTAGTTTTCTTTAGTTTTTCTTAGTTTTTAGCTTTTCTTAGTTAATTTCTCTTAGTTTTAGAGTTCTTCCCTTTTTGGGAAGAACTAGTTATGTTTTTGTAATTTTTTAGCTTTTTGATTCAATAAATGGGAGTGCAAATTCCGCTTGGAGGTTTTCCAGCAACAGGAATAGCATCAAATTTCTGTAAGGATTTTATTTTCTTTACAGTTATTTTTTATGCTTTATTCTTACATGTTATATTTAATTTGTCTGTGATTAAATTTAACTATGCTGGTTGTTTATAAACATGATGTAATAATAACGTTGTTATTCTTGCGAAATATTAAATAGGTGAAAATCTCTAAAATGAATTGATTTTGTTTTTATTCAAGATTTTATATTAAGAATGTTAGAGAGAAATATATTATTTTTCATTACAAACTTAAACCTAAAAATTAGATTTTAAGGTTTAGTTATACGGTCTGATTTAGAGTAGTGCTCTTTTATTTGATGGCACAATCGCCCGGTAGTTAGAGTGAAGCTCTATTTCAAAAGTTTTTATAAGAATTATTATCTGAAAATGTATTGACGACATGTTTTCAGTAGTGGTTTTAAAACTTGAAAGTTAGTACTCAGATAACTAAATTCTTAGGTTTAATTTGGACACCTTGAATAAAGTTTAAACTATCTAACCCCACCAAATGTGGCATTTAAATGGTTCATTTTCAATCTCTTAGAAAAAGGAATTAATTTAATTAAGCATATTAGTTATCAACCCCACCCATAGGTGTTAATTGATTTGTTTAGTTAACAAAGAATATCTAACCCCACCAAAGGTGGTATTCATACAAAAAAAGGGAGAATCAATAAATATCAATTCATATCTTTAATAACCTAGATAATATGAGCAAGCATAATTAACTTAGTTATTATATCCATAAATACTCCGCCATTTTAAATGATAAAATTTGCATAAATGTTTATTGAATCTATGTTTATTTTTATGTCAGTAGATTAAAAACACAAAACCCCAAAAATATCGTGACAGGATGTTTAGGATTTAATTTCGTTTTTAAAAGTTTGAATAATAAATTAAAAACCACATACATTCCTTCCTTAGATCGACCTTGGGAGTATACTTATCATTTTCTACGAAATGATTCGTGCACTTGTGAGAGTTTTACAAATATTAAAATCAAAGTATTGGCAAGAATCGGTGATGCCGATTTTCGCTCATCAAGCATCGACCTGGTTCCTGACCGAGGTGAACAACTCGACCTCTTCAAGTGCTAGGGCACTCTACTTGGTTATTTAACCTATGTGATCAACCTTTGAATCCCATTGATGGGTGAGAGTTTTACCTGGTTCTTAACTAAGGTGCTCATTTTTCTTTAATGTCAGAGTACCGACCTAGTTCCTAATCGAGGTGGACAACTTGACCTCTTCAAGTGCCAGGGTGCTTGACCTAGTTTTTAACCTAGGTGATCGACTCTTGGCTCAAATTGATGGGAGAGAGCTTTACTAAGGGATCATTTGTTGAAGATTTTTATTTCATATATGTATATGTGTCGTTGTTACAAAACAAACAAAAAATAGTATGTTAACTCACATTTTTTAAAAGTGGTATCTTTCCAAGTGTTTGGCATTCCAGCTTGTGTCTTCCTCGATGCCTTCGATATTTTTCAATACGTATGCCTCTCATAGTTTTATTTCAATTATTTGATAAGGTCCCTCCCAATTGGTGCCCATTTTTCCAGCCATCCATTCCTTCTTGTTGGGGAAGACCCTTTTGAGAACCCAATCACCCTTGGAAATATTTTTGAAGCGCACGGTTTTGTTGTAGTATTATGATATTTTTCTTTTTTACTCAGTCATCCTCCTTAAAGCTTCATCCATTTTTTCCTTTGCTAGGGTAAATTTGGTTACTTTTCTCACCTCGTTTTGTTCCTCTGTTAGAACTGATCTGTAGGTAGGAATTGTGATTTTGGTTGGTATAACTACCTTAGTTCCATAGACTAGGGAAAAAAGGGTCTCGTTAGTACTCCTACGGGGACTTATCCTGACAGCCCATACCTTGCTTGGTTGCTCCTCCACCCATCTTCCTTTTGCGCTTTTTAATTTTTCCTCTAATAGGTTGACAATTATATTATTGGAAGACTTTTCTTAACCATTCATTTGGGGATAATATGGTGTTGAGTGGCTCATCTTAATATTGTCTTTGAGGATGAATGCTTTGATTTTTTGGCCAATGAATTGTTGTCTGTTATCTATGAAGAGTTCCCTGGGAAGGCTAAAATGACAAATTATGGATTTCCATATAAATCTAATTACTTCTTCTTCTCATATTCTTCCTAGGGGTTCTACTTTGATCCATTTTGAAAAATAATCAATGGCCATAAGAAGCAACTTATTTTGGCCTATGTCTATGAGCAGGGGTCCTACTATATCTAGTCCTCACTTGTAGAAAGTCCAAGGACTCACAACCCCCACCATGGTATTTGGTGGTGTGTGGGTTAGTAGGGAAAACCTAATCTTTTTTTAGCTTCTTCCAAAGATGCCTCTGACAGCACTGTTACTGATACTACCCTATCATGCTTCGTCTCCCTTATTGATGCCAAGGTTGCTAAGGCATCAATGTGATAGTTTTCACCTCGTGCTATCTGTGCAATCCTAAACCTGGAGACTTTTGAGCATTCTTGTTTTAATCTCTCCAAGTATATCTTTAATTTTCCGTCTCTCACTTCAAATGTTCCCCAAAAATGATTAACCACTAGCTTAGAATCACTATGTAAGGTGATTCTATCTATCCTTAACTTTTTTACAGTCATGACCTTGAATATGATAGCCTCATATTCTACGACGTTATTAGTTGTTTGAAAATCAAGTCTGACTGCATAGTCAAAGTAGTTTTCTTCCTGATCAATTATGAAAAAAAAATGAAATATATTAGTTGATTTCTAACGATATCTCTTGTCACGTAGGTATTTTTTTATAATTTAAATATAATAATATAAATTAAAATAAATTTGATCATTTTTAAAAATAAAATGATTTGGGCAAACTACTCAAAAGAAAAATGATGAAAGATTTTTCATATAAATCAATATAATATTAGTATATATCTTACAAAATTATGTTAAATTTATGTCTCATAAATTTTTGTGCAATTTTACATCTTACAAAATAACTTAGAACATTAAAATGTTCATAATAAGCAATATTTTTAATTTGAGAACTCAATATTGAATTCATTTTGTAAAATGTACAAAATATTACAATAATTTATAAATTATTTCTTACATATTTATCTAATATAAACAATAAAATTTGTACTGTGTATAGAAATTGAAATAATATTAAATTGCAAAGAAGATTTGTACATATTTGTTTAAAATAAATATCACACAATTTGAGCAAAAGTTTTTACAACAAAGACTGAAAATATATATTAATAAACCAAATATTGATGATATTGATCACTTAAAATATATATTAAGAAACCTAATATATTATGCCATATTATTTACGGCAATATTAGGTTTCTTAATATATATTTATAGCTTTTGTATACTGTATAAAGTTTTACTCAAATTTTGTACTATATATTTTAGGCAAATATGTATAATTTTGTTTTCGTACAATGTAATATATTTTTAGTTTATGTATGTTATATATTATTTTGTATTGTTTATATTAGGCAAATATGCATAAATTTTTTATACAATTTACAAATTGTTGTACATATTTTGTACATTTTATAGAGTGAATTCAATATGGAATTCTCAAATTAAAAATATTGTTTATTATGGACATTATGATGTTCTAGGTTATTTTATATGATGTATAGAAATTGTACATAAATTTGTGAGCTTTACATAAATGTTATTTTATAAGTTATAGTAACTTTACATAATTTTGTAAGATATACATTGAATTTATATTGATTTAAGTAAAAAATATTTAAATTATCACATTAAAATAAAAATAAATTTTAAAATAAATAAATTTTAAATTATATATATTTTTCTGAACATAAAAAATTTTATATTTTAAGATTATTTTATAAAATATACAGAAAGTATACATAATTATGTAAACTTTATATAAATGAATTTTGGGACAGAAGAGTTTTAAATTAAAAATATTACTTGATAGTAATATTTTCATACTCTAGGATTATTCTATAAGTTTTACACAAATAGTAAATAATTTTGTAAACATTACATAAATATACAATCATTTTGTAAACCATAAAAATTTGAATTTTTTTTTACAAGTCTCACAAATTTGGTGACAATGGTCACAAAACCGTTGAAAAAATTATCAATAGTGGTTGTCGAGCATCCGACGAGGTCACTGATGATGGTTACTAGAGGTTTGATAGTAATATAGTTAAAAATGAAATACATTATTATTTTAATCTTTTTAATATATATATATATATATATATATATATAATTACTACATATATTATTTTTAATATTAGATATCCACTTTATTATTCATATGTCTGTGTGCCGAGGTATTAATTATAAACACCTGTCACCTCACCTTTATCAAAACAAAAACAAAAAAAATTGATAAGGTATTTTTATTAAGGAAATATTTACTCATCATAAATTTAATAATAAATGAAATAATATATATTTTAGTAAGTAAATTTTTTTATTTAATTAATTAATTTTTTTTATTTTTGTAAGTAAAGTTTAACCCACAAAATTGTATACAAAAATAAACTGACAAGTGAACTGTGAAAATATTCGTTTGATTTTGCATAAACTTGCCTAATACATTCACGTAAATAAAGTGTCTTGCACAAGGAATTCATTAGCATGTTCATCAAATTGTACAGCAATTTATGTTCTCTCTTAGTTACAAATCACAAACAGCTTAATATTACCCTTAATGATTAGTAACATTCAAATTTTGTGTCATTAATCCTGCTGATGATCATTAAAAACAACAGTTCTCTTATGACTACAAAAATGAACACTATAAACAAGTCAACATGCATCAATCCTCCAATCTTATAAGAACCTGTCTTTGATAATTTTCCAATGATTTAATTGGTACTGGGTACTGATCACTTGGTGGTGTTCATATAGAAAGTTCTCCATTCTTTGATCAAATTCAGAAGCCTTTCCAAGCAGTTGATGTGAGAGTAAGAGGTAAGTTATGCAAGAAAAATAAAAAAGAATTTAATTATCAAGAGCCAGAAGGAACAGACAATAGTACCAAATAAAAGAAGCAAAACTAGTTTCCATCACTACTCAGAAATAATTGCCCTGAATTTTTCAGCGACTTCGACAAGAATACAAATACTCTTTTTTACTCCGCTCCCAGCTCCTGACAGATAACAAGGAGATGAACATTAAAACCTCTCATCATTTGATCAAAAATCTTTAAATATGAAATTTGATGGTGTCCCAAGGATTCCTGGAACAAATTTTAAGGTATAAAATCATAGTTATATCGGTTGATGGGAGGCATTTTATTTGTGAGTATAAAGAAATTAACCAAGTAAAAAAAATGGTGAATTTTTGGTAATAAAGGAGCAAAAAATAAGAGAGACTAATAGTTAGACTATATAAAATAATCGTTAGTCCATCCACGAAAGATTAAGCTTTTAAGGTAATTGGTAACCAATAAGTTCTAAAATATGGTATAAGAACGGAAGGTAAATCCTTGGAAACTAATTTGTTAAGCTCTCTCAAATGGTGACCAATACACTAAATATCAGCTCGTGTGTTACCATATATTTCCAAAGGTGCAAGATTCATTCTTAAAGAGATGAACCAAAACTCATACTGCACTATACATTCTGTTTGGGTAAAATGAGAAGTTAGCCATATAAATGTCATAACTAAAGCAAACTTATATATTCTTTCTTTCACATGAATGGGATCTAAGGCAGCAACTATTCACTGTGGTAGCCTCGACTACAAAGAGAATCTATTGGACTAAGAGAGCAACCTAAAGCTTCCAACATCCCATAAACCTCATTGATTTGGGGGTGAATAGTGTCATCTACAGTGAACACATTTACCCTGTTATCCACCTCTATCCAACTACAACCAGGATTCTTCTTGATTCCCTTCTCTTTGATCACTCTTCTCAGATCAGCAAAAGCTTCTAGCTTTCCAAATTCTGAATATATATTAGCTATAAGTGAATAATTTCGAGAGTCCGCATCCAGTTCAAGCAAATTCTTCACTGCAAATTCTGCCAACTTATAGTTGCTGTGGATCCGACAAGCACTAAGCAGAGTTACCCATACAGCAGCATTTGGTTTAACACACATTTCATCAATCAAATTCTTGGCCTGCTCCAACAACCCAGCTCGTCCAAGGAGGTCTACCATACAAGCATAATGCTCACAAGTGGAAGAGACACCAAAGTCTTTAATCATTGAACTGAAAAAACGCTTCCCTTCTATTACAAGCCCAGAATGGCTACAACCTGATAGAACAGATACATAGCTTATACAGTCTGGTTTGCAGCCTACTTTCAACATTTTATAAAAAATTTCAATCACTTTCATCCCTTGACCATTTTGAGCATACCCTGTCATTATTGCATTCCAAGATACTAAATTCTTATCATTTAGTAAATCAAAAGCTTTCTGGGCCTCCTCTATTGTTCCACATTTGGAATACATAGTAACAACACTATTTGCCACAGAAACATTAGTACCAAGTCCTAACTTTTCAGCTTGGGACACAATTTGGGTCCCATTTTTTAATATGGCTAAATCAGCACAGGCGCTAAGGGATGTGGTGAAAGTGATCCAATCTGGGTTTAGCCTTTCTCTTCGCATTAAAATATACAATTTTAGACCTTCTTCACAGAAACCATTTTGAACATATGCAGCTAACATTGAGTTCATTGTTACCACAGTCCACTCTGGCATCTTATAAAAGAGTTCTCGAGCTTTTTCAATATTACCTGCCTGGGAGTGTGTGGTGATCATTTTTGTCCATGAGATTATATCTTTAATTGGAATCGACTCAAATATATAGCTTGCTTTACAAGCATCTCCCAATCTAGCATACATTGTAATAAGAGCATTCTTTATAGAAGTCGAGGAGCTCATACCAGATTTGAGTACGTAACCATGGAGTTGTTCACCAGTCAAATCATGTTCTTTAACTGGACAAACCCTGATAATTGTTGTGAGGGTAAACAAATCCAAGGCAACAGTACTTGCTCTCATTTGGCTAAACAGAAAGAAAGCATCTTCTCTAAACCCATATAGTGCAACACCATTCATTAAAGAAGTCCAGGAAACCGTGTCACGTTCTATCATATTATTAAAGACCTGCCTCGCAAATCCCAACTTTCCACACTTGACATACATGTCAATCAAACCATTGGCTACAATAACCTCAAGATGTGATTCCATACGAACAATCCGTGCATGCAAATGGATGCCCCATTGCAAATCACATATGCTTGCACATGCACCAAGTACGCTAGCATATGTCATGGAACTTGGTCTAAATCCTTGATCCCACATTTCTAAGAACACACCAAGAGTCCTAACTCCAAATCGCTGTTGAGATAAGACAGAAATCATAGTGTTCCAAGAAACATCATCGCGCTCAGGCATTTGGGTGAATATATCAAGAGCCCATTCAACCCCATAAAATTTAGAGTAACCATAGATCATACTATTCCAACAAAACAAACTAGGCTTAGGTATCCTTAGAAATATTTTGTCAGCAGCAATGACATTGTCACACTTAATGTACATATCAATAACTGAATTTTGAAAAGTCATGTTGCTCAACAAATCAAACACCTCCACATAACTGTGCAACTGACGAGCCAATTTGATGTAACCAAGGCTGCCACAAACCTTCATGGCACAGGAGAAGGAAAATGGGCTAAGAGAACATTCACAATCCCTAATCATTAAAGCAAAGACCTTTATAGCATCTGCTGCTTGCCCATTATGAAAATATCCCGACATCATTGTATTCCAAGAAACAATGTCCCTAATAGGCATTTTTTCAAACAACTTCACTGCTTCGTTAACCCAACCCAAATTTAATAACCCATTAATCATTGTATTCCAGGTATAAACATTTCGATTTTTTATGTGGTAGAAAACCTGGAAGGCATCATCTATCAATCTGCAATTCAAATACATATGCAAGAGATGGTTTTGGAGAAAAATGGAAGAGTCTAGGCCTATGGAGATGAGTTGAGCATGTAGTTTTCGAGCAAAGGGTGATGATTTGAGAGATGAACAAGCTTTCATAGCTTCGTAGAATTTCTGTGATAGCTCCATTTAAAATAGTTGAATAGAAGGGTCGCAAGAAACAATGCATGTTGCCGAGATAAATTCTTGGGTTGAGAAATAACGAATAAGCTAGCCTTCTTGTTGATGCCAATGATACACAGAGTGAATTTGTAGCCTGGCATTAATTAGAAATTTAAAGATTCAATGACATCATTATATTTGGTCAGTCTGACATCATACACTACTGATGATGCTTTGGATACTCAATACATTGTTGTTTTAACTTGAGGATTCCCAGAGCATATTTTCATAAATAATGATGGAAAAGGACGCAATTTGTTTTACAAATTAAAATCCATTAACGAAGGATTAATTTTTGCTCAGACACTAATAAAGGGAAAATAGCGGGTTTACTACCTTAGTAATACCATGATTTTACTTTTTGTACCGTTTTTTTAAAAAAAAAAAAGGTATCAATTTGATGTAATTTATCATTTAATTAGAGATTTTTCATATGTATAGTAATACAAGTACAATATTGAAATGACATTTTTGAATATCATTTAATTAATTGATTATTCAAAAATGTCCATTGAATATCGCACATGTATTAATCCACGTGAAAAATCTCCAATTAAATGAAAAATTGTACCAAATTAATATATTTATTTAAATGGGAGTATATTCAAATTAAAATCGTGGTACTTACCAAGGTACGAACCCTAGGAAATAGCTCTTGATGCACTTTAATCTCTTAACAAGTGGATTGTAAATCTCTTATTTTTAAGATTCAAGTAAGTTTATTATTTTAATTTAATTACTATTTAGACACGTAAATTTCATATGTCACCATAATGAGGCAAAAATTTGTCGATATAAAAATATTTATTTTTCCTCCAAAAATTAACAACTCTTCTTAATTTTCATTAATGAGAAATTTACCTTTCATTGATGGTGTCACGTGACTTTTATATGTAAAAAAAGCAGTCAAATTGAAATAGTTCCTAAACTAAACTTATGCACATCTTAAAAATAATTAGGAAACTTATAATGTAGCTTTTAAAAAATTAGTGACTAAACTGCACGTTTTTATTACAGGAGCTATTTTCCCATTAATAAAGGAATAGCAAGTATCAAATAATTATTTGGACCAAAAAAAGTATTAAATAGTTATTAGCTAAATGAGCACGAGATGGGGAGAGAAATTTTTTATTTTATTTTATATAACCATCCCCAAAACCAAACATACAAGTTACAACTGTCTAAAATTGAAAGCAGTTTGTGTTTGCTTAATCTTGTTTTCAATTTTACCAATAGAGCCGAGAAAGCGTTATAAATCATAATCAGCCAGAAGGATACACTGGAATTTTATTCTTTTATAATAAACTATATAGACCCAGAAAGTAAGATGAATCCCAAGCTTCAGCAACCATATCCAAGTACAAGAAGGGAAGATATTTTGAAATTACCAATCAAGCAATAGAATATTAAAAAGTATGTTCTTTTTCATTAAGCATATAGACCCAGAAAGAAAAATCAACATATAAACCACCAAAACTTTTTCAATAGACATATATGCCTAGAAAGCAAAATCAACCCATAACACCACCGAAACAAAGCTTCAGCACTTTCATAAATAAATAAAATACAATCAAATAGCAGGGGAAAAAATGTAATCCAGAAGGAAAATAATCCAAACGCAAAAACAATCAAAATTATCAATTGGGTAGATTTGAATCCTTAAAGAGAGCAGAGAAAAAAATTGTAATCCAAAAATCTAAAGGCAACCAATAAATGGGAAAAGCAGGGGAGAAAAATGTGAAGAATAAGGAGGAAAAAAGAAGAAAACCGTACATTGAGTCTTTGATCGATGGAAGACGGAGATAGAAACCCGCGCTCGGGGGTGAATGACGAGGCACGAGCAACGGCAACCGGCTGACTTTAGAGGGAGGCTGGACTGTTCGAACATACGGGATTAGTATTCTCCTAACATGTTTGTCTTTGCTTGATGAATATTAGTGTGTACGACACCGAAGTTATTATTACTATTTTTTCTTTCTTAACTAGTAATTTATTATGACGCGATTCATTACAGAATTGAGATATTCTACCTAGGTAAATACCCAGGTAAATACTTTTATAGTAATCCCTTCGTCTAACTTTTTAACTATAATTATTATTGGAAAAAATATAAATTAAATCTTAATAAAATCAATAATTAAGTTTACTATTAACATCCACACAAACGAGAATAGTGAGACGTTTCACCAACAAGTCATCGTACAAATACTAAAAGTCTTAAAGATTATAGCATCAATTACAACATTATCTTTTATAAATATGAGAACAATGAAACTCCATACAATTCATTTTTCTAAGCAATCAACTCAAGCATAATATCATCTCTATGATAACGAAAACGATTAAGCCCGAAAAAGATTGATAATATAAACATAGTCTAACTCAAACCAAAGGTTATATCATTCAAAGGTAGTAGCATACATCATTGCATAAATAGCCACCGTTAATTCTACCTCAAAAGTATATAAGATCCTAAGTTTGATACAAAAAACATCTCTTAACAAAAGATCTTGATGTTTGAAAAACATATGCAAAACCACATAGCCTTAGCAATTAAAAAGTAGCACCATTTGTATTACCCTTGATTCATCTCGAATGTAGTGCCTTCCAAGTAACCGTTACAATCTGTGGAGCCTGTCGTGTGATGACTTATATTTGTAGACAGTGGGGGACCTGAAGATCATCAATTATATTTTGCATGGATTTGCAATGTGAGAGTCTCACTTCACGAATAAACCGTTAAATTAATGAAAATACAAAGCTCAGAAGTGTCTGTCTATCTTCAAACCAATAATCATTTATGATTGTCCATATCACCTAGATAAGTGAAACAATCCATGCTTTTCATAAGTTACAAAGTTGTAACCCAAAATAAATTGTCATTACATTTGTCCACGGAAGATTTTCATACAAAGGAACAATTACACAAAGTCAATTTTCTTTCGACACAAATAGATAACGAGACCTAGATAAGGGATTGAGATGCCAACCCAAGTAATCATTTCACGAGCTTTATAAATTTTCCAAGTTGGCATCATAAATACAAATTAAGCAAATAATACAGAGAAAGTACAAAATCAAATGCTCAATTCAACATACAACAAACACAACCAGTAGTAAAGAAGTACAAACTGTAATAAACATACTAGTGATGGTGCACCTCACAAGCTACTAGACTAACTACAAGCATAAACATGGAAAACAACAAATAACATGTGAGACAAGAATGCATATTGAAACAATAAAGGATTTTTAATCATTTCAAGACTTCATATGTGGAAATATATTCGGTAAATGATGATTTTACTCTCACAGTATGCGATCAAACAAAACATAGAATATCTTAAGAAAAGTGTTTGACACTTTATGCACAATCAGGGTAAAGAGATACAAACTACTTAGAGATTCACACTAAATTTACATGTAGATAAAAGACAAAGGCAATATAAATTAATCAGAAAGTAGGTAGATTAATTTAATACAACAAAAAGTATGAATATAGAGCTATAAACATGCAATATAGAAAGAAAACAAAGTATGTGATAACTTATAACAAAAAGCTTTCTAATTAGAGTTTATATATAGTATGTTGGTTCATACACAATAGAAACTCAGATTATACCAACATATAAACTGACCACGCATAACAACAATGAAGAAGTCCAATACTTGATACACAATTAGATTAAGGAGATACTAACACCTTAAGAACTTGTCCCAAACAAGCAAACAAAAGACAAATAAACACTTAATTGATAATCATAGCAACAATACAAATAATCACAGAAGGACAATAAATAAGTAATAGATATGTTATGAGTAATAAGAAATCAAGCAATAAATATTAGAGGCTTTCTAATGAGAGTTTAAACCTCAGTATATAGAGACATACATAATTTAAACTTAGACTGTACTATCCAAATAATAAAGTATACATAACACTAGATATAACGAGGTAAACGCACATAAAAACCCTACCTATGTGGCAACATCTCAGGTTGCTTATAGAAACTGTTTGGCAGTAAACAAATCCACTAAGTAATAAAACCCTTTTTACCTCTATTTGTCTGGATCATTGTCCAAATTGCCTATTGCTACCTTTGCTTACTGCCTTTGCAATGACTTAGTTCGACACACAAACCCAACTTTCCTCTAAAGCCAGCACCACTCTATGTAGTGCGATCAGCTATCATATATTAATAATGGAAACAAGATTTGAACAACCAACGTGGAAAACCACTCAACCATGATCACTCATGAACTCACAAACAACCAATATGGGATACATATTCAACCACGTATCATGAACCTCTAATAAATAACTAGCTGACACACGATTCACCACTTAAGAAAAAATTGTATGAAGGAAACTACCAGTTGGCACACAACTCACTACCACATAGACTTCTCACATACGAAAAATTTGCATGAAGGTAACTACTATCTGACACAAAACTCATAGCCACATAAGCTCCTCGCATAAGAAAAAGTTGCATGAGGACAACTACCAGTTGACACACGGTTCATAACCACATAAGCTATTTACATAAATGCACTTGCAAACACTACCTTGAGTACTCACCACTCAAGCATGCAATTTTTCCCACATAGTCATGAATCAGTAATACTTAACAACAATCAAGGTAATATTGATTCGAAAACAAAAACCAGATGTTAATTTGAAAAACTCAATTACATATTTCATGGATACCAAACACAAAAGAAGAGGTATTTATAGAATAGCAACGGCCTCGCCATAGTCATCGCCAACTATCTTGCCATGGATTTATCAAGCAATGTCACAAGGTGCCAAAAATCATATGTTTTTGTTTCAAAAATTATCAAGTAATTTCTATAAATACCTATACCTAAAATAAAACAAAAACATGAGTGATAACGTTAGCTCACTCACATGTTTTTTCATCAAAAATCACAATGCTCAACCTAGCATACACACTACAAAAACCAACCACATAGTGTGTGTATACATGCTTTCAAACATAATGTACATAACTATGTACATGTGTGCATTACTGGTCCACAGTCACCAACCTTACATAGAGGAAGATAGAGCACTGAGTAAAAAAAAGACCATATTTTGCACACAAAAAGCTGACACATATAGATAGTACAATAGGACTTACATCCATAAATCAAAAATGGAAGAATTTATTAGAGGTTTCTTGTTAAAAAATAAGCATAAGAGGTACCATAATGCACTTGTAAAATGATAACTAAAAAAAGTGAGAGATAGTTTCCTTTACACACAAGACGCATTTGGAAGGGAATGAATGTCTTATCTTCTTTGCCTAAAAATCGGTAAAATTTTATTATGTAAAGCACACCAAATTAAGATTGACCATGACTATGGTATGAAAGAGGCCCTAATTAGCCCTAGCATAACCCTTGAGTTCATCGGTCACATATAGGGAATCATATGCTTTGATGACTCTATGAAAGTAGAGTCATCAGTGCACTTTTTTACTTAATATTTGCTCATTTTATTCAATAAGTAGTATTTCGAGGTTAAAAAGATTAGAATATGAAATTTATAGTGAAAGGGGGTGAAAATATAATTTTTGAAATTTTCTTGAAATTTGTAATGCAAGACCAATCAAAAGTTGTCATGTCGATGCTTGTGTATAGAGTGATGTAGTGCCTCACCAATTGCGTTCATTCCGAGTTCGCCACTTGGTCAACGCTTCTGCTATGCGTCCTCACATGATTCATCCATTCATTCCAACCGAGCACCATGCAATACGTAATCGTGAATCACATCCCGCCACATGGTGCTAACTCAACATGTGTTGACCGAGACTAGTCTCTCATGCCATGTGTCGCTCTTTGATTTTCCCAATAAATCTCGCATGCCAAATGTCACTCCCTTATTCACCAATGTAGTTAATTTTTCTTGTTGATCTCAATTATCAATCTGAAGTTGATCTAATAGTCTAGATTCCACATGAGTTATATTTAAACCCCTAATCACCCCATAAACCCTAATGAGCCATAATTAACATAATTTCTATCAATTTTTGGAACTAAGAAGAGAGAAAATTATAGAAAAATTCAAAAGGAGATACAATTTTGGTGGAGATTCAAAAGATTGATTGTATTTCTTCTTTTACTCCTTTCTTTATCAATTTTTATGTCTTTCTTTATGAAAATATGAGATTTATGAAAAAAATTATATTTATTTAATTTATACACATATATATGTATATATTCTATGATTGACAAATGTACATGTAATGTCCTATAAATAGATGGACCTTTTATGGAATCCACACATTCAACCAATTATCTTGATTTCTTTTTATTGAATAAAATAAGTAAATATTAAGTACAAAAATGTGCTAATGACTCTATTTCCTAGAGTCATCAAGCTAGTAAAATCACTTAAAGGAATTAGGCCTAACAGGTCCCAATTATAGCAAAAAAAAAAGAATGTATATAAAAACATGGAAACCTTTAAAATAGGCCAATGGCAAAGGATTGTATTCAAAAGAAAGGTATATATTGACTATGAAGAGACATTATCACAAGTAGCTATGCTTAAGTAGATAAGGATTTTGCTATTTTTTTTTGCCTATAATGATTATGAAATCAAGCAAATAGATGTGAAAAAACTTTTTTATAATGGCTATCTTCAGGAAAACATCTATATGGACCATCCAAAGGGTTGTGTAGCCGAAAGCCAATAGCATTTGAAATGAAAGTTGAAGCAGTCCATTTATGTGTTGAAGCAAGCTTCACGTAGTTGGAATTAGGGGTGTCCATGGTCCGGTTCGGTTTTTCCTAAAAAAAATTTAACCAAACCGGACCATTCATATTACTCGGACCGGATCGGACCAGACCATATGAAACGATTTTAAGAAATAAAAACCGGACCAGACCGTTTGATTAGTAAAACCGTTCGGTTTGGTCCAGTTCGGTCCAGTTCTATGGTTTGGTCCGGTCTGGTTCGGTTTATGGACACCCCTAGTTGGAATCTTCAATTCAATGAAGTCATAAAATACTATGGATTTGATCAGAATGTTGATAAGGCTTGTGTGTATAACAAGCTCAATGGTAAAATAATGGTTTTCTTGGTGTTGTATGTTAATGATATCCTACTGATTGGTAATGGTGTTGGAGTATTATCGACAGCTAAAATATGATTGGGAAAGCAGTTTGACATGAAGGACTTAGGAAAAGCTAACTACATACTAGGAAAAAGTTGCTTAGAGATTGATCCAGAGGGATACTCGGAATTTTGTAGACGACTTGCATACAAAATGTCATTGGAAATTTTAGCAAGTAAGAATCCAAGAAAGGCTTACTACACTTCAGGCATGGAATCCCACTCTTGAAGGATTACTCTAAAAAATAGTTGATGAATAGGAGAAAATGATTTGAATACTGTATGCTTTAGCAATAGGTAGTATGATCTATGTTATGTTATGAACTAGACCGAACATTTTTTTATACCATTGGCATAATGGCTAGGTACCAATCAAATCCAGGAATCAAATATTAGGAAACAATCAAGCACATTTTTAGGTATTTGAGAAGCACTAGGAATAATGTCCTTACGTATGACCAAGTTGACTTAATCCCAATAAGGTATATTGATTTTGATGTACAAGAAGATTACAATATGTAAGTGCAAGTCTATGATTGAATGCATTTTTATGCATGAAGATGTTGTCATTGTATGGAAAAGCATAACATATTCATGCGTAGCGGATTCCATAATGGAGGCTGAATATATAGTAGCTTTAGAGGCACCAAAGAAGCTATTTGGCTCATGATATTCTTGATCGATTTTAATGTGGTTATTAGTCTTGACCTACCTGTAACGCTTCATTTCATTGTAATAATATGAGGGTGATAATGCAATGCAAAGATATATACAAGGAATCACAAGCATAGGAAGCATATAGATAGAAAATACCACCTTATCTAAGACTTCTTTGCAAAAGGAGATGCGGTTGTAGCAAAGATACCCACCATTATGAACCAAGGGGATCCATTTAAGAAGACTCTAACTTCCAACGTCTTTGAGGCTCACATTAAAGGTCTTGGGTTTCTTTGTAATAAGGGTTAGTTTTAGGTGCAAGTGGGAGATTCTTAGGAGGTATGCTTTAAAATTCACATAGATGACATAGGTGTAATATCCTATTGTACTCAGTTAATAAAATAAATTTTCATTTAACTATTTGTGTATCATTCTAATGTTATTTAGCATTAGTGGTTCCATAGTAGGAGTTGTAGGTCACCGTATGCTCCACATATGAGTTCATGTACACTTGTGCCTTTTCTTTAAAAATGGGTCTCCACATATTGAGCAAAGAACTGATAATGTGTATCTCGTAACTGCACGATGAGGCAATGGCTTAGTCCAATCATAGTGAAGGCATGCTTCACAATTAGAAATGGTATAGTAAAGTATTGGATGGGATCACTAGTTAGATGTATAATATCACTTAATGATTATACTAACATTTTTACATACTAACTAACAATAGCTCTTATTCACATGGAAGAGTGTATTCAGGAGTATGCAAGGTGGTTAATTTGATTCAATTGTAAATGCAACACGATTGCTTATACCTTTGTATTTTTGGTAGCCACTAAGTATGCTCTGTAAAATAGACTTCCCTCCATGAATCTATATTTTAAGTGTGTGACAGCATATTCATCTATAGAGTAAAATATGAGATCAATGATGGTTAGCTTCATCCGTTGGATAAATGTATGACATATGTAGGTTATAAGATGCCCAGTAGATCATTTAAGTTCAAGGTACGAGATAGTCATGGTTAGAAAATCTTAAAATTGATCCATTATACATAGAGGGGTAAAATTTACATTCAACACTATTGGTAGATGGAGTTGTAAATAGGACTTATTGAAGGAGTATAATTGGAGGACAATAATAGGTAAGTCATCACAACTAAGTAATCCAAGAGAGATTCCCTTGAAATTTGGAACTATACATATGTGATTATTCGGGAGCCATTTGTGTATTTGTCATAGATCCTCACTTAGGAATTTTGTAAGTGTAATGTCAAATACCTATGACAAAAAAAGTTAACCATGTGTAAAATAGTAATTTTCTAGTTAAGGACTTTATGTTCCTTAAATAGTCATTAATTAATTCAGATCATATGCATTAATAATTTCCAGATAAATTATTATTCAGGACATATAAATGATTAAATTAATATTGAGAGGAAAATAGTAAAAAATGTGCACCAGAGAAAATAATGATATTGTAAGTCAATGGGTGACACATGTGTAGCACACGACAGCCAAGTTGCACCTCCATGTGGAAGAACATAGTGCCACGCTAACAAGCCTCTTGGGTCATGTGGAGCATGTAGCATGGGGATTTATAGTTTAGCTACAAGTAGATAACCGATTGCCATATTAAATACCTTCCTAATTTTAATTGAAATCTATTAGAAAAAAATATCATATAATTAATGGGGAGATATTTTAGATGCCAAATTTTATTAGAAAATGAAACTTGTATCAAAAGTAATAATTGTTCCACAAGAATTACAAGGTGGTGCCAACTGCATTAGGGTTGCTAGGTGTGTGCCACACACATTCTATAAATATAGAGTTGTTGCTTCACAATTTCTCAGCCTCCAGTTTCAAAAGTCATAGCTTTTAGAAAGTGTAAGGTTTACCTAACCTAATCATTGTTGAGAATGATTCGTGAAACTATACATAACATAGTATTTCCAAGAAGAACTTAGGTGAAAGTTCTTTGATCAATTCCCTACCACCATCATGGGTGTTGTTTTACTCAATCCTGGTATGTTGTTGCTATCTACGTGGTAACAATTAAAGGAGTCAATATATGGTTATTAAATTAATGATATTGGTATTTATTTGAGATATTGGTATTTATTTGATCAAATAAAATTTCTATATGTTGGAAAATATTTTAAAATCCATTTTCTTTTGCTTGTATACATTTTAAGCTTGCAAATGGTTTTTCCCAAAAACATCTTGTATGCTTGGAAGTCATAGTTTATGTATCATGTGTGATTAAATAAACACTAGAAAAGATGAGCATATAATTCCTCATTCTCCTAAGATACTTAAGGATGCATTTGACTACATCCAATGATCCAATCCTTGATTGGAATGATACCAACTTACAATGCCAACATCATAGCTAATGTCATGCCAAGTACACAACATGGACTACATTAGACGACCAATTACTAATACATACGACATTGGTGTCAAGTCCTTTATATTTTGTAGTGTCTTACAAAATTACTCCTTAGATAGGGTAGTTTCATGTCTAGTAGGTAAGGTATCTTTTCTTTGAATTCTATATGAAACACCTTGACAACACCTTGTATATGTATGAAACTTCAGACATAGCTAAGACCTTGCTCTCACAATCATAAATAATCTATATTCCTAAAACATAGCTTACCTCTCCTAAATCCTTCATCTAGAATGGCTTACCTACCACTACTTTACACCCAATAATAATTCTACACAAGTCACAATATGAAAATGTTAACTTTTTGAGTTTTCTGACAGATTTTAATTTGAACATTTCCACTTAAAGTTATCTGTGTTTGAATGATGAAACTCTTTTTTGTGATTTTAAAATATGTTTCACCCATGCTCATAGCTAAAGATCTAGGTTTGTTCTTTATATTTCAATGATATATTTAAATAGTTTTACACCTATTTTACTTGTATGTTTAACGAATTTCAGAGTATGCATTTTTTATTTGGATTTAGGAGCATAAGAATATCAAAACTATAAGTAACAATTTGATTTCTACCTAAGTATTGAAGATGGTATTGAGTTATATGTTAACATCCCATGTTTTAACATTTTTAGAGTATCATTCAATTTTAGATTAGCCAAGCTAGCTTTGGTATTATTTTTGTTTCTGACACAAGTATGATCATATATAACAGGTTGATCCAAAAAATATTTTAATGCAACTAGAGCAATAGTGATGATATAATACTATAAGTGGATTTTTAATATTTTTAAAACTATATCACATGAATTTACATTTTTAATTGACTATTTAATTTTTGAAGTCAATTCAAATATTTAGTAAAGTTCATACATATGGATATGAAATTTTAAATGCAGTAAAAATGGATTTTCAAAAGAATGTATTAGTTAGTTCTAATAGTGCTGCTTTTATGCCAAAACTTTACTACTAGAGTTAGTCATATTTAGCTTAAAAATGCTTGTTTCATGTAAATGCATTTTATGTACCCATCATCAAGCCAAGTTATGAAAACATATTTTCCATTTAGCATTTCAACCAACTAGTACATAGTTAGTAATATCAGAATGAGAGAATTATGTTTTACAAGCTATACTTATTTTAAATGGAAGTTTGTAAAGTGATATTGAGTTTTCTTTTCTAAGGATTTGATAGCATCCTTGAGAGAACCTTTCACATTGGTTTTATTGGTATTTTTTTAGTATTAAATTTCAAAGTGCATTCAATTAATTTACCAAGAATTTGAAGAACATGTTATATGCTAGTTTCAATGCACTTCCATTATGAAAGTCCCATGAAAATACATTTTATTATCCTTATTAGCAAGCTAAAAGCAAGATAATTTGTAAGTAACTTCTGCATAATAATAAATAACTTTATTATTCATACTAATTTTATACAAGCATGCTAGTTCAATAAATCTAACTTATTTCACTACATTGGCTGAAACAACATTCACATTTCCTACTCGTATGGTAAGTATTGATCCTCTTAGTTCAATTGGTGAACTAATCATCTATGGAAAAGAATAAACATATATAGTCACACATGAATAAACTATCATAGATAACATATCATTTTATATCAAACAAGCTTTTAGGACAAAAATTTCATATTTTCTTTCCTCTCTCTTATTTATGGGTTGTGGGATATGCTAAAAATTCTTTCTCACATAGTTCCCAACTTTGTTGCAATGAAAACCCTTTCTGCTTATATCTTTCTTCTCTTTGACTTTTATGTTCTTACTGTTATCTCCTCCTCATTGAGAAAATCATATTTTCTCTTTTTTCTTAACATTTACAACAACATTTTTGAGTTAAAGTTGTGATAGGCTAGTCACACTTCCTAATAAGAAGTGTTGAGATTTCAATATCAATTTGATGACTATGTTCTCTTGCAAGGATTTAATCATATCGCCCATGTTGGCTATCATATAGTTACTGGCTATGTCATTGGATCTAATCCAATGATCATAATAATTTGTAGGTAAAATTTTGTATTTTTTTGGCATTTTAGCTAGCATGTACCTATGCACAATATTCTTATATCTAATCTAATGACCATGTGAATTTTATACACTGCAATTGTATTTTTAGGGAGTGATGGAGGCATTCCTCTATTAGATCGTGATGAATCTTCTCAATCACCAAAACATGGTTCATGTTGCTTTTCTACTTCTTAAAATTGTCACCAGTTATTTTCTCATATCTAATTAGGGTTATAATAGGATAGATATTTTTGTCAAAACAATGAATAAACAAAAATTCAATTTTCATGCATTTCTTTACCATTAATTCATACATAGTAAATGAAACATGCATGCATGATGTTGAAGTTACTATGATAGCAATATTCTAAATTCCAAAAAAATTGAATGTTAACTATGTGCTAGTTAGATGAGACTTTCTTAATTATCAAAACTACTTAATAACATCATATTGATATATCATTTATAACGCTATGTTTTGGTCCAAATAAAATTAGCCCCTTAATTATCTTTGTTGAGTGTGACCTACCATTTTGGATCCCACTATTTATTCCAAGGACTGGCCCTTTGAGAGTTAATCCTTCGCTTCAATAGTGTTTCCAACCAACTATGAAATCACAGTTGCTATTAATCTCAATTGAACACTCTAATCTAGGAGAATGCTCCAGAAAGTCACATAGACCTTATCGATTTTTCGTAAGTATGCACTAATGGTGAAGACCATAGGAAAGTTATCAAGCTTTTTTGCTCGCACTCAATAAGTTAAATAATTTAATTTAATTTAATTTGAAAAACATCACATATTTATTATTAATAAGTTTAAACCATTTAGATTCTCAACAACTTTCAAAATAAATTAAATCATTTAACATAGAGAATGGGGGCAGGATTATCATATTCGTTGTGGCCTTACCATGGTCTTATTGGGACAAGTCAGGGTAGCTCGATGTGCCTCTGATGAGGGGGTGAGGAGGGCCAATTTTGGCTATAAATACCCACAAAACAACCAATTTCTTACTCAAAAACATTTCTCCTCTCCTCCTCTCTTTAACATTGTCAAGTGTTTTTAAACATTTTTGAGTACATTTTGAGGATAAAATATATAGAAGTTTAGGTTTAGGAAAATAGAGTATAGGGATAAAAACAATTATTTCGATAATTTCAAAAAGTTAACATTCTTCCCTTAAGCGTTAATTTTACGTTATGTAAATTAATTTAGATTATCCCTAATTCTTGAACAAATATGATTGTGCTTAGTTTTCACTGAAAAGGAGAAGGGGTTAGCAGTAGACATGATTTTCTTAGTCCAACTTTTTATTCATACATTGTTTTCATAAAAATGACATACATCATATATTATGAATAAAAGGAAATATGAATTCCATGATTTTTGTAAATAATTTTGTAAATCTTGTTTAAGTGAAATACTTGTTATGAACATTTTTATATATACATGAAAAAAAATTTACAAAACAAGTATTTAAAATAATACATATGGCATCTAAGATTTTATACAATCATCATGAAAATAATTTTATTGGAGAGTGTACCTGTATGTATGTCTTGTAGAGTATGGTACACATGGACTACTAGTTGTAGTGGACTATTTTTGATAGACTACAGGTGCACAATGCACTCTTATGTATTCTTGGAGTTTGTCCATCTATAGGTCTCAGAGTTTGACCGCTCATGGGCCTCAAAATTGGATCCTCTATTATGTCTCTATGTGGATTTCCCATATTATGAGGACCCATATGACGAGGATGCTAACTAATACATATGCCATTTGTATCTCAAAGTATGACCATACATAGGGTCGAAGGAAGGGCCAAATGCTTCTTGGTTGACCGCGTATGTGCCCACATATTTTGGTATTATAAAATACATATGGAGATTGCATATCATGTTTATGAACTTTATGTATGACATATCATATTTTATCTTGTATGAGCATGCATTGTCATATCTAGAATTTATACTCACCTAGTTTCATAAGTGAGGAAGTATTGGTATACTAGACATTATTTATCTTTCAATATCTTTCTTGTTATGTATCCATTTTTTCTAAAATTTAAAATGTTTTTGATAAATTTGTGTTTGAATAGGGATATCTCGAATATAATAGAATTTTTATTAAAAAAAATTTAAAAATACCTATTAGTTTTATCTCACGTACCTATTTATCAAGGCATGAAAATAATGGATATGCATATTAACCCTATATGGCATGGTTTATGAATGTCAATGTCATTCATATGTAATGAAGTACTCATACATCTATTAAAAATAACATCAAAGGCATAAAAATAAATACCATGTCATTTATGACTGATTTCCCTTGTGTTATAAAATAAAAGAGTCTAATTGAACTATGTAACTATTACATATTTAATTTCATTGGGACATATCCCAATTCTTCTAGTGGAGTTGAGTAACCCTTGGGCTATTTTTGTATTGTTTTAGCAACAATTTTTTATCCAAATTTAGTATTGGTTATAAAATACAATACATAAAAAAAGTACAAAACAATTCAGAAAATTTCAAAATTAATTTTTACAAAATTCCTATATATTCAACTAGGGTACACAACAATTTTACATTATACAAACCCAAAAGAACCATACAATTAACGACATATATAATTTCATTCATTTCATGAATAAACCATATATATATATAAATTACATTCAATACCATTTTGTGCCTATCCTAAGTATTATCACATCAATGATTAAATTACAAATATCATAAGTAGGCTCTAATAATTGTTTTTGGTTTTGAAAACTCTTTTTCAATTAAAAATCATCTCGGTTAACAAAAATTGCGATAGCTATTGATATGAGTAAGAAATTGTTTTTCCCAAAAAGATCCTTTAGATATTTATAATCTAACCATGAGAATAAGAAAAAATACCTTTATACCGTGTAAATATTTATGGGAACTTCTAGGCTTCCAAGCCTTTATCTCCTAACAATGATGAACAAAACAAGTTGTTATCCTTGTTATAATCAAGTGATCAAAATGATACATCACTACTACAAAAAGGACCTTTTAAGTTGGTTATTAACCGACTTAAAACGAGGGGACTTAAAATTTAAAATCGGTTCAACCCTTGAGCCGACTTTAAATTTAACCGATTTTAAATTTAGAGTTGGTTCAAACCGTAAACTCACTATAAATTCTATATTTTTTTAACATATTTTACTCATTTTATGCTATCCTTACTATCTATTTTCGATCACATAATAACAGGCAAACTAAAATATGTTCAAAAGAGTTTTTAAATACTACAAATAATATAAAATTAAATATTAATTAATTACGTGAGAATTAAATTGATTACAAAAAAATAATTTATATACAAAACATATATATTTAACTTAAATTACAAATAAAGTGACGACGACTCTTTTCTCTTGGATTTTGTGATATTTTCACTTTATTTCAAGGAGAGGAAGCTTGAATTGTTGCTTAGAATCACCAGCAATGTCCCATTTATAATGACTAGGGAACTCTCTAATGGGATGATATGGAGTTTGGGCAGAAAAACAGGTCTATACAACAATTCATTATCCTAAATACATTAGCACATAAATATCCATCAAACAAGCCAAAAATTTAGAGACATATGAATAAAAAAATTAAAGAATTAAAGAAATTTCCATGGTGTTGTACTATGCTAATCAATATCATCAAATTCTTCTTGTGATGTTATAATTTGAACCATGTGTTCTTCCCATTCTTCTCGTAAATCATCAAAAAATTGCATATTATAGTCGGATTTGTTCCAACCAAAGAAATACATGTATTTAAATTCAATATAAGAATGTAATATCATGAATTCACAAAACAATAATTATATATGTTAAAAAAGTATATTAGTAAAAGAGATTACCACATCTTTAATTGGAATGTTGATTTTTGAGCTAATTTTGCTCATATATTTCATGACAAAATAATCACATATGACTCCATAATTTGTAGTGAAACCTACAAAAAACAAGTGTACACAATTTTCCATATTCAAACATTTTTATTATTTAATAGTAAAATTCATTAAATTATTAATATTTGCTTATACATATCATAAATTTGTCCCATATAAGCTTATGAGATTTTTTAAGGGCAATGCCTCTACTCTTATTCCACAACTTCCAATGATCTTGGCCTTGTTCAAACTTTAGTGGCCAAGGAATTACAACTTCTAATTTCTCTTAAGTGTTAATGCCTTATCACATAATTGTTTAGCTCTGAAGCTAACATCATGCTCTTGATATTGATTGACAAATGATGAATCATAGAATGTTGCTAAATGTGATAGATGATTAGCTTGAAGTTAATAATAACATGCCTGCCACATATGAAATATATATATATAATTAGACAATATAAATATAATTATATGTTTTACATAAATGAGAATTATTTATTGATTGAGGACACACCTTGTCCACACTTGAATTATACTTAAATCGATCATTTGAAATTCAAATGGCTGCAATATGTACTCGGTCGATATATATGTTTACCCAATATCTGCCAAAAAGTTCTTTAGGAAGTAGCACAGTCCATCCATCATTTATGCTAGTCTTTCTCGCAACAATATTCATCAAAGAGCCAAGATTTTTTTGAAGTTTATAGCATACTCATAACTATACTTTCTCCATGGCTTCTTCTTGAAATACTTAGTGCATGATAATTGCCCACTAGATATAGATTTCCATGCTTTGTATTTCTTAAATGTGCCACACTTACTAATTCTAGTATAATAGACTAAAAAAGAGGTATTATATATGTTAGTAAAAATAAAAGAATAATAATATAATAAAAGTAGTAAAAGAAGTTTTATCTTAATTAAAAAAATAATACCATAACAAAATTTATCACAACTTGATTCGACGGCTAAGCCACATATTGTCCAATAGCTTTTTGGACTGTGGTAGCATCAGAAAGCACATGTAGTGGACAATGATGGAGCAATGATTAATCAATTACTATTCTCCAATAATTTGGAAAATATTGATTATGAATCATTCGATCATCACTCAATTATTGTACCGTCCTAATAGCAACATAGTCCGTAAATGATGGATGTTTCAACAAACACTTCATATTCTATAAAATATTTAAGTGTTATATATAATAAATAAAATCTATAATAAAAAATAAAAATAATAGAATATCTACATAAGCTTTAAATCTTACCACAAATGATTCATCAAATGGAGAAGGACTCCCATGTGGGGTAGCTATTGGAAGGACATTCTCATGAAAACATTCATCATGTGATAGGATGACTATATCCCATAGAGAATATAGGTTGGGTTCCATGAGATCACATGGGTGGCATGCCTGGCATGGATGGTTGCATGCATGGCCAATAGGACATACCTTGATTGTAGTAAAGTGTCATGCCTGACATGTGTTTTGATTGATATTACTTTAAAGTGGCAATCTCACTTAACATTGAGGCCATAAAGGAGTTGAAATCTTCTTCAATTTTATAATAGTTCTCCTTACTGACCATCTGGGGCCTTTTTTTTGAAATATTAAAAAACTCCATATAACCATCATATTGGCTTCCTCTCTTATGATGACTAGGATGCTCATATCCAAATGCATGATATATTGCATCTTTCCTTGACTATTCGATTATTTCACCCCTGTCTATTTGTTTTTGAACAACTCCTTACAAATAATAAAGAAAAATATATGATAAATTATTACATCAATATGAAAAAATCATAAGGACTTTGTATCAAGTTAAATTACTAACCAACGTATTGAGTTGTTCTTCTCCTTGTTTAGTCATTAGTCTTGATTTTTTTTTGTTTTTGGGGCCTTTGTTTCTAGATACAATTTAGATTGGGTAACTGGTCTACCCAATTCAGCTTCCTACATAAATTAAATAGATTTATTAATCATGACATCAACTTAAATTTGATGAAAATAAATATAAAAAAATTATAAATTAACATCTTAATAATACCATTTTTTGTCTAACTTTAGGATTTGATGACCTCCTAGTACAATTAGGAAGAATATTTTTCATTTTTATATTCTGATATTCTTCCCTAATAATTTAAAATTTATCTGTACATTTATAATCCACGAAGGCTTTCCATACTTGGGGTTCAATCGAGGGGTGTTCGCTATGGATTTTGTAAAGTACTTTTTCATTAAGTGGTTCGAAATATGGAAACACATAATTTTTGACCAATTTAGAAGTTTTTATTCCTTCCATGCCTTGTTTTCAATCTTATAACACTTGTTCATCCAATTATCAAGGACTTTAAAAAGATTCTGTAAAAAAACACATTTTAGATGAGATATAATACAAAAAAGGTATAATATATGTAATTAATTATAAAAAAAGAGACTTATAGATATGATTTTCCATATCTTATACTTTTTAGCATCGTCAACCTTAGTCCAATCATTTATATTGATTGGTATACTTGACTTCACAAGAATACTAATGAAAGATTTCAATTGTTGGTCATTTTCTCCTAATGGATTACTAGTTGCATCAAATTGAATGAGTACTTTATCATCTAGATTTAGTAAAGCATCAGGTATATTAGCCCAAACCCTTCTTTCCAAATTCCCCAATGGATCATTTGGATCTACAATCTCTGGTATCGTAGGATTCATGAAATATCTACAAAAAATGATGAAATAGAAATTAATTGAAAATTTTAAGTCCAAACATATAAATAAGAGTTATTAGAATAATATGAAACATACATTATATTTAATTAGGTTATTGATCGTATATATATATATATATATATATATATATATATATATATATATATATTCCTTCATAATCACTTCGAGTCCATGATGAAGAATCATCGTCATCCACTAGATCATCACATACATTAGGAAATTTGTTTGAGAAATGACTAATATTAGATAATGTATCAAGCATGTCATCATCTTCTAAAACATCACAATGGTAGAAGTCTTTTTGTGGAAGCGTTAACACAATGACCATCTTGTGTGAATTTGATCACTCACGTTAATTCTTGTTTTGCATGAAGTGCTAACTTGAAAGGATCATTAGTGTGACTTATCTTGGATAAGTTTACAAGAGTAAATCCAAAATATACTATTTTATATCCAACATTGATAACATCTTCGACCCAATCACACAAGAATACTGTTTCATGGAAGACCTCAAATTGAGTTCCCAAATTTCTTGAATTATACCATGATATGTTCTATTAGAAAGTACATGATTACAATATTTTGAACTAGAAAATTGCCTAATTTGTGCAATCATATTCACACCACTATTCTGATTTACTCAAACTTTGTCCCTTGCTTGCTTGAGTCGTAAACCTTGAACCTTTAATTGTGAAACTAGAATATGATTTGACATCGAATTTTGGACTATGTGCAAACCATTCTAAGGTTTTTGTTATTTTATGATTGGATTTTTTGAGTTCAACTTGAATCTATGCATATAAAAATATGAAATGTGTTTTAAAAATTATATAGAAGTAGTAATGAATTCTTATATGTGACACTTACATGGTTGCGAAACCAATTAATAAGCTCTTGCTTATGTTCATCATACAACCATTTTTCTCCTCCTTTTTTTTATAACGAGGATCGATCTTTAATAAGTTTAAGTGAATTCTATAATGTTATTCAAGATATATCAATTAGGTATCATTAATAGTTAAATAAATAATAATTTTATTTTAAATGAAAAGGTTGAACCTGTCATCACTTACTTTATGTACGATTGTACCGCATTATTATTTACCAAAATGATTTGGTGTGCTTTTTCCCATCGAGCGCGATCAATAAACAATTTCTTACTTCCATTGAGCATAGGGTTACCTACTTAGATCATATGAAATTCTAAGAATAAATTGTGCATAGGATTCCCAATTTCATTGCAACCACTAAAGTATTCAGAACAAAACTCAATGACCTCTTCAGCAATGTAATGTTCCACCATGCATCATTGAGGATGATTTCTATTATTTACATATCCTTTAAGGACTTGCATATATCTCTCAAAAGGATACATCCACCTTATGTAAGTAGGACAACATAATTGAACCTTTTGAACTAAATGAACACACAAGTGAATCATTATATCGAAAAAAACAGGAAAATATTTTTCAAGTAGACATAAATTCTCCACAACATCTTTCTGTAAAGAGTTTAACTCGCCAATTGATATAGATTTCTTGCATATTGTATTGAAGAATGAACGAAGAAGAATTATTGATAATCAAACATGTTTTGGAAGAATTGACCTAATAGCAACTGGTAATAACTATTGCATTAAGATATGAAAGTCATGTGATTTCAATCCATAAAGTTTCTTATTGGTGATAGACACAAAATTTATTAAGTTGGATGAGTAACCATCAAGAAATTTCACACCCGCCAAATATTTACAAAACACATCCTTCTCTTTGGTTGGCATTGTATATGATGTTGGTGGCAAGTATGTTCAATTCTTATCCTTTTCACCCTTGGTACCAATTTAGATCATATGCCCAGTTTCTTTAAATCCAATCTTGCTTTAATTCCATTATTCTTTTTCTAGGTATATTAAGTAATGTACCAATCAAGCTCTCACATAAATTTTTCTCAATGTGCATGACATCGAAGATGTGACAAATGTTTAGGTCTTTCCAATAAGGTAATTCCCACAATATTGATTTTTTATTCCAATAATCATGATTTACTAATTCAGTAACATTTTCCTTTTCACCCCTTTTATTAATTGACCTCTTTTTTCCCCCTTATTTGTGAGAATTTTTTTTCATCTTTCCATATCGTTTGAATGTCATACCATTCAATTACCTTAATATCTCAACACCTTGCAAAGGTCTTAGTGCAGGATCATGATCTTCTTCACCATCGAAAGGTTTCTTTTGGTATCTAAACTTGTGTCCAAATGGAAAAAAATATTCTATGTCTTCTATAAGACATCTTTAGTCCGTGAACAAGAAAATTTGCAGAAGTGCCATCATTACAAATAAGGTGTCCCATAGAACCTTTTGCTGCATATCCTGATAAGTTCCCATAGGTAGGAAAATCATTAATTATTCGTAAAATGACTCCCTTAAGTTAAAGTATTCTTTTTTATATGCATCGTAAACATTTATACCATCGTTCCACAACGTCTTTAAATAATTTAGCAGAGGCTACAAATATACATCAATATCAACTCCAGGGTATTTCTCTCCTGAGATCGATAATGTTAACATCACACTACGCCAAAATATACTATTAAAGTTGGTTAATAATCGATTTTAAATTAATTTAAAAATTGAAGTGAAAAAATGGAAAAATGAAAACTGCTCAAGCAAAAACTAAACTCCCCAAAGTCTTTCCTCGCGTCTCCAAATATACCACCCCTAAACAATTAATTATTTTTATAAAAATGCATGTATTGGGGGACAAAAATACATGGGAAGTAATAAAAAGCAAACACGTATGGAAGACCGTTCTGCGTTTTCTTATTTTTTTTTCTTTAAACACATGCCACCTGTCATCATCTTATTGGCTGCAAGATATAACGAGACACATGGTAGCCTTTAATTAGATATGAAGAATAGCTGGAACGTGTCGCAAAGGAACTTAGCGCACTGGAAATGTGCGATAGATAACATTGACATGTGGGCGACGTAGAATGAGCTAGTAAGTGGGCATCATTTCCTGTGTTTTGATTTCATAAAATGTATGCACCTCAAGAGAATATTCTGTGCAGTCGACACATGGGTCAGTGTGCATCCAGGAAAACCGGGTCCAATCTCTGTTGTCGCATCTAGATTCCACGCGACAGATCTTGACCGTTGATTAGACGATCGAATGGTGGGTGTTACGCGTTGTTAATGGTGCGAGTGGCCTCCTTCTCCTGCGCAAAAAAATCAATTTTCCTTAATTGCATTTTGACCCTCAAATTTAATTCAAATTAACTTATATTCTTTTGATATTTTCAATTTCACCCACTTTTAATTCAAATTATATTTTTAGCTTTTATTAATTGCAATTAAGTCCTTCTTTTATTCAAATTAATTAATTTTCTTAAAAATATTTTTATTAAAAAATTAATAGTAAATATTAATTTAATTAATTAAAAATTAACTAAAAATGTCAAGAAACAACAATTATAATTAATAAAATAGACAAAAATAACTGTATAAAATACAATTATCATAGCAAGAGAGTACTTGGAGCATAAGAGACCGAGCATAAGAAATAGAGGAAGCGAATAATTGAGAAAGAGAAGTGAGTAGAGAAGAAGGAGAAATGGCAGGGTCGGTAAATTTTAAAGTTTTGTCAAATGGGGGAGAAAGAAGAGAAAAGAAAAAAATGTGTGTAGCATCGGTTGACATCTAGGACCGATACTACACGTAGGATTTTAAGTCAGTTCTACTTGTCAACTAATGCTACACGTGGCTTAAGTTGGTTGACATGTAGAACCGGCTTAAAATCATATGTGTAGTGTCAATTGACAGGTAGAACCAACTTTAAATCCTACATGTAGCATTGGTCCTACATATCAGCCAACTTAAAAAATTACAAAAAAATAAAATAGCAGCATCAGTTGAAACGTAAAAACAACTTAAAATCCTATGTGTAGCGTCCGTTGACACGTAGAACCGACTTAAAATCCTACGTGTAGCATCCATCCTACGTGTCAATCGACTAAAACAATTACAGAAAAATAAAATAGTAGCATCGATTGACATGTAGGACTGATGCTACACGTAGGATTTTAAGTCAGTTCTACGTGTGAACTGATGCTACACGTGGCTTAAGTCGGTTGACACCAAGAACGAACTTAAAATCCTACGTTTAGTGGTCGGTCCTATGTGTCAACCGACTTAAAACATTATAGAAAAATAAAATAATAGCATCAGTTGACACGTAAAATCACTTAAAATCCTACGTGTAGTGTCAATTGACATGTAGAATCGACTTTAAATCCTACATATAGTGTCAATCCTATATGTCAATTGACTTGAAAAATTACAGAAAAATAAAATAGTAGCATTGGTTGACGTGTAGGATCGACGCTACACATAGGATTTTAAGTTGGTTCTATGTGTCAACTGACACTACACGTGGCTTAAGTTGGATGACATGTAGAATCGACTTAAAATCCTATGTGTAACGTCTATTTACACGTAGGACTGACACTAGTTTTTTAATTTTTAAGTCAATCTTTCAACGTACCAACTTTAAATTCATTATAAGTTAGTTTTTCCCAAAATTTGACTTTAAATTATGACTCAATTACTTCTTTTTGTAGTAGTTTCATGAATTTTCTTTTCATACACAACTAGGGATAAAGGTTGCACGTTACCATAATTATTGGCCAATAGTTATATCTACTACTAAGGGAACTGTGTGGATTAATTCCATCAGCATCAATGGAAAGATGAAGATTGCGCGAATCAGATGCAAATTAAGGGGATAAATTATCTACTACTTTCTAATTTAGAATATCAAAAGGATGATAAAGCATCCCATCATTATATCGATTATCTGAATGTCAAGTCAGCATCTTTGATGTATCTTCACTTTTGAACAACCTTTGAAAGTGAGGACTCAGAGGAAATTACTAAAGAACCTTTGCGACCATGCCTTTTTTAGGTGTTGTCTCATTTGTAGCATGCTTCAATCTCGATTCTTTACACACGAGACAATTATCTAATGTCTTATGATATTCCATGCCAAATCGATTAAGAGATTTCTTCACTTCATACATTAAAGATAGTAATTCATTACCCTCAGAAAACATATCTATTAGTACATATAGTAATTCTATGAATCCCTTGTCAGAAAAACCATTTTTTTCCTTCACATTGCACAAATGAACCAATCTCGCCATTTTAGTGTATTTCTTGCCCTTTGGATACAACGGTTTTTAAGGGTTTTCTAGAAGTTTTTTAAATGTTTTGGGATCATCCTCATGTAGTTCATCTTTAATAAAATGAAATATATTTTATGTCTGTACATTCTGATAAGATATATATAATCCACTCACATTCTTATTTATCTCTTCACCATAAGTATTATCAATATTTTCTTCATGATAATACCAACATTTATAACTCAAAAGAATACCACTACGGATAAGGTGATACTTAACCTCATCAATATCATGAAATTTCTCATTTTTACACTTAACAAATGGGAATCGAATCATACTAATTTCATTATTACTATTTCAATGAGAAAATTCCAAGAAACTTTCAACTCCAAAATTGTAGTCTTGCTTAATTCTACACTTTGGCATCAAAGATTTGTCTATTTTCTTTTAATGACATTAAGCATATGAAATATGTATCCAACCAATATACAATAGATATTATTATATATGAATTCCCTAATTATTAGAATATCTATCAAAATATCATATAAAAATAAATACATAAAAACAAAATAATTAATAAACTCATAATAACATTAACAAATATATAATATTAATAATATATAATATATAATAATTTATAAATATATATATATATATATATATATATATATATATAAATACATGTAATTAATAATAATAAATATTTTATACATATATATGATAATAAATATTAATAAACCCATTTTATATTATATACATATACACACACATATATATATATTTCATGTATGTACATAAACATAATTTTCAAAAAATTTAAGTTTGAAATAAATTAATATATATCAAAAACCTAAATACATACAATTATTATAATAAATAAATGAATAAAATTCCTTATTCTCTTCTAAGCTTGAATAAAAATACACAACTTACATAACACAAAAATTTATACACATAATCAATAACACGTAATATACATTAAAATAAAAAAAATATGAATAATAAGTATAAAATAATTTGTAGAAATACTTACAAGAGTAAATAAAGTGACAAAATGAAGAAAAAAATGTGTTTGGTAAGTGAGAAGAGATAAAAGGAAATAAAACATGGTAACGTCGGTTGACATGTAGGACCGACCCTACACGTAGGATCGACACTATACGTAGACATAACATCGGTTCTACGTGTCAACCAATGCTAGTTTTTATAATTTTTTAAGTCGTTGTTATAAGTGGGTTTTGGACAAAAACCGATTTTAAATGGTTGAAGCTTATTTACACTATAAGAACACTCCAAACCAATCAAGAGATCTATTTTCTCACAAGTGTGTTTGGGCACAAAGTTTCTATAAATTGAGTGCTAGAAAAATTCCCCAACTCTTAGTGTTGGCTTGCCACAATGAGGGGAATAGTGTACTTAAATAACATCCAAATTTGCATTGATTAGGAATAAAACTAGTAAATCCACTACACCTAGATAGTCCATTGCACAACTAAATTGTGTGATATGTAAGAATCCAATTCTCACACTCCATCTCTCTATATGTCACGCCAACATGGGATTTGATTGCATAAATATGTGCTATAATTTAATCCCTATATCAAATCATATTTTATAATTACTAAAATATCTATACTTGAGCATTTAAATGTCTACCTAATATTTTAATTAATTTATATAATTATTTTTTTCGCTATTCCATGGATTAAATAACTAGGCCAAAACTACTAACTTACCCTCACATATTTATTAGACATTTACAACCCTTATAAATAATCCTAATAAATAAATATACATTTGATCATTTAGATAATAAAATCCAAATTAGTTCTTTATTTTTATCTTGGAAGAAACATCATTTAGTCATTATTATGGAGCGAACTAGGGGATTGATGGAACTATGATTTCAAGCTTAAATAAAGACTTGATACATTATTTAACCCCTTAATAAGTATCAATCTATATGAATCTTAAGGTTGCTCCACTATAAAACTAATTTTAAACTCTCAAATATGACAATTGATATTTACGCAACACAATATATTTGAGTAATCCATTGATAGAACCATTAGGTCTAGATTAATCTTCCATAGCAATTTCATAACACAACTGATGGCATTAAATAATTGTTACCACTTCTATTACTTATTTTCCTTGAGTACACAGATGCATATGAACAATTATCTAATCATACGATAGATTGTATGGAGTTATCCATGCTTTGAATGACTAAACAAGGGAACTACTATCTAGCATCTATGAATAGACAACATGGATTCCATATCTTTTGAGATAACCTATCAATGATAACTCAACAAAAGTAGAGTTATTTAGCCACTTGTAAACCCATTATTTGTCTTATTTTGTGCTAAATATCATGAAAATGGTTAATTTGTGTTTAATTATTTCAAATGCTAAATATAGGTAGAACGATGGCAATTGGAATGAAAGCGAGACAAAAACAGGAAAAATCAATCCATGCCATGGTAGGCAAAAATCTGTACCTCCGTGTACCTATTTACATTGATGATTAGCATGATCCATGCCTCGGTGGGGAGTTTTATATACCCTAACAAGTGTTGTTTCTCATTGAATATTTCCACAATAAATCCATTTTTAATCTTTCTTTCATCCTCAGCCCTTGGATCTTTTAGGAGCTGATCAAATAGTCCATATCATATTATATATTTTCCCTTAAATTAACCTTAATGAGGCATCATTGAAATACATAGTTAATAATCAAAAACCTACAGTAGCTAAAAAGCGAGAAAAGAGAGAAAAAAATCAATAGAAGATTAAGGAAGACACAATTTTGTGAAGAATTTAAGAGAAGATTAGTGCTAAAATAAAGAGATTGAGTGTATCTCTTCTTCTTCTTTCTTTATCAATTTTTATGTCTTTTTATATGAAATTTTGAGCTTTATGAGCTTAATTATGTTTAGCTTATTTATTAATCTATGGATCTTATGAACCAAATTTTCTACATGTATTGATATAATATTTTCCCCAATTGTGATTATAATTCAATTATATTATTTAATATGATTTTTATGCTATTAATTGTCAAGGTAAAAATTGATCTATACAGGCAATTAAATAGATTAAATAGATTTGATAGAATTATTTAATTATTTATCTTGATTAAATAACATGCATAGTTTCTAGAAAGACATGTGTGATTTTTATGTGTGTGTAATCTATATTTGATGAACTTAATGAGTAATATGCAATCTATTTTGCATGAGAATGTGATTAGATTAATTAATACATGGTGTGTAGTTTAATTGAGAGAGAATGCAAGCTAGGTTAGATTCAATTGATCATGTAATTAGTTTCTCATTATTTTGGGAGAAATTTTAGTGATTCACATGCTTAGAAAATTGGGGGATTAAAGATTCCTATGTCATTTTCTCATTTTTTTTCGTAATTATTGAGTTTTAATTTGAGTAATTAGTTGTAATTTATTTTTGTATTTTTATAATTTTCTATTGTCCAAATAGTATTCGTAATAGCCATATTGGTACTTAGTTATAAGTTACATAACTCCCTGTGGGATCGATATGGGTACTTAGGGTACATTATATTACTTGCACAACTTGTATACTTGTGATTAACGTGTCAATCATCGAACCATAAACACAAAAATACAAGGCATCTTAGTCTACTAGTATGGGCATTGTCAAGTAAATCCATTACAACAAGGGACCAGCTAAATCATTTAGGACTAAAGATAGTCATGCACATGGTCATCAAGTGACATAAAGAAACATCTATGAGTAAATGAATATTAACAATGTTTCTAATATTTCTGGAACAATCCTATTTAATCAACTATTATACAAAGTATCCACAACTAGATATCTCCCCATTAGTTACCTTAGACAAGGGTCACTCTATTGCAAATGGACATGAACTATACTAGTGACATAATTAAAGATCACATTATAAACTTTAATTAATGGTCGTAGACTACTTTGAATATTTCACTGAAAACTCAATTGGTACATAGTCTATAATTATTTAGGTCATACAAGTAATATAGTACTAAAGCATGCGTATTGATCCTGGAGGAGTGGAGCCTTTAATAGTAGAATACTGGTAATAAGTAATTGTAATACTATCAATAACTAATACTACTATTAAACTGAGTTATCTGGAATCTCATAACCATTTCACATGCAATTCAAAACAATCTCTAATGATTTTCTAAATATAAATATTTAGTTACTTGATCATAGATATCGATGACTCTTTTTCAAGAAATCATATATGACTTCACATAAACAATCACATTCTCATGCTAAATTTCTTACATGGCAATTAAACTCATATGTAATCAAACTACAAATACATTAACCATGCTTTTGTACTATTCCAATGCATATGTTAATTAATCTATGAATAATTTAGATTACACCATTTTAAGCTAGAACACAAATCTCACAATCATGCAACTAAAGGTGAGTTAATTGAAGAATTAAGTATAAGATTAATTAAGATATCAACTAAAGAGAAAAATCACATAAATAAATTTACTTTGATTACATACTACATGGCTAGGTTCAACTAAAATCCTAAATAATGAACCTAGGAACTCATCATTCTAAACATAATTGACAATAAAATAAATAAGTTCATGGAAATAATCTAAATTAAAGAAGAAAGAATTACATAAATTGGTCAAGAAATCTGATCCGAGATAAGATCAATCTTTGACTTTTTTGCACTAGCTCTGAACTATTGTTTTCCTTGCTTTTAATCATAAATAAGATAGAGGATTTATTATTCTCTTCCAAAGTGATACTAATAAGGCCAAAAACTAGCTTAATTGGTTAGGAAACATATTAGCTTTAATCAAATGGTTTAGATTCATAGTTGGATGTAAAAATATTAGCTTATGTGTCCATTTTTCCTCCACTCAATTGGTTGATTCCCTTGCTAGATCTATCTAACTATGACATAGATCCAATTCGAGAGCACTCGACCTGCTGGAGCGACGCTTAATTGATTAAGTCCTTTTTGGATCGATAAAATCCTTATGGATTGATTAAACTACAATAAGTAAATCCACCTAAGAATCAAAAATCGAACTCAAGCGATGCTCAATCAATTGAATGAGTCATAATTTTGTAATTTTTCTAAAAATGATACCTTGCCCATTTAGGCTTCGATTGACATCGTTCCACATATATTAGCACATTTATATATAAGATAAAATATTTTTACTAATATTCACTCCAAAATAAGACAAATAGAAAATTTAGAATGGCTAATAACTCTACTTTTATAGAGTTATTATCACCCTAAAACTTAACTTTTTGCTTGTCCTCAACCAAAGAAAAGACATCTTATTTATTGACTATACTAACAAGATGTGTGTATTTACTAATGAGGATGATTCAAACTGCACATTCATGGTTGACAAAAAAATATATCCTTTAAAGATTGTATTAATGTAAAATGAAATGATTGTGTGGCAATCAATCAACACATTTTGATCTAAGAGTATGCAAGGTGTTATTGATGGAACAACTTTGTGTGTGTGGTCAAATCATGTAACTCACTATACATATGAGATAGTTTCATGCAAACAATACAATTGGCATAGTGTTTCAAAACAAATCTCATAATTCCATTCTTCTCACCTTTTTTCACTAATGTAAATGGATATTTGTTAGAAATCAATAGGGCTTCACATGCTTATAATGTAAGGCTTAGATTTGGTTTTGGGTTTGTATTTGTGAATATTTAGGCTAGTTGAAAAGTGGATGTATATAGAAGAGACACAGATGCACTTAGAAAATGTGTGCCTAAAACGGTACCATTTTGAATTAACGCTAGTTGGCACCCAGCCAATATGTCGTTTACCTCAATTGCATTCCAATTGATGTGTCATTTGGGCCAGTCCTTAGCTTCCCCAAATGGCATATTGTTTGGCCCAAACCACCTCTTATTCCAAAGCACCGATCATGTCCACACTATTCCACTCTCTTGACACATGGCACAATTTGGTGTATCCATTTGACTCCATCTAATGGTCCAGAATTTAATCTGACCATAAAACCCAAAATAAAACTTTATAAATACCCACAAAATACCATTTTGAAGGGATTGATAAGAAGAATTAAAAAAATTAGATAGAAACATTAAAAAAAATTCCCTACCGTAGATTGAAGAACATTGGAAGAAATAATGAAGATCAAGTTTAGAGATTGATGTATTGCTTCACATTTGCATCAAAAATAAATAAGTTATCTTATTATATGTGTTACCCGTAATGTATAACTAAATAGTTGATGAGTGCTAAAAAAGCACTAAAATAACCATGATTTTATGCACATTAATTGATTAAAAATATATATATTTATATGTTTTATCATATATTTATATAAATTTTCCTTTTTCGGAATCACAGGTATTTTTATTGTTTTTCAGGTATTTTGGCTTAAAAACGTAACTTAAAGACTCAAAGAGGAATACTTGAAGCAATACATCACAAATATATTAATAAATAAATGGGGAAAGGTTAAAAAACATGGAAAAATTGGACAAAATGGGTCAAAAAGGAGAAAATCGCGCCCAGCCGCACGCCCCTACGCGCCCAGCAGCTCTTCCGCGTGCACTGACGCCTTTTCACCCCATTTTTCACGTGCAGCCGCCCCCATGATTGTCCAATTTTTCCATGTTTGTTGACCTTTCCCCATTTATTTATTAATATATTTGTGATGTATTGCTTCAAGTATTCTTCTTTGAGTCTTTAAGTTGAATTTTTAAGCCAAAATACCTGAAAAACAATAAAAATACCCGTGATTCCGAAAAAGACAAATTTATATAAATATATGATAAAAAATATAAATATATATATTTTTAATCAATTAATGTGCATAAAATCATTGTTATTTTAGTGCTTTTTGAGCACTTATCAATAGTTCATTGTGATTATGGGTAATAACAAGCCCTAAATTATGATTTGATATATATGAATTATGTTATTATATGAATAAAATTTCAATTATTAATTTCATGATTAATTGTCAAATCATGTCAATTCTTGAATTAGGTATACAAATAATTTTATATTTAGTTTTGTTTATTGTCAAATTATGAAGTTTATGAAATTGCTAATTTTTATAATATAATTAACAAATTGTAATTTTTCTTACAATTGGAAATAAATACTTATATTAGAAATTATTAACGATATTAATTTCATCTAATTGAATTATTAATTCTTTGGATTATAATAAAAAATGAATTAAATTTAGTAGTAGTAATTCTGGGTTATTCAAGAGTTAGGTTGATTAATAATCGAGTTGTTAATCAATTACAAAGTATGAAGAAGTTGAGAATTCTAAGCGAACTTAAATTCCTAAAATTAAAATTGAGAAAAATAAAAGGGATTTTAAATTTATATAATAAATTTAGAATTTGAAAAATGAATGGATCATAACATAATAAATTTAATTGTAATATAGTGGCAAGAAAATCTCATAACATATGTTTCTCTTATTAATTCAAAAATTTATGTTTTTTTTATTTTCTTATTCTTGTATGTTATTTTATTTTTCTATAAAGACATTTAAAAACCCTTCATTTATTCTATTTGTAACTTGTTAAGATTTTATTTTAAACTAGATATTAATAATTAAATTATGTCAATCCTTTATGGTTAATGACCCTTACTTGTAATTATATTTACAATGACACACTTTTTAAAAAGTAAAAAAGTAAGGTTAAATATTTGAGAGTCTAATTTAGACACCATCAAAATTTTGGCATAATATCGTCGGGGATTGAATTGATAATTTTTCTTAGTAATTTCTAAATTTTATTTTAAAATTCCTTTTATTTCTTCTTCCTAATTTGGAACAAAAACAATTATACATTTAGTATCCTCCACTAGATGTAGCATTTAAACTTAAATTTGATGTGATTTACTTACTATCTATTTTTAGAGGTTGGTAGAAAAAGACCCAATCAAGCATCTTAAAGAGTTTCATGTGGCTATTCAAGTATGAATCCAGTAGGGGTTATTGAAGAACACGTTAAACTGAGAGTCTTTTAATTCTCCATGGAGAATAATGCAAAGGAGTGGTTATACTATCTCTCATATGGATCTATAACCTCTTGGAGTGAAATGAAAAAGCAAATTATAGAAAGATACTTTTTGGATTCAAGAGCCACAATGATAAGAAAAGAAATATGTGGAAATAGGCAATACAATGGGGAAACATTACATGAATATTGGGAACAGTTCAAAAGGTTATGTGCTAGTTTTCCACAACATCAGATCAGTGATCAAATTCTACTCCAATACTTTAATGAAGTACCATCACCTATGGAGAAGAATATGATTGATACTACAAGTGGTGGAGCTCTGGTAACACTGATAGATACAAGAAACCTGATGACATTGATGGCTGTAAACTCTCGATTGTTTGGTACTAGAAATGATATACCAAGAAAGATAAGTGAGTTAATTAATTCTTCTTATCTTAAACAACAATTGAATAATTTGATTTCTTTAGTACATGAATTAGATGTAGGAAAAATGAAGTCATGTGGTATATGCTCTACAACAGGACACCCTACAGATATGTTCCCCACACTTTAAGAAGAACATACAAATGCCATTGGTGACTATCCAACACAGAGGCCTAGTTATGATCCATATGGTAATACTTATAAGCTTGGATGGAAGGATCATCCAAATTTTAGTTATGAAACTAATAATCAAGCAGCCAATCCCAAAAATCCATCCAGATTTCCTAACCCTAGAATACCTTAGCAATACCAACTTAAGCCATAATTTTCCCAACAACTCCAAGGTAAGTCTCTGGAAGAATTAGTAGTTTCTTTAACAATAAATAGTGCTAAAATTCAACAAGATACCTAGCTTTAATTCAAAACCTAGAGATATAATGAGCCAACTAGCCACAATTATAGGAAGGTTGGATGCACAAACATTTGGAAAACTCGATCCCTTCAAAAATAGTAATTAATCCAAAATAGAATGATAGGGCCATTATTTTAAGAAATGGAAAGCAAGTATAAGAACTCTCGAAAGGTTACAAAAATATCAAATAAAAAGAGAAATATATTCATAGAGTGCTAGAAAGAGATGGAGCAACTGCTCCATAAGAGGATACTCTAACCCCTCAAGTTTCCCCAGAACCTTATCTTTATAATAATGCTTTTGTATTACCATTTCCTAGTAGGTTTACTAAATGAAAAAAGGAGCATGAATAAGAGGTTTTGGAGACCTTTCGTAGAGTGCAAGTTAACATCCCATTATTGGATGCAATCATATAGGTACTATGATATGCTAAGTTCCTTAAAGATTTTTGCACTACCAAGCACAAGATGAAGGGTAATAAGGTGGTTAGTTTAATTTAAAATGTATCTAATATGTTGCGAAGAAATTTGCTCCCTAAGTGTAAGGACCCTAGTAGTTTTACTATTCCATGCACTATAAGGACAACTAGATTTCAAAGAGCAATGCTAGACCTAAGAGCATCTATTAATGTTATGCCTTATTCCATTCATGTTTCACTTAACATTGGTCCTCTCAAGAACACTAGTGTAATTGTAGAGTTAGTTTACATGTCTAATGCATATCCAAAGAGTGGCTTGGAAGATGTATTAGTATAGGTTAATGAGATAAATTTTCCTATAGATTTTTATATGCTAGACATGCAAGATGAAGCTAACAACATATCTGATGAACAAAACCAAGTCCCTGGCAACGGTGCCAAAAAAATGATGATGAAACAAAATCGATATCGGGTTATTGATAAATGTATATTATATAGTTATTTTCGTTCATTTTATTAATCAAAATTGCTATGTTCTTAATATTTTTAGTTAATTTTAATGTAGTAAATTAATATTTACTGTTAGTTTCTTAAGGAATATATTTTTAGGAAAATTAAAGAATTTAATCGAAAAAGGACTTAATTGTAAATAATAAATGTTTCAAAATATAATTTAAAATAATAGTGTTTAATTGCAATTAACAAAATTCTAAAAGTTAATTTAAATTAGAAGAAGGGCTTAATTACAATTAAAAAAAGTTTAAAAGTTAATTTGAATTAAATTGGAGGGCTAAAATGCAATTACAAAAATTTATTTTTCTGTGCAAGAAAAGGAGGGCCATGTGCGCCATCATCAACGTGCAACACGCACTGTCTGATCAGGCAATCAATGATTAGGATCAGGCGCATGTAAGTGAGACACGACATAGGTGATTGGACCCAGTTTTCTAGGTATTCTTGCTTTTGAAACTTTATTTGTTTGGTTGATTGAAGATATTTTTCTTTTGATGGTGATTTATTTTTATTTCTTCGGTTTAAATAATGCATAGCTCCTTGAAAAATTTGAATATTTTCTAAGTTTGTGTATAATTTTTGCGTATGTTTCATTTTTACAAGAATATATATTTATGAGCACTAGTCTTGATGTTTGAGTTGTTATGCTAATTTAGAGAAGGTTTATGTGAGTATGCAATTCGATTGATATTTTTTGGTGTCACAATTCTTAGAATTTGTTTGATTTTTTCTCGAGGTGAAATCCAAGATAACACTTAAATAAGAAAATGATTTAACCCATTTTTGGATCATTTGAGCCTTTCTATCTACCTTCACATGTTTTATCCATAGTATACCCCTTTTGAGCTTCAAAGTTTTTATATATATTTTTATCTCTTTTCAAAAGCCTAGTAATATATATATATATATATATATATGTATATGTATGTATAGATATAACGATTTTTCTTATCTCACTAACATGTGACCATTGTTAGTAAATTTTTAAAGATATATCGGCAAGAAAAAAAGGATACTGAAAAAAATAGAAAAAAAAACACTAAAAAAGAAAAAAAAAACACAGAACAAAAAGAAAATAAAAAAAATGATTATTTCATGTGATGCTAAATCCCAAATTGGGAAGTATTCATTGAGATATTAGAAGGTATCTTGTTTCAATCCTAAAATGATGTGTTTAGGAAAATTTTTGAGCTAAATATTATCTTTTATCCTACCTTTACCTAAGCCATACATTACAAGCTTAATAAAGTTCTATTGATTTTTGGTTGTGTTTGTCTATATTTGTGGAGAGAGAAATGAAAAATGAACTTATGAGATTAGTGATTTCATTAGAAATTAATTGCATCCATATTTGCATAAACTCATCCGGATTACATGTGATGAAATATGAAAAGACTTCACACAGACACTAAAATTCACTGTGAAAATGTAACATATTTTTAAATTTATTTCAATGCTTAGATAAAATTCTTATATTTCTTCGAGTTATGTTATTTGAAATGACCAAAAAGAAATGTTTTGAAAATCACTATTTTTATTGCATGTATTCTTGTTTTATTTATTTCCTTTTTCTCGAGGACTAGCAAAATCTTAAGTTTGGGGGTATGATAACTCTATATTATACATTTATTTTCGTTCATTTTATTAATCAAAATCGCTATGTTCTTAATATTTTTAGTTAATTTTAATGTAATAAATTAATATTTATTGTTAGTTTCTTAAGGAATATATTTTTAAGAAAATTAAAGAACTTAATTGCAAATTATAAATGTTTGAAATCGTTTTGTACATGTTTGGACAAGCTAGCATACATTTGGAGGTCAAGATTTGCGACAAACAGGCATTGGTGCAAGCGAGATAGGCATGAGCATGTTTTGGCATGCCTAGGATAGGCGTAGGTGTGTGTTGGCGCATACGGGAGTTGGCATGAGCGTGTGCTAGGCATGCGCATGATAGGGCGTGGAGTACTCATCGTGGGCGTGTGCTGGCGCACATGGGACTCGGAATGTTTTGACATTTTTGACCCATTTTGTCCAATTTTTCATTTTCCTTGACTCTTTCTCATTGTTTTCTCATTATATTTGTGATGTATTGGCTCCAGTATTTTTATTCGAGTCTTTAAGTTATTTTTAATGAAAATATCTATAAAATAATTAAAATACATTAAATCATGGTAATTTTAGTGCTTTTTAAGCACTCATTACAACCCCCAACCAACTTCTTACTAGTCCCTTAGCAAGAGAAGTTGTAAAAGCTAAAAATTAAACTATCATAAATCACTTCCATGGATTGATACAATTACATTTAGCATATGCAACAAGCCATTAAACCCCTAGGTTTCCCTAGTAGACAAGTTTAAGTTTCGTGACGGTTTTCAGTAATAGTACCCACAAACATTGAATTAAATAAAACAATAGAACAAGTAAAATAAAACACACAAAAATTCATGCTTAAAATTTCATTTATGTTTTATAATTAAAACCTTTAAGCATATATTATTCTAATTTCTTAAACATTCATGATTTACTACAATAATTTGTCGAAGATCACTTTCATATTTTAATAAAAGAATGGTTTGTTTTCATTTCACCCAATTTAAATGTTTGGAATCCGAATTTGCTTTGACTCTACTCTCACAAGTCAATACAATCAATTTACTAAATCCTATGCGTTCAATCACTCATACTAAGGCGTATGTGAATAGAATTTATGTTTAGAAATGATACTTATAAAAGCATCAAGGCTCAAAATAGTGCATAATTTTGATCTCATGAAAAAAATCAAATGTATAAATTGTAAATATATCATATATATTATTTTCATGCATCAATCAAACTCATTAAGCAAGAATTTCAAGATATATGCCTTTTAGAAGTGTAGGAAAAATAAATGCAATGACTTTTAGGGGAATTATTTCCAATATTTCTTTTGTGCTAACCAATTTACTCTCCTTTTCTTTAAAAAATATTTTCAATATTGTTTTTAGAGTGGACCCATGTATAGATTGTACATTTTTTTAGGATTTTGACGAGCGGTTAATTTTCTGGCTTTTTTGTTTCATTTTGGTTTATGTAACCCTATATATGTCTCTTTTTGGTAGAAGTCATGCATAAATTAGATAAAGGCATATAATATCAATTTCTACTTAAATCATTTAATCTAAGAAAATGAAAAATAAGTATACGATATTCTATTAAGATGAGAAAATTCATACATTTAATTCTAATACCTATAGAGATTATCTAAAATTTTAAAGAAATAGAATAAGTGTTTTGAGTAGAAAGAAAATATTTCACTCAGAATAAAGAAAATTAAGGCTCAAATAAAATATGACAACGGTAGTCTCCACTATTTGATTCCTAAACACTGATTTTGGGTTCGTTTCATTTCAACATTTTATCATAAAATATTAGTTATCACACAAATTACTAATTATCATATTACTCCATGATATTGTTTTTTTTTTTGGAAATCAATCTAATAATGCAAAAAGGACGTAATCATTGCTTAAACTTAATTTTTAAGACATGATTATTTTGTGACAAAAATTTGAAAACTATTCTAATTTACCTAAACAAACAAATAAAGAAAATAACACACATATATAAAAGAAAACAAATAAATTAGAGGAAAATATTAATATGAAAATTCATAACTAAATAAGCAAAATAAGGGCACACTGTTCATAATTTTATTAAAATTTTCCTAATTTGTGTAATTTTTAAATACTACCATTTATAAATCTATTATTGTTTATAATAGATGCATTCAATTCATCTTTCTAAAACCAAAGTCCATTTATGTAAGCAATCATTAAATGAGTTTCCAAAGACAGAGAAATCGTCCATGAAAACCTCAATGAATTTTTCCACCATGTCCGAGAAGATAGACATCATACATCTTTGGAAAGTGATAGGGACATTGCATAACCCAAATGGCATTCTTCGAAAAAAAAATGTCCCAAAAGGACATGTAAATGTGTTATTTTCCTTATCTTTTGATGCTCTGGGTATTGATAATATCTGGACAATGCATCAAGAAAATAGTCAAATTCATGCCCAACTAATCTTTCCAACATTTGCTCAATGAATGGAAGAGGAAAGTGATCTTTTTTAGTATATAAATTTAGTTTCTTGAAATCTATACATATCCTCCATCTAGTGATTATTCTAGTGGGCACTAATTCACTTTTTTTTATTTTTAACAACTATTATCCAGGATTTATTAGGTACCAAATGCACTGGACTAACCCACTTACTATCGGCAATAGGGTAGATAATTCCTTCTTATAACAATATAAGAATTTCTATCTTCACTACCTCTTGCATGTTTGGGTTAAGTCTTCTTTGGGCCTCTTATATGGGTTTAGTACCATTCTCCAAGTTGATCTTATGAATACACATGGTAGGACTAATGCCTCTTATATCCCGGATACTCCAACCTATGGCTTTCTTAAACTTCTTAAGCACTTTTACAAGTTCCTTTTCTTGGGTTTTGGTTAAGGTTGAAGAAATTAATGTTGGATAAGTTTCTCCTCCCAAAAACACATATTTCAAGTGCTTAGGTAAGTCTTTGAGTTCAAGGTAAGATGGATTGGCCTCTTTACTAGATAGGGAACATGGTAGATTTCAGAGTACTAGATTTTATCATTAGTTCATCAATATCTAGTTGTTCAAGGTACCCCTTAGTTACCTCATCTAAATCTTCTTCGACCTCTTCAAGTGTAAGAACATTTTCTAGTTTGTCTTCTATTCTAGTTCAAGAAAAGGTGCACTGGACAAGATTATCCAAAGGGTCAACATTGAATATTTCATCGATGGCAGAAATAGAAGGAAAATGTGAATAATGAAAAACTTTAAAATGAATAGTCTCTCCTAAGACTGTCATTGTCAAATTTCCATCTCTAACATCAATAATAGTCTTGGTATTGCCATAAATGGTCTACCAAGTAGTATTGTATGCTCTCTGTCCAAGGCTAGATTTTCTTGCATATCTAGAACCACAAAGTCAATAGGCCTTATCAATTTTTCTACATGTACCATCACATCCTCAACTATTCCCTTTGGATACTTAAGAGATCTATCTGCAAGGTGAAGGGACATAGTTGTGGGTTTTAAATCTCCTAAATGAAGCTATAAGAATATAGAGTAAGGCATTAAGTTTATACTAGCACTTAAATCAAGCATTGCTTTAACGACCTTTCTATCCCTTATAGTTATATTTATGATAAAACTTCCAAGGTCTTTTGACTTAGGGTGAATTTGATGCTAAAGTACAACACTAGAAATTTATGATATTACTACTCGCTCATTCAGTTCATACCTCTTTTTCTTAGTGTTCAACTCTTTGAAAAACTTAGCATATGAGGGCACATTCATGATCACTTCTAATAATGGTATATTCATATTTTCTATAGAAAGCATATTAAAAATATCATAGAATTTCTTATCTTGTTTGGATTCTTCAACAGGTGTGGAAAAGGTAATTGCAACTAGTGTGGTTCTATTATCTTTTGAATTTTGGGGATGTTAGATGACTACCTAATGAGTTTTTCTGAAGGTTTGTCAAGTTTATCACTTGTCTCTCCTTTTTGTGAGACTATAATTTCACCTTCTTTGTTACCTGAACTACAAGGTAGATCTTTAGAGATTTTAGGTAAACTAGTATTAACAACCTTACCACTTCAAAGGGATCTTACATCATTTGCTTGTTCAAGTTAACTGGGTAACTTTTCTAGTTCTTGCCATTGCATTTGTTCAGGTAGTTTCCCAACTTTAGTTTCAATCCTTTTAACCAAAGCATCCATGATGCTCAACCTTTTATTATTCATCAATTGGTTGTTAAGACTAACTTGAATAAAAGAATTTAAGCTATCATCTAAGGTTGGGTTAAAAGATTGATTTAGTGGGTAAGGGTGGTTTTTATTTGGCATAGTGTTTCACATTGGGTGTAGGCTTGGTAATTGTTTGATGTCCAATGATGGTTGGGGTGATTATTGGTGTTTGGATGATACCTTTGAAAGGAATTGACTTCCTCTGTGGCATCCACACTAGAATCACAAGTATATGAACAATTACAGGCATCGTGTCCAAATGAAAAACACACTTTACACACCTCTTGATTTGGCATTGGGTGGGTAGTGAGAAGTTGTACTTGCTTTGTCAATTCAGTAAGTTGCAAAGGTCATTTCATAACTAGAACCAACTTCATTGACTCATGCTCTCCTTCTAGTAGTACTTCTTTGTCATGAATTAGAACCCAAAAGCTCATAGAGACTATAGGTTTCCTCTAGAGTCTTTTCTTTCATAGCTCCTCAAGAAACATTATCAACCATGTATTGACTCTATAGTGTCAATCCATCATAAAAGAATTGGTTCTATAGCTATAATGGAAAGTGATGATGAGGACATTGAATGAAAAGGAGTTTGAATATTTCCTAAGCTTCACGAAAAAGGCTTTTCATCCATTTGAGAAAATGTTTCTATCTTTGTCCTTAGATCAATAGTCTTTTTATGGGAATATAACCTACCCATAAATTTTTCAAAGAATGCCTCCCAAGTTGTTAAAGAACCCAGATGTACAGTAATGAACCATGACCAAGCCTTATCCTTGAGGGTGTAAGGAAAACACCTCATCCTAAGCTAGTCTTCATCAATTCTCTGCAATGGAAAGGTGTGGACAATATAATAGAATTCTCTAATAAAATGAAAAAAAGGTCTTCATTAGGGATATCGTAAAAGGAAGGAAACAAAGAATAATGAATCTTTTTCAACTCATAGTTCCTTGTAGTTGTATGCCAAAATTTGTATTTACAATGATTGGGTTTGCATAGTCCTTCATCATTTTCTACATACCTCCAGCATCTCCCATGGCTACTTGTAATTGAAATTGATCTTCTTCCTCTTGCATATTTAGCTCTTAAATTGAAAAATTGTAGAATTCTTTAAGAAATATTTCTCACTTGATAAAATGTATAGGCTTAAAGAAGACGAAAGACTCAATGTCTCAATGTCTTTGCTTTGTTTTCAAAATGAAAAACTCAATGTCTCATCTTCATTGAATTTATTTGATCCAATTTAACCATTAAGTTAGTATTTGCTTTGTTTTTTTGCAAATGCTCAACTTATTGTTCCACTTGGACTTTCACCTTTTTGATAGAAGCTTCAATAGAATCTAATTGTTGATTGCTTTTAGACTCGTTATCTTTGTAGACTTGAATAAAAGAATTCAAGTTATCTTCCAGGTTTGGTTTACTAGGAAGTCTTCTTAGAATGGGTTAGTGGAATTTTTGGCCTACCTAATTTGAGATTTGGGTGAAAGGAGGGTTTTTTTCCTCCAGGAGAAGTTGGGATGATTTCTCCACCCAGGATTGTAGGTATTTTGATGAACGAAAACCGGCATCGCCGATTCCCGCAAATACTTTGGTTTTAATATTTATAAAACTCTCGCAAGTGCACGAATCATTTCGTAGAAAATGATAAGTATACTCCCAAGGTCGATCTAAGGAAGGAATGTATGTGGTTTTTAACTTATTATTCAATCTTTTAAAAACGAAATTAAATCCTAAACATCCTGTCACGATAGTTTGGTTTTGTGTGTTCCTAATCTAATAACATAAAATAAAACATATATACAGATTAATTAAATATAATCTAAAATCATAAAAATAAACATAGATACAAATTCAATAAATAATTATCTAGAAATAAACATATATACGGATTCAATAAATGTTCATGCAAATTTTTATCATTTATATTAGCGGAGTATTTATGGATATAATAACTAAATTAATTATGCTTGCTCATATTAACTAGGTTATTAAAGATATAAATTGACATTTTATTGATTCTCTCTTTTTTATATAAATACCACCTTTGGTGGGGTTAGATATTCTTTGTTAACTAAACAAATCAATTAACACCTATGGGTGGGGTTGATAACTAATATGCTTAATTAAATTAATTCCTTTTTCTAAGAGATTGAAAATGAACCATTTAAATGCCACCTTTGGTGGGGTTAGACAGTTTAAACTTTATTCAAGGTGTCCAAATTAAACCTAAGAATTTAATTATCCGAGTACTAACTTTCAAGTTTTAAAACCACTATTGAAAACATGTTGTCAATACATTTTCACATAATAATTCTTATAAAAACTTTTGAAATAGAGTTTCACTCTAACTACCGGGCGATTGTACCAACAAATAAAAGAGCACTACTCTAAATTAGACCGGATAACTAAACCTTAAAATCTAATTTTCGGGTTTAAGTTTGTAATGAAAAATAATATATTTCTCTCTAACATTCTTAATATAAAATCTTGAATAAAAACAAAATCAATTCATTTTAAAGATTTTTACCTATTTAATATTTCGCAAGCATAACAACGTCGTTATTACATCATTTTTACTAAACAGCTAGCATAGTTAAATTTAACCACAGACAAGTTGAATATAACATGTAAGAATAAAGCATAAAAATAACTGTAAAGAAAATAAAATCCTTACAGAACTTCGACGCTATTCCCGTTGCTAGAAAACCTCCGAGCGGAATTTGCACTTCCATATATTGAATCAAAAATCTAAATTATTACAAAAACATTACAAGTTCCTCTCAAAAAGAGAAGAACACTAAACCTAAGAGAATTGAACTAAAAACTAAGAGAAAAACTAAGAAAAGCTTAGAAAGAAACTAAGAGAAACTAAAAACTAAGAAATGAGAGAAAGAAAGAAGAGAGAAGTGAGTTTTGAAGGTGTGGTTTGAAGTGAATGGAAGGGGGGTATTTATAGGTGAGGATGGAGAGAAAAAATGAGTAAAAAAAATGTTAAAAAAATATTAAAAAATGTAAAAACGCGTATTGGACTTGCTGATGTCATCAATGACGTCAGCATGACGTCACAGGGGCGGCTGCACGTGAAAAATGGGGCGAAAACGCGTTGGGCGCGCGGATGGGCGGCTGCTGGGCGCTGCGCGCGCGCGCTGGGGCTGTCGCTGCGCGCAGCTCGGCGCGCGTGAACAGTGCCAGCGCGCTGCGTTGCGCGCAGCTGGGCATGCCAGCGCGCTGCGTTGCGCGCAGCTGGGCATGCCAGCGCGCGCGGGCGCGCGCGGGATGGGGCGCTGGGGCGCGCTGGGGCGCGCGCGGCTGGGCGCTGGGGCGCTGGGCTGCGCGCACGGCCGGGCTGCGACGCGCGATTTCCGTCTTTTTGACATTTTTGACCTTTTCGACCCATTTCGTCCGATTTTTCCATGTTTGTTGACCTTTTCTCACTTATTTATTGATATATTTGTGATGTATTGCTTCAAATATTCCTCTTTAAGTCTTTACATTGCGTTTTTAAGCCAAAATACCTGAAAAACAATAAAAATACCCGTGATTCCGAAAAAGACAAATTTATATAAATATATGATAAAACATATAAATATATGTATTTTTAATCAATTAAGGTACATAAAATCATGGTTATTTTAGTGCTTTTTGAGCACTCATCACAACCCCCAACCAGCTTCTTGCTAGTCTCTTAGCAAGAGAAGCGATAAAAGCTAAAAATTAAACTATCCTAAATCACTTTCGTGGATTGAAACGGTTGCATTTAGCCTATGCAACAAGCCGTTAAACCCCTAGGTTGCCCTAGTGGACGAGTTTGAGTCTCGTGAGGGTTTTCAGTAATGATACCCACAAACATTGAACTAAATGTAAAGATAAAAACAATCAAATCAAAAATTAAAATTACAACACAATCAAAAATTAATTTAAGAGTAAAAGAACACAACATATCACAAAAATATCTCATACTTTTTAATGTCTTTTAAGATCATAATTGAAATCTCAAGCATAAGTTATTTTAATCTCTTTAAACAATCATGATTTTATTATAATAATTAGTCGAAAATCATTTTCATATTTCATTTCAAAAATGTATCAATTTAATTTTACCCAATTTCAGTGTCATGAATCAGTATTCGCTTCGACTCTATTCCTCACAAGTCAATACTCTCAAAGCACTGAATCCTATGGGTTCAAACACTCATACTAATTTATATGCGAAAGAGTTGATGTATAGAAATGAACTAATATGTTCGCATATGTATAAAGAATAAAGGCTCAAAGTGTTATTTTAACATTGATCTCATGAAAGGAATCGAATGTATAAATTATAAAGATATCATATACAAAAATTATTTTCATGCATAAATCAAACTCATTAAGAAAGAATTTCAAGATATATGCTTTAACAAATGAAGAAATTGCAATGACTTTTTAGGGAATTACTTCCTATATCTTTCTTTTGTAATTAGCCTTTACTCACAACTTTGTAGGCAATGTGGGTCATAGTATGTAGATGATACTATTTTTTTATCTCTCTATTTTTTTTTTTTTTTTTTTTTTTTTTTTTTTTTTTTTTTTTTTTTTTTTTTTTTTTTTTTTTTTTAGAGAGTCAACCCATGTACAGATTGTACATTTTTTTGGATTTTGGTGAGTGGTTAATTTTTTTTGGCTTTTCTGTTTGATCTTGGTTTAGGTAACCCCAGATATGTCTTTTTGTTTTTGTAACAGTCATGCATAAATGAGATATAAGCATATACTATCAATTTCTACTCAAATCATTTAATCTAAGCAAAAATAATAATCAAAAATATATGATACTCTATTAAGATGAGAAAAAAAATTCATACATTCAATGCTAATACCTATAGAGATCATCTAAACTTTTTGAATAAATAAGAAATGTGTTTGGAGTAGAAAAAATATATATTTCACTCTGAATAAAAGAAATTAGGCTCAAATTATATCTCACAAGGGTAGTCTCCACTAAAAAAAATTCATAAACACCGATTTTGGGTTTAATATAATTTCCACATTTTATCAAGAAATACTAGTTATGACAAAAACTAACTAATTATCAAAAATAATTACAAAATATTTCATGATATGTTTTCAAAAATTAATCTAACAGTACCAAAGACTTTAACTATTTACTTAAATTTGATTTAAAGATATGATACATTTTTGTGATAATTTTTTTTTTATATATAGCATGGTAACTTTTCACCACCCCCAACCTAGAACTTACATTGTCCTCAATGTAACAACTGCAAATTAAAGATAAAGAGAAAAGAGGAGAAAGATTACCTATTTCTTGAGAATGTGTAAGTAGTAATGAAGAAATGCAGGTGCATCCATCATATTCATCATTAAAGTGTATACAGACAGATCGCTGTGAACTTCTAACATCTCAACAAATATTTTAGTTTTAACAATTTTAAAAATTATTCACATACAAGTAAACTAAAATAAACAATAAAATTAAGTAAATAAAACAAATAACAAAAAAAATTACCTAACATGATGGGTTGCCTCCCATCCAGCGCTTAGTTTAACGTCTTAGCAAGACGTATCTTTTTGGTGCTAAGGGTTACTCAGCCAAATGCAATCCATTTCAGCAATGTTGTTTGGTTCTTCCACATAAGGCTTGACACGATGGCCATTAACTTTGAACGTTTTTTGTGTCTTGGAGTCCAATAGTTCTACTACTCCATGTTCAGATACCTGAACTATTTTGAATGGTCCATCCCATCTTGATCTTAGCTTTCCTGGAAACAATCTCAAACGAGAGTTAAATAAAAGAACTTTCATTCCAGGGTGAAGAGTCTTAGGAACTAGCCTCTTGTCATGATAGCGCTTAGTACGCTCCTTGTATAATTTGGCATTCTCATAGGCTTCATTCCTAATTTCTTCCAACTCATGAAGCTGGAGTACTCGTTTTTCACCTGCTTTATCTAAATCCATGTTTAGCTCTTTAATTGCCCAATAAGCCTTGTGTTCAAGTTCAACTGGAAGGTGGCACGCTTTCCCAAAGATTAACCGGTAAGGGCTCATCCCAATAGGTGTTTTGTAAGCGGTGCGGTATGCCCATAAGGCATCATTTAACTTAAATGCCCAATCCTTCCTTGAAGGACGCACAGTGCGTTCCAGTATTCCCTTGATTTGCCTATTACTTACTTCCACTAATCCGGAAGTTTGAGGATGATATGGAGTAGCTACCTTATGTGTGATGTTGTACTTGTTTAGTACTCCATCAAAGAGTTTGTTACAAAAATGGCTACCTCCATCACTTATTATAGCTCTAGGCGTTCCGAACCTACTGAATATGAAATCTTTCAAGAATTTCACAACAACATTAGCATCATTGGTTTTGGTGGGGATAGCTTCTACCCACTTGGACACATAATCCACAGCAACCAAAATGTATTGAAAACCATTAGATGGGGGAAAAGGACCCATAAAGTCAATCCCCCATACGTCAAAGAGTTCAACAACTAAATTAGATGTCAAAGGCATTTCATCTCTTTTGCTTATGTTTCCTGTTCTTTGACATCTATCACATTGTGCACAAAACATATGAGCATCTTTAAAAAGAGTGGGCCAAAAGAATCCAGACTGTAATATCTTACGGGCTGTCTTTTCTCCTCCAAAATGACCCCCACAATGAAGTTCATGACAAAAAGTCAGAATGCTCTTATGTTCTTCTTCAGGTACACATCTCCGGATGACTTGATCTTGACCAATCTTGTATAAATAAGGGTCATCCCAGAAATAGTCCTTAATAGTTTTAAAAAACCTTTTCTTCTCCTGATATGAAGTGTTAGGTCGCAAAACACCAGTGGCAAGATAGTTTACAATATCAGCGTACCATGGGTTCGGACCTATGAAAAATAACTGTTCATCAGGAAAGGTTTCAACTATATCGTCATTACTCTCATCTTTAAGAGAATTAAAGTCAGAAATCAACCTAGACAAATGGTCAGCTACTAAGTTTTCACTGCCTTTCTTATCCTTGATTTCTAGGTCAAATTCTTGTAAGAGTAAGACCCACCTGATTAATCTTGGCTTGGCATTTGGTTTACTTAATAGGTATCTTAAAGCAGCATGATCAGAATGCACAATCACTTTAGATCCTACTAAATAAGACCGAAATTTGTCTAAAGAGAATACTATAGCCAAGAATTCCTTTTCAGTGGTGGTGTAATTCATCTGGGCATCATTGAGTGTTTTGCTAGCATAGTAGATGACATGTAAACGCTTATCCACTCTTTGTCCCAGGACTGCTCCTATTGCATAATCAGAAGCGTCACACATTATTTCAAAGGGTAAAGACCAGTTTGGTGCCATTATAACAGGGGTAGATGTGAGTTTATCTTTCAAGGTATTAAAGGAAGTAAGGCAGTCATTGTTGAAATCAAAATCAGCATCTTTGGATAGCAAGTTACATAAGGGACGACTTATTTTAGAGAAATCTTTAATAAATCGTCTGTAGAATCCTGCATGTCCCAAGAAGCTTCTTATCCCCTTCACAGATGTAGGGGGAGGTAGTTTGGATATCAATTCAACTTTTGCCTTATCAACTTCAATACCCTTGTTTGAAATTATATGTCCTAAAACTATCCCTTGTTGAACCATAAAATGACTTTTCTCCCAACTAAGGGTTAGATTGCATTCAATGCATCTCTCTAAAACCAAAGTCAATTTATGTAAGCAATCATCAAATGAGTTCCCAAAGACAGAGAAATCGTCCATGAAAATCTCAATGAATTTTTCCACCATGTCCGAGAAAATAGATATCATGCATCTTTGGAACGTGGCAGGGGCATTGCATAACCCAAATGGCATTCTGCGAAAAGCAAATGTCCCAAAAGGACATGTAAATGTGGTCTTTTCCTGATCTTCTGGTGCTATGGGTACTTGATAATATCCAGACAGTCCATCCAAAAAACAGTAAAATTCGTGCCCAGCTAATCTTTCCAACATTTGATCAATGAATGGAAGAGGAAAGTGATCCTTTTTCGTATATAAATTTAGTTTCCTAAAATCTATACACATTCTCCATCCAGTGATTATTCTAGTGGGCACTAATTCACTTTTGTCATTCTTAACAACTGTTATCCCAGATTTCTTTGGTACCACATGCACTGGACTAACCCACTTACTATCTGCAATCGGATAGATAATCCCTTCTTCTAATAATTTAAGAATTTCCTTCTTAACTACCTCTTGCATGTTTGGGTTTAGTCTTCTTTGGGCCTCTCGTACAGGTTTAGCACCATCCTCCAAGTTGATCTTGTGCATACACATTGTTGGACTAATGCCTCTTATATCACCTATACTCCAACCTATTGATTTCTTAAACTGTTTAAGCACTTTGATGAGTTCTTTTTCTTGTGGTTTGGTCAAGGTTGAAGAAATTATCACTGGATAAGTTTCTCCCTCTCCCAAAAACACATATTTTAAGTGCTCAGGTAAGACTTTGAGTTCAAGTTCAGGTGGATTGGCCTCTTTAATAGATGAAGAACTGGGTAGATTTAAAAGTGTACTAGATTTTGTCATCACTTCATTATTGTCTAGTTGTTCAAGGTACCCCTTTATTTCCTCATCTACATCTTCTTCAACCTTTTCAAGTGTAAGAACGGTTTCAAGCTTGTCTTCTATTCTGGTTCGGAAAAAGGTGTTTTGGACAAGATTATCCAAAGGATCAACATCGAATATTTCATCGATGGCAGAAATAGAAGGGAAAGGTGAAGAATCAAAAACTTTAAAATGAACAGTCTCTCCTAAGACTGTCATTGTCAAATTTCCATCTTGGACATCAATAATAGTTTTAGTAGTTGCCATAAATGGTCTACCAAGCAATATTGTGTGCTCTCTGTCCAATGCTGGATTTTCTTGCATATCCAGAACCACAAAGTCAACAGGTATTATCAGTTTGTCTACCTGTACCAAAACATCCTCAACTATTCCCTCTGGATATTTAAGAGATCTATCTGCAAGTTGAAGGGACATAGTTGTGGGTTTTAAATCCCCTAGATTGAGTTGTAAGAATATAGAGTAGGGCATCAAATTTATACTAGCACCTAAATCAAGCATTGCTTTAGCAACCTTCCTATCCCCCATAGTTATGTTTATAATAAAACTTCCAGGGTCTTTCAACTTAGGGGGTAGTTTGTGCTGAAGTACAGCGCTAGAAATTTCTGATACTACTACTCGTTCATTCTGTTCATACCTCCTTTTCTTAGTGTTCAATTCTTTGAAAAACTTGGCATATGAGGGCACATTCATGATCACTTCTAATAGTGGTAAATTGATATTTACTTTAGAGAGCATATTAAAAAGATCATTGAATTGCTTATCTTGTTTGGATTCTTTCAACCGGTGGGGAAAAGGTACTTGTATCTGGTGTGGTTCTGTTGTCTTTTGAATTTTGGGGGTGTCAGATGACCCCCCAATGAGTTTTTCAGAAGGCTTGTTAAGTTTAACACTTGTCTCTCCTTTTTGCGAGATTAGAATATCGCCTTCTTTGTTACCGGAACTACAAGGTAGATTGTTAGAGATTTCAGGTAAACTGGTATTGACTACCTTACCACTTCGAAGGGTTCTAACATCCTTTGCTTGTTCTGGTTGACTGGGCAACTTTCCTGGTTCTTTCTTTTGCATTTGTTCAGCCAGTTGCCCAACTTTAGATTCAATCCTTTTAACCGAAGCCTCCATGGTGTTCAACCTTTGATTAGTCATCAATTGGTTGTCACGACTAACTTGAATAAAAGCATTCAAGCTATCTTCTAAGGTTGGCTTAAAAGATTGGCTTGGTGGGTAAGGGTGGTTGTTATCTGACCTTAGTGTTGGATATTGGGTGTAGGCTGGGTGATTATAGGTGTTTGGATGATATCTTTGAAAAGATTGAACTTCCTCTATGGCATCGACACTAGAATCACAAGTATTTGAACAATTATGAGTACCATGCCCAATTGAACAACACACTTCACATACCTCTTGATTTGAAATTTGGTGAGAAGTGAGGAATTTCACTTGTTTAGTCAATTCAGCAAGTTGCAAGGTTATCTCATTATCAGAGCCGACTTCATTGACCTTTGCTTTCCTTCTACCACCTCTTTGTTGGGAATTAGAACCCAACAGCTCATAAAGATTATAGGTTTCCTCTGCGGTCTTTTCTCCTACAGCACCTCCAGCAGCATTATCAACCATGTATTGACTCTGTAGTGTCAATCCATCATAAAAGAATTGGTTTTGTAGCTGTAAGGGAAAGCTATGATTTTGACATTGAATGAAAAGGAGTTTGAATCGTTCCCAAGCTTCATGAAAGGGCTCTTCATTCATTTGAGAAAATGTTGCTATCTTTGTTCTTAGATCAACAGTCTTTTGATGGGAATAGAACCTACCCATAAAAATTTCATAGACTGCCTCCCAAGTTTTAAGAGAACCTGACTGTAGAGTAATGAACCATGACCAAGCTTTATCTTTGAGAGTGTAAGGAAAACACCTCATCCTAAGTTGATCTTCATTAATTGCATGTAGTGGAAAGGTTTGGACAATAGCATAGAATTCTCGAATGAAATGCAAAGGGTCTTCATTAGGGATACCGTAAAAGGAAGGCAACAAAGAATAATGAATCTTTTTCAATTCATAATTCCTTGCAGCCTCTTGTAATTGGATACCGGAAGTTACATTGCCAATGATTGGCATTGTATATTCTTTCATCTTTTTCCGCCTATCTTCAGCATCTCCCATGGTTGTTTGTAGTTGAAAATGATCCTCCTCCTATTGTGTATCAACATTTTGCTTTTAGTAGATATCTCTAAGAAATATGTATAACTTGATAAAACGTAAAAGCAAAAAGTGCAAGGAACCTAATATATTTTTTTTTTTTTTTTTTTTTTTTTTTTTTTTTTAAATTTAAGCGAATGGACAGAATTTTTGAAACAAACGAATTTTATTTCATCTGAATTTTTATTACACGCAAACTAAAACAAAGGAAAATACAATAATGGGTGACCTCCCATACAGGACTAAAATTTAGCGTCTTCTAGTAAGACGTTGCTTGGAGATTGCAGAATGAAAAACTCAATGTCTCCTCTTCATTGAATTAGTCTTTGCCTTTTTGCAAATGTTCAACTAACTGTTCAACTTGAACTTCCACCTTTTTGATAGAAGCTTCCACAGAGTCCAACCGTTGATTGGTTTTAGATTGATTATCCCTACAGACTTGAATAAAAGAATTCAAGTTGTCCTCCAGGGTTGGTTTATTGGGAATGCTTCTTGGAATAGGTGGGTGGAATTGCTGACCTGCCTGGTTTGAGCCTTGAGTGAAAGGAGGGTTGTTTTGCCTCCAAGAGAAATTTGGATGACTTCTCCACCCAGGATTATAGGTATTTGAGTTGGGATCAAACCTTGGTCTCTGTTGATATGCTCCCAACACATTGACCTGTTCAGGTCCAGTTGTTTCTCCTTGATATGGACAGGCTTCAGTACCATGTCCCATGTTGCTATACAAACCATATTGATCATTATTGGTGTTGGTTTGTGTAGCGAGAAGGGCAACTTGCTTAGTCAGTTGAACAAGTTGTTGTTGAACTTCATTACTGGAGTCGATTTCATGAACTCCAGCTTTTCTCACTCGGGAGCTTTTCTGTTGGGAATTAGCACCCAACATCTCAAAGAGGTTATACGTCTCTGAGGCAGTCTTTTCTCCTATTGCTCCTCCTGCAGCGTTGTCGACAATGAACTGACATTGTTGTGTAAGTCCATCGTAAAAGAATTGGTTCTGCAACTGCAGGGGAAAGCTATGATGGGGACACTGAGTGAGAAACATCTTGAACCTATCCCAAGCTTCATGGAATGGTTCTCCATCCATCTGAGAGAAAGTAGCAATCTTTCCTCTCAACTCTGATGTTTTTTGATGGGAATAGAATTTTCCCATGAATTTGTTGTAAATGTTACCCCATGTCATCAGAGAACCTGGGGGAAGTGACATCAACCAAGCTTTGGCCTTATCCTTTAGAGTGTAGGGAAAACATCTCATCCTAAGTTGATCCTCGTTTAGAATACCGAGGGGGAATGTTTGGACCGTAGCATAGAAATCTCTCATAAAGGAAAGAGAATCTTCATTAGGTAACCCATAAAAGGAAGGAAGCATAGAAAAATGAATATTTTTAAGGTCGTAATTCCGAGCAGCCTCCCCCAACTGGATAGCGGCAGTTGCCGTGCCTATTACCGGTCTTGCAAACTCTTTCATTGTGGTTTCCCTAATATGTTGGTTTTCCTCCATTTCTTTTGGTTCTAGTAAAGGATTAAGACTTGGTTCTATGTTTGGCTCAAAAACAGGTTGATGGGTAGAATCCAGTTTTGTTGACACTTGTTTAAATTTATGAAATTTATTTACATATGGTGTAAGGGGGTTTCCTAAGGATCTCCTACCACGCATAGACTATTGTAAACGTAAATTTAAAACTCCTGTCAACAAAATAAAAAAATTTAGATAAAATTTACATGTTATTTTATACAAAACACTAAACAAAACTAGTTAAACCCTAAAAAGAAAAATTTTTTTTATTTTTTTTTTTTTTTTTTATTTTTTTTTTTGTAACATAATTAGTATTAACCAAGAGTGCTCCCAGGAAAGAATGGTGGTGCAAACGGCACCTTAAATACCATTCTCCTAGCCAGAGCAACGTTCCCAGGAAAGACTAGTGCCACAAAGGCTTCCAAGAACTAGTCTCCTAGACAGAACTCCCTTAGATTTTTACTTTTTATGTTATTTAGTTAATTAGGTATAAATTCAAGTAATGTTTTTTTTTTTTTTTTTTTTTTTTTTTTTTTTTTTTTATGAACGGTAATTTTATTTTACTATTCACGCTATATTATTTCTTATTAACTTAAAATTTTTTATATTTTGAATTTTGAATTTTTTTTTTTTCTTTGTTTTGTTTTGTTTTTTTTTTACTATTTATGAACGGTAAATTTTTTTTACTTCAAATTTCAAATTTCTAAATTTTTTTACAAAAAAAAAAAAAAAAAAAAAATTATTATTTTTTTTATTTTTTTATTTTTTATTTTTTATTTTTTATTTTTTTTATTTTTTATTTTTTATTTTATTTATTATGAATTTTGAAATTTGATTATTATTAAAATATCACAATTATTTACAGCACAAAAATGTTTTTAAAATTTTGATAAATAATTTAAAAACGCTATTCCTTCCCCGGCAACGGCGCCAAAAACTTGATGAACGAAAACCGGCATCGCCGATTCCCGCAAATACTTTGGTTTTAATATTTATAAAACTCTCGCAAGTGCACGAATCATTTCGTAGAAAATGATAAGTATACTCCCAAGGTCGATCTAAGGAAGGAATGTATGTGGTTTTTAACTTATTATTCAATCTTTTAAAAACGAAATTAAATCCTAAACATCCTGTCACGATAGTTTGGTTTTGTGTGTTCCTAATCTAATAACATAAAATAAAACATATATACAGATTAATTAAATATAATCTAAAATCATAAAAATAAACATAGATACAAATTCAATAAATAATTATCTAGAAATAAACATATATACGGATTCAATAAATGTTCATGCAAATTTTTATCATTTATATTAGCGGAGTATTTATGGATATAATAACTAAATTAATTATGCTTGCTCATATTAACTAGGTTATTAAAGATATAAATTGACATTTTATTGATTCTCTCTTTTTTATATAAATACCACCTTTGGTGGGGTTAGATATTCTTTGTTAACTAAACAAATCAATTAACACCTATGGGTGGGGTTGATAACTAATATGCTTAATTAAATTAATTCCTTTTTCTAAGAGATTGAAAATGAACCATTTAAATGCCACCTTTGGTGGGGTTAGACAGTTTAAACTTTATTCAAGGTGTCCAAATTAAACCTAAGAATTTAATTATCCGAGTACTAACTTTCAAGTTTTAAAACCACTATTGAAAACATGTTGTCAATACATTTTCACATAATAATTCTTATAAAAACTTTTGAAATAGAGTTTCACTCTAACTACCGGGCGATTGTACCAACAAATAAAAGAGCACTACTCTAAATTAGACCGGATAACTAAACCTTAAAATCTAATTTTCGGGTTTAAGTTTGTAATGAAAAATAATATATTTCTCTCTAACATTCTTAATATAAAATCTTGAATAAAAACAAAATCAATTCATTTTAAAGATTTTTACCTATTTAATATTTCGCAAGCATAACAACGTCGTTATTACATCATTTTTACTAAACAGCTAGCATAGTTAAATTTAACCACAGACAAGTTGAATATAACATGTAAGAATAAAGCATAAAAATAACTGTAAAGAAAATAAAATCCTTACAGAACTTCGACGCTATTCCCGTTGCTAGAAAACCTCCGAGCGGAATTTGCACTTCCATATATTGAATCAAAAATCTAAATTATTACAAAAACATTACAAGTTCCTCTCAAAAAGAGAAGAACACTAAACCTAAGAGAATTGAACTAAAAACTAAGAGAAAAACTAAGAAAAGCTTAGAAAGAAACTAAGAGAAACTAAAAACTAAGAAATGAGAGAAAGAAAGAAGAGAGAAGTGAGTTTTGAAGGTGTGGTTTGAAGTGAATGGAAGGGGGGTATTTATAGGTGAGGATGGAGAGAAAAAATGAGTAAAAAAAATGTTAAAAAAATATTAAAAAATGTAAAAACGCGTATTGGACTTGCTGATGTCATCAATGACGTCAGCATGACGTCACAGGGGCGGCTGCACGTGAAAAATGGGGCGAAAACGCGTTGGGCGCGCGGATGGGCGGCTGCTGGGCGCTGCGCGCGCGCGCTGGGGCTGTCGCTGCGCGCAGCTCGGCGCGCGTGAACAGTGCCAGCGCGCTGCGTTGCGCGCAGCTGGGCATGCCAGCGCGCTGCGTTGCGCGCAGCTGGGCATGCCAGCGCGCGCGGGCGCGCGCGGGATGGGGCGCTGGGGCGCGCTGGGGCGCGCGCGGCTGGGCGCTGGGGCGCTGGGCTGCGCGCACGGCCGGGCTGCGACGCGCGATTTCCGTCTTTTTGACATTTTTGACCTTTTCGACCCATTTCGTCCGATTTTTCCATGTTTGTTGACCTTTTCTCACTTATTTATTGATATATTTGTGATGTATTGCTTCAAATATTCCTCTTTAAGTCTTTACATTGCGTTTTTAAGCCAAAATACCTGAAAAACAATAAAAATACCCGTGATTCCGAAAAAGACAAATTTATATAAATATATGATAAAACATATAAATATATGTATTTTTAATCAATTAAGGTACATAAAATCATGGTTATTTTAGTGCTTTTTGAGCACTCATCATATTTGAATTGGGGTCGAATCTTGGTCTCAATTGATATGCTCCTAAAACATAAACTTGGTTCAAGTCCAATTGGTGTTTCTCCTTGATTGGACAGGATTCAATACCATGTCCTATGTTGCTACACAAACCACAATATTCATTATTGGTGTTGGTTTGCGTAGTGAGAAGGGTTACTTTCTTGGTCAATTGAATAAGTATTTTGTTGAACTTCATTCCTAGAATCGATTTCATGAACTCCAGCTCTTCTCACTCATGACCTTTTCTATTGGGAAATAGCACCCAACATCTCAAAGATGTTGTACCTTTCTGAAAGCTATCTTTTCTCCCATATCTCCTCTGGCAGTGTTGTTGACAATGAAATGACATTGCTGTGTAAGTCCATCGTAAGAGAATTGGTTCTACAACTGTTGGGGAAAACTATGATGGGGGCATTGAGTGAGGAAAAATTTGAACCTATCCTAGGCTTCATGGAATGGTTCTCCTTCCATATGAGAGAAAGTGAAAATCTTGGCTTTTAGCTCTGATTTTTTTGTGGGAATAGAATTTTCACATGAATTTGTTGTAAACATCCTCCCAGGTCATCAGAGAACTTGGAGGGAGTGACATCAACCAAGCTTTGGCCTTGTCCTTCAACGTGTATGGGAAACACTTCATTCTAAACCGATCCTCATTTAGAATACCTAGGGGAAAGTTTGGACTATGGCATAGAAGTCCCTAACGAAGGAAAGATTATCTTTATTATGCAGCCCATAGAATGAAGGAAGCATGGAAAAATGAATGTTTTTCAAGTCATAATTTCGAGCTGCCTCACCTAGCTAGATAGAACCAATTATCATTCCAATTATTGACAATGCAAACTCCTTCATGGTGGTTTCTCTAACATGTGGGTTTTCTCTCATTTCTATTGGCTTTGGTAGAGGATTAAGGCTTGGTTTTGTATTTGACTCAAAAATAGGCTAATGGTTAGAATCTAACCTTATGGATAATTATTTAAATTTATGAATATTATATATGTATGGTATAAGATGGTTTCCTAAGGATCTCCTATCATACATAGACTAGTGAAAGCTCAAATTTAAAACACTTGTCAATTAAAAAGGAAAAGAATAATAAAATAACTATACAAAAATTTAGAGAAAATAAAAATACTAAACAAACAAGTTAACCGCTAAGTTAAATAACAATATCATGATTAACTAAGAGTGCTCCCACGAAAGAATGGTGGGGCAAAGCCTCCTTTAAAACCATCCTTCTAAATAGATCAATGTTTGTAGGAAAGACTAGTCGCATAAAGGCTTCCAAGAACTAATCTCTTAGACAAAACTCTATTAGATTTTTACCTTTCGTGCTGTTACACAGTTTTTTTAAACAAATATTTTTTATTTTTTTATTTTTTTAGAAAAGAAAATAATTAAATAAATTAAAGTTTAAATTTTTTTATATTTATAGTTTTTAAAATAAAAAAATAAAAAAATTAAATTTCTGTTTTGAACACAAAATAAATAAATAAAAATCACAATTATGTATAAGACAAAAAGTTTTAAAAAATTTGATAAATAATTTAAAAACATTATTCTTTCCCAAAAACGATGCCAAAAACTTGATGAACAAAACCAAGTCTCCGGCAACAGTGCCAAAAACTTAATGATGACACAAGATCGACATTGGGTTAACAATACCGATCTTATGGATAATTCGATTTTATATTTGTAAAACTCTCACAAGTGCATGAACCATTTTATAAAAAATGACAAGTATATTCTTAAGGTCGATCTAAGGAAGGAATATATGTGATTTTTAATTTATTATTCAAACATTTAAAAATGAAATAAAATCATAAACATCTTGTCACGATATTTTGATTTTTGTTTCCTAATCTAAGGACATAAAAAACATAGATATGATTCAATAAACAATTATACAAATTTTTATCGTTCATAAGAGTGGAGTATTTATGGATATAATAATTAATTTAATTATGTTTGCTTATATTATTTAGGTTATTAAATATATAAATTGATATTTATTTATTCTCTCTTTATTATATGAATACCACCTTTGGTGGGGTTATATATTATTTTTAATTAAATATATCAATTAGCAACTATAAGTAGGGTCGATAATTAAATTGGTAAATTAAATTAATTCCTTTTTTTTCTAAGAGATTGAAAATTAACCATTTAAATACCATATTTGGTGGAATTAGACATTTTAAACTTTATCCAAGTACTAACTTTCATGTTTTAAAACCATAACTTAAAATATGTTGTCAATACATTTTCAAATAATAGTTTTTATAAAGACTTTTGAAATAGAGCTTCACTCTAACTACCAAGGGATTGTGCCAACAAATAAAAAAGAACTACTTTAAATCAAATCGGATAATTAAACCTTAAAATCTAATTTTTAGATTTAAGTTTGTAATGAAAAATAATATATTTCTCTCCAAAATCGTTAATATAAAATCTTGAATAAAAAAAACATCAATTTATTTTATAGAGATGTTTTACTTATTTAATATTTTGTAAGAATAACAACGTTATTATTATATCATATTTATAAACAACCATACATGTTAAATTTAATCACAAATAAATTAAACATAACATATTAGAATAAAACATAAAACATAACTATAAAGAATTCATTTTAAAATTATAACTCAAAAGAATCCTTATAAAACTTTTATGCTAATTATATTGCTAGAAAATCTCCAAATGCATTTGCATTTCCGTATATTGAATCAAAAACTAGAAATCTAAAAAAGCGTAACTAGTTCTTCTCAAAAAGAGAAGAACTTTAAAACTAAAAAAACTAAGAATTAGAGAGAGAAATCTAGAGAGAGAAGTTTGTGATTTTTGGGATAATTTTTACAATGGGGGAAGGGGTTCTTTTATAGATAAGGAAAAGGCCAAAAAAAGTGTGAAAATATCTCAAAAATTGATTTTGGACACTTTTGGATAGATTCTCACGCATTTGGTGGGTGAGATTTGTAACAAACAGGCATTGGTGAGTATAGGCGAGGGTGGGATAGGTGCGGATGTGTGCTGGGAGTGTGTTGGGTATGTGTTGGCTGCATGAGCTGGTGCACGTGGTACTCAGGTGTGTGTTGGTGTATATGGGACTCCAAATATTTGACATTTTTTTACCATTTTGATCCCTTTTTTTTACTTTTCTCATTTTTTTCTCAACATATTTGTAATGTATTAACTCTAGTATTTTTTATTGAGTCTAAGTTATTTTTGAACAAACATACTTGTAAAACAATAAAAATACCTATGATTCCGGAAAGATAAGTTTATATAAAAATTTGATAAAATCATATAAATATAAATATGTTTTATTAATTAAAGTACATTAAATCATGGTAATTTTAGTTCTTTTTACTAACTCATCAATATCTTCCCTTGTTATGCTGGGTATAGCATTCATGAAAACTACTCACAATAAGATTGATGTCCAAAATGGGACATTTATCGCAAAATGTGATGGAGAGTCTATATGCTTTACCATATTTGAAGCAATGAGGTATTTTAATGATGTTAATTCTTATTATCATATTGATGTTGCAAAATCATGTAGAATAAGTGTTTGGGATACTTTGGAAGTAGTCTTGACACATAGCTTGGAAGTAGAGGATCCAAAGAAGCTTTCCAGTGAAATACAACTCAGTACACACATAGAAGCAATAATGTCATCCTTGGAATCTCTTTCCAAGATACCACCAAGGTATATTGTAGCTTTTATTTCCTTACCTATGAATTCAAAGAAGTTGTTACCTTTTGTTTTGTAGGAACCTATACTAGAGTTAAAACCCTACCATCTCATTTGAAATATATTTATTTAAGGGATAAGAATTCAATACTAGTTATCATAACTAATAACTTGTTTTATGAACAAGAGAATAAACTTCTAAAAGTTTTGAGGGATCATATCCTTCTATGCATGCATAGAATATTACTCAAGGATAGAAGTAAACATACAAAAGTGGCACAATGTCAGTTAAATCCACCTATGATGGAAGTGGTGAAGAAAGAGATACTAAAATGGTTAGATGTGAGGGCTATCTACCCCATTTCTGACAGCAAATAGGTAAGTCCAATTCAGGTGGTACTAAAGAAATCTAGTATCATAGTAGTTAAAAATGATGAAAATTCGGTGGTACCTACGAGAATTCAAACCTAGTACAGAGTTTGCATGGATTACAGAAAATTCAACACCAATACTATGAAGGATCATTTTCCTTTTCCCTTTATTGATCAAATGGTCAAAAGATTAGCAAGTCACTTTCACTGTTTTTTTCTTAATGTTTATTCCAATTTAAATCAAATTGTTATAACACCTAAGGACTAGTAGAAGACTACATTCACTTGTCCCTTTAGAATTCCATTTGGCCTTTGTAATGCTTCCAATACTTTTCAAAGATGTATGGTAAGCATATTCTCTAATTACATAGAAAGTATAATAGAGGTTTTTATGGACAATTTTACCGTGTAAGAGAATTCTTTTGATTTTTGTTTACATAATTTAACAATTATTCTCAAAATATATGTAGAGACTAAGTTAGTATTTATTTAGAAAAAGTGTCATTTTATGGAAGACTATGGGTTAGGGCATTTAATCTCTATTAAGGGCATAAAAGTAGATAGGGCTAAAATTAATACCATATGTGACTTACCACCTCTCACCACTTTAAGAGAGGTTCATTATTTTCATGGTCATGCAAGTTTTTATACGAGATTCATCCAAGACTTTTCAAAGATTGCAGATTGCTATGCATACTACTATAGAAAGACATCCCATTTGTGTTTAATAATAAGTGAAAATAAGCTTTTGAGAAGCTAAAGGAGTTGGTCACCATAACAGATCATACAAGCATCTAACTTGAGTCATCCATTTGAACTTATGTGTAATGCTAATGACTATGCAATTGGTATAGTGTTAAGGAAATAAATTTTCAAAGAACCACATGTCATATCTATGCCTCCAGAACCCTTAATAATGCCCAACTTAATTATTCAACTATTGAAAAAGAATTACTTGAAGTTATTTTTTATTTGGAAATATTTAGTAGGTACTAAAGTAACCATGTTTTTTGACCATGTAGGTCTCAGGTATCTGTTGATAAAGAAGGATGCAAGACCAAGGCTTGCCAGGTGGATTCTCCTACTTCAAGAATTTTACTTAGAGATTAAGGACAATAATAGGAGTGAAAATTTAGAGGTTTATCACTTGAGTTGAATCATACAATAAGAGGAATTCATACCACTATAGGAACAATTCTCAGATGAACAATTATTTTCTTGGGAAAATTCTTTACCTTGGTATGCTAAGTTTGTCAACTATCTAGTAACCAAGAAAATCCCTTGTGAGTTACAATGATCACAATAGCTTAAGCTTAAGAAATAGGTTAGGTATTTTGTGTGGGATGATCCATACCTATGGAAACATTGTCCTAATAAATTATTATGAAGATGCGTACATTAAACTGAATTTCATTATGTGCTCACCTTTTGTCACTCTTAGGCATGTAGAGGACATTTTGGTGCCAAAAGTACCACTCTCAAGGTTCTTGAGAGTGGATTTTACTGACCCACCATGTTTTCTACTTCTATGATAATCTTTGTCTCTTTAAGTGAGGTGACTTGAGCTTTAATCACCTCATTTTTTTTCTCTTCGAAATTTTCTCTTCTTCTACTTGATAGGTCTAGCATTTGGATCAATATTCAATCTATATGCTATGATTCCTGAGTCAATTCCAAGCATATCTATAGGTTTCCATACAAGGACATTAGATTTTTTCTTAAGAAATGCAACAGTTCTTCTCTAACACCCATTATTAAGTTGGTGCTCAACTTCAAAGATTGGTCATTCCATTCATCTCCAACATGTAAATCTTGAACTCTACATGAATTGAATGATTGTACTAGGCACTTGACCATGGGTATTTTTTGATGAGATCCACACAGTAATTGCTACTTTAGAACCACTTCTTTCATTGTAGCATTATAACAAATCCTAGCTTTCACTTAACCCCTTATCTCTTTTATGCCTTCCTCCATTTGGTATTTAATGACTTGGTTGAAATTAAATGAAATTTCCTTCATCTTATGTATCCATGGTCTCCCCATAATAACATTGTAGTGGGCTAGAACATTAATCACCATAAAGTTGGTCATAACTATTAAATCAATTTCTATAACAATCAACATCACAATTCTGATAGTATAGGTGGTGCTACTATTGAATCCCACTAGAGGTAACTCATTTTTATAATGTTGAAATCTTTCACACCTAGTGCTTTCATAATTGCAAGAAAAAGATGATGAACTGAAATCCATGTATCGATCAAAATTCTACAAACATGACAAGACCCTACTCAGAAGGTGACTACCAGAGGTATTTATGAGGAACTAAGGTCTCATCGTTATTGGAGAAGGTGATTACCACAGAGGATGGACTATAATGGAAACTATAAACATAATATGACCCACGCAAGTCTCGAGCATATCTTTTATGTGCATTATTAGAAGTCCCATTGAGCCTAATTCCCATATATATAGTATGAATAGTCCTCATATTATCTTCATTGTATGGTTATACCTTGTTACTTAGTGAAGCATGCAGTCTTCAAGTTTCACTTTGGGTTTGACAGTCTGATCTTTTGATATCAATTCTGACAAAGATACTCAAGTATCCTATGAACAACAAATCTTCTATTTCTTTTTTTCAAATTTCTACAATCTTGCATATTATGGCCTATATCCTTGTGAATGGCTTGCCATTTAGATGTGTCTCTAAGAGGTGTTCTCATCATTAGCAGCCATCTGACATTTTTAAAGTCCCATTGTACTTGTGTCTGTTTATTGCCTTCTCATGTATAAAACACAGTATCACTTATTTTACTTATTGTTTCTTCATTCATCTATGTAAGGTTGATTACTGTGAATTAGTAATGTACACATGCACATAGTTTCGAACACTTTGTATATGAACATGTTTACACACACCACAAGGTTGGTTTTCGTAGTGTGCATGCTAGCTTGAGGGTGTTGACTTTTGATGAGCAAGATTGCGAGCGATCAATGTTGTCATTTGTGTTTTTGGTTCATTTCAACTGTGGGTATTTATGGAAAGTACTCGATAATTTTTGGAATGAAAAAATGTGACTTTTTACCACCTCACCACCAAGCTTGTCAGTGACCTCTCCACAGGTGGTGGCAAGGTGGAAAATTCAAGTTCTATAAATACCCTCTCATTTCTTCTTCATTTGTATCTAGAGAATGTAGCAGAGCTTTATCAAATTGACATCCTATTTTTCTATTTTTACAACACTAATACTTTTAGTGTTATTCAATATTAGTGATTCATGATTGTGTAAGCAAAATTGTACTTATGAGTGTTGATTACTCAAAATTGTGTTTGTAAGTGGGTTATATATGAGCCATGTTTCGACTAAGAGTTACTTTAATGCAACTATTTATTTGTGAGAACCTCATTGTGAAAGTAAGCTAAGTTAAATGGTTTGAGTTCTCATATATCTTATTTTTGAGCAATAAGAGATAGGTTGTTTAAGTTTGAGGGTGGTCCTCAAGATTAGTAGTAGTTATAGTTTTGTTTACTGATATGTAGTCACTAATCACGCCACATTGGGTGGTATGGGCTTTGGAAGAGAGCTAAGTTCATGTGTCAAGCCAGGTCATTACGAAAGCAACAATCACACCACATTGTGTGGTGTGGGATTTTATTGGATTTTTTGCTTCTGAGTGGTTGCCTTCAAATACCTAAGCATGTTACCATATATATAGGGTTTCTATGTCGGTTTTTCTCATTATATCTATTGTTATGCATGATGTTTTTTTTGTGTTAGTATAATCTGAGTTTCTATTATATATGTTCCATTATACTAGATTTAAACTATGATTAGAAAGCTTATTTGTTTTGTATAATTGCATGCTTTCCTTCCTTTCCTTGTAGCATGCTTATAGCTTTCTAATAATTACTTCTGCTTTTTTATCATATATTTTTAGTATGAGTCTCTAAGGAGTCTATATCTCCTTACCCTAGTAATGTACAAGGTGTTGGGCTCTTTTTTTGGTTTTTTATGTAATGTATGATTGCATGCAATCAAAGTAGAATTATCATTTACCAAATATGTCTCCATATATGAGGTATTGAAGATATTAGAAATCCCTTATAGCCTTTCAGTATGTATGACTATCTTATATGGTGTGTGATGTTTGCTATGTTCATGCATGCTGCTAGCCTGGACAAAAGCCTGTGAGGGCCACTGTTACTAGTGTATTTACTACAAGTCATTTTTGTTATGTATTGATTTGAGAATGTTATTTTGTACTTCCATTGTGTTAATAACTCAATTCACATTGTGATGACTACTTGGCCAAATTGATATAGAGTTCTTGAATAGGTTCTATGGGTTGGCATTTCCACCCCTTATCTAGGTCTTAATTACCTAGTTGAGTCAAAAGAACAATTGACCTTCTTGTAATTTTTCTAGTGTATGGGAATCTTCAATTTTTCTCATTCTACATCCTTAATACAGTGTAAGCCAAACTTACTCTAACAGTTGGACATCTAAAGGATGATAACAAACTACCCCAAGGTCAATGATTTCTTGACCATTGGCCTCCCCTTATGTTACTTGGGGCAAAACCTTTACTTCTATTGACCATTTTTTTCATGATTTGCTCTGTTTAAGCCTAGCCTCATATTTTCCCTAGTACAACTTCTATGAAAATCTTGTTCTTTTTATCTGATTTCAACTCCCTTTCTAAATTAACAAACTTTATTACCTCTTCATAAGCTTCTTCCATTGCATGAGACACAATTTTTGTTAATTAAAAAAACAAATTAGAATTTCTCAAAAGACCTTCTCTGAATGCTCCTATTGTAGTAGAACTGGGACAGTTCATAATTTTTAATTTTTCTTCTCTAAACCTTCTCATGTTTTCCCTTTTGACTCTTTATTTCCCTAGGTGATTGAGAAAAGGTGATAAGATTCTTTCCTCATGGGCTTGTTAATGGTTTAGTTGGTAATGAAAAATTTAGCAAACTAAGAGAAGGAGGTTATGGTACGCGGTGCCAAGTTATTGAACCATTTTTTAGCGCCATCACATAGAGTGGTTGCAAAGATTTTTCACTTCATAGGATCTCTTTTGTCTCGAGTGAGGCTCACAAGGGTCACGACTATTTTGAAATGTAAAACATGAGTCATAGGATCCTTCATTCCTTAGTAGTTTGGACACTTGGGGACATTAAATTTATGGGTGGTTCACTATTCTCTATTTTATTATAGAAAGGGGAGACACATAGCTGTTTGTAGTCTCTATCCATGTCATAGTGTGATGACCTCATTTTGTTTTCTATTCATTTCATCCAAGGCTTGGAAGCGTGCCTCCCACAACCTTCACTCTTTCAATAACTATTCATTGTCGTGCTTGATTGCATTTTGTTTTTAGACTAGTTATGTCTCAATTCTGGTATTATGATATTAGACATCATCTACTACATTCTCAATTTGAGTAGGTTCATTTCTTATAGGATCTGGTCCAATTTCTTCAACTAGGTTATTAGCTTGACCTAAAGAGGCATCTGGATCTACTTATGTGAGTAGTGTTCTATTTCCTTACCTGGTCTCTACGAACTCTCTCCTCAAATTGACAAGTTGCTAAGCCAAATCTTCCTAAGGGTCAACCTCAACTAGTAAATCACCTAATGGTTCAACTTACTGATTAGCTCGTGGTTCAGCTCGAGCCTTTTTGCTGGTAGGTAAAGCATTATCATATGAAGCCATTTCATTCATAAGCCTCAATCTTTACTCAACTCATGTTCCAACTATGATGGATGTGGTTCTTAAATATTGTAAGGTGAAGTGTTTGTTTGTGAGGTCTCTCTCTCAAAACGTTAGGTGAATCCTAGTAAACATGGGGTCAAAAACTAAAGCGACCCTTAAATCATGAGCCCCACCGTATGTGCCAAAATATTAGAATGATTTGATTTTAGAGAGAAAAACTAAAGAAAAATTAAAATTATAGTAAAATAGTGTGGATCTCATATTAGATTCGGACATTCAGTTCCCACGAAAGATCAAGTTGGTGAGCCGTGTGATGAGAAACCTTCCCAGATGGTTCAGATAGCACTGAATTAGATGGTTCAGATAGCACTGAATTAGAATGAGAGGTTCACCACCATACACACACATATATATAACATTATATATACATGTTCTAATTATATAGGAGATATACGTCACAATAAGGGGATATATAAGTAAAAGAATAAACTAACCTAGACTCGAACATATTGACAAACCGAACTAATAATCAATTTTTTAATACTTTAGAATGTTAACAGATAAGTACATCTTAAGATTATCAGTTAGACATGACAATATCTTATAGTCTCGAGTAAGTCACATAATAGATTACACTTTAAGTCAAACCTTATTTTTAAATATTTACTATGATAATAACAAAAAAAAAACAAAGAAAAAGAAAAGTTAATGATAGAGTCATTACATTCTTAATTTTTATAAATTAAATAATCTAGGTGACTTTTTTTGTTTGAGATCCTGATAATTCAAATACTGACTGAGCTCTGACCTCTTTTTTCTCATATTACAAGATTGTACGAAGCTCTCAGATGTCACGATGACAACTTTTCAATCACCTGTACGACACAATACATCCCTTGTACGTCTTATATAATTTTCTCTCATTCTATCTAGATTTTTTTTATATTATAAAAATATTATTACAGTAATTTCTAGAGAAAAGTAAATCTTATTGTGCGTTTAATATCTTACGTTTAAATCTAAATTTCTTAATACTTAATTTTTAAAAAATAATTAAAAACAAATAATATTATTAACAATATTTTATTAAAATATTATTTTTTATTAAGGAATTAAAATACGATTATTATTTAATTTTTAATAATGGTAAAATAATAATTAATATGAAATTTTTTCTCAAAATATTTATTATAATTGGTGGTTGTTATTTATATAATATTTTAATATTTTCCCAATTTATTTTTTAATATATATATTTAAATAAATTTTTGTTATAATATTTATTAATGGTTCATGGTTTATTGTATTTTAACAATTTAAATTTAAAATAGTATTTTAATAGTGAATTCATTAAAGTAATATTATTTTTGACATTTTTTTCAAAATTGTTGGACTAAAAAACATATTTTAAAATCTAATGTATTAAACAACATCAACTTGATAATTTTAAAACTTGTACGACTCCTCTCCTTAATTTTTATAGTTATCATTAAAAATATATAAAATATATATTTATATTTAATATTAATTATATTTTAATTTTATTATTATTGAATAAAATTATTATTAGTAGAATATTATTGTAATAATAAATATTTATATTATGAAAATATTGTTATCATATTTTAATTATATATAGTGTATTTTTGGATTCGATATTTTAATGGTACTTTTATTAAATTAAAGTACACATTTGAACTCATATTATCAAACTATTATATTAATAATCCCTCGTTTTAACAAAAGTTACTACTACAAACTAATTTAAAAAATAAATAAATTATAGAATAATAATTTTATTCTTATGAAAATAATTATTATTTTATATTTTCTTTCATATATTTTTGTCCATTCCATTACAAAAACAATTCTATCCATCTTTACCATCTTTTTTCCCTACACCTAAGGTTTAAAATAATGATATCGATCTAAATGTCAAGACTTAAATTTTATAAAAATATCAAAGATATTTTCGTTGTCAACGAAAACTTTATAAAATTTTAAGAAAACTTTGAAAACTATAATAAAATCAAGGAATTTTTTTATAAAATTTTATAAAATATCAACTAATCAATTACTTATATTTTTAAATTAATTTCTTATTTAATACATATATTTATAAAAGTTATAGTATTCAATTTGATTAGTAAATCAATTAATTAATCAGAATATTATAGAAAAATTAGTTAAAATTTAAAATAATTCTTTATAGTGTAACTTTTAATATTATTTTAAATGAATAAACTTTGACGTATAAAATAGAATTTAAATTATAGAAAAAGAACTATATAGGTAAAACTAGTAAATTAAATGTAAAAATAAGGTATAATAAAAAATATAAATGAAAATAAGTATAAAATATTATCATAAATAAAATAATATTTTGATTGAAGATAAAAAAACTATAAATAGATAAATTTAAAGGTAAATTATTCAAAAAATAAATAAAAAATTAATATTTTTAAAATTTTATCGATATTTGTCGACAATTTCGTAACAATATCCATAGTATTCATGATATTTTTACCAAAAAAGATGTTTCTTGATATTTTCTCGATGATTACATTTTATCAACAATGTCATAACATTCTCGACATTTTAGCCAAAGATATGAGTATTACATTTCTATATCAGGATATGCAAAAAAAATATATCGTGAAAATATCGACAATATCATCAACATTTCAATTTTCACCAACACCTAACACCACCCCATTTTGGACCACCCACTACTCTTATTGTTTGCTATGGAATAATTCAAAAAACGTAATTTTTTATCGAAACTAATGTTGAAATAGTCCACGATCCGGTATACGACCAAGGTAAGGGGATACAGACTCCCAAAAGAACTCGATCGTAACTCACACAAACAAGGATATAAACACCTATACAAAAAAACGTAATAGAATCGCAAATAGTATAATATCAAAAAACATATAACTTTAATCATACACATTATATATCAATAACAAAAAGCAAGTAAAAATAATTTTTTTTAATCAGAATTTATACTTCAATATGTTGAGACATATACATAAAAAAACTCAAATTATACTAGCTCTACAAGTGATCATATAGAGATCATATCTATATGGTAACATCATCAGGCTACTTAAGGAAACCAATCAATGGAAAATAATCACTAAATAGTGAAACAGGTTACAACACTAATAGACAGTAAAACCATTATTACTCCATTTGTTAGGTACTCTACCCAAACCACCTACTACTGCTTTTCACTTGCTGCTTCCACAATATTTTGGTTCAACACTTAAAACCAACTGTCCTCCACAACCAACAACACTCAAAGTATTGTGATTTGTAACTAATGACCAGTAACTGGAAGTGTATCGAAACATACTTTCAAAGGGCACATAGTTCACAACTACAATCCAATCATGTACAAGAGACACATAGTAAAACCACGTAAACATATAGCCTATGATTTGAGTACTAAACTTACTAAGGCACCACACTTAAATATAGTCTCGCCAAAATAATCTCAATAATAGATATAAACAAGGGATAAGAAATAAGAGAAATAAGGATGGTATTTACAACACTTGGATTTACCACTTTTCAAGCCACCTTGCCACCACTTCATTACCACTTGTAGGGAGGTCCTTGGAGAGCTTGTTGGCAAGGTGTCTAAAATGTGATAGTTTTTGTTTCCAAAAATTTCGAGTAAAATCCACAAATATCCACACTCGAAAAAAGCCAAAAACTACAAGTAACAACATAGACTCGCTTGCACGCTAGCTAGTCGAAAACCAATACTCTTAATCTAGCATACACACTACAAAAATCAATCATGTGGTGTGTGTAAACATTATTACATACAAAGTGTATCTAATTATGTGTGTGTGTGAATTATTGATCTAAAGTAACGAACCTTACACATAGGAAGACAAATACACTAAGTAAAATAATAGACACTGTGTTTTATACACAAGAAGCCAACACATAGACATGATTATAATAGAACATACATGATTATAACGTGACATACATTCTCCCACTTTAACTTTCCATCAAAACCCTACACAAATAAGTATATATACGCATCAAACATGAGATGATCATGAAGATGTTCTAGAGTCGTTTTTTCCCATGAACAACATAATGACACCCATCAAAACCCAATAGGCATACCTACACCAAGTGCATCCATCTTGAGTTCTACATCTAACTTCATGAATCAACCCATCCAATACTTTGACTCAACATATATAAAGATCGAAGACTTCACTCTATACTTGTAAGCTGCATATACAAAACAAATATATACCCCATGAATGTATCATGGATAAACAATGTGTAGTTAACCCATATAGTATCATGTTACCCCTACATAACTACACAACGATAGGCATAAACACAAGTAAACATGCACCTCTCTCCTTAACTTCATACAACACTCCCCCTAAATGCATGCAAGTTAGACAATAATATGTAGTGCAATCATACACTCAAAATCCATGTAGCACATAACATGGAAACAAACATATAGTTGTACATAGAAACTTCTCCTCCTTTTTAACACTAAAACTCAAAGGAACACCTTTATATGAAGGAAAGAAGGCATACAAATATTATATAATCCTAACACTAATGTAACATAGTACGTAAGATTAAAGTAAACAAAATAAGAAGTACCAAATGCTTCACGAGAAAAAGGCATAGAGAAGTGCCAAGCCACGGGTAGGGAAACACATAGGTAAACATGTGAAACCAGAGATTGCATACAATGCATGTAATATGTCATACTAAAATTCCTATTCATGCATGCATATGAAGTGATGATAAAGAGAAGAAAACATCGCATAAACAAGACAACAAAAAACAAAAACCCATAAATTAGAACATAAAGTAAAACAAATACACCACTTTCATTGATAACATAAATAAGACATACACCTCTCCCCCTAAAAGTATACATGTGTAATAATAAACATGATGTGCATTCTACTCACAAACACACCCAATAAGGAAGCACCTACACATAGTAGACAACAAGAAATACATAGCAAGGGAAGAAAATAGAGCATATTTAATGAATTAGAGGGTTTGTATAGGGTAAACTATATATTCAACACAAGTATCCACATGTTCATCAATCCATGATGCATTCATGTAAGGGTATGACTAAATTTTTGATGATATGCACTGTGTGAAATGCAACATTTGTCTACTTTATATGCCATTATGATATGATTATATAAACCAAGAAAATTAAAATATACACTCCGGTTGAACCAACCTTCATATGTCCATAATTAGTCTCTCTTTCCACTAAAGTAAGTGCCAACCTAGAAGAAATCAATAGGTCTTTTAAAGTTTGTAATAATAGGACAATGTATGGATTGGGGAGAGAAGACATTTATTCTTGAACACACCTTTGTTAATCCAATCAAAAAGATAAGTCTATATCTATGACACTTACACCTCAAATATGGGTTCTTTCTCTTTACTTCTCAAACTTCAACCAATGTAGTTGTTAGAACAATACACAAATTTTATATGTTTATCATCTTTCACTTTTCTATCCTTCTTCCTTTTGTTTATAAACAAACAAATCTCAACACTTCATTTTTTTCTTTCTCCATCTCCCCCATTTTTTACATCATTCCATTTCTATCCTTTTTCTTTTTTTTAATTCCCCTTTTCTCTTTTCTAGAAACCAAGAGGGTGAAACAAACACGCTCAACAAAGGTTGGATAAGATAAGTGGGAATAAAAACATAGGTTAAGTCAGTATTTAGGTGTAGAGAAATGAAGGGATAATATAAAGGCTCAAAGAAGGGAGACAAAGCATATGAGAACAATGATGGAAAGAAAGAAACATATTATCCAAGGATGGTTAACGCTTCTTTCTAACCAAGAAACACATAGAATTTTACCTTGAGAGACACTTGAAAGTTCATTAATTTAGTTATGGATTTAATTATGCTATTATCATAAGTATGACAAATTAAAATTTTGTAAGGGCTCAAGCATGTAATCACGTGTAAATAAAGTAATGTGGAAAATAAATATCAACACATGAGATTTTTACATGGAAACAACCTAGGCTACACCAATGACTTAAGAGTAAAACTACCGATCCATCTGACCACCTAACTATCCACTATGAAAAATGAGTATCTAGTTACAAGGTTAGGATTCAAACTACCCACCTAGATAATGCCCCTAAGTAACTTACTTACAAGCTAATGCTTTCATCAGTCTTACAAGAAAGGCATTCAGATCAAACCAATGTTCTAATAAACCACAATGCCATGAGTTAATAAAACTCACACCACTGTCACCTGAAAAGTTAGCACAAGAACACAAGTGCAAGTGTGTGTCCTAGAATAGATTCAACAATCAACAACCCAAACTAGCTTATTTAAAAAATATATTAGACAAATCGAAAACAATAAAAAACTGCAGAACAATCAATTAAAAGCACGATAACATAATTATTATTGTAGGCTTGTTAATCCATCAAACATAACCACAAATATTTGAGAAATTAACTTAATGAAAAAGCCTACTTGAAAACTTTAAGCAAAACAAGAGATAGAATAAAAGATAAATAAGCATAACTATGCTCTTATGTGATTAGTTTCAATTGTGTGCTTAAGTTTATATTTTTAAAAATATTTTGAAGCACTTTAGGTCAAAGTAAAATTACCATCTTGTCCATAAAATCAATTAAATGAGTTCTAAGGAATAAGGATAATATAGTAAAAAGCCAATCCAAAGTTATTAGAAATAGGTTTTAAAATCAAATCCTTAGTCGTTCGATCTATCTAATCAAGTGCTCAATTGATCGAGTACATAGCTTGGTCAATCGAATGTCCTCTTTATTGATCTAGTGTATAAATTAATGAAATCTCAAAAATATGGATCGATCTAGTGATTAATCTCAATAGATCTAGTGCTTGATTGATTGAGTATTAATTCCTCAATCGATTTAGTCATATAAATAATTAATTCAATAAGTAATATAGTTGGATGAATTGAATAATTACTTGATCGATCGAGTAGCCTAATTTCATACTTGAGATGTGATCATTGATGCTCGATAGTTTTTTCTACTAGAAAAATATTCTTCCAAGACACACCTAGAAATTAAAATTGCAATTATATATTTTGTTCACGAATATTGCTAACACTCACATAAGCCATAAAATCTCCCCCTTAGGATATTCTTATGACAAAATCTCACTCTAACTATATAAAGCTCATATGAAAATTAAAGTTTTACATAGTAGTACTATCATATGATCTAGTAAAACCATCTTCACTTGAATCTAAAAAGCTCATGTTTATAATGAAAAATAAAAACATTGACAAGAAAACAACTTGTCCCGAAGGACTCATTGTTCATAATAGTTTGGTGTATCTAATAATAGAAAAGTGAAGAATGATCAAAAGAGAATTAAATGATAGAAATTAAAAAAAAAACTCCCCCAACGTTAAATATCCAAAAATTTCAAAGTAATTAAAAAATAAAAATCTCCCCTTAAATTAACTATCCCATTTTTTAATGTTTCAATTTAAGCTCAAATTGTTTGATACAAATGTTTCTCCCCCTTTTTCCATATGAATAAACAAACACATACCAGAGATAAACATAGAGATTAATCGAACATGAGGTAAAGATGAAAAGATTTCTTTTTAGCAATGGGTAGTAGATTAGTCCAAACATAACTAAAACATTACACATAAAAAAAATAAACTTGTGTTCAAAGTATAACTTGTCATTAACAACAAAAAAATATGTAAACTACACACACAAACATAAACACATATAGTGACATATCCATAGCCACCACAAGTGACTTGAGTGTTGGAATAACACTAGTATGTCAATTAATCCATTAATGATTAGATATGAAAAATTTATAGAAAAGTATCACCAATAATGAAAGAATTGCAGTTGATTCAAACTTGTACAAAATAAAATTTTACTAACTAGGATAGAACTTTAATCAATATTGTTTTGTTTAGTATTCCCCTATTGTATTATTATTATTATTATTATTATTATTATTATTATTATTATTATTATTATTATTATTATTTACAAGGGATTGGATACTTATTTTCTTTTGTATAACCATTTATGGCTCTTTTATTTTATTGCAAGTAATTCCTCTAGTATTATTTTTCTCTTTTCTTTAATAATATTATTTTTAAAGAAATATGCAATAGCCAAAAACATAGATTGATGAATTTCATACAATTTGTGAGGTAGCTCTCTCTTCTCGTTGCAGTAGCTTCACACATCACAGTAGGTAGCTCTCTATAGCAGCATTTTATAAAGTGTAAGGTAGAGCTTAAACACAATTCTAGCTACCAAGCTTAACTTAGTCCCTAAATACTCACATAATCAATCATAAATTTCTTGCATGACATACATATATATCCAGTGAGTGTGTGAATAGAATGATGTTGACATCGATCACTAGATGCATAAGATATGTAAGTGCATAAGTCATAGTATTCAGTTGTAAAAGACATTGTCAAAAGTATGAGAGTAGCATGTAATGTTCATGTCAATTGAAGGCAATCTACTTTCCCTTTTTATATAACTAAAGAAACATCAATAAAAAACAAACAAACTAAAGATGTTCACCTAGCGTTAATTAAGCACTCAAGCAAAAGTATCTAGGTGAAACAATAAAGAATGCTATTCAGGTGACCAAAAAGAGACAATCTTTCCTAACCTAAACCACCTTGAGTTTTGGTTACTTTAAATCTTTAGGATGAAACTAAATTACCTTATTTGTCATTGGCATATTCTTGGACTTACCTTTAGAATTTTCATTCATCCTAAATGAAGTTGCAACATGCATGGTATGATAATTATAATTAGTCCTAGCATTGAATTTCACTTGCCTCTTTGAGCCAACAACTTCATGTTTTCTAGTAGGATTTTTGAACATGTTACCATAATTTTCATTCATCCTATAATATGATGCAATGTGTATAGATGGATGATGGTTATGAGTCATATTATGTGAAGCATGGAAAGTATTATTATATTTAGGAGAATTTATCAAAAATATACTTCATCTTAATATGACATTTCCTACCACAATGATTACAAAAAGGAATCAAATTAACAAATATTTCCATCACAGATGCAACTGTTCTTTGTGTATAATGGGTGACACAAGTAGTAGGGTTAGAAGGCCTTACAAATGTGGTTTTTGATGTTGAAGGAGTAGATCTCTCATCCTAATAACCAATGTCATGGGTATCCTTGTTCTCGCTAATAGGTCTACCTAAGTTGTAGGAACAATTGACAATATTTGAAAAACATGCATAGAATTTCTCAAAAGTTGCATCCTCTTGCATGATATAGAGTTCAAAATATATGTTCAACTTTAGAATTCTAGATCTTTTTATAGTTGAAGTGCCTTCATAAGTACTATCCAAAATGTCCCATGCTTATTTTAAAGAATTATAACTCTAAATTATTGGAAATTCAATTGGAAAAACAACCCGATAATTACATAGAGTCCATTTCTATTCTGTTTAGATTCCTTACTTTTATCTTTAGTCCACTAACTCATGGGTTTAGGAATCATAGTGTTATCATATTAGGATTTGGTTGGACACATCCAACCATTCTCGACAAGGAACCACACTCAATCTCCTTTGAACCACAAAAAAGTTCTCATTTGTGATTTTCAATAGGCATAGTTCATCCCATTAAAAAGTAGAGATACACTTAAATTACCTATGAGAGAGAAGTGTGTGTGTGAACACGTAAGTTAGCAAAATCAACACCCGAGTAGTTAAGCCCAAAAGAGTGTATCCATACTGATACCATTTGAAATAATCCACGACCTAGTATGCTATCAAAGTAAGGATAAACAAAATTCTAAAGGACTCAACCCTAACTTGCACAAACATATAAACACTTAAAAAAAATCATGCAACAGAATCATAGATAGTATAATATCAAAAAGTAGATCATTTTAATCACAAATGTTATATATCAATAACATAAAGCAATTGAATAATAAATGTTTTTTAGTCAAAGTTTATGCTTCAATATGTTGAGACATATTGATGAGTTCTCAAAAAAGCACTAAAATTACCATGATTTTATGCATATTAACTGATTAAAAATATATATATTTATATGATTTTATCATATATTTATATAAATGTATCTTTTCCGAATCACGGGTATTTTTATTCTTTTTCAGATATTTTCGCTTAAAAAAGTAACTTAAAGACTCAAAGAAAAATACCAAAGGCAATAAATCACAAATAAATTCATAAATTAAATGAGGAAAAGTAAAAAAAAAGATGGAAAATTGGACAAAATGTAAAAAAGGAGAAAATCGCGCATGCAGCCGTGCACGTCTGCTCTCCATTCCGCACGCCTGCGCCCATCTGCGCCTATTCTACGTACCCCTGCACCTATCTATGCCCAATCTACGCGCGCCACCGCACCCCACACCAGCATGATGTCATCATTCACTACTCTGTGTTTTCTCCATTTTTAATCATTTTTTCACCCAATTTTTCTTCCCCTCCTCACCTATAAATACCCTCATTCTCTTCACTTCAAAACACACCTAAAAACACACTTATTCTCTCTTGCTTTCTCTCCATTTCTTAGTTTTTAGTTTTTTCTTAGTTAGTTTTTCTTAGTTTTAGAGTTCTTCTCTTTTTGAGAAGAACTAGTTATGTTTTTGTAATTTATTTAGTTTTTGATTTAATAAATGAAAGTGCAAATTCCGTTTAGAGGTTTTCCAACAACATGAATAACATCAAAGTAGTGTAAGGATTTTATATTCTTTACAGTTATTTTTTATGTTTTATTCTTACATGTTATATTTAATTTGTCTGTGATTAAATTTAACTTTGCTAGCTGTTTGTAAACATGATATAATAATAACGTTGTTATGCTTGCGAAATATTAAATAGGTAAAAATCTCTAAAATGAATTGATTTTGTTTTTATTCAATATTTTATATTAAGATTGTTTGAGAGAAATATATTATTTTTCAATACAAACTTAAATATGAAAATTATATTTTAAGGTTTAGTTATCCGATCTGATTTAGAGTAGTGCTCTTTTATTTGTTGGTACAATCACCCGGTGGTTATAGTGAACCTCTATTTCAAAAGTTTTTATAAGAATTATTATCTGAAAATGTATTGACAACATGTTTTTAGTAGTAGTTTTAAAACTTGAAAGTTAGTACTCGGATAATTAAATTCTTAGGTTTAATTTCGACACCTTGAATAAAGTTTAAATTGTCTAACCCCACCAAAGGTGGCATTTAAATGGTTCATTTTCAATCTCTTAGAAAAATGAATTAATTTAATTAACCTAATTAGTTATCAACCCTAACCACATATGTTAATTGATTTGTTTAGTTAACAAAGAATATCTAACCCCACCAAAGGTGATATTCATATAAAAAAGAGAGAATCAATAAATATCAATTTATATCTTTAATAACCTAAATAATATGAGTAAGCATAATTAACTTAGTTATTATATCCATAAATACTCCACTATTATAAAAGATAAAATTTGCATAAATGTTTATTGAATCTGTATCTATGTTTATTTTTATGTCATTAGATTAAAAACACAGAACCCCAAAATATGGTGAAAGGATGTTTAGGATTTAATTTCATTTTTAAAAGTTTGAATAATAAATTAAAAACCACATATATTCCTTCCTTAGATCGACCTTGGGAGTATACTTATCATTTTCTATGAAATGATTCGTACACTTCCGAGAGTTTTATAAATATAAAACCAAAGTATTGGCAGGATCGATGATGTTGGTTTTGCTCATCACATATGCATAACAAACTCAGATTATACTTTCTCAACAAGTGATCATGAATAACACTTTATATAAAAAGCTAAACCTATATAGAAACCACATCTACATGGTAATATCCTCAAGTTCTTAAGGCAACCACTTATCAGCAAATAATTCACTAAATAGTAAATGAGGTTACAACACTAAGATATAAAAACCACTATTACCTCCACCAATAAGGACCTCCATCCAAACGACCTACTACTATTCTTCACTTTTCGCTTCTGTAACCATTTGGTTCAACACATGAACCCAGGTGTCCTCCACAGCCAACACAACCCAATATGGTGTGATTGGTAACTAAATATCAGTAACTAGAAGTGTATCAACACACACTCTCAAGCGATAGATAGTCTACCACTATAATCAAATCGTGTATGGGAGGCACATAATCAAATTACATATGCATACAGCCTAAAATTTGATTACTAAACTCACTAAGTGACCCATACTCAAATATGGTCTCTTCAAAATAATTTTGACAACATATATAAATCTTAGTGAATTTTGGTTCTTAAATGAGGGGTAAGAAATACGAGAAATGAGAGGGTATTTATAGCACTCGAATTTTTCACATTACTAGATACATCACTACCACATATGGAAAGGTCTTTGGCAAGGTGTGTAAAATGTGATATTTTTTGTTTACAAAAATTATCAAGTAAAATCCATAAATACCCACACCCAAAACAAGCCAAAACTTATAAGTAACAATGTTAAATCACTCGCACACTCGCTCATCAAAAACCAACACTCTAAACCTAACATGCATCTATATAAACCAATCATGTAGTGTGTGTAAACATGCTTTCCTACAAAGTGTAGCTAACTATGTGCATGTGTGAATTTCTTATCCATAGTAACCAATCCTACATAAAGGAAGAAAAATATACTATGTAAAATAAAACATTCACCATCTTCTATACATGGGAAGCCAACACACAGACACGAGTATTACTAGACTTACAAATGTTATGCAACCACCAACTCATTTGAAACATCATATCTTCCAATGATATAAACTGCCATCAGCTCATTCCCTCTGATATTTTTTACTCCTTATCATTTTTTGACCATCTTATCAAATTAATAAACTTTCTGGCCTTTTCCATTACATGTGGCACTATTTTGGTTAATTTAGCAAACAAATCAAAATTTCTCAAGAAACATCTTCTAAATGCCTTTATTACAATAGAATTGGGGTAGTTCATAATTTCTAACTTTTCTTCTCTAAACCTTCTCATGTATTCTCTATTGACTCTCAATTTCCATGTGTGATAATGAAGAGATGATGAGACTCTTTCCTCATGGGCTTGTTACTGGCATAGTAAGGAACAAATTAACAAACTGAGAGAAGAAGGTTATGGTACGGGATGCCATCACATAAAATGGCTACAAAGAGTTTGCACATCAAAGTATCCCTTTTGTATCAGGTGAAGCTCATAGGGGCTATGGATATTTTGAAATGCAATACATGAGTCACAATATCCTTCATTCCTTGGTAGTTTGGACACCTAGATGTATTAAATTTGGTGGGTGATTCACAATTTTCTATTTTTTCAGAGAAAGGGGAGACATATAGTTGTTCACATTCTCTATCCATGTCATAGTATGATTGACCCTTATATTTCCTCCTGTTAGTTTCTTTAAGGGTCTCATTTATAACTGTATTTTATATAGTTATTTTCATCTATTTTACTAATTATAATTGCTAGTTTCTTAACATTTTTAGTTAATTTTAGTTGAATAAATTAATAATTACTGTTTATTTGTTAAGGAGTATATTTTTAAGAAAATTAAAGAATTTGATTCGAAAACATACTTAATTCCAAATTTATGTCTGAAAATATAATTTAAAATTAAAGAGTGTTTAATTGCAATTAATAGAAGTTTAAATATAATTTGAATTAAAATCGGGCTTAATTTTAATTATTAAAAGTTTAAAATTTAATTTAAATTAGAAAAGGGCTTAATTGTAATTAAAGAAAGTTTAAAATTTAATTTTAATTAAATTGGAGGGCTAAAATGCAATTAAGAAAGTTAATTTTTCTACGCAGGAGAGAAGTCCACGCGCATCTATTGTCCACGTGCCACGTGAAATGTCAGATCAGAGAAGCAACGGTAAGGATGAGCGCGTGTCTTCCAAACCCGACCAAAGCGAATGAACGTAAGTTTTCTTGTTCCTACGGCTCGACGCACCTTGTGAGGCCTACCTGCCGTGCATGCTGATGTGTAGGGTGGGACCCACATGTCTATTATGCAAGCCGTTTCTCGAATGGCGCGGTCCACTGAAGCTTCGTGCGCCCTCCTCTTCGAACGAGTAATACAATGCCATATGTCCCAAATATTATTGCAGCAAATAAGGAGATGACATGTGGTTTGTACTTCGTTAAAAGAAAAACACAGAAACGGCGCCCGATTCTAGCATTTTTTACGTGTGCCATGTGTCCTCAATCACAATAATCCCGTGTGACGTGTCTTCGTTTGCTCTCTCTTCGCAGCGAATAATTGCCTGCCACGTGTCCCATTATATTTTTCAGCCAATTAGATGGTGACATGTGGCAACATGAATTGAAACGAAAAAATGCAGCGGTGCACGTGTTCCCCTATTTTGTGATATTTATATTTTAAACGCATGAGTGCGTGTTTCAAGCGTCTTGTCCCCCACGCGGAATTTATTATTATTTTCGATACGTTATTTTGTCTCCCACGTGTCTAAAAAAATGTATTTTTTTAGATGTATTTTTTAGCTATAAATAGGGCATTTATTGCTAAAAAATGGAGTTTTGGAGTTTGGTTTTTAGGTTCGTGTTCTGGACAATGTTACATGTAGAAGCCATTTTTGGCTTCTGTTGTGTTCTACGTGTGCCAAATATTTTAGAAGGAGATGAAGTTTTAATTTTCTTTGTGTTCTTGAGTGAAATTCCTTAACTGTTGTAATTTTAATTTTTATTATGAACTAATTTAATTTTTCTAGGGTTGCGTTTTATCTAAATTTATTAAACTTGAGTTTAATTATTTTTGAATGATTTATAAGATTTTTAATTTGTTTATTCTATTTGTGCTTAATGCTTTTGTTTATTGGAAAATTTATCAAATGATCTGTGGCACTGAAATAAACTTGGAAGAGACATTTTTGTATATATTGCTCATGGATATAATAACATGTATATATGAAGTATAGGAATATACCTTTATTGTATGTGTGGCCATTTGAGAACTTAGAACGTAATGAATCTTGGTGAATATAATGCTCATAGGAATATAGTGAATTAATTTAACGAGGTGTGTATATATGGAGCTCGGAAGAGATGTATGGATAAAATTAAAAGTTTTCGGTTGACAAATTAAATTTACTATAAAAATATAAATCAAGAGAAAATAATATGATTCAAGTGGATTAATTTGGTGAAAAACTATAATCCTAGATTTATTTTATTTTGTTATAAAACACTTTATTTAACTTGTTCCAAATCAACGATTATTTTTGATAAAATCATAGTGAAATAATTTTCGTAATCAACAAACTATAGTGACAAATCTCCGTGGGAACGATACTTTACTTATAAAATTTTATTACTTGTGATTGTGTATACTTGCACGTTTTATGTTCTCCTAAAAGAGACAACAAGTTTTTGGTGCCGTTGCTGTGGAATTGTTTACTATTTTCATTGTTGATATTAATACCAATCAATCTGATTTTAATTCAAAAAAATATTTATGCTTATTGTTGCTTGCTTAATTTATTTTTCAATTTTCTCGTAAGTTGAGATTTTGTTTGACACAATCTTAACACACAAAAAGAAAAAAAGTTAAGAAGTCAAGCGGACGACTATAAATCAAGCGCTTCTTGGGAGGCAACCCATGTGTTTTATTTTCTTTATTTACGCATGTATCTATATTTATTTATGTTGTTATTTTATTTTATTTTTCTTAGGTGTAAATTGGAGGAAATGAAGCTATTTTGGATTTTAACCATTCAAACCAAACCAAGAAGTTTCTTTAAACCCATCTCATATGTTCTTTAACGTTCACAGATTGAGGACAATGTGTATATTAAGTTTGGGGGTGGTAGAGATATTGAACTTAATTGAAATATTTTCTAGGTATTCTTGCTTGTGAAATTTTATTTGTTTGGTTGATTGAAGATATTTTGCTTTGAATGGTGATTTATTTTTATTTCTTCGGTTTAAATGATGCATAGCTCCTTGAAAAATTTGAATATTGTCTAAGCGATGAATAATTTTTACGTATGTTTCATTTTTACAAATTAAAATATTTATGATCACTTGTCTTGAATTTTGAGTTGCTATGGTAATTTAGAAAATGTTTATGTGAGTATGGAATTCGATTGATATTTGTGGTGTCACAATTCTTAGAATTTGTTTGATTTTCTCTCGAGGTGAAATTATAGATAACATTTAACTAAAAAATGATTTAGGCCATCTTTGGATCGTTTGAGCCTTTCTATCTACCTTTACATGTTTTATCCGTAGTATACCCCTTTTGAGCTTCAAAGTTTATATATATATTTTTATCTCATTTCAAAAGCCTACTTAATATATATATATATATATATATATATTTATCTCATTTCAAAAGCCTACTTAATATATATATATATATATGCAGATATATCTATTTTTCTTATCTCATTAACATGTAACAATTGTTAGTAAATATTTTAAGATATATAAGAAAAAGAGAATGTTGAAAAACAAAACAAGAAAAAAAATAGATTCTGAAAAAAAAGAAAAAAAAAGAAAAGAAAAAAAAAAGAAAAGAAAAAAAAAACAGAAAAAAATGATCATTATATGTGATGTTAAATCCCAAATTGGGAAATATTTATTGTGATGATAGATCGTATCTTGTTTCAATCCTAAAATGATGTGTTTAGGAAAGTTCATTTCTCATTGGAGTTGGTCCAATTTTTCATTGGAGTACAAGATTGTATGGAGCTCTCACACATACGACATAATACAACCTATGTGCATCCTATATAATTTCCTCTCACTCTGTCTAGATTTTCTATATATTCTAATAATATTATTACATTAATTTTTAGAGAAAAGTAAGTTTTATTGTGCGCTTAAAATCTTACGTTTAAATACACGTTTTTTAATACTTAATTTTTAAAAAACATATTAGTTTTTTATCAAGTTATTAAAATATGATTAAAATTTAATCTTTTAGTAATGATAAAATAACAATTAATATGAAAAATTTATTATAATTTTTGGTTGTTATTCATATTATATTTTACTATTTCCACTTTTTTATTTTTAAATATATATAATTTTTTGTTATAATATTTATTACTGTTAATTTTTGCTTAAATAATTTCATATTAAACTTCATTTTTTTTCTTGTTAATGGTTCATGTTTTATCTTATTTTAATAATTTGACAATAAAAATGTCCTTAATTGACATTTTTTCTCAAAATTATTGGACTAAAAAACATATTTTAAAATCTAATGCAGTAAGCGTTATCAACGTGATAATTTAAAAACTTCTATGACTCATCTCCTTAATTTTTATTATTATCATTAAAAAGTATATAAAAAGTATATTTATATTAAATATTAATTACATTTTAATTTTTCTATTAGTGATGAAATTATTATTAATAGAATATTATTGTAACAATAACTATTTATATTATAAAAATATCGTTATCATATTTTAGTTATGTATAGTGTATTTTTGGATTCAATACTTCGGTGGCATTTTTATTAAACAAAAAATTCATATTTAGACTCATATTATTAAACTTGTATACTAGTTATCCCCATTTTAACAAAAAGTAAAATAATAATCTATTTTCAAAAAAATAATTTATAGGAGGAAAGTTTTGTCCTTATGAAAATATTTACTATTTGTTAACTTTTTTCGTATATTTTTGGTCATTTCATTATGAAAATAACTCTATGTACCCCAACAACCATCCATCTCCGGTATCCTTTTTTATCATATACCCAAGTTTTAAAACATTGATGTTGATCTAAATGTTTAAACATAAATTTAATGAATATATCGTAAATATTACAATTGTCAACGAAAACTTTGAAAAAAAAAACTATGAAAACTATATTAAAAACATGTAATTTGTTTATAAAACTTTATAAACTATCAAAATAATCAATTATTTATATTTTTGAACTAAATTCTTATTTAATACATATATTTATAAAAGTTATGACATTCAATTTATTAAATAAGCCAATTAATTAATCAGAATATTGCAGAATAACTAGTTAAAATTAGAAATAATTATTTAGAATGTAATTTTTAATATTATTATAAATGAATAAATTTTGATGGTACATAACAAAATTTAAATTAAAAAAACTATATAAGTAAAACTAGTAAATTAAATTTCAAAAAAGAATAAAATATTCATAAATAAATAATATTTTAATTGAAGATAAAAAAATATTTAAAGGAAATTATTTATAAAATAAAAAAATTAATATGTTTAAATTATATTTTATCAATATTTGTCGATAATTTTGCGACAATAAATAATATATCCATGATATTTTCTCAACGATAACATTTTGTCAACAATGTCGTGGCATTCTCGACATTTTAGCTAAAAGATATGAATATCCATTTTGATTTTAGGATATATAAAAAAAATGACAATATCGCAACAATATGAACGATATCGTCAAAATTTTAATTCTTATATACATCTAATACCACCCCATTTTTTGGTCCACTAACTACCCTCATTGTGTGCCCCAGAATAATTCAAAAGTGTAATTTTTATCGAAACTTATGTTATGCAACTAACAAATCATCTGAAACATTATATCTGTTAATGATATCAACTACGATCATCTCATTCTCTCTAATGTTTTTGATTCCTTATCATTTTTTTGACCACCTTATGTTCAATCAAAACTATTTTTACCTTAGGTTTGATTGAGGTGGTCAAAAATTATGAAAGGTCAATAAGATCAAATGGCAAAGATTGGTAATGGTGATCAGTGGCAAAGATTGATACTTCAAATGAGTTGATAGTGACCTAATTACAAATTTAGTAAGAAATTATAATTTCAGATTGTTCTGAAATAAATAGTGAAAGTTGTTTAGTCGATAAAGGAATAAAGTAATATCAAGAATAAAACATAGAGGATGATGAAAATTGACATAAATTATAGGTTAATATATTTTTGTATAGAAATAAACAAAAATAAATAAAAATATATGAGTTTAAATATATATTTTTATTTAAAAAAATATAATCAAAATAATAAATTTTTATTTTTTCTCTTTCTGTGCCGCCATAAGAGTTAGGACAACAATACAACCAAGTGTTTGACGAAAAGTTCAAGGAAGGAGTTAAATTGGGATTTTGGGTATTGAATTTGTAAGAAATGGTTTTAATTCTCTTAATGAATGAATATTTACAATCTAATTTATACAAAACAAAAAGAAAATTGTAATGATTAAAAATATACATAATTATGGTAGAAATGGTCTTGGATCCTTGTTGCTCCCTAGCTTTTGGTGTTGGTTGCCTCCAGCTAGTTTTGGAGTGATTCAACATTCCTCCTCAAGTTGGAATATATGTTAATTATTCCTAACTTTCTAGGTAAGCTCGAGAACTGTGAAAAACTTAGGGATTTAGTAAAGATATTTGTTGGTTGCTTCAATGTAGAGATATGATAAGTCTTTATCATTCCAACTTGAATCTTTTCTCTCACTAGATGCCAATCAATCTCTATGTGTTTGGTTCATTCATGAAACACTTGATTTGATGCAATATGAAGGGCAACTTAATTGTCACAATATTACTTGACCAGTTGGGACTGTTTGAAACCCAAATCATCAAAAATGTATCGTAACCAGGTTATTTCACAATAGGTTGCCACCATAGAATGGTATTCTGCTTCTACGCTCAATCATGATACTATGTTCTGCTTCTTAGTCTTCCAAGAAATTAGTGAGTTTCCAAGAAACATACAATATCCCATGGTTGATCGTTGTGTGTCTATGCATCTAGCCCAATCTAAGTCATAGAAAGAATTTAGCTATAGTGAACTAGCTATTGAGAAAAAGAGACCTTGTTCTAGTGTGTTCTTGACATATCATAGCACTCGTTGAGTTGCTTCCAAATGTGGTTGTCGTGGTTTGTCCATGTATTGATTGAGAATGTGCACAACATACACTAAGTCGGGCCGTGTGATGGTCAAGTATATTAATCTCCTAACAAGTCATCGATAAGATGTGGGGTCACTGATGAATTCTCCTTCAACCTTGCTGAGGGATAAATTATGTTCCATAGGTGAATTGGAAGGTTTGGCACCGATAACCCATGTCCTCCAATATTTCAAGTGCGTACTTATGTTGTGATACAACAATTCCCTTCTTGGATCGCAAAACTTTTGTGCCCAAAAAATACTTTAATTTGCAAGATCTTTTAGCTTGAATTGTCGCATGAGATGATTCTTAGTTTCTTCGATGTCTTGTATATTGTTTCCTATTATGATTATAATGTCTACATAGACAAGAAGAGTAGAAAAGGAATTACCACGGGTTCAGACGTATAGTGAGTGATCATACTTGGATTGGTTTAAACTGGCTAGCTTAAGTGTTGTTGATAGCTTCATGAACCATTGTCGTGAGACTTGTTTCAATCTATTCAAAGATTTGTGTAGTTTACATACTCATGTTTCCCTCTTTCGTCTGAATCCTAGTGGAAGAGACATGTAGACATCTTCATGGATATCACCATAGAGAAATTCATTATTGACATCGAGTTGGCAAAGATTCCAATTTTGAACAGCAGTAGTGGCAAGAAGGAGACGAACGGTGACAAGTTTGGCTACTAGTGAAAAAGTTTCTTGGTAGTTAAAACCTTCAATATGATTGTATCCTTTGGCCAAAAATTGAGCCTTGTATCGTTCTACAGAGCCATCGGGATTATACTTGATTTTGTAGACACATTTACTACCAACGGGTTTCTTGTTTGGAGGAAGCTGTTAGAGCGTCCAAGTGCCGTTTGTTTTGAGAGCATGCAATTCTTGTTTCATGGCAAGCCACCATTTTGGATCATTGAAAGCTTCAACAGAGGTGGTTAGTTCCCTTAAAATGGAAAGAGAAGTAGCAAAGGCACGATGGGTAGGTGATAATTGGTCATAGGTAAGTACATGGGATAGAGAATGAGATAGGGAATGAGAAGTACCTTTGTTATCGGACGATGTTGAATTAGACAAAAGGAAGGACCGAGAAGGCAAGAAAGTTTTTACATGATACTTTTAAAGATATCTAGGAACATGAGTGGATCAACAACGTCTACGTGTAACTGGTGTTGAAGGAGTTATATCTTGAAGATTAGGGTTGTGTGGGTCGATTGCTGGAAGGAAAAATGGTGTATGATTAAATGATGTATTTGGAGTGATTGATTGGTGAATGTCAGGCATGTCATCATAAATAGTATTTTTGATGTAGAGAATAGAGTTGGAGTGTTGACAGTAGAAGTGGATTAAGGAAACACATGTTCATGAAAGATAACATCAAGAGACATAAAAGTTTTGCTTATTTCTAGATTATAGACTAGGTAACCTTTTATTTTAGATGGATACCCAAAGAATATGCATCAATGTGATCTAGCATCAAACTTTGTGGGTCGATCATGATGTGCAAAAGGTGATGCTAGAGATGAGGATTGGTTAGAGCGGTATTTGAAATGGAAAAGCATCCAGCCTTTTCCGAAATAGTCAGGTATTAGAGTCCTTCTTTCTCAATTCTCATCCTAATCGTCTTCCCCGAGCATTTGTCCTAAACAAAGCACACATTATTAGTGAAGGTGGTATGACAAAATGAAGTTTGAATGAGTTTGGCAACTGAATTCAAGTTTAATTTGAAGGAGGGTACACATAAGACATTATGGAGTATGAAATTATTGGAGAAATGTATGGTGCCAATATTTGTGACACATGCAAGTGAATGATCAAGTAAATGCACATGCCGATTAATGACTGGAATTCTGGAACTCATAAGGTTTTGGGAATAGACCATGTGGAAATGATCTTGGATCCCCTTTACTTTCTAGCTTTTGGTGTTGGTTGCCTCCAATTAGTGTGTTAGTTTCCTCCCGTTGGTTCTCGAGTTCTTCAAGAGAATTCGAATCCTGATCACACGCTTCCAAGCTCGCCTTATGTTATCTTATACGTCACTCTACCTTTTCCCTTCTTGTAAAACCCATCTCCAATCATTCACCTATTTCCCTCTCTTACTTCTAAATGCTTCTAGTTACAGAAACTTTTGCATACGAAAAGACACAGGTTGCATGATGTATTATTTATTATTTTTAAAATTTATTATTAAATAATTATATTAATTTTTCTACCTATTTTTATTAAATATTTATTTTTTTAAAATAAGTTACATTAGTTTTTATTTTCATTATCATGATATTCTATTAATAATGATAATTTTATTATTATTATTATATAAAAATTATTTATTATTCATTCTTACTTAGTATTTTCCTGTTTTTCCAAGGTGACTCTAAAAATCATATATATATATATATTCATATTTAATTTAATTTAATTTTATTTTTATAACAATTTAACTTTATTATTATAAAAAAATGATTATATAAAAATAAATAATTATTCTTATTTTTATTTTTTTAAATTTTTTTAATTATATTTTATTCAAGTTATAACAATCTCTAATTAAAGTAATTAAAAAAATTAAAAATAAAACAAATAAAAATTATATTTATTCTTATGTGACCACTATTTGATAACAACACCATTAAATAGTCAAAAAAATAAATAAATAATTTAAATATTATTATTATAATAGGTAAAAGATTTTGAGTATTTTTCTCTTTTAAAAGGTAAAAAACAAAATTAATAAATATTTTATATTTTATTAATTTAAAATATCTTATTAATAATATTTTAATGAATTATTTTCGACTTTTACTCAGGAAGTACCCCTTCCGTTATGTATCGATTTTTTTATTTAATATATTCATATAAAGTTAATTATAATTATTAGCAACATCTACACATTTTGTACGTATAAATTTTTTCTTTTCTACTGAATAGTTATATATATATATATATATATATATTTGTATATATGTGTTAATTTTAAGTTAAATGTAAACTTTAAATGGTTAAATATTAAAATAATTATAAAATTAATTATTATAAGAAAAACAATAACGATAAATATCATTAACATAATTATTTTTGTTATTATCATAATAAAAATATATCAAAAATTTAATTTATCTATATTATTAATTATACTTTAGTAAAAGTATTATTGAATAAAGTTATCACTATAAGTGATTATTAAGCTAATTTAGAGGTATAATGACAAGTTAAAGAAAGGTGAGAGATAACTCACTTCATTAGGTCACAGAAGGCACATCTAGAAGGGAATGAATGTCCTTTTTTATCTTTTCCTTGCAAAAGTTTATTTTGTATAACATACCAAAGTAAGATGGATTGTCAAGGTGGTATAAAAGAGGCTCAAATAGCCCTGTCTCAACTCTTTAGTTTCTTGACCACAAGTAGGGAAGCATAAGCCTCACTAGTGGTAACTCTTCCCTTAATTGAGCGTGTCCAAATTTGATTGTTTGTACCTATTCTAGAAACTATTGAGCGAATCTACAAGACAATATCATAATAAAAGTATGCAAAATCTTATGATATGTGCCATCAATCTACTGTAAATAATCTCCCACCAAAGAATGCATTAACTAGTCCATTAGAGACTATTCATTTTTAGATTAGAGTAGTGCCTAGCCAATTATCCATCCAAAATCATATTGAAGAGTCTTTATCAACTAACCATCTAGATTCCTTCAATAGGATCAAATAATGAGGTTGTAAATCGGGCCAAATAGAAGAACAAACATAATAACTTCATAGAGCTTCTTCCCTATCCAAGTACCGTCTAGCAAGTAAAGCATCATGCTCGAGTTTTCTTTGATAACCGCCAGGTGGAATTTCTTAACATGGTTTCATTTTGGAGGCTGAGATCCCATAAGTTGAGGCCTTTTTTTATCTAGTAGACGAAAACAATTCCTCCAAGAAACATGAACCAATTTAAATTTATCTTTTTTTCCTAACCGAAAGAAATTCTGAATAATTTTTTCGATAGTCTAAGATTACCTTTTTCCATTTATATATTTGAAATGAGTGATGGGCATACTCTGAATGACTGGAGATTTCAAACATATGTGCCCTACCAAAGAGAGGATAAGTTCTTGCCACACTTCTATTTTGTAGGAATTTTATCGACCTATCCTTGAAACCAACATTTTCTTAGAACCCTATGAAATAAGGTGACACCTAAGCATGACAAAAAGCACCCCTAATACACAACCTAACTATTTCTTGAAATAATGAAATATTTTTTTCAAATTGACCAACTAACCCGAAATATGTCCATACAAATGAAAAACCTAGAATAAAACCAAAAATGTTTGATGAATAGGCATGACCAAAGATGAGAAGGTCATAAGTTATTTAGTTGTAATTTGTTTAGTATATGAATATAACTCATAATCCAATATTGATAAAGTACTATATATTAAAAGTACAAATTCCAATCTTAATATTATCATTGTACACAAAGTTTCTATTATAAAAGAGTGTATTTATATAAATTTTGAAATAATTGAAACAAAATGAATAAAACCCACACATAGTATATAAGTTAGTGATAAAATTAAAAACCAATCGCTTACATCTGGAATAATATCAATAAGACCCCTAAAGTATGATATAATTTAACACATACTTCTAAAGTTTCAAAAATATCACAAATATAACTTAAAAATAAAAAATATCACAACTTTACAAAAATAAAAAATAAAAAAAGTTAATAGTAATGTTTTATAAATTACCCATAAAAATAAAAAAATAATAGAAAATCAAGAAAGTGAAAATAGAAAGAGAAGATATGTTAAGTTATTTTTCACAAGAAATGACTATTAATAAAAAAGAATTTTGAAATAATTTAAAAAGAAAAATTAAATCTTAAAAAAGGATATGAATTTAAATATTCATCGTTCTCAAAATAAGGAATATGTTTTCAAGAAAATATATAATTTATTATGGAATAAGTAATAAAAAATGAGTGTAGTGTATGAAATCATTAATTGACAAAGAATCATTATAGATAAGCTATCAAAAATCCCTCGAAAGGATAGAAGAAAACTTTGTTACATTCATTTAGAAAAAATCTAAATACTAATAAAAGCACATTTTAGAGAATAAATTGATAAACTAATAAAACTAACACTACTAAACAATAGAATAATAAATAGAAAATATACCTTTTTAGGAATGATTCATGAAAACTTAGGATACCATAAATTAAAATTCACAACATACCCTAGATTTGCCATTAATGTTAATGATAAAAACTTAAAGCAAATATTAAGTGTAGTGTATGAATTTGAAAGATGAGATATAATGAAAGAATGAAATTATCTATTTTCAATATATTATATAATAGGATATTTTTTAACAAACAACCATAATAGTTATATATATGGAAAAAATAAATTCAAAGAAATTGATAATACTTTTCAAGAAATTGAACAAATAATAAAACCATAAATATTAACAAACTTTGAAATACTTGAAAAATAGAACTTAGATATTAAAGAAAAATTCTGATACTAGGAAGAAAAAGTAATATATCAAGGTTTATGTTTATAGACTCTTAAGAAGAAACCTCTAAAAAAGAAAAAAAAAGAGGTAACATAACTAAAACCAAGAAGTTAAACAAATAAAAAATAATATTAACAAGAAAATAATATCACTATTATCCCAATAATGTTAAATTGTAAACTTCAAGATATATAATATATTATAATGGAAGCCTAACAACTTTATCAAAAAACCAAATAGCCATTATGAAAGCTTTAATGCTTTTAGCAAAAAAAAATAGATATAGTACAAGAATAAAATATCAAGTCCTTACAAGACATAAATGAAACACAAAAATAATTTTCAAAATAAATGAGAGAATATGGTTATCATAAGAAATTACAACAAGATATACGTAAGGAATTTAAAAAATTAAGAAGTGATGTAAATAACATAAATAAAGGCAATGAAATTATAGGTTAGAAGTTCAATCAATTTGTAGGATTAAAAGAAGAACCACCTAGCTAGGACATCAAATGCATTGATACCTAGGAATGAGAAAAGAAAGAACAAGGAAAATCCCAAAGATAAAGAAGAAACTATAATCATAGTTTAATACAACATATAAAAGAATTAGAAGAACAATTTATGAACCCTAAGAATAGGGACATAGAAAAATTAGTTAGTCTGTTAACTCTAATTGATAAAGAACTAGAAAGACATTATGATGAAAATATTTGTACAAAAAAATAAAGATGATATGAAAATAGTTAGTGAAACTGATTTAGAACGAGAAAATATAATCCTAAAAAATCATATGAAACCTTTTACATTATCAATTCCACATCAAAAAAGGAACATCTGACCCATGTAGGGAAGAAATAAATAGGTAAAGGCCAGAAGAACACAACCTTCCTTATAGAAAAAAACAACAACCCAAAATTGAAGCAGGATTGCAATAGGAAGCTAGAGGTAGTATCCCACCATAATTTAGAATTTATAAAAATTATAAATATAATCTTTTAGATTTAGATTGTATAAGAAAGTAAAAAAAGCTTTATATAAATGGTTGAGTAGTATGAGTGTAATCATATAAACTTCTCCAAATATACAAACAAATCCTTAAACTTGTAGAGTCTTTGTAGCTCACAAAATGACAGGAAATGTTAAATTTTGATTTACAAAGTTAACATAACAATAACATTTACAAATATAAGAGAATGCTCCTATACAATACCGAGATATTGTAATATGTAAGATATATTAGAAATTTATTGGAGAAGACAAGGGTAGATATATCATTGAATCTAGTAAATATGAAATTGAGGAAGCTAAATGGCATTTAAAAAATATGAAGATAAGTGACATGTGACATATATTTTTATTTTATTTTTGAATATGAAATGTATTACCATAAGTGACCACCTTCTATGTAAGAAACTTATAAGAAAATATTTTTCTAGAAATTACCTAAAATATTACATAAAACTATGACAAAAGGAAACTAAACTAGGTATCTTAGGATGAAAAATAAAAACTCTTAAAAATTGAATAATCATTAAATGTCAGGAGATGAAATCATATAAACAAATAAGATAAAATGATAAAATATAATATGATACAAGAGATTTTAGAATGCTAGAAAAATATGGATGTAGCATAAAAACTTGCAAAAAATATAAAACATTTCCAAAATTCAAAAGATATAAATTAAAAAAATAGGACTTATTATAAGTAAAAACCTTATAGAAAAATATATAAATCTTTAGAAAAGAAAAATTATTACCTATCAAGAAAAAAGATATGCACATGTTGGATTTATAATGAGAAAATATATTATACCAATAATTACCCTAACTGGCTCGAACATAAAAAGTAATCTAAAAAAGAAATTTAATGGAAGAAAAAAATTTAGAATAAGCTTTTAAGGTGGAGTTAGAACCAATAGAGGAATCAGACATAGATGCTTGTAGTATTTATCTATTGGAAGAAATTCAGAAAGAAATAATTGACTCAGATTATGAATACTCTTCATTAGATGATGAATGATTTGTGTAGTATTACAAATCTAGAGAGTACATACATCAAAATATGATTAAAATTTAAAGGATTTACAAATTATTATTTGCACGAATATATGGGTACATGAGTTAGTTTGTATGTAGCTAGTAAATATGTATTTTTAGAAAAACTTTGAGTATAAGAATTGATAATAATACTATAATAAATCTTAATGAAGTCTTAAAAGATATAGATATAATGATAGGAATAATTGTTTTTCATATTCCTACTATATATCAACGAGAAATATGAGTTGATTTACTCATAAAAAATAACTTCCTAAACCTATATAAAACCTTTACACAATAGTTCAAAAATAAGTCTCACAATACTTGATAGTGAAACCATTTACATGTCAAAAGTAAGAAAATTTTTGATAGTATTAATCCTAACTTTTATGCAACAGCATAATAAGTGAAAACATTGTGAGATGGACATAAATTAACAGTCATATTTAGAAAATAGTTCATTAGATATAAAAGAAAAGAAAAATTATTTTCTTAATGAAATACAAGAAACTAAAGCCTTAATAGGTATATGAAAACTATCACAAACAATAAGTTCAAAAAATCCTTTAGACCAAAAAATAAATGTCTAAAATGATTGCTAGCATAAAAATTAAAGACCATAACCAAATTATTAGAGTAAAACCCATGATTTATATTTCAAAAGTCACTATTGATTTTGAAAAACAAATTTAAGAACTTTTGGAACTAAAAATCATAATATCAAGAAATTTACCTTACTTTAGTCCATTTTTAGTCGAAAAAAGGAGAAAAATAGAATGGTAATAAATTTCAAAGCATCAAATAAAAAAACCATGAATGATGAATAATTTATTCCAAAAAAAAAGAATTATTATCGCTAATAAAAGGAAAGAAATACTTCTCAAGCTTTGATTGTAAAAGTGGATTTTATTTTCCCTTAATGATAATTCCAATGATTGTTGCACTATTTGAATTAAAACAAGCTCCATGTATCTTTCAAAGATACATGAACAACAATTTTATGAAATTATAAAATATTTGTTGTGTCTATATAGATTACATTTTATTTTATTTTTCAATAACGAATTAAATAAACATTATTTAGATATCATTAATATTCTATAAAAATATAGGAAGCAATGACTTTTATTAGAAAAGAGGGTTTTGATAGCCCAACAAAAAATTAAGTATTTAGGATTGACAATAGAAGATAAAAAAAACATCATATCTAACCTCATGTACTACATAGCATACAAGAATTTTCTAGAGAAATTAAAAATAAAAATACATTACGAAGATTTTTAGAATATTTGACTTATGCAGAAGCATATATAAAACAATTAGCATAAATGTAAAAACTATCACAAACTAAACTCAAAACATATTATGTTTGGAAATTGATAGAGTAGGACACATTGTACATGGACAAGGTAAAAGCATAAGTAAAAATCTTGCAAACTTTATACCATCTAGGTTAAGATGTTAAAATGATAATAGAAACCGATGTTAGATATGAATAATGGAAAGCTATTTTGAAAGCAAAAGTAGATGACAAAGATGAATGTATTTGCATATACATATCAAAAATTTTCCAATATCAAGAATTGAAGTGTCATAATAATGAAAAATAATATTAGCTATTAGAAAGGCTATAAAGAATTTTACAAATAATAAAAACATTGGATATTTGTTGAAAACTAATATTGCAAGTGATTATAAGCAAGACGATTAATTAGATGACTACACTGATTCATTCCTTATAAATTTGATGTTGAACATTTACCAAGAAATAAGAATAGTTTAACTTATGCATTAACCAGAGACTTAACACCTCTAACCATTGTTCTTGTAGGAATGGATCAACCTGACATAGATATCAAGATTCAATAAAAAGAAATCAAAATTCTACATGACTAACTTCAGATATTATATCTTAAGAAATACTTAAAGGATAAAATGAAAGAGGCTAACCCCTTGACTAACGAGGAAGAACTTAAATATTCAGAATCTAAATGTGATGATGTTAACACCTCTCACATAAGAAAAGAAAGGAATCAAAATTCCAAAAATAGGTGAAGAAGAAAATAATTTCCGTATGGAGGAAAAAAAAGGGAAAACTCAATTAGAAAAATGAAGCAGAAAAGGAACATATTTAAAGATTAAGTTTTATGCCGTCTATAATGGTCACAAACCATAAATTTATATTAATTGACCATAAGCTAGCAAATCCATAGATCATTCAGCAATATAATAAAAGCATAAGGTAGTTTTATTAACTATAGAAGTCCAAAACTATTATTTCCTTTAGAGATAACCAGGGATTATTCCCAAGTAGTACATCAATCAGCCAGTCCTAATAGATTGAAAACACTCGGAAGAGTACCCAAACTAGTGTTGTTCAGAGAACTTTAGGAAATCCATTAAGAAATTTAGAAAAAAAAAATAAAGCTATGGACAAGCTTGTTTTTTTAAGATTTTTTAGTTCAATTATGGATTGGAACTAGAAAATTTCAGTAAGTCTATATCATTTCATTAAGCTTGGACTTGCCAATGCCAAAAGAGAATTTAATCGTCCCAAAACTTTTCCAAAAAAAGGAATTTAATCCATAGAAATTAAGTATGGAACATAGCCGGATGTTAAGCCACATCTATTATAAACCAAGAAAAATTAACAACTCTTCTAAAGTTAAAGTTATTTATTATACCAACAAAGTGATTATCACCTAATAAAGTAACCTACCTGTCATTGAGTAAGATGGTGAAAAGATCATCAAATATGAAGCTTCTTTCAATAGCAATAAATTGGAAGTAAATATGAAAAGTAAGAAGGTATTTTTCCATTATGTCAAATAGTAGGCTAGAAACCACAAATGCATGTATTACATTAGAGATAAAGAAGAAGACATGGAGACTTCAACTTCATAAGAATTATTGTCGATAATTGGCTCTAAATTAATGTAGATTCCATATATAAGAAATTGGTGGTCCAACCTCAATAATGTAAAGAGTTAATTAGGAAAGTTAGGTGAAATAGTAAAATCTCACTCATGTAAAAGAGAACACTATAAGCCTATATAAGAAAACTCTTATTTCAAAGGGGGACACACCTCTCACACTCTCTAAGAAACCTATTCACTTAGCTGTCTCTTTATCTTTTGTAATATTTCATATAAGAATGAGTAACTAAAATCTTCTTCAAGGTTCTTAGTACTCCACTTGTAATAAACTATTATAATAAATAAAAGTTCATTTTAAACAGAAACTTTTATTTGTCACTTTAACCTTAAAGGGAACTTATAGATAATATAGATCGTCATAAGTCAAGAAGGACATATGGTTAGATCTAGTTGAGAAACTATATTAAGAAAAAAAACGAGACATCGTGAAGCAAAAGATTGAAGTGCATCCCTATTTATCAAGTTACTTATAATTACATACTGTGAAGAAACTAGAATATTAATTTTTTACTAATTTTATTATTACTCATATGATAATCCGCATAAAATATGAAATATACTAAAAGAGAAGAAATCATGGACTAATTTATATATAAGTAAGATAAAAGGAAAAAACAAAAACTGAAGAAATTCTAAAAGATATTATATAGCTCAATACATCTTTGTTACATTTTAAGAAATTTATAAAAGAAAACTTCATTATTAGTACAGTAAGATCAAAAGTAATTGAAAACTTACAAGGATTAATGGATTATTTTTCAAAAATAGAAAAGATATATAATCTAGTAAACAATTTAATAAAGATTTTTTTTTAAATCTAGAAGCTAGCTTAGACATAATCATATCTAATATAGAACAAAATATTGAAATACAAGAATTTAATTGTTGGTTAGACAATGAAATTAGCCTAGAAAATATTGAATTAAACCCAATATATGATCGACTAGAATCAAAATAATCTATCCATAATTTGATTAAACTCAATATATGATGTAAAAAAACAAATCTGGCCATAGTTTGGTATGAGAGCCATATGAATGAAAACATGGAAAATTTAATACCATTAACCATTAAAGAGTATCATTGATATTAAATATAAACCTTAAAGACATTAGAGATATTTTTATAAAAATTAAAAGTTTATATGAAGATATACTAGAACACAAGAGTATTAATCAAATTTTACCTTCCCATCGCCAATACAAATACTTGAATTTGTTGTCTTTCTTGTATTACATATATGGGTTGAAATGGAATTATTTTATTTTTCTTTCATTTATTCATGAAGAAAAATAGTTCATTAGTTATTATAGGTACACGTGTAGAGCATGAGTATTTCCTAATTATTTTATTAGCATCTTAATGCATAAATTATCTAATTAACATATTTTTACTTTTAACTTTCTTCAGTAAAAAAATATATTTTCATTTTCATGCAATTAATGTTAAAAAAGTACATGTTCATTTATGTTATAAGAAAAAAAATTCCTGAAAGGGTTAAAAATACAAATCTATATTTGAAGAAGGTCATGTGTAATTAAACTTTAATATAAATACAAAAATATATATCTTTAATATTATATATATGTATATATATAACTATTTTTTTTAGAATTTTGAAAAGTGTTTTACAATGGAAAATAGTGTTTTGGAGTTAAAAATAAAAAAAATGATCACTTTTATATATTATAATTATATCACAATTATAATAGATGTTGCAGTTTCTTATTGGATAGAGTTATATAGGTTAGACTGTACTTACAAATAATATTGTATCACATCAATTGTGATTTATTAAAAACCTATAATAGATACATTTTTCCTAAAAAATATATCAAAAGTACTTTATAGGATTCAGTACCTTAAAGGTACTATTTTAACCAAAAGATAATCATATTGATTTACATTTTAAAGTAGTAGAAAAGTATTCCTCCAATTACTTTAAGGTACATAAATGATCAAATTTCATGTTTTAAATTGAGATTGTATCACATATTTGACACATGCGATATAAATGAAGAATAATTGTGTCATTCAAAAGGTTTAATTTTTAGTAGTATCTCTATTTAACAAAATATGTGCATGTAAACCCATATTTTCATATCAGTACAATAATAGTCCATCCATTTAATTTTAGGTACATTAGTAGTTCAAAATTAAGATTTAAATGAGAATTTCGACATGTACCACAAATATGGGCAAAAATTTAACGACAAACTCGTATTTAAAGTTGTTTTTCCTTAGTGAACCACCTCTTAGTCTTCAACCTGTAACTTCTTTTATAACTTTTTGTATGATCATCACGTCACATGATTTCAACATGTAATGTCAAAGTATTAGGATATATTTTTTAACCATGTCATTTATATATCATATCATATAGATTACATCTCCTCTAATTTACTAGGTTGTTTTCTTTGTTATCTAGTTATCATGTATTGGTTTTCAATTTATACCATGCTCTTCATTGTTCATATTTTATATTCCTTATATTTTGCTTTAGATGTATTTTTGAGAAAATTGAAGTGTGTTTTTAAAGTTTAAATACTTGAGTGTTATCTCCTCTTTTATTTATACTTGTTACTTGTTCTGGTTTGTCATGTGAATTTCTTTTTTTTTGGTTTATCATGTGAGTTTCTATTTCATATAAATTATTTGCATGGTTTTAGAACTCTTAAGTTAGATGCATTTTTGTGATTAAACTAATATGTTTAATTATAATTCCTATTGGTTGGGTTGTTAATTATTTTTAAGCATGTCTCTTGTGTTCGGTTTTGGAACATGAGTTTTCTCTTCTACTGAGATGTTTTAATAAAATAAAAATCATAATTTTTTATTTCAAAGCTATCAATCACTTTTCGATCTTTCTGAAAAAGTTATACATCCTCCTCTCTTTTTTTTTTCAAAAAATTATCATCTTTAACATGATTCAATTCCTTTAGAGTTTTTTTCAAAACTCTCTATCAAATTTTCGTGATTTCATTTGGTTTTGAGGTTAAACTAATTTTTAATTTATTAATGATTTAATGAACTTTTTTTATTCTTTAATTATTTAAAAAATGAGTTTTCCCTTAATTTTTACTCATGTGTGTAAAACATGAAATTTTTTTCAATTAAATCTTAATTTTAGACCACTACAATACCTAAAATTAAATGTAGGGATTATTAGTGTACTGTTATTAAAATATAGATCCAAATGCATAATTTTTTGTTAACTAAGGGTACTACTAAAATATTAAACCATCTAAATAACATAATTATCTTTCGTTTATATCACATATGATAAAATCTTTAATTTAAAACATAAAATTAAATTATTTATGTAGCTTAAAATGAAAGAGGGACTCCATTATGTTACTTTAAAAATATAAGTTTAGGTCGTTACATTTTTATTAAAACATTTACCACTAAAATATCAAAACCGACTCTCCAACACCAAAAATGACATTTTGTAATTCATGAAATTTTTTACTTTCTTTCCCTTCCAAAAATCTATTTACTTGACATATGAACTTACCCCAGTTTTACTAAGCCAACAAAACCTGAGTAATATATAATTAAGTTAAACAGTTTTTAAGGTATTTAAAATTTAGTAAATTTTATATAAAGATATCTAAATTTTTTCTACATAGAAAAATGTCGATAATTTCACTTTATTTACATGTTAGAGGTGCAAGAAACAAGTGATACATATATTTGTATATTCAGAGTACGATGTAGAGGTAGTGTAACTATGAAAATATTGGTTAGCATGACATGACATGTAAAAATGTACAAATCAATACACTAATGCTTTTGCATGCATGTCACGTCGTTATAGCTCGATAGGCCTCTAATTTGCTTGTAAATTGTTAATTTTCATCACTCACATGTATATATATGGAAAACATAGAACTCAAAATTTTGCAATTTTATATTTCAAACTCTTGGTTTTCTTCTGTTTTCAGTTATTTGTAGTGTTGATATGATGATGATGATGATAGAAGAGAAAAAGGTTCTTTTGTAAATGGATTTAAATAAAAATATTTTTATTATTTTATGACATTATTTCATAATTATGTAACCGTTATTTTATGACTATTATTTTTCATAATTATGTGACTGTTATTTTTATGACTGTTATTTTCATAATTATGTGATCGTTACACATCTTTTTTCAATTATAAATAGAGGGCAATAGCCCTCATTTTGAGACACAACTTAACAACTCAAAAATGGTTCTACGGTTTTTCATAACAAAACCAAAGAAAAGAAAATTCAGAATTGTTTTATCATATTTTCTAGCAACATAAATATTTGAGAGAGGTAGTATTCCGGACTTCATCAATGCAGTGAAACTCCAAGATAGAAAAAAGATTATGGGCTGTTTTATCCTGGAGATGACGAGATTGTGTTTCCTTACACAAGTTTGGGCAGAGTTGCGAAACTTCTTAAAAAGAGCGACCTAGTCTACGATTCAACCCAAGCAGTATATTTTAATATATTGGTAATATTATTCTTACATAATTTTTCACATATTTGTTGCAATAGGTTCCCATAAAAACCATCTTCGATCTTTGGGCCCTACTTATGACATGTTATTTGAGGAGACTCGTAGTGTAAAACTAATAAATAATTAGTAATGTTATTCCACAAAAAAATTATAATTATCTACATTACTCTTATAACTAATTATTTATATTTTTCAAAGTTATCATTATTTTATTAAAAGATAAGATGAAGTGTCACTTAATTTTTTTAGATTAGATCATTTGCAACATTTAGTCTTTTAGAATAAAAACAGTATAATTTAGTCACGTAACTTCGTAAAAAATATCAATTAAGAATAAATTATATTATTTTAATAATTTTTTATTTAAAATATTATTATTTTTTATCAAGTAATTAAAAAGAAATTAAAATACGAGTCTTTAAAAAAAATAAAACTGAAATTTAATATGAAATAGTTTTAAAAAATAAAAAACAATAAAATTCAAACAAAAATTTATTTAAATATATATTTTAAATTTTTCAAAAATAAAAAATTAATAAAATATTAAAATAAAATAGTGACAATTAGCAAATACTAAAAAATAAATATTTTGTGAATTTTCTTTTATATTAATTGTGACTTTATCATTATTAAAATTTTATGTTTTAATCGTATTTATTCACTTAATAGAATAATAATAATATTTTATTAAAAAATAAAATAATATAATTTATTCTTAATTAACTTTTTAAAAAAAACTAAGAGATTAAATGACACGTTTTTAATCCAAGGTATTAAACGGCACAAATATCATAATCTAAAAAGCTTTTTGTGATATTTTCTCTAAAAGATAATTGTAAGAATATCGTCATCATAAATACTTTCTCATAAGAAAGTAATCATAATGATACCACTTGTTAATAGACAACTAATTAAATTGTAACATATATATTTTTATGCATAAAGTTTTTTATATTTAATTTTAGTGCTATATTGCTCCAGTGAGAATGAAAACCCGTTTTAAATGTCCTCTTATGAATAAATTTTGATACACAATTGATAACAAGTATATAGAATAATGATCTTACTCTTTGGAAGCCAATTGAGGCCAAGTTTTAGGTTAAGATTAGGACTGCGTAAAAAAACTATAGGTTCGATTGTCAGCAGTTATCCACACTGTCAATTCAGTTTTTATCTGATAAATTTTAGGGACAGATACAATTTTGGGTATTAACCAAACATGAAACAACAAGTATGGTTTGGGTACAGTTATACTAATAGTCATACCTACCCATACCCAAAAATAAATATATTATTTAATTAATTTATATATTTATTAAATTAAATTATATATTTGTTAAATTAATATATTTATATAAACCAATTTTTTTCGGATATTTTCTAATAACCATCATGAACCGTTACTTGTAGGTAAAATCGTTTCCAAATAATAACGGTTTTTAGGTTGTTTCGGGTAAAAAATTTATAATTCGATTCGGGGACAATTATATCAAAAATTGTCCCTTCCCGTACCTGTACACATTACTAGTTAAGATCAATTTACGTACTAACCATCAGACCAATATTCATGTTTAGATTTTTATATTCTCATTATTGTGCCTATTTTTAATATCTAACACCACTTGTATATCTTATATATAGTTAATAAAAGATCTTGAGTCATTATTATTATTGTTCATTTATTATATTTCTATATCTTTTCACTTAATATTTGAATTGTCCCCCAAAATTTTGCCGCCCACGATGTGGCATTTTCTGTTTAGCCGATGATCCGACGATAGTAAAACCCCTACATCTTCCCTCTATTTTATCTCTTCGGTTGGTTATCACCAAGTAAGAAAGTGATTGCCATCGAGTTCATATTCTAGTCGTTATTCTCCAACTTGGGGTTTTTCATAACAACAACCGAGATCATATCCTTATCGCCACCAACAAAACCATTGTCATCACATTTTTTTCCCATCGCTTGGTCTGCCCACAAAATCACTAATATCAAGCTCCAACACTCATTGATAGTTAGACGAATCCATATCTTCAACGCACCTATAAGTCAAATGCTCAACCACTAAACTTGAAGCTCGAACATTACTCAAATGGGGGAATACATTTTCAATGACATGCTAATATACCTTAAGGCTTATCACCCCAACCATCTTCAAAGAGTTAGAAAAAAGCTCAATACTACAGAAACAAAACCAAAGAAACACCTCATATGCAACAATTACAAAATGTGAATGGTAGAGATCCAATTTTAATGGTAACAAAATGATGAATTTTTTTCTTTGAATTGGTATCATATTGGGGACCTTCAGTAACTTAGAACTTGACATATATGATACCAGCTCCAACTATTTATGAGACAAAGTCTCTTGTAACGACTCTTTCATTACGACACTGACTAAAAAGGAAGCATAATGTTTTAGTTGAGTGGAAGCCATCCCTGTGTTCGATCATTGAGGACAAAATGGTAGTAGAGAGAACCGTTGGATTTGATCACACCATATTAGACTTTCATCAAGAACTCCCAAGAGAAATCCCTAAGTATTTCCATAAAACATAAGCATGCATAAACATGCATTCTTTTTTTGGCACGACACAAACCGTCTCCGTAGGCTGCTGCACATGAGAACAATGTTGCTACACATGCAACTACTTGATGGTTAGGCGCTATTTTGTGGTACCATTACTATACATGTTGTGTGTGCTACTGTTGGGGCACATGATGTTACTTTTGTGAAATCATCTCATAAATGTTTTGTAGTATAAATCCTATATTAGGCCATGTGTCTTGACAGGTGTCATAATATGATGTGTATAAAGACAAGTGTAGTAATATATTGTTTCAATATGTCTTGTGCATACTCAATATACCACACATGCAACTAGCCATGTGTCATGAACAACCATAAAGCTTTTGCATGACAGATTATGTAAAACTACTTCTGTATTTAAACAAAAGTAGATCAAAAGGGAAAGGTATAAAAAGATAAATAAAACAACCTTATTTTAAATCCATTATTCTTCTATGATTGAGACTTATCGATTGGTATTATATCTTGAGTAAATGGTGAAAAATCGAGAGAGAATAGAAAGTTTAAAGGTTGGCTTGGGAGGAATGCAAGGCATCTTTGCACGAATGGAATTAGGAATCAATGACAAGTTGTATTAGCTTGAGGAAACCATCAATAATATTTCAGATGTCTTGATACAAAAACAAGATTCTCTTTTAAGAACTATAGAAGAATACCATGGGAGTCATTTTACCAATGGTAGAAACAGTAAGCCACATGAGGATACTTAAGGAAATAATGAGGGAGGAAGGCTACTATTTGTTTCTAAGTTAGCCAAATTGGAGTTTTCTTGATTCTCAGGAAATGATCCTATTGAATGGCATACTAGAGTGGTTCAATTCTTCCAGTATCAAAGCATAATAGAGGTGCAAAAAGTTCCACTAGCCTCTTTACATCTTAAAGGTGAAGCAAACTAGTGGTGGTAGTAGCTACATCGTGCTTACAAAGTGGCAAAGAAGTGAAATGGGAAGTGTTCATCGAAGAACTATAAGCACGTTTTGGACCTACTAACTATGAAGACTTTGATGAAGCCATATCAAAGATCAGACAAGTTGGCTACTTGAGAGACTACCAAAAGGAGTTCGAAAGATTAGGCAACCGAGTATATGGTTGGACATAAAAGGCTTTAGTTGGGACATTCATGAGTAGTAGATGAAATTCATATTTTTAAACTAAGAACATTAAAATAAGCCATTAGCCTAGCTAGAATACGAGATGATCAACTAGGTTGTTAACGTAAATTCAGTTAATAACATGTTCAAGCTTTAACTAAACTAGCTCCTATAACAACCTTTAAACTAGTCATATTGGTAAAAAGGTTACGTGGGATGAAATGTAGTAAAAGAGGGTGATGAGTGCTCAAAAAGCACTAAAATAACCATGATTTTATGTACCTTAATTGATTAAAAATACATATATTTATATGTTTTATCATATATTTATATAAATTTGTCTTTTTCGGAATCACGGGTATTTTTATTGTTTTTCAGGTATTTTGGCTTAAAAACGCAATGTAAAGACTCAAAGAGGAATGTTTGAAGCAATACATCACAAATATATCAACAAATAAGTGAGAAAAGGTCAACAAACATGGAAAAATCGGACGAAATGGGTCGAAAAGGTCAAAAATGTCAAAAAGACGGAAATTGCGCGCCGCAGCCCAGCCGTGCGCGCAGCCCAGCGCCCAGCCGCGCGCGCCCCAGCGCCCCATTCCGCGCGCGCCCGCGCGCGCTGGCACTGTTCACGCGCGCCGAGCTGCGCGCAGCGACAGCCCCAGCGCGCGCGCGCAGCGCCCCAGCAGCCCCCCTCCGCGCGCCCAACGCGTTTTCGCCCCATTTTTCACGTGCAGCCGCCCCTGTGACGTCATGCTGACGTCATTGATGACATCAGCAATTCCAATACGCGTTTTTACATTTTTTAATATTTTTTTAACATTTTTTTTACTCATTTTTTCTCTCCATCCTCACCTATAAATACCCCCCTTCCCTTCACTTCAAAAGACACCTTCAAAACTCACTTCTCTCTTCTTTCTTTCTCTCATTTCTTAGTTTTTAGTTTCTCTTAGTTTCTTTCTAAGTTTCTAAGCTTTTCTTAGTTTTTCTCTTAGTTTTTAGTTCAATTCTCTTAGGTTTAGTGTTCTTCTCTTTTTGAGAGGAACTTGTAATGTTTTTGTAATAATTTAGATTTTTGATTCAATATATGGAAGTGCAAATTCCGCTCGGAGGTTTTCTAGCTACGGGAATAGCGTCAAAGTTCTGTAAGGATTTTAATTTCTTTACAGTTATTTTTATGCTTTATTCTTACATGTTATATTCAACTTGTCTGTGGTTAAATTTAACTATGCTAGCTGTTTAGTAAAAATGATGTAATAACGACGTTGTTATGCTTGCGAAATATTAAATAGGTAAAAATCTCTAAAATGAATTGATTTTGTTTTTATTCAAGATTTTATATTAAGAATGTTAGAGAGAAATATATTATTTTTCATTACAAACTTAAACCCGAAAATTAGATTTTAAGGTTTAGTTATCCGGTCTAATTTAGAGTAGTGCTCTTTTATTTGTTGGTACAATTGCCCGGTAGTTAGAGTGAAACTCTATTTCAAAAGTTTTTATAAGAATTATTATGTGAAAATGTATTGACAACATGTTTTCAATAGTGGTTTTAAAACTTGAAAGTTAGTACTCGGATAATTAAATTCTTAAGTTTAATTTGGACACCTTGAATAATGTTTAAATTGTCTAACCCCACCAAAGGTGGCATTTAAATGGTTCATTTACAATCTCTTAGAAAAAGGAATTAATTTAATTAAGCATATTAGTTATCAACCCCACCCATAGGTGTTAATTGATTTGTTTAGTTAACAAAGAATATCTAACCCCACCAAAGGTGGTATTTATATAAAAAAGAGAGAATCAATAAAATATCAATTTATATCTTTAATAACCTAGTTAATGTGAGCAAGCATAATTAATTTAGTTATTATATCCATAAATACTCCGCTAATATAAATGATAAAAATTTGCATGAATATTTATTGAATCTGTATATATGTTTATTTTTAGATAATTATTTATTGAATTTGTATCTATGTTTATTTTTATGTTATTAGATTATATTTAATTAATCTGTATATATGTTTATTTTATGTTATTAGATTAGGAACACAAAAACCAAACTATCGTGACAGAATGTTTAGGATTTAATTTCGTTTTTAAAAGTTTGAATAATAAATTAAAAACCACATACATTCCTTCCTTAGATCGACCTTGGGAGTATACTTATCATTTTCTTCGAAATGATTCGTGCACTTGCGAGAGTTTTATAAATATTAAAACAAAAGTATTTGCGGGAATCGGCGATGCCGGTTTTCGTTCATCAAGTTTTTGGCGCCGTTGCCGGGGAAGGAATAGCGTTTTTAAATTATTTATCAAAATTTTAAAAACATTTTTGTGCTGTAAATAATTGTGATATTTTAATAATAATCAAATTTCAAAATTCATAATAAATAAAAAAAAATAAAAATATAAAAAAAAATTTAAAAATTCAAAATTCAAAAAATTTTAAGTTAATAAGAAATAATATAGCGTGAATAGTAAAATAAAATTACCGTTCATAAAAAAAATTCAAAAACTTAAATTTCAAAAAAAAATTTAGTTAATAAGACATTATATAGCGTGAATAGTAAAATAAAATTACCGTTCATGAATAGTAAAAAAAAAAAAATTACTTGAATTCATATCTAATTAACTAAATAGCATGAAAAGTAAAAATCTAAGGGAGTTCTGTCTAGGAGACTAGTTCTTGAAGCCTTTGTGCTACTAGTCTTTCCTGGGAACGTTGCTCTGGCTAGGAGAATGGTATTTAAGGAGCCGTTTGCACCACCATTCTTTCCTGGGAGCACTCTTGGTTAATACTAATTATGTTACAAAATAAAAAAATAAAAAAATAAAAAATAAAACAAATTCTTTTTTTTAGGGTTTAACTAGTTTTGTTTAGTGCTTTGTATTAAATAACATGTAAATTTTTTCTAAATTTTTTATTTTGTTGACAGGAGTTTTTAAATTTACGTTTACAATAGTCTATGCGTGGTAGGAGATCCTTAGGAAACCCTCTTACACCATATGTAAATAAATTTCATAAATTTAAACAAGTGTCAACAAAACTGGATTCTACCCATCAACCTGTTTTTGAGCCAAACATAGAACCAAGTCTTAATCCTTTACTAGAACCAAAAGAAATGGAGGAAAACCAACATATTAGGGAAACCACGATGAAGGAGTTTGCAAGACCGGTAATAGGCACGGCAACTGCCGCTATCCAATTGGGGGAGGCTGCTCGGAATTACGACCTTAAAAATATTCATTTTTCTATGCTTCCTTCCTTTTATGGGTTACCTAATGAAGATTCTCTTTCCTTTATGAGAGATTTCTATGCTACGGTCCAAACATTCCCCCTCGGTATTCTAAACGAGGATCAACTTAGGATGAGATGTTTTCCCTACACTCTAAAGGATAAGGCCAAAGCTTGGTTGATGTCACTTCCCCCAGGTTCTCTGATGACATGGGGTAACATTTACAATAAATTCATGGGAAAATTCTATTCCCATCAAAAAACATCAGAGTTGAGAGGAAAGATTGCTACTTTCTCTCAGATGGAAGGAGAACCATTCCATGAAGCTTGGGATAGGTTCAAAATGTTTCTCACTCAATGTCCCCATCATAGCTTTCCCCTGCAGTTGCAGAACCAATTCTTTTACGATGGACTTACACAACAATGTCAGTTCATTGTCGACAACGCTGCAGGAGGAGCAATAGGAGAAAAGACTGCCTCAGAGACGTATAACCTCTTTGAGATGTTGGGTGCTAATTCCCAACAGAAAAGCTCCCGAGTGAGAAAAGCTGGAGTTCATGAAATCGACTCCAGTAATGAAGTTCAACAACAACTTGTTCAACTGACTAAGCAAGTTGCCCTTCTCGCTACACAAACCAACACCAATAATGATCAATATGGTTTGTATAGCAACATGGGACATGGTACTGAAGCCTGTCCATATCAAGGAGAAACAACTGGACCTGAACAGGTTAATGTGTTGGGAGCATATCAACAGAGACCCAGGTTTGATCCCAATTCAAATACCTATAATCCTGGGTGGAGAAGTCATCCAAATTTCTCTTGGAGGCAAAACAACCCTCCTTTCACTCAAAGCCCAAACCAGGCAGGCCAGCAATTCCACCCACCTATTCCAAGAAGCATTCCCAATAAACCAACCTTGGAGGACAACTTGAATTCTTTTATTCAAGTCTGTAGGGATAATCAATCTAAAACCAATCAACGGTTGGACTCTGTGGAAGCTTCTATCAAAAAGGTGGAAGTTCAAGTTGAACAGTTAGTTGAACATTTGCAAAAAGGCAAAGACTAATTTGAAACTTAAATGAATTCAATGAAGAGGAGACATTGAGTTTTTCATTCTGCAATCTCCAAGCAACGTCTTACTAGAAGACGATAAATTTTAGTCCTGTATGGGAGGTCACCCATTATTGTATTTTCCTTTGTTTTAGTTTGCGTGTAATAAAAATTCAGATGAAATAAAATTCGTTTGTTTCAAAAATTCTGTCCATTCGCTTAAATTTAAAAATAAAATAAAAAAAAAATTAGGTTCCTTGCACTTTTTGCTTTTACGTTTTATCAAGTTATAAATATTTCTTAGAGATATCTACTAAAAGCAAAATGTTGATACACAATAGGAGGAGGATCATTTTCAACTACAAACAACCATGGGAGATGCTGAAGATAGGCGGAAAAAGATGAAAGAATATACAATGCCAATCATTGGCAATGTAACTTCCGGTATCCAATTACAAGAGGCTGCAAGGAATTATGAATTGAAAAAGATTCATTATTCTTTGTTGCCTTCCTTTTACGGTATCCCTAATGAAGACCCTTTGCATTTCATTCGAGAATTCTATGCTATTGTCCAAACCTTTCCACTACATGCAATTAATGAAGATCAACTTAGGATGAGGTGTTTTCCTTACACTCTCAAAGATAAAGCTTGGTCATGGTTCATTACTCTACAGTCAGGTTCTCTTAAAACTTGGGAGGCAGTCTATGAAATTTTTATGGGTAGGTTCTATTCCCATCAAAAGACTGTTGATCTAAGAACAAAGATAGCAACATTTTCTCAGATGTATGAAGAGCCCTTTCATGAAGCTTGGGAACGATTCAAACTCCTTTTCATTCAATGTCAAAATCATAGCTTTCCATTACAGCTACAAAACCAATTCTTTTATGATGGATTGACACTACAGAGTCAATACATGGTTGATAATGCTGCTGGAGGTGCTGTAGGAGAAAAGACCGCAGAGGAAACCTATAATCTTTATGAGCTGTTGGGTTCTAATTCCCAACAAAGAGGTGGTAGAAGGAAAGCAAAGGTCAATGAAGTCGGCTCTGATAATGAGATAACCTTGCAACTTGCTGAATTGACTAAACAAGTGAAATTCCTCACTTCCCACCAAATTTCAAATCAAGAGGTATGTGAAGTGTGTTGTTCAATTGGGCATGGTACTCATAATTGTTCAAATACTTGTGATTCTAGTGTCGATGCCATAGAGGAAGTCCAATCTTATCAAAGGTATCATCCAAACACCTATAATCACCCAGCCTACACCCAATATCCAACACTAAGGTCGGATAACAACCACCCTTACCCACCAAGCCAATCTTTTAAACCAACCTTAGAAGATAGCTTGAATGCTTTTATTCAAGTTAGTCGTGACAACCAATTGATGACTAATCAAAGGTTGAACACCATGGAGGCTTCGGTTAAAAGAATTGAATCTAAAGTTGGGCAACTGGCTGAACAAATGCAAAAGAAAGAACCAGGAAAGTTGCCCAGTCAACCAGAACAAGCAAAGGATGTTAGAACCCTTCGAAGTGGTAAGGTAGTCAATACCAGTTTACCTGAAATCTCTAACAATCTACCTTGTACTTCAGGTAACAAAGAAGGCGATACTCTAATCTCGCAAAAAGGAGAAACAAGTGTTAAACTTAACAAGCCTTCTGAAAAACTCATTGGGGGGTCATCTGACACCCCCAAAATTCAAAAGACAACAGAACCACACCAGATACAAGTACCTTTTCCCCACCGGTTAAAAGAGTCCAAACAAGATAAGCAATTCAATGATCTTTTTAATATGCTCTCTAAAGTGAATATCAATTTACCATTGTTAGAAGTGATCATGAATGTGCCCTCATATGCCAAGTTTTTCAAAGAGTTGAACACTAAGAAAAGGAGGTATGAACTGAATGAACGAGTAGTAGTATCAGAAATTTCTAGCGCTGTACTTCAGCACAAACTACCCCCTAAGTTGAAAGACCCTGGAAGTTTTATTATAAACATAACTATGGGGGATAGGAAGGTTGCTAAAGCAATGCTTGATTTAGGTGCTAGTATAAATTTGATGCCCTACTCTATATTCTTACAACTCAATCTAGGGGATTTAAAACCCACAACTATGTCCCTTCAACTTGCAGATAGATCTCTTAAATATCCAGAGGGAATAGTTGAGGATGTTTTGGTACAGGTAGACAAACTGATAATACCTGTTGACTTTGTGGTTCTGGATATGCAAGAAAATCCAGCATTGGACAGAGAGCACACAATATTGCTTGGTAGACCATTTATGGCAACTACTAAAACTATTATTGATGTCCAAGATGGAAATTTGACAATGACAGTCTTAGGAGAGACTGTTCATTTTAAAGTTTTTGATTCTTCACCTTTCCCTTCTATTTCTGCCATCGATGAAATATTCGAAGTTGATCCTTTGGATAATCTTATCCAAAGCACCTTTTTACAAACCAGAATAGAAGACAAGCTTGAAACCGTTCTTACACTTGAAAAGGTTGAAGAAGATTTAGATGAGGAAATTAATGGGTACCTTAAACAACTAGACAATGATGAAGTGATGACAAAATCTAGTACACTTTTAAATCTACCCAGTTCTTCATCTAGTAAAGAGGCCAATCCACCTGAACTTGAACTCAAAGTCTTACCTGAGCACTTAAAATATGTGTTTTTGGGAGAGGGAGAAACTTATCCAGTGATAATTTCTTCAACCTTGACCAAACCACAAGAAAAGGAACTCATCAAAGTGCTTAAACAGTTTAAGAAATCTATAGGTTGGAGTATAGGGGATATAAGAGGCATTAGTCCAACAATGTGTATGCACAAGATCAACTTGGAGGACGGTGCTAAACCTGTACGAGAGGCCCAAAGAAGACTAAACCCAAACATGCAAGAGGTAGTTAAGAAGGAAATTCTTAAATTATTAGAAGAAGGGATTATCTATCCTATTGCGGATAGTAAGTGGGTTAGTCCAGTGCATGTGGTACCAAAGAAATCTGGGATAACAGTTGTTAAGAATGACAAAAGTGAATTAGTGCCCACTAGAATAATCACTGGATGGAGAATGTGTATAGATTTTAGGAAACTAAATTTATATACGAAAAAGGATCACTTTCCTCTTCCATTCATTGATCAAATGTTGGAAAGATTAGCTGGGCACGAATTTTACTGTTTTTTGGATGGACTGTCTGGATATTATCAAGTACCCATAGCACCAGAAGATCAGGAAAAGACCACATTTACATGTCCTTTTGGGACATTTGCTTTTCGCAGAATGCCATTTGGGTTATGCAATGCCCCTGCCACGTTCCAGAGATGCATGATATCCATTTTTTCGGACATGGTGGAAAAATTCATTGAGATTTTCATGGACGATTTCTCTGTCTTTGGGAACTCATTTGATGATTGCTTACATAAATTGACTTTGGTTTTAGAAAGATGCATTGAATGCAATCTAACCCTTAGTTGGGAGAAAAGTCATTTTATGGTTCAACAAGGGATAGTTTTAGGACATATAATTTCAAACAAGGGTATTGAAGTTGATAAGGCAAAAGTTGAATTGATATCCAAACTACCTCCCCCTACATCTGTGAAGGGGATAAGAAGCTTCTTGGGACATGCAGGATTCTACAGACGATTTATTAAAGATTTCTCTAAAATAAGTCGTCCATTATGTAACTTGCTATCCAAAGATGCTGATTTTGATTTCAACAATGACTGCCTTACTTCCTTTAATACCTTGAAAGATAAACTCACATCTACCCCTGTTATAATGGCACCAAACTGGTCTTTACCCTTTGAAATAATGTGTGACGCTTCTGATTATGCAATAGGAGCAGTCCTGGGACAAAGAGTGGATAAGCGTTTACATGTCATCTACTATGCTAGCAAAACACTCAATGATGCCCAGATGAATTACACCACCACTGAAAAGGAATTCTTGGCTATAGTATTCTCTTTAGACAAATTTCGGTCTTATTTAGTAGGATCTAAAGTGATTGTGCATTCTGATCATGCTGCTTTAAGATACCTATTAAGTAAACCAAATGCCAAGCCAAGATTAATCAGGTGGGTCTTACTCTTACAAGAATTTGACCTAGAAATCAAGGATAAGAAAGGCAGTGAAAACTTAGTAGCTGACCATTTGTCTAGGTTGATTTCTGACTTTAATTCTCTTAAAGATGAGAGTAATGACGATATAGTTGAAACCTTTCCTGATGAACAGTTATTTTTCATAGGTCCGAACCCATGGTACGCTGATATTGTAAACTATCTTGCCACTGGTGTTTTGCGACCTAACACTTCATATCAGGAGAAGAAAAGGTTTTTTAAAACTATTAAGGACTATTTCTGGGATGACCCTTATTTATACAAGATTGGTCAAGATCAAGTCATCCGGAGATGTGTACCTGAAGAAGAACATAAGAGCATTCTGACTTTTTGTCATGAACTTCATTGTGGGGGTCATTTTGGAGGAGAAAAGACAGCCCGTAAGATATTACAGTCTGGATTCTTTTGGCCCACTCTTTTTAAAGATGCTCATATGTTTTGTGCACAATGTGATAGATGTCAAAGAACAGGAAACATAAGCAAAAGAGATGAAATGCCTTTGACATCTAATTTAGTTGTTGAACTCTTTGACGTATGGGGGATTGACTTTATGGGTCCTTTTCCCCCATCTAATGGTTTTCAATACATTTTGGTTGCTGTGGATTATGTGTCCAAGTGGGTAGAAGCTATACCCACCAAAACCAATGATGCTAATGTTGTTGTGAAATTCTTGAAAGATTTCATATTCAATAGGTTCGGAACGCCTAGAGCTATAATAAGTGATGGAGGTAGCCATTTTTGTAACAAACTCTTTGATGGAGTACTAAACAAGTACAACATCACACATAAGGTAGCTACTCCATATCATCCTCAAACTTCCGGTTTAGTGGAAGTAAGTAATAGGCAAATTAAGGGAATACTGGAACGCACTGTGCGTCCCTCAAGGAAGGATTGGGCATTTAAGTTAAATGATGCCTTATGGGCATACCGCACCGCTTACAAAACACCTATTGGGATGAGCCCTTACCGGTTAATCTTTGGGAAAGCATGCCACCTTCCAGTTGAACTTGAACATAAGGCTTATTGGGCAATTAAAGAGCTAAACATGGATTTAGATAAAGCAGGTGAAAAACGAGTACTCCAGCTTCATGAGTTGGAAGAAATTAGGAATGAAGCCTATGAGAATGCCAAATTATACAAGGAGCGTACTAAGCGCTATCATGACAAGAGGCTAGTTCCTAAAACTTTTCACCCTGGAATGAAAGTTCTTTTATTTAACTCTCGTTTGAGATTGTTTCCAGGAAAGCTAAGATCAAGATGGGATGGACCATTCAAAATAGTTCAGGTATCTGAACATGGAGTGGTAGAACTATTGGACTCCAAGACACAAAAAACGTTCAAAGTTAATGGCCATCGTGTCAAGCCTTATGTGGAAGAACCAAACAACATTGCTGAAATGGATTGCATTTGGCTGAGTAACCCTTAGCACCAAAAAGATACGTCTTGCTAAGACGTTAAACTAAGCGCTGGATGGGAGGCAACCCATCATGTTAGGTAATTTTTTTATTTGTTTTATTTACTTAATTATTATTGTTTATTTTAGTTTACTTATATGTGAATAATTTTTTAAAAAAAAAAATTGTTAAAACTAAAAATATTTGTTGAGATATTAGAAGTTCACAGCGATCTGTCTGTACACACTTTAATGATGAATATGATGGATGCACCTGCATTCCTTCATTACTACTTACACATTCTCAAGAAATAGGTAATCTTTCTACTCTTTTCTCTTTATCTTTAATTTGCAGTTGTTACATTGAGGACAATGTAAGTTCTAGGTTGGGGGTGGTGAAAAGTTACCATGCTATATATATAAAAATATAAAAATAAAAAAATTCTCACAAAAATTTATCATTTCTTTAAATCAAATTTAAGTAAATAGTTAAGTCTTTGGTACTGTTAGATTAATTTTTGAAAACATATCATGAAATATTGTGTAATTATTTTTGATAATTAGTTAGTTTTTGTCATAACTAGTATTTCTTGATAAAATGTGGAAATTATATTAAACCCAAAATCGGTGTTTATGAATTTTTTTAGTGGAGACTACCCTTGTGAGATATAATTTGAGCCTAATTTCTTTTATTCAGAGTGAAATATATATTTTTTCTACTCCAAACACATTTCTTATTTATTCAAAAAGTTTAGATGATCTCTATAAGTATTAGCATTGAATGTATGAATTTTTTTCATCTTAATAAAGTATCATATATTTTTGATTATTATTTTTTTTGTTTAGATTAAACGATTTGAGTAGAAATTGATAGTATATGCTTATATCTCATTCATGCATGACTGCTACAAAAACAAAAAAGACATATCTGGGGTTACCTAAACCAAGATCAAATAGAAAAGCCATAAAATTAACCACTCACCAAAATCCAAAAAAAAATGTACAATCTGTACATGGGTTGACCCTCTAAAAAAATACATATATTGAAAAAATATCTAAAAAAAAATAAAAAAAAAAAAATAAAAAAAAAATAGAGAGATAAAAAAATAGTATCATCTACATACTATAACCCACATTGCCTACAAAGTTGTGAGTAAAGGCTAATTACAAAAGAAAGATATAGGAAGTAATTCCCTAAAAAGTCATTGCAATTTCTTCATTTGTAAAAGCATATATCTTGAAATTCTTTCTTAATGAGTTTGATTTATGCATGAAAATAATTTTTGTATATGATATCTTTATAATTTATACATTCGATTCCTTTCATGAGATCAATGTTAAAATAACACTTTGAGCCTTTATTCTTTATACATATGCGAACATATTAGTTCATTTCTATACATCAACTCTTTCGCATATAAATTAGTATGAGTGTTTGAACCCATAGGATTCAGTGCTTTGAGAGTATTGACTTGTGAGGAATAGAGTCGAAGCGAATACTGATTCATGACACTGAAATTGGGTAAAAATTAAATTGATACATTTTTGAAATGAAATATGAAAATGATTTTCGACTAATTATTGTAATAAAATCATGATTGTTTAAAGAGATTAAAATAACTTATGCTTGAGATTTCAATTATGATCTTAAAAGAGATTAAAAAGTATGAGATATTTTTGTGATATGTTGTTTTCTTTTTAAATTAATTTTTGATTGTGTTGTAATTTTAATTTTTGTTTTGATTGTTTTTCTTTTTACATTTAGTTCAATGTTTGTGGGTATCATTACTGAAAACCCTCACGAGACTCAAACTCGTCCACTAGGGCAACCTAGGGGTTTAACGGCTTGTTGCATAGGCTAAATGCAACCGTTTCAATCCACGAAAGTGATTTAGGATAGTTTAATTTTTAGCTTTTATCGCTTCTCTTGCTAAGAGACTAGCAAGAAGCTGGTTGGGGGTTGTGATGAGTGCTCAAAAAGCACTAAAATAACCATGATTTTATGTACCTTAATTGATTAAAAATACATATATTTATATGTTTTATCATATATTTATATAAATTTGTCTTTTTCGGAATCACGGGTATTTTTATTGTTTTTCAGGTATTTTGGCTTAAAAACGCAATGTAAAGACTCAAAGAGGAATGTTTGAAGCAATACATCACAAATATATCAACAAATAAGTGAGAAAAGGTCAACAAACATGGAAAAATCGGACGAAATGGGTCGAAAAGGTCAAAAATGTCAAAAAGACGGAAATTGCGCGCCGCAGCCCAGCCGTGCGCGCAGCCCAGCGCCCAGCCGCGCGCGCCCCATTCCGCGTGCGCCCGCGCGCGCTGGCACTGTTCACGCGCGCCGAGCTGCGCGCAGCGACAGCCCCAGCGCGCGCGCGCAGCGCCCCAGCAGCCCCCCTCCGCGCGCCCAACGCGTTTTCGCCCCATTTTTCACGTGCAGCCGCCCCTGTGACGTCATGCTGACGTCATTGATGACATCAGCAATTCCAATACGCGTTTTTACATTTTTTAATATTTTTTTAACATTTTTTTTACTCATTTTTTCTCTCCATCCTCACCTATAAATACCCCCCTTCCCTTCACTTCAAAAGACACCTTCAAAACTCACTTCTCTCTTCTTTCTTTCTCTCATTTCTTAGTTTTTAGTTTCTCTTAGTTTCTTTCTAAGTTTCTAAGCTTTTCTTAGTTTTTCTCTTAGTTTTTAGTTCAATTCTCTTAGGTTTAGTGTTCTTCTCTTTTTGAGAGGAACTTGTAATGTTTTTGTAATAATTTAGATTTTTGATTCAATATATGGAAGTGCAAATTCCGCTCGGAGGTTTTCTAGCTACGGGAATAGCGTCAAAGTTCTGTAAGGATTTTAATTTCTTTACAGTTATTTTTATGCTTTATTCTTACATGTTATATTCAACTTGTCTGTGGTTAAATTTAACTATGCTAGCTGTTTAGTAAAAATGATGTAATAACGACGTTGTTATGCTTGCGAAATATTAAATAGGTAAAAATCTCTAAAATGAATTGATTTTGTTTTTATTCAAGATTTTATATTAAGAATGTTAGAGAGAAATATATTATTTTTCATTACAAACTTAAACCCGAAAATTAGATTTTAAGGTTTAGTTATCCGGTCTAATTTAGAGTAGTGCTCTTTTATTTGTTGGTACAATTGCCCGGTAGTTAGAGTGAAACTCTATTTCAAAAGTTTTTATAAGAATTATTATGTGAAAATGTATTGACAACATGTTTTCAATAGTGGTTTTAAAACTTGAAAGTTAGTACTCGGATAATTAAATTCTTAAGTTTAATTTGGACACCTTGAATAATGTTTAAATTGTCTAACCCCACCAAAGGTGGCATTTAAATGGTTCATTTACAATCTCTTAGAAAAAGGAATTAATTTAATTAAGCATATTAGTTATCAACCCCACCCATAGGTGTTAATTGATTTGTTTAGTTAACAAAGAATATCTAACCCCACCAAAGGTGGTATTTATATAAAAAAGAGAGAATCAATAAAATATCAATTTATATCTTTAATAACCTAGTTAATGTGAGCAAGCATAATTAATTTAGTTATTATATCCATAAATACTCCGCTAATATAAATGATAAAAATTTGCATGAATATTTATTGAATCTGTATATATGTTTATTTTTAGATAATTATTTATTGAATTTGTATCTATGTTTATTTTTATGTTATTAGATTATATTTAATTAATCTGTATATATGTTTATTTTATGTTATTAGATTAGGAACACAAAAACCAAACTATCGTGACAGAATGTTTAGGATTTAATTTCGTTTTTAAAAGTTTGAATAATAAATTAAAAACCACATACATTCCTTCCTTAGATCGACCTTGGGAGTATACTTATCATTTTCTTCGAAATGATTCGTGCACTTGCGAGAGTTTTATAAATATTAAAACAAAATTATTTGCGGGAATCGGCGATGCCGGTTTTCGTTCATCAGAGGGCTCAAGGGGTTTGTTTCAATTGTGATCAAAATTTTACACCAGGTCATAAATTTAGAAGTCTTAGGCTACTCATGTTAGAAGAATGGAGTGATGATTTAGAAAATGCTGAGCCTGAAATATCCTTACATTCTCTTGTGGGATGGTCTGCCAATCGAACTATGAGGCTAAAAGAAGTGATCGGTAATGATGAAGTAATTGTCCTCATCGACAATGGTTCTACTCACAATTTCATCAATGAAAGAGTAGCTAACATCCTTCCACTTCTTGTGCAACCTATAGAACCTTTTAATGTAAAGATAAAAAATGGTGGCTCATTGACATGCACGAGAAGATTTGAAAATATTCCAATCCTAATCTAAGGTATCTCATTTATCCTCACACTATATGACTTACCATTAAGCTTAGATGTTGTGTTAGGAGTCCAATGGTTGGAACAATTAGGAACAATCTTTTGTAACTGGAAATAATCAACCATGGAGTTCACATGGGAAAATCAAAGTTATAAGATTCAAGGAATTGATAATAGTGCAATAGGAAGAGCCTCAGTGAAATCTGTTTCTAAAGATATGAGACAAGAGGGTGCTGCCTTTTCTATATGCCTCCAATCTTTCTCAAAATTGTCCCTGTAATAATCTCAACATGACATCCAACAATTACCTCATGACTTTGGAGACATATTCCAAGAACCTAAGAAATTACCTCCCATTAGAGAGATAGGCCATCACATCAATTTAAAGGAAGGAATTGAGCCTGTTAATGTTAGACCCTACAAGGCTCTCAATAAAGTGACCATCAAGGAAAGATTTTCCACTCCAACTGTTAATGATATGCTTGATAAAATTCATGGAGCTTCCAACTTCACAAATCTCGATTTGAAAGCTGGTTTTCATCGGGTATAAGTGCACCCCTCACATGTGCATAAAACTGCATTTTGTACTCATAATGGTCATTATGAATATTTGGTTGTGCCATTTGGTCTTTGCAATGCTCCCTTTACATTTCAACCTCTTATGAACTCTATCTTTCACTCTTATCTTTGAAAGTTTGTCTTAGTATTCTTCGATGACATATTGGTGTATAGTCCCGATTGAAAAAAAACATATTAATCATGTTAAAACAACCTTTGAAATATTGAGACATCATAAGTTCTTTCTCAAGTTAAGCAAATGTGTATTTCAGGCAGCAGGAGTTAGAGTATCTTGGCCACATAATCATACCACAAGGATACGATAGGAAGTTTGTTCGTAACTATGTCATCATCACTCGACCTCTGACTGATCTCCTCAATTTTTGACACAGTTTTTAGGAATGATGACTCTAATACCAACGAAGAGAAATGGGATCTACTTTCCCAGAGAGTTACTAAATTTCTTGGATAGAATTAACCCTTTTTAGGGGTTTTCGAAAAAAATAATCATAGCTCCAAAATGATTATTTCAATGAATTTGGAGTTGTACTTCTTCCAAACAACATGAAATAATTTGCAGACCACTCATATAGGTATTTGAGCTAAAAAATAAATCTAGAACTACGAAGTTGATTAAAAATTTTGAACTCTATATCCAGCAAGAGGATGAAATTTGGAACAAATTCTAATCATGTTTTTCAAACATTATCAACTACTCGTACAATTTGGGTGGACCTATAAGGAAAGGGAAGTAGATTGAGAAATTCCTTACTAGCTTACTTTATCATTTTCAAGCAAAAGTTACCTTGCTTAAATACATGAAAAATCCTTGTGAACTTACTGTTAAATGATTCACTTGGGCAAGTATTCGAACTGCATCACTTGTATCCAATATGTCAGCCATCCACTTACGAGGACACAAAGAACTTGGCTTTATAGACATCAAGGATAGTGGTCTTAGCCAAGATCTTTTTGACACAGTTTTTAGGAATGATGACTCTAATACCAATGAAGAGAAATGGGATCTACTTTCCCAGAGAGTTACTAAATTTCTTAGATAGAATTAACCCTTTTTAGGAGTTTTAGAAAAAAATAATCATAGCTCCAAAATGATTATTTCAATGAATTTGGAGTTGTACTTCTTCCAAACAACATGAAATATTTTGCAGACCACTCATATAGGTATTTGAGCTAAAAAACAAATCTAGAACTACGAAGTTGATTAAAAATTTTGAACTCTATATCCAGCAAGAGGATGAAACTTGGAACAAATTCTAATCATGTTTTTCAAACATTATCAACTACTCGTACAATTTGGGTGGACCTATAAGGAAAGGGAAGTAGATTGAGAAATTCCTTACTAGCTTACTTTATCATTTTCAAGCAAAAGTTACCTTGCTTAAATACATGAAAAATCCGTGTGAACTTACTGTTAAATGAATCACTTGGGAAAGTATTCGAACTGCATCACTTGTATCCAATATGTCAGCCATCCACTTACGAGGACACAAAGAACTTGGCTTTATAGACATCAAGGATAGTGGTCTTAGCCAAGATCTTTTTGACACAGTTTTTAGGAATGATGACTCTAATACCAATGAAGAGAAATGGGATCTACTTTCCCAGAGAGTTACTAAATTTCTTAGATAGAATTAACCCTTTTTAGGGGTTTTAGAAAAAAATAATCATAGCTCCAAAATGATTATTTCAATGAATTTGGAGTTGTACTTCTTCCAAACAACATGAAATATTTTGCAGACCACTCATATAGGTATTTGAGCTAAAAAACAAATCTAGAACTACGAAGTTGATTAAAAATTTTGAACTCTATATCCAGCAAGAGGATGAAACTTGGAACAAATTCTAATCATGTTTTTCAAACATTATCAACTACTCGTACAATTTGGGTGGACCTATAAGGAAAGGGAAGTAGATTGAGAAATTCCTTACTAGCTTACTTTATCATTTTCAAGCAAAAGTTACCTTGCTTAAATACATGAAAAATCCTTGTGAACTTACTGTTAAATGAATCACTTGGGCAAGTATTCGAACTGCATCACTTGTATCCAATATGTCAGCCATCCACTTACGAGGACACAAAGAACTTGGCTATATAGACATCAAGGATAGTGGTCTTAGCCAAGATCTTTTTGACACAGTTTTTAGGAATGATGACTCTAATACCAATGAAGAGAAATGGGATCTACTTTCCCAGAGAGTTACTAAATTTCTTAGATAGAATTAACCCTTTTTAGGGGTTTTAGAAAAAAACTAATCATAGTTCCAAAATGATTATTTCAATCAATTTAGAGTTGTACTTCTTCCAAACATCATGAAATATTTTGCAGACCACTCATATAGGTATTTGAGCTAAAAAATAAATCTAGAACTACGAAGTTGACCAAAAATTTTGAACTCCATATCCAGCAAGAGGATGAAACTTGGAACAAATTCTAATAATGTTTTTCAAACATTATCAACTACTCGTACAATTTGGGTGGACATATAAGGAAAGGGCATTAGATTGAGAAATTACTTACTAGCTTACCTTATCATTTTCAAGAAAAAGTTACCTTGCTTAAATACATGAAAAATCCTTGTGAACTTACTGTTAAATGAATCACTTGGGCAAGTATTCGAACTGCATCACTTGTATCCAATATGTCAGCCATCCACTTACGAGGACACAAAGAACTTGGCTTTATAGACATCAAGGATAGTGGTCTTAGCGAAGATCTTTTTGACACAGTTTTTAGGAATGATGACTCTAATACCAACGAAGAGAAATGGGATCTACTTTCCCAGAGAGTTACTAAATTTCTTGGATAGAATTAACCCTTTTTAGGGGTTTTCGAAAAAAATAATCATAGCTCCAAAATGATTACTTCAATGAATTTGGAGTTGTACTTCTTCCAAATAACATGAAATAATTTGCAGACCACTCATATAGGTATTTGAGCTAAAAAATAAATCTATAACTACGAAGTTGATTAAAAATTTTGAACTCTATATCCTGCAAGAGGATGAAACTTGGAACAAATTCTAATCATGTTTTTCAAACATTATCAACTACTCGTACAATTTGGGTGGACCTATAAGGAAAGGGAAGTAGATTGAGAAATTCCTTACTAGCTTACTTTATCATTTTCAAGCAAAAGTTACCTTGCTTAAATACATGAAAAATCCTTGTGAACTTACTGTTAAATGAATCACTTGGGCAAGTATTCGAACTGCATCACTTGTATCCAATATGTCAGCCATCCACTTACGAGGACACAAAGAACTTGGCTTTATAGACATCAAGGATAGTGGTCTTAGCGAAGATCTTTTTGACACAGTTTTTAGGAATGATGACTCTAATACCAATGAAGAGAAATGGGATCTACTTTCCGAGAGAGTTACTAAATTTCTTGGATAGAATTAACCCTTTTTAGAGGTTTTCGAAAAAAATAATCATAGCTCCAAAATGATTATTTCAATGAATTTGGAGTTGTACTTCTTCCAAATAACATGAAATAATTTGTAGACCACTCATATAGGTATTTGAGCTAAAAAATAAATCTAGAACTACGAAGTTGATTAAAAAATTTGAACTCTATATCCAGCAAGAGGATGAAACTTGGAACAAATTCTAATCATGTTTTTCAAACATTATCAACTACTCGTACAATTGGGGTGGACCTATAAGGAAAGGGAAGTAGATTGAGAAATTCCTTACTAGCTTACTTTATCATTTTCAAGCAAAAGTTACCTTGCTTAAATACATGAAAAATCCTTGTGAACTTACTGTTAAATGAATCACTTGGGCAAGTATTCGAACTGCATCACTTGTATCCAATATGTCAGCAATCCACTTATGAGGACACAAAGAACTTGGCTTTATAGACATCAAGGATCGTGGTCTTAGCCAAGATCTTTTTGACACAGTTTTTAGGAATGATGACTCTAATACCAATGAAGAGAAATGGGATCTACTTTCCCAGAGAGTTACTAAATTTCTTAGATAGAATTAACCCTTTGTAGGGGTTTTAGCAAAAAATAATCCGAGCTCCAAAATGATTATTTCAATGAATTTAGAGTTGTACTTCTTCCAAACAACATGAAATATTTTGCAGACCACTCAAATAGGTATTTGAGCTAAAAAATAAATCTAGAACTACGAAGTTGACCAAAAATTTTGAACTCTATATCAAGCAAAATGATGAAACTTGGAACAAATTCTAATCATGTTTTTCAAACACTATCAACTACTCGTACAATTTGGGTGGACCTATATGGAAAGGGAAATAGATTGAGAAATTCCTTACTAGCTTACCTTATCATTTTCAAGCAAAAGTTACCTTGCTTAAATACATGAAAAATCCTTGTGAACTTACTGTTAAATGAATCACTTGGGCAAGTATTCGAACTGCATCACTTGTATCCAATATGTCAGCCATCCACTTACGAGGACACAAAGAACTTGGCTTTATAGACATCAAGGATAGTGGTCGTAGCGAAGATCTTTTTGACAAAGTTTTTAGGAATGATGACTCTAATACAAATGAAGAGAAATGGGATCTACTTTCCCAGAGAGTTACTAAATTTCTTAGATAGAATTAACCCTTTTTAGGGGTTTTAGAAAAAAATAATCATAGCTCCAAAATGATTATTTCAATGAATTTGGAGTTGTACTTCTTCCAAATAACATGAAATAATTTGCAGACCACTCATATAGGTATTTGAGCTAAATAATAAATCTATAACTACGAAGTTGATTAAAAATTTTGAACTCTATATCCAGCAAGAGGATGAAACTTGGAACAAATTCTAATCATGTTTTTCAAACATTATCAACTACTCGTACAATTTGGGTGGACCTATAAGGAAAGGGAAGTAGATTGAGAAATTCCTTACTAGCTTACTTTTTCATTTTCAAGCATAAGTTACCTTGCTTAAATACATGAAAAATCCTTGTGAACTTACTGTTAAATGAATCACTTGGGCAAGTATTCGAACTGCATCACTTGTATCCAATATGTCAGCCATCCACTTATGAGGACACAAAGAACTTGGCTTTATAGACATCAAGGATAGTGGTCTTAGCCAAGATCTTTTTAACACAGTTTTTAGGAATGATGACTCTAATACCAATGAAGAGAAATGGGATCTACTTTCCCAGAGAGTTACTAAATTTCTTAGATAGAATTAACCCTTTTTAGGGGTTTTAGAAAAAAATAATCATAGCTCCAAAATGATTATTTCAATGAATTTGGAGTTGTACTTCTTCCAAACAACATGAAATATTTTGCAGACCACTCATATAGGTATTTGAGCTAAAAAATAAATCTAGAACTACGAAGTTGACCAAAAATTTTGAACTCTATATCAAGCAAAAGGATGAAACTTGGACCAAATTCTAATCATGTTTTTCAAACACTATCAACTACTCGTACAATTTGGGTGGACCTATAAGGAAAGGGAAGTAGATTGAGAAATTCCTTACTAGCTTACTTTATCATTTTCAAGCAAAAGTTACCTTGCTTAAATACATGAAAAATCCTTGTGAACTTACTGTTAAATGAATCACTTGGGCAAGTATTCGAACTGCATCACTTGTATCCAATATGTCAGCAATCCACTTATGAGGACACAAAGAACTTGGCTTTATAGACATCAAGGATCGTGGTCTTAGCCAAGATCTTTTTGACACAGTTTTTAGGAATGATGACTCTAATACCAATGAAGAGAAATGGGATCTACTTTCCCAGAGAGTTACTAAATTTCTTAGATAGAATTAACCCTTTGTAGGGGTTTTAGCAAAAAATAATCCGAGCTCCAAAATGATTATTTCAATGAATTTAGAGTTGTACTTCTTCCAAACAACATGAAATATTTTGCAGACCACTCATATAGGTATTTGAGCTAAAAAATAAATCTAGAACTACGAAGTTGACCAAAAATTTTGAACTCTATATCAAGCAAAAGGATGAAACTTGGACCAAATTCTAATCATGTTTTTCAAACACTATCAACTACTCGTACAATTTGGGTGGACCTATATGGAAAGGGAAATAGATTGAAAAATTCCTTACTATCTTACCTTATCATTTTCAAGCAAAAGTTACCTTGCTTAAATACATGAAAAATCCTTGTGAACTTACTGTTAAATGAATGACTTGGGCAAGTATTCGAACTGCATCACTTGTCTCCAATATGTCAGCCATCCACTTACGAGGACTTAAAGAACTTGGCTTTATAGACATCAAGCATAGTGGTCTTAGCGAAGATCTTTTTGACACAATTTTTTGGAATGATGACTCTAATACCAATGAAGAGAAATAGGATTTACTTTACCAGAGAGTTACTAAATTTCATAGATAGAATTAACCCTTTTTAGGGGTTTTAGAAAAAAATAATCCGAGCTCCAAAATGATTATTTCAATGAATTTGGAGTTGTACTTCTTCCAAACAACATGAAATATTTTGCAGACCACTCATATATTTATTTGAGCTAAAAAATAAATCTAGAACTACGAAGTTGACCAAAAATTTTGAACTCTATATCCAGCAAGAGGATGAAACTTGGAACAAATTCTAATCATGTTTTTCAAACATTATCAACTACTCGTACAATTTGGGTGGACCTATAAGGAAAGGGCATTAGATTGAGAAATTCCTTACTAGCTTACCTTATCATTTTCAAGAAAAGTTACCTTGCTTATATACATGAAAAATCCTTGTGAACTTATTGTTAAATGAATCACTTGGGCAAGTATTCGAACTGCATCACTTGTATCCAATATGTCAGCCATCCACTTACGAGGACACAATGAACTTGGCTTTATAGACATCAAGGATAGTGGTCTTAGCGAAGATCTTTTTGACACAGTTTTTAGGAATGATGACTCTAATACAAATGAAGAGAAATGGGATCTACTTTCCTAGAGAGTTACTAAATTTCTTAGATAGAATTAACCCTTTTTAGGGGTTTTAGAAAAAAATAATCATAGCTCCAAAATGATTATTTCAATGAATTTGGAGTTGTACTTCTTCCAAATAACATGAAATAATTTGCAGACCACTCATATAGGTATTTGAGCTAAAAAATAAATCTATAACTACGAAGTTGATTAAAAATTTTGAACTCTATATCCAGCAAGAGGATGAAACTTGGAACAAATTCTAATCATGTTTTTCAAACATTATCAACTACTCGTACAATTTGGGTGGACCTATAAGGAAAGAGAAGTAGATTGAGAAATTCCTTACTAGCTTACTTTATCATTTTCAAGCATAAGTTACCTTGCTTAAATACATGAAAAATCCTTGTGAACTTACTGTTAAATGATTCACTTGGGCAAGTATTCGAACTGCATCACTTGTATCCAATATGTCAGCCATCCACTTACGAGGACACAAAGAACTTGGCTTTATAGACATCAAGGATAGTGGTCTTAGCCAAGATCTTTTTGACACAGTTTTTAGGAATGATGACTCTAATACCAATGAAGAGAAATGGGATCTACTTTCCCAGAGAGTTACTAAATTTCTTAGATAGAATTAACCCTTTTTAGGGGTTTTAGAAAAAAATAATCATAGCTCCAAAATGATTATTTCAAGGAATTTGGAGTTGTACTTCTTCCAAACAACATGAAATATTTTGCAGACCACTCATATAGGTATTTGAGCTAAAAAATAAATCTAGAACTACGAAGTTGATTAAAAAATTTGAACTCTATATCAAGCAAAAGGATGAAACTTGGACCAAATTCTAATCATGTTTTTCAAACACTATCAACTACTCGTACAATTTGGGTGGACCTATATGGAAAGGGAAATAGATTGAGAAATTCCTTACTAGCTTACCTTATCATTTTCAAGCAAAAGTTACCTTGCTTAAATACATGAAAAATCCTTGTGAACTTACTGTTAAATGAATGACTTGGGCAAGTATTCGAACTGCATCACTTGTCTCCAATATGTCACCCATCCACTTACGAGGACTCAAAGAACTTGGCTTTATAGACATCAAGCATAGTGGTCTTAGCGAAGATCTTTTTGACACAGTTTTTAGGAATGATGACTCTAATACCAATGAAGAGAAATAGGATTTACTTTCCCAGAGAGTTACTAAATTTCTTAGATAGAATTAACCCTTTTTAGGGGTTTTAGAAAAAAATAATCCGAGCTCCAAAATGATTATTTCAATGAATTTGGAGTTGTACTTCTTCCAAACAACATGAAATATTTTGCAGACCACTCATATATTTATTTGAGCTAAAAAATAAATCTAGAACTACGAAGTTGACCAAAAATTTTGAACTCTATATCCAGCAAGAGGATGAAACTTGGAACAAATTCTAATCATGTTTTTCAAACATTATCAACTACTCGTACAATTTGGGTGGACCTATAAGGAAAGGGCATTAGATTGAGAAATTCCTTACTAGCTTACCTTATCATTTTCAAGAAAAGTTACCTTGCTTAAATACATGAAAAATCCTTGTGAACTTACTGTTAAATGAATCACTTGGGCAAGTATTCGAACTGCATCACTTGTATCCAATATGTCAGCCATCCACTTACGAGGACACAAAGAACTTGGCTTTATAGACATCAAGGATAGTGGTCTTAGCCAAGATCTTTTTGACACAGTTTTTAGGAATGATGACTCTAATACAAATGAAGAGAAATGGGATCTACTTTCCCAGAGAGTTACTAAATTTCTTAGATAGAATTAACCCTTTTTAGGGGTTTTAGAAAAAAATAATCATAGCTCCAAAATGATTATTTCAATGAATTTGGAGTTGTACTTCTTCCAAATAACATGAAATAATTTGCAGACCACTCATATAGGTATTTGAGCTAAAAAATAAATCTATAACTACGAAGTTGATTAAAAATTTTGAACTCTATATCCAGGAAGAGGATGAAACTTGGAACAAATTCTAATCATGTTTTTCAAACATTATCAACTACTCGTACAATTTGGGTGGACCTATAAGGAAAGGGACGTAGATTGAGAAATTCCTTACTAGCTTACTTTTTCATTTTCAAGCATAAGTTACCTTGCTTAAATACATGAAAAATCCTTGTGAACTTACTGTTAAATGAATCACTTGGGCAAGTATTCGAACTGCATCACTTGTATCCAATATGTCAGCCATCCACTTATGAGGACACAAAGAACTTGGCTTTATAGACATCAAGGATAGTGGTCTTAGCCAAGATCTTTTTAACACAGTTTTTAGGAATGATGACTCTAATACCAATGAAGAGAAATGGGATCTACTTTCCCAGAGAGTTACTAAATTTCTTAGATAGAATTAACCCTTTTTAGGGGTTTTAGAAAAAAATAATCATAGCTCCAAAATGATTATTTCAATGAATTTGGAGTTGTACTTCTTCCAAACAACATGAAATATTTTGCAGACCACTCATATAGGTATTTGAGCTAAAAAATAAATCTAGAACTACGAAGTTGATTAAAAAATTTGAACTCTATATCAAGCAAAAGGATGAAACTTGGACCAAATTCTAATCATGTTTTTCAAACACTATAAACTACTCGTACAATTTGGGTGGACCTATATGGAAAGGGAAATAGATTGAGAAATTCCTTACTAGGTTACCTTATCATTTTCAAGCAAAAGTTACCTTGCTTAAATACATGAAAAATCCTTGTGAACTTACTGTTAAATGAATGACTTGGGCAAGTATTCGAACTGCATCACTTGTCTCCAATATGTCAGCCATCCACTTACGAGGACACAAAGAACTTGGCTTTATAGACATCAAGGATAGTGGTCTTAGCGAAGATCTTTTTGACACATTTTTTAGGAATGATGACTCTAATACCAATGAAGAGAAATGGGATTTACTTTCCCAGAGAGTTACTAAATTTCTTAGATAGAATTAACCCTTTTTAGGGGTTTTAGAAAAAAATAATCATAGCTCCAAAATGATTATTTCAATGAATTTGGAGTTGTACTTCTTCCAAATAACATGAAATAATTTGCAGACCACTCATATAGGTATTTGAGCTAAAAAATAAATCTATAACTACGAAGTTGATTAAAAATTTTGAACTCTATATCCTGCAAGAGGATGAAACTTGGAACAAATTCTAATCATGTTTTTCAAACATTATCAACTACTCGTACAATTTGGGTGGACCTATAAGGAAAGGGAAGTAGATTGAGAAATTCCTTACTAGTTTACTTTATCATTTTCAAGCAAAAGTTACCTTGCTTAAATACATGAAAAATCCTTGTGAACTTACTGTTAAATGAATCACTTGGGCAAGTATTCGAACTGCATCACTTGTCTCCAATATGTCAGCCATCCACTTACGAGGACACAAAGAACTTGGCTTTATAGACATCAAGGATAGTGGTCTTAGCGAAGATCTTTTTGACACAGGTTTTAGGAATGATGACTCTAATACCAATGAAGAGAAATAGGATCTACTTTCCCAGAGAGTTACTAAATTTCTTAGATAGAATTAACCCTTTTTAGGGGTTTTAGAAAAAAATAATCATAGCTCCAAAATGATTATTTCAATGAATTTGGAGTTGTACTTCTTCCAAACAACATGAAATATTTTGCAGACCACTCATATAGGTATTTGAGCTAAAAAATAAATCTAGAACTACGAAGTTGATAAAAAAATTTGAACTCTATATCAAGCAAAAGGATGAAACTTGGACCAAATTCTAATCATGTTTTTCAAACACTATAAACTACTCGTACAATTTGGGTGGACCTATATGGAAAGGGAAATAGATTGAGAAATTCCTTACTAGGTTACCTTATCATTTTCAAGCAAAAGTTACCTTGCTTAAATACATGAAAAATCCTTGTGAACTTACTGTTAAATGAATGACTTGGGCAAGTATTCGAACTGCATCACTTGTCTCCAATATGTCAGCCATCCACTTACGAGGACACAAAGAACTTGGCTTTATAGACATCAAGGATAGTGGTCTTAGCGAAGATCTTTTTGACACATTTTTTAGGAATGATGACTCTAATACCAATGAAGAGAAATGGGATTTACTTTCCCAGAGAGTTACTAAATTTCTTAGATAGAATTAACCCTTTTTAGGGGTTTTAGAAAAAAATAATCATAGCTCCAAAATGATTATTTCAATGAATTTGGAGTTGTACTTCTTCCAAATAACATGAAATAATTTGCAGACCACTCATATAGGTATTTGAGCTAAAAAATAAATCTATAACTACGAAGTTGATTAAAAATTTTGAACTCTATATCCTGCAAGAGGATGAAACTTGGAACAAATTCTAATCATGTTTTTCAAACATTATCAACTACTCGTACAATTTGGGTGGACCTATAAGGAAAGGGAAGTAGATTGAGAAATTCCTTACTAGCTTACTTTATCATTTTCAAGCAAAAGTTACCTTGCTTAAATACATGAAAAATCCTTGTGAACTTACTGTTAAATGAATGACTTGGGCAAGTATTCGAACTGCATCACTTGTCTCCAATATGTCAGCCATCCACTTACGAGGACACAAAGAACTTGGCTTTATAGACATCAAGGATAGTGGTCTTAGCGAAGATCTTTTTGACACAGGTTTTAGGAATGATGACTCTAATACCAATGAAGAGAAATAGGATCTACTTTCCCAGAGAGTTACTAAATTTCTTAGATAGAATTAACCCTTTTTAGGGGTTTTAGAAAAAAAAAATCATAGCTCCAAAATGATTATTTCAATGAATTTGGAGTTGTACTTCTTCCAAACAACATGAAATATTTTGCAGACCACTCATATAGGTATTTGAGCTAAAAAATAAATCTAGAACTACGAAGTTGATTAAAAAATTTGAACTCTATATCAAGCAAAAGGATGAAACTTGGACCAAATTCTAATCATGTTTTTCAAACACTATAAACTACTCGTACAATTTGGGTGGACCTATATGGAAAGGGAAATAGATTGAGAAATTCCTTACTAGGTTACCTTATCATTTTCAAGCAAAAGTTACCTTGCTTAAATACATGAAAAATCCTTGTGAACTTACTGTTAAATGAATGACTTGGGCAAGTATTCGAACTGCATCACTTGTCTCCAATATGTCAGCCATCCACTTACGAGGACTCAAAGAACTTGGCTTTATAGACATCAAGGATAGTGGTCTTAGCGAAGATCTTTTTGACACATTTTTTAGGAATGATGACTCTAATACCAATGAAGAGAAATGGGATCTACTTTCCCAGAGAGTTACTAAATTTCTTAGATAGAATTAACCCTTTTTAGGGGTTTTAGAAAAAAATAATCCGAGCTCCAAAATGATTATTTCAATGAATTTGGAGTTGTACTTCTTCCAAACAACATGAAATATTTTGCAGACCACTCATATAGGTATTTGAGCTAAAAAATAAATCTAGAACTACGAAGTTGATTAAAAAATTTGAACTCTATATCAAGCAAAAGGATGAAACTTGGACCAAATTCTAATCATGTTTTTCAAACACTATCAACTACTCGTACAATTTGGGTGGACCTATATGGAAAGGGAAATAGATTGAGAAATTCCTTACTAGGTTACCTTATCATTTTCAAGCAAAAGTTACCTTGCTTAAATACATGAAAAATCCTTGTGAACTTACTGTTAAATGAATGACTTGGGCAAGTATTCGAACTGCATCACTTGTCTCCAATATGTCAGCCATCCACTTACGAGGACACAAAGAACTTGGCTTTATAGACATCAAGGATAGTGGTCTTAGCGAAGATCTTTTTGACACATTTTTTAGGAATGATGACTCTAATACCAATGAAGAGAAATGGGATTTACTTTCCCAGAGAGTTACTAAATTTCTTAGATAGAATTAACCCTTTTTAGGGGTTTTAGAAAAAAATAATCATAGCTCCAAAATGATTATTTCAATGAATTTGGAGTTGTACTTCTTCCAAATAACATGAAATAATTTGCAGACCACTCATATAGGTATTTGAGCTAAAAAATAAATCTATAACTACGAAGTTGATTAAAAATTTTGAACTCTATATCCTGCAAGAGGATGAAACTTGGAACAAATTCTAATCATGTTTTTCAAACATTATCAACTACTCGTACAATTTGGGTGGACCTATAAGGAAAGGGAAGTAGATTGAGAAATTCCTTACTAGCTTACTTTATCATTTTCAAGCAAAAGTTACCTTGCTTAAATACATGAAAAATCCTTGTGAACTTACTGTTAAATGAATGACTTGGGCAAGTATTCGAACTGCATCACTTGTCTCCAATATGTCAGCCATCCACTTACGAGGACACAAAGAACTTGGCTTTATAGACATCAAGGATAGTGGTCTTAGCGAAGATCTTTTTGACACAGGTTTTAGGAATGATGACTCTAATACCAATGAAGAGAAATAGGATCTACTTTCCCAGAGAGTTACTAAATTTCTTAGATAGAATTAACCCTTTTTAGGGGTTTTAGAAAAAAATAATCATAGCTCCAAAATGATTATTTCAATGAATTTGGAGTTGTACTTCTTCCAAACAACATGAAATATTTTGCAGACCACTCATATAGGTATTTGAGCTAAAAAATAAATCTAGAACTACGAAGTTGATTAAAAAATTTGAACTCTATATCAAGCAAAAGGATGAAACTTGGACCAAATTCTAATCATGTTTTTCAAACACTATAAACTACTCGTACAATTTGGGTGGACCTATATGGAAAGGGAAATAGATTGAGAAATTCCTTACTAGGTTACCTTATCATTTTCAAGCAAAAGTTACCTTGCTTAAATACATGAAAAATCCTTGTGAACTTACTGTTAAATGAATGACTTGGGCAAGTATTCGAACTGCATCACTTGTCTCCAATATGTCAGCCATCCACTTACGAGGACTCAAAGAACTTGGCTTTATAGACATCAAGGATAGTGGTCTTAGCGAAGATCTTTTTGACACATTTTTTAGGAATGATGACTCTAATACCAATGAAGAGAAATGGGATCTACTTTCCCAGAGAGTTACTAAATTTCTTAGATAGAATTAACCCTTTTTAGGGGTTTTAGAAAAAAATAATCCGAGCTCCAAAATGATTATTTCAATGAATTTGGAGTTGTACTTCTTCCAAACAACATGAAATATTTTGCAGACCACTCATATAGGTATTTGAGCTAAAAAATAAATCTAGAACTACGAAGTTGATTAAAAAATTTGAACTCTATATCAAGCAAAAGGATGAAACTTGGACCAAATTCTAATCATGTTTTTCAAACACTATCAACTACTCGTACAATTTGGGTGGACCTATATGGAAAAGGAAATAGATTGAGAAATTCCTTACTAGCTTACTTTATCATTTTCAAGCAAAAGTTACCTTGCTTAAATACATGAAAAATCCTTGTGAACTTACTGTTAAATGAATCACTTGGGCAAGTATTCGAACTGCATCACTTGTCTCCAATATGTCAGCCATCCACTTACGAGGACACAAAGAACTTGGCTTTATAGACATCAAGGATAGTGGTCTTAGCGAAGATCTTTTTGACACAGTTTTTAGGAATGATGACTCTAATACCAATGAAGAGAAATAGGATCTACTTTCCCAGAGAGTTACTAAATTTCTTAGATAGAATTAACCCTTTTTAGGGGTTTTAGAAAAAAATAATCATAGCTCCAAAATGATTATTTCAAGGAATTTGGAGTTGTACTTCTTCCAAATAACATGAAATAATTTGCAGACCACTCATATAGGTATTTGAGCTAAAAAAATAAATCTATAACTACGAAGTTGATTAAAAATTTTGAACTCTATATCCAGCAAGAGGATGAAACTTGGAACAAATTCTAATCATGTTTTTCAAACATTATCAACTACTCGTACAATTTGGGTGGACCTATAAGGAAAGGGCATTAGATTGAGAAATTACTTACTAGCTTACCTTATCATTTTCAAGAAAAAGTTACCTTGCTTAAATACATGAAAAATCCTTGTGAACTTACTGTTAAATGAATCACTTGGGCAAGTATTCGAACTGCATCACTTGTATCCAATATGTCAGCCATCCACTTACGAGGACACAAAGAACTTGGCTTTATAGACATCAAGGATAGTGGTCTTAGCGAAGATCTTTTTGACACATTTTTTAGGAATGATGACTCTAATACCAATGAAGAGAAATGGGATCTACTTTCCCAGAGAGTTACTAAATTTCTTAGATAGAATTAACCCTTTTTAGGGGTTTTAGAAAAAAATAATCCGAGCTCCAAAATGATTATTTCAATGAATTTGGAGTTGTACTTCTTCCAAACAACATGAAATATTTTGCAGACCACTCACATAGGTATTTGAGCTAAAAAATAAATCTAGAACTACGAAGTTGATTAAAAAATTTGAACTCTATATCAAGCAAAAGGATGAAACTTGGACCAAATTCTAATCATGTTTTTCAAACACTATCAACTACTCGTACAATTTGGGTGGACCTATATGGAAAAGGAAATAGATTGAGAAATTCCTTACTAGCTTACCTTATCATTTTCAAGCAAAAGTTACCTTGCTTAAATACATGAAAAATCCTTGTGAACTTACTGTTAAATGAATGACTTGGGTAAGTATTCGAACTGCATCACTTGTCTCCAATATGTCAGCCATCCACTTACGAGGACTCAAAGAACATGGCTTTATAGACATCAAGCATAGTGGTCTTAGCGAAGATCTTTTTGACACAGTTTTTAGGAATGATGACTCTAATACCAATGAAGAGAAATGGGATCTACTTTCCCAGAGAGTTACTAAATTTCTTAGATAGAATTAACCCTTTTTAGGGGTTTTAGAAAAAAATAATCCGAGCTCCAAAATGATTATTTCAATGAATTTGGAGTTGTACTTCTTCCAAACAACATGAAATATTTTGCAGACCACTCATATATTTATTTGAGCTAAAAAATAAATCTAGAACTACGAAGTTGACCAAAAATTTTGAACTCTATATCCAGCAAGAGGATGAAACTTGGAACAAATTCTAATCATGTTTTTCAAACATTATCAACTACTCGTACAATTTGGGTGGACCTATAAGGAAAGGGCATTAGATTGAGAAATTCCTTACTAGCTTACCTTATCATTTTCAAGAAAAGTTACCTTGCTTAAATACATGAAAAATCGTTGTGAACTTACTGTTAAATGAATCACTTGGGCAAGTATTCGAACTGCATCACTTGTATCCAATATGTCAGCCATCCACTTACGAGGACACAAAGAACTTGGCTTTATAGACATCAAGGATAGTGGTCTTAGCGAAGATCTTTTTGACACAGTTTTTAGGAATGATGACTCTAATACCAATGAAGAGAAATGGGATCTACTTTCCCAGAGAGTTACTAAATTTCTTAGATAGAATTAACCCTTTTTAGGGGTTTTAGAAAAAAATAATCATAGCTCCAAAATGATTATTTCAATGAATTTGGAGTTGTACTTCTTCCAAATAACATGAAATAATTTGCAGACCACTCATATAATTATTTGAGCTAAAAAATAAATCTATAACTACGAAGTTGATTAAAAATTTTGAACTCTATATCCAGCAAGAGGATGAAACTTGGAACAAATTCTAATCATGTTTTTCAAAAATTATCAACTACTCGTACAATTTGGGTGGACCTATAAGGAAAGGGAAGTAGATTGAGAAATTCCTTACTAGCTTACTTTATCATTTTCAAGCAAAAGTTACCTTGCTTAAATACATGAAAAATCCTTGTGAACTTACTGTTAAATGAATCACTTGGGCAAGTATTCGAACTGCATCACTTGTATCCAATATGTCAGCCATCCACTTATGAGGACACAAAGAACTTGGCTTTATAGACATCAAGGATAGTGGTCTTAGCGAAGATCTTTTTGACACAGTTTTTAGGAATGATGACTCTAATACCAATGAAGAGAAATGGGATCTACTTTCCCAGAGAGTTACTAAATTTCTTAGATAGAATTAATCCTTTTTAGGGGTTTTAGAAAAAAATAATCATAGCTCCAAAATGATTATTTCAATGAATTTGGAGTTGTACTTCTTCCAAATAACATGAAATAATTTGCAGACCACTCATATAATTATTTGAGCTAAAAAATAAATCTATAACTACGAAGTTGATTAAAAATTTTGAACTCTATATCCAGCAAGAGGATGAAACTTGGAACAAATTCTAATCATGTTTTTCAAAAATTATCAACTACTCGTACAATTTGGGTGGACCTATAAGGAAAGGGAAGTAGATTGAGAAATTCCTTACTAGCTTACTTTATCATTTTCAAGCAAAAGTTACCTTGCTTAAATACATGAAAAATCCTTGTGAACTTACTGTTAAATGAATCACTTGGGCAAGTATTCGAACTGCATCACTTGTATCCAATATGTCAGCCATCCACTTATGAGGACACAAAGAACTTGGCTTTATAGACATCAAGGATAGTGGTCTTAGCCAAGATCTTTTTAACACAGTTTTTAGGAATGATGACTCTAATACCAATGAAGAGAAATGGGATCTACTTTCCCAGAGAGTTACTAAATTTCTTAGATAGAATTAACCCTTTTTAGGGGTTTTAGAAAAAAATAATCATAGCTCCAAAATGATTATTTCAATGAATTTGGAGTTGTACTTCTTCCAAACAACATGAAATATTTTGCAGACCACTCACATAGGTATTTGAGCTAAAAAATAAATCTAGAACTACGAAGTTGATTAAAAAATTTGAACTCTATATCAAGCAAAAGGATGAAACTTGGAACAAATTCTAATCATGTTTTTCAAACACAATCAACTACTCGTATAATTTGGGTGGACCTATAAGGAAAGGGAAATAGATTGAGAAATTCCTTACTAGCTTACCTTATCATTTTCAAGCAAAAGTTACCTTGCTTAAATACATGAAATATCCTTGTGAACTTACTGTTAAATGAATGACTTGGGCAAGTATTCGAACTGCATCACTTGTCTCCAATATGTCAGCCATCCACTTACGAAGACACAAAGAACTTGGCTTTATAGACATCAAGGATAGTGGTCTTAGCGAAGATCTTTTTGACACATTTTTTAGGAATGATGACTCTAATACCAATGAAGAGAAATGGGATCTACTTTCCCAGAGAGTTACTAAATTTCTTAGATAGAATTAACCCTTTTTAGGGGTTTTAGAAAAAAATAAACATAGCTCCAAAATGATAATTTCCATGAATTTGGAGTTGTACTTCTTCCAAATAACATGAAATAATTTGCAGACCACTCATATAGGTATTTGAGCTAAAAAATAAATCTATAACTACGAAGTTGATTAAAAATTTTGAACTCTATATCCAGCAAGAGGATGAAACTTGGAACAAATTCTAATCATGTTTTTCAAACATTATCAACTACTCGTACAATTTGGGTGGACCTATAAGGAAAGGGAAGTAGATTGAGAAATTCCTTACTAGCTTACTTTATCATTTTCAAGCAAAAGTTACCTTGCTTAAATACATGAAAAATCCTTGTGAACTTACTGTTAAATGAATCACTTGGGCAAGTATTCGAACTGCATCACTTGTCTCCAATATGTCAGCCATCCACTTACGAGGACACAAAGAACTTGGCTTTATAGACATCAAGGATAGTGGTCTTAGCGAAGATCTTTTTGACACAGTTTTAAGGAATGATGACTCTAATACCAATGAAGAGAAATAGGATCTACTTTCCCAGAGAGTTACTAAATTTCTTAGATAGAATTAACCCTTTTTAGGGGTTTTAGAAAAAAATAATCATAGCTCCAAAATGATTATTTCAATGAATTTGGAGTTGTACTTCTTCCAAATAACATGAAATATTTTGCAGACCACTCATATAGGTATTTGAGCTAAAAAATAAATCTAGAACTACGAAGTTGATTAAAAATTTTGAACTCTATATCCAGCAAGAGGATGAAACTTGGAACAAATTCTAATCATGTTTTTCAAACATTATCAACTACTCGTACAATTTGGGTGGACCTATAAGGAAAGGGAAATAGATTGAGAAATTCCTTACTAGCTTACCTTATCATTTTCAAGCAAAAGTTACCTTGCTTAAATACATGAAATATCCTTGTGAACTTACTGTTAAATGAATGACTTGGGCAAGTATTCGAACTGCATCACTTGTCTCCAATATGTCAGCCATCCACTTACGAGGACACAAAGAACTTGGCTTTATAGACATCAAGGATAGTGGTCTTAGCGAAGATCTTTTTGACACATTTTTTAGGAATGATGACTCTAATACCAATGAAGAGAAATGGGATCTACTTTCCCAGAGAGTTACTAAATTTCTTAGATAGAATTAACCCTTTTTAGGGGTTTTAGAAAAAAATAATCATAGCTCCAAATTGATTATTTCAATGAATTTGGAGTTGTACTTCTTCCAATTAACATGAAATAATTTGCAGACCACTCATATAGGTATTTGAGCTAAAAAATAAATCTATAACTACGAAGTTGATTAAAAATTTTGAACTCTATATCCAGCAAGAGGATGAAACTTGGAACAAATTCTAATCATGTTTTTCAAAAATTATCAACTACTCGTACAATTTGGGTGGACCTATAAGGAAAGGGAAGTAGATTGAGAAATTCCTTACTAGCTTACTTTATCATTTTCAAGCAAAAGTTACCTTGCTTAAATACATGAAAAATCCTTGTGAACTTACTGTTAAATGAATCACTTGGGCAAGTATTCGAACTGCATCACTTGTATCCAATATGTCAGCCATCCACTTATGAGGACACAAAGAACTTGGCTTTATAGACATCAAGGATAGTGGTCTTAGCGAAGATCTTTTTGACACAGTTTTTAGGAATGATGACTCTAATACCAATGAAGAGAAATGGGATCTACTTTCCCAGAGAGTTACTAAATTTCTTAGATAGAATTAACCCTTTTTAGGGGTTTTAGAAAAAAATAATCATAGCTCCAAAATGATTATTTCAATGAATTTGGAGTTGTACTTCTTCCAAATAACATGAAATAATTTGCAGACCACTCATATAGGTATTTGAGCTAAAAAATAAATCTATAACTACGAAGTTGATTAAAAATTTTGAACTCTATATCCAGCAAGAGGATGAAACTTGGAACAAATTCTAATCATGTTTATCAAACATTATCAACTACTCGTACAATTTGGGTGGACCTATAAGGAAAGGGAAGTAGATTGATAAATTCCTTACTAGCTTACTTTATCATTTTCAAGCAAAAGTTACCTTGCTTAAATACATGAAAAATCCTTGTGAACTTACTGTTAAATGAATCACTTGGGCAAGTATTCGAACTGCATCACTTGTCTCCAATATGTCAGCCATCCACTTACGAGGACACAAAGAACTTGGCTTTATAGACATCAAGGATAGTGGTCTTAGCGAAGATCTTTTTGACACAGTTTTTAGGAATGATGACTCTAATACCAATGAAGAGAAATAGGATCTACTTTCCCAGAGAGTTACTAAATTTCTTAGATAGAATTAACCCTTTTTAGGGGTTTTAGAAAAAAATAATCATAGCTCCAAAATGATTATTTCAATGAATTTGGAGTTGTACTTCTTCCAAACAACATGAAATATTTTGCAGACGACTCATATAGCTATTTGAGCTAAAAAATAAATCTAGAACTACGAAGTTGATTAAAAATTTTGAACTCTATATCCAGCAAGAGGATGAAACTTGGAACAAATTCTAATCATGTTTTTCAAACATTATCAACTACTCGTACAATTTGGGTGGACCTATAAGGAAAGGGCATTAGATTGAGAAATTACTTACTAGCTTACCTTATCATTTTCAAGAAAAAGTTACCTTGCTTAAATACATGAAAAATCCTTGTGAACTTACTGTTAAATGAATCACTTGGGCAAGTATTCGAACTGCATCACTTGTATCCAATATGTCAGCCATCCACTTACGAAGACACAAAGAACTTGGCTTTATAGACATCAAGGATAGTGGTCTTAGCGAAGATCTTTTTGACACATTTTTTAGGAATGATGACTCTAATACCAATGAAGAGAAATGGGATCTACTTTCCCAGAGAGTTACTAAATTTCTTAGATAGAATTAACCCTTTTTAGGGGTTTTAGAAAAAAATAATCATAGCTCCAAAATGATTATTTCCATGAATTTGGAGTTGTACTTCTTCCAAATAACATGAAATAATTTGCAGACCACTCATATAGGTATTTGAGCTAAAAAATAAATCTATAACTACGAAGTTGATTAAAAATTTTGAACTCTATATCCAGCAAAAGGATGAAACTTGGAACAAATCCTAATCATGTTTTTCAAAAATTATCAACTACTCGTACAATTTGGGTGGACCTATAAGGAAAGGGAAGTAGATTGAGAAATTCCTTACTAGCTTACTTTATCATTTTCAAGCAAAAGTTACCTTGCTTAAATACATGAAAAATCCTTGTGAACTTACTGTTAAATGAATCACTTGGGCAAGTATTCGAACTGCATCACTTGTCTCCAATATGTCAGCCATCCACTTACGAGGACACAAAGAACTTGGCTTTATAGACATCAAGGATAGTGGTCTTAGCGAAGATCTTTTTGACACAGTTTTAAGGAATGATGACTCTAATACCAATGAAGAGAAATAGGATCTACTTTCCCAGAGAGTTACTAAATTTCTTAGATAGAATTAACCCTTTTTAGGGGTTTTAGAAAAAAATAATCATAGCTCCAAAATGATTATTTCAATGAATTTGGAGTTGTACTTCTTCCAAACAACATGAAATATTTTGCAGACCACTCATATAGCTATTTGAGCTAAAAAATAAATCTAGAACTACGAAGTTGATTAAAAATTTTGAACTCTATATCCAGCAAGAGGATGAAACTTGGAACAAATTCTAATCATGTTTTTCAAACATTATCAACTACTCGTACAATTTGGGTGGACCTATAAGGAAAGGGCATTAGATTGAGAAATTACTTACTAGCTTACCTTATCATTTTCAAGAAAAAGTTACCTTGCTTAAATACATGAAAAATCCTTGTGAACTTACTGTTAAATGAATCACTTGGGCAAGTATTCGAACTGCATCACTTGTATCCAATATGTCAGCCATCCACTTACGAGGACCCAAAGAACTTGGCTTTATAGACATCAAGGATAGTGGTCTTAGCGAAGATCTTTTTGACACATTTTTTAGGAATGATGACTCTAATACCAATGAAGAGAAATGGGATCTACTTTCCCAGAGAGTTACTAAATTTCTTAGATAGAATTAACCCTTTTTAGGGGTTTTAGAAAAAAATAATCCGAGCTCCAAAATGATTATTTCAATGAATTTGGAGTTGTACTTCTTCCAAACAACATGAAATATTTTGCAGACCACTCATATAGGTATTTGAGCTAAAAAATAAATCTAGAACTACGAAGTTGATTAAAAATTTTGAACTCTATATCCAGCAAGAGGATGAAACTTGGAACAAATTCTAATCATGTTTTTCAAACATTATCAACTACTCGTACAATTTGGGTGGACCTATAAGGAAAGGGCATTAGATTGAGAAATTACTTACTAGCTTACCTTATCATTTTCAAGAAAAAGTTACCTTGCTTAAATACATGAAAAATCCTTGTGAACTTACTGTTAAATGAATCACTTGGGCAAGTATTCGAACTGCATCACTTGTCTCCAATATGTCAGCCATCCACTTACGAGGACACAAAGAACTTGGCTTTATAGACATCAAGGATAGTGGTCTTAGCGAAGATCTTTTTGACACAGTTTTTAGGAATGATGACTCTAATACCAATGAAGAGAAATAGGATCTACTTTCCCAGAGAGTTACTAAATTTCTTAGATAGAATTAACCCTTTTTAACGGTTTTAGAAAAAAATAATCATAGCTCCAAAATGATTATTTCAATGAATTTGGAGTTGTACTTCTTCCAAACAACATGAAATATTTTGCAGACCACTCATATAGCTATTTGAGCTAAAAAATAAATCTAGAACTACGAAGTTGATTAAAAATTTTGAACTCTATATCCAGCAAGAGGATGAAACTTGGAACAAATTCTAATCATGTTTTTCAAACATTATCAACTACTCGTACAATTTGGGTGGACCTATAAGGAAAGGGCATTAGATTGAGAAATTACTTACTAGCTTACCTTATCATTTTCAAGAAAAAGTTACCTTGCTTAAATACATGAAAAATCCTTGTGAACTTACTGTTAAATGAATCACTTGGGCAAGTATTCGAACTGCATCACTTGTATCCAATATGTCAGCCATCCACTTACGAGGACACAAAGAACTTGGCTTTATAGACATCAAGGATAGTGGTCTTAGCGAAGATCTTTTTGACACATTTTTTAGGAATGATGACTCTAATACCAATGAAGAGAAATGGGATCTACTTTCCCAGGGAGTTACTAAATTTCTTAGATAGAATTAACCCTTTTTAGGGGTTTTAGAAAAAAATAATTCGAGCTCCAAAATGATTATTTCAATGAATTTGGAGTTGTACTTCTTCCAAACAACATGAAATATTTTGCAGACCACTCATATAGGTATTTGAGCTAAAAAATAAATCTAGAACTACGAAGTTGATTAAAAATTTTGAACTCTATATCCAGCAAGAGGATGAAACTTGGAACAAATTCTAATCATGTTTTTCAAACATTATCAACTACTCGTACAATTTGGGTGGACCTATAAGGAAAGGGCATTAGATTGAGAAATTACTTACTAGCTTACCTTATCATTTTCAAGAAAAAGTTACCTTGCTTAAATACATGAAAAATCCTTGTGAACTTACTGTTAAATGAATCACTTGGGCAAGTATTCGAACTGCATCACTTGTCTCCAATATGTCAGCCATCCACTTACGAGGACACAAAGAACTTGGCTTTATAGACATCAAGGATAGTGGTCTTAGCGAAGATCTTTTTGACACAGTTTTTAGGAATGATGACTCTAATACCAATGAAGAGAAATAGGATCTACTTTCCCAGAGAGTTACTAAATTTCTTAGATAGAATTAACCCTTTTTAGGGGTTTTAGAAAAAAATAATCATAGCTCCAAAATGATTATTTCAATGAATTTGGAGTTGTACTTCTTCCAAACAACATGAAATATTTTGCAGACCACTCATATAGCTATTTGAGCTAAAAAATAAATCTAGAACTACGAAGTTGATTAAAAATTTTGAACTCTATATCCAGCAAGAGGATGAAACTTGGAACAAATTCTAATCATGTTTTTCAAACATTATCAACTACTCGTACAATTTGGGTGGACCTATAAGGAAAGGGCATTAGATTGAGAAATTACTTACTAGCTTACCTTATCATTTTCAAGAAAAAGATACCTTGCTTAAATACATGAAAAATCCTTGTGAACTTACTGTTAAATGAATCACTTGGGCAAGTATTCGAACTGCATCACTTGTATCCAATATGTCAGCCATCCACTTACGAGGACACAAAGAACTTGGCTTTATAGACATCAAGGATAGTGGTCTTAGCGAAGATCTTTTTGACACATTTTTTAGGAATGATGACTCTAATACCAATGAAGAGAAATGGGATCTACTTTCCCAGGGAGTTACTAAATTTCTTAGATAGAATTAACCCTTTTTAGGGGTTTTAGAAAAAAATAATCCGAGCTCCAAAATGATTATTTCAATGAATTTGGAGTTGTACTTCTTCCAAACAACATGAAATATTTTGCAGACCACTCATATAGGTATTTGAGCTAAAAAATAAATCTAGAACTACGAAGTTGATTAAAAAATTTGAACTATATATCAAGCAAAAGGATGAAACTTGGACCAAATTCTAATCATGTTTTTCAAACACTATCAACTACTCGTACAATTTGGGTGGACCTATATGGAAAAGGAAATAGATTGAGAAATTCCTTACTAGCTTACCTTATCATTTTCAAGCAAAAGTTACCTTGCTTAAATACATGAAAAATCCTTGTGAACTTACTGTTAAATGAATGACTTGGGTAAGTATTCGAACTGCATCACTTGTCTCCAATATGTCACCCATCCACTTACGAGGACTCAAAGAACTTGGCTTTATAGACATCAAGCATAGTGGTCTTAGCGAAGATCTTTTTGACACAGTTTTTAGGAATGATGACTCTAATACCAATGAAGAGAAATAGGATTTACTTTCCCAGAGAGTTACTAAATTTCTTAGATAGAATTAACCCTTTTTAGGGGTTTTAGAAAAAAATAATCCGAGCTCCAAAATTATTATTTCAATGAATTTGGAGTTGTACTTCTTCCAAACAACATGAAATATTTTGCAGACCACTCATATATTTATTTGAGCTAAAAAATAAATCTAGAACTACGAAGTTGACCAAAAATTTTGAACTCTATATCCAGCAAGAGGATGAAACTTGGAACAAATTCTAATCATGTTTTTCAAACATTATCAACTACTCGTACAATTTGGGTGGACCTATAAGGAAAGGGCATTAGATTGAGAAATTCCTTACTAGCTTACCTTATCATTTTCAAGAAAAGTTACCTTGCTTAAATACATGAAAAAACCTTGTGAACTTACTGTTAAATGAATCACTTGGGCAAGTATTCGAACTGCATCACTTGTATCCAATATGTCAGCCATCCACTTACGAGGACACAAAGAACTTGGCTTTATAGACATCAAGGATAGTGGTCTTAGCGAAGATCTTTTTGACACAGTTTTTAGGAATGATGACTCTAATACCAATGAAGAGAAATGGGATCTACTTTCCCAGAGAGTTACTAAATTTCTTAGATAGAATTAACCCTTTTTAGGGGTTTTAGAAAAAAATAATCATAGCTCCAAAATGATTATTTCAATGAATTTGGAGTTGTACTTCTTCCAAATAACATGAAATAATTTGCAGACCACTCATATAGGTATTTGAGCTAAAAAATAAATCTATAACTACGAAGTTGATTAAAAATTTTGAACTCTATATCCAGCAAGAGGATGAAACTTGGAACAAATTCTAATCATGTTTTTCAAAAATTATCAACTACTCGTACAATTTGGGTGGACCTATAAGGAAAGGGAAGTAGATTGAGAAATTCCTTACTAGCTTACTTTATCATTTTCAAGCAAAAGTTACCTTGCTTAAATACATGAAAAATCCTTGTGAACTTACTGTTAAATGAATCACTTGGGCAAGTATTCGAACTGCATCACTTGTATCCAATATGTCAGCCATCCACTTATGAGGACACAAAGAACTTGGCTTTATAGACATCAAGGATAGTGGTCTTAGCCAAGATCTTTTTAACACAGTTTTTAGGAATGATGACTCTAATACCAATGAAGAGAAATGGGATCTACTTTCCCAGAGAGTTACTAAATTTCTTAGATAGAATTAACCCTTTTTAGGGGTTTTAGAAAAAAATAATCATAGCTCCAAAATGATTATTTCAATGAATTTGGAGTTGTACTTCTTCCAAACAACATGAAATATTTTGCAGACCACTCACATAGGTATTTGAGCTAAAAAATAAATCTAGAACTACGAAGTTGATTAAAAAATTTGAACTCTATATCAAGCAAAAGGATGAAACTTGGAACAAATTCTAATCATGTTTTTCAAACACAATCAACTACTCGTATAATTTGGGTGGACCTATAAGGAAAGGGAAATAGATTGAGAAATTCCTTACTAGCTTACCTTATCATTGTCAAGCAAAAGTTACCTTGCTTAAATACATGAAAAATCCTTGTGAACTTACTGTTAAATGAATGACTTGGGCAAGTATTCGAACTGCATCACTTGTCTCCAATATGTCAGCCATCCACTTACGAAGACACAAAGAACTTGGCTTTATAGACATCAAGGATAGTGGTCTTAGCGAAGATCTTTTTGACACATTTTTTAGGAATGATGACTCTAATACCAATGAAGAGAAATGGGATCTACTTTCCCAGAGAGTTACTAAATTTCTTAGATAGAATTAACCCTTTTTAGGGGTTTTAGAAAAAAATAATCATAGCTCCAAAATGATTATTTCCATGAATTTGGAGTTGTACTTCTTCCAAATAACATGAAATAATTTGCAGACCACTCATATAGGTATTTGAGCTAAAAAATAAATCTATAACTACGAAGTTGATTAAAAATTTTGAACTCTATATCCAGCAAGAGGATGAAACTTGGAACAAATTCTAATCATGTTTTTCAAACATTATCAACTACTCGTACAATTTGGGTGGACCTATAAGGAAAGGGAAGTAGATTGAGAAATTCCTTACTAGCTTACTTTATCATTTTCAAGCAAAAGTTACCTTGCTTAAATACATGAAAAATCCTTGTGAACTTACTGTTAAATGAATCACTTGGGCAAGTATTCGAACTGCATCACTTGTCTCCAATATGTCAGCCATCCACTTACGAGGACACAAAGAACTTGGCTTTATAGACATCAAGGATAGTGGTCTTAGCGAAGATCTTTTTGACACAGTTTTAAGGAATGATGACTCTAATACCAAGGAAGAGAAATAGGATCTACTTTCCCAGAGAGTTACTAAATTTCTTAGATAGAATTAACTCTTTTTAGGGGTTTTAGAAAAAAATAATCATAGCTCCAAAATGATTATTTCAATGAATTTGGAGTTGTACTTCTTCCAAACAACATGAAATATTTTGGAGACCACTCATATAGGTATTTGAGCTAAAAAATAAATCTAGAACTACGAAGTTGATTAAAAATTTTGAACTCTATATCCAGCAAGAGGATGAAACTTGGAACAAATTCTAATCATGTTTTTCAAACATTATCAACTACTCGTACAATTTGGGTGGACCTATAAGGAAAGGGCATTAGATTGAGAAATTACTTACTAGCTTACCTTATCATTTTCAAGAAAAAGTTACCTTGCTTAAATACATGAAAAATCCTTGTGAACTTACTGTTAAATGAATCACTTGGGCAAGTATTCGAACTGCATCACTTGTATCCAATATGTCAGCCATCCACTTACGAGGACACAAAGAACTTGGCTTTATAGACATCAAGGATAGTGGTCTTAGCGAAGATCTTTTTGACACATTTTTTAGGAATGATGACTCTAATACCAATGAAGAGAAATGGGATCTACTTTCCCAGAGAGTTACTAAATTTCTTAGATAGAATTAACCCTTTTTAGGGGTTTTAGAAAAAAATAATCATAGCTCCAAAATGATTATTTCAATGAATTTGGAGTTGTACTTCTTCCAAATAACATGAAATAATTTGCAGACCACTCATATAGGTATTTGAGCTAAAAAATAAATCTATAACTACGAAGTTGATTAAAAATTTTGAACTCTATATCCAGCAAGAGGATGAAACTTGGAACAAATTCTAATCATGTTTTTCAAACATTATCAACTACTCGTACAATTTGGGTGGACCTATAAGGAAAGGGAAGTAGATTGAGAAATTCCTTACTAGCTTACTTTATCATTTTCAAGCAAAAGTTACCTTGCTTAAATACATGAAAAATCCTTGTGAACTTACTGTTAAATGAATCACTTGGGCAAGTATTCGAACTGCATCACTTGTCTCCAATATGTCAGCCATCCACTTACGAGGACACAAAGAACTTGGCTTTATAGACATCAAGGATAGTGGTCTTAGCGAAGATCTTTTTGACACAGTTTTTAGGAATGATGACTCTAATACCAATGAAGAGAAATAGGATCTACTTTCCCAGAGAGTTACTAAATTTCTTAGATAGAATTAACCCTTTTTAGGGGTTTTAGAAAAAAATAATCATAGCTCCAAAATGATTATTTCAATGAATTTGGAGTTGTACTTCTTCCAAACAACATGAAATATTGTGCAGACCACTCATATAGGTATTTGAGCTAAAAAATAAATCTAGAACTACGAAGTTGATTAAAAATTTTGAACTCTATATCCAGCAAGAGGATGAAACTTGGACCAAATTCTAATCATGTTTTTCAAACATTATCAACTACTCGTACAATTTGGGTGGACCTATAAGGAAAGGGCATTAGATTGAGAAATTACTTCTAGCTTACCTTATCATTTTCAAGAAAAAGTTACCTTGCTTAAATACATGAAAAATCCTTGTGAACTTACTGTTAAATGAATCACTTGGGCAAGTATTCGAACTGCATCACTTGTATCCAATATGTCAGCCATCCACTTACGAGGACACAAAGAACTTGGCTTTATAGACATCAAGGATAGTGGTCTTAGCGAAGATCTTTTTGACACATTTTTTAGGAATGATGACTCTAATACCAATGAAGAGAAATGGGATCTACTTTCCCAGAGAGTTACTAAATTTCTTAGATAGAATTAACCCTTTTTAGGGGTTTTAGAAAAAAATAATCATAGCTCCAAAATGATTATTTCAATGAATTTGGAGTTGTACTTCTTCCAAATAACATGAAATAATTTGCAGACCACTCATATAGGTATTTGAGCTAAAAAATAAATCTATAACTACGAAGTTGATTAAAAATTTTGAACTCTATATCCAGCAAGAGGATGAAACTTGGAACAAATTCTAATCATGTTTTTCAAACATTATCAACTACTCGTACAATTTGGGTGGACCTATAAGGAAAGGGAAGTAGATTGAGAAATTCCTTACTAGCTTACTTTATCATTTTCAAGCAAAAGTTACCTTGCTTAAATACATGAAAAATCCTTGTGAACTTACTGTTAAATGAATCACTTGGGCAAGTATTCGAACTGCATCACTTGTATCCAATATGTCAGCCATCCACTTATGAGGACACAAAGAACTTGGCTTTATAGACATTAAGGATAGTGGTCTTAGCCAAGATCATTTTAACAAAGTTTTTAGGAATGATGACTCTAATACCAATGAAGAGAAATGGGATCTACTTTCCCAGAGAGTTACTAAATTTCTTAGATAGAATTAACCCTTTTTAGGGGTTTTAGAAAAAATTAATCATAGCTCCAAAATGATTATTTCAATGAATTTGGAGTTGTACTTCTTCCAAACAACATGAAATATTTTGCAGACCACTCATATAGGTATTTGAGCTAAAAAATAAATCTAGAACTACGAAGTTGATTAAAAATTTTGAACTCTATATCCAGCAAGAGGATGAAACTTGGAACAAATTCTAATCATGTTTTTCAAACATTATCAACTACTCGTACAATTTGGGTGGACCTATAAGGAAAGGGAAGTAGATTGAGAAATTTCTTACTAGCTTACTTTATCATTTTCAAGCAAAAGTTACCTTGCTTAAATACATAAAAAATCCTTGTGAACTTACTGTTAAATGAATCACTTGGGCAAGTATTCGAACTGCATCACTTGTATCCAATATGTCAGCCATCCACTTATGAGGACACAAAGAACTTGGCTTTATAGACATCAAGGATAGTGGTCTTAGCCAAGATCTTTTTGACACAGTTTTTAGGAATGATGACTCTAATACCAATGAAGAGAAATGGGATCTACTTTCCCAGAGAGTTACTAAATTTCTTAGATAGAATTAACCCTTTTTAGGGGTCTTAGAAAAAAATATTTATAGCTCCAAAATGATTATTTCAATGAATTTGGAGTTGTACTTCTTCCAAACAATATGAAATATTTTGCAGACCACTCATATAGGTATTTGAGCTAAAAAATAAATCTAGAACTACGAAGTTGATTAAAAATTTTGAACTCTATATCAAGCAAAAGGATGAAACTTGGAACAAATTCTAATCACGTTTTTCAAACACTATCAACTACTCGTAAAATTTGGGTGGACCTATATGGAAAGGGAAATAAATTGAGAAATTCCTTACTAGCTTACCTTATCATTTTCAAGCAAAAGTTACCTTGCTTAAATACATGAAAAATCCTTGTGAACTTACTGTTAAATGAATGACTTGGGCAAGTATTCGAACTGCATCACTTGTCTCCAATATGTCAGCCATCCACTTACGAAGACACAAAGAACTTGGCTTTATAGACATCAAAGAGAGTGGTCTTAGCGAAGATCTTTTTGACACAGTTTTTAGGAATGATGACTCTAATACCAATGAAGAGAAATGGGATCTACTTTCCCAGAGAGTTAGTAAATTTCTTAGATAGAATTAACCCTTTTTAGGGGTTTTAGAAAAAAATAATCCGAGCTCAAAAATGATTATTTCAATGAATTTAGAGTTGTACTTCTTCCAAACAACATGAAATATTTTGCAGACCACTCATATAGGTATTTGAGCTAAAAATTAAATCTAGAACTACGAAGTTGACCAAAAATTTTGAACTCTATATCAAGCAAAATGATGAAACTTGGAACAAATACTAATCATGTTTTTCAAACACTATCAACTACTCGTACAATTTGGGTGGACCTATATGGAGAGGGAAATAGATTGAGAAATTCCTTACTAGCTTACCTTATCATTTTCAAGCAAAAGTTACCTTGCTTAAATACATGAAAAATCCTTGTGAACTTACTGTTAAATGAATGACTTGGGCAAGTATTCGAACTGCATCACTTGTCTCCAATATGTCAGCCATTCACTTACGAGGACACAAAAAACTTGGCTTTATAGACATCAAGGATAGTGGTCTTAGCGAAGATCTTTTTGACACATTTTTTAGGAATGATGACTCTAATACCAATGAAGAGAAATGGGATCTACTTTCCCAGAGAGTTACTAAATTTCTTAGATAGAATTAACCCTTTTTAGGGGTTTTAGAAAAAAATAATCATAGCTCCAAAATGATTATTTCAATGAATTTGGAGTTGTACTTCTTCCAAACAACATGAAATATTTTGTAGACCACTCATATAGGTATTTGAGCTAAAAAATAAATCTAGAACTACGAAGTTGACCAAAAAATTTGAACTCTATATCAAGCAAAAGGATGAAACTTGGAACAAATTCTAATCAAGTTTTTCAAACACTATCAACTACTCGTACAATTTGGGTGGACCTATATGGAAAGGGAAATAGATTGATAAATTCCTTACTAGCTTACCTTATCATTTTCCAGCAAAAGTTACCTTGCTTAAATACATGAAAAATCCTTGTGAACTTACTGTTAAATGAATGACTTGGGCAAGTATTCGAACTGCATCACTTGTCTCCAATATGTCAGCCATCCACTTATGAGGACACAAAGAACTTGGCTTTATAGACATCAAGGAGAGTGGTCTTAGCCAAGATCTTTTTGACACAGTTTTTAGGAATGATGACTCTAATACCAATGAAGAGAAATGGGATCTACTTTCCCAGAGAGTTACTAAATTTCTTAGATAGAATTAACCCTTTTTAGGGGTTTTAGAAAAAAATAATCATAGCTCCAAAATGATTATTTCAATGAATTTGGGGTTGTACTTCTTCCGAACAACATGAAATATTTTGCAGACCACTCATATAGGTATTTGAGCTAAAAAATAAATCTAGAACTACGAAGTTGATTAAAAATTTTGAACTCTATATCCAGCAAGAGGATGAAACTTGGAACAAATTCTAATCATGTTTTTCAAACATTATCAACTACTCGTACAATTTGGGTGGACCTATAAGGAAAGGGAAGTAGATTGAGAAATTTCTTACTAGCTTACTTTATCATTTTCAAGCAAAAGTTACCTTGCTTAAATACATAAAAAATCCTTGTGAACTTACTGTTAAATGAATCACTTGGGCAAGTATTCGAACTGCATCACTTGTATCCAATATGTCAGCCATCCACTTATGAGGACACAAAGAACTTGGCTTTATAGACATCAAGGATAGTGGTCTTAGCCAAGATCTTTTTGACACAGTTTTTAGGAATGATGACTCTAATACCAATGAAGAGAAATGGGATCTACTTTCCCAGAGAGTTACTAAATTTCTTAGATAGAATTAACCCTTTTTAGGGGTCTTAGAAAAAAATATTTATAGCTCCAAAATGATTATTTCAATGAATTTGGAGTTGTACTTCTTCCAAACAATATGAAATATTTTGCAGACCACTCATATAGGTATTTGAGCTAAAAAATAAATCTAGAACTACGAAGTTGATTAAAAATTTTGAACTCTATATCAAGCAAAAGGATGAAACTTGGAACAAATTCTAATCACGTTTTTCAAACACTATCAACTACTCGTAAAATTTGGGTGGACCTATATGGAAAGGGAAATAAATTGAGAAATTCCTTACTAGCTTACCTTATCATTTTCAAGCAAAAGTTACCTTGCTTAAATACATGAAAAATCCTTGTGAACTTACTGTTAAATGAATGACTTGGGCAAGTATTCGAACTGCATCACTTGTCTCCAATATGTCAGCCATCCACTTACGAAGACACAAAGAACTTGGCTTTATAGACATCAAAGAGAGTGGTCTTAGCGAAGATCTTTTTGACACAGTTTTTAGGAATGATGACTCTAATACCAATGAAGAGAAATGGGATCTACTTTCCCAGAGAGTTAGTAAATTTCTTAGATAGAATTAACCCTTTTTAGGGGTTTTAGAAAAAAATAATCCGAGCTCAAAAATGATTATTTCAATGAATTTAGAGTTGTACTTCTTCCAAACAACATGAAATATTTTGCAGACCACTCATATAGGTATTTGAGCTAAAAATTAAATCTAGAACTACGAAGTTGACCAAAAATTTTGAACTCTATATCAAGCAAAATGATGAAACTTGGAACAAATACTAATCATGTTTTTCAAACACTATCAACTACTCGTACAATTTGGGTGGACCTATATGGAGAGGGAAATAGATTGAGAAATTCCTTACTAGCTTACCTTATCATTTTCAAGCAAAAGTTACCTTGCTTAAATACATGAAAAATCCTTGTGAACTTACTGTTAAATGAATGACTTGGGCAAGTATTCGAACTGCATCACTTGTCTCCAATATGTCAGCCATTCACTTACGAGGACACAAAAAACTTGGCTTTATAGACATCAAGGATAGTGGTCTTAGCGAAGATCTTTTTGACACATTTTTTAGGAATGATGACTCTAATACCAATGAAGAGAATTGGGATCTACTTTCCCAGAGAGTTACTAAATTTCTTAGATAGAATTAACCCTTTTTAGGGGTTTTAGAAAAAAATAATCATAGCTCCAAAATGATTATTTCAATGAATTTGGAGTTGTACTTCTTCCAAACAACATGAAATATTTTGTAGACCACTCATATAGGTATTTGAGCTAAAAAATAAATCTAGAACTACGAAGTTGACCAAAAAATTTGAACTCTATATCAAGCAAAAGGATGAAACTTGGAACAAATTCTAATCAAGTTTTTCAAACACTATCAACTACTCGTACAATTTGGGTGGACCTATATGGAAAGGGAAATAGATTGATAAATTCCTTACTAGCTTACCTTATCATTTTCCAGCAAAAGTTACCTTGCTTAAATACATGAAAAATCCTTGTGAACTTACTGTTAAATGAATGACTTGGGCAAGTATTCGAACTGCATCACTTGTCTCCAATATGTCAGCCATCCACTTATGAGGACACAAAGAACTTGGCTTTATAGACATCAAGGAGAGTGGTCTTAGCCAAGATCTTTTTGACACAGTTTTTAGGAATGATGACTCTAATACCAATGAAGAGAAATGGGATCTACTTTCCCAGAGAGTTACTAAATTTCTTAGATAGAATTAACCCTTTTTAGGGGTTTTAGAAAAAAATAATCATAGCTCCAAAATGATTATTTCAATGAATTTGGGGTTGTACTTCTTCCGAACAACATGAAATATTTTGCAGACCACTCATATAGGTATTTGAGCTAAAAAATAAATCTAGAACTACGAAGTTGATTAAAAATTTTGAACTCTATATCAAGCAAAAGGATGAAACTTGGAACAAATTCTAATCATGTTTTTCAAACACTATCAACTACTCGTAAAATTTGGGTGGACCTATATGGAAAGGGAAATAGATTGAGAAATTCCTTACTAGCTTACCTTTTCATTTTCAAGCAAAAGTTACCTTGCTTAAATACATGAAAAATCCTTGTGAACTTACTGTTAAATGAATGACTTGGGCAAGTATTCGAACTGCATCACTTGTCTCCAATATGTCAGCCATCCACTTACGAGGACACAAAGAACTTGGCTTTATAGACATCAAGGATAGTGGTCTTAGCGAAGATCTTTTTGACACATTTTTTAGGAATGATGACTCTAATACCAATGAAGAGAAATGGGATCTACTTTCCCAGAGAGTTACTAAATTTCTTAGATAGAATTAACCCTTTTTAGGGGTTTTAGAAAAAAATAATCATAGCTCCAAAATGATTATTTCAATGAATTTGGAGTTGTACTTCTTCCAAACAACATGAAATATTTTGCAGACCACTCATATAGGTATTTGAGCTAAAAAATAAATCTAGAACTACGAAGTTGATTAAAAATTTTGAACTCTATATCAAGTAAAAGGATGAAACTTGGAACAAATTCTAATCATGTTTTTCAAACACTATCAACTACTCGTAAAATATGGGTGGACCTATATGGAAAGGGAAATAGATTGAGAAATTCCTTACTAGCTTACCTTTTCATTTTCAAGCTAAAGTTACCTTGCTTAAATACATGAAAAATCCTTGTGAACTTACTGTTAAATGAATGACTTGGGCAAGTATTCGAACTGCATCACTTGTCTCCAATATGTCAGCCATCCACTTACGAGGACACAAAGAACTTGGCTTTATAGACATCAAGGATAGTGGTCTTAGCGAAGATCTTTTTGACACAGTTTTTAGGAATGATGACTCTAATACCAATGAAGAGAAATGGGATCTACTTTCCCAGAGAGTTACTAAATTTCTTAGATAGAATTAACCCTTTTTAGGGGTTTTAGAAAAAAATAATCATAGCTCCAAAATGATTATTTCAATGAATTTGGAGTTGTACTTCTTCCAAACAACATGAAATATTTTGCAGACCACTCATATAGGTATTTGAGCTAAAAAATAAATCTAGAACTACGAAGTTGATTAAAAATTTTGAACTCTAATTCCAGCAAGAGGATGAAACTTGGAACAAATTCTAATCATGTTTTTCAAACATTATCAACTACTCGTACAATTTGGGTGGACCTATAAGGAAAGGGCATTAGATTGAGAAATTACTTACTAGCTTACCTTATCATTTTCAAGAAAAAGTTACCTTGCTTAAATACATGAAAAATCCTTGTGAACTTACTGTTAAATGAATCACTTGGGCAAGTATTCGAACTGCATCACTTGTATCCAATATGTCAGCCATCCACTTACGAGGACACAAAGAACTTGGCTTTATAGACATCAAGGATAGTGGTCTTAGCGAAGATCTTTTTGACACATTTTTTAGGAATGATGACTCTAATACCAATGAAGAGAAATGGGATCTACTTTCTGAGAGAGTTACTAAATTTCTTAGATAGAATTAACCCTTTTTAGGGGTTTTAGAAAAAAATAATCATAGCTCCAAAATGATTATTTCAATGAATTTGGGGTTGTACTTCTTCCGAACAACATGAAATATTTTGCAGACCACTCATATAGGTATTTGAGCTAAAAAATAAATCTAGAACTACGAAGTTGATTAAAAATTTTGAACTCTATATCAAGCAAAAGGATGAAACTTGGAACAAATTCTAATCATGTTTTTCAAACACTATCAACTACTCGTAAAATTTGGGTGGACCTATATGGAAAGGGAAATAGATTGAGAAATTCCTTACTAGCTTACCTTTTCATTTTCAAGCAAAAGTTACCTTGCTTAAATACATGAAAAATCCTTGTGAACTTACTGTTAAATGAATGACTTGGGCAAGTATTCGAACTGCATCACTTGTCTCCAATATGTCAGCCATCCACTTACGAGGACACAAAGAACTTGGCTTTATAGACATCAAGGATAGTGGTCTTAGCCAAGATCTTTTTGACACATTTTTTAGGAATGATGACTCTAATACCAATGAAGAGAAATGGGATCTACTTTCCCAGAGAGTTACTAAATTTCTTAGATAGAATTAACCCTTTTTAGGGGTTTTAGAAAAAAATAATCATAGCTCCAAAATGATTATTTCAATGAATTTGGAGTTGTACTTCTTCCAAATAACATGAAATAATTTGCAGACCACTCATATAGGTATTTGAGCTAAAAAATAAATCTATAACTACGAAGTTGATTAAAAATTTTGAACTCTATATCCAGCAAGAGGATGAAACTTGGAACAAATTCTAATCATGTTTTTCAAACATTATCAACTACTCGTACAATTTGGGTGGACCTATAAGGAAAGGGAAGTAGATTGAGAAATTCCTTACTAGCTTACTTTATCATTTTCAAGCAAAAGTTACCTTGCTTAAATACATGAAAAATCCTTGTGAACTTACTGTTAAATGAATCACTTGGGCAAGTATTCGAACTGCATCACTTGTCTCCAATATGTCAGCCATCCACTTACGAGGACACAAAGAACTTGGCTTTATAGACATCAAGGATAGTGGTCTTAGCGAAGATCTTTTTGACACAGTTTTTAGGAATGATGACTCTAATACCAATGAAGAGAAATAGGATCTACTTTCCCAGAGAGTTACTAAATTTCTTAGATAGAATTAACCCTTTTTAGGGGTTTTAGAAAAAAATAATCATAGCTCCAAAATGATTATTTCAATGAATTTGGAGTTGTACTTCTTCCAAACAACATGAAATATTGTGCAGACCACTCATATAGGTATTTGAGCTAAAAAATAAATCTAGAACTACGAAGTTGATTAAAAATTTTGAACTCTATATCCAGCAAGAGGATGAAACTTGGACCAAATTCTAATCATGTTTTTCAAACATTATCAACTACTCGTACAATTTGGGTGGACCTATAAGGAAAGGGCATTAGATTGAGAAATTACTTCTAGCTTACCTTATCATTTTCAAGAAAAAGTTACCTTGCTTAAATACATGAAAAATCCTTGTGAACTTACTGTTAAATGAATCACTTGGGCAAGTATTCGAACTGCATCACTTGTATCCAATATGTCAGCCATCCACTTACGAGGACACAAAGAACTTGGCTTTATAGACATCAAGGATAGTGGTCTTAGCGAAGATCTTTTTGACACATTTTTTAGGAATGATGACTCTAATACCAATGAAGAGAAATGGGATCTACTTTCCCAGAGAGTTACTAAATTTCTTAGATAGAATTAACCCTTTTTAGGGGTTTTAGAAAAAAATAATCATAGCTCCAAAATGATTATTTCAATGAATTTGGAGTTGTACTTCTTCCAAATAACATGAAATAATTTGCAGACCACTCATATAGGTATTTGAGCTAAAAAATAAATCTATAACTACGAAGTTGATTAAAAATTTTGAACTCTATATCCAGCAAGAGGATGAAACTTGGAACAAATTCTAATCATGTTTTTCAAACATTATCAACTACTCGTACAATTTGGGTGGACCTATAAGGAAAGGGAAGTAGATTGAGAAATTCCTTACTAGCTTACTTTATCATTTTCAAGCAAAAGTTACCTTGCTTAAATACATGAAAAATCCTTGTGAACTTACTGTTAAATGAATCACTTGGGCAAGTATTCGAACTGCATCACTTGTATCCAATATGTCAGCCATCCACTTATGAGGACACAAAGAACTTGGCTTTATAGACATTAAGGATAGTGGTCTTAGCCAAGATCATTTTAACAAAGTTTTTAGGAATGATGACTCTAATACCAATGAAGAGAAATGGGATCTACTTTCCCAGAGAGTTACTAAATTTCTTAGATAGAATTAACCCTTTTTAGGGGTTTTAGAAAAAATTAATCATAGCTCCAAAATGATTATTTCAATGAATTTGGAGTTGTACTTCTTCCAAACAACATGAAATATTTTGCAGACCACTCATATAGGTATTTGAGCTAAAAAATAAATCTAGAACTACGAAGTTGATTAAAAATTTTGAACTCTATATCCAGCAAGAGGATGAAACTTGGAACAAATTCTAATCATGTTTTTCAAACATTATCAACTACTCGTACAATTTGGGTGGACCTATAAGGAAAGGGAAGTAGATTGAGAAATTTCTTACTAGCTTACTTTATCATTTTCAAGCAAAAGTTACCTTGCTTAAATACATAAAAAATCCTTGTGAACTTACTGTTAAATGAATCACTTGGGCAAGTATTCGAACTGCATCACTTGTATCCAATATGTCAGCCATCCACTTATGAGGACACAAAGAACTTGGCTTTATAGACATCAAGGATAGTGGTCTTAGCCAAGATCTTTTTGACACAGTTTTTAGGAATGATGACTCTAATACCAATGAAGAGAAATGGGATCTACTTTCCCAGAGAGTTACTAAATTTCTTAGATAGAATTAACCCTTTTTAGGGGTCTTAGAAAAAAATATTTATAGCTCCAAAATGATTATTTCAATGAATTTGGAGTTGTACTTCTTCCAAACAATATGAAATATTTTGCAGACCACTCATATAGGTATTTGAGCTAAAAAATAAATCTAGAACTACGAAGTTGATTAAAAATTTTGAACTCTATATCAAGCAAAAGGATGAAACTTGGAACAAATTCTAATCACGTTTTTCAAACACTATCAACTACTCGTAAAATTTGGGTGGACCTATATGGAAAGGGAAATAAATTGAGAAATTCCTTACTAGCTTACCTTATCATTTTCAAGCAAAAGTTACCTTGCTTAAATACATGAAAAATCCTTGTGAACTTACTGTTAAATGAATGACTTGGGCAAGTATTCGAACTGCATCACTTGTCTCCAATATGTCAGCCATCCACTTACGAAGACACAAAGAACTTGGCTTTATAGACATCAAAGAGAGTGGTCTTAGCGAAGATCTTTTTGACACAGTTTTTAGGAATGATGACTCTAATACCAATGAAGAGAAATGGGATCTACTTTCCCAGAGAGTTAGTAAATTTCTTAGATAGAATTAACCCTTTTTAGGGGTTTTAGAAAAAAATAATCCGAGCTCAAAAATGATTATTTCAATGAATTTAGAGTTGTACTTCTTCCAAACAACATGAAATATTTTGCAGACCACTCATATAGGTATTTGAGCTAAAAATTAAATCTAGAACTACGAAGTTGACCAAAAATTTTGAACTCTATATCAAGCAAAATGATGAAACTTGGAACAAATACTAATCATGTTTTTCAAACACTATCAACTACTCGTACAATTTGGGTGGACCTATATGGAGAGGGAAATAGATTGAGAAATTCCTTACTAGCTTACCTTATCATTTTCAAGCAAAAGTTACCTTGCTTAAATACATGAAAAATCCTTGTGAACTTACTGTTAAATGAATGACTTGGGCAAGTATTCGAACTGCATCACTTGTCTCCAATATGTCAGCCATTCACTTACGAGGACACAAAAAACTTGGCTTTATAGACATCAAGGATAGTGGTCTTAGCGAAGATCTTTTTGACACATTTTTTAGGAATGATGACTCTAATACCAATGAAGAGAAATGGGATCTACTTTCCCAGAGAGTTACTAAATTTCTTAGATAGAATTAACCCTTTTTAGGGGTTTTAGAAAAAAATAATCATAGCTCCAAAATGATTATTTCAATGAATTTGGAGTTGTACTTCTTCCAAACAACATGAAATATTTTGTAGACCACTCATATAGGTATTTGAGCTAAAAAATAAATCTAGAACTACGAAGTTGACCAAAAAATTTGAACTCTATATCAAGCAAAAGGATGAAACTTGGAACAAATTCTAATCAAGTTTTTCAAACACTATCAACTACTCGTACAATTTGGGTGGACCTATATGGAAAGGGAAATAGATTGATAAATTCCTTACTAGCTTACCTTATCATTTTCCAGCAAAAGTTACCTTGCTTAAATACATGAAAAATCCTTGTGAACTTACTGTTAAATGAATGACTTGGGCAAGTATTCGAACTGCATCACTTGTCTCCAATATGTCAGCCATCCACTTATGAGGACACAAAGAACTTGGCTTTATAGACATCAAGGAGAGTGGTCTTAGCCAAGATCTTTTTGACACAGTTTTTAGGAATGATGACTCTAATACCAATGAAGAGAAATGGGATCTACTTTCCCAGAGAGTTACTAAATTTCTTAGATAGAATTAACCCTTTTTAGGGGTTTTAGAAAAAAATAATCATAGCTCCAAAATGATTATTTCAATGAATTTGGGGTTGTACTTCTTCCGAACAACATGAAATATTTTGCAGACCACTCATATAGGTATTTGAGCTAAAAAATAAATCTAGAACTACGAAGTTGATTAAAAATTTTGAACTCTATATCAAGCAAAAGGATGAAACTTGGAACAAATTCTAATCATGTTTTTCAAACACTATCAACTACTCGTAAAATTTGGGTGGACCTATATGGAAAGGGAAATAGATTGAGAAATTCCTTACTAGCTTACCTTTTCATTTTCAAGCAAAAGTTACCTTGCTTAAATACATGAAAAATCCTTGTGAACTTACTGTTAAATGAATGACTTGGGCAAGTATTCGAACTGCATCACTTGTCTCCAATATGTCAGCCATCCACTTACGAGGACACAAAGAACTTGGCTTTATAGACATCAAGGATAGTGGTCTTAGCGAAGATCTTTTTGACACATTTTTTAGGAATGATGACTCTAATACCAATGAAGAGAAATGGGATCTACTTTCCCAGAGAGTTACTAAATTTCTTAGATAGAATTAACCCTTTTTAGGGGTTTTAGAAAAAAATAATCCGAGCTCAAAAATGATTATTTCAATGAATTTAGAGTTGTACTTCTTCCAAACAACATGAAATATTTTGCAGACCACTCATATAGGTATTTGAGCTAAAAATTAAATCTAGAACTACGAAGTTGACCAAAAATTTTGAACTCTATATCAAGCAAAATGATGAAACTTGGAACAAATACTAATCATGTTTTTCAAACACTATCAACTACTCGTACAATTTGGGTGGACCTATATGGAGAGGGAAATAGATTGAGAAATTCCTTACTAGCTTACCTTATCATTTTCAAGCAAAAGTTACCTTGCTTAAATACATGAAAAATCCTTGTGAACTTACTGTTAAATGAATGACTTGGGCAAGTATTCGAACTGCATCACTTGTCTCCAATATGTCAGCCATTCACTTACGAGGACACAAAAAACTTGGCTTTATAGACATCAAGGATAGTGGTCTTAGCGAAGATCTTTTTGACACATTTTTTAGGAATGATGACTCTAATACCAATGAAGAGAAATGGGATCTACTTTCCCAGAGAGTTACTAAATTTCTTAGATAGAATTAACCCTTTTTAGGGGTTTTAGAAAAAAATAATCATAGCTCCAAAATGATTATTTCAATGAATTTGGAGTTGTACTTCTTCCAAACAACATGAAATATTTTGTAGACCACTCATATAGGTATTTGAGCTAAAAAATAAATCTAGAACTACGAAGTTGACCAAAAAATTTGAACTCTATATCAAGCAAAAGGATGAAACTTGGAACAAATTCTAATCAAGTTTTTCAAACACTATCAACTACTCGTACAATTTGGGTGGACCTATATGGAAAGGGAAATAGATTGATAAATTCCTTACTAGCTTACCTTATCATTTTCCAGCAAAAGTTACCTTGCTTAAATACATGAAAAATCCTTGTGAACTTACTGTTAAATGAATGACTTGGGCAAGTATTCGAACTGCATCACTTGTCTCCAATATGTCAGCCATCCACTTATGAGGACACAAAGAACTTGGCTTTATAGACATCAAGGAGAGTGGTCTTAGCCAAGATCTTTTTGACACAGTTTTTAGGAATGATGACTCTAATACCAATGAAGAGAAATGGGATCTACTTTCCCAGAGAGTTACTAAATTTCTTAGATAGAATTAACCCTTTTTAGGGGTTTTAGAAAAAAATAATCATAGCTCCAAAATGATTATTTCAATGAATTTGGGGTTGTACTTCTTCCGAACAACATGAAATATTTTGCAGACCACTCATATAGGTATTTGAGCTAAAAAATAAATCTAGAACTACGAAGTTGATTAAAAATTTTGAACTCTATATCAAGCAAAAGGATGAAACTTGGAACAAATTCTAATCATGTTTTTCAAACACTATCAACTACTCGTAAAATTTGGGTGGACCTATATGGAAAGGGAAATAGATTGAGAAATTCCTTACTAGCTTACCTTTTCATTTTCAAGCAAAAGTTACCTTGCTTAAATACATGAAAAATCCTTGTGAACTTACTGTTAAATGAATGACTTGGGCAAGTATTCGAACTGCATCACTTGTCTCCAATATGTCAGCCATCCACTTACGAGGACACAAAGAACTTGGCTTTATAGACATCAAGGATAGTGGTCTTAGCGAAGATCTTTTTGACACATTTTTTAGGAATGATGACTCTAATACCAATGAAGAGAAATGGGATCTACTTTCCCAGAGAGTTACTAAATTTCTTAGATAGAATTAACCCTTTTTAGGGGTTTTAGAAAAAAATAATCATAGCTCCAAAATGATTATTTCAATGAATTTGGAGTTGTACTTCTTCCAAACAACATGAAATATTTTGCAGACCACTCATATAGGTATTTGAGCTAAAAAATAAATCTAGAACTACGAAGTTGATTAAAAATTTTGAACTCTATATCAAGTAAAAGGATGAAACTTGGAACAAATTCTAATCATGTTTTTCAAACACTATCAACTACTCGTAAAATATGGGTGGACCTATATGGAAAGGGAAATAGATTGAGAAATTCCTTACTAGCTTACCTTTTCATTTTCAAGCTAAAGTTACCTTGCTTAAATACATGAAAAATCCTTGTGAACTTACTATTAAATGAATGACTTGGGCAAGTATTCGAACTGCATCACTTGTCTCCAATATGTCAGCCATCCACTTACGAGGACACAAAGAACTTGGCTTTATAGACATCAAGGATAGTGGTCTTAGCGAAGATCTTTTTGACACAGTTTTTAGGAATGATGACTCTAATACCAATGAAGAGAAATGGGATCTACTTTCCCAGAGAGTTACTAAATTTCTTAGATAGAATTAACCCTTTTTAGGGGTTTTAGAAAAAAATAATCATAGCTCCAAAATGATTATTTCAATGAATTTGGAGTTGTACTTCTTCCAAACAACATGAAATATTTTGCAGACCACTCATATAGGTATTTGAGCTAAAAAATAAATCTAGAACTACGAAGTTGATTAAAAATTTTGAACTCTAATTCCAGCAAGAGGATGAAACTTGGAACAAATTCTAATCATGTTTTTCAAACATTATCAACTACTCGTACAATTTGGGTGGACCTATAAGGAAAGGGCATTAGATTGAGAAATTACTTACTAGCTTACCTTATCATTTTCAAGAAAAAGTTACCTTGCTTAAATACATGAAAAATCCTTGTGAACTTACTGTTAAATGAATCACTTGGGCAAGTATTCGAACTGCATCACTTGTATCCAATATGTCAGCCATCCACTTACGAGGACACAAAGAACTTGGCTTTATAGACATCAAGGATAGTGGTCTTAGCGAAGATCTTTTTGACACATTTTTTAGGAATGATGACTCTAATACCAATGAAGAGAAATGGGATCTACTTTCTGAGAGAGTTACTAAATTTCTTAGATAGAATTAACCCTTTTTAGGGGTTTTAGAAAAAAATAATCATAGCTCCAAAATGATTATTTCAATGAATTTGGGGTTGTACTTCTTCCGAACAACATGAAATATTTTGCAGACCACTCATATAGGTATTTGAGCTAAAAAATAAATCTAGAACTACGAAGTTGATTAAAAATTTTGAACTCTATATCAAGCAAAAGGATGAAACTTGGAACAAATTCTAATCATGTTTTTCAAACACTATCAACTACTCGTAAAATTTGGGTGGACCTATATGGAAAGGGAAATAGATTGAGAAATTCCTTACTAGCTTACCTTTTCATTTTCAAGCAAAAGTTACCTTGCTTAAATACATGAAAAATCCTTGTGAACTTACTGTTAAATGAATGACTTGGGCAAGTATTCGAACTGCATCACTTGTCTCCAATATGTCAGCCATCCACTTACGAGGACACAAAGAACTTGGCTTTATAGACATCAAGGATAGTGGTCTTAGCGAAGATCTTTTTGACACATTTTTTAGGAATGATGACTCTAATACCAATGAAGAGAAATGGGATCTACTTTCCCAGAGAGTTACTAAATTTCTTAGATAGAATTAACCCTTTTTAGGGGTTTTAGAAAAAAATAATCATAGCTCCAAAATGATTATTTCAATGAATTTGGAGTTGTACTTCTTCCAAACAACATGAAATATTTTGCAGACCACTCATATAGGTATTTGAGCTAAAAAATAAATCTAGAACTACGAAGTTGATTAAAAATTTTGAACTCTATATCAAGTAAAAGGATGAAACTTGGAACAAATTCTAATCATGTTTTTCAAACACTATCAACTACTCGTAAAATATGGGTGGACCTATATGGAAAGGGAAATAGATTGAGAAATTCCTTACTAGCTTACCTTTTCATTTTCAAGCTAAAGTTACCTTGCTTAAATACATGAAAAATCCTTGTGAACTTACTGTTAAATGAATGACTTGGGCAAGTATTCGAACTGCATCACTTGTCTCCAATATGTCAGCCATCCACTTACGAGGACACAAAGAACTTGGCTTTATAGACATCAAGGATAGTGGTCTTAGCGAAGATCTTTTTGACACAGTTTTTAGGAATGATGACTCTAATACCAATGAAGAGAAATGGGATCTACTTTCCCAGAGAGTTACTAAATTTCTTAGATAGAATTAACCCTTTTTAGGGGTTTTAGAAAAAAATAATCATAGCTCCAAAATGATTATTTCAATGAATTTGGAGTTGTACTTCTTCCAAACAACATGAAATATTTTGCAGACCACTCATATAGGTATTTGAGCTAAAAAATAAATCTAGAACTACGAAGTTGATTAAAAATTTTGAACTCTAATTCCAGCAAGAGGATGAAACTTGGAACAAATTCTAATCATGTTTTTCAAACATTATCAACTACTCGTACAATTTGGGTGGACCTATAAGGAAAGGGCATTAGATTGAGAAATTACTTACTAGCTTACCTTATCATTTTCAAGAAAAAGTTACCTTGCTTAAATACATGAAAAATCCTTGTGAACTTACTGTTAAATGAATCACTTGGGCAAGTATTCGAACTGCATCACTTGTATCCAATATGTCAGCCATCCACTTACGAGGACACAAAGAACTTGGCTTTATAGACATCAAGGATAGTGGTCTTAGCGAAGATCTTTTTGACACATTTTTTAGGAATGATGACTCTAATACCAATGAAGAGAAATGGGATCTACTTTCTGAGAGAGTTACTAAATTTCTTAGATAGAATTAACCCTTTTTAGGGGTTTTAGAAAAAAATAATCATAGCTCCAAAATGATTATTTCAATGAATTTGGAGTTGTACTTCTTCCAAATAACATGAAATAATTTGCAGACCACTCATATAGGTATTTGAGCTAAAAAATAAATCTATAACTACGAAGTTGATTAAAAATTTTGAACTCTATATCCAGCAAGAGGATGAAACTTGGAACAAATTCTAATCATGTTTTTCAAACATTATCAACTACTCGTACAATTTGGGTGGACCTATATGGAAAGGGAAATAGATTGAGAAATTCCTTACTAGCTTACCTTATCATTTTCAAGCAAAAGTTACCTTGCTTAAATACATGAAAAATCCTTGTGAACTTACTGTTAAATGAATGACTTGGGCAAGTATTCGAACTGCATCACTTGTCTCCAATATGTCAGCCATCCACTTACGAGGACACAAAGAACTTGGCTTTATAGACATCAAGGATAGTGGTCTTAGCGAAGATCTTTTTGACACATTTTTTAGGAATGATGACTCTAATACCAATGAAGAGAAATGGGATCTACTTTCCCAGAGAGTTACTAAATTTCTTAGATAGAATTAACCCTTTTTAGGGGTTTTAGAACAAAATAATCATAGCTCCAAAATGATTATTTCAATGAATTTGGAGTTGTACTTCTTCCAAATAACATGAAATAATTTGCAGACCACTCATATAGGTATTTGAGCTAAAAAATAAATCTATAACTACAAAGTTGATTAAAAATTTTGAACTCTATATCCAGCAAGAGGATGAAACTTGGAACAAATTCTAATCATGTTTTTCAAACATTATCAACTACTCGTACAATTTGGGTGGACCTATAAGGAAAGGGAAGTAGATTGAGAAATTCCTTACTAGCTTACTTTATCATTTTCAAGCAAAAGTTACCTTGCTTAAATACATGAAAAATCCTAGTGAACTTACTGTTAAATGAATCACTTGGGCAAGTATTCGAACTGCATCACTTGTATCCAATATGTCAGCCATCCACTTACGAGGACACAAAGAACTTGGCTTTATAGACATCAAGGATAGTGGTCTTAGCGAAGATCTTTTTAACACAGTTTTTAGGAATGATGACTCTAATACCAATGAAGAGAAATGGGATCTACTTTCCCAGAGAGTTACTAAATTTCTTAGATAGAATTAACCCTTTTTAGGGGTTTTAGAAAAAATTAATCATAGCTCCAAAATGATTATTTCAATGAATTTGGAGTTGTACTTCTTCCAAACAACATGAAATATTTTGCAGACCACTCATATAGGTATTTGAGCTAAAAAATAAATCTAGAACTACGAAGTTGATTAAAAATTTTGAACTCTATATCCAGCAAGAGGATGAAACTTGGAACAAATTCTAATCATGTTTTTCAAACATTATCAACTACTCGTACAATTTGGGTGGACCTATAAGGAAAGGGAAGTAGATTGAGAAATTCCTTACTAGCTTAATTTATCATTTTCAAGCAAAAGTTACCTTGCTTAAATACATGAAAAATCCTTGTGAACTTACTGTTAAATGAATCACTTGGGCAAGTATTCGAACTGCATCACTTGTATCCAATATGTCAGCCATCCACTTATGAGGACACAAAGAACTTGGCTTTATAGACATCAAGGATAGTGGTCTTAGCCAAGATCTTTTTGACACAGTTTTTAGGAATGATAACTCTAATACCAATGAAGAGAAATGGGATCTACTTTCCGAGAGAGTTACTAAATTTCTTAGATAGAATTAACCCTTTTTAGGGGTCTTAGAAAAAAATATTCATAGCTCCAAAATGATTATTTCAATGAATTTGGAGTTGTACTTCTTCCAAACAATATGAAATATTTTGCAGACCACTCATATAGGTATTTGAGCTAAAAAATAAATCTAGAACTACGAAGTTGATTAAAAATTTTGAACTCTATATCCAGCAAGAGGATGAAACTTGGAACAAATTCTAATCATGTTTTTCAAACATTATCAACTACTCGTACAATTTGGGTGGACCTATAAGGAAAGGGAAGTAGATTGAGAAATTCCTTACTAGCTTACTTTATCATTTTCAAGCAAAAGTTACCTTGCTTAAATACATGAAAATCCTTGTGAACTTACTGTTAAATGAATCACTTGGGCAAGTATTCGAACTGCATCACTTGTATCCAATATGTCAGCCATCCACTTACGAGGACACAAAGAACTTGGCTTTATAGACATCAAGGATAGTGGTCTTAGCGAAGATCTTTTTGACACATTTTTTAGGAATGATGACTCTAATACCAATGAAGAGAAATGGGATCTACTTTCCCAGAGAGTTACTAAATTTCTTAGATAGAATTAACCCTTTTTAGGGGTTTTAGAAAAAAATAATCATAGCTCCAAAATGATTATTTCAATGAATTTGGAGTTGTACTTCTTCCAAATAACATGAAATAATTTGCAGACCACTCATATAGGTATTTGAGCTAAAAAATAAATCTATAACTACGAAGTTGATTAAAAATTTTGAACTCTATATCCAGCAAGAGGATGAAACTTGGAACAAATTCTAATCATGTTTTTCAAACATTATCAACTACTCGTACAATTTGGGTGGACCTATAAGGAAAGGGCATTAGATTGAGAAATTACTTACTAGCTTACCTTATCATTTTCAAGAAAAAGTTACCTTGCTTAAATACATGAAAAATCCTTGTGAACTTACTGTTAAATGAATCACTTGGGCAAGTATTCGAACTGCATCACTTGTATCCAATATGTCAGCCATCCACTTATGAGGACACAAAGAACTTGGCTTTATAGACATCAAGGATAGTGGTCTTAGCGAAGATCTTTTTGACACATCTTTTAGGAATGATGACTCTAATACCAATGAAGAGAAATGGGATCTACTTTCCCAGAGAGTTACTAAATTTCTTAGATAGAATTAACCCTTTTTAGGGGTTTTAGAAAAAAATAATCATAGCTCCAAAATGATTATTTCAATGAATTTGGAGTTGTACTTCTTCCAAACAACATGAAATATTTTGCAGACCACTCATATAGGTATTTGAGCTAAAAAATAAATCTAGAACTACGAAGTTGACCAAAAAATTTGAACTCTATATCAAGCAAAAGGATGAAACTTGGAACAAATTCTAATCAAGTTTTTCAAACACTATCAACTACTCGTACAAAAGTTACCTTGCTTAAATACATGAAAAATCCTTGTGAACTTACTGTTAAATGAATGACTTGGGCAAGTATTCGAACTGCATCACTTGTCTCCAATATGTCAGCCATCCACTTATGAGGACACAAAGAACTTGGCTTTATAGACATCAAGGAGAGTGTTCTTAGCCAAGATCTTTTTGACACATTTTTTAGGAATGATGACTCTAATACCAATGAAGAGAAATGGGATCTACTTTCCCAGAGAGTTACTAAATTTCTTAGATAGAATTAACCCTTTTTAGGGGTTTTAGAAAAAAATAATCATAGCTCCAAAATGATTATTTCAATGAATTTGGAGTTGTACTTCTTCCAAACAACATGAAATATTTTGCAGACCACTCATATAGGTATTTGAGCTAAAAAATAAATCTAGAACTACGAAGTTGACCAAAAAATTTGAACTCTATATCAAGCAAAAGGATGAAACTTGGAACAAATTCTAATCAAGTTTTTCAAACACTATCAACTACTCGTACAAAAGTTACCTTGCTTAAATACATGAAAAATCCTTGTGAACTTACTGTTAAATGAATGACTTGGGCAAGTATTCGAACTGCATCACTTGTCTCCAATATGTCAACCATCCACTTATGAGGACACAAAGAACTTGGCTTTATAGACATCAAGGAGAGTGGTCTTAGCCAAGATCTTTTTGACACAGTTTTTAGGAATGATGACTCTAATACCAATGAAGAGAAATGGGATCTACTTTCCCAGAGAGTTACTAAATTTCTTAGATAGAATTAACCCTTTTTAGGGGTTTTAGAAAAAAATAATCATAGCTCCAAAATGATTATTTCAATGAATTTAGAGTTGTACTTCTTCCGAACAACATGAAATATTTTGCAGACCACTCATATAGGTATTTGAGCTAAAAAATAAATCTAGAACTACGAAGTTGATTAAAAATTTTGAACTCTATATCAAGCAAAAGGATGAAACTTGGAACAAATTCTAATCATGTTTTTCAAACACTATCAACTACTCGTAAAATTTGGGTGGACCTATATGGAAAGGGAAATAGATTGAGAAATTCCTGACTAGCTTACCTTTTCATTTTCAAGCAAAAGTTACCTTGCTTAAATACATGAAAAATCCTTGTGAACTTACTGTTAAATGAATGACTTGGGCAAGTATTCGAACTGCATCACTTGTCTCCAATATGTCAGCCATCCACTTACGAGGACACAAAGAACTTGGCTTTATAGACATCAAGGAGAGTGGTCTTAGCCAAGATCTTTTTGACACAGTTTTTAGGAATGATGACTCTAATACCAATGAAGAGAAATGGGATCTACTTTCCCAGAGAGTTACTAAATTTCTTAGATAGAATTAACCCTTTTTAGGGGTTTTAGAAAAAAATAATCATAGCTCCAAAATGATTATTTCAATGAATTTGGAGTTGTACTTCTTCCAAACAACATGAAATATTTTGCAGACCACTCATATAGGTATTTGAGCTAAAAAATAAATCTAGAACTACGAAGTTGATTAAAAATTTTGAACTCTATATCAAGCAAAAGTATGAAACTTGGAACAAATTCTAATCATGTTTTTCAAACACTATCAACTACTCGTAAAATTTGGGTGGACCTATATGGAAAGGGAAATAGATTGAGAAATTCCTTACTAGCTTACCTTTTCATTTTCAAGCAAAAGTTACCTTGCTTAAATACATGAAAAATCCTTGTGAACTTACTGTTAAATGAATGACTTGGGCAAGTATTCGAACTGCATCACTTGTCTCCAATATGTCAGCCATCCACTTACGAGGACACAAAGAACTTGGCTTTATAGACATCAAGGATAGTGGTCTTAGCGAAGATCTTTTTGACACATTTTTTAGGAATGATGACTCTAATACCAATGAAGAGAAATGGGATCTACTTTCCCAGAGAGTTACTAAATTTCTTAGATAGAATTAACCCTTTTAAGGGGTTTTAGAAAAAAATAATCATAGCTCCAAAATGATTATTTCAATGAATTTGGAGTTGTACTTCTTCCAAATAACATGAAATAATTTGCAGACCACTCATATAGGTATTTGAGCTAAATAATAAATCTATAACTACGAAGTTGATTAAAAATTTTGAACTCTATATCCAGCAAGAGGATGAAACTTGGAACAAATTCTAATCATGTTTTTCAAACATTATCAACTACTCGTACAATTTGGGTGGACCTATAAGGAAAGGGAAGTAGATTGAGAAATTCCTTACTAGCTTACTTTATCATTTTCAAGCAAAAGTTACCTTGCTTAAATACATGAAAAATCCTTGTGAACTTACTGTTAAATGAATCACTTGGGCAAGTATTCGAACTGCATCACTTGTATCCAATATGTCAGCCATCCACTTATGAGGACATAAAGAACTTGGCTTTATAGACATCAAGGATAGTGGTTTTAGCCAAGATCTTTTTAACACAGTTTTTAGGAATGATGACTCTAATACCAATGAAGAGAAATGGGATCTACTTTCCCAGAGAGTTACTAAATTTCTTAGATAGAATTAACCCTTTTTAGGGGTTTTAGAAAAAATTAATCATAGCTCCAAAATGATTATTTCAATGAATTTGGAGTTGTACTTCTTCCAAACAACATGAAATATTTTGCAGACCACTCATATAGGTATTTGAGCTAAAAAATAAATCTAGAACTACGAAGTTGATTAAAAATTTTGAACTCTAATTCCAGCAAGAGGATGAAACTTGGAACAAATTCTAATCATGTTTTTCAAACATTATCAACTACTCGTACAATTTGGGTGGACCTATAAGGAAAGGGCATTAGATTGAGAAATTACTTACTAGCTTACCTTATCATTTTCAAGAAAAAGTTACCTTGCTTAAATACATGAAAAATCCTTGTGAACTTACTGTTAAATGAATCACTTGGGCAAGTATTCGAACTGCATCACTTGTATCCAATATGTCAGCCATCCACTTACGAGGACACAAAGAACTTGGCTTTATAGACATCAAGGATAGTGGTCTTAGCGAAGATCTTTTTGACACATTTTTTAGGAATGATGACTCTAATACCAATGAAGAGAAATGGGATCTACTTTCCGAGAGAGTTACTAAATTTCTTAGATAGAATTAACCCTTTTTAGGGGTTTTAGAAAAAAATAATCATAGCTCCAAAATGATTATTTCAATGAATTTGGAGTTGTACTTCTTCCAAATAACATGAAATAATTTGCAGACCACTCATATAGGTATTTGAGCTAAAAAATAAATCTATAACTACGAAGTTGATTAAAAATTTTGAACTCTATATCCAGCAAGAGGATGAAACTTGGAACAAATTCTAATCATGTTTTTCAAACATTATCAACTACTCGTACAATTTGGGTGGACCTATATGGAAAGGGAAATAGATTGAGAAATTCCTTACTAGCTTACCTTATCATTTTCAAGCAAAAGTTACCTTGCTTAAATACATGAAAAATCCTTGTGAACTTACTGTTAAATGAATGACTTGGGCAAGTATTCGAACTGCATCACTTGTCTCCAATATGTCAGCCATCCACTTACGAGGACACAAAGAACTTGGCTTTATAGACATCAAGGATAGTGGTCTTAGCGAAGATCTTTTTGACACATTTTTTAGGAATGATGACTCTAATACCAATGAAGAGAAATGGGATCTACTTTCCCAGAGAGTTACTAAATTTCTTAGATAGAATTAACCCTTTTTAGGGGTTTTAGAACAAAATAATCATAGCTCCAAAATGATTATTTCAATGAATTTGGAGTTGTACTTCTTCCAAATAACATGAAATAATTTGCAGACCACTCATATAGGTATTTGAGCTAAAAAATAAATCTATAACTACAAAGTTGATTAAAAATTTTGAACTCTATATCCAGCAAGAGGATGAAACTTGGAACAAATTCTAATCATGTTTTTCAAACATTATCAACTACTCGTACAATTTGGGTGGACCTATAAGGAAAGGGAAGTAGATTGAGAAATTCCTTACTAGCTTACTTTATCATTTTCAAGCAAAAGTTACCTTGCTTAAATACATGAAAAATCCTAGTGAACTTACTGTTAAATGAATCACTTGGGCAAGTATTCGAACTGCATCACTTGTATCCAATATGTCAGCCATCCACTTACGAGGACACAAAGAACTTGGCTTTATAGACATCAAGGATAGTGGTCTTAGCGAAGATCTTTTTGACACATTTTTTAGGAATGATGACTCTAATACCAATGAAGAGAAATGGGATCTACTTTCCCAGAGAGTTACTAAATTTCTTAGATAGAATTAACCCTTTTAAGGGGTTTTAGAAAAAAATAATCATAGCTCCAAAATGATTATTTCAATGAATTTGGAGTTGTACTTCTTCCAAATAACATGAAATAATTTGCAGACCACTCATATAGGTATTTGAGCTAAATAATAAATCTATAACTACGAAGTTGATTAAAAATTTTGAACTCTATATCCAGCAAGAGGATGAAACTTGGAACAAATTCTAATCATGTTTTTCAAACATTATCAACTACTCGTACAATTTGGGTGGACCTATAAGGAAAGGGAAGTAGATTGAGAAATTCCTTACTAGCTTACTTTATCATTTTCAAGCAAAAGTTACCTTGCTTAAATACATGAAAAATCCTTGTGAACTTACTGTTAAATGAATCACTTGGGCAAGTATTCGAACTGCATCACTTGTATCCAATATGTCAGCCATCCACTTATGAGGACATAAAGAACTTGGCTTTATAGACATCAAGGATAGTGGTCTTAGCCAAGATCTTTTTAACACAGTTTTTAGGAATGATGACTCTAATACCAATGAAGAGAAATGGGATCTACTTTCCCAGAGAGTTACTAAATTTCTTAGATAGAATTAACCCTTTTTAGGGGTTTTAGAAAAAATTAATCATAGCTCCAAAATGATTATTTCAATGAATTTGGAGTTGTACTTCTTCCAAACAACATGAAATATTTTGCAGACCACTCATATAGGTATTTGAGCTAAAAAATAAATCTAGAACTACGAAGTTGATTAAAAATTTTGAACTCTAATTCCAGCAAGAGGATGAAACTTGGAACAAATTCTAATCATGTTTTTCAAACATTATCAACTACTCGTACAATTTGGGTGGACCTATAAGGAAAGGGCATTAGATTGAGAAATTACTTACTAGCTTACCTTATCATTTTCAAGAAAAAGTTACCTTGCTTAAATACATGAAAAATCCTTGTGAACTTACTGTTAAATGAATCACTTGGGCAAGTATTCGAACTGCATCACTTGTATCCAATATGTCAGCCATCCACTTACGAGGACACAAAGAACTTGGCTTTATAGACATCAAGGATAGTGGTCTTAGCGAAGATCTTTTTGACACATTTTTTAGGAATGATGACTCTAATACCAATGAAGAGAAATGGGATCTACTTTCCGAGAGAGTTACTAAATTTCTTAGATAGAATTAACCCTTTTTAGGGGTTTTAGAAAAAAATAATCATAGCTCCAAAATGATTATTTCAATGAATTTGGAGTTGTACTTCTTCCAAATAACATGAAATAATTTGCAGACCACTCATATAGGTATTTGAGCTAAAAAATAAATCTATAACTACGAAGTTGATTAAAAATTTTGAACTCTATATCCAGCAAGAGGATGAAACTTGGAACAAATTCTAATCATGTTTTTCAAACATTATCAACTACTCGTACAATTTGGGTGGACCTATATGGAAAGGGAAATAGATTGAGAAATTCCTTACTAGCTTACCTTATCATTTTCAAGCAAAAGTTACCTTGCTTAAATACATGAAAAATCCTTGTGAACTTACTGTTAAATGAATGACTTGGGCAAGTATTCGAACTGCATCACTTGTCTCCAATATGTCAGCCATCCACTTACGAGGACACAAAGAACTTGGCTTTATAGACATCAAGGATAGTGGTCTTAGCGAAGATCTTTTTGACACATTTTTTAGGAATGATGACTCTAATACCAATGAAGAGAAATGGGATCTACTTTCCCAGAGAGTTACTAAATTTCTTAGATAGAATTAACCCTTTTTAGGGGTTTTAGAACAAAATAATCATAGCTCCAAAATGATTATTTCAATGAATTTGGAGTTGTACTTCTTCCAAATATCATGAAATAATTTGCAGACCACTCATATAGGTATTTGAGCTAAAAAATAAATCTATAACTACAAAGTTGATTAAAAATTTTGAACTCTATATCCAGCAAGAGGATGAAACTTGGAACAAATTCTAATCATGTTTTTCAAACATTATCAACTACTCGTACAATTTGGGTGGACCTATAAGGAAAGGGAAGTAGATTGAGAAATTCCTTACTAGCTTACTTTATCATTTTCAAGCAAAAGTTACCTTGCTTAAATACATGAAAAATCCTAGTGAACTTACTGTTAAATGAATCACTTGGGCAAGTATTCGAACTGCATCACTTGTATCCAATATGTCAGCCATCCACTTACGAGGACACAAAGAACTTGGCTTTATAGACATCAAGGATAGTGGTCTTAGCGAAGATCTTTTTAACACAGTTTTTAGGAATGATGACTCTAATACCAATGAAGAGAAATGGGATCTATTTTCCCAGAGAGTTACTAAATTTCTTAGATAGAATTAACCCTTTTTAGGGGTTTTAGAAAAAATTAATCATAGCTCCAAAATGATTATTTCAATGAATTTGGAGTTGTACTTCTTCCAAACAACATGAAATATTTTGCAGACCACTCATATAGGTATTTGAGCTAAAAAATAAATCTAGAACTACGAAGTTGATTAAAAATTTTGAACTCTATATCCAGCAAGAGGATGAAACTTGGAACAAATTCTAATCATGTTTTTCAAACATTATCAACTACTCGTACAATTTGGGTGGACCTATAAGGAAAGGGAAGTAGATTGAGAAATTCCTTACTAGCTTAATTTATCATTTTCAAGCAAAAGTTACCTTGCTTAAATACATGAAAAATCCTTGTGAACTTACTGTTAAATGAATCACTTGGGCAAGTATTCGAACTGCATCACTTGTATCCAATATGTCAGCCATCCACTTATGAGGACACAAAGAACTTGGCTTTATAGACATCAAGGATAGTGGTCTTAGCCAAGATCTTTTTGACACAGGTTTTAGGAATGATGACTCTAATACCAATGAAGAGAAATGGGATCTACTTTCACAGAGAGTTACTAAATTTCTTAGATAGAATTAACCCTTTTTAGGGGTCTTAGAAAAAAATATTCATAGCTCCAAAATGATTATTTCAATGAATTTGGAGTTGTACTTCTTCCAAACAATATGAAATATTTTGCAGACCACTCATATAGGTATTTGAGCTAAAAAATAAATCTAGAACTACGAAGTTGATTAAAAATTTTGAACTCTATATCCAGCAAGAGGATGAAACTTGGAACAAATTCTAATCATGTTTTTCAAACATTATCAACTACTCGTACAATTTGGGTGGACCTATAAGGAAAGGGAAGTAGATTGAGAAATTCCTTACTAGCTTACTTTATCATTTTCAAGCAAAAGTTACCTTGCTTAAATACATGAAAATCCTTGTGAACTTACTGTTAAATGAATCACTTGGGCAAGTATTCGAACTGCATCACTTGTATCCAATATGTCAGCCATCCACTTACGAGGACACAAAGAACTTGGCTTTATAGACATCAAGGATAGTGGTCTTAGCGAAGATCTTTTTGACACATTTTTTAGGAATGATGACTCTAATACCAATGAAGAGAAATGGGATCTACTTTCCCAGAGAGTTACTAAATTTCTTAGATAGAATTAACCCTTTTTAGGGGTTTTAGAAAAAAATAATCATAGCTCCAAAATGATTATTTCAATGAATTTGGAGTTGTACTTCTTCCAAATAACATGAAATAATTTGCAGACCACTCATATAGGTATTTGAGCTAAAAAATAAATCTATAACTACGAAGTTGATTAAAAATTTTGAACTCTATATCCAGCAAGAGGATGAAACTTGGAACAAATTCTAATCATGTTTTTCAAACATTATCAACTACTCGTACAATTTGGGTGGACCTATAAGGAAAGGGCATTAGATTGAGAAATTACTTACTAGCTTACCTTATCATTTTCAAGAAAAAGTTACCTTGCTTAAATACATGAAAAATCCTTGTGAACTTACTGTTAAATGAATCACTTGGGCAAGTATTCGAACTGCATCACTTGTATCCAATATGTCAGCCATCCACTTATGAGGACACAAAGAACTTGGCTTTATAGACATCAAGGATAGTGGTCTTAGCGAAGATCTTTTTGACACATCTTTTAGGAATGATGACTCTAATACCAATGAAGAGAAATGGGATCTACTTTCCCAAAGAGTTACTAAATTTCTTAGATAGAATTAACCCTTTTTAGGGGTTTTAGAAAAAAATAATCATAGCTCCAAAATGATTATTTCAATGAATTTGGAGTTGTACTTCTTCCAAACAACATGAAATATTTTGCAGACCACTCATATAGGTATTTGAGCTAAAAAATAAATCTAGAACTACGAAGTTGACCAAAAAATTTGAACTCTATATCAAGCAAAAGGATGAAACTTGGAACAAATTCTAATCAAGTTTTTCAAACACTATCAACTACTCGTACAAAAGTTACCTTGCTTAAATACATGAAAAATCCTTGTGAACTTACTGTTAAATGAATGACTTGGGCAAGTATTCGAACTGCATCACTTGTCTCCAATATGTCAACCATCCACTTATGAGGACACAAAGAACTTGGCTTTATAGACATCAAGGAGAGTGGTCTTAGCCAAGATCTTTTTGACACAGTTTTTAGGAATGATGACTCTAATACCAATGAAGAGAAATGGGATCTACTTTCCCAGAGAGTTACTAAATTTCTTAGATAGAATTAACCCTTTTTAGGGGTTTTAGAAAAAAATAATCATAGCTCCAAAATGATTATTTCAATGAATTTAGAGTTGTACTTCTTCCGAACAACATGAAATATTTTGCAGACCACTCATATAGGTATTTGAGCTAAAAAATAAATCTAGAACTACGAAGTTGATTAAAAATTTTGAACTCTATATCAAGCAAAAGGATGAAATTTGGAACAAATTCTAATCATGTTTTTCAAACACTATCAACTACTCGTAAAATTTGGGTGGACCTATATGGAAAGGGAAATAGATTGAGAAATTCCTGACTAGCTTACCTTTTCATTTTCAAGCAAAAGTTACCTTGCTTAAATACATGAAAAATCCTTGTGAACTTACTGTTAAATGAATGACTTGGGCAAGTATTCGAACTGCATCACTTGTCTCCAATATGTCAGCCATCCACTTACGAGGACACAAAGAACTTGGCTTTATAGACATCAAGGAGAGTGGTCTTAGCCAAGATCTTTTTGACACAGTTTTTAGGAATGATGACTCTAATACCAATGAAGAGAAATGGGATCTACTTTCCCAGAGAGTTACTAAATTTCTTAGATAGAATTAACCCTTTTTAGGGGTTTTAGAAAAAAATAATCATAGCTCCAAAATGATTATTTCAATGAATTTGGAGTTGTACTTCTTCCAAACAACATGAAATATTTTGTAGACCACTCATATAGGTATTTGAGCTAAAAAATAAATCTAGAACTACGAAGTTGACCAAAAAATTCGAACTCTATATCAAGCAAAAGGATGAAACTTGGAACAAATTCTAATCAAGTTTTTCAAACACTATCAACTACTCGTACAATTTGGGTGGACCTATATGGAAAGGGAAATAGATTGAGAAATTCCTTACTAGCTTACCTTTTCATTTTCAAGCAAAAGTTACCTTGCTTAAATACATGAAAAATCCTTGTGAACTTACTGTTAAATGAATGACTTGGGCAAGTATTCGAACTGCATCACTTGTCTCCAATATGTCAGCCATCCACTTACGAGGACACAAAGAACTTGGCTTTATAGACATCAAGGAGAGTGGTCTTAGCCAAGATCTTTTTGACACAGTTTTTAGGAATGATGACTCTAATACCAATGAAGAGAAATGGGATCTACTTTCCCAGAGAGTTACTAAATTTCTTAGATAGAATTAACCCTTTTTAGGGGTCTTAGAAAAAAATATTCATAGCTCCAAAATGATTATTTCAATGAATTTGGAGTTGTACTTCTTCCAAACAATATGAAATATTTTGCAGACCACTCATATAGGTATTTGAGCTAAAAAATAAATCTAGAACTACGAAGTTGATTAAAAATTTTGAACTCTATATCCAGCAAGAGGATGAAACTTGGAACAAATTCTAATCATGTTTTTCAAACATTATCAACTACTCGTACAATTTGGGTGGACCTATAAGGAAAGGGAAGTAGATTGAGAAATTCCTTACTAGCTTACTTTATCATTTTCAAGCAAAAGTTACCTTGCTTAAATACATGAAAATCCTTGTGAACTTACTGTTAAATGAATCACTTGGGCAAGTATTCGAACTGCATCACTTGTATCCAATATGTCAGCCATCCACTTACGAGGACACAAAGAACTTGGCTTTATAGACATCAAGGATAGTGGTCTTAGCGAAGATCTTTTTGACACATTTTTTAGGAATGATGACTCTAATACCAATGAAGAGAAATGGGATCTACTTTCCCAGAGAGTTACTAAATTTCTTAGATAGAATTAACCCTTTTTAGGGGTTTTAGAAAAAAATAATCATAGCTCCAAAATGATTATTTCAATGAATTTGGAGTTGTACTTCTTCCAAATAACATGAAATAATTTGCAGACCACTCATATAGGTATTTGAGCTAAAAAATAAATCTATAACTACGAAGTTGATTAAAAATTTTGAACTCTATATCCAGCAAGAGGATGAAACTTGGAACAAATTCTAATCATGTTTTTCAAACATTATCAACTACTCGTACAATTTGGGTGGACCTATAAGGAAAGGGCATTAGATTGAGAAATTACTTACTAGCTTACCTTATCATTTTCAAGAAAAAGTTACCTTGCTTAAATACATGAAAAATCCTTGTGAACTTACTGTTAAATGAATCACTTGGGCAAGTATTCGAACTGCATCACTTGTATCCAATATGTCAGCCATCCACTTATGAGGACACAAAGAACTTGGCTTTATAGACATCAAGGATAGTGGTCTTAGCGAAGATCTTTTTGACACATCTTTTAGGAATGATGACTCTAATACCAATGAAGAGAAATGGGATCTACTTTCCCAGAGAGTTACTAAATTTCTTAGATAGAATTAACCCTTTTTAGGGGTTTTAGAAAAAAATAATCATAGCTCCAAAATGATTATTTCAATGAATTTGGAGTTGTACTTCTTCCAAACAACATGAAATATTTTGCAGACCACTCATATAGGTATTTGAGCTAAAAAATAAATCTAGAACTACGAAGTTGACCAAAAAATTTGAACTCTATATCAAGCAAAAGGATGAAACTTGGAACAAATTCTAATCAAGTTTTTCAAACACTATCAACTACTCGTACAAAAGTTACCTTGCTTAAATACATGAAAAATCCTTGTGAACTTACTGTTAAATGAATGACTTGGGCAAGTATTCGAACTGCATCACTTGTCTCCAATATGTCAACCATCCACTTATGAGGACACAAAGAACTTGGCTTTATAGACATCAAGGAGAGTGGTCTTAGCCAAGATCTTTTTGACACAGTTTTTAGGAATGTTGACTCTAATACCAATGAAGAGAAATGGGATCTACTTTCCCAGAGAGTTACTAAATTTCTTAGATAGAATTAACCCTTTTTAGGGGTTTTAGAAAAAAATAATCATAGCTCCAAAATGATTATTTCAATGAATTTAGAGTTGTACTTCTTCCGAACAACATGAAATATTTTGCAGACCACTCATATAGGTATTTGAGCTAAAAAATAAATCTAGAACTACGAAGTTGATTAAAAATTTTGAACTCTATATCAAGCAAAAGGATGAAACTTGGAACAAATTCTAATCATGTTTTTCAAACACTATCAACTACTCGTAAAATTTGGGTGGACCTATATGGAAAGGGAAATAGATTGAGAAATTCCTGACTAGCTTACCTTTTCATTTTCAAGCAAAAGTTACCTTGCTTAAATACATGAAAAATCCTTGTGAACTTACTGTTAAATAAATGACTTGGGCAAGTATTCGAACTGCATCACTTGTCTCCAATATGTCAGCCATCCACTTACGAGGACACAAAGAACTTGGCTTTATAGACATCAAGGAGAGTGGTCTTAGCCAAGATCTTTTTGACACAGTTTTTAGGAATGATGACTCTAATACCAATGAAGAGAAATGGGATCTACTTTCCCAGAGAGTTACTAAATTTCTTAGATAGAATTAACCCTTTTTAGGGGTTTTAGAAAAAAATAATCATAGCTCCAAAATGATTATTTCAATGAATTTGGAGTTGTACTTCTTCCAAACAACATGAAATATTTTGCAGACCACTCATATAGGTATTTGAGCTAAAAAATAAATCTAGAACTACGAAGTTGATTAAAAATTTTGAACTCTATATCAAGCAAAAGTATGAAACTTGGAACAAATTCTAATCATGTTTTTCAAACACTATCAACTACTCGTAAAATTTGGGTGGACCTATATGGAAAGGGAAATAGATTGAGAAATTCCTTACTAGCTTACCTTATCATTTTCAAGCAAAAGTTACCTTGCTTAAATACATGAAAAATCCTTGTGAACTTACTGTTAAATGAATGACTTGGGCAAGTATTCGAACTGCATCACTTGTCTCCAATATGTCAGCCATCCACTTACGAGGACACAAAGAACTTGGCTTTATAGACATCAAGGATAGTGGTCTTAGCCAAGATCTTTTTGACACATTTTTTAGGAATGATGACTCTAATACCAATGAAGAGAAATGGGATCTACTTTCCCAGAGAGTTACTAAATTTCTTAGATAGAATTAACCCTTTTTAGGGGTTTTAGAAAAAAATAATCATAGCTCCAAAATGATTATTTCAATGAATTTGGAGTTGTACTTCTTCCAAATAACATGAAATAATTTGCAGACCACTCATATAGGTATTTGAGCTAAAAAATAAATCTATAACTACGAAGTTGATTAAAAATTTTGAACTCTATATCCAGCAAGAGGATGAAACTTGGAACAAATTCTAATCATGTTTTTCAAACATTATCAACTACTCGTACAATTTGGGTGGACGTATAAGGAAAGGGAAGTAGATTGAGAAATTCCTTACTAGCTTACTTTATCATTTTCAAGCAAAAGTTACCTTGCTTAAATACATGAAAAATCCTTGTGAACTTACTGTTAAATGAATCACTTGGGCAAGTATTCGAACTGCATCACTTGTATCCAATATGTCAGCCATCCACTTATGAGGACATAAAGAACTTGGCTTTATAGACATCAAGGATAGTGGTCTTAGCCAAGATCTTTTTAACACAGTTTTTAGGAATGATGACTCTAATACCAATGAAGAGAAATGGGATCTACTTTCCCAGAGAGTTACTAAATTTCTTAGATAGAATTAACCCTTTTTAGGGGTTTTAGAAAAAATTAATCATAGCTCCAAAATGATTATTTCAATGAATTTGGAGTTGTACTTCTTCCAAACAACATGAAATATTTTGCAGACCACTCATATAGGTATTTGAGCTAAAAAATAAATCTAGAACTACGAAGTTGATTAAAAATTTTGAACTCTATATCCAGCAAGAGGATGAAACTTGGAACAAATTCTAATCATGTTTTTCAAACATTATCAACTACTCGTACAATTTGGGTGGACCTATAAGGAAAGGGAAGTAGATTGAGAAATTCCTTACTAGCTTACTTTATCATTTTCAAGCAAAAGTTACCTTGCTTAAATACATGAAAAATCCTTGTGAACTTACTGTTAAATGAATCACTTGGGCAAGTATTCGAACTGCATCACTTGTATCCAATATGTCAGCCATCCACTTATGAGGACACAAAGAACTTGGCTTTATAGACATCAAGGATAGTGGTATTAGCCAAGATCTTTTTGACACAGTTTTTAGGAATGATGACTCTAATACCAATGAAGAGAAATGGGATCTACTTTCCCAGAGAGTTACTAAATTTCATAGATAGAATTAACCCTTTTTAGGGGTCTTAGAAAAAAATATTCATAGCTCCAAAATGATTATTTCAATGAATTTGGAGTTGTACTTCTTCCAAACAATATGAAATATTTTGCAGACCACTCATATAGGTATTTGAGCTAAAAAATAAATCTAGAACTACGAAGTTGATTAAAAATTTTGAACTCTATATCAAGCAAAAGGATGAAACTTGGAACAAATTCTAATCATGTTTTTCAAACACTATCAACTACTCGTAAAATTTGGGTGGACCTATATGGAAAGGGAAATAAATTGAGAAATTCCTTACTAGCTTACCTTATCATTTTCAAGCAAAAGTTACCTTGCTTAAATACATGAAAAATCCTTGTGAACTTACTGTTAAATGAATGACTTGGGCAAGTATTCGAACTGCATCACTTGTCTCCAATATGTCAGCCATCCACTTACGAGGACACAAAGAACTTGGCTTTATAGACATCAAGGATAGTGGTCTTAGCCAAGATCTTTTTGACACATTTTTTAGGAATGATGACTCTAATACCAATGAAGAGAAATGGGATCTACTTTCCCAGAGAGTTACTAAATTTCTTAGATAGAATTAACCCTTTTTAGGGGTTTTAGAAAAAAATAATCATAGCTCCAAAATGATTATTTCAATGAATTTGGAGTTGTACTTCTTCCAAATAACATGAAATAATTTGCAGACCACTCATATAGGTATTTGAGCTAAAAAATAAATCTATAACTACGAAGTTGATTAAAAATTTTGAACTCTATATCCAGCAAGAGGATGAAACTTGGAACAAATTCTAATCATGTTTTTCAAACATTATCAACTACTCGTACAATTTGGGTGGACCTATAAGGAAAGGGAAGTAGATTGAGAAATTCCTTACTAGCTTACTTTATCATTTTCAAGCAAAAGTTACCTTGCTTAAATACATGAAAAATCCTTGTGAACTTACTGTTAAATGAATCACTTGGGCAAGTATTCGAACTGCATCACTTGTATCCAATATGTCAGCCATCCACTTATGAGGACATAAAGAACTTGGCTTTATAGACATCAAGGATAGTGGTCTTAGCCAAGATCTTTTTAACACAGTTTTTAGGAATGATGACTCTAATACCAATGAAGAGAAATGGGATCTACTTTCCCAGAGAGTTACTAAATTTCTTAGATAGAATTAACCCTTTTTAGGGGTTTTAGAAAAAATTAATCATAGCTCCAAAATGATTATTTCAATGAATTTGGAGTTGTACTTCTTCCAAACAACATGAAATATTTTGCAGACCACTCATATAGGTATTTGAGCTAAAAAATAAATCTAGAACTACGAAGTTGATTAAAAATTTTGAACTCTATATCCAGCAAGAGGATGAAACTTGGAACAAATTCTAATCATGTTTTTCAAACATTATCAACTACTCGTACAATTTGGGTGGACCTATAAGGAAAGGGAAGTAGATTGAGAAATTCCTTACTAGCTTACTTTATCATTTTCAAGCAAAAGTTACCTTGCTTAAATACATGAAAAATCCTTGTGAACTTACTGTTAAATGAATCACTTGGGCAAGTATTCGAACTGCATCACTTGTATCCAATATGTCAGCCATCCACTTATGAGGACACAAAGAACTTGGCTTTATAGACATCAAGGATAGTGGTATTAGCCAAGATCTTTTTGACACAGTTTTTAGGAATGATGACTCTAATACCAATGAAGAGAAATGGGATCTACTTTCCCAGAGAGTTACTAAATTTCATAGATAGAATTAACCCTTTTTAGGGGTCTTAGAAAAAAATATTCATAGCTCCAAAATGATTATTTCAATGAATTTGGAGTTGTACTTCTTCCAAACAATATGAAATATTTTGCAGACCACTCATATAGGTATTTGAGCTAAAAAATAAATCTAGAACTACGAAGTTGATTAAAAATTTTGAACTCTATATCAAGCAAAAGGATGAAACTTGGAACAAATTCTAATCATGTTTTTCAAACACTATCAACTACTCGTAAAATTTGGGTGGACCTATATGGAAAGGGAAATAAATTGAGAAATTCCTTACTAGCTTACCTTATCATTTTCAAGCAAAAGTTACCTTGCTTAAATACATGAAAAATCCTTGTGAACTTACTGTTAAATGAATGACTTGGGCAAGTATTCGAACTGCATCACTTGTCTCCAATATGTCAGCCATCCACTTACGAAGACACAAAGAACTTGGCTTTATAGACATCAAAGATAGTGGTCTTAGCGAAGATCTTTTTGACACAGTTTTTAGGAATGATGACTCTAATACCAATGAAGAGAAATGGGATCTACTTTCTCAGAGAGTTACTAAATTTCTTAGATAGAATTAACCCTTTTTAGGGGTTTTAGAAAAAAATAATCATAGCTCCAAAATGATTATTTCAATGAATTTGGAGTTGTACTTCTTCCAAATAACATGAAATAATTTGCAGACCACTCATATAGGTATTTGAGCTAAAAAATAAATCTATAACTACGAAGTTGATTAAAAATTTTGAACTCTATATCCAGCAAGAGGATGAAACTTGGAACAAATTCTAATCATGTTTTTCAAACATTATCAACTACTCGTACAATTTGGGTGGACCTATAAGGAAAGGGAAGTAGATTGAGAAATTCCTTACTAGCTTACTTTATCATTTTCAAGCAAAAGTTACCTTGCTTAAATACATGAAAAATCCTTGTGAACTTACTGTTAAATGAATCACTTGGGCAAGTATTCGAACTGCATCACTTGTATCCAATATGTCAGCCATCCACTTATGAGGACACAAAGAACTTGGCTTTATAGACATCAAGGATAGTGGTATTAGCCAAGATCTTTTTGACACAGTTTTTAGGAATGATGACTCTAATACCAATGAAGAGAAATGGGATCTACTTTCCCAGAGAGTTACTAAATTTCTTAGATAGAATTAACCCTTTTTAGGGGTCTTAGAAAAAAATATTCATAGCTCCAAAATGATTATTTCAATGAATTTGGAGTTGTACTTCTTCCAAACAATATGAAATATTTTGCAGACCACTCATATAGGTATTTGAGCTAAAAAATAAATCTAGAACTACGAAGTTGATTAAAAATTTTGAACTCTATATCAAGCAAAAGGATGAAACTTGGAACAAATTCTAATCATGTTTTTCAAACACTATCAACTACTCGTAAAATTTGGGTGGACCTATATGGAAAGGGAAATAAATTGAGAAATTCCTTACTAGCTTACCTTATCATTTTCAAGCAAAAGTTACCTTGCTTAAATACATGAAAAATCCTTGTGAACTTACTGTTAAATGAATGACTTGGGCAAGTATTCGAACTGCATCACTTGTCTCCAATATGTCAGCCATCCACTTACGAAGACACAAAGAACTTGGCTTTATAGACATCAAAGATAGTGGTCTTAGCGAAGATCTTTTTGACACAGTTTTTAGGAATGATGACTCTAATACCAATGAAGAGAAATGGGATCTACTTTCTCAGAGAGTTACTAAATTTCTTAGATAGAATTAACCCTTTTTAGGGGTTTTAGAAAAAAATAATCATAGCTCCAAAATGATTATTTCAATGAATTTGGAGTTGTACTTCTTCCAAATAACATGAAATAATTTGCAGACCACTCATATAGGTATTTGAGCTAAAAAATAAATCTATAACTACGAAGTTGATTAAAAATTTTGAACTCTATATCCAGCAAGAGGATGAAACTTGGAACAAATTCTAATCATGTTTTTCAAACATTATCAACTACTCGTACAATTTGGGTGGACGTATAAGGAAAGGGAAGTAGATTGAGAAATTCCTTACTAGCTTACTTTATCATTTTCAAGCAAAAGTTACCTTGCTTAAATACATGAAAAATCCTTGTGAACTTACTGTTAAATGAATCACTTGGGCAAGTATTCGAACTGCATCACTTGTATCCAATATGTCAGCCATCCACTTATGAGGACACAAAGAACTTGGCTTTATAGACATCAAGGATAGTGGTCTTAGCCAAGATCTTTTTAACACAGTTTTTAGGAATGATGACTCTAATACCAATGAAGAGAAATGGGATCTACTTTCCCAGAGAGTTACTAAATTTCTTAGATAGAATTAACCCTTTTTAGGGGTTTTAGAAAAAATTAATCATAGCTCCAAAATGATTATTTCAATGAATTTGGAGTTGTACTTCTTCCAAACAACATGAAATATTTTGCAGACCACTCATATAGGTATTTGAGCTAAAAAATAAATCTAGAACTACGAAGTTGATTAAAAATTTTGAACTCTATATCCAGCAAGAGGATGAAACTTGGAACAAATTCTAATCATGTTTTTCAAACATTATCAACTACTCGTACAATTTGGGTGGACCTATAAGGAAAGGGAAGTAGATTGAGAAATTCCTTACTAGCTTACTTTATCATTTTCAAGCAAAAGTTACCTTGCTTAAATACATGAAAAATCCTTGTGAACTTACTGTTAAATGAATCACTTGGGCAAGTATTCGAACTGCATCACTTGTATCCAATATGTCAGCCATCCACTTATGAGGACACAAAGAACTTGGCTTTATAGACATCAAGGATAGTGGTCTTAGCCAAGATCTTTTTGACACAGTTTTTAGGAATGATGACTCTAATACCAATGAAGAGAAATGGGATCTACTTTCCCAGAGAGTTACTAAATTTCTTAGATAGAATTAACCCTTTTTAGGGGTCTTAGAAAAAAATATTCATAGCTCCAAAATGATTATTTCAATGAATTTGGAGTTGTACTTCTTCCAAACAATATGAAATATTTTGCAGACCACTCATATAGGTATTTGAGCTAAAAAATAAATCTAGAACTACGAAGTTGATTAAAAATTTTGAACTCTATATCAAGCAAAAGGATGAAACTTGGAACAAATTCTAATCATGTTTTTCAAACATTATCAACTACTCGTACAATTTGGGTGGACCTATAAGGAAAGGGAAGTAGATTGAGAAATTCCTTACTAGCTTACTTTATCATTTTCAAGCAAAAGTTACCTTGCTTAAATACATGAAAAATCCTTGTGAACTTACTGTTAAATGAATCACTTGGGCAAGTATTCGAACTGCATCACTTGTATCCAATATGTCAGCCATCCACTTATGAGGACACAAAGAACTTGGCTTTATAGACATCAAGGATAGTGGTATTAGCCAAGATCTTTTTGACACAGTTTTTAGGAATGATGACTCTAATACCAATGAAGAGAAATGGGATCTACTTTCCCAGAGAGTTACTAAATTTCATAGATAGAATTAACCCTTTTTAGGGGTCTTAGAAAAAAATATTCATAGCTCCAAAATGATTATTTCAATGAATTTGGAGTTGTACTTCTTCCAAACAATATGAAATATTTTGCAGACCACTCATATAGGTATTTGAGCTAAAAAATAAATCTAGAACTACGAAGTTGATTAAAAATTTTGAACTCTATATCAAGCAAAAGGATGAAACTTGGAACAAATTCTAATCATGTTTTTCAAACACTATCAACTACTCGTAAAATTTGGGTGGACCTATATGGAAAGGGAAATAAATTGAGAAATTCCTTACTAGCTTACCTTATCATTTTCAAGCAAAAGTTACCTTGCTTAAATACATGAAAAATCCTTGTGAACTTACTGTTAAATGAATGACTTGGGCAAGTATTCGAACTGCATCACTTGTCTCCAATATGTCAGCCATCCACTTACGAGGACACAAAGAACTTGGCTTTATAGACATCAAGGATAGTGGTCTTAGCCAAGATCTTTTTGACACATTTTTTAGGAATGATGACTCTAATACCAATGAAGAGAAATGGGATCTACTTTCCCAGAGAGTTACTAAATTTCTTAGATAGAATTAACCCTTTTTAGGGGTTTTAGAAAAAAATAATCATAGCTCCAAAATGATTATTTCAATGAATTTGGAGTTGTACTTCTTCCAAATAACATGAAATAATTTGCAGACCACTCATATAGGTATTTGAGCTAAAAAATAAATCTATAACTACGAAGTTGATTAAAAATTTTGAACTCTATATCCAGCAAGAGGATGAAACTTGGAACAAATTCTAATCATGTTTTTCAAACATTATCAACTACTCGTACAATTTGGGTGGACCTATAAGGAAAGGGAAGTAGATTGAGAAATTCCTTACTAGCTTACTTTATCATTTTCAAGCAAAAGTTACCTTGCTTAAATACATGAAAAATCCTTGTGAACTTACTGTTAAATGAATCACTTGGGCAAGTATTCGAACTGCATCACTTGTATCCAATATGTCAGCCATCCACTTATGAGGACATAAAGAACTTGGCTTTATAGACATCAAGGATAGTGGTCTTAGCCAAGATCTTTTTAACACAGTTTTTAGGAATGATGACTCTAATACCAATGAAGAGAAATGGGATCTACTTTCCCAGAGAGTTACTAAATTTCTTAGATAGAATTAACCCTTTTTAGGGGTTTTAGAAAAAATTAATCATAGCTCCAAAATGATTATTTCAATGAATTTGGAGTTGTACTTCTTCCAAACAACATGAAATATTTTGCAGACCACTCATATAGGTATTTGAGCTAAAAAATAAATCTAGAACTACGAAGTTGATTAAAAATTTTGAACTCTATATCCAGCAAGAGGATGAAACTTGGAACAAATTCTAATCATGTTTTTCAAACATTATCAACTACTCGTACAATTTGGGTGGACCTATAAGGAAAGGGAAGTAGATTGAGAAATTCCTTACTAGCTTACTTTATCATTTTCAAGCAAAAGTTACCTTGCTTAAATACATGAAAAATCCTTGTGAACTTACTGTTAAATGAATCACTTGGGCAAGTATTCGAACTGCATCACTTGTATCCAATATGTCAGCCATCCACTTATGAGGACACAAAGAACTTGGCTTTATAGACATCAAGGATAGTGGTATTAGCCAAGATCTTTTTGACACAGTTTTTAGGAATGATGACTCTAATACCAATGAAGAGAAATGGGATCTACTTTCCCAGAGAGTTACTAAATTTCATAGATAGAATTAACCCTTTTTAGGGGTCTTAGAAAAAAATATTCATAGCTCCAAAATGATTATTTCAATGAATTTGGAGTTGTACTTCTTCCAAACAATATGAAATATTTTGCAGACCACTCATATAGGTATTTGAGCTAAAAAATAAATCTAGAACTACGAAGTTGATTAAAAATTTTGAACTCTATATCAAGCAAAAGGATGAAACTTGGAACAAATTCTAATCATGTTTTTCAAACACTATCAACTACTCGTAAAATTTGGGTGGACCTATATGGAAAGGGAAATAAATTGAGAAATTCCTTACTAGCTTACCTTATCATTTTCAAGCAAAAGTTACCTTGCTTAAATACATGAAAAATCCTTGTGAACTTACTGTTAAATGAATGACTTGGGCAAGTATTCGAACTGCATCACTTGTCTCCAATATGTCAGCCATCCACTTACGAAGACACAAAGAACTTGGCTTTATAGACATCAAAGATAGTGGTCTTAGCGAAGATCTTTTTGACACAGTTTTTAGGAATGATGACTCTAATACCAATGAAGAGAAATGGGATCTACTTTCTCAGAGAGTTACTAAATTTCTTAGATAGAATTAACCCTTTTTAGGGGTTTTAGAAAAAAATAATCATAGCTCCAAAATGATTATTTCAATGAATTTGGAGTTGTACTTCTTCCAAATAACATGAAATAATTTGCAGACCACTCATATAGGTATTTGAGCTAAAAAATAAATCTATAACTACGAAGTTGATTAAAAATTTTGAACTCTATATCCAGCAAGAGGATGAAACTTGGAACAAATTCTAATCATGTTTTTCAAACATTATCAACTACTCGTACAATTTGGGTGGACCTATAAGGAAAGGGAAGTAGATTGAGAAATTCCTTACTAGCTTACTTTATCATTTTCAAGCAAAAGTTACCTTGCTTAAATACATGAAAAATCCTTGTGAACTTACTGTTAAATGAATCACTTGGGCAAGTATTCGAACTGCATCACTTGTATCCAATATGTCAGCCATCCACTTATGAGGACACAAAGAACTTGGCTTTATAGACATCAAGGATAGTGGTATTAGCCAAGATCTTTTTGACACAGTTTTTAGGAATGATGACTCTAATACCAATGAAGAGAAATGGGATCTACTTTCCCAGAGAGTTACTAAATTTCTTAGATAGAATTAACCCTTTTTAGGGGTCTTAGAAAAAAATATTCATAGCTCCAAAATGATTATTTCAATGAATTTGGAGTTGTACTTCTTCCAAACAATATGAAATATTTTGCAGACCACTCATATAGGTATTTGAGCTAAAAAATAAATCTAGAACTACGAAGTTGATTAAAAATTTTGAACTCTATATCAAGCAAAAGGATGAAACTTGGAACAAATTCTAATCATGTTTTTCAAACACTATCAACTACTCGTAAAATTTGGGTGGACCTATATGGAAAGGGAAATAAATTGAGAAATTCCTTACTAGCTTACCTTATCATTTTCAAGCAAAAGTTACCTTGCTTAAATACATGAAAAATCCTTGTGAACTTACTGTTAAATGAATGACTTGGGCAAGTATTCGAACTGCATCACTTGTCTCCAATATGTCAGCCATCCACTTACGAAGACACAAAGAACTTGGCTTTATAGACATCAAAGATAGTGGTCTTAGCGAAGATCTTTTTGACACAGTTTTTAGGAATGATGACTCTAATACCAATGAAGAGAAATGGGATCTACTTTCTCAGAGAGTTACTAAATTTCTTAGATAGAATTAACCCTTTTTAGGGGTTTTAGAAAAAAATAATCATAGCTCCAAAATGATTATTTCAATGAATTTGGAGTTGTACTTCTTCCAAATAACATGAAATAATTTGCAGACCACTCATATAGGTATTTGAGCTAAAAAATAAATCTATAACTACGAAGTTGATTAAAAATTTTGAACTCTATATCCAGCAAGAGGATGAAACTTGGAACAAATTCTAATCATGTTTTTCAAACATTATCAACTACTCGTACAATTTGGGTGGACCTATAAGGAAAGGGAAGTAGATTGAGAAATTCCTTACTAGCTTACTTTATCATTTTCAAGCAAAAGTTACCTTGCTTAAATACATGAAAAATCCTTGTGAACTTACTGTTAAATGAATCACTTGGGCAAGTATTCGAACTGCATCACTTGTATCCAATATGTCAGCCATCCACTTATGAGGACACAAAGAACTTGGCTTTATAGACATCAAGGATAGTGGTCTTAGCCAAGATCTTTTTAACACAGTTTTTAGGAATGATGACTCTAATACCAATGAAGAGAAATGGGATCTACTTTCCCAGAGAGTTACTAAATTTCTTAGATAGAATTAACCCTTTTTAGGGGTTTTAGAAAAAATTAATCATAGCTCCAAAATGATTATTTCAATGAATTTGGAGTTGTACTTCTTCCAAACAACATGAAATATTTTGCAGACCACTCATATAGGTATTTGAGCTAAAAAATAAATCTAGAACTACGAAGTTGATTAAAAATTTTGAACTCTATATCCAGCAAGAGGATGAAACTTGGAACAAATTCTAATCATGTTTTTCAAACATTATCAACTACTCGTACAATTTGGGTGGACCTATAAGGAAAGGGAAGTAGATTGAGAAATTCCTTACTAGCTTACTTTATCATTTTCAAGCAAAAGTTACCTTGCTTAAATACATGAAAAATCCTTGTGAACTTACTGTTAAATGAATCACTTGGGCAAGTATTCGAACTGCATCACTTGTATCCAATATGTCAGCCATCCACTTATGAGGACACAAAGAACTTGGCTTTATAGACATCAAGGATAGTGGTCTTAGCCAAGATCTTTTTGACACAGTTTTTAGGAATGATGACTCTAATACCAATGAAGAGAAATGGGATCTACTTTCCCAGAGAGTTACTAAATTTCTTAGATAGAATTAACCCTTTTTAGGGGTCTTAGAAAAAAATATTCATAGCTCCAAAATGATTATTTCAATGAATTTGGAGTTGTACTTCTTCCAAACAATATGAAATATTTTGCAGACCACTCATATAGGTATTTGAGCTAAAAAATAAATCTAGAACTACGAAGTTGATTAAAAATTTTGAACTCTATATCAAGCAAAAGGATGAAACTTGGAACAAATTCTAATCATGTTTTTCAAACATTATCAACTACTCGTACAATTTGGGTGGACCTATAAGGAAAGGGAAGTAGATTGAGAAATTCCTTACTAGCTTACTTTATCATTTTCAAGCAAAAGTTACCTTGCTTAAATACATGAAAAATCCTTGTGAACTTACTGTTAAATGAATCACTTGGGCAAGTATTCGAACTACATCACTTGTATCCAATATGTCAGCCATCCACTTATGAGGACACAAAGAACTTGGCTTTATAGACATCAAGGATAGTGGTATTAGCCAAGATCTTTTTGACACAGTTTTTAGGAATGATGACTCTAATACCAATGAAGAGAAATGGGATCTACTTTCCCAGAGAGTTACTAAATTTCTTAGATAGAATTAACCCTTTTTAGGGGTCTTAGAAAAAAATATTCATAGCTCCAAAATGATTATTTCAATGAATTTGGAGTTGTACTTCTTCCAAACAATATGAAATATTTTGCAGACCACTCATATAGGTATTTGAGCTAAAAAATAAATCTAGAACTACGAAGTTGATTAAAAATTTTGAACTCTATATCAAGCAAAATGATGAAACTTGGAACAAATTCTAATCATGTTTTTCAAACACTATCAACTACTCGTAAAATTTGGGTGGACCTATATGGAAAGGGAAATAAATTGAGAAATTCCTTACTAGCTTACCTTATCATTTTCAAGCAAAAGTTACCTTGCTTAAATACATGAAAAATCCTTGTGAACTTACTGTTAAATGAATGACTTGGGCAAGTATTCGAACTGCATCACTTGTCTCCAATATGTCAGCCATCCAATTACGAAGACACAAAGAACTTGGCTTTATAGACATCAAAGATAGTGGTCTTAGCGAAGATCTTTTTGACACAGTTTTTAGGAATGATGACTCTAATACCAATGAAGAGAAATGGGATCTACTTTCTCAGAGAGTTAGTAAATTTCTTAGATAGAATTAACCCTTTTTAGGGGTTTTAGAAAAAAATAATCCGAGCTCAAAAATGATTATTTCAATGAATTTAGAGTTGTGCTTCTTCCAAACAACATGAAATATTTTGCAGACCACTCATATAGGTATTTGAGCTAAAAATTAAATCTAGAACTACGAAGTTGACCAAAAATTTTGAACTCTATATCAAGCAAAATGATGAAACTTGTAACAAATACTAATCATGTTTTTCAAACACTATCAACTACTCGTACAATTTGGGTGGACCTATATGGAGAGGGAAATAGATTGAGAAATTCCTTACTAGCTTACCTTATCATTTTCAAGCAAAAGTTACCTTGCTTAAATACATGAAAAATCCTTGTGAACTTACTGTTAAATGAATGACTTGGGCAAGTATTCGAACTGCATCACTTGTCTCCAATATGTCAGCCATCCACTTACGAGGACACAAAAAACTTGGCTTTATAGACATCAAGGATAGTGGTCTTAGCGAAGATCTTTTTGACACAGTTTTTAGGAATGATGACTCTAATACCAATGAAGAGAAATGGGATCTACTTTCCCAGAGAGTTACTAAATTTCTTAGATAGAATTAACCCTTTTTAGGGGTTTTAGAAAAAAATTATCATAGCTCCAAAATGATTATTTCAATGAATTTGGAGTTGTACTTCTTCCAAACAACATGAAATATTTTGTAGACCACTCATATAGGTATTTGAGCTAAAAAATAAATCTAGAACTACGAAGTTGACCAAAAAATTTGAACTCTATATCAAGCAAAAGGATGAAACTTGGAACAAATTCTAATCAAGTTTTTCAAACACTATCAACTACTCGTACAATTTGGGTGGACCTATATGGAAAGGGAAATAGATTGATAAATTCCTTACTAGCTTACCTTATCATTTTCCAGCAAAAGTTACCTTGCTTAAATACATGAAAAACCCTTGTGAACTTACCGTTAAATGAATGACTTGGGCAAGTATTCGAACTGCATCACTTGTCTCCAATATGTCAGCCATCCACTTATGAGGACACAAAGAACTTGGCTTTATAGATATCAAGGAGAGTGGTCTTAGCCAAGATCTTTTTGACACAGTTTTTAGGAATGATGACTCTAATACCAATGAAGAGAAATGGGATCTACTTTCCCAGAGAGTTACTAAATTTCTTAGATAGAATTAACCCTTTTTAGGGGTTTTAGAAAAAAAAAATAATAGCTCCAAAATGATTATTTCAATGAATTTGGAGTTGTACTTCTTCCGAACAACATGAAATATTTTGCAGACCACTCATATAGGTATTTGAGCTAAAAAATAAATCTAGAACTACGAAGTTGATTAAAAATTTTGAACTCTATATCAAGCAAAAGGATGAAACTTGGAACAAATTCTAATCATGTTTTTCAAACACTATCAACTACTCGTAAAATTTGGGTGGACCTATATGGAAAGGGAAATAGATTGAGAAATTCCTTACTAGCTTACCTTTTCATTTTCAAGCAAAAGTTACCTTGCTTAAATACATGAAAAATCCTTGTGAACTTACTGTTAAATGAATGACTTGGGCAAGTATTCGAAATGCATCACTTGTCTCCAATATGTCAGCCATCCACTTACGAGGACACAAAGAACTTGGCTTTATAGACATCAAGAAGTGTGGTCTTAGCCAAGATCTTTTTGACACAGTTTTTAGGAATGATGACTCTAATACCAATGAAGAGAAATGGGATCTACTTTCCCAGAGAGTTACTAAATTTCTTAGATAGAATTAACCCTTTTTAGGGGTTTTAGAAAAAAATAATCATAGCTCCAAAATGATTATTTCAATGAATTTGGAGTTGTACTTCTTCCAAACAACATGAAATATTTTGCGGACCACTCATATAGGTATTTGAGCTAAAAAATAAATCTAGAACTACGAAGTTGATTAAAAATTTTGAACTCTATATCAAGCAAAAGGATGAAACTTGGAACAAATTCTAATCATGTTTTTCAAACACTATCAACTACTCGTAAAATTTGGGTGGACCTATATGGAAAGGGAAATAGATTGAGAAATTCCTTACTAGCTTACCTTATCATTTTCAAGCAAAAGATACCTTGCTTAAATACATGAAAAATCCTTGTGAACTTTCTGTTAAATGAATGACTTGGGCAAGTATTCGAACTGCATCACTTGTCTCCAACATGTCAGCCATCCACTTACGAGGACACAAAGAACTTGGCTTTATAGACATCAAGGATAGTGGTCTTAGCGAAGATCTTTTTGACACAGTTTTTAGGAATGATGACTCTAATACCAATGAAGAGAAATGGGATCTACTTTCCGAGAGAGTTACTAAATTTCTTAGATAGAATTAACCCTTTTTAGGGGTTTTAGAAAAAAATAATCCGAGCTCAAAAATGATTATTTCAATGAATTTGGAGTTGTACTTCTTCCAAACAACATGAAATATTTTGTAGACCACTCATATAGGTATTTGAGCTAAAAAATAAATCTAGAACTACGAAGTTGACCAAAAAATTTGTACTCTATATCAAGCAAAAGGATGAAACTTGGAACAAATTCTAATCAAGTTTTTCAAACACTATCAACTACTCGTACAATTTGGGTGGACCTATATGGAAAGGGAAATAGATTGATAAATTCCTTACTAGCTTACCTTATCATTTTCCAGCAAAAGTTACCTTGCTTAAATACATGAAAAATCCTTGTGAACTTACTGTTAAATGAATGACTTGGGCAAGTATTCGAACTGCATCACTTGTCTCCAATATGTCAGCCATCCACTTATGAGGACACAAAGAACTTGGCTTTATAGACATCAAGGATAGTGGTCTTAGCCAAGATCTTTTTGACACAGTTTTTAGGAATGATGACTCTAATACCAATGAAGAGAAATGGGATCTACTTTCCCAGAGAGTTACTAAATTTCTTAGATAGAATTAACCCTTTTTAGGGGTTTTAGAAAAAAATAATCATAGCTCCAAAATGATTATTTCAATGAATTTGGAGTTGTATTTCTTCCAAACAACATGAAATATTTTGTAGACAACTCATATAGGTATTTGAGCTAAAAAATAAATCTAGAACTACGAAGTTGATTAAAAATTTTAAACTCTATATCAAGCAAAAGGATGAAACTTGGAACAAATTCTAATCATGTTTTTCAAACACTATCAACTACTCGTAAAATTTGTGTGGACCTATATGGAAAGGGAAATAGATTGAGAAATTCCTTACTAGCTTACCTTATCATTTTCAAGCAAAAGTTACCTTGCTTAAATACATGAAAAATCCTTGTGAACTTACTGTTAAATGAATGACTTGGGCAAGTATTCGAACTGCATCACTTGTCTCCAATATGTCAGCCATCCACTTACGAGGACACAAAGAACTTGGCTTTATAGACATCAAAGATAGTGGTCTTAGCGAAGATCTTTTTGACACAGTTTTTAGGAATGATGACTCTAATACCAATGAAGAGAAATGGGATCTACTTTCCCAGAGAGTTAGTAAATTTCTTAGATAGAATTAACCCTTTTTAGGGGTTTTAGAAAAAAATAATCCGAGCTCAAAAATGATTATTTCAATGAATTTAGAGTTGTACTTCTTCCAAACAACATGAAATATTTTGCAGACCACTCATATAGGTATGTGAGCTAAAAAATAAATCTAGAACTACGAAGTTGACCAAAAATTTTGAACTCTATATCAAGCAAAATGATGAAACTTGGAACAAATACTAATCATGTTTTTCAAACACTATCAACTACTCGTACAATTTGGGTGGACCTATATGGAGAGGGAAATAGATTGAGAAATTCCTTACTAGCTTACCTTATCATTTTCAAGCAAAAGATACCTTGCGTAAATACATGAAAAATCCTTGTGAACTTACTGTTAAATGAATGACTTGGGCAAGTATTCGAACTGCATCACTTGTCTCCAACATGTCAGCCATCCACTTACGAGGACACAAAGAACTTGGCTTTATAGACATCAAGGATAGTGGTCTTAGCGAAGATCTTTTTGACACAGTTTTTAGGAATGATGACTCTAATACCAATGAAGAGAAATGGGATCTACTTTCCGAGAGAGTTATTAAATTTCTTAGATAGAATTAACCCTTTTTAGGGGTTTTAGAAAAAAATAATCATAGCTCCAAAATCATTATTTCAATGAATTTGGAGTTGTACTTCTTCCAAACAACATGAAATATTTTGTAGACCACTCATATAGGTATTTGAGCTAAAAAATAAATCTAGAACTACGAAGTTGACCAAAAAATTTGTACTCTATATCAAGCAAAAGGATGAAACTTGGAACAAATTCTAATCAAGTTTTTCAAACACTATCAACTACTCGTACAATTTGGGTGGACCTATATGGAAAGGGAAATAGATTGATAAATTCCTTACTTGCTTACCTTATCATTTTCCAGCAAAAGTTACCTTGCTTAAATACATGAAAAATCCTTGTGAACTTACTGTTAAATGAATGACTTGGGCAAGTATTCGAACTGCATCACTTGTCTCCAATATGTCAGCCATCCACTTATGAGGACACAAAGACCATGGCTTTATAGACATCAAGGATAGTGGTCTTAGCCAAGATCTTTTTGACACAGTTTTTAGGAATGATGACTCTAATACCAATGAAGAGAAATGGGATCTACTTTCCCAGAGAGTTACTAAATATCTTAGATAGAATTAACCCTTTTTAGGGGTTTTAGAAAAAAATAATCATAGCTCCAAAATGATTATTTCAATGAATTTGGAGTTGTACTTCTTCCAAACAACATGAAATATTTTGCAAACCACTCATATAGGTATTTGAGCTAAAAAATAAATCTAGAACTACGAAGTTGACCAAAAATTTTGAACTCTATATCCAGCAAGAGGATGAAACTTGGAACAAATTCTAATTATGTTTTTCAATCATTATCAAATACTCGTACAATTTGGGTGGACCTATAAGGAAAGGGCATTAGATTGAGAAATTCCTTACTAGCTTACCTTATAATTTTCAAGCAAAAGTTACCTTGCTTAAATACATGAAAAATCCTTGTGAACTTACTGTTAAATGAATCACTTGGGCAAGTATTCGAACTGCATCACTTGTATCCAATATGTTAGCCATCCACTTACGAGGATGGAAAGAGCTTGGCTTTGTAGACATCAAGGATAGTGGTCTTAGCGAAGATCTTTTTGACACAGTTTATAGGAATCATGACTCTAATACCAATGAATAGAAATGGGATCTACTTTCCGAGAGAGTTACTAAATTTCTTAGATAGAATTAGCCCTTTTTTAGGGGTTTTAGAAAAAAATAATCCGAGCTCTAAAATGATTATTTCAATGAATTTAGATTTGTACTTCTTTCAAACAACATGAAATATTTTGCAGACCACCCATATAGGTATTTGAGCTAAAAAATAAATCTAGAACTACGAAGTTGACCAAAAATTTGAACTCTATATCCAGCAAGAGGATGAAACTTGGAACAAATTCTAATCATGTTTTTCAAACATTATCAAATACTCGTACAATTTGGGTGGACCTATAAGGAAAGGGCATTAGATTGAGAAATTCCTTACTAGCTTACCTTATCATTTTCAAGCAAAAGTTACCTTGCTTAAATACATGAAAAATCCTTGTGAACTTACTGTTAAATGAATCACTTGGGCAAGTATTCGAACTGCATCACTTGTATCCAATATGTTAGCCATCCACTTACGAGGATGGAAAGAGCTTGGCTTTGTAGACATCAAGGATAGTGGTCTTAGCGAAGATCTTTTTGACACAGTTTTTAGGAATCATGACTCTAATACCAATGAATAGAAATGGGATCTACTTTCCGAGAGAGTTACTAAATTTCTTAGATAGAATTAGCCCTTTTTTAGGGGTTTTAGAAAAAAATAATCCGAGCTCTAAAATGATTATTTCAATGAAGTTAGATTTGTACTTCTTTCAAACAACATGAAATATTTTGCAGACCACCCATATAGGTATTTGAGCTAAAAAATAAATCTAGAACTACGAAGTTGACCAAAAATTTGAACTCTATATCCAGCAAGAGGATGAAACTTGGAACAAATTCTAATCATGTTTTTCAAACATTATCAACTACTCGTACAATTTGGGTGGACCTATAAGGAAAGGGAAGTAGATTGAAAAATTCCTTACTAGCTTACTTTATCATTTTCAAGCAAAAGTTACCTTCCTTAAATACATGAAAAATCCTTGTGAACTTACTGTTAAATGAATGACTTGGGCAAGTATTCGAACTGCATCACTTCTATCCAATATGTCAACCATCCACTTACGAGGACACAAAGAACTTGGCTTTATAGACATCACGGATAATGGTCTTAGCGAAGATCTTTTTGACACAGTTTTTAGGAATGATGACTCTAATACCAATGAAGAGAAATAGGATCTACTTTCCCAAAGAGTTACTAAATTTCTTAGATAGAATTAACCCTTTTTAGGGGTTTTAGAAAAAAATAATCCGAGCTCAAAAATGATTATTTCAATGAATTTGGAGTTGTACTTCTTCCAAACAACATGAAATATTTTGCAGACCATTCATATAGGTATTTGAGCTAAAAAATAAATCTAGAACTACGAAGTTGATTAAAAATTTTGAACTCTATATCAAGGAAAAGGATGAAACTTGGAACAAATTCTAATCATGTTTTTCAAACACTATCAACTACTCGTAAAATTTGGGAGGACCTATATGGAAAGGGAAATAGATTGAGAAATTCCTTACTAGCTTACCTTTTCATTTTCAAGCAAAAGTTACCTTGCTTAAATACATGAAAAATCCTTGTGAACTTACTGTTAAATGAATGACTTGGGCAAGTATTCGAACTGCATCCCTTGTCTCCAATATGTCAGCCATCCACTTACGAGGACACAAAGAACTTGGCTTTATAGACATCAAAGATAGTGGTCTTAGCGAAGATCTTTTTGACACAGTTTTTAGGAATGATGACTCTAATACCAATGAAGAGAAATGGGATCTACTTTCCCAGAGAGTTAGTAAATTTCTTAGATAGAATTAACCCTTTTTAGGGGTTTTAGAAAAAAATAATCCGAGCTCAAAAATGATTATTTCAATGAATTTAGAGTTGTACTTCTTCCAAACAACATGAAATATTTTGCAGACCACTCATATAGGTATGTGAGCTAAAAAATAAATCTAGAACTACGAAGTTGACCAAAAATTTTGAACTCTATATCAAGCAAAATGATGAAACTTGGAACAAATACTAATCATGTTTTTCAAACACTATCAACTACTCGTACAATTTGGGTGGACCTATATGGAGAGGGAAATAGATTGAGAAATTCCTTACTAGCTTACCTTATCATTTTCAAGCAAAAGTTACCTTGCTTAAATACATGAAAAATCCTTGTGAACTTACTGTTAAATGAATGACTTGGGCAAGTATTCGAACTGCATCACTTGTCTCCAATATGTCAGCCATCCACTTACGAGGACACAAAGAACTTGGCTTTATAGACATCAAGGATAGTGGTCTTAGCGAAGATCTTTTTGACACAGTTTTTAGGAATGATGACTCTAATACCAATGAAGAGAAATGGGATCTACTTTCCCAGAGAGTTACTAAATTTCTTAGATAGAATTAACCCTTTTTAGGGGTTTTAGAAAAAAATAATCATAGCTCCAAAATGATTATTTCAATGAATTTGGAGTTGTACTTCTTCCAAAAAACATGAAATATTTTGTAGACCACTCATATTGGTATTTGAGCTAAAAAATAAATCTAGAACTACGAAGTTGACCAAAAAATTTGAACTCTATATCAAGCAAAAGGATGAAACTTGGAACAAATTCTAATCAAGTTTTTCAAACACTATCAACTACTCGTACAATTTGGGTGGACCTATATGGAAAGGGAAATAGATTGATAAATTCCTTACTAGCTTACCTTATCATTTTCCAGCAAAAGTTACCTTGCTTAAATACATGAAAAATCCTTGTGAACTTACTGTTAAATGAATGACTTGGGCAAGTATTCGAACTGCATCACTTGTCTCCAATATGTCAGCCATCCACTTATGAGGACACAAAGAACTTGGCTTTATAGACATCAAGGATAGTGGTCTTAGCCAAGATCTTTTTGACACAGTTTTTAGGAATGATGACTCTAATACCAATGAAGAGAAATGGGATCTACTTTCCCAGAGAGTTACTAAATTTCTTAGATAGAATTAACCCTTTTTAGGGGTTTTAGAAAAAAATAATCATAGCTCCAAAATGATTATTTCAATGAATTTGGAGTTGTACTTCTTCCAAACAACATGAAATATTTTGCAAACCACTCATATAAGTATTTGAGCTAAAAAATAAATCTAGAACTACGAAGTTGACCAAAAATTTTGAACTCTATATCCAGCAAGAGGATGAAACTTGGAACAAATTCTAATCATGTTTTTCAAACATTATCAAATACTCGTACAATTTGGGTGGACCTATAAGGAAAGGGCATTAGATTGAGAAATTCCTTACTAGCTTACCTTATCATTTTCAAGCAAAAGTTACCTTGCTTAAATACATGAAAAATCCTTGTGAACTTACTGTTAAATGAATCACTTGGGCAAGTATTCGAACTGCATCACTTGTATCCAATATGTTAGCCATCCACTTACGAGGATGGAAAGAGCTTGGCTCTGTAGACATCAAGGATAGTGGTCTTAGCGAAAATCTTTTTGACACAGTTTTTAGGAATCATGACTCTAATACCAATGAATAGAAATGGGATCTACTTTCCCAGAGAGTTACCAAATTTCTTAGATAGAATTAGCCCTTTTTTAGGGGTTTTAGAAAAAAATAATCCGAGCTCTAAAATGATTATTTCAATGAATTTAGAGTTGTACTTATTTCAAACAACATGAAATATTTTGCAGACCACCCATATAGGTATTTGAGCTAAAAAATAAATCTAGAACTACGAAGTTGACCAAAAATTTTGAACTCTATATCCAGCAAGAGGATGAAACTTGGAACAAATTCTAATCATGTTTTTCAAACATTATCAAATACTCGTACAATTTGGGTGGACCTATAAGGAAAGGGCATTAGATTGAGAAATTCCTTACTAGCTTACCTTATCATTTTCAAGCAAAAGTTACCTTGCTTAAATACATGAAAAATCCTTGTGAACTTACTGTTAAATGAATCACTTGGGCAAGTATTCGAACTGCATCACTTGTATCCAATATGTTAGCCATCCACTTACGAGGATGGAAAGAGCTTGGCTTTGTAGACATCAAGGATAGTGGTCTTAGCGAAGATCTTTTTGACACAGTTTTTAGGAATGATGACTCTAATACCAATGAAGAGAAATGGGATCTACTTTCCCAGAGAGTTAGTAAATTTCTTAGATAGAATTAACCCTTTTTAGGGGTTTTAGAAAAAAATAATCCGAGCTCAAAAATGATTATTTCAATGAATTTAGAGTTGTACTTCTTCCAAACAACATGAAATATTTTGCAGACCACTCATATAGGTATGTGAGCTAAAAAATAAATCTAGAACTACGAAGTTGACCAAAAATTTTGAACTCTATATCAAGCAAAATGATGAAACTTGGAACAAATACTAATCATGTTTTTCAAACACTATCAACTACTCGTACAATTTGGGTGGACCTATATGGAGAGGGAAATAGATTGAGAAATTCCTTACTAGCTTACCTTATCATTTTCAAGCAAAAGTTACCTTGCTTAAATACATGAAAAATCCTTGTGAACTTACTGTTAAATGAATGACTTGGGCAAGTATTCGAACTGCATCACTTGTCTCCAATATGTCAGCCATCCACTTACGAGGACACAAAGAACTTGGCTTTATAGACATCAAGGATAGTGGTCTTAGCGAAGATCTTTTTGACACAGTTTTTAGGAATGATGACTCTAATACCAATGAAGAGAAATGGGATCTACTTTCCCAGAGAGTTACTAAATTTCTTAGATAGAATTAACCCTTTTTAGGGGTTTTAGAAAAAAATAATCATAGCTCCAAAATGATTATTTCAATGAATTTGGAGTTGTACTTCTTCCAAACAACATGAAATATTTTGTAGACCACTCATATAGGTATTTGAGCTAAAAAATAAATCTAGAACTACGAAGTTGACCAAAAAATTTGAACTCTATATCAAGCAAAAGGATGAAACTTGGAACAAATTCTAATCAAGTTTTTCAAACACTATCAACTACTCGTACAATTTGGGTGGACCTATATGGAAAGGGAAATAGATTGATAAATTCCTTACTAGCTTACCTTATCATTTTCCGGCAAAAGTTACCTTGCTTAAATACATGAAAAATCCTTGTGAACTTACTGTTAAATGAATGACTTGGGCAAGTATTCGAACTGCATCACTTGTCTCCAATATGTCAGCCATCCACTTATGAGGACACAAAGAACTTGGCTTTATAGACATCAAGGATAGTGGTCTTAGCCAAGATCTTTTTGACACAGTTTTTAGGAATGATGACTCTAATATCAATGAAGAGAAATGGGATCTACTTTCCCAGAGAGTTACTAAATTTCTTAGATAGAATTAACCCTTTTTAGGGGTTTTAGAAAAAAATAATCATAGCTCCAAAATGATTATTTCAATGAATTTGGAGTTGTACTTCTTCCAAACAACATGAAATATTTTGCAAACCACTCATATAGGTATTTGAGCTAAAAAATAAATCTAGAACTACGAAGTTGACCAAAAATTTTGAACTCTATATCCAGCAAGAGGATGAAACTTGGAACAAATTGTAATCATGTTTTTCAAACATTATCAAATACTCGTACAATTTGGCTGGACCTATAAGGAAAGGGCATTAGATTGAGAAATTCCTTACTAGCTTACCTTATCATTTTCAAGCAAAAGTTACCTTGCTTAAATACATGAAAAATCCTTGTGAACTTACTGTTAAATGAATCACTTGGGCAAGTATTCGAACTGCATCAATTGTATCCAATATGTTAGCCATCCACTTACGAGGATGGAAAGAGCTTGGCTTTGTAGACATCAAGGATAGTGGTCTTAGCGAAGATCTTTTTGACACAGTTTTTAGGAATCATGACTCTAATACCAATGAATAGAAATGGGATCTACTTTCCCAGAGAGTTACTAAATTTCTTAGATAGAATTAGCCCTTTTTTAGGGGTTTTAGAAAAAAATAATCCGAGCTCTAAAATGATTATTTCAATGAATTTAGAGTTGTACTTCTTTCAAACAACATGAAATATTTTGCAGACCACCCATATAGGTATTTGAGCTAAAAAATATATCTAGAACTACGAAGTTGACCAAAAATTTGAACTCTATATCCAGCAAGAGGATGAAACTTGGAACAAATTCTAATCATGTTTTTCAAACATTATCAACTACTCGTACAATTTGGGTGGACCTATAAGGAAAGGGAAGTAGATTGAGAAATTCCTTACTAGCTTACTTTATCATTTTCAAGCAAAAGTTACCTTCCTTAAATACATGAAAAATCCTTGTGAACTTACTGTTAAATGAATGACTTGGGCAAGTATTCGAACTGCATCACTTCTATCCAATATGTCAGCCATCCACTTACGAGGACACAAAGAACTTGGCTTTATAGACATCACGGATAATGGTCTTAGCGAAGATCTTTTTGACACAGTTTTTAGGAATGATGACTCTAATACCAATGAAGAGAAATAGGATCTACTTTCCCAGAGAATTACTAAATTTCTTAGATAGAATTAACCCTTTTTAGGGGTTTTAGAAAAAAATAATCATAGCTCCAAAATGATTATTTCAATGAATTTGGAGTTGTACTTCTTCCAAACAACATGAAATATTTTGCAGACCACTCATATAGGTATTTGAGCTAAAAAATAAATCTAGAACTACGAAGTTGATTAAAAATTTTGAACTCTATATCCAGCAAGAGGATGAAACTTGGAACAAATTCTAATCATGTTTTTCAAACATTATCAACTACTCGTACAATTTGGGTGGACCTATAAGGAAAGGGAAGTAGATTGAGAAATTCCTTACTAGCTTACTTTATCATTTTCAAGCAAAAGTTACCTTGCTTAAATACATGAAAAATCCTTGTGAACTTACTGTTAAATGAATCACTTGGGCAAGTATTCGAACTGCATCACTTGTATCCAATATGTCAGCCATCCAGTTATGAGGACACAAAGAATTTGGCTTTATAGACATCAAGGATAGTGGTCTTAGCCAAGATCTTTTTGACACAGTTTTTAGGAATGATGACTCTAATACCAATGAAGAGAAATGGGATCTACTTTCCCAGAGAGTTACTAAATTTCTTAGATAGAATTAACCCTTTTTAGGGGTTTTAGAAAAAAATAATCATAGCTCCAAAATGATTATTTCAATGAATTTGGAGTTGTACTTCTTCCAAACAACATGAAATATTTTGCAGACCACTCATATAGGTATTTGAGCTAAAAAATAAATCTAGAACTACGAAGTTGATTAAAAATTTTGAACTCTATATCCAGCAAGAGGATGAAACTTGGAACAAATTCTAATAATATTTTTCAAACATTATCAACTACTCGTACAATTTGGGTGGACCTATAAGGAAAGGGAAGTAGATTGAGAAATTCCTTACTAGCTTACTTTATCATTTTCAAGCAAAAGTTACCTTGCTTAAATACATGAAAAATCCTTGTGAACTTACTGTTAAATGAATCACTTGGGCAAGTATTCGAACTGCATCACTTGTATCCAATATGTCAGCCATCCACTTATGAGGACACAAAGAACTTGGCTTTATAGACATCAAGGATAGTGGTCTTAGCCAAGATCTTTCTGACACAGTTTTTAGGAATGATGACTCTAATACCAATGAAGAGAAATGGGATCTACTTTCCCAGAGAGTTACTAAATTTCTTAGATAGAATTAACCCTTTTTAGGGGTTTTAGAAAAAAATAATCATAGCTCCAAAATGATTATTTCAATGAATTTGGAGTTGTACTTCTTCCAAACAACATGAAATATTTTGCAGACCACTCATATAGGTATTTGAGCTAAAAAATAAATCTAGAACTACGAAGTTGATTAAAAATTTTGAACTCTATATCCAGCAAGAGGATGAAACTTGGAACAAATTCTAATCATATTTTTCAAAAATTATCAACTACTCGTACAATTTGGGTGGACCAATAAGGAGAGGGCATTAGATTGAGAAATTCCTTACTAGCTTACTTTATCATTTTCAAGCAAAAGTTACCTTGCTTAAATACATGAAAAATCCTTGTGAACTTACTGTTAAATGAATCACTTGGGCAAGTATTCGAACTGCATCACTTGTATCCAATATGTCAGCCATCCACTTACGAGGACACAAAGAACTTGGCTTTATAGACATCAAGGATAGTGGTCTTAGCCAAGATCTTTTTAACACAGTTTTTAGGAATGATGACTCCAATACCAATGAAGAGAAATGGGATCTACTTTCCCAGAGACTTACTAAATTTCTTAGATAGAATTAACCCTTTTTAGGGGTTTTAGAAAAAATAATCATAGCTCCAAAATGATTATTTCAATGAATTTGGAGTTGTACTTCTTCCAAACAACATGAAATATTTTGCAGACCACTCATATAGGTATTTGAGCTAAAAAATAAATCTAGAACTACGAAGTTGACCAAAAATTTTGAACTCTATATCAAGCAAAATGATGAAACTTGGAACAAATTCTAATCATGTTTTTCAAACACCATCAACTACTCGTACAATTTGGGTGGACCTATATGGAAAGGGAAATAGATTGAGAAATTCCTTACTAGCTTACCTTATCATTTCAAGCAAAAGTTACCTTGCTTAAATACATGAAAAATCCTTGTGAACTTACAGTTAAATGAATGACTTGGGCAAGTATTCGAACTACATCAATTGTCTCCAATATGTCAGCCATCCACTTATGAGGACACAAAGAACTTGGCTTTATAGACATCAAGGATAGTGGTCTTAGCCAAGATCTTTTTGACACAGTTTTTAGGAATGATGACTCTAATACCAATGAAGAGAAATGGGATCTACTTTCCCAGAGAGTTACTAAATTTCTTAGATAGAATTAACCCTTTTTAGGGGTTTTAGAAAAAAATAATCATAGCTCCAAAATGATTATTTCAATGAATTTCGAGTTGTACTTCTTCCAAACAACATGAAATATTTTGCAGACCACTCATATAGGTATTTGAGCTAAAAAATAAATCTAGAACTACGAAGTTGATTAAAAATTTTGAACTCTATATCCAGCAAGAGGATGAAACTTGGAACAAATTCTAATCATATTTTTCAAACATTATCAACTACTCGTACAATTTGGGTGGACCAATAAGGAAAGGGCATTAGATTGAGAAATTCCTTACTAGCTTACTTTATCATTTTCAAGCAAAAGTTACCTTGCTTAAATACATGAAAAATCCTTGTGAACTTACTGTTAAATGAATCACTTGGGCAAGTATTCGAACTGCATCACTTGTATCCAATATGTCAGATATCCACTTACGAGGACACAAAGAACTTGGCTTTATAGACATCAAGGATAGTGGTCTTAGCCAAGATCTTTTTAACACAGTTTTTAGGAATGATGACTCCAATACCAATGAAGAGAAATGGGATCTACTTTCCCAGAGAGTTACTAAATTTCTTAGATAGAATTAACCCTTTTTAGGGGTTTTAGAAAAAATAATCATAGCTCCAAAATGATTATTTCAATGAATTTGGAGTTGTACTTCTTCCAAACAACATGAAATATTTTGCAGACCACTCATATAGGTATTTGAGCTAAAAAATAAATCTAGAACTACGAAGTTGACCAAAAATTTTGAACTCTATATCAAGCAAAATGATGAAACTTGGAACAAATTCTAATCATGTTTTTCAAACACCATCAACTACTCGTACAATTTGGGTGGACCTATATGGAAAGGGAAATAGATTGAGAAATTCCTTACTAGCTTACTTTATCATTTTCAAGCAAAAGTTAACTTCCTTAAATACATGAAAAATCCTTGTGAACTTACTGTTAAATGAATGACTTGGGCAAGTATTCGAACTGCATCACTTCTATCCAATATGTCAGCCATCCACTTACGAGGACACAAAGAACTTGGCTTTATAGACATCACGGATAATGGTCTTAGCGAAGATCTTTTTGACACAGTTTTTAGGAATGATGACTCTAATACCAATGAAGAGAAATAGGATCTACTTTCCCAGAGAATTACTAAATTTTTTAGATAGAATTAACCCTTTTAGGGGTTTTAAAAAAAAATAATCATAGCTCCAAAATGATTATTTCAATGAATTTGGAGTTGTACTTCTTCCAAACAACATGAAATATTTTGCAAACCACTCATATAGGTATTTGAGCTAAAAAATAAATCTAGAACTACGAAGTTGACCAAAAATTTTGAACTCTATATCCAGCAAGAGGATGAAACTTGGAACAAATTGTAATCATGTTTTTCAAACATTATCAAATACTCGTACAATTTGGGTGGACCTATAAGGAAAGGGCATTAGATTGAGAAATTCCTTACTAGCTTACCTTATCATTTTCAAGCAAAAGTTACCTTGCTTAAATACATGAAAAATCCTTGTGAACTTACTGTTAAATGAATCACTTGGGCAAGTATTCGAACTGCATCACTTGTATCCAATATGTTAGCCATCCACTTACGAGGATGGAAAGAGCTTGGCTTTGTAGACATCAAGGATAGTGGTCTTAGCGAAGATCTTTTTGACACAGTTTTTAGGAATCATGACTCTAATACCAATGAATAGAAATGGGATCTACTTTCCCAGAGAGTTACTAAATTTCTTAGATAGAATTAGCCCTTTTTTAGGGGTTTTAGAAAAAAATAATCCGAGCTCTAAAATGATTATTTCAATGAATTTAGAGTTGTACTTCTTTCAAACAACATGAAATATTTTGCAGACCACCCATATAGGTATTTGAGCTAAAAAATAAATCTAGAACTACGAAGTTGACCAAAAATTTGAACTCTATATCCAGCAAGAGGATGAAACTTGGAACAAATTCTAATCATGTTTTTCAAACATTATCAACTGCTCGTACAATTTGGGTGGACCTATAAGGAAAGGGAAGTAGATTGCAAATTCCTTACTAGCTTACTTTATCATTTTCAAGCAAAAGTTAACTTCCTTAAATACATGAAAAATCCTTGTGAACTTACTGTTAAATGAATGACTTGGGCAAGTATTCGAACTGTATCACTTCTATCCAATATGTCAGCCATCCACTTACGAGGACACAAAGAACTTGGCTTTATAGACATCACGGATAATGGTCTTAGCGAAGATCTTTTTGACACAGTTTTTAGGAATGATGACTCTAATACCAATGAAGAGAAATAGGATCTACATTCCCAGAGAATTACTAAATTTCTTAGATAGAATTAACCCTTTTTAGGGGTTTTAGAAAAAAATAATCATAGCTCCAAAATGATTATTTCAATGAATTTGGAGTTGTACTTCTTCCAAACAACATGAAATATTTTGCAGACCACTCATATAGGTATTTGAGCTAAAAAATAAATCTAGAACTACGAAGTTGATTAAAAATTTTGAACTCTATATCCAGCAAGAGGATGAAACTTGGAACAAATTCTAATCATGTTTTCCAAACATTATCAACTACTCGTACAATTTGGGTGGACCTATAAGGAAAGGGAAGTAGATTGAGAAATTCCTTACTAGCTTACTTTATCATTTTCAAGCAAAAGTTACCTTGCTTAAATACATGAAAAATCCTTGTGAACTTACTGTTAAATGAATCACTTGGGCAAGTATTCGAACTGCATCACTTGTATCCAATATGTCAGCCATCCACTTATGAGGACACAAAGAATTTGGCTTTATAGACATCAAGGATAGTGGTCTTAGCCAAGATCTTTTTGACACAGTTTTTAGGAATGATGACTCTAATACCAATGAAGAGAAATGGGATCTACTTTCCCAGAGAGTTACTAAATTTCTTAGATAGAATTAACCCTTTTTAGGGGTTTTAGAAAAAAATAATCATAGCTCCAAAATGATTATTTCAATGAATTTGGAGTTGTACTTCTTCCAAACAACATAAAATATTTTGCAGACCACTCATATAGGTATTTGAGCTAAAAAATAAATCTAGAACTACGAAGTTGATTAAAAATTTTGAACTCTATATCCAGCAAGAGGATGAAACTTGGAACAAATTCTAATCATATTTTTCAAACATTATCAACTACTCGTACAATTTGGGTGGACCTATAAGGAAAGGGAAGTAGATTGAGAAATTCCTTACTAGCTTACTTTATCATTTTCAAGCAAAAGTTACCTTGCTTAAATACATGAAAAATCCTTGTGAACTTACTGTTAAATGAATCACTTGGGCAAGTATTCGAACTGCATCACTTGTATCCAATATGTCAGCCATCCACTTATGAGGACACAAAGAACTTGGCTTTATAGACATCAAGGATAGTGGTCTTAGCCAAGATCTTTTTGACACAGTTTTTAGGAATGATGACTCTAATACCAATGAAGAGAAATGGGATCTACTTTCCCAGAGAGTTACTAAATTTCTTAGATAGAATTAACCCTTTTTAGGGGTTTTAGAAAAAAATAATCCGTGCTCCAAAATGATTATTTCAATGAATTTAGGGTTGTACTTCTTCCAAACAACATGAAATATTTTGCAGACCACTCATATAGGTATTTGAGCTAAAAAATAAATCTAGAACTACGAAGTTGACCAAAAATTTTGAACTCTATATCAAGCAAAATGATGAAACTTGGAACAAATTCTAATCATGTTTTTCAAACACTATCAACTACTCGTACAATTTGGGTGGACCTATATGGAAAGGGAAATAGATTGAGAAATTACTTACTAGCTTACCTTATCATTTCAAGCAAAAGTTACCTTGCTTAAATACATGAAAAATCCTTGTGAACTTACAGTTAAATGAATGACTTGGGCAAGTATTCGAACTGCATCACTTGTCTCCAATATGTCAGCCATCCACTTATGAGGACACAAAGAACTTGGCTTTATAGACATCAAGGATAGTGGTCTTAGCCAAGATCTTTTTGACACAGTTTTTAGGAATGATGACTCTAATACCAATGAAGAGAAATGGGATCTACTTTCCCAGAGAGTTACTAAATTTCTTAGATAGAATTAACCCTTTTTAGGGGTTTTAGAAAAAAATAATCCGAGCTCCAAAATGATTATTTCAATGAATTTAGAGTTGTACTTCTTCCAAACAACATGAAATATTTTGCAGACCACTCATATAGGTATTTGAGCTAAAAAATAAATCTAGAACTACGAAGTTGACCAAAAATTTTGAACTCTATATCAAGCAAAATGATGAAACTTGGAACAAGTTCTAATCATGTTTTTCAAACACTATCAACTACTCGTACAATTTGGGTGGACCTATATGGAAAGGGAAATAGATTGAGAAATTCTTTACTAGCTTACCTTATCATTTTCAAGCAAAAGTTACCTTGCTTAAATACATGAAAAATCCTTGTGAACTTACTGTTAAATGAATGACTTGGGCAAGTATTCGAACTGCATCACTTGTATCCAATATGTCAGCCATCCACTTACGAGGACACAAAGAACTTGGCTTTATAGACATGAAGGATAGTGGTCTTAGCGAAGATCTTTTTGACACAGTTTTTAGGAATGATGACTCTAATACCAATGAAGAGAAATGGGATCTACTTTCCCAGAGAGTTACTAAATTTCTTAGATAGAATTAACCCTTTTTAGGGGTTTTAGAAAAAAATATTCCGAGCTCCAAAATGATTATTTCAATGAATTTAGAGTTGTACTTCTTCCAAACAACATGAAATATTTTGCAGACCACTCATATAGGTATTTGAGCTAAAAAATAAATCTAGAACTACGAAGTTGACCAAAATTTTGAACTCTATATCCAGCAAGAGGATGAAACTTGGAACAAATTCTAATCATGTTTTTCAAACATTATCAACTACTCGTACAATTTGGGTGGACCTGTAAGGAAAGGGCATTAGATTGAGAAATTCCTTACTAGCTTACCTTATCATTTTCAAGAAAAAGTTACCTTGCTTAAATACATGAAAAATCCTTGTGAACTTACTATTAAATGAATCACTTGGGCAAGTATTCGAACTGCATCACTTGTATCCAATATGTCAGCCATCCACTTACGAGGACACAAAGAACTTGGCTTTATAGACATCAAGGATAGTGGTCTTAGCCAAGATCTTTTTAACACAGTTTTTAGGAATGATGACTCCAATACCAATGAAGAGAAATGGGATCTACTTTCCCAGAGAGTTACTAAATTTCTTAGATAGAATTAACCCTTTTTAGGGGTTTTAAAAAAAATAATCATAGCTCCAAAATGATTATTTCAATGAATTTGGAGTTGTACTTCTTCCAAACAACATGAAATATTTTGCAGACCACTCATATAGGTATTTGAGCTAAAAAATAAATCTAGAACTACGAAGTTGACCAAAAATTTTGAACTCTATATCAAGCAAAATGATGAAACTTGGAACAAGTTCTAATCATGTTTTTCAAACACTATCAACTACTCGTACAATTTGGGTGGACCTATATGGAAAGGGAAATAGATTGAGAAATTCTTTACTAGCTTACCTTATCATTTTCAAGCAAAAGTTACCTTGCTTAAATACATGAAAAATCCTTGTGAACTTACTGTTAAATGAATGACTTGGGCAAGTATTCGAACTGCATCACTTGTATCCAATATGTCAGCCATCCACTTACGAGGACACAAAGAACTTGGCTTTATAGACATGAAGGATAGTGGTCTTAGCGAAGATCTTTTTGACACAGTTTTTAGGAATGATGACTCTAATACCAATGAAGAGAAATGGGATCTACTTTCCCAGAGAGTTACTAAATTTCTTAGATAGAATTAACCCTTTTTAGGGGTTTTAGAAAAAAATATTCCGAGCTCCAAAATGATTATTTCAATGAATTTAGAGTTGTACTTCTTCCAAACAACATGAAATATTTTGCAGACCACTCATATAGGTATTTGAGCTAAAAAATAAATCTAGAACTACGAAGTTGACCAAAAATTTTGAACTCTATATCCAGCAAGAGGATGAAACTTGGAACAAATTCTAATCATGTTTTTCAAACATTATCAACTACTCGTACAATTTGGGTGGACCTGTAAGGAAAGGGCATTAGATTGAGAAATTCCTTACTAGCTTACCTTATCATTTTCAAGAAAAAGTTACCTTGCTTAAATACATGAAAAATCCTTGTGAACTTACTGTTAAATGAATCACTTGGGCAAGTATTCGAACTGCATCACTTGTATCCAATATGTCAGCCATCCACTTACGAGGACACAAAGAACTTGGCTTTATAGACATCAAGGATAGTGGTCTTAGCCAAGATCTTTTTAACACAGTTTTTAGGAATGATGACTCCAATACCAATGAAGAGAAATGGGATCTACTTTCCCAGAGAGTTACTAAATTTCTTAGATAGAATTAACCCTTTTTAGGGGTTTTAAAAAAAATAATCATAGCTCCAAAATGATTATTTTAATGAATTTGGAGTTGTACTTCTTCCAAACAACATGAAATATTTTGCAGACCACTCATATAGGTATTTGAGCTAAAAAATAAATCTAGAACTACGAAGTTAACCAAAAATTTTGAACTCTATATCAAGCAAAATGATGAAACTTGGAACAAATTCTAATCATGTTTTTCAAACACCATCAACTACTCGTACAATTTGGGTGGACCTATATGGAAAGGGAAATAGATTGAGAAATTCCTTACTAGCTTACCTTATCATTTCAAGCAAAAGTAACCTTGCTTAAATACATGAAAAATCCTTGTGAACTTACAGTTAAATGAATGACTTGGGCAAGTATTCGAACTACATCAATTGTCTCCAATATGTCAGCCATCCACTTATGAGGACACAAAGAACTTGGCTTTATAGACATCAAGGATAGTGGTCTTAGCCAAGATCTTTTTGACACAGTTTTTAGGAATGATGACTCTAATACCAATGAAGAGAAATGGGATCTACTTTCCTAGAGAGTTACTAAATTTCTTAGATAGAATTAACCCTTTTTAGGGGTTTTAGAAAAAAAATAATCCGAGCTCCAAAATGATTATTTCAATGAATTTAGAGTTGTACTTCTTCCGAACAACATGAAATATTTTGCAGACCACTCATATAGGTATTTGAGCTAAAAAATAAATCTAGAACTACGAAGTTGACCAAAAATTTTGAACTCTATATCAAGCAAAATGATGAAACTTGGAACAAATTCTAATCATGTTTTTCAAACACTATCAACTACTCGTACAATTTGGGTGGACCTATATGAAAAGGGAAATAGATTGAGAAATTCCTTACTAGCTTACCTTATCATTTTCAAGCAAAAGTTACCTTGCTTAAATACATGAAAAATCCTTGTGAACTTACTGTTAAATGAATGACTTGGGCAAGTATTCGAACTGCATCACTTGTATCCAATATGTCAGCCATCCACATACGAGGACACAAAGAACTTGGCTTTATAGACATCAAGGATAGTGGTCTTAGCGAAGATCTTTTTGACACAGTTTTTAGGAATGATGACTCTAATACCAATGAAGAGAAATGGGATCTACTTTCCCAGAGAGTTACTAAATTTCTTAGATAGAATTAACCCTTTTTAGGGGTTTTAGAAAAAAATATTCCGAGCTCCAAAATGATTATTTCAATGAATTTAGAGTTGTACTTCTTCCAAACAACATGAAATATTTTGCAGACCACTCATATAGGTATTTGAGCGAAAAAATAAATCTAGAACTACGAAGTTGACCAAAAATTTTGAACTCTATATCCAGCAAGAGGATGAAACTTGGAACAAATTCTAATCATGTTTTTCAAACATTATCAACTACTCGTACAATTTGGGTGGACCTGTAAGGAAAGGGCATTAGATTGAGAAATTCCTTACTAGCTTACCTTATCATTTTCAAGAAAAAGTTACCTTGCTTAAATACATGAAAACTCCTTGTGAACTTACTGTTAAATGAATCACTTGGGCAAGTATTCGAACTGCATCACTTGTATCCAATATGTCAGCCATCCACTTACGAGGACACAAAGAACTTGGCTTTATAGACATCAAGGATAGTGGTCTTAGCCAAGATCTTTTTGACACAGTTTTTAGGAATGATGACTCTAATACCAATGAAGAGAAATGGGATCTACTTTCCCAGAGAGTTACTAAATTTTTTAGATAGAATTAACCCTTTTTAGGGGTTTTAGAAAAAAATAATCATAGCTCCAAAATGATTATTTCAATGAATTTGGAGTTGTACTTCTTCCAAACAACATGAAATATTTTGCAAACCACTCATATAGGTATTTGAGCTAAAAAATAAATCTAGAACTACGAAGTTGACCAAAAATTTTGAACTCTATATCCAGCAAGAGGATGAAACTTGGAACAAATTCTAATCATGTTTTTCAAACATTATCAAATACTCGTACAATTTGGGTGGACCTATAAGGAAAGGGCATTAGATTGAGAAATTCCTTACTAGCTTACCTTATCATTTTCAAGCAAAAGTTACCTTGCTTAAATACATGAAAAATCCTTGTGAACTTACTGTTAAATGAATCACTTGATCAAGTATTCGAACTGCATCACTTGTATCCAATATGTTAGCCATCCACTCACGAGGATGGAAAGAGCTTGGCTTTGTAGACATCAAGGATAGTGGTCTTAGCGAAGATCTTTTTGACACAGTTTTTAGGAATCATGACTCTAATACCAATGAATAGAAATGGGATCTACTTTCCCAGAGAGTTACTAAATTTCTTAGATAGAATTAGCCCTATTTTAGGGGTTTTAGAAAAAAATAATCCGAGCTCTAAAATGATTATTTCAATGAATTTAGAGTTGTACTTCTTTCAAACAACATGAAATATTTTGCAGACCACCCATATAGGTATTTGAGCTAAAAAATAAATCTAGAACTACGAAGTTGACCAAAAATTTGAACTCTATATCCAGCAAGAGGATGAAACTTGGAACAAATTCAAATCATGTTTTTCAAACATTATCAACTACTCGTACAATTTGGGTGGACCTATAAGGAAAGGGAAGTAGATTGAGAAATTCCTTACTAGCTTACTTTATCATTTTCAAGCAAAAGTTACCTTCCTTAAATACATGAAAAATCCTTGTGAACTTACTGTTAAATGAATGACTTGGGCAAGTATTCGAACTGCATCACTTCTATCCAATATGTCAGCCATCCACTTACGAGGACACAAAGAACTTGGCTTTATAGACATCACGGATAATGGTCTTAGCGAAGATCTTTTTGACACAGTTTTTAGGAATGATGACTCTAATACCAATGAAGAGAAATAGGATCTACTTTCCCAGAGAATTACTAAATTTCTTAGATAGAATTAACCCTTTTTAGGGGTTTTAGAAAAAAATAATCATAGCTCCAAAATGATTATTTCAATGAATTTGGAGTTGTACTTCTTCCAAACAACATGAAATATTTTGCAGACCACTCATATAGGTATTTGAGCTAAAAAATAAATCTAGAACTACGAAGTTGATTAAAAATTTTGAACTCTATATCCAGCAAGAGGATGAAACTTGGAACAAATTCTAATCATGTTTTTCAAACATTATCAACTACTCGTACAATTTGGGTGGACCTATAAGGAAAGGGAAGTAGATTGAGAAATTCCTTATTAGCTTACTTTATCATTTTCAAGCAAAAGTTACCTTGCTTAAATACATGAAAAATCCTTGTGAACTTACTGTTAAATGAATCACTTGGGCAAGTATTCGAACTGCATCACTTGTATCCAATATGTCAGCCATCCACTTATGAGGACACAAAGAATTTGGCTTTATAGACATCAAGGATAGTTTTCTTAGCCAAGATCTTTTTGACACAGTTTTTAGGAATGATGACTCTAATACCAATGAAGAGAAATGGGATCTACTTTCCCAGAGAGTTACTAAATTTCTTAGATAGAATTAACCCTTTTTAGGGGTTTTAGAAAAAAATATTCCGAGCTCCAAAATGATTATTTCAATGAATTTAGAGTTGTACTTCTTCCAAACAACATGAAATATTTTGCAGACCACTCATATAGGTATTTGAGCGAAAAAATAAATCTAGAACTACGAAGTTGACCAAAAATTTTGAACTCTATATCCAGCAAGAGGATGAAACTTGGAACAAATTCTAATCATGTTTTTCAAACATTATCAACTACTCGTACAATTTGGGTGGACCTGTAAGGAAAGGGCATTAGATTGAGAAATTCCTTACTAGCTTACCTTATCATTTTCAAGAAAAAGTTACCTTGCTTAAATACATGAAAACTCCTTGTGAACTTACTGTTAAATGAATCACTTGGGCAAGTATTCGAACTGCATCACTTGTATCCAATATGTCAGCCATCCACTTACGAGGACACAAAGAACTTGGCTTTATAGACATCAAGGATAGTGGTCTTAGCCAAGATCTTTTTGACACAGTTTTTAGGAATGATGACTCTAATACCAATGAAGAGAAATGGGATCTACTTTCCCAGAGAGTTACTAAATTTTTTAGATAGAATTAACCCTTTTTAGGGGTTTTAGAAAAAAATAATCATAGCTCCAAAATGATTATTTCAATGAATTTGGAGTTGTACTTCTTCCAAACAACATGAAATATTTTGCAAACCACTCATATAGGTATTTGAGCTAAAAAATAAATCTAGAACTACGAAGTTGACCAAAAATTTTGAACTCTATATCCAGCAAGAGGATGAAACTTGGAACAAATTCTAATCATGTTTTTCAAACATTATCAAATACTCGTACAATTTGGGTGGACCTATAAGGAAAGGGCATTAGATTGAGAAATTCCTTACTAGCTTACCTTATCATTTTCAAGCAAAAGTTACCTTGCTTAAATACATGAAAAATCCTTGTGAACTTACTGTTAAATGAATCACTTGGGCAAGTATTCGAACTGCATCACTTGTATCCAATATGTTAGCCATCCACTCACGAGGATGGAAAGAGCTTGGCTTTGTAGACATCAAGGATAGTGGTCTTAGCGAAGATCTTTTTGACACAGTTTTTAGGAATCATGACTCTAATACCAATGAATAGAAATGGGATCTACTTTCCCAGAGAGTTACTAAATTTCTTAGATAGAATTAGCCCTTTTTTAGGGGTTTTAGAAAAAAATAATCCGAGCTCTAAAATGATTATTTCAATGAATTTAGAGTTGTACTTCTTTCAAACAACATGAAATATTTTGCAGACCACCCATATAGGTATTTGAGCTAAAAAATAAATCTAGAACTACGAAGTTGACCAAAAATTTGAACTCTATATCCAGCAAGAGGATGAAACTTGGAACAAATTCAAATCATGTTTTTCAAACATTATCAACTACTCGTACAATTTGGGTGGACCTATAAGGAAAGGGAAGTAGATTGAGAAATTCCTTACTAGCTTACTTTATCATTTTCAAGCAAAAGTTACCTTCCTTAAATACATGAAAAATCCTTGTGAACTTACTGTTAAATGAATGACTTGGGCAAGTATTCGAACTGCATCACTTCTATCCAATATGTCAGCCATCCACTTACGAGGACACAAAGAACTTGGCTTTATAGACATCACGGATAATGGTCTTAGCGAAGATCTTTTTGACACAGTTTTTAGGAATGATGACTCTAATACCAATGAAGAGAAATAGGATCTACTTTCCCAGAGAATTACTAAATTTCTTAGATAGAATTAACCCTTTTTAGGGGTTTTAGAAAAAAATAATCATAGCTCCAAAATGATTATTTCAATGAATTTGGAGTTGTACTTCTTCCAAACAACATGAAATATTTTGCAGACCACTCATATAGGTATTTGAGCTAAAAAATAAATCTAGAACTACGAAGTTGATTAAAAATTTTGAACTCTATATCCAGCAAGAGGATGAAACTTGGAACAAATTCTAATCATGTTTTTCAAACATTATCAACTACTCGTACAATTTGGGTGGACCTATAAGGAAAGGGAAGTAGATTGAGAAATTCCTTATTAGCTTACTTTATCATTTTCAAGCAAAAGTTACCTTGCTTAAATACATGAAAAATCCTTGTGAACTTACTGTTAAATGAATCACTTGGGCAAGTATTCGAACTGCATCACTTGTATCCAATATGTCAGCCATCCACTTATGAGGACACAAAGAATTTGGCTTTATAGACATCAAGGATAGTTTTCTTAGCCAAGATCTTTTTGACACAGTTTTTAGGAATGATGACTCTAATACCAATGAAGAGAAATGGGATCTACTTTCCCAGAGAGTTACTAAATTTCTTAGATAGAATTAACCCTTTTTAGGGGTTTTAGAAAAAAATAATCATAGCTCCAAAATGATTATTTCAATGAATTTGGAGTTGTACTTCTTCCAAACAACATGAAATATTTTGCAGACCACTCATATAGGTATTTGAGCTAAAAAATAAATCTAGAACTACGAAGTTGATTAAAAATTTTGAACTCTATATCCAGCAAGAGGATGAAACTTGGAACAAATTCTAATCATATTTTTCAAACATTATCAACTACTCGTACAATTTGGGTGGACCTATAAGGAAAGGGAAGTAGATTGAGAAATTCCTTACTAGCTTACTTTATCATTTTCAAGCAAAAGTTACCTTGCTTAAATACATGAAAAATCCTTGTGAACTTACTGTTAAATGAATCACTTGGGCAAGTATTCGAACTGCATCACTTGTATCCAATATGTCAGCCATCCACTTATGAGGACACAAAGAACTTGGCTTTATAGACATCAAGGATAGTGGTCTTAGCCAAGATCTTTTTGACACATTTTTTAGGAATGATGACTCTAATACCAATGAAGAGAAATGGGATCTACTTTCCCAGAGAGTTACTAAATTTATTAGATAGAATTAACCCTTTTTAGGGGTTTTAGAAAAAAATAATCCGAGCTCCAAAATGATTATTTCAATGAATTTAGGGTTGTACTTCTTCCAAACAACATGAAATATTTTGCAGACCACTCATATAGGTATTTGAGCTAAAAAATAAATCTAGAACTACGAAGTTGACCAAAAATTTTGAACTCTATATCAAGCAAAATGATGAAACTTGGAACAAATTCTAATCATGTTTTTCAAACACTATCAACTACTCGTACAATTTGGGTGGACCTATATGGAAAGGGAAATAGATTGAGAAATTCCTTACTAGCTTACCTTATCATTTCAAGCAAAAGTTACCTTGCTTAAATACATGAAAAATCCTTGTGAACTTACAGTTAAATGAATGACTTGGGCAAGTATTCGAACTGCATCACTTGTCTCCAATATGTCAGCCATCCACTTATGAGGACACAAAGAACTTGGCTTTATAGACATCAAGGATAGTGGTCTTAGCCAAGATCTTTTTGACACAGGTTTTAGGAATGATGACTCTAATACCAATGAAGAGAAATGGGATCTACTTTCCTAGAGAGTTACTAAATTTCTTAGATAGAATTAACCCTTTTTAGGGGTTTTAGAAAAAAATAATCCGAGTTCCAAAATGATTATTTCAATGAATTTAGGGTTGTACTTCTTCCAAACAACATGAAATATTTTGCAGACCACTCATATAGGTATTTGAGCTAAAAAATAAATCTAGAACTACGAAGTTGACCAAAAATTTTGAACTCTATATCAAGCAAAATGATGAAACTTGGAACAAATTCTAATCATGTTTTTCAAACACTATCAACTACTCGTACAATTTGGGTGGACCTATAAGGAAAGGGAAGTAGATTGAGAAATTCCTTATTAGCTTACTTTATCATTTTCAAGCAAAAGTTACCTTGCTTAAATACATGAAAAATCCTTGTGAACTTACTGTTAAATGAATCACTTGGGCAAGTATTCGAACTGCATCACTTGTATCCAATATGTCAGCCATCCACTTATGAGGACACAAAGAATTTGGCTTTATAGACATCAAGGATAGTTTTCTTAGCCAAGATCTTTTTGACACAGTTTTTAGGAATGATGACTCTAATACCAATGAAGAGAAATGGGATCTACTTTCCCAGAGAGTTACTAAATTTCTTAGATAGAATTAACCCTTTTTAGGGGTTTTAGAAAAAAATAATCATAGCTCCAAAATGATTATTTCAATGAATTTGGAGTTGTACTTCTTCCAAACAACATGAAATATTTTGCAGACCACTCATATAGGTATTTGAGCTAAAAAATAAATCTAGAACTACGAAGTTGATTAAAAATTTTGAACTCTATATCCAGCAAGAGGATGAAACTTGGAACAAATTCTAATCATATTTTTCAAACATTATCAACTACTCGTACAATTTGGGTGGACCTATAAGGAAAGGGAAGTAGATTGAGAAATTCCTTACTAGCTTACTTTATCATTTTCAAGCAAAAGTTACCTTGCTTAAATACATGAAAAATCCTTGTGAACTTACTGTTAAATGAATCACTTGGGCAAGTATTCGAACTGCATCACTTGTATCCAATATGTCAGCCATCCACTTATGAGGACACAAAGAACTTGGCTTTATAGACATCAAGGATAGTGGTCTTAGCCAAGATCTTTTTGACACATTTTTTAGGAATGATGACTCTAATACCAATGAAGAGAAATGGGATCTACTTTCCCAGAGAGTTACTAAATTTATTAGATAGAATTAACCCTTTTTAGGGGTTTTAGAAAAAAATAATCCGAGCTCCAAAATGATTATTTCAATGAATTTAGGGTTGTACTTCTTCCAAACAACATGAAATATTTTGCAGACCACTCATATAGGTATTTGAGCTAAAAAATAAATCTAGAACTACGAAGTTGACCAAAAATTTTGAACTCTATATCAAGCAAAATGATGAAACTTGGAACAAATTCTAATCATGTTTTTCAAACACTATCAACTACTCGTACAATTTGGGTGGACCTATATGGAAAGGGAAATAGATTGAGAAATTCCTTACTAGCTTACCTTATCATTTCAAGCAAAAGTTACCTTGCTTAAATACATGAAAAATCCTTGTGAACTTACAGTTAAATGAATGACTTGGGCAAGTATTCGAACTGCATCACTTGTCTCCAATATGTCAGCCATCCACTTATGAGGACACAAAGAACTTGGCTTTATAGACATCAAGGATAGTGGTCTTAGCCAAGATCTTTTTGACACAGGTTTTAGGAATGATGACTCTAATACCAATGAAGAGAAATGGGATCTACTTTCCTAGAGAGTTACTAAATTTCTTAGATAGAATTAACCCTTTTTAGGGGTTTTAGAAAAAAATAATCCGAGTTCCAAAATGATTATTTCAATGAAATTAGGGTTGTACTTCTTCCAAACAACATGAAATATTTTGCAGACCACTCATATAGGTATTTGAGCTAAAAAATAAATCTAGAACTACGAAGTTGACCAAAAATTTTGAACTCTATATCAAGCAAAATGATGAAACTTGGAACAAATTCTAATCATGTTTTTCAAACACTATCAACTACTCGTACAATTTGGGTGGACCTATAAGGAAAGGGAAGTAGATTGAGAAATTCCTTATTAGCTTACTTTATCATTTTCAAGCAAAAGTTACCTTGCTTAAATACATGAAAAATCCTTGTGAACTTACTGTTAAATGAATCACTTGGGCAAGTATTCGAACTGCATCACTTGTATCCAATATGTCAGCCATCCACTTATGAGGACACAAAGAATTTGGCTTTATAGACATCAAGGATAGTTTTCTTAGCCAAGATCTTTTTGACACAGTTTTTAGGAATGATGACTCTAATACCAATGAAGAGAAATGGGATCTACTTTCCCAGAGAGTTACTAAATTTCTTAGATAGAATTAACCCTTTTTAGGGGTTTTAGAAAAAAATAATCATAGCTCCAAAATGATTATTTCAATGAATTTGGAGTTGTACTTCTTCCAAACAACATGAAATATTTTGCATACCACTCATATAGGTATTTGAGCTAAAAAATAAATCTAGAACTACGAAGTTGATTAAAAATTTTGAACTCTATATCCAGCAAGAGGATGAAACTTGGAACAAATTCTAATCATATTTTTCAAACATTATCAACTACTCGTACAATTTGGGTGGACCTATAAGGAAAGGGAAGTAGATTGAGAAATTCCTTACTAGCTTACTTTATCATTTTCAAGCAAAAGTTACCTTGCTTAAATACATGAAAAATCCTTGTGAACTTACTGTTAAATGAATCACTTGGGCAAGTATTCGAACTGCATCACTTGTATCCAATATGTCAGCCATCCACTTATGAGGACACAAAGAACTTGGCTTTATAGACATCAAGGATAGTGGTCTTAGCCAAGATCTTTTTGACACATTTTTTAGGAATGATGACTCTAATACCAATGAAGAGAAATGGGATCTACTTTCCGAGAGAGTTACTAAATTTCTTAGATAGAATTAACCCTTTTTAGGGGTTTTAGAAAAAAATAATCCGAGCTCCAAAATGATTATTTCAATGAATTTAGGGTTGTACTTCTTCCAAACAACATGAAATATTTTGCAGACCACTCATATAGGTATTTGAGCTAAAAAATAAATCTAGAACTACGAAGTTGACCAAAAATTTTGAACTCTATATCAAGCAAAATGATGAAACTTGGAACAAATTCTAATCATGTTTTTCAAACACTATCAACTACTCGTACAATTTGGGTGGACCTATATGGAAAGGGAAATAGATTGAGAAATTCCTTACTAGCTTACCTTATCATTTCAAGCAAAAGTTACCTTGCTTAAATACATGAAAAATCCTTGTGAACTTACAGTTAAATGAATGACTTGGGCAAGTATTCGAACTGCATCACTTGTCTCCAATATGCCAGCCATCCACTTATGAGGACACAAAGAACTTGGCTTTATAGACATCAAGGATAGTGGTCTTAGCCAAGATCTTTTTGACACAGGTTTTAGGAATGATGACTCTAATACCAATGAAGAGAAATGGGATCTACTTTCCTAGAGAGTTACTAAATTTCTTAGATAGAATTAACCCTTTTTAGGGGTTTTAGAAAAAAATAATCCGAGTTCCAAAATGATTATTTCAATGAATTTAGGGTTGTACTTCTTCCAAACAACATGAAATATTTTGCAGACCACTCATATAGGTATTTGAGCTAAAAAATAAATCTAGAACTACAAAGTTGACCAAAAATTTTGAACTCTATATCAAGCAAAATGATGAAACTTGGAACAAATTCTAATCATGTTTTTCAAACACTATCAACTACTCGTACAATTTGGGTGGACCTATATGGAAAGGGAAATAGATTGAGAAATTACTTACTAGCTTACCTTATCATTTCAAGCAAAAGTTACCTTGCTTAAATACATGAAAAATCCTTGTGAACTTACAGTTAAATGAATGACTTGGGCAAGTATTCGAACTGCATCACTTGTCTCCAATATGTCAGCCATCCACTTATGAGGACACAAAGAACTTGGCTTTATAGACATCAAGGATAGTGGTCTTAGCCAAGATCTTTTTGACACAGTTTTTAGGAATGATGACTCTAATACCAATGAAGAGAAATGGGATCTACTTTCCCAGAGAGTTACTAAATTTCTTAGATAGAATTAACCCTTTTTAGGGGTTTTAGAAAAAAATAATCCGAGTTCCAAAATGATTATTTCAATGAATTTAGGGTTGTACTTCTTCCAAACAACATGAAATATTTTGCAGACCACTCATATAGGTATTTGAGCTAAAAAATAAATCTAGAACTACGAAGTTGACCAAAAATTTTGAACTCTATATCAAGCAAAATGATGAAACTTGGAACAAATTCTAATCATGTTTTTCAAACACTATCAACTACTCGTACAATTTGGGTGGACCTATAAGGAAAGGGAAGTAGATTGAGAAATTCCTTATTAGCTTACTTTATCATTTTCAAGCAAAAGTTACCTTGCTTAAATACATGAAAAATCCTTGTGAACTTACTGTTAAATGAATCACTTGGGCAAGTATTCGAACTGCATCACTTGTATCCAATATGTCAGCCATCCACTTATGAGGACACAAAGAATTTGGCTTTATAGACATCAAGGATAGTTTTCTTAGCCAAGATCTTTTTGACACAGTTTTTAGGAATGATGACTCTAATACCAATGAAGAGAAATGGGATCTACTTTCCCAGAGAGTTACTAAATTTCTTAGATAGAATTAACCCTTTTTAGGGGTTTTAGAAAAAAATAATCATAGCTCCAAAATGATTATTTCAATGAATTTGGAGTTGTACTTCTTCCAAACAACATGAAATATTTTGCATACCACTCATATAGGTATTTGAGCTAAAAAATAAATCTAGAACTACGAAGTTGATTAAAAATTTTGAACTCTATATCCAACAAGAGGATGAAACTTGGAACAAATTCTAATCATATTTTTCAAACATTATCAACTACTCGTACAATTTGGGTGGACCTATAAGGAAAGGGAAGTAGATTGAGAAATTCCTTACTAGCTTACTTTATCATTTTCAAGCAAAAGTTACCTTGCTTAAATACATGAAAAATCCTTGTGAACTTACTGTTAAATGAATCACTTGGGCAAGTATTCGAACTGCATCACTTGTATCCAATATGTCAGCCATCCACTTATGAGGACACAAAGAACTTGGCTTTATAGACATCAAGGATAGTGGTCTTAGCCAAGATCTTTTTGACACATTTTTTAGGAATGATGACTCTAATACCAATGAAGAGAAATGGGATCTACTTTCCGAGAGAGTTACTAAATTTCTTAGATAGAATTAACCCTTTTTAGGGGTTTTAGAAAAAAATAATCCGAGCTCCAAAATGATTATTTCAATGAATTTAGGGTTGTACTTCTTCCAAACAACATGAAATATTTTGCAGACCACTCATATAGGTATTTGAGCTAAATAATAAATCTAGAACTACGAAGTTGACCAAAAATTTTGAACTCTATATCAAGCAAAATGATGAAACTTGGAACAAATTCTAATCATGTTTTTCAAACACTATCAACTACTCGTACAATTTGGGTGGACCTATATGGAAAGGGAAATAGATTGAGAAATTCCTTACTAGCTTACCTTATCATTTTCAAGCAAAAGTTACCTTGCTTAAATACATGAAAAATCCTTGTGAACTTACTGTTAAATGAATGACTTGGGCAAGTATTCGAACTGCATCACTTGTATCCAATATGTCAGCCATCCACATACGAGGACACAAAGAACTTGGCTTTATAGACATCAAGGATAGTGGTCTTAGCGAAGATCTTTTTGACACAGTTTTTAGGAATGATGACTCTAATACCAATGAAGAGAAATGGGATCTACTTTCCCAGAGAGTTACTAAATTTCTTAGATAGAATTAACCCTTTTTAGGGGTTTTAGAAAAAAATATTCCGAGCTCCAAAATGATTATTTCAATGAATTTAGAGTTGTACTTCTTCCAAACAACATGAAATATTTTGCAGACCACTCATATAGGTATTTGAGCTAAAAAATAAATCTAGAACTACGAAGTTGACCAAAAATTTTGAACTCTATATCCAGCAAGAGGATGAAACTTGGAACAAATTCTAATCATGTTTTTCAAACATTATCAACTACTCGTACAATTTGGGTGGACCTGTAAGGAAAGGGCATTAGATTGAGAAATTCCTTACTAGCTTACCTTATCATTTTCAAGAAAAAGTTACCTTGCTTAAATACATGAAAACTCCTTGTGAACTTACTGTTAAATGAATCACTTGGGCAAGTATTCGAACTGCATCACTTGTATCCAATATGTCAGCCATCCACTTACGAGGACACAAAGAACTTGGCTTTATAGACATCAAGGATAGTGGTCTTAGCCAAGATCTTTTTGACACAGTTTTTAGGAATGATGACTCTAATACCAATGAAGAGAAATGAGATCTACTTTCCTGGAGAGTTACTAAATTTTTTAGATAGAATTAACCCTTTTTAGGGGTTTTAGAAAAAAATAATCATAGCTCCAAAATGATTATTTCAATGAATTTGGAGTTGTACTTCTTCCAAACAACATGAAATATTTTGCAAACCACTCATATAGGTATTTGAGCTAAAAAATAAATCTAGAACTACGAAGTTGACCAAAAATTTTGAACTCTATATCCAGCAAGAGGATGAAACTTGGAACAAATTCTAATCATGTTTTTCAAACATTATCAACTACTCGTACAATTTGGGTGGACCTGTAAGGAAAGGGCATTAGATTGAGAAATTCCTTACTAGCTTACCTTATCATTTTCAAGAAAAAGTTACCTTGCTTAAATACATGAAAAATCCTTGTGAACTTACAGTTAAATGAATGACTTGGGCAAGTATTCGAACTGCATCACTTGTCTCCAATATGCCAGCCATCCACTTATGAGGACACAAAGAACTTGGCTTTATAGACATCAAGGATAGTGGTCTTAGCCAAGATCTTTTTGACACAGGTTTTAGGAATGATGACTCTAATACCAATGAATAGAAATGGGATCTACTTTCCCAGAGAGTTACTAAATTTCTTAGATAGAATTAGCCCTTTTTTAGGGGTTTTAGAAAAAAATAATCCGAGCTCTAAAATGATTATTTCAATGAATTTAGAGTTGTACTTCTTTCAAACAACATGAAATATTTTGCAGACCACCCATATAGGTATTTGAGCTAAAAAATAAATCTAGAACTACGAAGTTGACCAAAAATTTTGAACTCTATATCAAGCAAAATGATGAAACTTGGAACAAATTCTAATCATGTTTTTCAAACACTATCAACTACTCGTACAATTTGGGTGGACCTATATGGAAAGGGAAATAGATTGAGAAATTTCTTACTAGCTTACCTTATCATTTCAAGCAAAAGTTACCTTGCTTAAATACATGAAAAATCCTTGTGAACTTACAGTTAAATGAATGACTTGGGCAAGTATTCGAACTGCATCACTTGTCTCCAATATGCCAGCCATCCACTCACGAGGATGGAAAGAGCTTGGCTTTGTAGACATCAAGGATAGTGGTCTTAGCGAAGATCTTTTTGACACAGTTTTTAGGAATCATGACTCTAATACCAATGAATAGAAATGGGATCTACTTTCCCAGAGAGTTACTAAATTTCTTAGATAGAATTAGCCCTTTTTTAGGGGTTTTAGAAAAAAATAATCCGAGCTCTAAAATGATTATTTCAATGAATTTAGAGTTGTACTTCTTTCAAACAACATGAAATATTTTGCAGACCACCCATATAGGTATTTGAGCTAAAAAATAAATCTAGAACTACGAAGTTGACCAAAAATTTTGAACTCTATATCAAGCAAAATGATGAAACTTGGAACAAATTCTAATCATGTTTTTCAAACACTATCAACTACTCGTACAATTTGGGTGGACCTATATGGAAAGGGAAATAGATTGAGAAATTCCTTACTAGCTTACCTTATCATTTCAAGCAAAAGTTACCTTGCTTAAATACATGAAAAATCCTTGTGAACTTACAGTTAAATGAATGACTTGGGCAAGTATTCGAACTGCATCACTTGTCTCCAATATGCCAGCCATCCACTTATGAGGACACAAAGAACTTGGCTTTATAGACATCAAGGATAGTGGTCTTAGCCAAGATCTTTTTGACACAGGTTTTAGGAATGATGACTCTAATACCAATGAAGAGAAATGGGATCTACTTTCCTAGAGAGTTACTAAATTTCTTAGATAGAATTAACCCTTTTTAGGGGTTTTAGAAAAAAATAATCCGAGTTCCAAAATGATTATTTCAATGAATTTAGGGTTGTACTTCTTCCAAACAACATGAAATATTTTGCAGACCACTCATATAGGTATTTGAGCTAAAAAATAAATCTAGAACTACGAAGTTGACCAAAAATTTTGAACTCTATATCAAGCAAAATGATGAAACTTGGAATAAATTCTAATCATGTTTTTCAAACACTATCAACTACTCGTACAATTTGGGTGGACCTATAAGGAAAGGGAAGTATATTGAGAAATTCCTTATTAGCTTACTTTATCATTTTCAAGCAAAAGTTACCTTGCTTAAATACATGAAAAATCCTTGTGAACTTACTGTTAAATGAATCACATGGGCAAGTATTAGAACTGCATCACTTGTATCCAATATGTCAGCCATCCACTTATGAGGACACAAAGAATTTGGCTTTATAGACATCAAGGATAGTTTTCTTAGCCAAGATCTTTTTGACACAGTTTTTAGGAATGATGACTCTAATACCAATGAAGAGAAATGGGATCTACTTTCCCAGAGAGTTACTAAATTTCTTAGATAGAATTAACCCTTTTTAGGGGTTTTAGAAAAAAATAATCATAGCTCCAAAATGATTATTTCAATGAATTTGGAGTTGTACTTCTTCCAAACAACATGAAATATTTTGCAGACCACTCATATAGGTATTTGAGCTAAAAAATAAATCTAGAACTACGAAGTTGATTAAAAATTTTGAACTCTATATCCAGCAAGAGGATGAAACTTGGAACAAATTCTAATCATATTTTTCAAACATTATCAACTACTCGTACAATTTGGGTGGACCTATAAGGAAAGGGAAGTAGATTGAGAAATTCCTTACTAGCTTACTTTATCATTTTCAAGCAAAAGTTACCTTGCTTAAATACATGAAAAATCCTTGTGAACTTACAGTTAAATGAATGACTTGGGCAAGTATTCGAACTGCATCACTTGTCTCCAATATGCCAGCCATCCACTTATGAGGACACAAAGAACTTGGCTTTATAGACATCAAGGATAGTGGTCTTAGCCAAGATCTTTTTGACACAGGTTTTAGGAATGATGACTCTAATACCAATGAATAGAAATGGGATCTACTTTCCCAGAGAGTTACTAAATTTCTTAGATAGAATTAGCCCTTTTTTAGGGGTTTTAGAAAAAAATAATCCGAGCTCTAAAATGATTATTTCAATGAATTTAGAGTTGTACTTCTTTCAAACAACATGAAATATTTTGCAGACCACCCATATAGGTATTTGAGCTAAAAAATAAATCTAGAACTACGAAGTTGACCAAAAATTTTGAACTCTATATCAAGCAAAATGATGAAACTTGGAACAAATTCTAATCATGTTTTTCAAACACTATCAACTACTCGTACAATTTGGGTGGACCTATATGGAAAGGGAAATAGATTGAGAAATTCCTTACTAGCTTACCTTATCATTTCAAGCAAAAGTTACCTTGCTTAAATACATGAAAAATCCTTGTGAACTTACAGTTAAATGAATGACTTGGGCAAGTATTCGAACTGCATCACTTGTCTCCAATATGCCAGCCATCCACTCACGAGGATGGAAAGAGCTTGGCTTTGTAGACATCAAGGATAGTGGTCTTAGCGAAGATCTTTTTGACACAGTTTTTAGGAATCATGACTCTAATACCAATGAATAGAAATGGGATCTACTTTCCCAGAGAGTTACTAAATTTCTTAGATAGAATTAGCCCTTTTTTAGGGGTTTTAGAAAAAAATAATCCGAGCTCTAAAATGATTATTTCAATGAATTTAGGGTTGTACTTCTTCCAAACAACATGAAATATTTTGCAGACCACTCATATAGGTATTTGAGCTAAAAAATAAATCTAGAACTACGAAGTTGACCAAAAATTTTGAACTCTATATCAAGCAAAATGATGAAACTTGGAACAAATTCTAATCATGTTTTTCAAACACTATCAACTACTCGTACAATTTGGGTGGACCTATATGGAAAGGGAAATAGATTGAGAAATTCCTTACTAGCTTACCTTATCATTTCAAGCAAAAGTTACCTTGCTTAAATACATGAAAAATCCTTGTGAACTTACAGTTAAATGAATGACTTGGGCAAGTATTCGAACTGCATCACTTGTCTCCAATATGTCAGCCATCCACTTATGAGGACACAAAGAACTTGGCTTTATAGACATCAAGGATAGTGGTCTTAGCCAAGATCTTTTTGACACAGGTTTTAGGAATGATGACTCTAATACCAATGAAGAGAAATGGGATCTACTTTCCTAGAGAGTTACTAAATTTCTTAGATAGAATTAACCCTTTTTAGGGGTTTTAGAAAAAAATAATCCGAGTTCCAAAATGATTATTTCAATGAATTTAGGGTTGTACTTCTTCCAAACAACATGAAATATTTTGCAGACCACTCATATAGGTATTTGAGCTAAAAAATAAATCTAGAACTACGAAGTTGACCAAAAATTTTGAACTCTATATCAAGCAAAATGATGAAACTTGGAACAAATTCTAATCATGTTTTTCAAACACTATCAACTACTCGTACAATTTGGGTGGACCTATATGGAAAGGGAAATAGATTGAGAAATTCCTTACTAGCTTACCTTATCATTTTCAAGCAAAAGTTACCTTGCTTAAATACATGAAAAATCCTTGTGAACTTACTGTTAAATGAATGACTTGGGCAAGTATTCGAACTGCATCACTTGTATCCAATATGTCAGCCATCCACTTATGAGGACACAAAGAACTTGGCTTTATAGACATGAAGGATAGTGGTCTTAGCGAAGATCTTTTTGACACAGTTTTTAGGAATGATGACTCTAATACCAATGAAGAGAAATGGGATCTACTTTCCCAGAGAGTTACTAAATTTCTTAGATAGAATTAACCCTTTTTAGGGGTTTTAGAAAAAAATAATCATAGCTCCAAAATGATTATTTCAATGAATTTGGAGTTGTACTTCTTCCAAACAACATGAAATATTTTGCAGACCACTCATATAGGTATTTGAGCTAAAAAATAAATCTAGAACTACGAAGTTGATTAAAAATTTTGAACTCTATATCCAGCAAGAGGATGAAACTTGGAACAAATTCTAATCATATTTTTCAAACATTATCAACTACTCGTACAATTTGGGTGGACCTATAAGGAAAGGGAAGTAGATTGAGAAATTCCTTACTAGCTTACTTTATCATTTTCAAGCAAAAGTTACCTTGCTTAAATACATGAAAAATCCTTGTGAACTTACTGTTAAATGAATCACTTGGGCAAGTATTCGAACTGCATCACTTGTATCCAATATGTCAGCCATCCACTTATGAGGACACAAAGAACTTGGCTTTATAGACATCAAGGATAGTGGTCTTAGCCAAGATCTTTTTGACACAGTTTTTAGGAATGATGACTCTAATACCAATGAAGAGAAATGGGATCTACTTTCCCAGAGAGTTACTAAATTTCTTAGATAGAATTAACCCTTTTTAGGGGTTTTAGAAAAAATAATCCGAGCTCCAAAATGATTATTTCAATGAATTTAGGGTTGTACTTCTTCCAAACAACATGAAATATTTTGCAGACCACTCATATAGGTATTTGAGCTAAAAAATAAATCTAGAACTACGAAGTTGACCAAAAATTTTGAACTCTATATCAAGCAAAATGATGAAACTTGGAACAAATTCTAATCATGTTTTTCAAATACTATCAACTACTCGTACAATTTGGGTGGACCTATATGGAAAGGGAAATAGATTGAGAAATTCCTTACTAGCTTACCTTATCATTTCAAGCAAAAGTTACCTTGCTTAAATACATGAAAAATCCTTGTGAACTTACAGTTAAATGAATGACTTGGGCAAGTATTCGAACTGCATCACTTGTCTCCAATATGTCAGCCATCCACTTATGAGGACACAAAGAACTTGGCTTTATAGACATCAAGGATAGTGGTCTTAGCCAAGATCTTTTTGACACAGTTTTTAGGAATGATGACTCTAATACCAATGAAGAGAAATGGGATCTACTTTCCTAGAGAGTTACTAAATTTCTTAGATAGAATTAACCCTTTTAAGGGGTTTTAGAAAAAAATAATCCGAGTTCCAAAATGATTATTTCAATGAATTTAGGGTTGTACTTCTTCCAAACAACATGAAATATTTTGCAGACCACTCATATAGGTATTTGAGCTAAAAAATAAATCTAGAACTACGAAGTTGACCAAAAATTTTGAACTCTATATCAAGCAAAATGATGAAACATGGAACAAATTCTAATCATGTTTTTCAAACACTATCAACTACTCGTACAATTTGGGTGGACCTATATGGAAAGGGAAATAGATTGAGAAATTCCTTACTAGCTTACCTTATCATTTTCAAGCAAAAGTTACCTTGCTTAAATACATGAAAAATCCTTGTGAACTTACTGTTAAATGAATGACTTGGGCAAGTATTCGAACTGCATCACTTGTATCCAATATGTCAGCCATCCACTTACGAGGACACAAAGAACTTGGCTTTATAGACATGAAGGATAGTGGTCTTAGCGAAGATCTTTTTGACACAGTTTTTAGGAATGATGACTCTAATACCAATGAAGAGAAATGGGATCTACTTTCCCAGAGAGTTACTAAATTTCTTAGATAGAATTAACCCTTTTTAGGGGTTTTAGAAAAAAATATTCCGAGCTCCAAAATGATTATTTCAATGAATTTAGAGTTGTACTTCTTCCAAACAACATGAAATATTTTGCAGACCACTCATATAGGTATTTGAGCTAAAAAATAAATCTAGAACTACGAAGTTGACCAAAAATTTTGAACTCTATATCCAGCAAGAGGATGAAACTTGGAACAAATTCTAATCATGTTTTTCAAACATTATCAACTACTCGTACAATTTGGGTGGACCTGTAAGGAAAGGGCATTAGATTGAGAAATTCCTTACTAGCTTACCTTATCATTTTCAAGAAAAAGTTACCTTGCTTAAATACATGAAAAATCCTTGTGAACTTACTGTTAAATGAATCACTTGGGCAAGTATTCGAACTGCATCACTTGTATCCAATATGTCAGCCATCCACTTACGAGGACACAAAGAACTTGGCTTTATAGACATCAAGGATAGTGGTCTTAGCCAAGATCTTTTTAACACAGTTTTTAGGAATGATGACTCCAATACCAATGAAGAGAAATGGGATCTACTTTCCCAGAGAGTTACTAAATTTCTTAGATAGAATTAACCCTTTTTAGGGGTTTTAGAAAAAATAATCATAGCTCCAAAATGATTATTTCAATGAATTTGGAGTTGTACTTCTTCCAAACAACATGAAATATTTTGCAGACCACTCATATAGGTATTTGAGCTAAAAAATAAATCTAGAACTACGAAGTTGACCAAATATTTTGAACTCTATATCAAGCAAAATGATGAAACTTGGAACAAATTCTAATCATGTTTTTCAAACACTATCAACTACTCGTACAATTTGGGTGGACCTATATGGAAAGGGAAATAGATTGAGAAATTCCTTACTAGCTTACCTTATCATTTCAAGCAAAAGTAACCTTGCTTAAATACATGAAAAATCCTTGTGAACTTACAGTTAAATGAATGACTTGGGCAAGTATTCGAACTACATCAATTGTCTCCAATATGTCAGCCATCCACTTATGAGGACACAAAGAACTTGGCTTTATAGACATCAAGGATAGTGGTCTTAGCCAAGATCTTTTTGACACAGTTTTTAGGAATGATGACTCTAATACCAATGAAGAGAAATGGGATCTACTTTCCTAGAGAGTTACTAAATTTCTTAGATAGAATTAACCCTTTTTAGGGGTTTTAGAAAAAAATAATCCGAGCTCCAAAATGTTTATTTCAATGAATTTAGAGTTGTACTTCTTCCAAACAACATGAAATATTTTGCAGACCACTCATATAGGTATTTGAGCTAAAAAATAAATCTAGAACTACGAAGTTGACCAAAAATTTTGAACTCTATATCAAGCAAAATGATGAAACTTGGAACAAATTCTAATCATGTTTTTCAAACACTATCAACTACTCGTACAATTTGGGTGGACCTATATGGAAAGGGAAATAGATTGAGAAATTCCTTACTAGCTTACCTTATCATTTTCAAGCAAAAGTTACCTTGCTTAAATACATGAAAAATCCTTGTGAACTTACTGTTAAATGAATGACTTGGGCAAGTATTCGAACTGCATCACTTGTATCCAATATGTCAGCCATCCACTTACGAGGACACAAAGAACTTGGCTTTATAGACATCAAGGATAGTGGTCTTAGCGAAGATCTTTTTGACACAGTTTTTAGGAATGATGACTCTAATACCAATGAAGAGAAATGGGATCTACTTTCCCAGAGAGTTACTAAATTTCTTAGATAGAATTTACCCTTTTTAGGGGTTTTAGAAAAAAATATTCCGAGCTCCAAAATGATTATTTCAATGAATTTAGAGTTGTACTTCTTCCAAACAACATGAAATATTTTGCAGACCACTCATATAGGTATTTGAGCTAAAAAATAAATCTAGAACTACGAAGTTGACCAAAAATTTTGAACTCTATATCAAGCAAAATGATGAAACTTGGAACAAATTCTAATCACGTTTTTCAAACACTATCAACTACTCGTACAATTTGGGTGGACCTATATGGAAAGGGAAATAGATTGAGAAATTCCTTACTAGCTTACGTTATCATTTCAAGCAAAAGTAACCTTGCTTAAATACATGAAAAATCCTTGTGAACTTACAGTTAAATGAATGACTTGGGCAAGTATTCGAACTACATCAATTGTCTCCAATATGTCAGCCATCCACTTATGAGGACACAAAGAACTTGGCTTTATAGACATCAAGGATAGTGGTCTTAGCCAAGATCTTTTTGACACAGTTTTTAGGAATGATGACTCTAATACCAATGAAGAGAAATGGGATCTACTTTCCCAGAGAGTTACTAAATTTCTTAGATAGAATTTACCCTTTTTAGGGGTTTTAGAAAAAAAAATTCCGAGCTCCAAAATGATTATTTCAATGAATTTAGAGTTGTACTTCTTCCAAACAACATGAAATATTTTGCAGACCACTCATATAGGTATTTGAGCTAAAAAATAAATCTAGAACTACGAAGTTGACCAAAAATTTTGAACTCTATATCAAGCAAAATGATGAAACTTGGAACAAATTCTAATCATGTTTTTCAAACACTATCAACTACTCGTACAATTTGGGTGGACCTATATGGAAAGGGAAATAGATTGAGAAATTCCTTACTAGCTTACCTTATCATTTCAAGCAAAAGTTACCTTGCTTAAATACATGAAAAATCCTTGTGAACTTACAGTTTAATGAATGACTTGGGCAAGTATTCGAACTACATCAATTGTCTCCAATATGTCAGCCATCCACTTATGAGGACACAAAGAACTTGGCTTTATAGACATCAAGGATAGTGGTCTTAGCCAAGATCTTTTTGACACAGTTTTTAGGAATGATGACTCTAATACCAATGAAGAGAAATGGGATCTACTTTCCTAGAGAGTTACTAAATTTCTTAGATAGAATTAACCCTTTTTAGGGGTTTTAGAAAAAAATAATCCGAGCTCCAAAATGATTATTTCAATGAATTTAGAGTTGTACTTCTTCCAAACAACATGAAATATTTTGCAGACCACCCATATAGGTATTTGAGCTAAAAAATAAATCTAGAACTACGAAGTTGACCAAAAATTTTGAACTCTATATCAAGCAAAATGATGAAACTTGGAACAAATTCTAATCATGTTTTTCAAACACTATCAACTACTCGTACAATTTGGGTGGACCTATATGGAAAGGGAAATAGATTGAGAAATTCCTTACTAGCTTACCTTATCATTTTCAAGCAAAAGTTACCTTGCTTAAATACATGAAAAATCCTTGTGAACTTACTGTTAAATGAATGACTTGGGCAAGTATTCGAACTGCATCACTTGTATCCAATATGTCAGCCATCCACTTACGAGGACACAAAGAACTTGGCTTTATAGACATCAAGGATAGTGGTCTTAGCGAAGATCTTTTTGACACAGTTTTTAGGAATGATGACTCTAATACCAATGAAGAGAAATGGGATCTACTTTCCCAGAGAGTTACTAAATTTCTTAGATAGAATTAACCCTTTTTAGGGGTTTTAGAAAAAAATATTCCGAGCTCCAAAATGATTATTTCAATGAATTTAGAGTTGTACTTCTTCCAAACAACATGAAATATTTTGCAGACCACTCATATAGGTATTTGAGCTAAAAAATAAATCTAGAACTACGAAGTTGACCAAAAATTTTGAACTCTATATCCAGCAAGAGGATGAAACTTGGAACAAATTCTAATCATGTTTTTCAAACATTATCAACTACTCGTACAATTTGGGTGGACCTGTAAGGAAAGGGCATTAGATTGAGAAATTCCTTACTAGCTTACCTTATCATTTTCAAGAAAAAGTTACCTTGCTTAAATACATGAAAAATCCTTGTGAACTTACTGTTAAATGAATCACTTGGGCAAGTATTCGAACTGCATCACTTGTATCCAATATGTCAGCCATCCACTTACGAGGACACAAAGAACTTGGCTTTATAGACATCAAGGATAGTGGTCTTAGCCAAGATCTTTTTAACACAGTTTTTAGGAATGATGACTCCAATACCAATGAAGAGAAATGGGATCTACTTTCCCAGAGAGTTACTAAATTTCTTAGATAGAATTAACCCTTTTTTGGGGTTTTAGAAAAAAATAATCATAGCTCCAAAATGATTATTTCAATGAATTTGGAGTTGTACTTCTTCCAAACAACATGAAATATTTTGCAGACCACTCATATAGGTATTTGAGCTAAAAAATAAATCTAGAACTACGAAGTTGATTAAAAAATTTGAACTCTATATCAAGCAAAAGGATGAAACTTGGAACAAATTCTAATCATGTTTTTCAAACACTATCAACTACTCGTACAATTTGGGTGGACCTATCTGGAAAGGGAAGTTGATTGAGAAATTCCCAACTAGCTTACCTTATCTTTTTCAAGCAAAAGTTACCTTGCTTAAATACATAAAAATTCCTTGCGAACTTATTGTTAAATGAATCACTTGGGCAAGTATTCGAACTGCATCACTTCTATCCAATATGTTAGCCATCCACTTTCGAGGATGGAAAGAGCTTGGCTTTGTAGATATCAAGGATAGTGGTCTTAGCGAAGATCGTTTTCACACAATTGTTAGAAATGATGACTGTAATACCAATGAAGAGAAATGGGATCTACTTTCCTAGAGAGTTACTAAATTTCTTAAATAGAATTAACCCTTTTTAGGGGTTTTATAAAAAAAATAATCCGAGCTCCAAAATGATTATTTCAATGATTTTAGAGTTGTACTTCTTCCAAACAACATGAAATATTTTGCATACCACTCATATAGGTATTTGAGCTAAAAACGAAATCTAGAACTACGAAGTTGACCAAAAATTTTCAACTCTATATCAAGCAAAAGGATGAAACTTGGAACAAATTCTAATCATGTTTTTCAAACACTATCAACTACTCGTACAATTTGGGTGGACCTATATGGAAAGGGAAATAGATTGAGAAATTCCTTACTAGCTTACCTTATCATTTTCAAGCAAAAGTTACCTTGCTTAAATACATGAAAAATCCTTGTGAACTTACTGTTAAATGAATGACTTGGGCAAGTATTCGAACTGCATCACTTGTCTCCAATATGTCAGCCATCCACTTATGAGGACACAAAGAATTTGGCTTTATAGACATCAAGGATAGTGGTCTTAGCCAAGATCTTTTTGACACAGTTTTTAGGAATGATGACTCTAATACCAATGAAGAGAAATGGGATCTACTTTCCCAGAGAGTTACTAAATTTCTTAGATAGAATTAACCCTTTTTAGGGGTTTTAGAAAAAAATAATCATAGCTCCAAAATGATTATTTCAATGAATTTGGAGTTGTACTTCTTCCAAACAACATGAAATATTTTGCAGACCACTCATATAGGTATTTGAGCTAAAAAATAAATCTAGAACTACGAAGTTGATTAAAAAATTTGAACTCTATATCAAGCAAAAGGATGAAACTTGGAACAAATTCTAATCATGTTTTTCAAACACTATCAACTACTCGTACAATTTGGGTGGACCTATCTGGAAAGGGAAGTTGATTGAGAAATTCCCAACTAGCTTACCTTATCATTTTCAAGCAAAAGTTACCTTGCTTAAATACATAAAAATTCCTTGCGAACTTATTGTTAAATGAATCACTTGGGCAAGTATTCGAACTGCATCACTTCTATCCAATATGTTAGCCATCCACTTTCGAGGATGGAAAGAGCTTGGCTTTGTAGATATCAAGGATAGTGGTCTTAGCGAAGATCGTTTTCACACAATTGTTAGAAATGATGACTATAATACCAATGAAGAGAAATGGGATCTACTTTCCTAGAGAGTTACTAAATTTCTTAAATAGAATTAACCCTTTTTAGGGGTTTTATAAAAAAAATAATCCGAGCTCGAAAATGATTATTTCAATGATTTTAGAGTTGTACTTCTACCAAACAACATGAAATATTTTGCATACCACTCATATAGGTATTTGAGCTAAAAACGAAATCTAGAACTACGAAGTTGACCAAAAATTTTCAACTCTATATCAAGCAAAAGGATGAAACTTGGAACAAATTCTAATCATGTTTTTCAAACACTATCAACTACTCGTACAATTTGGGTGGACCTATATGGAAAGGGAAATAGATTGAGAAATTCCTTACTAGCTTACCTTATCATTTTCAAGCAAAAGTTACCTTGCTTAAATACATGAAAAATCCTTGTGAACTTACTGTTAAATGAATGACTTGGGCAAGTATTCGAACTGCATCACTTGTCTCCAATATGTCAGCCATCCACTTACGAGGACACAAAGAACTTGGCTTTATAGACATCAAGGATAGTGGTCTTAGCGAAGATCTTTCTGACACAGTTTTTAGGAATGATGACTCTAATACCAATGAAGAGAAATGGGATCTACTTTCCCAGAGAGTTACTAAATTTCTTAGATAGAATTAACCCTTTTTAGGGGTTTTAGAAAAAAATAATCCGAGCTCCAAAATGATTATTTCAATGAATTTAGAGTTGTACTTCTTCCAAACAACATGAAATATTTTGCAGACCATTCATATAGGTATTTGAGCTAAAAAATAAATCTAGAACTACGAAGTTGACCAAAAATTTTGAACTCTATATCCAGCAAGAGGATGAAACTTGGAACAAATTCTAATCATGTTTTTCAAACATTATCAACTACTCGTACAATTTGGGTGGACCTATAAGAAAAGGGCATTAGATTGAGAAATTCCTTACTAGCTTACCTTATCATTTTCAAGAAAAAGTTACATTGCTTAAATACATGAAAAATCCTTGTGAACTTACTGTTAAATGAATCACTTATGCAAGTATTCGAACTGGATCACTTGTATCCAATATGTCAGCCATCCACTTACGAGGACACAAAGAACTTGGCTTTATAGACATCAAGGATAGTGGTCTTAGCGAAGATCTTTTTGACACAGTTTTTAGGAATGATGACTCTAATACCAATGAATAGAAATGGGATCTACTTTCCTAGAGATTTACTAAATTTCTTAGATAAAATTAGCCCTTTTTTAGGGGTTTTAGAAAAAAATAATCATAGCTCCAAAATGATTATTTCAATGAATTTGGAGTTGTACTTCTTCCAAATAACATGAAATATTTTGCAGACCACTCATATAGGTATTTGAGCTAAAAAATAAATCTAGAACTACGAAGTTGATTAAAAATTTTGAACTCTATATCCAGCAAGAGGATGAAACTTGGAACAAATTCTAATCATGTTTTTCAAACATTATCAACTACTCGTACAATTTGGGTGGACCTATAAGGAAAGGGAATTAGATTGAGAAATTCCTTACTAGCTTACCTTATCATTTTCAAGCAAAAGTTACCTTGCTTAAATACATGAAAAATAATTGTGAACTTACTGTTAAATGAATCATTGGGCAAGTATTCGAACTGCATCACTTGTATCCAATATGTCAGCCATCCACTAACGAGGACGGAAAGAACTTGGCTTTATAGACATCAAGGATAGTGGTCTTAGCGAAGATCTTTTTGACACAGTTTTTAGGAATGATGACTCTAATACCAATGAATAGAAATGGGATCTACTTTCCTAGAGATTTACTAAATTTCTTAGATAAAATTAGCCCTTTTTTAGGGGTTTTAGAAAAAAATAATCATAGCTCCAAAATGATTATTTCAATGAATTTGGAGTTGTACTTCTTCCAAATAACATGAAATATTTTGCAGACCACTCATATAGGTATTTGAGCTAAAAAATAATTCTAGAACTACGAAGTTGATTAAAAATTTTGAACTCTATATCCAGCAAGAGGATGAAACTTGGAACAAATTCTAATCATGTTTTTCAAACATTATCAACTACTCGTACAATTTGGGTGGACCTATAAGGAAAGGGAAGTAGATTGAGAAATTCCTTACTAGCTTACTTTATCATTTTCAAGCAAAAGTTACCTTGCTTAAATACATGAAAAATCCTTGTGAACTTACTGTTAAATGAATTACTTGGGCAAGTATTCGAACTGCATCACTTGTATCCAATATGTCAGCCATCCACTTATGAGGACACAAAGAACTTGGCTTTATAGACATCAAGGATAGTGGTCTTAGCCAAGATCTTTTTGACACAGTTTTTAGGAATGATGACTCTAATACCAATGAAGAGAAATGGGATCTACTTTCCCAGAGAGTTACTAAATTTCTTAGATAGAATTAACCCTTTTTAGAGGTTTTAGAAAAAAATAATCATAGCTCCAAAATGATTATTTCAATGAATTTGGAGTTGTACTTCTTCCAAACAACATGAAATATTTTGCAGACCACTCATATAGGTATTTGAGCTAAAAAATAATTCTAGAACTACGAAGTTGATTAAAAATTTTGAACTCTATATCCAGCAAGAGGATGAAACTTGGAACAAGTTCTAATCATGTTTTTCAAACATTATCAACTACTCGTACAATTTGGGTGGACCTATAAGGAAAGGGAAGTAGATTGAGAAATTCCTTACTAGCTTACTTTATCATTTTCAAGCAAAAGTTACCTTGCTTAAATACACGAAAAATCCGTGTGAACTTACTGTTAAATGAATCACTTGGGCAAGTATTCGAACTGCATCACTTGTATCCAATATGTCAGCCATCCACTTATGAGGACACAAAGAACTTGGCTTTATAGACATCAAGGATAGTGGTCTTAGCCAAGATCTTTTTGACACAGTTTTTAGGAATGATGACTCTAATACCAATGAAGAGAAATGGGATCTACTTTCCCAGAGAGTTACTAAATTTCTTAGATAGAATTAACCCTTTTTAGAGGTTTTAGAAAAAAATAATCATAGCTCCAAAATGATTATTTCAATGAATTTGGAGTTGTACTTCTTCCAAACAACATGAAATATTTTGCAGACCACTCATATAGGTATTTGAGCTAAAAAATAATTCTAGAACTACGAAGTTGATTAAAAAATTTGAACTCTATATCCAGCAAGAGGATGAAACTTGGAACAAATTCTAATCATGTTTTTCAAACATTATCAACTACTCTTACAATTTGGGTGGACCTATAAGGAAAGGGAAGTAGATTGAGAAATTCCTTACTAGCTTACCTTATCATTTTCAAGCAAAAGTTACCTTGCTTAAATACATGAAAAATCCTTGTGACCTTACTGTTAAATGAATCACTTGGGCAAGTATTCGAACTGCATCACTTGTATCCAATATGTCAGCCATCCACTCACGAGGACGGAAAGAACTTGGCTTTATAGACATCAAGGATAGTGGTCTTAGCGAAGATCTTTTTGACACAGTTTTTAGGAATGATGACTCTAATACCAATGAATAGAAATGGGATCTACTTTCCTAGAGATTTACTAAATTTCTTAGATAAAATTAGCCATTTTTTAGGGGTTTTAGAAAAAAATAATCCGAGCTCTAAAATGATTATTTCAATGAATTTAGAGTTGTACTTCTTCCAAACAACATGAAATATTTTGCAGACCACCCATATAGGTATTTGAGCTAAATAATAAATCTAGAACTACGAAGTTGACCAAAAATTTGAACTCTATATCCAGCAAGAGGATGAAACTGGGAACAAATTCTAATCATGTTTTTCAAACATTATCAACTACTCGTACAATTTGGGTGGACCTATCTGGAAAGGGAAAGAGATTGAGAAATTCCTTACTAGCTTACCTTATCATTTTCAAGCAAAAGTTACCTTGCTTAAATACATAAAAATTCCTTGTGAACTTATTGTTAAATGAATAACTTGGGCAAGTATTCGAACTGCATCACTTGTATCCAATATGTTAGCCATCCACTTTCGAGGATGGAAAGAGCTTGGCTTTGTAGACATCAAGGATAGTGGTCTTAGCGAAGATCTTTTTGACACAGTTTTTTGGAATCATGACTCTAATACCAATGAATAGAAATGGGATCTACTTTCCCAGAGAGTTACTAAATTTCTTAGATAGAATTAGCCCTTTTTTAGGGGTTTTAGAAAAAAATAATCCGAGCTCTAAAATGATTATTTCAATGAATTTAGAGTTGTAATTCTTTCAAACAACATGAAATATTTTGCAGACCACCCATATAGGTATTTGAGCTAAAAAATAAATCTAGAACTACGAAGTTGACCAAAAATTTGAACTCTATATCCAGCAAGAGGATGACACTTGGAACAAATTCTAATCATGTTTTTCAAACATTATCAACTAATCGTACAATTTGGGTGGACCTATAAGGAAAGGGAAGTAGATTGAGATATTCCTTACTAGCTTACTTTATCATTTTCAAGCAAAAGTTACCTTGCCTAAATACATGAAAAATCCTTGTGAACTTACTGTTAAATGAATCACTTGGGCAAGTATTCGAACTGCATCACTTGTATCCAATATGTCAGCCATCCACTTATGAGGACACAAAGAACTTGGCTTTATAGACATCAAGGATAGTGGTCTTAGCGAAGATCTTTTTGACACAGTTTTTAGGAATGATGACTCTAGTACCAATGAAGAGAAATGGGATCTACTTTCCCAGAGAGTTACTAAATTTCTTAGATAGAATTAACCCTTTTTAGGGGTTTTAGAAAAAAATAATCATAGCTCCAAAATGATTATTACAATGAATTTGGAGTTGTACTTCTTCCAAACAACATGAAATATTTTGCAGACCACTCATATAGGTATTTGAGCTAAAACATAAATCTAGAACTACGAAGTTGATTAAAAATTTTGAACTCTATATCCAGCAAGAGGATGAAAATTGGAACAAATTCTAATCATGTTTTTGAAACATTATCAACTACTCGTACAATTTGGGTGGACCTATAAGGAAAGGGAAGTAGATTGAGAAATTCCTTACTAGCTTACCTTATCATTTTCAAGCAAAAGTTACCTTGCTTAAATACATGAAAAATCCATGTGAACTTACTGTTAAATGAATCACTTGGGCAAGTATTCGAACTGCATCACTTGTATCCAATATGTCAGCCATCCACTCACGAGGACGGAAAGAACTTGGCTTTATAGACATCAAGGATAGTGGTCTTAGCCAAGATCTTTTTGACACAGTTTTTAGGAATGATGACTCTAATACCAATGAAGAGAAATGGGATCTACTTTCCCAGAGAGTTACTAAATTTCTTAGATAGAATTAACCCTTTTTAGGGGTTTTAGAAAAAAATAATCCGAGCTCCAAAATGATTATTTCAATGAATTTAGAGTTGTACTTATTCCAAACAACATGAAATATTTTGCAGACCACTCATATAGGTATTTGAGCTAAAAAATAATTCTAGAACTACGAAGTTGATTAAAAATTTTGAACTCTATATCCAGCAAGAGGATGAAACTTGGAACAAATTCTAATCATGTTTTTCAAACATTATCAACTACTCTTACAATTTGGGTGGACCTATAAGGAAAGGGAAGTAGATTGAGAAATTCCTTACTAGCTTACCTTATCATTTTCAAGCAAAAGTTACCTTGCTTAAATACATGAAAAATCCTTGTGACCTTACTGTTAAATGAATCACTTGGGCAAGTATTCGAACTGCATCACTTGTATCCAATATGTCAGCCATCCACTCACGAGGACGGAAAGAACATGGCTTTATAGACATCAAGGATAGTGGTCTTAGCGAAGATCTTTTTGACACAGTTTTTAGGAATGATGACTCTAATACCAATGAATAGAAATGGGATCAACTTTCCTAGAGATTTACTAAATTTCTTAGATAAAATTAGCCCTTTTTTAGGGGTTTTAGAAAAAAAATAATCCGAGCTCTAAAATGATTATTTTAATGAATTTAGAGTTGTACTTCTTCCAAACAACATGAAATATTTTGCAGACCACCCATATAGGTATTTGAGCTAAATAATAAATCTAGAACTACGAAGTTGACCAAAAATTTGAACTCTATATCCAGCAAGAGGATGAAACTTGGAACAAATTCTAATCATGTTTTTCAAACATTATCAACTACTCGTACAATTTGGGTGGACCTATCTGGAAAGGGAAAGAGATTGAGAAATTCCTTACTAGCTTACCTTATCATTTTCAAGCAAAAGTTACCTTGCTTAAATACATAAAAATTCCTTGTGAACTTATTGTTAAATGAATAACTTGGGCAAGTATTCGAACTGCATCACTTGTATCCAATATGTTAGCCATCCACTTTCGAGGATGGAAAGTGCTTGGCTTTGTAGACATCAAGGATAGTGGTCTTAGCGAAGATCTTTTTGACACAGTTTTTAGGAATCATGACTCTTATACCAATGAATAGAAATGGGATCTACTTTCCCAGAGAGTTACTAAATTTCTTAGATAGAATTAGCCCTTTTTTAGGGGTTTTAGAAAAAAATAATCCGAGCTCTAAAATGATTATTTCAATGAATTTAGAGTTGTACTTCTTTCAAACAACATGAAATATTTTGCAGACCACCCATATAGGTATTTGAGCTAAAAAATAAATCTAGAACTACGAAGTTGACCAAAAATTTGAACTCTATATCCAGCAAGAGGATGACACTTGGAACAAATTCTAATCATGTTTTTCAAACATTATCAACTAATCGTACAATTTGGGTGGACCTATAAGGAAAGGGAAGTAGATTGAGAAATTCCTTACTAGCTTACTTTATCATTTTCAAGCAAAAGTTACCTTGCTTAAATACATGAAAAATCCTTGTGAACTTACTGTTAAATGAATCACTTGGGCAAGTATTCGAACTACATCACTTGTATCCAATATGTCAGCCATCCATTTATGAGGACACAAAGAACTTGGCTTTATAGACATCAAGGATAGTGGTCTTACCGAAGATCTTTTTGACACAGTTTTTAGGAATGATGACTCTAGTACCAATGAAGAGAAATGGGATCTACTTTCCCAGAGAGTTACTAAATTTCTTAGATAGAATTAACCCTTTTTAGGGGTTTTAGAAAAAAATAATCATAGCTCCAAAATGATTATTTCAATGAATTTGGAGTTGTACTTCTTCCAAACAACATGAAATATTTTGCAGACCACCCATATAGGTATTTGAGCTAAATAATAAATCTAGAACTACGAAGTTGACCAAAAAGTTGAACTCTATATCCAGCAAGAGGATGAAACTTGGAACAAATTCTAATCATGTTTTTCAAACATTATCAACTACTCGTACAATTTGGGTGGACCTATAAGGAAAGGGAAGTAGATTGAGAAATTCCTTACTAGCTTACCTTATCATTTTCAAGCAAAAGTTACCTTGCTTAAATACATGAAAAATCCATGTGAACTTACTGTTAAATGAATCACTTGGGCAAGTATTCGAACTGCATCACTTGTATCCAATATGTCAGCCATCCACTCACGAGGACGGAAAGAACTTGGCTTTATAGACATCAAGGATAGTGGTCTTAGCGAAGATCTTTTTGACACAGTTTTTAGGAATGATGACTCTAATACCAATGAATAGAAATGGGATCTACTTTCCTAGAGATTTACTAAATTTCTTAGATAGAATTAGCCCTTTTTTAGGGGTTTTAGAAAAAAATAATCTGAGCTCTAAAATGATTATTTCAATGAATTTAGAGTTGTACTTCTTCCAAACAGCATGAAATATTTTGCAGACCACACATATAGGTATTTGAGCTAAAAAATAAATCTAGAACTACGAAGTTGACCAAAAATTTAAACTCTATATCCACCAAGAGGATGAAACTTGGAACAAATTCTAATCATTTTTTTCAAACATTATCAACAAGTCGTACAATTTGGGTGGACCTATCGGGAAAGGGAAAGAGATTAAGAAATTCCTTACTAGCTTACCTTATCATTTTCAAGCAAAAGTCACCTTGCTTAAATACATAAAAATTCCTTGTGAACTTATTGTTAAATGAATAACTTGGGCAACTATTCGAACTGCATCACTTGTATCCAATATGTTAGCCATCCACTTTCGAGGATGGAAAGAGCTTGGCTTTGTAGACATCAAGGATAGTGGTCTTAGCGAAGATCTTTTTGACACAGTTTTTAGGAATGATGACTCTAATACCAATGAAGAGAAATGGGATCTACTTTCCTAGAGAGTTACTAAATTTCTTAGATAGAATTAACCCTTTTTAGGGGTTTAGAAAAAAATAATCATAGCTCCAAAATGATTATTTCAATGAATTTGGAGTTGTACTTCTTCCAAATAACATGAAATATTTTGCAGACCACTCATATAGGTATTTGAGCTAAAAAATAAATCTAGAACTACGAAGTTGATTAAAAATTTTGAACTCTATATCCAGCAAGAGGATGAAACTTGGAACAAATTCTAATCATGTTTTTCAAACATTATCAACTACTCGTACAATTTGGGTGGACCTATAAGGAAAGGGAAGTAGATTGAGAAATTCCTTACTAGCTTACTTTATCATTTTCAAGCGAAAGTTACCTTGCTTAAATACATGAAAAATCCTTGTGAACTTACTGTTAAATGAATTACTTGGGCAAGTATTCGAACTGCATCACTTGTATCCAATATGTCAGCCATCCACTTATGAGGACACAAAGAACTTGGCTTTATAGACATCAAGGATAGTGGTCTTAGCGAAGATCTTTTTGACACAGTTTTTAGGAATGATGACTCTAGTACCAATGAAGAGAAATGGGATCTACTTTCCCAGAGAGTTACTAAATTTCTTAGATAGAATTAACCCTTTTTAGGGGTTTTAGAAAAAAATAATCATAGCTCCAAAATGATTATTACAATGAATTTGGAGTTGTACTTCTTCCAAACAACATGAAATATTTTGCAGACCACTCATATAGGTATTTGAGCTAAAACATAAATCTAGAACTACGAAGTTGATTAAAAATTTTGAACTCTATATCCAGCAAGAGGATGAAAATTGGAACAAATTCTAATCATGTTTTTGAAACATTATCAACTACTCGTACAATTTGGGTGGACCTATAAGGAAAGGGAAGTAGATTGAGAAATTCCTTACTAGCTTACCTTATCATTTTCAAGCAAAAGTTACCTTGCTTAAATACATGAAAAATCCATGTGAACTTACTGTTAAATGAATCACTTGGGCAAGTATTCGAACTGCATCACTTGTATCCAATATGTCAGCCATCCACTCACGAGGACGGAAAGAACTTGGCTTTATAGACATCAAGGATAGTGGTCTTAGCCAAGATCTTTTTGACACAGTTTTTAGGAATGATGACTCTAATACCAATGAAGAGAAATGGGATCTACTTTCCCAGAGAGTTACTAAATTTCTTAGATAGAATTAACCCTTTTTAGGGGTTTTAGAAAAAAATAATCCGAGCTCCAAAATGATTATTTCAATGAATTTAGAGTTGTACTTATTCCAAACAACATGAAATATTTTGCAGACCACTCATATAGGTATTTGAGCTAAAAAATAATTCTAGAACTACGAAGTTGATTAAAAATTTTGAACTCTATATCCAGCAAGAGGATGAAACTTGGAACAAATTCTAATCATGTTTTTCAAACATTATCAACTACTCTTACAATTTGGGTGGACCTATAAGGAAAGGGAAGTAGATTGAGAAATTCCTTACTAGCTTACCTTATCATTTTCAAGCAAAAGTTACCTTGCTTAAATACATGAAAAATCCTTGTGACCTTACTGTTAAATGAATCACTTGGGCAAGTATTCGAACTGCATCACTTGTATCCAATATGTCAGCCATCCACTCACGAGGACGGAAAGAACATGGCTTTATAGACATCAAGGATAGTGGTCTTAGCGAAGATCTTTTTGACACAGTTTTTAGGAATGATGACTCTAATACCAATGAATAGAAATGGGATCAACTTTCCTAGAGATTTACTAAATTTCTTAGATAAAATTAGCCCTTTTTTAGGGGTTTTAGAAAAAAAATAATCCGAGCTCTAAAATGATTATTTTAATGAATTTAGAGTTGTACTTCTTCCAAACAACATGAAATATTTTGCAGACCACCCATATAGGTATTTGAGCTAAATAATAAATCTAGAACTACGAAGTTGACCAAAAATTTGAACTCTATATCCAGCAAGAGGATGAAACTTGGAACAAATTCTAATCATGTTTTTCAAACATTATCAACTACTCGTACAATTTGGGTGGACCTATCTGGAAAGGGAAAGAGATTGAGAAATTCCTTACTAGCTTACCTTATCATTTTCAAGCAAAAGTTACCTTGCTTAAATACATAAAAATTCCTTGTGAACTTATTGTTAAATGAATAACTTGGGCAAGTATTCGAACTGCATCACTTGTATCCAATATGTTAGCCATCCACTTTCGAGGATGGAAAGTGCTTGGCTTTGTAGACATCAAGGATAGTGGTCTTAGCGAAGATCTTTTTGACACAGTTTTTAGGAATCATGACTCTTATACCAATGAATAGAAATGGGATCTACTTTCCCAGAGAGTTACTAAATTTCTTAGATAGAATTAGCCCTTTTTTAGGGGTTTTAGAAAAAAATAATCCGAGCTCTAAAATGATTATTTCAATGAATTTAGAGTTGTACTTCTTTCAAACAACATGAAATATTTTGCAGACCACCCATATAGGTATTTGAGCTAAAAAATAAATCTAGAACTACGAAGTTGACCAAAAATTTGAACTCTATATCCAGCAAGAGGATGACACTTGGAACAAATTCTAATCATGTTTTTCAAACATTATCAACTAATCGTACAATTTGGGTGGACCTATAAGGAAAGGGAAGTAGATTGAGAAATTCCTTACTAGCTTACTTTATCATTTTCAAGCAAAAGTTACCTTGCTTAAATACATGAAAAATCCTTGTGAACTTACTGTTAAATGAATCACTTGGGCAAGTATTCGAACTACATCACTTGTATCCAATATGTCAGCCATCCATTTATGAGGACACAAAGAACTTGGCTTTATAGACATCAAGGATAGTGGTCTTACCGAAGATCTTTTTGACACAGTTTTTAGGAATGATGACTCTAGTACCAATGAAGAGAAATGGGATCTACTTTCCCAGAGAGTTACTAAATTTCTTAGATAGAATTAACCCTTTTTAGGGGTTTTAGAAAAAAATAATCATAGCTCCAAAATGATTATTTCAATGAATTTGGAGTTGTACTTCTTCCAAACAACATGAAATATTTTGCAGACCACCCATATAGGTATTTGAGCTAAATAATAAATCTAGAACTACGAAGTTGACCAAAAAGTTGAACTCTATATCCAGCAAGAGGATGAAACTTGGAACAAATTCTAATCATGTTTTTCAAACATTATCAACTACTCGTACAATTTGGGTGGACCTATAAGGAAAGGGAAGTAGATTGAGAAATTCCTTACTAGCTTACCTTATCATTTTCAAGCAAAAGTTACCTTGCTTAAATACATGAAAAATCCATGTGAACTTACTGTTAAATGAATCACTTGGGCAAGTATTCGAACTGCATCACTTGTATCCAATATGTCAGCCATCCACTCACGAGGACGGAAAGAACTTGGCTTTATAGACATCAAGGATAGTGGTCTTAGCGAAGATCTTTTTGACACAGTTTTTAGGAATGATGACTCTAATACCAATGAATAGAAATGGGATCTACTTTCCTAGAGATTTACTAAATTTCTTAGATAGAATTAGCCCTTTTTTAGGGGTTTTAGAAAAAAATAATCTGAGCTCTAAAATGATTATTTCAATGAATTTAGAGTTGTACTTCTTCCAAACAGCATGAAATATTTTGCAGACCACACATATAGGTATTTGAGCTAAAAAATAAATCTAGAACTACGAAGTTGACCAAAAATTTAAACTCTATATCCACCAAGAGGATGAAACTTGGAACAAATTCTAATCATTTTTTTCAAACATTATCAACAAGTCGTACAATTTGGGTGGACCTATCGGGAAAGGGAAAGAGATTAAGAAATTCCTTACTAGCTTACCTTATCATTTTCAAGCAAAAGTCACCTTGCTTAAATACATAAAAATTCCTTGTGAACTTATTGTTAAATGAATAACTTGGGCAACTATTCGAACTGCATCACTTGTATCCAATATGTTAGCCATCCACTTTCGAGGATGGAAAGAGCTTGGCTTTGTAGACATCAAGGATAGTGGTCTTAGCGAAGATCTTTTTGACACAGTTTTTAGGAATGATGACTCTAATACCAATGAAGAGAAATGGGATCTACTTTCCTAGAGAGTTACTAAATTTCTTAGATAGAATTAACCCTTTTTAGGGGTTTAGAAAAAAATAATCATAGCTCCAAAATGATTATTTCAATGAATTTGGAGTTGTACTTCTTCCAAATAACATGAAATATTTTGCAGACCACTCATATAGGTATTTGAGCTAAAAAATAAATCTAGAACTACGAAGTTGATTAAAAATTTTGAACTCTATATCCAGCAAGAGGATGAAACTTGGAACAAATTCTAATCATGTTTTTCAAACATTATCAACTACTCGTACAATTTGGGTGGACCTATAAGGAAAGGGAAGTAGATTGAGAAATTCCTTACTAGCTTACTTTATCATTTTCAAGCGAAAGTTACCTTGCTTAAATACATGAAAAATCCTTGTGAACTTACTGTTAAATGAATTACTTGGGCAAGTATTCGAACTGCATCACTTGTATCCAATATGTCAGCCATCCACTTATGAGGACACAAAGAACTTGGCTTTATAGACATCAAGGATAGTGGTCTTAGCCAAGATCTTTTTGACACAGTTTTTAGGAATGATGACACTAGTACCAATGAAGAGAAATGGGATCTACTTTCCCAGAGAGTTACTAAATTTCTTAGATAGAATTAACCCTTTTTAGGGGTTTTAGAAAAAAATAATCATAGCTCCAAAATGATTATTTCAATGAATTTGGAGTTGTACTTCTTCCAAACAACATGAAATATTTTGCAGACCACTCAAATAGGTATTTGAGCTAAAAAATAAATCTAGAACTACGAAGTTGATTAAAAATTTTGAACTCTATATCCAGCAAGAGGATGAAACTTGGAACAAATTCTAATCATGTTTTTCAAATATTATCAACAACTCGTACAATTTGGGTGGACCTATCTGGAAAGGGAAAGAGATTGAGAAATTCCTTACTAGCTTACCTTATCATTTTCAAGCAAAAGTTACCTTGCTTAAATACATGAAAAATCCATGTGAACTTACTGTTAAATGAATCACTTAGGCAAGTATTCGAACTGCATCACTTGTATCCAATATGTCAGCCATCCACTCACGAGGACGGAAAGAACTTGGCTTTATAGACATCAAGGATAGTGGTCTTAGCGAAGATCTTTTTGACACAGTTTTTAGGAATGATGACTCTAATACCAATGAATAGAAATGGGATCTACTTTCCTAGAGATTTACTAAATTTCTTAGATAGAATTAGCCCTTTTTTAGGGGTTTTAGAACAAAATAATCATAGCTCCAAAATGATTATTTCAATGAATTTAGAGTTGTACTTCTTCCAAACAACATGAAATATTTTGCAGACCACTCATATAGGTATTTGAGCTAAAAAATAATTCTAGAACTACGAAGTTGATTAAAAATTTTGAACTCTATATCCAGCAAGAGGATGAAACTTGGAACAAATTCTAATCATGTTTTTCAAACATTATCAACTACTCGTACAGTTTGGGTGGACCTATAAGGAAAGGGAAGTAGATTGAGAAATTCCTTACTAGCTTACTTTATCATTTTCAAGCAAAAGTTACCTTGCTTAAATACACGAAAAATCCGTGTGAACTTACTGTTAAATGAATCACTTGGGCAAGTATTCGAACTGCATCACTTGTATCCAATATGTCAGCCATCCACTTATGAGGACACAAAGAACTTGGCTTTATAGACATCAAGGATAGTGGTCTTAGCCAAGATCTTTTTGACACAGTTTTTAGGAATGATGACTCTAATACCAATGAAGAGAAATGGGATCTACTTTCCCAGAGAGTTACTAAATTTCTTAGATAGAATTAACCCTTTTTAGAGGTTTTAGAAAAAAATAATCATAGCTCCAAAATGATTATTTCAATGAATTTGGAGTTGTACTTCTTCCAAACAACATGAAATATTTTGCAGACCACTCATATAGGTATTTGAGCTAAAAAATAATTCTAGAACTACGAAGTTGATTAAAAATTTGAACTCTATATCCAGCAAGAGGATGAAACTTGGAACAAAGTCTAATCATGTTTTTCAAACATTATCAACTACTCTTACAATTTGGGTGGACCTATAAGGAAAGGGAAGTAGATTGAGAAATTCCTTACTAGCTTACCTTATCATTTTCAAGCAAAAGTTACCTTGCTTAAATACATGAAAAATCCTTGTGACCTTACTGTTAAATGAATCACTTGGGCAAGTATTCGAACTGCATCACTTGTATCCAATATGTCAGCCATCCACTCACGAGGACGGAAAGAACTTGGCTTTATAGACATCAAGGATAGTGGTCTTAGCGAAGATCTTTTTGACACAGTTTTTAGGAATGATGACTCTAATACCAATGAATAGAAATGGGATCTACTTTCCTAGAGATTTACTAAATTTCTTAGATAAAATTAGCCCTTTTTTAGGGGTTTTAGAAAAAAATAATCCGAGCTCTAAAATGATTATTTCAATGAATTTAGAGTTGTACTTCTTCCAAACAACATGAAATATTTTGCAGACCACCCATATAGGTATTTGAGCTAAATAATAAATCTAGAACTACGAAGTTGACCAAAAATTTGAACTCTATATCCAGCAAGAGGATGAAACTTGAAACAAATTCTAATCATGTTTTTCAAACATTATCAACTACTCGTACAATTTGGGTGGACCTATCTGGAAAGGGAAAGAGATTGAGAAATTCCTTACTAGCTTACCTTATCATTTTCAAGCAAAAGTTACCTTGCTTAAATACATGAAAAATCCATGTGAACTTACTGTTAAATGAATCACTTAGGCAAGTATTCGAACTGCATCACTTGTATCCAATATGTCAGCCATCCACTCACGAGGACGGAAAGAACTTGGCTTTATAGACATCAAGGATAGTGGTCTTAGCGAAGATCTTTTTGACACAGTTTTTAGGAATGATGACTCTAATACCAATGAATAGAAATGGGATCTACTTTCCTAGAGATTTACTAAATTTCTTAGATAGAATTAGCCCTTTTTTAGGGGTTTTAGAACAAAATAATCATAGCTCCAAAATGATTATTTCAATGAATTTAGAGTTGTACTTCTTCCAAACAACATGAAATATTTTGCAGACCACTCATATAGGTATTTGAGCTAAAAAATAATTCTAGAACTACGAAGTTGATTAAAAATTTTGAACTCTATATCCAGCAAGAGGATGAAACTTGGAACAAATTCTAATCATGTTTTTCAAACATTATCAACTACTCGTACAGTTTGGGTGGACCTATAAGGAAAGGGAAGTAGATTGAGAAATTCCTTACTAGCTTACTTTATCATTTTCAAGCAAAAGTTACCTTGCTTAAATACACGAAAAATCCGTGTGAACTTACTGTTAAATGAATCACTTGGGCAAGTATTCGAACTGCATCACTTGTATCCAATATGTCAGCCATCCACTTATGAGGACACAAAGAACTTGGCTTTATAGACATCAAGGATAGTGGTCTTAGCCAAGATCTTTTTGACACAGTTTTTAGGAATGATGACTCTAATACCAATGAAGAGAAATGGGATCTACTTTCCCAGAGAGTTACTAAATTTCTTAGATAGAATTAACCCTTTTTAGAGGTTTTAGAAAAAAATAATCATAGCTCCAAAATGATTATTTCAATGAATTTGGAGTTGTACTTCTTCCAAACAACATGAAATATTTTGCAGACCACTCATATAGGTATTTGAGCTAAAAAATAATTCTAGAACTACGAAGTTGATTAAAAATTTGAACTCTATATCCAGCAAGAGGATGAAACTTGGAACAAAGTCTAATCATGTTTTTCAAACATTATCAACTACTCTTACAATTTGGGTGGACCTATAAGGAAAGGGAAGTAGATTGAGAAATTCCTTACTAGCTTACCTTATCATTTTCAAGCAAAAGTTACCTTGCTTAAATACATGAAAAATCCTTGTGACCTTACTGTTAAATGAATCACTTGGGCAAGTATTCGAACTGCATCACTTGTATCCAATATGTCAGCCATCCACTCACGAGGACGGAAAGAACTTGGCTTTATAGACATCAAGGATAGTGGTCTTAGCGAAGATCTTTTTGACACAGTTTTTAGGAATGATGACTCTAATACCAATGAATAGAAATGGGATCTACTTTCCTAGAGATTTACTAAATTTCTTAGATAAAATTAGCCCTTTTTTAGGGGTTTTAGAAAAAAATAATCCGAGCTCTAAAATGATTATTTCAATGAATTTAGAGTTGTACTTCTTCCAAACAACATGAAATATTTTGCAGACCACCCATATAGGTATTTGAGCTAAATAATAAATCTAGAACTACGAAGTTGACCAAAAATTTGAACTCTATATCCAGCAAGAGGATGAAACTTGAAACAAATTCTAATCATGTTTTTCAAACATTATCAACTACTCGTACAATTTGGGTGGACCTATCTGGAAAGGGAAAGAGATTGAGAAATTCCTTACTAGCTTACCTTATCATTTTCAAGCAAAAGTTACCTTGCTTAAATACATAAAAATTCCTTGTGAACTTATTGTTAAATGAATAACTTGGGCAAGTATTCGAACTGCATCACTTGTATCCAATATGTTAGCCATCCACTTTCGAGGATGGAAAGAGCTTGGCTTTGTAGACATCAAGGATAGTGGTCTTAGCGAAGATCTTTTTGACACAGTTTTTAGGAATCATGACTCTAATACCAATGAATAGAAATGGGATCTACTTTCCCAGAGAGTTACTAAATTTCTTAGATAGAATTAGCCCTTTTTTAGGGGTTTTAGAAAAAAATAATCCGAGCTCTAAAATGATTATTTCAATGAATTTAGAGTTGTAATTCTTTCAAACAACATGAAATATTTTGCAGACCACCCATATAGGTATTTGAGCTAAAAAATAAATCTAGAACTACGAAGTTGACCAAAAATTTGAACTCTATATCCAGCAAGAGGATGACACTTGGAACAAATTCTAATCATGTTTTTCAAACATTATCAACTAATCGTACAATTTGGGTGGACCTATAAGGAAAGGGAAGTAGATTGAGATATTCCTTACTAGCTTACTTTATCATTTTCAAGCAAAAGTTACCTTGCTTAAATACATGAAAAATCCTTGTGAACTTACTGTTAAATGAATCACTTGGGCAAGTATTCGAACTGCATCACTTGTATCCAATATGTCAGCCATCTAATTATGAGGACACAAAGAACTTGGCTTTATAGACATCAAGGATAGTGGTCTTAGCGAAGATCTTTTTGACACAGTTTTTAGGAATGATGACTCTAGTACCAATGAAGAGAAATGGGATCTACTTTCCCAGAGAGTTACTAAATTTCTTAGATAGAATTAACCCTTTTTAGGGGTTTTAGAAAAAAATAATCATAGCTCCAAAATGATTATTACAATGAATTTGGAGTTGTACTTCTTCCAAACAACATGAAATATTTTGCAGACCACTCATATAGGTATTTGAGCTAAAACATAAATCTAGAACTACGAAGTTGATTAAAAATTTTGAACTCTATATCCAGCAAGAGGATGAAAATTGGAACAAATTCTAATCATGTTTTTCAAACATTATCAACTACTCGTACAATTTGGGTGGACCTATAAGGAAAGGGAAGTAGATTGAGAAATTCCTTACTAGCTTACCTTATCATTTTCAAGCAAAAGTTACCTTGCTTAAATACATGAAAAATCCATGTGAACTTACTGTTAAATGAATCACTTGGGCAAGTATTCGAACTGCATCACTTGTATCCAATATGTCAGCCATCCACTCACGAGGACGGAAAGAACTTGGCTTTATAGACATCAAGGATAGTGGTCTTAGCCAAGATCTTTTTGACACAGTTTTTAGGAATGATGACTCTAATACCAATGAAGAGAAATGGGATCTACTTTCCCAGAGAGTTACTAAATTTCTTAGATAGAATTAACCCTTTTTAGAGGTTTTAGAAAAAAATAATCATAGCTCTAAAATGATTATTTCAATGAATTTGGAGTTGTACTTCTTCCAAACAACATGAAATATTTTGCAGACCACTCATATAGGTATTTGAGCTAAAAAATAATTCTAGAACTACGAAGTTGATTAAAAATTTTGAACTCTATATCCAGCAAGAGGATGAAACTTGGAACAAATTCTAATCATGTTTTTCAAACATTATCAACTACTCTTACAATTTGGGTGGACCTATAAGGAAAGGGAAGTAGATTGAGAAATTCCTTACTAGCTTACCTTATCATTTTCAAGCAAAAGTTACCTTGCTTAAATACATGAAAAATCCTTGTGACCTTACTGTTAAATGAATCACTTGGGCAAGTATTCGAACTGCATCACTTGTATCCAATATGTCAGCCATCCACTCACGAGGACGGAAAGAACATGGCTTTATAGACATCAAGGATAGTGGTCTTAGCGAAGATCTTTTTGACACAGTTTTTAGGAATGATGACTCTAATACCAATGAATAGAAATGGGATCAACTTTCCTAGAGATTTACTAAATTTCTTAGATAAAATTAGCCCTTTTTTAGGGGTTTTAGAAAAAAATAATCCGAGCTCTAAAATGATTATTTCAATGAATTTAGAGTTGTAATTCTTTCAAACAACATGAAATATTTTGCAGACCACCCATATAGGTATTTGAGCTAAAAAATAAATCTAGAACTACGAAGTTGACCAAAAATTTGAACTCTATATCCAGCAAGAGGATGACACTTGGAACAAATTCTAATCATGTTTTTCAAACATTATCAACTAATCGTACAATTTGGGTGGACCTATAAGGAAAGGGAAGTAGATTGAGATATTCCTTACTAGCTTACTTTATCATTTTCAAGCAAAAGTTACCTTGCTTAAATACATGAAAAATCCTTGTGAACTTACTGTTAAATGAATCACTTGGGCAAGTATTCGAACTGCATCACTTGTATCCAATATGTCAGCCATCCACTTATGAGGACACAAAGAACTTGGCTTTATAGACATCAAGGATAGTGGTCTTAGCGAAGATCTTTTTGACACAGTTTTTAGGAATGATGACTCTAGTACCAATGAAGAGAAATGGGATCTACTTTCCCAGAGAGTTACTAAATTTCTTAGATAGAATTAACCCTTTTTAGGGGTTTTAGAAAAAAATAATCATAGCTCCAAAATGATTATTACAATGAATTTGGAGTTGTACTTCTTCCAAACAACATGAAATATTTTGCAGACCACTCATATAGGTATTTGAGCTAAAACATAAATCTAGAACTACGAAGTTGATTAAAAATTTTGAACTCTATATCCAGCAAGAGGATGAAAATTGGAACAAATTCTAATCATGTTTTTCAAACATTATCAACTACTCGTACAATTTGGGTGGACCTATAAGGAAAGGGAAGTAGATTGAGAAATTCCTTACTAGCTTACCTTATCATTTTCAAGCAAAAGTTACCTTGCTTAAATACATGAAAAATCCATGTGAACTTACTTTTAAATGAATCACTTGGGCAAGTATTCGAACTGCATCACTTGTATCCAATATGTCAGCCATCCACTCACGAGGACGGAAAGAACTTGGCTTTATAGACATCAAGGATAGTGGTCTTAGCCAAGATCTTTTTGACACAGTTTTTAGGAATGATGACTCTAATACCAATGAAGAGAAATGGGATCTACTTTCCCAGAGAGTTACTAAATTTCTTAGATAGAATTAACCCTTTTTAGAGGTTTTAGAAAAAAATAATCATAGCTCTAAAATGATTATTTCAATGAATTTGGAGTTGTACTTCATCCAAACAACATGAAATATTTTGCAGACCACTCATATAGGTATTTGAGCTAAAAAATAATTCTAGAACTACGAAGTTGATTAAAAATTTTGAACTCTATATCCAGCAAGAGGATGAAACTTGGAACAAATTCTAATCATGTTTTTCAAACATTATCAACTACTCTTACAATTTGGGTGGACCTATAAGGAAAGGGAAGTAGATTGAGAAATTCCTTACTAGCTTACCTTATCATTTTCAAGCAAAAGTTACCTTGCTTAAATACATGAAAAATCCTTGTGACCTTACTGTTAAATGAATCACTTGGGCAAGTATTCGAACTGCATCACTTGTATCCAATATGTCAGCCATCCACTCACGAGGACGGAAAGAACATGGCTTTATAGACATCAAGGATAGTGGTCTTAGCGAAGATCTTTTTGACACAGTTTTTAGGAATGATGACTCTAATACCAATGAATAGAAATGGGATCAACTTTCCTAGAGATTTACTAAATTTCTTAGATAAAATTAGCCCTTTTTTAGGGGTTTTAGAAAAAAAATAATCCGAGCTCTAAAATGATTATTTCAATGAATTTAGAGTTGTACTTCTTCCAAACAACATGAAATATTTTGTAGACCACCCATATAGGTATTTGAGCTAAATAATAAATCTAGAACTACGAAGTTGACCAAAAATTTGAACTCTATATCCAGCAAGAGGATGAAACTTGGAACAAATTCTAATCATGTTTTTCAAACATTATCAACTACTCGTACAATTTGGGTGGACCTATCTGGAAAGGGAAAGAGATTGAGAAATTCCTTACTAGCTTACCTTATCATTTTCAAGCAAAAGTTACCTTGCTTAAATACATAAAAATTCCTTGTGAACTTATTGTTAAATGAATAACTTGGGCAAGTATTCGAACTGCATCACTTGTATCCAATATGTTAGCCATCCACTTTCGAGGATGGAAAGAGCTTGGCTTTGTAGACATCAAGGATAGTGGTCTTAGCGAAGATCTTTTTGACACAGTTTTTAGGAATCATGACTCTTATACCAATGAATAGAAATGGGATCTACTTTCCCAGAGAGTTACTAAATTTCTTAGATAGAATTAGCCCTTTTTTAGGGGTTTTAGAAAAAAATAATCCGAGCTCTAAAATGATTATTTCAATGAATTTAGAGTTGTACTTCTTTCAAACAACATGAAATATTTTGCAGACCACCCATATAGGTATTTGAGCTAAAAAATAAATCTAGAACTACGAAGTTGACCAAAAATTTGAACTCTATATCCAGCAAGAGGATGACACTTGGAACAAATTCTAATCATGTTTTTCAAACATTATCAACTAATCGTACAATTTGGGTGGACCTATAAGGAAAGGGAAGTAGATTGAGAAATTCCTTACTAGCTTACTTTATCATTTTCAAGCAAAAGTTACCTTGCTTAAATACATGAAAAATCCTTGTGAACTTACTGTTAAATGAATCACTTGGGCAAGTATTCGAACTACATCACTTGTATCCAATATGTCAGCCATCCATTTATGAGGACACAAAGAACTTGGCTTTATAGACATCAAGGATAGTGGTCTTACCGAAGATCTTTTTGACACAGTTTTTAGGAATGATGACTCTAGTACCAATGAAGAGAAATGGGATCTACTTTTCCAGAGAGTTACTAAATTTCTTAGATAGAATTAACCCTTTTTAGGGGTTTTAGAAAAAAATAATCATAGCTCCAAAATGATTATTTCAATGAATTTGGAGTTGTACTTCTTCCAAACAACATGAAATATTTTGCAGACCACTCATATAGGTATTTGAGCTAAAAACTAAATCTAGAACTACCAAGTTGACCAAAAATTTGAACTCTATATCCAGCAAGAGGATGAAACTTGGAACAAATTTTAATCATGTTTTTCAAACATTATCAACAACTTGTACAATTTGGGTGGACCTATCTGGAAAGGGAAAGAGATTTAGAAATTCCTTACTAGCTTACCTTATCATTTTCAAGCAAAAGTTACCTTGCTTAAATACATAAAAATTCCTTGTGAACTTATTGTTAAATGAATAACTTGGGCAACTATTCGAACTGCATCACTTGTATCCAATATGTTAGCCATCCACTTTCGAGGATGGAAAGAGCTTGGCTTTGTAGACATCAAGGATAGTGGTCTTAGCGAAGATCTTTTTGACACAATTGTTAGAAATGATGACTGTAATACCAATGAAGAGAAATGGGATCTACTTTCCCAGAGAGTTACTAAATTTCTTAGATAGAATTAACCCTTTTTAGGGGTTTTAGAAAAAAATAATCCGAGCTCCAAAATGATTATTTCAATGAATTTAGAGTTGTACTTATTCCAAACAACATGAAATATTTTGCAGACCACTCATATAGGTATTTGAGCTAAAAAATAAATCTAGAACTACGAAGTTGACCAAAAATTTGAACTCTATATCCAGCAAGAGGATGAAACTTGGAACAAATTCTAATCATGTTTTTCAAACATTATCAACTACTCGTACAATTTGGGTGGACCTATAAGGAAAGGGAAGTAGATTGAGAAATTCCTTACTAGCTTACTTTATCATTTTCAAGCAAAAGTTACCTTGCTTAAATACATGAAAAATCCTTGTGAACTTACTGTTAAATGAATCACTTGGGCAAGTATTCGAACTACATCACTTGTATCCAATATGTCAGCCATCCACTTATGAGGACACAAAGAACTTGGCTTTATAGACATCAAGGATAGTGGTCTTAGCGAAGATCTTTTTGACACAGTTTTTAGGAATGATGACTCTAGTACCAATGAAGAGAAATGGGATCTACTTTCCCAGAGAGTTACTAAATTTCTTAGATAGAATTAACCCTTTTTAGGGGTTTTAGAAAAAAATAATCATAGCTCCAAAATGATTATTTCAATGAATTTGGAGTTGTACTTCGTCCAAACAACATGAAATATTTTGCAGACCACTCATATAGGTATTTGAGCTAAAAAATAAATCTAGAACTACGAAGTTGATTAAAAATTTTGAACTCTATATCCAGCAAGAGAATGAAACTTGGAACAAATTCTAATCATGTTTTTCAAACATTATCAACTACTCGTACAATTTGGGTGGACCTATAAGGAAAGGGAAGTAGATTGAGAAATTCCTTACTAGCTTACCTTATCATTTTCAAGCAAAAGTTACCTTGCTTAAATACATGAAAAATCCATGTGAACTTACTGTTAAATGAATCACTTGGGCAAGTATTCGAACTGCATCACTTGTATCCAATATGTCAGCCATCCACTCACGAGGACGGAAAGAACTTGGCTTTATAGACATCAAGGATAGTGGTCTTAGCGAAGATCTTTTTGACACAGTTTTTAGGAATGATGACTCTAATACCAATGAATAGAAATGGGATCTACTTTCCTAGAGATTTACTAAATTTCTTAGATAGAATTAGCCCTTTTTTAGGGGTTTTAGAAAAAAATAATCTGAGCTCTAAAATGATTATTTCAATGAATTTAGAGTTGTACTTCTTCCAAACAGCATGAAATATTTTGCAGACCACACATATAGGTATTTGAGCTAAAAAATAAATCTAGAACTACGAAGTTGACCAAAAATTTAAACTCTATATCCAGCAAGAGGATGAAACTTGGAACAAATTCTAATCATTTTTTTCAAACATTATCAACAAGTCGTACAATTTGGGTGGACCTATCGGGAAAGGGAAAGAGATTAAGAAATTCCTTACTAGCTTACCTTATCATTTTCAAGCAAAAGTCACCTTGCTTAAATACATAAAAATTCCTTGTGAACTTATTGTTAAATGAATAACTTGGGCAACTATTCGAACTGCATCACTTGTATCCAATATGTTAGCCATCCACTTTCGAGGATGGAAAGAGCTTGGCTTTGTAGACATCAAGGATAGTGGTCTTAGCGAAGATCTTTTTGACACAGTTTTTAGGAATGATGACTCTAATACCAATGAAGAGAAATGGGATCTACTTTCCCAGAGAGTTACTAAATTTCTTAGATAGAATTAACCCTTTTTAGGGGTTTAGAAAAAAATAATCATATCTCCAAAATGATTATTTCAATGAATTTGGAGTTGTACTTCTTCCAAATAACATGAAATATTTTGCAGACCACTCATATAGGTATTTGAGCTAAAAAATAAATCTAGAACTACGAAGTTGATTAAAAATTTTGAACTCTATATCCAGCAAGAGGATGAAACTTGGAACAAATTCTAATCATGTTTTTCAAACATTATCAACTACTCGTACAATTTGAGTGGACCTATAAGGAAAGGGAAGTAGATTGAGAAATTCCTTACTAGCTTACTTTATCATTTTCAAGCAAAAGTTACCTTGCTTAAATACATGAAAAATCCTTGTGAACTTACTGTTAAATGAATTACTTGGGCAAGTATTCGAACTGCATCACTTGTATCCAATATGTCAGCCATCCACTTATGAGGACACAAAGAACTTGGCTTTATAGACATCAAGCATAGTGGTCTTAGCCAAGATCTTTTTGACACAGTTTTTAGGAATGATGACACTAGTACCAATGAAGTGAAATGGGATCTACTTTCCCAGAGAGTTACTAAATTTCTTAGATAGAATTAACCCTTTTTAGGGGTTTTAGAAAAAAATAATCATAGCTCCAAAATGATAATTTCAATGAATTTGGAGTTGTACTTCTTCCAAACAACATGAAATATTTTGCAGACCACTCATATAGGTATTTGAGCTAAAAATAAATCTAGAACTACGAAGTTGATTAAAAATTTTGAACTCTATATCCAGCAAGAGGATGAAACTTGGAACAAATTCTAATCATGTTTTTCAAATATTATCAACAACTCGTACAATTTGGGTGGACCTATATGGAAAGGGAAAGAGATTGAGAAATTCCTTACTAGCTTACCTTATCATTTTCAAGCAAAAGTCACCTTGCTTAAATACATAAAAATTCCTTGTGAACTTATTGTTAAATGAATAACTTGGGCAACTATTCGAACTGCATCACTTGTATCCAATATGTTAGCCATCCACTTTCGAGGATGGAAAGAGCTTGGCTTTGTAGACATCAAGGATAGTGGTCTTAGCGAAGATCTTTTTGACACAGTTTTTAGGAATGATGACTCTAATACCAATGAAGAGAAATGGGATCTACTTTCCCAGAGAGTTACTAAATTTCTTAGATAGAATTAACCCTTTTTAGGGGTTTAGAAAAAAATAATCATAGCTCCAAAATGATTATTTCAATGAATTTGGAGTTGTACTTCTTCCAAATAACATGAAATATTTTGCAGACCACTCATATAGGTATTTGAGCTAAAAAATAAATCTAGAACTACGAAGTTGATTAAAAATTTTGAACTCTATATCCAGCAAGAGAATGAAACTTGGAACAAATTCTAATCATGTTTTTCAAACATTATCAACTACTCGTACAATTTGGGTGGACCTATAAGGAAAGGGAAGTAGATTGAGAAATTCCTTACTAGCTTACCTTATCATTTTCAAGCAAAAGTTACCTTGCTTAAATACATGAAAAATCCATGTGAACTTACTGTTAAATGAATCACTTGGGCAAGTATTCGAACTGCATCACTTGTATCCAATATGTCAGCCATCCACTCACGAGGACGGAAAGAACTTGGCTTTATAGACATCAAGGATAGTGGTCTTAGCGAAGATCTTTTTGACACAGTTTTTAGGAATGATGACTCTAATACCAATGAATAGAAATGGGATCTACTTTCCTAGAGATTTACTAAATTTCTTAGATAGAATTAGCCCTTTTTTAGGGGTTTTAGAAAAAAATAATCTGAGCTCTAAAATGATTATTTCAATGAATTTAGAGTTGTACTTCTTCCAAACAGCATGAAATATTTTGCAGACCACACATATAGGTATTTGAGCTAAAAAATAAATCTAGAACTACGAAGTTGACCAAAAATTTAAACTCTATATCCAGCAAGAGGATGAAACTTGGAACAAATTCTAATCATTTTTTTCAAACATTATCAACAAGTCGTACAATTTGGGTGGACCTATCGGGAAAGGGAAAGAGATTAAGAAATTCCTTACTAGCTTACCTTATCATTTTCAAGCAAAAGTCACCTTGCTTAAATACATAAAAATTCCTTGTGAACTTATTGTTAAATGAATAACTTGGGCAACTATTCGAACTGCATCACTTGTATCCAATATGTTAGCCATCCACTTTCGAGGATGGAAAGAGCTTGGCTTTGTAGACATCAAGGATAGTGGTCTTAGCGAAGATCTTTTTGACACAGTTTTTAGGAATGATGACTCTAATACCAATGAAGAGAAATGGGATCTACTTTCCCAGAGAGTTACTAAATTTCTTAGATAGAATTAACCCTTTTTAGGGGTTTAGAAAAAAATAATCATAGCTCCAAAATGATTATTTCAATGAATTTGGAGTTGTACTTCTTCCAAATAACATGAAATATTTTGCAGACCACTCATATAGGTATTTGAGCTAAAAAATAAATCTAGAACTACGAAGTTGATTAAAAATTTTGAACTCTATATCCAGCAAGAGGATGAAACTTGGAACAAATTCTAATCATGTTTTTCAAACATTATCAACTACTCGTACAATTTGGGTGGACCTATAAGGAAAGGGAAGTAGATTGAGAAATTCCTTACTAGCTTACTTTATCATTTTCAAGCAAAAGTTACCTTGCTTAAATACATGAAAAATCCTTGTGAACTTACTGTTAAATGAATTACTTGGGCAAGTATTCGAACTGCATCACTTGTATCCAATATGTCAGCCATCCACTTATGAGGACACAAAGAACTTGGCTTTATAGACATCAAGGATAGTGGTCTTAGCCAAGATCTTTTTGACACAGTTTTTAGGAATGATGACACTAGTACCAATGAAGAGAAATGGGATCTACTTTCCCAGAGAGTTACTAAATTTCTTAGATAGAATTAACCCTTTTTAGGGGTTTTAGAAAAAAATAATCATAGCTCCAAAATGATAATTTCAATGAATTTGGAGTTGTACTTCTTCCAAACAACATGAAATATTTTGCAGACCACACATATAGGTATTTGAGCTAAAAAATAAATCTAGAACTACGAAGTTGACCAAAAATTTAAACTCTATATCCAGCAAGAGGATGAAACTTGGAACAAATTCTAATCATTTTTTTCAAACATTATCAACAAGTCGTACAATTTGGGTGGACCTATCGGGAAAGGGAAAGAGATTAAGAAATTCCTTACTAGCTTACCTTATCATTTTCAAGCAAAAGTTACCTTGCTTAAATACATGAAAAATCCATGTGAACTTACTGTTAAATGAATCACTTGGGCAAGTATTCGAACTGCATCACTTGTATCCAATATGTCAGCCATCCACTCACGAGGACGGAAAGAACTTGGCTTTATAGACATCAAGGATAGTGGTCTTAGCGAAGATCTTTTTGACACAGTTTTTAGGAATGATGACTCTAATACCAATGAATAGAAATGGGATCTACTTTCCTAGAGATTTACTAAATTTCTTAGATAGAATTAGCCCTTTTTTAGGGGTTTTAGAACAAAATAATCATAGCTCCAAAATGATTATTTCAATGAATTTGGAGTTGTACTTCTTCCAAACAACATGAAATATTTTGCAGACCACTCATATAGGTATTTGAGCTAAAAAATAAATCTAGAACTACGAAGTTGATTAAAAATTTTGAACTCTATATCCAGCAAGAGGATGAAACTTGGAACAAATTCTAATCATGTTTTTCAAACATTATCAACTACTCTTACAATTTGGGTGGACCTATAAGGAAAGGGAAGTAGATTGAGAAATTCCTTACTAGCTTACCTTATCATTTTCAAGCAAAAGTTACCTTGCTTAAATACATGAAAAATCCTTGTGACCTTACTGTTAAATGAATCACTTGGGCAAGTATTCGAACTGCATCACTTGTATCCAATATGTCAGCCATCCACTCACGAGGACGGAAAGAACTTGGCTTTATAGACATCAAGGAAAGTGGTCTTAGCGAATATCTTTTTGACACAGTTTTTAGGAATGATGACTCTAATACCAATGAATAGAAATGGGATCTACTTTCCTAGAGATTTACTAAATTTCTTAGATAAAATTAGCCCTTTTTTAGGGGTTTTAGAAAAAAATAATCCGAGCTCTAAAATGATTATTTTAATGAATTTAGAGTTGTACTTCTTCCAAACAACATGAAATATTTTGCAAACCACCCATATAGGTATTTGAGCTAAATAATAAATCTAGAACTACGAAGTTGACCAAAAATTTGAACTCTATATCCAGCAAGAGGATGAAACTTGAAACAAATTCTAATCATGTTTTTCAAACATTATCAACTACTCGTACAATTTGGGTGGACCTATCTGGAAAGGGAAAGAGATTGAGAAATTCTTTACTAGCTTACCTTATCATTTTCAAGCAAAAGTTACCTTGCTTAAATACATAAAAATTCCTTGTGAACTTATTGTTAAATGAATAACTTGGGCAAGTATTCGAACTGCATCACTTGTATCCAATATGTTAGCCATCCACTTTCGAGGATGGAAAGAGCTTGGCTTTGTAGACATCAAGGATAGTGGTCTTAGCGAAGATCTTTTTGACACAGTTTTTAGGAATCATGACTCTAATACCAATGAATAGAAATGGGATCTACTTTCCCAGAGAGTTACTAAATTTCTTAGATAGAATTAGCCCTTTTTTAGGGGTTTTAGAAAAAAGTAATCCGAGCTCTAAAATGATTATTTCAATGAATTTAGAGTTGTACTTCTTTCAAACAACATGAAATATTTTGCAGACCACCCATATAGGTATTTGATCTAAAAAATAAATCTAGAACTACGAAGTTGACCAAAAATTTGAACTCTATATCCAGCAAGAGGATGAAACTTGGAACAAATTCTAATCATGTTTTTCAAACATTATAAACTACTCGTACAATTTGGGTGGACCTATCTGGAAAGGGAAAGAGATTAAGAAATTCCTTACTAGCTTACCTTATCATTTTCAAGCAAAAGTCACCTTGCTTAAATACATAAAAATTCCTTGTGAACTTATTGTTAAATGAATAACTTGGGCAACTATTCGAACTGCATCACTTGTATCCAATATGTTAGCCATCCACTTTCGAGGATGGAAAGAGCTTGGCTTTGTAGACATCAAGGATAGTGGTCTTAGCGAAGATCTTTTTGACACAGTTTTTAGGAATGATGACTCTAATACCAATGAAGAGAAATGGGATCTACTTTCCCAGAGAGTTACTAAATTTCTTAGATAGAATTAACCCTTTTTAGGGGTTTAGAAAAAAATAATCATAGCTCCAAAATGATTATTTCAATGAATTTGTAGTTGTACTTCTTCCAAATAACATGAAATATTTTGCAGACCACTCATATAGGTATTTGAGCTAAAAAATAAATCTAGAACTACGAAGTTGATTAAAAATTTTGAACTCTATATCCAGCAAGAGGATGAAACTTGGAACAAATTCTAATCATGTTTTTCAAACATTATCAACTACTCGTACAATTTGGGTGGACCTATAAGGAAAGGGAAGTAGATTGAGAAATTCCTTACTAGCTTACTTTATCATTTTCAAGCAAAAGTTACCTTGCTTAAATACATGAAAAATCCTTGTGAACTTACTGTTAAATGAATTTCTTGGGCAAGTATTCGAACTGCATCACTTGTATCCAATATGTCAGCCATCCACTTATGAGGACACAAAGAACTTGGCTTTATAGACATCAAGGATAGTTGTCTTAGCCAAGATCTTTTTGACACAGTTTTTAGGAATGATGACTCTAATACCAATGAAGAGAAATGGGATCTACTTTCCCAGAGAGTTACTAAATTTCTTAGATAGAATTAACCCTTTTTAGAGGTTTTAGAAAAAATAATCATAGCTCCAAAATGATTATTTCAATGAATTTGGAGTTGTACTTCTTCCAAACAACATGAAATATTTTGCAGACCACTCATATAGGTATTTGAGCTAAAAAATAAATCTAGAACTACGAAGTTGATTAAAAATTTTGAACTCTATATCCAGCAAGAGGATGAAACTTGGAACAAATTCTAATCATGTTTTTCAAACATTATCAACTACTCTTACAATTTGGGTGGACCTATAAGGAAAGGGAAGTAGATTGAGAAATTCCTTACTAGCTTACCTTATCATTTTCAAGCAAAAGTTACCTTGCTTAAATACATGAAAAATCCTTGTGACCTTACTGTTAAATGAATCACTTGGGCAAGTATTCGAACTGCATCACTTGTATCCAATATGTCAGCCATCCACTTATGAGGACACAAAGAACTTGGCTTTATAGACATCAAGGATAGTGGTCTTAGCCAAGATCTTTTTGACACAGTTTTTAGGAATGATGACTCTAATACCAATGAAGAGAAATGGGATCTACTTTCCCAGAGAGTTACTAAATTTCTTAGATAGAATTAACCCTTTTTAGAGGTTTTAGAAAAAAATAATCATAGCTCCAAAATGATTATTTCAATGAATTTGGAGTTGTACTTCTTCCAAACAACATGAAATATTTTGCAGACCACTCATATAGGTATTTGAGCTAAAAAATAAATCTAGAACTACGAAGTTGATTAAAAATTTTGAACTCTATATCCAGCAAGAGGATGAAACTTGGAACAAATTCTAATCATGTTTTTCAAACATTATCAACTACTCGTACAATTTGGGTGGACCTATAAGGAAAGGGAAGTAGATTGAGAAATTCCTGACTAGCTTACTTTATCATTTTCAAGCAAAAGTTACCTTGCTTAAATACATGAAAAATCCATGTGAACTTACTTTTAAATGAATTACTTGGGCAAGTATTCGAACTGCATCACTTGTATCCAATATGTCAGCCATCCACTTATGAGGACACAAAGAACTTGGCTTTATAGACATCCAGGATAGTTGTCTTAGCCAAGATCTTTTTGACACAGTTTTTAGGAATGATGACTCTAATACCAATGAAGAGAAATGGGATCTACTTTCCCACAGAGTTACTAAATTTCTTAGATAGAATTAACCCTTTTTAGAGGTTTTAGAAAAAAATAATCATAGCTCCAAAATGATTATTTCAATGAATTTGGAGTTGTACTTCTTCCAAACAACATGAAATATTTTGCAGACCACTCATATAGGTATTTGAGCTAAAAAATAAATCTAGAACTACGAAGTTGATTAAAAATTTTGAACTCTATATCCAGCAAGAGGATGAAACTTGGAACAAATTCTAATCATGTTTTTCAAACATTATCAACTACTCTTACAATTTGGGTGGACCTATAAGGAAAGGGAAGTAGATTGAGAAATTCCTTACTAGCTTACCTTATCATTTTCAAGCAAAAGTTACCTTGCTTAAATACATGAAAAATCCTTGTCACCTTACTGTTAAATGAATCACTTGGGCAAGTATTCGAACTGCATCACTTGTATCCAATATGTCAGCCATCCACTCACGAGGACGGAAAGAACTTGGCTTTATAGACATCAAGGAAAGTGGTCTTAGCGAAGATCTTTTTGACACAGTTTTTAGGAATGATGACTCTAATACCAATGAATAGAAATGGGATCTACTTTCCTAGAGATTTACTAAATTTCTTAGATAAAATTAGCCCTTTTTTAGGGGTTTTAGAAAAAAATAATCCGAGCTCTAAAATGATTATTTTAATGAATTTAGAGTTGTACTTCTTCCAAACAACATGAAATATTTTGCAGACCACCCATATAGGTATTTGAGCTAAATAATAAATCTAGAACTACGAAGTTGACCAAAAATTTGAACTCTATATCCAGCAAGAGGATGAAACTTGGAACAAATTCTAATCATGTTTTCCAAACATTATCAACTACTCGTACAATTTGGGTGGACCTATCTGGAAAGGGAAAGAGATTAAGAAATTCCTTACTAGCTTACCTTATCATTTTCAAGCAAAAGTCACCTTGCTTAAATACATAAAAATTCCTTGTGAACTTATTGTTAAATGAATAACTTGGGCAACTATTCGAACTGCATCACTTGTATCCAATATCTTAGCCATCCACTTTCGAGGATGGAAAGAGCTTGGCTTTGTAGACATCAAGGATAGTGGTCTTAGCGAAGATCTTTTTGACACAGTTTTTAGGAATGATGACTCTAATACCAATGAAGAGAAATGGGATCTACTTTCCCAGAGAGTTACTAAATTTCTTAGATAGAATTAACCCTTTTTAGGGGTTTAGAAAAAAATAATCATAGCTCCAAAATGATTATTTCAATGAATTTGGAGTTGTACTTCTTCCAAATAACATGAAATATTTTGCAGACCACTCATATAGGTATTTGAGCTAAAAAATAAATCTAGAACTACGAAGTTGATTAAAAATTTTGAACTCTATATCCAGCAAGAGGATGAAACTTGGAACAAATTCTAATCATGTTTTTCAAACATTATCAACTACTCGTACAATTTGGGTGGACCTATAAGGAAAGGGAAGTAGATTGAGAAATTCCTTACTAGCTTACTTTATCATTTTCAAGCAAAAGTTACCTTGCTTAAATAGATGAAAAATCCTTGTGAACTTACTGTTAAATGAATTACTTGGGCAAGTATTCGAACTGCATCACTTGTATCCAATATGTCAGCCATCCACTTATGAGGACACAAAGAAATTGCCTTTATAGACATCAAGGATAGTTGTCTTAGCCAAGATCTTTTTGACACAGTTTTTAGGAATGATGACTCTAATACCAATGAAGAGAAATGGGATCTACTTTCCCAGAGAGTTACTAAATTTCTTAGATAGAATTAACCCTTTTTAGAGGTTTTAGAAAAAAATAATCATAGCTCCAAAATGATTATTTCAATGAATTTGGAGTTGTACTTCTTCCAAACAACATGAAATATTTTGCAGACCACTCATATAGGTATTTGAGCTAAAAAATAAATCTAGAACTACGAAGTTGATTAAAAATTTTGAACTCTATATCCAGCAAGAGGATGAAACTTGGAACAAATTCTAATCATGTTTTTCGAACATTATCAACTACTCTTACAATTTGGGTGGACCTATAAGGAAAGGGAAGTAGATTGAGAAATTCCTTACTAGCTTACCTTATCATTTTCAAGCAAAAGTTACCTTGCTTAAATACATGAAAAATCCTTGTGACCTTACTGTTAAATGAATCACTTGGGCAAGTATTCGAACTGCATCACTTGTATCCAATATGTCAGCCATCCACTTATGAGGACACAAAGAACTTGGCTTTATAGACATCAAGGATAGTGGTCTTAGCCAAGATCTTTTTGACACAGTTTTTAGGAATGATGACTCTAATACCAATGAAGAGAAATGGGATCTACTTTCCCAGAGAGTTACTAAATTTCTTAGATAGAATTAACCCTTTTTAGAGGTTTTAGAAAAAAATAATCATAGCTCCAAAATGATTATTTCAATGAATTTGGAGTTGTACTTCTTCCAAACAACATGAAATATTTTGCAGACCACTCATATAGGTATTTGAGCGAAAAAATAAATCTAGAACTACGAAGTTGATTAAAAATTTTGAACTCTATATCCAGCAAGAGGATGAAACTTGGAACAAATTCTAATCATGTTTTTCAAACATTATCAACTACTCTTACAATTTGGGTGGACCTATAAGGAAAGGGAAGTAGATTGAGAAATTCCTTACTAGCTTACCTTATCATTTTCAAGCAAAAGTTACCTTGCTTAAATACATGAAAAATCCTTGTGACCTTACTGTTAAATGAATCACTTGGGCAAGTATTCGAACTGCATCACTTGTATCCAATATGTCAGCCATCCACTCACGAGGACGGAAAGAACTTGGCTTTATAGACATCAAGGAAAGTGGTCTTAGCGAAGATCTTTTTGACACAGTTTTTAGGAATGATGACTCTAATACCAATGAATAGAAATGGGATCTACTTTCCTAGAGATTTACTAAATTTCTTAGATAAAATTAGCCCTTTTTTAGGGGTTTTAGAAAAAAATAATCCGAGCTCTAAAATGATTATTTTAATGAATTTAGAGTTGTACTTCTTCCAAACAACATGAAATATTTTGCAGACCACCCATATAGGTATTTGAGCTAAATAATAAATCTAGAACTACGAAGTTGACCAAAAATTTGAACTCTATATCCAGCAAGAGGATGAAACTTGAAACAAATTCTAATCATGTTTTTCAAACATTATCAACTACTCGTACAATTTGGGTGGACCTATCTGGAAAGGGAAAGAGATTGAGAAATTCCTTACTAGCTTACCTTATCATTTTCAAGCAAAAGTTACCTTGCTTAAATACATAAAAATTCCTTGTGAACTTATTGTTAAATGAATAACTTGGGCAAGTATTCGAACTGCATCACTTGTATCCAATATGTTAGGCATCCACTTTCGAGGATGGAAAGAGCTTGGCTTTGTAGACATCAAGGATAGTGGTCTTAGCGAAGATCTTTTTGACACAGTTTTTAGGAATCATGACTCTAATACCAATGAATAGAAATGGGATCTACTTTCCCAGAGAGTTACTAAATTTCTTAGATAGAATTAGCCCTTTTTTAGGGGTTTTAGAAAAAAGTAATCCGAGCTCTAAAATGATTATTTCAATGAATTTAGAGTTGTACTTCTTTCAAACAACATGAAATATTTTGCAGACCACCCATATAGGTATTTGAGCTAAAAAATAAATCTAGAACTACGAAGTTGACCAAAAATTTGAACTCTATATCCAGCAAGAGGATGAAACTTGGAACAAATTCTAATCATGTTTTCCAAACATTATCAACTACTCGTACAATTTGGGTGGACCTATCTGGAAAGGGAAAGAGATTAAGAAATTCCTTACTAGCTTACCTTATCATTTTCAAGCAAAAGTCACCTTGCTTAAATACATAAAAATTCCTTGTGAACTTATTGTTAAATGAATAACTTGGGCAACTATTCGAACTGCATCACTTGTATCCAATATCTTAGCCATCCACTTTCGAGGATGGAAAGAGCTTGGCTTTGTAGACATCAAGGATAGTGGTCTTAGCGAAGATCTTTTTGACACAGTTTTTAGGAATGATGACTCTAATACCAATGAAGAGAAATGGGATCTACTTTCCCAGAGAGTTACTAAATTTCTTAGATAGAATTAACCCTTTTTAGGGGTTTAGAAAAAAATAATCATAGCTCCAAAATGATTATTTCAATGAATTTGGAGTTGTACTTCTTCCAAATAACATGAAATATTTTGCAGACCACTCATATAGGTATTTGAGCTAAAAAATAAATCTAGAACTACGAAGTTGATTAAAAATTTTGAACTCTATATCCAGCAAGAGGATGAAACTTGGAACAAATTCTAATCATGTTTTTCAAACATTATCAACTACTCGTACAATTTGGGTGGACCTATAAGGAAAGGGAAGTAGATTGAGAAATTCCTTACTAGCTTACTTTATCATTTTCAAGCAAAAGTTACCTTGCTTAAATAGATGAAAAATCCTTGTGAACTTACTGTTAAATGAATTACTTGGGCAAGTATTCGAACTGCATCACTTGTATCCAATATGTCAGCCATCCACTTATGAGGACACAAAGAAATTGCCTTTATAGACATCAAGGATAGTTGTCTTAGCCAAGATCTTTTTGACACAGTTTTTAGGAATGATGACTCTAATACCAATGAAGAGAAATGGGATCTACTTTCCCAGAGAGTTACTAAATTTCTTAGATAGAATTAACCCTTTTTAGAGGTTTTAGAAAAAAATAATCATAGCTCCAAAATGATTATTTCAATGAATTTGGAGTTGTACTTCTTCCAAACAACATGAAATATTTTGCAGACCACTCATATAGGTATTTGAGCTAAAAAATAAATCTAGAACTACGAAGTTGATTAAAAATTTTGAACTCTATATCCAGCAAGAGGATGAAACTTGGAACAAATTCTAATCATGTTTTTCGAACATTATCAACTACTCTTACAATTTGGGTGGACCTATAAGGAAAGGGAAGTAGATTGAGAAATTCCTTACTAGCTTACCTTATCATTTTCAAGCAAAAGTTACCTTGCTTAAATACATGAAAAATCCTTGTGACCTTACTGTTAAATGAATCACTTGGGCAAGTATTCGAACTGCATCACTTGTATCCAATATGTCAGCCATCCACTTATGAGGACACAAAGAACTTGGCTTTATAGACATCAAGGATAGTGGTCTTAGCCAAGATCTTTTTGACACAGTTTTTAGGAATGATGACTCTAATACCAATGAAGAGAAATGGGATCTACTTTCCCAGAGAGTTACTAAATTTCTTAGATAGAATTAACCCTTTTTAGAGGTTTTAGAAAAAAATAATCATAGCTCCAAAATGATTATTTCAATGAATTTGGAGTTGTACTTCTTCCAAACAACATGAAATATTTTGCAGACCACTCATATAGGTATTTGAGCGAAAAAATAAATCTAGAACTACGAAGTTGATTAAAAATTTTGAACTCTATATCCAGCAAGAGGATGAAACTTGGAACAAATTCTAATCATGTTTTTCAAACATTATCAACTACTCTTACAATTTGGGTGGACCTATAAGGAAAGGGAAGTAGATTGAGAAATTCCTTACTAGCTTACCTTATCATTTTCAAGCAAAAGTTACCTTGCTTAAATACATGAAAAATCCTTGTGACCTTACTGTTAAATGAATCACTTGGGCAAGTATTCGAACTGCATCACTTGTATCCAATATGTCAGCCATCCACTCACGAGGACGGAAAGAACTTGGCTTTATAGACATCAAGGAAAGTGGTCTTAGCGAAGATCTTTTTGACACAGTTTTTAGGAATGATGACTCTAATACCAATGAATAGAAATGGGATCTACTTTCCTAGAGATTTACTAAATTTCTTAGATAAAATTAGCCCTTTTTTAGGGGTTTTAGAAAAAAATAATCCGAGCTCTAAAATGATTATTTTAATGAATTTAGAGTTGTACTTCTTCCAAACAACATGAAATATTTTGCAGACCACCCATATAGGTATTTGAGCTAAATAATAAATCTAGAACTACGAAGTTGACCAAAAATTTGAACTCTATATCCAGCAAGAGGATGAAACTTGAAACAAATTCTAATCATGTTTTTCAAACATTATCAACTACTCGTACAATTTGGGTGGACCTATCTGGAAAGGGAAAGAGATTGAGAAATTCCTTACTAGCTTACCTTATCATTTTCAAGCAAAAGTTACCTTGCTTAAATACATAAAAATTCCTTGTGAACTTATTGTTAAATGAATAACTTGGGCAAGTATTCGAACTGCATCACTTGTATCCAATATGTTAGCCATCCACTTTCGAGGATGGAAAGAGCTTGGCTTTGTAGACATCAAGGATAGTGGTCTTAGCGAAGATCTTTTTGACACAGTTTTTAGGAATCATGACTCTAATACCAATGAATAGAAATGGGATCTACTTTCCCAGAGAGTTACTAAATTTCTTAGATAGAATTAGCCCTTTTTTAGGGGTTTTAGAAAAAAGTAATCCGAGCTCTAAAATGATTATTTCAATGAATTTAGAGTTGTACTTCTTTCAAACAACATGAAATATTTTGCAGACCACCCATATAGGTATTTGAGCTAAAAAATAAATCTAGAACTACGAAGTTGACCAAAAATTTGAACTCTATATCCAGCAAGAGGATGAAACTTGGAACAAATTCTAATCATGTTTTTCAAACATTATCAACTACTCGTACAATTTGGGTGGACCTATCTGGAAAGGGAAAGAGATTAAGAAATTCCTTACTAGCTTACCTTATCATTTTCAAGCAAAAGTCACCTTGCTTAAATACATAAAAATTCCTTGTGAACTTATTGTTAAATGAATAACTTGGGCAACTATTCGAACTGCATCACTTGTATCCAATATGTTAGCCATCCACTTTCGAGGATGGAAAGAGCTTGGCTTTGTAGACATCAAGGATAGTGGTCTTAGCGAAGATCTTTTTGACACAGTTTTTAGGAATGATGACTCTAATACCAATGAAGAGAAATGGGATCTACTTTCCCAGAGAGTTACTAAATTTCTTAGATAGAATTAACCCTTTTTAGGGGTTTAGAAAAAAATAATCATAGCTCCAAAATGATTATTTCAATGAATTTGGAGTTGTACTTCTTCCAAATAACATGAAATATTTTGCAGACCACTCATATAGGTATTTGAGCTAAAAAATAAATCTAGAACTACGAAGTTGATTAAAAATTTTGAACTCTATATCCAGCAAGAGGATGAAACTTGGAACAAATTCTAATCATGTTTTCCAAACATTATAAACTACTCGTACAATTTGGGTGGACCTATAAGGAAAGGGAAGTAGATTGAGAAATTCCTTACTAGCTTACTTTATCATTTTCAAGCAAAAGTTACCTTGCTTAAATAGATGAAAAATCCTTGTGAACTTACTGTTAAATGAATTACTTGGGCAAGTATTCGAACTGCATCACTTGTATCCAATATGTCAGCCATCCACTTATGAGGACACAAAGAACTTGGCTTTATAGACATCAAGGATAGTGGTCTTAGCCAAGATCTTTTTGACACAGTTTTTAGGAATGATGACACTAGTACCAATGAAGAGAAATGGGATCTACTTTCCCAGAGAGTTACTAAATTTCTTAGATAGAATTAACCCTTTTTAGGGGTTTTAGAAAAAAATAATCATAGCTCCAAAATGATTATTTCAATGAATTTGGAGTTGTACTTCTTCCAAACAACATGAAATATTTTGCAGACCACTCATATAGGTATTTGAGCTAAAAAATAAATCTAGAACTACGAAGTTGATTAAAAATTTTGAACTCTATATCCAGCAAGAGGATGAAACTTGGAACAAATTCTAATCATGTTTTTCAAACATTATCAACTACTCTTACAATTTGGGTGGACCTATAAGGAAAGGGAAGTAGATTGAGAAATTCCTTACTAGCTTACCTTATCATTTTCAAGCAAAAGTTACCTTGCTTAAATACATGAAAAATCCTTGTGACCTTACTGTTAAATGAATCACTTGGGCAAGTATTCGAACTGCATCACTTGTATCCAATATATCAGCCATCCACTTATGAGGACACAAAGAACTTGGCTTTATAGACATCAAGGATAGTGGTCTTAGCCAAGATTTTTTTGACACAGTTTTTAGGAATGATGGCTCTAATACCAATGAAGAGAAATGGGATCTACTTTCCCAGAGAGTTACTAAATTTCTTAGATAGAATTAACCCTTTTTAGAGGTTTTAGAAAAAAATAATCATAGCTCCAAAATGATTATTTCAATGATTTTGGAGTTGTACTTCTTCCAAACAACATGAAATATTTTGCAGACCACTCATATAGGTATTTGAGCGAAAAAATAAATCTAGAACTACGAAGTTGATTAAAAATTTTGAACTCTATATCCAGCAAGAGGATGAAACTTGGAACAAATTCTAATCATGTTTTTCAAACATTATCAACTACTCTTACAATTTGGGTGGACCTATAAGGAAAGGGAAGTAGATTGAGAAATTCCTTACTAGCTTACCTTATCATTTTCAAGCAAAAGTTACCTTGCTTAAATACATGAAAAATCCTTGTGACCTTACTGTTAAATGAATCACTTGGGCAAGTATTCGAACTGCATCACTTGTATCCAATATGTCAGCCATCCACTCACGAGGACGGAAAGAACTTGGCTTTGTAGACATCAAGGAAAGTGGTCTTAGCGAAGATCTTTTTGACACAGTTTTTAGGAATGATGACTCTAATACCAATGAATAGAAATGGGATCTACTTTCCTAGAGATTTACTAAATTTCTTAGATAAAATTAGCCCTTTTTTAGGGGTTTTAGAAAAAAATAATCCGAGCTCTAAAATGATTATTTTAATGAATTTAGAGTTGTACTTCTTCCAAACAACATGAAATATTTTGCAGACCACCCATATAGGTATTTGAGCTAAAAAATAAATCTAGAACTACGAAGTTGACCAAAAATTTGAACTCTATATCCAGCAAGAGGATGAAACTTGGAACAAATTCTAATCATGTTTTTCAAACATTATCAACAACTCGTACAATTTGGGTGGACCTATCTGGAAAGGGAAAGAGATTGAGAAATTCCTTACTAGCTTACCTTATCATTTTCAAGCAAAAGTCACCTTGCTTAAATACATAAAAATTACTTGTGAACTTATTGTTAAATGAATAACTTGGGCAACTATTCGAACTGCATCACTTGTATCCAATATGTTAGCCATCCACTTTCGAGGATGGAAATAGCTTGGCTTTGTAGACATCAAGGATAGTGGTCTTAGCGAAGATCTTTTTGACACAGTTTTTAGGAATGATGACTCTAATACCAATGAAGAGGAATGGGATCTACTTTCCCAGAGAGTTACTAAATTTCTTAGATAGAATTAACCCTTTTTAGAGGTTTTAGAAAAAAATAATCATAGCTCCAAAATGATTATTTCAATGAATTTGGAGTTGTACTTCTTCCAAACAACATGAAATATTTTGCAGACCACTCATATAGGTATTTGAGCTAAAAAATAAATCTAGAACTACGAAGTTGACCAAAAATTTGAACTCTATATCTAGCAAGAGGATGAAACTTGAAACAAATTCTAATCATGTTTTTCAAACATTATCAACTACTCGTACAATTTGGGTTGACCTATCTGGAAAGGGAAAGAGATTGAGAAATTCCTTACTAGCTTACCTTATCATTTTCAAGCAAAAGTTACCTTGCTTAAATACATGAAAAATCCTTGTGACCTTACTGTTAAATGAATCACTTGGGCAAGTATTCGAACTGCATCACTTGTATCCAATATGTCAGCCTTCCACTTATGAGGACACAAAGAACTTGGCTTTATAGACATCAAGGATAGTGGTCTTAGCCAAGATCTTTTTGACACAGTTTTTAGGAATGATGACTCTAATACCAATGAAGAGAAATGGGATCTACTTTCCCAGAGAGTTACTAAATTTCTTAGATAGAATTAACACTTTTTAGAGGTTTTAGAAAAAAATAATCATAGCTCCAAAATGATTATTTCAATGAATTTGGAGTTGTACTTCTTCCAAACAACATGAAATATTTTGCAGACCACTCATATAGGTATTTGAGCGAAAAAATAAATCTAGAACTACGAAGTTGATTAAAAATTTTGAACTCTATATCCAGCAAGAGGATGAAACTTGGAACAAATTCTAATCATGTTTTTCAAACATTATCAACTACTCTTACAATTTGGGTGGACCTATAAGGAAAGGGAAGTAGATTGAGAAATTCCTTACTAGCTTACCTTATCATTTTCAAGCAAAAGTTACCTTGCTTAAATACATGAAAAATCCTTGTGACCTTACTATTAAATGAATCACTTGGGCAAGTATTCGAACTGCATCACTTGTATCCAATATGTCAGCCATCCACTCACGAGGACGGAAAGAACTTGGCTTTATAGACCTCAAGGAAAGTGGTCTTAGCGAAGATCTTTTTGACACAGTTTTTAGGAATGATGACTCTAATACCAATGAATAGAAATGGGATCTACTTTCCTAGAGATTTACTAAATTTCTTAGATAAAATTAGCCCTTTTTTAGGGGTTTTAGAAAAAAATAATCCGAGCTCTAAAATGATTATTTTAATGAATTTAGAGTTGTACTTCTTCCAAACAACATGAAATATTTTGCAGACCACCCATATAGGTATTTGAGCTAAATAATAAATCTAGAACTACGAAGTTGACCAAAAATTTGAACTCTATATCCAGCAAGAGGATGAAACTTGAAACAAATTCTAATCATGTTTTTCAAACATTATCAACTACTCGTACAATTTGGGTGGACCTATCTGGAAAGGGAAAGAGATTGAGAAATTCCTTACTAGCTTACCTTATCATTTTCAAGCAAAAGTTACCTTGCTTAAATACATAAAAATTCCTTGTGAACTTATTGTTAAATGAATAACTTGGGCAAGTATTCGAACTGCATCACTTGTATCCAATATGTTAGCCATCCACTTTCGAGGATGGAAAGAGCTTGGCTTTGTAGACATCAAGGATAGTGGTCTTAGCGAAGATCTTTTTGACACAGTTTTTAGGAATCATGACTCTAATACCAATGAATAGAAATGGGATCTACTTTCCCAGAGAGTTACTAAATTTCTTAGATAGAATTAGCCCTTTTTTAGGGGTTTTAGAAAAAAGTAATCCGAGCTCTAAAATGATTATTTCAATGAATTTAGAGTTGTACTTCTTTCAAACAACATGAAATATTTTGCAGACCACCCATATAGGTATTTGAGCTAAAAAATAAATCTAGAACTACGAAGTTGACCAAAAATTTGAACTCTATATCCAGCAAGAGGATGAAACTTGGAACAAATTCTAATCATGTTTTTCAAACATTATCAACTACTCGTACAATTTGGGTGGACCTATAAGGAAAGGGAAGTAGATTGAGAAATTCCTTACTAGCTTACCTTATCATTTTCAAGCAAAAGTTACCTTGCTTAAATACATGAAAAATCCATGTGAACTTACTGTTAAATGAATCACTTGGGCAAGTATTCGAACTGCATCACTTGTATCCAATATGTCAGCCATCCACTCACGAGGACGGAAAGAACTTGGCTTTATAGACATCAAGGATAGTGGTCTTAGCCAAGATCTTTTTGACACAGTTTTTAGGAATGATGACTCTAATACCAATGAAGAGAAATGGGATCTACTTTCCCAGAGAGTTACTAAATTTCTTAGATAGAATTAACCCTTTTTAGAGGTTTTAGAAAAAAATAATCATAGCTCTAAAATGATTATTTCAATGAATTTGGAGTTGTACTTCTTCCAAACAACATGAAATATTTTGCAGACCACTCATATAGGTATTTGAGCTAAAAAATAATTCTAGAACTACGAAGTTGATTAAAAATTTTGAACTCTATATCCAGCAAGAGGATGAAACTTGGAACAAATTCTAATCATGTTTTTCAAACATTATCAACTACTCTTACAATTTGGGTGGACCTATAAGGAAAGGGAAGTAGATTGAGAAATTCCTTACTAGCTTACCTTATCATTTTCAAGAAAAAGTTACCTTGCTTAAATACATGAAAAATCCTTGTGACCTTACTGTTAAATGAATCACTTGGGCAAGTATTCGAACTGCATCACTTGTATCCAATATGTCAGCCATCCACTCACGAGGACGGAAAGAACTTGGCTTTATAGACATCAAGGATAGTGGTCTTTGCGAAGATCTTTTTGACACAGTTTTTAGGAATGATGACTCTAATACCAATGAATAGAAATGGGATCAACTTTCCTAGAGATTTACTAAATTTCTTAGATAAAATTAGCCCTTTTTTAGGGGTTTTAGAAAAAAATAATCATAGCTCCAAAATGATTATTTCAATGAATTTGGAGTTGTACTTCTTCCAAATAACATGAAATATTTTGCAGACCACTCATATAGGTATTTAAGCTAAAAAATAAATCTAGAACTACGAAGTTGATTAAAAATTTTGAACTCTATATCCAGCAAGAGGATGAAACTTGGAACAAATTCTAATCATGTTTTTCAAACATTATCAACTACTCGTACAATTTGGGTGGACCTATAAGGAAAGGGAAGTAGATTGAGAAATTCCTTACTAGCTTACCTTATCATTTTCAAGCAAAAGTTACCTTGCTTAAATACATGAAAAATCCATGTGAACTTACTGTTAAATGAATCACTTGGGCAAGTATTCGAACTGCATCACTTGTATCCAATATGTCAGCCATCCACTCACGAGGACGGAAAGAACTTGGCTTTATAGACATCAAGGATAGTGGTCTTAGCCAAGATCTTTTTGACACAGTTTTTAGGAATGATGACTCTAATACCAATGAAGAGAAATGGGATCTACTTTCCCAGAGAGTTACTAAATTTCTTAGATAGAATTAACCCTTTTTAGAGGTTTTAGAAAAAAATAATCATAGCTCTAAAATGATTATTTCAATGAATTTGGAGTTGTACTTCTTCCAAACAACATGAAATATTTTGCAGACCACTCATATAGGTATTTGAGCTAAAAAATAATTCTAGAACTACGAAGTTGATTAAAAATTTTGAACTCTATATCCAGCAAGAGGATGAAACTTGGAACAAATTCTAATCATGTTTTTCAAACATTATCAACTACTCTTACAATTTGGGTGGACCTATAAGGAAAGGGAAGTAGATTGAGAAATTCCTTACTAGCTTACCTTATCATTTTCAAGAAAAAGTTACCTTGCTTAAATACATGAAAAATCCTTGTGACCTTACTGTTAAATGAATCACTTGGGCAAGTATTCGAACTGCATCACTTGTATCCAATATGTCAGCCATCCACTCACGAGGACGGAAAGAACTTGGCTTTATAGACATCAAGGATAGTGGTCTTTGCGAAGATCTTTTTGACACAGTTTTTAGGAATGATGACTCTAATACCAATGAATAGAAATGGGATCAACTTTCCTAGAGATTTACTAAATTTCTTAGATAAAATTAGCCCTTTTTTAGGGGTTTTAGAAAAAAATAATCATAGCTCCAAAATGATTATTTCAATGAATTTGGAGTTGTACTTCTTCCAAATAACATGAAATATTTTGCAGACCACTCATATAGGTATTTAAGCTAAAAAATAAATCTAGAACTACGAAGTTGATTAAAAATTTTGAACTCTATATCCAGCAAGAGGATGAAACTTGGAACAAATTCTAATCATGTTTTTCAAACATTATCAACTACTCGTACAATTTGGGTGGACCTATAAGGAAAGGGAAGTAGATTGAGAAATTCCTTACTAGCTCACTTTATCATTTTCAAGCAAAAGTTACCTTGCTTAAATACATGAAAAATCCTTGTGAACTTACTGTTAAATGAATTACTTGGGCAAGTATTCGAACTGCATCACTTGTATCCAATATGTCAGCCATCCACTTATGAGGACACAAAGAACTTGGCTTTATAGACATCAAGGATAGTGGTCTTAGCCAAGATCTTTTTGACACAGTTTTTAGGAATGATGACTCAAATACCAATGAGGAGAAATGGGATCTAATTTCCGAGAGAGTTACTAAATTTCTTAGATAGAATTAACCCTTTTTAGAGGTTTTAGAAAAAAATAATCATAGCTCCAAAATGATTATTTCAATGAATTTGGAGTTGTACTTCTTCCAAACAACATGAAATATTTTGCAGACCACTCATATAGGTATTTGAGCTAAAAAATAAATCTAGAACTACGAAGTTGATTAAAAATTTTGAACTCTATATCCAGCAAGAGGATGAAACTTGGAACAAATTCTAATCATGTTTTTCAAACATTATCAACTACTCTTACAATTTGGGTGGACCTATAAGGAAAGGGAAGTAGATTGAGAAATTCCTTACTAGCTTACCTTATCATTTTCAAGCAAAAGTTACCTTGCTTAAATACATGAAAAATCCTTGTGACCTTACTGTTAAATGAATCACTTGGGCAAGTATTCGAACTGCATCACTTGTATCCAATATGTCAGCCATCCACTCACGAGGACGGAAAGAACTTGGCTTTATAGACATCAAGGAAAGTGGTCTTAGCGAAGATCTTTTTGACACAGTTTTTAGGAATGATGACTCTAATACCAATGAATAGAAATGGGATCTATTTTCCTAGAGATTTACTAAATTTCTTAGATAAAATTAGCCCTTTTTTAGGGGTTTTAGAAAAAAATAATCCGAGCTCTAAAATGATTATTTCAATGAATTTAGAGTTGTACTTCTTCCAAACAACATAAAATATTTTGCAGACCACCCATATAGGTATTTGAGCTAAATAATAAATCTAGAACTACGAAGTTGACCAAAAATTTGAACTCTATATCCAGCAAGAGGATGAAACTTGGAACAAATTCTAATCATGTTTTTCAAACATTATCAACTACTCGTACAATTTGGGTGGACCTATCTGGAAAGGGAAAGAGATTGAGAAATTCCTTACTAGCTTACCTTATCATTTTCAAGCAAAAGTTACCTTGCTTAAATACATAAAAATTCCTTGTGAACTTATTGTTAAATGAATAACTTGGGCAAGTATTCGAACTGCATCACTTGTATCCAATATGTTAGCCATCCACTTTCGAGGATGGAAAGAGCTTGGCTTTGTAGACATCAAGGATAGTGGTCTTAGCGAAGATCTTTTTGACATAGTTTTTAGGAATCATGACTCTAATACCAATGAATAAAAATGGGATCTACTTTCCTAGAGAGTTACTAAATTTCTTAGATAGAATTAGCCCTTTTTTAGGGGTTTTAGAAAAAAATAATCCGAGCTCTAAAATGATTATTTCAATGAATTTAGAGTTGTACTTCTTTCAAACAACATGAAATATTTTGCAGACCACCCATATAGGTATTTGAGCTAAAAAATAAATCTAGAACTACGAAGTTGACCAAAAATTTGAACTCTATATCCAGCAAGAGGATGAAACTTGGAACAAATTCTAATCATGTTTTTCAAACATTATCAACTACTCGTACAATTTGGGTGGACCTATAAGGAAAGGGAAGTAGATTGAGAAATTCCTTACTAGCTTACTTTATCATTTTCAAGCAAAAGTTACCTTGCTTAAATACATGAAAAATCCTTGTGAACTTACTGTTAAATGAATCACTTGGGCAAGTATTCGAACTGCATCACTTGTATCCAATATGTCAGCCATCCACTTATGAGGACACAAAGAACTTGGCTTTATAGACATCAAGGATAGTGGTCTTAGCCAAGATCTTTTTGACACAGTTTTTAGGAATGATGACTCTAGTACCAATGAAGAGAAATGGGATCTACTTTCCCAGAGAGTTACTAAATTTCTTAGATAGAATTAACCCTTTTTAGGGGTTTTAGAAAAAAATAATCATAGCTCCAAAATGATTATTTCAATGAATTTGGAGTTGTACTTCTTCCAAACAACATGAAATATTTTGCAGACCACTCATATAGGTATTTGAGCTAAAAAATAAATATAGAACTACGAAGTTGATTAAAAATTTTGAACTCTATATCCAGCAAGAGGATGAAACTTGGAACAAATTCTAATCATGTTTTTCAAACATTATCAACTACTCGTACAATTTGGGTGGACCTATAAGGAAAGGGAAGTAGATTGAGAAATTCCTTACTAGCTTACCTTATCATTTTCAAGCAAAAGTTACCTTGCTTAAATACATGAAAAATCCATGTGAACTTATTGTTAAATGAGTCACTTGGGCAAGTATTCGAACTGCATCACTTGTATCCATTATGTCAGCCATCCACTCACGAGGACGGAAAGAACTTGGCTTTATAGACATCAAGGATAGTGGTCTTAGCGAAGATCTTTTTGACACAGTTTTTAGGAATGATGACTCTAATACCAATGAATAGAAATGGGATCTACTTTCCTAGAGATTTACTAAATTTCTTAGATAGAATTAGCCATTTTTTAGGGGTTTTAGAAAAAAATAATCCGAGCTCTAAAATGATTATTTCAATGAATTTAGAGTTGTACTTCTTCCAAACAGCATGAAATATTTTGCAGACCACACATATAGGTATTTGAGCTAAAAAATAAATCTAGAACTACGAAGTTGACCAAAAATTTGAACTCTATATCCAGCAAGAGGATGAAACTTGGAACAAATTCTAATCATGTTTTTCAAACATTATCAACAACTCGTACAATTTGGGTGGACCTATCTGGAAAGGGAAAGAGATTGAGAAATTCCTTACTAGCTTACCTTATCATTTTCAAGCAAAAGTTACCTTGCTTAAATACATAAAAATTCCTTGTGAACTTATTGTTAATTGAATAACTTGGGCAACTATTCGAACTGCATCACTTGTATCCAATATGTTAGCCATCCACTTTCGAGGATGGAAAGAGCTTGGCTTTGTAGACGTCAAGGATAGTGGTCTTAGCGAAGATCTTTTTGACACAATTGTTAGAAATGATGACTGTAATAAAAATGAAGAGAAATGGGATCTACTTTCCCAGAGAGTTACTGAATTTCTTAGATAGAATTAACCCTTTTTAGGGGTTTTAGAAAAAAATAATCCGAGCTCCAAAATGATTATTTCAATGAATTTAGAGTTGTACTTATTCCAAACAACATGAAATATTTTGCAGACCACTCATATAGGTATTTGAGCTGAAAAATAAATCTAGAACTACGAAGTTGACCAAAAATTTTGAACTCTATATCCAGCAAGAGGATGAAACTTGGAACAAATTCTAATCATGTTTTTCAAACATTATCAACTACTCGTACAATTTGGGTGGACCTATAAGGAAAGGGAAGTAGATTGAGAAATTCCTTACTAGCTTACCTTATCATTTTCAAGCAAAAGTTACCTTGCTTAAATACATGAAAAATAATTGTGAACTTACTGTTAAATGAATCACTTGGGCAAGTATTCGAACTGCATCACTTGTATCCAATATGTTAGCCATCCACTAACGAGGACGGAAAGAACTTGGCTTTATAGACATCAAGGATAGTGGTCTTAGCGAAGATCTTTTTGACACAATTTTTTGGAATGGTGACTCTAATACCAATGAATAGAAATGGGATCTACTTTCCTAGAGATTTACTAAATTTCTTAGATAGAATTAGCCCTTTTTTAGGGGTTTTAGAAAAAAATAACCCGAGCTCTAAAATGATTATTTCAATGAATTTAGGGTTGTACTTCTTCCAAACAGCATGAAATATTTTGCAGATCACACATATAGGTATTTGAGCTAAAAAATAAATCTAGAACTACGAAGTTGACCAAAAATTTGAACTCTATATCCAGCAAGAGGATGAAACTTGGAACAAATTTTAATCATGTTTTTCAAACATTATCAACAACTCGTACAATTTGGGTGGACCTATCTGGAAAGGGAAAGAGATTGAGAAATTCCTTACTAGCTTACCTTATCATTTTCAAGCAAAAGTTACCTTGCTTAAATACATAAAAATTCCTTGTGAACTTATTGTTAAATGAATAACTTGGGCAACTATTCGAACTGCATCACTTGTATCCAATATGTTAGCCATCCACTTTCGAGGATGGAAAGAGCTTGGCTTTGTAGACATCAAGGATAGTGGTCTTAGCGAAGATCTTTTTGACACAATTGTTAGAAATGATGACTGTAATACCAATGAAGAGAAATGGGATCTACTTTCCCAGAGAGTTACTAAATTTCTTAGATAGAATTAACCCTTTTTAGGGGTTTTAGAAAAAAATAATCCGAGCTCCAAAATGATTATTTCAATGAATTTAGAGTTGTACTTATTCCAAACAACATGAAATATTTTGCAGACCACTCATATAGGTATTTGAGCTAAAAAATAAATCTAGAACTACGAAGTTGACCAAAAATTTGAACTCTATATCCAGCAAGAGGATGAAACTTGGAACAAATTCTAATCATGTTTTTCAAACATTATCAACTACTCGTACAATTTGGGTGGACCTATAAGGAAAGGGAAGTAGATTGAGAAATTCCTTACTAGCTTACTTTATCATTTTCAAGCAAAAGTTACCTTGCTTAAATACATGAAAAATCCTTGTGAACTTACTGTTAAATGAATCACTTGGGCAAGTATTCGAACTGCATCACTTGTATCCAATATGTCAGCCATCCACTTATGAGGACACAAAGAACTTGGCTTTATAGACATCAAGGATAGTGGTCTTAGCCAAGATCTTTTTGACACAGTTTTTAGGAATGATGACTCTAGTACCAATGAAGAGAAATGGGATCTACTTTCCCAGAGAGTTACTAAATTTCTTAGATAGAATTAACCCTTTTTAGGGGTTTTAGAAAAAAATAATCATAGCTCCAAAATGATTATTTCAATGAATTTGGAGTTGTACTTCTTCCAAACAACATGAAATATTTTGCAGACCACTCATATAGGTATTTGAGCTAAAAAATAAATCTAGAACTACGAAGTTGATTAAAAATTTTGAACTCTATATCCAGCAAGAGGATGAAACTTGGAACAAATTCTAATCATGTTTTTCAAACATTATCAACTACTCGTACAATTTGGGTGGACCTATAAGGAAAGGGAAGTAGATTGAGAAATTCCTTACTAGCTTACCTTATCATTTTCAAGCAAAAGTTACCTTGCTTAAATACATGAAAAATCCTTGTGACCTTACTGTTAAATGAATCACTTGGGCAAGTATTCGAACTGCATCACTTGTATCCAATATATCAGCCATCCACTTATGAGGACACAAAGAACTTGGCTTTATAGACATCAAGGATAGTGGTCTTAGCCAAGATTTTTTTGACACAGTTTTTAGGAATGATGGCTCTAATACCAATGAAGAGAAATGGGATCTACTTTCCCAGAGAGTTACTAAATTTCTTAGATAGAATTAACCCTTTTTAGAGGTTTTAGAAAAAAATAATCATAGCTCCAAAATGATTATTTCAATGATTTTGGAGTTGTACTTCTTCCAAACAACATGAAATATTTTGCAGACCACTCATATAGGTATTTGAGCGAAAAAATAAATCTAGAACTACGAAGTTGATTAAAAATTTTGAACTCTATATCCAGCAAGAGGATGAAACTTGGAACAAATTCTAATCATGTTTTTCAAACATTATCAACTACTCTTACAATTTGGGTGGACCTATAAGGAAAGGGAAGTAGATTGAGAAATTCCTTACTAGCTTACCTTATCATTTTCAAGCAAAAGTTACCTTGCTTAAATACATGAAAAATCCTTGTGACCTTACTGTTAAATGAATCACTTGGGCAAGTATTCGAACTGCATCACTTGTATCCAATATGTCAGCCATCCACTCACGAGGACGGAAAGAACTTGGCTTTGTAGACATCAAGGAAAGTGGTCTTAGCGAAGATCTTTTTGACACAGTTTTTAGGAATGATGACTCTAATACCAATGAATAGAAATGGGATCTACTTTCCTAGAGATTTACTAAATTTCTTAGATAAAATTAGCCCTTTTTTAGGGGTTTTAGAAAAAAATAATCCGAGCTCTAAAATGATTATTTTAATGAATTTAGAGTTGTACTTCTTCCAAACAACATGAAATATTTTGCAGACCACCCATATAGGTATTTGAGCTAAAAAATAAATCTAGAACTACGAAGTTGACCAAAAATTTGAACTCTATATCCAGCAAGAGGATGAAACTTGGAACAAATTCTAATCATGTTTTTCAAACATTATCAACAACTCGTACAATTTGGGTGGACCTATCTGGAAAGGGAAAGAGATTGAGAAATTCCTTACTAGCTTACCTTATCATTTTCAAACAAAAGTCACCTTGCTTAAATACATAAAAATTACTTGTGAACTTATTGTTAAATGAATAACTTGGGCAACTATTCGAACTGCATCACTTGTATCCAATATGTTAGCCATCCACTTTCGAGGATGGAAATAGCTTGGCTTTGTAGACATCAAGGATAGTGGTCTTAGCGAAGATCTTTTTGACACAGTTTTTAGGAATGATGACTCTAATACCAATGAAGAGAAATGGGATCTACTTTCCCAGAGAGTTACTAAATTTCTTAGATAGAATTAACCCTTTTTAGAGGTTTTAGAAAAAAATAATCATAGCTCCAAAATGATTATTTCAATGAATTTGGAGTTGTACTTCTTCCAAACAACATGAAATATTTTGCAGACCACTCATATAGGTATTTGAGCTAAAAAATAAATCTAGAACTACGAAGTTGACCAAAAATTTGAACTCTATATCTAGCAAGAGGATGAAACTTGAAACAAATTCTAATCATGTTTTTCAAACATTATCAACTACTCGTACAATTTGGGTGGACCTATCTGGAAAGGGAAAGAGATTGAGAAATTCCTTACTAGCTTACCTTATCATTTTCAAGCAAAAGTTACCTTGCTTAAATACATGAAAAATCCTTGTGACCTTACTGTTAAATGAATCACTTGGGCAAGTATTCGAACTGCATCACTTGTATCCAATATGTCAGCCTTCCACTTATGAGGACACAAAGAACTTGGCTTTATAGACATCAAGGATAGTGGTCTTAGCCAAGATCTTTTTGACACAGTTTTTAGGAATGATGACTCTAATACCAATGAAGAGAAATGGGATCTACTTTCCCAGAGAGTTACTAAATTTCTTAGATAGAATTAACACTTTTTAGAGGTTTTAGAAAAAAATAATCATAGCTCCAAAATGATTATTTCAATGAATTTGGAGTTGTACTTCTTCCAAACAACATGAAATATTTTGCAGACCACTCATATAGGTATTTGAGCGAAAAAATAAATCTAGAACTACGAAGTTGATTAAAAATTTTGAACTCTATATCCAGCAAGAGGATGAAACTTGGAACAAATTCTAATCATGTTTTTCAAACATTATCAACTACTCTTACAATTTGGGTGGACCTATAAGGAAAGGGAAGTAGATTGAGAAATTCCTTACTAGCTTACCTTATCATTTTCAAGCAAAAGTTACCTTGCTTAAATACATGAAAAATCCTTGTGACCTTACTATTAAATGAATCACTTGGGCAAGTATTCGAACTGCATCACTTGTATCCAATATGTCAGCCATCCACTCACGAGGACGGAAAGAACTTGGCTTTATAGACCTCAAGGAAAGTGGTCTTAGCGAAGATCTTTTTGACACAGTTTTTAGGAATGATGACTCTAATACCAATGAATAGAAATGGGATCTACTTTCCTAGAGATTTACTAAATTTCTTAGATAAAATTAGCCCTTTTTTAGGGGTTTTAGAAAAAAATAATCCGAGCTCTAAAATGATTATTTTAATGAATTTAGAGTTGTACTTCTTCCAAACAACATGAAATATTTTGCAGACCACCCATATAGGTATTTGAGCTAAATAATAAATCTAGAACTACGAAGTTGACCAAAAATTTGAACTCTATATCCAGCAAGAGGATGAAACTTGAAACAAATTCTAATCATGTTTTTCAAACATTATCAACTACTCGTACAATTTGGGTGGACCTATCTGGAAAGGGAAAGAGATTGAGAAATTCCTTACTAGCTTACCTTATCATTTTCAAGCAAAAGTTACCTTGCTTAAATACATAAAAATTCCTTGTGAACTTATTGTTAAATGAATAACTTGGGCAAGTATTCGAACTGCATCACTTGTATCCAATATGTTAGCCATCCACTTTCGAGGATGGAAAGAGCTTGGCTTTGTAGACATCAAGGATAGTGGTCTTAGCGAAGATCTTTTTGACACAGTTTTTAGGAATCATGACTCTAATACCAATGAATAGAAATGGGATCTACTTTCCCAGAGAGTTACTAAATTTCTTAGATAGAATTAGCCCTTTTTTAGGGGTTTTAGAAAAAAGTAATCCGAGCTCTAAAATGATTATTTCAATGAATTTAGAGTTGTACTTCTTTCAAACAACATGAAATATTTTGCAGACCACCCATATAGGTATTTGAGCTAAAAAATAAATCTAGAACTACGAAGTTGACCAAAAATTTGAACTCTATATCCAGCAAGAGGATGAAACTTGGAACAAATTCTAATCATGTTTTTCAAACATTATCAACTACTCGTACAATTTGGGTGGACCTATAAGGAAAGGGAAGTAGATTGAGAAATTCCTTACTAGCTTACCTTATCATTTTCAAGCAAAAGTTACCTTGCTTAAATACATGAAAAATCCATGTGAACTTACTGTTAAATGAATCACTTGGGCAAGTATTCGAACTGCATCACTTGTATCCAATATGTCAGCCATCCACTCACGAGGACGGAAAGAACTTGGCTTTATAGACATCAAGGATAGTGGTCTTAGCCAAGATCTTTTTGACACAGTTTTTAGGAATGATGACTCTAATACCAATGAAGAGAAATGGGATCTACTTTCCCAGAGAGTTACTAAATTTCTTAGATAGAATTAACCCTTTTTAGAGGTTTTAGAAAAAAATAATCATAGCTCTAAAATGATTATTTCAATGAATTTGGAGTTGTACTTCTTCCAAACAACATGAAATATTTTGCAGACCACTCATATAGGTATTTGAGCTAAAAAATAATTCTAGAACTACGAAGTTGATTAAAAATTTTGAACTCTATATCCAGCAAGAGGATGAAACTTGGAACAAATTCTAATCATGTTTTTCAAACATTATCAACTACTCTTACAATTTGGGTGGACCTATAAGGAAAGGGAAGTAGATTGAGAAATTCCTTACTAGCTTACCTTATCATTTTCAAGAAAAAGTTACCTTGCTTAAATACATGAAAAATCCTTGTGACCTTACTGTTAAATGAATCACTTGGGCAAGTATTCGAACTGCATCACTTGTATCCAATATGTCAGCCATCCACTCACGAGGACGGAAAGAACTTGGCTTTATAGACATCAAGGATAGTGGTCTTTGCGAAGATCTTTTTGACACAGTTTTTAGGAATGATGACTCTAATACCAATGAATAGAAATGGGATCAACTTTCCTAGAGATTTACTAAATTTCTTAGATAAAATTAGCCCTTTTTTAGGGGTTTTAGAAAAAAATAATCATAGCTCCAAAATGATTATTTCAATGAATTTGGAGTTGTACTTCTTCCAAATAACATGAAATATTTTGCAGACCACTCATATAGGTATTTAAGCTAAAAAATAAATCTAGAACTACGAAGTTGATTAAAAATTTTGAACTCTATATCCAGCAAGAGGATGAAACTTGGAACAAATTCTAATCATGTTTTTCAAACATTATCAACTACTCGTACAATTTGGGTGGACCTATAAGGAAAGGGAAGTAGATTGAGAAATTCCTTACTAGCTTACCTTATCATTTTCAAGCAAAAGTTACCTTGCTTAAATACATGAAAAATCCATGTGAACTTACTGTTAAATGAATCACTTGGGCAAGTATTCGAACTGCATCACTTGTATCCAATATGTCAGCCATCCACTCACGAGGACGGAAAGAACTTGGCTTTATAGACATCAAGGATAGTGGTCTTAGCCAAGATCTTTTTGACACAGTTTTTAGGAATGATGACTCTAATACCAATGAAGAGAAATGGGATCTACTTTCCCAGAGAGTTACTAAATTTCTTAGATAGAATTAACCCTTTTTAGAGGTTTTAGAAAAAAATAATCATAGCTCTAAAATGATTATTTCAATGAATTTGGAGTTGTACTTCTTCCAAACAACATGAAATATTTTGCAGACCACTCATATAGGTATTTGAGCTAAAAAATAATTCTAGAACTACGAAGTTGATTAAAAATTTTGAACTCTATATCCAGCAAGAGGATGAAACTTGGAACAAATTCTAATCATGTTTTTCAAACATTATCAACTACTCTTACAATTTGGGTGGACCTATAAGGAAAGGGAAGTAGATTGAGAAATTCCTTACTAGCTTACCTTATCATTTTCAAGAAAAAGTTACCTTGCTTAAATACATGAAAAATCCTTGTGACCTTACTGTTAAATGAATCACTTGGGCAAGTATTCGAACTGCATCACTTGTATCCAATATGTCAGCCATCCACTCACGAGGACGGAAAGAACTTGGCTTTATAGACATCAAGGATAGTGGTCTTTGCGAAGATCTTTTTGACACAGTTTTTAGGAATGATGACTCTAATACCAATGAATAGAAATGGGATCAACTTTCCTAGAGATTTACTAAATTTCTTAGATAAAATTAGCCCTTTTTTAGGGGTTTTAGAAAAAAATAATCATAGCTCCAAAATGATTATTTCAATGAATTTGGAGTTGTACTTCTTCCAAATAACATGAAATATTTTGCAGACCACTCATATAGGTATTTAAGCTAAAAAATAAATCTAGAACTACGAAGTTGATTAAAAATTTTGAACTCTATATCCAGCAAGAGGATGAAACTTGGAACAAATTCTAATCATGTTTTTCAAACATTATCAACTACTCGTACAATTTGGGTGGACCTATAAGGAAAGGGAAGTAGATTGAGAAATTCCTTACTAGCTCACTTTATCATTTTCAAGCAAAAGTTACCTTGCTTAAATACATGAAAAATCCTTGTGAACTTACTGTTAAATGAATTACTTGGGCAAGTATTCGAACTGCATCACTTGTATCCAATATGTCAGCCATCCACTTATGAGGACACAAAGAACTTGGCTTTATAGACATCAAGGATAGTGGTCTTAGCCAAGATCTTTTTGACACAGTTTTTAGGAATGATGACTCAAATACCAATGAGGAGAAATGGGATCTAATTTCCGAGAGAGTTACTAAATTTCTTAGATAGAATTAACCCTTTTTAGAGGTTTTAGAAAAAAATAATCATAGCTCCAAAATGATTATTTCAATGAATTTGGAGTTGTACTTCTTCCAAACAACATGAAATATTTTGCAGACCACTCATATAGGTATTTGAGCTAAAAAATAAATCTAGAACTACGAAGTTGATTAAAAATTTTGAACTCTATATCCAGCAAGAGGATGAAACTTGGAACAAATTCTAATCATGTTTTTCAAACATTATCAACTACTCTTACAATTTGGGTGGACCTATAAGGAAAGGGAAGTAGATTGAGAAATTCCTTACTAGCTTACCTTATCATTTTCAAGCAAAAGTTACCTTGCTTAAATACATGAAAAATCCTTGTGACCTTACTGTTAAATGAATCACTTGGGCAAGTATTCGAACTGCATCACTTGTATCCAATATGTCAGCCATCCACTCACGAGGACGGAAAGAACTTGGCTTTATAGACATCAAGGAAAGTGGTCTTAGCGAAGATCTTTTTGACACAGTTTTTAGGAATGATGACTCTAATACCAATGAATAGAAATGGGATCTACTTTCCTAGAGATTTACTAAATTTCTTAGATAAAATTAGCCCTTTTTTAGGGGTTTTAGAAAAAAATAATCCGAGCTCTAAAATGATTATTTCAATGAATTTAGAGTTGTACTTCTTCCAAACAACATAAAATATTTTGCAGACCACCCATATAGGTATTTGAGCTAAATAATAAATCTAGAACTACGAAGTTGACCAAAAATTTGAACTCTATATCCAGCAAGAGGATGAAACTTGGAACAAATTCTAATCATGTTTTTCAAACATTATCAACTACTCGTACAATTTGGGTGGACCTATCTGGAAAGGGAAAGAGATTGAGAAATTCCTTACTAGCTTACCTTATCATTTTCAAGCAAAAGTTACCTTGCTTAAATACATAAAAATTCCTTGTGAACTTATTGTTAAATGAATAACTTGGGCAAGTATTCGAACTGCATCACTTGTATCCAATATGTTAGCCATCCACTTTCGAGGATGGAAAGAGCTTGGCTTTGTAGACATCAAGGATAGTGGTCTTAGCGAAGATCTTTTTGACATAGTTTTTAGGAATCATGACTCTAATACCAATGAATAGAAATGGGATCTACTTTCCTAGAGAGTTACTAAATTTCTTAGATAGAATTAGCCCTTTTTTAGGGGTTTTAGAAAAAAATAATCCGAGCTCTAAAATGATTATTTCAATGAATTTAGAGTTGTACTTCTTTCAAACAACATGAAATATTTTGCAGACCACCCATATAGGTATTTGAGCTAAAAAATAAATCTAGAACTACGAAGTTGACCAAAAATTTGAACTCTATATCCAGCAAGAGGATGAAACTTGGAACAAATTCTAATCATGTTTTTCAAACATTATCAACTACTCGTACAATTTGGGTGGACCTATAAGGAAAGGGAAGTAGATTGAGAAATTCCTTACTAGCTTACTTTATCATTTTCAAGCAAAAGTTACCTTGCTTAAATACATGAAAAATCCTTGTGAACTTACTGTTAAATGAATCACTTGGGCAAGTATTCGAACTGCATCACTTGTATCCAATATGTCAGCCATCCACTTATGAGGACACAAAGAACTTGGCTTTATAGACATCAAGGATAGTGGTCTTAGCCAAGATCTTTTTGACACAGTTTTTAGGAATGATGACTCTAGTACCAATGAAGAGAAATGGGATCTACTTTCCCAGAGAGTTACTAAATTTCTTAGATAGAATTAACCCTTTTTAGGGGTTTTAGAAAAAAATAATCATAGCTCCAAAATGATTATTTCAATGAATTTGGAGTTGTACTTCTTCCAAACAACATGAAATATTTTGCAGACCACTCATATAGGTATTTGAGCTAAAAAATAAATATAGAACTACGAAGTTGATTAAAAATTTTGAACTCTATATCCAGCAAGAGGATGAAACTTGGAACAAATTCTAATCATGTTTTTCAAACATTATCAACTACTCGTACAATTTGGGTGGACCTATAAGGAAAGGGAAGTAGATTGAGAAATTCCTTACTAGCTTACCTTATCATTTTCAAGCAAAAGTTACCTTGCTTAAATACATGAAAAATCCATGTGAACTTATTGTTAAATGAGTCACTTGGGCAAGTATTCGAACTGCATCACTTGTATCCATTATGTCAGCCATCCACTCACGAGGACGGAAAGAACTTGGCTTTATAGACATCAAGGATAGTGGTCTTAGCGAAGATCTTTTTGACACAGTTTTTAGGAATGATGACTCTAATACCAATGAATAGAAATGGGATCTACTTTCCTAGAGATTTACTAAATTTCTTAGATAGAATTAGCCATTTTTTAGGGGTTTTAGAAAAAAATAATCCGAGCTCTAAAATGATTATTTCAATGAATTTAGAGTTGTACTTCTTCCAAACAGCATGAAATATTTTGCAGACCACACATATAGGTATTTGAGCTAAAAAATAAATCTAGAACTACGAAGTTGACCAAAAATTTGAACTCTATATCCAGCAAGAGGATGAAACTTGGAACAAATTCTAATCATGTTTTTCAAACATTATCAACAACTCGTACAATTTGGGTGGACCTATCTGGAAAGGGAAAGAGATTGAGAAATTCCTTACTAGCTTACCTTATCATTTTCAAGCAAAAGTTACCTTGCTTAAATACATAAAAATTCCTTGTGAACTTATTGTTAATTGAATAACTTGGGCAACTATTCGAACTGCATCACTTGTATCCAATATGTTAGCCATCCACTTTCGAGGATGGAAAGAGCTTGGCTTTGTAGACGTCAAGGATAGTGGTCTTAGCGAAGATCTTTTTGACACAATTGTTAGAAATGATGACTGTAATAAAAATGAAGAGAAATGGGATCTACTTTCCCAGAGAGTTACTGAATTTCTTAGATAGAATTAACCCTTTTTAGGGGTTTTAGAAAAAAATAATCCGAGCTCCAAAATGATTATTTCAATGAATTTAGAGTTGTACTTATTCCAAACAACATGAAATATTTTGCAGACCACTCATATAGGTATTTGAGCTGAAAAATAAATCTAGAACTACGAAGTTGACCAAAAATTTTGAACTCTATATCCAGCAAGAGGATGAAACTTGGAACAAATTCTAATCATGTTTTTCAAACATTATCAACTACTCGTACAATTTGGGTGGACCTATAAGGAAAGGGAAGTAGATTGAGAAATTCCTTACTAGCTTACCTTATCATTTTCAAGCAAAAGTTACCTTGCTTAAATACATGAAAAATAATTGTGAACTTACTGTTAAATGAATCACTTGGGCAAGTATTCGAACTGCATCACTTGTATCCAATATGTTAGCCATCCACTAACGAGGACGGAAAGAACTTGGCTTTATAGACATCAAGGATAGTGGTCTTAGCGAAGATCTTTTTGACACAATTTTTTGGAATGGTGACTCTAATACCAATGAATAGAAATGGGATCTACTTTCCTAGAGATTTACTAAATTTCTTAGATAGAATTAGCCCTTTTTTAGGGGTTTTAGAAAAAAATAACCCGAGCTCTAAAATGATTATTTCAATGAATTTAGGGTTGTACTTCTTCCAAACAGCATGAAATATTTTGCAGATCACACATATAGGTATTTGAGCTAAAAAATAAATCTAGAACTACGAAGTTGACCAAAAATTTGAACTCTATATCCAGCAAGAGGATGAAACTTGGAACAAATTTTAATCATGTTTTTCAAACATTATCAACAACTCGTACAATTTGGGTGGACCTATCTGGAAAGGGAAAGAGATTGAGAAATTCCTTACTAGCTTACCTTATCATTTTCAAGCAAAAGTTACCTTGCTTAAATACATAAAAATTCCTTGTGAACTTATTGTTAAATGAATAACTTGGGCAACTATTCGAACTGCATCACTTGTATCCAATATGTTAGCCATCCACTTTCGAGGATGGAAAGAGCTTGGCTTTGTAGACATCAAGGATAGTGGTCTTAGCGAAGATCTTTTTGACACAATTGTTAGAAATGATGACTGTAATACCAATGAAGAGAAATGGGATCTACTTTCCCAGAGAGTTACTAAATTTCTTAGATAGAATTAACCCTTTTTAGGGGTTTTAGAAAAAAATAATCCGAGCTCCAAAATGATTATTTCAATGAATTTAGAGTTGTACTTATTCCAAACAACATGAAATATTTTGCAGACCACTCATATAGGTATTTGAGCTAAAAAATAAATCTAGAACTACGAAGTTGACCAAAAATTTGAACTCTATATCCAGCAAGAGGATGAAACTTGGAACAAATTCTAATCATGTTTTTCAAACATTATCAACTACTCGTACAATTTGGGTGGACCTATAAGGAAAGGGAAGTAGATTGAGAAATTCCTTACTAGCTTACTTTATCATTTTCAAGCAAAAGTTACCTTGCTTAAATACATGAAAAATCCTTGTGAACTTACTGTTAAATGAATCACTTGGGCAAGTATTCGAACTGCATCACTTGTATCCAATATGTCAGCCATCCACTTATGAGGACACAAAGAACTTGGCTTTATAGACATCAAGGATAGTGGTCTTAGCCAAGATCTTTTTGACACAGTTTTTAGGAATGATGACTCTAGTACCAATGAAGAGAAATGGGATCTACTTTCCCAGAGAGTTACTAAATTTCTTAGATAGAATTAACCCTTTTTAGGGGTTTTAGAAAAAAATAATCATAGCTCCAAAATGATTATTTCAATGAATTTGGAGTTGTACTTCTTCCAAACAACATGAAATATTTTGCAGACCACTCATATAGGTATTTGAGCTAAAAAATAAATCTAGAACTACGAAGTTGATTAAAAATTTTGAACTCTATATCCAGCAAGAGGATGAAACTTGGAACAAATTCTAATCATGTTTTTCAAACATTATCAACTACTCGTACAATTTGGGTGGACCTATAAGGAAAGGGAAGTAGATTGAGAAATTCCTTACTAGCTTACCTTATCATTTTCAAGCAAAAGTTACCTTGCTTAAATACATGAAAAATCCATGTGAACTTATTGTTAAATGAATCACTTGGGCAAGTATTCGAACTGCATCACTTGTATCCAATATGTCAGCCATCCACTCACGAGGACGGAAAGAACTTGGCTTTATAGACATCAAGGATAGTGGTCTTAGCGAAGATCTTTTTGACACAGTTTTTAGGAATGATGACTCTAATACCAATGAATAGAAATGGGATCTACTTTCCTAGAGATTTACTAAATTTCTTAGATAGAATTAGCCATTTTTTAGGGGTTTTAGAAAAAAATAATCCGAGCTCTAAAATGATTATTTCAATGAATTTAGAGTTGTACTTCTTCCAAACAGCATGAAATATTTTGCAGACCACACATATAGGTATTTGAGCTAAAAAATAAATCTAGAACTACGAAGTTGACCAAAAATTTGAACTCTATATCCAGCAAGAGGATGAAACTTGGAACAAATTCTAATCATTATTTTCAAACATTATCAACAACTCGTACAATTTGGGTGGACCTATCTGGAAAGGGAAAGAGATTGAGAAATTCCTTACTAGCTTACCATATCATTTTCAAGCAAAAGTTACCTTGCTTAAATACATGAAAAATCCTTGTGAACTTATTGTTAATTGAATAACTTGGGCAACTATTCGAACTGCATCACTTGTATCCAATATGTTAGCCATCCACTTTCGAGGATGGAAAGAGCTTGGCTTTGTAGACATCAAGGATAGTGGTCTTAGCGAAGATCTTTTTGACACAATTATTAGAAATGATGACTGTAATAAAAATGAAGAGAAATGGGATCTACTTTCCCAGAGAGTTACTAAATTTCTTAGATAGAATTAACCCTTTGTAGGGGTTTTAGAAAAAAATAATCCGAGCTCCAAAATGATTATTTCAATGAATTTAGAGTTGTACTTATTCCAAACAACATGAAATATTTTGCAGACCACTCATATAGGTATTTGAGCTAAAAAATAAATCTAGAACTACGAAGTTGACCAAAAATTTTGAACTCTATATCCAGCAAGAGGATGAAACTTGGAACAAATTCTAATCATGTTTTTCAAACATTATCAACTACTCGTACAATTTGGGTGGACCTATAAGGAAAGGGAAGTAGATTGAGAAATTCCTTACTAGCTTACCTTATCATTTTCAAGCAAAAGTTACCTTGCTTAAATACATGAAAAATAATTGTGAACTTACTGTTAAATGAATCACTTGGGCAAGTATTCGAACTGCATCACTTGTATCCAATATGTCAGCCATCCACTAACGAGGACAGAAAGAACTTGGCTTTATAGACATCAAGGATAGTGGTCTTAGCGAAGATCTTTTTGACACAATTTTTAGGAATGGTGACTCTAATACCAATGAATAGAAATGGGATCTACTTTCCTAGAGATTTACTAAATTTCTTAGATAGAATTAGCCCTTTTTTAGGGGTTTTAGAAAAAAATAATCCGAGCTCTAAAATGATTATTTCAATGAATTTAGAGTTGTACTTCTTTCAAACAACATGAAATATTTTGCAGACCACCCATATAGGTATTTGAGCTAAAAAATAAATCTAGAACTACGAAGTTAACCAAAAATTTGAACTCTATATCCAGCAAGAGGATGAAACTTGGAACAAATTCTAATCATGTTTTTCAAACATTATCAACTACTCGTACAATTTGGGTGGACCTATAAGGAAAGGGAAGTAGATTGAGAAATTCCTTACTAGCTTACTTTATCATTTTCAAGCAAAAGTTACCTTGCTTAAATACATGAAAAATCCTTGTGAACTTACTGTTAAATGAATCACTTGGGCAAGTATTCGAACTACATCACTTGTATCCAATATGTCAGCCATCCACTTATGAGGACACAAAGAACTTGGCTTTATAGACATCAAGGATAGTGGTCTTAGCGAAGATCTTTTTGACACAGTTTTTAGGAATGATGACTCTAGTACCAATGAAGAGAAATGGGATCTACTTTCCTAGAGAGTTACTAAATTTCTTAGATAGAATTAACCCTTTTTAGGGGTTTTAGAAAAAAATAATCATAGCTCCAAAATGATTATTTCAATGAATTTGGAGTGTAATTCTTCCAAACAACATGAAATATTTTATAGACCACTCATATAGGTATTTGAGCTAAAAAATAAATCTAGAACTACGAAGTTGATTAAAAATTTTGAACTCTATATCCAGCAAGAGGATGAAAGTTGGAACAAATTCTAATCATGTTTTTCAAACATTATCAACTACTCGTACAATTTGGGTGGACCTATAAGGAAAGGGAAGTAGATTGAGAAATTCCTTACTAGCTTACCTTATCATTTTCAAGCAAAAGTTACCTTGCTTAAATACATGAAAAATCCATGTGAACTTATTGTTAAATGAATCACTTGGGCAAGTATTCGAACTGCATCACTTGTATCCAATATGTCAGCCATCCACTCACGAGGACGGAAAGAACTTGGCTTTATAGACATCAAGGATAGTGGTCTTAGCGAAGATCTTTTTGACACAGTTTTTAGGAATGATGACTCTAATACCAATGAATAGAAATGGGATCTACTTTCCTAGAGATTTACTAAATTTCTTAGATAGAATTAGCCATTTTTTAGGGGTTTTAGAAAAAAATAATCCGAGCTCTAAAATGATTATTTCAATGAATTTAGAGTTGTACTTCTTCCAAACAGCATGAAATATTTTGCAGACCACACATATAGGTATTTGAGCTAAAAAATAAATCTAGAACTACGAAGTTGACCAAAAAGTTGAACTCTATATCCAGCAAGAGGATGAAACTTGGAACAAATTCTAATCATGTTTTTCAAACATTATCAACAACTCGTACAATTTGGGTGGACCTATCTGGAAAGGGAAAGAGATTGAGAAATTCCTTACTAGCTTACCTTATCATTTTCAAGCAAAAGTTACCTTGCTTAAATACATAAAAATTCCTTGTGAACTTATTGTTAATTGAATAACTTGGGCAACTATTCGAACTGCATCACTTGTATCCAATATGTTAGCCATCCACTTTCGAGGATGGAAAGAGCTTGGCTTTGTAGACGTCAAGGATAGTGGTCTTAGCGAAGATCTTTTTGACACAGTTTTTAGGAATGATGACTCTAATACCAATGAATAGAAATGGGATCTACTTTCCTAGAGATTTACTAAATTTCTTAGATAGAATTAGCCATTTTTTAGGGGTTTTAGAAAAAAATAATCCGAGCTCTAAAATGATTATTTCAATGAATTTAGAGTTGTACTTCTTCCAAACAGCATGAAATATTTTGCAGACCACACATATAGGTATTTGAGCTAAAAAATAAATCTAGAACTACGAAGTTGACCAAAAAGTTGAACTCTATATCCAGCAAGAGGATGAAACTTGGAACAAATTCTAATCATGTTTTTCAAACATTATCAACAACTCGTACAATTTGGGTGGACCTATCTGGAAAGGGAAAGAGATTGAGAAATTCCTTACTAGCTTACCTTATCATTTTCAAGCAAAAGTTACCTTGCTTAAATACATAAAAATTCCTTGTGAACTTATTGTTAATTGAATAACTTGGGCAACTATTCGAACTGCATCACTTGTATCCAATATGTTAGCCATCCACTTTCGAGGATGGAAAGAGCTTGGCTTTGTAGACGTCAAGGAAATTGGTCTTAGCGAAGATCTTTTTGACACAATTGTTAGAAATGATGACTGTAATAAAAATGAAGAGAAATGGGATCTACTTTCCCAGAGAGTTACTAAATTTCTTAGATAGAATTAACCCTTTTTAGGGGTTTTAGAAAAAAATAATCCGAGCTCCAAAATGATTATTTCAATGAATTTAGAGTTGTACTTATTCCAAACAACATGAAATATTTTGCAGACCACTCATATAGGTATTTGAGCTAAAAAATAAATCTAGAACTACGAAGTTGACCAAAAATTTTGAACTCTATATCCAGCAAGAGGATGAAACTTGGAACAAATTCTAATCATGTTTTTCAAACATTATCAACTACTCGTACAATTTGGGTGGACCTATAAGGAAAGGGAAGTAGATTGAGAAATTCCTTACTAGCTTACCTTATCATTTTCAAGCAAAAGTTACCTTGCTTAAATACATGAAAAATAATTGTGAACTTACTGTTAAATGAATCACTTGGGCAAGTATTCGAACTGCATCACTTGTATCCAATATGTTAGCCATCCACTAACGAGGACGGAAAGAACTTGGCTTTATAGACATCAAGGATAGTGGTCTTAGCGAAGATCTTTATGACACAATTTTTAGGAATGGTGACTCTAATACCAATGAATAGAAATGGGATCTACTTTCCTAGAGATTTACTAAATTTCTTAGATAGAATTAGCCCTTTTTTAGGGGTTTTAGAAAAAAATAACCCGAGCTCTAAAATGATTATTTCAATGAATTTAGAGTTGTACTTCTTCCAAACAGCATGAAATATTTTGCAGATCACACATATAGGTATTTGAGCTAAAAAATAAATCTAGAACTACGAAGTTGACCAAAAATTTGAACTCTATATCCAGCAAGAGGATGAAACTTGGAACAAATTCTAATCATTATTTTCAAACATTATCAACAACTCGTACAATTTGGGTGGACCTATCTGGAAAGGGAAAGAGATTGAGAAATTCCTTACTAGCTTACCATATCATTTTAAAGCAAAAGTTACCTTGCTTAAATACATAAAAATTCCTTGTGAACATATTGTTAATTGAATAACTTGGGCAACTATTCGAACTGCATCACTTGTATCCAATATGTTAGCCATCCACTTTCGAGGATGGAAAGAGTTTGGCTTTGTAGACATCAAGGATAGTGGTCTTAGCGAAGATCTTTTTGACACAATTGTTAGAAATGATGACTGTAATAAAAATGAAGAGAAATGGGATCTACTTTCCCAGAGAGTTACTAAATTTCTTAGATAGAATTAACCCTTTTTAGGGGTTTTAGAAAAAAATATTCCGAGCTCCAAAATGATTATTTCAATGAATTTAGAGTTGTACTTATTCCAAACAACATGAAATATTTTGCAGACCACTCATATAGGTATTTGAGCTAAAAAATAAATCTAGAACTACGAAGTTGACCAAAAATTTTGAACTCTATATCCAGCAAGAGGATGAAACTTGGAACAAATTCTAATCATGTTTTTCAAACATTATCAACTACTCGTACAATTTGGGTGGACCTATAAGGAAAGGGAAGTAGATTGAGAAATTCCTTACTAGCTTACCTTATCATTTTCAAGCAAAAGTTACCTTGCTTAAATACATGAAAAATAATTGTGAACTTACTGTTAAATGAATCACTTGGGCAAGTATTCGAACTGCATCACTTGTATCCAATATGTCAGCCATCCACTAACGAGGACGGAAAGAACTTGGCTTTATAGACATCAAGGATAGTGGTCTTAGCGAAGATCTTTTTGACACAATTTTTAGGAATGGTGACTCTAATACCAATGAATAGAAATGGGATCTACTTTCCTAGAGATTTACTAAATTTCTTAGATAGAATTAGCCCTTTTTTAGGGGTTTTAGAAAAAAATAATCCGAGCTCTAAAATGATTATTTCAATGAATTTAGAGTTGTACTTCTTTCAAACAACATGAAATATTTTGCAGACCACCCATATAGGTATTTGAGCTAAAAAATAAATCTAGAACTACGAAGTTGACCAAAAATTTGAACTCTATATCCAGCAAGAGGATGAAACTTGGAACAAATTCTAATCATGTTTTTCAAACATTATCAACTACTCGTACAATTTGGGTGGACCTATAAGGAAAGGGAAGTAGATTGAGAAATTCCTTACTAGCTTACTTTATCATTTTCAAGCAAAAGTTACCTTGCTTAAATACATGAAAAATCCTTGTGAACTTACTGTTAAATGAATCACTTGGGCAAGTATTCGAACTACATCACTTGTATCCAATATGTCAGCCATCCACTTATGAGGACACAAAGAACTTGGCTTTATAGACATCAAGGATAGTGGTCTTAGCGAAGATCTTTTTGACACAGTTTTTAGGAATGATGACTCTAGTACCAATGAAGAGAAATGGGATCTACTTTCCCAGAGAGTTACTAAATTTCTTAGATAGAATTAACCCTTTTTAGGGGTTTTAGAAAAAAATAATCATAGCTCCAAAATGATTATTTCAATGAATTTGGAGTTGTACTTCTTCCAAACAACATGAAATATTTTATAGACCACTCATATAGGTATTTGAGCTAAAAAATAAATCTAGAACTACGAAGTTGATTAAAAATTTTGAACTCTATATCCAGCAAGAGGATGAAAGTTGGAACAAATTCTAATCATGTTTTTCAAACATTATCAACTACTCGTACAATTTGGGTGGACCTATAAGGAAAGGGAAGTAGATTGAGAAATTCCTTACTAGCTTACCTTATCATTTTCAAGCAAAAGTTACCTTGCTTAAATACATGAAAAATCCATGTGAACTTATTGTTAAATGAATCACTTGGGCAAGTATTCGAACTGCATCACTTGTATCCAATATGTCAGCCATCCACTCACGAGGACGGAAAGAACTTGGCTTTATAGACATCAAGGATAGTGGTCTTAGCGAAGATCTTTTTGACACAGTTTTTAGGAATGATGACTCTAATACCAATGAATAGAAATGGGATCTACATTCCTAGAGATTTACTAAATTTCTTAGATAGAATTAGCCATTTTTTAGGGGTTTTAGAAAAAAATAATCCGAGCTCTAAAATGATTATTTCAATGAATTTAGAGTTGTACTTCTTCCAAACAGCATGAAATATTTTGCAGACCACACATATAGGTATTTGAGCTAAAAAATAAATCTAGAACTACGAAGTTGACCAAAAAGTTGAACTCTATATCCAGCAAGAGGATGAAACTTGGAACAAATTCTAATCATGTTTTTCAAACATTATCAACAACTCGTACAATTTGGGTGGACCTATCTGGAAAGGGAAAGAGATTGAGAAATTCCTTACTAGCTTACCTTATCATTTTCAAGCAAAAGTTACCTTGCTTAAATACATAAAAATTCCTTGTGAACTTATTGTTAATTGAATAACTTGGGCAACTATTCGAACTGCATCACTTGTATCCAATATGTTAGCCATCCACTTTCGAGGATGGAAAGAGCTTGGCTTTGTAGACGTCAAGGATAGTGGTCTTAGCGAAGATCTTTTTGACACAGTTTTTAGGAATGATGACTCTAATACCAATGAATAGAAATGGGATCTACTTTCCTAGAGATTTACTAAATTTCTTAGATAGAATTAGCCATTTTTTAGGGGTTTTAGAAAAAAATAATCCGAGCTCTAAAATGATTATTTCAATGAATTTAGAGTTGTACTTCTTCCAAACAGCATGAAATATTTTGCACACCACACATATAGGTATTTGAGCTAAAAAATAAATCTAGAACTACGAAGTTGACCAAAAAGTTGAACTCTATATCCAGCAAGAGGATGAAACTTGGAACAAATTCTAATCATGTTTTTCAAACATTATCAACAACTCGTACAATTTGGGTGGACCTATCTGGAAAGGGAAAGAGATTGAGAAATTCCTTACTAGCTTACCTTATCATTTTCAAGCAAAAGTTACCTTGCTTAAATACATAAAAATTCCTTGTGAACTTATTGTTAATTGAATAACTTGGGCAACTATTCGAACTGCATCACTTGTATCCAATATGTTAGCCATCCACTTTCGAGGATGGAAAGAGCTTGGCTTTGTAGACGTCAAGGATAGTGGTCTTAGCGAAGATCTTTTTGACACAGTTTTTAGGAATGATGACTGTAATACCAATGAAGAGAAATGGGATCTACTTTCCCAGAGAGTTACTAAATTTCTTAGATAGAATTAACCCTTTTTAGGGGTTTTAGAAAAAAATAATCATAGCTCCAAAATGATTATTTCAATGAATTTGGAGTTGTACTTCTTCCAAACAACATGAAATATTTTGCAGACCACCCATATAGGTATTTGAGCTAAAAAATAAATCTAGAACTACGAAGTTGACCAAAAATTATGAACTCTATATCCAGCAAGAGGATGAAACTTGGAACAAATTCTAATCATGTTTTTCAAACATTATCAACTACTCGTACAATTTGGGTGGACCTATAAGGAAAGGGAAGTAGATTGAGAAATTCCTTACTAGCTTACCTTATCATTTTCAAGCAAAAGTTACCTTGCTTAAATACATGAAAAATCCATGTGAACTTATTGTTAAATGAATCACTTGGGCAAGTATTCGAACTGCATCACTTGTATCCAATATGTCAGCCATCCACTCACGAGGACGGAAAGAACTCGGCTTTATAGACATCAAGGATAGTGGTCTTAGCGAAGATCTTTTTGACACAGTTTTTAGGAATGATGACTCTAATACCAATGAATAGAAATGGGATCTACTTTCCTAGAGATTTACTAAATTTCTTAGATAGAATTAGCCATTTTTTAGGGGTTTTAGAAAAAAATAATCCGAGCTCTAAAATGATTATTTCAATGAATTTAGAGTTGTACTTCTTCCAAACAGCATGAAATATTTTGCAGACCACACATATAGGTATTTGAGCTAAAAAATAAATCTAGAACTACGAAGTTGACCAAAAATTTGAACTCTATATCCAGCAAGAGGATGAAACTTGGAACAAATTCTAATCATTATTTTCAAACATTATCAACAACTCGTACATATTGGGTGGACCTATCTGGAAAGGGAAAGAGATTGAGAAATTCCTTACTAGCTTACCATATCATTTTCAAGCAAAAGTTACCTTGCTTAAATACATAAAAATTCCTTGTGAACTTATTGTTAATTGAATAACTTGGGCAACTATTCGAACTGCATCACTTGTATCCAATATGTTAGCCATCCACTTTCGAGGATGGAAAGAGCTTGGCTTTGTAGACATCAAGGATAGTGGTCTTAGCGAAGATCTTTTTGACACAATTGTTAGAAATGATGACTGTAATAAAAATGAAGAGAAATGGGATCTACTTTCCCAGAGAGTTACTAAATTTCTTAGATAGAATTAACCCTTTTTAGGGGTTTTAGAAAAAAATAATCCGAGCTCCAAAATGATTATTTCAATAAATTTAGAGTTGTACTTATTCCAAACAACATGAAATATTTTGCAGACCACTCATATAGGTATTTGAGCTAAAAAATAAATCTAGAACTACGAAGTTGACCAAAAATTTTGAACTCTATATCCAGCAAGAGGATGAAACTTGGAACAAATTCTAATCATGTTTTTCAAACATTATCAACTACTCGTACAATTTGGGTGGACCTATAAGGAAAGGGAAGTAGATTGAGAAATTCCTTAATAGCTTACCTTATCATTTTCAAGCAAAAGTTACCTTGCTTAAATACATGAAAAATAATTGTGAACTTACTGTTAAATGAATCACTTGGGCAAGTATTCGAACTGCATCACTTGTATCCAATATGTCAGCCATCCACTAATGAGGACGGAAAGAACTTGGCTTTATAGATATCAAGGATAGTGGTCTTAGCGAAGATCTTTTTGACACAATTTTTAGGAATGGTGACTCTAATACCAATGAATAGAAATGGGATCTACTTTCCTAGAGATTTACTAAATTTCTTAGATAGAATTAGCCCTTTTTTAGGGGTTTTAGAAAAAAATAATCCGAGTTCTAAAATGATTATTTCAATGAATTTAGAGTTGTACTTCTTCCAAACAACATGAAATATTTTGCAGACCACCCATATAGGTATTTGAGCTAAAAAATAAATCTAGAACTACGAAGTTGACCAAAAATTATGAACTCTATATCCAGCAAGAGGATGAAACTTGGAACAAATTCTAATCATGTTTTTCAAACATTATCAACTACTCGTACAATTTGGGTGGACCTATCTGGAAAGGGAAATAGATTGAGAAATTCCTTACTAGCTTACCTTATCATTTTCAAGGAAAAGTTACCTTGCTTAAATACATAAAAATTCCTTGCGAACTTATTGTTAAATGAATCACTTGGGCAAGTATTCGAACTGCATCACTTGTATCCAATATGTTAGCCATCCACTTTCGAGGATGGAAAGAGCTTGGCTTTGTAGACATCAAGGATAGTGGTCTTAGCGAAGATCGTTTTGACACAATTGTTAGAAATGATGACTGTAATAAAAATGAAGAGAAATGGGATCTACTTTCCCAGAGAGTTACTAAATTTCTTAGATAGAATTAACCCTTTTTAGGGGTTTTAGAAAAAAATAATCCGAGCTCCAAAATGATTATTTCAATGAATTTAGAGTTGTACTTATTCCAAACAACATGAAATATTTTGCAGACCACTCATATAGGTATTTGAGCTAAAAAATAAATCTAGAAATACGAAGGTGACCAAAAATTTGGAACGCTATATCAAGCAAGAGTATGAAACTTGGAACAAATTCTAATCATGTTTTTCAAACACTATCAACTACGCGTACAATTTGGGTGGACCTATATGGAAAGGGAAATAGATTTAGAAATTCCTTACTAGCTTACCTTATCATTTTCAAGCAAAAGTTACCTTGCTTAAATACATGAAAAATCCTTGTGAACTTACTATTAAATGAATCACTTGGGCAAGTATTCGAACTGCATCACTTGTATCCAATATGTCAGCCATCCACTTACGAGGACACAAAGAACTTGGCTTTATAGACATCAAGGATAGTGGTCTTAGCGAAGATCTTTTTGACACAGTTTTTAGGAATGATGACTCTAATACCAATGAATAGAAATGGGATCTACTTTCCTAGAGATTTACTAAATTTCTTAGATAGAATTAGCCCTTTTTTAGGGGTTTTAGAAAAAAATAATCCGAATTCTAAAATGATTATTTCAATGAATTTAGAGTTGTACTTCTTCCAAACAACATGAAATATTTTGCAGACCACCCATATAGGTATTTGAGCTAAAAAATAAATCTAGAACTACGAAGTTGACCAAAAATTATGAACTCTATATCCAGCAAGAGGATGAAACTTGGAACAAATTCTAATCATGTTTTTCAAACTTTATCAACTACTCGTACAATTTGGGTGGACCTATATGGAAAGGGAAATAGATTGAGAAATTCCTTACTAGCTTACCTTATCATTTTCAAGGAAAAGTTACCTTGCTTAAATACATAAAAATTCCTTGCGAACTTATTGTTAAATGAATCACTTGGGCAAGTATTCGAACTGCATCACTTGTATCCAATATGTTAGCCATCCACTTTCGAGGATGGAAAGAGCTTGGCTTTGTAGACATCAAGGATAGTGGTCTTAGCGAAGATCGTTTTGACACAATTGTTAGAAATGATGACTGTAATACCAATGAAGAGAAATGGGATCTACTTTCCTAGAGAGTTACTAAATTTCTTAAATAGAATTAACCCTTTTTAGGGGTTTTATAAAAAAAATAATCCGAGCTCCAAAATGATTATTTCAATGAATTTAGAGTTGTAATTCTTCCAAACAACATGAAATATTTTGCAGACCACTCATATAGGTATTTGAGCTAAAAAATAAATCTAGAACTACGAAGTTGATTAAAAATATTGAACTCTATATCCAGCAAGAGGATGAAACTTGGAACAAATTCTAATCATGTTTTTCAAACATTATCAACTACTCGTACAATTTGGGTGGACCTATAAGGAAAGGGAAGTAGATTGAGAAATTCCTTACTAGCTTACTTTATCATTTTCAAGCAAAAGTTACCTTGCTTAAATACATGAAAAATCCTTGTGAACTTACTGTTAAATGAATTACTTGGGCAAGTATTCGAATTGCATCACTTGTATCCAATATGTCAGCCATCCACTTAGGAGGACACAAAGAACTTGGCTTTATAGACATCAAGGATAGTGGTCTTAGCGAAGATCTTTTTGACACAGTTTTTAGGAATGATGACTCTAATACCAATGAAGAGAAATGGGATCTACTTTCCCAGAGAGTTACTAAATTTCTTAGATAGAATTAACCCTTTTTAGGGGTTTTAGAAAAAAATAATCCGAGCTCCAAAATGATTATTTCAATGAATTTAGAGTTGTACTTATTCCAAACAACATGAAATATTTTGCAGACCACTCATATAGGTATTTGAGCTAAAAAATAAATCTAGAAATACGAAGGTGACCAAAAATTTGGAACGCTATATCAAGCAAGAGTATGAAACTTGGAACAAATTCTAATCATGTTTTTCAAACACTATCAACTACGCGTACAATTTGGGTGGACCTATATGGAAAGGGAAATAGATTTAGAAATTCCTTACTAGCTTACCTTATCATTTTCAAGCAAAAGTTACCTTGCTTAAATACATGAAAAATCCTTGTGAACTTACTATTAAATGAATCACTTGGGCAAGTATTCGAACTGCATCACTTGTATCCAATATGTCAGCCATCCACTTACGAGGACACAAAGAACTTGGCTTTATAGACATCAAGGATAGTGGTCTTAGCGAAGATCTTTTTGACACAGTTTTTAGGAATGATGACTCTAATACCAATGAATAGAAATGGGATCTACTTTCCTAGAGATTTACTAAATTTCTTAGATAGAATTAGCCCTTTTTTAGGGGTTTTAGAAAAAAATAATCCGAATTCTAAAATGATTATTTCAATGAATTTAGAGTTGTACTTCTTCCAAACAACATGAAATATTTTGCAGACCACCCATATAGGTATTTGAGCTAAAAAATAAATCTAGAACTACGAAGTTGACCAAAAATTATGAACTCTATATCCAGCAAGAGGATGAAACTTGGAACAAATTCTAATCATGTTTTTCAAACTTTATCAACTACTCGTACAATTTGGGTGGACCTATATGGAAAGGGAAATAGATTGAGAAATTCCTTACTAGCTTACCTTATCATTTTCAAGGAAAAGTTACCTTGCTTAAATACATAAAAATTCCTTGCGAACTTATTGTTAAATGAATCACTTGGGCAAGTATTCGAACTGCATCACTTGTATCCAATATGTTAGCCATCCACTTTCGAGGATGGAAAGAGCTTGGCTTTGTAGACATCAAGGATAGTGGTCTTAGCGAAGATCGTTTTGACACAATTGTTAGAAATGATGACTGTAATACCAATGAAGAGAAATGGGATCTACTTTCCTAGAGAGTTACTAAATTTCTTAAATAGAATTAACCCTTTTTAGGGGTTTTATAAAAAAAATAATCCGAGCTCCAAAATGATTATTTCAATGAATTTAGAGTTGTAATTCTTCCAAACAACATGAAATATTTTGCAGACCACTCATATAGGTATTTGAGCTAAAAAATAAATCTAGAACTACGAAGTTGATTAAAAATATTGAACTCTATATCCAGCAAGAGGATGAAACTTGGAACAAATTCTAATCATGTTTTTCAAACATTATCAACTACTCGTACAATTTGGGTGGACCTATAAGGAAAGGGAAGTAGATTGAGAAATTCCTTACTAGCTTACTTTATCATTTTCAAGCAAAAGTTACCTTGCTTAAATACATGAAAAATCCTTGTGAACTTACTGTTAAATGAATTACTTGGGCAAGTATTCGAATTGCATCACTTGTATCCAATATGTCAGCCATCCACTTAGGAGGACACAAAGAACTTGGCTTTATAGACATCAAGGATAGTGGTCTTAGCGAAGATCTTTTTGACACAGTTTTTAGGAATGATGACTCTAATACCAATGAAGAGAAATGGGATCTACTTTCCCAGAGAGTTACTAAATTTCTTAGATAGAATTAACCCTTTTTAGGGGTTTTAGAAAAAAATAATCCGAGCTCCAAAATGATTATTTCAATGAATTTAGAGTTGTACTTCTTCCAAACAACATGAAATATTTTGCAGACCACTCATATAGGTATTTGAGCTAAAAAATAAATCTATAACTACGAAGTTGACCAAAAATTTTGAACTCTATATCCAGCAAGAGGATGAAACTTGGAACAAATTCTAATCATGTTTTTCAAACATTATCAACTACTCGTACAATTTGGGTGGACCTATAAGGAAAGGGCATTAGATTGAGAAATTGCTTACTAGCTTACCTTATCATTTTCAAGCAAAAGTTACCTTGCTTAAATACATGAAAAATCCTTGTGAACTTACTATTAAATGAATCACTTGTGCAAGTATTCGAACTGCATCACTTGTATCCAATATGTCAGCCATCCACTTACGAGGACACAAAGAACTTGGCTTTATAGACATCAAGGATAGTGGTCTTAGCGAAGATCTTTTTGACACAGTTTTTAGGAATGATGACTCTAATACCAATGAAGAGAAATGGGATCTACTTTCCCAGAGAGTTACTAAATTTCTTAGATAGAATTAACCCTTTTTAGGGGTTTTATAAAAATATAATCCGAGCTCCAAAATGATTATTTCAATGAATTTAGAGTTGTACTTCTTCCAAACAACATGAAATATTTTGCAGACCACTCATATAGGTATTTGAGCTAAAAAATAAATCTAGAACTACGAAGTTGACCAAAAATTTTGACCTCTATATCCAGCAAGAGGATGAAACTTGGAACAAATTCTAATCATGTTTTTCAAACATTATCAACTACTCGTACAATTTGGGTGGACCTATAAGGAAAGGGCATTAGATTGAGAAATTCCTTACTAGCTTACCTTATCATTTTCAAGCAAAAGTTACCTTGCTTAAATACATGAAAAATCCTTGTGAACTTACTATTAAATGAATCACTTGGGCAAGTATTCGAACTGCATCACTTGTATCCAATATGTCAGCCATCCACTTACGAGGACACAAAGAACTTGGCTTTATAGACATCAAGGATAGTGGTCTTAGCGAAGATCTTTTTGACACAGTTTTTAGGAATGATGACTCTAATACCAATGAAGAGAAATGGGATCTACTTTCCCAGAGAGTTACTAAATTTCTTAGATAGAATTAACCCTTTTTAGGGGTTTTAGAAAAAAATAATCCGAGCTCCAAAATGATTATTTCAATGAATTTAGAGTTGTACTTCTTCCAAACAACATGAAATATTTTGCAGACCACTCATATAGGTATTTGAGCTAAAAAATAAATCTAGAACTACGAAGTTGACCAAAAATTTTGAACTCTATATCCAGCAAGAGGATGAAACTTGGAACAAATTCTAATCATGTTTTTCAAACATTATCAACTACTCGTACAATTTGGGTGGACCTATAAGGAAAGGGCATTAGATTGAGAAATTCCTTACTAGCTTACCTTATCATTTTCAAGCAAAAGTTACATTGCTTAAATACATGAAAAATCCTTGTGAACTTACTGTTAAATGAATCACTTATGCAAGTATTCGAACTGCATCACTTGTATCCAATATGTCAGCCATCCACTTACGAGGACACAAAGAACTTGGCTTTATAGACATCAAGGATAGTGGTCTTAGCGAAGATCTTTTTGACACAGTTTTTAGGAATGATGACTATAATACCAATGAAGAGAAATGGGATCTACTTTCCCACAGAGTTACTAAATTTCTTAGATAGAATTAACCCTTTTTAGGGGTTTTAGAAAAAAATAATCATAGCTCCAAAATGATTATTTCAATGAATTTGGAGTTGTACTTCTTCCAAATAACATGAAATATTTTGCAGACCACTCATATAAGTATTTGACCTAAAAAATAAATCTAGAACTACGAAGTTGATTAAAAATATTGAACTCTATATCCAGCAAGAGGATGAAACTTGGAACAAATTCTAATCATGTTTTTCAAACATTATCAACTACTCGTACAATTTGGGTGGAGCTATAAGGATAGGGAAGTAGATGGAGAAATTCCTTACTAACTTACTTTATCATTTTCAAGCAAAAGTTACCTTGCTTAAATACATGAAAAATCCTTGTGAACTTACTGTTAAATGAATTACTTGGGCAAGTATTCGAACTGCATCACTTGTATCCAATATGTCAGCCATCCACTTAGGAGGACACAAAGAACTTGGCTTTATAGACATCAAGGATAGTGGTCTTAGCGAAGATCTTTTTGACACAGTTTTTAGGAATGATGACTCTAATACCAATGAAGAGAAATGGGATCTACTTTCCCAGAGAGTTACTAAATTTCTTAGATAGAATTAACCCCTTTTAGGGGTTTTAGAAAAAAATAATCCGAGCTCCAAAATGATTATTTCAATGAATTTAGAGTTGTACTTCTTCCAAACAACATGAAATATTTTGCAGACCACTCATATAGGTATTTGAGCTAAAAAATAAATCTATAACTACGAAGTTGACCAAAAATTTTGAACTCTATATCCAGCAAGAGGATGAAGCTTGGAACAAATTCTAATCATGTTTTTCAAACATTATCAACTACTCGTACAATTTGGGTGGACCTATAAGGAAAGGGCATTAGATTGAGAAATTCCTTACTAGCTTACCTTATCATTTTCAAGCAAAAGTTACCTTGCTTAAATACATGAAAAATCCTTGTGAACTTACTATTAAATGAATCACTTGGGCAAGTATTCGAACTGCATCACTTGTATCCAATATGTTAGCCATCCACTTTCGAGGATGGAAAGAGCTTGGCTTTGTAGACATCAAGGATAGTGGTCTTAGCGAAGATCTTTTTGACACAGTTTTTAGGAATGATGACTCTAATATCAATGAAGAGAAATGGGATCTACTTTCCCAGAGAGTTACTAAATTTCTTAAATAGAATTAACCCTTTTTAGGGGTTTTATAAAAAAAATAATCATAGCTCCAAAATGATTATTTCAATGAATTTGGAGTTGTACTTCTTCCAAACAACATGAAATATTTTGCAGACCACTCATATAGGTATTTGAGCTAAAAAATAAATCTAGAACTACGAAGTTGACCGAAAATTTTGAACTCTATATCCAGCAAGAGGATGAAACTTGGAACAAATTCTAATCATGTTTTTCAAACATTATCAACTACTCTTACAATTTGGGTGGACCTATAAGGAAAGGGAAGTAGATTGAGAAATTCCTTACTAGCTTACCTTATCATTTTCAAGCAAAAGTTACCTTGCTTAAATACATTAAAAATCCTTGTGAACTTACTATTAAATGAATCACTTGGGCAAGTATTCGAACTGCATCACTTGTATCCAATATGTCAGCCATCCACTTACGAGGACACAAAGAACTTGGCTTTATAGACATCAAGGATAGTGGTCTTAGCGAAGATCTTTTTGACACAGTTTTTAGGAATGATGACTCTAATACCAATGAAGAGAAATGGGATCTACTTTCCCAGAGAGTTACTAAATTTCTTAGATAGAATTAACCCTTTTTAGGGGTTTTAGAAAAAAATAATCCGAGCTCCAAAATGATTATTTCAATGAATTTAGAGTTGTACTTCTTCCAAACAACATGAAATATTTTGCAGACCACTCATATAGGTATTTGAGCTAAAAAATAAATCTAGAACTACGAAGTTGACCGAAAATTTTGAACTCTATATCCAGCAAGAGGATGAAACTTGGAACAAATTCTAATCATGTTTTTCAAACATTATCAACTACTCGTACAATTTGGGTGGACCTATAAGGAAAGGGCATTAGATTGAGAAATTCCTTACTAGCTTACCTTATCATTTTCAAGCAAAAGTTACCTTGCTTAAATACATGAAAAATCCTTGTGAACTTACTATTAAATGAATCACTTGGGCAAGTATTCGAACTGCATCACTTGTATCCAATATGTCAGCCATCCACTTACGAGGACACAAAGAACTTGGCTTTATAGACATCAAGGATAATGGTCTTAGCGAAGATCTTTTTGACACAGTTTTTAGGAATGATGACTCTAATACCAATGAAGACAAATGGGATCTACTTTCCCAGAGAGTTACTAAATTTCTTAGATAGAATTAACCCTTTTTAGAGGTTTTAGAAAAAAATAATCATAGCTCCAAAATGATTATTTCAATGAATTTGGAGTTGTACTTCTTCCAAACAACATGAAATATTTTGCAGACCACTCATATAGGTATTTGAGCTAAAAAATAAATCTATAACTACGAAGTTGACCAAAAATTTTGAACTCTATATCCAGCAAGAGGATGAAACTTGGAACAAATTCTAATCATGTTTTTCAAACATTATCAACTACTCGTACAATTTGGGTGGACCTATAAGGAAAGGGCATTAGATTGAGAAATTCCTTACTAGCTTACCTTATCATTTTCAAGCAAAAGTTACCTTGCTTAAATACATGAAAAATCCTTGTGAACTTACTATTAAATGAATCACTTGGGCAAGTATTCGAACTGCATCACTTGTATCCAATATGTCAGCCATCCACTTACGAGGACACAAAGAACTTGGCTTTATAGACATCAAGGATAGTGGTCTTAGCGAAGATCTTTTTGACACAGTTTTTAGGAATGATGACTCTAATACCAATGAAGAGAAATGGGATCTACTTTCCCAGAGAGTTACTAAATTTCTTAGATAGAATTAACCCTTTTTAGGGGTTTTAGAAAAAAATAATCCGAGCTCCAAAATGATTATTTCAATGAATTTAGAGTTGTACTTCTTCCAAACAACATGAAATATTTTGCAGACCACTCATATAGGTATTTGAGCTAAAAAATAAATCTAGAACTACGAAGTTGACCGAAAATTTTGAACTCTATATCCAGCAAGAGGATGAAACTTGGAACAAATTCTAATCATGTTTTTCAAACATTATCAACTACTCGTACAATTTGGGTGGACCTATAAGGAAAGGGCATTAGATTGAGAAATTCCTTACTAGCTTACCTTATCATTTTCAAGCAAAAGTTACCTTGCTTAAATACATGAAAAATCCTTGTGAACTTACTATTAAATGAATCACTTGGGCAAGTATTCGAACTGCATCACTTGTATCCAATATGTCAGCCATCCACTTACGAGGACACAAAGAACTTGGCTTTATAGACATCAAGGATAGTGGTCTTAGCGAAGATCTTTTTGACACAGTTTTTAGGAATGATGACTCTAATACCAATGAAGACAAATGGGATCTACTTTCCCAGAGAGTTACTAAATTTCTTAGATAGAATTAACCCTTTTTAGAGGTTTTAGAAAAAAATAATCATAGCTCCAAAATGATTATTTCAATGAATTTGGAGTTGTACTTCTTCCAAACAACATGAAATATTTTGCAGACCCCTCATATAGGTATTTGAGCTAAAAAATAAATCTAGAACTACGAAGTTGATTAAAAATTTTGAACTCTATATCCAGCAAAAGGATGAAACTTGGAACAAATTCTAATCATGTTTTTCAAACATTATCAACTACTCTTACAATTTGGGTGGACCTATAAGGAAAGGGAAGTAGATTGAGAAATTCCTTACTAGCTTACCTTATCATTTTCAAGCAAAAGTTACCTTGCTTAAATACATGAAAAATCCTTGTGACCTTACTATTGAATGAATCACTTGGGCAAGTATTCGAACTGCATCACTTGTAACCAATATGTCAGGCATCCACTTTCGAGGACGGAAAGAGCTTGGCTTTATAGACATCAAGGATAGTGGTCTTAGCGAAGATCTTTTTGACACAGTTTTTAGGAATGATGACTCTAATACCAATGAAGAGAAATGGGATCTACTTTCCCAGAGAGTTACTAAATTTCTTAGATAGAATTAACCCTTTTTAGGGGTTTTAGAAAAAAATAATCCGAGCTCCAAAATGATTATTTCAATGAATTTAGAGTTGTACTTCTTCCAAACAACATGAAATATTTTGCAGACCACTCATATAGGTATTTGAGCTAAAAAATAAATCTATAACTACGAAGTTGACCAAAATTTTTGAACTCTATATCCAGCAAGAGGATGAAACTTGGAACAAATTCTAATCATGTTTTTCAAACATTATCAACTACTCGTACAATTTGGGTGGACCTATAAGGAAAGGGCATTAGATTGAGAAATTCCTTACTAGCTTACCTTATCATTTTCAAGCAAAAGTTACCTTGCTTAAATACATGAAAAATCCTTGTGAACTTACTATTAAATGAATCACTTGGGCAAGTATTCGAACTGCATCACTTGTATCCAATATGTCAGCCATCCACTTACGAGGACACAAAGAACTTGGCTTTATAGACATCAAGGATAGTGGTCTTAGCGAAGATCTTTTTGACACAGTTTTTAGGAATGATGACTCTAATACCAATGAAGAGAAATGGGATCTACTTTCCCAGAGAGTTACTAAATTTCTTAGATAGAATTAACCCTTTTTAGGGGTTTTAGAAAAAAATAATCCGAGCTCCAAAATGATTATTTCAATGAATTTAGAGTTGTACTTCTTCCAAACAACATGAAATATTTTGCAGACCACTCATATAGGTATTTGAGCTAAAAAATAAATCTAGAACTACGAAGTTGACCGAAAATTTTGAACTCTATATCCAGCAAGAGGATGAAACTTGGAACAAATTCTAATCATGTTTTTCAAACATTATCAACTACTCGTACAATTTGGGTGGACCTATAAGGAAAGGGCATTAGATTGAGAAATTCCTTACTAGCTTACCTTAACATTTTCAAGCAAAAGTTACCTTGCTTAAATACATGAAAAATCCTTGTGAACTTACTATTAAATGAATCACTTGGGCAAGTATTCGAACTGCATCACTTGTATCCAATATGTCAGCCATCCACTTACGAGGACACAAAGAACTTGGCTTTATAGACATCAAGGATAGTGGTCTTAGCGAAGATCTTTTTGACACAGTTTTTAGGAATGATGACTCTAATACCAATGAAGAGAAATGGGATCTACTTTCCCAGAGAGTTACTAAATTTCTTAGATAAATTAACCCTTTTTAGGGGTTTTAGAAAAAAATAATCCGAGCTCCAAAATGATTATTTCAATGAATTTAGAGTTGTACTTCTTCCAAACAACATGAAATATTTTGCAGACCCCTCATATAGGTATTTGAGCTAAAAAATAAATCTATAACTACGAAGTTGACCAAAAATTTTGAACTCTATATCCAGCAAGAGGATGAAACTTGGAACAAATTCTAATCATGTTTTTCAAACATTATCAACTACTCGTACAATTTGGGTGGACCTATAAGGAAAGGGCATTAGATTGAGAAATTCCTTACTAGCTTACCTTATCATTTTCAAGCAAAAGTTACCTTGCTTAAATACATGAAAAATCCTTGTGAACTTACTATTAAATGAATCACTTGGGCAAGTATTCGAACTGCATCACTTGTATCCAATATGTCAGCCATCCACTTACGAGGACACAAAGAACTTGGCTTTATAGACATCAAGGATAGTGGTCTTAGCGAAGATCTTTTTGACACAGTTTTTAGGAATGATGACTCTAATACCAATGAAGAGAAATGGGATCTACTTTCCCAGAGAGTTACTAAATTTCTTAGATAGAATTAACCCTTTTTAGGGGTTTTAGAAAAAAATAATCCGAGCTCCAAAATGATTATTTCAATGAATTTAGAGTTGTACTTCTTCCAAACAACATGAAATATTTTGCAGACCACTCATATAGGTATTTGAGCTAAAAAATAAATCTAGAACTACGAAGTTGACCGAAAATTTTGAACTCTATATCCAGCAAGAGGATGAAACTTGGAACAAATTCTAATCATGTTTTTCAAACATTATCAACTACTCGTACAATTTGGGTGGACCTATAAGGAAAGGGCATTAGATTGAGAAATTCCTTACTAGCTTACCTTAACATTTTCAAGCAAAAGTTACCTTGCTTAAATACATGAAAAATCCTTGTGAACTTACTATTAAATGAATCACTTGGGCAAGTATTCGAACTGCATCACTTGTATCCAATATGTCAGCCATCCACTTACGAGGACACAAAGAACTTGGCTTTATAGACATCAAGGATAGTGGTCTTAGCGAAGATCTTTTTGACACAGTTTTTAGGAATGATGACTCTAATACCAATGAAGAGAAATGGGATCTACTTTCCCAGAGAGTTACTAAATTTCTTAGATAAATTAACCCTTTTTAGGGGTTTTAGAAAAAAATAATCCGAGCTCCAAAATGATTATTTCAATGAATTTAGAGTTGTACTTCTTCCAAACAACATGAAATATTTTGCAGACCCCTCATATAGGTATTTGAGCTAAAAAATAAATCTAGAACTACGAAGTTGATTAAAAATTTTGAACTCTATATCCAGCAAAAGGAAGAAACTTGGAACAAATTCTAATCATGTTTTTCAAACATTATCAACTACTCTTCCAATTTGGGTGGACCTATAAGGAAAGGGAAGTAGATTGAGAAATTCCTTACTAGCTTACCTTATCATTTTCAAGCAAAAGTTACCTTGCTTAAATACATGAAAAATCCTTGTGAACTTACTATTAAATGAATCACTTGGGCAAGTATTCGAACTGCATCACTTGTATCCAATATGTCAGCCATCCACTTACGAGGACACAAAGAACTTGGCTTTATAGACATCAAGGATAGTGGTCTTAGCGAAGATCTTTTTGACACAGTTTTTAGGAATGATGACTCTAATACCAATGAAGAGAAATGGGATCTACTTTCCCAGAGAGTTACTAAATTTCTTAGATAAATTAACCCTTTTTAGGGGTTTTAGAAAAAAATAATCCGAGCTCCAAAATGATTATTTCAATGAATTTAGAGTTGTACTTCTTCCAAACAACATGAAATATTTTGCAGACCACTCATATAGGTATTTGAGCTAAAAAATAAATCTAGAACTACGAAGTTGACCAAAAATTTTGAACTCTATATCCAGCAAGAGGATGAAACTTGGAAAAAATTCTAATCATGTTTTTCAAACATTATCAACTACTCGTACAATTTGGGTGGACCTATAAGGAAAGGGCATTAGATTGAGAAATTCCTAACTAGCTTACCTTATCATTTTCAAGAAAAAGTTACCTTGCTTAAATACATGAAAAATCCTTGTGAACTTACTGTTAAATGAATCACTTATGCAAGTATTCGAACTGGATCACTTGTATCCAATATGTCAGCCATCCACTTACGAGGACACAAAGAACTTGGCTTTATAGACATCAAGGATAGTGGTCTTAGCGAAGATCTTTTTGACACTGTTTTTAGGAATGATGACTCTAATACCAATGAAGAGAAATGGGATCTACTTTCCCAGAGAGTTACTAAATTTCTTAGATAGAATTAACCCTTTTTAGGGGTTTTAGAAAAAAATAATCATAGTTCCAAAATGATTATTTCAATGAATTTGGAGTTGTACTTCTTCCAAATAACATGAAATATTTTGCAGACCACTCATATAAGTATTTGAGCTAAAAAATAAATCTAGAACTACGAAGTTGATTAAAAATATTGAACTCTATATCCAGCAAGAGGATGAAACTTGGAACAAATTCTAATCATGTTTTTCAAACATTATCAACTACTCGTACAATTTGGGTGGACCTATAAGGAAAGGGAAGTAGATTGAGAAATTCCTTACTAGCTTACCTTATCATTTTCAAGCAAAAGTTACCTTGCTTAAATACATGAAAAATAATTGTGAACTTACTGTTAAATGAATTACTTGGGCAAGTATTCGAACTGCATCACTTGTATCCAATATGTCAGCCATCCACTTATGAGGACACAAAGAACTTGGCTTTATAGACATCAAGGATAGTGGTCTTAGCGAAGATCTTTTTGACACAGTTTTTAGGAATGATGACTCTAATACCAATGAAGAGAAATGGGATCTACTTTCCCAGAGAGTTACTAAATTTCTTAGATAGAATTAACCCTTTTTAGGGGTTTTATAAAAAAATAATCCGAGCTCCAAAATGATTATTTCAATGAATTTAGAGTTGTACTTCTTCCAAACAACATGAAATATTTTGCAGACCACTCATATAGGTATTTGAGCTAAAAAATAAATCTATAACTACGAAGTTGACCAAAAATTTTGAACTCTATATCCAGCAAGAGGAGGAAACTTGGAACAAATTCTAATCATGTTTTTCAAACATTATCAACTACTCGTACAATTTGGGTGGACCTATAAGGAAATGGCATTAGATTGAGAAATTCCTTACTAGCTTACCTTAACATTTTCAAGCAAAAGTTACCTTGCTTAAATACATGAAAAATCCATGTGAACTTACTATTAAATGAATCACTTGGGCAAGTATTCGAACTGCATCACTTGTATCCAATATGTCAGCCATCCACTTACGAGGACACAAAGAACTTGGCTTTATAGACATCAAGGATAGTGGTCTTAGCGAAGATCTTTTTGACACAGTTTTTAGGAATGATGACTCTAATACCAATGAAGAGAAATGGGATCTACTTTCCCAGAGAGTTACTAAATTTCTTAGATAGAATTAACCCTTTTTAGGGGTTTTAGAAAAAAATAATTCGAGCTCCAAAATGATTATTTCAATGAATTTAGAGTTGTACTTCTTCCAAACAACATGAAATATTTTGCAGACCACTCATATAGGTATTTGAGCTAAAAAATAAATCTAGAACTACGAAGTTGACCGAAAATTTTGAACTCTATATCCAGCAAGAGGATGAAACTTGGAACAAATTCTAATCATGTTTTTCAAACATTATCAACTACTCGTACAATTTGGGTGGACCTATAAGGAAAGGGCATTAGATTGAGAAATTCCTTACTAGCTTACCTTAACATTTTCAAGCAAAAGTTACATTGCTTAAATACATGAAAAATCCTTGTGAACTTACTATTAAATGAATCACTTGGGCAAGTATTCGAACTGCATCACTTGTATCCAATATGTCAGCCATCCACTTACGAGGACACAAAGAACTTGGCTTTATAGACATCAAGGATAGTGGTCTTAGCGAAGATCTTTTTGACACAGTTTTTAGGAATGATGACTCTAATACCAATGAAGAGAAATGGGATCTACTTTCCCAGAGAGTTACTAAATTTCTTAGATAAATTAACCCTTTTTAGGGGTTTTAGAAAAAAATAATCCGAGCTCCAAAATGATTATTTCAATGAATTTAGAGTTGTACTTCTTCCAAACAACATGAAATATTTTGCAGACCACTCATATAGGTATTTGAGTTAAAAAATATATCTAGAACTACGAAGTTGACCGAAAATTTTGAACTCTATATCCAGCAAGAGGATGAAACTTGGAAAAAATTCTAATCATGTTTTTCAAACATTATCAACTACTCGTACAATTTGGGTGGACCTATAAGGAAAGGGCATTAGATTGAGAAATTCCTAACTAGCTTACCTTATCATTTTCAAGAAAAAGTTACCTTGCTTAAATACATGAAAAATCCTTGTGAACTTACTGTTAAATGAATCACTTATGCAAGTATTCGAACTGGATCACTTGTATCCAATATGTCAGCCATCCACGTACGAGGACACAAAGAACTTGGCTTTATAGACATCAAGGATAGTGGTCTTAGCGAAGATCTTTTTGACACAGTTTTTAGGAATGATGACTCTAATACCAATGAAGAGAAATGGGATCTACTTTCCCAGAGAGTTACTAAATTTCTTAGATAGAATTAACCCTTTTTAGGGGTTTTAGAAAAAAATAATCATAGCTCCAAAATGATTATTTCAATGAATTTGGAGTTGTACTTCTTCCAAACAACATGAAATATTTTGCAGACCACTCATATAGGTATTTGAGCTAAAAAATAAATCTAGAACTACGAAGTTGATTAAAAATTTTGAACTCTATATCCAGCAAATGGATGAAACTTGGAACAAATTCTAATCATGTTTTTCAAACATTATCAACTACTCTTACAATTTGTGTGGACCTATAAGGAAAGGGAAGTAGATTGAGAAATTCCTTACTAGCTTACCTTATCATTTTCAAGCAAAAGTTACCTTTCTTAAATACATGAAAAATCCTTGTGACCTTACTATTAAATGAATCACTTGGGCAAGTATTCGAACTGCATCACTTGTATCCAATATGTCAGCCATCCACTCACGAGGACGGAAAGAACTTGGCTTTATAGACATCAAGGATAGTGGTCTTAGCGAAGATCTTTTTGACACAGTTTTTAGGAATGATGACTCTAATACCAATGAATAGAAATGGGATCTACTTTCCTAGAGATTTGCTAAATTTCTTAGATAAAATTAGCCCTTTTTTAGGGGTTTTAGAAAAAAATAATCCGAGCTCTAAAATGATTATTTCAATGAATTTAGAGTTGTACTTCTTCCAAAGAATATGAAATATTTTGCAGACCACCCATATAGGTATTTGAGCTAAATAATAAATCTAGAACAACGAAGTTGACCAAAAATTTGAACTCTATATCCAGCAAGAGGAAGAAACTTGGAACAAATTCTAATCAGGTTTTTCAAACATTATCAACTACTCGTACAATTTGGGTGGACCTATCTGGAAAGGGAAAGAGATTGAGAAATTCCTTACTAGCTTACCTTATCATTTTCAAGCAAAAGTTACCTTGCTTAAATACATAAAAATTCCTTGTGAACTTATTGTTAAATGAATAACTTGGGCAAGTATTCGAACTGCATCACTTGTATCCAATATGTTAGCCATCCACTTTCGAGGATGGAAAGAGCTTGGCTTTGTAGACATCAAGGATAGTGGTCTTAGCGAAGATCTTTTTGACACAGTTTTTAGGAATCATGACTCTAATACCAATGAATACAAATGGGATCTACTTTCCCAGAGAGTTACTAAATTTCTTAGATAGAATTAGCCCTTTTTTAGGGGTTTTAGAAAAAAATAATCCGAGCTCTAAAATGATTATTTCAATGAATTTAGAGTTGTACTTCTTTCAAACAACATGAAATATTTTGCAGACGACCCATATAGGTATTTGAGCTAAAAAATAAATCTAGAACTACGAAGTTGACCAAAAATTTGAAATCTATATCCAGCAAGAGGATGAAACTTGGAACAAATTCTAATCATGTTTTTCAAACATTATCAACTACTCGTACAATTTGGGTGGACCTATAAGGAAAGGGAAGTAGATTGAGAAATTCCTTACTAGCTTACTTTATCATTTCCAAGCAAAAGTTACCTTGCTTAAATACATGAAAAATCCTTGTGAACTTACTGTTAAATGAATCACTTGGGCAAGTATTCGAACTGCATCACTTGTATCCAATATGTCAGCCATCCACTTATGAGGACACAAAGAACTTGGCTTTATAGACATCAAGGATAGTGGACTTAGCGAAGATCTTTTTGACACAGTTGTTAGAAATGATGACTCTAATACCAATGAAGAGAAATGGGATCTACTTTCCTAGAGAGTTACTAAATTTCTTAGATAGAATTAACCCTTTTTAAGGGTTTTAGAAAAAAATAATCCGAGCTCCAAAATGATTATTTCAATGAATTTGGAGTTGTACTTCTTCCAAATAACATGAAATATTTTGCAGACCACTCATATAAGTATTTGAGCTAAAAAATAAATCTAGAACTACGAAGTTGATTAAAAATTTTGAACTCTATATCCAGCAAGAGGATGAAACTTGGAACAAATTCTAATCATGTTTTTCAAACATTATCAACTACTCGTACAATTTGGGTGGACCTATAAAGAAAGGGAAGTAGATTGAGAAATTCCTTACTAGCTTACCTTATCATTTTCAAGCAAAAGTTACCTTGCTTAAATACATGAAAAATAATTGTGAACTTACTGTTAAATGAATCACTTGGGCAAGTATTCGAACTGCATCACTTGTATCCAATATGTCAGCCATCCACTAACGAGGACGGAAAGAACTTGGCTTTATAGACATCAAGGATAGTGGTCTTAGCGAAGATCTTTTTGACACAATTTTTAGGAATGGTGACTCTAATACCAATGAATAGAAATGGGATATACTTTCCTAGAGATTTACTAAATTTCTTAGATAGAATTAGCCCTTTTTTAGGGGTTTTAGAAAAAAATAATCCGAGCTCTAAAATGATTATTTCAATGATCTTAGAGTTGTACTTCTTCCAAACAACATGAAATATTTTGCAGACCACCTATATAGGTATTTGAGCTAAAAAATAAATCTAGAACTATGAAGTTGACCAAAAATTATGAACTCTATATCCAGCAAGAGGATGAAACTTGGAACAAATTCTAATCATGTTTTTCAAACATTATCAACTACTCGTACAATTTGGGTGGACCTATAAAGAAAGGGAAGTAGATTGAGAAATTCCTTACTAGCTTACCTTATCATTTTCAAGCAAAAGTTACCTTGCTTAAATACATGAAAAATAATTGTGAACTTACTGTTAAATGAATCACTTGGGCAAGTATTCGAACTGCATCACTTGTATCCAATATGTCAGCCATCCACTAACGAGGACGGAAAGAACTTGGCTTTATAGACATCAAGGATAGTGGTCTTAGCGAAGATCTTTTTGACACAATTTTTAGGAATGGTGACTCTAATACCAATGAATAGAAATGGGATATACTTTCCTAGAGATTTACTAAATTTCTTAGATAGAATTAGCCCTTTTTTAGGGGTTTTAGAAAAAAATAATCCGAGCTCTAAAATGATTATTTCAATGATCTTAGAGTTGTACTTCTTCCAAACAACATGAAATATTTTGCAGACCACCTATATAGGTATTTGAGCTAAAAAATAAATCTAGAACTATGAAGTTGACCAAAAATTATGAACTCTATATCCAGCAAGAGGATGAAACTTGGAACAAATTCTAATCATGTTTTTCAAACATTATCAACTACTCGTACAATTTGGGTGGACCTATCTGGAAAGGGAAATAGATTGAGAAATTCCTTTATAGCTTACCTTATCATTTTCAAGCAAAAGTTACCTTGCTTAAATACATAAAAATTCCTTGCGAACTTATTGTTAAATGAATCACTTGGGCAAGTATTCGAACTGCATCACTTGTATCCAATATGTTAGCCATCCACTTTCGAGGATGGAAAGAGCTTGGCTTTGTAGACATCAAGGATAGTGGTCTTAGCGAAGATCGTTTTGACACAATTGTTAGAAATGATGACTGTAATACCAATGAAGAGAAATGGGATCTACTTTCCCAGAGAGTTACTAAATTTCTTAGATAGAATTAACCCTTTTTAGGGGTTTTAGAAAAAAATAATCCGAGCTCCAAAATGATTATTTCAATGAATTTAGAGTTGTACTTCTTCCAAACAACATGAAATATTTTGCAGACGACTCATATAGGTATTTGAGCTAAAAAATAAATCTATAACTACGAAGTTGACCAAAAATTTTGAACTCTATATCCAGCAAGAGGATGAAACTTGGAACAAATTCTAATCATGTTTTTCAAACATTATCAACTACACGTACAATTTGGGTGAACCTATAAGGAAAGGGAAGTAGATTGAGAAATTCCTAACTAGCTTACCTTATCATTTTCAAGCAAAAGTTACCTTGCTTAAATACATGAAAAATCCTTGTGAACTTACAGTTAAATGAATCACTTGGGCAAGTATTCGAACTGCATCACTTGTATCCAATATGTCAGCCCTACACTTACGAGGACGGAAAGAACTTGGCTTTATAGACATTAAGGATAGTGGTCTTAGCGAAGATCTTTTTGACACAGTTTTTAGGAATGATGACTCTAATACCAATTAATAGAAATGGGATCTACTTTCCTGGAGATTTACTAAATTTCTTAGATAGAAGTAGCACTTTTTTAGGGGTTTTAGAAAAAAATAATCCGAGCCCTAAAATGATTATTTCAATGAATTTAGAGTTGTACTTCTTCCAAACAACATGAAATATTTTGCAGACCACTCATATAGGTATTTGAGCTAAAAAATAAATCTAGAACTACGAAGTTGACCAAAAATTTTGAACTCTATATCAAGCAAGAGGATGAAACTTGGAACAAATTCTAATCAAGTTTTTCAAACACTATCAACTACTCGTACAATTTGGGTGGACCTATCTGGAAAGGGAAATAGATTGAGAAATTCCTTACTAGCTTACCTTATCATTTTCAAGCAAAAGTTACCTTGCTTAAATACATAAAAAATCCTTGCGAACTTACTGTTAAATGAATAACTTGGGGAAGTATTTGAACTGCATCACTTGTATCCAATATGTCAGCCATCCACTTTCGAGGACGGAAAGAGCTTGGCTTTATAGACATCAAGGATATTGGTCTTAGCGAAGATCTTTTTGACACAATTGTTAGAAATGATGACTCTAAAACAAATGAAGAGAATGTGATCTGCTTTCCCAGAGATTTACAAAATTTCTTAGATAGAATTAGCCCTTTTTTAGGGGTTTTAGAAAAAAAAAATATCCGAGCTCTAAAATGATTATTTCAATGAATTTAGAGTTGTACTTCTTCCAAACAACATGAAATATTTTGCAGACCACTCATATAGGTATTTGAGCTAAAAAATAAATCTAGAACTACGAAATTGACCAAAATTTTTGACCTCTATATCAAGCAAGAGGCTGAAACATGGAACAAATTCTAATCTTGTTTTTCAAACACTATCAACTACTCGTACAATTTGGGTGGACCTATGAGGAAAGAGAAATACATTGAGAAATTCCTTACTAGCTTACCTTATCATTTTCAAGCAAAAGTTACCGTGCTTAAATACATGAAAAATCCTTGTGAACTTACTGTTAAATGAATCACTTAGGCAAGTATTCGAACTGCATCACTTGTAACCAATATGTCAGCCATCCACTTTCGAGGACGGAAAGAGCTTGGCTTTATAGACATCAAGGAAAGTGGTCTTAGCGAAGATCTTTTTGACACAGTTTTTAGGAATGATGACTCTAATACCAATTAATAGAAATGGGATCTACTTTCCTAGAGATTTACTAAATTTCTTAGATAGAAGTAGCCCTTTTTTAGGGGTTTTAGAAAAAATTAATCCGAGCTCCAAAATGATTATTTCAATGAATTTAGAGTTGTACTTCTTCCAAACAACATGAAATATTTTGGAGACCACTCATATAGGTATTTGAGCTAAAAAATAAATCTAGAACTATGAAGTTGACCAAAAATTTTGAACTCTATATCAAGCAAGAAGATGAAACTTGGAACAAATTCTAATCATGTTTTTCAACCACTATCAACTACTCGTACAATTTGGGTGGACCTATCTGGAAAGGGAAATAGATTGAGAAATTCCTTACTAGCTTACCTTATCATTTTCAAGCAAAAGTTACCTTGCTTAAATACATAAAAAATCCTTGCGAACTTACTGTTAAATGAATCACTTGTGCAAGTATTGGAACTGCATCACTTGTATCCAATATGTCAGCCATCCACTTTCGAGGACGGAAAGAGCTTGGCTTTATAGACATCAAGGATAGTGGTCTTAGCGAATCTCTTTTTGACACAATTGTTAGAAATGATGACTCTAACACCAATGAAGAGAATGTGATCTGCTTTCCCAGAGATTTACTAAATTTCTTAGATAGAATTAGCCCTTTTTTAGGGGTTTTAGAAAAAAAAAATATCCGAGCTCTAAAATGATTATTTCAATGAATTTAGAGTTGTACTTCTTCCAAACAACATGAAATATTTTGCAGACCACTCATATAGGTATTTGAGCTAAAAAATAAATCTAGAACTACGAAATTGACCAAAATTTTTGACCTCTATATCAAGCAAGAGGCTGAAACATGGAACAAATTCTAATCTTTTTTTTCAAACACTATCAACTACTCGTACAATTTGGGTGGACCTATCTGGAAAGGGAAATAGATTGAGAAATTCCTTACTAGCTTACCTTATCATTTTCAAGCAAAAGTTACCGTGCTTAAATACATGAAAAATCCTTGTGAACTTACTGTTAAATGAATCACTTAGGCAAGTATTCGAACTGCATCACTTGTAACCAATATGTCAGCCATCCACTTTCGAGGACGGAAAGAGCTTGGCTTTATAGACATCAAGGAAAGTGGTCTTAGCGAAGATCTTTTTGACACAGTTTTTAGGAATGATGACTCTAATACCAATTAATAGAAATGGGATCTACTTTCCTAGAGATTTACTAAATTTCTTAGATAGAAGTAGCCCTTTTTTAGGGGTTTTAGAAAAAATTAATCCGAGCTCCAAAATGATTATTTCAATGAATTTAGAGTTGTACTTCTTCCAAACAACATGAAATATTTTGGAGACCACTCATATAGGTATTTGAGCTAAAAAATAAATCTAGAACTATGAAGTTGACCAAAAATTTTGAACTCTATATCAAGCAAGAAGATGAAACTTGGAACAAATTCTAATCATGTTTTTCAACCACTATCAACTACTCGTACAATTTGGGTGGACCTATCTGGAAAGGGAAATAGATTGAGAAATTCCTTACTAGCTTACCTTATCATTTTCAAGCAAAAGTTACCTTGCTTAAATACATAAAAAATCCTTGCGAACTTACTGTTAAATGAATCACTTGTGCAAGTATTGGAACTGCATCACTTGTATCCAATATGTCAGCCATCCACTTTCGAGGACGGAAAGAGCTTGGCTTTATAGACATCAAGGATAGTGGTCTTAGCGAATCTCTTTTTGACACAATTGTTAGAAATGATGACTCTAACACCAATGAAGAGAATGTGATCTGCTTTCCCAGAGATTTACTAAATTTCTTAGATAGAATTAGCCCTTTTTTAGGGGTTTTAGAAAAAAAAATATCCGAGCTCTAAAATGATTATTTCAATGAATTTAGAGTTGTACTTCTTCCAAACAACATGAAATATTTTGCAGACCACTCATATAGGTATTTGAGCTAAAAAATAAATCTAGAACTACGAAATTGACCAAAATTTTTGACCTCTATATCAAGCAAGAGGCTGAAACATGGAACAAATTCTAATCTTGTTTTTCAAACACTATCAACTACTCGTACAATTTGGGTGGACCTATCAGGAAAGAGAAATACATTGAGAAATTCCTTACTAGCTTACCTTATCATTTTCAAGCAAAAGTTACCGTGCTTAAATACATGAAAAATCCTTGTGAACTTACTGTTAAATGAATCACTTAGGCAAGTATTCGAACTGCATCACTTGTAACCAATATGTCAGCCATCCACTTTCGAGGACGGAAAGAGCTTGGCTTTATAGACATCAAGGAAAGTGGTCTTAGCGAAGATCTTTTTGACACAGTTTTTAGGAATGATGACTCTAATACCAATTAATAGAAATGGGATCTACTTTCCTAGAGATTTACTAAATTTCTTAGATAGAAGTAGCCCTTTTTTAGGGGTTTTAGAAAAAATTAATCCGAGCTCCAAAATGATTATTTCAATGAATTTAGAGTTGTACTTCTTCCAAACAACATGAAATATTTTGGAGACCACTCATATAGGTATTTGAGCTAAAAAATAAATCTAGAACTATGAAGTTGACCAAAAATTTTGAACTCTATATCAAGCAAGAAGATGAAACTTGGAACAAATTCTAATCATGTTTTTCAACCACTATCAACTACTCGTACAATTTGGGTGGACCTATCTGGAAAGGGAAATAGATTGAGAAATTCCTTACTAGCTTACCTTATCATTTTCAAGCAAAAGTTACCTTGCTTAAATACATAAAAAATCCTTGCGAACTTACTGTTAAATGAATCACTTGTGCAAGTATTGGAACTGCATCACTTGTATCCAATATGTCAGCCATCCACTTTCGAGGACGGAAAGAGCTTGGCTTTATAGACATCAAGGATAGTGGTCTTAGCGAATCTCTTTTTGACACAATTGTTAGAAATGATGACTCTAACACCAATGAAGAGAACGTGATCTGCTTTCCCAGAGATTTACTAAATTTCTTAGATAGAATTAGCCCTTTTTTAGGGGTTTTAGAAAAAAAAAATATCCGAGCTCTAAAATGATTATTTCAATGAATTTAGAGTTGTACTTCTTCCAAACAACATGAAATATTTTGCAGACCACTCATATAGGTATTTGAGCTAAAAAATAAATCTAGAACTACGAAATTGACCAAAATTTTTGACCTCTATATCAAGCAAGAGGCTGAAACATGGAACAAATTCTAATCTTTTTTTTCAAACACTATCAACTACTCGTACAATTTGGGTGGACCTATCTGGAAAGGGAAATAGATTGAGAAATTCCTTACTAGCTTACCTTATCATTTTCAAGCAAAAGTTACCGTGCTTAAATACATGAAAAATCCTTGTGAACTTACTGTTAAATGAATCACTTAGGCAAGTATTCGAACTGCATCACTTGTAACCAATATGTCAGCCATCCACTTTCGAGGACGGAAAGAGCTTGGCTTTATAGACATCAAGGAAAGTGGTCTTAGCGAAGATCTTTTTGACACAGTTTTTAGGAATGATGACTCTAATACCAATTAATAGAAATGGGATCTACTTTCCTAGAGATTTACTAAATTTCTTAGATAGAAGTAGCCCTTTTTTAGGGGTTTTAGAAAAAATTAATCCGAGCTCCAAAATGATTATTTCAATGAATTTAGAGTTGTACTTCTTCCAAACAACATGAAATATTTTGGAGACCACTCATATAGGTATTTGAGCTAAAAAATAAATCTAGAACTATGAAGTTGACCAAAAATTTTGAACTCTATATCAAGCAAGAAGATGAAACTTGGAACAAATTCTAATCATGTTTTTCAACCACTATCAACTACTCGTACAATTTGGGTGGACCTATCTGGAAAGGGAAATAGATTGAGAAATTCCTTACTAGCTTACCTTATCATTTTCAAGCAAAAGTTACCTTGCTTAAATACATAAAAAATCCTTGCGAACTTACTGTTAAATGAATCACTTGTGCAAGTATTGGAACTGCATCACTTGTATCCAATATGTCAGCCATCCACTTTCGAGGACGGAAAGAGCTTGGCTTTATAGACATCAAGGATAGTGGTCTTAGCGAATCTCTTTTTGACACAATTGTTAGAAATGATGACTCTAACACCAATGAAGAGAATGTGATCTGCTTTCCCAGAGATTTACTAAATTTCTTAGATAGAATTAGCCCTTTTTTAGGGGTTTTAGAAAAAAAAAATATCCGAGCTCTAAAATGATTATTTCAATGAATTTAGAGTTGTACTTCTTCCAAACAACATGAAATATTTTGCAGACCACTCATATAGGTATTTGAGCTAAAAAATAAATCTAGAACTACGAAATTGACCAAAATTTTTGACCTCTATATCAAGCAAGAGGCTGAAACATGGAACAAATTCTAATCTTTTTTTTCAAACACTATCAACTACTCGTACAATTTGGGTGGACCTATCTGGAAAGGGAAATAGATTGAGAAATTCCTTACTAGCTTACCTTATCATTTTCAAGCAAAAGTTACCGTGCTTAAATACATGAAAAATCCTTGTGAACTTACTGTTAAATGAATCACTTAGGCAAGTATTCGAACTGCATCACTTGTAACCAATATGTCAGCCATCCACTTTCGAGGACGGAAAGAGCTTGGCTTTATAGACATCAAGGAAAGTGGTCTTAGCGAAGATCTTTTTGACACAGTTTTTAGGAATGATGACTCTAATACCAATTAATAGAAATGGGATCTACTTTCCTAGAGATTTACTAAATTTCTTAGATAGAAGTAGCCCTTTTTTAGGGGTTTTAGAAAAAATTAATCCGAGCTCCAAAATGATTATTTCAATGAATTTAGAGTTGTACTTCTTCCAAACAACATGAAATATTTTGGAGACCACTCATATAGGTATTTGAGCTAAAAAATAAATCTAGAACTATGAAGTTGACCAAAAATTTTGAACTCTATATCAAGCAAGAAGATGAAACTTGGAACAAATTCTAATCATGTTTTTCAACCACTATCAACTACTCGTACAATTTGGGTGGACCTATCTGGAAAGGGAAATAGATTGAGAAATTCCTTACTAGCTTACCTTATCATTTTCAAGCAAAAGTTACCTTGCTTAAATACATAAAAAATCCTTGCGAACTTACTGTTAAATGAATCACTTGTGCAAGTATTGGAACTGCATCACTTGTATCCAATATGTCAGCCATCCACTTTCGAGGACGGAAAGAGCTTGGCTTTATAGACATCAAGGATAGTGGTCTTAGCGAATCTCTTTTTGACACAATTGTTAGAAATGATGACTCTAACACCAATGAAGAGAATGTGATCTGCTTTCCCAGAGATTTACTAAATTTCTTAGATAGAATTAGCCCTTTTTTAGGGGTTTTAGAAAAAAAAAATATCCGAGCTCTAAAATGATTATTTCAATGAATTTAGAGTTGTACTTCTTCCAAACAACATGAAATATTTTGCAGACCACTCATATAGGTATTTGAGCTAAAAAATAAATCTAGAACTACGAAATTGACCAAAATTTTTGACCTCTATATCAAGCAAGAGGCTGAAACATGGAACAAATTCTAATCTTTTTTTTCAAACACTATCAACTACTCGTACAATTTGGGTGGACCTATCTGGAAAGGGAAATAGATTGAGAAATTCCTTACTAGCTTACCTTATCATTTTCAAGCAAAAGTTACCGTGCTTAAATACATGAAAAATCCTTGTGAACTTACTGTTAAATGAATCACTTAGGCAAGTATTCGAACTGCATCACTTGTAACCAATATGTCAGCCATCCACTTTCGAGGACGGAAAGAGCTTGGCTTTATAGACATCAAGGAAAGTGGTCTTAGCGAAGATCTTTTTGACACAGTTTTTAGGAATGATGACTCTAATACCAATTAATAGAAATGGGATCTACTTTCCTAGAGATTTACTAAATTTCTTAGATAGAAGTAGCCCTTTTTTAGGGGTTTTAGAAAAAATTAATCCGAGCTCCAAAATGATTATTTCAATGAATTTAGAGTTGTACTTCTTCCAAACAACATGAAATATTTTGGAGACCACTCATATAGGTATTTGAGCTAAAAAATAAATCTAGAACTATGAAGTTGACCAAAAATTTTGAACTCTATATCAAGCAAGAAGATGAAACTTGGAACAAATTCTAATCATGTTTTTCAACCACTATCAACTACTCGTACAATTTGGGTGGACCTATCTGGAAAGGGAAATAGATTGAGAAATTCCTTACTAGCTTACCTTATCATTTTCAAGCAAAAGTTACCTTGCTTAAATACATAAAAAATCCTTGCGAACTTACTGTTAAATGAATCACTTGTGCAAGTATTGGAACTGCATCACTTGTATCCAATATGTCAGCCATCCACTTTCGAGGACGGAAAGAGCTTGGCTTTATAGACATCAAGGATAGTGGTCTTAGCGAATCTCTTTTTGACACAATTGTTAGAAATGATGACTCTAACACCAATGAAGAGAATGTGATCTGCTTTCCCAGAGATTTACTAAATTTCTTAGATAGAATTAGCACTTTTTTAGGGGTTTTAGAAAAAAAAATATCCGAGCTCTAAAATGATTATTTCAATGAATTTAGAGTTGTACTTCTTCCAAACAACATGAAATATTTTGCAGACCACTCATATAGGTATTTGAGCTAAAAAATAAATCTAGAACTACGAAATTGACCAAAATTTTTGACCTCTATATCAAGCAAGAGGCTGAAACATGGAACAAATTCTAATCTTGTTTTTCAAACACTATCAACTACTCGTACAATTTGGGTGGACCTATCAGGAAAGAGAAATACATTGAGAAATTCCTTACTAGCTTACCTTATCATTTTCAAGCAAAAGTTACCGTGCTTAAATACATGAAAAATCCTTGTGAACTTACTGTTAAATGAATCACTTAGGCAAGTATTCGAACTGCATCACTTGTAACCAATATGTCAGCCATCCACTTTCGAGGACGGAAAGAGCTTGGCTTTATAGACATCAAGGAAAGTGGTCTTAGCGAAGATCTTTTTGACACAGTTTTTAGGAATGATGACTCTAATACCAATTAATAGAAATGGGATCTACTTTCCTAGAGATTTACTAAATTTCTTAGATAGAAGTAGCCCTTTTTTAGGGGTTTTAGAAAAAATTAATCCGAGCTCCAAAATGATTATTTCAATGAATTTAGAGTTGTACTTCTTCCAAACAACATGAAATATTTTGGAGACCACTCATATAGGTATTTGAGCTAAAAAATAAATCTAGAACTATGAAGTTGACCAAAAATTTTGAACTCTATATCAAGCAAGAAGATGAAACTTGGAACAAATTCTAATCATGTTTTTCAACCACTATCAACTACTCGTACAATTTGGGTGGACCTATCTGGAAAGGGAAATAGATTGAGAAATTCCTTACTAGCTTACCTTATCATTTTCAAGCAAAAGTTACCTTGCTTAAATACATAAAAAATCCTTGCGAACTTACTGTTAAATGAATCACTTGTGCAAGTATTGGAACTGCATCACTTGTATCCAATATGTCAGCCATCCACTTTCGAGGACGGAAAGAGCTTGGCTTTATAGACATCAAGGATAGTGGTCTTAGCGAATCTCTTTTTGACACAATTGTTAGAAATGATGACTCTAACACCAATGAAGAGAATGTGATCTGCTTTCCCAGAGATTTACTAAATTTCTTAGATAGAATTAGCCCTTTTTTAGGGGTTTTAGAAAAAAAAAATATCCGAGCTCTAAAATGATTATTTCAATGAATTTAGAGTTGTACTTCTTCCAAACAACATGAAATATTTTGCAGACCACTCATATAGGTATTTGAGCTAAAAAATAAATCTAGAACTACGAAATTGACCAAAATTTTTGACCTCTATATCAAGCAAGAGGCTGAAACATGGAACAAATTCTAATCTTGTTTTTCAAACACTATCAACTACTCGTACAATTTGGGTGGACCTATCAGGAAAGAGAAATACATTGAGAAATTCCTTACTAGCTTACCTTATCATTTTCAAGCAAAAGTTACCGTGCTTAAATACATGAAAAATCCTTGTGAACTTACTGTTAAATGAATCACTTAGGCAAGTATTCGAACTGCATCACTTGTAACCAATATGTCAGCCATCCACTTTCGAGGACGGAAAGAGCTTGGCTTTATAGACATCAAGGAAAGTGGTCTTAGCGAAGATCTTTTTGACACAGTTTTTAGGAATGATGACTCTAATACCAATTAATAGAAATGGGATCTACTTTCCTAGAGATTTACTAAATTTCTTAGATAGAAGTAGCCCTTTTTTAGGGGTTTTAGAAAAAATTAATCCGAGCTCCAAAATGATTATTTCAATGAATTTAGAGTTGTACTTCTTCCAAACAACATGAAATATTTTGGAGACCACTCATATAGGTATTTGAGCTAAAAAATAAATCTAGAACTACGAAGTTGACCAAAAATTTTGAACTCTATATCAAGCAAGAGGATGAAACTTGGAACAAATTCTAATCAAGTTTTTCAAACACTATCAACTACTCGTACAATTTGGGTGGACCTATCAGGAAAGAGAAGCACATTGAGAAATTCCTTACTAGCTTACCTTATCATTTTCAAGCAAAAGTTACCTTGCTTAAATACATGAAAAATCCTTGTGAACTTACTGTTAAATGAATCACTTGGGCAAGTATTCGAACTGCATCACTTGTAACCAATATGTCAGCCATCCACTTTCGAGGACGGAAAGAGCTTGGCTTTATAGACATCAAGGATAGTGGTCTTAGCAAAGATCTTTTGGACACAATTGTTAGAAATGATGACTCTAATACCAATGAAGAGAAATGGGATCTACTTTCCCAGAGAGTTAATAAATTTCTTAGATAGAATTAACTCTTTTTAGGGGTTTTGGAAAAAAATAATGCGAGCTCCAAAATGATTATTTCAATGAATTTAGAGTTGTACTTCTTCCAAACAACATGAAATATTTGGTAGACCACTCATATAGGTATTTGAGCTAAAAAATAAATCTAGAACTACGAAATTGACCAAATATTTTGACCTCTATATCAAGCAAGAGGCTGAAACTTGGAACAAATTCTAATCATGTTTTTCAAACATTATCAACTACTTGTACAATTTGGGTGGATCTATTAGGAAAGAGAAGTACATTGAGAAATTCCTTACTAGCTTACCTTATAATTTTCAAGCAAAAGTTACCTTGCTTAAATACATGAAAAATCATTGTGAACTTACTGTTAAATGAATCACTTGGGCAAGTATTCGAACTGCATCACTTCTAACCAATATGTCAGCCATCCACTTTCGAGGAAGGAAAGAGCTTTGCTTTATAGACATCAAGGATAGTGGTCTTAGCGAAAATCTTTTTGACACAATTGTTAGAAATGATGACTCTAATACCAATGAAGAGAAATGGGATCTACTTTCCCAGAGAGTTACTAAATTTCTTAGATAGAATTAACCCTTTTTAGGGGTTTTAGAAAAAATTAATCCGAGCTCCAAAATGATTATTTCAATGAATTTAGAGTTGTACTTCTTCCAAACAACATGAAATATTTTGCAGACCACTCATATAAGTATTTGAGCTAAAAAAATAAATCTAGAACTATGAAGTTGACCAAAAATTTTGAACTCTATATCAAGCAAGAAGATGAAACTTGGAACAAATTCTAATCATGTTTTTCAACCACTATCAACTACTCGTACAATTTGGGTGGACCTATCTGGAAAGGGAAATAGATTGAGAAATTCCTTACTAGCTTACCTTATCATTTTCAAGCAAAAGTTACCGTGCTTAAATACATGAAAAATCCTTGTGAACTTACTGTTAAATGAATCACTTAGGCAAGTATTCGAACTGCATCACTTGTAACCAATATGTCAGCCATCCACTTTCGAGGACGGAAAGAGCTTGGCTTTATAGACATCAAGGAAAGTGGTCTTAGCGAAGATCTTTTTGACACAGTTTTTAGGAATGATGACTCTAATACCAATTAATAGAAATGGGATCTACTTTCCTAGAGATTTACTAAATTTCTTAGATAGAAGTAGCCCTTTTTTAGGGGTTTTAGAAAAAATTAATCCGAGCTCCAAAATGATTATTTCAATGAATTTAGAGTTGTACTTCTTCCAAACAACATGAAATATTTTGGAGACCACTCATATAGGTATTTGAGCTAAAAAATAAATCTAGAACTATGAAGTTGACCAAAAATTTTGAACTCTATATCAAGCAAGAAGATGAAACTTGGAACAAATTCTAATCATGTTTTTCAACCACTATCAACTACTCGTACAATTTGGGTGGACCTATCTGGAAAGGGAAATAGATTGAGAAATTCCTTACTAGCTTACCTTATCATTTTCAAGCAAAAGTTACCTTGCTTAAATACATAAAAAATCCTTGCGAACTTACTGTTAAATGAATCACTTGTGCAAGTATTGGAACTGCATCACTTGTATCCAATATGTCAGCCATCCACTTTCGAGGACGGAAAGAGCTTGGCTTTATAGACATCAAGGATAGTGGTCTTAGCGAATCTCTTTTTGACACAATTGTTAGAAATGATGACTCTAACACCAATGAAGAGAATGTGATCTGCTTTCCCAGAGATTTACTAAATTTCTTAGATAGAATTAGCCCTTTTTTAGGGGTTTTAGAAAAAAAAAATATCCGAGCTCTAAAATGATTATTTCAATGAATTTAGAGTTGTACTTCTTCCAAACAACATGAAATATTTTGCAGACCACTCATATAGGTATTTGAGCTAAAAAATAAATCTAGAACTACGAAATTGACCAAAATTTTTGACCTCTATATCAAGCAAGAGGCTGAAACATGGAACAAATTCTAATCTTTTTTTTCAAACACTATCAACTACTCGTACAATTTGGGTGGACCTATCTGGAAAGGGAAATAGATTGAGAAATTCCTTACTAGCTTACCTTATCATTTTCAAGCAAAAGTTACCGTGCTTAAATACATGAAAAATCCTTGTGAACTTACTGTTAAATGAATCACTTAGGCAAGTATTCGAACTGCATCACTTGTAACCAATATGTCAGCCATCCACTTTCGAGGACGGAAAGAGCTTGGCTTTATAGACATCAAGGAAAGTGGTCTTAGCGAAGATCTTTTTGACACAGTTTTTAGGAATGATGACTCTAATACCAATTAATAGAAATGGGATCTACTTTCCTAGAGATTTACTAAATTTCTTAGATAGAAGTAGCCCTTTTTTAGGGGTTTTAGAAAAAATTAATCCGAGCTCCAAAATGATTATTTCAATGAATTTAGAGTTGTACTTCTTCCAAACAACATGAAATATTTTGGAGACCACTCATATAGGTATTTGAGCTAAAAAATAAATCTAGAACTATGAAGTTGACCAAAAATTTTGAACTCTATATCAAGCAAGAAGATGAAACTTGGAACAAATTCTAATCATGTTTTTCAACCACTATCAACTACTCGTACAATTTGGGTGGACCTATCTGGAAAGGGAAATAGATTGAGAAATTCCTTACTAGCTTACCTTATCATTTTCAAGCAAAAGTTACCTTGCTTAAATACATAAAAAATCCTTGCGAACTTACTGTTAAATGAATCACTTGTGCAAGTATTGGAACTGCATCACTTGTATCCAATATGTCAGCCATCCACTTTCGAGGACGGAAAGAGCTTGGCTTTATAGACATCAAGGATAGTGGTCTTAGCGAATCTCTTTTTGACACAATTGTTAGAAATGATGACTCTAACACCAATGAAGAGAATGTGATCTGCTTTCCCAGAGATTTACTAAATTTCTTAGATAGAATTAGCCCTTTTTTAGGGGTTTTAGAAAAAAAAATATCCGAGCTCTAAAATGATTATTTCAATGAATTTAGAGTTGTACTTCTTCCAAACAACATGAAATATTTTGCAGACCACTCATATAGGTATTTGAGCTAAAAAATAAATCTAGAACTACGAAATTGACCAAAATTTTTGACCTCTATATCAAGCAAGAGGCTGAAACATGGAACAAATTCTAATCTTTTTTTTCAAACACTATCAACTACTCGTACAATTTGGGTGGACCTATCTGGAAAGGGAAATAGATTGAGAAATTCCTTACTAGCTTACCTTATCATTTTCAAGCAAAAGTTACCGTGCTTAAATACATGAAAAATCCTTGTGAACTTACTGTTAAATGAATCACTTAGGCAAGTATTCGAACTGCATCACTTGTAACCAATATGTCAGCCATCCACTTTCGAGGACGGAAAGAGCTTGGCTTTATAGACATCAAGGAAAGTGGTCTTAGCGAAGATCTTTTTGACACAGTTTTTAGGAATGATGACTCTAATACCAATTAATAGAAATGGGATCTACTTTCCTAGAGATTTACTAAATTTCTTAGATAGAAGTAGCCCTTTTTTAGGGGTTTTAGAAAAAATTAATCCGAGCTCCAAAATGATTATTTCAATGAATTTAGAGTTGTACTTCTTCCAAACAACATGAAATATTTTGGAGACCACTCATATAGGTATTTGAGCTAAAAAATAAATCTAGAACTATGAAGTTGACCAAAAATTTTGAACTCTATATCAAGCAAGAAGATGAAACTTGGAACAAATTCTAATCATGTTTTTCAACCACTATCAACTACTCGTACAATTTGGGTGGACCTATCTGGAAAGGGAAATAGATTGAGAAATTCCTTACTAGCTTACCTTATCATTTTCAAGCAAAAGTTACCTTGCTTAAATACATAAAAAATCCTTGCGAACTTACTGTTAAATGAATCACTTGTGCAAGTATTGGAACTGCATCACTTGTATCCAATATGTCAGCCATCCACTTTCGAGGACGGAAAGAGCTTGGCTTTATAGACATCAAGGATAGTGGTCTTAGCGAATCTCTTTTTGACACAATTGTTAGAAATGATGACTCTAACACCAATGAAGAGAATGTGATCTGCTTTCCCAGAGATTTACTAAATTTCTTAGATAGAATTAGCCCTTTTTTAGGGGTTTTAGAAAAAAAAAATATCCGAGCTCTAAAATGATTATTTCAATGAATTTAGAGTTGTACTTCTTCCAAACAACATGAAATATTTTGCAGACCACTCATATAGGTATTTGAGCTAAAAAATAAATCTAGAACTACGAAATTGACCAAAATTTTTGACCTCTATATCAAGCAAAAGGCTGAAACATGGAACAAATTCTAATCTTTTTTTTCAAACACTATCAACTACTCGTACAATTTGGGTGGACCTATCTGGAAAGGGAAATAGATTGAGAAATTCCTTACTAGCTTACCTTATCATTTTCAAGCAAAAGTTACCGTGCTTAAATACATGAAAAATCCTTGTGAACTTACTGTTAAATGAATCACTTAGGCAAGTATTCGAACTGCATCACTTGTAACCAATATGTCAGCCATCCACTTTCGAGGACGGAAAGAGCTTGGCTTTATAGACATCAAGGAAAGTGGTCTTAGCGAAGATCTTTTTGACACAGTTTTTAGGAATGATGACTCTAATACCAATTAATAGAAATGGGATCTACTTTCCTAGAGATTTACTAAATTTCTTAGATAGAAGTAGCCCTTTTTTAGGGGTTTTAGAAAAAATTAATCCGAGCTCCAAAATGATTATTTCAATGAATTTAGAGTTGTACTTCTTCCAAACAACATGAAATATTTTGGAGACCACTCATATAGGTATTTGAGCTAAAAAATAAATCTAGAACTATGAAGTTGACCAAAAATTTTGAACTCTATATCAAGCAAGAAGATGAAACTTGGAACAAATTCTAATCATGTTTTTCAACCACTATCAACTACTCGTACAATTTGGGTGGACCTATCTGGAAAGGGAAATAGATTGAGAAATTCCTTACTAGCTTACCTTATCATTTTCAAGCAAAAGTTACCTTGCTTAAATACATAAAAAATCCTTGCGAACTTACTGTTAAATGAATCACTTGTGCAAGTATTGGAACTGCATCACTTGTATCCAATATGTCAGCCATCCACTTTCGAGGACGGAAAGAGCTTGGCTTTATAGACATCAAGGATAGTGGTCTTAGCGAATCTCTTTTTGACACAATTGTTAGAAATGATGACTCTAACACCAATGAAGAGAATGTGATCTGCTTTCCCAGAGATTTACTAAATTTCTTAGATAGAATTAGCCCTTTTTTAGGGGTTTTAGAAAAAAAAATATCCGAGCTCTAAAATGATTATTTCAATGAATTTAGAGTTGTACTTCTTCCAAACAACATGAAATATTTTGCAGACCACTCATATAGGTATTTGAGCTAAAAAATAAATCTAGAACTACGAAATTGACCAAAATTTTTGACCTCTATATCAAGCAAGAGGCTGAAACATGGAACAAATTCTAATCTTGTTTTTCAAACACTATCAACTACTCGTACAATTTGGGTGGACCTATCAGGAAAGAGAAATACATTGAGAAATTCCTTACTAGCTTACCTTATCATTTTCAAGCAAAAGTTACCGTGCTTAAATACATGAAAAATCCTTGTGAACTTACTGTTAAATGAATCACTTAGGCAAGTATTCGAACTGCATCACTTGTAACCAATATGTCAGCCATCCACTTTCGAGGACGGAAAGAGCTTGGCTTTATAGACATCAAGGAAAGTGGTCTTAGCGAAGATCTTTTTGACACAGTTTTTAGGAATGATGACTCTAATACCAATTAATAGAAATGGGATCTACTTTCCTAGAGATTTACTAAATTTCTTAGATAGAAGTAGCCCTTTTTTAGGGGTTTTAGAAAAAATTAATCCGAGCTCCAAAATGATTATTTCAATGAATTTAGAGTTGTACTTCTTCCAAACAACATGAAATATTTGGTAGACCACTCATATAGGTATTTGAGCTAAAAAATAAATCTAGGACTATGAAATTGACCAAAATTTTTGACCTCTATATCAAGCAAGAGGCAAAAACTTGGAACAAATTCTAGTCATGTTTTTCAAACATTATCAACTACTCGTACAATTTGGGTGGACCTATTAGGAAAGAGAAGTACATTGAGAAATTCCTTACTAGCTTACCTTATAATTTTCAAGCAAAAGTTACTTTGCTTAAATACATAAAAAATCCTTGCGAACCTACTGTTAAATGAATCACTTGGGCAAGTATTCGAACTGCATCACTTGTATCCAATATGTCAGCCATCCACTTTCGAGGACGGAAAGAGCTTGGCTTTATAGACATCAAGGATAGTGGTCTTAGCGAATCTCTTTTTGACACAATTGTTAGAAATGATGACTCTAACACCAATGAAGAGAATGTGATCTGCTTTCCCAGAGATTTACTAAATTTCTTAGATAGAATTAGCCCTTTTTTAGGGGTTTTAGAAAAAAAAATATCCGAGCTCTAAAATGATTATTTCAATGAATTTAGAGTTGTACTTCTTCCAAACAACATGAAATATTTTGCAGACCACTCATATAGGTATTTGAGCTAAAAAATAAATCTAGAACTACGAAATTGACCAAAATTTTTGACCTCTATATCAAGCAAGAGGCTGAAACATGGAACAAATTCTAATCTTGTTTTTCAAACACTATCAACTACTCGTACAATTTGGGTGGACCTATCAGGAAAGAGAAATACATTGAGAAATTCCTTACTAGCTTACCTTATCATTTTCAAGCAAAAGTTACCGTGCTTAAATACATGAAAAATCCTTGTGAACTTACTGTTAAATGAATCACTTAGGCAAGTATTCGAACTGCATCACTTGTAACCAATATGTCAGCCATCCACTTTCGAGGACGGAAAGAGCTTGGCTTTATAGACATCAAGGAAAGTGGTCTTAGCGAAGATCTTTTTGACACAGTTTTTAGGAATGATGACTCTAATACCAATTAATAGAAATGGGATCTACTTTCCTAGAGATTTACTAAATTTCTTAGATAGAAGTAGCCCTTTTTTAGGGGTTTTAGAAAAAATTAATCCGAGCTCCAAAATGATTATTTCAATGAATTTAGAGTTGTACTTCTTCCAAACAACATGAAATATTTTGGAGACCACTCATATAGGTATTTGAGCTAAAAAATAAATCTAGAACTATGAAGTTGACCAAAAATTTTGAACTCTATATCAAGCAAGAAGATGAAACTTGGAACAAATTCTAATCATGTTTTTCAACCACTATCAACTACTCGTACAATTTGGGTGGACCTATCTGGAAAGGGAAATAGATTGAGAAATTCCTTACTAGCTTACCTTATCATTTTCAAGCAAAAGTTACCTTGCTTAAATACATAAAAAATCCTTGCGAACTTACTGTTAAATGAATCACTTGTGCAAGTATTGGAACTGCATCACTTGTATCCAATATGTCAGCCATCCACTTTCGAGGACGGAAAGAGCTTGGCTTTATAGACATCAAGGATAGTGGTCTTAGCGAATCTCTTTTTGACACAATTGTTAGAAATGATGACTCTAACACCAATGAAGAGAATGTGATCTGCTTTCCCAGAGATTTACTAAATTTCTTAGATAGAATTAGCCCTTTTTTAGGGGTTTTAGAAAAAAAAAATATCCGAGCTCTAAAATGATTATTTCAATGAATTTAGAGTTGTACTTCTTCCAAACAACATGAAATATTTTGCAGACCACTCATATAGGTATTTGAGCTAAAAAATAAATCTAGAACTACGAAATTGACCAAAATTTTTGACCTCTATATCAAGCAAGAGGCTGAAACATGGAACAAATTCTAATCTTGTTTTTCAAACACTATCAACTACTCGTACAATTTGGGTGGACTTATCAGGAAAGAGAAATACATTGAGAAATTCCTTACTAGCTTACCTTATCATTTTCAAGCAAAAGTTACCGTGCTTAAATACATGAAAAATCCTTGTGAACTTACTGTTAAATGAATCACTTAGGCAAGTATTCGAACTGCATCACTTGTAACCAATATGTCAGCCATCCACTTTCGAGGACGGAAAGAGCTTGGCTTTATAGACATCAAGGAAAGTGGTCTTAGCGAAGATCTTTTTGACACAGTTTTTAGGAATGATGACTCTAATACCAATTAATAGAAATGGGATCTACTTTCCTAGAGATTTACTAAATTTCTTAGATAGAAGTAGCCCTTTTTTAGGGGTTTTAGAAAAAATTAATCCGAGCTCCAAAATGATTATTTCAATGAATTTAGAGTTGTACTTCTTCCAAACAACATGAAATATTTTGGAGACCACTCATATAGGTATTTGAGCTAAAAAATAAATCTAGAACTACGAAGTTGACCAAAAATTTTGAACTCTATATCAAGCAAGAGGATGAAACTTGGAACAAATTCTAATCAAGTTTTTCAAACACTATCAACTACTCGTACAATTTGGGTGGACCTATCAGGAAAGAGAAGCACATTGAGAAATTCCTTACTAGCTTACCTTATCATTTTCAAGCAAAAGTTACCTTGCTTAAATACATGAAAAATCCTTGTGAACTTACTGTTAAATGAATCACTTGGGCAAGTATTCGAACTGCATCACTTGTAACCAATATGTCAGCCATCCACTTTCGAGGACGGAAAGAGCTTGGCTTTATAGACATCAAGGATAGTGGTCTTAGCGAAGATCTTTTGGACACAATTGTTAGAAATGATGACTCTAATACCAATGAAGAGAAATGGGATCTACTTTCCCAGAGAGTTAATAAATTTCTTAGATAGAATTAACTCTTTTTAGGGGTTTTGGAAAAAAATAATGCGAGCTCCAAAATGATTATTTCAATGAATTTAGAGTTGTACTTCTTCCAAACAACATGAAATATTTGGTAGACCACTCATATAGGTATTTGAGCTAAAAAATAAATCTAGAACTACGAAATTGACCAAATATTTTGACCTCTATATCAAGCAAGAGGCTGAAACTTGGAACAAATTCTAATCATGTTTTTCAAACATTATCAACTACTTGTACAATTTGGGTGGATCTATTAGGAAAGAGAAGTACATTGAGAAATTCCTTACTAGCTTACCTTATAATTTTCAAGCAAAAGTTACCTTGCTTAAATACATGAAAAATCATTGTGAACTTACTGTTAAATGAATCACTTGGGCAAGTATTCGAACTGCATCACTTCTAACCAATATGTCAGCCATCCACTTTCGAGGAAGGAAAGAGCTTTGCTTTATAGACATCAAGGATAGTGGTCTTAGCGAAAATCTTTTTGACACAATTGTTAGAAATGATGACTCTAATACCAATGAAGAGAAATGGGATCTACTTTCCCAGAGAGTTACTAAATTTCTTAGATAGAATTAACCCTTTTTAGGGGTTTTAGAAAAAATTAATCCGAGCTCCAAAATGATTATTTCAATGAATTTAGAGTTGTACTTCTTCCAAACAACATGAAATATTTTGCAGACCACTCATATAAGTATTTGAGCTAAAAAAATAAATCTAGAACTATGAAGTTGACCAAAAATTTTGAACTCTATATCAAGCAAGAAGATGAAACTTGGAACAAATTCTAATCATGTTTTTCAACCACTATCAACTACTCGTACAATTTGGGTGGACCTATCTGGAAAGGGAAATAGATTGAGAAATTCCTTACTAGCTTACCTTATCATTTTCAAGCAAAAGTTACCTTGCTTAAATACATAAAAAATCCTTGCGAACTTACTGTTAAATGAATCACTTGTGCAAGTATTGGAACTGCATCACTTGTATCCAATATGTCAGCCATCCACTTTCGAGGACGGAAAGAGCTTGGCTTTATAGACATCAAGGATAGTGGTCTTAGCGAATCTCTTTTTGACACAATTGTTAGAAATGATGACTCTAACACCAATGAAGAGAATGGGATCTACTTTCCCAGAGATTTACTAAATTTCTAAGATAGAATTAGCCCTTTTTTAGGGGTTTTAGAAAAAAATAATCCGAGCTCTAAAATGATTATTTCAATGAATTTAGAGTTGTACTTCTTCCAAACAACATGAAATATTTTGAAGACCACTCATATAGGTATATGAGCTAAAAAATAAATCTAGAACTACGTAGTTGACCAAAAATTTTGAACTCTATATCAAGCAAGAGTATGAAACTTGGAACAAATTCTAATCATGTTTTTCAAACATTATGAACTACTCGTACAATTTGGGTAGACCTATCAGGAAGGACAAGTAGATTGAGAAATTTCTTACTAGCTTACCTTATCATTTTCAAGAAAAAGTTACCTTGCTTAAATACTTGAAAAATCCTTGTGAACTTACTATTAAATGAATCACTTGGGCAAGTATTTGAACTGCATCACTTGTAACCAATATGTCAGCCATCCATTTTCGAGGACGGAAAGAGCTTGGCTTTATAGACATCAAGGATTGTGGTCTTAGTGAAGATCTTTTTGGCACAATTGTTAGGAATGATGACTCTAATACCAATGAAGAGAAATGGGATCTACTTTCCCAGAGAGTTAATAAATTTCTTAGATAGAATTAACCCTTTTTAGGGGTTTTAGAAAAAAATAATCCGAGCTCCAAAATGAGTATTTCAATGAATTTAGAGTTGTACTTCTTCCAAACAACATGAAATATTTGGTAGACCACTCATATAGGTATTTGAGCTAAAAAATAAATCTAGAACTACGAAATTGACCAAAAATTTTGATTTCTATATCAAGCAAGAGGCGGAAACTTGGAACAAATTCTAATCATGTTTTTCAAACATTATCAACTACTCGTACAATTTGGGTGGACCTATAAAGAAAGGGAAGTAGATTGAGAAATTCCTTACTAGCTTACCTTATCATTTTCAAGCAAAAGTTACCTTGCTTAAATACATGAAAAATAATTGTGAACTTACTGTTAAATGAATCACTTGGGCAAGTATTCGAACTGCATCACTTGTATCCAATATGTCAGCCATCCACTAACGAGGACGGAAAGAACTTGGCTTTATAGACATCAAGGATAGTGGTCTTAGCGAAGATCTTTTTGACACAATTTTTAGGAATGGTGACTCTAATACCAATGAATAGAAATGGGATATACTTTCCTAGAGATTTACTAAATTTCTTAGATAGAATTAGCCCTTTTTTAGGGGTTTTAGAAAAAAATAATCCGAGCTCTAAAATGATTATTTCAATGATCTTAGAGTTGTACTTCTTCCAAACAACATGAAATATTTTGCAGACCACCTATATAGGTATTTGAGCTAAAAAATAAATCTAGAACTATGAAGTTGACCAAAAATTATGAACTCTATATCCAGCAAGAGGATGAAACTTGGAACAAATTCTAATCATGTTTTTCAAACATTATCAACTACTCGTACAATTTGGGTGGACCTATCTGGAAAGGGAAATAGATTGAGAAATTCCTTTATAGCTTACCTTATCATTTCAAGCAAAAGTTACCTTGCTTAAATACATAAAAATTCCTTGCGAACTTATTGTTAAATGAATCACTTGGGCAAGTATTCGAACTGCATCACTTGTATCCAATATGTTAGCCATCCACTTTCGAGGATGGAAAGAGCTTGGCTTTGTAGACATCAAGGATAGTGGTCTTAGCGAAGATCGTTTTGACACAATTGTTAGAAATGATGACTGTAATACCAATGAAGAGAAATGGGATCTACTTTCCCAGAGAGTTACTAAATTTCTTAGATAGAATTAACCCTTTTTAGGGGTTTTAGAAAAAAATAATCCGAGCTCCAAAATGATTATTTCAATGAATTTAGAGTTGTACTTCTTCCAAACAACATGAAATATTTTGCAGACCACTCATATAGGTATTTGAGCTAAAAAATAAATCTATAACTACGAAGTTGACCAAAAATTTTGAACTCTATATCCAGCAAGAGGATGAAACTTGGAACAAATTCTAATCATGTTTTTCAAACATTATCAACTACACGTACAATTTGGGTGAACCTATAAGGAAAGGGAAGTAGATTGAGAAATTCCTAACTAGCTTACCTTATCATTTTCAAGCAAAAGTTACCTTGCTTAAATACATGAAAAATCCTTGTGAACTTACAGTTAAATGAATCACTTGGGCAAGTATTCGAACTGCATCACTTGTATCCAATATGTCAGCCCTACACTTACGAGGACGGAAAGAACTTGGCTTTATAGACATTAAGGATAGTGGTCTTAGCGAAGATCTTTTTGACACAGTTTTTAGGAATGATGACTCTAATACCAATTAATAGAAATGGGATCTACTTTCCTGGAGATTTACTAAATTTCTTAGATAGAAGTAGCACTTTTTTAGGGGTTTTAGAAAAAAATAATCCGAGCCCTAAAATGATTATTTCAATGAATTTAGAGTTGTACTTCTTCCAAACAACATGAAATATTTTGCAGACCACTCATATAGGTATTTGAGCTAAAAAATAAATCTAGAACTACGAAGTTGACCAAAAATTTTGAACTCTATATCAAGCAAGAGGATGAAACTTGGAACAAATTCTAATCAAGTTTTTCAAACACTATCAACTACTCGTACAATTTGGGTGGACCTATCTGGAAAGGGAAATAGATTGAGAAATTCCTTACTAGCTTACCTTATCATTTTCAAGCAAAAGTTACCTTGCTTAAATACATAAAAAATCCTTGCGAACTTACTGTTAAATGAATAACTTGGGGAAGTATTTGAACTGCATCACTTGTATCCAATATGTCAGCCATCCACTTTCGAGGACGGAAAGAGCTTGGCTTTATAGACATCAAGGATATTGGTCTTAGCGAAGATCTTTTTGACACAATTGTTAGAAATGATGACTCTAAAACAAATGAAGAGAATGTGATCTGCTTTCCCAGAGATTTACTAAATTTCTTAGATAGAATTAGCCCTTTTTTAGGGGTTTTAGAAAAAAAAAATATCCGAGCTCTAAAATGATTATTTCAATGAATTTAGAGTTGTACTTCTTCCAAACAACATGAAATATTTTGCAGACCACTCATATAGGTATTTGAGCTAAAAAATAAATCTAGAACTACGAAATTGACCAAAATTTTTGACCTCTATATCAAGCAAGAGGCTGAAACATGGAACAAATTCTAATCTTGTTTTTCAAACACTATCAACTACTCGTACAATTTGGGTGGACCTATCAGGAAAGAGAAATACATTGAGAAATTCCTTACTAGCTTACCTTATCATTTTCAAGCAAAAGTTACCGTGCTTAAATACATGAAAAATCCTTGTGAACTTACTGTTAAATGAATCACTTAGGCAAGTATTCGAACTGCATCACTTGTAACCAATATGTCAGCCATCCACTTTCGAGGACGGAAAGAGCTTGGCTTTATAGACATCAAGGAAAGTGGTCTTAGCGAAGATCTTTTTGACACAGTTTTTAGGAATGATGACTCTAATACCAATTAATAGAAATGGGATCTACTTTCCTAGAGATTTACTAAATTTCTTAGATAGAAGTAGCCCTTTTTTAGGGGTTTTAGAAAAAATTAATCCGAGCTCCAAAATGATTATTTCAATGAATTTAGAGTTGTACTTCTTCCAAACAACATGAAATATTTTGGAGACCACTCATATAGGTATTTGAGCTAAAAAATAAATCTAGAACTATGAAGTTGACCAAAAATTTTGAACTCTATATCAAGCAAGAAGATGAAACTTGGAACAAATTCTAATCATGTTTTTCAACCACTATCAACTACTCGTACAATTTGGGTGGACCTATCTGGAAAGGGAAATAGATTGAGAAATTCCTTACTAGCTTACCTTATCATTTTCAAGCAAAAGTTACCTTGCTTAAATACATAAAAAATCCTTGCGAACTTACTGTTAAATGAATCACTTGTGCAAGTATTGGAACTGCATCACTTGTATCCAATATGTCAGCCATCCACTTTCGAGGACGGAAAGAGCTTGGCTTTATAGACATCAAGGATAGTGGTCTTAGCGAATCTCTTTTTGACACAATTGTTAGAAATGATGACTCTAACACCAATGAAGAGAATGTGATCTGCTTTCCCAGAGATTTACTAAATTTCTTAGATAGAATTAGCCCTTTTTTAGGGGTTTTAGAAAAAAAAAATATCCGAGCTCTAAAATGATTATTTCAATGAATTTAGAGTTGTACTTCTTCCAAACAACATGAAATATTTTGCAGACCACTCATATAGGTATTTGAGCTAAAAAATAAATCTAGAACTACGAAATTGACCAAAATTTTTGACCTCTATATCAAGCAAGAGGCTGAAACATGGAACAAATTCTAATCTTTTTTTTCAAACACTATCAACTACTCGTACAATTTGAGTGGACCTATCTGGAAAGGGAAATAGATTGAGAAATTCCTTACTAGCTTACCTTATCATTTTCAAGCAAAAGTTACCGTGCTTAAATACATGAAAAATCCTTGTGAACTTACTGTTAAATGAATCACTTAGGCAAGTATTCGAACTGCATCACTTGTAACCAATATGTCAGCCATCCACTTTCGAGGACGGAAAGAGCTTGGCTTTATAGACATCAAGGAAAGTGGTCTTAGCGAAGATCTTTTTGACACAGTTTTTAGGAATGATGACTCTAATACCAATTAATAGAAATGGGATCTACTTTCCTAGAGATTTACTAAATTTCTTAGATAGAAGTAGCCCTTTTTTAGGGGTTTTAGAAAAAATTAATCCGAGCTCCAAAATGATTATTTCAATGAATTTAGAGTTGTACTTCTTCCAAACAACATGAAATATTTTGGAGACCACTCATATAGGTATTTGAGCTAAAAAATAAATCTAGAACTATGAAGTTGACCAAAAATTTTGAACTCTATATCAAGCAAGAAGATGAAACTTGGAACAAATTCTAATCATGTTTTTCAACCACTATCAACTACTCGTACAATTTGGGTGGACCTATCTGGAAAGGGAAATAGATTGAGAAATTCCTTACTAGCTTACCTTATCATTTTCAAGCAAAAGTTACCTTGCTTAAATACATAAAAAATCCTTGCGAACTTACTGTTAAATGAATCACTTGTGCAAGTATTGGAACTGCATCACTTGTATCCAATATGTCAGCCATCCACTTTCGAGGACGGAAAGAGCTTGGCTTTATAGACATCAAGGATAGTGGTCTTAGCGAATCTCTTTTTGACACAATTGTTAGAAATGATGACTCTAACACCAATGAAGAGAATGTGATCTGCTTTCCCAGAGATTTACTAAATTTCTTAGATAGAATTAGCCCTTTTTTAGGGGTTTTAGAAAAAAAAATATCGGAGCTCTAAAATGATTATTTCAATGAATTTAGAGTTGTACTTCTTCCAAACAACATGAAATATTTTGCAGACCACTCATATAGGTATTTGAGCTAAAAAATAAATTTAGAACTACGAAATTGACCAAAATTTTTGACCTCTATATCAAGCAAGAGGCTGAAACATGGAACAAATTCTAATCTTGTTTTTCAAACACTATCAACTACTCGTACAATTTGGGTGGACCTATCAGGAAAGAGAAATACATTGATAAATTCCTACTAGTTTACCTTATCATTTTCAAGCAAAAGTTACCGTGCTTAAATACATGAAAAATCCTTGTGAACTTACTGTTAAATGAATCACTTAGGCAAGTATTCGAACTGCATCACTTGTAACCAATATGTCAGCCATCCACTTTCGAGGACGGAAAGAGCTTGGCTTTATAGACATCAAGGAAAGTGGTCTTAGCGAAGATCTTTTTGACACAGTTTTTAGGAATGATGACTCTAATACCAATTAATAGAAATGGGATCTACTTTCCTAGAGATTTACTAAATTTCTTAGATAGAAGTAGCCCTTTTTTAGGGGTTTTAGAAAAAATTAATCCGAGCTCCAAAATGATTATTTCAATGAATTTAGAGTTGTACTTCTTCCAAACAACATGAAATATTTTGGAGACCACTCATATAGGTATTTGAGCTAAAAAATAAATCTAGAACTATGAAGTTGACCAAAAATTTTGAACTCTATATCAAGCAAGAAGATGAAACTTGGAACAAATTCTAATCATGTTTTTCAACCACTATCAACTACTCGTACAATTTGGGTGGACCTATCTGGAAAGGGAAATAGATTGAGAAATTCCTTACTAGCTTACCTTATCATTTTCAAGCAAAAGTTACCTTGCTTAAATACATAAAAAATCCTTGCGAACTTACTGTTAAATGAATCACTTGTGCAAGTATTGGAACTGCATCACTTGTATCCAATATGTCAGCCATCCACTTTCGAGGACGGAAAGAGCTTGGCTTTATAGACATCAAGGATAGTGGTCTTAGCAAATCTCTTTTTGACACAATTGTTAGAAATGAATACTCTAACACCAATGAAGAGAATGTGATCTGCTTTCCCAGAGATTTACTAAATTTCTTAGATAGAATTAGCCCTTTTTTAGGGGTTTTAGAAAAAAAAAATATCCGAGCTCTAAAATGATTATTTCAATGAATTTAGAGTTGTACTTCTTCCAAACAACATGAAATATTTTGCAGACCACTCATATAGGTATTTGAGCTAAAAAATAAATCTAGAACTACGAAATTGACCAAAATTTTTGACCTCTATATCAAGCAAGAGGCTGAAACATGGAACAAATTCTAATCTTGTTTTTCAAACACTATCAACTACTCGTACAATTTGGGTGGACCTATCAGGAAAGAGAAATACATTGAGAAATTCCTTACTAGCTTACCTTATCATTTTCAAGCAAAAGTTACCGTGCTTAAATAAATGAAAAATCCTTGTGAACTTACTGTTAAATGAATCACTTAGGCAAGTATTCGAACTGCATCACTTGTAACCAATATGTCAGCCATCCACTTTCGAGGACGGAAAGAGCTTGGCTTTATAGACATCAAGGAAAGTGGTCTTAGCGAAGATCTTTTTGACACAGTTTTTAGGAATGATGACTCTAATACCAATTAATAGAAATGGGATCTACTTTCCTAGAGATTTACTAAATTTCTTAGATAGAAGTAGCCCTTTTTTAGGGGTTTTAGAAAAAATTAATCCGAGCTCCAAAATGATTATTTCAATGAATTTAGAGTTGTACTTCTTCCAAACAACATGAAATATTTTGGAGACCACTCATATAGGTATTTGAGCTAAAAAATAAATCTAGAACTACGAAGTTGACCAAAAATTTTGAACTCTATATCAAGCAAGAGGATGAAACTTGGAACAAATTCTAATCAAGTTTTTCAAACACTATCAACTACTCGTACAATTTGGGTGGACCTATCAGGAAAGAGAAGCACATTGAGAAATTCCTTACTAGCTTACCTTATCATTTTCAAGCAAAAGTTACCTTGCTTAAATACATGAAAAATCCTTGTGAACTTACTGTTAAATGAATCACTTGGGCAAGTATTCGAACTGCATCACTTGTAACCAATATGTCAGCCATCCACTTTCGAGGACGGAAAGAGCTTGGCTTTATAGACATCAAGGATAGTGGTCTTAGCGAAGATCTTTTGGACACAATTGTTAGAAATGATGACTCTAATACCAATGAAGAGAAATGGGATCTACTTTCCCAGAGAGTTAATAAATTTCTTAGATAGAATTAACTCTTTTTAGGGGTTTTGGAAAAAAATAATGCGAGCTCCAAAATGATTATTTCAATGAATTTAGAGTTGTACTTCTTCCAAACAACATGAAATATTTGGTAGACCACTCATATAGGTATTTGAGCTAAAAAATAAATCTAGAACTACGAAATTGACCAAATATTTTGACCTCTATATCAAGCAAGAGGCTGAAACATGGAACAAATTCTAATCTTGTTTTTCAAACACTATCAACTACTCGTACAATTTGGGTGGACCTATCAGGAAAGAGAAATACATTGAGAAATTCCTTACTAGCTTACCTTATCATTTTCAAGCAAAAGTTACCGTGCTTAAATAAATGAAAAATCCTTGTGAACTTACTGTTAAATGAATCACTTAGGCAAGTATTCGAACTGCATCACTTGTAACCAATATGTCAGCCATCCACTTTCGAGGACGGAAAGAGCTTGGCTTTATAGACATCAAGGAAAGTGGTCTTAGCGAAGATCTTTTTGACACAGTTTTTAGGAATGATGACTCTAATACCAATTAATAGAAATGGGATCTACTTTCCTAGAGATTTACTAAATTTCTTAGATAGAAGTAGCCCTTTTTTAGGGGTTTTAGAAAAAATTAATCCGAGCTCCAAAATGATTATTTCAATGAATTTAGAGTTGTACTTCTTCCAAACAACATGAAATATTTTGGAGACCACTCATATAGGTATTTGAGCTAAAAAATAAATCTAGAACTACGAAGTTGACCAAAAATTTTGAACTCTATATCAAGCAAGAGGATGAAACTTGGAACAAATTCTAATCAAGTTTTTCAAACACTATCAACTACTCGTACAATTTGGGTGGACCTATCAGGAAAGAGAAGCACATTGAGAAATTCCTTACTAGCTTACCTTATCATTTTCAAGCAAAAGTTACCTTGCTTAAATACATGAAAAATCCTTGTGAACTTACTGTTAAATGAATCACTTGGGCAAGTATTCGAACTGCATCACTTGTAACCAATATGTCAGCCATCCACTTTCGAGGACGGAAAGAGCTTGGCTTTATAGACATCAAGGATAGTGGTCTTAGCGAAGATCTTTTGGACACAATTGTTAGAAATGATGACTCTAATACCAATGAAGAGAAATGGGATCTACTTTCCCAGAGAGTTAATAAATTTCTTAGATAGAATTAACTCTTTTTAGGGGTTTTGGAAAAAAATAATGCGAGCTCCAAAATGATTATTTCAATGAATTTAGAGTTGTACTTCTTCCAAACAACATGAAATATTTGGTAGACCACTCATATAGGTATTTGAGCTAAAAAATAAATCTAGAACTACGAAATTGACCAAATATTTTGACCTCTATATCAAGCAAGAGGCTGAAACTTGGAACAAATTCTAATCATGTTTTTCAAACATTATCAACTACTTGTACAATTTGGGTGGATCTATTAGGAAAGAGAAGTACATTGAGAAATTCCTTACTAGCTTACCTTATAATTTTCAAGCAAAAGTTACCTTGCTTAAATACATGAAAAATCATTGTGAACTTACTGTTAAATGAATCACTTGGGCAAGTATTCGAACTGCATCACTTCTAACCAATATGTCAGCCATCCACTTTCGAGGAAGGAAAGAGCTTTGCTTTATAGACATCAAGGATAGTGGTCTTAGCGAAAATCTTTTTGACACAATTGTTAGAAATGATGACTCTAATACCAATGAAGAGAAATGGGATCTACTTTCCCAGAGAGTTACTAAATTTCTTAGATAGAATTAACCCTTTTTAGGGGTTTTAGAAAAAATTAATCCGAGCTCCAAAATGATTATTTCAATGAATTTAGAGTTGTACTTCTTCCAAACAACATGAAATATTTTGCAGACCACTCATATAAGTATTTGAGCTAAAAAAATAAATCTAGAACTATGAAGTTGACCAAAAATTTTGAACTCTATATCAAGCAAGAAGATGAAACTTGGAACAAATTCTAATCATGTTTTTCAACCACTATCAACTACTCGTACAATTTGGGTGGACCTATCTGGAAAGGGAAATAGATTGAGAAATTCCTTACTAGCTTACCTTATCATTTTCAAGCAAAAGTTACCTTGCTTAAATACATAAAAAATCCTTGCGAACTTACTGTTAAATGAATCACTTGTGCAAGTATTGGAACTGCATCACTTGTATCCAATATGTCAGCCATCCACTTTCGAGGACGGAAAGAGCTTGGCTTTATAGACATCAAGGATAGTGGTCTTAGCGAATCTCTTTTTGACACAATTGTTAGAAATGATGACTCTAACACCAATGAAGAGAATGGGATCTACTTTCCCAGAGATTTACTAAATTTCTAAGATAGAATTAGCCCTTTTTTAGGGGTTTTAGAAAAAAATAATCCGAGCTCTAAAATGATTATTTCAATGAATTTAGAGTTGTACTTCTTCCAAACAACATGAAATATTTTGAAGACCACTCATATAGGTATATGAGCTAAAAAATAAATCTAGAACTACGTAGTTGACCAAAAATTTTGAACTCTATATCAAGCAAGAGTATGAAACTTGGAACAAATTCTAATCATGTTTTTCAAACATTATGAACTACTCGTACAATTTGGGTAGACCTATCAGGAAGGACAAGTAGATTGAGAAATTTCTTACTAGCTTACCTTATCATTTTCAAGAAAAAGTTACCTTGCTTAAATACTTGAAAAATCCTTGTGAACTTACTATTAAATGAATCACTTGGGCAAGTATTTGAACTGCATCACTTGTAACCAATATGTCAGCCATCCATTTTCGAGGACGGAAAGAGCTTGGCTTTATAGACATCAAGGATTGTGGTCTTAGTGAAGATCTTTTTGGCACAATTGTTAGGAATGATGACTCTAATACCAATGAAGAGAAATGGGATCTACTTTCCCAGAGAGTTAATAAATTTCTTAGATAGAATTAACCCTTTTTAGGGGTTTTAGAAAAAAATAATCCGAGCTCCAAAATGATTTTTTCAATGAATTTAGAGTTGTACTTCTTCCAAACAACATGAAATATTTGGTAGACCACTCATATAGGTATTTGAGCTAAAAAATAAATCTAGAACTACGAAATTGACCAAAAATTTTGATTTCTATATCAAGCAAGAGGCGGAAACTTGGAACAAATTCTAATCATGTTTTTCAAACACTATCAACTACTCGTACAATTTGGGTGGACCAATTAGGAAAGAGAAGTACATTGAGAAATTCCTTACTAGCTTACCTTATCATTTTCAAGCAAAAGTTACCTTGCTCAAATACATGAAAAATCCTTGTGACCTTACTGTTAAATGAATCACTTGGGCAAGTATTCGAACTGCATCACTTGTAACCAATATGTCTGCCATCCACTTTCGAGGAAGGAAAGAGCTTTGCTTTATAGACATCAAGGATAGTGGTCTTAGCGAAAATCATTTTGACACAATTGTTAGCAATGATGACTCTAATACCAATGAAGAGAAATGGGATCTACTTTCCCAGAGAGTTACTAAATTTCTTAGATAGAATTAACCCTTTTTAGGGGTTTTGGAAAAAAATAATCCGAGCTCCAAAATGATTATTTCAATGAATTTAGAGTTGTACTTCTTCCAAACAACATGAAATATTTGGTAGACCACTCATATAGGTATTTGAGCTAAAAAATAAATCTAGAACTACGAAATTGACCAAAATTTTTGACCTCTATATCAAGCTAGAGGCTGAAACTTGGAACAAATTCTAATCATGTTTTTCAAACATTATCAACTACTCGTACAATTTGGGTGGATCTATTAGGAAAGAGAAGTACATTGAGAAATTCCTTACTAGCTTACCTTATAATTTTCATGCAAAAGTTACCTTGCTTAAATACATGAAAAATCCTTGTGAACTTACTGTTAAATGAATCACTTGGGCAAGTATTCGAACTGCATCACTTCTAACCAATATGTCAGCCATCCACTTTCGAGGAAGGAAAGAGCTTTGCTTTATAGACATCAAGGATAGTGGTCTTAGCGAAAATCATTTTGACACAATTGTTAGAAATGATGACTCTAATACCAATGAAGAGAAATGGGATCTACTTTCCCAGAGATTTACTAAATTTCATCGATATAATTAACCCTTTTTAGGGGTTTTAGAAAAAAATAATCCGAGCTCCAAAATGTTTATTTCAATGAAGTTAGAGTTGTACTTCTTCCAAACAACATGAAATATTTTGCAGACCACTCATATAAGTATTTGAGCTAAAAAAATAAATCTAGAACTACGAAGTTGACCAAAAATATTGAACTCTATATCAAGCAAGAGGATGAAACTTGGAAAAAATTCTAATCATGTTTTTCAAACACTATCAACTAGTTCTACAAATTGGGTGGACCAATCTGGAAAGGGAAATAGATTGAGAAATTCCTTACTAGCTTACCTTATCATTTTCAAGCAAAAGTAACCTTGCTTAAATACATAAAATATCCTTGCGAACTTACTGTTAAATGAATCACTTGGGCAAGTATTCGAACTGCATCACTTGTATCCAATATGTCAGCCATCCACTTTCGAGGACGGAAAGAGCTTGGCTTTATAGACATCAAGGATTGTGGTCTTAGTGAAGATCTTTTTGGCACAATTGTTAGAAATGATGACTCTAATACCAATGAAGAGAAATGGGATCTACTTTCCCAGAGAGTTACTAAATTTCTTCGATAGAATTAAACCTTTTTTAGGGGTTTTAGAAAAAAATAATCCGAGCTCTAAAATGATTATTTCAATGAATTTAGAGTTGTACTTCTTCCAAACAACATGAAATATTTGGTAGACCACTCATATAGGTATTTGAGCTAAAAAATACATCTAGAACTACGAAATTGACCAAAAATTTTGACCTCTATATCAAGCAAGAGGCTGAAACTTGGAACAAATTCTAATCTTGTTTTTCAAACACTATCAACTACTCGTACAATTTGGGTGGACCTATCAGGAAAGAGAAGCACATTGAGAAATTCCTTACTAGCTTACCTTATCATTTTCAAGCAAAAGTTACCTTGCTTAAATACATGAAAAATCCTTGTGAACTTACTGTTAAATGAATCACTTGGGCAAGTATTCGAACTGCTTCACTTGTAACCAATATGTCAGGCATCCACTTTCGAGGACGGAAAGAGCTTGGCTTTATAGACATCAAGGATAGTGGTCTTAGCGAAAATCATTTTGACACAATTGTTAGGAATGATGACTATAATACCAATGAAGAGAAATGAGATCTACTTTCCCAGAGAGTTACTAAATTTGTTAGATAGAATTAACCCTTTTTAGGGGTTTTAGAAAAAAATAATCCGAGCTCCAAAATGATTATTTCAATGAATTTAGAGTTGTACTTCTTCAAAATAACATGAAATATTTTGCAGACAACTCATATAAGTATTTGACCTAAAAAATAAATCTAGAACTACGAAGTTGACCAAAAATTTTGAACTCTATATCAAGCAAGAGGATGAAACTTGGAACAAATTCTAATCATGTTTTTCAAACACTATCAACTACTCGTACAATTTGGGTGGACCTATCAGGAAAGAGAAGTACATTGAGAAATTCCTTACATGCTTACCTTATCATTTTCAAGCAAAAGTTACCTTGCTTAAATACATGAAAAATCCTTGTGAACTTACTGTTAAATGAATCACTGGGGCAAGTATTCGAACTGCATCACTTGTAACCAATATGTCAGCCATCCACTTTCGAGGAAGGAAAGAGCTTTGCTTTATAGACATCAAGGATAGTGGTCTTAGCGAAAATCTTTTTGACACAATTGTTAGAAATGATGACTCTAATACCAATGAAGAGAAATGGGATCTACTTTCCCAGAGAGTTACTAAATTTCTTAGATAGAATTAACCCTTTTTAGGGGTTTTGGAAAAAAATAATCCGAGCTCCAAAATGATTATTTCAATGAATTTAGAGTTGTACTTCTTCCAAACAACATGAAATATTTGGTAGACCACTCATATAGGTATTTGAGATAAAAAATAAATCTAGAACTACGAAATTGACCAAAAATTTTGACCTCTATATCAAGCAAGAGGCTGAAACTTGGAACAAATTCTAATCATGTTTTTCAAACATTATCAACTACTCGTACAATTTGGGTGGATCTATTAGGAAAGAGAAGTACATTGAGAAATTCCTTACTAGCTTACCTTATAATTTTCAAGCAAAAGTTACCTTGCTTAAATACATGAAAAATCCTTGTGAACTTACTGTTAAATGAATCACTTGGGCAAGTATTCGAACTGCATCACTTCTAACCAATATGTCAGCCATCCACTTTCGAGGAAGGAAAGAGCTTTGCTTTATAGACATCAAGGATACTGGTCTTAGCGAAAATCTTTTTGACACAATTGTTAGAAATGATGACTCTAATACCAATGAAGAGAAATGGGATCTACTTTCCCAGAGAGTTACTAAATTTCTTCGATATAATTAACCCTTTTTAGGGGTTTTAGAAAAAAATAATCCGAGCTCCAAAATGTTTATTTCAATGAAGTTAGAGTTGTACTTCTTCCAAACAACATGAAATATTTTGCAGACCACTCATATAAGTATTTGAGCTAAAAAAATAAATCTAGAACTACGAAGTTGACCAAAAATATTGAACTCTATATCAAGCAAGAGGATGAAACTTGGAACAAATTCTAATCATGTTTTTCAATCACTATCAACTACTTCTACAAATTGGGTGGACCAATCTGGAAAGGGAAATAGATTGAGAAATTCCTTACTAGCTTACCTTATCATTTTCAAGCAAAAGTAACCTTGCTTAAATACATAAAATATCCTTGCGAACTTACTGTTAAATGAATCACTTGGGCAAGTATTCGAACTGCATCACTTGTATCCAATATGTCAGCCACCCACTTTCGAGGACGGAAAGAGCTTGGCTTTATAGACATCAAGGATAGTGGTCTTAGCGAATCTCTTTTTGACACAATTGTTAGAAATGATGACTCTAATACCAATGAAGAGAAATGGGATCTACTTTCCCAGAGAGTTACTAAATTTCTTCGATATAATTAACCCTTTTTAGGGGTTTTAGAAAAAAATAATCCGAGCTCCAAAATGTTTATTTCAATGAAGTTAGAGTTGTACTTCTTCCAAACAACATGAAATATTTTGCAGACCACTCATATAAGTATTTGAGCTAAAAAAATAAATCTAGAACTACGAAGTTGACCAAAAATATTGAACTCTATATCAAGCAAGAGGATGAAACTTGGAACAAATTCTAATCATGTTTTTCAAACACTATCAACTACTTCTACAAATTGGGTGGACCAATCTGGAAAGGGAAATAGATTGCGAAATTCCTTACTAGCTTACCTTATCATTTTCAAGCAAAAGTAACCTTGCTTAAATACATAAAATATCCTTGCGAACTTACTGTTAAATGAATCACTTGGGCAAGTATTCGAACTGCATCACTTGTATCCAATATGTCAGCCATCCACTTTCGAGGACGGAAAGAGCTTGGCTTTATAGACATCAAGGATAGTGGTCTTAGCGAAAATATTTTTCACACAATTGTTAGAAATGATGACTCTAATACCAATGAAGAGAAATGGGATCTACTTTCCCAGAGAGTTACTAAATTTCTTCGATAGAATTAACCCTTTTTAGGGGTTTTAGAAAAACATAATCCGAGCTCCAAAATGATTATTTCAATGAATTTAGAGTTGTACTTCTTCCAAACAACATGAAATATTTTGTAGACCACTCATATAGGTATTTGAGTTCAAAATAAACCTAGAACTACGAAGTTGACCAAAAATAATGAACTCTATATCAAGCAAGAGGACGAAACTTTGAATAAATTCTAATCATGTTTTTCAAACATTATCAACTACTCGTATAATTTGGGTGGACCTATCAAGAAAGAGAAGTAGATTGAGAAATTCCTTACTAGCTTACCTTCTCATTTTCAAGCAAAAGTTACCTTGCTTAAATTCATGAAAAATCCTTGTGAACTTACTATTAAATGAATCACTTGATCAAGTATTCGAACAGCATCACTTGTAACCAATATGTCAGCCATGCACTTTCGAGGACGGAAAGAGCTTGCCTTTATAGACATCAAGGATTGTGGTCTTAGTGAAGATCTTTTTGGCACAATTTTTAGGAATGATGACTCTAATACCAATGTAGAGAAATGGGATCTACTTTCCTCGAGATTTACTAAATTTCTTAGATAGAATTAACCCTTTTTTAGGGGTTTTAGAAAAAAATAATCCGAGCTCTAAAATGATTATTTCAATGAATTTAGAGTTTTACTTCTTCCAAACAACATGAAATATTTGGTAGACCACTCATATAGGTATTTGAGCTAAAAAATACATCTAGAACTACGAAATTGACCAAAAATTTTGACCTCTATATCAAGCAAGAGGCTGAAACTTGGAACAAATTCTAATCTTGTTTTTCAAACACTATCAACTACTCGTACAATTTGGGTGGACCTATCAGGAAAGAGAAGCACATTGAGAAATTCCTTACTAGCTTACCTTATCATTTTCAAGCAAAAGATACCTTGCTTAAATACATGAAAAATCCTTGTGAACTTACTGTTAAATGAATCACTTGGGCAAGTATTCGAACTGCATCACTTGTATCCAATATGTCAGCCATCCACTTTCGAGGACGGAAAGTGCTTGGCTTTATAGATATCAAGGATAGTGGTCTTAGCGAAGATCTTTTGGACACAATTGTTAGAAATGATGACTCTAATACCAATGAAGAGAAATGGGATCTACTTTCCCAGAGAGTTAATAAATTTCTTAGATAGAATTAACCCTTTTTAGGGGTTTTAGAAAAAAATAATCCGAGCTGCAAAATGATTATTTCAATGAATTTAGAGTTGTACTTCTTCCAAACAACATGAAATATTTGGTAGACCACTCATATAGGTATTTGAGCTAAAAAATAAATCTAGGACTACGAAATTGACCAAAAGTTTTGACCTCTATATGAAGCAAGAGGCAAAAACTTGGAACAAATTCTAGTCATGTTTTTCAAACATTATCAACTACTCATACAATTTGGGTGGACATATTAGGAAAGAGAAGTACATTGAGAAATTCCTTACTAGCTTACCTTATAATTTTCAAGCAAAAGTTACCTTGCTTAAATACATGAAAAATCCTTGTGAACTTACTGTTAAATGAATCACTTGGGCAAGTATTCGAACTGCATCACTTGTATCCAATATATCAGCCATCCACTTTCGAGGAAGGAAAGAGCTTTGCTTTATAGACATCAAGGATAGTGGTCTTAGCGAAAATCTTTTTGAAACAATTGTTAGAAATGATGACTCTAATACCAATGAAGAGAAATGGGATCTACTTTCCCAGAGAGTTACTAAATTTCTTAGATAGAATTAACCCTTTTTAGGGGTTTTGGAAAAAAATAATCCGAGCTCCAAAATGATTATTTCAATGAATTTAGAGTTGTACTTCTTCCAAACAACATGAAATATTTGGTAGACCACTCATATAGGTATTTGAGCTAAAAAATAAATCTAGAACTACGAAATTGACCAAAAATTTTGACCTCTATATCAAGCAAGAGGCTGAAACTTGGAACAAATTCTAATCATGTTTTTCAAACATTATCAACTACTCGTACAATTTGGGTGGATCTATTAGGAAAGAGAAGTACATTGAGAAATTCCTTACTAGCTTACCTTATAATTTTCAAGCAAAAGTTACCTTGCTTAAATACATGAAAAATCTTGTGAACTTACTGTTAAATGAATCACTTGGGCAAGTATTCGAACTGCATCACTTCTAACCAATATGTCAGCCATCCACTTTCAAGGAAGGAAAGAGCTTTGCTTTATAGACATCAAGGATAGTGGTCTTAGCGAAAATCATTTTGACACAATTGTTAGAAATGATGACTCTAATACCAATGAAGAGAAATGGGATCTACTTTCCCAGAGAGTTACTAAATTTCTTCGATATAATTAACCCTTTTTAGGGGTTTTAGAAAAAAATAATCCGAGCTCCAAAATGTTTATTTCAATGAAGTTAGAGTTGTACTTCTTCCAAACAACATGAAATATTTTGCAGACCACTCATATAAGTATTTGAGCTAAAAAAATAAATCTAGAACTACGAAGTTGACCAAAAATATTGAACTCTATATCAAGCAAGAGGATGAAACTTGGAAAAAATTCTAATCATGTTTTTCAAACACTATCAACTACTTCTACAAATTGGGTGGACCAATCTGGAAAGGGAAATAGATTGAGAAATTCCTTACTAGCTTACCTTATCATTTTCAAGCAAAAGTAACCTTGCTTAAATACATAAAATATCCTTGCGAACTTACTGTTAAATGAATCACTTGGGCAAGTATTCGAACTGCATCACTTGTATCCAATATGTCAGCCATCCACTTTCGAGGACGGAAAGAGCTTGGCTTTATAGACACCAAGGATAGTGGTCTTAGCGAAAATATTTTTCACACAATTGTTAGAAATGATGACTCTAATACCAATGAAGAGAAATGGGATCTACTTTCCCAGAGAGTTACTAAATTTCTTCGATAGAATTAACCCTTTTTAGGGGTTTTAGAAAAAAATAATCCGAGCTCCAAAATGATTATTTCAATGAATTTAGAGTTGTACTTCTTCCAAACAACATGAAATATTTGGTAGACCACTCATATAGGTATTTGAGCTAAAAAATAAATCTAGGACTACGAAATTGACCAAATATTTTGACCTCTATATGAAGCAAGAGGCAAAAACTTGGAACAAATTCTAGTCATGTTTTTCAAACATTATCAACTACTCGTACAATTTGGGTGGACCTATTAGGAAAGAGAAGTACATTGAGAAATTCCTTACATGCTTACCTTATCATTTTCAAGCAAAAGTTACCTTGCTTAAATACATGAAAAATCCTTGTGAACTTACTGTTAAATGAATCACTTGCGCAAGTATTCGAACTGCATCACTTGTAACCAATATGTCAGCCATCCACTTTCGAGGACGGAAAGAGCTTGGCTTTATAGACATCAAGGATAGTGGTCTTAGCGAAAATATTTTTCACACAATTGTTAGAAATGATGGCTCTAATACCAATGAAGAGAAATGGGATCTACTTTCCCAGAGAGTTACTAAATTTCTTCGATAGAATTAACCCTTTTTAGGGGTTTTAGAAAAAAATAATCCGAGCTCCAAAATGATTATTTCAATGAATTTAGAGTTGTACTTCTTCAAAACAACATGAAATATTTTGCAGACCACTCATATAAGTATTTGAGCTAAAAAATAAATCTAGAACTACGAAGTTGACCAAAAATTTTGAACTCTATATCAAGCAAGAGGATGAAACTTGGAACAAATTCTAATCATGTTTTTCAAACACTATCAACTACTCGTACAATTTGGGTGGACCTATCAGGAAAGAGAAGTACATTGAGAAATTCCTTACATGCTTACCTTATCATTTTCAAGCAAAAGTTACCTTGCTTAAATACATGAAAAATCCTTGTGAACTTACTGTTAAATGAATCACTTGCGCAAGTATTCGAACTGCATCACTTGTAACCAATATGTCAGCCATCCACTTTCGAGGACGGAAAGAGCTTGGCTTTATAGACATCAAGGATAGTGGTCTTAGCGAAGATCTTTTGGACACAATTGTTAGAAATGATGACTCTAATACCAATGAAGAGAAATGGGATCTACTTTCCCAGAGAGTTAATAAATTTCTTAGATAGAATTAACCCTTTTTAGGGGTTTTAGAAAAAAATAATCCGAGCTCCAAAATGATTATTTCAATGAATTTAGAGTTGTACTTCTTCCAAACAACATGAAATATTTGGTAGACCACTCATATAGGTATTTGAGCTAAAAAATAAATCTAGGACTATGAAATTGACCAAAATTTTTGACCTCTATATCAAGCAAGAGGCAAAAACTTGGAACAAATTCTAGTCATGTTTTTCAAACATTATCAACTACTCGTACAATTTGGGTGGACCTATTAGGAAAGAGAAGTACATTGAGAAATTCCTTACTAGCTTACCTTATAATTTTCAAGCAAAAGTTACTTTGCTTAAATACATAAAAAATCCTTGCGAACCTACTGTTAAATGAATCACTTGGGCAAGTATTCGAACTGCATCACTTGTATCCAATATGTCAGCCATCCACTTTCGAGGACGGAAAGAGCTTGGCTTTATAGACATCAAGGATAGTGGTCTTAGCGAAAATCTTTTTGACACAATTGTTAGAAATGATGACTCTAATACCAATGAAGAGAAATGGGATATACTTTCCCAGAGAGTTACTAAATTTCTTAGATAGAATTAACCCTTTTTAGGGGTTTTGGAAAAAAATAATCCGAGCTCCAAAATGATTATTTCAATGAATTTAGAGTTGTACTTCTTCCAAACAATATGAAATATTTGGTAGACCACTCATATAGGTATTTGAGCTAAAAAATAAATCTAGAACTACGAAATTGACCAAAAATTTTGACCTCTATATCAAGCAAGAGGCTGAAACTTGGAACAAATTCTAATCATGTTTTTCAAACATTATCAACTACTGGTACAATTTGGGTGGATCTATTAGGAAACAGAAGTACATTGAGAAATTCCTTACTAGCTTACCTTATAATTTTCAAGCAAAAGTTACCTTGCTTAAATACATGAAAAATCCTTGTGAACTTACTATTAAATGAATCACTTGGGCAAGTATTCGAACTGCATCACTTCTAACCAATATGTCAGCCATCCACTTTCGAGGAAGGAAAGAGCTTTGCTTTATAGACATGAAGGATAGTGGTCTTAGCGAAAATCTTTTTGACACAATTGTTAGAAATGATGACTCTAATACCAATGAAGAGAAATGCGATCTACTTTCCCAGAGAGTTACTAAATTTCTTCGATATAATTAACCCATTTGAGGGGTTTTAGAAAAAAATAATCCGAGCTCCAAAATGTTTATTTCAATGAATTTAGAGTTGTACTTCTTCCAAACAACATGAAATATTTGGTAGACCACTCATATAGGTATTTGAGCTAAAAAATACATCTAGAACTACGAAATTGACCAAAAATTTTGACCTCTATATCAAGCAAGAGGCTGAAACTTGGAACAAATTCTAATCTTGTTTTTCAAACACTATCAACTACTCGTACAATTTGGGTGGACCTATCAGAAAAGAGAAGCACATTGAGAAATTCCTTACTAGCTTACCTTATAATTTTCAAGCAAAAGTTACCTTGCTTAAATACATGAAAAATCCTTGTGAACTTACTGTTAAATGAATCACTTGGGCAAGTATTCGAACTGCATCACTTGTAACCAATATGTCAGCCATCCACTTTCGAGGAAGGAAAGAGCTTTGCTTTATAGACATCAAGGATAGTGGTCTTAGCGAAAATCTTTTTGACACAATTGTTAGAAATGATGACTCTAATACCAATGAAGAGAAATGGGATCTACTTTCCCAGAGAGTTACTAAATTTCTTAGATAGAATTAACCCTTTTTAGGGGTTTTGGAAAAAAATAATCCGAGCTCCAAAATGATTATTTCAATGAATTTAGAGTTGTACTTCTTCCAAACAACATGAAATATTTGGTAGACCACTCATATAGGTATTTGAGCTAAAAAATAAATCTAGAACTACGAAATTGACCAAAAATTTTGACCTCTATATCAAGCAAGAGGCTGAAACTTGGAACAAATTCTAATCATGTTTTTCAAACATTATCAACTACTCGTACAATTTGGGTGGATCTATTAGGAAAGAGAAGTACATTGAGAAATTCCTTACTAGCTTACCTTATAATTTTCAAGCAAAAGTTACCTTGCTTAAATACATGAAAAATCCTTGTGAACTTACTGTTAAATGAATCACTTGGGCAAGTATTCGAACTGCATCACTTGTATCCAATATATCAGCCATCCACTTTCGAGGAAGGAAAGAGCTTTGCTTTATAGACATCAAGGATAGTGGTCTTAGCGAAAATCTTTTTGACACAATTGTTAGAAATGATGACTCTAATACCAATGAAGAGAAATGGGATCTACTTTCCCAGAGAGTTACTAAATTTCTTAGATAGAATTAACCCTTTTTAGGGGTTTTGGAAAAAAATAATCCGAGCTCCAAAATGATTATTTCAATGAATTTAGAGTTGTACTTCTTCCAAACAACATGAAATATTTGGTAGACCACTCATATAGGTATTTGAGCTAAAAAATAAATCTAGAACTACGAAATTGACCAAAAATTTTGACCTCTATATCAAGCAAGAGGCTGAAACTTGGAACAAATTCTAATCATGTTTTTCAAACATTATCAACTACTCGTACAATTTGGGTGGATCTATTAGGAAAGAGAAGTACATTGAGAAATTCCTTACTAGCTTACCTTATAATTTTCAAGCAAAAGTTACCTTGCTTAAATACATGAAAAATCCTTGTGAACTTACTGTTAAATGAATCACTTGGGCAAGTATTCGAACTGCATCACTTCTAACCAATATGTCAGCCATCCACTTTCGAGGAAGGAAAGAGCTTTGCTTTATAGACATCAAGGATAGTGGTCTTAGCGAAAATCATTTTGACACAATTGTTAGAAATGATGACTCTAATACCAATGAAGAGAAATGGGATCTACTTTCCCAGAGAGTTACTAAATTTCTTCGATATAATTAACCCTTTTTAGGGGTTTTAGAAAAAAATAATCCGAGCTCCAAAATGTTTATTTCAATGAAGTTAGAGTTGTACTTCTTCCAAACAACATGAAATATTTTGCAGACCACTCATATAAGTATTTGAGCTAAAAAAATAAATCCAGAACTACGAAGTTGACCAAAAATATTGAACTCTATATCAAGCAAGAGGATGAAACTTGGAAAAAATTCTAATCATGTTTTTCAAACACTATCAACTACTTCTACAAATTGGGTGGACCAATCTGGAAAGGGAAATAGATTGAGAAATTCCTTACTAGCTTACCTTATCATTTTCAAGCAAAAGTAACCTTGCTTAAATACATAAAATATCCTTGCGAACTTACTGTTAAATGAATCACTTGGGCAAGTATTCGAACTGCATCACTTGTATCCAATATGTCAGCCATCCACTTTCGAGGACGGAAAGAGCTTGGCTTTATAGACATCAAGGATAGTGGTCTTAGCGAAAATATTTTTCACACAATTGTTAGAAATGATGACTCTAATACCAATGAAGAGAAATGGGATCTACTTTCCCAGAGAGTTACTAAATTTCTTCGATAGAATTAACCCTTTTTAGGGGTTTTAGAAAAAAATAATCCGAGCTCCAAAATGATTATTTCAATGAATTTAGAGTTGTACTTCTTCCAAACAACATGAAATATTTGGTAGACCACTCATATAGGTATTTGAGCTAAAAAATAAATCTAGGACTACGAAATTGACCAAATATTTTGACCTCTATATGAAGCAAGAGGCAAAAACTTGGAACAAATTCTAGTCATGTTTTTCAAACATTATCAACTACTCGTACAATTTGGGTGGACCTATTAGGAAAGAGAAGTACATTGAGAAATTCCTTACATGCTTACCTTATCATTTTCAAGCAAAAGTTACCTTGCTTAAATACATGAAAAATCCTTGTGAACTTACTGTTAAATGAATCACTTGCGCAAGTATTCGAACTGCATCACTTGTAACCAATATGTCAGCCATCCACTTTCGAGGACGGAAAGAGCTTGGCTTTATAGACATCAAGGATAGTGGTCTTAGCGAAAATATTTTTCACACAATTGTTAGAAATGATGACTCTAATACCAATGAAGAGAAATGGGATCTACTTTCCCAGAGAGTTACTAAATTTCTTAGATAGAATTAACCCTTTTTAGGGGTTTTGGAAAAAAATAATCCGAGCTCCAAAATGATTATTTCAATGAATTTAGAGTTGTACTTCTTCCAAACAACATGAAATATTTGGTAGACCACTCATATAGGTATTTGAGCTAAAAAATAAATCTAGAACTACGAAATTGACCAAAAATTTTGACCTCTATATCAAGCAAGAGGCTGAAACTTGGAACAAATTCTAATCATGTTTTTCAAACATTATCAACTACTCGTACAATTTGGGTGGATATATTAGGAAAGAGAAGTACATTGAGAAATTCCTTACTAGCTTACCTTATAATTTTCAAGCAAAAGTTACCTTGCTTAAATACATGAAAAATCCTTGTGAACTTACTATTAAATGAATCACTTGGGCAAGTATTCGAACTGCATCACTTCTAACCAATATGTCAGCCATCCACTTTCGAGGAAGGAAAGAGCTTTGCTTTATAGACATGAAGGATAGTGGTCTTAGCGAAAATCTTTTTGACACAATTGTTAGAAATGATGACTCTAATACCAATGAAGAGAAATGCGATCTACTTTCCCAGAGAGTTACTAAATTTCTTCGATATAATTAACCCTTTTGAGGGGTTTTAGAAAAAAATAATCCGAGCTCCAAAATGTTTATTTCAATGAATTTAGAGTTGTACTTCTTCCAAACAACATGAAATATTTGGTAGACCACTCATATAGGTATTTGAGCTAAAAAATACATCTAGAACTACGAAATTGACCAAAAATTTTGACCTCTATATCAAGCAAGAGGCTGAAACTTGGAACAAATTCTAATCTTGTTTTTCAAACACTATCAACTACTCGTACAATTTGGGTGGACCTATCAGGAAAGAGAAGCACATTGAGAAATTCCTTACTAGCTTACCTTATAATTTTCAAGCAAAAGTTACCTTGCTTAAATACATGAAAAATCCTTGTGAACTTACTGTTAAATGAATCACTTGGGCAAGTATTCGAACTGCATCACTTGTAACCAATATGTCAGCCATCCACTTTCGAGGAAGGAAAGAGCTTTGCTTTATAGACATCAAGGATAGTGGTCTTAGCGAAAATCTTTTTGACACAATTGTTAGAAATCATGACTCTAATACCAATGAAGAGAAATGGGATCTACTTTCCCAGAGAGTTACTAAATTTCTTAGATAGAATTAACCCTTTTTAGGGGTTTTGGAAAAAAATAATCCGAGCTCCAAAATGATTATTTCAATGAATTTAGAGTTGTACTTCTTCCGAACAACATGAAATATTTGGTAGACCACTCATATTGGTATTTGAGCTAAAAAATAAATCTAGAACTACGAAATTGACCAAAAATTTTGACCTCTATATCAAGCAAGAGGCTGAAACTTGGAACAAATTCTAATCATGTTTTTCAAACATTATCAACTACTCGTACAATTTGGGTGGATCTATTAGGAAAGAGAAGTACATTGAGAAATTCCTTACTAGCTTACCTTATAATTTTCAAGCAAAAGTTACCTTGCTTAAATACATGAAAAATCCTTGTGAACTTACTGTTAAATGAATCACTTGGGCAAGTATTCGAACTGCATCACTTGTAACCAATATGTCAGCCATCCACTTTCGAGGAAGGAAAGAGCTTTGCTTTATAGACATCAAGGATAGTGGTCTTAGCGAAAATCTTGTTGACACAATTGTTAGAAATGATGACTCTAATACCAATGAAGAGAAATGGGATCTACTTTCCCAGAGAGTTACTAAATTTCTTCGATATAATTAACCCTTTTGAGGGGTTTTAGAAAAAAATAATCCGAGCTCCAAAATGTTTATTTCAATGAAGTTAGAGTTGTACTTCTTCCAAACAACATGAAATATTTTGCAGACCACTCATATAAGTATTTGAGCTAAAAAATAAATCTAGAACTACGAAGTTGACCAAAAATATTGAACTCTATATCAAGCAAGAGGATGAAACTTGGAACAAATTCTAATCATGTTTTTCATACATTGTCAACTACTCGTACAATTTGGGTGGATCTATTAGGAAAGAGAAGTACATTGAGAAATTCCTTACTAGCTTACCTTATAATTTTGAAGCAAAAGTTACGTTGCTTAAATACATGAAAAATCCTTGTGAACTTACTGTTAAATGAATCACTTGGGCAAGTATTCGAACTGCATCACTTGTAACCAATATGTCAGCCATCCACTTTCGAGGAAGGAAAGAGCTTTGCTTTATAGACATCAAGGATAGTGGTCTTAGCGAAAATCTTTTTGCCACAATTGTTAGAAATGATGACTCTAATACCAATGAAGAGAAATGGGATCTACTTTCCCAGAGAGTTACTAAATTTCTTCGATAGAATTAACCCTTTTTAGGGGTTTTAGAAAAAAAATAGTCCAAGCTCTAAAATGATTATTTAAATGAATTTAGAGTTGTACTTCTTCCAAACAACATGAAATATTTTGTAGACCACTCATATAGGTATTTGAGTTCAAAATAAACCTAGAACTACGAAGTTGACCAAAAATAATGAACTCTATATCAAGCAAGAGGACGAAACTTTGAATAAATTCTAATCATGTTTTTCAAACATTATCAACTACTCGTATAATTTGGGTGGACCTATCAAGAAAGAGAAGTAGATTGAGAAATTCCTTACTAGCTTACCTTATCATTTTCAAACAAAAGTTACCTTGCTTAAATACATGAAAAATCCTTGTGAACTTACTATTAAATGAATCACTTGGGCAAGTATTCGAACAGCATCACTTGTAACCAATATGTCAGCCATGCACTTTCGAGGACGGAAAGAGCTTGCCTTTATAGACATCAAGGATTGTGGTCTTAGTGAAGATATTTTTGGCACAATTGTTAGGAATGATGACTCTAATACCAATGTAGAGAAATGGGATCTACTTTCCTCGAGATTTACTAAATTTCTTAGATAGAATTAACCCTTTTTTAGGGGTTTTAGAAAAAAATAATCCGAGCTCTAAAATGATTATTTCAATGAATTTAGAGTTTTACTTCTTCCAAACAACATGAAATATTTGGTAGACCACTCATATAGGTATTTGAGCTAAAAAATACATCTAGAACTACGAAATTGACCAAAAATTTTGACCTCTATATCAAGCAAGAGGCTGAAACTTGGAACAAATTCTAATCTTGTTTTTCAAACACTATCAACTACTCGTACAATTTGGGTGGACCTATCAGGAAAGAGAAGCACATTGAGAAATTCCTTACTAGCTTACCTTATCATTTTCAAGCAAAAGTTACCTTGCTTAAATACATGAAAAATCCTTGTGAACTTACTGTTAAATGAATCACTTGGGCAAGTATTCGAACTGCATCACTTGTAACCAATATGTCAGCCATCCACTTTCGAGGACGGAAAGAGCTTGGCTTTATAGACATCAAGGATAGTGGTCTTAGCGAAGATCTTTTGGACACAACTGTTAGAAATGATGACTCTAATACCAATGAAGAGAAATGGGATCTACTTTCCCAGAGAGTTAATAAATTTCTTAGATAGAATTAACCCTTTTTAGGGGTTTTAGAAAAAAATAATCCGAGCTCCAAAATGATTATTTCAATGAATTTAGAGTTGTACTTCTTCCAAACAACATGAAATATTTGGTAGACCACTCATATAGGTATTTGAGCTAAAAAATAAATCTAGGACTATGAAATTGACCAAAATTTTTGACCTCTATATCAAGCAAGAGGCAAAAACTTGGAACAAATTCTAGTCATGTTTTTCAAACATTATCAACTACTCGTACAATTTGGGTGGACCTATTAGGAAAGAGAAGTACATTGAGAAATTCCTTACTAGCTTACCTTATAATTTTCAAGCAAAAGTTACCTTGCTTAAATACATGAAAAATCCTTGTGAACTTACTGTTAAATGAATCACTTGGGCAAGTATTCGAACTGCATCACTTGTAACCAATATGTCAGCCATCCACTTTCGAGGAAGGAAAGAGCTTTGCTTTATAGACATCAAGGATAGTGGTCTTAGCGAAAATCTTTTTGACACAATTGTTAGAAATGATGACTCTAATACCAATGAAGAGAAATGGGATCTACTTTCCCAGAGAGTTACTAAATTTCTTAGATAGAATTAACCCTTTTTAGGGGTTTTGGAAAAAAATAATCCGAGCTCCAAAATGATTATTTCAATGAATTTAGAGTTGTACTTCTTCAAAACAACATGAAATATTTTGCAGACCACTCATATAAGTATTTGACCTAAAAAATAAATCTAGAACTACGAAGTTGACCAAAAATTTTGAACTCTATATCAAGCAAGAGGATGAAACTTGGAACAAATTCTAATCATGTTTTTCAAACACTATCAACTACTCGTACAATTTGGGTGGACCTATCAGGAAAGAGAAGTACATTGAGAAATTCCTTACATGCTTACCTTATCATTTTCAAGCAAGAGTTACCTTGCTTAAATACATGAAAAATCCTTGTGAACTTACTGTTAAATGAATCACTGGGGCAAGTATTCGAACTGCATCACTTGTAACCAATATGTCAGCCATCCACTTTCGAGGAAGGAAAGAGCTTTGCTTTATAGACATCAAGGATAGTGGTCTTAGCGAAAATCTTTTTGACACAATTGTTAGAAATGATGACTCTAATACCAATGAAGAGAAATGGGATCTACTTTCCCAGAGAGTTACTAAATTTCTTAGATAGAATTAACCCTTTTTAGGGGTTTTGGAAAAAAATAATCCGAGCTCCAAAATGATTATTTCAATGAATTTAGAGTTGTACTTCTTCCAAACAACATGAAATATTTGGTAGACCACTCATATAGGTATTTGAGCTAAAAAATAAATCTAGAACTACGAAATTGACCAAAAATTTTGACCTCTATATCAAGCAAGAGGCTGAAACTTGGAACAAATTCTAATCATGTTTTTCAAACATTATCAACTACTCGTACAATTTGGGTGGATCTATTAGGAAAGAGAAGTACATTGAGAAATTCCTTACTAGCTTACCTTATAATTTTCAAGCAAAAGTTACCTTGCTTAAATACATGAAAAATCCTTGTGAACTTACTGTTAAATGAATCACTTGGGCAAGTATTCGAACTGCATCACTTGTATCCAATATGTCAGCCATCCACTTTCGAGGACGGAAAGAGCTTGGCTTTATAGACATCAAGGATAGTGGTCTTAGCGAAAATATTTTTCACACAATTGTTAGAAATGATGACTCTAATACCAATGAAGAGAAATGGGATCTACTTTCCCAGAGAGTTACTAAATTTCTTCGATAGAATTAACCCTTTTTAGGGGTTTTAGAAAAAAATAATCCGAGCTCCAAAATGATTATTTCAATGAATTTAGAGTTGTACTTCTTCCAAACAACATGAAATATTTTGTAGACCACTCATATAGGTATTTGAGTTCAAAATAAACCTAGAACTACGAAGTTGACCAAAAATAATGAACTCTATATCAAGCAAGAGGACGAAACTTTGAATAAATTCTAATCATGTTTTTCAAACATTATCAACTACTCGTATAATTTGGGTGGACCTATCAAGAAAGAGAAGTAGATTGAGAAATTCCTTACTAGCTTACCTTATCATTTTCAAGCAAAAGTTACCTTGCTTAAATACATGAAAAATCCTTGTAAACTTACTAATAAATGAATCACTTGGGCAAGTATTCGAACAGCATCACTTGTAACCAATATGTCAGCCATGCACTTTCGAGGACGGAAAGAGCTTGCCTTTATAGACATCAAGGATTGTGGTCTTAGTGAAGATATTTTTGGCACAATTGTTAGGAATGATGACTCTAATACCAATGTAGAGAAATGGGATCTACTTTCCTCGAGATTTACTAAATTTCTTAGATAGAATTAACCCTTTTTTAGGGGTTTTAGAAAAAAATAATCCGAGCTCTAAAATGATTATTTCAATGAATTTAGAGTTTTACTTCTTCCAAACAACATGAAATATTTGGTAGACCACTCATATAGGTATTTGAGCTAAAAAAAACATCTAGAACTACGAAATTGACCAAAAATTTTGACCTCTATATCAAGCAAGAGGCTGAAACTTGGAACAAATTCTAATCTTGTTTTTCAAACACTATCAACTACTCGTACAATTTGGGTGGACCTATCAGGAAAGAGAAGCACATTGAGAAATTCCTTACTAGCTTACCTTATCATTTTCAAGCAAAAGTTACGTTGCTTAAATACATGAAAAATCCTTGTGAACTTACTGTTAAATGAATCACTTGGGCAAGTATTCGAACTGCATCACTTGTAACCAATATGTCAGGCATCCACTTTCGAGGACGGAAAGAGCTTGGCTTTATAGACATCAAGGATAGTGGTCTTAGCGAAAATCTTTTTGACACAATTGTTAGGAATGATGACTCTAATACCAATGAAGAGAAATGAGATCTACTTTCCTAGAGAGTTACTAAATTTGTTAGATAGAATTAACCCTTTTTAGGGGTTTTGAAAAAAATAATCCGAGCTCTAAAATGATTATTTCAATGAATTTAGAGTTGTACTTCTTCAAAACAACATGAAATATTTTGCAGACCACTCATATAAGTATTTGAGCTAAAAAATAAATCTAGAACTACGAAGTTGACCAAAAATTTTGAACTCTATATCAAGCAAGAGGATGAAACTTGGAACAAATTCTAATCATGTTTTTCAAACACTATCAACTACTCGTACAATTTGGGTGGACCTATCAGGAAAGAGAAGTACATTGAGAAATTCCTTACATGCTTACCTTATCATTTTCAAGCAAAAGTTACCTTGTTTAATACATGAAAAATCCTTGTGAACTTACTGTTAAATGAATCACTTGCGCAAGTATTCGAACTGCATCACTTGTAACCAATATTTCAGCCATCCACTTTCGAGGACAGAAAGAGCTTGGCTTTATAGACATCAAGGATAGTGGTCTTAGCGAAGATCTTTTGGACACAATTGTTAGAAATGATGACTCTAATACCAATGAAGAGAAATGGGATCTACTTTCCCAGAGAGTTAATAAATTTCTTAGATAGAATTAACCCTTTTTAGGGGTTTTAGAAAAAAATAATCCGAGCTCCAAAATGATTATTTCAATGAATTTAGAGTTGTACTTCTTCCAAACAACATGAAATATTTGGTAGACCACTCATATAGGTATTTGAGCTAACAAATAAATCTAGGACTACGAAATTGACAAAAACTTTTGACCTCTATATCAAGCAAGAGGCAAAAACTTGGAACAAATTCTAGTCATGTTTTTCAAACATTATCAACTACTCGTACAATTTGGGTGGACCTATTAGGAAAGAGAAGTACATTGAGAAATTCCTTACTAGCTTACCTTATCATTTTCAAGCAAAAGTTACCTTGCTTAAATACATGAAAAATCCTTGTGAACTTACTGTTAAATGAATCACTTGGGCAAGTATTCGAACTGCATCACTTGTAACCAATATGTCAGCCATCCACTTTCGAGGAAGGAAAGAGCTTTGCTTTATAGACATCAAGGATAGTGGTCTTAGCGAAAATCTTTTTGACACAATTGCTAGAAATGATGACTCTAATACCAATGAAGAGAAATGGGATCTACTTTCCCAGAGAGTTACTAAATTTCTTAGATAGAATTAACCCTTTTTAGGGGTTTTGGAAAAAAATAATCCGAGCTCCAAAATGATTATTTCAATGAATTTAGAGTTGTACTTCTTCCGAACAACATGAAATATTTGGTAGACCACTCATATAGGTATTTGAGCTAAAAATTAAATCTAGAACTACGAAATTGACCAAAATTTTTGACCTCTATATCAAGCAAGAGGATGAAACTTGGAACAAATTCTAATCATGTTTTTCAAACACTATCAACTACTTCTACAAATTGGGTGGACCAATCTGGAAAGGGAAATAGATTGAGAAATTCCTTACTAGCTTACCTTATCATATTCAAGCAAAAGTAACCTTGCTTAAATACATAAAAAATCCTTGCTAACTTAGTGTTAAATGAATCACTTGGGCAAGTATTCGAACTGCATCACTTGTATCCAATATGTCAGCCATCCACTTTCGAGGACGGAAAGAGCTTGGCTTTATAGACATCAAGGATAGTGGTCTTAGCGAAAATATTTTTCACACAATTGTTAGAAATGATGACTCTAATACCAATGAAGAGAAATGGGATCTACTTTCCCAGAGAGTTACTAAATTTCTTCGATAGAATTAACCCTTTTTAGGGGTTTTAGAAAAAAATAATCCGAGCTCCAAAATGATTATTTCAATGAATTTAGAGTTGTACTTCTTCCAAACAACATGAAATATTTGGTAGACCACTCATATAGGTATTTGAGCTAAAAAATACATCTAGAACTATGAAATTGACCAAACATTTTGACCTCTATATCAAGCAAGAGGCTGAAACTTGGAACAAATTCTAATCTTGTTTTTCAAACATTATCAACTACTCGTCCAATTTGGGTGGACCTATTAGGAAAGAGAAGTACATTGAGAAATTCCTTACTAGCTTACCTTATCATTTTCAAGCAACTGTTACCTTGCTTAAATACATGAAAAATCCTTGTGAACTTACTGTTAAATGAATCACTTGGGCAAGTATTCGAACTGCATCACTTGTAACCAATATGTCAGCCATCCACTTTCGAGGAAGGAAAGAGCTTTGCTTTATAGACATCAAGGATAGTGGTCTTAGCGAAAATCTTTTTGACACAATTGTTAGAAATGATGACTCTAATACCAATGAAGAGAAATGGGATCTACTTTCCCAAAGAGTTACTAAATTTCTTCGATAGAATTAACCCTTTTTAGGGGTTTTGGAAAAAAATAATCCGACCTCCAAAATGATTATTTCAATGAATTTAGAGTTGTACTTCTTCAAAACAACATGAAATATTTTGCAGACCACTCATATAAGTATTTGACATAAAAAATAAATCCAGAACTACGAAGTTGACCAAAAATTTTGAACTCTATATCAAGCAAGAGGATGAAACTTGGAACAAATTCTAATCATGTTTTTCAAACACTATCAACTACTCGTACAATTTGGGTGGACCTATCAGGAAAGAGAAGTACATTGAGAAATTCCTTACATGCTTACCTTATCATTTTCAAGCAAAAGTTACCTTGCTTAAATACATGAAAAATCCTTGTGAACTTACTGTTAAATGAATCACTGGGGCAAGTATTCGAACTGCATCACTTGTAACCAATATGTCAGCCATCCACTTTCGAGGAAGGAAAGAGCTTTGCTTTATAGACATCAAGGATAGTGGTCTTAGCGAAAATCTTTTTGACACAATTGTTAGAAATGATGACTCTAATACCAATGAAGAGAAATGGGATCTACTTTCCCAGAGAGTTACTAAATTTCTTAGATAGAATTAACCCTTTTTAGGGGTTTTGGAAAAAAATAATCCGAGCTCCAAAATGATTATTTCAATGAATTTAGAGTTGTACTTCTTCCAAACAACATGAAATATTTGGTAGACCACTCATATAGGTATTTGAGCTAAAAAATAAATCTAGAACTACGAAATTGACCAAAAATTTTGACCTCTATCTCAAGCAAGAGGCTGAAACTTGGAACAAATTCTAATCATGTTTTTCAAACATTATCAACTACTCGTACAATTTGGGTGGATCTATTAGGAAAGAGAAGTACATTGAGAAATTCCTTACTAGCTTACCTTATAATTTTCAAGCAAAAGTTACCTTGCTTAAATACATGAAAAATTATTGTGAACTTACTGTTAAATGAATCACTTGGGCAAGTATTCGAACTGCATCACTTGTAACCAATATGTCAGCCATCCACTTTCGAGGAAGGAAAGAGCTTTGCTTTATAGACATCAAGGATAGTGGTCTTAGCGAAAATCTTTTCGACACAATTGTTAGAAATGATGACTCTAATACCAATGAAGAGAAATGGGATCTACTTTCCCAGAGAGTTACTAAATTTCTTCGATAGAATTAACCCTTTTTAGGGGTTTTAGAAAAAACAAATCCGAGCTCCAAAATGTTTATTTCAATGAAGTTAGAGTTGTACTTCTTCCAAACAACATGAAATATTTTGCAGACCACTCATATAAGTATTTGAGCTAAAAAATAAATCTAGAACTACGAAGTTGACCAAAAATATTGAACTCTATATCAAGCAAGAGGATGAAACTTGGAACAAATTCTAATCATGTTTTTCAAACACTATCAACTACTTCTATAAATTGGGTGGACCAATCTGGAAAGGGAAATAGATTGAGAAATTCCTTACTAGCTTACCTTATCATTTTCAAATAAAAGTAACCTTGCTTAAATACATAAAAAATCCTTGCGAACTTACTGTTAAATGAATCACTTGGGCAAGTATTCGAACTGCATCACTTGTATCCAATATGTCAGCCATCCACTTTCGAGGACGGAAAGAGCTTGGCTTTATAGACATCAAGGATAGTGGTCTTAGCGAAAATATTTTTCACACAATTGTTAGAAATGATGACTCTAATACCAATGAAGAGAAATGGGATCTACTTTCCCAGAGAGTTACTAAATTTCTTCGATAGAATTAACCCTTTTTAGGGGTTTTAGAAAAAAATAATCCGAGCTCCAAAATGATTATTTCAATGAATTTAGAGTTGTACTTCTTCCAAACAACATGAAATATTTGGTAGACCACTCATATAGGTATTTGAGCTAAAAAATACATCTAGAACTATGAAATTGACCAAAAATTTTGACCTCTATATCAAGCAAGAGGCTGAAACTTGGAACAAATTCTAATCTTGTTTTTCAAACACTATCAACTACTCGTACAATTTGGGTGGACCTATCAGGAAAGAGAAGCACATTGAGAAATTCCTTACTAGCTTACCTTATCATTTTCAAGCAAAAGTTACCTTGCTTAAATACATGAAAAATCCTTGTGAACTTACTGTTAAATGAATCACTTGGGCTAGTATTCGAACTGCATCACTTGTAACCAATATGTCAGGCATCCACTTTCGAGGACGGAAAGAGCTTGGCTTTATAGACATCAAGGATAGTGGTCTTAGCGAAAATCTTTTTGACACAATTGTTAGGAATGATGACTCTAATACCAATGAAGAGAAATGAGATCTACTTTCCTAGAGAGTTACTAAATTTGTTAGATAGAATTAACCCTTTTTAGGGGTTTTGAAAAAAATAATCCGAGCTCTAAAATGATTATTTCAATGAATTTAGAGTTGTACTTCTTCAAAACAACATGAAATATTTTGCAGACCACTCATATAAGTATTTGAGCTAAAAAATAAATCTAGAACTACGAAATTGACCAAAACTTTTGACCTCTATATCAAGCAAGAGGCTGAAACTTGGAACAAATTCTAATCATGTTTTTCAAACATTATCAACTACTCGTACAATTTGGGTGGATCTATTAGGAAAGAGAAGTACATTGAGAAATTCCTTACTTGCTTACCTTATAATTTTCAAACAAAAGTTACCTTGCTTAAATACATGAAAAATCCTTGTGAACTTACTGTTAAATGAATCACTTGGGCAAGTATTCGAACTGCATCACTTGTAACCAATATGTCAGCCATCCACTTTCGAGGACAGAAAGAGCTTGGCTTTATAGACATCAAGGATAGTGGTCTTAGCGAAAATCTTTTTGACACAATTGCTAGAAATGATGACTCTAATACCAATGAAGAGAAATGGGATCTACTTTCCCAGAGAGTTACTAAATTTCTTAGATAGAATTAACCCTTTTTAGGGGTTTTGGAAAAAAATAATCCGAGCTCCAAAATGATTATTTCAATGAATTTAGAGTTGTACTTCTTCCAAACAACATGAAATATTTGGTAGACCACTCATATAGGTATTTGAGCTAAAAAATACATCTAGAACTACGAAATTGACCAAAATTTTTGACCTCTATATCAAGCAAGAGGCTGAAACTTGGAACAAATTCTAATCATGTTTTTCAAACATTATCAACTACTCGTACAATTTGGGTGGATCTATTAGGAAAGAGAAGTACATTGAGAAATTCCTTACTTGCTTACCTTATAATTTTCAAGCAAAAGTTACCTTGCTTAAATACATGAAAAATCCTTGTGAACTTACTGTTAAATGAATCACTTGGGCAAGTATTCGAACTGCATCACTTGTAACCAATATGTCAGCCATCCACTTTCGAGGACAGAAAGAGCTTGGCTTTATAGACATCAAGGATAGTGGTCTCAGCGAAGATCTTTTGGACACAATTGTTAGAAATGATGACTCTAATACCAATGAAGAGAAATGGGATCTACTTTCCCAGAGAGTTACTAAATTCTTAGATAGAATTAACCCTTTTTAGGGGTTTTAGAAAAAAATAATCCGAGCTCCAAAATGATTATTTCAATGAATTTAGAGTTGTACTTCTTCCAAACAACATGAAATATTTGGCAGACCACTCATATAGGTATTTGAGCTAAAAAATACATCTAGAACTACGAAGTTGACCAAAAATATTGAACTCTATATCAAGCAAGAGGATGAAACTTGGAACAAATTCTAGTCATGTTTTTCAAACACTATCAACTACTTCTACAAATTGGGTGGACCTATTAGGAAAGAGAAGTACATTGAGAAATTCCTTACTAGCTTACCTTATCATTTTCAAGCAAAAGTAACCTTGCTTAAATACATGAAAAATCCTTGCGAACATAGTGTTAAATGAATCACTTGGGCAAGTATTCGAACTGCATCACTTGTAACCAATATGTCAGCCATCCACTTTCGAGGAAGGAAAGAGCTTTGCTTTATAGACATCAAGGATAGTGGTCTTAGCGAAAATCTTTTTGACACAATTGCTAGAAATGATGACTCTAATACCAATGAAGAGAAATGGGATCTACTTTCCCAGAGAGTTACTAAATTTCTTAGATAGAATTAACCCTTTTTAGGGGTTTTGGAAAAAAATAATCCGAGCTCCAAAATGATTATTTCAATGAATTTAGAGTTGTACTTCTTCCAAACAACATGAAATATTTGGTAGACCACTCATATAGGTATTTGAGCTAAAAAATACATCTAGAACTACGAAATTGACCAAAAATTTTCACCTCTATATCAAGCAAGAGGCTGAAACTTGGAACAAATTCTAATCATGTTTTTCAAACATTATCAACTACTCGTACAATTTGGGTGGATCTATTAGGAAAGAGAAGTACATTGAGAAATTCCTTACTTGCTTACCTTATAATTTTCAAGCAAAAGTTACCTTGCTTAAATACATGAAAAATCCTTGTGAACTTACTGTTAAATGAATCACTTGGGCAAGTATTCGAACTGCATCACTTGTAACCAATATGTCAGCCATCCACTTTCGAGGAAGGAAAGAGCTTTGCTTTATAGACATCAAGGATAGTGGTCTTAGCGAAAATCTTTTTGACACAATTGTTAGAAATGATGACTCTAATACCAATGAAGAGAAATGGGATCTACTTTCCCAGAGAGTTACTAAATTTCTTCGATAGAATTAACCCTTTTTAGGGGTTTTAGAAAAAACAAATCCGAGCTCCAAAATGTTTATTTCAATGAAGTTAGAGTTGTACTTCTTCCAAACAACATGAAATATTTTGCAGACCACTCATATAAGTATTTGAGCTAAAAAATAAATCTAGAACTACGAAGTTGACCAAAAATATTGAACTCTATATCAAGCAAGAGGATGAAACTTGGAACAAATTCTAATCATGTTTTTCAAACACTATCAACTACTTCTATAAATTGGGTGGACCAATCTGGAAAGGGAAATAGATTGAGAAATTCCTTACTAGCTTACCTTATCATTTTCAAATAAAAGTAACCTTGCTTAAATACATAAAAAATCCTTGCGAACTTACTGTTAAATGAATCACTTGGGCAAGTATTCGAACTGCATCACTTGTATCCAATATGTCAGCCATCCACTTTCGAGGACGGAAAGAGCTTGGCTTTATAGACATCAAGGATAGTGGTCTTAGCGAAAATATTTTTCACACAATTGTTAGAAATGATGACTCTAATACCAATGAAGAGAAATGGGATCTACTTTCCCAGAGAGTTACTAAATTTCTTCGATAGAATTAACCCTTTTTAGGGGTTTTAGAAAAAAATAATCCGAGCTCCAAAATGATTATTTCAATGAATTTAGAGTTGTACTTCTTCCAAACAACATGAAATATTTGGTAGACCACTCATATAGGTATTTGAGCTAAAAAATACATCTAGAACTATGAAATTGACCAAAAATTTTGACCTCTATATCAAGCAAGAGGCTGAAACTTGGAACAAATTCTAATCTTGTTTTTCAAACACTATCAACTACTCGTACAATTTGGGTGGACCTATCAGGAAAGAGAAGCACATTGAGAAATTCCTTACTAGCTTACCTTATCATTTTCAAGCAAAAGTTACCTTGCTTAAATACATGAAAAATCCTTGTGAACTTACTGTTAAATGAATCACTTGGGCTAGTATTCGAACTGCATCACTTGTAACCAATATGTCAGGCATCCACTTTCGAGGACGGAAAGAGCTTGGCTTTATAGACATCAAGGATAGTGGTCTTAGCGAAAATCTTTTTGACACAATTGTTAGGAATGATGACTCTAATACCAATGAAGAGAAATGAGATCTACTTTCCTAGAGAGTTACTAAATTTGTTAGATAGAATTAACCCTTTTTAGGGGTTTTGAAAAAAATAATCCGAGCTCTAAAATGATTATTTCAATGAATTTAGAGTTGTACTTCTTCAAAACAACATGAAATATTTTGCAGACCACTCATATAAGTATTTGAGCTAAAAAATAAATCTAGAACTACGAAATTGACCAAAACTTTTGACCTCTATATCAAGCAAGAGGCTGAAACTTGGAACAAATTCTAATCATGTTTTTCAAACATTATCAACTACTCGTACAATTTGGGTGGATCTATTAGGAAAGAGAAGTACATTGAGAAATTCCTTACTTGCTTACCTTATAATTTTCAAACAAAAGTTACCTTGCTTAAATACATGAAAAATCCTTGTGAACTTACTGTTAAATGAATCACTTGGGCAAGTATTCGAACTGCATCACTTGTAACCAATATGTCAGCCATCCACTTTCGAGGACAGAAAGAGCTTGGCTTTATAGACATCAAGGATAGTGGTCTTAGCGAAAATCTTTTTGACACAATTGCTAGAAATGATGACTCTAATACCAATGAAGAGAAATGGGATCTACTTTCCCAGAGAGTTACTAAATTTCTTAGATAGAATTAACCCTTTTTAGGGGTTTTGGAAAAAAATAATCCGAGCTCCAAAATGATTATTTCAATGAATTTAGAGTTGTACTTCTTCCAAACAACATGAAATATTTGGTAGACCACTCATATAGGTATTTGAGCTAAAAAATACATCTAGAACTACGAAATTGACCAAAATTTTTGACCTCTATATCAAGCAAGAGGCTGAAACTTGGAACAAATTCTAATCATGTTTTTCAAACATTATCAACTACTCGTACAATTTGGGTGGATCTATTAGGAAAGAGAAGTACATTGAGAAATTCCTTACTTGCTTACCTTATAATTTTCAAGCAAAAGTTACCTTGCTTAAATACATGAAAAATCCTTGTGAACTTACTGTTAAATGAATCACTTGGGCAAGTATTCGAACTGCATCACTTGTAACCAATATGTCAGCCATCCACTTTCGAGGACAGAAAGAGCTTGGCTTTATAGACATCAAGGATAGTGGTCTCAGCGAAGATCTTTTGGACACAATTGTTAGAAATGATGACTCTAATACCAATGAAGAGAAATGGGATCTACTTTCCCAGAGAGTTACTAAATTCTTAGATAGAATTAACCCTTTTTAGGGGTTTTAGAAAAAAATAATCCGAGCTCCAAAATGATTATTTCAATGAATTTAGAGTTGTACTTCTTCCAAACAACATGAAATATTTGGCAGACCACTCATATAGGTATTTGAGCTAAAAAATACATCTAGAACTACGAAGTTGACCAAAAATATTGAACTCTATATCAAGCAAGAGGATGAAACTTGGAACAAATTCTAGTCATGTTTTTCAAACACTATCAACTACTTCTACAAATTGGGTGGACCTATTAGGAAAGAGAAGTACATTGAGAAATTCCTTACTAGCTTACCTTATCATTTTCAAGCAAAAGTAACCTTGCTTAAATACATGAAAAATCCTTGCGAACATAGTGTTAAATGAATCACTTGGGCAAGTATTCGAACTGCATCACTTGTAACCAATATGTCAGCCATCCACTTTCGAGGAAGGAAAGAGCTTTGCTTTATAGACATCAAGGATAGTGGTCTTAGCGAAAATCTTTTTGACACAATTGCTAGAAATGATGACTCTAATACCAATGAAGAGAAATGGGATCTACTTTCCCAGAGAGTTACTAAATTTCTTAGATAGAATTAACCCTTTTTAGGGGTTTTGGAAAAAAATAATCCGAGCTCCAAAATGATTATTTCAATGAATTTAGAGTTGTACTTCTTCCAAACAACATGAAATATTTGGTAGACCACTCATATAGGTATTTGAGCTAAAAAATACATCTAGAACTACGAAATTGACCAAAAATTTTCACCTCTATATCAAGCAAGAGGCTGAAACTTGGAACAAATTCTAATCATGTTTTTCAAACATTATCAACTACTCGTACAATTTGGGTGGATCTATTAGGAAAGAGAAGTACATTGAGAAATTCCTTACTTGCTTACCTTATAATTTTCAAGCAAAAGTTACCTTGCTTAAATACATGAAAAATCCTTGTGAACTTACTGTTAAATGAATCACTTGGGCAAGTATTCGAACTGCATCACTTGTAACCAATATGTCAGCCATCCACTTTCGAGGAAGGAAAGAGCTTTGCTTTATAGACATCAAGGATAGTGGTCTTAGCGAAAATCTTTTTGACACAATTGTTAGAAATGATGACTCTAATACCAATGAAGAGAAATGGGATCTACTTTCCCAGAGAGTTACTAAATTTCTTCGATAGAATTAACCCTTTTTAGGGGTTTTAGAAAAAAATAATCCGAGCTCCAAAATGTTTATTTCAATGAAGTTAGAGTTGTACTTCTTCCAAACAACATGAAATATTTTGCAGACCACTCATATAAGTATTTGAGCTAAAAAATAAATCTAGAACTACGAAGTTGACCAAAAATATTGAACTCTATATCAAGCAAGAGGATGAAACTTGGAACAAATTCTAATCATGTTTTTCAAACACTATCAACTACTTCTACAAATTGGGTGGACCAATCTGGAAAGGGAAATAGATTGAGAAATTCCTTACTAGCTTACCTTATCATTTTCAAGCAAAAGTAACCTTGCTTAAATACATAAAAAATCCTTGCGAACATAGTGTTAAATGAATCACTTGGGCAAGTATTCGAACTGCATCACTTGTATCCAATATGTCAGCCATCCACTTTCGAGGACGGAAAGAGCTTGGCTTTATAGACATCAAGGATAGTGGTCTTAGCGAAAATATTTTTCACACAATTGTTAGAAATGATGACTCTAATACCAATGAAGACAAATGGGATCTACTTTCCCAGAGAGTTACTAAATTTCTTCGATAGAATTAACCCTTTTTAGGGGTTTTAGAAAAAAATAATCCGAGCTCCAAAATGATTATTTCAATGAATTTAGAGTTGTACTTCTTCCAAACAACATGAAATATTTGGTAGACCACTCATATAGGTATTTGAGCTAAAAAATACATCTAGAACTACGAAATTGACCAAAACTTTTGACCTCTATATCAAGCAAGAGGCTGAAACTTGGAACAAATTCTAATCTTGTTTTTCAAACACTATCAACTACTCGTACAATTTGGGTGGACCTATGAGGAAAGAGAAGCACATTGAGAAATTCCTTACTAGCTTACCTTATCATTTTCAAGCAAAAGTTACCTTGCTTAAATACATGAAAAATCCTTGTGAACTTACTGTTAAATGAATCACTTGGGCAAGTATTCGAACTGCATCACTTGTAACCAATATGTCAGGCATCCACTTTCGAGGACGGAAAGAGCTTGGCTTTATAGACATCAAGGATAGTGGTCTTAGCGAAAATCTTTTTGACACAATTGTTAGGAATGATGACTCTAATACCAATGAAGAGAAATGAGATCTACTTTCCTAGAGAGTTACTGAATTTGTTAGGTAGAATTAACCCTTTTTAGGGGTTTTGAAAAAAATAATCCGAGCTCTAAAATGATTATTTCAATGAATTTAGAGTTGTACTTCTTCAAAACAACATGAAATATTTTGCAGACCACTCATATAAGTATTTGAGCTAAAAAATAAATCTAGAACTACGAAGTTGACCAAAAATTTTGAACTCTATATCAAGCAAGAGGATGAAACTTGGAACAAATTCTAATCATGTTTTTCAAACACTATCAACTACTCGTACAATTTGGGTGGACCTATCAGGAAAGAGAAGTACATTGAGCAATTCCTTACATGCTTACCTTATCATTTTCAAGTAAATGTTACCTTGCTTAAATACATGAAAAATCCTTGTGAACTTACTGTTAAATGAATCACTTGCGCAAGTATTCGAACTGCATCACTTGTAACCAATATGTCAGCCATCCACTTTCGAGGACGGAAAGAGCTTGGCTTTATAGACATCAAGGATAGTGGTCTTAGCGAAGATCTTTTGGACACAATTGTTAGAAATGATGACTCTAATACCAATGAAGAGAAATGGGATCTACTTTCCCAGAGAGTTAATAAAATTCTTAGATAGAATTAACCCTTTTTAGGGGTTTTAGAAAAAAATAATCCGAGCTCCAAAATGATTATTTCAATGAATTTAGAGTTGTACTTCTTCCAAACAACATGAAATATTTGGTAGACCACTCATATAGGTATTTGAGCTAAAAAATAAATCTAGGACTACGAAATTGACCAAAAATTTTGACCTCTATATCAAGCAAGAGGCAAAAACTTGGAACAAATTCTAGTCATGTTTTTCAAACATTATCAACTACTCGTACAATTTGGGTGGACCTATTAGGAAAGAGAAGTACATTGAGAAATTCCTTACTAGCTTACCTTATCATTTTCAAGCAAAAGTTACCTTGCTTAAATACATGAAAAATCCTTGTGAACTTACTGTTAAATGAATCACTTGGGCAAGTATTCGAACTGCATCACTTGTAACCAATATGTCAGCCATCCACTTTCGAGGAAGGAAAGAGCTTTGCTTTATAGACATCAAGGATAGTGGTCTTAGCGAAAATCTTTTTGACACAATTGTTAGAAATGATGACTCTAATACCAATGAAGAGAAATGGGATCTCCTTTCCCAGAGAGTTACTAAATTTCTTAGATAGAATTAACCCTTTTTAGGGGTTTTGGAAAAAAATAATCCGAGCTCCAAAATGATTATTTCAATGAATTTAGAGTTGTACTTCTTCCAAACAACATGAAATATTTGGTAGACCACTCATATAGGTATTTGAGCTAAAAAATACATCTAGAACTACGAAATTGACCAAAAATTTTCACCTCTATATCAAGCAAGAGGCTGAAACTTGGAACAAATTCTAATAATGTTTTTCAAACATTATCAACTACTCGTACAATTTGGGTGGATCTATTAGGAAAGAGAAGTACATTGAGAAATTCCTTACTAGCTTACCTTATAATTTTCAAACAAAAGTTACCTTGCTTAAATACATGAAAAATCCTTGTGAACTTACTGTTAAATGAATCACTTGGGCAAGTATTCGAACTGCATCACTTGTAACCAATATGTCAGCCATCCACTTTCGAGGAAGGAAAGAGCTTTGCTTTATAGACATCAAGGATAGTGGTCTTAGCGAAAATCTTTTTGACACAATTGTTAGAAATGATGACTCTAATACCAATGAAGAGAAATGGGATCTACTTTCCCAGAGAGTTACTAAATTTCTTCGATAGAATTAACCCTTTTTAGGGGTTTTAGAAAAAAATAATCCGAGCTCCAAAATGTTTATTTCAATGAAGTTAGAGTTGTACTTCTTCCAAACAACATGAAATATTTTGCAGACCACTCATATAAGTATTTGAGCTAAAAAATAAATCTAGAACTACGAAGTTGACCAAAAATATTGAACTCTATATCAAGCAAGAGGATGAAACTTGGAACAAATTCTAATCATGTTTTTCAAACACTATCAACTACTTCTACAAATTGGGTGGACCAATCTGGAAAGGGAAATAGATTGAGAAATTCCTTACTAGCTTACCTTATCATTTTCAAGCAAAAGTAACCTTGCTTAAATACATAAAAAATCCTTGCGAACTTACTGTTAAATGAATCACTTGGGCAAGTATTCGAACTGCATCACTTGTATCCAATATGTCAGCCATCCACTTTCGAGGACGGAAAGAGCTTGGCTTTATAGACATCAAGGATAGTGGTCTTAGCGAAAATATTTTTCACACAATTGTTAGAAATGATGACTCTAATACCAATGAAGAGAAATGGGATCTACTTCACCAGAGAGTTACTAAATTTCTTCAATAGAATTAACCCTTTTTAGGGGTTTTAGAAAAAAATAATCCGAGCTCCAAAATGATTATTTCAATGAATTTAGAGTTGTACTTCTTCCAAACAACATGAAATATTTGGTAGACCACTCATATAGGTATTTGAGCTAAAAAATACATCTAGAACTACGAAATTGACCAAAACTTTTGACCTCTATATCAAGCAAGAGGCTGAAACTTGGAACAAATTCTAATCTTGTTTTTCAAACACTATCAACTACTCGTACAATTTGGGTGGACCTATGAGGAAAGAGAAGCACATTGAGAAATTCCTTACTAGCTTACCTTATCATTTTCAAGCAAAAGTTACCTTGCTTAAATACATGAAAAATCCTTGTGAACTTACTGTTAAATGAATCACTTGGGCAAGTATTCGAACTGCATCACTTGTAACCAATATGTCAGGCATCCACTTTCGAGGACGGAAAGAGCTTTGCTTTATAGACATCAAGGATAGTGGTCTTAGCAAAAATCTTTTTGACACAATTGTTAGGAATGATGACTCTAATACCAATGAAGAGAAATGAGATCTACTTTCCTAGAGAGTTACTGAATTTGTTAGGTAGAATTAACCCTTTTTAGGGGTTTTGAAAAAAATAATCCGAGCTCTAAAATGATTATTTCAATGAATTTAGAGTTGTACTTCTTCAAAACAACATGAAATATTTTGCAGACCACTCATATAAGTATTTGAGCTAAAAAATAAATCTAGAACTACGAAGTTGACCAAAAATTTTGAACTCTATATCAAGCAAGAGGATGAAACTTGGAATAAAATTCTAATCATGTTTTTCAAACACTATCAACTACTCGTACAATTTGGGTGGACCTATCAGGAAAGAGAAGTACATTGAGAAATTCCTTACATGCTTACCTTATCATTTTCAAGTAAAAGTTACCTTGCTTAAATACATGAAAAATCCTTGTGAACTTACTGTTAAATGAATCACTTGCGCAAGTATTCGAACTGCATCACTTGTAACCAATATGTCAGCCATCCACTTTCGAGGACGGAAAGAGCTTGGCTTTATAGACATCAAGGATAGTGGTCTTAGCGAAGATCTTTTGGACACAATTGTTAGAAATGATGACTCTAATACCAATGAAGAGAAATGGGATCTACTTTCCCAGAGAGTTAATAAAATTCTTAGATAGAATTAACCCTTTTTAGGGGTTTTAGAAAAAAATAATCCGAGCTCCAAAATGATTATTTCAATGAATTTAGAGTTGTACTTCTTCCAAACAACATGAAATATTTGGTAGACCACTCATATAGGTATTTGAGCTAAAAAATAAATCTAGGACTACGAAATTGACCAAAAATTTTGACCTCTATATCAAGCAAGAGGCAAAAACTTGGAACAAATTCTAGTCATGTTTTTCAAACACTATCAACTACTCGTACAATTTGGGTGGACCTATTAGGAAAGAGAAGTACATTGAGAAATTCCTTACTAGCTTACCTTATCATTTTCAAGCAAAAGTTACCTTGCTTAAATACATGAAAAATCCTTGTGAACTTACTGTTAAATGAATCACTTGGGCAAGTATTCGAACTGCATCACTTGTAACCAATATGTCAGCCATCCACTTTCGAGGAAGGAAAGAGCTTTGCTTTATAGACATCAAGGATAGTGGTCTTAGCGAAAATCTTTTTGACACAATTGTTAGAAATGATGACTCTAATACCAATGAAGAGAAATGGGATCTACTTTCCCAGAGAGTTACTAAATTTCTTAGATAGAATTAACCCTTTTTAGGGGTTTTGGAAAAAAATAATCCGAGCTCCAAAATGATTATTTCAATGAATTTAGAGTTGTACTTCTTCCGAACAACATGAAATATTTGGTAGACCACTCATATAGGTATTTGAGCTAAAAAATAAATCTAGAACTACGAAATTGACCAAAAATTTTGACCTCTATATCAAGCAAGAGGCTGAAACTTGGAACAAATTCTAATAATGTTTTTCAAACATTATCAACTACTCGTACAATTTGGGTGGATCTATTAGGAAAGAGAAGTACATTGAGAAATTCCTTACTAGCTTACCTTATAATTTTCAAACAAAAGTTACCTTGCTTAAATACATGAAAAATCCTTGTGAACTTACTGTTAAATGAATCACTTGGGCAAGTATTCGAACTGCATCACTTGTAACCAATATGTCAGCCATCCACTTTCGAGGAAGGAAAGAGCTTTGCTTTATAGACATCAAGGATAGTGGTCTTAGCGAAAATCTTTTTGACACAATTGTTAGAAATGATGACTCTAATACCAATGAAGAGAAATGGGATCTACTTTCCCAGAGAGTTACTAAATTTCTTAGATAGAATTAACCCTTTTTAGGGGTTTTGGAAAAAAATAATCCGAGCTCCAAAATGATTATTTCAATGAATTTAGAGTTGTACTTCTTCCAAACAACATGAAATATTTGGTAGACCACTCATATAGGTATTTGAGCTAAAAAATACATCTAGAACTACGAAATTGACCAAAAATTTTCACCTCTATATCAAGCAAGAGGCTGAAACTTGGAACAAATTCTAATAATGTTTTTCAAACATTATCAACTACTCGTACAATTTGGGTGGATCTATTAGGAAAGAGAAGTACATTGAGAAATTCCTTACTAGCTTACCTTATAATTTTCAAACAAAAGTTACCTTGCTTAAATACATGAAAAATCCTTGTGAACTTACTGTTAAATGAATCACTTGGGCAAGTATTCGAACTGCATCACTTGTAACCAATATGTCAGCCATCCACTTTCGAGGAAGGAAAGAGCTTTGCTTTATAGACATCAAGGATAGTGGTCTTAGCGAAAATCTTTTTGACACAATTGTTAGAAATGATGACTCTAATACCAATGAAGAGAAATGGGATCTACTTTCCTAGAGAGTTACTAAATTTCTTCGATAGAATTAACCCTTTTTAGGGGTTTTAGAAAAAAATAATCCGAGCTCCAAAATGTTTATTTCAATGAAGTTAGAGTTGTACTTCTTCCAAACAACATGAAATATTTTGCAGACCACTCATATAAGTATTTGAGCTAAAAAATAAATCTAGAACTACGAAGTTGACCAAAAATATTGAACTCTATATCAAGCAAGAGGATGAAACTTGGAACAAATTCTAATCATGTTTTTCAAACACTATCAACTACTTCTACAAATTGGGTGGACCAATCTGGAAAGGGAAATAGATTGAGAAATTCCTTACTAGCTTACCTTATCATTTTCAAGCAAAAGTAACCTTGCTTAAATACATAAAAAATCCTTGCGAACTTACTGTTAAATGAATCACTTGGGCAAGTATTCGAACTGCATCACTTGTATCCAATATGTCAGCCATCCACTTTCGAGGACGGAAAGAGCTTGGCTTTATAGACATCAAGGATAGTGGTCTTAGCGAAAATATTTTTCACACAATTGTTAGAAATGATGACTCTAATACCAATGAAGAGAAATGGGATCTACTTCACCAGAGAGTTACTAAATTTCTTCAATAGAATTAACCCTTTTTAGGGGTTTTAGAAAAAAATAATCCGAGCTCCAAAATGATTATTTCAATGAATTTAGAGTTGTACTTCTTCCAAACAACATGAAATATTTGGTAGACCACTCATATAGGTATTTGAGCTAAAAAATACATCTAGAACTACGAAATTGACCAAAACTTTTGACCTCTATATCAAGCAAGAGGCTGAAACTTGGAACAAATTCTAATCTTGTTTTTCAAACACTATCAACTACTCGTACAATTTGGGTGGACCTATGAGGAAAGAGAAGCACATTGAGAAATTCCTTACTAGCTTACCTTATCATTTTCAAGCAAAAGTTACCTTGCTTAAATACATGAAAAATCCTTGTGAACTTACTGTTAAATGAATCACTTGGGCAAGTATTCGAACTGCATCACTTGTAACCAATATGTCAGGCATCCACTTTCGAGGACGGAAAGAGCTTGGCTTTATAGACATCAAGGATAGTGGTCTTAGCAAAAATCTTTTTGACACAATTGTTAGGAATGATGACTCTAATACCAATGAAGAGAAATGAGATCTACTTTCCTAGAGAGTTACTGAATTTGTTAGGTAGAATTAACCCTTTTTAGGGGTTTTGAAAAAAATAATCCGAGCTCTAAAATGATTATTTCAATGAATTTAGAGTTGTACTTCTTCAAAACAACATGAAATATTTTGCAGACCACTCATATAAGTATTTGAGCTAAAAAATAAATCTAGAACTACGAAGTTGACCAAAAATTTTGAACTCTATATCAAGCAAGAGGATGAAACTTGGAATAAAATTCTAATCATGTTTTTCAAACACTATCAACTACTCGTACAATTTGGGTGGACCTATCAGGAAAGAGAAGTACATTGAGAAATTCCTTACATGCTTACCTTATCATTTTCAAGTAAAAGTTACCTTGCTTAAATACATGAAAAATCCTTGTGAACTTACTGTTAAATGAATCACTTGCGCAAGTATTCGAACTGCATCACTTGTAACCAATATGTCAGCCATCCACTTTCGAGGACGGAAAGAGCTTGGCTTTATAGACATCAAGGATAGTGGTCTTAGCGAAGATCTTTTGGACACAATTGTTAGAAATGATGACTCTAATACCAATGAAGAGAAATGGGATCTACTTTCCCAGAGAGTTAATAAAATTCTTAGATAGAATTAACCCTTTTTAGGGGTTTTAGAAAAAAATAATCCGAGCTCCAAAATGATTATTTCAATGAATTTAGAGTTGTACTTCTTCCAAACAACATGAAATATTTGGTAGACCACTCATATAGGTATTTGAGCTAAAAAATAAATCTAGGACTACGAAATTGACCAAAAATTTTGACCTCTATATCAAGCAAGAGGCAAAAACTTGGAACAAATTCTAGTCATGTTTTTCAAACATTATCAACTACTCGTACAATTTGGGTGGACCTATTAGGAAAGAGAAGTACATTGAGAAATTCCTTACTAGCTTACCTTATCATTTTCAAGCAAAAGTTACCTTGCTTAAATACATGAAAAATCCTTGTGAACTTACTGTTAAATGAATCACTTGGGCAAGTATTCGAACTGCATCACTTGTAACCAATATGTCAGCCATCCACTTTCGAGGAAGGAAAGAGCTTTGCTTTGTAGACATCAAGGATAGTGGTCTTAGCGAAAATCTTTTTGACACAATTGTTAGAAATGATGACTCTAATACCAATGAAGAGAAATGGGATCTACTTTCCCAGAGAGTTACTAAATTTCTTAGATAGAATTAACCCTTTTTAGGGGTTTTGGAAAAAAATAATCCGAGCTCCAAAATGATTATTTCAATGAATTTAGAGTTGTACTTCTTCCGAACAACATGAAATATTTGGTAGACCACTCATATAGGTATTTGAGCTAAAAAATAAATCTAGAACTACGAAATTGACCAAAAATTTTGACCTCTATATCAAGCAAGAGGCTGAAACTTGGAACAAATTCTAATAATGTTTTTCAAACATTATCAACTACTCGTACAATTTGGGTGGATCTATTAGGAAAGAGAAGTACATTGAGAAATTCCTTACTAGCTTACCTTATAATTTTCAAGCAAAAGTTACCTTGCTTAAATACATGAAAAATCCTTGTGAACTTACTATTAAATGAATCACTTAGGCAAGTATTCGAACTGCATCACTTGTAACCAATATGTCAGCCATCCACTTTCGAGGAAGGAAAGAGCTTTGCTTTATAGACATCAAGGATAGTGGTCTTAGCGAAAATCTTTTTGACACAATTGTTTGAAATGATGACTCTAATACCAATGAAGTGAAATGGGATCTACTTTCCCAGAGAGTTACTAAATTTCTTCGATAAAATTAACCCTTTTTAGGGGTTTTAGAAAAAAATAATCCGAGCTCCAAAATGTTTATTTCAATGAAGTTAGAGTTGTACTTCTTCCAAACAACATGAAATATTTTGCAGACCACTCATATAAGTATTTGAGCTAAAAAATAAATCTAGAACTACGAAGTTGACCAAAAATATTGAACTCTATATCAAGCAAGAGGATGAAACTTGGAACAAATTCTAATCATGTTTTTCAAACACTATCAACTACTTCTACAAATTGGGTGGACCAATCTGGAAAGGGAAATAGATTTAGAAATTCCTTACTAGCTTACCTTATCATTTTCAAGCAAAAGTAACCTTGCTTAAATACATAAAAAATCCTTGCGAACTTACTGTTAAATGAATCACTTGGGCAAGTATTCGAACTGCATCACTTGTATCCAATATGTCAGCCATCCACTTTCGAGGACGGAAAGAGCTTGGCTTTATAGACATCAAGGATAGTGGTCTTAGCGAAAATATTTTTGACACAATTGTTAGAAATGATGACTCTAATACCAATGAAGAGAAATGGGATCTACTTTCCCAGAGAGTTACTAAATTTCTTCGATAGAATTAACCCTTTTTAGGGGTTTTAGAAAAAAATAGTCCGAGCTCCAAAATGATTATTTCAATGAATTTAGAGTTGTACTTCTTCCAAACAACATGAAATATTTTGTAGACCACTCATATAGGTATTTGAGTTCAAAATAAACCTAGAACTACGAAGTTGACCAAAAATATTGAACTCTATATCAAGCAAGAGGACGAAACTTTGAATAAATTCTAATCATGTTTTTCAAACATTATCAACTACTCGTACAATTTGGGTGGACCTATCAAGAAAGAGAAGTAGATTGAGAAATTCCTAACTAGGTTACCTTATCATTTTCAAGCAAAAGTTACCTTGCTTAAATACATGAAAAATCCTTGTGAACTTACTATTAAATGAATCACTTGGGCAAGTATTCGAACAGCATCACTTGTAACCAATATGTCAGCAATGCACTTTCGAGGACGAAAAGAGCCTGCCTTTATAGACATCAAGGATTGTGGTCTTAGTGAAGATCTTTTTGGCACAATTGTTAGGAATGATGACTCTAATACCAATGTAGAGAAATGGGATCTACTTTCCCAGATAGTTAATAAATTTCTTAGATAGAATTAACCCTTTTTTAGGGGTTTTAGAAAAAAATAATCCGAGCTCTAAAATGATTATTTCAATGAATTTAGAGTTGTACTTCTTCCAAACAACATGAAATATTTGGTAGACCACTCATATAGGTATTTGAGCTAAAAAAGACATCTAGAACTACGAAATTGACCAAAAATTTTGACCTCTATATCAAGCAAGTGGCTGAAACTTGGAACAAATTCTAATCTTGTTTTTCAAGCACTATCAACTACTCGTACAATTTGGATGGACCTATCAGGAAAGAGAAGCACATTGAGAAATTCCTTACTAGCTTACCTTATCATTTTCAAGCAAAAGTTACCTTGCTTAAATACATGAAAAATCCTTGTGAACTTACTGTTAAATGAATCACTTGGGCAAGTATTCGAACTGCATCACTTGTAACCAATATGTCAGGCATCCACTTTCGAGGACGGAAAGAGCTTGGCTTTATAGACATCAAGGATAGTGGTCTTAGCGAAAATATTTTTGACACAATTGTTAGGAATGATGACTCTAATACCAATGAAGAGAAATGAGATCTACTTTCCCAGAGAGTTACTAAATTTGTTAGATAGAATTAACCCTTTTTAGGGGTTTTGAAAAAAATAATCCCAACTCTAAAATGATTATTTCAATGAATTTAGAGTTGTACTTCTTCAAAACAACATGAAATATTTTGCATACCACTCATATAAGTATTTGAGCTAAAAAATAAATCTAGAACTACGAAGTTGACCAAAAATTTTGAACTCTATATCAAGCAAGAGGATGAAACTTGGAACAAATTCTAATCATGTTTTTCAAACACTATCAACTACTCCTACAATTTGGGTGGACCAATCTGGAAAGGGAAATAGATTGAGAAATTCCTTACTAGCTTACCTTATCATTTTCAAGCAAACGTAACCTTGCTTAAATACATAAAAAATCCTTGCGAACTTACTGTTAAATGAATCACTTGGGCAAGTATTCGAACTGCATCACTTGTATCCAATATGTCAGCCATCTACTTTCGAGGATGGAAAGAGCTTGGCTTTATAGACATCAAGGATAGTGGTCTTAGCGATGATCTTTTGGACACAATTGTTAGAAATGATGACTCTAACACGAATGAAGAGAATGGGATCTACTTTCCCAGAGATTTACTAAATTTCTTAGATAGAATTAGCCCTTTTTTAGGGGTTGTAGAAAAACATAATACGAGCTCTAAAATGATTATTTCAATGAATTTAGAGTTGTACTTCTTCAAAACAACATGAAATATTTTGCAGACCACTCATATAAGTATTTGAGCTAAAAAATAAATCTAGAACTACGAAGTTGACCAAAAATTTTGAACTCTATATCAAGCAAGAGGATGAAACTTGGAACAAATTCTAATCATGTTTTTCAAACACTATCAACTACTCGTACAATTTGGGTGGACCTATCAGGAAAGAGAAGTACATTGAGAAATTCCTTACATGCTTACCTTATCATTTTCAAGCAAAAGTTACCTTGCTTAAATACATGAAAAATCCTTGTGAACTTACTGTTAAATGAATCACTTGCGCAAGTATTCGAACTGCATCACTTGTAACCAATATGTCAGCCATCCACTTTCGAGGACGGAAAGAGCTTGGCTTTATAGACATCAAGGATAGTGGTCTTAGCGAAGATCTTTTGGACACAATTGTTAGAAATGATGACTCTAATACCAATGAAGAGAAATGGGATCTACTTTCCCAGAGAGTTAATAAAATTCTTAGATAGAATTAACCCTTTTTAGGGGTTTTAGAAAAAAATAATCCGAGCTCCAAAATGATTATTTCAATGAATTTAGAGTTGTACTTCTTCCAAACAACATGAAATATTTGGTAGACCACTCATATAGGTATTTGAGCTAAAAAATAAATCTAGGACTACGAAATTGACCAAAAATTTTCACCTCTATATCAAGCAAGAGGCAAAAACTTGGAACAAATTCTAGTCATGTTTTTCAAACATTATCAACTACTCGTACAATTTGGGTGGACCTATTAGGAAAGAGAAGTACATTGAGAAATTCCTTACTAGCTTACCTTATCATTTTCAAGCAAAAGTTACCTTGCTTAAATACATGAAAAATCCTTGTGAACTTACTGTTAAATGAATCACTTGGGCAAGTATTCGAACTGCATCACTTGTAACCAATATGTCAGCCATCCACTTTCGAGGAAGGAAAGAGCTTTGCTTTATAGACATCAAGGATAGTGGTCTTAGCGAAAATCTTTTTGACACAATTGTTAGAAATGATGACTCTAATACCAATGAAGAGAAATGGGATCTACTTTCCCAGAGAGTTACTAAATTTCTTAGATAGAATTAACCCTTTTTAGGGGTTTTGGAAAAAAATAATCCGAGCTCCAAAATGATTATTTCAATGAATTTAGAGTTGTACTTCTTCCGAACAACATGAAATATTTGGTAGACCACTCATATAGGTATTTGAGCTAAAAAATAAATCTAGAACTACGAAATTGACCAAAAATTTTGACCTCTATATCAAGCAAGAGGCTGAAACTTGGAACAAATTCTAATAATGTTTTTCAAACATTATCAACTACTCGTACAATTTGGGTGGATCTATTAGGAAAGAGAAGTACATTGAGAAATTCCTTACTAGCTTACCTTATAATTTTCAAGCAAAAGTTACCTTGCTTAAATACATGAAAAATCCTTGTGAACTTACTGTTAAATGAATCACTTGGGCAAGTATTCGAACTGCATCACTTGTAACCAATATGTCAGCCATCCACTTTCGAGGAAGGAAAGAGCTTTGCTTTATAGACATCAAGGATAGTGGTCTTAGCGAAAATCTTTTTGACACAATTGTTTGAAATGATGACTCTAATACCAATGAAGAGAAATGGGATCTACTTTCCCAGAGAGTTACTAAATTTCTTCGATAAAATTAACCCTTTTTAGGGGTTTTAGAAAAAAATAATCCGAGCTCCAAAATGTTTATTTCAATGAAGTTAGAGTTGTACTTCTTCCAAACAACATGAAATATTTTGCAGACCACTCATATAAGTATTTGAGCTAAAAAATAAATCTAGAACTACGAAGTTGACCAAAAATATTGAACTCTATATCAAGCAAGAGGATGAAACTTGGAACAAATTCTAATCATGTTTTTCAAACACTATCAACTACTTCTACAAATTGGGTGGACCAATCTGGAAAGGGAAATAGATTTAGAAATTCCTTACTAGCTTACCTTATCATTTTCAAGCAAAAGTAACCTTGCTTAAATACATAAAAAATCCTTGCGAACTTACTGTTAAATGAATCACTTGGGCAAGTATTCGAACTGCATCACTTGTATCCAATATGTCAGCCATCCACTTTCGAGGACGGAAAGAGCTTGGCTTTATAGACATCAAGGATAGTGGTCTTAGCGAAAATATTTTTGACACAATTGTTAGAAATGATGACTCTAATACCAATGAAGAGAAATGGGATCTACTTTCCCAGAGAGTTACTAAATTTCTTCGATAGAATTAACCCTTTTTAGGGGTTTTAGAAAAAAATAATCCGAGCTCCAAAATGATTATTTCAATGAATTTAGAGTTGTACTTCTTCCAAACAACATGAAATATTTTGTAGACCACTCATATAGGTATTTGAGTTCAAAATAAACCTAGAACTACGAAGTTGACCAAAAATATTGAACTCTATATCAAGCAAGAGGACGAAACTTTGAATAAATTCTAATCATGTTTTTCAAACATTATCAACTACTCGTACAATTTGGGTGGACCTATCAAGAAAGAGAAGTAGATTGAGAAATTCCTAACTAGCTTACCTTATCATTTTCAAGCAAAAGTTACCTTGCTTAAATACATGAAAAATCCTTGTGAACTTACTATTAAATGAATCACTTGGGCAAGTATTCGAACAGCATCACTTGTAACCAATATGTCAGCAATGCACTTTCGAGGACGGAAAGAGCCTGCCTTTATAGACATCAAGGATTGTGGTCTTAGTGAAGATCTTTTTGGCACAATTGTTAGGAATGATGACTCTAATACCAATGTAGAGAAATGGGATCTACTTTCCCAGAGAGTTAATAAATTTCTTAGATAGAATTAACCCTTTTTTAGGGGTTTTAGAAAAAAATAATCCGAGCTCTAAAATGATTATTTCAATGAATTTAGAGTTGTACTTCTTCCACACAACATGAAATATTTGGTAGACCACTCATATAGGTATTTGAGCTAAAAAATACATCTAGAACTACGAAATTGACCAAAAATTTTGACCTCTATATCAAGCAAGAGGCTGAAACTTGGAACAAATTCTAATCTTGTTTTTCAAGCACTATCAACTACTCGTACAATTTGGATGGACCTATCAGGAAAGAGAAGCACATTGAGAAATTCCTTACTAGCTTACCTTATCATTTTCAAGCAAAAGTTACCTTGCTTAAATACATGAAAAATCCTTGTGAACTTACTGTTAAATGAATCACTTGGGCAAGTATTCGAACTGCATCACTTGTAACCAATATGTCAGGCATCCACTTTCGAGGACGGAAAGAGCTTGGCTTTATAGACATCAAGGATAGTGGTCTTAGCGAAAATATTTTTGACACAATTGTTAGGAATGATGACTCTAATACCAATGAAGAGAAATGAGATCTACTTTCCCAGAGAGTTACTAAATTTGTTAGATAGAATTAACCCTTTTTAGGGGTTTTGAAAAAAATAATCCCAACTCTAAAATGATTATTTCAATGAATTTAGAGTTGTACTTCTTCAAAACAACATGAAATATTTTGCAGACCACTCATATAAGTATTTGAGCTAAAAAATAAATCTAGAACTACGAAGTTGACCAAAAATTTTGAACTCTATATCAAGCAAGAGGATGAAACTTGGAACAAATTCTAATCATGTTTTTCAAACACTATCAACTACTCCTACAATTTGGGTGGACCAATCTGGAAAGGGAAATAGATTGAGAAATTCCTTACTAGCTTACCTTATCATTTTCAAGCAAACGTAACCTTGCTTAAATACATAAAAAATCCTTGCGAACTTACTGTTAAATGAATCACTTGGGCAAGTATTCGAACTGCATCACTTGTATCCAATATGTCAGCCATCTACTTTCGAGGATGGAAAGAGCTTGGCTTTATAGACATCAAGGATAGTGGTCTTAGCGATGATCTTTTGGACACAATTGTTAGAAATGATGACTCTAACACGAATGAAGAGAATGGGATCTACTTTCCCAGAGATTTACTAAATTTCTTAGATAGAATTAGCCCTTTTTTAGGGGTTGTAGAAAAACATAATACGAGCTCTAAAATGATTATTTCAATGAATTTAGAGTTGTACTTCTTCAAAACAACATGAAATATTTTGCAGACCACTCATATAAGTATTTGAGCTAAAAAATAAATCTAGAACTACGAAGTTGACCAAAAATTTTGAACTCTATATCAAGCAAGAGGATGAAACTTGGAACAAATTCTAATCATGTTTTTCAAACACTATCAACTACTCGTACAATTTGGGTGGACCTATCAGGAAAGAGAAGTACATTGAGAAATTCCTTACATGCTTACCTTATCATTTTCAAGCAAAAGTTACCTTGCTTAAATACATGAAAAATCCTTGTGAACTTACTGTTAAATGAATCACTTGCGCAAGTATTCGAACTGCATCACTTGTAACCAATATGTCAGCTATCCACTTTCGAGGACAGAAAGAGCTTGGCTTTATAGACATCAAGGATAGTGGTCTCAGCGAAGATCTTTTGGACACAATTTTTAGAAATGATGACTCTAATACCAATGAAGAGAAATGGGATCTACTTTCCCAGAGAGTTAATAAATTTCTTAGATAGAATTAACCCATTTTAGGGGTTTTAGAAAAAAATAATCCGAGCTCCAAAATGATTATTTCAATGAATTTAGAGTTGTACTTCTTCCAAACAACATGAAATATTTGGTAGACCACTCATATAGGTATTTGAGCTAAAAAATAAATCTAGGACTACGAAATTGACCAAAAATTTTGACCTCTATATCAAGCAAGAGGCAAAAACTTGGAACAAATTCTAGTCATGTTTTTCAAACATTATCAACTACTCGTACAATTTGGGTGGACCTATTAGGAAAGAGAAGTACATTGAGAAATTCCTTACTAGCTTACCTTATCATTTTCAAGCAAAAGTTACCTTGCTTAAATACATGAAAAATCCTTGTGAACTTACTGTTAAATGAATCACTTGCGCAAGTATTCGAACTGCATCACTTGTAACCAATATGTCAGCCATCCACTTTCGAGGACGGAAAGAGCTTGGCTTTATAGACATCAAGGATAGTGGTCTTAGCGAAGATCTTTTGGACACAATTGTTAGAAATGATGACTCTAATACCAATGAAGAGAAATGGGATCTACTTTCCCAGAGAGTTAATAAAATTCTTAGATAGAATTAACCCTTTTTAGGGGTTTTAGAAAAAAAAAATCCGAGCTCCAAAATGATTATTTCAATGAATTTAGAGTTGTACTTCTTCCAAACAACATGAAATATTTGGTAGACCACTCATATAGGTATTTGAGCTAAAAAATAAATCTAGGACTACGAAATTGACCAAAAATTTTGACCTCTATATCAAGCAAGAGGCAAAAACTTGGAACAAATTCTAGTCATGTTTTTCAAACATTATCAACTACTCGTACAATTTGGGTGGACCTATTAGGAAAGAGAAGTACATTGAGAAATTCCTTACTAGCTTACCTTATCATTTTCAAGCAAAAGTTACCTTGCTTAAATACATGAAAAATCCTTGTGAACTTACTGTTAAATGAATCACTTGGGCAAGTATTCGAACTGCATCACTTGTAACCAATATGTCAGCCATCCACTTTCGAGGAAGGAAAGAGCTTTGCTTTATAGACATCAAGGATAGTGGTCTTAGCGAAAATCTTTTTGACACAATTGTTAGAAATGATGACTCTAATACCAATGAAGAGAAATGGGATCTACTTTCCCAGAGAGTTACTAAATTTCTTAGATAGAATTAACCCTTTTTAGGGGTTTTGGAAAAAAATAATCCGAGCTCCAAAATGATTATTTCAATGAATTTAGAGTTGTACTTCTTCCGAACAACATGAAATATTTGGTAGACCACTCATATAGGTATTTGAGCTAAAAAATAAATCTAGAACTACGAAATTGACCAAAAATTTTGACCTCTATATCAAGCAAGAGGCTGAAACTTGGAACAAATTCTAATAATGTTTTTTAAACATTATCAACTACTCGTACAATTTGGGTGGATCTATTAGGAAAGAGAAGTACATTGAGAAATTCCTTACTAGCTTACCTTATAATTTTCAAGCAAAAGTTACCTTGCTTAAATACATGAAAAATCCTTGTGAACTTACTGTTAAATGAATCACTTGGGCAAGTATTCGAACTGCATCACTTGTAACCAATATGTCAGCCATCCACTTTCGAGGAAGGAAAGAGCTTTGCTTTATAGACATCAAGGATAGTGGTCTTAGCGAAAATCTTTTTGACACAATTGTTTGAAATGATGACTCTAATACCAATGAAGAGAAATGGGATCTACTTTCCCAGAGAGTTACTAAATTTCTTCGATAAAATTAACCCTTTTTAGGGGTTTTAGAAAAAAATAATCCGAGCTCCAAAATGTTTATTTCAATGAAGTTAGAGTTGTACTTCTTCCAAACAACATGAAATATTTTGCAGACCACTCATATAAGTATTTGAGCTAAAAAATAAATCTAGAACTACGAAGTTGACCAAAAATATTGAACTCTATATCAAGCAAGAGGATGAAACTTGGAACAAATTCTAATCATGTTTTTCAAACACTATCAACTACTTCTACAAATTCGGTGGACCAATCTGGAAAGGGAAATAGATTTAGAAATTCCTTACTAGCTTACCTTATCATTTTCAAGCAAAAGTAACCTTGCTTAAATACATAAAAAATCCTTGCGAACTTACTGTTAAATGAATCACTTGGGCAAGTATTCGAACTGCATCACTTGTATCCAATATGTCAGCCATCCACTTTCGAGGACGGAAAGAGCTTGGCTTTATAGACATCAAGGATAGTGGTCTTAGCGAAAATATTTTTGACACAATTGTTAGAAATGATGACTCTAATACCAATGAAGAGAAATGGGATCTACTTTCCCAGAGAGTTACTAAATTTCTTCGATAGAATTAACCCTTTTTAGGGGTTTTAGAAAAAAATAATCCGAGCTCCAAAATGATTATTTCAATGAATTTAGAGTTGTACTTCTTCCAAACAACATGAAATATTTGGTAGACCACTCATATAGGTATTTGAGCTAAAAAATACATCTAGAACTACGAAGTTGACCAAAAATATTGAACTCTATATCAAGCAAGAGGATGAAACTTGGAACAAATTCTAATCATGTTTTTCAAACACTATCAACTACTTCTACAAATTGGGTGGACCAATCTGGAAAGGGAAATAGATTTAGAAATTCCTTACTAGCTTACCTTATCATTTTCAAGCAAAAATAACCTTGCTTAAATACATAAAAAATCCTTGCGAACTTACTGTTAAATGAATCACTTGGGCAAGTATTCGAACTACATCACTTGTATCCAATATGTCAGCCATCCACTTTCGAGGACGGAAAGAGCTTGGCTTTATAGACATCAAGGATAGTGGTCTTAGCGAAAATATTTTTGACACAATTGTTAGAAATGATGACTCTAATACCAATGAAGAGAAATGGGATCTACTTTCCCAGAGAGTTACTAAATTTCTTCGATAGAATTAACCCTTTTTAGGGGTTTTAGAAAAAAATAATCCGAGCTCCAAAATGATTATTTCAATGAATTTAGAGTTGTACTTCTTCCAAACAACGTGAAATATTTTGTAGACCACTCATATAGGTATTTGAGTTCAAAATAAACCTAGAACTACGAAGTTGACCAAAAATATTGAACTCTATATCAAGCAAGAGGACGAAACTTTGAATAAATTCTAATCATGTTTTTCAAACATTATCAACTACTCGTACAATTTGGGTGGACCTATCAAGAAAGAGAAGTAGATTGAGAAATTCCTAACTAGCTTACCTTATCATTTTCAAGCAAAAGTTACCTTGCTTAAATACATGAAAAATCCTTGTGAACTTACTATTAAATGAATCACTTGGGCAAGTATTCGAACAGCATCACTTGTAACCAATATGTCAGCAATGCACTTTCGAGGACGGAAAGAGCCTGCCTTTATAGACATCAAGGATTGTGGTCTTAGTGAAGATCTTTTTGGCACAATTGTTAGGAATGATGACTCTAATACCAATGTAGAGAAATGGGATCTACTTTCCCAGAGAGTTAATAAATTTCTTAGATAGAATTAACCCTTTTTTAGGGGTTTTAGAAAAAAATAATCCGAGCTCTAAAATGATTATTTCAATGAATTTAGAGTTGTACTTCTTCCACACAACATGAAATATTTGGTAGACCACTCATATAGGTATTTGAGCTAAAAAATACATCTAGAACTACGAAATTGACCAAAAATTTTGACCTCTATATCAAGCAAGAGGCTGAAACTTGGAACAAATTCTAATCTTGTTTTTCAAGCACTATCAACTACTCGTACAATTTGGATGGACCTATCAGGAAAGAGAAGCACATTGAGAAATTCCTTACTAGCTTACCTTATCATTTTCAAGCAAAAGTTACCTTGCTTAAATACATGAAAAATCCTTGTGAACTTACTGTTAAATGAATCACTTGGGCAAGTATTCGAACTGCATCACTTGTAACCAATATGTCAGGCATCCACTTTCGAGGACGGAAAGAGCTTGGCTTTATAGACATCAAGGATAGTGGTCTTAGCGAAAATATTTTTGACACAATTGTTAGGAATGATGACTCTAATACCAATGAAGAGAAATGAGATCTACTTTCCCAGAGAGTTACTAAATTTGTTAGATAGAATTAACCCTTTTTAGGGGTTTTGAAAAAAATAATCCCAACTCTAAAATGATTATTTCAATGAATTTAGAGTTGTACTTCTTCAAAACAACATGAAATATTTTGCAGACCACTCATATAAGTATTTGAGCTAAAAAATAAATCTAGAACTACGAAGTTGACCAAAAATTTTGAACTCTATATCAAGCAAGAGGATGAAACTTGGAACAAATTCTAATCATGTTTTTCAAACACTATCAACTACTCCTACAATTTGGGTGGACCAATCTGGAAAGGGAAATAGATTGAGAAATTCCTTACTAGCTTACCTTATCATTTTCAAGCAAACGTAACCTTGCTTAAATACATAAAAAATCCTTGCGAACTTACTGTTAAATGAATCACTTGGGCAAGTATTCGAACTGCATCACTTGTATCCAATATGTCAGCCATCTACTTTCGAGGATGGAAAGAGCTTGGCTTTATAGACATCAAGGATAGTGGTCTTAGCGATGATCTTTTGGACACAATTGTTAGAAATGATGACTCTAACACCAATGAAGAGAATGGGATCTACTTTCCCAGAGATTTACTAAATTTCTTAGATAGAATTAGCCCTTTTTTAGGGGTTGTAGAAAAACATAATACGAGCTCTAAAATGATTATTTCAATGAATTTAGAGTTGTACTTCTTCAAAACAACATGAAATATTTTGCAGACCACTCATATAAGTATTTGAGCTAAAAAATAAATCTAGAACTACGAAGTTGACCAAAAATTTTGAACTCTATATCAAGCAAGAGGATGAAACTTGGAACAAATTCTAATCATGTTTTTCAAACACTATCAACTACTCGTACAATTTGGGTGGACCTATCAGGAAAGAGAAGTACATTGAGAAATTCCTTACATGCTTACCTTATCATTTTCAAGCAAAAGTTACCTTGCTTAAATACATGAAAAATCCTTGTGAACTTACTGTTAAATGAATCACTTGCGCAAGTATTCGAACTGCATCACTTGTAACCAATATGTCAGCCATCCACTTTCGAGGACAGAAAGAGCTTGGCTTTATAGACATCAAGGATAGTGGTCTCAGCGAAGATCTTTTCTACACAATTGTTAGAAATGATGACTCTAATACCAATGAAGAGAAATGGGATCTACTTTCCCAGAGAGTTAATAAATTTCTTAGATAGAATTAACCCTTTTTAGGGGTTTTAGAAAAAAATAATCCGAGCTCCAAAATGATTATTTCAATGAATTTAGAGTTGTACTTCTTCCAAACAACATGAAATATTTGGTAGACCACTCATATAGGTATTTGAGCTAAAAAATAAATCTAGGACTACGAAATTGACCAAAAATTTTGACCTCTATATCAAGCAAGAGGCAAAAACTTGGAACAAATTCTAGTCATGTTTTTCAAACATTATCAACTACTCGTACAATTTGGGTGGACCTATTAGGAAAGAGAAGTACATTGAGAAATTCCTAACTAGCTTACCTTATCATTTTCAAGCAAAAGTTACCTTGCTTAAATACATGAAAAATCCTTGTGAACTTACTGTTAAATGAATCACTTGGGCAAGTATTCGAACTGCATCACTTGTAACCAATATGTCAGCCATCCATTTCGAGGAAGGAAAGAGCTTTGCTTTATAGACATCAAGGATAGTAGTCTTAGCGAAAATCTTTTTGACACAATTGTTAGAAATGATGACTCTAATACCAATGAAGAGAAATGGGATCTACTTTCCCAGAGAGTTACTAAATTTCTTAGATAGAATTAACCCTTTTTAGGGGTTTTGGAAAAAAATAATCCGAGCTCCAAAATGATTATTTCAATGAATTTAGAGTTGTACTTCTTCCGAACAACATGAAATATTTGGTAGACCACTCATATAGGTATTTGAGCTAAAAAATAAATCTAGAACTACGAAATTGACCAAAATTTTTGACCTCTATATCAAGCAAGAGGCTGAAACTTGGAACAAATTCTAATCATGTTTTTCAAACATTATCAACTACTCGTACAATTTGGGTGGATCTATTAGGAAAGAGAAGTACATTGAGAAATTCCTTACTAGCTTACCTTATAATTTCAAGCAAAAGTTACCTTGCTTAAATACATGAAAAATCCTTGTGAACTTACTGTTAAATGAATCACTTGGGCAAGTATTCGAACTGCATCACTTGTAACCAATATGTCAGCCATCCACTTTCGAGGAAGGAAAGAGCTTTGCTTTATAGACATCAAGGATAGTGGTCTTAGCGAAAATCTTTTTGACACAATTGTTAGAAATGATGACTCTAATACCAATGAAGAGAAATGGGATCTACTTTCCCAAAGAGTTACTAAATTTCTTCGATAGAATTAACCCTTTTTAGGGGTTTTAGAAAAAAATAATCCGAGCTCCAAAATGATTATTTCAATGAATTTAGAGTTGTACTTCTTCCAAACAACATGAAATATTTTGCAGACCACTCATATAAGTATTTGAGCTAAAAAATAAATCTAGAACTACGAAGTTGACCAAAAATATTGAACTCTATATCAAGCAAGAGGATGAAACTTGGAACAAATTCTAATCATGTTTTTCAAACACTATCAACTACTTCTACAAATTGGGTGGACCAATCTGGAAAGGGAAATAGATTGAGAAATTCCTTACTAGCTTACCTTATCATTTTCAAGCAAAAGTAACCTTGCTTAAATACATAAAAAATCCTTGCGAACTTACTGTTAAATGAATCACTTGGGCAAGTATTCGAACTGCATCACTTGTATCCAATATGTCAGCCATCCACTTTCGAGGACGGAAAGAGCTTGGCTTTATAGACATCAAGGATAGTGGTCTTAGCGAAAATATTTTTCACACAATTGTTAGAAATGATGACTCTAATACCAATGAAGAGAAATGGGATCTACTTTCCCAGAGAGTTACCAAATTTCTTAGATATAATTAACCCTTTTTAGGTGTTTTGGAAAAAAATAATCCGAGCTCCAAAATGATTATTTCAATGAATTTAGAGTTGTACTTCTTCCGAACAACATGAAATATTTGGTAGACCACTCATATAGGTATTTGAGCTAAAAAATAAATCTAGAACTACGAAATTGACCAAAATTTTTGACCTCTATATCAAGCAAGAGGCTGAAACTTGGAACAAATTCTAATCATGTTTTTCAAACATTATCAACTACTCGTACAATTTGGGTGGATCTATTAGGAAAGAGAAGTACATTGAGAAATTCCTTACTAGCTTACCTTATAATTTTCAAGCAAAAGTTACCTTGCTTAAATACATGAAAAATCCTTGTGAACTTACTGTTAAATGAATCACTTGGGCAAGTATTCGAACTGCATCACTTGTAACCAATATGTCAGCCATCCACTTTCGAGGAAGGAAAGAGCTTTGCTTTATAGACATCAAGGATAGTGGTCTTAGCGAAAATCTTTTTGACACAATTGTTAGAAATGATGACTCTAATACCAATGAAGAGAAATGGGATCTACTTTCCCAGAGAGTTACTAAATTTCTTCGATAGAATTAACCCTTTTTAGGGGTTTTAGAAAAAAATAATCCGAGCTCCAAAATGATTATTTCAATGAATTTAGAGTTGTACTTCTTCCAAACAACATGAAATATTTGGTAGACCACTCATATAGGTATTTGAGCTAAAAAATACATCTAGAACTACGAAATTGACCAAAAATTTTGACCTCTATATCAAGCAAGAGGCTGAAACTTGGAACAACTTCTAATCTTGTTTTTCAAACATTATCAACTACTCGTACAATTTGGGTGGACCTATTAGGAAAGAGAAGTACATTGAGAAATTCCTTACTAGCTTACCTTATGATTTTCAAGCAAAAGTTACCTTGCTTAAATACATGAAAAATCCTTGTGAACTTACTGTTAAATGAATCACTTGGGCAAGTATTCGAACTGCATCACTTGTAACCAATATGTCAGCAATCCACTTTCGAGGAAGGAAAGAGCTTTGCTTTATAGACATCAAGGATAGTGGTCTTAGCGAAAATCTTTTTGACACAATTGTTAGAAATGATGACCCTAATACCAATGAAGAGAAATGGGATCTACTTTCCCAGAGAGTTACCAAATTTCTTAGATATAATTAACCCTTTTTAGGTGTTTTGGAAAAAAATAATCCGAGCTCCAAAATGATTATTTCAATGAATTTAGAGTTGTACTTCTTCCGAACAACATGAAATATTTGGTAGACCACTCATATAGGTATTTGAGCTAAAAAATAAATCTAGAACTACGAAATTGACCAAAATTTTTGACCTCTATATCAAGCAAGAGGCTGAAACTTGGAACAAATTCTAATCATGTTTTTCAAACATTATCAACTACTCGTACAATTTGGGTGGATCTATTAGGAAAGAGAAGTACATTGAGAAATTCCTTACTAGCTTACCTTATAATTTTCAAGCAAAAGTTACCTTGCTTAAATACATGAAAAATCCTTGTGAACTTACTGTTAAATGAATCACTTGGGCAAGTATTCGAACTGCATCACTTGTAACCAATATGTCAGCCATCCACTTTCGAGGAAGGAAAGAGCTTTGCTTTATAGACATCAAGGATAGTGGTCTTAGCGAAAATCTTTTTGACACAATTGTTAGAAATGATGACTCTAATACCAATGAAGAGAAATGGGATCTACTTTCCCAGAGAGTTACTAAATTTCTTCGATAGAATTAACCCTTTTTAGGGGTTTTAGAAAAAAATAATCCGAGCTCCAAAATGTTTATTTCAATGAAGTTAGAGTTGTACTTCTTCCAAACAACATGAAATATTTTGCAGACCACTCATATAAGTATTTGAGCTAAAAAATAAATCTAGAACTACGAAGTTGACCAAAAATATTGAACTCTATATCAAGCAAGAGGATGAAACTTGGAACAAATTCTAATCATGTTTTTCAAACACTATCAACTACTCGTACAATTTGGGTGGACCTATGAGGAAAGAGAAGCACATTGAGAAATTCCTTACTAGCTTACCTTATCATTTTCAAGCAAAAGTTACCTTGCTTAAATACATGAAAAATCCTTGTGAACTTACTGTTAAATGAATCACTTGGGCAAGTATTCGAACTGCATCACTTGTAACCAATATGTCAGGCATCCACTTTCGAGGACGGAAAGAGCTTGGCTTTATAGACATCAAGGATAGTGGTCTTAGCGAAAATCTTTTTGACACAATTGTTAGGAATGATGACTCTAATACCAATGAAGAGAAATGAGATCTACTTTCCTAGAGAGTTACTGAATTTGTTAGGTAGAATTAACCCTTTTTAGGGGTTTTGAAAAAAATAATCCGAGCTCTAAAATGATTATTTCAATGAATTTAGAGTTGTACTTCTTCAAAACAACATGAAATATTTTGCAGACCACTCATATAAGTATTTGAGCTAAAAAATAAATCTAGAACTACGAAGTTGACCAAAAATTTTGAACTCTATATCAAGCAAGAGGATGAAACTTGGAACAAATTCTAATCATGTTTTTCAAACACTATCAACTACTCGTACAATTTGGGTGGACCTATCAGGAAAGAGAAGTACATTGAGAAATTCCTTACATACTTACCTTATCATTTTCAAGTAAAAGTTACCTTGCTTAAATACATGAAAAATCCTTGTGAACTTACTGTTAAATGAATCACTTGCGCAAGTATTCGAACTGCATCACTTGTAACCAATATGTCAGCCATCCACTTTCGAGGACGGAAAGAGCTTGGCTTTATAGACATCAAGGATAGTGGTCTTAGCGAAAATATTTTTGACACAATTGTTAGAAATGATGACTCTAATACCAATGAAGAGAAATGGGATCTACTTTCCCAGAGAGTTACTAAATTTCTTCGATAGAATTAACCCATTTTAGGGGTTTTAGAAAAAAATAATCCGAGCTCCAAAATGTTTATTTCAATGAAGTTAGAGTTGTACTTCTTCCAAACAACATGAAATATTTTGCAGACCACTCATATAAGTATTTGAGCTAAAAAATAAATCTAGAACTACGAAGTTGACCAAAAATATTGAACTCTATATCAAGCAAGAGGATGAAACTTGGAACAAATTCTAATCATGTTTTTCAAACACTATCAACTACTTCTACAAATTGGGTGGACCAATCTGGAAAGGGAAATAGATTGAGAAATTCCTTACTAGCTTACCTTATCATTTTCAAGCAAAAGTAACCTTGCTTAAATACATAAAAAATCCTTGCGAACTTACTGTTAAATGAATCACTTGGGCAAGTATTCGAACTGCATCACTTGTATCCAATATGTCAGCCATCCACTTTCGAGGACGGAAAGAGCTTGGCTTTATAGACATCAAGGATAGTGGTCTTAGCGAAAATATTTTTGACACAATTGTTAGAAATGATGACTCTAATACCAATGAAGAGAAATGGGATCTACTTTCCCAGAGAGTTACTAAATTTCTTCGATAGAATTAACCCTTTTTAGGGGTTTTAGAAAAATATAATCCGAGCTCCAAAATGATTATTTCAATGAATTTAGAGTTGTACTTCTTCCAAACAACATGAAATATTTTGTAGACCACTCTTATAGATATTTGAGTTCAAAATAAACCTAGAACTACGAAGTTGACCAAAAATATTGAACTCTATATCAAGCAAGAGGACGAAACTTTGAATAAATTCTAATCATGTTTTTCAAACATTATCAACTACTCGTACAATTTGGGTGGACCTATCAAGAAAGAGAAGTAGATTGAGAAGTTCCTAACTAGCTTACCTTATCATTTTCAAGCAAAAGTTACCTTGCTTAAATACATGAAAAATCCTTGTGAACTTACTATTAAATGAATCACTTGGGCAAGTATTCGAACAGCATCACTTGTAACCAATATGTCAGCCATGCACTTTCGAGGATGGAAAGAGCCTGCCTTTATAGACATCAAGGATTGTGGTCTTAGTGAAGATCTTTTTGGCACAATTGTTAGGAATGATGACTCTAATACAAATGTAGAGAAATGGGATCTACTTTCCTTGAGATTTACTAAATTTCTTAGATAGAATTAACCCTTTTTTAGGGGTTTTAGAAAAAAATAATCCGGGCTCTAAAATGATTATTTCAATGAATTTAGAGTTGTACTTCTTCCAAACAACATGAAATATTTGGTAGACCACTCATATAGGAATTTAGCTAAAAAATACATCTAGAACTACGAAATTGACCAAAAATTTTGACCTCTATATCAAGCAAGAGGCTGAAACTTGGAACAAATTCTAATCTTGTTTTTCAAGCACTATCAACTACTCGTACAATTTGGGTGGACCTATCAGGAAAGAGAAGCACATTGAGAAATTCCTTACTAGCTTACCTTATCATTTTCAAGCAAAAGTTACCTTGCTTAAATACATGAAAAATCCTTGTGAACTTACTGTTAAATGAATCACTTGGGCAAGTATTCGAACTGCATCACTTGTAACCAATATGTCAGGCATCCACTTTCGAGGACGGAAAGAGCTTGGCTTTATAGACATCAAGGATAGTGGTCTTAGCGAAAATATTTTTGACACAATTGTTAGGAATGATGACTCTAATACCAATGAAGAGAAATGAGATCTACTTTCCCAGAGAGTTACTAAATTTGTTAGATAGAATTAACCCTTTTTAGGGGTTTTGAAAAAAATAATCCCAACTCTAAAATGATTATTTCAATGAATTTAGAGTTGTACTTCTTCAAAACAACATGAAATATTTTGCAGACCACTCATATAAGTATTTGAGCTAAAAAATAAATCTAGAACTACGAAGTTGACCAAAAATTTTGAACTCTATATCAAGCAAGAGGATGAAACATGGAACAAATTCTAATCATGTTTTTCAAACACTATCAACTACTCCTACAATTTGGGTGGACCTATCTGGAAAGGGAAATAGATTGAGAAATTCCTTACTAGCTTACCTTATCAATTTCAAGCAAACGTAACCTTGCTTAAATACATAAAAAATCCTTGCGAACTTATTGTTAAATGAATCACTTGGGCAAGTATTCGAACTGCATCACTTGTATCCAATATGTCAGCCATCTACTTTCGAGGATGGAAAGAGCTTGGCTTTATAGACATCAAGGATAGTGGTCTTAGCGATGATCTTTTGGACACAATTGTTAGAAATGATGACTCTAACACCAATGAAGAGAATGGGATCTACTTTCCCAGAGATTTACTAAATTTCTTAGATAGAATTAGCCCTTTTTTAGGGGTTGTAGAAAAACATAATACGAGCTCTAAAATGATTATTTCAATGAATTTAGAGTTGTACTTCTTCCAAACAACATGAAATATTTGGTAGACCACTCATATAGGTATTTGAGCTAAAAAATAAATCTAGAACTACGAAATTGACCAAAAATTTTGACCTCTATATCAAGCAAGAGGCTGAAACTTGGAACAAATTCTAATCTTGTTTTTCAAACACTATCAACTACTCGTACAATTTGGGTGGACCTATCAGGAAAGAGAAGTACATTGAGAAATTCCTTACTAGCTTACCTTATCATTTTCAAGCAAAAGTTACCTTGCTTAAATACATGAAATATCCTTGTGAACTTACTGTTAAATGAATCACTTGGGCAAGTATTCGAACTGCATCACTTGTAACCAATATGTCAGGCATCCACTTTCGAGGACGGAAAGAGCTTGGCTTTATAGACATCAAGGATAGTGGTCTTAGCGAAAATCTTTTTGACACAATTGTTAGAAATGATGACCCTAATACCAATGAAGAGAAATGGGATCTACTTTCCCAGAGAGTTACCAAATTTCTTAGATATAATTAACCCTTTTTAGGTGTTTTGGAAAAAAATAATCCGAGCTCCAAAATGATTATTTCAATGAATTTAGAGTTGTACTTCTTCCGAACAACATGAAATATTTGGTAGACCACTCATATAGGTATTTGAGCTAAAAAATAAATCTAGAACTACGAAATTGACCAAAATTTTTGACCTCTATATCAAGCAAGAGGCTGAAACTTGGAACAAATTCTAATCATGTTTTTCAAACATTATCAACTACTCGTACAATTTGGGTGGATCTATTAGGAAAGAGAAGTACATTGAGAAATTCCTTACTAGCTTACCTTATAATTTTCAAGCAAAAGTTACCTTGCTTAAATACATGAAAAATCCTTGTGAACTTACTGTTAAATGAATCACTTGGGCAAGTATTCGAACTGCATCACTTGTAACCAATATGTCAGCCATCCACTTTCGAGGAAGGAAAGAGCTTTGCTTTATAGACATCAAGGATAGTGGTCTTAGCGAAAATCTTTTTGACACAATTGTTAGAAATGATGACTCTAATACCAATGAAGAGAAATGGGATCTACTTTCCCAGAGAGTTACTAAATTTCTTCGATAGAATTAACCCTTTTTAGGGGTTTTAGAAAAAAATAATCCGAGCTCCAAAATGTTTATTTCAATGAAGTTAGAGTTGTACTTCTTATAAACAACATGAAATATTTTGCAGACCACTCATATAAGTATTTGAGCTAAAAAATAAATCTAGAACTACGAAGTTGACCAAAAATATTGAACTCTATATCAAGCAAGAGGATGAAACTTGGAACAAATTCTAATCATGTTTTTCAAACACTATCAACTACTCGTACAATTTGGGTGGACCTATGAGGAAAGAGAAGCACATTGAGAAATTCCTTACTAGCTTACCTTATCATTTTCAAGCAAAAGTTACCTTGCTTAAATACATGAAAAATCCTTGTGAACTTACTGTTAAATGAATCACTTGGGCAAGTATTCGAACTGCATCACTTGTAACCAATATGTCAGGCATCCACTTTCGAGGACGGAAAGAGCTTGGCTTTATAGACATCAAGGATAGTGGTCTTAGCGAAAATCTTTTTGACACAATTGTTAGGAATGATGACTCTAATACCAATGAAGAGAAATGAGATCTACTTTCCTAGAGAGTTACTGAATTTGTTAGGTAGAATTAACCCTTTTTAGGGGTTTTGAAAAAAATAATCCGAGCTCTAAAATGATTATTTCAATGAATTTAGAGTTGTACTTCTTCAAAACAACATGAAATATTTTGCAGACCACTCATATAAGTATTTGAGCTAAAAAATAAATCTAGAACTACGAAGTTGACCAAAAATTTTGAACTCTATATCAAGCAAGAGGATGAAACTTGGAACAAATTCTAATCATGTTTTTCAAACACTATCAACTACTCGTACAATTTGGGTGGACCTATCAGGAAAGAGAAGTACATTGAGAAATTCCTTACATACTTACCTTATCATTTTCAAGTAAAAGTTACCTTGCTTAAATACATGAAAAATCCTTGTGAACTTACTGTTAAATGAATCACTTGCGCAAGTATTCGAACTGCATCACTTGTAACCAATATGTCAGCCATCCACTTTCGAGGACGGAAAGAGCTTGGCTTTATAGACATCAAGGATAGTGGTCTTAGCGAAAATATTTTTGACACAATTGTTAGAAATGATGACTCTAATACCAATGAAGAGAAATGGGATCTACTTTCCCAGAGAGTTACTAAATTTCTTCGATAGAATTAACCCATTTTAGGGGTTTTAGAAAAAAATAATCCGAGCTCCAAAATGTTTATTTCAATGAAGTTAGAGTTGTACTTCTTCCAAACAACATGAAATATTTTGCAGACCACTCATATAAGTATTTGAGCTAAAAAATAAATCTAGAACTACGAAGTTGACCAAAAATATTGAACTCTATATCAAGCAAGAGGATGAAACTTGGAACAAATTCTAATCATGTTTTTCAAACACTATCAACTACTTCTACAAATTGGGTGGACCAATCTGGAAAGGGAAATAGATTGAGAAATTCCTTACTAGCTTACCTTATCATTTTCAAGCAAAAGTAACCATGCTTAAATACATAAAAAATCCTTGCGAACTTACTGTTAAATGAATCACTTGGGCAAGTATTCGAACTGCATCACTTGTATCCAATATGTCAGCCATCCACTTTCGAGGACGGAAAGAGCTTGGCTTTATAGACATCAAGGATAGTGGTCTTAGCGAAAATATTTTTGACACAATTGTTAGAAATGATGACTCTAATACCAATGAAGAGAAATGGGATCTACTTTCCCAGAGAGTTACTAAATTTCTTCGATAGAATTAACCCTTTTTAGGGGTTTTAGAAAAATATAATCCGAGCTCCAAAATGATTATTTCAATGAATTTAGAGTTGTACTTCTTCCAAACAACATGAAATATTTTGTAGACCACTCTTATAGATATTTGAGTTCAAAATAAACCTAGAACTACGAAGTTGACCAAAAATATTGAACTCTATATCAAGCAAGAGGACGAAACTTTGAATAAATTCTAATCATGTTTTTCAAACATTATCAACTACTCGTACAATTTGGGTGGACCTATCAAGAAAGAGAAGTAGATTGAGAAGTTCCTAACTAGCTTACCTTATCATTTTCAAGCAAAAGTTACCTTGCTTAAATACATGAAAAATCCTTGTGAACTTACTATTAAATGAATCACTTGGGCAAGTATTCGAACAGCATCACTTGTAACCAATATGTCAGCCATGCACTTTCGAGGATGGAAAGAGCCTGCCTTTATAGACATCAAGGATTGTGGTCTTAGTGAAGATCTTTTTGGCACAATTGTTAGGAATGATGACTCTAATACAAATGTAGAGAAATGGGATCTACTTTCCTTGAGATTTACTAAATTTCTTAGATAGAATTAACCCTTTTTTAGGGGTTTTAGAAAAAAATAATCCGGGCTCTAAAATGATTATTTCAATGAATTTAGAGTTGTACTTCTTCCAAACAACATGAAATATTTGGTAGACCACTCATATAGGAATTTAGCTAAAAAATACATCTAGAACTACGAAATTGACCAAAAATTTTGACCTCTATATCAAGCAAGAGGCTGAAACTTGGAACAAATTCTAATCTTGTTTTTCAAGCACTATCAACTACTCGTACAATTTGGGTGGACCTATCAGGAAAGAGAAGCACATTGAGAAATTCCTTACTAGCTTACCTTATCATTTTCAAGCAAAAGTTACCTTGCTTAAATACATGAAAAATCCTTGTGAACTTACTGTTAAATGAATCACTTGGGCAAGTATTCGAACTGCATCACTTGTAACCAATATGTCAGGCATCCACTTTCGAGGACGGAAAGAGCTTGGCTTTATAGACATCAAGGATAGTGGTCTTAGCGAAAATATTTTTGACACAATTGTTAGGAATGATGACTCTAATACCAATGAAGAGAAATGAGATCTACTTTCCCAGAGAGTTACTAAATTTGTTAGATAGAATTAACCCTTTTTAGGGGTTTTGAAAAAAATAATCCCAACTCTAAAATGATTATTTCAATGAATTTAGAGTTGTACTTCTTCAAAACAACATGAAATATTTTGCAGACCACTCATATAAGTATTTGAGCTAAAAAATAAATCTAGAACTACGAAGTTGACCAAAAATTTTGAACTCTATATCAAGCAAGAGGATGAAACATGGAACAAATTCTAATCATGTTTTTCAAACACTATCAACTACTCCTACAATTTGGGTGGACCTATCTGGAAAGGGAAATAGATTGAGAAATTCCTTACTAGCTTACCTTATCATTTTCAAGCAAACGTAACCTTGCTTAAATACATAAAAAATCCTTGCGAACTTATTGTTAAATGAATCACTTGGGCAAGTATTCGAACTGCATCACTTGTATCCAATATGTCAGCCATCTACTTTCGAGGATGGAAAGAGCTTGGCTTTATAGACATCAAGGATAGTGGTCTTAGCGATGATCTTTTGGACACAATTGTTAGAAATGATGACTCTAACACCAATGAAGAGAATGGGATCTACTTTCCCAGAGATTTACTAAATTTCTTAGATAGAATTAGCCCTTTTTTAGGGGTTGTAGAAAAACATAATACGAGCTCTAAAATGATTATTTCAATGAATTTAGAGTTGTACTTCTTCCAAACAACATGAAATATTTGGTAGACCACTCATATAGGTATTTGAGCTAAAAAATAAATCTAGAACTACGAAATTGACCAAAAATTTTGACCTCTATATCAAGCAAGAGGCTGAAACTTGGAACAAATTCTAATCTTGTTTTTCAAACACTATCAACTACTCGTACAATTTGGGTGGACCTATCAGGAAAGAGAAGTACATTGAGAAATTCCTTACTAGCTTACCTTATCATTTTCAAGCAAAAGTTACCTTGCTTAAATACATGAAATATCCTTGTGAACTTACTGTTAAATGAATCACTTGGGCAAGTATTCGAACTGCATCACTTGTAACCAATATGTCAGGCATCCACTTTCGAGGACGGAAAGAGCTTGGCTTTATAGACATCAAGGATAGTGGTCTTAGCGAAAATCTTTTTGACACAATTGTTAGGAATGATGACTCTAATACCAATGAAGAGAAATGAGATCTACTTTCCCAGAGAGTTACTAACTTTCTTAGATAGAATTAACCCTTTTTAGGGGTTTTGGAAAAAAATAATCCGAGCTCCAAAATGATTATTTCAATGAATTTAGAGTTGTACTTCTTCCGAACAACATGAAATATTTGGTAGACCACTCATATAGGTATTTGAGCTAAAAAATAAATCTAGAACTACGAAATTGACCAAAATTTTTGACCTCTATATCAAGCAAGAGGCTGAAACTTGGAACAAATTCTAATCATGTTTTTCAAACATTATCAACTACTCGTACAATTTGGGTGGATCTATTAGGAAAGAGAAGTACATTGAGAAATTCCTTACTAGCTTACCTTATAATTTCAAGCAAAAGTTACCTTGCTTAAATACATGAAAAATCCTTGTGAACTTACTATTAAATGAATCACTTGGGCAAGTATTCGAACTGCATCACTTGTAACCAATATGTCAGCCATCCACTTTCGAGGAAGGAAAGAGCTTTGCTTTATAGACATCAAGGATAGTGGTCTTAGCGAAAATCTTTTTGACACAATTGTTAGAAATGATGACTCTAATACCAATGAAGAGAAATGGGATCTACTTTCCCAAAGAGTTACTAAATTTCTTCGATAGAATTAACCCTTTTTAGGGGTTTTAGAAAAAAATAATCCGAGCTCCAAAATGTTTATTTCAATGAAGTTAGAGTTGTACTTCTTCCAAACAACATGAAATATTTTGCAGACCACTCATATAAGTATTTGAGCTAAAAAATAAATCTAGAACTACGAAGTTGACCAAAAATATTGAACTCTATATCAAGCAAGAGGATGAAACTTGGAACAAATTCTAATCATGTTTTTCAAACACTATCAACTACTTCTACAAATTGGGTGGACCAATCTGGAAAGGGAAATAGATTGAGAAATTCCTTACTAGCTTACCTTATCATTTTCAAGCAAAAGTAACCTTGCTTAAATACATAAAAAATCCTTGTGAACTTACTGTTAAATGAATCACTTGGGCAAGTATTCGAACTGCATCACTTGTAACCAATATGTCAGGCATCCACTTTCGAGGACGGAAAGAGCTTGGCTTTATAGACATCAAGGATAGTGGTCTTAGCGAAAATATTTTTGACACAATTGTTAGGAATGATGACTCTAATACCAATGAAGAGAAATGAGATCTACTTTCCCAGAGAGTTACTAAATTTGTTAGATAGAATTAACCCTTTTTAGGGGTTTTGAAAAAAATAATCCCAACTCTAAAATGATTATTTCAATGAATTTAGAGTTGTACTTCTTCAAAACAACATGAAATATTTTGCAGACCACTCATATAAGTATTTGAGCTAAAAAATAAATCTAGAACTACGAAGTTGACCAAAAATTTTGAACTCTATATCAAGCAAGAGGATGAAACATGGAACAAATTCTAATCATGTTTTTCAAACACTATCAACTACTCCTACAATTTGGGTGGACCTATCTGGAAAGGGAAATAGATTGAGAAATTCCTTACTAGCTTACCTTATCATTTTCAAGCAAACGTAACCTTGCTTAAATACATAAAAAATCCTTGCGAACTTATTGTTAAATGAATCACTTGGGCAAGTATTCGAACTGCATCACTTGTATCCAATATGTCAGCCATCTACTTTCGAGGATGGAAAGAGCTTGGCTTTATAGACATCAAGGATAGTGGTCTTAGCGATGATCTTTTGGACACAATTGTTAGAAATGATGACTCTAACACCAATGAAAAGAATGGGATCTACTTTCCCAGAGATTTACTAAATTTCTTAGATAGAATTAGCCCTTTTTTAGGGGTTGTAGAAAAACATAATACGAGCTCTAAAATGATTATTTCAATGAATTTAGAGTTGTACTTCTTCCAAACAACATGAAATATTTGGTAGACCACTCATATAGGTATTTGAGCTAAAAAATAAATCTAGAACTACGAAATTGACCAAAAATTTTGACCTCTATATCAAGCAAGAGGCTGAAACTTGGAACAAATTCTAATCTTGTTTTTCAAACACTATCAACTACTCGTACAATTTGGGTGGACCTATCAGGAAAGAGAAGTACATTGAGAAATTCCTTACTAGCTTACCTTATCATTTTCAAGCAAAAGTTACCTTGCTTAAATACATGAAATATCCTTGTGAACTTACTGTTAAATGAATCACTTGGGCAAGTATTCGAACTGCATCACTTGTAACCAATATGTCAGGCATCCACTTTCGAGGACGGAAAGAGCTTGGCTTTATAGACATCAAGGATAGTGGTCTTAGCGAAAATCTTTTTGACACAATTGTTAGGAATGATGACTCTAATACCAATGAAGAGAAATGAGATCTACTTTCCCAGAGAGTTACTAAATTTCTTAGATAGAATTAACCCTTTTTAGGGGTTTTGGAAAAAAATAATCCGAGCTCCAAAATGATTATTTCAATGAATTTAGAGTTGTACTTCTTCCGAACAACATGAAATATTTGGTAGACCACTCATATAGGTATTTGAGCTAAAAAATAAATCTAGAACTACGAAATTGACCAAAATTTTTGACCTCTATATCAAGCAGGAGGCTGAAACTTGGAACAAATTCTAATCATGTTTTTCAAACATTATCAACTACTCGTACAATTTGGGTGGATCTATTAGGAAAGAGAAGTACATTGAGAAATTCCTTACTAGCTTACCTTATAATTTCAAGCAAAAGTTACCTTGCTTAAATACATGAAAAATCCTTGTGAACTTACTATTAAATGAATCACTTGGGCAAGTATTCGAACTGCATCACTTGTAACCAATATGTCAGCCATCCACTTTCGAGGAAGGAAAGAGCTTTGCTTTATAGACATCAAGGATAGTGGTCTTAGCGAAAATCTTTTTGACACAATTGTTAGAAATGATGACTCTAATACCAATGAAGAGAAATGGGATCTACTTTCCCAAAGAGTTACTAAATTTCTTCGATAGAATTAACCCTTTTTAGGGGTTTTAGAAAAAAATAATCCGAGCTCCAAAATGTTTATTTCAATGAAGTTAGAGTTGTACTTCTTCCAAACAACATGAAATATTTTGCAGACCACTCATATAAGTATTTGAGCTAAAAAATAAATCTAGAACTACGAAGTTGACCAAAAATATTGAACTCTATATCAAGCAAGAGGATGAAACTTGGAACAAATTCTAATCATGTTTTTCAAACACTATCAACTACTTCTACAAATTGGGTGGACCAATCTGGAAAGGGAAATAGATTGAGAAATTCCTTACTAGCTTACCTTATCATTTTCAAGCAAAAGTAACCTTGCTTAAATACATAAAAAATCCTTGTGAACTTACTGTTAAATGAATCACTTGGGCAAGTATTCGAACTGCATCACTTGTAACCAATATGTCAGGCATCCACTTTCGAGGACGGAAAGAGCTTGGCTTTATAGACATCAAGGATAGTGGTCTTAGCGAAAATATTTTTGACACAATTGTTAGGAATGATGACTCTAATACCAATGAAGAGAAATGAGATCTACTTTCCCAGAGAGTTACTAAATTTGTTAGATAGAATTAACCCTTTTTAGGGGTTTTGAAAAAAATAATCCCAACTCTAAAATGATTATTTCAATGAATTTAGAGTTGTACTTCTTCAAAACAACATGAAATATTTTGCAGACCACTCATATAAGTATTTGAGCTAAAAAATAAATCTAGAACTACGAAGTTGACCAAAAATTTTGAACTCTATATCAAGCAAGAGGATGAAACATGGAACAAATTCTAATCATGTTTTTCAAACACTATCAACTACTCCTACAATTTGGGTGGACCTATCTGGAAAGGGAAATAGATTGAGAAATTCCTTACTAGCTTACCTTATCATTTTCAAGCAAACGTAACCTTGCTTAAATACATAAAAAATCCTTGCGAACTTATTGTTAAATGAATCACTTGGGCAAGTATTCGAACTGCATCACTTGTATCCAATATGTCAGCCATCTACTTTCGAGGATGGAAAGAGCTTGGCTTTATAGACATCAAGGATAGTGGTCTTAGCGATGATCTTTTGGACACAATTGTTAGAAATGATGACTCTAACACCAATGAAAAGAATGGGATCTACTTTCCCAGAGATTTACTAAATTTCTTAGATAGAATTAGCCCTTTTTTAGGGGTTGTAGAAAAACATAATACGAGCTCTAAAATGATTATTTCAATGAATTTAGAGTTGTACTTCTTCCAAACAACATGAAATATTTGGTAGACCACTCATATAGGTATTTGAGCTAAAAAATAAATCTAGAACTACGAAATTGACCAAAAATTTTGACCTCTATATCAAGCAAGAGGCTGAAACTTGGAACAAATTCTAATCTTGTTTTTCAAACACTATCAACTACTCGTACAATTTGGGTGGACCTATCAGGAAAGAGAAGTACATTGAGAAATTCCTTACTAGCTTACCTTATCATTTTCAAGCAAAAGTTACCTTGCTTAAATACATGAAATATCCTTGTGAACTTACTGTTAAATGAATCACTTGGGCAAGTATTCGAACTGCATCACTTGTAACCAATATGTCAGGCATCCACTTTCGAGGACGGAAAGAGCTTGGCTTTATAGACATCAAGGATAGTGGTCTTAGCGAAAATCTTTTTGACACAATTGTTAGGAATGATGACTCTAATACCAATGAAGAGAAATGAGATCTACTTTCCCAGAGAGTTACTAAATTTCTTAGATAGAATTAACCCTTTTTAGGGGTTTTGGAAAAAAATAATCCGAGCTCCAAAATGATTATTTCAATGAATTTAGAGTTGTACTTCTTCCGAACAACATGAAATATTTGGTAGACCACTCATATAGGTATTTGAGCTAAAAAATAAATCTAGAACTACGAAATTGACCAAAATTTTTGACCTCTATATCAAGCAGGAGGCTGAAACTTGGAACAAATTCTAATCATGTTTTTCAAACATTATCAACTACTCGTACAATTTGGGTGGATCTATTAGGAAAGAGAAGTACATTGAGAAATTCCTTACTAGCTTACCTTATAATTTCAAGCAAAAGTTACCTTGCTTAAATACATGAAAAATCCTTGTGAACTTACTGTTAAATGAATCACTAGGGCAAGTATTCGAACTGCATCACTTGTAACCAATATGTCAGCCATCCACTTTCGAGGAAGGAAAGAGCTTTGCTTTATAGACATCAAGGATAGTGGTCTTAGCGAAAATCTTTTTGACACAATTGTTAGAAATGATGACTCTAATACCAATGAAGAGAAATGGGATCTACTTTCCCAAAGAGTTACTAAATTTCTTCGATAGAATTAACCCTTTTTAGGGGTTTTAGAAAAAAATAATCCGAGCTCCAAAATGTTTATTTCAATGAAGTTAGAGTTGTACTTCTTCCAAACAACATGAAATATTTTGCAGACCACTCATATAAGTATTTGAGCTAAAAAATAAATCTAGAACTACGAAGTTGACCAAAAATATTGAACTCTATATCAAGCAAGAGGATGAAACTTGGAACAAATTCTAATCATGTTTTTCAAACACTATCAACTACTTCTACAAATTGGGTGGACCAATCTGGAAAGGGAAATAGATTGAGAAATTCCTTACTAGCTTACCTTATCATTTTCAAGCAAAAGTAACCTTGCTTAAATACATAAAAAATCCTTGGGAACTTACTGTTAAATGAATCACTTGGGCAAGTATTCGAACTGCATCACTTGTATCCAATATGTCAGCCATCCACTTTCGAGGACGGAAAGAGCTTGGCTTTATAGACATCAAGGATAGTGGTCTTAGCGAAAATATTTTTCACACAATTGTTAGAAATGATGACTCTAATACCAATGAAGAGAAATGGGATCTACTTTCCCAGAGAGTTACTAAATTTCTTCGATAGAATTAACCCTTTTTAGGGGTTTTAGAAAAAAATAATCCGGGCTCCAAAATGATTATTTCAATGAATTTAGAGTTGTACTTCTTCCAAACAACATGAAATATTTGGTAGACCACTCATATAGGTATTTGAGCTAAAAAATACATCTAGAACTACGAAATTGACCAAAAATTTTGACCTCTATATCAAGCAAGAGGCTGAAACTTGGAACAACTTCTAATCTTGTTTTTCAAACATTATCAACTACTCGTACAATTTGGGTGGACCTATTAGGAAAGAGAAGTACATTGAGAAATTCCTTACTAGCTTACCTTATCATTTTCAAGCAAAAGTTACCTTGCTTAAATACATGAAAAATCCTTGTGAACTTACTGTTAAATGAATCACTTGGGCAAGTATTCGAACTGCATCACTTGTAACCAATATGTCAGCCATCCACTTTCGAGGAAGGAAAGAGCTTTGCTTTATAGACATCAAGGATAGTGGTCTTAGCGAAAATCTTTTTGACACAATTGTTAGAAATGATGACTCTAATACCAATGAAGAGAAATGGGATCTACTTTCCCAGAGAGTTACCAAATTTCTTAGATATAATTAACCCTTTTTAGGTGTTTTGGAAAAAAATAATCCGAGCTCCAAAATGATTATTTCAATGAATTTAGAGTTGTACTTCTTCCGAACAACATGAAATATTTGGTAGACCACTCATATAGGTATTTGAGCTAAAAAATAAATCTAGAACTACGAAATTGACCAAAATTTTTGACCTCTATATCAAGCAAGAGGCTGAAAATTGGAACAAATTCTAATCATGTTTTTCAAACATTATCAACTACTCGTACAATTTGGGTGGATCTATTAGGAAAGAGAAGTACATTGAGAAATTCCTTACTAGCTTACCTTATAATTTTCAAGCAAAAGTTACCTTGCTTAAATACATGAAAAATCCTTGTGAACTTACTGTTAAATGAATCACTTGGGCAAGTATTCGAACTGCATCACTTGTAACCAATATGTCAGCCATCCACTTTCGAGGAAGGAAAGAGCTTTGCTTTATAGACATCAAGGATAGTGGTCTTAGCGAAAATCTTTTTGACACAATTGTTAGAAATGATGACTCTAATACCAATGAAGAGAAATGGGATCTACTTTCCCAGAGAGTTACTAAATTTCTTCGATAGAATTAACCCTTTTTAGGGGTTTTAGAAAAAAATAATCCGAGCTCCAAAATGTTTATTTCAATGAAGTTAGAGTTGTACTTCTTCCAAACAACATGAAATATTTTGCAGACCACTCATATAAGTATTTGAGCTAAAAAATAAATCTAGAACTACGAAGTTGACCAAAAATATTGAACTCTATATCAAGCAAGAGGATGAAACTTGGAACAAATTCTAATCATGTTTTTCAAACACTATCAACTACTTCTACAAATTGGGTGGACCAATCTGGAAAGGGAAATAGATTGAGAAATTCCTTACTAGCTTACCTTATCATTTTCAAGCAAAAGTAACCTTGCTTAAATACATAAAAAATCCTTGCGAACTTACTATTAATTGAATCACTTGGGCAAGTATTCGAACTGCATCACTTGTATCCAATATGTCAGCCATCCACTTTCGAGGACGGAAAGAGCTTGGCTTTATAGACATCAAGGATAGTGGTCTTAGCAAAAATATTTTTCACACAATTGTTAGAAATGATGACTCTAATACCAATGAAGAGAAATGGGATCTACTTTCCCAGAGAGTTACTAAATTTCTTCGATAGAATTAACCCTTTTTAGGGGTTTTAGAAAAAAATAATCCGGGCTCCAAAATGATTATTTCAATAAAAATTTAGAGTTGTACTTCTTCCAAACAACATGAAATATTTGGTAGACCACTCATATAGGTATTTGAGCTAAAAAATACATCTAGAACTACGAAATTGACCAAAACTTTTGACCTCTATATCAAGCAAGAGGCTGAAACTTGGAACAAATTCTAATCTTGTTTTTCAAACACTATCAACTACTCGTACAATTTGGGTGGACCTATGAGGAAAGAGAAGCACATTGAGAAATTCCTTACTAGCTTACCTTATCATTTTCAAGCAAAAGTTACCTTGCTTAAATACATGAAAAATCCTTGTGAACTTACTGTTAAATGAATCACTTGGGCAAGTATTCGAACTGCATCACTTGTAACCAATATGTCAGGCATCCACTTTCGAGGACGGAAAGAGCTTGGCTTTATAGACATCAAGGATAGTGGTCTTAGCGAAAATCTTTTTGACACAATTGTTAGGAATGATGACTCTAATACCAATGAAGAGAAATGAGATCCACTTTCCTAGAGAGTTACTGAATTTGTTAGGTAGAATTAACCCTTTTTAGGGGTTTTGAAAAAAATAATCCGAGCTCTAAAATGATTATTTCAATGAATTTAGAGTTGTACTTCTTCAAAACAACATGAAATATTTTGCAGACCACTCATATAAGTATTTGAGCTAAAAAATAAATCTAGAACTACGAAGTTGACCAAAAATTTTGAACTCTATATCAAGCAAGAGGATGAAACTTGGAACAAATTCTAATCATGTTTTTCAAACACTATCAACTACTCGTACAATTTGGGTGGACCTATCAGGAAAGAGAAGTACATTGAGAAATTCCTTACATAGTTACCTTATCATTTTCAAGTAAAAGTTACCTTGCTTAAATACATGAAAAATCCTTGTGAACTTACTGTTAAATGAATCACTTGCGCAAGTATTCGAACTGCATCACTTGTAACCAATATGTCAGCCATCCACTTTCGAGGACGGAAAGAGCTTGGCTTTATAGACATCAAGGATAGTGGTCTTAGCGAAAATATTTTTGACACAATTGTTAGAAATGATGACTCTAATACCAATGAAGAGAAATGGGATCTACTTTCCCAGAGAGTTACTAAATTTCTTCGATAGAATTAACCCTTTTTAGGGGTTTTAGAAAAAAATAATCCGAGCTCCAAAATGTTTATTTCAATGAAGTTAGAGTTGTACTTCTTCCAAACAACATGAAATATTTTGCAGACCACTCATATAAGTATTTGAGCTAAAAAATAAATCTAGAACTACGAAGTTGACCAAAAATATTGAACTCTATATCAAGCAAGAGGATGAAACTTGGAACAAATTCTAATCATGTTTTTCAAACACTATCAACTACTTCTACAAATTGGGTGGACCAATCTGGAAAGGGAAATAGATTGAGAAATTCCTTACTAGCTTACCTTATCATTTTCAAGCAAAAGTAACCTTGCTTAAATACATAAAAAATCCTTGCGAACTTACTATTAATTGAATCACTTGGGCAAGTATTCGAACTGCATCACTTGTATCCAATATGTCAGCCATCCACTTTCGAGGACGGAAAGAGCTTGGCTTTATAGACATCAAGGATAGTGGTCTTAGCAAAAATATTTTTCACACAATTGTTAGAAATGATGACTCTAATACCAATGAAGAGAAATGGGATCTACTTTCCCAGAGAGTTACTAAATTTCTTCGATAGAATTAACCCTTTTTAGGGGTTTTAGAAAAAAATAATCCGGGCTCCAAAATGATTATTTCAATAAAAATTTAGAGTTGTACTTCTTCCAAACAACATGAAATATTTGGTAGACCACTCATATAGGTATTTGAGCTAAAAAATACATCTAGAACTACGAAATTGACCAAAACTTTTGACCTCTATATCAAGCAAGAGGCTGAAACTTGGAACAAATTCTAATCTTGTTTTTCAAACACTATCAACTACTCGTACAATTTGGGTGGACCTATGAGGAAAGAGAAGCACATTGAGAAATTCCTTACTAGCTTACCTTATCATTTTCAAGCAAAAGTTACCTTGCTTAAATACATGAAAAATCCTTGTGAACTTACTGTTAAATGAATCACTTGGGCAAGTATTCGAACTGCATCACTTGTAACCAATATGTCAGGCATCCACTTTCGAGGACGGAAAGAGCTTGGCTTTATAGACATCAAGGATAGTGGTCTTAGCGAAAATCTTTTTGACACAATTGTTAGGAATGATGACTCTAATACCAATGAAGAGAAATGAGATCCACTTTCCTAGAGAGTTACTGAATTTGTTAGGTAGAATTAACCCTTTTTAGGGGTTTTGAAAAAAATAATCCGAGCTCTAAAATGATTATTTCAATGAATTTAGAGTTGTACTTCTTCAAAACAACATGAAATATTTTGCAGACCACTCATATAAGTATTTGAGCTAAAAAATAAATCTAGAACTACGAAGTTGACCAAAAATTTTGAACTCTATATCAAGCAAGAGGATGAAACTTGGAACAAATTCTAATCATGTTTTTCAAACACTATCAACTACTCGTACAATTTGGGTGGACCTATCAGGAAAGAGAAGTACATTGAGAAATTCCTTACATAGTTACCTTATCATTTTCAAGTAAAAGTTACCTTGCTTAAATACATGAAAAATCCTTGTGAACTTACTGTTAAATGAATCACTTGCGCAAGTATTCGAACTGCATCACTTGTAACCAATATGTCAGCCATCCACTTTCGAGGACGGAAAGAGCTTGGCTTTATAGACATCAAGGATAGTGGTCTTAGCGAAAATATTTTTGACACAATTGTTAGAAATGATGACTCTAATACCAATGAAGAGAAATGGGATCTACTTTCCCAGAGAGTTACTAAATTTCTTCGATAGAATTAACCCTTTTTAGGGGTTTTAGAAAAAAATAATCCGAGCTCCAAAATGTTTATTTCAATGAAGTTAGAGTTGTACTTCTTCCAAACAACATGAAATATTTTGCAGACCACTCATATAAGTATTTGAGCTAAAAAATAAATCTAGAACTACGAAGTTGACCAAAAATATTGAACTCTATATCAAGCAAGAGGATGAAACTTGGAACAAATTCTAATCATGTTTTTCAAACACTATCAACTACTTCTACAAATTGGGTGGACCAATCTGGAAAGGGAAATAGATTGAGAAATTCCTTACTAGCTTACCTTATCATTTTCAAGCAAAAGTAACCTTGCTTAAATACATAAAAAATCCTTGCGAACTTACTGTTAAATGAATCACTTGGGCAAGTATTCGAACTGCATCACTTGTATCCAATATGTCAGCCATCCACTTTCGAGGACGGAAAGAGCTTGGCTTTATAGACATCAAGGATTGTGGTCTTAGCGAAAATATTTTTGACACAATTGTTAGAAATGATGACTCTAATACCAATGAAGAGAAATGGGATCTACTTTCCCAGAGAGTTACTAAATTTCTTCGATAGAATTAACCCTTTTTAGGGGTTTTAGAAAAATATAATCCGAGCTCCAAAATGATTATTTCAATGAAATTAGAGTTGTACTTCTTCCAAACAACATGAAATATTTTGTAGACCACTCATATAGATATTTGAGTTCAAAATAAACCTAGAACTACGAAGTTGACCAAAAATATTGAACTCTATATCAAGCAAGAGGACGAAACTTTGAATAAATTCTAATCATGTTTTTCAAACATTATCAACTACTCGTACAATTTGGGTGGACCTATCAAGAAAGAGAAGTAGATTGAGAAATTCCTAACTAGCTTACCTTATCATTTTCAAGCAAAAGTTACCTTGCTTAAATACATGAAAAATCCTTGTGAACTTACTATTAAATGAATCACTTGGGCAAGTATTCGAACAGCATCACTTGTAACCAATATGTCAGCCATGCACTTTCGAGGATGGAAAGAGCCTGCCTTTATAGACATCAAGGATTGTGGTCTTAGTGAACATCTTTTTGGCACAATTGTTAGGAATGATGACTCTAATACCAATGTAGAGAAATGGGATCTACTTTCCTTGAGATTTACTAAATTTCTTAGATAGAATTAACCCTTTTTTAGGGGTTTTAGAAAAAAATAATCCGAGCTCTAAAATGATTATTTCAATGAATTTAGAGTTGTACTTCTTCCAAACAACATGAAATATTTGGTAGACCACTCATATAGGAATTTAGCTAAAAAATACATCTAGAACTACGAAATTGACCAAAAATTTTGACCTCTATATCAAGCAAGAGGCTGAAACTTGGAACAAATTCTAATCTTGTTTTTCAAGCACTATCAACTACTCGTACAATTTGGGTGGACCTATCAGGAAAGAGAAGCACATTGAGAAATTCCTTACTAGCTTACCTTATCATTTTCAAGCAAAAGTTACCTTGCTTAAATACATGAAAAATCCTTGTGAACTTACTGTTAAATGAATCACTTGGGCAAGTATTCGAACTGCATCACTTGTACCCAATATGTCAGGCATCCACTTTCGAGGACGGAAAGAGCTTGGCTTTATAGACATCAAGGATAGTGGTCTTAGCGAAAATATTTTTGACACAATTGTTAGGAATGATGACTCTAATACCAATGAAGAGAAATGAGATCTACTTTCCCAGAGAGTTACTAAATTTGTTAGATAGAATTAACCCTTTTTAGGGGTTTTGAAAAAAATAATCCCAACTCTAAAATGATTATTTCAATGAATTTAGAGTTGTACTTCTTCAAAACAACATGAAATATTTTGCAGACCACTCATATAAGTATTTGAGCTAAAAAATAAATCTAGAACTACGAAGTTGACCAAAAATTTTGAACTCTATATCAAGCAAGAGGATGAAACATGGAACAAATTCTAATCATGTTTTTCAAACACTATCAACTACTCCTACAATTTGGGTGGACCTATCTGGAAAGGGAAATAGATTGAGAAATTCCTTACTAGCTTACCTTATCATTTTCAAGCAAACGTAACCTTGCTTAAATACATAAAAAATCCTTGCGAACTTATTGTTAAATGAATCACTTGGGCAAGTATTCGAACTGCATCACTTGTATCCAATATGTCAGCCATCTACTTTCGAGGATGGAAAGAGCTTGGCTTTATAGACATCAAGGATAGTGGTCTTAGCGATGATCTTTTGGACACAATTGTTAGAAATGATGACTCTAACACCAATGAAGAGAATGGGATCTACTTTCCCAGAGATTTACTAAATTTCTTAGATAGAATTAGCCCTTTTTTAGGGGTTGTAGAAAAACATAATACGAGCTCTAAAATGATTATTTCAATGAATTTAGAGTTGTACTTCTTCCAAACAACATGAAATATTTGGTAGACCACTCATATAGGTATTTGAGCTAAAAAGTAAATCTAGAACTACGAAATTGACCAAAAATTTTGACCTCTATATCAAGCAAGAGGCTGAAACTTGGAACAAATTCTAATCTTGTTTTTCAAACACTATCAACTACTCGTACAATTTGGGTGGACCTATCAGGAAAGAGAAGTACATTAAGAAATTCCTTACTAGCTTACCTTATCATTTTCAAGCAAAAGTTACCTTGCTTAAATACATGAAATATCCTTGTGAACTTACTGTTAAATGAATCACTTGGGCAAGTATTCGAACTGCATCACTTGTAACCAATATGTCAGGCATCCACTTTCGAGGACGGAAAGAGCTTGGCTTTATAGACATCAAGGATAGTGGTCTTAGCGAAAATCTTTTTGACACAATTGTTAGGAATGATGACTCTAATACCGATGAAGAGAAATGAGATCTATTTTCCCAGAGAGTTACTAAATTTGTTAGATAGAATTAACCCTTTTTAGGGTTTTGAAAAAAATAATCCGAGCTCTAAAATGATTATTTCAATGAATTTAGAGTTGTACTTCTTCCAAACAACAAGAAATATTTTGCAGACCACTCATATAAGTATTTGAGCTAAAAAATAAATCTAGAACTACGAAGTTGACCAAAAATTTTGAACTCTATATCAAGCAAGAGGATGAAACTTGGAACAAATTCTAATCATGTTTTTCAAACATTGTCAACTACTCTTACAATTTGGGTGGATCTATTAGGAAAGAGAAGTACATTGAGAAATTCCTTACTAGCTTACCTTATAATTTTGAAGCAAAAGTTACCTTGCTTAAATACATGAAAAATCCTTGTGAACTTACTGTTAAATGAATCACTTGGGCAAGTATTCGAACTGCATCACTTGTAACCAATATGTCAGCCATCCACTTTCGAGGAAGGAAAGAGCTTTGCTTTATAGACATCAAGGATAGTGGTCTTAGCGAAAATCTTTTTGACACAATTGTTAGAAATGATGACTCTAATACCAATGAAGAGAAATGGGATCTACTTTCCCAGAGAGTTACTAAATTTCTTCGATAGAATTAACCCTTTTTAGGGGTTTTAGAAAAAAATAATCCGAGCTCCAAAATGTTTATTTCAATGAAGTTAGAGTTGTACTTCTTCCAAACAACATGAAATATTTTGCAGACCACTCATATAAGTATTTGAGCTAAAAAATAAATCTAGAACTACGAAGTTGACCAAAAATATTGAACTCTATATCAAGCAAAAGGATGAAACTTGGAACAAATTCTAATCATGTTTTTCAAACACTATCAACTACTTCTACAAATTGGGTGGACCAATCTGGAAAGGGAAATAGATTGAGAAATTCCTTACTAGCTTACCTTATAATTTTCAAGCAAAAGTTACCTTGCTTAAATACATGAAAAATCCTTGTGAACTTACTGTTAAATGAATCACTTGGGCAAGTATTCGAACTGCATCACTTGTAACCAATATGTCAGCCATCCACTTTCGAGGAAGGAAAGAGCTTTCCTTTATAGACATCAAGGATAGTGGTCTTAGCGAAAATATTTTTGACACAATTGTTAGAAATGATGACTCTAATACCAATGAAGAGAAATGGGATCTACTTTCCGAGAGAGTTACTAAATTTCTTAGATAGAATTAACCCTTTTTAGGGGTTTTGGAAAAAAATAATCCGAGCTCCAAAATGATTATTTCAATGAATTTAGAGTTGTACTTCTTCCAAACAACATGAAATATTTTGCAGACCACTCATATATGTATTTGAGCTAAAAAATAAATGTAGAACTACGAAATTGACCAAAAATTTTGACCTCTATATCAAGCAAGAGGCTGAAACTTGGAACAAATTCTAATCATGTTTTTCAAACATTATCAACTACTCGTACAATTTGGGTGGATCTATTAGGAAAGAGAAGTACATTGAGAAATTCCTTACTAGCTTACCTTATAATTTTCAAGCAAAAGTTACCTTGCTTAAATACATGAAAAATCCTTGTGAACTTACTGTTAAATGAATCACTTGGGCAAGTATTCGAACTGCATCACTTGTAACCAATATGTCAGCCACCCACTTTCGAGGAAGGAAAGAGCTTTGCTTTATAGACATCAAGGATAGTGGTCTTAGCGAAAATCTTTTTGACACAATTGTTAGAAATGATGACTCTAATACCAATGAAGAGAAATGGGATCTACTTTCCCAGAGAGTTACTAAATTTCTTGGATAGAATTAACCCTTTTTAGGGGTTTTAGAAAAAAATAATCCGAGCTCCAAAATGTTTATTTCAATGAAGTTAGAGTTGTACTTCTTCCAAACAACATGAAATATTTTGCAGACCACTCATATAAGTATTGGAGCTAAAAAATAAATCTAGAACTACGAAGTTGACCAAAAATATTGAACTCTATATCAAGCAAGAGGATGAAACTTGGAACAAATTCTAATCATGTTTTTCAAACACTATCAACTACTTCTACAAATTGGGTGGACCAATCTGGAAAGGGAAATAGATTGAGAAATTCCTTACTAGCTTACCTTATAATTTTCAAGCAAAAGTTACCTTGCTTAAATACATGAAAAATCCTTGTGAACTTACTGTTAAATGAATCACTTGGGCAAGTATTCGAACTGCATCACTTGTATCCAATATGTCAGCCATCTACTTTCGAGGATGGAAAGAGCTTGGCTTTATAGACATCAAGGATAGTGGTCTTAGCGATGATCTTTTGGACACAATTGTTAGAAATGATGACTCTAACCCCAATGAAGAGAATGGGATCTACTTTCCCAGAGATTTACTAAATTTCTTAGATAGAATTAGCCCATTTTTAGGGGTTGTAGAAAAACATAATACGAGCTCTAAAATGATTATTTCAATGAATTTAGAGTTGTACTTCTTCCAAACAACATGAAATATTTGGTAGACCACTCATATACTTATTTGAGCTAAAAAATAAATCTAGAACTACGAAATTGACCAAAAATTTTGACCTCTATATCAAGCAAGAGGCTGAAACTTGGAACAAATTCTAATCTTGTTTTTCAAACACTATCAACTACTCGTACAATTTGGGTCGACCTATCAGGAAAGAGAAGTACATTGAGAAATTCCTTACTAGCTTACCTTATCATTTTCAAGCAAAAGTTACCTTGCTTAAATACATGAAAAATCCTTGTGAACTTACTGTTAAATGAATCACTTGGGCAAGTATTCGAACTGCATCACTTGTAACCAATATGTCAGGCATCCACTTTCGAGGACGGAAAGAGCTTGGCTTTATAGACATCAAGGATAGTGGTCTTAGCGAAAATCTTTTTGACACAATTGTTAGGAATGATGACTCTAATACCAATGAAGAGAAATGAGATCTACTTTCCCAGAGAGTTACTAAATTTGTTAGATAGAATTAACCCTTTTTAGGGGTTTTGAAAAAAATAATCCGAGCTCTAAAATGATTATTTCAATGAATTTAGAGTTGTACTTCTTCCAAACAACATGAAATATTTTGCAGACCACTCATATAAGTATTTGAGCTAAAAAATAAATCTAGAACTACGAAGTTGACCAAAAATTTTGAACTCTATATCAAGCAAGAGGATGAAACTTGGAACAAATTCTAACATTTTTTTCAAACATTCTCAACTACTCGTACAATTTGGGTGGATCTATTAGGAAAGAGAAGTACATTGAGAAATTCCTTACTAGCTTACCTTATAATTTTGAAGCAAAAGTTACCTTGCTTAAATACATGAAAAATCCTTGTGAACTTACTGTTAAATGAATCACTTGGGCAAGTATTCGAACTGCATCACTTGTAACCAATATGTCAGCCATCCACTTTCTAGGACGGAAAGAGCTTTGCTTTATAGACATCAAGGATAGTGGTCTTAGCGAAAATCTTTTTGACACAATTGTTTGAAATGATGACTCTAATACCAATGAAGAGAAATGGGATCTACTTTCCCAGAGAGTTACTAAATTTCTTCGATAGAATTAACCCTTTTTAGGGGTTTTAGAAAAAAATAATCCGAGCTCCAAAATGTTTATTTCAATGAAGTTAGAGTTGTACTTCTTCCAAACAACATGAAATATTTTGCAGACCACTCATATAAGTATTTGAGCTAAAAAATAAATCTAGAACTACGAAGTGGACCAAAAATATTGAACTCTATATCAAGCCAGAGGATGAAACTTGGAACAAATTCTAATCATGTTTTTCAAACATTGTCAACTACTCGTACAATTTGGGTGGATCTATTAGGAAAGAGAAGTACATTGAGAAATTCCTTACTAGCTTACCTTATAATTTTGAAGCAAAAGTTACCTTGCTTAAATACATGAAAAATCCTTGTGAACTTACTGTTAAATGAATCACTTGGGCAAGTATTCGAACTGCATCACTTGTAACCAATATGTCAGCCATCCACTTTCGAGGAAGGAAAGAGCTTTGCTTTATAGACATCAAGGATAGTGGTCTTAGCGAAAATCTTTTTGACACAATTGTTAGAAATGATGACTCTAATACCAATGAAGAGAAATGGGATCTACTTTCCTAGAGAGTTACTAAATTTCTTCGATAGAATTAACCCTTTTTAGGGGTTTTAGAAAAAAATAATCCGAGCTCCAAAATGTTTATTTCAATGAAGTTAGAGTTGTACTTCTTCCAAACAACATGAAATATTTTGCAGACCACTCATATAAGTATTTGAGCTAAAAAATAAATCTAGAACTACGAAGTTGACCAAAAATATTGAACTCTATATCAAGCAAGAGGATGAAACTTGGAACAAATTCTAATCATGTTTTTCAAACACTATCAACTACTTCTACAAATTGGGTGGACCAATCTGGAAAGGGAAATAGATTGAGAAATTCCTTACTAGCTTACCTTATCATTTTCAAGCAAAAGTTACCTTGCTTAAATACATGAAAAATCCTTGTGAACTTACTGTTAAATGAATCACTTGGGCAAGTATTCGAACTGCATCACTTGTAACCAATATGTCAGCCATCCACTTTCGAGGAAGGAAAGAGCTTTGCTTTATAGACATCAAGGATAGTGGTCTTAGCGAAAATCTTTTTGACACAATTGTTAGAAATGATGACTCTAATACCAATGAAGAGAAATGGGATCTACTTTCCCAGAGAGTTACTAAATTTCTTAGATAGAATTAACCCTTTTTAGGGGTTTTGGAAAAAAATAATCCGAGCTCCAAAATGATTATTTCAATGAATTTAGAGTTGTACTTCTTCCAAACAACATGAAATATTTTGCAGACCACTCATATAGGTATTTGAGCTAAAAAATAAATCTAGAACTACGAAATTGACCAAAAATTTTGACCTCTATATCAAGCAAGAGGCTGAAACTTGGAACAAATTCTAATCATGTTTTTCAAACATTATCAACTACTCGTACAATTTGGGTGGATCTATTAGGAAAGAGAAGTACATTGAGAAATTCCTTACTAGCTTACCTTATAATTTTCAAGCAAAAGTTACCTTGCTTAAATACATGAAAAATCCTTGTGAACTTACTGTTAAATGAATCACTTGGGCAAGTATTCGAACTGCATCACTTGTAACCAATATGTCAGCCACCCACTTTCGAGGAAGGAAAGAGCTTTGCTTTATAGACATCAAGGATAGTGGTCTTAGCGAAAATCTTTTTGACACAATTGTTAGAAATGATGACTCTAATACCAATGAAGAGAAATGGGATCTACTTTCCCAAAGAGTTACTAAATTTCTTCGATAGAATTAACCCTTTTTAGGGGTTTTAGAAAAAAATAATCCGAGCTCCAAAATGTTTATTTCAATGAAGTTAGAGTTGTACTTCTTCCAAACAACATGAAATATTTTGCAGACCACTCATATAAGTATTTGAGCTAAAAGATAAATCTAGAACTACGAAGTTGACCAAAAATATTGAACTCTATATCAAGCAAGAGGATGAAACTTGGAACAAATTCTAATCATGTTTTTCAAACACTATCAACTACTTCTACAAATTGGGTGGACCAATCTGGAAAGGGAAATAGATTGAGAAATTCCTTACTACCTTACCTTATCATTTTCAAGCAAAAGTAACTTTGCTTAAATACATAAAAAATCCTTGCGAACTTACTGTTAAATGAATCACTTGGGCAAGTATTCGAACTGCATCACTTGTAACCAATATGTCAGCCATCCACTTTCGAGGAAGGAAAGAGCTTTGCTTTATAGACATCAAGGATAGTGGTCTTAGCGAAAATCTTTTTGACACAATTGTTAGAAATGATGACTCTAATACCAATGAAGAGAAATGGGATCTACTTTCCCAGAGAGTTACTAAATTTCTTCGATAGAATTAACACTTTTTAGGGGTTTTGGAAAAAAATAATCCGAGCTCCAAAATGATTATTTCAATGAATTTAGAGTTGTACTTCTTCCAAACAACATGAAATATTTTGCAGACCACTCATATAGGTATTTGAGCTAAAAAATAAATCTAGAACTACGAAATTGTCAAAAAATTTTGACCTCTATATCAAGCAAGAGGCTGAAACTTGGAACAAATTCTAATCATGTTTTTCAAACATTATCAACTACTCGTACAATTTGGGTGGATCTATGAGGAAAGAGAAGTACATTGAGAAATTCCTTACTAGCTTACCTTATAATTTTCAAGCAAAAGTTACCTTGCTTAAATACATGAAAAATCCTTGTGAACTTACTGTTAAATGAATCACTTGGGCAAGTATTCGAACTGAATCACTTGTAACCAATATGTCAGCCATCCACTTTCGAGGAAGGAAAGAGCTTTGCTTTATAGACATCAAGGATAGTGGTCTTAGCGAAAATCTTTTTGACACAATTGTTAGAAATGATGACTCTAATACCAATGAAGAGAAATGGGATCTACTTTCCCAGAGAGTTACTAAATTTCTTAGATAGAATTAACCCTTTTTAGGGGTTTTGGAAAAAAATAATCCGAGCTCCAAAATGTTTATTTCTATGAATTTAGAGTTGTACTTCTTCCAAACAACATGAAATATTTTGCAGACCACTCATATAGGTATTTGAGCTAAAAAATAAATCTAGAACTACGAAGTTGACCAAAAATATTGAACTCTATATCAAGCAAGAGGATGAAACTTGGAACAAATTCTAATCATGTTTTTCAAACACTATCAACTACTTCTACAAATTGGGGGGACCAATCTGGAAAGGGAAATAGATTGAGAAATTCCTTACTAGCTTACCTTATCATTTTCAAGCAAAAGTTACCTTGCTTAAATACATGAAAAATCCTTGTGAACTTACTGTTAAATGAATCACTTGGGCAAGTATTCGAACTGCATCACTTGTAACCAATATGTCAGCCATCCACTTTCGAGGAAGGAAAGAGCTTTGCTTTATAGACATCAAGGATAGTGGTCTTAGCGAAAATCTTTTTGACACAATTGTTAGAAATGATGACTCTAATACCAATGAAGAGAAATGGGATCTACTTTCCCAGAGAGTTACTAAATTTCTTCGATAGAATTAACCCTTTTTAGGGGTTTTAGAAAAAAATAATCCGAGCTCCAAAATGTTTATTTCAATGAAGTTAGAGTTGTACTTCTTCCAAACAACATGAAATATTTTGCAGACCACTCATATAAGTATTGGAGCTAAAAAATAAATCTAGAACTACGAAGTTGACCAAAAATATTGAACTCTATATCAAGCAAGAGGATGAAACTTGGAACAAATTCTAATCATGTTTTTCAAACACTATCAACTACTTCTACAAATTGGGTGGACCAATCTGGAAAGGGAAATAGATTGAGAAATTCCTTACTAGCTTACCTTATAATTTTCAAGCAAAAGTTACCTTGCTTAAATACATGAAAAATCCTTGTGAACTTACTGTTAAATGAATCACTTGGGCAAGTATTGGAACTGCATCACTTGTATCCAATATGTCAGCCATCTACTTTCGAGGATGGAAAGAGCTTGGCTTTATAGACATCAAGGATAGTGGTCTTAGCGATGATCTTTTGGACACAATTGTTAGAAATGATGACTCTAACCCCAATGAAGAGAATGGGATCTACTTTCCCAGAGATTTACTAAATTTCTTAGATAGAATTAGCCCATTTTTAGGGGTTGTAGAAAAACATAATACGAGCTCTAAAATGATTATTTCAATGAATTTAGAGTTGTACTTCTTCCAAACAACATGAAATATTTGGTAGACCACTCATATAGGTATTTGAGCTAAAAAATAAATCTAGAACTACGAAATTGACCAAAAATTTTGACCTCTATATCAAGCAAGAGGCTGAAACTTGGAACAAATTCTAATCTTGTTTTTCAAACACTATCAACTACTCGTACAATTTGGGTCGACCTATCAGGAAAGAGAAGTACATTGAGAAATTCCTTACTAGCTTACCTTATCATTTTCAAGCAAAAGTTACCTTGCTTAAATACATGAAAAATCCTTGTGAACTTACTGTTAAATGAATCACTTGGGCAAGTATTCGAACTGCATCACTTGTAACCAATATGTCAGGCATCCACTTTCGAGGACGGAAAGAGCTTGGCTTTATAGACATCAAGGATAGTGGTCTTAGCGAAAATCTTTTTGACACAATTGTTAGGAATGATGACTCTAATACCAATGAAGAGAAATGAGATCTACTTTCCCAGAGAGTTACTAAATTTGTTAGATAGAATTAACCCTTTTTAGGGGTTTTGAAAAAAATAATCCGAGCTCTAAAATGATTATTTCAATGAATTTAGAGTTGTACTTCTTCCAAACAACATGAAATATTTTGCAGACCACTCATATAAGTATTTGAGCTAAAAAATAAATCTAGAACTACGAAGTTGAATAAAAATTTTGAACTCTATATCAAGCAAGAGGATGAAACTTGGAACAAATTCTAACATTTTTTTCAAACATTCTCAACTACTCGTACAATTTGGGTGGATCTATTAGGAAAGAGAAGTACATTGAGAAATTCCTTACTAGCTTACCTTATAATTTTGAAGCAAAAGTTACCTTGCTTAAATACATGAAAAATCCTTGTGAACTTACTGTTAAATGAATCACTTGGGCAAGTATTCGAACTGCATCACTTGTAACCAATATGTCAGCCATCCACTTTCTAGGACGGAAAGAGCTTTGCTTTATAGACATCAAGGATAGTGGTCTTAGCGAAAATCTTTTTGACACAATTGTTTGAAATGATGACTCTAATACCAATGAAGAGAAATGGGATCTACTTTCCCAGAGAGTTACTAAATTTCTTCGATAGAATTAACCCTTTTTAGGGGTTTTAGAAAAAAATAATCCGAGCTCCAAAATGTTTATTTCAATGAAGTTAGAGTTGTACTTCTTCCAAACAACATGAAATATTTTGCAGACCACTCATATAAGTATTTGAGCTAAAAAATAAATCTAGAACTACGAAGTGGACCAAAAATATTGAACTCTATATCAAGCCAGAGGATGAAACTTGGAACAAATTCTAATCATGTTTTTCAAACATTGTCAACTACTCGTACAATTTGGGTGGATCTATTAGGAAAGAGAAGTACATTGAGAAATTCCTTACTAGCTTACCTTATAATTTTGAAGCAAAAGTTACCTTGCTTAAATACATGAAAAATCCTTGTGAACTTACTGTTAAATGAATCACTTGGGCAAGTATTCGAACTGCATCACTTGTAACCAATATGTCAGCCATCCACTTTCGAGGAAGGAAAGAGCTTTGCTTTATAGACATCAAGGATAGTGGTCTTAGCGAAAATCTTTTTGACACAATTGTTAGAAATGATGACTCTAATACCAATGAAGAGAAATGGGATCTACTTTCCTAGAGAGTTACTAAATTTCTTCGATAGAATTAACCCTTTTTAGGGGTTTTAGAAAAAAATAATCCGAGCTCCAAAATGTTTATTTCAATGAAGTTAGAGTTGTACTTCTTCCAAACAACATGAAATATTTTGCAGACCACTCATATAAGTATTTGAGCTAAAAAATAAATCTAGAACTACGAAGTTGACCAAAAATATTGAACTCTATATCAAGCAAGAGGATGAAACTTGGAACAAATTCTAATCATGTTTTTCAAACACTATCAACTACTTCTACAAATTGGGTGGACCAATCTGGAAAGGGAAATAGATTGAGAAATTCCTTACTAGCTTACCTTATCATTTTCAAGCAAAAGTTACCTTGCTTAAATACATGAAAAATCCTTGTGAACTTACTGTTAAATGAATCACTTGGGCAAGTATTCGAACTGCATCACTTGTAACCAATATGTCAGCCATCCACTTTCGAGGAAGGAAAGAGCTTTGCTTTATAGACATCAAGGATAGTGGTCTTAGCGAAAATCTTTTTGACACAATTGTTAGAAATGATGACTCTAATACCAATGAAGAGAAATGGGATCTACTTTCCCAGAGAGTTACTAAATTTCTTAGATAGAATTAACCCTTTTTAGGGGTTTTGGAAAAAAATAATCCGAGCTCCAAAATGATTATTTCAATGAATTTAGAGTTGTACTTCTTCCAAACAACATGAAATATTTTGCAGACCACTCATATAGGTATTTGAGCTAAAAAATAAATCTAGAACTACGAAATTGACCAAAAATTTTGACCTCTATATCAAGCAAGAGGCTGAAACTTGGAACAAATTCTAATCATGTTTTTCAAACATTATCAACTACTCGTACAATTTGGGTGGATCTATTAGGAAAGAGAAGTACATTGAGAAATTCCTTACTAGCTTACCTTATAATTTTCAAGCAAAAGTTACCTTGCTTAAATACATGAAAAATCCTTGTGAACTTACTGTTAAATGAATCACTTGGGCAAGTATTCGAACTGCATCACTTGTAACCAATATGTCAGCCACCCACTTTCGAGGAAGGAAAGAGCTTTGCTTTATAGACATCAAGGATAGTGGTCTTAGCGAAAATCTTTTTGACACAATTGTTAGAAATGATGACTCTAATACCAATGAAGAGAAATGGGATCTACTTTCCCAAAGAGTTACTAAATTTCTTCGATAGAATTAACCCTTTTTAGGGGTTTTAGAAAAAAATAATCCGAGCTCCAAAATGTTTATTTCAATGAAGTTAGAGTTGTACTTCTTCCAAACAACATGAAATATTTTGCAGACCACTCATATAAGTATTTGAGCTAAAAGATAAATCTAGAACTACGAAGTTGACCAAAAATATTGAACTCTATATCAAGCAAGAGGATGAAACTTGGAACAAATTCTAATCATGTTTTTCAAACACTATCAACTACTTCTACAAATTGGGTGGACCAATCTGGAAAGGGAAATAGATTGAGAAATTCCTTACTACCTTACCTTATCATTTTCAAGCAAAAGTAACTTTGCTTAAATACATAAAAAATCCTTGCGAACTTACTGTTAAATGAATCACTTGGGCAAGTATTCGAACTGCATCACTTGTAACCAATATGTCAGCCATCCACTTTCGAGGAAGGAAAGAGCTTTGCTTTATAGACATCAAGGATAGTGGTCTTAGCGAAAATCTTTTTGACACAATTGTTAGAAATGATGACTCTAATACCAATGAAGAGAAATGGGATCTACTTTCCCAGAGAGTTACTAAATTTCTTCGATAGAATTAACACTTTTTAGGGGTTTTGGAAAAAAATAATCCGAGCTCCAAAATGATTATTTCAATGAATTTAGAGTTGTACTTCTTCCAAACAACATGAAATATTTTGCAGACCACTCATATAGGTATTTGAGCTAAAAAATAAATCTAGAACTACGAAATTGTCAAAAAATTTTGACCTCTATATCAAGCAAGAGGCTGAAACTTGGAACAAATTCTAATCATGTTTTTCAAACATTATCAACTACTCGTACAATTTGGGTGGATCTATGAGGAAAGAGAAGTACATTGAGAAATTCCTTACTAGCTTACCTTATAATTTTCAAGCAAAAGTTACCTTGCTTAAATACATGAAAAATCCTTGTGAACTTACTGTTAAATGAATCACTTGGGCAAGTATTCGAACTGAATCACTTGTAACCAATATGTCAGCCATCCACTTTCGAGGAAGGAAAGAGCTTTGCTTTATAGACATCAAGGATAGTGGTCTTAGCGAAAATCTTTTTGACACAATTGTTAGAAATGATGACTCTAATACCAATGAAGAGAAATGGGATCTACTTTCCCAGAGAGTTACTAAATTTCTTAGATAGAATTAACCCTTTTTAGGGGTTTTGGAAAAAAATAATCCGAGCTCCAAAATGTTTATTTCTATGAATTTAGAGTTGTACTTCTTCCAAACAACATGAAATATTTTGCAGACCACTCATATAGGTATTTGAGCTAAAAAATAAATCTAGAACTACGAAGTTGACCAAAAATATTGAACTCTATATCAAGCAAGAGGATGAAACTTGGAACAAATTCTAATCATGTTTTTCAAACACTATCAACTACTTCTACAAATTGGGGGGACCAATCTGGAAAGGGAAATAGATTGAGAAATTCCTTACTAGCTTACCTTATCATTTTCAAGCAAAAGTTACCTTGCTTAAATACATGAAAAATCCTTGTGAACTTACTGTTAAATGAATCACTTGGGCAAGTATTCGAACTGCATCACTTGTAACCAATATGTCAGCCATCCACTTTCGAGGAAGGAAAGAGCTTTGCTTTATAGACATCAAGGATAGTGGTCTTAGCGAAAATCTTTTTGACACAATTGTTAGAAATGATGACTCTAATACCAATGAAGAGAAATGGGATCTACTTTCCCAGAGAGTTACTAAATTTCTTCGATAGAATTAACCCTTTTTAGGGGTTTTAGAAAAAAATAATCCGAGCTCCAAAATGTTTATTTCAATGAAGTTAGAGTTGTACTTCTTCCAAACAACATGAAATATTTTGCAGACCACTCATATAAGTATTGGAGCTAAAAAATAAATCTAGAACTACGAAGTTGACCAAAAATATTGAACTCTATATCAAGCAAGAGGATGAAACTTGGAACAAATTCTAATCATGTTTTTCAAACACTATCAACTACTTCTACAAATTGGGTGGACCAATCTGGAAAGGGAAATAGATTGAGAAATTCCTTACTAGCTTACCTTATAATTTTCAAGCAAAAGTTACCTTGCTTAAATACATGAAAAATCCTTGTGAACTTACTGTTAAATGAATCACTTGGGCAAGTATTGGAACTGCATCACTTGTATCCAATATGTCAGCCATCTACTTTCGAGGATGGAAAGAGCTTGGCTTTATAGACATCAAGGATAGTGGTCTTAGCGATGATCTTTTGGACACAATTGTTAGAAATGATGACTCTAACCCCAATGAAGAGAATGGGATCTACTTTCCCAGAGATTTACTAAATTTCTTAGATAGAATTAGCCCATTTTTAGGGGTTGTAGAAAAACATAATACGAGCTCTAAAATGATTATTTCAATGAATTTAGAGTTGTACTTCTTCCAAACAACATGAAATATTTGGTAGACCACTCATATAGGTATTTGAGCTAAAAAATAAATCTAGAACTACGAAATTGACCAAAAATTTTGACCTCTATATCAAGCAAGAGGCTGAAACTTGGAACAAATTCTAATCTTGTTTTTCAAACACTATCAACTACTCGTACAATTTGGGTCGACCTATCAGGAAAGAGAAGTACATTGAGAAATTCCTTACTAGCTTACCTTATCATTTTCAAGCAAAAGTTACCTTGCTTAAATACATGAAAAATCCTTGTGAACTTACTGTTAAATGAATCACTTGGGCAAGTATTCGAACTGCATCACTTGTAACCAATATGTCAGGCATCCACTTTCGAGGACGGAAAGAGCTTGGCTTTATAGACATCAAGGATAGTGGTCTTAGCGAAAATCTTTTTGACACAATTGTTAGGAATGATGACTCTAATACCAATGAAGAGAAATGAGATCTACTTTCCCAGAGAGTTACTAAATTTGTTAGATAGAATTAACCCTTTTTAGGGGTTTTGAAAAAAATAATCCGAGCTCTAAAATGATTATTTCAATGAATTTAGAGTTGTACTTCTTCCAAACAACATGAAATATTTTGCAGACCACTCATATAAGTATTTGAGCTAAAAAATAAATCTAGAACTACGAAGTTGAATAAAAATTTTGAACTCTATATCAAGCAAGAGGATGAAACTTGGAACAAATTCTAACATTTTTTTCAAACATTCTCAACTACTCGTACAATTTGGGTGGATCTATTAGGAAAGAGAAGTACATTGAGAAATTCCTTACTAGCTTACCTTATAATTTTGAAGCAAAAGTTACCTTGCTTAAATACATGAAAAATCCTTGTGAACTTACTGTTAAATGAATCACTTGGGCAAGTATTCGAACTGCATCACTTGTAACCAATATGTCAGCCATCCACTTTCTAGGACGGAAAGAGCTTTGCTTTATAGACATCAAGGATAGTGGTCTTAGCGAAAATCTTTTTGACACAATTGTTTGAAATGATGACTCTAATACCAATGAAGAGAAATGGGATCTACTTTCCCAGAGAGTTACTAAATTTCTTCGATAGAATTAACCCTTTTTAGGGGTTTTAGAAAAAAATAATCCGAGCTCCAAAATGTTTATTTCAATGAAGTTAGAGTTGTACTTCTTCCAAACAACATGAAATATTTTGCAGACCACTCATATAAGTATTTGAGCTAAAAAATAAATCTAGAACTACGAAGTGGACCAAAAATATTGAACTCTATATCAAGCCAGAGGATGAAACTTGGAACAAATTCTAATCATGTTTTTCAAACATTGTCAACTACTCGTACAATTTGGGTGGATCTATTAGGAAAGAGAAGTACATTGAGAAATTCCTTACTAGCTTACCTTATAATTTTGAAGCAAAAGTTACCTTGCTTAAATACATGAAAAATCCTTGTGAACTTACTGTTAAATGAATCACTTGGGCAAGTATTCGAACTGCATCACTTGTAACCAATATGTCAGCCATCCACTTTCGAGGAAGGAAAGAGCTTTGCTTTATAGACATCAAGGATAGTGGTCTTAGCGAAAATCTTTTTGACACAATTGTTAGAAATGATGACTCTAATACCAATGAAGAGAAATGGGATCTACTTTCCTAGAGAGTTACTAAATTTCTTCGATAGAATTAACCCTTTTTAGGGGTTTTAGAAAAAAATAATCCGAGCTCCAAAATGTTTATTTCAATGAAGTTAGAGTTGTACTTCTTCCAAACAACATGAAATATTTTGCAGACCACTCATATAAGTATTTGAGCTAAAAAATAAATCTAGAACTACGAAGTTGACCAAAAATATTGAACTCTATATCAAGCAAGAGGATGAAACTTGGAACAAATTCTAATCATGTTTTTCAAACACTATCAACTACTTCTACAAATTGGGTGGACCAATCTGGAAAGGGAAATAGATTGAGAAATTCCTTACTAGCTTACCTTATCATTTTCAAGCAAAAGTTACCTTGCTTAAATACATGAAAAATCCTTGTGAACTTACTGTTAAATGAATCACTTGGGCAAGTATTCGAACTGCATCACTTGTAACCAATATGTCAGCCATCCACTTTCGAGGAAGGAAAGAGCTTTGCTTTATAGACATCAAGGATAGTGGTCTTAGCGAAAATCTTTTTGACACAATTGTTAGAAATGATGACTCTAATACCAATGAAGTGAAATGGGATCTACTTTCCCAGAGAGTTACTAAATTTCTTAGATAGAATTAACCCTTTTTAGGGGTTTTGGAAAAAAATAATCCGAGCTCCAAAATGATTATTTCAATGAATTTAGAGTTGTACTTCTTCCAAACAACATGAAATATTTTGCAGACCACTCATATAGGTATTTGAGCTAAAAAATAAATCTAGAACTACGAAATTGACCAAAAATTTTGACCTCTATATCAAGCAAGAGGCTGAAACTTGGAACAAATTCTAATCATGTTTTTCAAACATTATCAACTACTCGTACAATTTGGGTGGATCTATTAGGAAAGAGAAGTACATTGAGAAATTCCTTACTAGCTTACCTTATAATTTTCAAGCAAAAGTTACCTTGCTTAAATACATGAAACATCCTTGTGAACTTACTGTTAAATGAATCACTTGGGCAAGTATTCGAACTGCATCACTTGTAACCAATATGTCAGCCACCCACTTTCGAGGAAGGAAAGAGCTTTGCTTTATAGACATCAAGGATAGTGGTCTTAGCGAAAATCTTTTTGACACAATTGTTAGAAATGATGACTCTAATACCAATGAAGAGAAATGGGATCTACTTTCCCAGAGAGTTACTCAATTTCTTCGATAGAATTAACCCTTTTTAGGGGTTTTAGAAAAAAATAATCCGAGCTCCAAAATGTTTATTTCAATGAAGTTAGAGTTGTACTTCTTCCAAACAACATGAAATATTTTGCAGACCACTCATATAAGTATTTGAGCTAAAAGATAAATCTAGAACTACGAAGTTGACCAAAAATATTGAACTCTATATCAAGCAAGAGGATGAAACTTGGAACAAATTCTAATCATGTTTTTCAAACACTATCAACTACTTCTACAAATTGGGTGGACCAATCTGGAAAGGGAAATAGATTGAGAAATTCCTTACTACCTTACCTTATCATTTTCAAGCAAAAGTAACTTTGCTTAAATACATAAAAAAATCCTTGCGAACTTACTGTTAAATGAATCACTTGGGCAAGTATTCGAACTGCATCACTTGTAACCAATATGTCAGCCATCCACTTTCGAGGAAGGAAAGAGCTTTGCTTTATAGACATCAAGGATAGTGGTCTTAGCGAAAATCTTTTTGACACAATTGTTAGAAATGATGACTCTAATACCAATGAAGAGAAATGGGATCTACTTTCCCAGAGAGTTACTAAATTTCTTCGATAGAATTAACACTTTTTAGGGGTTTTGGAAAAAAATAATCCGAGCTCCAAAATGATTATTTCAATGAATTTAGAGTTGTACTTCTTCCAAACAACATGAAATATTTTGCAGACCACTCATATAGGTATTTGAGCTAAAAAATAAATCTAGAACTACGAAATTGTCAAAAAATTTTGACCTCTATATCAAGCAAGAGGCTGAAACTTGGAACAAATTCTAATCATGTTTTTCAAACATTATCAACTACTCGTACAATTTGGGTGGATCTATGAGGAAAGAGAAGTACATTGAGAAATTCCTTACTAGCTTACCTTATAATTTTCAAGCAAAAGTTACCTTGCTTAAATACATGAAAAATCCTTGTGAACTTACTGTTAAATGAATCACTTGGGCAAGTATTCGAACTGAATCACTTGTAACCAATATGTCAGCCATCCACTTTCGAGGAAGGAAAGAGCTTTGCTTTATAGACATCAAGGATAGTGGTCTTAGCGAAAATCTTTTTGACACAATTGTTAGAAATGATGACTCTAATACCAATGAAGAGAAATGGGATCTACTTTCCCAGAGAGTTACTCAATTTCTTCGATAGAATTAACCCTTTTTAGGGGTTTTAGAAAAAAATAATCCGAGCTCCAAAATGTTTATTTCAATGAAGTTAGAGTTGTACTTCTTCCAAACAACATGAAATATTTTGCAGACCACTCATATAAGTATTTGAGCTAAAAGATAAATCTAGAACTACGAAGTTGACCAAAAATATTGAACTCTATATCAAGCAAGAGGATGAAACTTGGAACAAATTCTAATCATGTTTTTCAAACACTATCAACTACTTCTACAAATTGGGTGGACCAATCTGGAAAGGGAAATAGATTGAGAAATTCCTTACTACCTTACCTTATCATTTTCAAGCAAAAGTAACTTTGCTTAAATACATAAAAAATCCTTGCGAACTTACTGTTAAATGAATCACTTGGGCAAGTATTCGAACTGCATCACTTGTAACCAATATGTCAGCCATCCACTTTCGAGGAAGGAAAGAGCTTTGCTTTATAGACATCAAGGATAGTGGTCTTAGCGAAAATCTTTTTGACACAATTGTTAGAAATGATGACTCTAATACCAATGAAGAGAAATGGGATCTACTTTCCCAGAGAGTTACTAAATTTCTTCGATAGAATTAACACTTTTTAGGGGTTTTGGAAAAAAATAATCCGAGCTCCAAAATGATTATTTCAATGAATTTAGAGTTGTACTTCTTCCAAACAACATGAAATATTTTGCAGACCACTCATATAGGTATTTGAGCTAAAAAATAAATCTAGAACTACGAAATTGTCAAAAAATTTTGACCTCTATATCAAGCAAGAGGCTGAAACTTGGAACAAATTCTAATCATGTTTTTCAAACATTATCAACTACTCGTACAATTTGGGTGGATCTATGAGGAAAGAGAAGTACATTGAGAAATTCCTTACTAGCTTACCTTATAATTTTCAAGCAAAAGTTACCTTGCTTAAATACATGAAAAATCCTTGTGAACTTACTGTTAAATGAATCACTTGGGCAAGTATTCGAACTGAATCACTTGTAACCAATATGTCAGCCATCCACTTTCGAGGAAGGAAAGAGCTTTGCTTTATAGACATCAAGGATAGTGGTCTTAGCGAAAATCTTTTTGACACAATTGTTAGAAATGATGACTCTAATACCAATGAAGAGAAATGGGATCTACTTTCCCAGAGAGTTACTAAATTTCTTAGATAGAATTAACCCTTTTTAGGGGTTTTGGAAAAAAATAATCCGAGCTCCAAAATGTTTATTTCTATGAATTTAGAGTTGTACTTCTTCCAAACAACATGAAATATTTTGCAGACCACTCATATAGGTATTTGAGCTAAAAAATAAATCTAGAACTACGAAGTTGACCAAAAATATTGAACTCTATATCAAGCAAGAGGATGAAACTTGGAACAAATTCTAATCATGTTTTTCAAACACTATCAACTACTTCTACAAATTGGGGGGACCAATCTGGAAAGGGAAATAGATTGAGAAATTCCTTACTAGCTTACCTTATCATTTTCAAGCAAAAGTTACCTTGCTTAAATACATGAAAAATCCTTGTGAACTTACTGTTAAATGAATCACTTGGGCAAGTATTCGAACTGCATCACTTGTAACCAATATGTCAGCCATCCACTTTCGAGGAAGGAAAGAGCTTTGCTTTATAGACATCAAGGATAGTGGTCTTAGCGAAAATCTTTTTGACACAATTGTTAGAAATGATGACTCTAATACCAATGAAGAGAAATGGGATCTACTTTCCCAGAGAGTTACTAAATTTCTTCGATAGAATTAACCCTTTTTAGGGGTTTTGGAAAAAAATAATCCGAGCTCCAAAATGATTATTTCAATGAATTTAGAGTTGTACTTCTTCCAAACAACATGAAATATTTGGTAGACCACTCATATAGGTATTTGAGCTAAAAAATACATCTAGAACTACGAAATTGTCAAAAAATTTTGACCTCTATATCAAGCAAGAGGCTAAAACTTGGAACAAATTCTAATCATGTTTTTCAAACATTATCAACTACTCGTACAATTTGGGTGGATCTATGAGGAAAGAGAAGTACATTGAGAAATTCCTTACTAGCTTACCTTATAATTTTCAAGCAAAAGTTACCTTGCTTAAATACATGAAAAATCCTTGTGAACTTACTGTTAAATGAATCACTTGGGCAAGTATTCGAACTGCATCACTTGTAACCAATATGTCAGCCATCCACTTTCGAGGAAGGAAAGAGCTTTGCTTTATAGACATCAAGGATAGTGGTCTTAGCGAAAATCTTTTTGACACAATTGTTAGAAATGATGACTCTAATACCAATGAAGAGAAATGGGATCTACTTTCCCAGAGAGTTACTAAATTTCTTCGATAGAATTAACACTTTTTAGGGGTTTTGGAAAAAAATAATCCGAGCTCCAAAATGATTATTTCAATGAATTTAGAGTTGTACTTCTTCCAAACAACATGAAATATTTTGCAGACCACTCATATAGGTATTTGAGCTAAAAAATAAATCTAGAACTACGAAATTGTCAAAAACTTTTGACCTCTATATCAAGCAAGAGGCTAAAACTCGGAACAAATTCTAATCATGTTTTTCAAACATTATCAACTACTCGTACAATTTGGGTGGATCTATGAGGAAAGAGAAGTACATTGAGAAATTCCTTACTAGCTTACCTTATAATTTTCAAGCAAAAGTTACCTTGCTTAAATACATGAAAAATCCTTGTGAACTTACTGTTAAATGAATCACTTGGGCAAGTATTCGAACTGCATCACTTGTAACCAATATGTCAGCCATCCACTTTCGAGGAAGGAAAGAGCTTTGCTTTATAGACATCAAGGATAGTGGTCTTAGCGAAAATCTTTTTGACACAATTGTTAGAAATGATGACTCTAATACCAATGAAGAGAAATGGGATCTACTTTCCCAGAGAGTTACTAAATTTCTTAGATAGAATTAACCCTTTTTAGGGGTTTTGGAAAAAAATAATCCGAGCTCCAAAATGTTTATTTCTATGAAATTAGAGTTGTACTTCTTCCAAACAACATGAAATATTTTGCAGACCACTCATATAGGTATTTGAGCTAAAAAATAAATCTAGAACTACGAAATTGACCAAAAATTTTGACCTCTATATCAAGCAAGAGGGTGAAACTTGGAACAAATTCTAATCATGTTTTTCAAACATTATCAACTACTCGTACAATTTGGGTGGATCTATTAGGAAAGAGAAGTACATTGAGTAATTCCTTACTTGCTTACCTTATCATTTTCAAGCAAAAGTTACCTTGCTTAAATACATGAAAAATCCTTGTGAACTTACTGTTAAATGAATCACTTGGGCAAGTATTCGAACTGCATCACTTGTAACCAATATGTCAGCCATCCACTTTCGAGGAAGGAAAGAGCTTTGCTTTATAGACATCAAGGATAGTGGTCTTAGCGAAAATCTTTTTGACACAATTGTTAGAAATGATGACTCTAATACCAATGAAGAGAAATGGGATCTACTTTCCCAGAGAGTTACTAAATTTCTTCGATAGAATTAACCCTTTTTAGGGGTTTTAGAAAAAAATAATCCGAGCTCCAAAATGTTTATTTCAATGAAGTTAGAGTTGTACTTCTTCCAAACAACATGAAATATTTTGCAGACCACTCATATAAGTATTTGAGCTAAAAAATAAATCTAGAACTAGGAAGTTGACCAAAAATATTGAACTCTATATCAAGCCAGAGGATGAAACTTGGAACAAATTCTAATCATGTTTTTCAAACATTGTCAACTACTCGTACAATTTGGGTGGATCTATTAGGAAAGAGAAGTACATTGAGAAATTCCTTACTAGCTTACCTTATAATTTTGAAGCAAAAGTAACCTTGCTTAAATACATGAAAAATCCTTGTGAACTTACTGTTAAATGAATCACTTGGGCAAGTATTCGAACTGCATCACTTGTAACCAATATGTCAGCCATCCACTTTCGAGGAAGGAAAGAGCTTTGCTTTATAGACATCAAGGATAGTGGTCTTAGCGAAAATATTTTTGACACAATTGTTAGAAATGATGACTCTAATACCAATGAAGAGAAATGGGATCTACTTTCCCAGAGAGTTACTAAATTTCTTCGATAGAATTAACCCTTTTTAGGGGTTTTAGAAAAAAATAATCCGAGCTCCAAAATGTTTATTTCAATGAAGTTAGAGTTGTACTTCTTCCAAACAACATGAAATATTTTGCAGACCACTCATATAAGTATTTGAGCTAAAAAATAAATCTAGAACTACGAAATTGACCAAAAATATTGAACTCTATATCAAGCAAGAGGATGAAACTTGGAACAAATTCTAATCATGTTTTTCAAACACTATCAACTACTCGTACAAATTGGGTGGACCAATCTGGAAAGGGAAATAGATTGAGAAATTCCTTACTAGCTTACCTTATCATTTTCAAGCAAAAGTTACCTTGCTTAAATACATGAAAAATCCTTGTGAACTTACTGTTAAATGAATCACTTGGGCAAGTATTCGAACTGCATCACTTGTAACCAATATGTCAGCCATCCACTTTCGAGGAAGGAAAGAGCTTTGCTTTATAGACATCAAGGATAGTGGTCTTAGCGAAAATCTTTTTGACACAATTGTTAGAAATGATGACTCTAATACCAATGAAGAGAAATGGGATCTACTTTCCCAGAGAGTTACTAAATTTTTTAGATAGAATTAACCCTTTTTAGGGGTTTTGGAAAAAAATAATCCGAGCTCCAAAATGATTATTTCAATGAATTTAGAGTTGTACTTCTTCCAAACAACATGAAATATTTTGCAGACCACTCATATAGGTATTTGAGCTAAAAAATAAATCTAGAACTACGAAATTGACCAAAACTTTTGACCTCTATATCAAGCAAGAGGCTGAAACTTGGAACAAATTCTAATCATGTTTTTCAAACATTATCAACTACTCGTACAATTTGGGTGGATCTATTAGGAAAGAGAAGTACATTGAGAAATTCCTTACTAGCTTACCTTATAATTTTCAAGCAAAAGTTACCTTGCTTAAATACATGAAAAATCCTTGTGAACTTACTGTTAAATGAATCACTTGGGCAAGTATTCGAACTGCATCACTTGTAACCAATATGTCAGCCATCCACTTTCGAGGAAGGAAAGAGCTTTGCTTTATAGACATCAAGGATAGTGGTCTTAGCGAAAATCTTTTTGACACAATTGTTAGAAATGATGACTCTAATACCAATGAAGAGAAATGGGATCTACTTTCCCAGAGAGTTACTAAATTTTTTAGATAGAATTAACCCTTTTTAGGGGTTTTGGAAAAAAATAATCCGAGCTCCAAAATGATTATTTCAATGAATTTAGAGTTGTACTTCTTCCAAACAACATGAAATATGTTGCAGACCACTCATATAGGTATTTGAGCTAAAAAATAAATCTAGAACTACGAAATTGACCAAAAATTTTGACCTCTATATCAAGCAAGAGGCTGAAACTTGGAACAAATTCTAATCATGTTTTTCAAACATTATCAACTACTCGTACAATTTGGGTGGATCTATTAGGAAAGAGAAGTACATTGAGAAATTCCTTACTAGCTTACCTTATAATTTTCAAGCAAAAGTTACCTTGCTTAAATACATGAAAAATCCTTGTGAACTTACTGTTAAATGAATCACTTGGGCAAGTATTCGAACTGCATCACTTGTAACCAATATGTCAGCCACCCACTTTCGAGGAAGGAAAGAGCTTTGCTTTATAGACATCAAAGATAGTGGTCTTAGCGAAAATCTTTTTGACACAATTGTTAGAAATGATGACTCTAATACCAATGAAGAGAAATGGGATCTACTTTCCCAGAGAGTTACTAAATTTCTTCGATAGAATTAACCCTTTTTAGGGGTTTTAGAAAAAAATAATCCGAGCTCCAAAATGTTTATTTCAATGAAGTTAGAGTTGTACTTCTTCCAAACAACATGAAATATTTTGCAGACCACTCATATAAGTATTTGAGCTAAAAGATAAATCTAGAACTACGAAGTTGACCAAAAATATTGAACTCTATATCAAGCAAGAGGATGAAACTTGGAACAAATTCTAATCATGTTTTTCAAACACTATCAACTACTTCTACAAATTGGGTGGACCAATCTGGAAAGGGAAATAGATTGAGAAATTCCTTACTAACTTACCTTATCATTTTCAAGCAAAAGTAACTTTGCTTAAATACATAAAAAATCCTTGCGAACTTACTGTTAAATGAATCACTTGGGCAAGTATTCGAACTGCATCACTTGTATCCAATATGTCAGCCATCCACTTTCGAGGACGGAAAGAGCTTAGCTTTATAGACATCAAGGATAGTGGTCTTAGCGAAAATATTTTTGACACAATTTTTAGAAATGATGACTCTAATACCAATGAAGAGAAATGGGATCTACTTTCCCAGAGAGTTACTAAATTTCTTCGATAGAATTAACCCTTTTTAGGGGTTTTAGAAAAAAATAATCCGAGCTCCAAAATGATTATTTCAATGAATTTAGAGTTGTACTTCTTCCAAACAACATGAAATATTTTGTAGACCACTCATATAGGTATTTGAGTTCAAAATAAATCTAGAACTACGAAGTTGACCAAAAATATTGAACTCTATATCAAGCCAGAGGATGAAACTTGGAACAAATTCTAATCATGTTTTTCATACATTGTCAACTACTCGTACAATTTGGGTGGATCTATTAGGAAAGAGAAGTACATTGAGAAATTCCTTACTAGCTTACCTTATAATTTTGAAGCAAAAGTTACCTTGCTTAAATACATGAAAAATCCTTGTGAACTTACTGTTAAATGAATCACTTGGGCAAGTATTCGAACTGCATCACTTGTAACCAATATGTCAGCCATCCACTTTCGAGGAAGGAAAGAGCTTTGCTTTATAGACATCAAGGATAGTGGTCTTAGCGAAAATCTTTTTGACACAATTGTTAGAAATGATGACTCTAATACCAATGAAGAGAAATGGGATCTACTTTCCCAGAGAGTTACTAAATTTCTTAGATAGAATTAACCCTTTTTAGGGGTTTTGGAAAAAAATAATCCGAGCTCCAAAATGTTTATTTCTATGAATTTAGAGTTGTACTTCTTCCAAACAACATGAAATATTTTGCAGACCACTCATATAGGTATTTGAGCTAAAAAATAAATCTAGAACTACGAAATTGACCAAAAATTTTGACCTCTATATCAAGCAAGAGGCTGAAACTTGGAACAAATTCTAATCATGTTTTTCAAACATTATCAACTACTCGTACAATTTGGGTGGATCTATTAGGAAAGAGAAGTACATTGAGTAATTCCTTACTTGCTTACCTTATCATTTTCAAGCAAAAGTTTCCTTGCTTAAATACATGAAAAATCCTTGTGAACTTACTGTTAAATGAATCACTTGGGCAAGTATTCGAACTGCATCACTTGTAACCAATATGTCAGCCATCCACTTTCGAGGAAGGAAAGAGCTTTGCTTTATAGACATCAAGGATAGTGGTCTTAGCGAAAATCTTTTTGACACAATTGTTAGAAATGATGACTCTAATACCAATGAAGAGAAATGGGATCTACTTTCCCAGAGAGTTACTAAATTTCTTCGATAGAATTAACAAATTTTAGGGGTTTTGGAAAAAAATAATCCGAGCTCCAAAATGATTATTTCAATGAATTTAGAGTTGTACTTCTTCCAAACAACATGAAATATTTTGCAGACCACTCATATAGGTATTTGAGCTAAAAAATAAATCTAGAACTACGAAATTGTCAAAAAATTTTAACCTCTATATCAAGCAAGAGGCTGAAACTTGGAACAAATTCTAATCATGTTTTTCAAACATTATCAACTACTCGTACAATTTGGGTGGATCTATGAGGAAAGAGAAGTACATTGAGAAATTCCTTACTAGCTTACCTTATAATTTTCAAGCAAAAGTTACCTTGCTTAAATACATGAAAAATCCTTGTGAACTTACTGTTAAATGAATCACTTGGGCAAGTATTCGAACTGCATCACTTGTAACCAATATGTCAGCCATCCACTTTCGAGGAAGGAAAGAGCTTTGCTTTATAGACATCAAGGATAGTGGTCTTAGCAAAAATCTTTTTGACACAATTGTTAGAAATGATGACTCTAATACCAATGAAGAGAAATGGGATCTACTTTCCCAGAGAGTTACTAAATTTCTTAGATAGAATTAACCCTTTTTAGGGGTTTTGGAAAAAAATAATCCGAGCTCCAAAATGTTTATTTCTATGAATTTAGAGTTGTACTTCTTCCAAACAACATGAAATATTTTGCAGACCACTCATATAGGTATTTGAGCTAAAAAATAAATCTAGAACTACGAAATTGACCAAAAATTTTGACCTCTATATCAAGCAAGAGGCTGAAACTTGGAACAAATTCTAATCATGTTTTTCAAACATTATCAACTACTCGTACAATTTGGGTGGATCTATTAGGAAAGAGAAGTACATTGAGTAATTCCTTACTTGCTTACATTATCATTTTCAAGCAAAAGTTTCCTTGCTTAAATACATGAAAAATCCTTGTGAACTTACTGTTAAATGAATCACTTGGGCAAGTATTCGAACTGCATCACTTGTAACCAATATGTCAGCCACCCACTTTCGAGGAAGGAAAGAGCTTTGCTTTATAGACATCAAGGATAGTGGTCTTAGCGAAAATCTTTTTGACACAATTGTTAGAAATGATGACTCTAATACCAATGAAGAGAAATGGGATCTACTTTCCCAGAGAGTTACTAAATTTCTTCGATAGAATTAACCCTTTTTAGGGGTTTTAGAAAAAAATAATCCGAGCTCCAAAATGTTTATTTCAATGAAGTTAGAGTTGTACTTCTTCCAAACAACATGAAATATTTTGCAGACCACTCATATAAGTATTTGAGCTAAAAAATAAATCTAGAACTACGAAGTTGACCAAAAATATTGAACTCTATATCAAACAAGAGGATGAAACTTGGAACAAATTCTAATCATGTTTTTCAAACACTATCAACTACTTCTACAAATTGGGTGGACCAATCTGGAAAGGGAAATAGATTGAGAAATTCCTTACTAGCTTACCTTATCATTTTCAAGCAAAAGTTACCTTGCTTAAATACATGAAAAATCCTTGGGAACTTACTATTAAATGAATCACTTGGGCAAGTATTCGAACTGCATCACTTGTAACCAATATGTCAGCCATCCACTTTCGAGGAAGGAAAGAGCTTTGCTTTATAGACATCAAGGATAGTGGTCTTAGCGAAAATCTTTTTGACACAATTGTTAGAAATGATGACTCTAATACCAATGAAGAGAAATGGGATCTACTTTCCCAGAGAGTTACTAAATTTCTTAGATAGAATTAACCCTTTTTAGGGGTTTTGGAAAAAAATAATCCGAGCACCAAAATGATTATTTCAATGAATTTAGAGTTGTACTTCTTCCAAACAACATGAAATATTTTGCAGACCACTCATATAGGTATTTGAGCTAAAAAATAAATCTATAACTACGAAATTGACCAAAACCTTTGACCTCTATATCAAGCAAGAGGCTGAAACTTGGAACAAATTCTAATCATGTTTTTCAAACATTATCAACTACTCGTACAATTTGGGTGGATCTATTAGGAAAGAGAAGTACATTGAGAAATTCCTTACTAGCTTACCTTATAATTTTCAAGCAAAAGTTACCTTGCTTAAATACATGAAAAATCCTTGTGAACTTACTGTTAAATGAATCACTTGGGCAAGTATTCGAACTGCATCACTTGTAACCAATATGTCAGCCACCCACTTTCGAGGAAGGAAAGAGCTTTGCTTTATAGACATCAAGGATAGTGGTCTTAGCGAAAATCTTTTTGACACAATTGTTAGAAATGATGACTCTAATACCAATGAAAAGAAATGGGATCTACTTTCCGAGAGAGTTACTAAATTTCTTCGATAGAATTAACCTTTTTTAGGGTTTTTAGAAAAAAATAATCCGAGCTCCAAAATGTTTATTTCAATGAAGTTAGAGTTGTACTTCTTCCAAACAACATGAAATATTTTGCAGACCACTCATATAAGTATTTGAGCTTAAAAATAAATCTAGAACTACGAAGTTGACCAAAAATTTTGAACTCTATATCAAGCAAGAGGATGAAACTTGGAACAAATTCTAATCTTGTTTTTCAAACACTATCAACTACTCGTACAATTTGGGTGGATCTATTAGGAAAGAGAAGTACATTGAGAAATTCCTTACTTGCTTACCTTATAATTTTCAAGCAAAAGTTACCTTGCTTAAATACATGAAAAATCCTTGTGAACTTACTGTTAAATGAATCACTTGGGCAAGTATTCGAACTGCATCACTTGTAACCAATATGTCAGCCACCCACTTTCGAGGAAGGAAAGAGCTTTGCTTTATAGACATCAAGGATAGTGGTCTTAGCGAAAATCTTTTTGACACAATTGTTAGAAATGATGACTCTAATACCAATGAAGAGAAATGGGATCTACTTTCCCAGAGAGTTACTAAATTTCTTCGATAGAATTAACCCTTTTTAGGGGTTTTAGAAAAAAATAATCCGAGCTCCAAAATGTTTATTTCAATGAAGTTAGAGTTGTACTTCTTCCAAACAACATGAAATATTTTGCAGACCACTCATATAAGTATTTGAGCTAAAAAATAAATCTAGAACTACGAAGTTGACCAAAAATATTGAACTCTATATCAAACAAGAGGATGAAACTTGGAACAAATTCTAATCATGTTTTTCAAACACTATCAACTACTTCTACAAATTGGGTGGACCAATCTGGAAAGGGAAATAGATTGAGAAATTCCTTACTAGCTTACCTTATCATTTTCAAGCAAAAGTTACCTTGCTTAAATACATGAAAAATCCTTGGGAACTTACCGTTAAATGAATCACTTGGGCAAGTATTCGAACTGCATCACTTGTAACCAATATGTCAGCCATCCACTTTCGAGGAAGGAAAGAGCTTTGCTTTATAGACATCAAGGATAGTGGTCTTAGCGAAAATCTTTTTGACACAATTGTTAGAAATGATGACTCTAATACCAATGAAGAGAAATGGGATCTACTTTCCCAGAGAGTTACTAAATTTCTTAGATAGAATTAACCCTTTTTAGGGGTTTTGGAAAAAAATAATCCGAGCACCAAAATGATTATTTCAATGAATTTAGAGTTGTACTTCTTCCAAACAACATGAAATATTTTGCAGACCACTCATATAGGTATTTGAGCTAAAAAATAAATCTATAACTACGAAATTGACCAAAACTTTTGACCTCTATATCAAGCAAGAGGCTGAAACTTGGAACAAATTCTAATCATGTTTTTCAAACATTATCAACTACTCGTACAATTTGGGTGGATCTATTAGGAAAGAGAAGTACATTGAGAAATTCCTTACTAGCTTACCTTATAATTTTCAAGCAAAAGTTACCTTGCTTAAATACATGAAAAATCCTTGTGAACTTACTGTTAAATGAATCACTTGGGCAAGTATTCGAACTGCATCACTTGTAACCAATATGTCAGCCACCCACTTTCGAGGAAGGAAAGAGCTTTGCTTTATAGACATCAAGGATAGTGGTCTTAGCGAAAATCTTTTTGACACAATTGTTAGAAATGATGACTCTAATACCAATGAAAAGAAATGGGATCTACTTTCCGAGAGAGTTACTAAATTTCTTCGATAGAATTAACCTTTTTTAGGGTTTTTAGAAAAAAATAATCCGAGCTCCAAAATGTTTATTTCAATGAAGTTAGAGTTGTACTTCTTCCAAACAACATGAAATATTTTGCAGACCACTCATATAAGTATTTGAGCTTAAAAATAAATCTAGAACTACGAAGTTGACCAAAAATTTTGAACTCTATATCAAGCAAGAGGATGAAACTTGGAACAAATTCTAATCTTGTTTTTCAAACACTATCAACTACTCGTACAATTTGGGTGGATCTATTAGGAAAGAGAAGTACATTGAGAAATTCCTTACTTGCTTACCTTATAATTTTCAAGCAAAAGTTACCTTGCTTAAATACATGAAAAATCCTTGTGAACTTACTGTTAAATGAATCACTTGGGCAAGTATTCGAACTGCATCACTTGTAACCAATATGTCAGGCATCCACTTTCGAGGACGGAAAGAGCTAGGCTTTATAGACATCAAGGATAGTGGTCTTAGCGAAAATCTTTTGGACACAATTGTTAGGAATGATGACTCTAATACCAATGAAGAGAAATGAGATCTACTTTCCCAAAGAGTTACTAAATTTGTTAGATAGAATTAACCCTTTTTAGGGGTTTTGAAAAAAATAATCCGAGCTCTAAAATAATTATTTCAATGAATTTAGAGTTGTACTTCTTCCAAACAACATGAAATATTTTGCAGACCACTCATATAAGGATTTGAGCTAAAAAATAAATCTAGAACTACGAAGTTGACCAAAAATTTTGAACTCTATATCAAGCAAGAGGATGAAACTTGGAACAAATTCTAATCATGTTTTTCAAACACTATCAACTACTCCTAAAATTTGGGTGGACCTATCTGGAAAGGGAAATAGATTGAGAAATTGCTTACTAGCTTACCTTATCATTTTCAAGCAAACGTAACCTTGCTTAAATACATAAAAAATCCTTGCGAACTTACTGTTAAATGAATCACTTGGGCAAGTATTCGAACTGCATCACTTGTATCCAATATGTCAGCCATCTACTTTCGAGGACGGAAAGAGCTTGGCTTTATAGACATTAAGGATAGTGGTCTTAGCGAAGATCTTTTGGACACAATTGTTAGAAATGAGGACTCTAACACCAATGAAGAGAATGGGATCTACTTTCCCAGAGATTTACTAAATTTCTTAGATAGAATTAGCCCTTTTTTAGGGGTTGTAGAAAAAAATAATCCGAGCTCCAAAATGATTATTTCAATGAATTTAGAGTTGTACTTCTTCCAAACAACATGAAATATTTGGTAGACCACTCATATAGGTATTTGAGCTAAAAAATAAATCTAGAACTACGAAATTGACCAAAAATTTTGACCTCTATATCAAGAAAGAGGCTGAAACTTGGAACAAATTCTAATCTTGTTTTTCAAACACTATCAACTACTCGTACAATTTGGGTGGACCTATCAGGAAAGAGAAGTACATTGAGAAATTCCTTACTAGCTTACCTTATCATTTTCAAGCAAAAGTTACCTTGCTTAAATACATGAAAAATCCTTGTGAACTTACTGTTAAATGAATCACTTGGGCAAGTATTCGAACTGCATCACTTGTAACCAATATGTCAGGCATCCACTTTCGAGGACGGAAAGAGCTAGGCTTTATAGACATCAAGGATAGTGGTCTTAGCGAAAATCTTTTTGACACAATTGTTAGGAATGATGACTCTAATACCAATGAAGAGAAATGAGATCTACTTTCCCAAAGAGTTACTAAATTTGTTAGATAGAATTAACCCTTTTTAGGGGTTTTGAAAAAAATAATCCGAGCTCTAAAATAATTATTTCAATGAATTTAGAGTTGTACTTCTTCCAAACAACATGAAATATTTTGCAGACCACTCATATAAGGATTTGAGCTAAAAAATAAATCTAGAACTACGAAGTTGACCAAAAATTTTGAACTCTATATCAAGCAAGGGGATGAAACATGGAACAAATTCTAATCATGTTTTTCAAACACTATCAACTACTCCTAAAATTTGGGTGGACCTATCTGGAAAGGGAAATAGATTGAGAAATTGCTTACTAGCTTACCTTATCATTTTCAAGCAAACGTAACCTTGCTTAAATACATAAAAAATCCTTGCGAACTTACTGTTAAATGAATCACTTGGGCAAGTATTCGAACTGCATCACTTGTATCCAATATGTCGGCCATCTACTTTCGAGGACGGAAAGAGCTTGGCTTTATAGACATTAAGGATAGTGGTCTTAGCGAAGATCTTTTGGACACAATTGTTAGAAATGAGGACTCTAACACCAATGAAGAGAATGGGATCTACTTTCCCAGAGATTTACTAAATTTCTTAGATAGAATTAGCCCTTTTTTAGGGGTTGTAGAAAAACATAATCCAAGCTCTAAAATGATTATTTCAATGAATTTAGAGTTGTACTTCTTCCAAACAACATGAAATATTTGGTAGACCACTCATATAGGTATTTGAGCTAAAAAATAAATCTAGAACTACGAAATTGACCAAAAATTTTGACCTCTATATCAAGCAAGAGGCTGAAACTTGGAACAAATTCTAATCATATTTTTCAAACATTATCAACTACTCGTACAATTTGCGTGGATCTATGAGGAAAGAGAAGTACATTGAGAAATTCCTTACTAGCTTACCTTATAATTTTCAAGCAAAAGTTACCTTGCTTAAATACATGAAAAATCCTTGTGAACTTACTGTTAAATGAATCACTTGGGCAAGTATTCGAACTGCATCACTTGTAACCAATATGTCAGCCACCCACTTTCGAGGAAGGAAAGAGCTTTGCTTTATAGACATCAAGGATAGTGGTCTTAGCGAATTTCTTTTTGACACAATTGTTAGAAATGATGACTCTAATACCAATGAAGAGAAATGGGATCTACTTTCCCAGAGAGTTACTAAATTTCTTCGATAGAATTAACCCTTTTTAGGGGTTTTAGAAAAAAATAATCCGAGCTCCAAAAAGTTTATTTCAATGAACTTAGAGTTGTACTTCTTCCAAACAACATGAAATATTTTGCAGACCACTCATATAAGTATTTGAGCTAAAAAATAAATCTAGAACTACGAAGTTGACCAAAAATTTTGAACTCTATATCAAGGGAAGAGGATGAAACTTGGAACAAATTCTAATCATGTTTTTCAAACACTATCAACTATTCCTACAATTTGGGTGGACCTATATGGAAAGGGAAATAGATTGAGAAATTCCTTACTAGCTTACCTTATCATTTTCAAGCAAACGTAACCTTGCTTAAATGCATAAAAAATCCTTGCGAACTTACTGTTAAATGAATCACTTTGGCAAGTATTCGAACTGCATCACTTGTATCCAATATGTCAGTCATCTACTTTCGAGGATGGAAAGAGCTTGGCTTTATAAACATCAAGGACAGTGGTCTTAGCGAAGATCTTTTGGACACAATTGTTAGAAATGATGACTCTAACACCAATGAAGAGAATGGGATCTACTTTCCCAGAGATTTACTAAATTTCTTAGATAGAATTAGCCCTTTTTTAGGGGTTGTAGAAAAACATAATCCGAGCTCTAAAATGATTATTTCAATGAATTTAGAGTTGTACTTCTTCCAAACAACATGAAATATTTGGTAGACCACTCATATAGGTATTTGAGCTAAAAAATAAATCTAGAACTACGAAATTGACCAAAAATTTTGACCTCTATATCAAGAAAGAGGCTGAAACTTGGAACAAATTCTAATCTTGTTTTTCAAACACTATCAACTACTCGTACAATTTGGGTGGACCTATCAGGAAAGAGAAGTACATTGAGAAATTCCTTACTAGCTTACCTTATCATTTTCAAGCAAAAGTTACCTTGCTTAAATACATAAAAATTCCTTGTGAACTTATTGTTAAATGAATCACTTGGGCAAGTATTCGAACTGCATCACTTGTATCCAATATGTTAGCCATCCACTTTCGAGGATGGAAAGAGCTTGGCTTTGTAGACATCAAGGATACTGGTTTTAGCAAAGATCTTTTTGACACAATTGTTAGAAATGATGACTCTAATACCAATGAAGAGAAATGGGATCTACTTTCCCAGAGAGTTACTAAATTTCTTAAATAGAATTAACCCTTTTTAGGGGTTTTATAAAAAAATAATCCGAGCTCCAAAATGATTATTTCAATGAATTTAGAGTTGTACTTCTTCCAAACAACATGAAATATTTTGCAGACCACTCATATAGGTATTTGAGCTAAAAAATAAATCTAGAACTACGAAGTTGATTAAAAATTTTGAACTCTATATCCAGTAGGAGGATGAAACTTGGAACAAATTCTAATCATATTTTTCAAACATTATCAACTACTCGTACAATTTGGGTGGACCTATAAGGAAAGGGAAGTAGATTGAGAAATTCCTTACTAGCTTACCTTATCATTTTCAAGCAAAAGTTACCTTGCTTAAATACATGAAAAATCCTTGTGAACTTACTGTTAAATGAATCACTTGGGCAAGTATTCGAACTGCATCACTTGTATCCAATATGTCAGCCATCCACTCACGAGGACGGAAAGAACTTGGCTTTGTACACATCAAGGATAGTGGTCTTAGCGAAGATCTTTTTGACACAATTGTTAGAAATGATGACTGTAATACCAATGAAGAGAAATGGGATCTACTTTCCCAGAGAGTTACTAAATTTCTTAAATAGAATTAACCCTTTTTAGGGGTTTTATAAAAAAATAATCCGAGCTCCAAAATGATTATTTCAATGAATTTAGAGTTGTACTTCTTCCAAACAACATGAAATATTTTGCAGACCACTCATATAGGTATTTGAGCTAAAAAATAAATCTAAAACTACGAAGTTGACCAAAAATTTTGAATTCTATATCAAGCAAAAGGATGAAACTTGGAACAAATTCTAATCATATTTTTCAAACACTATCAACTACTCGTACAATTTGGGTGGACCTATCTGGAAAGGGAAATAGATTGAGAAATTCCATACTAGCTTACATTATCATTTTCAAGCAAAAGTTACCTTGCTTAAATACATGAAAAATCCTTGTGAACTTACTGTTAAATGAATCACTTGGGCAAGTATTCGAACTGCATCACTTGTATCCAATATGTCAGCCATCCACTTACGAGGACACAAAGAACTTGGCTTTATAGACATCAAGGATAGTGGTCTTAGCGAAGATCTTTTTGACACAGTTTTTAGGAATGATGACTCTAATACCAATGAATAGAAATGGGATCTAATTTCCTAGAGATTTACTAAATTTCTTAGATAGAATTTGCCCTTTTTTAGGAGTTTTAGAAAAAAATAATCTAAGCTCTAAAATGATTATTTCAATGAATTTAGAGTTGTACTTCTTCCAAACAACATGAAATATTTTGCAGACCACCCATATAGGTATTTGAGCTAAAAAATAAATCTAGAACTACGAAGTTGACCAAAAAATTTGAACTCTATATCCAGCAAGAGGATGAAACTTGGAACAAATTCTACTCATGTTTTTCAAACATTATCAACTACTCGTACAATTTGGGTGGACCTATCTGGAAAGGGAAAGAGATTGAGAAATTCCTTACTAGCTTACCTTATCATTTTCAAGCAAAAGTTACCTTTCTTAAATACATAAAAATTCCTTGTGAACTTATTGTTAAATGAATAACTTGGGCAATTATTCGAACTGCATCACGTGTATCCAATATGTTAGCCATCCACTTTCGAGGATGGAAAGAGCTTGGCTTTGTAGACATCAAGGATAGTGGTCTTAGCGAAGATCTTTTTAACACAATTGTTAGAAATGATGACTGTAATACCAATGAAGAGAAATGGGATCTACTTTCCCAGAGAGTTACTAAATTTCTTAGATAGAATTAACCCTTTTTAAGGGTTTTAGAAAAAAATAATCCGAGCTCCAAAATGATTATTTCAATGAATTTAGAGTTGTACTTATTCCAAACAACATGAAATATTTTGAAGACCACTCATATAGGTATTTGAGCTAAAAAATAAATCTAGAACTACGAAGTTGACCAAAAATTTTGAACTCTATATCCAGCAAGAGGATGAAACTTGGAACAAATTCTAATCATGTTTTTCAAACATTATCAACTACTCGTACAATTTGGGTGGACCTACATGGAAAGGGAAGTAGATTGAGAAATTCCTTACTAGCTTACCTTATCATTTTCAAGCAAAAGTTACCTTGCTTAAATACATGAAAAATCATTGTGAACTTACTGTTAAATGAATCACTTGGGCAAGTATTCGAACTGCATCACTTGTATCCAATATGTGAGCCATCCACTAACGAGGACGGAAAGAACTTGGCTTTATAGACATCAAGGATAGTGGTCTTAGCGAAGATCTTTTTGACACAGTTTTTTGGAATGGTGACTCTAATACCAATGAATAGAAATGGGATCTAATTTCCTAGAGATATTCTAAATTTCTTAGATAGAATTAGCCCTTTTTTAGGAGTTTTAGAAAAAAATAATCTGAGCTCTAAAATGATTATTTCAATGAATTTAGAGTTGTACTTCTTCCAAACAACATGAAATATTTTGCAGACCACCCATATAGGTATTTGAGCTAAAAAATAAATCTAGAACTACGAAGTTGACCAAAAAATTTGAACTCTATATCCAGCAAGAGGATGAAACTTGGAACAAATTCTAATCATGTTTTTCAAACATTATCAACTACTCGTACAATTTGGGTGGACCTATCTGGAAAGGGAAAGAGATTGAGAAATTCCTTACTAGCTTATCTTATCATTTTCAAGCAAAAGTTACCTTGCTTAAATACATAAAAATTCCTTGTGAACTTATTGTTAAATGAATAACTTGGGCAATTATTCGAACTGCATCACTTGTATCCAATATGTTAGCCATCCACTTTCGAGGATGGAAAGAGCTTGGCTTTGTAGACATCAAGGATACTGGTTTTAGCAAAGATCTTTTTGACACAATTGTTAGAAATGATGACTCTAATACCAATGAAGAGAAATGGGATCTACTTTCCCAGAGAGTTACTAAATTTCTTAAATAGAATTAACCCTTTTTAGGGGTTTTATAAAAAAATAATCCGAGCTCGAAAATGATTATTTCAATGAATTTAGAGTTGTACTTCTTCCAAACAACATGAAATATTTTGCAGACCACTCATATAGGTATTTGAGCTAAAAAATAAATCTAGAACTACGAAGTTGATTAAAAATTTTGAACTCTATATCCAGTAGGAGGATGAAACTTGGAACAAATTCTAATCATATTTTTCAAACATTATCAACTACTCGTACAATTTGGGTGGACCTATAAGGAAAGGGAAGTAGATTGAGAAATTCCTTACTAGCTTACCTTATCATTTTCAAGCAAAAGTTACCTTGCTTAAATACATGAAAAATCCTTGTGAACTTACTGTTAAATGAATCACTTGGGCAAGTATTCGAACTGCATCACTTGTATCCAATATGTCAGCCATCCACTCACGAGGACGGAAAGAACTTGGCTTTGTAGACATCAAGGATAGTGGTCTTAGCGAAGATCTTTTTGACACAATTGTTAGAAATGATGACTGTAATACCAATGAAGAGAAATGGGATCTACTTTCCCAGAGAGTTACTAAATTTCTTAAATAGAATTAACCCTTTTTAGGGGTTTTATAAAAAAATAATCCGAGCTCCAAAATGATTATTTCAATGAATTTAGAGTTGTACTTCTTCCAAACAACATGAAATATTTTGCAGACCACTCATATAGGTATTTGAGCTAAAAAATAAATCTAAAACTACGAAGTTGACCAAAAATTTTGAATTCTATATCAAGCAAAAGGATGAAACTTGGAACAAATTCTAATCATATTTTTCAAACACTATCAACTACTCGTACAATTTGGGTGGACCTATCTGGAAAGGGAAATAGATTGAGAAATTCCATACTAGCTTACATTATCATTTTCAAGCAAAAGTTACCTTGCTTAAATACATGAAAAATCCTTGTGAACTTACTGTTAAATGAATCACTTGGGCAAGTATTCGAACTGCATCACTTGTATCCAATATGTCAGCCATCCACTTACGAGGACACAAAGAACTTGGCTTTATAGACATCAAGGATAGTGGTGTTAGCGAAGATCTTTTTGACACAGTTTTTAGGAATGATGACTCTAATACCAATGAATAGAAATGGGATCTAATTTCCTAGAGATTTACTAAATTTCTTAGATAGAATTTGCCCTTTTTTAGGAGTTTTAGAAAAAAATAATCTAAGCTCTAAAATGATTATTTCAATGAATTTAGAGTTGTACTTCTTCCAAACAACATGAAATATTTTGCAGACCACCCATATAGGTATTTGAGCTAAAAAATAAATCTAGAACTACGAAGTTGACCAAAAAATTTGAACTCTATATCCAGCAAGAGGATGAAACTTGGAACAAATTCTACTCATGTTTTTCAAACATTATCAACTACTCGTACAATTTGGGTGGACCTATCTGGAAAGGGAAAGAGATTGAGAAATTCCTTACTAGCTTACCTTATCATTTTCAAGCAAAAGTTACCTTGCTTAAATACATAAAAATTCCTTGTGAACTTATTGTTAAATGAATAACTTGGGCAATTATTCGAACTGCATCACTTGTATCCAATATGTTAGCCATCCACTTTCGAGGATGGAAAGAGCTTGGCTTTGTAGACATCAAGGATAGTGGTCTTAGCGAAGATCTTTTTAACACAATTGTTAGAAATGATGACTGTAATACCAATGAAGAGAAATGGGATCTACTTTCCCAGAGAGTTACTAAATTTCTTAAATAGAATTAACCCTTTTTAAGGGTTTTAGAAAAAAATAATCCGAGCTCCAAAATGATTATTTCAATGAATTTAGAGTTGTACTTATTCCAAACAACATGAAATATTTTGAAGACCACTCATATAGGTATTTGAGCTAAAAAATAAATCTAGAACTACGAAGTTGACCAAAAATTTTGAACTCTATATCCAGCAAGAGGATGAAACTTGGAACAAATTCTAATCATGTTTTTCAAACATTATCAACTACTCGTACAATTTGGGTGCACCTACATGGAAAGGGAAGTAGATTGAGAAATTCCTTACTAGCTTACCTTATCATTTTCAAGCAAAAGTTACCTTGCTTAAATACATGAAAAATCATTGTGAACTTACTGTTAAATGAATCACTTGGGCAAGTATTCGAACTGCATCACTTGTATCCAATATGTGAGCCATCCACTAACGAGGACGGAAAGAACTTGGCTTTATAGACATCAAGGATAGTGGTCTTAGCGAAGATCTTTTTGACACAGTTTTTTGGAATGGTGACTCTAATACCAATGAATAGAAATGGGATCTAATTTCCTAGAGATTTTCTAAATTTCTTAGATAGAATTAGCCCTTTTTTAGGAGTTTTAGAAAAAAATAATCTGAGCTCTAAAATGATTATTTCAATGAATTTAGAGTTGTACTTCTTCCAAACAACATGAAATATTTTGCAGACCACCCATATAGGTATTTGAGCTAAAAAATAAATCTAGAACTACGAAGTTGACCAAAAATTTTGAACTCTATATCCAGCAAGAGGATGAAACTTGGAACAAATTCTAATCATGTTTTTCAAACATTATCAACTACTCGTACAATTTGGGTGGACCTATCTGGAAAGGGAAAGAGATTGAGAAATTCCTTACTAGCTTACCTTATCATTTTCAAGCAAAAGTTACCTTGCTTAAATACATAAAAATTCCTTGTGAACTTATTGTTAAATGAATAACTTGGGCAATTATTCGAACTGCATCACTTGTATCCAATATGTTAGCCATCCACTTTCGATGATGGAAAGAGCTTGGCTTTGTAGACATCAAGGATAGTGGTCTTAGCGAAGTTCTTTTTAACACAATTGTTAGAAATGATGACTGTAATACCAATGAAGAGAAATGGGATCTACTTTCCCAGAGAGTTACTAAATTTCTTAGATAGAATTAACCCTTTTTAGGGGTTTTAGAAAAAAATAATCCGAGCTCCAAAATGATTATTTCAATGAATTTAGAGTTGTACTTATTCCAAACAACATGAAATATTTTGCAGACCACTCATATAGGTATTTGAGCTAAAAAATAAATCTAGAACTACGAAGTTGACCAAAAATTTTGAACTCTATATCCAGCAAGAGGATGAAACTTGGAACAAATTCTAATCATGTTTTTCAAACATTATCAACTACTCGTACAATTTGGGTGGACCTACAAGGAAAGGGAAGTAGATTGAGAAATTCCTTACTAGCTTACCTTATCATTTTCAAGCAAAAGTTACCTTGCTTAAATACAAGAAAAATCATTGTGAACTTACTGTTAAATGAATCACTTGGGCAAGTATTCGAACTGCATCACTTGTATCCAATATGTGAGCCATCCACTAACGAGGACGGAAAGAACTTGGCTTTATAGACATCAAGGATAGTGGTCTTAGCGAATATCTTTTTGACACAGTTTTTAGGAATGGTGACTCTAATACCAATGAATAGAAATGGGATCTACTGTCCTAGAGATTTACTCAATTTCTTAGATAGAATTAGCCCTTGTTTAGGGGTTTTAGAAAAAAATAATCCGTGCTCTAAAATGATTATTTCAATGAATTTAGAGTTGTACTTATTCCAAACAACATGAAATATTTTGCAGACCACTCATATAGGTATTTGAGCTAAAAAATAAATCTAGAACTACGAAGTTGACCAAAAATTTTGAACTCTATATCCAGCAAGAGGATGAAACTTGGAACAAATTCTAATCATGTTTTTCAAACATTATCAACTACTCGTACAATTTGGGTGGACCTACATGGAAAGGGAAGTAGATTGAGAAATTCCTTACTAGCTTACCTTATCATTTTCAAGCAAAAGTTACCTTGCTTAAATACATGAAAAATCATTGTGAACTTACTGTTAAATGAATCACTTGGGCAAGTATTCGAACTGCATCACTTGTATCCAATATGTCAGCCATCCACTAACGAGGACGGAAAGAACTTGGCTTTATAGACATCAAGGATAGTGGTCTTAGCGAAGATCTTTTTGACACAGTTTTTAGGAATGGTGACTCTAATACCAATGAATAGAAATGGGAACTAATTTCCTAGAGATTTACTAAATTTCTTAGATAGAATTAGCCCTTTTTTAGGAGTTTTAGAAAAAAATAATCTGAGCTCTAAAATGATTATTTCAATGAATTTAGAGTTGTACTTCTTCCAAACAACATGAAATATTTTGCAGACCACCCATATAGGTATTTGAGCTAAAAAATAAATCTAGAACTACGAAGTTGACCAAAAATTTTGAACTCTATATCCAGCAAGAGGATGAAACTTGGAACAAATTCTAATCATGTTTTTCAAACATTATCAACTACTCGTACAATTTGGGTGGACCTACAAGGAAAGGGAAGTAGATTGAGAGATTCCTTACTAGCTTACCTTATCATTTTCAAGCAAAAGTTACCTTGCTTAAATACAAGAAAAATCATTGTGAACTTACTGTTAAATGAATCACTTGGGCAAGTATTCGAACTGCATCACTTGTATCCAATATGTGAGCCATCCACTAACGAGGACGGAAAGAACTTGGCTTTATAGACATCAAGGATAGTGGTCTTAGCGAATATCTTTTTGACACAGTTTTTAGGAATGGTGACTCTAATACCAATGAATAGAAATGGGATCTACTGTCCTAGAGATTTACTAAATTTCTTAGATAGAATTAGCCCTTGTTTAGGGGTTTTAGAAAAAAAAAATCCGAGCTCTAAAATGATTATTTCAATGAATTTAGAGTTGTACTTATTCCAAACAACATGAAATATTTTGCAGACCACTCATATAGGTATTTGAGCTAAAAAATAAATCTAGAACTACGAAGTTGACCAAAATTTTTGAACTCTATATCCAGCAAGAGGATGAAACTTGGAACAAATTCTAATCATGTTTTTCAAACATTATCAACTACTCGTACAATTTGGGTGGACCTACAAGGAAAGGGAAGTAGATTGAGAGATTCCTTACTAGCTTACCTTATCATTTTCAAGCAAAAGTTACCTTGCTTAAATACAAGAAAAATCATTGTGAACTTACTGTTAAATGAATCACTTGGGCAAGTATTCGAACTGCATCACTTGTATCCAATATGTGAGCCATCCACTAACGAGGACGGAAAGAACTTGGCTTTATAGACATCAAGGATAGTGGTCTTAGCGAATATCTTTTTGACACAGTTTTTAGGAATGGTGACTCTAATACCAATGAATAGAAATGGGATCTACTGTCCTAGAGATTTACTAAATTTCTTAGATAGAATTAGCCCTTGTTTAGGGGTTTTAGAAAAAAAAAATCCGAGCTCTAAAATGATTATTTCAATGAATTTAGAGTTGTACTTATTCCAAACAACATGAAATATTTTGCAGACCACTCATATAGGTATTTGAGCTAAAAAATAAATCTAGAACTACGAAGTTGACCAAAATTTTTGAACTCTATATCCAGCAAGAGGATGAAACTTGGAACAAATTCTAATCATGTTTTTCAAACATTATCAACTACTCGTACAATTTGGGTGGACCTACATGGAAAGGGAAGTAGATTGAGAAATTCCTTACTAGCTTACCTTATCATTTTCAAGCAAAAGTTACCTTGCTTAAATACATGAAAAATCATTGTGAACTTACTGTTAAATGAATCACTTGGGCAAGTATTCGAACTGCATCACTTGTATCCAATATGTGAGCCATCCACTAACGAGGACGGAAAGAACTTGGCTTTATAGACATCAAGGATAGTGGTCTTAGCGAATATCTTTTTGACACAGTTTTTAGGAATGGTGACTCTAATACCAATGAATAGAAATGGGATCTACTGTCCTAGAGATTTACTAAATTTCTTAGATAGAATTAGCCCTTGTTTAGGGGTTTTAGAAAAAAATAATCCGAGCTCTAAAATGATTATTTCAATGAATTTAGAGTTGTACTTCTTCCAAACAACATGAAATATTTTGCAGACCACCCATATAGGTATTTGAGCTAAAAAATAAATCTAGAACTACGAAGTTGACCAAAAAATTTGAACTCTATATCCAGCAAGAGGATGAAACTTGGAACAAATTCTAATCATGTTTTTCAAACATTATCAACTACTCGTACAATTTGGGTGGACCTATCTGGAAAGGGAAAGAGATTGAGAAATTCCTTACTAGCTTACCTTATCATATTCAAGCAAAAGTTACCTTGCTTAAATACATAAAAATTCCTTGTGAACTTATTGTTAAATGAATAACTTGGGCAATTATTCGAACTGCATCACTTGTATCCAATATGTTAGCCATCCACTTTCGAGGATGGAAAGAGCTTGGCTTTGTAGACATCAAGGATAGTGGTCTTAGCGAAGTTCTTTTTAACACAATTGTTAGAAATGATGACTGTAATACCAATGAAGAGAAATGGGATCTACTTTCCAAGAGAGTTACTAAATTTCTTAGATAGAATTAACCCTTTTTAGGGGTTTTAGAAAAAAATAAGCCGAGCTCCAAAATGATTATTTCAATGAATTTAGAGTTGTACTTATTCCAAACAACATGAAATATTTTGCAGACCACTCATATAGGTATTTGAGCTAAAAAATAAATCTAGAACTACGAAGTTGACCAAAAATTTTGAACTCTATATCCAGCAAGAGGATGAAACTTGGAACAAATTCTAATCATGTTTTTCAAACATTATCAACTACTCGTACAATTTGGGTGGACCTACATGGAAAGGGAAATAGATTGAGAAATTCCTTACTAGCTTACCTTATCATTTTCAAGCAAAAGTTACCTTGCTTAAATACATGAAAAATCATTGTGAACTTACTGTTAAATGAATCACTTGGGCAAGTATTCGAACTGCATCACTTGTATCCAATATGTCAGCCATCCACTAACGAGGACGGAAAGAACTTGGCTTTATAGACATCTAGGATAGTGGTCTTAGCGAAGATCTTTTTGACACAGTTTTTAGGAATGGTGACTCTAATACCAATGAATAGAAATGGGATCTAATTTCCTAGAGATTTACTAAATTTCTTAGATAGAATTAGCCCTTTTTTAGGAGTTTTAGAAAAAAATAATCTGAGCTCTAAAATGATTATTTCAATGAATTTAGAGTTGTACTTCTTCCAAACAACATGAAATATTTTGCAGACCACCCATATAGGTATTTGAGCTAAAAAATAAATCTAGAACTACGAAGTTGACCAAAAAATTTGAACTCTATATCCAGCAAGAGGATGAAACTTGGAACAAATTCTAATCATGTTTTTCAAACATTATCAACTACTCGTACAATTTGGGTGGACCTATCTGGAAAGGGAAAGAGATTGAGAAATTCCTTACTAGCTTACCTTATCATTTTCAAGCAAAAGTTACCTTGCTTAAATACATAAAAATTCCTTGTGAACTTATTGTTAAATGAATAACTTGGGCAATTATTCGAACTGCATCACTTGTATCCAATATGTTAGCCATCCACTTTCGAGGATGGAAAGAGCTTGGCTTTGTAGACATCAAGGATAGTGGTCTTAGCGAAGTTCTTTTTAACACAATTGTTAGAAATGATGACTGTAATACCAATGAAGAGAAATGGGATCTACTTTCCAAGAGAGTTACTAAATTTCTTAGATAGAATTAACCCTTTTTAGGGGTTTTAGAAAAAAATAAGCCGAGCTCCAAAATGATTATTTCAATGAATTTAGAGTTGTACTTATTCCAAACAACATGAAATATTTTGCAGACCACTCATATAGGTATTTGAGCTAAAAAATAAATCTAGAACTACGAAGTTGACCAAAAATTTTGAACTCTATATCCAGCAAGAGGATGAAACTTGGAACAAATTCTAATCATGTTTTTCAAACATTATCAACTACTCGTACAATTTGGGTGGACCTACAAGGAAAGGGAAGTAGATTGAGAAATTCCTTACTAGCTTACCTTATCATTTTCAAGCAAAAGTTACCTTGCTTAAATACAAGAAAAATCATTGTGAACTTACTGTTAAATGAATCACTTGGGCAAGTATTCGAACTGCATCACTTGTATCCAATATGTGAGCCATCCACTAACGAGGACGGAAAGAACTTGGATTTATAGACATCAAGGATAGTGGTCTTAGCGAATATCTTTTTGACACAGTTTTTAGGAATGGTGACTCTAATACCAATGAATAGAAATGGGATCTACTGTCCTAGAGATTTACTAAATTTCTTAGATAGAATTAGCCCTTGTTTAGGGGTTTTAGAAAAAAAAAATCCGAGCTCTAAAATGATTATTTCAATGAATTTAGAGTTGTACTTATTCCAAACAACATGAAATATTTTGCAGACCACTCATATAGGTATTTGAGCTAAAAAACAAATCTAGAACTACGAAGTTGACCAAAAATTTTGAACTCTATATCCAGCAAGAGGATGAAACTTGGAACAAATTCTAATCATGTTTTTCAAACATTATCAACTACTCGTACAATTTGGGTGGACCTACATGGAAAGGGAAATAGATTGAGAAATTCCTTACTAGCTTACCTTATCATTTTCAAGCAAAAGTTACCTTGCTTAAATACATGAAAAATCATTGTGAACTTACTGTTAAATGAATCACTTGGGCAAGTATTCGAACTGCATCACTTGTATCCAATATGTCAGCCATCCACTAACGAGGACGGAAAGAACTTGGCTTTATAGACATCAAGGATAGTGGTCTTAGCGAAGATCTTTTTGACACAGTTTTTAGGAATGGTGACTCTAATACCAATGAATAGAAATGGGATCTAATTTCCTAGAGATTTACTAAATTTCTTAGATAGAATTAGCCCTTTTTTAGGAGTTTTAGAAAAAAATAATCTGAGCTCTAAAATGATTATTTCAATGAATTTAGAGTTGTACTTCTTCCAAACAACATGAAATATTTTGCAGACCACCCATATAGGTATTTGAGCTAAAAAATAAATCTAGAACTACGAAGTTGACCAAAAAATTTGAACTCTATATCCAGCAAGAGGATGAAACTTGGAACAAATTCTAATCCTGTTTTTCAAACATTATCAACTACTCGTACAATTTGGGTGGACCTATCTGGAAAGGGAAAGAGATTGAGAAATTCCTTACTAGCTTACCTTATCATTTTCAAGCAAAAGTTACCTTGCTTAAATACATAAAAATTCCTTGTGAACTTATTGTTAAATGAATAACTTGGGCAATTATTCGAACTGCATCACTTGTATCCAATATGTTAGCCATCCACTTTCGAGGATGGAAAGAGCTTGGCTTTGTAGACATCAAGGATAGTGGTCTTAGCGAAGTTCTTTTTAACACAATTGTTAGAAATGATGACTGTAATACCAATGAAGAGAAATGGGATCTACTTTCCAAGAGAGTTACTAAATTTCTTAGATAGAATTAACCCTTTTTAGGGGTTTTAGAAAAAAATAAGCCGAGCTCCAAAATGATTATTTCAATGAATTTAGAGTTGTACTTATTCCAAACAACATGAAATATTTTGCAGACCACTCATATAGGTATTTGAGCTAAAAAATAAATCTAGAACTACGAAGTTGACCAAAAATTTTGAACTCTATATCCAGCAAGAGGATGAAACTTGGAACAAATTCTAATCATGTTTTTCAAACATTATCAACTACTCGTACAATTTGGGTGGACCTACAAGGAAAGGGAAGTAGATTGAGAAATTCCTTACTAGCTTACCTTATCATTTTCAAGCAAAAGTTACCTTGCTTAAATACAAGAAAAATCATTGTGAACTTACTGTTAAATGAATCACTTGGGCAAGTATTCGAACTGCATCACTTGTATCCAATATGTGAGCCATCCACTAACGAGGACGGAAAGAACTTGGATTTATAGACATCAAGGATAGTGGTCTTAGCGAATATCTTTTTGACACAGTTTTTAGGAATGGTGACTCTAATACCAATGAATAGAAATGGGATCTACTGTCCTAGAGATTTACTAAATTTCTTAGATAGAATTAGCCCTTGTTTAGGGGTTTTAGAAAAAAAAAATCCGAGCTCTAAAATGATTATTTCAATGAATTTAGAGTTGTACTTATTCCAAACAACATGAAATATTTTGCAGACCACTCATATAGGTATTTGAGCTAAAAAACAAATCTAGAACTACGAAGTTGACCAAAAATTTTGAACTCTATATCCAGCAAGAGGATGAAACTTGGAACAAATTCTAATCAAGTTTTTCAAACATTATCAACTACTCGTACAATTTGGGTGGACCTACATGGAAAGGGAAATAGATTGAGAAATTCCTTACTAGCTTACCTTATCATTTTCAAGCAAAAGTTACCTTGCTTAAATACATGAAAAATCATTGTGAACTTACTGTTAAATGAATCACTTGGGCAAGTATTCGAACTGCATCACTTGTATCCAATATGTCAGCCATCCACTAACGAGGACGGAAAGAACTTGGCTTTATAGACATCAAGGATAGTGGTCTTAGCGAAGATCTTTTTGACACAGTTTTTAGGAATGGTGACTCTAATACCAATGAATAGAAATGGGATCTAATTTCCTAGAGATTTACTAAATTTCTTAGATAGAATTAGCCCTTTTTTAGGAGTTTTAGAAAAAAATAATCTGAGCTCTAAAATGATTATTTCAATGAATTTAGAGTTGTACTTCTTCCAAACAACATGAAATATTTTGCAGACCACCCATATAGGTATTTGAGCTAAAAAATAAATCTAGAACTACGAAGTTGACCAAAAAATTTGAACTCTATATCCAGCAAGAGGATGAAACTTGGAACAAATTCTAATCATGTTTTTCAAACATTATCAACTACTCGTACAATTTGGGTGGACCTATCTGGAAAGGGAAAGAGATTGAGAAATTCCTTACTAGCTTACCTTATCATTTTCAAGCAAAAGTTACCTTGCTTAAATACATAAAAATTCCTTGTGAACTTATTGTTAAATGAATAACTTGGGCAATTATTCGAACTGCATCACTTGTATCCAATATGTTAGCCATCCACTTTCGAGGATGGAAAGAGCTTGGCTTTGTAGACATCAAGGATAGTGGTCTTAGCGAAGTTCTTTTTAACACAATTGTTAGAAATGATGACTGTAATACCAATGAAGAGAAATGGGATCTACTTTCCAAGAGAGTTACTAAATTTCTTAGATAGAATTAACCCTTTTTAGGGGTTTTAGAAAAAAATAAGCGGAGCTCCAAAATGATTATTTCAATGAATTTAGAGTTGTACTTATTCCAAACAACATGAAATATTTTGCAGACCACTCATATAGGTATTTGAGCTAAAAAATAAATCTAGAACTACGAAGTTGACCAAAAATTTTGAACTCTATATCCAGCAAGAGGATGAAACTTGGAACAAATTCTAATCATGTTTTTCAAACATTATCAACTACTCGTACAATTTGGGTGGACCTACAAGGAAAGGGAAGTAGATTGAGAAATTCCTTACTAGCTTACCTTATCATTTTCAAGCAAAAGTTACCTTGCTTAAATACAAGAAAAATCATTGTGAACTTACTGTTAAATGAATCACTTGGGCAAGTATTCGAACTGCATCACTTGTATCCAATATGTGAGCCATCCACTAACGAGGACGGAAAGAACTTGGATTTATAGACATCAAGGATAGTGGTCTTAGCGAATATCTTTTTGACACAGTTTTTAGGAATGGTGACTCTAATACCAATGAATAGAAATGGGATCTACTGTCCTAGAGATTTACTAAATTTCTTAGATAGAATTAGCCCTTGTTTAGGGGTTTTAGAAAAAAATAATCTGAGCTCTAAAATGATTATTTCAATGAATTTAGAGTTGTACTTCTTCCAAACAACATGAAATATTTTGCAGACCACCCATATAGGTATTTGAGCTAAAAAATAAATCTAGAACTACGAAGTTGACCAAAAATTTTGAACTCTATATCCAGCAAGAGGATGAAACTTGGAACAAATTCTAATCATGTTTTTCAAACATTATCAACTACTCGTACAATTTGGGTGGACCTACAAGGAAAGGGAAGTAGATTGAGAGATTCCTTACTAGCTTACCTTATCATTTTCAAGCAAAAGTTACCTTGCTTAAATACAAGAAAAATCATTGTGAACTTACTGTTAAATGAATCACTTGGGCAAGTATTCGAACTGCATCACTTGTATCCAATATGTGAGCCATCCACTAACGAGGACGGAAAGAACTTGGCTTTATAGACATCAAGGATAGTGGTCTTAGCGAATATCTTTTTGACACAGTTTTTAGGAATGGTGACTCTAATACCAATGAATAGAAATGGGATCTACTGTCCTAGAGATTTACTAAATTTCTTAGATAGAATTAGCCCTTTTTTAGGGGTTTTAGAAAAAAATAATCCGAGCTCTAAAATGATTATTTCAATGAATTTAGAGTTGTACTTATTCCAAACAACATGAAATATTTTGCAGACCACTCATATAGGTATTTGAGCTAAAAAATAAATCTAGAACTACGAAGTTGACCAAAAATTTTAAACTCTATATCCAGCAAGAGGATGAAACTTGGAACAAATTCTAATCATGTTTTTCAAACATTATCAACTACTCGTACAATTTGGGTGGACCTACATGGAAAGGGAAGTAGATTGAGAAATTCCTTACTAGCTTACCTTATCATTTTCAAGCAAAAGTTACCTTGCTTAAATACATGAAAAATCATTGTGAACTTACTGTTAAATGAATCACTTGCGCAAGTATTCGAACTGCATCACTTGTATCCAATATGTCAGCCATCCACTAACGAGGACGGAAAGAACTTGGCTTTATAGACATCAAGGATAGTGGTCTTAGCGAAGATCTTTTTGACACAGTTTTTAGGAATGGTGACTCTAATACCAATGAATAGAAATGGGATCTAATTTCCTAGAGATTTACTAAATTTCTTAGATAGAATTAGCCCTTTTTTAGGAGTTTTAGAAAAAAATAATCTGAGCTCTAAAATGATTATTTCAATGAATTTAGAGTTGTACTTCTTCCAAACAACATGAAATATTTTGCAGACCACCCATATAGGTATTTGAGCTAAAAAATAAATCTAGAACTACGAAGTTGACCAAAAATTTTGAACTCTATATCCAGCAAGAGGATGAAACTTGGAACAAATTCTAATCATGTTTTTCAAACATTATCAACTACTCGTACAATTTGGGTGGACCTACAAGGAAAGGGAAGTAGATTGAGAAATTCCTTACTAGCTTACCGTATCATTTTCAAGCAAAAGTTACCTTGCTTAAATACAAGAAAAATCATTGTGAACTTACTGTTAAATGAATCACTTGGGCAAGTATTCGAACTGCATCACTTGTATCCAATATGTGAGCCATCCACTAACGAGGACGGAAAGAACTTGGCTTTATAGACATCAAGGATAGTGGTCTTAGCGAATATCTTTTTGACACAGTTTTTAGGAATGGTGACTCTAATACCAATGAATAGAAATAGGATCTACTGTCCTAGAGATTTACTAAATTTCTTAGATAGAATTAGCCCTTGTTTAGGGGTTTTAGAAAAAAATAATCCGAGCTCTAAAATGATTATTTCAATGAATTTAGAGTTGTACTTATTCCAAATAACATGAAATATTTTGCAGACCACTCATATAGGTATTTGAGCTAAAAAATAAATCTAGAACTACGAAGTTGACCAAAAATTTTGAACTCTATATCCAGCAAGAGGATGAAACTTGGAACAAATTCTAATCATGTTTTTCAAACATTATCAACTACTCGTACAATTTGGGTGGACCTACAAGGAAAGGGAAGTAGATTGAGAAATTCCTTACTAGCTTACCGTATCATTTTCAAGCAAAAGTTACCTTGCTTAAATACAAGAAAAATCATTGTGAACTTACTGTTAAATGAATCACTTGGGCAAGTATTCGAACTGCATCACTTGTATCCAATATGTGAGCCATCCACTAACGAGGACGGAAAGAACTTGGCTTTATAGACATCAAGGATAGTGGTCTTAGCGAATATCTTTTTGACACAGTTTTTAGGAATGGTGACTCTAATACCAATGAATAGAAATGGGATCTACTGTCCTAGAGATTTACTAAATTTCTTAGATAGAATTAGCCCTTGTTTAGGGGTTTTAGAAAAAAATAATCCGAGCTCTAAAATGATTATTTCAATGAATTTAGAGTTGTACTTATTCCAAATAACATGAAATATTTTGCAGACCACTCATATAGGTATTTGAGCTAAAAAATAAATCTAGAACTACGAAGTTGACCAAAAATTTTGAACTCTATATCCAGCAAGAGGATGAAACTTGGAACAAATTCTAATCATGTTTTTCAAACATTATCAACTACTCGTACAATTTGGGTGGACCTACATGGAAAGGGAAGTAGATTGAGAAATTCCTTACTAGCTTACCTTATCATTTTCAAGCAAAAGTTACCTTGCTTAAATACATGAAAAATCATTGTGAACTTACTGTTAAATGAATCACTTGGGCAAGTATTCGAACTGCATCACTTGTATCCAATATGTCAGCCATCCACTAACGAGGACGGAAAGAACTTGGCTTTATAGACATCAAGGATAGTGGTCTTAGCGAAGATCTTTTTGACACAGTTTTTAGGAATGGTGACTCTAATACCAATGAATAGAAATGGGATCTAATTTCCTAGAGATTTACTAAATTTCTTAGATAGAATTAGCCCTTTTTTAGGAGTTTTAGAAAAAAAAATCTGAGCTCTAAAATGATTATTTCAATGAATTTAGAGTTGTACTTCTTCCAAACAACATGAAATATTTTGCAGACCACCCATATAGGTATTTGAGCTAAAAAATAAATCTAGAACTACGAAGTTGACCAAAAATTTTGAACTCTATATCCAGCAAGAGGATGAAACTTGGAACAAATTCTAATCATGTTTTTCAAACATTATCAACGACTCGTACAATTTGGGTGGACCTACAAGGAAAGGGAAGTAGATTGAGAAATTCCTTACTAGCTTACCGTATCATTTTCAAGCAAAAGTTACCTTGCTTAAATACAAGAAAAATCATTGTGAACTTACTGTTAAATGAATCACTTGGGCAAGTATTCGAACTGCATCACTTGTATCCAATATGTGAGCCATCCACTAACGAGGACGGAAAGAACTTGGCTTTATAGACATCAAGGATAGTGGTCTTAGCGAATATCTTTTTGACACAGTTTTTAGGAATGGTGACTCTAATACCAATGAATAGAAATGGGATCTACTGTCCTAGAGATTTACTAAATTTCTTAGATAGAATAAGCCCTTGTTTAGGGGTTTTAGAAAAAAATAATCCGAGCTCTAAAATGATTATTTCAATGAATTTAGAGTTGTACTTATTCCAAATAACATGAAATATTTTGCAGACCACTCATATAGGTATTTGAGCTAAAAAATAAATCTAGAACTACGAAGTTAACCAAAAATTTTGAACTCTATATCCAGCAAGAGGATGAAACTTGGAACAAATTCTAATCATGTTTTTCAAACATTATCAACTACTCGTACAATTTGGGTGGACCTACATGGAAAGGGAAGTAGATTGAGAAATTCCTTACTAGCTTACCTTATCATTTTCAAGCAAAAGTTACCTTGCTTAAATACATGAAAAATCATTGTGAACTTACTGTTAAATGAATCACTTGGGCAAGTATTCGAACTGCATCACTTGTATCCAATATGTCAGCCATCCACTAACGAGGACGGAAAGAACTTGGCTTTATAGACATCAAGGATAGTGGTCTTAGCGAAGATCTTTTTGACACAGTTTTTAGGAATGGTGACTCTAATACCAATGAATAGAAATGGGATCTAATTTCCTAGAGATTTACTAAATTTCTTAGATAGAATTAGCCCTTTTTTAGGAGTTTTAGAAAAAAAAATCTGAGCTCTAAAATGATTATTTCAATGAATTTAGAGTTGTACTTCTTCCAAACAACATGAAATATTTTGCAGACCACCCATATAGGTATTTGAGCTAAAAAATAAATCTAGAACTACGAAGTTGACCAAAAAATTTGAACTCTATATCCAGCAAGAGGATGAAACTTGGAACAAATTCTAATCATGTTTTTCAAACATTATCAACTACTCGTACAATTTGGGTGGACCTATCTGGAAAGGGAAAGAGATTGAGAAATTCCTTACTAGCTTACCTTATCATTTTCAAGCAAAAGTTACCTTGCTTAAATACATAAAAATTCCTTGTGAACTTATTGTTAAATGAATAACTTGGGCAATTATTCGAACTGCATCACTTGTATCCAATATGTTAGCCATCCACTTTCGAGGATGGAAAGAGCTTGGCTTTGTAGACATCAAGGATAGTGGTCTTAGCGAAGTTCTTTTTAACACAATTGTTAGAAATGATGACTGTAATACCAATGAAGAGAAATGGGATCTACTTTCCCAGAGAGTTACTAAATTTCTTAGATAGAATTAACCCTTTTTAGGGGTTTTAGAAAAAAATAATCCGAGCTCCAAAATGATTATTTCAATGAATTTAGAGTTGTACTTATTCCAAACAACATGAAATATTTTGCAGACCACTCATATAGGTATTTGAGCTAAAAAATAAATCTAGAACTACGAAGTTGACCAAAAATTTTGAACTCTATATCCAGCAAGAGGATGAAACTTGGAACAAATTCTAATCATGTTTTTCAAACATTATCAACTACTCGTACAATTTGGGTGGACCTACAAGGAAAGGGAAGTAGATTGAGAAATTCCTTACTAGCTTACCTTATCATTTTCAAGCAAAAGTTACCTTGCTTAAATACAAGAAAAATCATTGTGAACTTACTGTTAAATGAATCACTTGGGCAAGTATTCGAACTGCATCACTTGTATCCAATATGTGAGCCATCCACTAACGAGGACGGAAAGAACTTGGCTTTATTGACATCAAGGATAGTGGTCTTAGCGAATATCTTTTTGACACAGTTTTTAGGAATGGTGACTCTAATACCAATGAATAGAAATGGGATCTACTGTCCTAGAGATTTACTAAATTTCTTAGATAGAATTAGCCCTTTTTAGGGGTTTTAGAAAAAAATAATCCGAGCTCTAAAATGATTATTTCAATGAATTTAGAGTTGTACTTATTCCAAACAACATGAAATATTTTGCAGACCACTCATATAGGTATTTGAGCTAAAAAATAAATCTAGAACTACGAAGTTGACCAAAAATTTTGAACTCTATATCCAGCAAGAGGATGAAACTTGGAACAAATTCTAATCATGTTTTTCAAACATTATCAACTACTCGTACAATTTGGGTGGACCTACATGGAAAGGGAAGTAGATTGAGAAATTCCTTACTAGCTTACCTTATCATTTTCAAGCAAAAGTTACCTTGCTTAAATACATGAAAAATCATTGTGAACTTACTGTTAAATGAATCACTTGGGCAAGTATTCGAACTGCATCACTTGTATCCAATATGTCAGCCATCCACTAACGAGGACGGAAAGAACTTGGCTTTATAGACATCAAGGATAGTGGTCTTAGCGAAGATCTTTTTGACACAGTTTTTAGGAATGGTGACTCTAATACCAATGAATAGAAATGGGATCTAATTTCCTAGAGATTTACTAAATTTCTTAGATAGAATTAGCCCTTTTTTAGGAGTTTTAGAAAAAAATAATCTGAGCTCTAAAATGATTATTTCAATGAATTTAGAGTTGTACTTCTTCCAAACAACATGAAATATTTTGCAGACCACCCATATAGGTATTTGAGCTAAAAAATAAATCTAGAACTACGAAGTTGACCAAAAAATTTGAACTCTATATCCAGCAAGAGGATGAAACTTGGAACAAATTCTAATCATGTTTTTCAAACATTATCAACTACTCGTACAATTTGGGTGGACCTACAAGGAAAGGGAAGTAGATTGAGAAATTCCTTACTAGCTTACCTTATCATTTTCAAGCAAAAGTTACCTTGCTTAAATACAAGAAAAATCATTGTGAACTTACTGTTAAATGAATCACTTGGGCAAGTATTCGAACTGCATCACTTGTATCCAATATGTGAGCCATCCACTAACGAGGACGGAAAGAACTTGGCTTTATAGACATCAAGGATAGTGGTCTTAGCGAATATCTTTTTGACACAGTTTTTAGGAATGGTGACTCTAATACCAATGAATAGAAATGGGATCTACTGTCCTAGAGATTTACTAAATTTCTTAGATAGAATTAGCCCTTTTTTAGGGGTTTTAGAAAAAAATAATCTGAGCTCTAAAATGATTATTTCAATGAATTTAGAGTTGTACTTATTCCAAACAACATGAAATATTTTGCAGACCACTCATATAGGTATTTGAGCTAAAAAATAAATCTAGAACTACGAAGTTGACCAAAAATTTTGAACTCTATATCCAGCAAGAGGATGAAACTTGGAACAAATTCTAATCATGTTTTTCAAACATTATCAACTACTCGTACAATTTGGGTGGACCTACATGGAAAGGGAAGTAGATTGAGAAATTCCTTACTAGCTTACCTTATCATTTTCAAGCAAAAGTTACCTTGCTTAAATACATGAAAAATCATTGTGAACTTACTGTTAAATGAATCACTTGGGCAAGTATTCGAACTGCATCACTTGTATCCAATATGTCAGCCATCCACTAACGAGGACGGAAAGAACTTGGCTTTATAGACATCATGGATAGTGGTCTTAGCGAAGATCTTTTTGACACAGTTTTTAGGAATGGTGACTCTAATACCAATGAATAGAAATGGGATCTAATTTCCTAGAGATTTACTAAATTTCTTAGATAGAATTAGCCCTTTTTTAGGAGTTTTAGAAAAAAATAATCTGAGCTCTAAAATGATTATTTCAATGAATTTAGAGTTGTACTTCTTCCAAACAACATGAAATATTTTGCAGACCACCCATATAGGTATTTGAGCTAAAAAATAAATCTAGAACTACGAAGTTGACCAAAAAATTTGAACTCTATATCCAGCAAGAGGATGAAACTTGGAACAAATTCTAATCATGTTTTTCAAACATTATGAACTACTCGTACAATTTGGGTGGACCTATCTGGAAAGGGAAAGAGATTGAGAAATTCCTTACTAGCTTACCTTATCATTTTCAAGCAAAAGTTACCTTGCTTAAATACATAAAAATTCCTTGTGAACTTATTGTTAAATGAATAACTTGGGCAATTATTCGAACTGCATCACTTGTATCCAATATGTTAGCCATCCACTTTCGAGGATGGAAAGAGCTTGGCTTTGTAGACATCAAGGATAGTGGTCTTAGCGAAGTTCTTTTTAACACAATTGTTAGAAATGATGACTATAATACCAATGAAGAGAAATGGGATCTACTTTCCCAGAGAGTTACTAAATTTCTTAGATAGAATTAACCCTTTTTAGGGGTTTTAGAAAAAAATAATCCGAGCTCCAAAATGATTATTTCAATGAATTTAGAGTTGTACTTATTCCAAACAACATGAAATATTTTGCAGACCACTCATATAGGTATTTGAGCTAAAAAATAAATCTAGAACTACGAAGTTGACCAAAAATTTTGAACTCTATATCGAGCAAGAGGATGAAACTTGGAACAAATTCTAATCATGTTTTTCAAACATTATCAACTACTCGTACAATTTGGGTGGACCTACAAGGAAAGGGAAGTAGATTGAGAAATTCCTTACTAGCTTACCTTATCATTTTCAAGCAAAAGTTACCTTGCTTAAATACAAGAAAAATCATTGTGAACTTACTGTTAAATGAATCACTTGGGCAAGTATTCGAACTGCATCACTTGTATCCAATATGTGAGCCATCCACTAACGAGGACGGAAAGAACTTGGCTTTATAGACATCAAGGATAGTGGTCTTAGCGAATATCTTTTTGACACAGTTTTTAGGAATGGTGACTCTAATACCAATGAATAGAAATGGGATCTACTGTCCTAGAGATTTACTAAATTTCTTAGATAGAATTAGCCCTTTTTTAGGGGTTTTAGAAAAAAATAATCCGAGCTCTAAAATGATTATTTCAATGAATTTAGAGTTGTACTTCTTCCAAACAACATGAAATATTTTGCAGACCACCCATATAGGTATTTGAGCTAAAAAATAAATCTAGAACTACGAAGTTGACCAAAAAATTTGAACTCTATATCCAGCAAGAGGATGAAACTTGGAACAAATTCTAATCATGTTTTTCAAACATATCAACTACTCGTACAATTTGGGTGAACCTATCTGGAAATGGAAATAGATTGAGAAATTCCTTACTAGCTTACCTTATCATTTTCAAGCAAAAGTTACCTTGCTTAAATACATAAAAATTCCTTGTGAACTTATTGTTAAATGAATAACTTGATCAAGTATTCGAACTGCATCACTTGTATCCAATATGTTAGCTATCCATTTTCGAGGATAGAAAGAGCTTGGCTTTGTAGACATCAAGGATAGTGGTTTTAGCGAAGATCTTTTTGACACAATTGTTAGAAATGATGACTGTAATACCAAGGAAGAGAAATGGGATCTACTTTCCCAAAGAGTTACTAAATTTCTTAAATAGAATGAACCCTTTTTAGGGGTTTCAGAAAAAAATAATCCGAGCTCCAAAATGATTATTTCAATGAATCTAGAGTTGAACTTCTTCCAAATAACATGAAATATTTTGCAGACCACTCATATAGGTATTTGAGCTAAACAATAAATCTAGAACTACGAAGTTGATTAAAAATTTTGAACTCTATATCCAGTAGGATGATGAAACTTGGAACAAATTCTAATCATGTTTTTCAAACATTATCAACTACTCGTACAATTTGGGTGGACCTATAAGGAAAGGGAAGTAGATTGAGAAAATCCTTACTAGCTTACCTTATCATTTTTAAGCAAAAGTTACCTTGCTTAAATACATGAAAAATCCTTGTGAACTTACTGTTAAATGAATCACTTGGGCAAGTATTCGAACTGCATCACTTGTATCCAATATGTCAGCCATCCACTCACGAGGACGGAAAGAACTTGGCTTTGTAGACATCAAGGATAGTGGTCTTAGCGAAGATCTTTTTGACACAATTGTTAGAAATGATGACTGTAATACCAATGAAGAGAAATGGGATCTACTTTCCCAGAGAGTTACTAAATTTCTTAAATAGAATTAACCATTTTTAGGAGTTTTATAAAAAAATAATCCGAGCTCCAAAATGATTATTTCAATGAATTTAGAGTTGTACTTCTTCCAAACAACATGATATATTTTGCAGACCACTCATATAGGTATTTGAGCTAAAAAATAAATCTAGAACTACAAAGTTGACCAAAAATTTTGAATTCTATATCAAGCAAAAGGATGAAACTTGGAACAAATTCTAATCATGTTTTTCAAACACTATCAACTACTCGTACAATTTGGGTGGACCTATCTGGAAAGGGAAATAGATTGAGAAATTCCATACTAGCTTACATTATCATTTTCAAGCAAAAGTTACCTTGCTTAAATACATGAAAAATCCTTGTGAACTTACTGTTAAATGAATCACTTGGGCAAGTATTCGAACTGCATCACTTGTATCCAATATGTCAGCCATCCACTTACGAGGACACAAAGAACTTGGCTTTATAGACATCAAGGATAGTGGTCTTAGCGAAGATCTTTTTGACACAGTTTTTAGGAATGATGACTCTAATACCAATGAATAGAAATGGGATCTAATTTCCTAGAGATTTACTAAATTTCTTAGATAGAATTAGCCCTTTTTTAGGGGTTTTAGAAAAAAATAATCTGAGCTCTAAAATGATTATTTCAATGAATTTAGAGTTGTACATCTTCCAAACAACATGAAATATTTTGCAGACCACCCATATTGGTATTTGAGCTAAAAAATAAATCTAGAACTACGAAGTTGACCAAAAATTATGAACTCTATATCCAGCAAGAGGATGAAACTTGGAACAAATTCTAATCATGTTTTTCAAACATTATTAACTACTCGTACAATTTGGGTGGACCAATCTGGAAAGGGAAAGAGATTGAGAAATTCCTTACTAGCTTACCTTATCATTTTCAAGCAAAAGTTACCTTGCTTAAATACATAAAAATTCCTTTTGAACTTATTGTTAAATGAATAACTTGGGCAATTATTCGAACTGCATCACTTGTATGCAATATGTTAGCCATCCACTTTCGAGGATGGAAAGAGCTTGGCTTTGTAGACATCAAGGATAGTGGTCTTAGCGAAGATCTTTTTGACACAATTGTTAGAAATGATGACTGTAATACCAATGAAGAGAAATGGGATCTACTTTCCTAGAGAGTTACTAAATTTCTTAGATAGAATTAACCCTTTTTATGGGTTTTAGAAAAAAATAATCCGAGCTCCAAAATGATTATTTCAATGAATTTAGAGTTGTACTTATTCCAAACAACATGAAATATTTTGCAGACCACTCATATAGGTATTTGAGCTAAAAAATAAATCTAGAACTACGAAGTTGACCAAAAATTTTGAACTCTATATCCAGCAAGAGGATCAAACTTGGAACAAATTCTAATCATGTTTTTCAAACATTATCAACTACTCGTACAATTTGGGTGGACCTACAAGGAAAGGGAAGTAGATTGAGAAATTCCTTACTAGCTTACCTTATCATTTTCAAGCAAAAGTTACCTTGCTTAAATACATGAAAAATCATTGTGAACTTACTGTTAAATGAATCAATTGGGCAAGTATTCGAACTGCATCACTTGTATCCAATATGTCAGCCATCCACTAACGAGGACGGAAAGAACTTGGCTTTATAGACATCAAGGATAGTGGTCTTAGCGAATATTTTTTTGACACAGTTTTTAGGATTGGTGACTCTAATACCAATGAATAGAAATGGGATCTACTTTCCTAGAGATTTACTAAATTTCTTAGATAGAATTGGCCCTTTTTTAGGGGTTTTAGAAAAAAATAATCCGAGCTCTAAAATGATTATTTCAATGAATTTAGAGTTGTACTTCTTCCAAACAACATGAAATATTTTGCAGACCACCCATATAGGTATTTGAGCTAAAAAATAAATCTAGAACTACGAAGTTGACCAAAAATTATGAACTCTATATCCAGCAAAAGGATGAAACTTGGAACAAATTCTAATCATGTTTTTCAAACATATCAACTACTCGTTCAATTTGGGTGGACCTATCTGGAAAGGGAAATAGATTGAGAAATTCCTTACTAGCTTACCTTATCATTTTCAAGCAAAAGTTACCTTGCTTAACTACATAAAAATTCCTTGTGAACTTATTGTTAAATGAATAACTTGGGCAAGTATTCAAACTGCATCACTTGTATCCAATATGTTAGCTATCCACTTTCGAGGATGGAAAGAGCTTGGCTTTGTAGACATCAAGGATAGTGGTCTTAGCGAAGATCTTTTTGACACAATTGTTAGAAATGATGACTGTAATACCAATGAAGAGAAATGGGATCTACTTTCCCAGAGAGTTACTAAATTTCTTAAATAGAATTAACCCTTTTTAGGGGTTTTATAAAAAAATAATCCGAGCTCCAAAATGATTATTTCAATGAATTTAGAGTTGTACTTCTTCCAAACAACATGAAATATTTTGCAGACCACTCATATAGGTATTTGAGCTAAAAAATAAATCTAGAACTACGAAGTTGACCAAAAATTTTGAATTCTATATCAACCAAAAGGATGAAACTTGGAACAAATTCTAATCATGTTTTTCAAACACTATCAACTACTCATACAATTTGGGTGGACCTATCTGGAAAGGGAAATAGATTGAGAAATTCCATACTAGCTTACATTATCATTTTCAAGCAAAAGTTACCTTGCTTAAATACATGAAAAATCCTTGTGAACTTACTGTTAAATGAATCACTTGGGCAAATATTCATACTGCATCACTTGTATCCAATATGTCAGCCATCCACTTACGAGGACACAAAGAACTTGGCTTTATAGACATCAAGGATAGTGGTCTTAGCGAAGATCTTTTTGACACAGTTTTTAGGAATGATGACTCTAATACCAATGAATAGAAATGGGATCTAATTTCCTAGAGATTTACTAAATTTCTTAGATAGAATTAGCCCTTTTTTAGGGGTTTTAGAAAAAAATAATCTGAGCTCTAAAATGATTATTTCAATGAATTTAGAGTTGTACATCTTCCAAACAACATGAAATATTTTGCAGACCACCCATATTGGTATTTGAGCTAAAAAATAAATCTAGAACTACGAAGTTGACCAAAAATTATGAACTCTATATCCAGCAAGAGGATGAAACTTGGAACAAATTCTAATCATGTTTTTCAAACATTATCAACTACTCGTACAATTTGGGTGGACCAATCTGGAAAGGGAAAGAGATTGAGAAATTCCTTACTAGCTTACCTTATCATTTTCAAGCAAAAGTTACCTTGCTTAAATACATAAAAATTCCTTTTGAACTTATTGTTAAATGAATAACTTGGGCAATTATTCGAACTGCATCACTTGTATGCAATATGTTAGCCATCCACTTTCGAGGATGGAAAGAGCTTGGCTTTGTAGACATCAAGGATAGTGGTCTTAGCGAAGATCTTTTTGACACAATTGTTAGAAATGATGACTGTAATACCAATGAAGAGAAATGGGATCTACTTTCCTAGAGAGTTACTAAATTTCTTAGATAGAATTAACCCTTTTTATGGGTTTTAGAAAAAAATAATCCGAGCTCCAAAATGATTATTTCAATGAATTTAGAGTTGTACTTATTCCAAACAACATGAAATATTTTGCAGACCACTCATATAGGTATTTGAGCTAAAAAATAAATCTAGAACTACGAAGTTGACCAAAAATTTTGAACTCTATATCCAGCAAGAGGATCAAACTTGGAACAAATTCTAATCATGTTTTTCAAACATTATCAACTACTCGTACAATTTGGGTGGACCTACAAGGAAAGGGAAGTAGATTGAGAAATTCCTTACTAGCTTACCTTATCATTTTCAAGCAAAAGTTACCTTGCTTAAATACATGAAAAATCATTGTGAACTTACTGTTAAATGAATCAATTGGGCAAGTATTCGAACTGCATCACTTGTATCCAATATGTCAGCCATCCACTAACGAGGACGGAAAGAACTTGGCTTTATAGACATCAAGGATAGTGGTCTTAGCGAATATTTTTTTGACACAGTTTTTAGGATTGGTGACTCTAATACCAATGAATAGAAATGGGATCTACTTTCCTAGAGATTTACTAAATTTCTTAGATAGAATTGGCCCTTTTTTAGGGGTTTTAGAAAAAAATAATCCGAGCTCTAAAATGATTATTTCAATGAATTTAGAGTTGTACTTCTTCCAAACAACATGAAATATTTTGCAGACCACCCATATAGGTATTTGAGCTAAAAAATAAATCTAGAACTACGAAGTTGACCAAAAATTATGAACTCTATATCCAGCAAAAGGATGAAACTTGGAACAAATTCTAATCATGTTTTTCAAACATATCAACTACTCGTTCAATTTGGGTGGACCTATCTGGAAAGGGAAATAGATTGAGAAATTCCTTACTAGCTTACCTTATCATTTTCAAGCAAAAGTTACCTTGCTTAACTACATAAAAATTCCTTGTGAACTTATTGTTAAATGAATAACTTGGGCAAGTATTCAAACTGCATCACTTGTATCCAATATGTTAGCTATCCACTTTCGAGGATGGAAAGAGCTTGGCTTTGTAGACATCAAGGATAGTGGTCTTAGCGAAGATCTTTTTGACACAATTGTTAGAAATGATGACTGTAATACCAATGAAGAGAAATGGGATCTACTTTCCCAGAGAGTTACTAAATTTCTTAAATAGAATTAACCCTTTTTAGGGGTTTTATAAAAAAATAATCCGAGCTCCAAAATGATTATTTCAATGAATTTAGAGTTGTACTTCTTCCAAACAACATGAAATATTTTGCAGACCACTCATATAGGTATTTGAGCTAAAAAATAAATCTAGAACTACGAAGTTGACCAAAAATTTTGAATTCTATATCAACCAAAAGGATGAAACTTGGAACAAATTCTAATCATGTTTTTCAAACACTATCAACTACTCATACAATTTGGGTGGACCTATCTGGAAAGGGAAATAGATTGAGAAATTCCATACTAGCTTACATTATCATTTTCAAGCAAAAGTTACCTTGCTTAAATACATGAAAAATCCTTGTGAACTTACTGTTAAATGAATCACTTGGGCAAATATTCATACTGCATCACTTGTATCCAATATGTCAGCCATCCACTTACGAGGACACAAAGAACTTGGCTTTATAGACATCAAGGATAGTGGTCTTAGCGAAGATCTTTTTGACACAGTTTTTAGGAATGATGACTCTAATACCAATGAATAGAAATGGGATCTAATTTCCTAGAGATTTACTAAATTTCTTAGATAGAATTAGCCCTTTTTTAGGGGTTTTAGAAAAAAATAATCTGAGCTCTAAAATGATTATTTCAATGAATTTAGAGTTGTACATCTTCCAAACAACATGAAATATTTTGCAGACCACCCATATTGGTATTTGAGCTAAAAAATAAATCTAGAACTACGAAGTTGACCAAAAATTATGAACTCTATATCCAGCAAGAGGATGAAACTTGGAACAAATTCTAATCATGTTTTTCAAACATTATCAACTACTCGTACAATTTGGGTGGACCAATCTGGAAAGGGAAAGAGATAGAGAAATTCCTTACTAGCTTACCTTATCATTTTCAAGCAAAAGTTACCTTGCTTAAATACATAAAAATTCCTTTTGAACTTATTGTTAAATGAATAACTTGGGCAATTATTCGAACTGCATCACTTGTATGCAATATGTTAGCCATCCACTTTCGAGGATGGAAAGAGCTTGGCTTTGTAGACATCAAGGATAGTGGTCTTAGCGAAGATCTTTTTGACACAATTGTTAGAAATGATGACTGTAATACCAATGAAGAGAAATGGGATCTACTTTCCTAGAGAGTTACTAAATTTCTTAGATAGAATTAACCCTTTTTATGGGTTTTAGAAAAAAATAATCCGAGCTCCAAAATGATTATTTCAATGAATTTAGAGTTGTACTTATTCCAAACAACATGAAATATTTTGCAGACCACTCATATAGGTATTTGAGCTAAAAAATAAATCTAGAACTACGAAGTTGACCAAAAATTTTGAACTCTATATCCAGCAAGAGGATCAAACTTGGAACAAATTCTAATCATGTTTTTCAAACATTATCAACTACTCGTACAATTTGGGTGGACCTACAAGGAAAGGGAAGTAGATTGAGAAATTCCTTACTAGCTTACCTTATCATTTTCAAGCAAAAGTTACCTTGCTTAAATACATGAAAAATCATTGTGAACTTACTGTTAAATGAATCAATTGGGCAAGTATTCGAACTGCATCACTTGTATCCAATATGTCAGCCATCCACTAACGAGGACGGAAAGAACTTGGTTTTATAGACATCAAGGATAGTGGTCTTAGCGAATATTTTTTTGACACAGTTTTTAGGATTGGTGACTCTAATACCAATGAATAGAAATGGGATCTACTTTCCTAGAGATTTACTAAATTTCTTAGATAGAATTGGCCCTTTTTTAGGGGTTTTAGAAAAAAATAATCCGAGCTCTAAAATGATTATTTCAATGAATTTAGAGTTGTACTTCTTCCAAACAACATGAAATATTTTGCAGACCACCCATATAGGTATTTGAGCTAAAAAATAAATCTAGAACTACGAAGTTGACCAAAAATTATGAACTCTATATCCAGCAAAAGGATGAAACTTGGAACAAATTCTAATCATGTTTTTCAAACATATCAACTACTCGTTCAATTTGGGTGGACCTATCTGGAAAGGGAAATAGATTGAGAAATTCCTTACTAGCTTACCTTATCATTTTCAAGCAAAAGTTACCTTGCTTAACTACATAAAAATTCCTTGTGAACTTATTGTTAAATGAATAACTTGGGCAAGTATTCAAACTGCATCACTTGTATCCAATATGTTAGCTATCCACTTTCGAGGATGGAAAGAGCTTGGCTTTGTAGACATCAAGGATAGTGGTCTTAGCGAAGATCTTTTTGACACAATTGTTAGAAATGATGACTGTAATACCAATGAAGAGAAATGGGATCTACTTTCCCAGAGAGTTACTAAATTTCTTAAATAGAATTAACCCTTTTTAGGGGTTTTATAAAAAAATAATCCGAGCTCCAAAATGATTATTTCAATGAATTTAGAGTTGTACTTCTTCCAAACAACATGAAATATTTTGCAGACCACTCATATAGGTATTTGAGCTAAAAAATAAATCTAGAACTACGAAGTTGACCAAAAATTTTGAATTCTATATCAACCAAAAGGATGAAACTTGGAACAAATTCTAATCATGTTTTTCAAACACTATCAACTACTCATACAATTTGGGTGGACCTATCTGGAAAGGGAAATAGATTGAGAAATTCCATACTAGCTTACATTATCATTTTCAAGCAAAAGTTACCTTGCTTAAATACATGAAAAATCCTTGTGAACTTACTGTTAAATGAATCACTTGGGCAAATATTCATACTGCATCACTTGTATCCAATATGTCAGCCATCCACTTACGAGGACACAAAGAACTTGGCTTTATAGACATCAAGGATAGTGGTCTTAGCGAAGATCTTTTTGACACAGTTTTTAGGAATGATGACTCTAATACCAATGAATAGAAATGGGATCTAATTTCCTAGAGATTTACTAAATTTCTTAGATAGAATTTGCCCTTTTTTAGGAGTTTTAGAAAAAAATAATCTGAGCTCTAAAATGATTATTTCAATGAATTTAGAGTTGTACTTCTTCCAAAAAACATGAAATATTTTGCAGACCACCCATATAGGTATTTGAGCTAAAAAATAAATCTAGAACTACGAAGTTTACAAAAAAATTTGAACTCTATATCCAGCAAGAGGATGAAACTTGGAACAAATTCTAATCATGTTTTTCAAACATTATCAACTACTCGTACAATTTGGGTGGACCAATCTGGAAAGGGAAAGAGATTGAGAAATTCCTTACTAGCTTACCTTATCATTTTCAAGCAAAAGTTACCTTGCTTAAATACATAAAAATTCCTTTTGAACTTATTGTTAAATGAATAACTTGGGCAATTATTCGAACTGCATCACTTGTATGCAATATGTTAGCCATCCACTTTCGAGGATGGAAAGAGCTTGGCTTTGTAGACATCAAGGATAGTGGTCTTAGCGAAGATCTTTTTGACACAATTGTTAGAAATGATGACTGTAATACCAATGAAGAGAAATGGGATCTACTTTCCCAGAGAGTTACTAAATTTCTTAGATAGAATTAACCCTTTTTATGGGTTTTAGAAAAAAATAATCCGAGCTCCAAAATGATTATTTCAATGAATTTAGAGTTGTACTTATTCCAAACAACATGAAATATTTTGCAGACCACTCATACAGGTATTTGAGCTAAAAAATAAATCTAGAACTACGAAGTTGACCAAAAATTTTGAACTCTATATCCAGCAAGAGGATGAAACTTGGAACAAATTCTAATCATGTTTTTCAAACATTATCAACTACTCGTACAATTTGGGTGGACCTACAAGGAAAGGGAAGTAGATTGAGAAATTCCTTACTAGCTTACCTTATCATTTTCAAGCAAAAGTTACCTTGCTTAAATACATGAAAAATCATTGTGAACTTACTGTTAAATGAATCAATTGGGCAAGTATTCGAACTGCATCACTTGTATCCAATATGTCAGCCATCCACTAACGAGGACGGAAAGAACTTGGCTTTATAGACATCAAGGATAGTGGTCTTAGCGAATATCTTTTTGACACAGTTTTTAGGATTGGTGACTCTAATACCAATGAATAGAAATGGGATCTACTTTCCTAGAGATTTACTAAATTTCTTAGATAGAATTGGCCCTTTTTTAGGGGTTTTAGAAAAAAATAATCCGAGCTCTAAAATGATTATTTCAATGAATTTAGAGTTGTACTTATTCCAAACAACATGAAATATTTTGCAGACCACTCATATAGGTATTTGAGCTAAAAAATAAATCTAGAACTACGAAGTTGACCAAAAATTTTGAACTCTATATCCAGCAAGAGGATGAAACTTGGAACAAATTCTAATCATGTTTTTCAAACATTATCAACTACTCGTACAATTTGGGTGGACCTACATGGAAAGGGAAGTAGATTGAGAAATTCCTTACTAGCTTACCTTATCATTTTCAAGCAAAAGTTACCTTGCTTAAATACATAAAAATTCCTTTTGAACTTATTGTTAAATGAATCACTTGGGCAATTATTCGAACTGCATCACTTGTATGCAATATGTTAGCCATCCACTTTCGAGGATGGAAAGAGCTTGGCTTTGTAGACATCAAGGATAGTGGTCTTAGCGAAGATCTTTTTGACACAATTGTTAGAAATGATGACTGTAATACCAATGAAGAGAAATGGGATCTACTTTCCTAGAGAGTTACTAAATTTCTTAGATAGAATTAACCCTTTTTATGGGTTTTAGAAAAAAATAATCCGAGCTCCAAAATGATTATTTCAATGAATTTAGAGTTGTACTTATTCCAAACAACATGAAATATTTTGCAGACCACTCATACAGGTATTTGAGCTAAAAAATAAATCTAGAACTACGAAGTTGACCAAAAATTTTGAACTCTATATCCAGCAAGAGGATGAAACTTGGAACAAATTCTAATCATGTTTTTCAAACATTATCAACTACTCGTACAATTTGGGTGGACCTATCTAGAAAGGGAAATAGATTGAGAAATTCCTTACTAGCTTACCTTATCATTTTCAAGCAAAAGTTACCTTGCTTAAATACATGAAAAATCATTGCGAACTTACTGTTAAATGAATCAATTGGGCAAGTATTCGAACTGCATCACTTGTATCCAATATGTCAGCCATCCACTAACGAGGACGGAAAGAACTTGGCTTTATAGACATCAAGGATAGTGGTCTTAGCGAATATCTTTTTGACACAGTTTTTAGGATTGGTGACTCTAATACCAATGAATAGAAATGGGATCTACTTTCCTAGAGATTTACTAAATTTCTTAGATAGAATTGGCCCTTTTTTAGGGGTTTTAGAAAAAAATAATCCGAGCTCTAAAATGATTATCTCAATGAATTTAGAGTTGTACTTCTTCCAAACAACATGAAATATTTTGCAGACCACCCATATAGGTATTTGAGCTAAAACATAAATCTAGAACTACGAAGTTGACCAAAAATTATGAACTCTATATCCAGCAAAAGGATGAAACTTGGAACAAATTCTAATCATGTTTTTCAAACATATCAACTACTCGTTCAATTTGGGTGGACCTATCTGGAAAGGGAAATAGATTGAGAAATTCCTTACTAGCTTACCTTATCATTTTCAAGCAAAAGTTACCTTGCTTAAATACATAAAAATTCCTTGTGAACTTATTGTTAAATGAATAACTTGGGCAAGTATTCAAACTGCATCACTTGTATCCAATATGTTAGCTATCCACTTTCGAGGATGGAAAGAGCTTGGCTTTGTAGACATCAAGGATAGTGGTTTTAGCGAAGATCTTTTTGACACAATTGTTAGAAATGATGACTGTAATACCAATGAAGAGAAATGGGATCTACTTTCCCAAAGAGTTACTAAATTTCTTAAATAGAATGAACCCTTTTTAGGGGTTTCAGAAAAAAATAATCCGAGCTCCAAAATGATTATTTCAATGAATCTAGAGTTGTACTTCTTCCAAACAACATGAAATATTTTGCAGACCACTCATATAGGTATTTGAGCTAAACAATAAATCTAGAACTACGAAGTTGATTAAAAATTTTGAACTCTATATCCAGTAGGAGGATGAAACTTGGAACAAATTCTAATCATGTTTTTCAAACATTATCAACTACTCGTACAATTTGGGTGGACCTATAAGGAAAGGGAATTAGATTGAGAAATTCCTTACTACCTTACCTTATCATTTTTAAGCAAAAGTTACCTTGCTTAAATACATGAAAAATCCTTGTGAACTTACTGTTAAATGAATCACTTGGGCAAGTATTCGAACTGCATCACTTGTATCCAATATGTCAGCCATCCACTCACGAGGACGGAAAGATCTTGGCTTTGTAGACATCAAGGATAGTGGTCTTAGCGAAGATCTTTTTGACACAATTGTTAGAAATGATGACTGTAATACCAATGAAGAGAAATGGGATCTACTTTCCCAAAGAGTTACTAAATTTCTTAAATAGAATTAACCCTTTTTAGGGGTTTTATAAAAAAATAATCCGAGCTCCAAAATGATTATTTCAATGAATTTAGAGTTGTACTTCTTCCGAACAACATGAAATATTTTGCAGACCACTCATATAGGTATTTGAGCTAAAAAATAAATCTAGAACTACGAAGTTGACCAAAAATTTTGAATTCTATATCAACCAAAAGGATGAAACTTGGAACAAATTCTAATCATGTTTTTCAAACACTATCAACTACTCGTACAATTTGGGTGGACCTATCTGGAAAGGGAAATAGATTGAGAAATTCCATACTAGCTTACATTATCATTTTCAAGCAAAAGTTACCTTGCTTAAATACATGAAAAATCCTTGTGAACTTACTGTTAAATGAATCACTTGGGCAAATATTCATACTGCATCACTTGTATCCAATATGTCAGCCATCCACTTACGAGGACACAAAGAACTTGGCTTTATAGACATCAAGGATAGTGGTCTTAGCGAAGATCTTTTTGACACAGTTTTTAGGAATGATGACTCTAATACCAATGAATAGAAATGGGATCTAATTTCCTAGAGATTTACTAAATTTCTTAGATAGAATTTGCCCTTTTTTAGGAGTTTTAGAAAAAAATAATCTGAGCTCTAAAATGATTATTTCAATGAATTTAGAGTTGTACTTCTTCCAAACAACATGAAATATTTTGCAGACCACCCATATAGGTATTTGAGCTAAAAAATAAATCTAGAACTACGAAGTTTACCAAAAAATTTGAACTCTATATCCAGCAAGAGGATGGAACTTGGAACAAATTCTAATCATGTTTTTCAAACATTATCAACTACTCGTACAATTTGGGTGGACCTATCTGGAAAGGGAAAGAGATTGAGAAATTCCTTACTAGCTTACCTTATCATTTTCAAGCAAAAGTTACCTTGCTTAAATACATAAAAATTCCTTGTGAACTTATTGTTAAATGAATAACTTGGGCAAGTATTCGAACTGCATCACTTGTATCCAATATGTTAGCCATCCACTTTCGAGGATGGAAAGAGCTTGGCTTTGTAGACATCAAGGATAGTGGTCTTAGCGAAGATCTTTTTGACACAATTGTTAGAAATGATGACTGTAATACCAATGAAGAGAAATGGGATCTACTTTCCCAGAGAGTTACTAAATTTTTTAGATAGAATTAACCCTTTTTAGGGGTTTTAGAAAAAAATAATCCGAGCTCCAAAATGATTATTTAAATGAATTTAGAGTTGTACTTCTTCCAAACAACATGAAATATTTTGCAGACCACTCATATAGGTATTTGAGCTAAAAAATAAATCTAGAACTACGAAGTTGACCAAAAATTTTGAACTCTATATCCAGCAAGAGGATGAAACTTGGAACAAATTCTAATCATGTTTTTCAAACATTATCAACTACTCGTACAATTTGGGTGGACCTACAAGGAAAGGGAAGTAGATTGAGAAATTCCTTACTAGCTTACCTTATCATTTTCAAGCAAAAGTTACCTTGCTTAAATACATGAAAAATCATTGTGAACTTACTGTTAAATGAATCACTTGGGCAAGTATTCGAACTGCATCACTTGTATCCAATATGTGAGCCATCCACTAACGAGGACGGAAAGAACTTGGCTTTATAGACATCAAGGATAGTGGTCTTAGCGAAGATATTTTTGACACAGTTTTTAGGAATGGTGACTCTAATACCAATGAATAGAAATGGGATCTACTTTCCTAGAGATTTACTAAATTTCTTAGATAGAATTAGCCCTTTTTTAGGGGTTTTAGAAAAAAATAATCCGAGCTCTAAAATGATTATTTCAATGAATTTAGAGTTGTACTTCTTCCAAACAACATGAAATATTTGGCAGACCACCCATATAGGTATTTGAGTTGAAAAATAAATCTAGAACTACGAAGTTGACCAAAAAATTTGAACTCTATATCCAGCAAGAGGATGAAACTTGGAACAAATTCTAATCATATTTTTCAAACATATCAACTACTCGTACAATTTGGGTGGACCTATCTGGAAAGGGAAATAGATTGAGAAATTCCTTACTAGCTTACCTTATCATTTTCAAGCAAAAGTTACCTTGCTTAAATACATGAAAAATCATTGTGAACTTACTGTTAAATGAATCACTTGGGCAAGTATTCGAACTGCATCACTTGTATCCAATATGTCAGCCATCCACTAACGAGGACGGAAAGAACATGGCTTTATAGACATCAAGGATAGTGGTCTTAGCGAAGATCTTTTTGACACAGTTTTTAGGAATGGTGACTCTAATACCAATGAATAGAAATGGGATCTACTTTCCGAGAGAGTTACTAAATTTCTTAGATAGAATTAGCCCTTTTTTATGGGTTTTAGAAAAAAATAATCCGAGCTCTAAAATGATTATTTCAATGAATTTAGAGTTGTACTTCTTCCAAACAACATGAAATATTTTGCAGACCACCCATATAGGTATTTGAGCTAAAAAATAAATCTAGAACTACGAAGTTGACCAAAAATTATGAACTCTATATCCAGCAAGAGGATGAAACTTGGAACAAATTCTAATCATGTTTTTCAAACATTATCAACTACTCGTACAATTTGGGTGGACCTATCTAGAAAGGGAAATAGATTGAGAAATTCCTTACTAGCTTACCTTATCATTTTCAAGCAAAAGTTACCTTGCTTAAATACATAAAAATTCCTTGCGAACTTATTGTTAAATGAATCACTTGGGCATGTATTCGAACTGCATCACTTGTTTCCAATATGTTAGCCATCCACTTTCGAGGATGGAAAGAGCTTGGCTTTGTAGACATCAAGGATAGTGGACTTAGCGAAGATCTTTTTGACACAATTGTTAGAAATGATGAGAGCAATACCAATGAAGAGAAATGGGATCTACTTTCCGAGAGAGTTACTAAATTTCTTAAATAGAATTAACCCTTTTTAGGGGTTTTATAAAAAAATAATCCGAGCTCCAAAATGATTATTTCAATGAATTTAGAGTTGTACTTCTTCCAAACAACATGAAATATTTTGCAGACCACTCATATAGGTATTTGAGCTAAAAAATAAATCTAGAACTACGAAGTTGACCAAAAATTTTGAACTCTATATCAAGCAAAAGGATGAAACTTGGAACAAACTCTAATCATGTTTTTCAAACACTATCAACTACTCGTACAGTTTGGGTGGACCTATCTGGAAAGGGAAATAGATTGAGAAATTCCATACTAGCTTACCTTATCATTTTCAAGCAAAAGTTACCTTGCTTAACTACATGAAAAATCCTTGCGAACTTACTGTTAAATGAATCACTTGGGCAAGTATTCGAACTGCATCACTTGTATCCAATATGTCAGCCATCCACTTACGAGGACACAAAGAACTTGGCTTTATAGACATCAAGGATAGTGGTCTTAGCGAAGATCTTTTTGACACAGTTTTTAGGAATGATGACTCTAATACCAATAAATAGTAATGGGATCTACTTTCCTAGAGATTTACTAAATTTCTTAAATAGCATTAGCCCTTTTTTAGGGGTTTTAGAAAAAAATAATCCGAGCTCTAAAATGATTATTTCAATGAATATAGGGTTGTACTTCTTCCAAACAACATGAAATATTTTGCAGACCACTCATATAGGTATTTGAGCTAAAAAAGAAATCTAGAACTACGAAGTTGACCAAAAATTTTGAACTCTATATCCAGCAAGAGGATGAAACTTGGAACAAATTCTAATCATGTTTTTCAAACATTATCAACTACTCGTACAATTTGGGTGGACCTATAAGGAAAGGGTATTAGATTGAGAAATTTCTTACTAGCTTACCTTATCATTTTCAAGCAAAAGTTACCTTGCTTAAATACATAAAAATTCCTTGTGAACTTATTGTTAAATGAATAACTTGGGCAAGTATTCAAACTACATCACTTGTATCCAATATGTCAGCCATCCACTCACGAGGACGGAAAGAACTTGGCTTTGTAGATATCAAGGATAGTGGTCTTAGCGAAGATCTTTTTGACACAATTGTTAGAAATGATGACTGTAATACCAATGAAGAGAAATTGGATCTACTTTCCGAGAGAGTTACTAAATTTCTTAAATAGAATTAACCCTTTTTAGGGGTTTTATAAAAAAATAATCTGAGCTCCAAAATGATTATTTCAATGAATTTAGAGTTGTACTTCTTCCAAACAACATGAAATATTTTGGAGACCACTCATATAGGTATTTGAGCTAAAAAATAAATCTAGAACTACGAAGTTGACCAAAAATTTTGAATTCTATATCAACCAAAAGGATGAAACTTGGAACAAATTCTAATCATGTTTTTCAAACACTATCAACTACTCATACAATTTGGGTGGACCTATCTGGAAAGGGAAATAGATTGAGAAATTCCATACTAGCTTACATTATCATTTTCAAGCAAAAGTTACCTTGCTTAAATACATGAAAAATCCTTGTGAACTTACTGTTAAATGAATCACTTGGGCAAATATTCATACTGCATCACTTGTATCCAATATGTCAGCCATCCACTTACGAGGACACAAAGAACTTGGCTTTATAGACATCAAGGATAGTGGTCTTAGCGAAGATCTTTTTGACACAGTTTTTAGGAATGATGACTCTAATACCAATGAATAGAAATGGGATCTAATTTCCTAGAGATTTACTAAATTTCTTAGATAGAATTTTCCCTTTTTTAGGAGTTTTAGAAAAAAATAATGTGAGCTCTAAAATGATTATTTCAATGAATTTAGAGTTGTACTTCTTCCAAAAAACATGAAATATTTTGCAGACCACCCATATAGGTATTTGAGCTAAAAAATAAATCTAGAACTACGAAGTTTACAAAAAAATTTGAACTCTATATCCAGCAAGAGGATGGAACTTGGAACAAATTCTAATCATGTTTTTCAAACATTATCAACTACTCGTACAATTTGGGTGGACCTATCTGGAAAGGGAAAGAGATTGAGAAATTCCTTACTAGCTTACCTTATCATTTTCAAGCAAAAGTTACCTTGCTTAAATACATAAAAATTCCTTGTGAACTTATTGTTAAATGAATAACTTGGGCAAGTATTCGAACTGCATCACTTGTATCCAATATGTTAGCCATCCACTTTCGAGGATGGAAAGAGCTTGGCTTTGTAGACATCAAGGATAGTGGTCTTAGCGAAGATCTTTTTGACACAATTGTTAGAAATGATGACTGTAATACCAATGAAGAGAAATGGGATCTACTTTCCCAGAGAGTTACTAAATTTTTTAGATAGAATTAACCCTTTTTAGGGGTTTTAGAAAAAAATAATCCGAGCTCCAAAATGATTATTTCAATGAATTTAGAGTTGTACTTATTCCAAACAACATGAAATATTTTGCAGACCACTCATATAGGTATTTGAGCTAAAAAATAAATCTAGAACTACGAAGTTGACCAAAAATTTTGAACTCTATATCCAGCAAGAGGATGAAACTTGGAACAAATTCTAATCATGTTTTTCAAACATTATCAACTACTCGTACAATTTGGGTGGACCTACAAGGAAAGGGAAGTAGATTGAGAAATTCCTTACTAGCTTACCTTATCATTTTCAAGCAAAAGTTACCTTGCTTAAATACATGAAAAATCATTGTGAACTTACTGTTAAATGAATCACTTGGGCAAGTATTCGAACTGCATCACTTGTATCCAATATGTGAGCCATCCACTAACGAGGACGGAAAGAACTTGGCTTTATAGACATCAAGGATAGTGGTCTTAGCGAAGATCTTTTTGACACAGTTTTTAGGAATGGTGACTCTAATACCAATGAATAGAAATGGGATCTACTTTCCTAGAGATTTACTAAATTTCTTAGATAGAATTAGCCCTTTTTTAGGGGTTTTAGAAAAAAATAATCCGAGCTCTAAAATGATTATTTCAATGAATTTAGAGTTGTACTTCTTCCAAAGAACATGAAATATATGGCAGACCACCCATATAGGTATTTGAGTTGAAAAATAAATCTAGAACTACGAAGTTGACCAAAAAATTTGAACTCTATATCCAGCAAGAGGATGAAACTTGGAACAAATTCTAATCATATTTTTCAAACATATCAACTACTCGTACAATTTGGGTGGACCTATCTGGAAAGGGAAATAGATTGAGAAATTCCTTACTAGCTTACCTTATCATTTTCAAGCAAAAGTTACCTTGCTTAAATACATGAAAAATCATTGCGAACTTACTGTTAAATGAATCACTTGGGCAAGTATTCGAACTGCATCACTTGTATCCAATATGTCAGCCATCCACTAACGAGGACGGAAAGAACTTGGCTTTATAGACATCAAGGATAGTGGTCTTAGCGAAGATCTTTTTGACACAGTTTTTAGGAATGGTGACTGTAATACCAATGAATAGAAATGGGATCTACTTTCCGAGAGAGTTACTAAATTTCTTAGATAGAATTAGCCCTTTTTTAGGGGTTTTAGAAAAAAATAATCCGAGCTCTAAAATGATTATTTCAATGAATTTAGAGTTGTACTTCTTCCAAACAACATGAAATATTTTGCAGACCACCCATATAGGTATTTGAGCTAAAAAATAAATCTAGAACTACGAAGTTGACCAAAAATTTTGAACTCTATATCAAGCAAAAGGATGAAACTTGGAACAAATTCTAATCATGTTTTTCAAACACTATCAACTACTCGTACAGTTTGGGTGGACCTATCTGGAAAGGGAAATAGATTGAGAAATTCCATACTAGCTTACCTTATCATTTTCAAGCAAAAGTTACCTTGCTTAACTACATGAAAAATCCTTGTGAACTTACTGTTAAATGAATCACTTGGGAAAGTATTCGAACTGCATCACTTGTATCCAATATGTCAGCCATCCACTTACGAGGACACAAAGAACTTGGCTTTATAGACATCAAGGATAGTGGTCTTAGCGAAGATCTTTTTGACACAGTTTTTAGGAATGATGACTCTAATACCAATAAATAGTAATGGGATCTACTTTCCTAGAGATTTACTAAATTTCTTAAATAGCATTAGCCCTTTTTTAGGGGTTTTAGAAAAAAATAATCCGAGCTCTAAAATGATTATTTCAATGAATATAGGGTTGTACTTCTTCCAAACAACATGAAATATTTTGCAGACCACTCATATAGGTATTTGAGCTAAAAAAGAAATCTAGAACTACGAAGTTGACCAAAAATTTTGAACTCTATATCCAGCAAGAGGATGAAACTTGGAACAAATTCTAATCATGTTTTTCAAACATTATCAACTACTCGTACAATTTGGGTGGACCTATAAGGAAAGGGTATTAGATTGAGAAATTTCTTACTAGCTTACCTTATCATTTTCAAGCAAAAGTTACCTTGCTTAAATACATAAAAATTCCTTGTGAACTTACTGTTAAATGAATAACTTGGGCAAGTATTCAAACTGCATCACTTGTATCCAATATGTCAGCCATCCACTCACGAGGACGGAAAGAACTTGGCTTTGTAGATATCAAGGATAGTGGTCTTAGCGAAGATCTTTTTGACACAATTGTTAGAAATGATGACTGTAATACCAATGAAGAGAAATGGGATCTACTTTCCCAGAGAGTTACTAAATTTCTTAAATAGAATTAACCCTTTTTAGGGGTTTTATAAAAAAATAATCTGAGCTCCAAAATGATTATTTCAATGAATTTAGAGTTGTACTTCTTCCAAACAACATGAAATATTTTGCAGACCACTCATATAGGTATTTGAGCTAAAAAATAAATCTAGAACTACGAAGTTGACCAAAAATTTTGAATTCTATATCAACCAAAAGGATGAAACTTGGAACAAATTCTAATCATGTTTTTCAAACACTATCAACTACTCATACAATTTGGGTGGACCTATCTGGAAAGGGAAATAGATTGAGAAATTCCATACTAGCTTACATTATCATTTTCAAGCAAAAGTTACCTTGCTTAAATACATGAAAAATCCTTGTGAACTTACTGTTAAATGAATCACTTGGGCAAATATTCATACTGCATCACTTGTATCCAATATGTCAGCCATCCACTTACGAGGACACAAAGAACTTGGCTTTATAGACATCAAGGATAGTGGTCTTAGCGAAGATCTTTTTGACACAGTTTTTAGGAATGATGACTCTAATACCAATGAATAGAAATGGGATCTAATTTCCTAGAGATTTACTAAATTTCTTAGATAGAATTTGCCCTTTTTTAGGAGTTTTAGAAAAAAATAATCTGAGCTCTAAAATGATTATTTCAATGAATTTAGAGTTGTACTTCTTCCAAAAAACATGAAATATTTTGCAGACCACCCATATAGGTATTTGAGCTAAAAAATAAATCTAGAACTACGAAGTTTACAAAAAAATTTGAACTCTATATCCAGCAAGAGGATGGAACTTGGAACAAATTCTAATCATGTTTTTCAAACATTATCAACTACTCGTACAATTTGGGTGGACCTATCTGGAAAGGGAAAGAGATTGAGAAATTCCTTACTAGCTTACCTTATCATTTTCAAGCAAAAGTTACCTTGCTTAAATACATAAAAATTCCTTGTGAACTTATTGTTAAATGAATAACTTGGGCAAGTATTCGAACTGCATCACTTGTATCCAATATGTTAGCCTTCCACTTTCGAGGATGGAAAGAGCTTGGCTTTGTAGACATCAAGGATAGTGGTCTTAGCGAAGATCTTTTTGACACAATTGTTAGAAATGATGACTGTAATACCAATGAAGAGAAATGGGATCTACTTTCCCAGAGAGTTACTAAATTTTTTAGATAGAATTAACCCTTTTTAGGGGTTTTAGAAAAAAATAATCCGAGCTCCAAAATGATTATTTCAATGAATTTAGAGTTGTACTTATTCCAAACAACATGAAATATTTTGCAGACCACTCATATAGGTATTTGAGCTAAAAAATAAATCTAGAACTACGAAGTTGACCAAAAATTTTGAACTCTATATCCAGCAAGAGGATGAAACTTGGAACAAATTCTAATCATGTTTTTCAAACATTATCAACTACTCGTACAATTTGGGTGGACCTACAAGGAAAGGGAAGTAGATTGAGAAATTCCTTACTAGCTTACCTTATCATTTTCAAGCAAAAGTTACCTTGCTTAAATACATGAAAAATCCTTGTGACCTTACTGTTAAATGAATCACTTGGGCAAGTATTCGAACTCCATCACTTGTATCGAATATGTCAGCCATCCACTTAAGAGGACGGAAAGAACTTGGCTTTATAGACATCAAGGATAGTGGTCTTAGCGAAGATCTTTTTGATACAGTTTCTAGGAATGATGACTCTAATACCAATGAATAGAAATGGGATCTACTTTCCTAGAGATTTACTAAATTTCTTAGATAGAATTAGCCCTTTTTTAGGGGTTTTAGAAAAAAAATAATTCGAGCTCTAAAATGATTATTTCAATGAATTTAGAGTTCTACTTCTTCCAAACAACATGAAATATTTTGCAGACCACTCATATAGGTATTTGAGCTAAAAAATAAATCTAGAATACGAAGTTGACCAAAAATTTGGAACTCTATATCCAGCAAGAGGATGAAACTTGGAACAAATTCTAATCATGTTTTTCAAACACTATCAACTACTCGTACAATTTGGGTGGACCTATCTGGAAAGGGAAGTAGATTGAGAAATTCCTTACTAGCTTACCTTATAATTTTCAAGCAAAAGTAACCTTCCTTAAATACATAAAAAATGCTTGTGAACTTACTGTTAAATGAATCACTTGGGCAAGTATTCGAACTGCATCACTTGTATCCAATATGTCAGCCATCCACTAACGAGGACGGAAAGAACTTGGCTTTATAGACATCAAGGATAGTGGTCTTAGCGAAGATCTTTTTGATACAGTTTCTAGGAATGATGACTCTAATACCAATGAATAGAAATGGGATCTACTTTCCTAGAGATTTACTAAATTTCTTAGATAGAATTAGCCCTTTTTAGGGGTTTTAGAAAAAAATAATTCGAGCTCTAAAATGATTATTTCAATGAATTTAGAGTTCTACTTCTTCCAAACAACATGAAATATTTTAGAGACCACCCATATAGGTATTTGAGCTAAAAAATAAATCTAGAACTACGAAGTTGACCAAAAATTTGGAACTCTATATCCAGCAAGAGGATGAAACTTGGAACAAATTCTAATCATGTTTTTCAAACACTATCAACTACTCGTACAATTTCGGTGGACCTATCAGGAAAGGGAAGTAGATTGAGAAATTCCTTACTAGCTTACCTTATCATTTTCAAGCAAAAGTTACCTTCCTTAAATACATAAAAAATGCTTGTGAACTTACTGTTAAATGAATCACTTGGGCAAGTATTCGAACTGCATCACTTGTATCCAATATGTCAGCCATCCACTAACGAGGACGGAAAGAACTTGGCTTTATAGACATCAAGGATAGTGGTCTTAGAGAAGATCTTTTTGACACAGTTTTTAGGAATGATGACTCTAATACCAATGAAGAGAAATGGGATCTACTTTCCCAGAGAGTTACTAAATTTCTTAGATAGAATTAACCATTTTTAGGGGTTTTAGAAAAAAATAATCCGAGCTCTAAAATGATTATTTCAATGAATTTAGAGTGGTACTTCTTCCAAACAACATGAAATATTTTGCAGACCACTCATATAGGTATTTGAGCTAAAAAATAAATCTAGAACTACGAAGTTGACCAACAATTTTGAACTCTATATCCAGCAAGAGGATGAAACTTGGAACAAATTCTAATCATGTTTTTCAAACACTATCAACTACTCGTACAATTTGGGTGGACCTATCAGGAAAGGGAAGTAGATTGAGAAATTCCTTACTAGCTTACCTTATAATTTTCAAGCAAAAGTAACCTTCCTTAAATACATAAAAAATGCTTGTGAACTTACTGTTAAATGAATCACTTGGGCAAGTATTCGAACTGCATCACTTGTATCCAATATGTCAGCCATCCACTAACGAGGACGGAAAGAACTTGGCTTTATAGACATCAAGGATAGTGGTCTTAGCGAAGATCTTTTTGATACAGTTTCTAGGAATGATGACTCTAATACCAATGAATAGAAATGGGATCTACTTTCCTAGAGATTTACTAAATTTCTTAGATAGAATTAGCCCTTTTTTAGGGGTTTTAGAAAAAAATAATTCGAGCTCTAAAATGATTATTTCAATGAATTTAGAGTTCTACTTCTTCCAAACAACATGAAATATTTTGCAGACCACCCATATAGGTATTTGAGCTAAAAAATAAATCTAGAACTACGAAGTTGACCAAAAATTTGGAACTCTATATATCCAGCAAGAGGATGAAACTTGGAACAAATTCTAATCATGTTTTTCAAACACTATCAACTACTCGTACAATTTCGGTGGACCTATCAGGAAAGGGAAGTAGATTGAGAAATTCCTTACTAGCTTACCTTATCATTTTCAAGCAAAAGTTACCTTCCTTAAATACATAAAAAATGCTTGTGAACTTACTGTTAAATGAATCACTTGGGCAAGTATTCGAACTGCATCACTTGTATCCAATATGTCAGCCATCCACTAACGAGGACGGAAAGAACTTGGCTTTATAGACATCAAGGATAGTGGTCTTAGAGAAGATCTTTTTGACACAGTTTTTAGGAATGATGACTCTAATACCAATGAAGAGAAATGGGATCTACTTTCCCAGAGAGTTACTAAATTTCTTAGATAGAATTAACCATTTTGAGGGGTTTTAGAAAAAAATAATCCGAGCTCTAAAATGATTATTTCAATGAATTTAGAGTTGTACTTCTTCCAAACAACATGAAATATTTTGCAGACCACTCATATAGGTATTTGAGCTAAAAAATAAATCTAGAACTACGAAGTTGACCAACAATTTTGAACTCTATATCCAGCAAGAGGATGAAACTTGGAACAAATTCTAATCATGTTTTTCAAACACTATCAACTACTCGTACAATTTGGGTGGACCTATCAGGAAAGGGAAGTAGATTGAGAAATTCCTTACTAGCTTACCTTATCATTTTCAAGCAAAAGTAACCTTCCTTAAATACATAAAAAATGCTTGTGAACTTACTGTTAAATGAATCACTTGGGCAAGTATTCGAACTGCATCACTTGTATCCAATATGTCAGCCATCCACTAACGAGGACGGAAAGAACTTGGCTTTATAGACATCAAGGATAGTGGTCTTAGAGAAGATCTTTTTGACACAGTTTCTAGGAATGATGACTCTAATACCAATGAAGAGAAATGGGATCTACTTTCCCAGAGAGTTACTAAATTTCTTAGATAGAATTAACCCTTTTTAGGGGTTTTAGAAAAAAATAATCCGAGCTCCAAAATGATTATTTCAATGAATTTAGAGTTGTACTTCTTCCAAACAACATGATATATTTTGCAGACCACTCATATAGGTATTTGAGCTAAAAAATAAATCTAGAACTACAAAGTTGACCAAAAATTTTGAATTCTATATCAAGCAAAAGGATGAAACTTGGACCAAATTCTAATCATGTTTTTAAAACACTATCAACTACTCGTACAATTTGGGTGGACCTATCTGGAAAGGGAAATAGATTGAGAAATTCCATACTAGCTTACATTATCATTTTCAAGCAAAAGTTACCTTGCTTAAATACATGAAAAATCCTTGTGAACTTACTGTTAAATGAATCACTTGGGCAAGTATTCGAACTGCATCACTTGTATCCAATATGTCAGCCATCCACTTACGAGGACACAAAGAACTTGGCTTTATAGACATCAAGGATAGTGGTCTTAGCGAAGATCTTTTTGATACAGTTTCTAGGAATGATGACTCTAATACCAATAAATAGTAATGGGATCTACTTTCCTAGAGATTTACTAAATTTCTTAAATAGCATTAGCCCTTTTTTAGGGGTTTTAGAAAAAAATAATCCGAGCTCTAAAATGATTATTTCAATGAATATAGGGTTGTACTTCTTCCAAACAACATGAAATATTTTGCAGACCACTCATATAGGTATTTGAGCTAAAAAAGAAATCTAGAACTACGAAGTTGACCAAAAATTTTGAACTCTATATCCAGCAAGAGGATGAAACTTGGAACAAATTCTAATCATGTTTTTCAAACATTATCAACTACTCGTACAATTTGGGTGGACCTATAAGGAAAGGGCATTAGATTGAGAAATTTCTTACTAGCTTACCTTATCATTTTCAAGCAAAAGTTACCTTGCTTAAATACATGAAAAATCCTTGTGACCTTACTGTTAAATGAATCACTTGGGCAAGTATTCGAACTGCATCACTTGTATCGAATATGTCAGCCATCCACTTAAGAGGACGGAAAGAACTTGGCTTTATAGACATCAAGGATAGTGGTCTTAGCGAAGATCTTTTTGATACAGTTTCTAGGAATGATGACTCTAATACCAATGAATAGAAATGGGATCTACTTTCCTAGAGATTTACTAAATTTCTTAGATAGAATTAGCCCTTTTTTAGGGGTTTTAGAAAAAAAATAATTCGAGCTCTAAAATGATTATTTCAATGAATTTAGAGTTCTACTTCTTCCAAACAACATGAAATATTTTGCAGACCACTCATATAGGTATTTGAGCTAAAAAATAAATCTAGAACTACGAAGTTGACCAAAAATTTGGAACTCTATATCCAGCAAGAGGATGAAACTTGGAACAAATTCTAATCATGTTTTTCAAACACTATCAACTACTCGTACAATTTGGGTGGACCTATCAGGAAAGGGAAGTAGATTGAGAAATTCCTTACTAGCTTACCTTATAATTTTCAAGCAAAAGTAACCTTCCTTAAATACATAAAAAATGCTTGTGAACTTACTGTTAAATGAATCACTTGGGCAAGTATTCGAACTGCATCACTTGTATCCAATATGTCAGCCATCCACTAACGAGGACGGAAAGAACTTGGCTTTATAGACATCAAGGATAGTGGTCTTAGCGAAGATCTTTTTGATACAGTTTCTAGGAATGATGACTCTAATACCAATGAATAGAAATGGGATCTACTTTCCTAGAGATTTACTAAATTTCTTAGATAGAATTAGCCCTTTTTTAGGGGTTTTAGAAAAAAATAATTCGAGCTCTAAAATGATTATTTCAATGAATTTAGAGTTCTACTTCTTCCAAACAACATGAAATATTTTGCAGACCACCCATATAGGTATTTGAGCTAAAAAATAAATCTAGAACTACGAAGTTGACCAAAAAATATGAACTCTATATCCAGCAAGAGGATGAAACTTGGAACAAATTCTAATCATGTTTTTCAAACACTATCAACTACTCGTACAATTTCGGTGGACCTATCAGGAAAGGGAAGTAGATTGAGAAATTCCTTACTAGCTTACCTTATCATTTTCAAGCAAAAGTAACCTTCCTTAAATACATAAAAAATGCTTGTGAACTTACTGTTAAATGAATCACTTGGGCAAGTATTCGAACTGCATCACTTGTATCGAATATGTCAGCCATCCACTTAAGAGGACGGAAAGAACTTGGCTTTATAGACATCAAGGATAGTGGTCTTAGCGAAGATCTTTTTGATACAGTTTCTAGGAATGATGACTCTAATACCAATGAATAGAAATGGGATCTACTTTCCTAGAGATTTACTAAATTTCTTAGATAGAATTAGCCCTTTTTTAGGGGTTTTAGAAAAAAATAATTCGAGCTCTAAAATGATTATTTCAATGAATTTAGAGTTCTACTTCTTCCAAACAACATGAAATATTTTGCAGACCACTCATATAGGTATTTGAGCTAAAAAATAAATCTAGAACTACGAAGTTGACCAAAAATTTGGAACTCTATATCCAGCAAGAGGATGAAACTTGGAACAAATTCTAATCATGTTTTTCAAACACTATCAACTACTCGTACAATTTCGGTGGACCTATCAGGAAAGGGAAGTAGATTGAGAAATTCCTTACTAGCTTACCTTATCATTTTCAAGCAAAAGTAACCTTCCTTAAATACATAAAAAATGCTTGTGAACTTACTGTTAAATGAATCACTTGGGCAAGTATTCGAACTGCATCACTTGTATCCAATATGTCAGCCATCCACTAACGAGGACGGAAAGAACTTGGCTTTATAGACATCAAGGATAGTGGTCTTAGAGAAGATCTTTTTGACACAGTTTTTAGGAATGATGACTCTAATACCAATGAAGAGAAATGGGATCTACTTTCCCAGAGAGTTACTAAATTTCTTAGATAGAATTAACCCTTTTTAGGGGTTTTAGAAAAAAATAATCCGAGCTCCAAAATGATTATTTCAATGAATTTAGAGTTGTACTTCTTCCAAACAACATGAAATATTTTGCAGACCACTCATATAGGTATTTGAGCTAAAAAATAAATCTAGAACTACGAAGTTGACCAACAATTTTGAACTCTATATCCAGCAAGAGGATGAAACTTGGAACAAATTCTAATCATGTTTTTCAAACATTATCAACTACTCGTACAATTTGGGTGGACCTATCAGGAAAGGGAAGTAGATTGAGAAATTCCTTACTAGCTTACCTTATCATTTTCAAGCAAAAGTAACCTTCCTTAAATACATGAAAAATCCTTGTGAACTTACTGTTAAATGAATCACTTGGGCAAGTATTCGAACTGCATCACTTGTATCCAATATGTCAGCCATCCACTAACGAGGACGGAAAGAACTTGGCTTTATAGACATCAAGGATAGTGGTCTTAGAGAAGATCTTTTTGACACAGTTTTTAGGAATGATGACTCTAATACCAATGAAGAGAAATGGGATCTACTTTCCCAGAGAGTTACTAAATTTCTTAGATAGAATTAACCCTTTTTAGGGGTTTTAGAAAAAAATAATCCGAGCTCCAAAATGATTATTTCAATGAATTTAGAGTTGTACTTCTTCCAAACAACATGAAATATTTTGCAGACCACTCATATAGGTATTTGAGCTAAAAAATAAATCTAGAACTACGAAGTTGACCAACAATTTTGAACTCTATATCCAGCAAGAGGATGAAACTTGGAACAAATTCTAATCATGTTTTTCAAACATTATCAACTACTCGTACAATTTGGGTGGACCTATCAGGAAAGGGAAGTAGATTGAGAAATTCCTTACTAGCTTACCTTATAATTTTCAAGCAAAAGTAACCTTCCTTAAATACATGAAAAATCCTTGTGAACTTACTGTTAAATGAATCACTTCGGCAAGTATTCGAACTGCATCACTTGTATCCAATATGTCAGCCATCCACTAACGAGGACGGAAAGAACTTGGCTTTATAGACATCAAGGATAGTGGTCTTAGCGAAGATCTTTTTGACACAGTTTTTAGGAATGATGACTCTAATACCAATGAATAGAAATGGGATCTACTTTCCTAGAGATTTACTAAATTTCTTAGATAGAATTAGCCCTTTTTTATGGGTTTTAGAAAAAATTATCCGAGCTCTAAAATGATTATTTCAATGAATTTAGAGTTGTACTTCTTCCAAACAACATGAAATATTTTGCAGACCACTCATATAGGTATTTGAGCTAAAAAATAAATCTAGAACTACGAAGTTGACCAAAAATTTGGAACTCTATATCCAGCAAGAGGATGAAACTTGGAACAAATTCTAATCATGTTTTTCAAACACTATCAACTACTCGTACAATTTGGGTGGACCTATCAGGAAAGGGAAGTAGATTGAGAAATTCCTTACTAGCTTACCTTATAATTTTCAAGCAAAAGTAACCTTCCTTAAATACATAAAAAATGCTTGTGAACTTACTGTTAAATGAATCACTTGGGCAAGTATTCGAACTGCATCACTTGTATCGAATATGTCAGCCATCCACTTAAGAGGACGGAAAGAACTTGGCTTTATAGACATCAAGGATAGTGGTCTTAGCGAAGATCTTTTTGATACAGTTTCTAGGAATGATGACTCTAATACCAATGAATAGAAATGGGATCTACTTTCCTAGAGATTTACTAAATTTCTTAGATAGAATTAGCCCTTTTTTAGGGGTTTTAGAAAAAAATAATTCGAGCTCTAAAATGATTATTTCAATGAATTTAGAGTTCTACTTCTTCCAAACAACATGAAATATTTTGCAGACCACTCATATAGGTATTTGAGCTAAAAAATAAATCTAGAACTACGAAGTTGACCAAAAATTTGGAACTCTATATCCAGCAAGAGGATGAAACTTGGAACAAATTCTAATCATGTTTTTCAAACACTATCAACTACTCGTACAATTTGGGTGGACCTATCAGGAAAGGGAAGTAGATTGAGAAATTCCTTACTAGCTTACCTTATAATTTTCAAACAAAAGTAACCTTCCTTAAATACATAAAAAATGCTTGTGAACTTACTGTTAAATGAATCACTTGGGCAAGTATTCGAACTGCATCACTTGTATCCAATATGTCAGCCATCCACTAACGAGGACGGAAAGAACTTGGCTTTATAGACATCAAGGATAGTGGTCTTAGCGAAGATCTTTTTGACACAGTTTTTAGGAATGATGACTCTAATACCAATGAATAGAAATGGGATCTACTTTCCTAGAGATTTACTAAATTTCTTAGATAGAATTAGCCCTTTTTTATGGGTTTTAGAAAAAATTATCCGAGCTCTAAAATGATTATTTCAATGAATTTAGAGTTGTACTTCTTCCAAACAATATGAAATAATTTGCAGACCACCCATATAGGTATTTGAGCTAAAAAATAAATCTAGAACTACGAAGGTGACCAAAAAATATGAACTCTATATCCAGCAAGAGGATGAAACTTGGAACAAATTCTAATCATGTTTTTCAAACATTATCAACTACTCGTACAATTTGGGTGGACCTATCTGGTAAGGGAAATAGATTGAGAAATTCCTTACTAGCTTACCTTATCATTTTCAAGCAAAAGTTACCTTGCTTAAATACATAAAAATCCTTGTGAACTTACTGTTAAATGAATCACTTGGGCAAGTATTCGAACTGCATCACTTGTATCCAATATGTCAGCCATCCACTTACGAGGACACAAAGAACTTGGCTTTATAGACATCAAGGATAGTGGTCTTAGAGAAGATCTTTTTGACACAGTTTTTAGGAATGATGACTCTAATACCAATGAAGAGAAATGGGATCTACTTTCCCAGAGATTTACTAAATTTCTTAGATAGAATTAACCCTTTTTAGGGGTTTTAGAAAAAAATAATTCGAGCTCTAAAATGATTATTTCAATGAATTTAGAGTTCTACTTCTTCCAAACAACATGAAATATTTTGCAGACCACTCATATAGGTATTTGAGCTAAAAAATAAATCTAGAACTACGAAGTTGACCAAAAATTTGGAACTCTATATCCAGCAAGAGGATGAAACTTGGAACAAATTCTAATCATGTTTTTCAAACACTATCAACTACTCGTACAATTTCGGTGGACCTATCAGGAAAGGGAAGTAGATTGAGAAATTCCTTACTAGCTTACCTTATCATTTTCAAGCAAAAGTAACCTTCCTTAAATACATAAAAAATGCTTGTGAACTTACTGTTAAATGAATCACTTGGGCAATTATTCGAACTGCATCACTTGTATCCAATATGTCAGCCATCCACTAACGAGGACGGAAAGAACTTGGCTTTATAGACATCAAGGATAGTGGTCTTAGAGAAGATCTTTTTGACACAGTTTTTAGGAATGATGACTCTAATACCAATGAAGAGAAATGGGATCTACTTTCCCAGAGAGTTACTAAATTTCTTAGATAGAATTAACCCTTTTTAGGGGTTTTAGAAAAAAATAATCCGAGCTCCAAAATGATTATTTCAATGAATTTAGAGTTGTACTTCTTCCAAACAACATGAAATATTTTGCAGACCACTCATATAGGTATTTGAGCTAAAAAATAAATCTAGAACTACGAAGTTGACCAACAATTTTGAACTCTATATCCAGCAAGAGGATGAAACTTGGAACAAATTCTAATCATGTTTTTCAAACATTATCAACTACTCGTACAATTTGGGTGGACCTATCAGGAAAGGGAAGTAGATTGGGAAATTCCTTACTAGCTTACCTTATCATTTTCAAGCAAAAGTAACCTTCCTTAAATACATGAAAAATCCTTGTGAACTTACTGTTAAATGAATCACTTGGGCAAGTATTCGAACTGCATCACTTGTATCCAATATGTCAGCCATCCACTAACGAGGACGGAAAGAACTTGGCTTTATAGACATCAAGGATAGTGGTCTTAGCGAAGATCTTTTTGACACAGTTTTTAGGAATGATGACTCTAATACCAATGAATAGAAATGGGATCTACTTTCCTAGAGATTTACTAAATTTCTTAGATAGAATTAGCCCTTTTTTATGGGTTTTAGAAAAAATTATCCGAGCTCTAAAATGATTATTTCAATGAATTTAGAGTTGTACTTCTTCCAAACAACATGAAATATTTTGCAGACCACCCATATAGGTATTTGAGCTAAAAAATAAATATAGAACTACGAAGTTGACCAAAAAATATGAACTCTATATCCAGCAAGAGGATGAAACTTGGAACAAATTCTAATCATGTTTTTCAAACATTATCAACTACTCGTACAATTTGGGTGGACCTATCTGGTAAGGGAAATAGATTGAGAAATTCCTTACTAGCTTACCTTATCATTTTCAAGCAAAAGTAACCTTCCTTAAATACATAAAAAATGCTTGTGAACTTACTGTTAAATGAATCAATTGGGCAAGTAATCAAACTGCATCACTTGTATCCAATATGTCAGCCATCCACTAACGAGGACGGAAAGAACTTGGCTTTATAGACATCAAGGATAGTGGTCTTAGAGAAGATCTTTTTGACACAGTTTTTAGGAATGATGACTCTAATACCAATGAAGAGAAATGGGATCTACTTTCCCAGAGAGTTACTAAATTTCTTAGATAGAATTAACCCTTTTTAGGGGTTTTAGAAAAAAATAATCCGAGCTCCAAAATGATAATTTCAATGAATTTAGAGTTGTACTTCTTCCAAACAACATGAAATATTTTGCAGACCACTCATATAGGTATTTGAGCTAAAAAATAAATCTAGAACTACGAAGTTGACCAACAATTTTGAACTCTATATCCAGCAAGAGGATGAAACTTGGAACAAATTCTAATCATGTTTTTCAAACATTATCAACTACTCGTACAATTTGGGTGGACCTATCAGGAAAGGGAAGTAGATTGAGAAATTCCTTACTAGCTTACCTTATCATTTTCAAGCAAAAGTAACCTTCCTTAAATACATGAAAAATCCTTGTGAACTTACTGTTAAATGAATCACTTGGGCAAGTATTCGAACTGCAACACTTGTATCCAATATGTCAGCCATCCACTAACGAGGACGGAAAGAACTTGGCTTTATAGACATCAAGGATAGTGGTCTTAGCGAAGATCTTTTTGACACAGTTTTTAGGAATGATGACTCTAATACCAATGAATAGAAATGGGATCTACTTTCCTAGAGATTTACTAAATTTCTTAGATAGAATTAGCCCTTTTTTATGGGTTTTAGAAAAAATAATCCAAGCTCTAAAATGATTATTTCAATGAATTTAGAGTTGTACTTCTTCCAAACAACATGAAATATTTTGCAGACCACCCATATAGCTATTTGAGCTAAAAAAGAAATCTAGAACTACGAAGTTGACCAAAAATTTTGAACTCTATATCCACCAAGAGGATGAAACTTGGAACAAATTCTAATCATGTTTTTCAAACATTATCAACTACTCGTACAATTTGGGTGGACCTACAAGGAAAGGGATGAAGATTGAGAAATTCCTTACTAGCTTACCTTATCATTTTCAAGCAAAAGTTACCTTGCTTAAATACATGAAAAATCCTTGTGAACTTACTGTTAAATGAATCACTTGGGCAAGTATTCGAACTGCATCACTTGTATCCAATATGTCAGCCATACACTTAAGAGGACGGAAAGAACTTGGCTTTATAGACATCAAGGATAGTGGTCTTAGCGAAGATCTTTTTGATACAGTTTTTAGGAATGATGACTCTAATACCAAGGAATAGAAATGGGATCTACTTTCCTAGAGATTTACTAAATTTCTTAGAGAGAATTAGCCCTTTTTTAGGGGTTTTAGAAAAAAATAATCGGAGCTCTAAAATTATTATTTCAATGAATTTAGAGTTGTACTTCTTCCAAACAACATGAAATATTTTGCAGACCACTCATATAGGTATTTGAGCTAAAAAATAAATCTAGAACTACGAAGTTGACCAAAAATTTTGAACTCTATATCCAGCAAGAGGATGAAACTTGGAACAAATTCTAATCATGTTTTTCAAACATTATCAACTACTCGTACAATTTGGGTGGACCTATAAGGAAAGGGCATTAGATTGAGAAATTTCTTACTAGCTTACCTTATCATTTTCAAGAAAAAGTTACCTTGCTTAAATACATGAAAAATCCTTGTGAACTTACTGTTAAATGAATCACTTGGGCAAGTATTCGAACTGCATCACTTGTATCCAATATGTCAGCCATCCACTTACGATGACACAAACAACTTGGCTTTATAGACATCAAGGATAGTGGTCTTAGCGAAGATCTTTTTAACACAGTTTTTAGGAATGATGACTCTAATACCAATGAAGAGAAATGGGATCTACTTTCCCAGAGAGTTACTAAATTTTCTTAGATAGAATTAACCATTTTTAGGGGTTTTAGAAAAAAATAATCATAGCTCCAAAATGATTATTTCAATGAATTTGGAGTTGTACTTCTTCCAAACAACATGAAATATTTTGCAGACCACTCATATAGGTATTTGAGCTAAAAAATAAATCTAGAACTACAAAGTTGATTAAAAATTTTGAACTCTATATCCAGCAAGAGGATGAAACTTGGAACAAATTCTAATCATGTTTTTCAAACATTATCAACTACTCGTACAATTTGGGTGGACCTACAAGGAAAGGGAAGTAGATTGAGAAATTCCTTACTAGCTTACCTTATAATTTTCAAGCAAAAGTAACCTTCCTTAAATACATGAAAAATCCTTGTGAACTTAATGTTAAATGAATCACTTGGGCAAGTATTCGAACTGCATCACTTGTATCCAATATGTCAGCCATCCACTCACGAGGATGGAAAGAACTTGGCTTTATAGACATCAAGGATAGTGGTCTTAGCGAAGATCTTTTTGACACAGTTTTTAGGAATGATGACTCTAATACCAATGAAGAGAAATGGGATCTACTTTCCCAGAGAGTTACTAAATTTCTTAGATAGAATTAACCATTTTTAGGGGTTTTAGAAAAAAATAATCATAGCTCCAAAATGATTATTTCAATGAATTTGGAGTTGTACTTCTTCCAAACAACATGAAATATTTTGCAGACCACTCATATAGGTATTTGAGCTAAAAAATAAATCTAGAACTACAAAGTTGATTAAAAATTTTGAACTCTATATCCCGCAAGAGGATGAAACTTGGAACAAATTCTAATCATGTTTTTCAAACATTATCAACTACTCGTACAATTTGGGTGGACCTACAAGGAAAGGGAAGTAGATTGAGAAATTCCTTACTAGCTTACCTTATCATTTTCAAGCAAAAGTAACCTTCCTTAAATACATGAAAAATCCTTGTGAACTTACTGTTAAATGAATCACTTGGGCAAGTATTCGAACTGCATCACTTGTATCCAATATGTCAGCCATCCACTCACGAGGACGGAAAGAACTTGGCTTTATAGATATCAAGGATAGTGGTCTTAGCGAAGATCTTTTTGACACAGTTTTTAGGAATGATGACTCTAATACCAATGAATAGAAATGGGATCTACTTTCCTAGAGATTTACTAAATTTCTTAGATAGAATTAGCCCTTTTTTAGGGGTTTTAGAAAAAAATAATCCGAGCTCTAAAATTATTATTTCAATGAATTTAGAGTTGTACTTCTTCCAAACAACATGAAATATTTTGCAGACCACTCATATAGGTATTTGAGCTAAAAAATAAATCTAGAACTACGAAGTTGACCAAAAATTTTGAACTCTATATCAAGCAAAAGGATGAAACTTGGAACAAATTCTAATCATGTTTTTCAAACACTCTCAACTACTCGTACAGTTTGGGTGGACCTATCTGGAAAGGGAAATAGATTGAGAAATTCCATACTAGCTTACCTTATCATTTTCAAGCAAAAGTTACCTTGCTTAACTACATGAAAAATCCTTGTGAACTTACTGTTAAATGAATCACTTGGGCAAGTATTCGAACTGCATCACTTGTATCCAATATGTCAGCCATCCACTTACGAGGAAACAAAGAACTTGGCTTTATAGACATAAAGGATAGTGGTCTTAGCGAAGATCTTTTTTACACAGTTTTTAGGAATGATGACTCTAATACCAATAAATAGAAATGGGATCTACTTTCCTAGAGATTTACTAAATTTCTTAAATAGCATTAGCCCTTTTTTAGGGGTTTTAGAAAAAAATAATCCGAGCTCTAAAATGATTATTTCAATGAATATAGGGTTGTACTTCTTCCAAACAACATGAAATATTTTGCAGACCACTCATATAGGTATTTGAGCTAAAAAAGAAATCTAGAACTAGAAGTTGACCAAAAATTTTGAACTCTATATCCAGCAAGAGGATGAAACTTGGAACAAATTCTAATCATGTTTTTCAAACATTATCAACTACTCGTACAATTTGGGTGGACCTATCTGGTAAGGGAAATAGATTGAGAAATTCCTTACTAGCTTACCTTATCATTTTCAAGCAAAAGTAACCTTGCTTAAATACATGAAAAATCCTTGTGAACTTACTGTTAAATGAATCACTTGGGCAAGTATTCGAACTGCAACACTTGTATCCAATATGTCAGCCATCCACTAACGAGGACGGAAAGAACTTGGCTTTATAGACATCAAGGATAGTGGTCTTAGCGAAGATCTTTTTGACACAGTTTTTAGGAATGATGACTCTAATACCAATGAATAGAAATGGGATCTACTTTCCTAGAGATTTACTAAATTTCTTAGATAGAATTAGCCCTTTTTTATGGGTTTTAGAAAAAATAATCCAAGCTCTAAAATGATTATTTCAATGAATTTAGAGTTGTACTTCTTCCAAACAACATGAAATATTTTGCAGACCACCCATATAGCTATTTGAGCTAAAAAAGAAATCTAGAACTACGAAGTTGACCAAAAATTTTGAACTCTATATCCACCAAGAGGATGAAACTTGGAACAAATTCTAATCATGTTTTTCAAACATTATCAACTACTCGTACAATTTGGGTGGACCTACAAGGAAAGGGATGAAGATTGAGAAATTCCTTACTAGCTTACCTTATCATTTTCAAGCAAAAGTTACCTTGCTTAAATACATGAAAAATCCTTGTGAACTTACTGTTAAATGAATCACTTGGGCAAGTATTCGAACTGCATCACTTGTATCCAATATGTCAGCCATACACTTAAGAGGACGGAAAGAACTTGGCTTTATAGACATCAAGGATAGTGGTCTTAGCGAAGATCTTTTTGATACAGTTTTTAGGAATGATGACTCTAATACCAAGGAATAGAAATGGGATCTACTTTCCTAGAGATTTACTAAATTTCTTAGAGAGAATTAGCCCTTTTTTAGGGGTTTTAGAAAAAAATAATCGGAGCTCTAAAATTATTATTTCAATGAATTTAGAGTTGTACTTCTTCCAAACAACATGAAATATTTTGCAGACCACTCATATAGGTATTTGAGCTAAAAAATAAATCTAGAACTACGAAGTTGACCAAAAATTTTGAACTCTATATCCAGCAAGAGGATGAAACTTGGAACAAATTCTAATCATGTTTTTCAAACATTATCAACTACTCGTACAATTTGGGTGGACCTATAAGGAAAGGGCATTAGATTGAGAAATTTCTTACTAGCTTACCTTATCATTTTCAAGAAAAAGTTACCTTGCTTAAATACATGAAAAATCCTTGTGAACTTACTGTTAAATGAATCACTTGGGCAAGTATTCGAACTGCATCACTTGTATCCAATATGTCAGCCATCCACTTACGATGACACAAACAACTTGGCTTTATAGACATCAAGGATAGTGGTCTTAGCGAAGATCTTTTTAACACAGTTTTTAGGAATGATGACTCTAATACCAATGAAGAGAAATGGGATCTACTTTCCCAGAGAGTTACTAAATTTTCTTAGATAGAATTAACCATTTTTAGGGGTTTTAGAAAAAAATAATCATAGCTCCAAAATGATTATTTCAATGAATTTGGAGTTGTACTTCTTCCAAACAACATGAAATATTTTGCAGACCACTCATATAGGTATTTGAGCTAAAAAATAAATCTAGAACTACAAAGTTGATTAAAAATTTTGAACTCTATATCCAGCAAGAGGATGAAACTTGGAACAAATTCTAATCATGTTTTTCAAACATTATCAACTACTCGTACAATTTGGGTGGACCTACAAGGAAAGGGAAGTAGATTGAGAAATTCCTTACTAGCTTACCTTATAATTTTCAAGCAAAAGTAACCTTCCTTAAATACATGAAAAATCCTTGTGAACTTAATGTTAAATGAATCACTTGGGCAAGTATTCGAACTGCATCACTTGTATCCAATATGTCAGCCATCCACTCACGAGGATGGAAAGAACTTGGCTTTATAGACATCAAGGATAGTGGTCTTAGCGAAGATCTTTTTGACACAGTTTTTAGGAATGATGACTCTAATACCAATGAAGAGAAATGGGATCTACTTTCCCAGAGAGTTACTAAATTTCTTAGATAGAATTAACCATTTTTAGGGGTTTTAGAAAAAAATAATCATAGCTCCAAAATGATTATTTCAATGAATTTGGAGTTGTACTTCTTCCAAACAACATGAAATATTTTGCAGACCACTCATATAGGTATTTGAGCTAAAAAATAAATCTAGAACTACAAAGTTGATTAAAAATTTTGAACTCTATATCCCGCAAGAGGATGAAACTTGGAACAAATTCTAATCATGTTTTTCAAACATTATCAACTACTCGTACAATTTGGGTGGACCTACAAGGAAAGGGAAGTAGATTGAGAAATTCCTTACTAGCTTACCTTATCATTTTCAAGCAAAAGTAACCTTCCTTAAATACATGAAAAATCCTTGTGAACTTACTGTTAAATGAATCACTTGGGCAAGTATTCGAACTGCATCACTTGTATCCAATATGTCAGCCATCCACTCACGAGGACGGAAAGAACTTGGCTTTATAGATATCAAGGATAGTGGTCTTAGCGAAGATCTTTTTGACACAGTTTTTAGGAATGATGACTCTAATACCAATGAATAGAAATGGGATCTACTTTCCTAGAGATTTACTAAATTTCTTAGATAGAATTAGCCCTTTTTTAGGGGTTTTAGAAAAAAATAATCCGAGCTCTAAAATTATTATTTCAATGAATTTAGAGTTGTACTTCTTCCAAACAACATGAAATATTTTGCAGACCACTCATATAGGTATTTGAGCTAAAAAATAAATCTAGAACTACGAAGTTGACCAAAAATTTTGAACTCTATATCAAGCAAAAGGATGAAACTTGGAACAAATTCTAATCATGTTTTTCAAACACTCTCAACTACTCGTACAGTTTGGGTGGACCTATCTGGAAAGGGAAATAGATTGAGAAATTCCATACTAGCTTACCTTATCATTTTCAAGCAAAAGTTACCTTGCTTAACTACATGAAAAATCCTTGTGAACTTACTGTTAAATGAATCACTTGGGCAAGTATTCGAACTGCATCACTTGTATCCAATATGTCAGCCATCCACTTACGAGGAAACAAAGAACTTGGCTTTATAGACATAAAGGATAGTGGTCTTAGCGAAGATCTTTTTTACACAGTTTTTAGGAATGATGACTCTAATACCAATAAATAGAAATGGGATCTACTTTCCTAGAGATTTACTAAATTTCTTAAATAGCATTAGCCCTTTTTTAGGGGTTTTAGAAAAAAATAATCCGAGCTCTAAAATGATTATTTCAATGAATATAGGGTTGTACTTCTTCCAAACAACATGAAATATTTTGCAGACCACTCATATAGGTATTTGAGCTAAAAAAGAAATCTAGAACTAGAAGTTGACCAAAAATTTTGAACTCTATATCCAGCAAGAGGATGAAACTTGGAACAAATTCTAATCATGTTTTTCAAACATTATCAACTACTCGTACAATTTGGGTGGACCTATCTGGTAAGGGAAATAGATTGAGAAATTCCTTACTAGCTTACCTTATCATTTTCAAGCAAAAGTTACCTTGCTTAAATACATAAAAATCCTTGTGAACTTACTGTTAAATGAATCACTTGGGCAAGTATTCGAACTGCATCACTTGTATCCAATATGTCAGCCATCCACTTACGAGGACACAAAGAACTTGGCTTTATAGACATCAAGGATAGTGGTCTTAGCGAAGATCTTTTTGACACAGTTTTTAGGAATGATGACTCTAATACCAATGAAGAGAAATGGGATCTACTTTCCTAGAGAGTTACTAAATTTCTTAGATAGAATTAACCCTTGTTAGGGGTTTTAGAAAAAAATAATCCGAGCTCCAAAATGATTATTTCAATGAATTTAGAGTTGTACTTCTTCCAAATAACATGAAATATTTTGCAGACCACTCATATAGGTATTTGAGCTAAAAAATAAATCTAGAACTACGAAGTTGACCAAAAATTTTGAACTCTATATCAAGCAAAAGGATGAAACTTGGAACAAATTCTAATCATGTTTTTCAAACACTATCAACTACTCGTACAGTTTGGGTGGACCTATCTGGAAAGGGAAATAGATTGAGAAATTCCATACTAGCTTACCTTATCATTTTCAAGCAAAAGTTACCTTGCTTAAATACACGAAAAATCCTTGTGAACTTACTATTACATGAATCACTTGGGCAAGTATTCGAACTGCATCACTTGTATCCAATATGTCAGCCATCCACTCACGAGGACGGAAAGAACTTGGCTTTATAGACATCAAGGATAGTGGTCTTAGCGAAGATCTTTTTGACACAGTTTTTAGGAATGATGACTCTAATACCAATGAATAGAAATGGGATCTACTTTCCTAGAGATTTACTAAATTTCTTAGATAGAATTAGCTCTTTTTTAGGGGTTTTAGAAAAAAATAATCCGAGCTCTAAAATTATTATTTCAATGAATTTAGAGTTGTACTTCTTCCAAACAACATGAAATATTTTGCAGACCACCCATATAGGTATTTGTGCTAAAAAATAAATCTAGAACTACGAAGTTGACCAAAAATTATGAACTCTATATCCAGCAAGAGGATGAAACTTGGAACAAATTCTAATCATGTTTTTCAAACATTATCAACTACTCGTACAATTTGGGTGGACCTATCTGGTAAGGGAAATAGATTGAGAAATTCCTTACTAGCTTACTTTATCATTTTCAAGCAAAAGTTACCTTGCTTAAATACATAAAAATCCTTGTGAACTTACTGTTAAATGAATCACTTGGGCAAGTATTCGAACTGCATCACTTGTATCCAATATGTCAGCCATCCACTTACGAGGACACAAAGAACTTGGCTTTATAGACATCAAGGATAGTGGTTTTAGCGAAGATCTTTTTGACACAGTTTTTAGGAATGATGACTCTAATACCAATGAAGAGAATTGGGATCTACTTTCCCAGAGAGTTACTAAATTTCTTAGATAGAATTAACCCTTGTTAGGGATTTTAGAAAAAAATAATCTGAGCTCCAAAATGATTATTTCAATGAATTTAGAGTTGTACTTCTTCCAAACAACATGAAATATTTTGCAGACCACTCATATAGGTATTTGAGCTAAAAAATAAATCTAGAACTACGAAGTTGACCAAAAATTTTGAACTCTATATCCAGCAAGAGGATGAAATTTGGAACAAATTCTAATCATGTTTTTCAAACATTATCAACTACTCGTACAATTTGGGTGGACCTATCTGGAAAGGGAAAGAGATTGAGAAATTCCTTACTAGCTTACCTTATCATTTTCAAGCAAAAGTTACCTTGCTTAAATACATAAAAATTCCTTGTGAACTTATTGTTAAATGAATAACTTGGGCAAGTATTCGAACTGCATCACTTGTATCCAATATGTCAGCCATCCACTTAGGAGGACACAAAGAACTTGGCTTTATAAACATCAAGGATAGTGGTCTTAGCGAAGATCTTTTTGACACAGTTTTTAGGAATGATGACTCTAATACCGATGAAGAGAAATGGGATCTACTTTCCCAGAGAGTTACTAAATTTCTTAGATAGAATTAACCATTTTTAGGGGTTTTAGAAAAAAATAATCATAGCTCCCAAATGATTATTTCAATGAATTTGGAGTTGTACTTCTTCCAAACAACATGAAATATTTTGCAGACCACTCATATAGGTATTTGAGCTAAAAAATAAATCTAGAACTACGAAGTTGACCAAAAATTTTGAACTCTATATCCACCAAGAGGTTGAAACTTGGAACAAATTCTAATCATGTTTTTCAAACATTATCAACTACTCGTACAATTTGGGTGGACCGACAAGGAAAGGGAAGAAGATTGAGAAATTCCTTACTAGCTTACCTTATCATTTTCAAGCAAAAGTTACCTTGCTTAAATACATGAAAAATCCTTGTGAACTTACTGTTAAATGAATCACTTGGGCAAGTATTCGAACTGCATCACTTGTATCCAATATGTCAGCCATCCACTTAAGAGGACGGAAAGAACTTGGCTTTATAGACATCAAGGATAGTGGTCTTAGCGAAGATCTTTTTGATACAGTTTTTAGGAATGATGACTCTAATACCAATGAATAAAAATGGGATCTACTTTCCTAGAGATTTACTAAATTTCTTAGATAGAATTAGCCCTTTTTTAGGGGTTTTAGAAAAAAATAATCGGAGCTCTAAAATTATTATTTCAATGAATTTAGAGTTGTACTTCTTCCAAACAACATGAAATATTTTGCAGACCACTCATATAGGTATTTGAGCTAAAAAATAAATCTAGAACTACGAAGTTGACCAAAAAATTTGAACTCTATATCCAGCAAGAGGATGAAACTTGGAACAAATTCTAATCATGTTTTTCAAACATTATCAACTACTCGTACAATTTGGGTGGACCTATAAGGAAAGGGCATTAGATTGAGAAATTTCTTACTAGCTTACCTTATCATTTTCAAGAAAAAGTTACCTTGCTTAAATACATGAAAAATCCTTGTGAACTTACTGTTAAATGAATCACTTGGGCAAGTATTCGAACTGCATCACTTGTATCCAATATGTCAGCCATCCACTTACGATGACACAAACAACTTGGCTTTATAGACATCAAGGATAGTGGTCTTAGCGAAGATCTTTTTGACACAGTTTTTAGGAATGATGACTCTAATACCAATGAAGAGAAATGGGATCTACTTTCCCAGAGAGTTACTAAATTTTCTTAGATAGAATTAACCATTTTTAGGGGTTTTAGAAAAAAATAATCATAGCTCCAAAATGATTATTTCAATGAATTTGGAGTTGTACTTCTTCCAAACAACATGAAATATTTTGCAGACCACTCATATAGGTATTTGAGCTAAAAAATAAATCTAGAACTACAAAGTTGATTAAAAATTTTGAACTCTATATCCAGCAAGAGGATGAAACTTGGAACAAATTCTAATCATGTTTTTCAAACATTATCAACTACTCGTACAATTTGGGTGGACCTACAAGGAAAGGGAAGTAGATTGAGAAATTCCTTACTAGCTTACCTTATAATTTTCAAGCAAAAGTAACCTTCCTTAAATACATGAAAAATCCTTGTGAACTTAATGTTAAATGAATCACTTGGGCAAGTATTCGAACTGCATCACTTGTATCCAATATGTCAGCCATCCACTCACGAGGATGGAAAGAACTTGGCTTTATAGACATCAAGGATAGTGGTCTTAGCGAAGATCTTTTTGACACAGTTTTTAGGAATGATGACTCTAATACCAATGAAGAGAAATGGGATCTACTTTCCCAGAGAGTTACTAAATTTCTTAGATAGAATTAACCATTTTTAGGGGTTTTAGAAAAAAATAATCATAGCTCCAAAATGATTATTTCAATGAATTTGGAGTTGTACTTCTTCCAAACAACATGAAATATTTTGCAGACCACTCATATAGGTATTTGAGCTAAAAAATAAATCTAGAACTACAAAGTTGATTAAAAATTTTGAACTCTATATCCCGCAATAGGATGAAACTTGGAACAAATTCTAATCATGTTTTTCAAACATTATCAACTACTCGTACAATTTGGGTGGACCTACAAGGAAAGGGAAGTAGATTGAGAAATTCCTTACTAGCTTACCTTATAATTTTCAAGCAAAAGTAACCTTCCTTAAATACATGAAAAATCCTTGTGAACTTAATGTTAAATGAATCACTTGGGCAAGTATTCGAACTGCATCACTTGTATCCAATATGTCAGCCATCCACTCACGAGGATGGAAAGAACTTGGCTTTATAGACATCAAGGATAGTGGTCTTAGCGAAGATCTTTTTGACACAGTTTTTAGGAATGATGACTCTAATACCAATGAAGAGAAATGGGATCTACTTTCCCAGAGAGTTACTAAATTTCTTAGATAGAATTAACCATTTTTAGGGGTTTTAGAAAAAAATAATCCGAGCTCTAAAATTATTATTTCAATGAATTTAGAGTTGTACTTCTTCCAAACAACATGAAATATTTTGCAGACCACCCATATAGGTATTTGTGCTAAAAAATAAATCTAGAACTACGAAGTTGACCAAAAATTATGAACTCTATATCCAGCAAGAGGATGAAACTTGGAACAAATTCTAATCATGTTTTTCAAACATTATCAACTACTCGTACAATTTGAGTGGACCTATCTGGTAAGGGAAATAGATTGAGAAATTCCTTACTAGCTTACTTTATCATTTTCAAGCAAAAGTTACCTTGCTTAAATACATAAAAATCCTTGTGAACTTACTGTTAAATGAATCACTTGGGCAAGTATTCGAACTGCATCACTTGTATCCAATATGTCAGCCATCCACTTACGAGGACACAAAGAACTTGGCTTTATAGACATCAAGGATAGTGGTTTTAGCGAAGATCTTTTTGACACAGTTTTTAGGAATGATGACTCTAATACCAATGAAGAGAATTGGGATCTACTTTCCCAGAGAGTTACTAAATTTCTTAGATAGAATTAACCCTTGTTAGGGATTTTAGAAAAAAATAATCCGAGCTCCAAAATGATTATTTCAATGAATTTAGAGTTGTACTTCTTCCAAACAACATGAAATATTTTGCAGACCACTCATATAGGTATTTGAGCTAAAAAATAAATCTAGAACTACGAAGTTGACCAAAAATTTTGAACTCTATATCCAGCAAGAGGATGAAATTTGGAACAAATTCTAATCATGTTTTTCAAACATTATCAACTACTCGTACAATTTGGGTGGACCTATCTGGAAAGGGAAAGAGATTGAGAAATTCCTTACTAGCTTACCTTATCATTTTCAAGCAAAAGTTACCTTGCTTAAATACATAAAAATTCCTTGTGAACTTATTGTTAAATGAATAACTTGGGCAAGTATTCGAACTGCATCACTTGTATCCAATATGTCAGCCATCCACTTAGGAGGACACAAAGAACTTGGCTTTATAAACATCAAGGATAGTGGTCTTAGCGAAGATCTTTTTGACACAGTTTTTAGGAATGATGACTCTAATACCGATGAAGAGAAATGGGATCTACTTTCCCAGAGAGTTACTAAATTTCTTAGATAGAATTAACCATTTTTAGGGGTTTTAGAAAAAAATAATCATAGCTCCCAAATGATTATTTCAATGAATTTGGAGTTGTACTTCTTCCAAACAACATGAAATATTTTGCAGACCACTCATATAGGTATTTGAGCTAAAAAATAAATCTAGAACTACGAAGTTGACCAAAAATTTTGAACTCTATATCCACCAAGAGGTTGAAACTTGGAACAAATTCTAATCATGTTTTTCAAACATTATCAACTACTCGTACAATTTGGGTGGACCTACAAGGAAAGGGAAGAAGATTGAGAAATTCCTTACTAGCTTACCTTATCATTTTCAAGCAAAAGTTACCTTGCTTAAATACATAAAAATTCCTTGTGAACTTATTGTTAAATGAATAACTTGGGCAAGTATTCGAACTGCATCACTTGTATCCAATATGTCAGCCATCCACTTAGGAGGACACAAAGAACTTGGGTTTATAAACATCAAGGATAGTGGTCTTAGCGAAGATCTTTTTGACACAGTTTTTAGGAATGATGACTCTAATACCGATGAAGAGAAATGGGATCTACTTTCCCAGAGAGTTACTAAATTTCTTAGATAGAATTAACCATTTTTAGGGGTTTTAGAAAAAAATAATCATAGCTCCCAAATGATTATTTCAATGAATTTGGAGTTGTACTTCTTCCAAACAACATGAAATATTTTGCAGACCACTCATATAGGTATTTGAGCTAAAAAATAAATCTAGAACTACGAAGTTGACCAAAAATTTTGAACTCTATATCCACCAAGAGGTTGAAACTTGGAACAAATTCTAATCATGTTTTTCAAACATTATCAACTACTCGTACAATTTGGGTGGACCTACAAGGAAAGGGAAGAAGATTGAGAAATTCCTTACTAGCTTACCTTATCATTTTCAAGCAAAAGTTACCTTGCTTAAATACATGAAAAATCCTTGTGAACTTACTGTTAAATGAATCACTTGGGCAAGTATTCGAACTGCATCACTTGTATCCAATATGTCAGCCATCCACTTAAGAGGACGGAAAGAACTTGGCCTTATAGACATCAAGGATAGTGGTCTTAGCGAAGATCTTTTTGATACAGTTTTTAGGAATGATGACTCTAATACCAATGAATAAAAATGGGATCTACTTTCCTAGAGATTTACTAAATTTCTTAGATAGAATTAGCCCTTTTTTAGGGGTTTTAGAAAAAAATAATCGGAGCTCTAAAATTATTATTTCAATGAATTTAGAGTTGTACTTCTTCCAAACAACATGAAATATTTTGCAGACCACTCATATAGGTATTTGAGCTAAAAAATAAATCTAGAACTACGAAGTTGACCAAAAAATTTGAACTCTATATCCAGCAAGAGGATGAAACTTGGAACAAATTCTATTCATGTTTTTCAAACATTATCAACTACTCGTACAATTTGGGTGGACCTATAAGGAAAGGGCATTAGATTGAGAAATTTCTTACTAGCTTACCTTATCATTTTCAAGAAAAAGTTACCTTGCTTAAATACATGAAAAATCCTTGTGAACTTACTGTTAAATGAATCACTTGGGCAAGTATTCGAACTGCATCACTTGTATCCAATATGTCAGCCATCCACTTACGATGACACAAACAACTTGGCTTTATAGACATCAAGGATAGTGGTCTTAGCGAAGATCTTTTTGACACAGTTTTTAGGAATGATGACTCTAATACCAATGAAGAGAAATGGGATCTACTTTCCCAGAGAGTTACTAAATTTTCTTAGATAGAATTAACCATTTTTAGGGGTTTTAGAAAAAAATAATCATAGCTCCAAAATGATTATTTCAATGAATTTGGAGTTGTACTTCTTCCAAACAACATGAAATATTTTGCAGACCACTCATATAGGTATTTGAGCTAAAAAATAAATCTAGAACTACAAAGTTGATTAAAAATTTTGAACTCTATATCCAGCAAGAGGATGAAACTTGGAACAAATTCTAATCATGTTTTTCAAACATTATCAACTACTCGTACAATTTGGGTGGACCTACAAGGAAAGGGAAGTAGATTGAGAAATTCCTTACTAGCTTACCTTATAATTTTCAAGCAAAAGTAACCTTCCTTAAATACATGAAAAATCCTTGTGAACTTAATGTTAAATGAATCACTTGGGCAAGTATTCGAACTGCATCACTTGTATCCAATATGTCAGCCATCCACTCACGAGGATGGAAAGAACTTGGCTTTATAGACATCAAGGATAGTGGTCTTAGCGAAGATCTTTTTGACACAGTTTTTAGGAATGATGACTCTAATACCAATGAAGAGAAATGGGATCTACTTTCCCAGAGAGTTACTAAATTTCTTAGATAGAATTAACCATTTTTAGGGGTTTTAGAAAAAAATAATCATAGCTCCAAAATGATTATTTCAATGAATTTGGAGTTGTACTTCTTCCAAACAACATGAAATATTTTGCAGACCACTCATATAGGTATTTGAGCTAAAAAATAAATCTAGAACTACAAAGTTGATTAAAAATTTTGAACTCTATATCCCGCAAGAGGATGAAACTTGGAACAAATTCTAATCATGTTTTTCAAACATTATCAACTACTCGTACAATTTGGGTGGACCTACAAGGAAAGGGAAGTAGATTGAGAAATTCCTTACTAGCTTACCTTATCATTTTCAAGCAAAAGTAACCTTCCTTAAATACATGAAAAATCCTTGTGAACTTACTGTTAAATGAATCACTTGGGCAAGTATTCGAACTGCATCACTTGTATCCAATATGTCAGCCATCCACTCACGAGGACGGAAAGAACTTGGCTTTATAGACATCAAGGATAGTGGTCTTAGCGAAGCTCTTTTTGACACAGTTTTTAGGAATGATGACTCTAATACCAATGAATAGAAATGGGATCTACTTTCCTAGAGATTTACTAAATTTCTTATATAGAATTTGCCCTTTTTTAGGGGTTTTAGAAAAAAAAATCCGAGCTCTAAAATTATTATTTCAATGAATTTAGAGTTGTACTTCTTCCAAACAACATGAAATATTTTGCAGACCACTCATATAGGTATTTGAGCTAAAAAATAAATCTAGAACTACGAAGTTGACCAAAAATTTTGAACTCTATATCAAGCAAAAGGATGAAACTTGGAACAAATTCTAATCATGTTTTTCAAACACTCTCAACTACTCGTACAGTTTGGGTGGACCTATCTGGAAAGGGAAATAGATTGAGAAATTCCATACTAGCTTACCTTATCATTTTCAAGCAAAAGTTACCTTGCTTAACTACATGAAAAATCCTTGTGAACTTACTGTTAAATGAATCACTTGGGCAAGTATTCGAACTGCATCACTTGTATCCAATATGTCAGCCATCCACTTACGAGGAAACAAAGAACTTGGCTTTATAGACATAAAGGATAGTGGTCTTAGCGAAGATCTTTTTTACACAGTTTTTAGGAATGATGACTCTAATACCAATAAATAGAAATGGGATCTACTTTCCTAGAGATTTACTAAATTTCTTAAATAGCATTAGCCCTTTTTTAGGGGTTTTAGAAAAAAATAATCCGAGCTCTAAAATGATTATTTCAATGAATATAGGGTTGTACTTCTTCCAAACAACATGAAATATTTTGCAGACCACTCATATAGGTATTTGAGCTAAAAAAGAAATCTAGAACTACGAAGTTGACCAAAAATTTTGAACTCTATATCCAGCAAGAGGATGAAACTTGGAACAAATTCTAATCATGTTTTTCAAACATTATCAACTACTCGTACAATTTGGGTGGACCTATCTGGTAAGGGAAATAGATTGAGAAATTCCTTACTAGCTTACCTTATCATTTTCAAGCAAAAGTTACCTTGCTTAAATACATAAAAATCCTTGTGAACTTACTGTTAAATGAATCACTTGGGCAAGTATTCGAACTGCATCACTTGTATCCAATATGTCAGCCATCCACTTACGAGGACACAAAGAACTTGGCTTTATAGACATCAAGGATAGTGGTCTTAGCGAAGATCTTTTTGACACAGTTTTTAGGAATGATGACTCTAATACCAATGAAGAGAAATGGGATCTACTTTCCTAGAGAGTTTCTAAATTTCTTAGATAGAATTAACCCTTGTTAGGGGTTTTAGAAAAAAATAATCCGAGCTCTAAAATTATTATTTCAATGAATTTAGAGTTGTACTTCTTCCAAACAACATGAAATATTTTGCAGACCACTCATATAGGTATTTGAGCTAAAAAAGAAATCTAGAACTACGAAGTTGACCAAAAATTTTGAACTCTATATCCAGCAAGAGGATGAAACTTGGAACAAATTCTAATCATGTTTTTCAAACACTATCAACTACTCGTACAATTTGGGTGGACCTATCTGGTAAGGGAAATAGATTGAGAAATTCCTTACTAGCTTACCTTATCATTTTCAAGCAAAAGTTACCTTGCTTAAATACACGAAAAATCCTTGTGAACTTACTATTACATGAATCACTTGGGCAAGTATTCGAACTGCATCACTTGTATCCAATATGTCAGCCATCCACTCACGAGGACGGAAAGAACTTGGCTTTATAGACATCAAGGATAGTGGTCTTAGCGAAGATCTTTTTGACACAGTTTTTAGGAATGATGACTCTAATACCAATGAATAGAAATGGGATCTACTTTCCTAGAGATTTACTAAATTTCTTAGATAGAATTAGCCCTTTTTAGGGGTTTTAGAAAAAAATAATCCGAGCTCTAAAATTATTATTTCAATGAATTTAGAGTTGTACTTCTTCCAAACAACATGAAATATTTTGCAGACCACCCATATAGGTATTTGTGCTAAAAAATAAATCTAGAACTACGAAGTTGACCAAAAATTATGAACTCTATATCCAGCAAGAGGATGAAACTTGGAACAAATTCTAATCATGTTTTTCAAACATTATCAACTACTCGTACAATTTGGGTGGACCTATCTGGTAAGGGAAATAGATTGAGAAATTCCTTACTAGCTTACTTTATCATTTTCAAGCAAAAGTTACCTTGCTTAAATACATAAAAATCCTTGTGAACTTACTGTTAAATGAATCACTTGGGCAAGTATTCGAACTGCATCACTTGTATCCAATATGTCAGCCATCCACTTACGAGGACACAAAGAACTTGGCTTTATAGACATCAAGGATAGTGGTTTATCGAAGATCTTTTTGACACAGTTTTTAGGAATGATGACTCTAATACCAATGAAGAGAAATGGGATCTACTTTCCCAGAGAGTTACTAAATTTCTTAGATAGAATTAACCCTTGTTAGGGGTTTTAGAAAAAAATAATCCGAGCTCCAAAATGATTATTTCAATGAATTTGGAGTTGTACTTCTTCCAAACAACATGAAATATTTTGCAGACCACTCATATAGGTATTTGAGCTAAAAAATAAATCTAGAACTACGAAGTTGATTAAAAATATTGAACTCTATATCCAGCAAGAGGATGAAACTTGGAACAAATTCTAATCATGTTTTTCAAACATTATCAACTACTCGTACAATTTGGGTGGACCTATCTGGAAAGGGAAAGAGATTGAGAAATTCCTTACTAGCTTACCTTATCATTTTCAAGCAAAAGTTACCTTGCTTAAATACATAAAAATTCCTTGTGAACTTATTGTTAAATGAATAACTTGGGCAAGTATTCAAACTGCATCACTTGTATCCAATATGTCAGCCATCCACTTAGGAGGACACAAAGAACTTGGCTTTATAAACATCAAGGATAGTGGTCTTAGCGAAGATCTTTTTGACACAGTTTTTAGGAATGATGACTCTAATACCAATGAAGAGAAATGGGATCTACTTTCCCAGAGAGTTACAAAATTTCTTAGATAGAATTAACCATTTTTAGGGGTTTTAGAAAAAAATAATCATAGCTCCCAAATGATTATTTCAATGAATTTGGAGTTGTACTTCTTCCAAACAACATGAAATATTTTGCAGACCACTCATATAGGTATTTGTGCTAAAAAATAAATCTAGAACTACGAAGTTGATTAAAAATTTTGAACTCTATATCCAACAAGAGGATGAAACTTGGAACAAATTCTAATCATGTTTTTCAAACATTATCAACTACTCGTACAATTTGGGTGGACCTACAAGGAAAGGGAAGTAGATTGAGAAATTCCTTACTAGCTTACCTTATAATTTTCAAGCAAAAGTAAACTTCCTTAAATACATGAAAAATCCTTGTGAACTTACTGTTAAATGAATCACTTGGGCAAGTATTCGAACTGCATCACTTGTATCCAATATGTCAGCCATCCACTCACGAGGACGGAAAGAACTTGGCTTTATAGACATCAAGGATAGTGGTCTTAGCGAAGATCTTTTTGACATAGTTTTTAGGAATGATGACTCTAATACCACTGAATAGAAATGGGATCTACTTTCCTAGAGATTTACTAAATTTCTTAGATAGAATTAGCCCTTTTTTAGGGGTTTTAGAAAAAAATAATCGGAGCTCTAAAATTATTATTTCAATGAATTTGGAGTTGTACTTCTTCCAAACAACATGAAATATTTTGCAGACCACCCATATAGGTATTTGTGCTAAAAAATAAATCTAGAACTACGAACTTGACCAAAAATTATGAACTCTATATCCAGCAAGAGGATGAAACTTGGAACAAATTCTAATCATGTTTTTCAAACATTATCAACTACTCGTACAATTTGGGTGGACCTATCTGGTAAGGGAAATAGATTGAGAAATTCCTTACTAGCTTACCTTATCATTTTCAAGCAAAAGTTACCTTGCTTAAATACATAAAAATCCTTGTGAACTTACTGTTAAATGAATCACTTGGGCAAGTATTCGAACTGCATCACTTGTATCCAATATGTCAGCCATCCACTTACGAGGACACAAAGAACTTGGCTTTATAGACATCAAGGATAGTGGTCTGAGCGAAGATCTTTTTGACACAGTTTTTAGGAATGATGACTCTAATACCAATGAAGAGAATAGGGATCTACTTTCCTAGAGAGTTACTAAATTTCTTAAATAGAATTAACCCTTTTTAGGGGTTTTTTAAAAAAAATAATCCGAGCTCCAAAATGATTATTTCAATGAATTTAGAGTTGTACTTCTTCCAAACAACATGAAATATTTTGCAGACCACCCATATAGGTATTTGAGCTAAAAAATAAATCTAGAACTACGAAGTTGACCAAAAATTATGAACTCTATATCCACAAAGAGGATGAAACTTGGAACAAATTCTAATCATGTTTTTCAAACATTATCAACTACTCGTACAATTTGGGTGGACCTATCTGGAAAGGGAAAGAGATTGAGAAATTCCTTACTAGCTTACCTTATCATTTTCAAGCAAAAGTTACCTTGGTTAAATACATAAAAATTCCTTGTGAACTTATTGTTAAATGAATAACTTGGGCAAGTATTCGAACTGCATCACTTGTATCCAATATATCAGCCATCCACTTATGAGGACACAAAGAACTTGGCTTTATAAACATCAAGGATAGTGGTCTTAGCGAAGATCTTTTTGACACAGTTTTTAGGAATGATGACTCTAATACCAATGAAGAGAAATGGGATCTACTTTCCCAGAGAGTTACTAAATTTCTTAGATAGAATTAACCCTTGTTAGGGGTTTTAGAAAAAAATAATCCGAGCTCCAAAATGATTATTTCAATGAATTTGGAGTTGTACTTCTTCCAAACAACATGAAATATTTTGCAGACCACTCATATAGGTATTTGAGCTAAAAAATAAATCTAGAACTACGAAGTTGATTAAAAATTTTGAACTCTATATCCAGCAAGAGGATGAAACTTGGAACAAATTCTAATCATGTTTTTCAAACATTATCAACTACTCGTACAATTTGGGTGGACCTATAAGGAAAGGGAAGTAGATTGAGAAATTCCTTACTAGCTTACTTTATAATTTTCAAGTAAAAGTTACCTTGCTTAAATACATGAAAAATCCTTGTGAACTTACTGTTACATGAATCACTTGGGCAAGTATTCGAACTGCATCACTTTTATCCAATATATCAGCCATCCACTCACGAGGACGGAAAGAACTTGGCTTTATAGACATCAAGGATAGTGGTCTTAGCGAAGGTCTTTTTGACACAGTTTTTAGGAATGATGACTCTAATACCAATGAATAGAAATGGGATCTACTTTACTAGAGATTTACTAAATTTCTTAGATAGAATTAGCCCTTTTTAGGGGTTTTAGAAAAAAATAATCCGAGCTCTAAAATTATTATTTCAATGAATTTAGAGTTGTACTTCTTCCAAAAAACATGAAATATTTTGCAGACCACCCATATAGGTATTTGTGCTAAAAAATAAATCTAGAACTACGAAGTTGACCAAAAATTATGAACTCTATATCCAGCAAGAGGATGAAACTTGGAACAAATTCTAATCATGTTTTTCAAACATTATCAACTACTCGTACAATTTGGGTGGACCTATCTGGTAAGGGAAATAGATTGAGAAATTCCTTACTAGCTTACTTTATCATTTTCAAGCAAAAGTTACCTTGCTTAAAAACATAAAAATCCTTGTGAACTTACTGTTAAATGAATCACTTGGGCAAGTATTCGAACTGCATCACTTGTATCCAATATGTCAGCCATCCACTTACGAGGACACAAAGAACTTGGCTTTATAGACATCAAGGATAGTGGTCTTAGCGAAGATCTTTTTGACACAGTTTTTAGGAATGATGACTCTAATACCAATGAAGAGAAATGGGATCTACTTTCCCAGAGAGTTACTAAATTTCTTAGATAGAATTAACCCTTGTTAGGGGTTTTAGAAAAAAATAATCCGAGCTCCAAAATGATTATTTCAATGAATTTGGAGTTGTACTTCTTCCAAACAACATGAAATATTTTGCAGACCACTCATATAGGTATTTGAGCTAAAAAATAAATCTAGAACTACGAAGTTGATGAAAAATTTTGAACTCTATATCCAGCAAGAGGATGAAACTTGGAACAAATTCTAATCATGTTTTTCAAACATTATCAACTACTCGTACAATTTGGGTGGACCTATCTGGAAAGGGAAAGAGATTGAGAAATTCCTTACTAGCTTACCTTATCATTTTCAAGCAAAAGTTACCTTGCTTAAATACATAAAAATTCCTTGTGAACTTATTGTTAAATGAATAACTTGGGCAAGTATTCGAACTGCATCACTTGTATCCAATATGTCAGCCATCCACTTAGGAGGACACAAAGAACTTGGCTTTATAAACATCAAGGATAGTGGTCTTAGCGAATATCTTTTTGACACAGTTTTTATGAATGATGTCTCTAATACCAATGAAGAGAAATGGGATCTACTTTCCCAGAGAGTTACTAAATTTCTTAGATAGAATTAACCATTTTTAGGGGTTTTAGAAAAAAATAATCATAGCTCCCAAATGATTATTTCAATGAATTTGGAGTTGTACTTCTTCCAAACAACATGAAATATTTTGCAGACCACTCATATAGGTATTTGTGCTAAAAAATAAATCTAGAACTACGAAGTTGATTAAAAATTTTGAACTCTATATCCAGCAAGAGGATGAAACTTGGAACAAATTCTAATCATGTTTTTCAAACATTATCAACTACTCGTACAATTTGGGTGGACCTACAAGGAAAGGGAAGTAGATTGAGAAATTCCTTACTAGCTTACCTTATAATTTTCAAGCAAAAGTAAACTTCCTTAAATACATGAAAAATCCTTGTGAACTTACTATTAAATGAATCACTTGGGCAAGTATTCGAACTGCATCACTTGTATCCAATATGTCAGCCATCCACTCACGAGGACGGAAAGAACTTGGCTTTATAGACATCAAGGATAGTGGTCTTAGCGAAGATCTTTTTGACACAGTTTTTAGGAATGATGACTCTAATACCAATGAATAGAAATGGGATCTACTTTCCTAGAGATTTACTAAATTTCTTAGATAGAATTAGCCCTTTTTTAGGGGTTTTAGAAAAAAATAATCCGAGCTCTAAAATTATTATTTCAATGAATTTAGAGTTGTACTTCTTCCAAACAACATGAAATATTTTGCAGACCACCCATATAGGTATTTGTGCTAAAAAATAAATCTAGAACTACGAAGTTGACCAAAAATTATGAACTCTATATCCAGCAAGAGGATGAAACTTGGAACAAATTCTAATCATGTTTTTCAAACATTATCAACTACTCGTACAATTTGGGTGGACCTATCTGGTAAGGGAAATAGATTGAGAAATTCCTTACTAGCTTACCTTATCATTTTCAAGCAAAAGTTACCTTGCTTAAAAACATAAAAATCCTTGTGAACTTACTGTTAAATGAATCACTTGGGCAAGTATTCGAACTGCATCACTTGTATCCAATATGTCAGCCATCCACTTACGAGGACACAAAGAACTTGGCTTTATAGACATCAAGGATAGTGGTCTTAGCGAAGATCTTTTTGACACAGTTTTTAGGAATGATGACTCTAATACCAATGAAGAGAATTGGGATCTACTTTCCCAGAGAGTTACTAAATTTCTTAGATAGAATTAACCCTTGTTAGGGATTTTAGAAAAAAATAATCCGAGCTCCAAAATGATTATTTCAATGAATTTAGAGTTGTACTTCTTCCAAACAACATGAAATATTTTGCAGACCACTCATATAGGTATTTGAGCTAAAAAATAAATCTAGAACTACGAAGTTGACCAAAAATTTTGAACTCTATATCCAGCAAGAGGATGAAATTTGGAACAAATTCTAATCATGTTTTTCAAACATTATCAACTACTCGTACAATTTGGGTGGACCTACAAGGAAAGGGAAGTAGATTGAGAAATTCCTTACTAGCTTACCTTATCATTTTCAAGAAAAAGTTACCTTGCTTAAATACATAAAAATCCTTGTGAACTTACTGTTAAATCAATCACTTGGGCAAGTATTCGAACTGCATCACTTGTATCCAATATGTCAGCCATCCACTCACGAGGACGGAAAGAACTTGGCATTATAGACATCAAGGATAGTGGTCTTAGCGAAGATCTTTATGACACAATTTTAGGAATGATGACTCTAATACCAATGAATAGAAATGGGATCTACTTTCCTAGAGATTTACTAAATTTCTTAGATAGAATTAGCCCTTTTTTAGGGGTTTTAGAAAAAAATAATCCGAGCTCTAAAATTATTATTTCAATGAATTTAGAGTTGTACTTCTTCCAAACAACATGAAATATTTTGCAGACCACCCATATAGGTATTTGTGCTAAAAAATAAATCTAGAACTACGAAGTTGACCAAAAATTATGAACTCTATATCCAGCAAGAGGATGAAACTTGGAACAAATTCTAATCATGTTTTTCAAACATTATCAACTACTCGTACAATTTGGGTGGACCTATCTGGGAAGGGAAATAGATTGAGAAATTCCTTACTAGCTTACCTTATCATTTTCAAGCAAAAGTTACCTTGCTTAAATACATAAAAATCCTTTTGAACTTACTGTTAAATGAATCACTTGGGCAAGTATTCGAACTGCATCATTTGTATCCAATATGTCAGCCATCCACTTACGAGGACACAAAGAACTTGGCTTTATAGACATCAAGGATAGTGGTCTTAGCGAAGATCTTTTTGACACAGTTTTTAGGAATGATGACTCTAATACCAATGAAGAGAATTGGGATCTACTTTCCCAGAGAGTTACTAAATTTCTTAGATAGAATTAACCCTTGTTAGGGGTTTTAGAAAAAAATAATCCGATCTCCAAAATGATTATTTCAATGAATTTAGAGTTGTACTTCTTCCAAACAACATGAAATATTTTGCAGACCACTCATATAGGTATTTGAGCTAAAAAATAAATCTAGACTTACGAAGTTGACCAAAAATTTTGAACTCTATATCCAGCAAGAGGATGAAATTTGGAACAAATTCTAATCATGTTTTTCAAACATTATCAACTACTCGTACAATTTGGGTGGACCTATAAGGAAAGGGCATTAGATTGAGAAATTCCTTACTAACTTACCTTATCATTTTCAAGAAAAAGTTACCTTGCTTAAATACATAAAAATCCTTGTGAACTTACTGTTAAATCAATCACTTGGGCAAGTATTCGAACTGCATCACTTGTATCCAATATGTCAGCCATCTACTCACGAGGACAGAAAGAGCGTGGCTTTGTAGACATCAAGGATAGTGGTCTTAGCGAAGATCGTTTTCACACAATTGTTAGAAATGATGACTGTAATACCAATGAAGAGAAATGGGATCTACTTTCCTAGAGAGTTACTAAATTTCTTAGATAGAATTAGCCCTTTTTTAGGGGTTTTAGAAAAAAATAATCCGAGGTCCAAAATGATTATTTCAATGAATTTAGAGTTGTACTTATTCCAAACAACATGAAATATTTTGCAGACCACTCATTTGGGTATTTGAGCTAAAAAATAAATCTAGAACTACGAAGTTGACCAAAAATTTTGAACTCTATATCCAGCAAGAGCATGAAACTTGGAACAAATTCTAATCATGTTTTTCAAACATTATCAACTACTCGTACAATTTGCGTGGACCTATCTGGAAAGGGAAAGAGATTGAGAAATTCCTTACTAGCTTACCTTATCATTTTCAAGCAAAAGTTACCTTGCTTAAATACATAAAAATTCCTTGTGAACTTATTGTTAAATGAATAACTTGGGCAAGTATTCGAACTTCATCACTTGTATCCAATATGTCAGCCATCCACTTATGAGGACACAAAGAACTTGGCTTTATAAACATCAAGGATAGTGGTCTTAGCGAAGATCTTTTTGACACAGTTTTTAGGAATGATGACTCTAATACCAATGAAGAGAAATGGGATCTACTTTCCCAGAGAGTTACTAAATTTCTTAGATAGAATTAACCATTTTTAGGGGTTTTAGAAAAAAATAATCATAGCTCCAAAATGATTATTTCAATGAATTTGGAGTTGTACTTCTTCCAAATAACATGAAATAATTTGCAGACCACTCATATAGGTATTTGAGCTAAAAAATAAATCTAGAACTACGAAGTTGATTAAAAATTTTGAACTCTATATCCAGCAAGAGGTTGAAACTTGGAACAAATTCTAATCATGATTTTCAAACATTATCAACTACTCGTACAATTTGGGTGGACCTATAAGGAAAGGTAAGTAGATTGAGAAATTCCTTACTAGCTTACTTTATCATTTTCAAGCAAAAGTTACCTTGCTTAAATACATGAAAAATCCTTGTGAACTTACTGTTAAATGAATCACTTGGGCAAGTATTCGAACTGCATCACTTGTATCCAATATGTCAGCCATCCACTTATGAGGACACAAAGATCTTGGCTTTATAGACATCAAGGATAGTGGTCTTAGCCAAGATCTTTTTGACACAGTTTTTAGGAATGATGACTCTAATACCAATGAATAGAAATGGGATCTACTTTCCCAGAGAGTTACTAAATTTCTTAGATAGAATTAGCCCTTTTTTAGGGGTTTTAGAAAAAAATAATCCGAGCTCTAAAATGATTATTTCAATGAATTTAGAGTTGTACTACTTCCAAACAACATGAAATATTTTGCAGACCACCCATATAGATATTTGAGCTAAAAAATAAATCTAGAACTACGAAGTTGACCAAAAAATTTGAACTCTATATCCAGCAAGAGGATGAAACTTGGAACAAATTCTAATCATGTTTTTCAAACATTATCAACTACTCGTACAATTTGGGTGGACCTATCTGGAAAGGGAAAGAGATTGAGAAATTCCTTACTAGCTTACCTTATCATTTTCAAGCAAAAGTTACCTTGCTTAAATACATAAAAATTCCTTGTGAACTTACTGTTAAATGAATCACTTGGGCAAGTATTCGAACTGCATCATTTGTATCCAATATGTCAGCCATCCACTTATGAGGACACAAAGAACTTGGCTTTATAAACATCAAGGATAGTGGACTTAGCGAACATCTTTTTGACACAGTTTTTAGGAATGATGACTCTAATACCAATGAAGAGAAATGGGATCTACTTTCCCAGAGAGTTACTAAATTTCTTAGATAGAATTAACCCTTTTTAGGGGTTTTAGAAAAAAATAATCCGAGCTCCAAAATGATTATTTCAAAGAATTTAGAGTTGTACTTATTCCAAACAACATGAAATATTTTGCAGACCACTCATATGGGTATTTGAGCTAAAAAATAAATCTAGAACTACGAAGTTGACCAAAAATTTTGAACTCTATATCCAGCAAGAGAATGAAACTTGGAACAAATTCTAATCCTGTTTTTCAAACATTATCAACTACTCGTACAATTTGGGTGGACCTATAAGGAAAGGGAAGTAGATTGAGAAATTCCTTACTAGCTTACCTTATCATTTTCAAGCAAAAGTTACCTTGCTTGAATACATGAAAAATAATTGTGAACTTACTGTTAAATGAATCACTTGGGCAAGTATTCAAACTACATCACTTGTATCCAATATGTCAGCCATCCACTAACGAGGACGGAAAGAACTTGGCTTTATAGACATCAAGGATAGTGGTCTTAGCGAAGATCTTTTTGACACAGTTTTTAGGAATGGTGACTCTAATACCAATGAATAGAAATGGGATCTACTTTCCTAGAGATTTACTAAATTTCTTAGATAGAATTAGCCCTTTTTTAGGGGTTTTAGAAAAAAATAATCCGAGCTCTAAAATGATTATTTCAATGAATTTAGAATTGTACATCTTCCAAACAACATGAAATATTTTGCAGACCACCCATATAGGTATTTGAGCTAAAAAATAAATCTAGAACTACGAAGTTGACCAAAAATTTTGAACTCTATATCCAGCAAGAGGATGAAACTTGGAACAAATTCTAATCATGTTTTTCAAACATTATCAACTACTCGTACAATTTGGGTGGACCTATAAGGAAAGGGCATTAGATTGAGAAATTCCTTACTAGCTTACCTTATCATTTTCAAGAAAAAGTTACCTTGCTTAAATACATGAAAAATCCTTGCGAACTTATTGTTAAATGAATCACTTGGGCAAGTATTCAAACTGCATCACTTGTATCCAATATGTTAGCCATCCACTTTCGTGGTTGGAAAGAGCTTGGCTTTGTAGACATCAAGGATAGTGGTCTTAGCGAAGATCGTTTTCACACAATTGTTAGAAATGATGACTGTAATACCAATGAAGAGAAATGGGATCTACTTTCCTAGAGAGTTACTAAATTTCTTAAATAGAATTAACCCTTTTTAGGGGTTTTATAAAAAAAATAATCCGAGCTCCAAAATGATTATTTCAATGAATTTAGAGTTGTACTTCTTCCAAACAACATGAAATATTTTGCATACCACTCATATAGGTATTTGAGCTAAAAAAGAAATCTAGAACTACGAAGTTGACCAAAAATTTTGAACTCTATATCAAGCAAAAGGATGAAACTTGGAAAAAATTCTAATCTTGTTTTTCAAACACTATCAACTACTCGTACAATTTGGGTGGACCTATATGGAAAGGGAAATAGATTGAGAAATTCCTTACTAGCTTACCTTATCATTTTCAAGCAAAAGTTACCTTGCTTAAATACATGAAAAATCCTTGTGAACTTACTGTTAAATGAATGACTTGGGCAAGTATTCGAACTGCATCACTTGTATCCAATATGTCAGCCATCCACTTACGAGGACACAAAGAACATGGCTTTATAGACATCAAGGATAGTGGTCTTAGCGAAGATCTTTTTGACACAGTTTTTAGGAATGATGACTCTAATACCAATGAAGAGAAATGGGATCTACTTTCCCAGAGAGTTACTAAATTTCTTAGATAGAATTAACCCTTTTTAGGGGTTTTAGAAAAAAATAATCCGATCTCCAAAATGATTATTTAATGAATTTAGAGTTGAACTTCTTCCAAACAACATGAAATATTTTGCAAACCACTCATATAGGTATTTGAGCTAAAAAATAAATCTAGAACTACGAAGTTGACCAAAAAATTTGAACTCTATATCCAGCAAGAGGATGAAACTTGGAACAAATTCTGATCATGTTTTTCAAACATTATCAACTACTCGTACAATTTGGGTGGACCTATAAGGAAAGGGCATTAGATTGAGAAATTCCTTACTAGCTTACCTTATCATTTTCAAGCAAAAGTTACCTTGCTTAAATACATAAAAATTCCTTGCGAACTTATTGTTAAATGAATCACTTGGGCAAGTATTCAAACTGCATCACTTGTATCCAATATGTTAGCCATCCACTTTCGAGGTTGGAAAGAGCTTGGCTTTGTAGACATCAAGGATAGTGGTCTTAGCGAAGATCGTTTTCACACAATTGTTAGAAATGATGACTGTAATACCAATGAAGAGAAATGGGATCTACTTTCCTAGAGAGTTACTAAATTTCTTAAATAGAATTAACCCTTTGTAGGGGTTTTATAAAAAAAATAATCCGAGCTCCAAAATGATTATTTCAATGAATTTAGATTTGTACTTCTTCCAAACATCATGAAATATTTTGCATACCACTCATATAGGTATTTGAGCTAAAAAAGAAATCTAGAACTACGAAGTTGACCAAAAATTTTGAACTCTATATCAAGCAAAAGGATGAAACTTGGAAAAAATTCTAATCTTGTTTTTCAAACACTATCAACTACTCGTACAATTTGGGTGGACCTATATGGAAAGGGAAATAGATTGAGAAATTCCTTACTAGCTTACCTTATCATTTTCAAGCAAAAGTTACCTTGCTTAAATACATGAAAAATCCTTGTGAACTTACTGTTAAATGAATGACTTGGGCAAGTATTCGAACTGCATCACTTGTATCCAATATGTCAGCCATCCACTTACGAGGACACAAAGAACTTGGCTTTATAGACATCAAGGATAGTGGTCTTAGCGAAGATCTTTTTGACACAGTTTTTAGGAATGATGACTCTAATACCAATGAAGAGAAATGGGATCTACTTTCCCAGAGAGTTACTAAATTTCTTAGATAGAATTAACCCTTTTTAGGGGTTTTAGAAAAAAATAATCCGATCTCCAAAATGATTATTTAATGAATTTAGAGTTGTACTTCTTCCAAACAACATGAAATATTTTGCAGACCACTCATATAGGTATTTGAGCTAAAAAATAAATCTAGAACTACGAAGTTGACCAAAAATTTTGAACTCTATATCCAGCAAGAGGATGAAACTTGGAACAAATTCTAATCATGTTTTTCAAACATTATCAACTACTCGTACAATTTGGGTGGACCTATAAGGAAAGGGCATTAGATTGAGAAATTCCTTACTAGCTTACCTTATCATTTTCAAGAAAAAGTTACCTTGCTTAAATACATGAAAAATCCTTTCGAACTTATTGTTAAATGAATCACTTGGGCAAGTATTCAAACTGCATCACTTGTATCCAATATGTTAGCCATCCACTTTCGTGGTTGGAAAGAGCTTGGCTTTGTAGACATCAAGGATAGTGGTCTTAGCGAAGATCGTTTTCACACAATTGTTAGAAATGATGACTGTAATACCAATGAAGAGAAATGGGATCTACTTTCCTAGAGAGTTACTAAATTTCTTAAATAGAATTAACCCTTTTTAGGGGTTTTATAAAAAAAATAATCCGAGCTCCAAAATGATTATTTCAATGAATTTAGAGTTGTACTTCTTCCAAACAACATGAAATATTTTGCATACCACTCATATAGGTATTTGAGCTAAAAAAGAAATCTAGAACTACGAAGTTGACCAAAAATTTTGAACTCTATATCAAGCAAAAGGATGAAACTTGGAAAAAATTCTAATCTTGTTTTTCAAACACTATCAACTACTCGTACAATTTGGGTGGACCTATATGGAAAGGGAAATAGATTGAGAAATTCCTTACTAGCTTACCTTATCATTTTCAAGCAAAAGTTACCTTGCTTAAATACATGAAAAATCCTTGTGAACTTACTGTTAAATGAATGACTTGGGCAAGTATTCGAACTGCATCACTTGTATCCAATATGTCAGCCATCCACTTACGAGGACACAAAGAACATGGCTTTATAGACATCAAGGATAGTGGTCTTAGCGAAGATCTTTTTGACACAGTTTTTAGGAATGATGACTCTAATACCAATGAAGAGAAATGGGATCTACTTTCCCAGAGAGTTACTAAATTTCTTAGATAGAATTAACCCTTTTTAGGGGTTTTAGAAAAAAATAATCCGATCTCCAAAATGATTATTTAATGAATTTAGAGTTGTACTTCTTCCAAACAACATGAAATATTTTGCAAACCACTCATATAGGTATTTGAGCTAAAAAATAAATCTAGAACTACGAAGTTGACCAAAAAATTTGAACTCTATATCCAGCAAGAGGATGAAACTTGGAACAAATTCTGATCATGTTTTTCAAACATTATCAACTACTCGTACAATTTGGGTGGACCTATAAGGAAAGGGCATTAGATTGAGAAATTCCTTACTAGCTTACCTTATCATTTTCAAGAAAAAGTTACCTTGCTTAAATACATGAAAAATCATTGTGAACTTACTGTTAAATGAATCACTTGGGCAAGTATTCGAACTGCATCACTTGTATCCAATATGTCAGCCATCCACTAACGAGGACACAAAGAACTTGGCTTTATAGACATCAAGGATAGTGGTCTTAGCGAAGATCTTTTTGACACAGTTTTTAGGAATGTTGACTCTAATACCAATGAAGAGAAATGGGATCTACTTTCCCAGAGAGTTACTAAATTTCTTTGATAGTATTAACCCTTTTTAGGGGTTTTAGAAAAAAATTATCATAGCTCCAAAATGATTATTTCAATGAATTTGGAGTTGTACTTCTTCCAAATAACATGAAATAATTTGCAGACCACACATATAGGTATTTGAGCTAAAAACTAAATCTAGAACTACGAAGTTGATTAAAAATTTGGAACTCTATATCCAGGAAGAGGATGAAACTTGGAACAAATTCTAATCATGTTTTTCAAACATTATCAACTACTCGTACAATTTGGGTGGATCTATAAGGAAAGGGAAGTAGATTGAGAAATTCCTTACTAGCTTACTTTATCTTTTTCAAGCAAAAGTTACCTTGCTTAAATACATGAAAAATCCTTGTGAACTTACTGTTAAATGAATCACTTGGGCAAGTATTCGAACTGCATCACTTGTATCGAATATGTCAGCCATCCACTTATGAGGACACAAAGAACTTGGCTTTATAGACATCAAGGATAGTGGTCTTAGCCAAGATCTTTTTGACACAGTTTTTAGGAATGGTGACTCTAATACCAATGAATAGAAATGGGATCTACTTTCCTAGAGATTTACTAAATTTCTTAGATAGAATTAGCCATTTTTTAGGGGTTTTAGAAAAAAATAATCCGAGCTCTAAAATGATTATTTCAATGAATTTAGAGTTGTACTTCTTCCAAACAACATGAAATATTTTGCAGACCACTCATATAAGTATTTGAGCTAAAATATAAATCTAGAACTACGAAGTTGACCAAAAAATTTGAACTCTATATCCAGTAAGAGGATGAAACTTGGAACAAATTCTAATCATGTTTTTCAAACATTATCAACTACTCGTACAATTTGGGTGGACCTATCTAGAAAGGGAAAGAGATTGAGAAATTCCTTACTAGCTTACCTTATCATTTTCAAGCAAAAGTTACCTTGCTTAAATACATAAAAATTCCTTGTGAACTTACTGTTAAATGAATCACTTGGGCAAGTATTCGAACTGCATCACTTGTATCCAATATGTCAGCCATCCACTAACGAGGACGGAAAGAACTTGGCTTTATAGACATCAAGGATAGTGGTCTTAGCGAAGATCTTTTTGACACAGTTGTTAGGAATGGTGACTCTAATACCAATGAATAGAAATGGGATCTACTTTCCTAGAGATTTACTAAATTTCTTAGATAGAATTAGCCCTTTTTTAGGGGTTTTAGAAAAAAATAATCCGAGCTCTAAAATGATTATTTCAATGAATTTAGAGTTGTACATCCTCCAAACAACATGAAATATTTTGCAGACCACCCATATAGGTATTTGAGCTAAAAAATAAATCTAGAAGTACGAAGTTGACCAAAAATTATGAACTCTATATCCAGCAAGAGGATGAAACTTGGAACAAATTCTAATCATGTTTTTCAAACATTATCAACTACTCGTACAATTTGGGGTGGACCTATCTGGAAATGGAAATAGATTGAGAAATTCCTTACTAGCTTACCTTATCATTTTCAAGCAAAAGTTACCTTGCTTAAATACATAAAAATTCCTTGCGAACTTATTGTTAAATGAATCACTTGGGCAAGTATTCAAACTGCATCACTTGTATCCAATATGTTAGCCATCCACTTTCGAGGTTGGAAAGAGCTTGGCTTTGTAGACATCAAGGATAGTGGTCTTAGCGAAGATCGTTTTCACACAATTGTTAGAAATGATGACTGTAATACCAATGAAGAGAAATGGGATCTACTTTCCTAGAGAGTTACTAAATTTCTTAAATAGAATTAACCCTTTTTAGGGGTTTTATAAAAAAAATAATCGGAGCTCCAAAATGATTATTTCAATGAATTTAGAGTTGTACTTCTTCCAAACAACATGAAATATTTTGCATACCACTCATATAGGTATTTGAGCTAAAAAAGAAATCTAGAACTACGAAGTTGACCAAAAATTTTGAACTCTATATCAAGCAAAAGGATGAAACTTGGAACAAATTCTAATCTTGTTTTACAAACACTATCAACTACTCGTACAATTTGGGTGGACCTATATGGAAAGGGAAATAGATTGAGAAATTCCTTACTAGCTTACCTTATCATTTTCAAGCAAAAGTTACCTTGCTTAAATACATGAAAAATCCTTGTGAACTTACTGTTAAATGAATCACTTGGGCAAGTATTCGAACTGCATCACTTGTATCCAATATGTCAGCCATCCACTTACGAGGACACAAAGAACTTGGCTTTATAGACATCAAGGATTGTGGTCTTAGCGAAGATCTTTTTGACACAGTTTTTAGGAATGATGACTCTAATACCAATGAAGAGAAATGGGATCTACTTTCCCAGAGAGTTACTAAATTTCTTAGATAGAATTAAGCTTTTTAGGGGTTTTAGAAAAAAATAATCATAGCTCCAAAATGATTATTTCAATGAATTTGGAGTTGTACTTCTTCCAAATAACATGAAATAATTTGCAGACCACACATATAGGTATTTGAGCTAAAAAATAAATCTAGAACTACGAAGTTGATTAAAAATTTTGAACTCTATATCCAGCAAGAGGATGAAACTTGGAACAAATTCTAATCATGTTTTTCAAACATTATCAACTACTCGTACAATTTGGGTGGACCTATAAGGAAAGGGAAGTAGATTGAGAAATTCCTTACTAGCTTACTTTATCATTTTCAAGCAAAAGTTACCTTGCTTAAATACATGAAAAATCCTTGTGAACTTACTGTTAAATGAATCACTTGGGCAAGTATTCGAACTGCATCACTTGTATCCAATATGTCAGCCATCCACTTATGAGGACACAAAGAACTTGGCTTTATAGACATCAAGGATAGTGGTCTTAGCCAAGATCTTTTTGACACAGTTTTTAGGAATGGTGACTCTAATACCAATGAATAGAAATGGGATCTACTTTCCCAGAGAGTTACTAAATTTCTTAGATAGAATTAGCCCTTTTTTAGGGGTTTTAGAAAAAAATAATCCGAGCTCTAAAATGATTATTTCAATGAATTTAGAGTTGTACTTCTTCCAAACAACATGAAATATTTTGCAGACCACCCATATAGGTATTTGAGCTAAAAAATAAATCTAGAACTACGAAGTTGACCAAAAAATTTGAACTCTATATCCAGCAAGAGGATGAAACTTGGAACAAATTCTAATCATGTTTTTCAAACATTATCAACTACTCGTACAATTTGGGTGGACCTATCTGGAAAGGGAAAGAGATTGAGAAATTCCTTACTAGCTTACCTTATCATTTTCAAGCAAAAGTTACCTTGCTTAAATACATAAAAATTCCTTGTGAACTTACTGTTAAATGAATCACTTGGGCAAGTATTCGAACTGCATCACTTGTATCCAATATGTCAGCCATCCACTAACGAGGACGGAAAGAACTTGGCTTTATAGACATCAAGGATAGTGGTCTTAGCGAAGATCTTTTTGACACAGTTGTTAGGAATGGTGACTCTAATACCAATGAATAGAAATGGGATCTACTTTCCAAGAGATTTACTAAATTTCTTAGATAGAATTAGCCCTTTTTTAGGGGTTTTAGAAAAAAATAATCCGAGCTCTAAAATGATTATTTCAATGAATTTAGAGTTGTACTTCTTCCAAACAACATGGAATATTTTGCAGACCACCCATATAGGTATTTGAGCTAAAAAATAAATCTAGAACTACGAAGTTGACCAAAAAATTTGAACTCTATATCCAGCAAGAGGATGAAACTTGGAACAAATTCTAATCATGTTTTTCAAACATTATCAACTACTCGTACAATTTGGGTGGACCTATCTGGAAAGGGAAAGAGATTGAGAAATTCCTTACTAGCTTACCTTATCATTTTCAAGCAAAAGTTACCTTGCTTAAATACATAAAAATTCCTTGTGAACTTACTGTTAAATGAATCACTTGGGCAAGTATTCGAACTGCATCACTTGTATCCAATATGTCAGCCATCCAATAACGAGGACGGAAAGAACTTGGCTTTATAGACATCAAGGATAGTGGTCTTAGCGAAGATCTTTTTGACACAGTTGTTAGGAATGGTGACTCTAATACCAATGAATAGAAATGGGATCTACTTTCCAAGAGATTTACTAAATTTCTTAGATAGAATTAGCCCTTTTTTAGGGGTTTTAGAAAAAAATAATCCGAGCTCTAAAATGATTATTTCAATGAATTTAGAGTTGTACATCCTCCAAACAACATGAAATATTTTGCAGACCACCCATATAGGTATTTGAGCTAAAAAATAAATCTAGAACTACGAAGTTGACCAAAAATTATGAACTCTATATCCAGCAAGAGGATGAAACTTGGAACAAATTCTAATCATGTTTTTCAAACATTATCAACTACTCGTACAATTTGGGGTGGACCTATCTAGAAATGGAAATAGATTGAGAAATTCCTTACTAGCTTACTATATCATTTTCAAGCAAAAGTTACCTTGCTTAAATACATAAAAATTCCTTGCGAACTTATTGTTAAATGAATCACTTGGGCAAGTATTCAAACTGCATCACTTGTATCCAATATGTTAGCCATCCACTTTCGAGGTTGGAAAGAGCTTGGCTTTGTAGACATCAAGGATAGTGGTCTTAGCGAAGATCGTTTTCACACAATTGTTAGAAATGATGACTGTAATACCAATGAAGAGAAATGGGATCTACTTTCCTAGAGAGTTACTAAATTTCTTAAATAGAATTAACCCTTTTTAGGGGTTTTATAAAAAAAATAATCCGAGCTCCAAAATGATTATTTCAATGAATTTAGAGTTGTACTTCTTCCAAACAACATGAAATATTTTGCATACCACTCATATAGGTATTTGAGCTAAAAAAGAAATCTAGAACTACGAAGTTGACCAAAAATTTTGAACTCTATATCAAGCAAAAGGATGAAACTTGGAACAAATTCTAATCTTGTTTTACAAACACTATCAACTACTCGTACAATTTGGGTGGACCTATATGGAAAGGGAAATAGATTGAGAAATTCCTTACTAGCTTACCTTATCATTTTCAAGCAAAAGTTACCTTGCTTAAATACATAAAAAATCCTTGTGAACTTACTGTTAAATGAATGACTTGGGCAAGTATTTGAACTGCATCACTTGTATCCAATATGTCAGCCATCCACTTTCGAGGACGGAAAGAGCTTGGCTTTATAGACATCAAGGATAGTGGTCTTAGCGAAGATCTTTTTGACACAGTTTTTAGGAATGATGACTCTAATACCAATGAATAGAAATGGGATCTACTTTCCTAGAGATTTACTAAATTTCTTAGATAGAATTAGCCCTTTTTTAGGGGTTTTAGAAAAAAATAATCCGAGCTCTAAAATGATTATTTCAATGAATTTAGAGTTGTACATCCTCCAAACAACATGAAATATTTTGCAGACCACCCATATAGGTATTTGAGCTAAAAAATAAATCTAGAACTACGAAGTTGACCAAAAATTATGAACTCTATATCCAGCAAGAGGATGAAACTTGGAACAAATTCTAATCATGTTTTTCAAACATTATCAACTACTCGTACAATTTGGGGTGGACCTATCTGGAAATGGAAATAGATTGAGAAATTCCTTACTAGCTTACCTTATCATTTTCAAGCAAAAGTTACCTTGCTTAAATACATAAAAATTCCTTGCGAACTTATTGTTAAATGAATCACTTGGGCAAGTATTCAAACTGCATCACTTGTATCCAATATGTTAGCCATCCACTTTCGAGGTTGGAAAGAGCTTGGCTTTGTAGACATCAAGGATAGTGGTCTTAGCGAAGATCGTTTTCACACAATTGTTAGAAATGATGACTGTAATACCAATGAAGAGAAATGGGATCTACTTTCCTAGAGAGTTACTAAATTTCTTAAATAGAATTAACCCTTTTTAGGGGTTTTATAAAAAAAATAATCCGAGCTCCAAAATGATTATTTCAATGAATTTAGAGTTGTACTTCTTCCAAACAACATGAAATATTTTGCATACCACTCATATAGGTATTTGAGCTAAAAAAGAAATCTAGAACTACGAAGTTGAGCAAAAATTTTGAACTCTATATCAAGCAAAAGGATGAAACTTGGAACAAATTCTAATCTTGTTTTACAAACACTATCAACTACTCGTACAATTTGGGTGGACCTATATGGAAAGGGAAATAGATCGAGAAATTCCTTACTAGCTTACCTTATCATTTTCAAGCAAAAGTTACCTTGCTTAAATACATGAAAAATCCTTGTGAACTTACTGTTAAATGAATGACTTGGGCAAGTATTTGAACTGCATCACTTGTATCCCATATGTCAGCCATCCACTTACGAGGACACAAAGAACTTGGCTTTATAGACATCAAGGATAGTGGTCTTAGCTAGCGAAGATCTTTTTGACACAGTTTTTTGGAATGATGACTCTAATACCAATGAAGAGAAATGGGATCTACTTTCCCAGAGAGTTACTAAATTTCTTAGATAGAATTAACCCTTTTTAGGGGTTTGAGAAAAAAATAATCCGATCTCCAAAATGATTATTTCAATGAATTTAGAGTTGTACTTCTTCCAAATAACATGAAATAATTTGCAGACCACACATATAGGTATTTGAGCTAAAACATAAATCTAGAACTACGAAGTTGATTAAAAATTTTGAACTCTATATCCAGCAAGAGGATGAAACTTGGAACAAATTCTAATCATGTTTTTCAAACATTATCAACTACTCGTACAATTTGGGTGGACCTATAAGGAAAGGGAAGTAGATTGAGAAATTCCTTACTAGCTTACTTTATCTTTTTCAAGCAAAAGTTACCTTGCTTAAATACATGAAAAATCCTTGTGAACATACTGTTAAATGAATCACTTGGGCAAGTATTCGAACTGCATCACTTATATCCAATATGTCAGCCATCCACTTATGAGGACACAAAGAACTTGGCTTTATAGACATCAAGGATAGTGGTCTTAGCCAAGATCTTTTTGACACAGTTTTTAGGAATGATGACTCTAATACCAATGAATAGAAATGGGATCTACTTTCCTAGAGATTTACTAAATTTCTTAGATAGAATTAGCCCTTTTTTAGGGGTTTTAGAAAAAAATAATCCGAGCTCTAAAATGATTATTTCAATGAATTTAGAGTTGTACTTCTTCCAAACAACATGAAATATTTTGCAGACCACCCATATAGGTATTTGAGCTAAAAAATAAATCTAGAACTACGAAGTTGACCAAAAAATTTGAACTCTATATCCAGCAAGAGGATGAAACTTGGAACAAATTCTAATCATGTTCTTCAAACATTATCAACTACTGGTACAATTTGGGTGGACCTATAAGGAAAGGGCATTAGATTGAGAAATTCCTTACTAGCTTACCTTATCATTTTCAAGAAAAAGTTACCTTGCTTAAATACATGAAAAATCCTTGTGAACTTACTGTTAAATGAATCACTTGGACAAGTATTCGAACTGCATCACTTGTATCCAATATGTCAGCCATCCACTTACGAGGACACAAAGAACTTGGCTTTATAGACATCAAGGATTGTGGTCTTAGCGAAGATCTTTTTGACACAGTTTTTAGGAATGATGACTCTAATACCAATGAAGAGAAATGGGATCTACTTTCCCAGAGAGTTACTAAATTTCTTAGATAGAATTAACCCTTTTTAGGGGTTTGAGAAAAAAATAATCATAGCTCCAAAATGATTATTTCAATGAATTTGGAGTTGTACTTCTTCCAAATAACATGAAATAATTTGCAGACCACACATATAGGTATTTGAGCTAAAAAATAAATCTAGAACTACGAAGTTGATTAAAAATTTTGAACTCTATATCCAGCAAGAGGATGAAACTTGGAACAAATTCTAATCATGTTTTTCAAACATTATCAACTACTCGTACAATTTGGGTGGACCTATAAGGAAAGGGAAGTAGATTGAGAAATTCCTTACTAGCTTACTTTATCTTTTTCAAGCAAAAGTTACCTTGCTTAAATACATGAAAAATCCTTGTGAACTTACTGTTAAATGAATCACTTGGGAAAGTATTCGAACTGCATCACTTGTATCCAATATGTCAGCCATCCACTTATGAGGACACAAAGAACTTGGCTTTATACACATCAAGGATAGTGGTCTTAGCCAAGATCTTTTTGACACAGTTTTTAGGAATGATGACTCTAATACCAATGAATAGAAATGGGATCTACTTTCCTAGAGATTTACTAAATTTCTTAGATAGAATTAGCCCTTTTTTAGGGGTTTTAGAAAAAAATAATCCGAGCTCTAAAATGATTATTTCATGAATTTAGAGTTGTACTTCTTCCAAACAACATGAAATATTTTGCAGACCACCCATATAGGTATTTGAGCTAAAAAATAAATCTAGAACTACGAAGTTGACCAAAAAATTTGAACTCTATATCCAGCAAGAGGATGAAACTTGGAACAAATTCTAATCATGTTCTTCAAACATTATCAACTACTGGTACAATTTGGGTGGACCTATAAGGAAAGGGCATTAGATTGAGAAATTCCTTACTAGCTTACCTTATCATTTTCAAGAAAAAGTTACCTTGCTTAAATACATGAAAAATCCTTGTGAACTTACTGTTAAATGAATCACTTGGACAAGTATTCGAACTGCATCACTTGTATCCAATATGTCAGCCATCCACTTACGAGGACACAAAGAACTTGGCTTTATAGACATCAAGGATTGTGGTCTTAGCGAAGATCTTTTTGACACAGTTTTTAGGAATGATGACTCTAATACCAATGAAGAGAAATGGGATCTACTTTCCCAGAGAGTTACTAAATTTCTTAGATAGAATTAACCCTTTTTAGGGGTTTGAGAAAAAAATAATCATAGCTCCAAAATGATTATTTCAATGAATTTGGAGTTGTACTTCTTCCAAATAACATGAAATAATTTGCAGACCTCACATATAGGTATTTGAGCTAAAAAATAAATCTAGAACTACGAAGTTGATTAAAAATTTTGAACTCTATATCCAGCAAGAGGATGAAACTTGGAACAAATTCTAATCATGTTTTTCAAACATTATCAACTACTCGTACAATTTGGGTGGACCTATAAGGAAAGGGAAGTAGATTGAGAAATTCCTTACTAGCTTACTTTATCTTTTTCAAGCAAAAGTTACCTTGCTTAAATACATGAAAAATCCTTGTGAACTTACTGTTAAATGAATCACTTGGGCAAGTATTCGAACTGCATCACTTGTATCCAATATGTCAGCCATCCACTTACGAGGACACAAAGAACTTGGCTTTATAGACATCAAGGATTGTGGTCTTAGCGAAGATCTTTTTGACACAGTTTTTAGGAATGATGACTCTAATACCAATGAAGAGAAATGGGATCTACTTTCCCAGAGAGTTACTAAATTTCTTAGATAGAATTAACCCTTTTTAGGGGTTTGAGAAAAAAATAATCATAGCTCCAAAATGATTATTTCAATGAATTTGGAGTTGTACTTCTTCCAAATAACATGAAATAATTTGCAGACCACACATATAGGTATTTGAGCTAAAAAATAAATCTAGAACTACGAAGTTGATTAAAAATTTTGAACTCTATATCCAGCAAGAGGATGAAACTTGGAACAAATTCTAATCATGTTTTTCAAACATTATCAACTACTCGTACAATTTGGGTGGACCTATAAGGAAAGGGAAGTAGATTGAGAAATTCCTTACTAGCTTACTTTATCTTTTTCAAGCAAAAGTTACCTTGCTTAAATACATGAAAAATCCTTGTGAACTTACAGTTAAATGAATCACTTGGGAAAGTATTCGAACTGCATCACTTGTATCCAATATGCCAGCCATCCACTTATGAGGACACAAAGAACTTGGCTTTATACACATCAAGGATAGTGGTCTTAGCCAAGATCTTTTTGACACAGTTTTTAGGAATGATGACTCTAATACCAATGAATAGAAATGGGATCTACTTTCCTAGAGATTTACTAAATTTCTTAGATAGAATTAGCCCTTTTTTAGGGGTTTTAGAAAAAAATAATCCGAGCTCTAAAATGATTATTTCATGAATTTAGAGTTGTACTTCTTCCAAACAACATGAAATATTTTGCAGACCACCCATATAGGTATTTGAGCTAAAAAATAAATCTAGAACTACGAAGTTGACCAAAAAATTTGAACTCTATATCCAGCAAGAGGATGAAACTTGGAACAAATTCTAATCATGATCTTCAAACATTATCAACTACTGGTACAATTTGGGTGGACCTATAAGGAAAGGGCATTAGATTGAGAAATTCCTTACTAGCTTACCTTATCATTTTCAAGAAAAAGTTACCTTGCTTAAATACATGAAAAATCCTTGTGAACTTACTGTTAAATGAATCACTTGGACAAGTATTCGAACTGCATCACTTGTATCCAATATGTCAGCCATCCACTTACGAGGACACAAAAAACTTGGCTTTATAGACATCAAGGATTGTGGTCTTAGCGAAGATCTTTTTTACACAGTTTTTAGGAATGATGACTCTAATACCAATGAAGAGAAATGGGATCTACTTTCCCAGAGAGTTACTAAATTTCTTAGATAGAATTAACCCTTTTTAGGGGTTTGAGAAAAAAATAATCATAGCTCCAAAATGATTATTTCAATGAATTTGGAGTTGTACTTCTTCCAAATAACATGAAATAATTTGCAGACCTCACATATAGGTATTTGAGCTAAAAAATAAATCTAGAACTACGAAGTTGATTAAAAATTTTGAACTCTATATCCAGCAAGAGGATGAAACTTGGAACAAATTCTAATCATGTTTTTCAAACATTATCAACTACTCGTACAATTTGGGTGGACCTATAAGGAAAGGGAAGTAGATTGAGAAATTCCTTACTAGCTTACTTTATCTTTTTCAAGCAAAAGTTACCTTGCTTAAATACATGAAAAATCCTTGTGAACTTACTGTTAAATGAATCACTTGGGCAAGTATTCGAACTGCATCACTTGTATCCAATATGTCAGCCATCCACTTACGAGGACACAAAGAACTTGGCTTTATAGACATCAAGGATTGTGGTCTTAGCGAAGATCTTTTTGACACAGTTTTTAGGAATGATGACTCTAATACCAATGAAGAGAAATGGGATCTACTTTCCCAGAGAGTTACTAAATTTCTTAGATAGAATTAACCCTTTTTAGGGGTTTGAGAAAAAAATAATCATAGCTCCAAAATGATTATTTCAATGAATTTGGAGTTGTACTTCTTCCAAATAACATGAAATAATTTGCAGACCACACATATAGGTATTTGAGCTAAAAAATAAATCTAGAACTACGAAGTTGATTAAAAATTTTGAACTCTATATCCAGCAAGAGGATGAAACTTGGAACAAATTCTAATCATGTTTTTCAAACATTATCAACTACTCGTACAATTTGGGTGGACCTATAAGGAAAGGGAAGTAGATTGAGAAATTCCTTACTAGCTTACTTTATCTTTTTCAAGCAAAAGTTACCTTGCTTAAATACATGAAAAATCCTTGTGAACTTACAGTTAAATGAATCACTTGGGAAAGTATTCGAACTGCATCACTTGTATCCAATATGCCAGCCATCCACTTATGAGGACACAAAGAACTTGGCTTTATACACATCAAGGATAGTGGTCTTAGCCAAGATCTTTTTGACACAGTTTTTAGGAATGATGACTCTAATACCAATGAATAGAAATGGGATCTACTTTCCTAGAGATTTACTAAATTTCTTAGATAGAATTATCCCTTTTTTAGGGGTTTTAGAAAAAAATAATCCGAGCTCTAAAATGATTATTTCATGAATTTAGAGTTGTACTTCTTCCAAACAACATGAAATATTTTGCAGACCACCCATATAGGTATTTGAGCTAAAAAATAAATCTAGAACTACGAAGTTGACCAAAAAATTTGAACTCTATATCCAGCAAGAGGATGAAACTTGGAACAAATTCTAATCATGTTCTTCAAACATTATCAACTACTGGTACAATTTGGGTGGACCTATAAGGAAAGGGCATTAGATTGAGAAATTCCTTACTAGCTTACCTTATCATTTTCAAGAAAAAGTTACCTTGCTTAAATACATGAAAAATCCTTGTGAACTTACTGTTAAATGAATCACTTGGACAAGTATTCGAACTGCATCACTTGTATCCAATATGTCAGCCATCCACTTACGAGGACACAAAGAACTTGGCTTTATAGACATCAAGGATTGTGGTCTTAGCGAAGATCTTTTTTACACAGTTTTTAGGAATGATGACTCTAATACCAATGAAGAGAAATGGGATCTACTTTCCCAGAGAGTTACTAAATTTCTTAGATAGAATTAACCCTTTTTAGGGGTTTGAGAAAAAAATAATCATAGCTCCAAAATGATTATTTCAATGAATTTGGAGTTGTACTTCTTCCAAATAACATGAAATAATTTGCAGACCTCACATATAGGTATTTGAGCTAAAAAATAAATCTAGAACTACGAAGTTGATTAAAAATTTTGAACTCTATATCCAGCAAGAGGATGAAACTTGGAACAAATTCTAATCATGTTTTTCAAACATTATCAACTACTCGTACAATTTGGGTGGACCTATAAGGAAAGGGAAGTAGATTGAGAAATTCCTTACTAGCTTACTTTATCTTTTTCAAGCAAAAGTTACCTTGCTTAAATACATGAAAAATCCTTGTGAACTTACTGTTAAATGAATCACTTGGGAAAGTATTCGAACTGCATCACTTGTATCCAATATGTCAGCCATCCACTTATGAGGACACAAAGAACTTGGCTTTATACACATCAAGGATAGTGGTCTTAGCCAAGATCTTTTTGACACAGTTTTTAGGAATGATGACTCTAATACCAATGAATAGAAATGGGATCTACTTTCCTAGAGATTTACTAAATTTCTTAGATAGAATTAGCCCTTTTTTAGGGGTTTTAGAAAAAAATAATCCGAGCTCTAAAATGATTATTTCAATGAATTTAGAGTTGTACTTCTTCCAAACAACATGAAATATTTTGCAGACCACCCATATAGGTATTTGAGCTAAAAAATAAATCTAGAACTACGAAGTTGACCAAAAAATTTGAACTCTATATCCAGCAAGAGGATGAAACTTGGAACAAATTCTAATCATGTTCTTCAAACATTATCAACTACTGGTACAATTTGGGTGGACCTATAAGGAAAGGGCATTAGATTGAGAAATTCCTTACTAGCTTACCTTATCATTTTCAAGAAAAAGTTACCTTGCTTAAATACATGAAAAATCCTTGTGAACTTACTGTTAAATGAATCACTTGGGCAAGTCTTCGAACTGCATCACTTGTATCCAATATGTCAGCCATCCACTTACGAGGACACAAAGAACTTGGCTTTATAGACATCAAGGATTGTGGTCTTAGCGAAGATCTTTTTGACACAGTTTTTAGGAATGATGACTCTAATACCAATGAAGAGAAATGGGATCTACTTTCCCAGAGAGTTACTAAATTTCTTAGATAGAATTAACCCTTTTTAGGGGTTTGAGAAAAAAATAATCATAGCTCCAAAATGATTATTTCAATGAATTTGGAGTTGTACTTCTTCCAAATAACATGAAATAATTTGCAGACCACACATATAGGTATTTGAGCTAAAAAATAAATCTAGAACTACGAAGTTGATTAAAAATTTTGAACTCTATATCCAGCAAGAGGATGAAACTTGGAACAAATTCTAATCATGTTTTTCAAACATTATCAACTACTCGTACAATTTGGGTGGACCTATAAGGAAAGGGAAGTAGATTGAGAAATTCCTTACTAGCTTACTTTATCTTTTTCAAGCAAAAGTTACCTTGCTTAAATACATGAAAAATCCTTGTGAACTTACAGTTAAATGAATCACTTGGGAAAGTATTCGAACTGCATCACTTGTATCCAATATGCCAGCCATCCACTTATGAGGACACAAAGAACTTGGCTTTATACACATCAAGGATAGTGGTCTTAGCCAAGATTTTTTTGACACAGTTTTTAGGAATGATGACTCTAATACCAATGAATAGAAATGGGATCTACTTTCCTAGAGATTTACTAAATTTCTTAGATAGAATTAGCCCTTTTTTAGGGGTTTTAGAAAAAAATAATCCGAGCTCTAAAATGATTATTTCAATGAATTTAGAGTTGTACTTCTTCCAAACAACATGAAATATTTTGCAGACCACCCATATAGGTATTTGAGCTAAAAAATAAATCTAGAACTACGAAGTTGACCAAAAAATTTGAACTCTATATCCAGCAAGAGGATGAAACTTGGAACAAATTCTAATCATGTTCTTCAAACATTATCAACTACTGGAACAATTTGGGTGGACCTATAAGGAAAGGGCATTAGATTGAGAAATTCCTTACTAGCTTACCTTATCATTTTCAAGAAAAAGTTACCTTGCTTAAATACATGAAAAATCCTTGTGAACTTACTGTTAAATGAATCACTTGGACAAGTATTCGAACTGCATCACTTGTATCCAATATGTCAGCCATCCACTTACGAGGACACAAAGAACTTGGCTTTATAGACATCAACGATTTTGGTCTTAGCGAAGATCTTTTTGACACAGTTTTTAGGAATGATGACTCTAATACCAATGAAGAGAAATGGGATCTACTTTCCCAGAGAGTTACTAAATTTCTTAGATAGAATTAACCCTTTTTAGGGGTTTGAGAAAAAAATAATCATAGCTCCAAAATGATTATTTCAATGAATTTGGAGTTGTACTTCTTCCAAATAACATGAAATAATTTGCAGACCTCACATATAGGTATTTGAGCTAAAAAATAAATCTAGAACTACGAAGTTGATTAAAAATTTTGAACTCTATATCCAGCAAGAGGATGAAACTTGGAACAAATTCTAATCATGTTTTTCAAACATTATCAACTACTCGTACAATTTGGGTGGACCTATAAGGAAAGGGAAGTAGATTGAGAAATTCCTTACTAGCTTACTTTATCTTTTTCAAGCAAAAGTTACCTTGCTTAAATACATGAAAAATCCTTGTGAACTTACTGTTAAATGAATCACTTGGGAAAGTATTCGAACTGCATCACTTGTATCCAATATGTCAGCCATCCACTTATGAGGACACAAAGAACTTGGCTTTATAGACATCAAGGATAGTGGTCTTAGCCAAGATCTTTTTGACACACTTTTTAGGAATGATGACTCTAATACCAATGAATAGAAATGGGATCTACTTTCCTAGAGATTTACTAAATTTCTTAGATAGAATTAGCCCTTTTTTAGGGGTTTTAGAAAAAAATAATCCGAGCTCTAAAATGATTATTTCAATGAATTTAGAGTTGTACATCTTCCAAACAACATGAAATATTTTGCAGACCACCCATATAGGTATTTGAGCTAAAAAATAAATCTAGAACTACGAGGTTGACCAAAAAATTTGAACTCTATATCCAGCAAGAGGATGAAACTTGGAACAAATTCTAATCATGTTCTTCAAACATTATCAACTACTGGTACAATTTGGGTGGACCTATAAGGAAAGGGCATTAGATTGAGAAATTCCTTACTAGCTTACCTTATCATTTTCAAGAAAAAGTTACCTTGCTTAAATACATGAAAAATCCTTGTGAACTTACTGTTAAATGAATCACTTGGGCAAGTATTCGAACTGCATCACTTGTATCCAATATGTCAGCCATCCACTTACGAGGACACAAAGAACTTGGCTTTATAGACATCAAGGATTGTGGTCTTAGCGAAGATCTTTTTGACACAGTTTTTAGGAATGATGACTCTAATACCAATGAAGAGAAATGGGATCTACTTTCCCAGAGAGTTACTAAATTTCTTAGATAGAATTAACCCTTTTTAGGGGTTTGAGAAAAAAATAATCATAGCTCCAAAATGATTATTTCAATGAATTTGGAGTTGTACTTCTTCTAAATAACATGAAATAATTTGCAGACCACACATATAGGTATTTGAGCTAAAAAATAAATCTAGAACTACGAAGTTGATTAAAAATTTTGAACTCTATATCCAGCAAGAGGATGAAACTTGGAACAAATTCTAATCATGTTTTTCAAACATTATCAACTACTCGTACAAATTGGGTGGACCTATAAGGAAAGGGAAGTAGATTGAGAAATTCCTTACTAGCTTACTTTATCTTTTTCAAGCAAAAGTTACCTTGCTTAAATACATGAAAAATCCTTGTGAACTTACTGTTAAATGAATCACTTGGGAAAGTATTCGAACTGCATCACTTGTATCCAATATGCCAGCCATCCACTTATGAGGACACAAAGAACTTGGCTTTATACACATCAAGGATAGTGGTCTTAGCCAAGATCTTTTTGACACAGTTTTTAGGAATGATGACTCTAATACCAATGAATAGAAATGGGATCTACTTTCCTAGAGATTTACTAAATTTCTTAGATAGAATTAGCCCTTTTTTAGGGGTTTTAGAAAAAAATAATCCGAGCTCTAAAATGATTATTTCAATGAATTTAGAGTTGTACTTCTTCCAAACAACATGAAATAATTTGCAGACCACCCATATAGGTATTTGAGCTAAAAAATAAATCTAGAACTACGAAGTTGACCAAAAAATTTGAACTCTATATCCAGCAAGAGGATGAAACTTGGAACAAATTCTAATCATGTTCTTCAAACATTATCAACTACTCGTACAATTTGGGTGGACCTATCCGGAAAGGGAAAGAGATTGAGAAATTCCTTACTACCTTACCTTATCATTTTCAAGCAAAAGTTACCTTGCTTAAATACATAAAAATTCCTTGTGAACTTACTGTTAAATGAATCACTTGGGCAAGTATTCGAACTGCATCACTTGTATCCAATATGTCAGCCATCCACTAACGAGGACGGAAAGAACTTGGCTTTATAGACATCAAGGATAGTGGTCTTAGCCAAGATCTTTTTGACACACTTTTTAGGAATGATGACTCTAATACCAATGAATAGAAATGGGATCTACTTCCCTAGAGATTTACTAAATTTCTTAGATAGAATTAGCCCTTTTTTAGGGGTTTTAGAAAAAAATAATCCGAGCTCTAAAATGATTATTTCAATGAATTTAGAGTTGTACATCTTCCAAACAACATGAAATATTTTGCAGACCACCCATATAGGTATTTGAGCTAAAAAATAAATCTAGAACTACGAGGTTGACCAAAAAATTTGAACTCTATATCCAGCAAGAGGATGAAACTTGGAACAAATTCTAATCATGTTCTTCAAACATTATCAACTACTGGTACAATTTGGGTGGACCTATAAGGAAAGGGCATTAGATTGAGAAATTCCTTACTAGGTTACCTTATCATTTTCAAGAAAAAGTTACCTTGCTTAAATACATGAAAAATCCTTGTGAACTTACTGTTAAATGAATCACTTGGGCAAGTATTCGAACTGCATCACTTGTATCCAATATGTCAGCCATCCACTTACGAGGACACAAAGAACTTGGCTTTATAGACATCAAGGATTGTGGTCTTAGCGAAGATCTTTTTGACACAGTTTTTAGGAATGATGACTCTAATACCAATGAAGAGAAATGGGATCTACTTTCCCAGAGAGTTACTAAATTTCTTAGATAGAATTAACCCTTTTTAGGGGTTTGAGAAAAAAATAATCATAGCTCCAAAATGATTATTTCAATGAATTTGGAGTTGTACTTCTTCTAAATAACATGAAATAATTTGCAGACCACACATATAGGTATTTGAGCTAAAAAATAAATCTAGAACTACGAAGTTGATTAAAAATTTTGAACTCTATATCCAGCAAGAGGATGAAACTTGGAACAAATTCTAATCATGTTTTTCAAACATTATCAACTACTCGTACAAATTGGGTGGACCTATAAGGAAAGGGAAGTAGATTGAGAAATTCCTTACTAGCTTACTTTATCTTTTTCAAGCAAAAGTTACCTTGCTTAAATACATGAAAAATCCTTGTGAACTTACTGTTAAATGAATCACTTGGGAAAGTATTCGAACTGCATCACTTGTATCCAATATGCCAGCCATCCACTTATGAGGACACAAAGAACTTGGCTTTATACACATCAAGGATAGTGGTCTTAGCCAAGATCTTTTTGACACAGTTTTTAGGAATGATGACTCTAATACCAATGAATAGAAATGGGATCTACTTTCCTAGAGATTTACTAAATTTCTTAGATAGAATTAGCCCTTTTTTAGGGGTTTTAGAAAAAAATAATCCGAGCTCTAAAATGATTATTTCAATGAATTGAGAGTTGTACTTCTTCCAAACAACATGAAATATTTTGCAGACCACCCATATAGGTATTTGAGCTAAAAAATAAATCTAGAACTACGAAGTTGACCAAAAAATTTGAACTCTATATCCAGCAAGAGGATGAAACTTGGAACAAATTCTAATCATGTTCTTCAAACATTATCAACTACTCGTACAATTTGGGTGGACCTATCTGGAAAGGGAAAGAGATTGAGAAATTCCTTACTACCTTACCTTATCATTTTCAAGCAAAAGTTACCTTGCTTAAATACATAAAAATTCCTTGTGAACTTACTGTTAAATGAATCACTTGGGCAAGTATTCGAACTGCATCACTTGTATCCAATATGTCAGCCATCCACTAACGAGGACGGAAAGAACTTGGCTTTATAGACATCAAGGATAGTGGTCTTAGCGAAGATCTTTTTGACACAGTTTTTAGGAATGGTGACTCTAATACCAATGAATAGAAATGGGATCTACTTTCCTAGAGATTTACTAAATTTCTTAGATAGAATTAGCCCTTTTTTAGGGGTTTTAGAAAAAAATAATCCGAGCTCTAAAATGATTATTTCAATGAATTTAGAGTTGTACATCTTCCAAACAACATGAAATATTTTGTAGACCACCCATATAGGTATTTGAGCTAAAAAATAAATCTAGAACTACGAAGTTGACCAAAAATTATGAACTCTATATCCAGCAAGAGGATGAAACTTGGAACAAATTCTAATCATGTTTTTCAAACATTATCAACTACTCGTACAATTTGGGGTGGACCTATCTGGAAATGGAAATAGATTGAGAAATTCCTTACTAGCTTACCTTATCATTTTCAAGCAAAAGTTACCTTGCTTAAATACATAAAAATTCCTTGCGAACTTATTGTTAAATGAATCACTTGGGCAAGTATTCAAACTGCATCACTTGTATCCAATATGTTAGCCATCCACTTTCGAGGTTGGAAAGAGCTTGGCTTTGTAGACATCAAGGATAGTGGTCTTAGCGAAGATCGTTTTCACACAATTGTTAGAAATGATGACTGTAATACCAATGAAGAGAAATGGGATCTACTTTCCTAGAGAGTTACTAAATTTCTTAAATAGAATTAACCCTTTTTAGGGGTTTTATAAAAAAAATAATCCGAGCTCCAAAATGATTATTTCAATGAATTTAGAGTTGTACTTCTTCCAAACAACATGAAATATTTTGCATACCACTCATATAGGTATTTGAGCTAAAAAAAAATCTAGAACTACGAAGTTGACCAAAAATTTTGAACTCTATATCAAGCAAAAGGATGAAACTTGGAACAAATTCTAATCTTGTTTTTCAAACACTATCAACTACTCGTACAATTTGGGTGGACCTATATGGAAAGGGAAATAGATTGAGAAATTCCTTACTAGCTTACCTTATCATTTTCAAGCAAAAGTTACCTTGCTTAAATACATGAAAAATCCTTGTGAACTTACTGTTAAATGAATCACTTGGGCAAGTATTCGAACTACATCACTTGTATCCAATATGTCAGCCATCCACTTATGAGGACACAAAGATCTTGGCTTTATAGACATCAAGGATAGTGGTCTTAGCCAAGATCTTTTTGACACAGTTTTTAGGAATGATGACTCTAATACCAATGAATAGAAATGGGATCTACTTTCCCAGAGATTTAATAAATTTCTTAGATAGAATTAGCCCTTTTTAGGGGTTTTAGAAAAAAATAATCCGAGCCCTAAAATGATTATTTCAATGAATTTAGAGTTGTACATCTTCCAAACAACATGAAATATTTTGCAGACCACCCATATAGGTATTTGAGCTAAAAAATAAATCTAGAACTACGAAGTTGACCAAAAATTATGAACTCTATATCCAGCAATAGGATGAAACTTGGAACAAATTCTAATCATGTTTTTCAAACATTATCAACTACTCGTACAATTTGGGGTGGACCTATCTGGAAAGGGAAATAGATTGAGAAATTCCTTACTAGCTTACCTTATCATTTTCAAGCAAAAGTTACCTTGCTTAAATACATAAAAATTCCTTGCGAACTTATTGTTAAATGAATGACTTGGGCAAGTATTCGAACTGCATCACTTGTATCCAATATGTCAGCCATCCACTTACGAGGACACAAAGAACTTGGCTTTATAGACATCAAGGATAGTGGTCTTAGCGAAGATCTTTTTGACACAGTTTTTAGGAATGATGACTCTAATACCAATGAAGAGAAATGGGATCTACTTTCCCAGAGAGTTACTAAATTTCTTAGATAGAATTAACCCTTTTTTGGGGTTTTAGAAAAAAATAATCCGATCTCCAAAATGATTATTTCAATGAATTTAGAGTTGTACTTCTTCCAAATAACATGAAATAATTTGCAGACCACACATATAGGTATTTGAGCTAAAAAATAAATCTAGAACTACGAAGTTGATTAAAAATTTTGAACTCTATATCCAGCAAGAGGATGAAACTTGGAACAAATTCTAATCATGTTTTTCAAACATTATCAACTACTCGTACAATTTGGCTGGACCTATAAGGAAAGGGCATTAGATTGAGAAATTCCTTACTAGCTTACCTTATCATTTTCAAGAAAAAGTTACCTTGCTTAAATACATGAAAAATCTTTGTGAACTTACTGTTAAATGAATCACTTGGGCAAGTATTCGAACTGCATCACTTGTATCCAATATGTCAGCCATCCACTTACGAGGACACAAAGAACTTGGCTTTATAGACATCAAGGATTGTGGTCTTAGCGAATATCTTTTTGACACAGTTTTTAGGAATGATGACTCTAATACCAATGAAGAGAAATGGGATCTACTTTCCCAGAGAGTTACTACATTTCTTAGATAGAATTAACCCTTTTTAGGGGTTTTAGAAAAAAATAATCATAGCTCCAAAATGATTATTTCAATGAATTTGGAGTTGTACTTCTTCCAAATAACATGAAATAATTTGCTGACCACACATATAGGTATTTGAGCTAAAAAATAAATCTAGAACTACGAAGTTGATTAAAAATTTTGAACTCTATATCCAGCAAGAGGATGAAACTTGGAACAAATTCTAATCATGTTTTTCAAACATTATCAACTACTCGTACAATTTGGGTGGACCTATCTGGAAAGGGAAAGAGATTGAGAAATTCCTTACTAGCTTACCTTATCATTTTCAAGCAAAAGTTACCTTGCTTAAATACATAAAAGTTTCTTGTGAACTTACTGTTAAATGAATCACTTGGGCAAGTATTCGAACTACATCACTTGTATCCAATATGTCAGCCATCCACTAACGAGGACGGAAAGAACTTGGCTTTATAGACATCAAGGATAGTGGTCTTAGCGAAGATCTTTTTGACACAGTTTTTAGGAATGGTGACTCTAATACCAATGAATAGTAATGGGATCTACTTTCCTAGAGATTTACTAAATTTCTTAGATAGAATTAGCCCTTTTTTAGGGGTTTTAGAAAAAAATAATCCGAGCTCTAAAATGATTATTTCAATGAATTTAGAGTTGTACATCTTCCAAACAACATGAAATATTTTGCAGACCACCCATATAGGTATTTGAGCTAAAAAATAAATCTAGAACTACGAAGTTGACCAAAAATTATGAACTCTATATCCAGCAAGAGGATGAAACTTGGAACAAATTCTAATCATGTTTTTCAAACATTATCAACTACTCGTACAATTTGGGGTGGACCTATCTGGAAAGGGAAATAGATTGAGAAATTCCTTACTAGCTTACCTTATCATTTTCAAGCAAAAGTTACCTTGCTTAAATACATAAAAATTCCTTGCGAACTTATTGTTAAATGAATCACTTGGGCAAGTATTCAAACTGCATCACTTGTATCCAATATGTTAGCCATCCACTTTTGAGGTTGGAAAGAGCTTGGCTTTGTAGACATCAAGGATAGTGGTCTTAGCGAAGATCGTTTTCACACAATTGTTAGAAATGATGACTGTAATACCAATGAAGAGAAATGGGATCTACTTTCCTAGAGAGTTACTAAATTTCTTAAATAGAATTAACCCTTTTTAGGGGTTTTATAAAAAAAATAATCCGAGCTCCAAAATGATTATTTCAATGAATTTAGAGTTGTACTTCTTCCAAACAACATGAAATATTTTGCAGACCACCCATATAGGTATTTGAGCTAAAAAATAAATCTAGAACTACGAAGTTGACCAAAACATTTGAACTCTATATCCAGCAAGAGGATGAAACTTGGAACAAATTCTAATCATGTTTTTCAAACATTATCAACTACTCGTACAATTTGGGTGGACCTATCTGGAAAGGGAAAGAGTTTGAGAAATTCCTTACTAGCTTACTTTATCATTTTCAAGCAAAAGTTACCTTGCTTAAATACATAAAAATCCTTGTGAACTTACTGTTAAATGAATCACTTGGGCAAGTATTCGAACTGCATCACTTGTATCCAATATGTCAGCCATCCACTCACGAGGACGGAAAGAACTTGGCTTTATAGACATCAAGGATAGTGGTCTTAGCGAAGATCTTTTTGACACATTTTTTAGGAATGGTGACTCTAATACCAATGAATAGTAATGGGATCTACTTTCCTAGAGATTTACTAAATTTCTTAGATAGAATTAGCCCTTTTTTAGGGGTTTTAGAAAAAAATAATCCGAGCTCTAAAATGATTATTTCAATGAATTTAGAGTTGTACATCTTCCAAACAACATGAAATATTTTGCAGACCACCCATATAGGTATTTGAGCTAAAAAATAAATCTAGAACTACGAAGTTGACCAAAAATTATGAACTCTATATCCAGCAATAGGATGAAACTTGGAACAAATTCTAATCATGTTTTTCAAACATTATCAACTACTCGTACAATTTGGGGTGGACCTATCTGGAAAGGGAAATAGATTGAGAAATTCCTTACTAGCTTACCTTATCATTTTCAAGCAAAAGTTACCTTGCTTAAATACATAAAAATTCCTTGCGAACTTATTGTTAAATGAATCACTTGGGCAAGTATTCAAACTGCATCACTTGTATCCAATATGTTAGCCATCCACTTTTGAGGTTGGAAAGAGCTTGGCTTTGTAGACATCAAGGATAGTGGTCTTAGCGAAGATCGTTTTCACACAATTGTTAGAAATGATGACTGTAATACCAATGAAGAGAAATGGGATCTACTTTCCTAGAGAGTTACTAAATTTCTTAAATAGAATTAACCCTTTTTAGGGGTTTTATAAAAAAAATAATCCGAGCTCCAAAATGATTATTTCAATGAATTTAGAGTTGTACTTCTTCCAAACAACATGAAATATTTTGCAGACCACCCATATAGGTATTGGAGCTAAAAAATAAATCTAGAACTACGAAGTTGACCAAAAAATTTGAACTCTATATCCAGCAAGAGGATGAAACTTGGAACAAATTCTAATCATGTTTTTCAAACATTATCAACTACTCGTACAATTTGGGTGGACCTATAAGGAAAGGGAAGTAGATTGAGAAATTCCTTACTAGCTTACTTTATCTTTTTCAAGCAAAAGTTACCTTGCTTAAATACATGAAAAATCCTTGTGAACTTACTGTTAAATGAATCACTTGGGCAAGTATTCGAACTGCATCACTTGTATCCAATATGTCAGCCATCCACTTATGAGGACACAAAGAACTTGGCTTTATAGACATCAAGGATAGTGGTCTTAGCCAAGATCTTTTTGACACAGTTTTTAGGAATGATGACTCTAATACCAATGAATAGAAATGGGATCTACTTTCCTAGAGATTTACTAAATTTCTTAGATAGAATTAGCCCTTTTTTAGGGGTTTTAGAAAAAAATAATCCGAGCTCTAAAATGATTATTTCAATGAATTTAGAGTTGTAGTTCTTCCAAACAACATGAAATATTTTGCAGACCACCCATATAGGTATTTGAGCTAAAAAATAAATCTAGAACTACGAAGTTGACCAAAAAATTTGAACTCTATATCCAGCAAGAGGATGAAACTTGGAACAAATTCTAATCATGTTTTTCAAACATTATCAACTACTCGTACAATTTGGGTGGACCTATCTGGAAAGGGAAAGAGATTGAGAAATTCCTTACTAGCTTACCTTATCATTTTCAAGCAAAAGTTACCTTGCTTAAATACATAAAAGTTTCTTGTGAACTTACTGTTAAATGAATCACTTGGGCAAGTATTCGAATTGCATCACTTGTATCCAATATGTCAGCCATCCACTAACGAGGACGGAAAGAACTTGGCTTTATAGACATCAAGGATAGTGGTCTTAGCGAAGATCTTTTTGACACAGTTTTTAGGAATGGTGACTCTAATACCAATGAATAGAAATGGGATCTACTTTCCTAGAGATTTACTAAATTTCTTAGATAGAATTAGCCCTTTTTTAGGGGTTTTAGAAAAAAATAATCCGAGCTCTAAAATGATTATTTCAATGAATTTAGAGTTGTACATCTTCCAAACAACATGAAATATTTTGCAGACCACCCATATAGGTATTTGAGCTAAAAAATAAATCTAGAACTACGAAGTTGACCAAAAATTATGAACTCTATATCCAGCAAGAGGATGAAACTTGGAACAAATTCTAATCATGTTTTTCAAACATTATCAACTACTCGTACAATTTGGGGTGGACCTATCTGGAAAGGGAAATAGATTGAGAAATTCCTTACTAGCTTACCTTATCATTTTCAAGCAAAAGTTACCTTGCTTAAATACATAAAAATTCCTTGCGAACTTATTGTTAAATGAATCACTTGGGCAAGTATTCAAACTGCATCACTTGTATCCAATATGTTAGCCATCCACTTTTGAGGTTGGAAAGAGCTTGGCTTTGTAGACATCAAGGATAGTGGTCTTAGCGAAGATCGTTTTCACACAATTTTTAGAAATGATGACTGTTATACCAATGAAGAGAAATGGGATCTACTTTCCTAGAGAGTTACTAAATTTCTTAAATAGAATTAACCCTTTTTAGGGGTTTTATAAAAAAAATAATCCGAGCTCCAAAATGATTATTTCAATGAATTTAGAGTTGTACTTCTTCCAAACAACATGAAATATTTTGCAGACCACCCATATAGGTATTTGAGCTAAAAAATAAATCTAGAACTACGAAGTTGACCAAAAAATTTGAACTCTATATCCAGCAAGAGGATGAAACTTGGAACAAATTCTAATCATGTTTTTCAAACATTATCAACTACTCGTACAATTTGGGTGGACCTATTTGGAAAGGGAAAGAGTTTGAGAAATTCCTTACTAGCTTACTTTATCATTTTCAAGCAAAAGTTACCTTGCTTAAATACATAAAAATCCTTGTGAACTTACTGTTAAATGAATCACTTGGGCAAGTATTCGAACTGCATCACTTTTATCCAATATGTCAGCCATCCACTCACGAGGACGGAAAGAGCGTGGCTTTGTAGACATCAAGGATAGTGGTCTTAGCGAAGATCGTTTTCACACAATTGTTAGAAATGATGACTGTAATACCAATGAAGAGAAATGGGATCTACTTTCCTAGAGATTTACTAAATTTCTTAGATGGAATTAGCCCTTTTTTAGGGGTTTTAGAAAAAAATAATCCGAGCTCTAAAATGATTATTTCAATGAATTTAGAGTTGTACTTCTTCCAAACAACATGAAATATTTTGCAGACCACCCATATAGGTATTTGAGCTAAAAAATAAATCTAGAACTACGAAGTTGACCAAAAAATTTGAACTCTATATCCAGCAAGAGGATGAAACTTGGAACAAATTCTAATCATGTTTTTCAAACATTATCAACTACTCGTACAATTTGGGTGGACCTATCTGGAAAGGGAAAGAGATTGAGAAATTCCTTACTAGCTTACCTTATCATTTTCAAGCAAAAGTTACCTTGCTTAAATACATAAAAGTTTCTTGTGAACTTACTGTTAAATGAATCACTTGGGCAAGTATTCGAACTGCATCACTTGTATCCAATATGTCAGCCATCCACTAACGAGGACGGAAAGAACTTGGCTTTATAGACATCAAGGATAGTGGTCTTAGCGAAGATCTTTTTGACACAGTTTTTAGGAATGGTGACTCTAATACCAATGAATAGAAATGGGATCTACTTTCCTAGAGATTTACTAAATTTCTTAGATAGAATTAGCCCTTTTTTAGGGGTTTTAGAAAAAAATAATCCGAGCTCTAAAATGATTATTTCAATGAATTTAGAGTTGTACATCTTCCAAACAACATGAAATATTTTGCAGACCACCCATATAGGTATTTGAGCTAAAAAATAAATCTAGAACTACGAAGTTTACCAAAAAATTTGAACTCTATATCCAGCAAGAGGATGAAACTTGGAACAAATTCTAATCATGTTTTTCAAACATTATCAACTACTCGTACAATTTGGGTGGACCTATCTGGAAAGGGAAAGAGATTGAGAAATTCCTTACTAGCTTACTTTATCATTTTCAAGCAAAAGTTACCTTGCTTAAATACATAAAAATCCTTGTGAACTTACTGTTAAATGAATCACTTGGGCAAGTATTCGAACTGCATCACTTGTATCCAATATGTCAGCCATCCACTCACGAGGACGGAAAGAGCGTGGCTTTGTAGACATCAAGGATAGTGGTCTTAGCGAAGATCGTTTTCACACAATTGTTAGAAATGATGACTGTAATACCAATGAAGAGAAATGGGATCTACTTTCCTAGAGAGTTACTAAATTTCTTAGATAGAATTAACCCTTTTTAGGGGTTTTAGAAAAAAATAATCCGAGCTCCAAAATGATTATTTCAATGAATTTAGAGTTGTACTTCTTCCAAACAACATGAAATATTTTGCAGACCACCCATATAGGTATTTGAGCTAAAAAATAAATCTAGAACTACGAAGTTTACCAAAAAATTTGAACTCTATATCCAGCAAGAGGATGAAACTTGGAACAAATTCTAATCATGTTTTTCAAACATTATCAACTACTCGTACAATTTGGGTGGACCTATCTGGAAAGGGAAAGAGATTGAGAAATTCCTTACTAGCTTACTTTATCATTTTCAAGCAAAAGTTACCTTGCTTAAATACATAAAAATCCTTGTGAACTTACTGTTAAATGAATCACTTGGGCAAGTATTCGAACTGCATCACTTGTATCCAATATGTCAGCCATCCACTCACGAGGACGGAAAGAGCGTGGCTTTGTAGACATCAAGGATAGTGGTCTTAGCGAAGATCGTTTTCACACAATTGTTAGAAATGATGACTGTAATACCAATGAAGAGAAATGGGATCTACTTTCCTAGAGAGTTACTAAATTTCTTAGATAGAATTAACCCTTTTTAGGGGTTTTAGAAAAAAATAATCCGAGCTCCAAAATGATTATTTCAATGAATTTAGAGTTGTACTTCTTCCAAACAACATGAAATATTTTGCAGACCACCCATATAGGTATTTGAGCTAAAAAATAAATCTAGAACAACGAAGTTGATTAAAAATTTTGAACTCTATATCCAGCAAGAGGATGAAACTTGGAACAAATTCTAATCATGTTTTTCAAACATTATCAACTACTCGTACAATTTGGGTGGACCTATAAAGAAAGGGAAAGAGATTGAGAAATTCCTTACTAGCTTACCTTATCATTTTCAAGAAAAGTTACCTTGCTTAAATACATGAAAAATCCTTGTGAACTTACTGTTAAATGAATCACTTGGGCAAGTATTCAAACTGCATCACTTGTATCCAATATGTCAGCCATCCACTTACGAGGACACAAAGAACTTGGCTTTATAGACATCAAGGATAGTGGTCTTAGCGAAGATCTTTTTGACACAGTTTTTAGGAATGATGACTCTAATACCAATGAAGAGAAATGGGATCTGCTTTCCCAGAGAGTTACTAAATTTCTTAGATAGAATTAACCCTTTTTAGGGGTTTTAGAAAAAAATAATCCGATCTCCAAAATGATTATTTAATGAATTTAGAGTTGTACTTCTTCCAAACAACATGAAATATTTTGCAGACCACTCATATAGGTATTTGAGCTAAAAAATAAATCTAGAACTACGAAGTTGACCAAAAATTTTGAACTCTATATCCAGCAAGAGGATGAAACATGGAACAAATTCTAATCATGTTTTTCAAACATTATCAACTACTCGTACAATTTGGGTGGACCTATAAGGAAAGGGCATTAGATTGAGAAATTCCTTACTAGCTTACCTTATCATTTTCAAGAAAAAGTTACCTTGCTTAAATACATGAAAAATCCTTGGGAACTTACTGTTAAATGAATCACTTGGGCAAGTATTCGAACTGCATCACTTGTATCCAATATGTCAGCCATCCACTTACGAGGACACAAAGAACTTGGCTTTATAGACATCAAGGATTGTGGTCTTAGCCATGATCTTTTTGACACAGTTTTTAGGAATGATGACTCTAATACCAATGAAGAGAAATGGGATCTACTTTCCCAGAGAGTTACTAAATTTCTTAGATAGAATTAACCCTTTTTAGGGGTTTTAGAAAAAAATAATCCGAGCTCCAAAATGATTATTTCAATGAATTTAGAGTTGTACTTCTTCCAAACAACATGAAATATTTTGCAGACCACTCATATAGGTATTTGAGCTAAAAAATAAATCTAGAACTACGAAGTTGATTAAAAATTTTGAACTCTATATCCAGCAAGAGGATGAAACTTGGAACAAATTCTAATCATGTTTTTCAAACATTATCAACTACTCGTACAATTTGGGTGGACCTATAAGGAAAGGGCATTAGATTGAGAAATTCCTTACTAGCTTACCTTATCATTTTCAAGAAAACGTTACCTTGCTTAAATACATGAAAAATCCTTGGGAACTTACTGTTAAATGAATCACTTGGGCAAGTATTCGAACTGCATCACTTGTATCCAATATGTCAGCAATCCACTTATGAGGACACAAAGAACTTGGCTTTATAGACATCAAGGATAGTGGTCTTAGCCATGATCTTTTTGACACAGTTTTTAGGAATGATGACTCTAATACCAATGAAGAGAAATGGGATCTACTTTCCCAGAGAGTTACTAAATTTCTTAGATAGAATTAACCCTTTTTAGGGGTTTTAGAAAAAAATAATCCGAGCTCCAAAATGATTATTTCAATGAATTTAGAGTTGTACTTCTTCCAAACAACATGAAATATTTTGCAGACCACTCATATAGGTATTTGAGCTAAAAAATAAATCTAGAACTACGAAGTTGATTAAAAATTTTGAACTCTATATCCAGCAAGAGGATGAAACTTGGAACAAATTCTAATCATGTTTTTCAAACATTATCAACTACTCGTACAATTTGGGTGGACCTATAAGGAAAGGGCATTAGATTGAGAAATTCCTTACTAGCTTACCTTATCATTTTCAAGAAAACGTTACCTTGCTTAAATACATGAAAAATCCTTGGGAACTTACTGTTAAATGAATCACTTGGGCAAGTATTCGAACTGCATCACTTGTATCCAATATGTCAGCCATCCACTTACGAGGACACAAAGAACTTGGTTTTATAGACATCAAGGATTGTGGTCTTAGCGAAGATCTTTTTGACACAGTTTTTAGGAATGATGACTCTAATACCAATGAATAGAAATGGGATCTACTTTCCTAGAGATTTACTAAATTTCTTAGATAGAATTAGCCCTTTTTTAGGGGTTTTAGAAAAAAATAATCCGAGCTCTAAAATGATTATTTCAATGAATTTAGAGTTGTACTTCTTCCAAACAACATGAAATATTTTGCAGACCACCCATATAGGTATTTGAGCTAAAAAATAAATCTAGAACTACGAAGTTGACCAAAAAATTTGAACTCTATATCCAGCAAGAGGATGAAACTTGGAACAAATTCTAATCATGTTCTTCAAACATTATCAACTACTCGTACAATTTGGGTGGACCTATAAGGAAAGGGCATTAGATTGAGAAATTCCTTACTAGCTTACTTTATCATTTTCAAGAAAAAGTTACCTTGCTTAAATACATGAAAAATCCTTGTGAACTTACTGTTAAATGAATCACTTCGGCAAGTATTCGAACTGCATCACTTGTATCCAATATGTCAGCAATCCACTTATGAGGACACAAAGAACTTGGCTTTATAGACATCAAGGATAGTGGTCTTAGCCATGATCTTTTTGACACAGTTTTTAGGAATGATGACTCTAATACCAATGAAGAGAAATGGGATCTACTTTCCCAGAGAGTTACTAAATTTCTTAGATAGAATTAACCCTTTTTAGGGGTTTTAGAAAAAAATAATCCGAGCTCCAAAATGATTATTTCAATGAATTTAGAGTTGTACTTCTTCCAAACAACATGAAATATTTTGCAGACCACTCATATAGGTATTTGAGCTAAAAAATAAATCTAGAACTACGAAGTTGATTAAAAATTTTGAACTCTATATCCAGCAAGAGGATGAAACTTGGAACAAATTCTAATCATGTTTTTCAAACATTATCAACTACTCTTACAATTTGGGTGGACCTATAAAGAAAGGGAAAGAGATTGAGAAATTCCTTACTAGCTTACCTTATCATTTTCAAGAAAAGTTACCTTGCTTAAATACATGAAAATTCCTTGCGAACTTACTGTTAAATGAATCACTTGGGCAAGTATTCAAACTGCATCACTTGTATCCAATATGTCAGCCATCCACTTACGAGGACACAAAGAACTTGGCTTTATAGACATCAAGGATAGTGGTCTTAGCGAAGATCTTTTTGACACAGTTTTTAGGAATGATGACTCTAATACCAATGAAGAGAAATGGGATCTACTTTCCTAGAGAGTTACTAAATTTCTTAAATAGAATTAACCCTTTTTAGGGGTTTTAGAAAAAAATAATCATAGCTCCAAAATGATTATTTCAATGAATTTGGAGTTGTACATCTTCCAAACAACATGAAATATTTTGCAGACCACCCATATAGGTATTTGAGCTAAAAAATAAATCTAGAACTACGAAGTTGACCAAAAATTATGAACTCTATATCCAGCAAGAGGATGAAACTTGGAACAAATTCTAATCATGTTTTTCAAACATTATCAACTACTCGTACAATTTGGGGTGGACCTATCTGGAAAGGGAAATAGATTGAGAAATTCCTTACTAGCTTACCTTATCATTTTCAAGCAAAAGTTACCTTGCTTAAATACATGAAAAATCCTTGTGAACTTACTGTTAAATGAATCACTTGGGCAAGTATTCGAACTCCATCACTTGTATCCAATATGTCAGCCATCCACTCACGAGGACGGAAAGAGCGTGGCTTTGTAGACATCAAGGATAGTGGTCTTAGCGAAGATCGTTTTCACACAATTGTTAGAAATGATGACTGTAATACCAATGAAGAGAAATGGGATCTACGTTCCTAGAGAGTTACTAAATTTCTTAGATAGAATTAACCCTTTTTAGGGGTTTTAGAAAAAAATAATCCGAGCTCCAAAATGAATATTTCAATGAATTTAGAGTTGTACTTCTTCCAAACAACATGAAATATTTTGCAGACCACTCATATAGGTATTTGAGCTAAAAAATAAATCTAGAACTACGAAGTTGATTAAAAATTTTGAACTCTATATCCAGCAAGAGGATGAAACTTGGAACAAATTCTAATCATGTTTTTCAAACATTATCAACTACTCGTAAAATTTGGGTGGACCTATCTGGAAAGTTAAAGAGATTGAGAAATTCCTTACTAGCTTACTTTATCATTTTCAAGCAAAAGTTACCTTGCTTAAATACATGAAAAATCCTTGTGAACTTACTCTTAAATGAATCACTTGGGCAAGTATTCGAACTGCATCACTTGTATCCGATATGTCAGCCATCCACTTACGAGGACACAAAGAACTTGGCTTTATAGACATCAAGGATAGTGGTCTTAGCGAAGATCTTTTTGACACAGTTTTTAGGAATGATGACTCTAATACCAATGAAGAGAAATGGGATCTACTTTCCCAGAGAGTTACTAAATTTCTTAGATAGAATTAACCCTTTTTAGGGGTTTTAGAAAAAAATAATCCGAGCTCCAAAATGATTATTTCAATGAATTTAGAGTTGTACTTCTTACAAACAACATGAAATATTTTGCAGACCACTCATATAGGTATTTGAGCTAAAAAATAAATCTAGAACTACGAAGTTGATTAAAAATTTTGAACTCTATATCCAGCAAGAGGATGAAACTTGGAACAAATTCTAATCATGATTTTCAAACATTATCAACTACTCGTACAATTTGGGTGGACCTATAAGGAAAGGTAAGTAGATTGAGGAATTCCTTACTAGCTTACTTTATAATTTTCAAGCAAAAGTTACCTTGCTTAAATACATGAAAAATCCTTGTGAACTTACTGTTAAATGAATCACTTGGGCAAGTATTCGAACTGCAACACTTGTATCCAATATGTCAGCCATCCACTTATGAGGACACAAAGATCTTGGCTTTATAGACATCAAGGATAGTGGTCTTAGCCAAGATCTTTTTGAAACAGTTTTTAGGAATGATGACTCTAATACCAATGAATAGAAATGGGATCTACTTTCCTAGAGATTTACTAAATTTCTTAGATAGAATTAGCCCTTTTTTAGGGGTTTTAGAAAAAAATAATCCGAGCTCTAAAATGATTATTTCAATGAATTTAGAGTTGTACATCTTCCAAACAACATGAAATATTTTGCAGACCACCCATATAGGTATTTGAGCTAAAAAATAAATCTAGAACTACGAAGTTGACCAAAAATTATGAACTCTATATCCAGCAAGAGGATGAAACTTGGAACAAATTCTAATCATGTTTTTCAAACATTATCAACTACTCGTACAATTTGGGTGGACCTATCTGGAAAGGGAAAGAGATTGAGAAATTCCTTACTAGCTTACTTTATCATTTTCAAGCAAAAGTTACCTTGCTTAAATACATTAAAATCCTTGTGAAATTACTGTTAAATGAATCACTTGGGCAAGTATTCGAACTGCATCACTTGTATCCAATATGTCAGCCATCCACTCACGAGGACGGAAAGAGCGTGGCTTTGTAGACATCAAGGATAGTGGTCTTAGCGAAGATCGTTTTCACACAATTGTTAGAAATGATGACTGTAATACCAATGAAGAGAAATGGGATCTACGTTCCTAGAGAGTTACTAAATTTCTTAGATAGAATTAACCCTTTTTAGGGGTTTTAGAAAAAAATAATCCGAGCTCCAAAATGATTATTTCAATGAATTTAGAGTTGTACTTCTTCCAAACAACATGAAATATTTTGCAGACCACTCATATAGGTATTTGAGCTAAAAAATAAATCTAGAACTACGAAGTTGATTAAAAATTTTGAACTCTATATCCAGCAAGAGGATGAAACTTGGAACAAATTCTAATCATGTTTTTCAAACATTATCAACTACTCGTACAATTTGGGTGGACCTATCTGGAAAGGGAAAGAGATTGAGAAATTCCTTACTAGCTTACTTTATCATTTTCAAGCAAAAGTTACCTTGCTTAAATACATGAAAAATCCTTGTGAACTTACTCTTAAATGAATCACTTGGGCAAGTATTCGAACTGCATCACTTGTATCCGATATGTCAGCCATCCACTTACGAGGACACAAAGAACTTGGCTTTATAGACATCAAGGATAGTGGTCTTAGCGAAGATCTTTTTGACACAGTTTTTAGGAATGATGACTCTAATACCAATGAAGAGAAATGGGATCTACTTTCCCAGAGAGTTACTAAATTTCTTAGATAGAATTAACCCTTTTTAGGGGTTTTAGAAAAAAATAATCCGAGCTCCAAAATGATTATTTCAATGAATTTAGAGTTGTACTTCTTCCAAACAACATGAAATATTTTGCAGACCACTCATATAGGTATTTGAGCTAAAAAATAAATCTAGAACTACGAAGTTGATTAAAAATTTTGAACTCTATATCCAGCAAGAGGATGAAACTTGGAACAAATTCTAATCATGTTTTTCAAACATTATCAACTACTCGTACAATTTGGGTGGACCTATCTGGAAAGGGAAAGAGATTGAGAAATTCCTTACTAGCTTACTTTATCATTTTCAAGCAAAAGTTACCTTGCTTAAATACATGAAAAATCCTTGTGAACTTACTCTTAAATGAATCACTTGGGCAAGTATTCGAACTGCATCACTTGTATCCGATATGTCAGCCATCCACTTACGAGGACACAAAGAACTTGGCTTTATAGACATCAAGGATAGTGGTCTTAGCGAAGATCTTTTTGACACAGTTTTTAGGAATGATGACTCTAATACCAAGAAGAGAAATGGGATCTACTTTCCCAGAGAGTTACTAAATTTCTTAGATAGAATTAACCCTTTTTAGGGGTTTTAGAAAAAAATAATCCGAGCTCCAAAATGATTATTTCAATGAATTTAGAGTTGTACTTCTTCCAAACAACATGAAATATTTTGCAGACCACTCATATAGGTATTTGAGCTAAAAAATAAATCTAGAACTACGAAGTTGATTAAAAATTTTGAACTCTATATCCAGCAAGAGGATGAAACTTGGAACAAATTCTAATCATGTTTTTCAAACATTATCAACTACTCGTACAATTTGGGTGGACCTATCTGGAAAGGGAAAGAGATTGAGAAATTCCTTACTAGCTTACCTTATCATTTTCAAGAAAAGTTACCTTGCTTAAATACATGAAAAATCCTTGTGAACTTACTGTTAAATGAATCACTTGGGCAAGTATTCGAACTGCATCACTTGTATCCAATATGTCAGCCATCCACTTACGAGGACACAAAGAACTTGGCTTTATAGACATCAAGGATAGTGGTCTTAGCGAAGATCTTTTTGACACAGTTTTTAGGAATGATGACTCTAATACCAATGAAGAGAAATGGGATCTACTTTCCCAGAGAGTTACTAAATTTCTTAGATAGAATTAACCCTTTTTAGGGGTTTTAGAAAAAAATAATCATAGCTCCAAAATGATTATTTCAATGAATTTGGAGTTGTACTTCTTCCAAATAACATGAAATAATTTGCAGACCACTCATATTCGTATTTGAGCTAAAAAATAAATCTAGAACTACGAAGTTGATTAAAATTTTTGAACTCTATATCCAGCAAGAGGATGAAACTTGGAACAAATTCTAATCATGATTTTCAAACATTATCAACTACTCGTACAATTTGGGTGGACCTATAAGGAAAGGTAAGTAGATTGAGAAATTCCTTACTAGCTTACTTTATCATTTTCAAGCAAAAGTTACCTTGCTTAAATACATGAAAAATCCTTGTGAACTTACTGTTAAATGAATCACTTGGGCAAGTATTCGAACTACATCACTTGTATCCAATATGTCAGCCATCCACTTATGAGGACACAAAGATCTTGGCTTTATAGACATCAAGGATAGTGGTCTTAGCCAAGATCTTTTTGACACAGTTTTTAGGAATGATGACTCTAATACCAATGAATAGAAATGGGATCTACTTTCCCAGAGATTTAATAAATTTCTTAGATAGAATTAGCCCTTTTTAGGGGTTTTAGAAAAAAATAATCCGAGCCCTAAAATGATTATTTCAATGAATTTAGAGTTGTACATCTTCCAAACAACATGAAATATTTTGCAGACCACTCATATGGGTATTTGAGCTAAAAAATAAATCTAGAACTACGAAGTTGACCAAAAATTTTGAACTCTATATCCAGCAAGAGGATGAAACTTGGAACAAATTCTAATCATGTTTTTCAAACATTATCAACTACTCGTACAATTTGGGTGGACCTATCTGGAAAGGGAAATAGATTGAGAAATTCCTTACTAGCTTACCTTATCATTTTCAAGCAAAAGTAACCTTGCTTGAATACAAGAAAAATAACTGTGAACTTACTGTTAAATGAATCACTTGGGCAAGTATTCGAACTGCATCACTTGTATCCAATATGTCAGCCATCCACTAACGAGGACGGAAAGAACTTGGCTTTGTAGACATCAAGGATAGTGGTCTTAGCGAAGATCGTTTTCACACAATTGTTAGAAATGATGACTGTAATACCAATGAAGAGAAATGGGATCTACTTTCCTAGAGAGTTACTAAATTTCTTAAATAGAATTAACCCTTTTTAGGGGTTTTATAAAAAAAATAATCCGAGCTCCAAAATGATTATTTCAATGAATTTAGAGTTGTACTTCTTCCAAACAACATGAAATATTTTGCAGACCACCCATATAGGTATTTGAGCTAAAAAATAAATCTAGAACTACGAAGTTGACCAAAAAATTTGAACTCCATATCCAGCAAGAGGATGAAACTTGGAACAAATTCTAATCATGTTTTTCAAACATTATCAACTACTCGTAAAATTTGGGTGGACCTATCTGGAAAGGGAAAGAGATTGAGAAATTCCTTACTAGCTTACTTTATCATTTTCAAGCAAAAGTTACCTTGCTTAAATACATAAAAATCCTTGTGAACTTACTGTTAAATGAATCACTTGGGCAAGTATTCGAACTGCATCACTTGTATCCAATATGTCAGCCATCCACTCACGAGGACGGAAAGAGCGTGGCTTTGTAGACATCAAGGATAGTGGTCTTAGCGAAGATCGTTTTCACACAATTGTTAGAAATGATGACTGTAATACCAATGAAGAGAAATGGGATCTACTTTCCTAGAGAGTTACTAAACTTTTTAAATAGAATTAACCCTTTTTAGGGGTTTTATAAAAAAAATAATTCGAGCTCCAAAATGATTATTTCAATGAATTTAGAGTTGTACTTCTTCCAAACAACATGAAATATTTTGCAGACCACCCATATAGGTATTTGAGCTAAAAAATAAATCTAGAACTACGAAGTTGACCAAAAATTATGAACTCTATATCCAGCAAGAGGATGAAACTTGGAACAAATTCTAATCATGTTTTTCAAACATTATCAACTACTCGTACAATTTGGGTGGACCTATCTGGTAAGGGAAATAGATTGAGAAATTCCTTACTAGCTTACCTTATCATTTTCAAGAAAAGTTACCTTGCTTAAATACATGAAAAATCCTTGTGAACTTACTCTTAAATGAATCACTTGGGCAAGTATTCGAACTGCATCACTTGTATCCGATATGTCAGCCATCCACTTACGAGGACACAAAGAACTTGGCTTTATAGACATCAAGGATAGTGGTCTTAGCGAAGATCTTTTTGACACAGTTTTTAGGAATGATGACTCTAATACCAATGAAGAGAAATGGGATCTACTTTCCCAGAGAGTTACTAAATTTCTTAGATAGAATTAACCCTTTTTAGGGGTTTTAGAAAAAAATAATCCGAGCTCCAAAATGATTATTTCAATGAATTTAGAGTTGTACTTCTTCCAAACAACATGAAATATTTTGCAGACCACTCATATAGGTATTTGAGCTAAAAAATAAATCTAGAACTACGAAGTTGATTAAAAATTTTGAACTCTATATCCAGCAAGAGGATGAAACTTGGAACAAATTCTAATCATGTTTTTCAAACATTATCAACTACTCGTACAATTTGGGTGGACCTATAAAGAAAGGGAAAGAGATTGAGAAATTCCTTACTAGCTTACCTTATCATTTTCAAGAAAAGTTACCTTGCTTAAATACATGAAAAATCCTTGTGAACTTGCTGTTAAATGAATCACTTGGGCAAGTATTCAAACTGCATCACTTGTATCCAATATGTCAGCCATCCACTTACGAGGACACAAAGAACTTGGCTTTATAGACATCAAGGATAGTGGTCTTAGCGAAGATCTTTTTGACACAGTTTTTAGGAATGATGACTCTAATACCAATGAAGAGAAATGGGATCTACTTTCCCAGAGAGTTACTAAATTTCTTAGATAGAATTAACCCTTTTTAGGGGTTTTAGAAAAAAATAATCATAGCTCCAAAATGATTATTTCAATGACTTTGGAGTTGTACTTCTTCCAAATAACATGAAATAATTTGCAGACCACTCATATAGGTATTTGAGCTAAAAAATAAATCTAGAACTACGAAGTTGATTAAAAAATTTGAACTCTATATCCAGCAAGAGGATGAAACTTGGAACAAATTCTAATCATGATTTTCAAACATTATCAACTACTCGTACAATTTGGGTGGACCTATAAGGAAAGGTAAGTAGATTGAGAAATTCCTTACTAGCTTACTTTATCATTTTCAAGCAAAAGTTACCTTGCTTAAATACATGAAAAATCCTTGTGAACTTACTGTTAAATGAATCACTTGGGCAAGTATTCGAACTGCATCACTTGTATCCAATATGTCAGCCATCCACTTATGAGGACACAAAGATCTTGGCTTTATAGACATCAAGGATAGTGGTCTTAGCCAAGATCTTTTTGACACAGTTTTTAGGAATGATGACTCTAATACCAATGAATAGAAATGGGATCTACTTTCCCAGAGATTTAATAAATTTCTTAGATAGAATTAGCCCTTTTTTAGGGGTTTTAGAAAAACATAATCCGAGCTCTAAAATGATTATTTCAATGAATTTAGAGTTGTACATCTTCCAAACAACATGAAATATTTTGCAGACCACCCATATAGGTATTTGAGCTAAAAAATAAATCTAGAACTACGAAGTTGACCAAAAATTATGAACTCTATATCCAGCAAGAGGATGAAACTTGGAACAAATTCTAATCATGTTTTTCAAACATTATCAACTACTCGTACAATTTGGGTGGACCTATCTGGTAAGGGAAATAGATTGAGAAATTCCTTACTAGCTTACCTTATCATTTTCAAGAAAAGTTACCTTGCTTAAATACATGAAAAATCCTTGTGAACTTACTGTTAAATGAATCACTTGGGCAAGTATTCGAACTGCATCACTTGTATCCAATATGTCAGCCATCCACTTATGAGGACACAAAGATCTTGGCTTTATAGACATCAAGGATAGTGGTCTTAGCCAAGATCTTTTTGACACAGTTTTTAGGAATGATGACTCTAATACCAATGAAGAGAAATGGGATCTACTTTCCCAGATAGTTACTAAATTTCTTAGATAGAATTAACCCTTTTTAGGGGTTTTAGAAAAAAATAATCAGAGCTCCAAAATGATTATTTCAAAGAATTTAGAGTTGTACTTATTCCAAACAACATGAAATATTTTGCAGACCACTCATATGGGTATTTGAGCTAAAAAATAAATCTAGAACTACGAAGTTGACCAAAAATTTTGAACTCTATATCCAGCAAGAGGATGAAACTTGGAACAAATTCTAATCATGTTTTTCAAACATTATCAACTACTCGTACAATTTGGGTGGACCTATAAGGAAAGGGAAGTAGATTGAGAAATTCCTTACTAGCTTACCTTATCATTTTCAAGCAAAAGTAACCTTGCTTGAATACAAGAAAAATAACTGTGAACTTACTGTTAAATGAATCACTTGGGCAAGTATTCGAACTGCATCACTTGTATCCAATATGTCAGCCATCCACTAACGAGGACGGAAAGAACTTGGCTTTATAGACATCAAGGATAGTGGGCTTAGCGAAGATCTTTTTCACACAGTTTTTAGGAATGGTGACTCTAATACCAATGAAGAGAAATGGGATCTACTTTCCTAGAGAGTTACTAAATTTCTTAAATAGAATTAACCCTTTTTAGGGGTTTTATAAAAAAAATAATCCGAGCTCCAAAATGATTATTTCAATGAATTTAGAGTTGTACATCTTCCAAACAACATGAAATATTTTGCAGACCACCCATATAGGTATTTGAGCTAAAAAATAAATCTAGAATTACGAAGTTGACCAAAAAATTTGAACTCTATATCCAGCAAGAGGATGAAACTTGGAACAAATTCTAATCATGTTTTTCAAACATTATCAACTACTCGTACAATTTGGGTGGACCTATCTGGAAAGGGAAAGAGATTGAGAAATTCCTTACTAGCTTACTTTATCATTTTCAAGCAAAAGTTACCTTGCTTAAATACATAAAAATCCTTGTGAACTTACTGTTAAATGAATCACTTGGGCAAGTATTCGAACTGCATCACTTGTATCCAATATGTCAGCCATCCACTCACGAGGACGGAAAGAGCGTGGCTTTGTAGACATCAAGGATAGTGGTCTTAGCGAAGATCGTTTTCACACAATTGTTAGAAATGATGACTGTAATACGAATGAAGAGAAATGGGATCTACTTTCCTAGAGAGTTACTAAACTTTTTAAATAGAATTAACCCTTTTTAGGGGTTTTATAAAAAAAATAATTCGAGCTCCAAAATGATTATTTCAATGAATTTAGAGTTGTACTTCTTCTAAACAACATGAAATATTTTGCAGACCACCCATATAGGTATTTGAGCTAAAAAATAAATCTAGAACTACGAAGTTGACCAAAAATTATGAACTCTATATCCAGCAAGAGGATGAAACTTGGAACAAATTCTAATCATGTTTTTCAAACATTATCAACTACTCGTACAATTTGGGTGGACCTATCTGGTAAGGGAAATAGATTGAGAAATTCCTTACTAGCTTACCTTATCATTTTCAAGAAAAGTTACCTTGCTTAAATACATGAAAAATCCTTGTGAACTTACTGTTAAATGAATCACTTGGGCAAGTATTCGAACTGCATCACTTGTATCCAATATGTCAGCCATCCACTCACGAGGACGGAAAGAGCGTGGCTTTGTAGACATCAAGGATAGTGGTCTTAGCGAAGATCGTTTTCACACAATTGTTAGAAATGATGACTGTAATACCAATGAAGAGAAATGGGATCTACTTTCCTAGAGAGTTACTAAACTTTTTAAATAGAATTAACCCTTTTTAGGGGTTTTATAAAAAAAATAATTCGAGCTCCAAAATGATTATTTCAATGAATTTAGAGTTGTACTTCTTCCAAACAACATGAAATATTTTGCAGACCACCCATATAGGTATTTGAGCTAAAAAATAAATCTAGAACTACGAAGTTGACCAAAAATTATGAACTCTATATCCAGCAAGAGGATGAAACTTGGAACAAATTCTAATCATGTTTTTCAAACATTATCAACTACTCGTACAATTTGGGTGGACCTATCTGGTAAGGGAAATAGATTGAGAAATTCCTTACTAGCTTACCTTATCATTTTCAAGAAAAGTTACCTTGCTTAAATACATGAAAAATCCTTGTGAACTTACTCTTAAATGAATCACTTGGGCAAGTATTCGAACTGCATCACTTGTATCCGATATGTCAGCCATCCACTTACGAGGACACAAAGAACTTGGCTTTATAGACATCAAGGATAGTGGTCTTAGCGAAGATCTTTTTGACACAGTTTTTAGGAATGATGACTCTAATTTAAATGAAGAGAAATGGGATCTACTTTCCCAGAGAGTTACTAAATTTCTTAGATAGAATTAACCCTTTTTAGGGGTTTTAGAAAAAAATAATCCGAGCTCCAAAATGATTATTTCAATGAATTTAGAGTTGTACTTCTTCCAAACAACATGAAATATTTTGCAGACCACTCATATAGGTATTTGAGCTAAAAAATAAATCTAGAACTACGAAGTTGATTAAAAATTTTGAACTCTATATCCAGCAAGAGGATGAAACTTGGAACAAATTCTAATCATGTTTTTCAAACATTATCAACTACTCGTACAATTTGGGTGGACCTATCTGGAAAGGGAAAGAGATTGAGAAATTCCTTACTAGCTTACCTTATCATTTTCAAGAAAAGTTACCTTGCTTAAATACATGAAACATCCTTGTGAACTTACTGTTAAATGAATCACTTGGGCAAGTATTCGAACTGCATCACTTGTATCCAATATATCAGCCATCCACTTACGAGGACACAAAGAACTTGGCTTTATAGACATCAAGGATAGTGGTCTTAGCGAAGATCTTTTTGACACAGTTTTTAGGAATGATGACTCTAATACCAATGAAGAGAAATGGGATCTACTTTCCCAGAGAGTTACTAAATTTCTTAGATAGAATTAACCCTTTTTAGGGGTTTTAGAAAAAAATAATCATAGCTCCAAAATGATTATTTCAATGAATTTGGAGTTGTACTTCTTCCAAATAACATGAAATAATTTGCAGACCACTCATATAGGTATTTGAGCTAAAAAATAAATCTTGAACTACGAAGTTGATTAAAATTTTTGAACTCTATATCCAGCAAGAGGATGAAACTTGGAACAAATTCTACTCATGATTTTCAAACATTATCAACTACTCGTACAATTTGGGTGGACCTATAAGGAAAGGGAAGTAGATTGAGAAATTCCTTACTAGCTTACTTTATCATTTTCAAGCAAAAGTTACCTTGCTTAAATACATGAAAAATCCTTGTGAACTTACTGTTAAATGAATCACTTGGGCAAGTATTCGAACTGCATCACTTGTATCCAATATGTCAGCCATCCACTTATGAGGACACAAAGATCTTGGCTTTATAGACATCAAGGATAGTGGTCTTAGCCAAGATCTTTTTGACACAGTTTTTAGGAATGATGACTCTAATACCAATGAATAGAAATGGGATCTACTTTCCCAGAGATTTACTAAATTTCTTAGATAGAATTAGCCCTTTTTTAGGGGTTTTAGAAAAAAATAATCCGAGCTCTAAAATGATTATTTCAATGAATTTAGAGTTGTACTTCTTCCAAACAACATGAAATATTTTGCAGACCACCCATATAGGTATTTGAGCTAAAAAATAAATCTAGAACTACGAAGTTGACCAAAAAATTTGAACTCTATATCCAGCAAGAGGATGAAACTTGGAACAAATTCTAATCATGTTTTTCAAACATTATCAACTACTCGTACAATTTGGGTGGACCTATCTGGAAATGGAAAGAGATTGAGAAATTCCTTACTAGCTTACCTTATCATTTTCAAGCAAAAGTTACCTTGCTTAAATACATAAAAATTCCTTGTGAACTTACTGTTAAATGAATCACTTGGGCAAGTATTCGAACTCCATCACTTGTATCCAATATGTCAGCCATCCACTAACGAGGACGGAAAGAACTTGGCTTTATAGACATCAAGGATAGTGGTCTTAGCGAAGATCTTTTTGACACAGTTGTTAGGAATGGTGACTCTAATACCAATGAATAGAAATGGGATCTACTTTCCTAGAGATTTACTAAATTTCTTAGATAGAATTAGCCCTTTTTTAGGGGTTTTAGAAAAAAATAATCCGAGCTCTAAAATGATTATTTCAATGAATTTAGAGTTGTACATCTTCCAAACAACATGAAATATTTTGCAGACCACCCATATAGGTATTTGAGCTAAAAAATAAATCTAGAACTACGAAGTTGACCAAAAATGATGAACTCTATATCCAGCAAGAGGATGAAACTTGGAACAAATTCTAATCATGTTTTTCAAACATTATCAACTACTCGTACAATTTGGGGTGGACCTATCTGGAAATGGAAATAGATTGAGAAATTCCTTACTAGCTTACCTTATCATTTTCAAGCAAAAGTTACCTTGCTTAAATACATAAAAATTCCTTGCGAACTTATTGTTAAATGAATCACTTGGGCAAGTATTCAAACTGCATCACTTGTATCGAATATGTTAGCCATCCACTTTCGAGGTTGGAAAGAGCTTGGCTTTGTAGACATCAAGGATAGTGGTCTTAGCGAAGATCGTTTTCACACAATTGTTAGAAATGATGACTGTAATACCAATGAAGAGAAATGGGATCTACTTTCCTAGAGAGTTACTAAATTTCTTAAATAGAATTAACCCTTTTTAGGGGTTTTATAAAAAAAATAATCCAAGCTCCAAAATGATTATTTCAATGAATTTAGAGTTGTACTTCTTCCAAACAACATGAAATATTTTGCATACCACTCATATAGGTATTTGAGCTAAAAAAGAAATCTAGAACTACGAAGTTGACCAAAAATTTTGAACTCTATATCAAGCAAAAGGATGAAACTTGGAACAAATTCTAATCTTGTTTTTCAAACACTATCAACTACTCGTACAATTTGGGTGGACCTATATGGAAAGGGAAATAGATTGAGAAATTCCTTACTAGCTTACCTTATCATTTTCAAGCAAAAGTTACCTTGCTTAAATACATGAAAAATCCTTGTGAACTTACTGTTAAATGAATGACTTGGGCAAGTATTTGAACTGCATCACTTGTATCCAATATGTCAGCCATCCACTTACGAGGACACAAAGAACTTGGCTTTATAGACATCAAGGATAGTGGTCTTAGCGAAGATCGTTTTCACACAATTGTTAGAAATGATGACTGTAATACCAATGAAGAGAAATGGGATCTACTTTCCTAGAGAGTTACTAAATTTCTTAAATAGAATTAACCCTTTTTAGGGGTTTTATAAAAAAAATAATCCAAGCTCCAAAATGATTATTTCAATGAATTTAGAGTTGTACTTCTTCCAAACAACATGAAATATTTTGCATACCACTCATATAGGTATTTGAGCTAAAAAAGAAATCTAGAACTACGAAGTTGACCAAAAATTTTGAACTCTATATCAAGCAAAAGGATGAAACTTGGAACAAATTCTAATCTTGTTTTTCAAACACTATCAACTACTCGTACAATTTGGGTGGACCTATATGGAAAGGGAAATAGATTGAGAAATTCCTTACTAGCTTACCTTATCATTTTCAAGCAAAAGTTACCTTGCTTAAATACATGAAAAATCCTTGTGAACTTACTGTTAAATGAATGACTTGGGCAAGTATTTGAACTGCATCACTTGTATCCAATATGTCAGCCATCCACTTACGAGGACACAAAGAACTTGGCTTTATAGACATCAAGGATAGTGGTCTTAGCGAAGATCTTTTTGACACAGTTTTTAGGAATGATGACTCTAATACCAATGAAGAGAAATGGGATCTACTTTCCCAGAGAGTTACTAAATTTCTTAGATAGAATTAACCCTTTTTAGGGGTTTTAGAAAAAAATAATCCGATCTCCAAAATGATTATTTAATGAATTTAGAGTTGTACTTCTTCCAAACAACATGAAATATTTTGCAGACCACTCATATAGGTATTTGAGCTAAAAAATAAATCTAGAACTACGAAGTTGACCAAAAATTTTGAACTCTATATCCAGCAAGAGGATGAAACATGGAACAAATTCTAATCATGTTTTTCAAACATTATCAACTACTCGTACAATTTAGGGGGACCTATAAGGAAAGGGCATTAGATTGAGAAATTCCTTACTAGCTTACCTTATCATTTTCAAGAAAAAGTTACCTTGCTTAAATACATGAAAAATCCTTGGGAACATACTGTTAAATGAATCACTTGGGCAAGTATTCGAACTGCATCACTTGTATCCAATATGTCTGCCATCCACTTACGAGGACACAAAGAACTTGGCTTTATAGACATCAAGGATTGTGGTCTTAGCGAAGATCTTTTTGACACAGTTTTTAGGAATGATGACTCTAATACCAATGAAGAGAAATGGGATCTACTTTCCCAGAGAGTTACTAAATTTCTTAGATAGAATTAACCCTTTTTAGGGGTTTTAGAAAAAAATAATCATAGCTCCAAAATGATTATTTCAATGAATTTGGAGTTGTACTTCTTCCAAATAACATGAAATAATTTGCGGACCACACATATAGGTATTTGAGCTAAAAAATAAATCTAGAACTACGAAGTTGATTAAAAATTTTGAACTCTATATCCAGCAAGAGGATGAAACTTGGAACAAATTCTAATCATGTTTTTCAAACATTATCAACTACTCGTACAATTTTGGTGGACCTATAAGGAAAGGGCATTAGATTGAGAAATTCCTTACTAGCTTACCTTATCATTTTCAAGCAAAAGTTACCTTGCTTAAATACATAAAAATTCCTTGTGAACTTACTGTTAAATGAATCACTTGGGCAAGTATTCGAACTCCATCACTTGTATCCAATATGTCAGCCATCCACTAACGAGGACGGAAAGAACTTCGCTTTATAGACATCAAGGATAGTGGTCTTAGCGAAGATCTTTTTGACACAGTTGTTAGGAATGGTGACTCTAATACCAATGAATAGAAATGTGATCTACTTTCCTAGAGATTTACTAAATTTCTTAGATAGAATTAGCCCTTTTTTAGGTGTTTTAGAAAAAAATAATCCGAGCTCTAAAATGATTATTTCAATGAATTTAGAGTTGTACATCTTCCAAACAACATGAAATATTTTGCAGACCACCCATATAGGTATTTGAGCTAAAAAATAAATCTAGAACTACGAAGTTGACCAAAAATTATGAACTCTATATCCAGCAAGAGGATGAAACTTGGAACAAATTCTAATCATGTTTTTCAAACATTATCAACTACTCGTACAATTTTGGTGGACCTATAAGGAAAGGGCATTAGATTGAGAAATTCCTTACTAGCTTACCTTATCATTTTCAAGCAAAAGTTACCTTGCTTAAATACATAAAAATTCCTTGTGAACTTACTGTTAAATGAATCACTTGGGCAAGTATTCGAACTCCATCACTTGTATCCAATATGTCAGCCATCCACTAACGAGGACGGAAAGAACTTCGCTTTATAGACATCAAGGATAGTGGTCTTAGCGAAGATCTTTTTGACACAGTTGTTAGGAATGGTGACTCTAATACCAATGAATAGAAATGTGATCTACTTTCCTAGAGATTTACTAAATTTCTTAGATAGAATTAGCCCTTTTTTAGGTGTTTTAGAAAAAAATAATCCGAGCTCTAAAATGATTATTTCAATGAATTTAGAGTTGTACATCTTCCAAACAACATGAAATATTTTGCAGACCACCCATATAGGTATTTGACCTAAAAAATAAATCTAGAACTACGAAGTTGACCAAAAATTATGAACTCTATATCCAGCAAGAGGATGAAACTTGGAACAAATTCTAATCATGTTTTTCAAACATTATCAACTACTCGTACAATTTGGGGTGGACCTATCTGGAAATGGAAATAGATTGAGAAATTCCTTACTAGCTTACCTTATCATTTTCAAGCAAAAGTTACCTTGCTTAAATACATAAAAATTCCTTGCGAACTTATTGTTAAATGAATCACTTGGGCAAGTATTCAAACTGCATCACTTGTATCCAATATGTTAGCCATCCACTTTCGAGGTTGGAAAGAGCTTGGCTTTGTAGACATCAAGGATAGTGGTCTTAGCGAAGATCGTTTTCACACAATTGTTAGAAATGATGACTGTAATACCAATGAAGAGAAATGGGATCTACTTTCCTAGAGAGTTACTAAATTTCTTAAATAGAATTAACCCTTTTTAGGGGTTTTATAAAAAAAATAATCCGAGCTCCAAAATGATTATTTCAATGAATTTAGAGTTGTACTTCTTCCAAACAACATGAAATATTTTGCATACCACTCATATAGGTATTTGAGCTAAAAAAGAAATCTAGAACTACGAAGTTGACCAAAAATTTTGAACTCTATATCAAGCAAAAGGATGAAACTTGGAACAAATTCTAATCTTGTTTTTCAAACACTATCAACTACTCGTACAATTTGGGTGGACCTATATGGAAAGGGAAATAGATTGAGAAATTCCTTACTAGCTTACCTTATCATTTTCAAGCAAAAGTTACCTTGCTTAAATACATGAAAAATCCTTGTGAACTTACTGTTAAATGAATGACTTGGGCAAGTATTTGAACTGCATCACTTGTATCCAATATGTCAGCCATCCACTTACGAGGACACAAAGAACTTGGCTTTATAGACATCAAGGATAGTGGTCTTAGCGAAGATCTTTTTGACACAGTTTTTAGGAATGATGACTCTAATACCAATGAAGAGAAATGGGATCTACTTTCCTAGAGAGTTACTAAATTTCTTAGATAGAATTAACCCTTTTTAGGGGTTTTAGAAAAAAATAATCCGATCTCCAAAATGATTATTTAATGAATTTAGAGTTGTACTTCTTCCAAACAACATGAAATATTTTGCAGACCACTCATATAGGTATTTGAGCTAAAAAATAAATCTAGAACTACGAAGTTGACCAAAAATTTTGAACTCTATATCCAGCAAGAGGATGAAACTTGGAACAAATTCTAATCATGTTTTTCAAACATTATCAACTACTCGTACAATTTGGGTGGACCTATAAGGAAAGGGCATTACATTGAGAAATTCCTTACTAGCTTACCTTATCATTTTCAAGAAAAAGTTACCTTGCTTAAATACATGAAAAATCCTTGTGAACTTACTGTTAAATGAATCACTTGGGCAAGTATTCGAACTGCATCACTTGTATCCAATATGTCAGCCATCCACTTACGAGGACACAAAGAACATGGCTTTATAGACATCAAGGATTGTGGTCTTAGCGAAGATCTTTTTGACACAGTTTTTAGGAATGATGACTCTAATACCAATGAAGAGAAATGGGATCTACTTTCCCAGAGAGTTACTAAATTTCTTAGATAGAATTAACCCTTTTTAGGGGTTTTAGAAAAAAATAATCATAGCTCCAAAATGATTATTTCAATGAATTTGGAGTTGTACTTCTTCCAAATAACATGAAATAATTTGCAGACCACACATATAGGTATTTGAGCTAAAAAATAAATCTAGAACTACGAAGTTGATTAAAAATTTTGAACTCTATATCCAGCAAGAGGATGAAACTTGGAACAAATTCTAATCATGTTTTTCAAACATTATCAACTACTCGTACAATTTGGGTGGACCTATAAGGAAAGGGAAGTAGATTGAGAAATTCCTTACTAGCTTACTTTATCTTTTTCAAGCAAAAGTTACCTTGCTTAAATACATGAAAAATCCTTGTGAACTTACTGTTAAATGAATCACTTGGGCAAGTATTCGAACTGCATCACTTGTATCCAATATGTCAGCCATCCCCTTATGAGGACACAAAGAACATGGCTTTATAGACATCAAGGATAGTGGTCTTAGCCAAGATCTTTTTGACACAGTTTTTAGGAATGATGACTCTAATACCAATGAATAGAAATGGGATCTACTTTCCTAGAGATTTACTAAATTTCTTAGATAGAATTAGCCCTTTTTTAGGGATTTTAGAAAAAAATAATCCGACCTCTAAAATGATTATTTCAATGAATTTAGAGTTGTACTTCTTCCAAACAACATGAAATATTTTGCAGACCACCCATATAGGTATTTGAGCTAAAAAATAAATCTAGAACTACGAAGTTGACCAAAAAATTTGAACTCTATATCCAGCAGGAGGATGAAACTTGGAACAAATTCTAATCATGTTTTTCAAACATTATCAACTACTCGTACAATTTGGGTGAACCTATCTGGAAAGGGAAAGAGATTGAGAAATTCCTTACTAGCTTACCTTATCATTTTCAAGCAAAAGTTACCTTGCTTAAATACATAAAAATTCCTTGTGAACTTACTGTTAAATGAATCACTTGGGCAAGTATTCGAACTGCATCACTTGTATCCAATATGTCAGCCATCCACTAACGAGGACGGAAAGAACATGGCTTTATAGACATCAAGGATAGTGGTCTTAGCGAAGATCTTTTTGACACAGTTTTTAGGAATGGTGACTCTAATACCAATGAATAGAAATGGGATCTACTTTCCTAGAGATTTACTAAATTTCTTAGATAGAATTAGCCCTTTTTTAGGGGTTTTAGAAAAAAATAATCCGAGCTCTAAAATGATTATTTCAATGAATTTAGAGTTGTACATCTTCCAAACAACATGAAATATTTTGCAGACCACCCATATTGGTATTTGAGCTAAAAAATAAATCTAGAACTACGAAGTTGACCAAAAATTATGAACTCTATATCCAGCAAGAGGATGAAACTTGGAACAAATTCTAATCATGTTTTTCAAACATTATCAACTACTCGTACAATTTGGGGTGGACCTATCTGGAAATGGAAATAGATTGAGAAATTCCTTACTAGCTTACCTTATCATTTTCAAGCAAAAGTTACCTTGCTTAAATACATAAAAATTCCTTGCGAACTTATTGTTAAATGAATCACTTGGGCAAGTATTCAAACTGCATCACTTGTATCCAATATGTTAGCCATCCACTTTCGAGGTTGGAAAGAGCTTGGCTTTGTAGACATCAAGGATAGTGGTCTTAGCGAAGATCGTTTTCACACAATTGTTAGAAATGATGACTGTAATACCAATGAAGAGAAATGGGATCTACTTTCCTAGAGAGTTACTAAATTTCTTAAATAGAATTAACCCTTTTTAGGGGTTTTATAAAAAAAATAATCCGAGCTCCAAAATGATTATTTCAATGAATTTAGAGTTGTACTTCTTCCAAACAACATGAAATATTTTGCATACCACTCATATAGGTATTTGAGCTAAAAAAAAATCAAGAACTACAAAGTTGACCAAAAATTTTGAACTCTATATCAAGCAAAAGGATGAAACTTGGAACAAATTCTAATCTTGTTTTTCAAACACTATCAATTACTCGTACAATTTGGGTGGACCTATATGGAAAGGGAAATAGATTGAGAAATTCCTTACTAGCTTACCTTATCATTTTCAAGCAAAAGTTACCTTGCTTAAATACATGAAAAATCCTTGTGAACTTACTGTTAAATGAATGACTTGGGCAAGTATTCGAACTGCATCACTTGTATCCAATATGTCAGCCATCCACTTACGAGGACACAAAGAAATTGGCTTTATAGACATCAAGGATAGTGGTCTTAGCGAAGATCTTTTTGACACAGTTTTTAGGAATGATGACTCTAATACCAATGAAGAGAAATGGGATCTACTTTCCCAGAGAGTTACTAAATTTCTTAGATAGAATTAACCCTTTTTAGGGGTTTTAGAAAAAAATAATCCGATCTCCAAAATGATTATTTCAATGAATTTAGAGTTGTACTTCTTCCAAATAACATGAAATAATTTGCAGACTACACATATAGGTATTTGAGCTAAAAAATAAATCTAGAACTACGAACTTGATTAAAAATTTTGAACTCTATATCCAGCAAGAGGATGAAACTTGGAACAAATTCTAATCATGTTTTTCAAACATTATCAACTACTCGTACAATTTGGCTGGACCTATAAGGAAAGGGCATTAGATTGAGAAATTCCTTACTAGCTAACCTTATCATTTTCAAGAAAAAGTTAACTTGCTTAAATACATGAAAAATCTTTGTGCACTTACTGTTAAGCATTAGATTGAGAAATTCCTTACTAGCTTACCTTATCATTTTCAAGAAAAAGTTACCTTGCTTAAATACATGAAAAATCTTTGTGAACTTACTGTTAAATGAATCACTTGGGCAAGTATTCGAACTGCATCACTTGTATCCAATATGTCAGCCATCCACTTACGAGGACACAAAGAACTTGGCTTTATAGACATCAAGGATTGTGGTCTTAGCGAATATCTTTTTGACACAGTTTTTAGGAATGATGACTCTAATACCAATGAAGAGAAATGGGATCTACTTTCCCAGAGAGTTACTAAATTTCTTAGATAGAATTAACCCTTTTTAGGGGTTTTAGAAAAAAATAATCATAGCTCCAAAATGATTATTTCAATGAATTTGGAGTTGTACTTCTTCCAAATAACATGAAATAATTTGCAGACCACACATATAGGTATTTGAGCTAAAAAATAAATCTAGAACTACGAAGTTGATTAAAAATTTTGAACTCTATATCCAGCAAGAGGATGAAACATGTAACAAATTCTAATCATGTTTTTCAAACATTATCAACTACTCGTACAATTTGGGTGGACCTATAAGGAAAGGGAAGTAGATTGAGAAATTCCTTACTAGCTTACTTTATCTTTTTCAAGCAAAAGTTACCTTGCTTAAATACATGAAAAATCCTTGTGAACTTACTGTTAAATGAATCACTTGGGCAAGTATTCGAACTGCATCACTTGTATCCAATATGTCAGCCATCCACTTATGAGGACACAAAGAACTTGGCTTTATAGACATCAAGGATAGTGGTCTTAGCCAAGATCTTTTTGACACAGTTTTTAGGAATGATGACTCTAATACCAATGAATAGAAATGGGATCTACTTTCCTAGAGATTTACTAAATTTCTTAGATAGAATTAGCCCTTTTTTAGGGGTTTTAGAAAAAAATAATCCGAGCTCTAAAATGATTATTTCAATGAATTTAGAGTTGTACTTCTTCCAAACAACATGAAATATTTTGCAGACCACCCATATAGGTATTTGAGCTAAAAAATAAATCTAGAACTACGAAGTTGACCAAAAATTATGAACTCTATATCCAGCAAGAGGATGAAACTTGGAACAAATTCTAATCATGTTTTTCAAACATTATCAACTACTCGTACAATTTTGGTGGACCTATAAGGAAAGGGCATTAGATTGAGAAATTCCTTACTAGCTTACCTTATCATTTTCAAGCAAAAGTTACCTTGCTTAAATACATAAAAATTCCTTGTGAACTTACTGTTAAATGAATCACTTGGGCAAGTATTCGAACTGCATCACTTGTATCCAATATGTCAGCCATCCACTAACGAGGACGGAAAGAACTTCGCTTTATAGACATCAAGGATAGTGGTCTTAGCGAAGATCTTTTTGACACAGTTGTTAGGAATGGTGACTCTAATACCAATGAATAGAAATGTGATCTACTTTCCTAGAGATTTACTAAATTTCTTAGATAGAATTAGCCCTTTTTTAGGTGTTTTAGAAAAAAATAATCCGAGCTCTAAAATGATTATTTCAATGAATTTAGAGTTGTACATCTTCCAAACAACATGAAATATTTTGCAGACCACCCATATAGGTATTTGAGCTAAAAAATAAATCTAGAACTACGAAGTTGACCAAAAATTATGAACTCTATATCCAGCAAGAGGATGAAACTTGGAACAAATTCTAATCATGTTTTTCAAACATTATCAACTACTCGTACAATTTGGGGTGGACCTATCTGGAAATGGAAATAGATTGAGAAATTCCTTACTAGCTTACCTTATCATTTTCAAGCAAAAGTTACCTTGCTTAAATACATAAAAATTCCTTGCGAACTTATTGTTAAATGAATCACTTGGGCAAGTATTCAAACTGCATCACTTGTATCCAATATGTCAGCCATCCACTTTCAAGGTTGGAAAGAGCTTGGCTTTGTAGACATCAAGGATAGTGGTCTTAGCGAATATCTTTTTGACACAGTTTTTAGGAATGATGACTGTAATACCAATGAAGAGAAATGGGATCTACTTTCCTAGAGAGTTACTAAATTTCTTAAATAGAATTAACCCTTTTTAGGGGTTTTATAAAAAAAATAATCCGATCTCCAAAATGATTATTTCAATGAATTTAGAGTTGTACTTCTTCCAAACAACATGAAATATTTTGCAGACCACTCATATAGGTATTTGAGCTAAAAAATAAATCTAGAACTACGAAGTTGATTAAAAATTTTGAACTCTATATCCAGCAAGAGGATGAAACTTGGAACAAATTCTAATCATGTTTTTCAAACATTATCAACTACTCGTACAATTTGGGTGGACCTATAAGGAAAGGGAAGTAGATTGAGAAATTCCTTACTAGCTTACTTTATCTTTTTCAAGCAAAAGTTACCTTGCTTAAATACATGAAAAATCCTTGTGAACTTACTGTTAAATGAATCACTTGGGCAAGTATTCGAACTGCATCACTTGTATCCAATATGTCAGCCATCCACTTATGAGGACACAAAGAACTTGGCTTTATAGACATCAAGGATAGTGGTCTTAGCCAAGATCTTTTTGACACAGTTTTTAGGAATGATGACTCTAATACCAATGAAGAGAAATGGGATCTACTTTCCCAGAGAGTTACTAAATTTCTTAGATAGAATTAACCCTTTTTAGGGGTTTTAGAAAAAAATAATCATAGCTCCAAAATGATTATTTCAATGAATTTGGAGTTGTACTTCTTCCAAACAAAATGAAATATTTTGCAGACCACTCATATAGGTATTTGAGCTAAAAAATAAATCTAGAACTATGAAGTTGACCAAAAATTTTGAACTCTATATCCAGTAAGAGGATGAAACTTGGAACAAATTCTAATCATGTTTTTCAAACATTATCAACTACTCGTACAATTTGGGTGGACCTATAAGGAAAGGGCATTAGATTGAGAAATTCCTTACTAGCTTACCTTATCATTTTCAAGAAAAAGTTACCTTGCTTAAATACATGAAAAATCCTTGTGAACTTACTGTTAAATGAATCACTTGGGCAAGTATTCGAACTGCATCACTTGTATCCAATATGTCAGCCATCCACTTATGAGGACACAAAGAACTTGGCTTTATAGACATCAAGGATAGTGGTCTTAGCCAAGATCTTTTTGACACAGTTTTTAGGAATGATGACTCTAATACCAATGAATAGAAATGGGATCTACTTTCCTAGAGATTTACTAAATTTCTTAGATAGAATTAGCCCTTTTTTAGGGGTTTTAGAAAAAAATAATCCGAGCTCTAAAATGATTATTTAAATGAATTTAGAGTTGTACTTCTTCCAAACAACATGAAATATTTTGCAGACCACCCATATAGGTATTTGAGCTAAAAAATAAATCTAGAACTACGAAGTTGACCAAAAAATTTGAACTCTATATCCAGCAAGAGGATGAAACTTGGAACAAATTCTAATCATGTTTTTCAAACATTATCAACTACTCGTACAATTTGGGGTGGACCTATCTGGAAAAGGAAAGAGATTGAGAAATTCCTTACTAGCTTACCTTATCATTTTCAAGCAAAAGTTACCTTGCTTAAATACATAAAAATTTCTTGTGAACTTACTGTTAAATGAATCACTTGGGCAAGTATTCGAACTGCATCACTTGTATCCAATATGTCAGCCATCCACTAACGAGGACGGAAAGAACTTGGCTTTATAGACATCAAGGATAGTGGTCTTAGCGAAGATCTTTTTGACACAGTTTTTAGGAATGGTGACTCTAATACCAATGAATAGAAATGGGATCTACTTTCCTAGAGATTTACTAAATTTCTTAGATAGAATTAGCCCTTTTTTAGGGGTTTTAGAAAAAAATAATTCGAGCTCTAAAATGATTATTTCAATGAATTTAGAGTTGTACATCTTCCAAACAACATGAAATATTTTGCAGACCACCCATATAGGTATTTGAGCTAAAAAATAAATCTAGAACTACGAAGTTGACCAAAAATTATGAACTCTATATCCAGCAAGAGGATGAAACTTGGAACAAATTCTAATCATGTTTTTCAAACATTATCAACTACTCGTACAATTTGGGGTGGACCTATCTGGAAAGGGAAATAGATTGAGAAATTCCTTAGTAGCTTACCTTATCATTTTCAAGCAAAAGTTACCTTGCTTAAATACATAAAAATTCCTTGCGAACTTATTGTTAAATGAATCACTTGGGGAAGTATTCAAACTGCATCACTTGTATCCAATATGTTAGCCATCCACTTTCAAGGTTGGAAAGAGCTTGGCTTTGTAGACATCAAGGATAGTGGTCTTAGCGAAGATCGTTTTCACACAATTGTTAGAAATGATGACTGTAATACCAATGAAGAGAAATGGGATCTACTTTCATAGAGAGTTACTAAATTTCTTAAATAGAATTAACCCTTTTTAGGGGTTTTATAAAAAAAATAATCCGAGCTCCAAAATGATTATTTCAATGAATTTAGAGTTGTACTTCTTCCAAATAACATGAAATATTTTGCATACCACTCATATAGGTATTTGAGCTAAAAAATAAATCTAGAACTACGAAGTTGACCAAAAATTTTGAACTCTATATCAAGCAAAAGGATGAAACTTGGAACAAATTCTAATCTTGTTTATCAAACACTATCAACTACTCGTACAATTTGGGTGGACCTATATGGAAAGGGAAATAGATTGAGAAATTCCTTACTAGCTTACCTTATCATTTTCAAGCAAAAGTTACCTTGCTTAAATACATGAAAAATCCTTGTGAACTTACTGTTAAATGAATGACTTGGGCAAGTATTCGAACTGCATCACTTGTATCCAATATGTCAGCCATCCACTTACGAGGACACAAAGAACCTGGCTTTATAGACATCAAGGATTGTGGTCTTAGCGAATATCTTTTTGACACAGTTTTTAGGAATGATGACTCTAATACCAATGAAGAGAAATGGGATCTACTTTCCCAGAGAGTTACTAAATTTCTTAGATAGAATTAACCCTTTTTAGGGGTTTTAGAAAAAAATAATCATAGCTCCAAAATGATTATTTCAATGAATTTGGAGTTGTACTTCTTCCAAATAACATGAAATAATTTGCAGACCACACATATAGGTATTTGAGCTAAAAAATAAATCTAGAACTACGAAGTTGATTAAAAATTTTGAACTCTATATCCAGCAAGAGGATGAAACATGTAACAAATTCTAATCATGTTTTTCAAACATTATCAACTACTCGTACAATTTGGGTGGACCTATAAGGAAAGGGAAGTAGATTGAGAAATTCCTTACTAGCTTACTTTATCTTTTTCAAGCAAAAGTTACCTTGCTTAAATACATGAAAAATCCTTGTGAACTTACTGTTAAATGAATCACTTGGGCAAGTATTCGAACTGCATCACTTGTATCCAATATGTCAGCCATCCACTTATGAGGACACAAAGAACTTGGCTTTATAGACATCAAGGATAGTGGTCTTAGCCAAGATCTTTTTGACACAGTTTTTAGGAATGATGACTCTAATACCAATGAATAGAAATGGGATCTACTTTCCTAGAGATTTACTAAATTTCTTAGATAGAATTAGCCCTTTTTTAGGGGTTTTAGAAAAAAATAATCCGAGCTCTAAAATGATTATTTAAATGAATTTAGAGTTGTACTTCTTCCAAACAACATGAAATATTTTGCAGACCACCCATATAGGTATTTGAGCTAAAAAATAAATCTAGAACTACGAAGTTGACCAAAAAATTTGAACTCTATATCCAGCAAGAGGATGAAACTTGGAACAAATTCTAATCATGTTTTTCAAACATTATCAACTACTCGTACAATTTGGGTGGACCTATCTGGAAAAGGAAAGAGATTGAGAAATTCCTTACTAGCTTACCTTATCATTTTCAAGCAAAAGTTACCTTGCTTAAATACATAAAAATTTCTTGTGAACTTACTGTTAAATGAATCACTTGGGCAAGTATTCGAACTGCATCACTTGTATCCAATATGTCAGCCATCCACTAACGAGGACGGAAAGAACTTGGCTTTATAGACATCAAGGATAGTGGTCTTAGCGAAGATCTTTTTGACACAGTTTTTAGGAATGGTGACTCTAATACCAATGAATAGAAATGGGATCTACTTTCCTAGAGATTTACTAAATTTCTTAGATAGAATTAGCCCTTTTTTAGGGGTTTTAGAAAAAAATAATTCGAGCTCTAAAATGATTATTTCAATGAATTTAGAGTTGTACATCTTCCAAACAACATGAAATATTTTGCAGACCACCCATATAGGTATTTGAGCTAAAAAATAAATCTAGAACTACGAAGTTGACCAAAAATTATGAACTCTATATCCAGCAAGAGGATGAAACTTGGAACAAATTCTAATCATGTTTTTCAAACATTATCAACTACTCGTACAATTTGGGGTGGACCTATCTGGAAAGGGAAATAGATTGAGAAATTCCTTAGTAGCTTACCTTATCATTTTCAAGCAAAAGTTACCTTGCTTAAATACATAAAAATTCCTTGCGAACTTATTGTTAAATGAATCACTTGGGGAAGTATTCGAACTGCATCACTTGTATCCAATATGTTAGCCATCCACTTTCAAGGTTGGAAAGAGCTTGGCTTTGTAGACATCAAGGATAGTGGTCTTAGCGAAGATCGTTTTCACACAATTGTTAGAAATGATGACTGTAATACCAATGAAGAGAAATGAGATCTACTTTCCTAGAGAGTTACTAAATTTCTTAAATAGAATTAACCCTTTTTAGGGGTTTTATAAAAAAAATAATCCGAGCTCCAAAATGATTATTTCAATGAATTTAGAGTTGTACTTCTTCCAAACAACATGAAATATTTTGCATACCACTCATATAGGTATTTGAGCTAAAAAATAAATCTAGAACTACGAAGTTGACCAAAAATTTTGAACTCTATATCAAGCAAAAGGATGAAACTTGGAACAAATTCTAATCTTGTTTATCAAACACTATCAACTACTCGTACAATTTGGGTGGACCTATATGGAAAGGGAAATAGATTGAGAAATTCCTTACTAGCTTACCTTATCATTTTCAAGCAAAAGTTACCTTGCTTAAATACATGAAAAATCCTTGTGAACTTACTGTTAAATGAATGACTTGGGCAAGTATTCGAACTGCATCACTTGTATCCAATATGTCAGCCATCCACTTACGAGGACACAAAGAACCTGGCTTTATAGACATCAAGGATTGTGGTCTTAGCGAATATCTTTTTGACACAGTTTTTAGGAATGATGACTCTAATACCAATGAAGAGAAATGGGATCTACTTTCCCAGAGAGTTACTAAATTTCTTAGATAGAATTAACCCTTTTTAGGGGTTTTAGAAAAAAATAATCATAGCTCCAAAATGATTATTTCAATGAATTTGGAGTTGTACTTCTTCCAAATAACATGAAATAATTTGCAGACCACACATATAGGTATTTGAGCTAAAAAATAAATCTAGAACTACGAAGTTGATTAAAAATTTTGAACTCTATATCCAGCAAGAGGATGAAACATGTAACAAATTCTAATCATGTTTTTCAAACATTATCAACTACTCGTACAATTTGGGTGGACCTATAAGGAAAGTTAAGTAGATTGAGAAATTCCTTACTAGCTTACTTTATCTTTTTCAAGCAAAAGTTACCTTGCTTAAATACATGAAAAATCCTTGTGAACTTACTGTTAAATGAATCACTTGGGCAAGTATTCGAACTGCATCACTTGTATCCAATATGTCAGCCATCCACTAACGAGGACGGAAAGAACTTGGCTTTATAGACATCAAGGATAGTGGTCTTAGCGAAGATCTTTTTGACACAGTTTTTAGGAATGGTGACTCTAATACCAATGAATAGAAATGGGATCTACTTTCCTAGAGATTTACTAAATTTCTTAGATAGAATTAGCCCTTTTTTAGGGGTTTTAGAAAAAAATAATTCGAGCTCTAAAATGATTATTTCAATGAATTTAGAGTTGTACATCTTCCAAACAACATGAAATATTTTGCAGACCACCCATATAGGTATTTGAGCTAAAAAATAAATCTAGAACTACGAAGTTGACCAAAAATTATGAACTCTATATCCAGCAAGAGGATGAAACTTGGAACAAATTCTAATCATGTTTTTCAAACATTATCAACTACTCGTACAATTTGGGGTGGACCTATCTGGAAAGGGAAATAGATTGAGAAATTCCTTAGTAGCTTACCTTATCATTTTCAAGCAAAAGTTACCTTGCTTAAATACATAAAAATTCCTTGCGAACTTATTGTTAAATGAATCACTTGGGGAAGTATTCAAACTGCATCACTTGTATCCAATATGTTAGCCATCCACTTTCAAGGTTGGAAAGAGCTTGGCTTTGTAGACATCAAGGATAGTGGTCTTAGCGAATATCTTTTTCACACAATTGTTAGAAATGATGACTGTAATACCAATGAAGAGAAATGGGATCTACTTTCCTAGAGAGTTACTAAATTTCTTAAATAGAATTAACCCTTTTTAGGGGTTTTATAAAAAAAATAATCTGAGCTCCAAAATGATTATTTCAATGAATTTAGAGTTGTACTTCTTCCAAACAACATGAAATATTTTGCATACCACTCATATAGGTATTTGAGCTAAAAAATAAATCTAGAACTACGAAGTTGACCAAAAATTTTGAACTCTATATCAAGCAAAAGGATGAAACTTGGAACAAATTCTAATCTTGTTTTTCAAACACTATCAACTACTCGTACAATTTGGGTGGACCTATATGGAAAGGGAAATAGATTGAGAAATTCCTTACTAGCTTACCTTATCATTTTCAAGCAAAAGTTACCTTGCTTAAATACATGAAAAATCCTTGTGAACTTACTGTTAAATGAATCACTTGGGCAAGTATTCGAACTGCATCACTTGTATCCAATATGTCAGCCATCCACTTACGAGGACACAAAGAACTTGGCTTTATAGACATCAAGGATAGTGGTCTTTGCGAAGATCTTTTTGACACAGTTTTTAGGAATGATGACTCTAATACCAATGAAGAGAAATGGGATCTACTTTCCCAGAGAGTTACTAAATTTCTTAGATAGAATTAACCCTTTTTAGGGGTTTTAGAAAAAAATAATCATAGCTCCAAAATGATTATTTCAATGAATTTGGAGTTGTACTTCTTCCAAATAACATGAAATAATTTGCAGACCACACATATAGGTATTTGAGCTAAAAAATAAATCTAGAACTACGAAGTTGATTAAAAATTTTGAACTCTATATCCAGCAAAAGGATGACACTTGGAACAAATTCTAATCATGTTTTTCAAACATTATCAACTACTCGTACAATTTGGGTGGACCTATAAGGAAAGGGCATTAAATTGAGAAATTCCTTACTAGCTTACCTTATCATTTTCAAGAAAAAGTTACCTTGCTTAAATACATGAAAAATCTTTGTGAACTTACTGTTCAATGAATCACTTGGGCAAGTATTCGAACTGCATCACTTGTATCCAATATGTCAGCCATCCACTTACGAGGACACAAAGAACTTGGCTTTATAGACATCAAGGATAGTGGTCTTAGCGAAGATCTTTTTGACACAGTTTTTAGGAATGATGACTCTAATACCAATGAAGAGAAATGGGATCTACTTTCCCAGAGAGTTACTAAATTTCTTAGATAGAATTAACCCTTTTTAGGGGTTTTAGAAAAAAATAATCATAGCTCCAAAATGATTATTTCAATGAATTTGGAGTTGTACTTCTTCCAAATAACATGAAATAATTTGCAGACCACACATATAGGTATTTGAGCTAAAAAATAAATCTAGAACTACGAAGTTGATTAAAAATTTTGAACTCTATATCCAGCAAAAGGATGAAACTTGGAACAAATTCTAATCATGTTTTTCAAACATTATCAACTACTCGTACAATTTGGGTGGACCTATAAGGAAAGGGAAGTAGATTGAGAAATTCCTTACTAGCTTACTTTATCTTTTTCAAGCAAAAGTTACCTTGCTTAAATACATGAAAAATCTTTGTGAACTTACTGTTAAATGAATCACTTGGGCAAGTATTCGAACTGCATCACTTGTATCCAATATGTCAGCCATCCACTTACGAGGACACAAAGAACTTGGCTTTATAGACATCAAGGATTGTGGTCTTAGCGAATATCTTTTTGACACAGTTTTTAGGAATGATGACTCTAATACCAACGAAGAGAAATGGGATCTACTTTCCCAGAGAGTTACTAAATTTCTTAGATAGAATTAACCCTTTTTAGGGGTTTTAGAAAAAAATAATCATAGCTCCAAAATGATTATTTCAATGAATTTGGAGTTGTACTTCTTCCAAATAACATGAAATAATTTGCAGACCACACATATAGGTATTTGAGCTAAAAAATAAATCTAGAACTACGAAGTTGATTAAAAATTTTGAACTCTATATCCAGCAAAAGGATGACACTTGGAACAAATTCTAATCATGTTTTTCAAACATTATCAACTACTCGTACAATTTGGGTGGACCTATAAGGAAAGGGCATTAAATTGAGAAATTCCTTACTAGCTTACCTTATCATTTTCAAGAAAAAGTTACCTTGCTTAAATACATGAAAAATCTTTGTGAACTTACTGTTCAATGAATCACTTGGGCAAGTATTCGAACTGCATCACTTGTATCCAATATGTCAGCCATCCACTTACGAGGACACAAAGAACTTGGCTTTATAGACATCAAGGATAGTGGTCTTAGCGAAGATCTTTTTGACACAGTTTTTAGGAATGATGACTCTAATACCAATGAAGAGAAATGGGATCTACTTTCCCAGAGAGTTACTAAATTTCTTAGATAGAATTAACCCTTTTTAGGGGTTTTAGAAAAAAATAATCATAGCTCCAAAATGATTATTTCAATGAATTTGGAGTTGTACTTCTTCCAAATAACATGAAATAATTTGCAGACCACACATATAGGTATTTGAGCTAAAAAATAAATCTAGAACTACGAAGTTGATTAAAAATTTTGAACTCTATATCCAGCAAAAGGATGAAACTTGGAACAAATTCTAATCATGTTTTTCAAACATTATCAACTACTCGTACAATTTGGGTGGACCTATAAGGAAAGGGAAGTAGATTGAGAAATTCCTTACTAGCTTACTTTATCTTTTTCAAGCAAAAGTTACCTTGCTTAAATACATGAAAAATCTTTGTGAACTTACTGTTAAATGAATCACTTGGGCAAGTATTCGAACTGCATCACTTGTATCCAATATGTCAGCCATCCACTTACGAGGACACAAAGAACTTGGCTTTATAGACATCAAGGATTGTGGTCTTAGCGAATATCTTTTTGACACAGTTTTTAGGAATGATGACTCTAATACCAACGAAGAGAAATGGGATCTACTTTCCCAGAGAGTTACTAAATTTCTTAGATAGAATTAACCCTTTTTAGGGGTTTTAGAAAAAAATAATCCGATCTCCAAAATGATTATTTCAATGAATTTAGAGTTGTACTTCTTCCAAACAACATGAAATATTTTGCAGACCACTCATATAGGTATTTGAGCTAAAAAATAAATCTAGAACTACGAAGTTGACCAAAAATTTTGAACTCTATATCCAGCAAGAGGATGAAACTTGGAACAAATTCTAATCATGTTTTTCAAACATTATCAACTACTCGTACAATTTGGGTGGACCTATAAGGAAAGGGAATTAGATTGAGAAATTCCTTACTAGCTTACCTTATCATTTTCAAGAAAAAGTTACCTTGCTTAAATACATGAAAAATCTTTGTGAACTTACTGTTAAATGAATCACTTGGGCAAGTATTCGAACTGCATCACTTGTAACCAATATGTCAGCCATCCACTTACGAGGACAGAAAGAACTTGGCTTTATAGACATCAAGGATTGTGGTCTTAGCGAATATCTTTTTGACACAGTTTTTAGGAATGATGACTCTAATACCAATGAAGAGAAATGGGATCTACTTTCCCAGAGAGTTACTAAATTTCTTAGATAGAATTAACCCTTTTTAGGGGTTTTAGAAAAAAATAATCATAGCTCCAAAATGATTATTTCAATGAATTTGGAGTTGTACTTCTTGCAAACAACATGAAATAATTTGCAGACCACACATATAGGTATTTGAGCTAAAAAATAAATCTAGAACTATGAAGTTGATTAAAAATTTTGAACTCTATATCCAGCAAAAGGATGAAACTTGGAACAAATTCTAATCATGTTTTTCAAACATTATCAACTACTCGTACAATTTGGGTGGACCTATAAGGAAAGGGAAGTAGATTGAGAAATTCCTTACTAGCTTACCTTATCATTTTCAAGCAAAAGTTACCTTGCTTAAATACATAAAAATTCCTTGCGAACTTATTGTTAAATGAATCACTTGGGCAAGTATTCGAACTGCATCACTTGTATCCAATATGTTAGCCATCCACTTTCGAGGTTGGAAAGAGCTTGGCTTTGTAGACATCAAAGATAGTGGTCTTAGCGAAGATCGTTTTCACAAAATTGTTAGAAATGATGACTGTAATACCAATGAAGAGAAATGGGATCTACTTTCCTAGAGAGTTACTAAATTTCTTAAATAGAATTAACTCTTTTTAGGGGTTTTATAAAAAAAATAATCATAGCTCCAAAATGATTATTTCAATGAATTTAGAGTTGTACTTCTTCCAAACAACATGAAATAATTTGCAGACCACTCATATAGTCATTTGAGCTAAAAAATAAATCTAGAACTACGAAGTTGATTAAAAATTTTGAACTCTATATCCAGCAAGAGGATGAAACTTGGAACAAATTCTAATCATGTTTTTCAAACATTATCAACTACTCGTACAATTTGGGTGGACCTATAAGGAAAGGGAAGTAGATTGAGAAATTCCTTACTAGCTTACTTTATCATTTTCAAGCAAAAGTTACCTTGCTTAAATACACGAAAAATCCTTGTGAACTTACTGTTAAATGAATCACTTGGGCAAGTATTCGAACTGCATCACTTGTATCCAATATGTCAGCCATCCACTTATGAGGACACAAAGAACTTGGCTTTATAGACATCAAGGATAGTGGTCTTAGCCAAGATCTTTTTGACACAGTTTTTAGGAATGATGACTCTAATACCAATGAAGAGAAATGGGATCTACTTTCCCAGAGAGTTACTAAATTTCTTAGATAGAATTAACCCTTTTTAGGGGTTTTAGAAAAAAATAATCCGATCTCCAAAATGATTATTTCAATGAATTTAGAGTTGTACTTCTTCCAAACAACATGAAATATTTTGCAGACCACTCATATAAGTATTTGAGCTAAAAAATAAATCTAGAACTACGAAGTTGACCAAAAATTTTGAACTCTATATCCAGCAAGAGGATGAAACTTGGAACAAATTCTAATCATGTTTTTCAAACATTATCAACTACTCGTACAATTTGGGTGGACCTATAAGGAAAGGGCATTAGATTGAGAAATTCCTTACTAGGTTACCTTATCATTTTCAAGAAAAAGTTACCTTGCTTAAATACATGAAAAATCTTTGTGAACTTACTGTTAAATGAATAACTTGGGCAAGTATTCGAACTGCATCACTTGTATCCAATATGTTAGCCATCCACTTACGAGGACACAAAGAACTCGGCTTTATAGACATCAAGGATTGTGGTCTTAGCGAATATCTTTTTGACACAGTTTTTAGGAATGATGACTCTAATACCAATGAAGAGAAATGGGATCTACTTTCCCAGAGAGTTACTAAATTTCTTAGATAGAATTAACCCTTTTTAGGGGTTTTAGAAAAAAATAATCATAGCTCCAAAATGATTATTTCAATGAATTTGGAGTTGTACTTCTTCCAAATAACATGAAATAATTTGCAGACCACATATATAGGTATTTGAGCTAAAAAATAAATCTAGAACTACGAAGTTGATTAAAAATTTTGAACTCTATATCCAGCAAAAGGATGAAACTTGGAACAAATTCTAATCATGTTTTTCAAACATTATCAACTACTCGTACAATTTGGGTGGACCTATAAGGAAAGGGCATTAGATTGAGAAATTCCTTACTAGCTTACCTTATCATTTTCAAGAAAAAGTTACCTTGCTTAAATACATGAAAAATCTTTGTGAACTTACTGTTAAATGAATCACTTGGGCAAGTATTCGAACTGCATCACTTGTATCCAATATGTCAGCCATCCACTTACGAGGACACAAAGAACTTGGCTTTATACACATCAAGGATAGTGGTCTTAGCGAAGATCTTTTTGACACAGTTTTTAGGAATGATGACTCTAATACCAATGAAGAGAAATGGGATCTACTTTCCCAAAGAGTTACTAAATTTCTTAGATAGAATTAACCCTTTTTAGGGGTTTTAGAAAAAAATAATCATAGCTCCAAAATGATTATTTCAATGAATTTGGAGTTGTACTTCTTCCAAATAACATGAAATAATTTGCGGACCACACATATAGGTATTTGAGCTAAAAAATAAATCTAGAACTACGAAGTTGATTAAAAATTTTGAACTCTATATCCAGCAAAAGTATGAAACTTGGAACAAATTCTAATCATGTTTTTCAAACATTATCAACTACTCGTACAATTTGGGTGGACCTATAAGGAAAGGGCATTAGATTGAGAAATTCCTTACTAGCTTACCTTATCATTTTCAAGAAAAAGTTACCTTGCTTAAATACATGAAAAATCTTTGTGAACTTACTGTTAAATGAATCACTTGGGCAAGTATTCGAACTGCATCACTTGTATCCAATATGTCAGCCATCCACTTACGAGGACACAAAGAACTTGGCTTTATACACATCAAGGATAGTGGTCTTAGCGAAGATCTTTTTGACACAGTTTTTAGGAATGATGACTCTAATACCAATGAAGAGAAATGGGATCTACTTTCCCAGAGAGTTACTAAATTTCTTAGATAGAATTAACCTTTTTTAGGGGTTTTAGAAAAAAATAATCTGATCTCCAAAATGATTATTTCAATGAATTTAGAGTTGTACTTCTTCCAAACAACATGAAATATTTTGCAGACCACTCATATAGGTATTTGAGCTAAAAAATAAATCTAGAACTACGAAGTTGACCAAAAATTTTGAACTCTATATCCAGCAAGAGGATGAAACTTGGAACAAATTCTAATCATGTTTTTCAAACATTATCAACTACTCGTACAATTTGGGTGGACCTATAAGGAAAGGGCATTAGATTGAGAAATTCCTTACTAGGTTACCTTATCATTTTCAAGAAAAAGTTACCTTGCTTAAATACATGAAAAATCTTTGTGAACTTACTGTTAAATGAATAACTTGGGCAAGTATTCGAACTGCATCACTTGTATCCAATATGTTAGCCATCCACTTACGAGGACACAAAGAACTCGGCTTTATAGACATCAAGGATTGTGGTCTTAGCGAAGATCTTTTTGACACAGTTTTTAGGAATGATGACTCTAATACCAATGAAGAGAAATGGGATCTACTTTCCCAAAGAGTTACTAAATTTCTTAGATAGAATTAACCCTTTTTAGGGGTTTTAGAAAAAAATAATCATAGCTCCAAAATGATTATTTCAATGAATTTGGAGTTGTACTTCTTCCAAATAACATGAAATAATTTGCGGACCACACATATAGGTATTTGAGCTAAAAAATAAATCTAGAACTACGAAGTTGATTAAAAATTTTGAACTCTATATCCAGCAAAAGTATGAAACTTGGAACAAATTCTAATCATGTTTTTCAAACATTATCAACTACTCGTACAATTTGGGTGGACCTATAAGGAAAGGGCATTAGATTGAGAAATTCCTTACTAGCTTACCTTATCATTTTCAAGAAAAAGTTACCTTGCTTAAATACATGAAAAATCTTTGTGAACTTACTGTTAAATGAATCACTTGGGCAAGTATTCGAACTGCATCACTTGTATCCAATATGTCAGCCATCCACTTACGAGGACACAAAGAACTTGGCTTTATACACATCAAGGATAGTGGTCTTAGCGAAGATCTTTTTGACACAGTTTTTAGGAATGATGACTCTAATACCAATGAAGAGAAATGGGATCTACTTTCCCAGAGAGTTACTAAATTTCTTAGATAGAATTAACCTTTTTTAGGGGTTTTAGAAAAAAATAATCTGATCTCCAAAATGATTATTTCAATGAATTTAGAGTTGTACTTCTTCCAAACAACATGAAATATTTTGCAGACCACTCATATAGGTATTTGAGCTAAAAAATAAATCTAGAACTACGAAGTTGACCAAAAATTTTGAACTCTATATCCAGCAAGAGGATGAAACTTGGAACAAATTCTAATCATGTTTTTCAAACATTATCAACTACTCGTACAATTTGGGTGGACCTATAAGGAAAGGGCATTAGATTGAGAAATTCCTTACTAGCTTACCTTATCATTTTCAAGAAAAAGTTACCTTGCTTAAATACATGAAAAATCTTTGTGAACTTACTGTTAAATGAATCACTTGGGCAAGTATTCGAACTGCATCACTTGTATCCAATATGTCAGCCATCCACTTACGAGGACACAAAGAACTTGGCTTTATACACATCAAGGATAGTGGTCTTAGCGAAGATCTTTTTGACACAGTTTTTAGGAATGATGACTCTAATACCAATGAAGAGAAATGGGATCTACTTTCCCAAAGAGTTACTAAATTTCTTAGATAGAATTAACCCTTTTTAGGGGTTTTAGAAAAAAATAATCATAGCTCCAAAATGATTATTTCAATGAATTTGGAGTTGTACTTCTTCCAAATAACATGAAATAATTTGCGGACCACACATATAGGTATTTGAGCTAAAAAATAAATCTAGAACTACGAAGTTGATTAAAAATTTTGAACTCTATATCCAGCAAAAGTATGAAACTTGGAACAAATTCTAATCATGTTTTTCAAACATTATCAACTACTCGTACAATTTGGGTGGACCTATAAGGAAAGGGCATTAGATTGAGAAATTCCTTACTAGCTTACCTTATCATTTTCAAGAAAAAGTTACCTTGCTTAAATACATGAAAAATCTTTGTGAACTTACTGTTAAATGAATCACTTGGGCAAGTATTCGAACTGCATCACTTGTATCCAATATGTCAGCCATCCACTTACGAGGACACAAAGAACTTGGCTTTATACACATCAAGGATAGTGGTCTTAGCGAAGATCTTTTTGACACAGTTTTTAGGAATGATGACTCTAATACCAATGAAGAGAAATGGGATCTACTTTCCCAGAGAGTTACTAAATTTCTTAGATAGAATTAACCTTTTTTAGGGGTTTTAGAAAAAAATAATCTGATCTCCAAAATGATTATTTCAATGAATTTAGAGTTGTACTTCTTCCAAACAACATGAAATATTTTGCAGACCACTCATATAGGTATTTGAGCTAAAAAATAAATCTAGAACTACGAAGTTGACCAAAAATTTTGAACTCTATATCCAGCAAGAGGATGAAACTTGGAACAAATTCTAATCATGTTTTTCAAACATTATCAACTACTCGTACAATTTGGGTGGACCTATAAGGAAAGGGAAGTAGATTGAGAAATTCCTTACTAGCTTACTTTATCTTTTTCAAGCAAAAGTTACCTTGCTTAAATACATGAAAAATCCTTGTGAACTTACTGTTAAATGAATCACTTGGGCAAGTATTCGAACTGCATCACTTGTATCCAATATGTCAGCCATCCACTTATGAGGACACAAAGAACTTGGCTTTATAGACATCAAGGAAAGTGGTCTTAGCCAAGATCTTTTTGACACAGTTTTTAGGAATGATGACTCTAATACCAATGAATAGAAATGGGATCTACTTTCCTAGAGATTTACTAAATTTCGTAGATAGAATTAGCCCTTTTTTAGGGGTTTTAGAAAAAAATAATCCGAGCTCTAAAATGATTATTTCAATGAATTTAGAGTTGTACTTCTTCCAAACAACATGAAATATTTTGCAGACCACCCATATAGGTATTTGAGCTAAAAAATAAATCTAGAACTACGAAGTTGACCAAAAAATTTGAACTCTATATCCAGCAAGAGGATGAAACTTGGAACAAAATCTAATCATGTTTTTCAAACATTATCAACTACTCGTACAATTTGGGTGGACCTATCTGGAAAGGGAAAGAGATTGAGAAATTCCTTACTAGCTTACCTTATCATTTTCAAGCAAAAGTTACCTTGCTTAAATACATAAAAATTCCTTTTGAACTTACTGTTAAATGAATCACTTGGGCAAGTATTCGAACTGCATCACTTGTATCCAATATGTCAGCCATCCACTTAGGAGGACACAAAGAACTTGGCTTTATAGACATCAAGGATAGTGGTCTTAGCGAAGATCTTTTTGACACAGTTTTTAGGAATGATGACTCTAATACCAATGAAGAGAAATGGGATCTACTTTCCCAGAGAGTTACTAAATTTCTTAGATAGAATTAACCCTTTTTAGGGGTTTTAGAAAAAAATAATCCGAGCTCCAAAATGATTATTTCAAAGAATTTAGAGTTGTACTTATTCCAAACAACATGAAATATTTTGCAGACCACTCATATAGGTATTTGAGCTAAAAAATAAATCTAGAACTACGAAGTTGACCAAAAATTTTGAACTCTATATCCAGCAAGAGGATGAAACTTGGAACAAATTCTAATCATGTTTTTCAAACATTATCAACTACTCGTACAATTTGGGGTGGACCTATCTGGAAAGGGAAATAGATTGAGAAATTCCTTACTAGCTTACCTTATCATTTTCAAGCAAAAGTTACCTTGCTTAAATACATAAAAATTCCTTGCGAACTTATTGTTAAATGAATCACTTGGGCAAGTATTCGAACTGCATCACTTGTATCCAATATGTTAGCCATCCACTTTCGAGGTTGGAAAGAGCTTGGCTTTGTAGACATCAAAGATAGTGGTCTTAGTGAAGATCATTTTCACAAAATTGTTAGAAATGATGACTGTAATACCAATGAAGAGAAATGGGATCTACTTTCCTAGAGAGTTACTAAATTTCTTAAATAGAATTAACCCTTTTTAGGGGTTTTATAAAAAAAAAAATCATAGCTCCAAAATGATTATTTCAATGAATTTAGAGTTGTACTTCTTCCAAACAACATGAAATAATTTGCAGACCACTCATATAGGTATTTGAGCTAAAAAATAAATCTAGAACTACGAAGTTGATTAAATAATTTAAACTCTATATCCAGCAAGAGGATGAAACTTGGAACAAATTCTTATCATGTTTTTCAAACTTTATCAACTACTCGTACAATTTGGGTGGACCTATAAGGAAAGGGAAGTAGATTGAGAAATTCCTTACTAGCTTACTTTATCATTTTCAAGCAAAAGTTACCTTGCTTAAATACACGAAAAATCCTTGTGAACTTACTGTTAAATGAATCACTTGGGCAAGTATTCGAACTGCATCACTTGTATCCAATATGTCAGCCATCCACTTATGAGGACACAAAGAACTTGGCTTTATAGACATCAAGGATAGTGGTCTTAGCCAAGATCTTTTTGACACAGTTTTTAGGAATGATGACTCTAATACCAATGAAGAGAAATGGGATCTACTTTCCCAGAGAGTTACAAAATTTCTTAGATAGAATTAACCCTTTTTAGGGGTTTTAGAAAAAAATAATCATAGCTCCAAAATGATTATTTCAATGAATTTGGAAGTGTACTTCTTCCAAATAACATGAAATAATTTGCAGACCACTCATATAGGTATTTGAGCTAAAAAATAAATCTAGAACTACGAAGTTGATTAAAAATTTTAACCTCTATGTCCAGCAAGAGGATGAAACTTGGAACAAATTCTAATCATGTTTTTCAAAAATTATCAACTACTCGTACAATTTGGGTGGACCTATAAGGAAAGGGCATTAGATTGAGAAATTCCTTACTAGCTTACATTATCATTTTCAAGAAAAAGTTACCTTGCTTAAATACATGAAAAATCCTTGTGAACTTACTGTTAAATGAATCACTTGGGCAAGTATTCGAACTGCATCACTTGTATCCAATATGTCAGCCATCCACCTACGAGGACACAAAGAACTTGGCTTTATAGACATCAAGGATAGTGGTCTTAGCGAAGATCTTTTTGACACAGTTTTTAGGAATGATGACTCTAATACAAACGAAGAGAAATGGGATCTACTTTCCCAGAGAGTTACTAAATTTCTTGGATAGAATTAACCCTTTTTAGGGGTTTTCGAAAAAAATAATCATAGCTCCAAAATGATTATTTCAATGAATTTGGAGTTGTACTTCTTCCAAACAACATGAAATATTTTGCAGACCACTCATATAGGTATTTGAGCTAAAAAATAAATCTAGAACTACGAAGTTGATTAAAAATTTTGAACTCTATATCCAGCAAGAGGATGAAACTTGGAACAAATTCTAATCATGTTTTTCAAACATTATCAACTACTCGTACAATTTGGGTGGACCTATAAGGAAAGGGAAGTAGATTGAGAAATTCCTTACTAGCTTACTTTATCTTTTTCAAGCAAAAGTTACCTTGCTTAAATACATGAAAAATCCTTGTGAACTTACTGTTAAATGAATCACTTGGGCAAGTATTCGAACTGCATCACTTGTATCCAATATGTCAGCCATCCACTTATGAGGACACAAAGAACTTGGCTTTATAGACATCAAGGATAGTGGTCTTAGCCAAGATCTTTTTGACACAGTTTTTAGGAATGATGACTCTAATACCAATGAAGAGAAATGGGATCTACTTTCCCAGAGAGTTACTAAATTTCTTAGATAGAATTAACCCTTTTTAGGGGTTTTAGAAAAAAATAATCATAGCTCCAAAATGATTATTTCAATGAATTTGGAGTTGTACTTCTTCCAAACAAAATGAAATATTTTGCAGACCACTCATATAGGTATTTGAGCTAAAAAATAAATCTAGAACTATGAAGTTGACCAAAAATTTTGAACTCTATATCCAGTAAGAGGATGAAACTTGGAACAAATTCTAATCATGTTTTTCAAACATTATCAACTACTCGTACAATTTGGGTGGACCTATAAGGAAAGGGCATTAGATTGAGAAATTCATTACTAGCTTACCTTATCATTTTCAAGAAAAAGTTACCTTGCTTAAATACATGAAAAATCCTTGTGAACTTACTGTTAAATGAATCACTTGGGCAAGTATTCGAACTGCATCACTTGTATCCAATATGTCAGCCATCCACTTACGAGGACACAAAGAACTTGGCTTTATAGACATCAAGGATAGTGGTCTTAGCGAAGATCTTTTTGACACAGTTTTTAGGAATGATGACTCTAATACCAACGAAGAGAAATGGGATCTACTTTCCCAGAGAGTTACTAAATTTCTTGGATAGAATTAACCCTTTTTAGGGGTTTTCGAAAAAAATAATCATAGCTCCAAAATGATTATTTCAATGAATTTGGAGTTGTATTTCTTCCAAATAACATGAAATAATTTGCAGACCACTCATATAAGTATTTGAGCTAAAAAATAAATCTAGAACTACGAAGTTGATTAAAAATTTTGAACTCTATATCCAGCAAGAGGATGAAACTTGGAACAAATTCTAATCATGTTTTTCAAACATTATCAACTACTCGTACAATTTGGGTGGACCTATAAGGAAAGGGCATTAGATTGAGAAATTACTTACTAGCTTACCTTATCATTTTCAAGAAAAAGTTACCTTGCTTAAATACATGAAAAATCCTTGTGAACTTACTGTTAAATGAATCACTTGCGCAAGTATTCGAACTGCATCACTTGTATCCAATATGTCAGCCATCCACTTATGAGGACACAAAGAACTTGGCTTTATAGACATCAAGGATAGTGGTCTTAGCCAAGATCTTTTTGACACAGTTTTTAGGAATGATGACTCTAATACCAATGAAGAGAAATGGGATCTACTTTCCCAGAGAGTTACTAAATTTCTTAGATAGAATTAACCCTTTTTAGGGGTTTTAGAAAAAAATAATCATAGCTCCAAAATGATTATTTCAATGAATTTAGAGTTGTACTTCTTCCAAACAACATGAAATATTTTGCATACCACTCATATAGGTATTTGAGCTAAAAAATAAATCTAGAACTACGAAGTTGACCAAAAATTTTGAACTCTATATCAAGCAAAAGGATGAAACTTGGAACAAATTCTAATCTTGTTTATCAAACACTATCAACTACTCGTACAATTTGGGTGGACCTATATGGAAAGGGAAATAGATTGAGAAATTCCTTACTAGCTTACCTTATCATTTTCAAGCAAAAGTTACCTTGCTTAAATACATGAAAAATCCTTGTGAACTTACTGTTAAATGAATGACTTGGGCAAGTATTCGAACTGCATCACTTGTATCCAATATGTCAGCCATCCACTTACGAGGACACAAAGAACCTGGCTTTATAGACATCAAGGATTGTGGTCTTAGCGAATATCTTTTTGACACAGTTTTTAGGAATGATGACTCTAATACCAATGAAGAGAAATGGGATCTACTTTCCCAGAGAGTTACTAAATTTCTTAGATAGAATTAACCCTTTTTAGGGGTTTTAGAAAAAAATAATCATAGCTCCAAAATGATTATTTCAATGAATTTGGAGTTGTACTTCTTCCAAATAACATGAAATAATTTGCAGACCACACATATAGGTATTTGAGCTAAAAAATAAATCTAGAACTACGAAGTTGATTAAAAATTTTGAACTCTATATCCAGCAAGAGGATGAAACATGTAACAAATTCTAATCATGTTTTTCAAACATTATCAACTACTCGTACAATTTGGGTGGACCTATAAGGAAAGTTAAGTAGATTGAGAAATTCCTTACTAGCTTACTTTATCTTTTTCAAGCAAAAGTTACCTTGCTTAAATACATGAAAAATCCTTGTGAACTTACTGTTAAATGAATCACTTGGGCAAGTATTCGAACTGCATCACTTGTATCCAATATGTCAGCCATCCACTAACGAGGACGGAAAGAACTTGGCTTTATAGACATCAAGGATAGTGGTCTTAGCGAAGATCTTTTTGACACAGTTTTTAGGAATGGTGACTCTAATACCAATGAATAGAAATGGGATCTACTTTCCTAGAGATTTACTAAATTTCTTAGATAGAATTAGCCCTTTTTTAGGGGTTTTAGAAAAAAATAATTCGAGCTCTAAAATGATTATTTCAATGAATTTAGAGTTGTACATCTTCCAAACAACATGAAATATTTTGCAGACCACCCATATAGGTATTTGAGCTAAAAAATAAATCTAGAACTACGAAGTTGACCAAAAATTATGAACTCTATATCCAGCAAGAGGATGAAACTTGGAACAAATTCTAATCATGTTTTTCAAACATTATCAACTACTCGTACAATTTGGGGTGGACCTATCTGGAAAGGGAAATAGATTGAGAAATTCCTTAGTAGCTTACCTTATCATTTTCAAGCAAAAGTTACCTTGCTTAAATACATAAAAATTCCTTGCGAACTTATTGTTAAATGAATCACTTGGGGAAGTATTCAAACTGCATCACTTGTATCCAATATGTTAGCCATCCACTTTCAAGGTTGGAAAGAGCTTGGCTTTGTAGACATCAAGGATAGTGGTCTTAGCGAATATCTTTTTCACACAATTGTTAGAAATGATGACTGTAATACCAATGAAGAGAAATGGGATCTACTTTCCTAGAGAGTTACTAAATTTCTTAAATAGAATTAACCCTTTTTAGGGGTTTTATAAAAAAAATAATCTGAGCTCCAAAATGATTATTTCAATGAATTTAGAGTTGTACTTCTTCCAAACAACATGAAATATTTTGCATACCACTCATATAGGTATTTGAGCTAAAAAATAAATCTAGAACTACGAAGTTGACCAAAAATTTTGAACTCTATATCAAGCAAAAGGATGAAACTTGGAACAAATTCTAATCTTGTTTTTCAAACACTATCAACTACTCGTACAATTTGGGTGGACCTATATGGAAAGGGAAATAGATTGAGAAATTCCTTACTAGCTTACCTTATCATTTTCAAGCAAAAGTTACCTTGCTTAAATACATGAAAAATCCTTGTGAACTTACTGTTAAATGAATCACTTGGGCAAGTATTCGAACTGCATCACTTGTATCCAATATGTCAGCCATCCACTTACGAGGACACAAAGAACTTGGCTTTATAGACATCAAGGATAGTGGTCTTTGCGAAGATCTTTTTGACACAGTTTTTAGGAATGATGACTCTAATACCAATGAAGAGAAATGGGATCTACTTTCCCAGAGAGTTACTAAATTTCTTAGATAGAATTAACCCTTTTTAGGGGTTTTAGAAAAAAATAATCATAGCTCCAAAATGATTATTTCAATGAATTTGGAGTTGTACTTCTTCCAAATAACATGAAATAATTTGCAGACCACACATATAGGTATTTGAGCTAAAAAATAAATCTAGAACTACGAAGTTGATTAAAAATTTTGAACTCTATATCCAGCAAAAGGATGACACTTGGAACAAATTCTAATCATGTTTTTCAAACATTATCAACTACTCGTACAATTTGGGTGGACCTATAAGGAAAGGGCATTAAATTGAGAAATTCCTTACTAGCTTACCTTATCATTTTCAAGAAAAAGTTACCTTGCTTAAATACATGAAAAATCTTTGTGAACTTACTGTTCAATGAATCACTTGGGCAAGTATTCGAACTGCATCACTTGTATCCAATATGTCAGCCATCCACTTACGAGGACACAAAGAACTTGGCTTTATAGACATCAAGGATAGTGGTCTTAGCGAAGATCTTTTTGACACAGTTTTTAGGAATGATGACTCTAATACCAATGAAGAGAAATGGGATCTACTTTCCCAGAGAGTTACTAAATTTCTTAGATAGAATTAACCCTTTTTAGGGGTTTTAGAAAAAAATAATCATAGCTCCAAAATGATTATTTCAATGAATTTGGAGTTGTACTTCTTCCAAATAACATGAAATAATTTGCAGACCACACATATAGGTATTTGAGCTAAAAAATAAATCTAGAACTACGAAGTTGATTAAAAAATTTGAACTCTATATCCAGCAAAAGGATGAAACTTGGAACAAATTCTAATCATGTTTTTCAAACATTATCAACTACTCGTACAATTTGGGTGGACCTATAAGGAAAGGGAAGTAGATTGAGAAATTCCTTACTAGCTTACTTTATCTTTTTCAAGCAAAAGTTACCTTGCTTAAATACATGAAAAATCTTTGTGAACTTACTGTTAAATGAATCACTTGGGCAAGTATTCGAACTGCATCACTTGTATCCAATATGTCAGCCATCCACTTACGAGGACACAAAGAACTTGGCTTTATAGACATCAAGGATTGTGGTCTTAGCGAATATCTTTTTGACACAGTTTTTAGGAATGATGACTCTAATACCAACGAAGAGAAATGGGATCTACTTTCCCAGAGAGTTACTAAATTTCTTAGATAGAATTAACCCTTTTTAGGGGTTTTAGAAAAAAATAATCCGATCTCCAAAATGATTATTTCAATGAATTTAGAGTTGTACTTCTTCCAAACAACATGAAATATTTTGCAGACCACTCATATAGGTATTTGAGCTAAAAAATAAATCTAGAACTACGAAGTTGACCAAAAATTTTGAACTCTATATCCAGCAAGAGGATGAAACTTGGAACAAATTCTAATCATGTTTTTCAAACATTATCAACTACTCGTACAATTTGGGTGGACCTATAAGGAAAAGGAATTAGATTGAGAAATTCCTTACTAGCTTACCTTATCATTTTCAAGAAAAAGTTACCTTGCTTAAATACATGAAAAATCTTTGTGAACTTACTGTTAAATGAATCACTTGGGCAAGTATTCGAACTGCATCACTTGTATCCAATATGTCAGCCATCCACTTACGAGGACAGAAAGAACTTGGCTTTATAGACATCAAGGATTGTGGTCTTAGCGAATATCTTTTTGACACAGTTTTTAGGAATGATGACTCTAATACCAATGAAGAGAAATGGGATCTACTTTCCCAGAGAGTTACTAAATTTCTTAGATAGAATTAACCCTTTTTAGGGGTTTTAGAAAAAAATAATCATAGCTCCAAAATGATTATTTCAATGAATTTGGAGTTGTACTTCTTGCAAACAACATGAAATAATTTGCAGACCACACATATAGGTATTTGAGCTAAAAAATAAATCTAGAACTATGAAGTTGATTAAAAATTTTGAACTCTATATCCAGCAAAAGGATGAAACTTGGAACAAATTCTAATCATGTTTTTCAAACATTATCAACTACTCGTACAATTTGGGTGGACCTATAAGGAAAGGGAAGTAGATTGAGAAATTCCTTACTAGCTTACCTTATCATTTTCAAGCAAAAGTTACCTTGCTTAAATACATAAAAATTCCTTGCGAACTTATTGTTAAATGAATCACTTGGGCAAGTATTCGAACTGCATCACTTGTATCCAATATGTTAGCCATCCACTTTCGAGGTTGGAAAGAGCTTGGCTTTGTAGACATCAAAGATAGTGGTCTTAGCGAAGATCGTTTTCACAAAATTGTTAGAAATGATGACTGTAATACCAATGAAGAGAAATGGGATCTACTTTCCTAGAGAGTTACTAAATTTCTTAAATAGAATTAACTCTTTTTAGGGGTTTTATAAAAAAAATAATCATAGCTCCAAAATGATTATTTCAATGAATTTAGAGTTGTACTTCTTCCAAACAACATGAAATAATTTGCAGACCACTCATATAGTCATTTGAGCTAAAAAATAAATCTAGAACTACGAAGTTGATTAAAAATTTTGAACTCTATATCCAGCAAGAGGATGAAACTTGGAACAAATTCTAATCATGTTTTTCAAACATTATCAACTACTCGTACAATTTGGGTGGACCTATAAGGAAAGGGAAGTAGATTGAGAAATTCCTTACTAGCTTACTTTATCATTTTCAAGCAAAAGTTACCTTGCTTAAATACACGAAAAATCCTTGTGAACTTACTGTTAAATGAATCACTTGGGCAAGTATTCGAACTGCATCACTTGTATCCAATATGTCAGCCATCCACTTATGAGGACACAAAGAACTTGGCTTTATAGACATCAAGGATAGTGGTCTTAGCCAAGATCTTTTTGACACAGTTTTTAGGAATGATGACTCTAATACCAATGAAGAGAAATGGGATCTACTTTCCCAGAGAGTTACTAAATTTCTTAGATAGAATTAACCCTTTTTAGGGGTTTTAGAAAAAAATAATCCGATCTCCAAAATGATTATTTCAATGAATTTAGAGTTGTACTTCTTCCAAACAACATGAAATATTTTGCAGACCACTCATATAAGTATTTGAGCTAAAAAATAAATCTAGAACTACGAAGTTGACCAAAAATTTTGAACTCTATATCCAGCAAGAGGATGAAACTTGGAACAAATTCTAATCATGTTTTTCAAACATTATCAACTACTCGTACAATTTGGGTGGACCTATAAGGAAAGGGCATTAGATTGAGAAATTCCTTACTAGGTTACCTTATCATTTTCAAGAAAAAGTTACCTTGCTTAAATACATGAAAAATCTTTGTGAACTTACTGTTAAATGAATAACTTGGGCAAGTATTCGAACTGCATCACTTGTATCCAATATGTTAGCCATCCACTTACGAGGACACAAAGAACTCGGCTTTATAGACATCAAGGATTGTGGTCTTAGCGAATATCTTTTTGACACAGTTTTTAGGAATGATGACTCTAATACCAATGAAGAGAAATGGGATCTACTTTCCCAGAGAGTTACTAAATTTCTTAGATAGAATTAACCCTTTTTAGGGGTTTTAGAAAAAAATAATCATAGCTCCAAAATGATTATTTCAATGAATTTGGAGTTGTACTTCTTCCAAATAACATGAAATAATTTGCAGACCACATATATAGGTATTTGAGCTAAAAAATAAATCTAGAACTACGAAGTTGATTAAAAATTTTGAACTCTATATCCAGCAAAAGGATGAAACTTGGAACAAATTCTAATCATGTTTTTCAAACATTATCAACTGCTCGTACAATTTGGGTGGACCTATAAGGAAAGGGCATTAGATTGAGAAATTCCTTACTAGCTTACCTTATCATTTTCAAGAAAAAGTTACCTTGCTTAAATACATGAAAAATCTTTGTGAACTTACTGTTAAATGAATCACTTGGGCAAGTATTCGAACTGCATCACTTGTATCCAATATGTCAGCCATCCACTTACGAGGACACAAAGAACTTGGCTTTATACACATCAAGGATAGTGGTCTTAGCGAAGATCTTTTTGACACAGTTTTTAGGAATGATGACTCTAATACCAATGAAGAGAAATGGGATCTACTTTCCCAAAGAGTTACTAAATTTCTTAGATAGAATTAACCCTTTTTAGGGGTTTTAGAAAAAAATAATCATAGCTCCAAAATGATTATTTCAATGAATTTGGAGTTGTACTTCTTCCAAATAACATGAAATAATTTGCGGACCACACATATAGGTATTTGAGCTAAAAAATAAATCTAGAACTACGAAGTTGATTAAAAATTTTGAACTCTATATCCAGCAAAAGTATGAAACTTGGAACAAATTCTAATCATGTTTTTCAAACATTATCAACTACTCGTACAATTTGGGTGGACCTATAAGGAAAGGGCATTAGATTGAGAAATTCCTTACTAGCTTACCTTATCATTTTCAAGAAAAAGTTACCTTGCTTAAATACATGAAAAATCTTTGTGAACTTACTGTTAAATGAATCACTTGGGCAAGTATTCGAACTGCATCACTTGTATCCAATATGTCAGCCATCCACTTACGAGGACACAAAGAACTTGGCTTTATACACATCAAGGATAGTGGTCTTAGCGAAGATCTTTTTGACACAGTTTTTAGGAATGATGACTCTAATACCAATGAAGAGAAATGGGATCTACTTTCCCAGAGAGTTACTAAATTTCTTAGATAGAATTAACCTTTTTTAGGGGTTTTAGAAAAAAATAATCTGATCTCCAAAATGATTATTTCAATGAATTTAGAGTTGTACTTCTTCCAAACAACATGAAATATTTTGCAGACCACTCATATAGGTATTTGAGCTAAAAAATAAATCTAGAACTACGAAGTTGACCAAAAATTTTGAACTCTATATCCAGCAAGAGGATGAAACTTGGAACAAATTCTAATCATGTTTTTCAAACATTATCAACTACTCGTACAATTTGGGTGGACCTATAAGGAAAGGGAAGTAGATTGAGAAATTCCTTACTAGCTTACTTTATCTTTTTCAAGCAAAAGTTACCTTGCTTAAATACATGAAAAATCCTTGTGAACTTACTGTTAAATGAATCACTTGGGCAAGTATTCGAACTGCATCACTTGTATCCAATATGTCAGCCATCCACTTATGAGGACACAAAGAACTTGGCTTTATAGACATCAAGGAAAGTGGTCTTAGCCAAGATCTTTTTGACACAGTTTTTAGGAATGATGACTCTAATACCAATGAATAGAAATGGGATCTACTTTCCTAGAGATTTACTAAATTTCGTAGATAGAATTAGCCCTTTTTTAGGGGTTTTAGAAAAAAATAATCCGAGCTCTAAAATGATTATTTCAATGAATTTAGAGTTGTACTTCTTCCAAACAACATGAAATATTTTGCAGACCACCCATATAGGTATTTGAGCTAAAAAATAAATCTAGAACTACGAAGTTGACCAAAAAATTTGAACTCTATATCCAGCAAGAGGATGAAACTTGGAACAAAATCTAATCATGTTTTTCAAACATTATCAACTACTCGTACAATTTGGGTGGACCTATCTGGAAAGGGAAAGAGATTGAGAAATTCCTTACTAGCTTACCTTATCATTTTCAAGCAAAAGTTACCTTGCTTAAATACATAAAAATTCCTTTTGAACTTACTGTTAAATGAATCACTTGGGCAAGTATTCGAACTGCATCACTTGTATCCAATATGTCAGCCATCCACTTAGGAGGACACAAAGAACTTGGCTTTATAGACATCAAGGATAGTGGTCTTAGCGAAGATCTTTTTGACACAGTTTTTAGGAATGATGACTCTAATACCAATGAAGAGAAATGGGATCTACTTTCCCAGAGAGTTACTAAATTTCTTAGATAGAATTAACCCTTTTTAGGGGTTTTAGAAAAAAATAATCCGAGCTCCAAAATGATTATTTCAAAGAATTTAGAGTTGTACTTATTCCAAACAACATGAAATATTTTGCAGACCACTCATATAGGTATTTGAGCTAAAAAATAAATCTAGAACTACGAAGTTGACCAAAAATTTTGAACTCTATATCCAGCAAGAGGATGAAACTTGGAACAAATTCTAATCATGTTTTTCAAACATTATCAACTACTCGTACAATTTGGGGTGGACCTATCTGGAAAGGGAAATAGATTGAGAAATTCCTTACTAGCTTACCTTATCATTTTCAAGCAAAAGTTACCTTGCTTAAATACATAAAAATTCCTTGCGAACTTATTGTTAAATGAATCACTTGGGCAAGTATTCGAACTGCATCACTTGTATCCAATATGTTAGCCATCCACTTTCGAGGTTGGAAAGAGCTTGGCTTTGTAGACATCAAAGATAGTGGTCTTAGTGAAGATCATTTTCACAAAATTGTTAGAAATGATGACTGTAATACCAATGAAGAGAAATGGGATCTACTTTCCTAGAGAGTTACTAAATTTCTTAAATAGAATTAACCCTTTTTAGGGGTTTTATAAAAAAAAAAATCATAGCTCCAAAATGATTATTTCAATGAATTTAGAGTTGTACTTCTTCCAAACAACATGAAATAATTTGCAGACCACTCATATAGGTATTTGAGCTAAAAAATAAATCTAGAACTACGAAGTTGATTAAATAATTTAAACTCTATATCCAGCAAGAGGATGAAACTTGGAACAAATTCTTATCATGTTTTTCAAACTTTATCAACTACTCGTACAATTTGGGTGGACCTATAAGGAAAGGGAAGTAGATTGAGAAATTCCTTACTAGCTTACTTTATCATTTTCAAGCAAAAGTTACCTTGCTTAAATACACGAAAAATCCTTGTGAACTTACTGTTAAATGAATCACTTGGGCAAGTATTCGAACTGCATCACTTGTATCCAATATGTCAGCCATCCACTTATGAGGACACAAAGAACTTGGCTTTATAGACATCAAGGATAGTGGTCTTAGCCAAGATCTTTTTGACACAGTTTTTAGGAATGATGACTCTAATACCAATGAAGAGAAATGGGATCTACTTTCCCAGAGAGTTACAAAATTTCTTAGATAGAATTAACCCTTTTTAGGGGTTTTAGAAAAAAATAATCATAGCTCCAAAATGATTATTTCAATGAATTTGGAAGTGTACTTCTTCCAAATAACATGAAATAATTTGCAGACCACTCATATAGGTATTTGAGCTAAAAAATAAATCTAGAACTACGAAGTTGATTAAAAATTTTAACCTCTATGTCCAGCAAGAGGATGAAACTTGGAACAAATTCTAATCATGTTTTTCAAAAATTATCAACTACTCGTACAATTTGGGTGGACCTATAAGGAAAGGGCATTAGATTGAGAAATTCCTTACTAGCTTACATTATCATTTTCAAGAAAAAGTTACCTTGCTTAAATACATGAAAAATCCTTGTGAACTTACTGTTAAATGAATCACTTGGGCAAGTATTCGAACTGCATCACTTGTATCCAATATGTCAGCCATCCACCTACGAGGACACAAAGAACTTGGCTTTATAGACATCAAGGATAGTGGTCTTAGCGAAGATCTTTTTGACACAGTTTTTAGGAATGATGACTCTAATACAAACGAAGAGAAATGGGATCTACTTTCCCAGAGAGTTACTAAATTTCTTGGATAGAATTAACCCTTTTTAGGGGTTTTCGAAAAAAATAATCATAGCTCCAAAATGATTATTTCAATGAATTTGGAGTTGTACTTCTTCCAAACAACATGAAATATTTTGCAGACCACTCATATAGGTATTTGAGCTAAAAAATAAATCTAGAACTACGAAGTTGATTAAAAATTTTGAACTCTATATCCAGCAAGAGGATGAAACTTGGAACAAATTCTAATCATGTTTTTCAAACATTATCAACTACTCGTACAATTTGGGTGGACCTATAAGGAAAGGGAAGTAGATTGAGAAATTCCTTACTAGCTTACTTTATCTTTTTCAAGCAAAAGTTACCTTGCTTAAATACATGAAAAATCCTTGTGAACTTACTGTTAAATGAATCACTTGGGCAAGTATTCGAACTGCATCACTTGTATCCAATATGTCAGCCATCCACTTATGAGGACACAAAGAACTTGGCTTTATAGACATCAAGGATAGTGGTCTTAGCCAAGATCTTTTTGACACAGTTTTTAGGAATGATGACTCTAATACCAATGAAGAGAAATGGGATCTACTTTCCCAGAGAGTTACTAAATTTCTTAGATAGAATTAACCCTTTTTAGGGGTTTTAGAAAAAAATAATCATAGCTCCAAAATGATTATTTCAATGAATTTGGAGTTGTACTTCTTCCAAACAAAATGAAATATTTTGCAGACCACTCATATAGGTATTTGAGCTAAAAAATAAATCTAGAACTATGAAGTTGACCAAAAATTTTGAACTCTATATCCAGTAAGAGGATGAAACTTGGAACAAATTCTAATCATGTTTTTCAAACATTATCAACTACTCGTACAATTTGGGTGGACCTATAAGGAAAGGGCATTAGATTGAGAAATTCCTTACTAGCTTACCTTATCATTTTCAAGAAAAAGTTACCTTGCTTAAATACATGAAAAATCCTTGTGAACTTACTGTTAAATGAATCACTTGGGCACGTATTCGAACTGCATCACTTGTATCCAATATGTCAGCCATCCACTTACGAGGACACAAAGAACTTGGCTTTATAGACATCAAGGATAGTGGTCTTAGCGAAGATCTTTTTGACACAGTTTTTAGGAATGATGACTCTAATACCAACGAAGAGAAATGGGATCTACTTTCCCAGAGAGTTACTAAATTTCTTGGATAGAATTAACCCTTTTTAGGGGTTTTCGAAAAAAATAATCATAGCTCCAAAATGATTATTTCAATGAATTTGGAGTTGTATTTCTTCCAAATAACATGAAATAATTTGCAGACCACTCATATAAGTATTTGAGCTAAAAAATAAATCTAGAACTACGAAGTTGATTAAAAAAGTTGAACTCTATATCCAGCAAGAGGATGAAACTTGGAACAAATTCTAATCATGTTTTTCAAACATTATCAACTACTCGTACAATTTGGGTGGACCTATAAGGAAAGGGAAGTAGATTGAGAAATTCCTTACTAGCTTACTTTATCATTTTCAAGCAAAAGTTACCTTGCTTAAATACATGAAAAATCCTTGTGAACTTACTGTTAAATGAATCACTTCGGCAAGTATTCGAACTACATCAGTTGTATCCAATATGTCAGCAATCCAGTTATGAGGACACAAAGAACTTGGCTTTATAGACATCAAGGATAGTGGTCTTAGCCATGATCTTTTTGACACAGTTTTTAGGAATGATGACTCTAATACCAATGAAGAGAAATGGGATCTACTTTCCCAGAGAGTTACTAAATTTCTTAGATAGAATTAACCCTTTTTAGGGGTTTTAGAAAAAAATAATCATAGCTCCAAAATGATTATTTCAATGAATTTGGAGTTGTACTTATTCCAAACAACATGAAATATTTTGCAGACCACTCATATAGGTATTTGAGCTAAAAAATAAATCTAGAACTACGAAGTTGATTAAAAATTTTGAACTCTATATCCAGCAAGAGGATGAAACTTGGAACAAATTCTAATCATGTTTTTCAAACATTATCAACTACTCGTACAATTTGGGTGGACCTATAAAGAAAGGGCATTAGATTGAGAAATTACTTACTAGCTTACCTTATCATTTTCAAGAAAAAGTTACCTTGCTTAAATACATGAAAAATCCTTGTGAACTTACTGTTAAATGAATCACTTGCGCAAGTATTCGAACTGCATCACTTGTATCCAATATGTCAGCCATCCACTTATGAGGACACAAAGAACTTGGCTTTATAGACATCAAGGATAGTGGTCTTAGCCAAGATCTTTTTGACACAGTTTTTAGGAATGATGACTCTAATACCAATGAAGAGAAATGGGATCTACTTTCCCAGAGAGTTACTAAATTTCTTAGATAGAATTAACCCTTTTTAGGGGTTTTAGAAAAAAATAATCATAGCTCCAAAATGATTATTTCAATGAATTTAGAGTTGTACTTCTTCCAAACAAAATGAAATATTTTGCAGACCACTCATATAGGTATTTGAGCTAAAAAATAAATCTAGAACTATGAAGTTGACCAAAAATTTTGAACTCTATATCCAGTAAGAGGATGAAACTTGGAACAAATTCTAATCATGTTTTTCAAACATTATCAACTACTCGTACAATTTGGGTGGACCTATAAGGAAAGGGCATTAGATTGAGAAATTCCTTACTAGCTTACCTTATCATTTTCAAGAAAAAGTTACCTTGCTTAAATACATGAAAAATCCTTGTGAACTTACTGTTAAATGAATCACTTGGGCAAGTATTCGAACTGCATCACTTGTATCCAATATGTCAGCCATCCACTTACGAGGACACAAAGAACTTGGCTTTATAGACATCAAGGATAGTGGTCTTAGCGAAGATCTTTTTGACACAGTTTTTAGGAATGATGACTCTAATACCAACGAAGAGAAATGGGATCTACTTTCCCAGAGAGTTACTAAATTTCTTGGATAGAATTAACCCTTTTTAGGGGTTTTCGAAAAAAATAATCATAGCTCCAAAATGATTATTTCAATGAATTTGGAGTTGTATTTCTTCCAAATAACATGAAATAATTTGCAGACCACTCATATAAGTATTTGAGCTAAAAAATAAATCTAGAACTACGAAGTTGATTAAAAAATTTGAACTCTATATCCAGCAAGAGGATGAAACTTGGAACAAATTCTAATAATGTTTTTCAAACATTATCAACTACTCGTACAATTTGGGTGGACCTATAAGGAAAGGGAAGTAGATTGAGAAATTCCTTACTAGCTTACTTTATCATTTTCAAGCAAAAGTTACCTTGCTTAAATACATGAAAAATCCGTGTGAACTTACTATTAAATGAATCACTTGGGCAAGTATTCGAACTGCATCACTTGTATCCAATATGTCAGCCATCCACTTATGAGGACACAAAGAACTTGGCTTTATAGACATCAAGGATAGTGGTCTTAGCCAAGATCTTTTTGACACAGTTTTTAGGAATGATGACTCTAATACCAATGAAGAGAAATGGGATCTACTTTCCCAGAGAGTTACTAAATTTCTTAGATAGAATTAACCCTTTTTAGGGGTTTTAGAAAAAAATAATCATAGCTCCAAAATGATTATTTCAATGAATTTGGAGTTGTACTTATTTCAAACAACATGAAATATTTTGCAGACCACTCATATAGGTATTTGAGCTAAAAAATAAATCTAGAACTACGAAGTTGATTAAAAATTTTGAACTCTATATCCAGCAAGAGGATGAAACTTGGAACAAATTCTAATCATGTTTTTCAAACATTATCAACTACTCGTACAATTTGGGTGGACCTATAAGGAAAGGGCATTAGATTGAGAAATTACTTACTAGCTTACCTTATCATTTTCAAGAAAAAGTTACCTTGCTTAAATACATGAAAAATCCTTGTGAACTTACTGTTAAATGAATCACTTGCGCAAGTATTCGAACTGCATCACTTGTATCCAATATGTCAGCCATCCACTTATGAGGACACAAAGAACTTGGCTTTATAGACATCAAGGATAGTGGTCTTAGCCAAGATCTTTTTGACACAGTTTTTAGGAATGATGACTCTAATACCAATGAAGAGAAATGGGATCTACTTTCCCAGAGAGTTACTAAATTTCTTAGATAGAATTAACCCTTTTTAGGGGTTTTAGAAAAAAATAATCATAGCTCCAAAATGATTATTTCAATGAATTTAGAGTTGTACTTCTTCCAAACAAAATGAAATATTTTGCAGACCACTCATATAGGTATTTGAGCTAAAAAATAAATCTAGAACTATGAAGTTGACCAAAAATTTTGAACTCTATATCCAGTAAGAGGATGAAACTTGGAACAAATTCTAATCATGTTTTTCAAACATTATCAACTACTCGTACAATTTGGGTGGACCTATAAGGAAAGGGCATTAGATTGAGAAATTCCTTACTAGCTTACCTTATCATTTTCAAGAAAAAGTTACCTTGCTTAAATACATGAAAAATCCTTGTGAACTTACTGTTAAATGAATCACTTGGGCAAGTATTCGAACTGCATCACTTGTATCCAATATGTCAGCCATCCACTTACGAGGACACAAAGAACTTGGCTTTATAGACATCAAGGATAGTGGTCTTAGCGAAGATCTTTTTGACACAGTTTTTAGGAATGATGACTCTAATACCAACGAAGAGAAATGGGATCTACTTTCCCAGAGAGTTACTAAATTTCTTGGATAGAATTAACCCTTTTTAGGGGTTTTCGAAAAAAATAATCATAGCTCCAAAATGATTATTTCAATGAATTTGGAGTTGTATTTCTTCCAAATAACATGAAATAATTTGCAGACCACTCATATAAGTATTTGAGCTAAAAAATAAATCTAGAACTACGAAGTTGATTAAAAAATTTGAACTCTATATCCAGCAAGAGGATGAAACTTGGAACAAATTCTAATCATGTTTTTCAAACATTATCAACTACTCGTACAATTTGGGTGGACCTATAAGGAAAGGGAAGTAGATTGAGAAATTCCTTACTAGCTTACTTTATCATTTTCAAGCAAAAGTTACCTTGCTTAAATACATGAAAAATCCGTGTGAACTTACTGTTAAATGAATCACTTGGGCAAGTATTCGAACTGCATCACTTGTATCCAATATGTCAGCCATCCACTTATGAGGACACAAAGAACTTGGCTTTATAGACATCAAGGATAGTGGTCTTAGCCAAGATCTTTTTGACACAGTTTTTAGGAATGATGACTCTAATACCAATGAAGAGAAATGGGATCTACTTTCCCAGAGAGTTACTAAATTTCTTAGATAGAATTAACCCTTTTTAGGGGTTTTAGAAAAAAATAATCATAGCTCCAAAATGATTATTTCAATGAATTTGGAGTTGTAATTCTTTCAAACAACATGAAATATTTTGCAGACCACTCATATAGGTATTTGAGATAAAAAATAAATCTAGAACTACGAAGTTGATTAAAAATTTTGAACTCTATATCCAGTAAGAGGATGAAACTTGGAACAAATTCGAATCATGTTTTTCAAACATTATCAACTACTCGTACAATTTGGGTGGACCTATAAGGAAAGGGCATTAGATTGAGAAATTCCTTACTAGCTTACTTTATCTTTTTCAAGCAAAAGTTACCTTGCTTAAATACATGAAAAATCCTTGTGAACTTACTGTTAAATGAATCACTTGGGCAAGTATTCGAACTGCATCACTTTTATCCAATATGTCAGCCATCCACTTATGAGGACACAAAGAACTTGGCTTTATAGACATCAAGGATAGTGGTCTTAGCCAAGATCTTTTTGACACAGTTTTTAGGAATGATGACTCTAATACCAATGAAGAGAAATGGGATCTACTTTCCCAGAGAGTTACTAAATTTCTTAGATAGAATTAACCCTTTTGAGGGGTTTTAGAAAAAAATAATCATAGCTCCAAAATGATTATTTCAATGAATTTGGAGTTGTACTTCTTCCAAACAACATGAAATATTTTGCAGACCACTCATATAGGTATTTGAGCTAAAAAATAAATCTAGAACTATGAAGTTGACCAAAAATTTTGAACTCTATATCCAGTAAGAGGATGAAACTTGGAACAAATTCTAATCATGTTTTTCAAACATTATCAACTACTCGTACAATTTGGGTGGACCTATAAGGAAAGGGCATTAGATTGAGAAATTCCTTACTAGCTTACCTTATCATTTTCAAGAAAAAGTTACCTTGCTTAAATACATGAAAAATCCTTGTGAACTTACTGTTAAATGAATCACTTGGGCAAGTATTCGAACTGCATCACTTGTATCCAATATGTCAGCCATCCACTTACGAGGACACAAAGAACTTGGCTTTATAGACATCAAGGATAGTGGTCTTAGCGAAGATCTTTTTGACACAGTTTTTAGGAATGATGACTCTAATACCAACGAAGAGAAATGGGATCTACTTTCCCAGAGAGTTACTAAATTTCTTGGATAGAATTAACCCTTTTTAGGGGTTTTCGAAAAAAATAATCATAGCTCCAAAATGATTATTTCAATGAATTTGGAGTTGTATTTCTTCCAAATAACATGAAATAATTTGCAGACCACTCATATAAGTATTTGAGCTAAACAATAAATCTAGAACTACGAAGTTGATTAAAAAATTTGAACTCTATATCCAGCAAGAGGATGAAACTTGGAACAAATTCTAATCATGTTTTTCAAACATTATCAACTACTCGTACAATTTGGGTGGACCTATAAGGAAAGGGAAGTAGATTGAGAAATTCCTTACTAGCTTACTTTATCATTTTCAAGCAAAAGTTACCTTGCTTAAATACATGAAAAATCCTTGTGAACTTACTGTTAAATGAATCACTTCGGCAAGTATTCGAACTGCATCACTTGTATCCAATATGTCAGCAATCCACTTATGAGGACACAAAGAACTTGGCTTTATAGACATCAAGGATAGTGGTCTTAGCCATGATCTTTTTGACACAGTTTTTAGGAATGATGACTCTAATACCAATGAAGAGAAATGGGATCTACTTTCCCAGAGAGTTACTAAATTTCTTAGATAGAATTAACCCTTTTTAGGGGTTTTAGAAAAAAATAATCATAGCTCCAAAATGATTATTTCAATGAATTTGGAGTTGTACTTCTTCCAAACAACATGAAATATTTTGCAGACCACTCATATAGGTATTTGAGCTAAAAAATAAATCTAGAACTACGAAGTTGATTAAAAATTTTGAACTCTATATCCAGCAAGAGGATGAAACTTGGAACAAATTCTAATCATGTTTTTCAAACATTATCAACTACTCGTACAAATTGGGTGGACCTATAAGGAAAGGGAAGTAGATTGAGAAATTCCTTACTAGCTTACTTTATCATTTTCAAGCAAAAGTTACCTTGCTTAAATACATGAAAAATCCTTGTGAACTTACTGTTAAATGAATCACTTGGGCAAGTATTCGAACTGCATCACTTGTATCCAATATGTCAGCCATCCACTTACGAGGACACAAAGAACTTGGCTTTATAGACATCAAGGATAGTGGTCTTAGCGAAGATCTTTTTGACACAGTTTTTAGGAATGATGACTCTAATACCAACGAAGAGAAATGGGATCTACTTTCCCAGAGAGTTACTAAATTTCTTGGATAGAATTAACCCTTTTTAGGGGTTTTCGAAAAAAATAAGCATAGCTCCAAAATGATTATTTCAATGAATTTGGAGTTGTACTTCTTCCAAATAACATGAAATAATTTGCAGACCACTCATATAAGTATTTGAGCTAAAAAATAAATCTAGAACTACGAAGTTGATTAAAAAATTTGAACTCTATATCCAGCAAGAGGATGAAACTTGGAACAAATTCTAATCATGTTTTTCAAACATTATCAACTACTCGTACAATTTGGGTGGACCTATAAGGAAAGGGAAGTAGATTGAGAAATTCCTTACTAGCTTACTTTATCATTTTCAAGCAAAAGTTACCTTGCTTAAATACATGAAAAATCCGTGTGAACTTACTGTTAAATGAATCACTTGGGCAAGTATTCGAACTGCATCACTTGTATCCAATATGTCAGCCATCCACTTATGAGGACACAAAGAACTTGGCTTTATAGACATCAAGGATAGTGGTCTTAGCCAAGATCTTTTTGACACAGTTTTTAGGAATGATGACTCTAATACCAATGAAGAGAAATGGGATCTACTTTCCCAGAGAGTTACTAAATTTCTTAGATAGAATTAACCCTTTTTAGGGGTTTTAGAAAAAAATAATCATAGCTCCAAAATGATTATTTCAATGAATTTGGAGTTGTACTTCTTCCAAACAACATGAAATATTTTGCAGACCACTCATATAGGTATTTGAGCGAAAAAATAAATCTAGAACTACGAAGTTGATTAAAAATTTTGAACTCTATATCCAGCAAGAGGATGAAACTTGGAACAAATTCTAATCATGTTTTTCAAACATTATCAACTACTCGTACAATTTGGGTGGACCTATAAGGAAAGGGAAGTAGATTGAGAAATTCCTTACTAGCTTACTTCATCTTTTTCAAGCAAAAGTTACCTTGCATAAATACATGAAAAATCCTTGTGAACTTACTGTTAAATGAATCACTTGGGCAAGTATTCGAACTGCATCACTTGTATCCAATATGTCAGCCATCCACTTATGAGGACACAAAGAACTTGGCTTTATAGACATCAAGGATAGTGGTCTTAGCCAAGATCTTTTTGACACAGTTTTTAGGAATGATGACTCTAATACCAACGAAGAGAAATGGGATCTACTTTCCCAGAGAGTTACTAAATTTCTTGGATAGAATTAACCCTTTTTAGGGGTTTTCGAAAAAAATAAGCATAGCTCCAAAATGATTATTTCAATGAATTTGGAGTTGTATGTACTTCTTCCAAATAACATGAAATAATTTGCAGACCACTCATATAGGTATTTGAGCTAAAAAATAAATCTAGAACTACGAAGTTGATTAAAAATTTTGAACTCTATATCCAGCAAGAGGATGAAACTTGGAACAAATTCTAATCATGTTTTTCAAACATTATCAACTACTCGTACAATTTGGGTGGACCTATAAGGAAAGGGAAGTAGATTGAGAAATTCCTTACTAGCTTACTTTATCATTTTCAAGCAAAAGTTACCTTGCTTAAATACACGAAAAATCCTTGTGAACTTACTGTTAAATGAATCACTTGGGCAAGTATTCGAACTGCATCACTTGTATCCAATATGTCAGCCATCCACTTATGAGGAGACAAAGAACTTGGCTTTATAGACATCAAGGATAGTGGTCTTAGCGAAGATCTTTTTGACACAGTTTTTAGGAATGATGACTCTAATACCAATGAAGAGAAATGGGATCTACTTTCCGAGAGAGTTACTAAATTTCTTAGATAGAATTAACCCTTTTTAGGGGTTTTAGAAAAAAATAATCATAGCTCCAAAATGATTATTTCAATGAATTTGGAGTTGTACTTCTTCCAAACAACATGAAATATTTTGCAGACCACTCATATAGGTATTTGAGCTAAAAAATAAATCTAGAACTACGAAGTTGATTAAAAATTTTGAACTCTATATCCAGCAAGAGGATGAAACTTGGAACAAATTCTAATCATGTTTTTCAAACATTATCAACTACTCGTACAATTTGGGTGGACCTATAAGGAAAGGGAAGTAGATTGAGAAATTCCTTACTAGCTTACTTTATCATTTTCAAGCAAAAGTTACCTTGCTTAAATACACGAAAAATCTGTGTGAACTTACTGTTAAATGAATCACTTGGGCAAGTATTCGAACTGCATCACTTGTATCCAATATGTCAGCCATCCACATATGAGGACACAAAGAACTTGGCTTTATAGACATCAAGGATAGTGGTCTTAGCCAAGATCTTTTTGACACAGTTTTTAGGAATGATGACTCTAATACCAATGAAGAGAAATGGGATCTACTTTCCCAGAGAGTTACTAAATTTCTTGGATAGAATTAACCCTTTTTAGGGGTTTTCGAAAAAAATAATCATAGCTCCAAAATGATTATTTCAATGAATTTGGAGTTGTATTTCTTCCAAATAACATGAAATAATTTGCAGACCACTCATATAAGTATTTGAGCTAAACAATAAATCTAGAACTACGAAGTTGATTAAAAAATTTGAACTCTATATCCAGCAAGAGGATGAAACTTGGAACAAATTCTAATCATGTTTTTCAAACATTATCAACTACTCGTACAATTTGGGTGGACCTATAAGGAAAGGGAAGTAGATTGAGAAATTCCTTACTAGCTTACTTTATCATTTTCAAGCAAAAGTTACCTTGCTTAAATACATGAAAAATCCTTGTGAACTTACTGTTAAATGAATCACTTCGGCAAGTTTTCGAACTGCATCACTTGTATCCAATATGTCAGCAATCCACTTATGAGGACACAAAGAACTTGGCTTTATAGACATCAAGGATAGTGGTCTTAGCCATGATCTTTTTGACACAGTTTTTAGGAATGATGACTCTAATACCAATGAAGAGAAATGGGATCTACTTTCCCAGAGAGTTACTAAATTTCTTAGATAGAATTAACCCTTTTTAGGGGTTTTAGAAAAAAATAATCATAGCTCCAAAATGATTATTTCAATGAATTTGGAGTTGTACTTCTTCCAAACAACATGAAATATTTTGCAGACCACTCATATAGGTATTTGAGCTAAAAAATAAATCTAGAACTACGAAGTTGATTAAAAATTTTGAACTCTATATCCAGCAAGAGGATGAAACTTGGAACAAATTCTAATCATGTTTTTCAAACATTATCAACTACTCGTACAAATTGGGTGGACCTATAAGGAAAGGGAAGTAGATTGAGAAATTCCTTACTAGCTTACTTTATCATTTTCAAGCAAAAGTTACCTTGCTTAAATACATGAAAAATCCTTGTGAACTTACTGTTAAATGAATCACTTGGGCAAGTATTCGAACTGCATCACTTGTATCCAATATGTCAGCCATCCACTTACGAGGACACAAAGAACTTGGCTTTATAGACATCAAGGATAGTGGTCTTAGCGAAGATCTTTTTGACACAGTTTTTAGGAATGATGACTCTAATACCAACGAAGAGAAATGGGATCTACTTTCCCAGAGAGTTACTAAATTTCTTGGATAGAATTAACCCTTTTTAGGGGTTTTCGAAAAAAATAAGCATAGCTCCAAAATGATTATTTCAATGAATTTGGAGTTGTACTTCTTCCAAATAACATGAAATAATTTGCAGACCACTCATATAAGTATTTGAGCTAAAAAATAAATCTAGAACTACGAAGTTGATTAAAAAATTTGAACTCTATATCCAGCAAGAGGATGAAACTTGGAACAAATTCTAATCATGTTTTTCAAACATTATCAACTACTCGTACAATTTGGGTGGACCTATAAGGAAAGGGAAGTAGATTGAGAAATTCCTTACTAGCTTACTTTATCATTTTCAAGCAAAAGTTACCTTGCTTAAATACATGAAAAATCCGTGTGAACTTACTGTTAAATGAATCACTTGGGCAAGTATTCGAACTGCATCACTTGTATCCAATATGTCAGCCATCCACTTATGAGGACACAAAGAACTTGGCTTTATAGACATCAAGGATAGTGGTCTTAGCCAAGATCTTTTTGACACAGTTTTTAGGAATGATGACTCTAATACCAATGAAGAGAAATGGGATCTACTTTCCCAGAGAGTTACTAAATTTCTTAGATAGAATTAACCCTTTTTAGGGGTTTTAGAAAAAAATAATCATAGCTCCAAAATGATTATTTCAATGAATTTGGAGTTGTACTTCTTCCAAACAACATGAAATATTTTGCAGACCACTCATATAGGTATTTGAGCGAAAAAATAAATCTAGAACTACGAAGTTGATTAAAAATTTTGAACTCTATATCCAGCAAGAGGATGAAACTTGGAACAAATTCTAATCATGTTTTTCAAACATTATCAACTACTCGTACAATTTGGGTGGACCTATAAGGAAAGGGAAGTAGATTGAGAAATTCCTTACTAGCTTACTTTATCTTTTTCAAGCAAAAGTTACCTTGCATAAATACATGAAAAATCCTTGTGAACTTACTGTTAAATGAATCACTTGGGCAAGTATTCGAACTGCATCACTTGTATCCAATATGTCAGCCATCCACTTATGAGGACACAAAGAACTTGGCTTTATAGACATCAAGGATAGTGGTCTTAGCCAAGATCTTTTTGACACAGTTTTTAGGAATGATGACTCTAATACCAACGAAGAGAAATGGGATCTACTTTCCCAGAGAGTTACTAAATTTCTTGGATAGAATTAACCCTTTTTAGGGGTTTTCGAAAAAAATAAGCATAGCTCCAAAATGATTATTTCAATGAATTTGGAGTTGTATGTACTTCTTCCAAATAACATGAAATAATTTGCAGACCACTCATATAGGTATTTGAGCTAAAAAATAAATCTAGAACTACGAAGTTGATTAAAAATTTTGAACTCTATATCCAGCAAGAGGATGAAACTTGGAACAAATTCTAATCATGTTTTTCAAACATTATCAACTACTCGTACAATTTGGGTGGACCTATAAGGAAAGGGAAGTAGATTGAGAAATTCCTTACTAGCTTACTTTATCATTTTCAAGCAAAAGTTACCTTGCTTAAATACACGAAAAATCCTTGTGAACTTACTGTTAAATGAATCACTTGGGCAAGTATTCGAACTGCATCACTTGTATCCAATATGTCAGCCATCCACTTATGAGGAGACAAAGAACTTGGCTTTATAGACATCAAGGATAGTGGTCTTAGCGAAGATCTTTTTGACACAGTTTTTAGGAATGATGACTCTAATACCAATGAAGAGAAATGGGATCTACTTTCCGAGAGAGTTACTAAATTTCTTAGATAGAATTAACCCTTTTTAGGGGTTTTAGAAAAAAATAATCATAGCTCCAAAATGATTATTTCAATGAATTTGGAGTTGTACTTCTTCCAAACAACATGAAATATTTTGCAGACCACTCATATAGGTATTTGAGCTAAAAAATAAATCTAGAACTACGAAGTTGATTAAAAATTTTGAACTCTATATCCAGCAAGAGGATGAAACTTGGAACAAATTCTAATCATGTTTTTCAAACATTATCAACTACTCGTACAATTTGGGTGGACCTATAAGGAAAGGGAAGTAGATTGAGAAATTCCTTACTAGCTTACTTTATCATTTTCAAGCAAAAGTTACCTTGCTTAAATACACGAAAAATCTGTGTGAACTTACTGTTAAATGAATCACTTGGGCAAGTATTCGAACTGCATCACTTGTATCCAATATGTCAGCCATCCACTTATGAGGACACAAAGAACTTGGCTTTATAGACATCAAGGATAGTGGTCTTAGCCAAGATCTTTTTGACACAGTTTTTAGGAATGATGACTCTAATACCAATGAAGAGAAATGGGATCTACTTTCCCAGAGAGTTACTAAATTTCTTAGATAGAATTAACCCTTTTTAGGGGTTTTAGAAAAAAATAATCATAGCTCCAAAATGATTATTTCAATGAATTTGGAGTTGTACTTCTTCCAAACAACATGAAATATTTTGCAGACCACTCATATAGGTATTTGAGCTAAAAAATAAATCTAGAACTACGAAGTTGATTAAAAATTTTGAACTCTATATCCAGCAAGAGGATGAAACTTGGAACAAATTCTAATCATGTTTTTCAAACATTATCAACTACTCGTACAATTTGGGTGGACCTATAAGGAAAGGGAAGTAGATTGAGAAATTCCTTACTTGCTTACTTTATCTTTTTCAAGCAAAAGTTACCTTGCTTAAATACACGAAAAATCCTTGTGAACTTACTGTTAAATGAATCACTTGGGCAAGTATTCGAACTGCATCACTTGTATCCAATATGTCAGCCATCCACTTATGAGGACACAAAGAACTTGGCTTTATAGACATCAAGGATAGTGGTCTTAGCCAAGATCTTTTTGACACAGTTTTTAGGAATGATGACTCTAACACCAATGAATAGAAATGGGATCTACTTTCCGAGAGAGTTACTAAATTTCATAGATAGAATTAACCCTTTTTAGGGGTTTTAGAAAAAAATAATCATAGCTCCAAAATGATTATTTCAATGAATTTGGAGTTGTACTTCTTCCAAACAACATGAAATATTTTGCAGACCACTCATATAGATATTTGAGCTAAAAAATAAATCTAGAACTACGAAGTTGATTAAAAATTTTGAACTCTATATCCAGCAAGAGGATGAAACTTGGAACAAATTCTAATCATGTTTTTCAAACATTATCAACTACTCGTACAATTTGGGTGGACCTATAAGGAAAGGGAAGTAGATTGAGAAATTCCTTACTAGCTTACTTTATCTTTTTCAAGCAAAAGTTACCTTGCTTAAATACATGAAAAATCCTTGTGAACTTACTGTTAAATGAATCACTTGGGCAAGTATTCGAACTGCATCACTTGTATCCAATATGTCAGCCATCCACTTATGAGGACACAAAGAACTTGGCTTTATAGACATCAAGGATAGTGGTCTTAGCCAAGATCTTTTTGACATAGTTTTTAGGAATGATGACTCTAATACCAATGAAGAGAAATGGGATCTACTTTCCCAGAGAGTTACTAAATTTCTTAGATAGAATTAACCCTTTTTAGGGGTTTTAGAAAAAAATAATCATAGCTCCAAAATGATTATTTCAATGAATTTGGAGTTGTACTTCTTCCAAACAACATGAAATATTTTGCAGACCACTCATATAGGTATTTGAGCTAAAAAATAAATCTAGAACTACGAAGTTGATTAAAAATTTTGAACTCTATATCCAGCAAGAGGATGAAACTTGGAACAAATTCTAATCATGTTTTTCAAACATTATCAACTACTCGTACAATTTGGGTGGACCTATAAGGAAAGGGAAGTAGATTGAGAAATTCCTTACTAGCTTACTTTATCTTTTTCAAGCAAAAGTTACCTTGCTTAAATACATGAAAAATCCTTGTGAACTTAATGTTAAATGAATCACTTGGGCAAGTATTCGAACTGCATCACTTGTATCCAATATGTCAGCCATCCACTTATGAGGACACAAAGAACTTGGCTTTATAGACATCAAGGATAGTGGTCTTGCCAAGATCTTTTTGACACAGTTTTTAGGAATGATGACTCTAATACCAATGAAGAGAAATGGGATCTACTTTCCCAAAGAGTTACTAAATTTCTTAGATAGAATTAACCCTTTTTAGGGGTTTTAGAAAAAAATAATCATAGCTCCAAAATGATTATTTCAATGAATTTAGAGTTGTACTTCTTCCAAACAACATGAAATATTTTGCAGACCACTCATATAGGTATTTGAGCTAAAAAATAAATCTAGAACTACGAAGTTGACCAAAAATTTTGAACTCTATATCCAGCAAGAGGATGAAACTTGGAACAAATTCTAATCATGTTTTTCAAACATTATCAACTACTCGTACAATTTGGGTGGACCTATAAGGAAAGGGCATTAGATTGAGAAATTCCTTACTAGCTTACCTTATCATTTTCAAGAAAAAGTTACCTTGCTTAAATACATGAAAAATCCTTGTGAACTTACTGTTAAATGAATCACTTGGGCAAGTATTCGAACTGCATCACTTGTATCCAATATGTCAGCCATCCACTTATGAGGAGACAAAGAACTTGGCTTTATAGACATCAAGGATAGTGGTCTTAGCGAAGATCTTTTTGACACAGTTTTTAGGAATGATGACTCTAATACCAATGAAGAGAAATGGGATCTACTTTCCCAGAGAGTTACTAAATTTCTTAGATAGAATTAACCCTTTTTAGGGGTTTTAGAAAAAAAGAATCATAGCTCCAAAATGATTATTTCAATGAATTTGGAGTTGTACTTCTTCCAAACAACATGAAATATTTTGCAGACCACTCATATAGGTATTTGAGCTAAAAAATAAATCTAAAACTACGAAGTTGATTAAAAATTTTGAACTCTATATCCAGCAAGAGGATGAAACTTGGAACAAATTCTAATCATGTTTTTCAAACATTATCAACTACTCGTACAATTTGGGTGGACCTATAAGGAAAGGGAAGTAGATTGAGAAATTCCTTACTAGCTTACTTTATCATTTTCAAGCAAAAGTTACCTTGCTTAAATACATGAAAAATCCGTGTGAACTTACTGTTAAATGAATCACTTGGGCAAGTATTCGAACTGCATCACTTGTATCCAATATGTCAGCCATCCACTTACGAGGACACAAAGAACTTGGCTTTGTAGACATCAAGGATAATGGTCTTAGCGAAGATCTTTTTGACACAGTTTTTAGGAATGATGACTCTAATACCAACGAAGAGAAATGGGATCTACTTTCCCAGAGAGTTACTAAATTTCTTGGATAGAATTAACCCTTTTTAGGGGTTTTCGAAAAAAATAATCATAGCTCCAAAATGATTATTTCAATGAATTTGGAGTTGTACTTCTTCCAAACAACATGAAATATTTTGCAGACCACTCATATAGGTATTTGAGCTAAAAAATAAATCTAGAACTACGAAGTTGATTAAAAATTTTGAACTCTATATCCAGCAAGAGGATGAAACTTGGAACAAATTCTAATCATGTTTTTCAAACATTATCAACTACTCGTACAATTTGGGTGGACCTATAAGGAAAGGGAAGTAGATTGAGAAATTACTTACTAGCTTACTTTATCATTTTCAAGCAAAAGTTACCTTGCTTAAATACACGAAAAATCTGTGTGAACTTACTGTTAAATGAATCACTTGGGCAAGTATTCGAACTGCATCACTTGTATCCAATATGTCAGCCATCCACTTATGAGGACACAAAGAACTTGGCTTTATAGACATCAAGGATAGTGGTCTTAGCCAAGATCTTTTTGACACAGTTTTTAGGAATGATGACTCTAATACCAATGAAGAGAAATGGGATCTACTTTCCCAGAGAGTTACTAAATTTCTTAGATAGAATTAACCCTTTTTAGGGGTTTTAGAAAAAAATAATCATAGCTCCAAAATGATTATTTCAATGAATTTGGAGTTGTACTTCTTCCAAACAACATGAAATATTTTGCAGACCACTCATATAGGTATTTGAGCTAAAAAATAAATCTAGAACTACGAAGTTGATTAAAAATTTTGAACTCTATATCCAGCAAGAGGATGAAACTTGGAACAAATTCTAATCATGTTTTTCAAACATTATCAACTACTCGTACAATTTGGGTGGACCTATAAGGAAAGGGAAGTAGATTGAGAAATTCCTTACTAGCTTACTTTATCTTTTTCAAGCAAAAGTTACCTTGCTTAAATACACGAAAAATCCTTGTGAACTTACTGTTAAATGAATCACTTGGGCAAGTATTCGAACTGCATCACTTGTATCCAATATGTCAGCCATCCACTTATGAGGACACAAAGAACTTGGCTTTATAGACATCAAGGATAGTGGTCTTAGCCAAGATCTTTTTGACACAGTTTTTAGGAATGATGACTCTAACACCAATGAATAGAAATGGGATCTACTTTCCGAGAGAGTTACTAAATTTCATAGATAGAATTAACCCTTTTTAGGGGTTTTAGAAAAAAATAATCATAGCTCCAAAATGATTATTTCAATGAATTTGGAGTTGTACTTCTTCCAAACAACATGAAATATTTTGCAGACCACTCATATAGATATTTGAGCTAAAAAATAAATCTAGAACTACGAAGTTGATTAAAAATTTTGAACTCTATATCCAGCAAGAGGATGAAACTTGGAACAAATTCTAATCATGTTTTTCAAACATTATCAACTACTCGTACAATTTGGGTGGACCTATAAGGAAAGGGAAGTAGATTGAGAAATTCCTTACTAGCTTACTTTATCTTTTTCAAGCAAAAGTTACCTTGCTTAAATACATGAAAAATCCTTGTGAACTTACTGTTAAATGAATCACTTGGGCAAGTATTCGAACTGCATCACTTGTATCCAATATGTCAGCCATCCACTTATGAGGACACAAAGAACTTGGCTTTATAGACATCAAGGATAGTGGTCTTAGCCAAGATCTTTTTGACATAGTTTTTAGGAATGATGACTCTAATACCAATGAAGAGAAATGGGATCTACTTTCCCAGAGAGTTACTAAATTTCTTAGATAGAATTAACCCTTTTTAGGGGTTTTAGAAAAAAATAATCATAGCTCCAAAATGATTATTTCAATGAATTTGGAGTTGTACTTCTTCCAAACAACATGAAATATTTTGCAGACCACTCATATAGGTATTTGAGCTAAAAAATAAATCTAGAACTACGAAGTTGATTAAAAATTTTGAACTCTATATCCAGCAAGAGGATGAAACTTGGAACAAATTCTAATCATGTTTTTCAAACATTATCAACTACTCGTACAATTTGGGTGGACCTATAAGGAAAGGGAAGTAGATTGAGAAATTCCTTACTAGCTTACTTTATCTTTTTCAAGCAAAAGTTACCTTGCTTAAATACATGAAAAATCCTTGTGAACTTAATGTTAAATGAATCACTTGGGCAAGTATTCGAACTGCATCACTTGTATCCAATATGTCAGCCATCCACTTATGAGGACACAAAGAACTTGGCTTTATAGACATCAAGGATAGTGGTCTTGCCAAGATCTTTTTGACACAGTTTTTAGGAATGATGACTCTAATACCAATGAAGAGAAATGGGATCTACTTTCCCAAAGAGTTACTAAATTTCTTAGATAGAATTAACCCTTTTTAGGGGTTTTAGAAAAAAATAATCATAGCTCCAAAATGATTATTTCAATGAATTTAGAGTTGTACTTCTTCCAAACAACATGAAATATTTTGCAGACCACTCATATAGGTATTTGAGCTAAAAAATAAATCTAGAACTACGAAGTTGACCAAAAATTTTGAACTCTATATCCAGCAAGAGGATGAAACTTGGAACAAATTCTAATCATGTTTTTCAAACATTATCAACTACTCGTACAATTTGGGTGGACCTATAAGGAAAGGGCATTAGATTGAGAAATTCCTTACTAGCTTACCTTATCATTTTCAAGAAAAAGTTACCTTGCTTAAATACATGAAAAATCCTTGTGAACTTACTGTTAAATGAATCACTTGGGCAAGTATTCGAACTGCATCACTTGTATCCAATATGTCAGCCATCCACTTATGAGGAGACAAAGAACTTGGCTTTATAGACATCAAGGATAGTGGTCTTAGCGAAGATCTTTTTGACACAGTTTTTAGGAATGATGACTCTAATACCAATGAAGAGAAATGGGATCTACTTTCCCAGAGAGTTACTAAATTTCTTAGATAGAATTAACCCTTTTTAGGGGTTTTAGAAAAAAAGAATCATAGCTCCAAAATGATTATTTCAATGAATTTGGAGTTGTACTTCTTCCAAACAACATGAAATATTTTGCAGACCACTCATATAGGTATTTGAGCTAAAAAATAAATCTAAAACTACGAAGTTGATTAAAAATTTTGAACTCTATATCCAGCAAGAGGATGAAACTTGGAACAAATTCTAATCATGTTTTTCAAACATTATCAACTACTCGTACAATTTGGGTGGACCTATAAGGAAAGGGAAGTAGATTGAGAAATTCCTTACTAGCTTACTTTATCATTTTCAAGCAAAAGTTACCTTGCTTAAATACATGAAAAATCCGTGTGAACTTACTGTTAAATGAATCACTTGGGCAAGTATTCGAACTGCATCACTTGTATCCAATATGTCAGCCATCCACTTACGAGGACACAAAGAACTTGGCTTTGTAGACATCAAGGATAATGGTCTTAGCGAAGATCTTTTTGACACAGTTTTTAGGAATGATGACTCTAATACCAACGAAGAGAAATGGGATCTACTTTCCCAGAGAGTTACTAAATTTCTTGGATAGAATTAACCCTTTTTAGGGGTTTTCGAAAAAAATAATCATAGCTCCAAAATGATTATTTCAATGAATTTGGAGTTGTACTTCTTCCAAACAACATGAAATATTTTGCAGACCACTAATATAGGTATTTGAGCTAAAAAATAAATCTAGAACTACGAAGTTGATTAAAAATTTTGAACTCTATATCCAGCAAGAGGATGAAACTTGGAACAAATTCTAATCATGTTTTTCAAACATTATCAACTACTCGTACAATTTGGGTGGACCTATAAGGAAAGGGAAGTAGATTGAGAAATTCCTTACTAGCTTACTTTATCATTTTCAAGCAAAAGTTACCTTGCTTAAATACATGAAAAATCCGTGTGAACTTACTGTTAAATGAATCACTTGGGCAAGTATTCGAACTGCATCACTTGTATCCAATATGTCAGCCATCCACTTACGAGGACACAAAGAACTTGGCTTTATAGACATCAAGGATAATGGTCTTAGCGAAGATCTTTTTGACACAGTTTTTAGGAATGATGACTCTAATACAAACAAAGAGAAATGGGATCTACTTTCCCAGAGAGTTACTAAATTTCTTGGATAGAATTAACCCTTTTTAGGGGTTTTCGAAAAAAATAATCATAGCTCCAAAATGATTATTTCAATGAATTTGGAGTTGTACTTCTTCCAAATAACATGAAATAATTTGCAGACCACTCATATAAGTATTTGAGCTAAAAAATAAATCTAGAACTACGAAGTTGATTAAAAAATTTGAACTCTATATCCAGCAAGAGGATGAAACTTGGAACAAATTCTAATCATGTTTTTCAAACATTATCAACTACTCGTACAATTTGGGTGGACCCATAAGGAAAGGGAAGTAGATTGAGAAATTCCTTACTAGCTTACTTTATCATTTTCAAGCAAAAGTTACCTTGCTTAAATACATGAAAAATCCTTGTGAACTTACTGTTAAATGAATCACTTCGGCAAGTATTCGAACTGCATCACTTGTATCCAATATGTCAGCAATCCAGTTATGAGGACACAAAGAACTTGGCTTTATAGACATCAAGGATAGTGGTCTTAGCCATGATCTTTTTGACACAGTTTTTAGGAATGATGACTCTAATACCAATGAAGAGAAATGGGATCTACTTTCCCAGAGAGTTACTAAATTTCTTAGATAGAATTAACCCTTTTTATGGGTTTTAGAAAAAAATAATCATAGCTCCAAAATGATTATTTCAATGAATTTGGAGTTGTACTTCTTCCAAACAACATGAAATATTTTGCAGACCACTCATATAGGTATTTGAGCTAAAAAATAAATCTAGAACTACGAAGTTGATTAAAAATTTTGAACTCTATATCCAGCAAGAGGATGAAACTTGGAACAAATTCTAATCATGTTTTTCAAACATTATCAACTACTCGTACAATTTGGGTGGACCTATAAGGAAAGGGAAGTAGATTGAGAAATTCCTTACTAGCTTACTTTATCATTTTCAAGCAAAAGTTACCTTGCTTAAATACATGAAAAATCCTTGTGAACTTACTGTTAAATGAATCACTTCGGCAAGTATTCGAACTGCATCACTTGTATCCAATATGTCAGCAATCCAGTTATGAGGACACAAAGAACTTGGCTTTATAGACATCAAGGATAGTGGTCTTAGCCATGATCTTTTTGACACAGTTTTTAGGAATGATGACTCTAATACCAATGAAGAGAAATGGGATCTACTTTCCCAGAGAGTTACTAAATTTCTTAGATAGAATTAACCCTTTTTAGGGGTTTTAGAAAAAAATAATCATAGCTCCAAAATGATTATTTCAATGAATTTGGAGTTGTACTTCTTCCAAACAACATGAAATATTTTGCAGACCACTCATATAGGTATTTGAGCTAAAAAATAAATCTAGAACTACGAAGTTGATTAAAAATTTTGAACTCTATATCCAGCAAGAGGATGAAACTTGGAACAAATTCTAATCATGTTTTTCAAACATTATCAACTACTCGTACAATTTGGGTGGACCTATAAGGAAAGGGAAGTAGATTGAGAAATTCCTTACTAGCTTACTTTATCTTTTTCAAGCAAAAGTTACCTTGCTTAAATACATGAAAAATCCTTGTGAACTTACTGTTAAATGAATCACTTGGGCAAGTATTCGAACTGCATCACTTGTATCCAATATGTCGGCCATCCACTTATGAGGACACAAAGAACTTGGCTTTATAGACATCAAGGATAGTGGTCTTAGCCAAGATCTTTTTGACATAGTTTTTAGGAATGATGACTCTAATACCAATGAAGAGAAATGGGATCTACTTTCCCAGAGAGTTACTAAATTTCTTAGATAGAATTAACCCTTTTTAGGGGTTTTAGAAAAAAATAATCATAGCTCCAAAATGATTATTTCAATGAATTTGGAGTTGTACTTCTTCCAAACAACATGAAATATTTTGCAGACCACTCATATAGGTATTTGAGCTAAAAAATAAATCTAGAACTACGAAGTTGATTAAAAATTTTGAACTCTATATCCAGCAAGAGGATGAAACTTGGAACAAATTCTAATCATGTTTTTCAAACATTATCAACTACTCGTACAATTTGGGTGGACCTATAAGGAAAGGGAAGTAGATTGAGAAATTCCTTACTAGCTTACTTTATCTTTTTCAAGCAAAAGTTACCTTGCTTAAATACATGAAAAATCCTTGTGAACTTAATGTTAAATGAATCACTTGGGCAAGTATTCGAACTGCATCACTTGTATCCAATATGTCAGCCATCCACTTATGAGGACACAAAGAACTTGGCTTTATAGACATCAAGGATAGTGGTCTTGCCAAGATCTTTTTGACACAGTTTTTAGGAATGATGACTCTAATACCAATGAAGAGAAATGGGATCTACTTTCCCAAAGAGTTACTAAATTTCTTAGATAGAATTAACCCTTTTTAGGGGTTTTAGAAAAAAATAATCATAGCTCCAAAATGATTATTTCAATGAATTTAGAGTTGTACTTCTTCCAAACAACATGAAATATTTTGCAGACCACTCATATAGGTATTTGAGCTAAAAAATAAATCTAGAACTACGAAGTTGACCAAAAATTTTGAACTCTATATCCAGCAAGAGGATGAAACTTGGAACAAATTCTAATCATGTTTTTCAAACATTATCAACTACTCGTACAATTTGGGTGGACCTATAAGGAAAGGGCATTAGATTGAGAAATTCCTTACTAGCTTACCTTATCATTTTCAAGAAAAAGTTACCTTGCTTAAATACATGAAAAATCCTTGTGAACTTACTGTTAAATGAATCACTTGGGCAAGTATTCGAACTGCATCACTTGTATCCAATATGTCAGCCATCCACTTATGAGGAGACAAAGAACTTGGCTTTATAGACATCAAGGATAGTGGTCTTAGCCAAGATCTTTTTGACACAGTTTTTAGGAATGATGACTCTAATACCAATGAAGAGAAATGGGATCTACTTTCCCAGAGAGTTACTAAATTTCTTAGATAGAATTAACCCTTTTTAGGGGTTTTAGAAAAAAAGAATCATAGCTCCAAAATGATTATTTCAATGAATTTGGAGTTGTACTTCTTCCAAACAACATGAAATATTTTGCAGACCACTCATATAGGTATTTGAGCTAAAAAATAAATCTAAAACTACGAAGTTGATTAAAAATTTTGAACTCTATATCCAGCAAGAGGATGAAACTTGGAACAAATTCTAATCATGTTTTTCAAACATTATCAACTACTCGTACAATTTGGGTGGACCTATAAGGAAAGGGAAGTAGATTGAGAAATTCCTTACTAGCTTACTTTATCATTTTCAAGCAAAAGTTACCTTGCTTAAATACATGAAAAATCCGTGTGAACTTACTGTTAAATGAATCACTTGGGCAAGTATTCGAACTGCATCACTTGTATCCAATATGTCAGCCATCCACTTACGAGGACACAAAGAACTTGGCTTTGTAGACATCAAGGATAATGGTCTTAGCGAAGATCTTTTTGACACAGTTTTTAGGAATGATGACTCTAATACCAACGAAGAGAAATGGGATCTACTTTCCCAGAGAGTTACTAAATTTCTTGGATAGAATTAACCCTTTTTAGGGGTTTTCGAAAAAAATAATCATAGCTCCAAAATGATTATTTCAATGAATTTGGAGTTGTACTTCTTCCAAACAACATGAAATATTTTGCAGACCACTAATATAGGTATTTGAGCTAAAAAATAAATCTAGAACTACGAAGTTGATTAAAAATTTTGAACTCTATATCCAGCAAGAGGATGAAACTTGGAACAAATTCTAATCATGTTTTTCAAACATTATCAACTACTCGTACAATTTGGGTGGACCTATAAGGAAAGGGAAGTAGATTGAGAAATTCCTTACTAGCTTACTTTATCATTTTCAAGCAAAAGTTACCTTGCTTAAATACATGAAAAATCCGTGTGAACTTACTGTTAAATGAATCACTTGGGCAAGTATTCGAACTGCATCACTTGTATCCAATATGTCAGCCATCCACTTACGAGGACACAAAGAACTTGGCTTTATAGACATCAAGGATAATGGTCTTAGCGAAGATCTTTTTGACACAGTTTTTAGGAATGATGACTCTAATACCAACGAAGAGAAATGGGATCTACTTTCCCAGAGAGTTACTAAATTTCTTGGATAGAATTAACCCTTTTTAGGGGTTTTCGAAAAAAATAATCATAGCTCCAAAATGATTATTTCAATGAATTTGGAGTTGTACTTCTTCCAAATAACATGAAATAATTTGCAGACCACTCATATAAGTATTTGAGCTAAAAAATAAATCTAGAACTACGAAGTTGATTAAAAAATTTGAACTCTATATCCAGCAAGAGGATGAAACTTGGAACAAATTCTAATCATGTTTTTCAAACATTATCAACTACTCGTACAATTTGGGTGGACCCATAAGGAAAGGGAAGTAGATTGAGAAATTCCTTACTAGCTTACTTTATCATTTTCAAGCAAAAGTTACCTTGCTTAAATACATGAAAAATCCTTGTGAACTTACTGTTAAATGAATCACTTCGGCAAGTATTCGAACTGCATCACTTGTATCCAATATGTCAGCAATCCAGTTATGAGGACACAAAGAACTTGGCTTTATAGACATCAAGGATAGTGGTCTTAGCCATGATCTTTTTGACACAGTTTTTAGGAATGATGACTCTAATACCAATGAAGAGAAATGGGATCTACTTTCCCAGAGAGTTACTAAATTTCTTAGATAGAATTAACCCTTTTTATGGGTTTTAGAAAAAAATAATCATAGCTCCAAAATGATTATTTCAATGAATTTGGAGTTGTACTTCTTCCAAACAACATGAAATATTTTGCAGACCACTCATATAGGTATTTGAGCTAAAAAATAAATCTAGAACTACGAAGTTGATTAAAAATTTTGAACTCTATATCCAGCAAGAGGATGAAACTTGGAACAAATTCTAATCATGTTTTTCAAACATTATCAACTACTCGTACAATTTGGGTGGACCTATAAGGAAAGGGAAGTAGATTGAGAAATTCCTTACTAGCTTACTTTATCATTTTCAAGCAAAAGTTACCTTGCTTAAATACATGAAAAATCCTTGTGAACTTACTGTTAAATGAATCACTTCGGCAAGTATTCGAACTGCATCACTTGTATCCAATATGTCAGCAATCCAGTTATGAGGACACAAAGAACTTGGCTTTATAGACCTCAAGGATAGTGGTCTTAGCCATGATCTTTTTGACACAGTTTTTAGGAATGATGACTCTAATACCAATGAAGAGAAATGGGATCTACTTTCCCAGAGAGTTACTAAATTTCTTAGATAGAATTAACCCTTTTTAGGGGTTTTAGAAAAAAATAATCATAGCTCCAAAATGATTATTTCAATGAATTTGGAGTTGTACTTCTTCCAAACAACATGAAATATTTTGCAGACCACTCATATAGGTATTTGAGCTAAAAAATAAATCTAGAACTACGAAGTTGATTAAAAATTTTGAACTCTATATCCAACAAGAGGATGAAACTTGGAACAAATTCTAATCATGTTTTTCAAACATTATCAACTACTCGTACAATTTGGGTGGACCTATAAGGAAAGGGAAGTAGATTGAGAAATTCCTTACTAGCTTACTTTATCTTTTTCAAGCAAAAGTTACCTTGCTTAAATACATGAAAAATCCTTGTGAACTTACTGTTAAATGAATCACTTGGGCAAGTATTCGAACTGCATCACTTGTATCCAATATGTCAGCCATCCACTTATGAGGACACAAAGAACTTGGCTTTATAGTTATCAAGGATAGTGGTCTTAGCCAAGATCTTTTTGACACAGTTTTTAGGAATGATGACTCTAATACCAATGAAGAGAAATGGGATCTACTTTCCCAGAGAGTTACTAAATTTCTTAGATAGAATTAACCCTTTTTAGGGGTTTTAGAAAAAAATAATCATAGCTCCAAAATGATTATTTCAATGAATTTAGAGTTGTACTTCTTCCTAACAACATGAAATATTTTGCAGACCACTCATATAGGTATTTGAGCTAAAAAATAAATCTAGAACTACGAAGTTGACCAAAAATTTTGAACTCTATATCCAGCAAGAGGATGAAACTTGGAACAAATTCTAATCATGTTTTTCAAACATTATCAACTACTCGTACAATTTGGGTGGACCTATAAGGAAAGGGCATTAGATTGAGAAATTCCTTACTAGCTTACCTTATCATTTTCAAGAAAAAGTTACCTTGCTTAAATACATGAAAAATCCTTGTGAACTTACTGTTAAATGAATCACTTGGGCAAGTATTCGAACTGCATCACTTGTATCCAATATGTCAGCCATCCACTTACGAGGACACAAAGAACTTGGCTTTATAGACATCAAGGATAATGGTCTTAGCGAAGATCTTTTTGACACAGTTTTTAGGAATGATGACTCTAATACCAACGAAGAGAAATGGGATCTACTTTCCCAGAGAGTTACTAAATTTCTTGGATAGAATTAACCCTTTTTAGGGGTTTTCGAAAAAAATAATCATAGCTCCAAAATGATTATTTCAATGAATTTGGAGTTGTACTTCTTCCAAATAACATGAAATAATTTGCAGACCACTCATATAAGTATTTGAGCTAAAAAATAAATCTAGAACTACGAAGTTGATTAAAAAATTTGAACTCTATATCCAGCAAGAGGATGAAACTTGGAACAAATTCTAATCATGTTTTTCAAACATTATCAACTACTCGTACAATTTGGGTGGACCTATAAGGAAAGGGAAGTAGATTGAGAAATTCCTTACTAGCTTACTTTATCATTTTCAAGCAAAAGTTACCTTGCTTAAATACATGAAAAATCCTTGTGAACTTACTGTTAAATGAATCACTTCGGCAAGTATTCGAACTGCATCACTTGTATCCAATATGTCAGCAATCCAGTACGAGGACACAAAGAACTTGGCTTTATAGACATCAAGGATAGTGGTCTTAGCCATGATCTTTTTGACACAGTTTTTAGGAATGATGACTCTAATACCAATGAAGAGAAATGGGATCTACTTTCCCAGAGAGTTACTAAATTTCTTAGATAGAATTAACCCTTTTTAGGGGTTTTAGAAAAAAATAATCATAGCTCCAAAATGATTATTTCAATGAATTTGGAGTTGTACTTCTTCCAAACAACATGAAATATTTTGCAGACCACTCATATAGGTATTTGAGCTAAAAAATAAATCTAGAACTACGAAGTTGATTAAAAATTTTGAACTCTATATCCAGCAAGAGGATGAAACTTGGAACAAATTCTAATCATGTTTTTCAAACATTATCAACTACTCGTACAATTTGGGTGGACCTATAAGGAAAGGGAAGTAGATTGAGAAATTCCTTACTAGCTTACTTTATCTTTTTCAAGCAAAAGTTACCTTGCTTAAATACATGAAAAATCCTTGTGAACTTACTGTTAAATGAATCACTTGGGCAAGTATTCGAACTGCATCACTTGTATCCAATATGTCAGTCATCCACTTATGAGGACACAAAGAACTTGGCTTTATAGACATCAAGGATAGTGGTCTTAGCCAAGATCTTTTTGACACAGTTTTTAGGAATGATGACTCTAATACCAATGAAGAGAAATGGGATCTACTTACCCAGAGAGTTACTAAATTTCTTAGATAGAATTAACCCTTTTTAGGGGTTTTAGAAAAAAATAATCATAGCTCCAAAATGATTATTTCAATGAATTTAGAGTTGTACTTCTTCCAAACAACATGAAATATTTTGCAGACCACTCATATAGGTATTTGAGCTAAAAAATAAATCTAGAACTACGAAGTTGACCAAAAATTTTGAACTCTATATCCAGCAAGAGGATGAAACTTGGAACAAATTCTAATCATGTTTTTCAAACATTATCAACTACTCGTACAATTTGGGTGGACCTATAAGGAAAGGGCATTAGATTGAGAAATTCCTTACTAGCTTACCTTATCATTTTCAAGAAAAAGTTACCTTGCTTAAATACATGAAAAATCCTTGTGAACTTACTGTTAAATGAATCACATGGGCAAGTATTCGAACTGCATCACTTGTATCCAATATGTCAGCCATCCACTTACGAGGACACAAAGAACTTGGCTTTATAGACATCAAGGATAATGGTCTTAGCGAAGATCTTTTTGACACAGTTTTTAGGAATGATGACTCTAATACCAACGAAGAGAAATGGGATCTACTTTCCCAGAGAGTTACTAAATTTCTTGGATAGAATTAACCCTTTTTAGGGGTTTTCGAAAAAAATAATCATAGCTCCAAAATGATTATTTCAATGAATTTGGAGTTGTACTTCTTCCAAACAACATGAAATATTTTACAGACCACTCATATAGGTATTTGAGCTAAAAAATAAATCTATAACTACGAAGTTGATTAAAAATTTTGAACTCTATATCCAGCAAGAGGATGAAACTTGGAACAAATTCTAATCATGTTTTTCAAACATTATCAACTACTCGTACAATTTGGGTGGACCTATAAGGAAAGGGAAGTAGATTGAGAAATTCCTTACTAGCTTACTTTATCTTTTTCAAGCAAAAGTTACCTTGCTTAAATACATGAAAAATCCTTGTGAACTTACTGTTAAATGAATCACTTGGGCAAGTATTCGAACTGCATCACTTGTATCCAATATGTCAGCCATCCACTTATGAGGACACAAAGAACTTGGCTTTATAGACATCAAGGATAGTGGTCTTAGCCAAGATATTTTTGACACAGTTTTTAGGAATGATGACTCTAATACCTATGAAGAGAAATGGGATCTACTTTCCTAGAGAGTTACTAAATTTCTTAGATAGAATTAACCCTTTTTAGGGGTTTTAGAAAAAAATAATCATAGCTCCAAAATGATTATTTCAATGAATTTAGAGTTGTACTTCTTCCAAACAACATGAAATATTTTGCAGACCACTCATATAGGTATTTGAGCTAAAAAATAAATCTAGAACTACGATGTTGACCAAAAATTTTGAACTCTATATCCAGCAAGAGGATGAAACTTGGAACATATTCTAATCATGTTTTTCAAACATTATCAACTACTCGTACAATTTGGGTGGACCTATAAGGAAAGGACATTAGATTGACAAATTCCTTACTAGCTTACCTTATCATTTTCAAGAAAAAGTTACCTTGCTTAAATACATGAAAAATCCTTGTGAACTTACTGTTAAATGAATCACTTGGGCAAGTATTCGAACTGCATCACTTGTATCCAATATGTCAGCAATCCACTTATGAGGACACAAAGAACTTGGCTTTATAGACATCAAGGATAGTGGTCTTAGCCATGATCTTTTTGACACAGTTTTTAGGAATGATGACTCTAATACCAAGGAAGAGAAATGGGATCTACTTTCCCAGAGAGTTACTAAATTTCTTAGATAGAATTAACCCTTTTTAGGGGTTTTCGAAAAAAATAATCATAGCTCCAAAATGATTATTTCAATGAATTTGGAGTTGTACTTCTTCCAAATAACATGAAATATTTTGCAGACCACTCATATAGGTATTTGAGCTAAAAAATAAATCTAGAACTACGAAGTTGATTAAAAATTTTGAACTCTATATCCAGCAAGAGGATGAAACTTGGAACAAATTCTAATCATGTTTTTCAAACATTATCAACTACTCGTACAATTTGGGTGGACCTATAAGAAAAGGGAAGTAGATTGAGAAATTCCTTACTAGCTTACTTTATCATTTTCAAGCAAAAGTTACCTTGCTTAAATACATGAAAAATCCTTGTGAACTTACTGTTAAATGAATCACTTGGGCAATTATTCGAACTGCATCACTTGTATCCAATATGTCAGCCATCCACTTACGAGGACACAAAGAACTTGGCTTTATAGACATCAAGGATAATGGTCTTAGCGAAGATCTTTTTGACACAGTTTTTAGGAATGATGACTCTAATACCAACGAAGAGAAATGGGATCTACTTTCCCAGAGAGTTACTAAATTTCTTGGATAGAATTAACCCTTTTTAGGGGTTTTCGAAAAAAATAATCATAGCTCCAAAATGATTATTTCAATGAATTTGGAGTTGTACTTCTTCCAAATAACATGAAATAATTTGCAGACCACTCATATAAGTATTTGAGCTAAAAAATAAATCTAGAACTACGAAGTTGATTAAAAAATTTGAACTCTATATCCAGCAAGAGGATGAAACTTGGAACAAATTCTAATCATGTTTTTCAAACATTATCAACTACTCATACAATTTGGGTGGACCTATAAGGAAAGGGAAGTAGATTGAGAAATTCCTTACTAGCTTACTTTATCATTTTCAAGCAAAAGTTACCTTGCTTAAATACATGAAAAATCCGTGTGAACTTACTGTTAAATGAATCACTTGGGCAAGTATTCGAACTGCATCACTTGTGTCCAATATGTCAGCCATCCACTTATGAGGACACAAAGAACTTGGCTTTATAGACATCAAGGATAGTGGTCTTAGCGAAGATCTTTTTGACACAGTTTTTAGGAATGATGACTCTAATACCAAGGAAGAGAAATGGGATCTACTTTCCCAGAGAGTTACTAAATTTCTTAGATAGAATTAACCCTTTTTAGGGGTTTTCGAAAAAAATAATCATAGCTCCAAAATGATTATTTCAATGAATTTGGAGTTGTACTTCTTCCAAATAACATGAAATATTTTGCAGACGACTCATATAGGTATTTGAGCTAAAAAATAAATCTAGAACTACGAAGTTGATTAAAAATTTTGAACTCTATATCCAGCAAGAGGATGAAACTTGGAACAAATTCTAATCATGTTTTTCAAACATTATCAACTACTCGTACAATTTGGGTGGACCTATAAGAAAAGGTAAGTAGATTGAGAAATTCCTTACTAGCTTACTTTATCATTTTCAAGCAAAAGTTACCTTGCTTAAATACATGAAAAATCCTTGTGAACTTACTGTTAAATGAATCACTTGGGCAATTATTCGAACTGCATCACTTGTATCCAATATGTCAGCCATCCACTTATGAGGACACAAAGAACTTGGCTTTATAGACATCAAGGATAATGGTCTTAGCGAAGATCTTTTTGACACAGTTTTTAGGAATGATGACTCTAATACCAACGAAGAGAAATGGGATCTACTTTCCCAGAGAGTTACTAAATTTCTTGGATAGAATTAACCCTTTTTAGGGGTTTTCGAAAAAAATAATCATAGCTCCAAAATGATTATTTCAATGAATTTGGAGTTGTACTTCTTCCAAATAACATGAAATAATTTGCAGACCACTCATATAAGTATTTGAGCTAAAAAATAAATCTAGAACTACGAAGTTGATTAAAAAATTTGAACTCTATATCCAGCAAGAGGATGAAACTTGGAACAAATTCTAATCATGTTTTTCAAACATTATCAACTACTCATACAATTTGGGTGGACCTATAAGGAAAGGGAAGTAGATTGAGAAATTCCTTACTAGCTTACTTTATCATTTTCAAGCAAAAGTTACCTTGCTTAAATACATGAAAAATCCGTGTGAACTTACTGTTAAATGAATCACTTGGGCAAGTATTCGAACTGCATCACTTGTGTCCAATATGTCAGCCATCCACTTATGAGGACACAAAGAACTTGGCTTTATAGACATCAAGGATAGTGGTCTTAGCGAAGATCTTTTTGACACAGTTTTTAGGAATGATGACTCTAATACCAAGGAAGAGAAATGGGATCTACTTTCCCAGAGAGTTACTAAATTTCTTAGATAGAATTAACCCTTTTTAGGGTTTTAGAAAAAAATAATCATAGCTCCAAAATGATTATTTCAATGAATTTGGAGTTGTACTTCTTCCAAACAACATGAAATATTTTGCAGACCACTCATATAGGTATTTGAGCTAAAAAATAAATCTAGAACTACGAAGTTGATTAAAAATTTTGAACTCTATATCCAGCAAAAGGATGAAACTTGGAACAAATTCTAATCATGTTTTTCAAACATTATCAACTACTCGTACAATTTGGGATGACCTATAAGGAAAGGGAAGTAGATTGAGAAATTCCTTACTAGCTTACTTTATCTTTTTCAAGCAAAAGTTACCTTGCTTAAATACATGAAAAATCCTTGTGAACTTACTGTTAAATGAATCACTTGGGCAAGTATTCGAACTGCATCACTTGTATCCAATATGTCAGCCATCCACTTACGAGGACACAAAGAACTTGGCTTTATAGACATCAAGGATAGTGGTCTTAGCGAAGATCTTTTTGACAATGTTTTTAGAAATGATGACTCTAATACCAATGAAGAGAAATGGGATCTACTTTCCCAGAGAGTTACTAAATTTCTTGGATAGAATTAACCCTTTTTAGGGGTTTTCGAAAAAAATAATCATAGCTCCAAAATGATTATTTCAATGAATTTGGAGTTGTACTTCTTCCAAATAACATGAAATAATTTGCAGACCACTCATATAAGTATTTGAGCTAAAATATAAATCTAGAACTACGAAGTTGATTAAAAAATTTGAACTCTATATCCAGCAAGAGGATGAAACTTGGAACAAATTCTAATCATGTTTTTCAAACATTATCAACTACTCGTACAATTTGGGTGGACCTATAAGGAAAGGGAAGTAGATTGAGAAATTCCTTACTAGCTTACTTTATCATTTTCAAGCAAAAGTTACCTTGCTTAAATACATGAAAAATCCTTGTGAACTTACTGTTAAATGAATCACTTGGGCAAGTATTCGAACTGCATCACTTGTATCCAATATGTCAGCCATCCACTTACGAGGACACAAAGAACTTTGCTTTATAGACATCAAGGATAGTGGTCTTAGCGAAGATCTTTTTGACACAGTTTTTAGGAATGATGACTCTAATACCAAAGAAGAGAAATGGGATCTACTTTCCCAGAGAGTTACTAAATTTCTTGGATAGAATTAACCCTTTTTTAGGGTTTTCGAAAAAAATAATCATAGCTCCAAAATGATTATTTCAATGAATTTGGAGTTGTACTTCTTCCAAATAACATGAAATAATTTGCAGACCACTCATATAAGTATTTGAGCTAAAAAATAAATCTAGAACTACGAAGTTGATTAAAAAATTTGAACTCTATATCCAGCAAGAGGATGAAACTTGGAACAAATTCTAATCATGTTTTTCAAACATTATCAACTACTCATACAATTTGGGTGGACCTATAAGGAAAGGGAAGTAGATTGAGAAATTCCTTACTAGCTTACTTTATCATTTTCAAGCAAAAGTTACCTTGCTTAAATACATGAAAAATCCGTGTGAACTTACTGTTAAATGAATCACTTGGGCAAGTATTCGAACTGCATCACTTGTGTCCAATATGTCAGCCATCCACTTATGAGGACACAAAGAACTTGGCTTTATAGACATCAAGGATAGTGGTCTTAGCGAAGATCTTTTTGACACAGTTTTTAGGAATGATGACTCTAATACCAAGGAAGAGAAATGGGATCTACTTTCCCAGAGAGTTACTAAATTTCTTAGATAGAATTAACCCTTTTTAGGGGTTTTCGAAAAAAATAATCATAGCTCCAAAATGATTATTTCAATGAATTTGGAGTTGTACTTCTTCCAAATAACATGAAATATTTTGCAGACGACTCATATAGGTATTTGAGCTAAAAAATAAATCTAGAACTACGAAGTTGATTAAAAATTTTGAACTCTATATCCAGCAAGAGGATGAAACTTGGAACAAATTCTAATCATGTTTTTCAAACATTATCAACTACTCGTACAATTTGGGTGGACCTATAAGAAAAGGGAAGTAGATTGAGAAATTCCTTACTAGCTTACTTTATCATTTTCAAGCAAAAGTTACCTTGCTTAAATACATGAAAAATCCTTGTGAACTTACTGTTAAATGAATCACTTGGGCAATTATTCGAACTGCATCACTTGTATCCAATATGTCAGCCATCCACTTACGAGGACACAAAGAACTTGGCTTTATAGACATCAAGGATAATGGTCTTAGCGAAGATCTTTTTGACACAGTTTTTAGGAATGATGACTCTAATACCAACGAAGAGAAATGGGATCTACTTTCCCAGAGAGTTACTAAATTTCTTGGATAGAATTAACCCTTTTTAGGGGTTTTCGAAAAAAATAATCATAGCTCCAAAATGATTATTTCAATGAATTTGGAGTTGTACTTCTTCCAAATAACATGAAATAATTTGCAGACCACTCATATAAGTATTTGAGCTAAAAAATAAATCTAGAACTACGAAGTTGATTAAAAAATTTGAACTCTATATCCAGCAAGAGGATGAAACTTGGAACAAATTCTAATCATGTTTTTCAAACATTATCAACTACTCATACAATTTGGGTGGACCTATAAGGAAAGGGAAGTAGATTGAGAAATTCCTTACTAGCTTACTTTATCATTTTCAAGCAAAAGTTACCTTGCTTAAATACATGAAAAATCCGTGTGAACTTACTGTTAAATGAATCACTTGGGCAAGTATTCGAACTGCATCACTTGTGTCCAATATGTCAGCCATCCACTTATGAGGACACAAAGAACTTGGCTTTATAGACATCAAGGATAGTGGTCTTAGCGAAGATCTTTTTGACACAGTTTTTAGGAATGATGACTCTAATACCAAGGAAGAGAAATGGGATCTAGTTTCCCAGAGAGTTACTAAATTTCTTAGATAGAATTAACCCTTTTTAGGGTTTTAGAAAAAAATAATCATAGCTCCAAAATGATTATTTCAATGAATTTGGAGTTGTACTTCTTCCAAACAACATGAAATATTTTGCAGACCACTCATATAGGTATTTGAGCTAAAAAATAAATCTAGAACTACGAAGTTGATTAAAAATTTTGAACTCTATATCCAGCAAAAGGATGAAACTTGGAACAAATTCTAATCATGTTTTTCAAACATTATCAACTACTCGTACAATTTGGGATGACCTATAAGGAAAGGGAAGTAGATTGAGAAATTCCTTACTAGCTTACTTTATCTTTTTCAAGCAAAAGTTACCTTGCTTAAATACATGAAAAATCCTTGTGAACTTACTGTTAAATGAATCACTTGGGCAAGTATTCGAACTGCATCACTTGTATCCAATATGTCAGCCATCCACTTACGAGGACACAAAGAACTTGGCTTTATAGACATCAAGGATAGTGGTCTTAGCGAAGATCTTTTTGACAATGTTTTTAGAAATGATGACTCTAATACCAATGAAGAGAAATGGGATCTACTTTCCCAGAGAGTTACTAAATTTCTTGGATAGAATTAACCCTTTTTAGGGGTTTTCGAAAAAAATAATCATAGCTCCAAAATGATTATTTCAATGAATTTGGAGTTGTACTTCTTCCAAATAACATGAAATAATTTGCAGACCACTCATATAAGTATTTGAGCTAAAATATAAATCTAGAACTACGAAGTTGATTAAAAAATTTGAACTCTATATCCAGCAAGAGGATGAAACTTGGAACAAATTCTAATCATGTTTTTCAAACATTATCAACTACTCGTACAATTTGGGTGGACCTATAAGGAAAGGGAAGTAGATTGAGAAATTCCTTACTAGCTTACTTTATCATTTTCAAGCAAAAGTTACCTTGCTTAAATACATGAAAAATCCTTGTGAACTTACTGTTAAATGAATCACTTGGGCAAGTATTCGAACTGCATCACTTGTATCCAATATGTCAGCCATCCACTTACGAGGACACAAAGAACTTTGCTTTATAGACATCAAGGATAGTGGTCTTAGCGAAGATCTTTTTGACACAGTTTTTAGGAATGATGACTCTAATACCAATGAAGAGAAATGGGATCTACTTTCCCAGAGAGTTACTAAATTTCTTGGATAGAATTAACCCTTTTTTAGGGTTTTCGAAAAAAATAATCATAGCTCCAAAATGATTATTTCAATGAATTTGGAGTTGTACTTCTTCCAAATAACATGAAATAATTTGCAGACCACTCATATAGGTATTTGAGCTAAAAAATAAATCTAGAACTACGAAGTTGACCAAAAATTTTGAACTCTATATCCAGCAAGAGGATGAAACTTGGAACAAATTCTAATCATGTTTTTCAAACATTATCAACTACTCGTACAATTTGGGTGGACCGATAAGGAAAGGGCATTAGATTGAGAAATTCCTTACTAGCTTACCTTATCATTTTCAAGAAAAAGTTACCTTGCTTAAATACATGAAAAATCCTTGTGAACTTACTGTTAAATGAATCACTTGGGCAAGTATTCGAACTGCATCACTTGTATCCAATATGTCAGCCATCCACTTACGAGGACACAAAGAACTTGGCTTTATAGACATCAAGGATAGTGGTCTTAGCGAAGATCTTTTTGACACAGTTTTTAGGAATGATGACTCTAATACCAATGAAGAGAAATGGGATCTACTTTCCCAGAGAGTTACTAAATTTCTTGGATAGAATTAACCCTTTTTTAGGGTTTTCGAAAAAAATAATCATAGCTCCAAAATGATTATTTCAATGAATTTGGAGTTGTACTTCTTCCAAATAACATGAAATAATTTGCAGACCACTCATATAGGTATTTGAGCTAAAAAATGAATCTAGAACTACGAAGTTGACCAAAAATTTTGAACTCTATTTCCAGCAAGAGGATGAAACTTGGAACAAATTCTAATCATGTTTTTCAAACATTATCAACTACTCGTACAATTTGGGTGGACCTATAAGGAAAGGGCATTAGATTGAGAAATTCCTTACTAGCTTACCTTATCATTTTCAAGAAAAAGTTACCTTGCTTAAATACATGAAAAATCCTTGTGAACTTACTGTTAAATGAATCACTTGGGCAAGTATTCGAACTGCATCACTTGTATCCAATATGTCAGCCATCCACTTACGAGGACACAAAGAACTTGGCTTTATAGACATCAAGGATAGTGGTCTTAGCGAAGATCTTTTTGACACAGTTTTTAGGAATGATGACTCTAATACCAATGAAGAGAAATGGGATCTACTTTCCCAGAGAGTTACTAAATTTCTTGGATAGAATTAACCCTTTTTAGGGGTTTTCGAAAAAAATAATCATAGCTCCAAAATGATTATTTCAATGAATTTGGAGTTGTACTTCTTCCAAATAACATGAAATAATTTGCAGACCACTCATATAAGTATTTGAGCTAAAAAATAAATCTAGAACTACGAAGTTGAATAAAAAATTTGAACTCTATATCCAGCAAGAGGATGAAACTTGGAACAAATTCTAATCATGTTTTTCAAACATTATCAACTACTCGTACAATTTGGGTGGACCTATAAGGAAAGGGAAGTAGATTGAGAAATTCCTTACTAGCTTACTTTATCATTTTCAAGCAAAAGTTACCTTGCTTAAATACATGAAAAATCCGTGTGAACTTACTGTTAAATGAATCACTTGGGCAAGTATTTGAACTGCATCACTTGTGTCCAATATGTCAGCCATCCACTTATGAGGACACAAAGAACTTGGCTTTATAGACATCAAGGATAGTGGTCTTAGCGAAGATCTTTTTGACACAGTTTTTAGGAATGATGACTCTAATACCAATGAAGAGAAATGGGATCTACTTTCCCAGAGAGTTACTAAATTTCTTAGATAGAATTAACCCTTTTTAGGGGTTTTCGAAAAAAATAATCATAGCTCCAAAATGATTATTTCAATGAATTTGGAGTTGTACTTCTTCCAAACAACATGAAATAATTTGCAGACCACTCATATAGGTATTTGAGCTAAAAAATAAATCTAGAACTACGAAGTTGATTAAAAATTTTGAACTCTATATCCAGCAAGAGGATGAAACTTGGAACAAATTCTAATCATGTTTTTCAAACATTATCAACTACTCGTACAATTTGGGTGGACCTATAAGGAAAGGGAAGTAGATTGAGAAATTCCTTACTAGCTTACTTTATCATTTTCAAGCAAAAGTTACCTTGCTTAAATACACGAAAAATCCTTGTGAACTTACTGTTAAATGAATCACTTGGGCAAGTATTCGAACTGCATCACTTGTATCCAATATGTCAGCCATCCACTTATGAGGAGACAAAGAACTTGGCTTTATAGACATCAAGGATAGTGGTCTTAGCGAAGATCTTTTTGACACAGTTTTTAGGAATGATGACTCTAATACCAATGAAGAGAAATGGGATCTACTTTCCCAGAGAGTTACTAAATTTCTTAGATAGAATTAACCCTTTTTAGGGGTTTTAGAAAAAAATAATCATAGCTCCAAAATGATTATTTCAATGAATTTGGAGTTGTACTTCTTCCAAACAACATGAAATATTTTGCAGACCACTCATATAGGTATTTGAGCTAAAAAATAAATCTAGAACTACGAAGTTGATTAAAAATTTTGAACTCTATATCCAGCAAGAGGATGAAACTTGGAACAAATTCTAATCATGTTTTTCAAACATTATCAACTACTCGTACAATTTGGGTGGACCTATAAGGAAAGGGAAGTAGATTGAGAAATTCCTTACTAGCTTACTTTATCATTTTCAAGCAAAAGTTACGTTGCTTAAATACATGAAAAATCCGTGTGAACTTACTGTTAAATGAATCACTTGGGCAAGTATTCGAACTGCATCACTTGTGTCCAATATGTCAGCCATCCACTTATGAGGACACAAAGAACTTGGCTTTATAGACATCAAGGATAGTGGTCTTAGCCAAGATCTTTTTCACACAGTTTTTAGGAATGATGACTCTAATACCAATGAAGAGAAATGGGATCTACTTTCCCAGAGAGTTACTAAATTTCTTAGATAGAATTAACCCTTTTTAGGGGTTTTAGAAAAAAATAATCATAGCTCCAAAATGATTATTTCAATGAATTTGGAGTTGTACTTCTTCCAAACAACATGAAATAATTTGCAGACCACTCATATAGGTATTTTAGCTAAAAAATAAATCTAGAACTACGAAGTTGATTAAAAATTTTGAACTCTATATCCAGCAAGAGGATGAAACTTGGAACAAATTCTAATCATGTTTTTCAAACATTATCAACTACTCGTACAATTTGGGTGGACCTATAAGGAAAGGGAAGTAGATTGAGAATTTCCTTACTAGCTTACTTTATCTTTTTCAAGCAAAAGTTACCTTGCTTAAATACATGAAAAATCCTTGTGAACTTACTGTTAAATGAATCACTTGGGCAAGTATTCGAACTGCATCACTTGTATCCAATATGTCAGCCATCCACTTATGAGGACACAAAGAACTTGGCTTTATAGACATCAAGGATAGTGGTCTTAGCCAAGATCTTTTTGACACAGTTTTTAGGAATGATGACTCTAATACCAATGAAGAGAAATGGGATCTACTTTCCCAGAGAGTTACTAAATTTCTTAGATAGAATTAACCCTTTTTAGGGGTTTTAGAAAAAAATAATCATAGCTCCAAAATGATTATTTCAATGAATTTAGAGTTGTACTTCTTCCAAACAACATGAAATATTTTGCAGACCACACATATAGGTATTTGAGCTAAAAAATAAATCTAGAACTACGAAGTTGACCAAAAATTTTGAACTCTATATCCAGCAAGAGGATGAAACTTGGAACAAATTCTAATCATGTTTTTCAAACATTATCAACTACTCGTACAATTTGGGTGGACCTATAAGGAAAGGGAAGTAGATTGAGAAATTCCTTACTAGCTTACCTTATCATTTTCAAGAAAAAGTTACCTTGCTTAAATACATGAAAAATCCTTGTGAACTTACTGTTAAATGAATCACTTGGGCAAGTATTCGAACTGCATCACTTGTATCCAATATGTCAGACATCCACTTATGAGGACACAAAGAACTTGGCTTTATAGACATCAAGGATAGTGGTCTTAGCGAAGATCTTTTTGACACAGTTTTTAGGAATGATGACTCTAATACCAATGAAGAGAAATGGGATCTACTTTCCCAGAGAGTTACTAAATTTCTTAGATAGAATTAACCCTTTTTAGGGGTTTTAGAAAAAAATAATCATAGCTCCAAAATGATTATTTCAATGAATTTGGAGTTGTACTTCTTCCAAACAACATGAAATAATTTGCAGACCACTCATATAGGTATTTGAGCTAAAAAATAAATCTAGAACTACGAAGTTGATTAAAAATTTTGAACTCTATATCCAGCAAGAGGATGAAACTTGGAACAAATTCTAATCATGTTTTTCAAACATTATCAACTACTCGTACAATTTGGGTGGACCTATAAGGAAAGGGAAGTAGATTGAGAAATTCCTTACTAGCTTACTTTATCTTTTTCAAGCAAAAGTTACCTTGCTTAAATACATGAAAAATCCTTGTGAACTTACTGTTAAATGAATCACTTGGGCAAGTATTCGAACTGCATCACTTGTATCCAATATGTCAGCCATCCACTTATGAGGACACAAAGAACTTGGCTTTATAGACATCAAGGATAGTGGTCTTAGCCAAGATCTTTTTGACACAGTTTTTAGGAATGATGACTCTAATACCAATGAAGAGAAATGGGATCTACTTTCCCAGAGAGTTAGTAAATTTCTTAGATAGAATTAACCCTTTTTAGGGGTTTTAGAAAAAAATAATCATAGCTCCAAAATGATTATTTCAATGAATTTAGAGTTGTATTCTTCCAAACAACATGAAATATTTTGCAGACCACTCATATAGGTATTTGAGCTAAAAAATAAATCTAGAACTACGAAGTTGACCAAAAATTTTGAACTCTATATCCAGCAAGAGGATGAAACTTGGAACAAATTCTAATCATGTTTTTCAAACATTATCAACTACTCGTACAATTTGGGTGGACCTATAAGGAAAGGGCATTAGATTGAGAAATTCCTTACTAGCTTACCTTATCATTTTCAAGAAAAAGTTACCTTGCTTAAATACATGAAAAATCCTTGTGAACTTACTGTTAAATGAATCACTTGGGCAATTATTCGAACTGCATCACTTGTATCCAATATGTCAGCCATCCACTTACGAGGACACAAAGAACTTGGCTTTATAGACATCAAGGATAATGGTCTTAGCGAAGATCTTTTTGTCACAGTTTTTAGGAATGATGACTCTAATACCAACGAAGAGAAATGGGATCTACTTTCCCAGAGAGTTACTAAATTTCTTGGATAGAATTAACCCTTTTTAGGGGTTTTCAAAAAAAATAATCATAGCTCCAAAATGATTATTTCAATGAATTTGGAGTTGTACTTCTTCCAAATAACATGAAATAATTTGCAGTCCACTCATATAAGTATTTGAGCTAAAAAATAAATCTAGAACTACGAAGTTGATTAAAAAATTTGAACTCTATATCCAGCAAGAGGATGACACTTGGAACAAATTCTAATCATGTTTTTCAAACATTATCAACTACTCGTACAATTTGGGTGGACCTATAAGGAAAGGGAAGTAGATTGAGAAATTCCTTACTAGCTTACTTTATCATTTTCAAGCAAAAGTTACCTTGCTTAAATACATGAAAAATCCTTGTGAACTTACTGTTAAATGAATCACTTCGGCAAGTATTCGAACTGCATCACTTGTATCCAATATGTCAGCAATCCACTTATGAGGACACAAAGAACTTGGCTTTATAGACATCAAGGATAGTGGTCTTAGCCATGATCTTTTTGACACAGTTTTTAGGAATGATGACTCTAATACCAATGAAGAGAAATGGGATCTACTTTCCCAGAGAGTTACTAAATTTCTTAGATAGAATTAACCCTTTTTTGGGGTTTTAGAAAAAAATAATCATAGCTCCGAAATGATTATTTCAATGAATTTGGAGTTGTACTTCTTCCAAACAACAAGAAATATTTTGCAGACCACACATATAGGTATTTGAGCTAAAAAATAAATCTAGAACTACGAAGTTGATTAAAAATTTTGAACTCTATATCCAGCAAGAGGATGAAACTTGGAACAAATTCTAATCATGTTTTTCAAACATTATCAACTACTCGTACAAATTGGGTGGACCTATAAGGAAAGGGAAGTAGATTGAGAAATTCCTTACTAGCTTACTTTATCATTTTCAAGCAAAAGTTACCTTGCTTAAATACATGAAAAATCCTTGTGAACTTACTGTTAAATGAATCACTTGGGCAAGTATTCGAACTGCATCACTTGTATCCAATATGTCAGCCATCCACTTACGAGGACACAAAGAACTTGGCTTTATAGACATCAAGGATAGTGGTCTTAGCGAAGATCTTTTTGACACAGTTTTTAGGAATGATGACTCTAATACCAACGAAGAGAAATGGGATCTACTTACCCAGAGAGTTACTAAATTTCTTGGATAGAATTAACCCTTTTTAGGGGTTTTCTAAAAAAATAAGCATAGCTCCAAAATGATTATTTCAATGAATTTGGAGTTGTACTTCTTCCAAATAACATGAAATAATTTGCAGACCACTCATATAAGTATTTGAGCTAAAAAATAAATCTAGAACTACGAAGTTGATTAAAAAATTTGAACTTTATATCCAGCAAGAGGATGAAACTTGGAACAAATTCTAATCATGTTTTTCAAACATTATCAACTACTCGTACAATTTGGGTGGACCTATAAGGAAAGGGAAGTAGATTGAGAAATTCCTTACTAGCTTACTTTATCATTTTCAAGCAAAAGTTACCTTGCTTAAATACATGAAAAATCCTTGTGAACTTACTGTTAAATGAATCACTTGGGCAAGTATTCGAACTGCATCACTTGTATCCAATATGTCAGCCATCCACTTACGAGGACACAAAGAACTTGGCTTTATAGACATCAAGGATAGTGGTCTTAGCGAAGATCTTTTTGACACAGTTTTTAGGAATGATGACTCTAATACCAATGAAGAGAAATGGGATCTACTTTCCCAGAGAGTTACTAAATTTCTTGGATAGAATTAACCCTTTTTTAGGGTTTTCGAAAAAAATAATCATAGTTCCAAAATGATTATTTCAATGAATTTGGAGTTGTACTTCTTCCAAATAACATGAAATAATTTGCAGACCACTCATATAGGTATTTGAGCTAAAAAATAAATCTAGAACTACGAAGTTGACCAAAAATTTTGAACTCTATATCCAGCAAGAGGATGAAACTTGGAACAAATTCTAATCATGTTTTTCAAACATTATCAACTACTCGTACAATTTGGGTGGACCTATAAGGAAAGAGCATTAGATTGAGAAATTGCTTACTAGCTTACCTTATCATTTTCAAGAAAAAGTTACCTTGCTTAAATACATGAAAAATCCTTGTGAACTTACTGTTAAATGAATCACTTGGGCAAGTATTCGAACTGCATCACTTGTATCCAATATGTCAGCCATCCACTTACGAGGACACAAAGAACTTGGCTTTATAGACATCAAGGATAGTGGTCTTAGCGAAGATCTTTTTGACACAGTTTTTAGGAATGATGACTCTAATACCAACGAAGAGAAATGGGATCTACTTTCCCAGAGAGTTAATAAATTTCTTGGATAGAATTAACCCTTTTTAGGGGTTTTCGAAAAAAATAATCATAGCTCCAAAATGATTATTTCAATGAATTTGGAGTTGTACTTCTTCCAAATAACATGAAATAATTTGCAGACCACTCATATAAGTATTTGAGCTAAAAAATAAATCTAGAACTACGAAGTTGATTAAAAAATTTGAACTCTATATCCAGCAAGAGGATGAAACTTGGAACAAATTCTAATCATGTTTTTCAAACATTATCAACTACTCGTACAATTTGGGTGGACCTATAAGGAAAGGGAAGTAGATTGAGAAATTCCTTACAAGCTTACTTTATCATTTTCAAGCAAAAGTTACCTTGCTTAAATACATGAAAAATCCTTGTGAACTTACTGTTAAATGAATCACTTGGGCAAGTATTCGAACTGCATCACTTGTATCCAATATGTCAGCCATCCACTTACGAGGACACAAAGAACTTGGCTTTATAGACATCAAGGATAGTGGTCTTAGTGAAGATCTTTTTGACACAATTTTTAGGAATGATGACTCTAATACCAATGAAGAGAAATGGGATCTACTTTCCCAGAGAGTTACTAAATGTCTTGGATAGAATTAATCCTTTTTTAGGGTTTTCGAAAAAAATAATCATAGCTCCAAAATGATTATTTCAATGAATTTGGAGTTGTACTTCTTCCAAATAACATGAAATAATTTGCAGACCACTCATATAGGTATTTGAGCTAAAAAATAAATCTAGAACTACGAAGTTGACCAAAAATTTTGAACTCTATATCCAGCAAGAGGATGAAACTTGGAACAAATTCTAATCATGTTTTTCAAACATTATCAACTACTCGTACAATTTGGGTGGACCTATAAGGAAAGGGCATTAGATTGAGAAATTCCTTACTAGCTTACCTTATCATTTTCAAGAAAAAGTTACCTTGCTTAAATACATGAAAAATCCTTGTGAACTTACTGTTAAATGAATCACTTGGGCAAGTATTCGAACTGCATCACTTGTATCCAATATGTCAGCCATCCACTTACGAGGACACAAAGAACTTGGCTTTATAGACATCAAGGATAGTGGTCATAGCGAAGATCTTTTTGACACAGTTTTTAGGAATGATGACTCTAATACCAATGAAGAGAAATGGGATCTACTTTCCCAGAGAGTTACTAAATTTCTTGGATAGAATTAACCCTTTTTTAGGGTTTTCGAAAAAAATAATCATAGCTCCAAAATGATTATTTCAATGAATTTGGAGTTGTACTTCTTCCAAATAACATGAAATAATTTGCAGACCACTCATATAGGTATTTGAGCTAAAAAATAAATCTAGAACTACGAAGTTGACCAAAAATTTTGAACTCTATATCCAGCAAGAGGATGAAACTTGGAACAAATTCTAATCATGTTTTTCAAACATTATCAACTACTCGTACAATTTGGGTGGACCTATATGGAAAGGGAAGTAGATTGAGAAATTCCTTACTAGCTTACTTTATCATTTTCAAGCAAAAGTTACCTTGCTTAAATACATGAAAAATCCTTGTGAACTTACTGTTAAATGAATCACTTGGGCAAGTATTCGAACTGCATCACTTGTATCCAATATGTCAGCCATCCACTTACGAGGACACAAAGAACTTGGCTTTATAGACATCAAGGATAGTGGTCTTAGCGAAGATCTTTTTGACACAGTTTTTAGGAATGATGACTCTAATACCAATGAAGAGAAATGGGATCTACTTTCCCAGAGAGTTACTAAATTTCTTGGATAGAATTAACCCTTTTTTAGGGTTTTCGAAAAAAATAATCATAGCTCCAAAATGATTATTTCAATGAATTTGGAGTTGTACTTCTTCCAAATAACATGAAATAATTTGCAGACCACTCATATAGGTATTTGAGCTAAAAAATAAATCTAGAACTACGAAGTTGACCAAAAATTTTGAACTCTATATCCAGCAAGAGGATGAAACTTGGAACAAATTCTAATCATGTTTTTCAAACATTATCAACTACTCGTACAATTTGGGTGGACCTATAAGGAAAGGGCATTAGATTGAGAAATTCCTTACTAGCTTACCTTATCATTTTCAAGAAAAAGTTACCTTGCTTAAATACATGAAAAATCCTTGTGAACTTACTGTTAAATGAATCACTTGGGCAAGTATTCGAACTGCATCACTTGTATCCAATATGTCAGCCATCCACTTACGAGGACACAAAGAACTTGGCTTTATAGACATCAAGGATAGTGGTCTTAGCGAAGATCTTTTTGACACAGTTTTTAGGAATGATGACTCTAATACCAACGAAGAGAAATGGGATCTACTTTCCCAGAGAGTTACTAAATTTCTTGGATAGAATTAACCCTTTTTAGGGGTTTTCGAAAAAAATAATCATAGCTCCAAAATGATTATTTCAATGAATTTGGAGTTGTACTTCTTCCAAATAACATGAAATAATTTGCAGACCACTCATATAAGTATTTGAGCTAAAAAATAAATCTAGAACTACGAAGTTGATTAAAAAATTTGAACTCTATATCCAGCAAGAGGATGAAACTTGGAACAAATTCTAATCATGTTTTTCAAACATTATCAACTACTCGTACAATTTGGGTGGACCTATAAGGAAAGGGAAGTAGATTGAGAAATTCCTTACTAGCTTACTTTATCATTTTCAAGCAAAAGTTACCTTGCTTAAATACATGAAAAATCCGTGTGAACTTACTGTTAAATGAATCACTTGGGCAAGTATTCGAACTGGATCACTTGTGTCCAATATGTCAGCCATCCACTTATGAGGACACAAAGAACTTGGCTTTATAGACATCAAGGATAGTGGTCTTAGCGAAGATCTTTTTGACACAGTTTTTAGGAATGATGACTCTAATACCAATGACGAGAAATGGGATCTACTTTCCCAGAGAGTTACTAAATTTCTTAGATAGAATTAACTCTTTTTAGGGGTTTTAGAAAAAAATAATCATAGCTCCAAAATGATTATTTCAATGAATTTGGAGTTGTACTTCTTCCAAACAACATGAAATAATTTGCAGACCACTCATATAGGTATTTGAGCTAAAAAATAAATCTAGAACTACGAAGTTGATTAAAAATTTTGAACTCTATATCCAGCAAGAGGATGAAACTTGGAACAAATTCTAATCATGTTTTTCAAACATTATCAACTACTCGTACAATTTGGGTGGACCTATAAGGAAAGGGAAGTAGATTGAGAAATTCCTTACTAGCTTACTTTATCATTTTCAAGCAAAAGTTACCTTGCTTAAATACACGAAAAATCCTTGTGAACTTACTGTTAAATGAATCACTTGGGCAAGTATTCGAACTGCATCACTTGTATCCAATATGTCAGCCATCCACTTATGAGGAGACAAAGAACTTGGCTTTATAGACATCAAGGATAGTGGTCTTAGCGAAGATCTTTTTGACACAGTTTTTAGGAATGATGACTCTAATACCAATGAAGAGAAATGGGATCTACTTTCCCAGAGAGTTACTAAATTTCTTAGATAGAATTAACCCTTTTTAGGGGTTTTAGAAAAAAATAATCATAGCTCCAAAATGATTATTTCAATGAATTTGGAGTTGTACCTCTTCCAAACAACATGAAATATTTTGCAGACCACTGATATAGGTATTTGAGCTAAAAAATAAATCTAGAACTACGAAGTTGATTAAAAATTTTGAACTCTATATCTAGCAAGAGGATGAAACTTGGAACAAATTCTAATCATGTTTTTCAAACATTATCAACTACTCGTACAATTTGGGTGGACCTATAAGGAAAGGGAAGTAGATTGAGAAATTCCTTACTAGCTTACTTTATCATTTTCAAGCAAAAGTTACGTTGCTTAAATACATGAAAAATCCGTGTGAACTTACTGTTAAATGAATCACTTGGGCAAGTAATCGAACTGCATCACTTGTGTCCAATATGTCAGCAATCCACTTATGAGGACACAAAGAACTTGGCTTTATAGACATCAAGGATAGTGGTCTTAGCGAAGATCTTTTTGACACAGTTTTTAGGAATGATGACTCTAATACCAATGAAGAGAAATGGGATCTACTTTCCCAGAGAGTTACTAAATTTCTTAGATAGAATTAACCCTTTTTAGGGGTTTTAGAAAAAAATAATAATAGCTCCAAAATGATTATTTCAATGAATTTGGAGTTGTACTTCTTCCAAACAACATGAAATATTTTGCAGACCACTCATATAGGTATTTGAGCTAAAAAATAAATCTAGAACTACGAAGTTGATTAAAAATTTTGAACTCTATATCCAGCAAGAGGATGAAACTTGGAACAAATTCTAATCATGTTTTTCAAACATTATCAACTACTCGTACAATTTGGGTGGACCTATAAGGAAAGGGAAGTAGATTGAGAAATTCCTTACTAGCTTACTTTATCTTTTTCAAGCAAAAGTTACCTTGCTTAAATACATGAAAAATCCTTGTGAACTTACTGTTAAATGAATCACTTGGGCAAGTATTCGAACTGCATCACTTGTATCCAATATGTCAGACATCCACTTATGAGGACACAAAGAACTTGGCTTTATAGACATCAAGGATAGTGGTCTTAGCCAAGATCTTTTTGACACAGTTTTTAGGAATGATGACTCTAATACCAATGAAGAGAAATGGGATCTACTTTCCCAGAGAGTTACTAAATTTCTTAGATAGAATTAACCCTTTTTAGGGGTTTTAGAAAAAAATAATCATAGCTCCAAAATGATTATTTCAATGAATTTGGAGTTGTACTTCTTCCAAACAACATGAAATAATTTGCAGACCACTCATATAGGTATTTGAGCTAAAAAATAAATCTAGAACTACGAAGTTGATTAAAAATTTTGAACTCTATATCCAGCAAGAGGATGAAACTTGGAACAAATTCTAATCATGTTTTTCAAACATTATCAACTACTCGTACAATTTGGGTGGACCTATAAGGAAAGGGAAGTAGATTGAGAAATTCCTTACTAGCTTACTTTATATTTTTCAAGCAAAAGTTACCTTGCTTAAATACATGAAAAATCCTTGTGAACTTACTGTTAAATGAATCACTTGGGCAAGTATTCGAACTGCATCACTTGTATCCAATATGTCAGCCATCCACTTATGAGGACACAAAGAACTTGGCTTTATAGACATCAAGGATAGTGGTCTTAGCCAAGATCTTTTTGACACAGTTTTTAGGAATGATGACTCTAATACCAATGAAGAGAAATGGGATCTACTTTCCCAGAGAGTTACTAAATTTCTTAGATAGAATTAACCCTTTTTAGGGGTTTTAGAAAAAAATAATCATAGCTCCAAAATGATTATTTCAATGAATTTAGAGTTGTACTTCTTCCAAACAACATGAAATATTTTGCAGACCACTCATATAGGTATTTGAGCTAAAAAATAAATCTAGAACTACGAAGTTGACCAAAAATTTTGAACTCTATATCCAGCAAGAGGATGAAACTTGGAACAAATTCTAATCATGTTTTTCAAACATTATCAACTACTCGTACAATTTGGGTGGACCTATAAGGAAAGGGCATTAGATTGAGAAATTCCTTACTAGCTTACCTTATCATTTTCAAGAAAAAGTTACCTTGCTTAAATACATGAAAAATCCTTGTGAACTTACTGTTAAATGAATCACTTGGGCAATTATTCGAACTGCATCACTTGTATCCAATATGTCAGCCATTCACTTACGAGGACACAAAGAACTTGGCTTTATAGACATCAAGGATAATGGTCTTAGCGAAGATCTTTTTGACACAGTTTTTAGGAATGATGACTCTAATACCAACGAAGAGAAATGGGATCAACTTTCCCAGAGAGTTACTAAATTTCTTGGATAGAATTAACCCTTTTTAGGGGTTTTCAAAAAAAATAATCATAGCTCCAAAATGATTAATTCAATGAATTTGGAGTTGTACTTCTTCCAAATAACATGAAATAATTTGCAGACCACTCATATAAGTATTTGAGCTAAAAAATAAATCTAGAACTACGAAGTTGATTAAAAATTTTGAACTCTATATCCAGCAAGAGGATGAAACTTGGAACAAACTCTAATCATGTTTTTCAAACATTATCAACTACTCGTACAATTTGGGTGGACCTATAAGGAAAGGGAAGTAGATTGAGAAATTCCTTACTAGCTTACTTTATCATTTTCAAGCAAAAGTTACCTTGCTTAAATACATGAAAAATCCTTGTGAACTTACTGTTAAATGAATCACTTCGGCAAGTATTCGAACTGCATCACTTGTATCCAATATGTCAGCAATCCACTTATGAGGACACAAAGAACTTGGCTTTATAGACATCAAGGATAGTGGTCTTAGCCATGATCTTTTTGACACAGTTTTTAGGAATGATGACTCTAATACCAATGAAGAGAAATGGGATCTACTTTCCCTGAGAGTTACTAAATTTCTTAGATAGAATTAACCCTTTTTTGGGGTTTTAGAAAAAAATAATCATAGCTCCGAAATGATTATTTCAATGAATTTGGAGTTGTACTTCTTCCAAACAACAAGAAATATTTTGCAGACCACACATATAGGTATTTGAGCTAAAAAATAAATCTAGAACTACGAAGTTGATTAAAAATTTTGAACTCTATATCCAGCAAGAGGATGAAACTTGGAACAAATTCTAATCATGTTTTTCAAACATTATCAACTACTCGTACAAATTGGGTGGACCTATAAGGAAAGGGAAGTAGATTGAGAAATTCCTTACTAGCTTACTTTATCATTTTCAAGCAAAAGTTACCTTGCTTAAATACATGAAAAATCCGTGTGAACTTACTGTTAAATGAATCACTTGGGCAAGTATTCGAACTGCATCACTTGTATCCAATATGTCAGCCATCCACTTATGAGGACACAAAGAACTTGGCTTTATAGACATCAAGGATAGTGGTCTTAGCGAAGATCTTTTTGACACAGTTTTTAGGAATGATGACTCTAATACCAACGAAGAGAAATGGGATCTACTTTCCCAGAGAGTTACTAAATTTCTTAGATAGAATTAACCCTTTTTAGGGGTTTTAGAAAAAAATAATCATAGCTCCAAAATGATTATTTCAATGAATTTGGAGTTGTACTTCTTCCAAACAACATGAAATAATTTGCAGACCACTCATATTGGTATTTGAGCTAAAAAATAAATCTAGAACTACGAAGTTGATTAAAAATTTTGAACTCTATATCCAGCAAGAGGATGAAACTTGGAACAAATTCTAATCATGTTTTTCAAACATTATCAACTACTCGTACAATTTGGGTGGACCTATAAGGAAAGGGAAGTAGATTGAGAAATTCCTTACTAGCTTACTTTATCATTTTCAAGCAAAAGTTACCTTGCTTAAATACACGAAAAATCCTTGTGAACTTACTGTTAAATGAATCACTTGGGCAAGTATTCGAACTGCATCACTTGTATCCAATATGTCAGACATCCACTTATGAGGACACAAAGAACTTGGCTTTATAGACATCAAGGATAGTGGTCTTAGCGAAGATCTTTTTGACACAGTTTTTAGGAATGGTGACTCTAATACCAATGAAGAGAAATGGGATCTACTTTCCCAGAGAGTTACTAAATTTCTTAGATAGAATTAACCCTTTTTAGGGGTTTTAGAAAAAAATAATCATAGCTCCAAAATGATTATTTCAATGAATTTAGAGTTGTACTTCTTCCAAACAACATGAAATATTTTGCAGACCACTCATATAGGTATTTGAGCTAAAAAATAAATCTAGAACTACGAAGTTGACCAAAAATTTTGAACTCTATATCCAGCAAGAGGATGAAACTTGGAACAAATTCTAATCATGTTTTTCAAACATTATCAACTACTCGTACAATTTGGGTGGACCTATAAGGAAAGGGCATTAGATTGAGAAATTCCTTACTAGCTTACCTTATCATTTTCAAGAAAAAGTTACCTTGCTTAAATACATGAAAAATCCTTGTGAACTTACTGTTAAATGAATCACTTGGGCAATTATTCGAACTGCATCACTTGTATCCAATATGTCAGCCATTCACTTACGAGGACACAAAGAACTTGGCTTTATAGACATCAAGGATAATGGTCTTAGCGAAGATCTTTTTGACACAGTTTTTAGGAATGATGACTCTAATACCAACGAAGAGAAATGGGATCAACTTTCCCAGAGAGTTACTAAATTTCTTGGATAGAATTAACCCTTTTTAGGGGTTTTCAAAAAAAATAATCATAGCTCCAAAATGATTAATTCAATGAATTTGGAGTTGTACTTCTTCCAAATAACATGAAATAATTTGCAGACCACTCATATAAGTATTTGAGCTAAAAAATAAATCTAGAACTACGAAGTTGATTAAAAATTTTGAACTCTATATCCAGCAAGAGGATGAAACTTGGAACAAACTCTAATCATGTTTTTCAAACATTATCAACTACTCGTACAATTTGGGTGGACCTATAAGGAAAGGGAAGTAGATTGAGAAATTCCTTACTAGCTTACTTTATCATTTTCAAGCAAAAGTTACCTTGCTTAAATACATGAAAAATCCTTGTGAACTTACTGTTAAATGAATCACTTCGGCAAGTATTCGAACTGCATCACTTGTATCCAATATGTCAGCAATCCACTTATGAGGACACAAAGAACTTGGCTTTATAGACATCAAGGATAGTGGTCTTAGCCATGATCTTTTTGACACAGTTTTTAGGAATGATGACTCTAATACCAATGAAGAGAAATGGGATCTACTTTCCCTGAGAGTTACTAAATTTCTTAGATAGAATTAACCCTTTTTTGGGGTTTTAGAAAAAAATAATCATAGCTCCGAAATGATTATTTCAATGAATTTGGAGTTGTACTTCTTCCAAACAACAAGAAATATTTTGCAGACCACACATATAGGTATTTGAGCTAAAAAATAAATCTAGAACTACGAAGTTGATTAAAAATTTTGAACTCTATATCCAGCAAGAGGATGAAACTTGGAACAAATTCTAATCATGTTTTTCAAACATTATCAACTACTCGTACAAATTGGGTGGACCTATAAGGAAAGGGAAGTAGATTGAGAAATTCCTTACTAGCTTACTTTATCATTTTCAAGCAAAAGTTACCTTGCTTAAATACATGAAAAATCCGTGTGAACTTACTGTTAAATGAATCACTTGGGCAAGTATTCGAACTGCATCACTTGTATCCAATATGTCAGCCATCCACTTATGAGGACACAAAGAACTTGGCTTTATAGACATCAAGGATAGTGGTCTTAGCGAAGATCTTTTTGACACAGTTTTTAGGAATGATGACTCTAATACCAACGAAGAGAAATGGGATCTACTTTCCCAGAGAGTTACTAAATTTCTTAGATAGAATTAACCCTTTTTAGGGGTTTTAGAAAAAAATAATCATAGCTCCAAAATGATTATTTCAATGAATTTGGAGTTGTACTTCTTCCAAACAACATGAAATAATTTGCAGACCACTCATATAGGTATTTGAGCTAAAAAATAAATCTAGAACTACGAAGTTGATTAAAAATTTTGAACTCTATATCCAGCAAGAGGATGAAACTTGGAACAAATTCTAATCATGTTTTTCAAACATTATCAACTACTCGTACAATTTGGGTGGACCTATAAGGAAAGGGAAGTAGATTGAGAAATTCCTTACTAGCTTACTTTATCATTTTCAAGCAAAAGTTACCTTGCTTAAATACACGAAAAATCCTTGTGAACTTACTGTTAAATGAATCACTTGGGCAAGTATTCGAACTGCATCACTTGTATCCAATATGTCAGACATCCACTTATGAGGACACAAAGAACTTGGCTTTATAGACATCAAGGATAGTGGTCTTAGCGAAGATCTTTTTGACACAGTTTTTAGGAATGGTGACTCTAATACCAATGAAGAGAAATGGGATCTACTTTCCCAGAGAGTTACTAAATTTCTTAGATAGAATTAACCCTTTTTAGGGGTTTTAGAAAAAAATAATCATAGCTCCGAAATGATTATTTCAATGAATTTGGAGTTGTACTTCTTCCAAACAACATGAAATAATTTGCAGACCACTCATATAGGTATTTGAGCTAAAAAATAAATCTAGAACTACGAAGTTGATTAAAAATTTTGAACTCTATATCCAGCAAGAGGATGAAACTTGGAACAAATTCTAATCATGTTTTTCAAACATTATCAACTACTCGTACAATTTGGGTGGACCTATAAGGAAAGGGAAGTAGATTGAGAAATTCCTTACTAGCTTACTTTATCTTTTTCAAGCAAAAGTTACCTTGCTTAAATACATGAAAAATCCTTGTGAACTTACTGTTAAATGAATCACTTGGGCAAGTATTCGAACTGCATCACTTGTATCCAATATGTCAGCCATCCACTTATGAGGACACAAAGAACTTGGCTTTATAGACATCAAGGATAGTGGTCTTAGCCAAGATCTTTTTGACACAGTTTTTAGGAATGATGACTCTAATACCAATGAAGAGAAATGGGATCTACTTTCCCAGAGAGTTACTAAATTTCTTAGATAGAATTAACCCTTTTTAGGGGTTTTAGAAAAAAATAATCATAGCTCCAAAATGATTATTTCAATGAATTTGGAGTTGTACTTTTTCCAAACAACAAGAAATATTTTGCAGACCACACATATAGGTATTTGAGCTAAAAAATAAATCTAGAACTACGAAGTTGATTAAAAATTTTGAACTCTATATCCAGCAAGAGGATGAAACTTGGAACAAATTCTAATCATGTTTTTCAAACATTATCAACTACTCGTACAAATTGGGTGGACCTATAAGGAAAGGGAAGTAGATTGAGAAATTCCTTACTAGCTTACTTTATCATTTTCAAGCAAAAGTTACCTTGCTTAAATACATGAAAAATCCGTGTGAACTTACTGTTAAATGAATCACTTGGGCAAGTATTCGAACTGCATCACTTGTATCCAATATGTCAGCCATCCACTTATGAGGACACAAAGAACTTGGCTTTATAGACATCAAGGATAGTGGTCTTAGCGAAGATCTTTTTGACACAGTTTTTAGGAATGATGACTCTAATACCAACGAAGAGAAATGGGATCTACTTTCCCAGAGAGTTACTAAATTTCTTAGATAGAATTAACCCTTTTTAGGGGTTTTAGAAAAAAATAATCATAGCTCCAAAATGATTATTTCAATGAATTTGGAGTTGTACTTCTTCCAAACAACATGAAATAATTTGCAGACCACTCATATAGGTATTTGAGCTAAAAAATAAATCTAGAACTACGAAGTTGATTAAAAATTTTGAACTCTATATCCAGCAAGAGGATGAAACTTGGAACAAATTCTAATCATGTTTTTCAAACATTATCAACTACTCGTACAATTTGGGTGGACCTATAAGGAAAGGGAAGTAGATTGAGAAATTCCTTACTAGCTTACTTTATCATTTTCAAGCAAAAGTTACCTTGCTTAAATACACGAAAAATCCTTGTGAACTTACTGTTAAATGAATCACTTGGGCAAGTATTCGAACTGCATCACTTGTATCCAATATGTCAGACATCCACTTATGAGGACACAAAGAACTTGGCTTTATAGACATCAAGGATAGTGGTCTTAGCGAAGATCTTTTTGACACAGTTTTTAGGAATGGTGACTCTAATACCAATGAAGAGAAATGGGATCTACTTTCCCAGAGAGTTACTAAATTTCTTAGATAGAATTAACCCTTTTTAGGGGTTTTAGAAAAAAATAATCATAGCTCTGAAATGATTATTTCAATGAATTTGGAGTTGTACTTCTTCCAAACAACATGAAATAATTTGCAGACCACTCATATAGGTATTTGAGCTAAAAAATAAATCTAGAACTACGAAGTTGATTAAAAATTTTGAACTCTATATCCAGCAAGAGGATGAAACTTGGAACAAATTCTAATCATGTTTTTCAAACATTATCAACTACTCGTACAATTTGGGTGGACCTATAAGGAAAGGGAAGTAGATTGAGAAATTCCTTACTAGCTTACTTTATCTTTTTCAAGCAAAAGTTACCTTGCTTAAATACATGAAAAATCCTTGTGAACTTACTGTTAAATGAATCACTTGGGCAAGTATTCGAACTGCATCACTTGTATCCAATATGTCAGCCATCCACTTATGAGGACACAAAGAACTTGGCTTTATAGACATCAAGGATAGTGGTCTTAGCCAAGATCTTTTTGACACAGTTTTTAGGAATGATGACTCTAATACCAATGAAGAGAAATGGGATCTACTTTCCCAGAGAGTTACTAAATTTCTTAGATAGAATTAACCCTTTTTAGGGGTTTTAGAATAAAATAATCATAGCTCCAAAATGATTATTTCAATGAATTTAGAGTTGTACTTCTTCCAAACAACATGAAATATTTTGCAGACCACTCATATAGGTATTTGAGCTAAAAAATAAATCTAGAACTACGAAGTTGACCAAAAATTTTGAACTCTATATCCAGCAAGAGGATGAAACTTGGAACAAATTCTAATCATGTTTTTCAAACATTATCAACTACTCGTACAATTTGGGTGGACCTATAAGGAAAGGGCATTAGATTGAGAAATTCCTTACTAGCTTACCTTATCATTTTCAAGAAAAAGTTACCTTGCTTAAATACATGAAAAATCCTTGTGAACTTACTGTTAAATGAATCACTTGGGCAATTATTCGAACTGCATCACTTGTATCCAATATGTCAGCCATCCACTTACGAGGACACAAAGAACTTGGCTTTATAGACATCAAGGTTAATGGTCTTAGCGAAGATCTTTTTGACACAGTTTTTAGGAATGATGACTCTAATACCAACGAAGAGAAATGGGATCTACTTTCCCAGAGAGTTACTAAATTTCTTGGATAGAATTAACCCTTTTTAGGGGTTTTCAAAAAAAATAATCATAGCTCCAAAATGATTATTTCAATGAATTTGGAGTTGTACTTCTTCCAAATAACATGAAATAATTTGCAGACCACTCATATAAGTATTTGAGCTAAAAAATAAATCTAGAACTACGAAGTTGATTAAAAATTTTGAACTCTATATCCAGCAAGAGGATGAAACTTGGAACAAATTCTAATCATGTTTTTCAAACATTATGAACTACTCGTACAATTTGGGTGGACCTATAAGGAAAGGGAAGTAGATTGAGAAATTCCTTACTAGCTTACTTTATCATTTTCAAGCAAAAGTTACCTTGCTTAAATACATGAAAAATCCTTGTGAACTTACTGTTAAATGAATCACTTCGGCAAGTATTCGAACTGCATCACTTGTATCCAATATGTCAGCAATCCACTTATGAGGACACAAAGAACTTGGCTTTATAGACATCAAGGATAGTGGTCTTAGCCATGATCTTTTTGACACAGTTTTTAGGAATGATGACTCTAATACCAATGAAGAGAAATGGGATCTACTTTCCCAGAGAGTTACTAAATTTCTTAGATAGAATTAACCCTTTTTAGGGGTTTTCGAAAAAAATAATCATAGCTCCGAAATGATTATTTCAATGAATTTGGAGTTGTACTTCTTCCAAACAACAAGAAATATTTTGCAGACCACACATATAGGTATTTGAGCTAAAAAATAAATCTAGAACTACGAAGTTGATTAAAAATTTTGAACTCTATATCCAGCAAGAGGATGAAACTTGGAACAAATTCTAATCATGTTTTTCAAACATTATCAACTACTCGTACAAATTGGGTGGACCTATAAGGAAAGGGAAGTAGATTGAGAAATTCCTTACTAGCTTACTTTATCATTTTCAAGCAAAAGTTACCATGCTTAAATACATGAAAAATCCGTGTGAACTTACTGTTTAATGAATCACTTCGGCAAATATTCGAACTGCATCACTTGTATCCAATATGTCAGCAATCCACTTATGAGGACACAAAGAACTTGGCTTTATAGACATCAAGGATAGTGGTCTTAGCCAAGATCTTTTTGACACAGTTTTTAGGAATGATGACTCTAATACCAATGAAGAGAAATGGGATCTACTTTCCCAGAGAGTTACTAAATTTCTTAGATAGAATTAACCCTTTTTAGGGGTTTTAGAAAAAAATAATCATAGCTCCAAAATGATTATTTCAATGAATTTGGAGTTGTACTTCTTCCAAACAACATGAAATATTTTGCAGACCACTCATATAGGTATTTGAGCTAAAAAATAAATCTAGAACTACGAAGTTGATTAAAAATTTTGAACTCTATATCCAGCAAGAGGATGAAACTTGGAACAAATTCTAATCATGTTTTTCAAACATTATCAACTACTCGTACAATTTCGGTGGACCTATAAGGAAAGGGAAGTAGATTGAGAAATTCCTTACTAGCTTACTTTATCTTTTTCAAGCAGAAGTTACCTTGCTTAAATACATGAAAAATCCTTGTGAACTTACTGTTAAATGAATCAATTGGGCAAGTATTCGAACTGCATCACTTGTATCCAATATGTCAGCCATCCACTTATGAGGACACAAAGAACTTGGCTTTATAGACATCAAGGATAGTGGTCTTAGCCAAGATCTTTTTGACATAGTTTTTAGGAATGATGACTCTAATACCAATGAAGAGAAATGGGATCTACTTTCCCAGAGAGTTACTAAATTTCTTAGATAGAATTAACTCTTTTTAGGGGTTTTAGAAAAAAATAATCATAGCTCCGAAATGATTATTTCAATGAATATGGAGTTGTACTTCTTCCAAACAACATGAAATATTTTGCAGACCACTCATATAGGTATTTGAGCTAAAAAATAAATCTAGAACTACGAAGTTGATTAAAAATTTTGAACTCTATATCCAGCAAGAGGATGAAACTTGGAACAAATTCTAATCATGTTTTTCAAACATTATCAACTACTCGTACAATTTCGGTGGACCTATAAGGAAAGGGAAGTAGATTGAGAAATTCCTTACTAGCTTACTTTATCTTTTTCAAGCAAAAGTTACCTTGCTTAAATACATGAAAAATCCTTGTGAACTTACTGTTAAATGAATCACTTGGGCAAGTATTCGAACTGCATCACTTGTATCCAATATGTCAGCCATCCACTTATGAGGACACAAAGAACTTGGCTTTATAGATATCAAGGATAGTGGTCTTAGCCAAGATCTTTTTGACACATTTTTTAGGAATGATGACTCTAATACCAATGAAGAGAAATGGGATCTACTTTCCCAGAGAGTTACTAAATTTCTTAGATAGAATTAACCCTTTTTAGGGGTTTTAGAAAAAAATAATCATAGCTCCAAAATGATTATTTCAATGAATTTAGAGTTGTACTTCTTCCAAACAACATGAAATATTTTGCAGACCACTCATATAGGTATTTGAGCTAAAAAATAAATCTAGAACTACGAAGTTGACCAAAAATTTTGAACTCTATATCCAGCAAGAGGATGAAACTTGGAACAAATTCTAATCATGTTTTTCAAACATTATCAACTACTCGTACAATTTGGGTGGACCTATAAGGAAAGGGCATTAGATGGAGAAATTCCTTACTAGCTTACCTTATAATTTTCAAGAAAAAGTTACCTTGCTTAAATACATGAAAAATCCTTGTGAACTTACTGTTAAATGAATCACTTGGGCAAGTATTCGAACTGCATCACTTGTATCCAATATGTCAGCCATCCACTTATGAGGACACAAAGAACTTGGCTTTATAGATATCAAGGATAGTGGTCTTAGCCAAGATCTTTTTGACACATTTTTTAGGAATGATGACTCTAATACCAATGAAGAGAAATGGGATCTACTTTCCCAGAGAGTTACTAAATTTCTTAGATAGAATTAACCCTTTTTAGGGATTTTAGAAAAAAATAATCATAGCTCCAAAATGATTATTTCAATGAATTTAGAGTTGTACTTCTTCCAAACAACATGAAATATTTTGCAGACCACTCATATAGGTATTTGAGCTAAAAAATAAATCTAGAACTACGAAGTTGACCAAAAATTTTGAACTCTATATCCAGCAAGAGGATGAAACTTGGAACAAATTCTAATCATGTTTTTTAAACATTATCAACTACTCGTACAATTTGGGTGGACCTATAAGGAAAGGGCATTAGATGGAGAAATTCCTTACTAGCTTACCTTATCATTTTCAAGAAAAAGTTACCTTGCTTAAATACATGAAAAATCCTTGTGAACTTACTGTTAAATGAATCACTTGGGCAAGTATTCGAACTGCATCACTTGTATCCAATATGTCAGCCATCCACTTACGAGGACACAAAGAACTTGGCTTTATAGACATCAAGGATAGTGGTCTTAGCGAAGATCTTTTTGACACAGTATTTAGGAATGATGACTCTAATACCAACGAAGAGAAATGGGATCTACTTTCCCAGAGAGTTACTAAATTTCTTGGATAGAATTAACCCTTTTTAGGGGTTTTCGAAAAAAATAATCATAGCTCCAAAATGATTATTTCAATGAATTTGGAGTTGTACTTCTTCCAAATAACATGAAATAATTTGCAGACCACTCATATAGGTATTTGAGCTAAAAAATAAATCTAGAACTACGAAGTTGATTAAAAATTTTGAACTCTATATCCAGCAAGAGGATGAAACTTGGAACAAATTCTAATCTTGTTTTTCAATCATTATCAACTACTCATACAATTTGGGTGGACCTATAAGGAAAGGGAAGTAGATTGAGAAATTCCTTACTAGCTTACTTTATCATTTTCAAGCAAAAGTTACCTTCTTAAATACATGAAAAATCCTTGTGAACTTACTGTTAAATGATTCACTTGGGCAAGTACTCGAACTGCATCACTTGTATCCAATATGTCAGCCATCCACTTACGAGGACACAAAGAACTTGGCTTTATAGACATCAAGGATAGTGGTCTTAGCGAAGATCTTTTTGACACAGTTTTTAGGAATGATGACTCTAATACCAACGAAGAGAAATGGGATCTACTTTCCCAGAGAGTTACTAAATTTCTTGGATAGAATTAACGCTTTTTAGGGGTTTTCGAAAAAAATAATCATAGTTCCAAAATGATTATTTCAATGAATTTGGAGTTGTACTTCTTCCAAATAACATGAAATAATTTGCAGACCACTCATATAGGTATTTGAGCTAAAAAATAAATCTAGAACTACGAAGTTGATTAAAAATTTTGAACTCTATATCCAGCAAGAGGATGAAACTTGGAACAAATTCTAATCATGTTTTTCAAACATTATCAACTACTCGTACAATTTGGGTGGACCTATAAGGAAAGGGAAGTAGATTGAGAAATTCCTTACTAGCTTACTTTATCATTTTCAAGCAAAAGTTACCTTGCTTAAATACATGAAAAATCCTTGTGAACTTACTCGTAAATGAATCACTTGGGCAAGTATTCGAACTGCATCACTTGTATCCAATATGTCAGCCATCCACTTATGAGGACACAAAGAACTTGTCTTTATAGACATCAAGGATAGTGGTCTTAGCCAAGATCTTTTTGACACAGTTTTTAGGAATGATGACTCTAATACCAATGAAGAGAAATGGGATCTACTTTCCCAGAGAGTTACTAAATTTCTTGGATAGAATTAACCCTTTTTAGGGGTTTTCGAAAAAAATAATCATAGCTCCAAAATGATTATTTCAATGAATTTAGAGTTGTACTTCTTCCAAACAACATGAAATATTTTGCAGACCACTCATATAGGTATTTGAGCTAAAAAATAAATCTAGAACTACGAAGTTGACCAAAAATTTTGAACTCTATATCCAGCAAGAGGATGAAACTTGGAACAAATTCTAATAATGTTTTTCAAACATTATCAACTACTCTTACAATTTGGGTGGACCTATAAGGAAAGGGAAGTAGATTGAGAAATTCCTTACTAGCTTCCTTTATCATTTTCAAGCAAAAGTTACCTTGCTTAAATACATGAAAAATCCTTGTGAACTTACTGGTAAATGAATCACTTGGGCAAGTATTCGAACTGCATCACTTGTATCCAATATGTCAGCCATCCACTTATGAGGACACAAAGAACTTGTCTTTATAGACATCAAGGATAGTGGTCTTAGCCAAGATCTTTTTGACACAGTTTTTAGGAATGATGACTCTAATACCAATGAAGAGAAATGGGATCTACTTTCCCAGAGAGTTACTAAATTTCTTGGATAGAATTAACCCTTTTTAGGGGTTTTCGAAAAAAATAATCATAGCTCCAAAATGATTATTTCAATGAATTTAGAGTTGTACTTCTTCCAAACAACATGAAATATTTTGCAGACCACTCATATAGGTATTTGAGCTAAAAAATAAATCTAGAACTACGAAGTTGACCAAAAATTTTGAACTCTATATCCAGCAAGAGGATGAAACTTGGAACAAATTCTAATCATGTTTTTCAAACATTATCAACTACTCGTACAATTTGGGTGGACCTATAAGGAAAGGGCATTAGATTGAGAAAGTCCTTACTAGCTTACCTTATCATTTTCAAGAAAACGTTACCTTGCTTAAATACATGAAAAATCCTTGTGAACTTACTGTTAAATGAATCACTTGGGCAAGTATTCGAACTGCATCACTTGTATCCAATATGTCAGCCATCCACTTAGGAGGACACAAAGAACTTGGCTTTATAGACATCAAGGATAGTGGTCTTAGCCAAGATCTTTTTGACACAGTTTTTAGGAATGATGACTCTAATACCAATTAAGAGAAATGGGATCTACTTTCCCAGAGAGTTACTAAATTTCTTAGATCGAATTAACCCTTTTTAGGGGTTTTAGAAAAAAATAATCATACCTCCAAAATGATTATTTCAATGAATTTGGAGTTGTACTTCTTCCAAACAACATGAAATATTTTGCAGACCACTCATATAGGTATTTGAGCTAAAAAATAAATCTAGAACTACGAAGTTGATTAAAAATTTTGAACTCTATATCCAGCAAGAGGATGAAACTTGGAACAAATTCTAATCATGTTTTTCAAACATGATCAACTACTCGTACAATTTGGGTGGACCTATAAGGAAAGGGAAGTAGATTGAGAAATTGCTTACTAGCTTACTTTATCATTTTCAAGCAAAAGTTACCTTGCTTAAATACATGAAAAATCCGTGTCAACTTACTGTTAAATGAATCACTTGGGAAAGTATTCGAACTGCATCACTTGTATCCAATATGTCAGCCATTCACTTATGAGGACACAAAGAACTTGGCTATATAGACATCAAGGATAGTGGTCTTAGCAAAGATCTTTTTGACACAGTTTTTAGGAATGATGACTCTAATACCAATGAAGAGAAATGGGATCTACTTTCCCAGAGAGTTACTAAATTTCTTAGATAGAATTAACCCGTTTTAGGGGTTTTAGAAAAAAATAATCATAGCTCCAAAATGATTATTTCAATCAATTTAGAGTTGTACTTCTTCCAAACAACATGAAATATTTTGCAGACCACTCATATAGGTATTTGAGCTAAAAAATAAATCTAGAACTACGAAGTTGACCAAAAATTTTGAACTCTATATCCAGCAAGAGGATGAAACTTGGAACAAATTCTAATAATGTTTTTCAAACATTATCAACTACTCGTACAATTTGGGTGGACATATAAGGAAAGGGCATTAGATTGAGAAATTGCTTACTAGCTTACTTTATCATTTTCAAGCAAAAGTTACCTTGCTTAAATACATGAAAAATCCTTGTGAACTTACTGTTAAATGAATCACTTGGGCAAGTATTCGAACTGCATCACTTGTATCCAATATGTCAGCCATCCACTTACGAGGACACAAAGAACTTGGCTATATAGACATCAAGGATAGTGGTCTTAGCCAAGATCTTTTTGACACAGTTTTTAGGAATGATGACTCTAATACCAATGAAGAGAAATGGGATCTACTTTCCCAGAGAGTTACTAAATTTCTTAGATAGAATTAACCCTTTTTAGGGGTTTTAGAAAAAAACTAATCATAGCTCCAAAATGATTATTTCAATCAATTTAGAGTTGTACTTCTTCCAAACAACATGAAATATTTTGCAGACCACTCATATAGGTATTTGAGCTAAAAAATAAATCTAGAACTACGAAGTTGACCAAATAGTTTGAACTCTATATCCAGCAAGAGGATGAAACTTGGAACAAATTCTAATAATGTTTTTGAAACATTATCAACTACTCGTACAATTTGGGTGGACATATAAGGAAAGGGCATTAGATTGAGAAATTACTTACTAGCTTACCTTATCATTTTCAAGAAAAAGTTACCTTGCTTAAATACATGAAAAATCCTTGTGAACTTACTGTTAAATGAATCACTTGGGCAAGTATTCGAACTGCATCACTTGTATCCAATATGTCAGCCATCCACTTACGAGGACACAAAGAACTTGGCTTTATAGACATCAAGGATAGTGGTCTTAGCGAAGATCTTTTTGACACAGTTTTTAGGAATGATGACTCTAATACCAACGAAGAGAAATGGGATCTACTTTCCCAGAGAGTTACTAAATTTCTTGGATAGAATTAACCCTTTTTAGGGGTTTTCGAAAAAAATAATCATAGCTCCAAAATGATTACTTCAATGAATTTGGAGTTGTACTTCTTCCAAACAACATGAAATAATTTGCAGACCACTCATATAGGTATTTGAGCTAAAAAATAAATCTAGAACTACGAAGTTGATTAAAAATTTTGAACTCTATATCCAGCAAGAGGATGAAACTTGGAACAAATTCTAATCATGTTTTTCAAACATGATCAACTACTCGTACAATTTGGGTGGACCTATAAGGAAAGGGAAGTAGATTGAGAAATTGCTTACTAGCTTACTTTATCATTTTCAAGCAAAAGTTACCTTGCTTAAATACATGAAAAATCCGTGTGAACTTACTGTTAAATGAATCACTTGGGCAAGTATTCGAACTGCATCACTTGTATCCAATATGTCAGCCATCCACTTATGAGGACACAAAGAACTTGGCTATATAGACATCAAGGATATTGGTCTTAGCCAAGATCTTTTTGACACAGTTTTTAGGAATGATGACTCTAATACCAATGAAGAGAAATGGGATCTACTTTCCCAGAGAGTTACTAAATTTCTTAGATAGAATTAACCCTTTTTAGGGGTTTTAGAAAAAAATAATCATAGCTCCAAAATGATTATTTCAATCAATTTAGAGTTGTACTTCTTCCAAACAACATGAAATATTTTGCAGACCACTCATATAGGTATTTGAGCTAAAAAATAAATCTAGAACTACGAAGTTGACCAAAAATTTTGAACTCTATATCCAGCAAGAGGATGAAATTTGGAACAAATTCTAATAATGTTTTTCAAACATTATCAACTACTCGTACAATTTGGGTGGACATATAAGGAAAGGGCATTAGATTGAGAAATTACTTACTAGCTTACCTTATCATTTTCAAGAAAAAGTTACCTTGCTTAAATACATGAAAAATCCTTGTGAACTTACTGTTAAATGAATCACTTGGGCAAGTATTCGAACTGCATCACTTGTATCCAATATGTCAGCCATCCACTTACGAGGACACAAAGAACTTGGCTTTATAGACATCAAGGATAGTGGTCTTAGCGAAGATCTTTTTGACACAGTTTTTAGGAATGATGACTCTAATACCAACGAAGAGAAATGGGATCTACTTTCCTAGAGAGTTACTAAATTTCTTGGATAGAATTAACCCTTTTTAGGGGTTTTCGAAAAAAATAATCATAGCTCCAAAATGATTACTTCAATGAATTTGGAGTTGTACTTCTTCCAAACAACATGAAATAATTTGCAGACCACTCATATAGGTATTTGAGCTAAAAAATAAATCTAGAACTACGAAGTTGATTAAAAATTTTGAACTCTATATCCAGCAAGAGGATGAAACTTGGAACAAATTCTAATCATGTTTTTCAAACATGATCAACTACTCGTACAATTTGGGTGGACCTATAAGGAAAGGGAAGTAGATTGAGAAATTGCTTACTAGCTTACTTTATCATTTTCAAGCAAAAGTTACCTTGCTTAAATACATGAAAAATCCGTGTGAACTTACTGTTAAATGAATCACTTGCGCAAGTATTCGAACTGCATCACTTGTATCCAATATGTCAACCATCCACTTATGAGGACACAAAGAACTTGGCTATATAGACATCAAGGATAGTGGTCTTAGCCAAGATCTTTTTGACACAGTTTTTAGGAATGATGACTCTAATACCAATGAAGAGAAATGGGATCTACTTTCCCAGAGAGTTACTAAATTTCTTAGATAGAATTAACCCTTTTTAGGGGTTTTAGAAAAAAATAATCATAGCTCCAAAATGATTATTTCAATCAATTTAGAGTTGTACTTCTTCCAAACAACATGAAATATTTTGCAGACCACTCATATAGGTATTTGAGCTAAAAAATAAATCTAGAACTACGAAGTTGACCAAAAATTTTGAACTCTATATCCAGCAAGAGGATGAAACTTGGAACAAATTCTAATAATGTTTTTCAAACATTATCAACTACTCGTACAATTTGGGTGGACATATAAGGAAAGGGCATTAGATTGAGAAATTCCTTACTAGCTTACCTTATCATTTTCAAGAAAAAGTTACCTTGCATAAATACATGAAAAATCCTTGTGAACTTACTGTTAAATGAATCACTTGGGCAAGTATTCGAACTGCATCACTTGTATCCAATATGTCAGCCATCCACTTACGAGGACACAAAGAACTTGTCTTTATAGACATCAAGGATAGTGGTCTTAGCGAAGATCTTTTTGACACAGTTTTTAGGAATGATGACTCTAATACCAACGAAGAGAAATGGGATCTACTTTCCCAGAGAGTTACTAAATTTCTTGGATAGAATTAACCCTTTTTAGGGGTTTTCGAAAAAAATAATCATAGCTCCAAAATGATTATTTCAATGAATTTGGAGTTGTACTTCTTCCAAACAACATGAAATAATTTGCAGACCACTCATATAGGTATTGGAGCTAAAAAATAAATCTAGAACTACGAAGTTGATTAAAAATTTTGAACTCTATATCCAGCAAGAGGATGAAACTTGGAACAAATTCTAATCATGTTTTTCAAACATTATCAACTACTCGTACAATTTGGGTGGACCTATAAGGAAAGGGAAGTAGATTGAGAAATTCCTTACTAGCTTACTTTATCATTTTCAAGCAAAAGTTACCTTGCTTAAATACATGAAAAATCCTTGTGAACTTACTGTTAAATGATTCACTTGGGCAAGTATTCGAACTGCATCACTTGTATCCAATATGTCAGCCATCCACTTACGAGGACACAAAGAACTTGGCTTTATAGACATCAAGGATAGTGGTCTTAGCCAAGATCTTTTTGACACAGTTTTTAGGAATGATGACTCTAATACCAATGAAGAGAAATGGGATCTACTTTCCCAGAGAGTTACTAAATTTCTTCGATAGAATTAACCCTTTTTAGGAGTTTTAGAAAAAAATAATCATAGCTGCAAAATGATTATTTCAATGAATTTGGAGTTGTACTTCTTCCAAACAACATGAAATATTTTGCAGACCACTCATATAGGTATTTGAGCTAAAAAATAAATCTAGAACTACGAAGTTGATTAAAAATATTGAACTCTATATCCAGCAAGAGGATGAAACTTGGAACAAATTCTAATCATGTTTTTCAAACATTATCAACTACTCGTACAATTTGGGTGGACCTATAAGGAAAGGGCATTAGATTGAGAAATTCCTTACTAGCTTACCTTATCATTTTCAAGAAAAAGTTACCTTGCTTAAATACATGAAAAATCCTTGTGAACTTACTGTTAAATGAATCACTTCGGCAAGTATTCGAACTGCATCACTTGTATCCAATATGTCAGCCATCCACTTACGAGGACACAAAGAACTTGGCTTTATAGACATCAAGGATAGTGGTCTTAGCGAAGATCTTTTTGACAAAGTTTTTAGGAATGATGACTCTAATACAAATGAAGAGAAATGGGATCTACTTTCCCAGAGAGTTACTAAATTTCTTAGATAGAATTAACCCTTTTTAGGGGTTTTAGAAAAAAATAATCATAGCTCCAAAATGATTATTTCAATGAATTTGGAGTTGTACTTCTTCCAAATAACATGAAATAATTTGCAGACCACTCATATAGGTATTTGAGCTAAAAAATAAATCTAGAACTACGAAGTTGATTAAAAATTTTGAACTCTATATCCAGCAAGAGGATGAAACTTGGAACAAATTCTAATCATGTTTTTCAAACATTATCAACTACTCGTACAATTTGGGTGGACCTATAAGGAAAGGGCATTAGATTGAGAAATTCCTTACTAGCTTACCTTATCATTTTCAAGAAAAAGTTACCTTGCTTAAATACATGAAAAATCCTTGTGAACTTACTGTTAAATGAATCACTTCGGCAAGTATTCGAACTGCATCACTTGTATCCAATATGTCAGCCATCCACTTACGAGGACACAAAGAACTTGGCTTTATAGACATCAAGGATAGTGGTCTTAGCGAAGATCTTTTTGACAAAGTTTTTAGGAATGATGACTCTAATACAAATGAAGAGAAATGGGATCTACTTTCCCAGAGAGTTACTAAATTTCTTAGATAGAATTAACCCTTTTTAGGGGTTTTAGAAAAAATAATCATAGCTCCAAAATGATTACTTCAATGAATTTGGAGTTGTACTTCTTCCAAACAACATGAAATAATTTGCAGACCACTCATATAGGTATTTGAGCTAAAAAATAAATCTAGAACTACGAAGTTGATTAAAAATTTTGAACTCTATATCCAGCAAGAGGATGAAACTTGGAACAAATTCTAATCATGTTTTTCAAACCTGATCAACTACTCGTACAATTTGGGTGGACCTATAAGGAAAGGGAAGTAGATTGAGAAATTGCTTACTAGCTTACTTTATCATTTTCAAGCAAAAGTTACCTTGCTTAAATACATGAAAAATCCGTGTGAACTTACTGTTAAATGAATCACTTGGGCAAGTATTCGAACTGCATCACTTGTATCCAATATGTCAGCCATCCACTTATGAGGACACAAAGAACTTGGCTATATAGACATCAAGGATAGTGGTCTTAGCCAAGATCTTTTTGACACAGTTTTTAGGAATGATGACTCTAATACCAATGAAGAGAAATGGGATCTACTTTCCCAGAGAGTTACTAAATTTCTTAGATAGAATTAACCCTTTTTAGGGGTTTTAGAAAAAAATAATCATAGCTCCAAAATGATTATTTCAATCAATTTAGAGTTGTACTTCTTCCAAACAACATGAAATATTTTGCAGACCACTCATATAGGTATTTGAGCTAAAAAATAAATCTAGAACTACGAAGTTGACCAAAAATTTTGAACTCTATATCCAGCAAGAGGATGAAACTTGGAACAAATTCTAATAATGTTTTTCAAACATTATCAACTACTCGTACAATTTGGGTGGACATATAAGGAAAGGGCATTAGATTGAGAAATTCCTTACTAGCTTACCTTATCATTTTCAAGAAAAAGTTACCTTGCTTAAATACATGAAAAATCCTTGTGAACTTACTGTTAAATGAATCACTTGGGCAAGTATTCGAACTGCATCACTTGTATCCAATATGTCAGCCATCCACTTACGAGGACACAAAGAACTTGGCTTTATAGACATCAAGGATAGTGGTCTTAGCGAAGATCTTTTTGACACAGTTTTTAGGAATGATGACTCTAATACCAACGTAGAGAAATGGGATCTACTTTCCCAGAGAGTTACTAAATTTCTTGGATAGAATTAACCCTTTTTAGGGGTTTTCGAAAAAAAAATCATAGCTCCAAAATGATTATTTCAATGAATTTGGAGTTGTACTTCTTCCAAACAACATGAAATAATTTGCAGACCACTCATATAGGTATTTGAGCTAAAAAATAAATCTAGAACTACGAAGTTGATTAAAAATTTTGAACTCTATATCCAGCAAGAGGATGAAACTTGGAACAAATTCTAATCATGTTTTTCAAACATTATCAACTACTCGTACAATTTGGGTGGACCTATAAGGAAAGGGCATTAGATTGAGAAATTCCTTACTAGCTTACCTTATCATTTTCAAGAAAAAGTTACCTTGCTTAAATACATGAAAAATCCTTGTGAACTTACTGTTAAATGAATCACTTCGGCAAGTATTCGAACTGCATCACTTGTATCCAATATGTCAGCCATCCACTTACGAGGACACAAAGAACTTGGCTTTATAGACATCAAGGATAGTGGTCTTAGCGAAGATCTTTTTGACAAAGTTTTTAGGAATGATGACTCTAATACAAATGAAGAGAAATGGGATCTACTTTCCCAGAGAGTTACTAAATTTCTTAGATAGAATTAACCCTTTTTAGGGGTTTTAGAAAAAAATAATCATAGCTCCAAAATGATTATTTCAATGAATTTGGAGTTGTACTTCTTCCAAATAACATGAAATAATTTGCAGACCACTCATATAGGTATTTGAGCTAAAAAATAAATCTAGAACTACGAAGTTGATTAAAACTTTTGAACTCTATATCCAGCAAGAGGATGAAACTTGGAACAAATTCTAATCATGTTTTTCAAACATTATCAACTACTCGTACAATTTGGGTGGACCTATAAGGAAAGGGCATTAGATTGAGAAATTCCTTACTAGCTTACCTTATCATTTTCAAGAAAAAGTTACCTTGCTTAAATACATGAAAAATCCTTGTGAACTTACTGTTAAATGAATCACTTCGGCAAGTATTCGAACTGCATCACTTGTATCCAATATGTCAGCCATCCACTTACGAGGACACAAAGAACTTGGCTTTATAGACATCAAGGATAGTGGTCTTAGCGAAGATCTTTTTGACAAAGTTTTTAGGAATGATGACTCTAATACAAATGAAGAGAAATGGGATCTACTTTCCCAGAGAGTTACTAAATTTCTTAGATAGAATTAACCCTTTTTAGGGGTTTTAGAAAAAAATAATCATAGCTCCAAAATGATTACTTCAATGAATTTGGAGTTGTACTTCTTCCAAACAACATGAAATAATTTGCAGACCACTCATATAGGTATTTGAGCTAAAAAATAAATCTAGAACTACGAAGTTGATTAAAAATTTTGAACTCTATATCCAGCAAGAGGATGAAACTTGGAACAAATTCTAATCATGTTTTTCAAACCTGATCAACTACTCGTACAATTTGGGTGGACCTATAAGGAAAGGGAAGTAGATTGAGAAATTGCTTACTAGCTTACTTTATCATTTTCAAGCAAAAGTTACCTTGCTTAAATACATGAAAAATCCGTGTGAACTTACTGTTAAATGAATCACTTGGGCAAGTATTCGAACTGCATCACTTGTATCCAATATGTTAGCCATCCACTTATGAGGACACAAAGAACTTGGCTATATAGACATCAAGGATAGTGGTCTTAGCCAAGATCTTTTTGACACAGTTTTTAGGAATGATGACTCTAATACCAATGAAGAGAAATGGGATCTACTTTCCCAGAGAGTTACTAAATTTCTTAGATAGAATTAACCCTTTTTAGGGGTTTTAGAAAAAAATAATCATAGCTCCAAAATGATTATTTCAATCAATTTAGAGTTGTACTTCTTCCAAACAACATGAAATATTTTGCAGACCACTCATATAGGTATTTGAGCTAAAAAATAAATCTAGAACTACGAAGTTGACCAAAAATTTTGAACTCTATATCCAGCAAGAGGATGAAACTTGGAACAAATTCTAATAATGTTTTTCAAACATTATCAACTACTCGTACAATTTGGGTGGACATATAAGGAAAGGGCATTAGATTGAGAAATTCCTTACTAGCTTACCTTATCATTTTCAAGAAAAAGTTACCTTGCTTAAATACATGAAAAATCCTTGTGAACTTACTGTTAAATGAATCACTTGGGCAAGTATTCGAACTGCATCACTTGTATCCAATATGTCAGCCATCCACTTACGAGGACACAAAGAACTTGGCTTTAAAGACATCAAGGATAGTGGTCTTAGCGAAGATCTTTTTGACACCGTTTTTAGGAATGATGACTCTAATACCAACGTAGAGAAATGGGATCTACTTTCCCAGAGAGTTACTAAATTTCTTGGATAGAATTAACCCTTTTTAGGGGTTTTCGAAAAAAATAATCATAGCTCCAAAATGATTATTTCAATGAATTTGGAGTTGTACTTCTTCCAAACAACATGAAATAATTTGCAGACCACTCATATAGGTATTGGAGCTAAAAAATAAATCTAGAACTACGAAGTTGATTAAAAATTTTGAACTCTATATCCAGCAAGAGGATGAAACTTGGAACAAATTCTAATCATGTTTTTCAAACATTATCAACTACTCGTACAATTTGGGTGGACCTATAAGGAAAGGGAAGTAGATTGAGAAATTCCTTACTAGCTTACTTTATCATTTTCAAGCAAAAGTTACCTTGCTTAAATACATGAAAAATCCTTGTGAACTTACTGTTAAATGATTCACTTGGGCAAGTATTCGAACTGCATCACTTGTATCCAATATGTCAGCCATCCACTTACGAGGACACAAAGAACTTGGCTTTATAGACATCAAGGATAGTGGTCTTAGCCAAGATCTTTTTGACACAGTATTTAGGAATGATGACTCTAATACCATTGAAGAGAAATGGGATCTACTTTCCCAGAGAGTTACTAAATTTCTTCGATAGAATTAACCCTTTTTAGGAGTTTTAGAAAAAAATAATCATAGCTGCAAAATGATTATTTCAATGAATTTGGAGTTGTACTTCTTCCAAACAACATGAAATATTTTGCAGACCACTCATATAGGTATTTGAGCTAAAAAATAAATCTAGAACTACGAAGTTGATTAAAAATTTTGAACTCTATATCCAGCAAGAGGATGAAACTTGGAACAAATTCTAATCATGTTTTTCAAACATTATCAACTACTCGTACAATTTGGGTGGACCTATAAGGAAAGGGCATTAGATTGAGAAATTCCTTACTAGCTTACCTTATCATTTTCAAGAAAAAGTTACCTTGCTTAAATACATGAAAAATCCTTGTGAACTTACTGTTAAATGAATCAATTCGGCAAGTATTCGAACTGCATCACTTCTATCCAATATGTCAGCCATCCACTTACGAGGACACAAAGAACTTGGCTTTATAGACATCAAGGATAGTGGTCTTAGCGAAGATCTTTTTGACACAGTTTTTAGGAATGATGACTCTAATACCAACGTAGAGAAATGGGATCTACTTTCCCAGAGAGTTACTAAATTTCTTGGATAGAATTAACCCTTTTTAGGGGTTTTCGAAAAAAATAATCATAGCTCCAAAATGATTATTTCAATGAATTTGGAGTTGTACTTCTTCCAAACAACATGAAATAATTTGCAGACCACTCATATAGGTATTTGAGCTAAAAAATAAATCTAGAACTACGAAGTTGATTAAAAATTTTGAACTCTATATCCAGCAAGAGGATGAAACTTGGAACAAATTCTAATCATGTTTTTCAAACATTATCAACTACTCGTACAATTTGGGTGGACCTATAAGGAAAGGGCATTAGATTGAGAAATTCCTTACTAGCTTACCTTATCATTTTCAAGAAAAAGTTACCTTGCTTAAATACATGAAAAATCCTTGTGAACTTACTGTTAAATGAATCACTTCGGCAAGTATTCGAACTGCATCACTTGTATCCAATATGTCAGCCATCCACTTACGAGGACACAAAGAACTTGGCTTTATAGACATCAAGGATAGTGGTCTTAGCGAAGATCTTTTTGACAAAGTTTTTAGGAATGATGACTCTAATACAAATGAAGAGAAATGGGATCTACTTTCCCAGAGAGTTACTAAATTTCTTAGATAGAATTAACCCTTTTTAGGGGTTTTAGAAAAAAATAATCATAGCTCCAAAATGATTATTTCAATGAATTTGGAGTTGTACTTCTTCCAAATAACATGAAATAATTTGCAGACCACTCATATAGGTATTTGAGCTAAAAAATAAATCTAGAACTACGAAGTTGATTAAAAATTTTGAACTCTATATCCAGCAAGAGGATGAAACTTGGAACAAATTCTAATCATGTTTTTCAAACATTATCAACTACTCGTACAATTTGGGTGGACCTATAAGGAAAGGGCATTAGATTGAGAAATTCCTTACTAGCTTACCTTATCATTTTCAAGAAAAAGTTACCTTGCTTAAATACATGAAAAATCCTTGTGAACTTACTGTTAAATGAATCACTTCGGCAAGTATTCGAACTGCATCACTTGTATCCAATATGTCAGCCATCCACTTACGAGGACACAAAGAACTTGGCTTTATAGACATCAAGGATAGTGGTCTTAGCGAAGATCTTTTTGACAAAGTTTTTAGGAATGATGACTCTAATACAAATGAAGAGAAATGGGATCTACTTTCCCAGAGAGTTACTAAATTTCTTAGATAGAATTAACCCTTTTTAGGGGTTTTAGAAAAAAATAATCATAGCTCCAAAATGATTACTTCAATGAATTTGGAGTTGTACTTCTTCCAAACAACATGAAATAATTTGCAGACCACTCATATAGGTATTTGAGCTAAAAAATAAATCTAGAACTACGAAGTTGATTAAAAATTTTGAACTCTATATCCAGCAAGAGGATGAAACTTGGAACAAATTCTAATCATGTTTTTCAAACCTGATCAACTACTCGTACAATTTGGGTGGACCTATAAGGAAAGGGAAGTAGATTGAGAAATTGCTTACTAGCTTACTTTATCATTTTCAAGCAAAAGTTACCTTGCTTAAATACATGAAAAATCCGTGTGAACTTACTGTTAAATGAATCACTTGGGCAAGTATTCGAACTGCATCACTTGTATCCAATATGTCAGCCATCCACTTAGGAGGACACAAAGAACTTGGCTATATAGACATCAAGGATAGTGGTCTTAGCCAAGATCTTTTTGACACAGTTTTTAGGAATGATGACTCTAATACCAATGAAGAGAAATGGGATCTACTTTCCCAGAGAGTTACTAAATTTCTTAGATAGAATTAACCCTTTTTAGGGGTTTTAGAAAAAAATAATCATAGCTCCAAAATGATTATTTCAATCAATTTAGAGTTGTACTTCTTCCAAACAACATGAAATATTTTGCAGACCACTCATATAGGTATTTGAGCTAAAAAATAAATCTAGAACTACGAAGTTGACCAAAAATTTTGAACTCTATATCCAGCAAGAGGATGAAACTTGGAACAAATTCTAATAATGTTTTTCAAACATTATCAACTACTCGTACAATTTGGGTGGACATATAAGGAAAGGGCATTAGATTGAGAAATTCCTTACTAGCTTACCTTATCATTTTCAAGAAAAAGTTACCTTGCTTAAATACATGAAAAATCCTTGTGAACTTACTGTTAAATGAATCACTTGGGCAAGTATTCGAACTGCATCACTTGTATCCAATATGTCAGCCATCCACTTACGAGGACACAAAGAACTTGGCTTTATAGACATCAAGGATAGTGGTCTTAGCGAAGATCTTTTTGACACAGTTTTTAGGAATGATGACTCTAATACCAACGTAGAGAAATGGGATCTACTTTCCCAGAGAGTTACTAAATTTCTTGGATAGAATTAACCCTTTTTAGGGGTTTTCGAAAAAAATAATCATAGCTCCAAAATGATTATTTCAATGAATTTGGAGTTGTACTTCTTCCAAACAACATGAAATAATTTGCAGACCACTCATATAGGTATTGGAGCTAAAAAATAAATCTAGAACTACGAAGTTGATTAAAAATTTTGAACTCTATATCCAGCAAGAGGATGAAACTTGGAACAAATTCTAATCATGTTTTTCAAACATTATCAACTACTCGTACAATTTGGGTGGACCTATAAGGAAAGGGAAGTAGATTGAGAAATTCCTTACTAGCTTACTTTATCATTTTCAAGCAAAAGTTACCTTGCTTAAATACATGAAAAATCCTTGTGAACTTACTGTTAAATGATTCACTTGGGCAAGTATTCGAACTGCATCACTTGTATCCAATATGTCAGCCATCCACTTACGAGGACACAAAGAACTTGGCTTTATAGACATCAAGGATAGTGGTCTTAGCCAAGATCTTTTTGACACAGTATTTAGGAATGATGACTCTAATACCATTGAAGAGAAATGGGATCTACTTTCCCAGAGAGTTACTAAATTTCTTCGATAGAATTAACCCTTTTTAGGAGTTTTAGAAAAAAATAATCATAGCTGCAAAATGATTATTTCAATGAATTTGGAGTTGTACTTCTTCCAAACAACATGAAATATTTTGCAGACCACTCATATAGGTATTTGAGCTAAAAAATAAATCTAGAACTACGAAGTTGATTAAAAATTTTGAACTCTATATCCAGCAAGAGGATGAAACTTGGAACAAATTCTAATCATGTTTTTCAAACATTATCAACTACTCGTACAATTTGGGTGGACCTATAAGGAAAGGGCATTAGATTGAGAAATTCCTTACTAGCTTACCTTATCATTTTCAAGAAAAAGTTACCTTGCTTAAATACATGAAAAATCCTTGTGAACTTACTGTTAAATGAATCAATTCGGCAAGTATTCGAACTGCATCACTTCTATCCAATATGTCAGCCATCCACTTACGAGGACACAAAGAACTTGGCTTTATAGACATCAAGGATAGTGGTCTTAGCGAAGATCTTTTTGACAAAGTTTTTAGGAATGATGACTCTAATACAAATGAAGAGAAATGGGATCTACTTTCCCAGAGAGTTACTAAATTTCTTAGATAGAATTAACCCTTTTTAGGGGTTTTAGAAAAAAATAATCATAGCTCCAAAATGATTATTTCAATGAATTTGGAGTTGTACTTCTTCCAAATAACATGAAATAATTTGCAGACCACTCATATAGGTATTTGAGCTAAATAATAAATCTATAACTACGAAGTTGATTAAAAATTTTGAACTCTATATCCAGCAAGAGGATGAAACTTGGAACAAATTCTAATCATGTTTTTCAAACATTATCAACTACTCGTACAATTTGGGTGGACCTATAAGGAAAGGGAAGTAGATTGAGAAATTCCTTACTAGCTTACTTTATCATTTTCAAGCATAAGTTACCTTGCTTAAATACATGAAAAATCCTTGTAAACTTACTGTTAAATGAATCACTTGGGCAAGTATTCGAACTGCATCACTTGTATCCAATATGTCAGCCATCCACTTATGAGGACACAAAGAACTTGGCTTTATAGACATCAAGGATAGTGGTCTTAGCCAAGATCTTTTTAACACAGTTTTTAGGAATGATGACTCTAATACCAATGAAGAGAAATGGGATCTACTTTCCCAGAGAGTTACTAAATTTCTTAGATAGAATTAACCCTTTTTAGGGGTTTTAGAAAAAAATAATCATAGCTCCAAAATGATTATTTCAATGAATTTGGAGTTGTACTTCTTCCAAACAACATGAAATATTTTGCAGACCACTCATATAGGTATTTGAGCTAAAAAATAAATCTAGAACTACGAAGTTGATTAAAAAATTTGAACTCTATATCAAGCAAAAGGATGAAACTTGGACCAAATTCTAATCATGTTTTTCAAACACTATCAACTACTCGTACAATTTGGGTGGACCTATATGGAAAGGGAAATAGATTGAAAAATTCCTTACTAGCTTACCTTATCATTTTCAAGCAAAAGTTACCTTGCTTAAATACATGAAAAATCCTTGTGAACTTACTGTTAAATGAATGACTTGGGCAAGTATTCGAACTGCATCACTTGTCTCCAATATGTCAACCATCCACTTACGAGGACTTAAAGAACTTGGCTTTATAGACATCAAGCATAGTGGTCTTAGCGAAGATCTTTTTGACACATTTTTTGGAATGATGACTCTAATACCAATGAAGAGAAATAGGATTTACTTTCCCAGAGAGTTACTAAATTTCTTAGATAGAATTAACCCTTTTTAGGGGTTTTAGAAAAAAATAATCCGAGCTCCAAAATGATTATTTCAATGAATTTGGAGTTGTACTTCTTCCAAACAACATGAAATATTTTGCAGACCACTCATATATTTATTTGAGCTAAAAAATAAATCTAGAACTACGAAGTTGACCAAAAATTTTGAACTCTATATCCAGCAAGAGGATGAAACTTGGAACAAATTCTAATCATGTTTTTCAAACATTATCAACTACTCGTACAATTTGGGTGGACCTATAAGGAAAGGGCATTAGATTGAGAAATTCCTTACTAGCTTACCTTATCATTTTCAAGAAAAGTTACCTTGCTTAAATACATGAAAAATCCTTGTGAACTTATTGTTAAATGAATCACTTGGGCAAGTATTCGAACTGCATCACTTGTATCCAATATGTCAGCCATCCACTTACGAGGACACAATGAACTTGGCTTTATAGACATCAAGGATAGTGGTCTTAGCGAAGATCTTTTTGACACAGTTTTTAGGAATGATGACTCTAATACAAATGAAGAGAAATGGGATCTACTTTCCTAGAGAGTTACTAAATTTCTTAGATAGAATTAACCCTTTTTAGGGGTTTTAGAAAAAAATAATCATAGCTCCAAAATGATTATTTCAATGAATTTGGAGTTGTACTTCTTCCAAATAACATGAAATAATTTGCAGACCACTCATATAGGTATTTGAGCTAAAAAATAAATCTATAACTACGAAGTTGATTAAAAATTTTGAACTCTATATCCAGCAAGAGGATGAAACTTGGAACAAATTCTAATCATGTTTTTCAAACATTATCAACTACTCGTACAATTTGGGTGGACCTATAAGGAAAAAGAAGTAGATTGAGAAATTCCTTACTAGCTTACTTTATCATTTTCAAGCATAAGTTACCTTGCTTAAATACATGAAAAATCCTTGTGAACTTACTGTTAAATGAATCACTTGGGCAAGTATTCGAACTGCATCACTTGTATCCAATATGTCAGCCATCCACTTATGAGGACACAAAGAACTTGGCTTTATAGACATCAAGGATAGTGGTCTTAGCCAAGATCTTTTTAACACAGTTTTTAGGAATGATGACTCTAATACCAATGAAGAGAAATGGGATCTACTTTCCCAGAGAGTTACTAAATTTCTTAGATAGAATTAACCCTTTTTAGGGGTTTTAGAAAAAAATAATCATAGCTCCAAAATGATTATTTCAATGAATTTGGAGTTGTACTTCTTCCAAACAACATGAAATATTTTGCAGACCACTCATATAGGTATTTGAGCTAAAAAATAAATCTAGAACTACGAAGTTGATTAAAAAATTTGAACTCTATATCAAGCAAAAGGATGAAACTTGGACCAAATTCTAATCATGTTTTTCAAACACTATCAACTACTCGTACAATTTGGGTGGACCTATATGGAAAGGGAAATAGATTGAAAAATTCCTTACTAGCTTACCTTATCATTTTCAAGCAAAAGTTACCTTGCTTAAATACATGAAAAATCCTTGTGAACTTACTGTTAAATGAATGACTTGGGCAAGTATTCGAACTGCATCACTTGTCTCCAATATGTCAGCCATCCACTTACGAGGACTTAAAGAACTTGGCTTTATAGACATCAAGCATAGTGGTCTTAGCGAAGATCTTTTTGACACAGTTTTTTGGAATGATGACTCTAATACCAATGAAGAGAAATAGGATTTACTTTCCCAGAGAGTTACTAAATTTCTTAGATAGAATTAACCCTTTTTAGGGGTTTTAGAAAAAAATAATCCGAGCTCCAAAATGATTATTTCAATGAATTTGGAGTTGTACTTCTTCCAAACAACATGAAATATTTTGCAGACCACTCATATATTTATTTGAGCTAAAAAATAAATCTAGAACTACGAAGTTGACCAAAAATTTTGAACTCTATATCCAGCAAGAGGATGAAACTTGGAACAAATTCTAATCATGTTTTTCAAACATTATCAACTACTCGTACAATTTGGGTGGACCTATAAGGAAAGGGCATTAGATTGAGAAATTCCTTACTAGCTTACCTTATCATTTTCAAGAAAAGTTACTTTGCTTAAATACATGAAAAATCCTTGTGAACTTATTGTTAAATGAATCACTTGGGCAAGTATTCGAACTGCATCACTTGTATCCAATATGTCAGCCATCCACTTACGAGGACACAATGAACTTGGCTTTATAGACATCAAGGATAGTGGTCTTAGCGAAGATCTTTTTGACACAGTTTTTAGGAATGATGACTCTAATACAAATGAAGAGAAATGGGATCTACTTTCCTAGAGAGTTACTAAATTTCTTAGATAGAATTAACCCTTTTTAGGGGTTTTAGAAAAAAATAATCATAGCTCCAAAATGATTATTTCAATGAATTTGGAGTTGTACTTCTTCCAAATAACATGAAATAATTTGCAGACCACTCATATAGGTATTTGAGCTAAAAAATAAATCTATAACTACGAAGTTGATTAAAAATTTTGAACTCTATATCCAGCAAGAGGATGAAACTTGGAACAAATTCTAATCATGTTTTTCAAACATTATCAACTACTCGTACAATTTGGGTGGACCTATAAGGAAAGAGAAGTAGATTGAGAAATTCCTTACTAGCTTACTTTATCATTTTCAAGCATAAGTTACCTTGCTTAAATACATGAAAAATCCTTGTGAACTTACTGTTAAATGATTCACTTGGGCAAGTATTCGAACTGCATCACTTGTATCCAATATGTCAGCCATCCACTTACGAGGACACAAAGAACTTGGCTTTATAGACATCAAGGATAGTGGTCTTAGCCAAGATCTTTTTGACACAGTTTTTAGGAATGATGACTCTAATACCAATGAAGAGAAATGGGATCTACTTTCCCAGAGAGTTACTAAATTTCTTAGATAGAATTAACCCTTTTTAGGGGTTTTAGAAAAAAATAATCATAGCTCCAAAATGATTATTTCAATGAATTTGGAGTTGTACTTCTTCCAAATAACATGAAATATTTTGCAGACCACTCATATAGGTATTTGAGCTAAAAAATAAATCTAGAACTACGAAGTTGATTAAAAAATTTGAACTCTATATCAAGCAAAAGGATGAAACTTGGACCAAATTCTAATCATGTTTTTCAAACACTATCAACTACTCGTACAATTTGGGTGGACCTATATGGAAAGGGAAATAGATTGAAAAATTCCTTACTAGCTTACCTTATCATTTTCAAGCAAAAGTTACCTTGCTTAAATACATGAAAAATCCTTGTGAACTTACTGTTAAATGAATGACTTGGGCAAGTATTCGAACTGCATCACTTGTCTCCAATATGTCAGCCATCCACTTACGAGGACTTAAAGAACTTGGCTTTATAGACATCAAGCATAGTGGTCTTAGCGAAGATCTTTTTGACACATTTTTTGGAATGATGACTCTAATACCAATGAAGAGAAATAGGATTTACTTTCCCAGAGAGTTACTAAATTTCTTAGATAGAATTAACCCTTTTTAGGGGTTTTAGAAAAAAATAATCCGAGCTCCAAAATGATTATTTCAATGAATTTGGAGTTGTACTTCTTCCAAACAACATGAAATATTTTGCAGACCACTCATATATTTATTTGAGCTAAAAAATAAATCTAGAACTACGAAGTTGACCAAAAATTTTGAACTCTATATCCAGCAAGAGGATGAAACTTGGAACAAATTCTAATCATGTTTTTCAAACATTATCAACTACTCGTACAATTTGGGTGGACCTATAAGGAAAGGGCATTAGATTGAGAAATTCCTTACTAGCTTACCTTATCATTTTCAAGAAAAGTTACCTTGCTTAAATACATGAAAAATCCTTGTGAACTTATTGTTAAATGAATCACTTGGGCAAGTATTCGAACTGCATCACTTGTATCCAATATGTCAGCCATCCACTTACGAGGACACAATGAACTTGGCTTTATAGACATCAAGGATAGTGGTCTTAGCGAAGATCTTTTTGACACAGTTTTTAGGAATGATGACTCTAATACAAATGAAGAGAAATGGGATCTACTTTCCTAGAGAGTTACTAAATTTCTTAGATAGAATTAACCCTTTTTAGGGGTTTTAGAAAAAAATAATCATAGCTCCAAAATGATTATTTCAATGAATTTGGAGTTGTACTTCTTCCAAATAACATGAAATAATTTGCAGACCACTCATATAGGTATTTGAGCTAAAAAATAAATCTATAACTACGAAGTTGATTAAAAATTTTGAACTCTATATCCAGCAAGAGGATGAAACTTGGAACAAATTCTAATCATGTTTTTCAAACATTATCAACTACTCGTACAATTTGGGTGGACCTATAAGGAAAAAGAAGTAGATTGAGAAATTCCTTACTAGCTTACTTTATCATTTTCAAGCATAAGTTACCTTGCTTAAATACATGAAAAATCCTTGTGAACTTACTGTTAAATGAATCACTTGGGCAAGTATTCGAACTGCATCACTTGTATCCAATATGTCAGCCATCCACTTATGAGGACACAAAGAACTTGGCTTTATAGACATCAAGGATAGTGGTCTTAGCCAAGATCTTTTTAACACAGTTTTTAGGAATGATGACTCTAATACCAATGAAGAGAAATGGGATCTACTTTCCCAGAGAGTTACTAAATTTCTTAGATAGAATTAACCCTTTTTAGGGGTTTTAGAAAAAAATAATCATAGCTCCAAAATGATTATTTCAATGAATTTGGAGTTGTACTTCTTCCAAACAACATGAAATATTTTGCAGACCACTCATATAGGTATTTGAGCTAAAAAATAAATCTAGAACTACGAAGTTGATTAAAAAATTTGAACTCTATATCAAGCAAAAGGATGAAACTTGGACCAAATTCTAATCATGTTTTTCAAACACTATCAACTACTCGTACAATTTGGGTGGACCTATATGGAAAGGGAAATAGATTGAAAAATTCCTTACTAGCTTACCTTATCATTTTCAAGCAAAAGTTACCTTGCTTAAATACATGAAAAATCCTTGTGAACTTACTGTTAAATGAATGACTTGGGCAAGTATTCGAACTGCATCACTTGTCTCCAATATGTCAGCCATCCACTTACGAGGACTTAAAGAACTTGGCTTTATAGACATCAAGCATAGTGGTCTTAGCGAAGATCTTTTTGACACAGTTTTTTGGAATGATGACTCTAATACCAATGAAGAGAAATAGGATTTACTTTCCCAGAGAGTTACTAAATTTCTTAGATAGAATTAACCCTTTTTAGGGGTTTTAGAAAAAAATAATCCGAGCTCCAAAATGATTATTTCAATGAATTTGGAGTTGTACTTCTTCCAAACAACATGAAATATTTTGCAGACCACTCATATATTTATTTGAGCTAAAAAATAAATCTAGAACTACGAAGTTGACCAAAAATTTTGAACTCTATATCCAGCAAGAGGATGAAACTTGGAACAAATTCTAATCATGTTTTTCAAACATTATCAACTACTCGTACAATTTGGGTGGACCTATAAGGAATGGGCATTAGATTGAGAAATTCCTTACTAGCTTACCTTATCATTTTCAAGAAAAGTTACTTTCTTAAATACATGAAAAATCCTTGTGAACTTATTGTTAAATGAATCACTTGGGCAAGTATTCGAACTGCATCACTTGTATCCTATATGTCAGCCATCCACTTACGAGGACACAATGAACTTGGCTTTATAGACATCAAGGATAGTGGTCTTAGCGAAGATCTTTTTGACACAGTTTTTAGGAATGATGACTCTAATACAAATGAAGAGAAATGGGATCTACTTTCCTAGAGAGTTACTAAATTTCTTAGATAGAATTAACCCTTTTTAGGGGTTTTAGAAAAAAATAATCATAGCTCCAAAATGATTATTTCAATGAATTTGGAGTTGTACTTCTTCCAAATAACATGAAATAATTTGCAGACCACTCATATAGGTATTTGAGCTAAAAAATAAATCTATAACTACGAAGTTGATTAAAAATTTTGAACTCTATATCCAGCAAGAGGATGAAACTTGGAACAAATTCTAATCATGTTTTTCAAACATTATCAACTACTCGTACAATTTGGGTGGACCTATAAGGAAAGAGAAGTAGATTGAGAAATTCCTTACTAGCTTACTTTATCATTTTCAAGCATAAGTTACCTTGCTTAAATACATGAAAAATCCTTGTGAACTTACTGTTAAATGATTCACTTGGGCAAGTATTCGAACTGCATCACTTGTATCCAATATGTCAGCCATCCACTTACGAGGACACAAAGAACTTGGCTTTATAGACATCAAGGATAGTGGTCTTAGCCAAGATCTTTTTGACACAGTTTTTAGGAATGATGACTCTAATACCAATGAAGAGAAATGGGATCTACTTTCCCAGAGAGTTACTAAATTTCTTAGATAGAATTAACCCTTTTTAGGGGTTTTAGAAAAAAATAATCCGAGCTCCAAAATGATTATTTCAATGAATTTGGAGTTGTACTTCTTCCAAACAACATGAAATATTTTGCAGACCACTCATATATTTATTTGAGCTAAAAAATAAATCTAGAACTACGAAGTTGACCAAAAATTTTGAACTCTATATCCAGCAAGAGGATGAAACTTGGAACAAATTCTAATCATGTTTTTCAAACATTATCAACTACTCGTACAATTTGGGTGGACCTATAAGGAAAGGGCATTAGATTGAGAAATTCCTTACTAGCTTACCTTATCATTTTCAAGAAAAAGTTACCTTGCTTTAATACATGAAAAATCCTTGTGAACTTACTGTTAAATGAATCACTTGGGCAAGTATTCGAACTGCATCACTTGTATCCAATATGTCAGCCATCCACTTACGAGGACACAAAGAACTTGGCTTTATAGACATCAAGGATAGTGGTCTTAGCGAAGATCTTTTTGACACAGTATTTAGGAATGATGACTCTAATACCAACGAAGAGAAATGGGATCTACTTTCCCAGAGAGTTACTAAATTTCTTGGATAGAATTAACCCTTTTTAGGGGTTTTCGAAAAAAATAATCATAGCTCCAAAATGATTATTTCAATGAATTTGGAGTTGTACTTCTTCCAAATAACATGAAATAATTTGCAGACCACTCATATAGGTATTTGAGCTAAAAAATAAATCTAGAACTACGAAGTTGATTAAAAATTTTGAACTCTATATCCAGCAAGAGGATAAAACTTGGAACAAATTCTAATCTTGTTTTTCAAACATTATCAACTACTCATACAATTTGGGTGGACCTATAAGGAAAGGGAAGTAGATTGAGAAATTCCTTACTAGCTTACTTTATCATTTTCAAGCAAAAGTTACCTTCTTAAATACATGAAAAATCCTTGTGAACTTACTGTTAAATGATTCACTTGGGCAAGTACTCGAACTGCATCACTTGTATCCAATATGTCAGCCATCCACTTACGAGGACACAAAGAACTTGGCTTTATAGACATTAAGGATAGTGGTCTTAGCGAAGATCTTTTTGACACAGTTTTTAGGAATGATGACTCTAATACCAACGAAGAGAAATGGGATCTACTTTCCCAGAGAGTTACTAAATTTCTTGGATAGAATTAACGCTTTTTAGGGGTTTTCGAAAAAAATAATCATAGTTCCAAAATGATTATTTCAATGAATTTGGAGTTGTACTTCTTCCAAATAACATGAAATAATTTGCAGACCACTCATATAGGTATTTGAGCTAAAAAATAAATCTAGAACTACGAAGTTGATTAAAAATTTTGAACTCTATATCCAGCAAGAGCATGAAACTTGGAACAAATTCTAATCATGTTTTTCAAACATTATCAACTACTCGTACAATTTGGGTGGACCTATAAGGAAAGGGAAGTAGATTGAGAAATTCCTTACTAGCTTACTTTATCATTTTCAAGCAAAAGTTACCTTGCTTAAATACATGAAAAATCCTTGTGAACTTACTGGTAAATGAATCACTTGGGCAAGTATTCGAACTGCATCACTTGTATCCAATATGTCAGCCATCCACTTATGAGGACACAAAGAACTTGTCTTTATAGACATCAAGGATAGTGGTCTTAGCCAAGATCTTTTTGACACAGTTTTTAGGAATGATGACTCTAATACCAATGAAGAGAAATGGGATCTACTTTCCCAGAGAGTTACTAAATTTCTTGGATAGAATTAACCCTTTTTAGGGGTTTTCGAAAAAAATAATCATAGCTCCAAAATGATTATTTCAATGAATTTAGAGTTGTACTTCTTCCAAACAACATGAAATATTTTGCAGACCACTCATATAGGTATTTGAGCTAAAATATAAATCTAGAACTACGAAGTTGACCAAAAATTTTGAACTCTATATCCAGCAAGAGGATGAAACTTGGAACAAATTCTAATCATGTTTTTCAAACATTATCAACTACTCGTACAATTTGGGTGGACCTATAAGGAAAGGGCATTAGATTGAGAAAGTCCTTACTAGCTTACCTTATCATTTTCAAGAAAACGTTACCTTGCTTAAATACATGAAAAATCCTTGTGAACTTACTGTTAAATGAATCACTTGGGCAAGTATTCGAACTGCATCACTTGTATCCAATATGTCAGCCATCCACTTACGAGGACACAAAGAACTTGGCTTTATAGACATCAAGGATAGTGGTCTTAGCGAAGATCTTTTTGACACAGTTTTTAGGAATGATGACTCTAATACCAACGAAGAGAAATGGGATCTACTTTCCCAGAGAGTTACTAAATTTCTTGGATAGAATTAACCCTTTTTAGGGGTTTTCGAAAAAAATAATCATAGCTCCAAAATGATTATTTCAATGAATTTGGAGTTGTACTTCTTCCAAACAACATGAAATATTTTGCAGACCACTCATATAGGTATTTGAGCTAAATAATAAATCTATAACTACGAAGTTGATTAAAAATTTTGAACTCTATATCCAGCAAGAGGATGAAACTTGGAACAAATTCTAATCATGTTTTTCAAACATTATCAACTACTCGTACAATTTGGGTGGACCTATAAGGAAAGGGCATTAGATTGAGAAATTCCTTACTAGCTTACCTTATCATTTTCAAGAAAAAGTTACCTTGCTTAAATACATGAAAAATCCTTGTGAACTTACTGTTAAATGAATCACTTGGGCAAGTATTCGAACTGCATCACTTGTATCCAATATGTCAGCCATCCACTTATGAGGACACAAAGAACTTGGCTATATAGACATCAAGGATAGTGGTCTTAGCCAAGATCTTTTTGACACAGTTTTTAGGAATGATGACTCTAATACCAATGAAGAGAAATGGGATCTACTTTCCCAGAGAGTTACTAAATTTCTTGGATAGAATTAACCCTTTTTAGGGGTTTTAGAAAAAAATAATCATAGCTCCAAAATGATTATTTCAATCAATTTAGAGTTGTACTTCTTCCAAACAACATGAAATATTTTGCAGACCACTCATATAGGTATTTGAGCTAAAAAATAAATCTAGAACTACGAAGTTGACCAAAAATTTTGAACTCTATATCCAGCAAGAGGATGAAACTTGGAACAAATTCTAATAATGTTTTTCAAACATTATCAACTACTCGTACAATTTGGGTGGACATATAAGGAAAGGGCATTAGATTGAGAAATTACTTACTAGCTTACCTTATCATTTTCAAGAAAAAGTTACCTTGCTTAAATACATGAAAAATCCTTGTGAACTTACTGTTAAATGAATCACTTGGGCAAGTATTCGAACTGCATCACTTGTATCCAATATGTCAGCCATCCACTTACGAGGACACAAAGAACTTGGCTTTATAGACATCAAGGATAGTGGTCTTAGCGAAGATCTTTTTGACACAGTTTTTAGGAATGATGACTCTAATACCAACGAAGAGAAATGGGATCTACTTTCCCAGAGAGTTACTAAATTTCTTGGATAGAATTAACCCTTTTTAGGGGTTTTCGAAAAAAATAATCATAGCTCCAAAATGATTACTTCAATGAATTTGGAGTTGTACTTCTTCCAAACAACATGAAATAATTTGCAGACCACTCATATAGGTATTTGAGCTAAAAAATAAATCTAGAACTACGAAGTTGATTAAAAATTTTGAACTCTATATCCAGCAAGAGGATGAAACTTGGAACAAATTCTAATCATGTTTTTCAAACATGATCAACTACTCGTACAATTTGGGTGGACCTATAAGGAAAGGGAAGTAGATTGAGAAATTGCTTACTAGCTTACTTTATCATTTTCAAGCAAAAGTTACCTTGCTTAAATACATGAAAAATCCGTGTGAACTTACTGTTAAATGAATCACTTGGGCAAGTATTCGAACTGCATCACTTGTATCCAATATGTCAGCCATCCACTTATGAGGACACAAAGAACTTGGCTATATAGACATCAAGGATAGTGGTCTTAGCCAAGATCTTTTTGACACAGTTTTTAGGAATGATGACTCTAATACCAATGAAGAGAAATGGGATCTACTTTCCCAGAGAGTTACTAAATTTCTTAGATAGAATTAACCCTTTTTAGGGGTTTTAGAAAAAAATAATCATAGCTCCAAAATGATTATTTCAATCAATTTAGAGTTGTACTTCTTCCAAACAACATGAAATATTTTGCAGACCACTCATATAGGTATTTGAGCTAAAAAATAAATCTAGAACTACGAAGTTGACCAAAAATTTTGAACTCTATATCCAGCAAGAGGATGAAACTTGGAACAAATTCTAATAATGTTTTTCAAACATTATCAACTACTCGTACAATTTGGGTGGACATATAAGGAAAGGGCATTAGATTGAGAAATTCCTTACTAGCTTACCTTATCATTTTCAAGAAAAAGTTACCTTGCTTAAATACATGAAAAATCCTTGTGAACTTACTGTTAAATGAATCACTTGGGCAAGTATTCGAACTGCATCACTTGTATCCAATATGTCAGCCATCCACTTACGAGGACACAAAGAACTTGGCTTTATAGACATCAAGGATAGTGGTCTTAGCGAAGATCTTTTTGACACAGTTTTTAGGAATGATGACTCTAATACCAACGAAGAGAAATGGGATCTACTTTCCCAGAGAGTTACTAAATTTCTTGGATAGAATTAACCCTTTTTAGGGGTTTTCGAAAAAAATAATCATAGCTCCAAAATGATTATTTCAATGAATTTGGAGTTGTACTTCTTCCAAACAACATGAAATAATTTGCAGACCACTCATATAGGTATTGGAGCTAAAAAATAAATCTAGAACTACGAAGTTGATTAAAAATTTTGAACTCTATATCCAGCAAGAGGATGAAACTTGGAACAAATTCTAATCATGTTTTTCAAACATTATCAACTACTCGTACAATTTGGGTGGACCTATAAGGAAAGGGAAGTAGATTGTGAAATTCCTTACTAGCTTACTTTATCATTTTCAAGCAAAAGTTACCTTGCTTAAATACATGAAAAATCCTTGTGAACTTACTGTTAAATGATTCACTTGGGCAAGTATTCGAACTGCATCACTTGTATCCCATATGTCAGCCATCCACTTACGAGGACACAAAGAACTTGGCTTTATAGACATCAAGGATAGTGGTCTTAGCCAAGATCTTTTTGACACAGTTTTTAGGAATGATGACTCTAATACCAACGAAGAGAAATGGGATCTACTTTCCCAGAGAGTTACTAAATTTCTTGGATAGAATTAACCCTTTTTAGGGGTTTTCGAAAAAAATAATCATAGCTCCAAAATGATTACTTCAATGAATTTGGAGTTGTACTTCTTCCAAACAACATGAAATATTTTGCAGACCACTCATATAGGTATTTGAGCTAAAAAATAAATCTAGAACTACGAAGTTGATTAAAAATTTTGAACTCTATATCCAGCAAGAGGATGAAACTTGGAACAAATTCTAATCATGTTTTTCAAACATGATCAACTACTCGTACAATTTGGGTGGACCTATAAGGAAAGGGAAGTAGATTGAGAAATTGCTTACTAGCTTACTTTATCATTTTCAAGCAAAAGTTACCTTGCTTAAATACATGAAAAATCCGTGTGAACTTACTGTTAAATGAATCACTTGGGCAAGTATTCGAACTGCATCACTTGTATCCAATATGTCAGCCATCCACTTATGAGGACACAAAGAACTTGGCTATATAGACATCAAGGATAGTGGTCTTAGCCAAGATCTTTTTGACACAGTTTTTAGGAATGATGACTCTAATACCAATGAAGAGAAATGGGATCTACTTTCCCAGAGAGTTACTAAATTTCTTGGATAGAATTAACTCTTTTTAGGGGTTTTAGAAAAAAATAATCATAGCTCCAAAATGATTATTTCAATCAATTTAGAGTTGTACTTCTTCCAAACAACATGAAATATTTTGCAGACCACTCATATAGGTATTTGAGCTAAAAAATAAATCTAGAACTACGAAGTTGACCAAAAATTTTGAACTCTATATCCAGCAAGAGGATGAAACTTGGAACAAATTCTAATAATGTTTTTCAAACATTATCAACTACTCGTACAATTTGGGTGGACATATAAGGAAAGGGCATTAGATTGAGAAATTCCTTACTAGCTTACCTTATCATTTTCAAGAAAAAGTTACCTTGCTTAAATACATGAAAAATCCTTGTGAACTTACTGTTAAATGAATCACTTGGGCAAGTATTCGAACTGCATCACTTGTATCCAATATGTCAGCCATCCACTTACGAGGACACAAAGAACTTGGCTTTATAGACATCAAGGATAGTGGTCTTAGCGAAGATCTTTTTGACACAGTTTTTAGGAATGATGACTCTAATACCAACGAAGAGAAATGGGATCTACTTTCCCAGAGAGTTACTAAATTTCATGGATAGAATTAACCCTTTTTAGGGGTTTTCGAAAAAAATAATCATAGCTCCAAAATGATTATTTCAATGAATTTGGAGTTGTACTTCTTCCAAACAACATGAAATAATTTGCAGACCACTCATATAGGTATTGGAGCTAAAAAATAAATCTAGAACTACGAAGTTGATTAAAAATTTTGAACTCTATATCCAGCAAGAGGATGAAACTTGGAACAAATTCTAATCATGTTTTTCAAACATTATCAACTACTCGTACAATTTGGGTGGACCTATAAGGAAAGGGAAGTAGATTGAGAAATTCCTTACTAGCTTACTTTATCATTTTCAAGCAAAAGTTACCTTGCTTAAATACATGAAAAATCCTTGTGAACTTACTGTTAAATGATTCACTTGGGCAAGTATTCGAACTGCATCACTTGTATCCAATATGTCAGCCATCCACTTACGAGGACACAAAGAACTTGGCTTTATAGACATCAAGGATAGTGGTCTTAGCCAAGATCTTTTTGACACAGTTTTTAGGAATGATGACCCTAATACCAATGAAGAGAAATGGGATCTACTTTCCCAGAGAGTTACTAAATTTCTTAGATAGAATTAACCCTTTTTAGGAGTTTTAGAAAAAAATAATCATAGCTGCAAAATGATTATTTCAATGAATTTGGAGTTGTACTTCTTCCAAACAACATGAAATATTTTGCAGACCACTCATATAGGTATTTGAGCTAAATAATAAATCTATAACTACGAAGTTGATTAAAAATTTTGAACTCTATATCCAGCAAGAGGATGAAACTTGGAACAAATTCTAATCATGTTTTTCAAACATTATCAACTACTCGTACAATTTGGGTGGACCTATAAGGAAAGGGCATTAGATTGAGAAATTCCTTACTAGCTTACCTTATCATTTTCAAGAAAAAGTTACCTTGCTTAAATACATGAAAAATCCTTGTGAACTTACTGTTAAATGAATCACTTGGGCAAGTATTCGAACTGCATCACTTGTATCCAATATGTCAGCCATCCACTTACGAGGACACAAAGAACTTGGCTTTATAGACATCAAGGATAGTGGTCTTAGCCAAGATCTTTTTGACACAGTTTTTAGGAATGATGACTCTAATACCAACGAAGAGAAATGGGATCTACTTTCCCAGAGAGTTACTAAATTTCTTGGATAGAATTAACCCTTTTTAGGGGTTTTCGAAAAAAATAATCATAGCTCCAAAATGATTACTTCAATGAATTTGGAGTTGTACTTCTTCCAAACAACATGAAATATTTTGCAGACCACTCATATAGGTATTTGAGCTAAAAAATAAATCTAGAACTACGAAGTTGATTAAAAATTTTGAACTCTATATCCAGCAAGAGGATGAAACTTGGAACAAATTCTAATCATGTTTTTCAAACATGATCAACTACTCGTACAATTTGGGTGGACCTATAAGGAAAGGGAAGTAGATTGAGAAATTGCTTACTAGCTTACTTTATCATTTTCAAGCAAAAGTTACCTTGCTTAAATACATGAAAAATCCGTGTGAACTTACTGTTAAATGAATCACTTGGGCAAGTATTCGAACTGCATCACTTGTATCCAATATGTCAGCCATCCACTTATGAGGACACAAAGAACTTGGCTATATAGACATCAAGGATAGTGGTCTTAGCCAAGATCTTTTTGACACAGTTTTTAGGAATGATGACTCTAATACCAATGAAGAGAAATGGGATCTACTTTCCCAGAGAGTTACTAAATTTCTTGGATAGAATTAACTCTTTTTAGGGGTTTTAGAAAAAAATAATCATAGCTCCAAAATGATTATTTCAATCAATTTAGAGTTGTACTTCTTCCAAACAACATGAAATATTTTGCAGACCACTCATATAGGTATTTGAGCTAAAAAATAAATCTAGAACTACGAAGTTGACCAAAAATTTTGAACTCTATATCCAGCAAGAGGATGAAACTTGGAACAAATTCTAATAATGTTTTTCAAACATTATCAACTACTCGTACAATTTGGGTGGACATATAAGGAAAGGGCATTAGATTGAGAAATTCCTTACTAGCTTACCTTATCATTTTCAAGAAAAAGTTACCTTGCTTAAATACATGAAAAATCCTTGTGAACTTACTGTTAAATGAATCACTTGGGCAAGTATTCGAACTGCATCACTTGTATCCAATATGTCAGCCATCCACTTACGAGGACACAAAGAACTTGGCTTTATAGACATCAAGGATAGTGGTCTTAGCGAAGATCTTTTTGACACAGTTTTTAGGAATGATGACTCTAATACCAACGAAGAGAAATGGGATCTACTTTCCCAGAGAGTTACTAAATTTCATGGATAGAATTAACCCTTTTTAGGGGTTTTCGAAAAAAATAATCATAGCTCCAAAATGATTATTTCAATGAATTTGGAGTTGTACTTCTTCCAAACAACATGAAATAATTTGCAGACCACTCATATAGGTATTGGAGCTAAAAAATAAATCTAGAACTACGAAGTTGATTAAAAATTTTGAACTCTATATCCAGCAAGAGGATGAAACTTGGAACAAATTCTAATCATGTTTTTCAAACATTATCAACTACTCGTACAATTTGGGTGGACCTATAAGGAAAGGGAAGTAGATTGAGAAATTCCTTACTAGCTTACTTTATCATTTTCAAGCAAAAGTTACCTTGCTTAAATACATGAAAAATCCTTGTGAACTTACTGTTAAATGATTCACTTGGGCAAGTATTCGAACTGCATCACTTGTATCCAATATGTCAGCCATCCACTTACGAGGACACAAAGAACTTGGCTTTATAGACATCAAGGATAGTGGTCTTAGCCAAGATCTTTTTGACACAGTTTTTAGGAATGATGACCCTAATACCAATGAAGAGAAATGGGATCTACTTTCCCAGAGAGTTACTAAATTTCTTAGATAGAATTAACCCTTTTTAGGAGTTTTAGAAAAAAATAATCATAGCTGCAAAATGATTATTTCAATGAATTTGGAGTTGTACTTCTTCCAAACAACATGAAATATTTTGCAGACCACTCATATAGGTATTTGAGCTAAATAATAAATCTATAACTACGAAGTTGATTAAAAATTTTGAACTATATATCCAGCAAGAGGATGAAACTTGGAACAAATTCTAATCATGTTTTTCAAACATTATCAACTACTCGTACAATTTGGGTGGACCTATAAGGAAAGGGCATTAGATTGAGAAATTCCTTACTAGCTTACCTTATCATTTTCAAGAAAAAGTTACCTTGCTTAAATACATGAAAAATCCTTGTGAACTTACTGTTAAATGAATCACTTGGGCAAGTATTCGAACTGCATCACTTGTATCCAATATGTCAGCCATCCACTTACGAGGACACAAAGAACTTGGCTTTATAGACATCAAGGATAGTGGTCTTAGCGAAGATCTTTTTGACACAGTTTTTAGGAATGATGACTCTAATACCAACGAAGAGAAATGGCATCTACTTTCCCAGAGAGTTACTAAATTTCTTGGATAGAATTAACCCTTTTTAGGGGTTTTCGAAAAAAATAATCATAGCTCCAAAATGATTATTTCAATGAATTTGGAGTTGTACTTCTTCCAAACAACATGAAATAATTTGCAGACCACTCATATAGGTATTGGAGCTAAAAAATAAATCTAGAACTACGAAGTTGATTAAAAATTTTGAACTCTATATCCAGCAAGAGGATGAAACTTGGAACAAATTCTAATCATGTTTTTCAAACATTATCAACTACTCGTACAATTTGGGTGGACCTATAAGGAAAGGGAAGTAGATTGAGAAATTCCTTACTAGCTTACTTTATCATTTTCAAGCAAAAGTTACCTTGCTTAAATACATGAAAAATCCTTGTGAACTTACTGTTAAATGATTCACTTGGGCAAGTATTCGAACTGCATCACTTGTATCCAATATGTCAGCCATCCACTTACGAGGACACAAAGAACTTGGCTTTATAGACATCAAGGATAGTGGTCTTAGCCAAGATCTTATTGACACAGTTTTTAGGAATGATGACTCTAATACCAACGAAGAGAAATGGGATCTACTTTCCCAGAGAGTTACTAAATTTCTTGGATAGAATTAACCCTTTTTAGGGGTTTTAGAAAAAAATAATCATAGCTCCAAAATGATTACTTCAATGAATTTGGAGTTGTACTTCTTCCAAACAACATGAAATATTTTGCAGACCACTCATATAGTTATTTGAGCTAAAAAATAAATCTAGAACTACGAAGTTGATTAAAAATTTTGAACTCTATATCCAGCAAGAGGATGAAACTTGGAACAAATTCTAATCATGTTTTTCAAACATGATCAACTACTCGTACAATTTGGGTGGACCTATAAGGAAAGGGAAGTAGATTGAGAAATTGCTTACTAGCTTACTTTATCATTTTCAAGCAAAAGTTACCTTGCTTAAATACATGAAAAATCCGTGTGAACTTACTGTTAAATGAATCACTTGGGCAAGTATTCGAACTGCATCACTTGTATCCAATATGTCAGCCATCCACTTATGAGGACACAAAGAACTTGGCTATATAGACATCAAGGATAGTGGTCTTAGCCAAGATCTTTTTGACACAGTTTTTAGGAATGATGACTCTAATACCAATGAAGAGAAATGGGATCTACTTTCCCAGAGAGTTACTAAATTTCTTGGATAAAATTAACCCTTTTTAGGGGTTTTAGAAAAAAATAATCATAGCTCCAAAATGATTATTTCAATCAATTTAGAGTTGTACTTCTTCCAAACAACATGAAATATTTTGCAGACCACTCATATAGGTATTTGAGCTAAAAAATAAATCTAGAACTACGAAGTTGACCAAAAATTTTGAACTCTATATCCAGCAAGAGGATGAAACTTGGAACAAATTCTAATAATGTTTTTCAAACATTATCAACTACCCGTACAATTTGGGTGGACATATAAGGAAAGGGCATTAGATTGAGAAATTCCTTACTAGCTTACCTTATCATTTTCAAGAAAAAGTTACCTTGCTTAAATACATGAAAAATCCTTGTGAACTTACTGTTAAATGAATCACTTGGGCAAGTATTCGAACTGCATCACTTGTATCCAATATGTCAGCCATCCACTTACGAGGACACAAAGAACTTGGCTTTATAGACATCAAGGATAGTGGTCTTAGCGAAGATCTTTTTGACACAGTTTTTAGGAATGATGACTCTAATACCAACGAAGAGAAATGGGATCTACTTTCCCAGAGAGTTACTAAATTTCTTGGATAGAATTAACCCTTTTTAGGGGTTTTCGAAAAAAATAATCATAGCTCCAAAATGATTACTTCAATGAATTTGGAGTTGTACTTCTTCCAAACAACATGAAATAATTTGCAGACCACTCATATAGGTATTGGAGCTAAAAAATAAATCTAGAACTACGAAGTTGATTAAAAATTTTGAACTCTATATCCAGCAAGAGGATGAAACTTGGAACAAATTCTAATCATGTTTTTCAAACATTATCAACTACTCGTACAATTTGGGTGGACCTATAAGGAAAGGGAAGTAGATTGAGAAATTCCTTACTAGCTTACTTTATCATTTTCAAGCAAAAGTTACCTTGCTTAAATACATGAAAAATCCTTGTGAACTTACTGTTAAATGATTCACTTGGGCAAGTATTCGAACTGCATCACTTGTATCCAATATGTCAGCCATCCACTTACGAGGACACAAAGAACTTGGCTTTATAGACATCAAGGATAGTGGTCTTAGCCAAGATCTTTTTGACACAGTTTTTAGGAATGATGACTCTAATACCAATGAAGAGAAATGGGATCTACTTTCCCAGAGAGTTACTAAATTTCTTAGATAGAATTAACCCTTTTTAGAAGTTTTAGAAAAAAATAATCATAGCTGCAAAATGATTATTTCAATGAATTTGGAGTTGTACTTCTTCCAAACAACATGAAATATTTTGCAGACCACTCATATAGGTATTTGAGCTAAAAAATAAATCTAGAACTACGAAGTTGATTAAAAATTTTGAACTCTATATCCAGCAAGAGGATGAAACTTGGAACAAATTCTAATCATGTTTTTCAAACATGATCAACTACTCGTACAATTTGGGTGGACCTATAAGGAAAGGGAAGTAGATTGAGAAATTGCTTACTAGCTTACTTTATCATTTTCAAGCAAAAGTTACCTTGCTTAAATACATGAAAAATCCGTGTGAACTTACTGTTAAATGAATCACTTGGGCAAGTATTCGAACTGCATCACTTGTATCCAATATGTCAGCCATCCACTTATGAGGACACAAAGAACTTGGCTATATAGACATCAAGGATAGTGGTCTTAGCCAAGATCTTTTTGACACAGTTTTTAGGAATGATGACTCTAATACCAATGAAGAGAAATGGGATCTACTTTCCCAGAGAGTTACTAAATTTCTTGGATAGAATTAACCCTTTTTAGGGGTTTTAGAAAAAAATAATCATAGCTCCAAAATGATTATTTCAATCAATTTAGAGTTGTACTTCTTCCAAACAACATGAAATATTTTGCAGACCACTCATATAGGTATTTGAGCTAAAAAATAAATCTAGAACTACGAAGTTGACCAAAAATTTTGAACTCTATATCCAGCAAGAGGATGAAACTTGGAACAAATTCTAATAATGTTTTTCAAACATTATCAACTACTCGTACAATTTGGGTGGACATATAAGGAAAGGGCATTAGATTGAGAAATTCCTTACTAGCTTACCTTATCATTTTCAAGAAAAAGTTACCTTGCTTAAATACATGAAAAATCCTTGTGAACTTACTGTTAAATGAATCACTTGGGCAAGTATTCGAACTGCATCACTTGTATCCAATATGTCAGCCATCCACTTACGAGGACACAAAGAACTTGGCTTTATAGACATCAAGGATAGTGGTCTTAGCCAAGATCTTTTTGACACAGTTTTTAGGAATGATGACTCTAATACCAACGAAGAGAAATGGGATCTACTTTCCCAGAGAGTTACTAAATTTCTTGGATAGAATTAACCCTTTTTAGGGGTTTTAGAAAAAAATAATCATAGCTCCAAAATGATTACTTCAATGAATTTGGAGTTGTACTTCTTCCAAACAACATGAAATATTTTGCAGACCACTCATATAGTTATTTGAGCTAAAAAATAAATCTAGAACTACGAAGTTGATTAAAAATTTTGAACTCTATATCCAGCAAGAGGATGAAACTTGGAACAAATTCTAATCATGTTTTTCAAACATGATCAACTACTCGTACAATTTGGGTGGACCTATAAGGAAAGGGAAGTAGATTGAGAAATTGCTTACTAGCTTACTTTATCATTTTCAAGCAAAAGTTACCTTGCTTAAATACATGAAAAATCCGTGTGAACTTACTGTTAAATGAATCACTTGGGCAAGTATTCGAACTGCATCACTTGTATCCAATATGTCAGCCATCCACTTATGAGGACACAAAGAACTTGGCTATATAGACATCAAGGATAGTGGTCTTAGCCAAGATCTTTTTGACAGAGTTTTTAGGAATGATGACTCTAATACCAATGAAGAGAAATGGGATCTACTTTCCCAGAGAGTTACTAAATTTCTTGGATAGAATTAACCCTTTTTAGGGGTTTTAGAAAAAAATAATCATAGCTCCAAAATGATTATTTCAATCAATTTAGAGTTGTACTTCTTCCAAACAACATGAAATATTTTGCAGACCACTCATATAGGTATTTGAGCTAAAAAATAAATCTAGAACTACGAAGTTGACCAAAAATTTTGAACTCTATATCCAGCAAGAGGATGAAACTTGGAACAAATTCTAATAATGTTTTTCAAACATTATCAACTACTCGTACAATTTGGGTGGACATATAAGGAAAGGGCATTAGATTGAGAAATTCCTTACTAGCTTACCTTATCATTTTCAAGAAAAAGTTACCTTGCTTAAATACATGAAAAATCCTTGTGAACTTACTGTTAAATGAATCACTTGGGCAAGTATTCGAACTGCATCACTTGTATCCAATATGTCAGCCATCCACTTACGAGGACACAAAGAACTTGGCTTTATAGACATCAAGGATAGTGGTCTTAGCGAAGATCTTTTTGACACAGTTTTTAGGAATGATGACTCTAATACCAACGAAGAGAAATGGGATCTACTTTCCCAGAGAGTTACTAAATTTCTTGGATAGAATTAACCCTTTTTAGGGGTTTTCGAAAAAAATAATCATAGCTCCAAAATGATTACTTCAATGAATTTGGAGTTGTACTTCTTCCAAACAACATGAAATAATTTGCAGACCACTCATATAGGTATTGGAGCTAAAAAATAAATCTAGAACTACGAAGTTGATTAAAAATTTTGAACTCTATATCCAGCAAGAGGATGAAACTTGGAACAAATTCTAATCATGTTTTTCAAACATTATCAACTACTCGTACAATTTGGGTGGACCTATAAGGAAAGGGAAGTAGATTGAGAAATTCCTTACTAGCTTACTTTATCATTTTCAAGCAAAAGTTACCTTGCTTAAATACATGAAAAATCCTTGTGAACTTACTGTTAAATGATTCACTTGGGCAAGTATTCGAACTGCATCACTTGTATCCAATATGTCAGCCATCCACTTACGAGGACACAAAGAACTTGGCTTTATAGACATCAAGGATAGTGGTCTTAGCCAAGATCTTTTTGACACAGTTTTTAGGAATGATGACTCTAATACCAATGAAGAGAAATGGGATCTACTTTCCCAGAGAGTTACTAAATTTCTTAGATAGAATTAACCCTTTTTAGGAGTTTTAGAAAAAAATAATCATAGCTGCAAAATGATTATTTCAATGAATTTGGAGTTGTACTTCTTCCAAACAACATGAAATATTTTGCAGACCACTCATATAGGTATTTGAGCTAAAAAATAAATCTAGAACTACGAAGTTGATTAAAAATTTTGAACTCTATATCCAGCAAGAGGATGAAACTTGGAACAAATTCTAATCATGTTTTTCAAACATGATCAACTACTCGTACAATTTGGGTGGACCTATAAGGAAAGGGAAGTAGATTGAGAAATTGCTTACTAGCTTACTTTATCATTTTCAAGCAAAAGTTACCTTGCTTAAATACATGAAAAATCCGTGTGAACTTACTGTTAAATGAATCACTTGGGCAAGTATTCGAACTGCATCACTTGTATCCAATATGTCAGCCATCCACTTATGAGGACACAAAGAACTTGGCTATATAGACATCAAGGATAGTGGTCTTAGCCAAGATCTTTTTGACACAGTTTTTAGGAATGATGACTCTAATACCAATGAAGAGAAATGGGATCTACTTTCCCAGAGAGTTACTAAATTTCTTGGATAGAATTAACCCTTTTTAGGGGTTTTAGAAAAAAATAATCATAGCTCCAAAATGATTATTTCAATCAATTTAGAGTTGTACTTCTTCCAAACAACATGAAATATTTTGCAGACCACTCATATAGGTATTTGAGCTAAAAAATAAATCTAGAACTACGAAGTTGACCAAAAATTTTGAACTCTATATCCAGCAAGAGGATGAAACTTGGAACAAATTCTAATAATGTTTTTCAAACATTATCAACTACTCGTACAATTTGGGTGGACATATAAGGAAAGGGCATTAGATTGAGAAATTCCTTACTAGCTTACCTTATCATTTTCAAGAAAAAGTTACCTTGCTTAAATACATGAAAAATCCTTGTGAACTTACTGTTAAATGAATCACTTGGGCAAGTATTCGAACTGCATCACTTGTATCCAATATGTCAGCCATCCACTTACGAGGACACAAAGAACTTGGCTTTATAGACATCAAGGATAGTGGTCTTAGCGAAGATCTTTTTGACACAGTTTTTAGGAATGATGACTCTAATACCAACGAAGAGAAATGGGATCTACTTTCCCAGAGAGTTACTAAATTTCTTGGATAGAATTAACTTTTTTTAGGGGTTTTCGAAAAAAATAATCATAGCTCCAAAATGATTATTTCAATGAATTTGGAGTTGTACTTCTTCCAAACAACATGAAATAATTTGCAGACCACTCATATAGGTATTGGAGCTAAAAAATAAATCTAGAACTACGAAGTTGATTAAAAATTTTGAACTCTATATCCAGCAAGAGGATGAAACTTGGAACAAATTCTAATCATGTTTTTCAAACATTATCAACTACTCGTACAATTTGGGTGGACCTATAAGGAAAGGGAAGTAGATTGAGAAATTCCTTACTAGCTTACTTTATCATTTTCAAGCAAAAGTTACCTTGCTTAAATACATGAAAAATCCTTGTGAACTTACTGTTAAATGATTCACTTTGGCAAGTATTCGAACTGCATCACTTGTATCCAATATGTCAGCCATCCACTTACGAGGACACAAAAAACTTGGCTTTATAGACATCAAGGATAGTGGTCTTAGCCAAGATCTTTTTGACACAGTTTTTAGGAATGATGACTCTAATACCAATGAAGAGAAATGGGATCTACTTTCCCAGAGAGTTACTAAATTTCTTAGATAGAATTAACCCTTTTTAGGAGTTTTAGAAAAAAATAATCATAGCTGCAAAATGATTATTTCAATGAATTTGGAGTTGTACTTCTTCCAAACAACATGAAATATTTTGCAGACCACTCATATAGGTATTTGAGCTAAATAATAAATCTATAACTACGAAGTTGATTAAAAATTTTGAACTCTATATCCAGCAAGAGGATGAAACTTGGAACAAATTCTAATCATGTTTTTCAAACATTATCAACTACTCGTACAATTTGGGTGGACCTATAAGGAAAGGGCATTAGATTGAGAAATTCCTTACTAGCTTACCTTATCATTTTCAAGAAAAAGTTACCTTGCTTAAATACATGAAAAATCCTTGTGAACTTACTGTTAAATGAATCACTTGGGCAAGTATTCGAACTGCATCACTTGTATCCAATATGTCAGCCATCCACTTACGAGGACACAAAGAACTTGGCTTTATAGACATCAAGGATAGTGGTCTTAGCGAAGATCTTTTTGACACAGTTTTTAGGAATGATGACTCTAATACCAACGAAGAGAAATGGGATCTACTTTCCCAGAGAGTTACTAAATTTCTTGGATAGAATTAACCCTTTTTAGGGGTTTTCGAAAAAAATAATCATAGCTCCAAAATGATTATTTCAATGAATTTGGAGTTGTACTTCTTCCAAACAACATGAAATAATTTGCAGACCACTCATATAGGTATTGGAGCTAAAATATAAATCTAGAACTACGAAGTTGATTAAAAATTTTGAACTCTATATCCAGCAAGAGGATGAAACATGGAACAAATTCTAATCATGTTTTTCAAACATTATCAACTACTCGTACAATTTGGGTGGACCTATAAGGAAAGGGAAGTAGATTGAGAAATTCCTTACTAGCTTACTTTATCATTTTCAAGCAAAAGTTACCTTGCTTAAATACATGAAAAATCCTTGTGAACTTACTGTTAAATGATTCACTTGGGCAAGTATTCGAACTGCATCACTTGTATCCAATATGTCAGCCATCCACTTACGAGGACACAAAGAACTTGGCTTTATAGACATCAAGGATAGTGGTCTTAGCCAAGATCTTTTTGACACAGTTTTTCGGAATGATGACTCTAATACCAATGAAGAGAAATGGGATCTACTTTCATAGAGAGTTACTAAATTTCTTAGATAGAATTAACCCTTTTTAGGAGTTTTAGAAAAAAATAATCATAGCTGCAAAATGATTATTTCAATGAATTTGGAGTTGTACTTCTTCCAAACAACATGAAATATTTTGCAGACCACTCATATAGGTATTTGAGCTAAATAATAAATCTATAACTACGAAGTTGATTAAAAATTTTGAACTCTATATCCAGCAAGAGGATGAAACTTGGAACAAATTCTAATCATGTTTTTCAAACATTATCAACTACTCGTACAATTTGGGTGGACCTATAAGGAAAGGGCATTAGATTGAGAAATTCCTTACTAGCTTACCTTATCATTTTCAAGAAAAAGTTACCTTGCTTAAATACATGAAAAATCCTTGTGAACTTACTGTTAAATGAATCACTTGGGCAAGTATTCGAACTGCATCACTTGTATCCAATATGTCAGCCATCCACTTACGAGGACACAAAGAACTTGGCTTTATAGACATCAAGGATAGTGGTCTTAGCGAAGATCTTTTTGACACAGTTTTTAGGAATGATGACTCTAATACCAACGAAGAGAAATGGGATCTACTTTCCCAGAGAGTTACTAAATTTCTTGGATAGAATTAACCCTTTTTAGGGGTTTTCGAAAAAAATAATCATAGCTCCAAAATGATTATTTCAATGAATTTGGAGTTGTACTTCTTCCAAACAACATGAAATATTTTGCAGACCACTCATATAGGTATTTGAGCTAAATAATAAATCTATAACTACGAAGTTGATTAAAAATTTTGAACTCTATATCCAGCAAGAGGATGAAACTTGGAACAAATTCTAATCATGTTTTTCAAACATTATCAACTACTCGTACAATTTGGGTGGACCTATAAGGAAAGGGCATTAGATTGAGAAATTCCTTACTAGCTTACCTTATCATTTTCAAGAAAAAGTTACCTTGCTTAAATACATGAAAAATCCTTGTGAACTTACTGTTAAATGAATCACTTGGGCAAGTATTCGAACTGCATCACTTGTATCCAATATGTCAGCCATCCACTTATGAGGACACAAAGAACTTGGCTATATAGACATCAAGGATAGTGGTCTTAGCCAAGATCTTTTTGACACAGTTTTTAGGAATGATGACTCTAATACCAATGAAGAGAAATGGGATCTACTTTCCCAGAGAGTTACTAAATTTCTTGGATAGAATTAACCCTTTTTAGGGGTTTTAGAAAAAAATAATCATAGCTCCAAAATGATTATTTCAATCAATTTAGAGTTGTACTTCTTCCAAACAACATGAAATATTTTGCAGACCACTCATATAGGTATTTGAGCTAAAAAATAAATCTAGAACTACGAAGTTGACCAAAAATTTTGAACTCTATATCCAGCAAGAGGATGAAACTTGGAACAAATTCTAATAATGTTTTTCAAACATTATCAACTACTCGTACAATTTGGGTGGACATATAAGGAAAGGGCATTAGATTGAGAAATTCCTTACTAGCTTACCTTATCATTTTCAAGAAAAAGTTACCTTGCTTAAATACATGAAAAATCCTTGTGAACTTACTGTTAAATGAATCACTTGGGCAAGTATTCGAACTGCATCACTTGTATCCAATATGTCAGCCATCCACTTACGAGGACACAAAGAACTTGGCTTTATAGACATCAAGGATAGTGGTCTTAGCGAAGATCTTTTTGACACAGTTTTTAGGAATGATGACTCTAATACCAACGAAGAGAAATGGGATCTACTTTCCCAGAGAGTTACTAAATTTCTTGGATAGAATTAACCCTTTTTAGGGGTTTTCGAAAAAAATAATCATAGCTCCAAAATGATTATTTCAATGAATTTGGAGTTGTACTTCTTCCAAACAACATGAAATAATTTGCAGACCACTCATATAGGTATTGCAGCTAAAAAATAAATCTAGAACTACGAAGTTGATTAAAAATTTTGAACTCTATATCCAGCAAGAGGATGAAACTTGGAACAAATTCTAATCATGTTTTTCAAACATTATCAACCACTCGTACAATTTGGGTGGACCTATAAGGAAAGGGAAGTAGATTGAGAAATTCCTTACTAGCTTACTTTATCATTTTCAAGCAAAAGTTACCTTGCTTAAATACATGAAAAATCCTTGTGAACTTACTGTTAAATGATTCACTTGGGCAAGTATTCGAACTGCATCACTTGTATCCAATATGTCAGCCATCCACTTACGAGGACACAAAGAACTTGGCTTTATAGACATCAAGGATAGTGGTCTTAGCCAAGATCTTTTTGACACAGTTTTTAGGAATGATGACTCTAATACCAATGAAGAGAAATGGGATCTACTTTCCCAGAGAGTTACTAAATTTCTTAGATAGAATTAACCCTTTTTAGGAGTTTTAGAAAAAAATAATCATAGCTGCAAAATGATTATTTCAATGAATTTGGAGTTGTACTTCTTCCAAACAACATGAAATATTTTGCAGACCACTCATATAGGTATTTGAGCTAAATAATAAATCTATAACTACGAAGTTGATTAAAAATTTTGAACTCTATATCCAGCAAGAGGATGAAACTTGGAACAAATTCTAATCATGTTTTTCAAACATTATCAACTACTCGTACAATTTGGGTGGACCTATAAGGAAAGGGCATTAGATTGAGAAATTCCTTACTAGCTTACCTTATCATTTTCAAGAAAAAGTTACCTTGCTTAAATACATGAAAAATCCTTGTGAACTTACTGTTAAATGAATCACTTGGGCAAGTATTCGAACTGCATCACTTGTATCCAATATGTCAGCCATCCACTTACGAGGACACAAAGAATTTGGCTTTATAGACATCAAGGATAGTGGTCTTAGCGAAGATCTTTTTGACACAGTTTTTAGGAATGATGACTCTAATACCAACGAAGAGAAATGGGATCTACTTTCCCAGAGAGTTACTAAATTTCTTGGATAGAATTAACCCTTTTTAGGGGTTTTCGAAAAAAATAATCATAGCTCCAAAATGATTATTTCAATGAATTTGGAGTTGTACTTCTTCCAAACAACATGAAATAATTTGCAGACCACTCATATAGGTATTGGAGCTAAAAAATAAATCTAGAACTACGAAGTTGATTAAAAATTTTGAACTCTATATCCAGCAAGAGGATGAAACATGGAACAAATTCTAATCATGTTTTTCAAACATTATCAACTACTCGTACAATTTGGGTGGACCTATAAGGAAAGGGAAGTAGATTGAGAAATTCCTTACTAGCTTACTTTATCATTTTCAAGCAAAAGTTACCTTGCTTAAATACATGAAAAATCCTTGTGAACTTACTGTTAAATGAATGACTTGGGCAAGTATTCGAACTGCATCACTTGTCTCCAATATGTCAGCCATCCACTTACGAGGACTTAAAGAACTTGGCTTTATAGACATCAAGCATAGTGGTCTTAGCGAAGATCTTTTTGACACATTTTTTGGAATGATGACTCTAATACCAATGAAGAGAAATAGGATTTACTTTCCCAGAGAGTTACTAAATTTCTTAGATAGAATTAACCCTTTTTAGGGGTTTTAGAAAAAAATAATCCGAGCTCCAAAATGATTATTTCAATGAATTTGGAGTTGTACTTCTTCCAAACAACATGAAATATTTTGCAGACCACTCATATATTTATTTGAGCTAAAAAATAAATCTAGAACTACGAAGTTGACCAAAAATTTTGAACTCTATATCCAGCAAGAGGATGAAACTTGGAACAAATTCTAATCATGTTTTTCAAACATTATCAACCACTCGTACAATTTGGGTGGACCTATAAGGAAAGGGCATTAGATTGAGAAATTCCTTACTAGCTTACCTTATCATTTTCAAGAAAAAGTTACCTTGCTTAAATACATGAAAAATCCTTGTGAACTTACTGTTAAATGAATCACTTCGGCAAGTATTCAAACTGCATCACTTGTATCCAATATGTCAGCCATCCACTTACGAGGACACAAAGAACTTGGCTTTATAGACATCAAGGATAGTGGTCTTAGCGAAGATCTTTTTGACAAAGTTTTTAGGAATGATGACTCTAATACAAATGAAGAGAAATGGGATCTACTTTCCCAGAGAGTTACTAAATTTCTTAGATAGAATTAACCCTTTTTAGGGGTTTTAGAAAAAAATAATCATAGCTCCAAAATGATTATTTCAATGAATTTGGAGTTGTACTTCTTCCAAATAACATGAAATAATTTGCAGACCACTCATATAGGTATTTGAGCTAAATAATAAATCTATAACTACGAAGTTGATTAAAAATTTTGAACTCTATATCCAGCAAGAGGATGAAACTTGGAACAAATTCTAATCATGTTTTTCAAACATTATTAACTACTCGTACAATTTGGGTGGACCTATAAGGAAAGGGAAGTAGATTGAGAAATTCCTTACTAGCTTACTTTATCATTTTCAAGCATAAGTTACCTTGCTTAAATACATGAAAAATCCTTGTGAACTTACTGTTAAATGAATCACTTGGGCAAGTATTCGAACTGCATCACTTGTATCCAATATGTCAGCCATCCACTTATGAGGACACAAAGAACTTGGCTTTATAGACATCAAGGATAGTGGTCTTAGCCAAGATCTTTTTAACACAGTTTTTAGGAATGATGACTCTAATACCAATGAAGAGAAATGGGATCTACTTTCCCTGAGAGTTACTAAATTTCTTAGATAGAATTAACCCTTTTTAGGGGTTTTAGAAAAAAATAATCATAGCTCCAAAATGATTATTTCAATGAATTTGGAGTTGTACTTCTTCCAAACAACATGAAATATTTTGCAGACCACTCATATAGGTATTTGAGCTAAAAAATAAATCTAGAACTACGAAGTTGATTAAAAAATTTGAACTCTATATCAAGCAAAAGGATGAAACTTGGACCAAATTCTAATCATGTTTTTCAAACACTATCAACTACTCGTACAATTTGGGTGGACCTATATGGAAAGGGAAATAGATTGAAAAATTCCTTACTAGCTTACCTTATCATTTTCAAGCAAAAGTTACCTTGCTTAAATACATGAAAAATCCTTGTGAACTTACTGTTAAATGAATGACTTGGGCAAGTATTCGAACTGCATCACTTGTCTCCAATATGTCAGCCATCCACTTACGAGGACTTAAAGAACTTGGCTTTATAGACATCAAGCATAGTGGTCTTAGCGAAGATCTTTTTGACACATTTTTTGGAATGATGACTCTAATACCAATGAAGAGAAATAGGATTTACTTTCCCAGAGAGTTACTAAATTTCTTAGATAGAATTAACCCTTTTTAGGGGTTTTAGAAAAAAATAATCCGAGCTCCAAAATGATTATTTCAATGAATTTGGAGTTGTACTTCTTCCAAACAACATGAAATATTTTGCAGACCACTCATATATTTATTTGAGCTAAAAAATAAATCTAGAACTACGAAGTTGACCAAAAATTTTGAACTCTATATCCAGCAAGAGGATGAAACTTGGAACAAATTCTAATCATGTTTTTCAAACATTATCAACTACTCGTACAATTTGGGTGGACCTATAAGGAAAGGGCATTAGATTGAGAAATTCCTTACTAGCTTACCTTATCATTTTCAAGAAAAGTTACCTTGCTTAAATACATGAAAAATCCTTGTGAACTTATTGTTAAATGAATCACTTGGGCAAGTATTCGAACTGCATCACTTGTATCCAATATGTCAGCCATCCACTTACGAGGACACAATGAACTTGGCTTTATAGACATCAAGGATAGTGGTCTTAGCGAAGATCTTTTTGACACAGTTTTTAGGAATGATGACTCTAATACAAATGAAGAGAAATGGGATCTACTTTCCTAGAGAGTTACTAAATTTCTTAGATAGAATTAACCTTTTTTAGGGGTTTTAGAAAAAAATAATCATAGCTCCAAAATGATTATTTCAATGAATTTGGAGTTGTACTTCTTCCAAATAACATGAAATAATTTGCAGACCACTCATATAGGTATTTGAGCTAAAAAATAAATCTATAACTACGAAGTTGATTAAAAATTTTGAACTCTATATCCAGCAAGAGGATGAAACTTGGAACAAATTCTAATAATGTTTTTCAAACATTATCAACTACTCGTACAATTTGGGTGGACCTATAAGGAAAGGGAAGTAGATTGAGAAATTCCTTACTAGCTTACTTTATCATTTTCAAGCATAAGTTACCTTGCTTAAATACATGAAAAATCCTTGTGAACTTACTGTTAAATGAATCACTTGGGCAAGTATTCGAACTGCATCACTTGTATCCAATATGTCAGCCATCCACTTATGAGGACACAAAGAACTTGGCTTTATAGACATCAAGGATAGTGGTCTTAGCCAAGATCTTTTTAACACAGTTTTTAGGAATGATGACTCTAATACCAATGAAGAGAAATGGGATCTACTTTCCCAGAGAGTTACTAAATTTCTTAGATAGAATTAACCCTTTTTAGGGGTTTTAGAAAAAAATAATCATAGCTCCAAAATGATTATTTCAATGAATTTGGAGTTGTACTTCTTCCAAACAACATGAAATATTTTGCAGACCACTCATATAGGTATTTGAGCTAAAAAATAAATCTAGAACTACGAAGTTGATTAAAAAATTTGAACTCTATATCAAGCAAAAGGATGAAACTTGGACCAAATTCTAATCATGTTTTTCAAACACTATCAACTACTCGTACAATTTGGGTGGACCTATATGGAAAGGGAAATAGATTGAAAAATTCCTTACTAGCTTACCTTATCATTTTCAAGCAAAAGTTACCTTGCTTAAATACATGAAAAATCCTTGTGAACTTACTGTTAAATGAATGACTTGGGCAAGTATTCGAACTGCATCACTTGTCTCCAATATGTCAGCCATCCACTTACGAGGACTTAAAGAACTTGGCTTTATAGACATCAAGCATAGTGGTCTTAGCGAAGATCTTTTTGACACAGTTTTTTGGAATGATGACTCTAATACCAATGAAGAGAAATAGGATTTACTTTCCCAGAGAGTTACTAAATTTCTTAGATAGAATTAACCCTTTTTAGGGGTTTTAGAAAAAAATAATCCGAGCTCCAAAATGATTATTTCAATGAATTTGGAGTTGTACTTCTTCCAAACAACATGAAATATTTTGCAGACCACTCATATATTTATTTGAGCTAAAAAATAAATCTAGAACTACGAAGTTGACCAAAAATTTTGAACTCTATATCCAGCAAGAGGATGAAACTTGGAACAAATTCTAATCATGTTTTTCAAACATTATCAACTACTCGTACAATTTGGGTGGACCTATAAGGAAAGGGCATTAGATTGAGAAATTCCTTACTAGCTTACCTTATCATTTTCAAGAAAAGTTACCTTGCTTAAATACATGAAAAATCCTTGTGAACTTATTGTTAAATGAATCACTTGGGCAAGTATTCGAACTGCATCACTTGTATCCAATATGTCAGCCATCCACTTACGAGGACACAATGAACTTGGCTTTATAGACATCAAGGATAGTGGTCTTAGCGAAGATCTTTTTGACACAGTTTTTAGGAATGATGACTCTAATACAAATGAAGAGAAATGGGATCTACTTTCCTAGAGAGTTACTAAATTTCTTAGATAGAATTAACCCTTTTTAGGGGTTTTAGAAAAAAATAATCATAGCTCCAAAATGATTATTTCAATGAATTTGGAGTTGTACTTCTTCCAAATAACATGAAATAATTTGCAGACCACTCATATAGGTATTTGAGCTAAAAAATAAATCTATAACTACGAAGTTGATTAAAAATTTTGAACTCTATATCCAGCAAGAGGATGAAACTTGGAACAAATTCTAATCATGTTTTTCAAACATTATCAACTACTCGTACAATTTGGGTGGACCTATAAGGAAAGAGAAGTAGATTGAGAAATTCCTTACTAGCTTACTTTATCATTTTCAAGCATAAGTTACCTTGCTTAAATACATGAAAAATCCTTGTGAACTTACTGTTAAATGATTCACTTGGGCAAGTATTCGAACTGCATCACTTGTATCCAATATGTCAGCCATCCACTTACGAGGACACAAAGAACTTGGCTTTATAGACATCAAGGATAGTGGTCTTAGCCAAGATCTTTTTGACACAGTTTTTAGGAATGATGACTCTAATACCAATGAAGAGAAATGGGATCTACTTTCCCAGAGAGTTACTAAATTTCTTAGATAGAATTAACCCTTTTTAGGGGTTTTAGAAAAAAATAATCATAGCTCCAAAATGATTATTTCAATGAATTTGGAGTTGTACTTCTTCCAAACAACATGAAATATTTTGCAGACCACTCATATAGGTATTTGAGCTAAAAAATAAATCTAGAACTACGAAGTTGATTAAAAAATTTGAACTCTATATCAAGCAAAAGGATGAAACTTGGACCAAATTCTAATCATGTTTTTCAAACACTATCAACTACTCGTACAATTTGGGTGGACCTATATGGAAAGGGAAATAGATTGAGAAATTCCTTACTAGCTTACCTTATCATTTTCAAGCAAAAGTTACCTTGCTTAAATACATGAAAAATCCTTGTGAACTTACTGTTAAATGAATGACTTGGGCAAGTATTCGAACTGCATCACATGTCTCCAATATGTCACCCATCCACTTACGAGGACTCAAAGAACTTGGCTTTATAGACATCAAGCATAGTGGTCTTAGCGAAGATCTTTTTGACACAGTTTTTAGGAATGATGACTCTAATACCAATGAAGAGAAATAGGATTTACTTTCCCAGAGAGTTACTAAATTTCTTAGATAGAATTAACCCTTTTTAGGGGTTTTAGAAAAAAATAATCCGAGCTCCAAAATGATTATTTCAATGAATTTGGAGTTGTACTTCTTCCAAACAACATGAAATATTTTGCAGACCACTCATATATTTATTTGAGCTAAAAAATAAATCTAGAACTACGAAGTTGACCAAAAATTTTGAACTCTATATCCAGCAAGAGGATGAAACTTGGAACAAATTCTAATCATGTTTTTCAAACATTATCAACTACTCGTACAATTTGGGTGGACCTATAAGGAAAGGGCATTAGATTGAGAAATTCCTTACTAGCTTACCTTATCATTTTCAAGAAAAGTTACCTTGCTTAAATACATGAAAAATCCTTGTGAACTTACTGTTAAATGAATCACTTGGCCAAGTATTCGAACTGCATCACTTGTATCCAATATGTCAGCCATCCACTTACGAGGACACAAAGAACTTGGCTTTATAGACATCAAGGATAGTGGTCTTAGCCAAGATCTTTTTGACACAGTTTTTAGGAATGATGACTCTAATACAAATGAAGAGAAATGGGATCTACTTTCCCAGAGAGTTACTAAATTTCTTAGATAGAATTAACCCTTTTTAGGGGTTTTAGAAAAAAATAATCATAGCTCCAAAATGATTATTTCAATGAATTTGGAGTTGTACTTCTTCCAAATAACATGAAATAATTTGCAGACCACTCATATAGGTATTTGAGCTAAAAAATAAATCTATAACTACGAAGTTGATTAAAAATTTTGAACTCTATATCCAGGAAGAGGATGAAACTTGGAACAAATTCTAATCATGTTTTTCAAACATTATCAACTACTCGTACAATTTGGGTGGACCTATAAGGAAAGGGAAGTAGATTGAGAAATTCCTTACTAGCTTACTTTTTCATTTTCAAGCATAAGTTACCTTGCTTAAATACATGAAAAATCCTTGTGAACTTACTGTTAAATGAATCACTTGGGCAAGTATTCGAACTGCATCACTTGTATCCAATATGTCAGCCATCCACTTATGAGGACACAAAGAACTTGGCTTTATAGACATCAAGGATAGTGGTCTTAGCCAGGATCTTTTTAACACAGTTTTTAGGAATGATGACTCTAATACCAATGAAGAGAAATGGGATCTACTTTCCCAGAGAGTTACTAAATTTCTTAGATAGAATTAACCCTTTTTAGGGGTTTTAGAAAAAAATAATCATAGCTCCAAAATGATTATTTCAATGAATTTGGAGTTGTACTTCTTCCAAACAACATGAAATATTTTGCAGACCACTCATATAGGTATTTGAGCTAAAAAATAAATCTAGAACTACGAAGTTGATTAAAAAATTTGAACTCTATATCAAGCAAAAGGATGAAACTTGGACCAAATTCTAATCATGTTTTTCAAACATTATCAACTACTCGTACAATTTGGGTGGACCTATAAGGAAAGGGCATTAGATTGAGAAATTCCTTACTAGCTTACCTTATCATTTTCAAGCAAAAGTTACCTTGCTTAAATACATGAAAAATCCTTGTGAACTTACTGTTAAATGAATGACTTGGGCAAGTATTCGAACTGCATCACATGTCTCCAATATGTCACCCATCCACTTACGAGGACTCAAAGAACTTGGCTTTATAGACATCAAGCATAGTGGTCTTAGCGAAGATCTTTTTGACACAGTTTTTAGGAATGATGACTCTAATACCAATGAAGAGAAATAGGATTTACTTTCCCAGAGAGTTACTAAATTTCTTAGATAGAATTAACCCTTTTTAGGGGTTTTAGAAAAAAATAATCCGAGCTCCAAAATGATTATTTCAATGAATTTGGAGTTGTACTTCTTCCAAACAACATGAAATATTTTGCAGACCACTCATATATTTATTTGAGCTAAAAAATAAATCTAGAACTACGAAGTTGACCAAAAATTTTGAACTCTATATCCAGCAAGAGGATGAAACTTGGAACAAATTCTAATCATGTTTTTCAAACATTATCAACTACTCGTACAATTTGGGTGGACCTATAAGGAAAGGGCATTAGATTGAGAAATTCCTTACTAGCTTACCTTATCATTTTCAAGAAAAGTTACCTTGCTTAAATACATGAAAAATCCTTGTGAACTTACTGTTAAATGAATCACTTGGGCAAGTATTCGAACTGCATCACTTGTATCCAATATGTCAGCCATCCACTTACGAGGACACAAAGAACTTGGCTTTATAGACATCAAGGATAGTGGTCTTAGCCAAGATCTTTTTGACACAGTTTTTAGGAATGATGACTCTAATACAAATGAAGAGAAATGGGATCTACTTTCCCAGAGAGTTACTAAATTTCTTAGATAGAATTAACCCTTTTTAGGGGTTTTAGAAAAAAATAATCATAGCTCCAAAATGATTATTTCAATGAATTTGGAGTTGTACTTCTTCCAAATAACATGAAATAATTTGCAGACCACTCATATAGGTATTTGAGCTAAAAAATAAATCTATAACTACGAAGTTGATTAAAAATTTTGAACTCTATATCCAGGAAGAGGATGAAACTTGGAACAAATTCTAATCATGTTTTTCAAACATTATCAACTACTCGTACAATTTGGGTGGACCTATAAGGAAAGGGAAGTAGATTGAGAAATTCCTTACTAGCTTACTTTTTCATTTTCAAGCATAAGTTACCTTGCTTAAATACATGAAAAATCCTTGTGAACTTACTGTTAAATGAATCACTTGGGCAAGTATTCGAACTGCATCACTTGTATCCAATATGTCAGCCATCCACTTATGAGGACACAAAGAACTTGGCTTTATAGACATCAAGGATAGTGGTCTTAGCCAGGATCTTTTTAACACAGTTTTTAGGAATGATGACTCTAATACCAATGAAGAGAAATGGGATCTACTTTCCCAGAGAGTTACTAAATTTCTTAGATAGAATTAACCCTTTTTAGGGGTTTTAGAAAAAAAATAATCATAGCTCCAAAATGATTATTTCAATGAATTTGGAGTTGTACTTCTTCCAAACAACATGAAATATTTTGCAGACCACTCATATAGGTATTTGAGCTAAAAAATAAATCTAGAACTACGAAGTTGATTAAAAAATTTGAACTCTATATCAAGCAAAAGGATGAAACTTGGACCAAATTCTAATCATGTTTTTCAAACACTATAAACTACTCGTACAATTTGGGTGGACCTATATGGAAAGGGAAATAGATTGAGAAATTCCTTACTAGGTTACCTTATCATTTTCAAGCAAAAGTTACCTTGCTTAAATACATGAAAAATCCTTGTGAACTTACTGTTAAATGAATGACTTGGGCAAGTATTCGAACTGCATCACTTGTCTCCAATATGTCAGCCATCCACTTACGAGGACACAAAGAACTTGGCTTTATAGACATCAAGGATAGTGGTCTTAGCGAAGATCTTTTTGACACATTTTTTAGGAATGATGACTCTAATACCAATGAAGAGAAATGGGATTTACTTTCCAAGAGAGTTACTAAATTTCTTAGATAGAATTAACCCTTTTTAGGGGTTTTAGAAAAAAATAATCATAGCTCCAAAATGATTATTTCAATGAATTTGGAGTTGTACTTCTTCCAAATAACATGAAATAATTTGCAGACCACTCATATAGGTATTTGAGCTAAAAAATAAATCTATAACTACGAAGTTGATTAAAAATTTTGAACTCTATATCCTGCAAGAGGATGAAACTTGGAACAAATTCTAATCATGTTTTTCAAACATTATCAACTACTCGTACAGTTTGGGTGTACCTATAAGGAAAGGGAAGTAGATTGAGAAATTCCTTACTAGCTTACTTTATCATTTTCAAGCAAAAGTTACCTTGCTTAAATACATGAAAAATCCTTGTGAACTTACTGTTAAATGAATCACTTGGGCAAGTATTCGAACTACATCACTTGTCTCCAATATGTCAGCCATCCACTTACGAGGACACAAAGAACTTGGCTTTATAGACATCAAGGATAGTGGTCTTAGCGAAGATCTTTTTGACACAGGTTTTAGGAATGATGACTCTAATACCAATGAAGAGAAATAGGATCTACTTTCCCAGAGAGTTACTAAATTTCTTAGATAGAATTAACCCTTTTTAGGGGTTTTAGAAAAAAATAATCATAGCTCCAAAATGATTATTTCAATGAATTTGGAGTTGTACTTCTTCCAAACAACATGAAATATTTTGGAGACCACTCATATAGGTATTTGAGCTAAAAAATAAATCTAGAACTACGAAGTTGATTAAAAAATTTGAACTCTATATCAAGCAAAAGGATGAAACTTGGACCAAATTCTAATCATGTTTTTCAAACACTATAAACTACTCGTACAATTTGGGTGGACCTATATGGAAAGGGAAATAGATTGAGAAATTCCTTACTAGGTTACCTTATCATTTTCAAGCAAAAGTTACCTTGCTTAAATACATGAAAAATCCTTGTGAACTTACTGTTAAATGAATGACTTGGGCAAGTATTCGAACTGCATCACTTGTCTCCAATATGTCAGCCATCCACTTACGAGGACACAAAGAACTTGGCTTTATAGACATCAAGGATAGTGGTCTTAGCGAAGATCTTTTTGACACATTTTTTAGGAATGATGACTCTAATACCAATGAAGAGAAATGGGATTTACTTTCCCAGAGAGTTACTAAATTTCTTAGATAGAATTAACCCTTTTTAGGGGTTTTAGAAAAAAATAATCATAGCTCCAAAATGATTATTTCAATGAATTTGGAGTTGTACTTCTTCCAAATAACATGAAATAATTTGCAGACCACTCATATAGGTATTTGAGCTAAAAAATAAATCTATAACTACGAAGTTGATTAAAAATTTTGAACTCTATATCCAGCAAGAGGATGAAACTTGGAACAAATTCTAATCATGTTTTTCAAACATTATCAACTACTCGTACAATTTGGGTGGACCTATAAGGAAAGGGAAGTAGATTGAGAAATTCCTTACTAGCTTACTTTATCATTTTCAAGCAAAAGTTACCTTGCTTAAATACATGAAAAATCCTTGTGAACTTACTGTTAAATGAATCACTTGGGCAAGTATTCGAACTGCATCACTTGTCTCCAATATGTCAGCCATCCACTTACGAGGACACAAAGAACTTGGCTTTATAGACATCAAGGATAGTGGTCTTAGCGAAGATCTTTTTGACACAGTTTTTAGGAATGATGACTCTAATACCAATGAAGAGAAATAGGATCTACTTTCCCAGAGAGTTACTAAATTTGTTAGATAGAATTAACCCTTTTTAGGGGTTTTAGAAAAAAATAATCATAGCTCCAAAATGATTATTTCAATGAATTTGGAGTTGTACTTCTTCCAAACAACATGAAATATTTTGCAGACCACTCATATAGCTATTTGAGCTAAAAAATAAATCTAGAACTACGAAGTTGATTAAAAATTTTGAACTCTATATCCAGCAAGAGGATGAAACTTGGAACAAATTCTAATCATGTTTTTCAAACATTATCAACTACTCGTACAATTTGGGTGGACCTATAAGGAAAGGGCATTAGATTGAGAAATTACTTACTAGCTTACCTTATCATTTTCAAGAAAAAGTTACCTTGCTTAAATACATGAAAAATCCTTGTGAACTTACTGTTAAATGAATCACTTGGGCAAGTATTCGAACTGCATCACTTGTATCCAATATGTCAGCCATCCACTTACGAGGACACAAAGAACTTGGCTTTATAGACATCAAGGATAGTGGTCTTAGCGAAGATCTTTTTGACACATTTTTTAGGAATGATGACTCTAATACCAATGAAGAGAAATGGGATCTACTTTCCCAGAGAGTTACTAAATTTCTTAGCTAGAATTAACCCTTTTTAGGGGTTTTAGAAAAAAATAATCCGAGCTCCAAAATGATTATTTCAATGAATTTGGAGTTGTACTTCTTCCAAACAACATGAAATATTTTGCAGACCACTCATATAGGTATTTGAGCTAAAAAATAAATCTAGAACTACGAAGTTGATTAAAAAATTTGAACTCTATATCAAGCAAAAGGATGAAACTTGGACCAAATTCTAATCATGTTTTTCAAACACTATCAACTACTCGTACAATTTGGGTGGACCTATATGGAAAAGGAAATAGATTGAGAAATTCCTTACTAGCTTACCTTATCATTTTCAAGCAAAAGTTACCTTGCTTAAATACATGAAAAATCCTTGTGAACTTACTGTTAAATGAATGACTTGGGTAAGTATTCGAACTGCATCACTTGTCTCCAATATGTCAGCCATCCACTTACGAGGACTCAAAGAACTTGGCTTTATAGACATCAAGCATAGTGGTCTTAGCGAAGATCTTTTTGACACAGTTTTTAGGAATGATGACTCTAATACCAATGAAGAGAAATAGGATTTACTTTCCCAGAGAGTTACTAAATTTCTTAGATAGAATTAACCCTTTTTAGGGGTTTTAGAAAAAAATAATCCGAGCTCCAAAATGATTATTTCAATGAATTTGGAGTTGTACTTCTTCCAAACAACATGAAATATTTTGCAGACCACTCATATATTTATTTGAGCTAAAAAATAAATCTAGAACTACGAAGTTGACCAAAAATTTTGAACTCTATATCCAGCAAGAGGATGAAACTTGGAACAAATTCTAATCATGTTTTTCAAACATTATCAACTACTCGTACAATTTGGGTGGACCTATAAGGAAAGGGCATTAGATTGAGAAATTCCTTACTAGCTTACCTTATCATTTTCAAGAAAAGTTACCTTGCTTAAATACATGAAAAATCCTTGTGAACTTACTGTTAAATGAATCACTTGGGCAAGTATTCGAACTGCATCACTTGTATCCAATATGTCAGCCATCCACTTACGAGGACACAAAGAACTTGGCTTTATAGACATCAAGGATAGTGGTCTTAGCGAAGATCTTTTTGACACAGTTTTTAGGAATGATGACTCTAATACCAATGAAGAGAAATGGGATCTACTTTCCCAGAGAGTTACTAAATTTCTTAGATAGAATTAACCCTTTTTAGGGGTTTTAGAAAAAAATAATCATAGCTCCAAAATGATTATTTCAATGAATTTGGAGTTGTACTTCTTCCAAACAACATGAAATATTTTGCAGACCACTCATATATTTATTTGAGCTAAAAAATAAATCTAGAACTACGAAGTTGACCAAAAATTTTGAACTCTATATCCAGCAAGAGGATGAAACTTGGAACAAATTCTAATCATGTTTTTCAAACATTATCAACTACTCGTACAATTTGGGTGGACCTATAAGGAAAGGGCATTAGATTGAGAAATTCCTTACTAGCTTACCTTATCATTTTCAAGAAAAGTTACCTTGCTTAAATACATGAAAAATCCTTGTGAACTTACTGTTAAATGAATCACTTGGGCAAGTATTCGAACTGCATCACTTGTATCCAATATGTCAGCCATCCACTTACGAGGACACAAAGAACTTGGCTTTATAGACATCAAGGATAGTGGTCTTAGCGAAGATCTTTTTGACACAGTTTTTGGGAATGATGACTCTAATACCAATGAAGAGAAATGGGATCTACTTTCCCAGAGAGTTACTAAATTTCTTAGATAGAATTAACCCTTTTTAGGGGTTTTAGAAAAAAATAATCATAGCTCCAAAATGATTATTTCAATGAATTTGGAGTTGTACTTCTTCCAAATAACATGAAATAATTTGCAGACCACTCATATAGGTATTTGAGCTAAAATATAAATCTATAACTACGAAGTTGATTAAAAATTTTGAACTCTATATCCAGCAAGAGGATGAAACTTGGAACAAATTCTAATCATGTTTTTCAAAAATTATCAACTACTCGTACAATTTGGGTGGACCTATAAGGAAAGGGAAGTAGATTGAGAAATTCCTTACTAGCTTACTTTATCATTTTCAAGCAAAAGTTACCTTGCTTAAATACATGAAAAATCCTTGTGAACTTACTGTTAAATGAATCACTTGGGCAAGTATTCGAACTGCATCACTTGTATCCAATATGTCAGCCATCCACTTATGAGGACACAAAGAACTTGGCTTTATAGACATCAAGGATAGTGGTCTTAGCCAAGATCTTTTTAACACAGTTTTTAGGAATGATGACTCTAATACCAATGAAGAGAAATGGGATCTACTTTCCCAGAGAATTACTAAATTTCTTAGATAGAATTAACCCTTTTTAGGGGTTTTAGAAAAAAATAATCATAGCTCCAAAATGATTATTTCAATGAATTTGGAGTTGTACTTCTTCCAAAAAACATGAAATATTTTGCAGACCACTCACATAGGTATTTGAGCTAAAAAATAAATCTAGAACTACGAAGTTGATTAAAAAATTTGAACTCTATATCAAGCAAAAGGATGAAACTTGGAACAAATTCTAATCATGTTTTTCAAACACAATCAACTACTCGTATAATTTGGGTGGACCTATAAGGAAAGGGAAATAGATTGAGAAATTCCTTACTAGCTTACCTTATCATTTTCAAGCAAAAGTTACCTTGCTTAAATACATGAAAAATCCTTGTGAACTTACTGTTAAATGAATGACTTGGGCAAGTATTCGAACTGCATCACTTGTCTCCAATATGTCAGCCATCAACTTACGAAGACACAAAGAACTTGGCTTTATAGACATCAAGGATAGTGGTCTTAGCGAAGATCTTTTTGACACATTTTTTAGGAATGATGACTCTAATACCAATGAAGAGAAATGGGATCTACTTTCCCAGAGAGTTACTAAATTTCTTAGCTAGAATTAACCCTTTTTAGGGGTTTTAGAAAAAAATAATCCGAGCTCCAAAATGATTATTTCAATGAATTTGGAGTTGTACTTCTTCCAAACAACATGAAATATTTTGCAGACCACTCATATAGGTATTTGAGCTAAAAAATAAATCTAGAACTACGAAGTTGATTAAAAAATTTGAACTCTATATCAAGCAAAAGGATGAAACTTGGACCAAATTCTAATCATGTTTTTCAAACACTATCAACTACTCGTACAATTTGGGTGGACCTATATGGAAAAGGAAATAGATTGAGAAATTCCTTACTAGCTTACTTTATCATTTTCAAGCAAAAGTTACCTTGCTTAAATACATGAAAAATCCTTGTGAACTTACTGTTAAATGAATCACTTGGGCAAGTATTCGAACTGCATCACTTGTCTCCAATATGTCAGCCATCCACTTACGAGGACACAAAGAACTTGGCTTTATAGACATCAAGGATAGTGGTCTTAGCGAAGATCTTTTTGACACAGTTTTTAGGAATGATGACTCTAATACCAATGAAGAGAAATAGGATTTACTTTCCCAGAGAGTTACTAAATTTCTTAGATAGAATTAACCCTTTTTAGGGGTTTTAGAAAAAAATAATCCGAGCTCCAAAATGATTATTTCAATGAATTTGGAGTTGTACTTCTTCCAAACAACATGAAATATTTTGCAGACCACTCATATATTTATTTGAGCTAAAAAATAAATCTAGAACTACGAAGTTGACCAAAAATTTTGAACTCTATATCCAGCAAGAGGATGAAACTTGGAACAAATTCTAATCATGTTTTTCAAACATTATCAACTACTCGTACAATTTGGGTGGACCTATAAGGAAAGGGCATTAGATTGAGAAATTCCTTACTAGCTTACCTTATCATTTTCAAGAAAAGTTACCTTGCTTAAATACATGAAAAATCCTTGTGAACTTACTGTTAAATGAATCACTTGGGCAAGTATTCGAACTGCATCACTTGTATCCAATATGTCAGCCATCCACTTACGAGGACACAAAGAACTTGGCTTTATAGACATCAAGGATAGTGGTCTTAGCGAAGATCTTTTTGACACAGTTTTTAGGAATGATGACTCTAATACCAATGAAGAGAAATGGGATCTACTTTCCCAGAGAGTTACTAAATTTCTTAGATAGAATTAACCCTTTTTAGGGGTTTTAGAAAAAAATAATCATAGCTCCAAAATGATTATTTCAATGAATTTGGAGTTGTACTTCTTCCAAACAACATGAAATATTTTGCAGACCACTCATATATTTATTTGAGCTAAAAAATAAATCTAGAACTACGAAGTTGACCAAAAATTTTGAACTCTATATCCAGCAAGAGGATGAAACTTGGAACAAATTCTAATCATGTTTTTCAAACATTATCAACTACTCGTACAATTTGGGTGGACCTATAAGGAAAGGGCATTAGATTGAGAAATTCCTTACTAGCTTACCTTATCATTTTCAAGAAAAGTTACCTTGCTTAAATACATGAAAAATCCTTGTGAACTTACTGTTAAATGAATCACTTGGGCAAGTATTCGAACTGCATCACTTGTATCCAATATGTCAGCCATCCACTTACGAGGACACAAAGAACTTGGCTTTATAGACATCAAGGATAGTGGTCTTAGCGAAGATCTTTTTGACACAGTTTTTAGGAATGATGACTCTAATACCAATGAAGAGAAATGGGATCTACTTTCCCAGAGAGTTACTAAATTTCTTAGATAGAATTAACCCTTTTTAGGGGTTCTAGAAAAAAATAATCATAGCTCCAAAATGATTATTTCAATGAATTTGGAGTTGTACTTCTTCCAAATAACATGAAATAATTTGCAGACCACTCATATAGGTATTTGAGCTAAAATATAAATCTATAACTACGAAGTTGATTAAAAATTTTGAACTCTATATCCAGCAAGAGGATGAAACTTGGAACAAATTCTAATCATGTTTTTCAAAAATTATCAACTACTCGTACAATTTGGGTGGACCTATAAGGAAAGGGAAGTAGATTGAGAAATTCCTTACTAGCTTACTTTATCATTTTCAAGCAAAAGTTACCTTGCTTAAATACATGAAAAATCCTTGTGAACTTACTGTTAAATGAATCACTTGGGCAAGTATTCGAACTGCATCACTTGTATCCAATATGTCAGCCATCCACTTATGAGGACACAAAGAACTTGGCTTTATAGACATCAAGGATAGTGGTCTTAGCCAAGATCTTTTTAACACAGTTTTTAGGAATGATGACTCTAATACCAATGAAGAGAAATGGGATCTACTTTCCCAGAGAGTTACTAAATTTCTTAGATAGAATTAACCCTTTTTAGGGGTTTTAGAAAAAAATAATCATAGCTCCAAAATGATTATTTCAATGAATTTGGAGTTGTACTTCTTCCAAAAAACATGAAATATTTTGCAGACCACTCACATAGGTATTTGAGCTAAAAAATAAATCTAGAACTACGAAGTTGATTAAAAAATTTGAACTCTATATCAAGCAAAAGGATGAAACTTGGAACAAATTCTAATCATGTTTTTCAAACACAATCAACTACTCGTATAATTTGGGTGGACCTATAAGGAAAGGGAAATAGATTGAGAAATTCCTCACTAGCTTACCTTATCATTTTCAAGCAAAAGTTACCTTGCTTAAATACATGAAAAATCCTTGTGAACTTACTGTTAAATGAATGACTTGGGCAAGTATTCGAACTGCATCACTTGTCTCCAATATGTCAGCCATCAACTTACGAAGACACAAAGAACTTGGCTTTATAGACATCAAGGATAGTGGTCTTAGCGAAGATCTTTTTGACACATTTTTTAGGAATGATGACTCTAATACCAATGAAGAGAAATGGGATCTACTTTCCCAGAGAGTTACTAAATTTCTTAGATAGAATTAACCCTTTTTAGGGGTTTTAGAAAAAAATAATCATAGCTCCAAAATGATTATTTCCATGAATTTGGAGTTGTACTTCTTCCAAATAACATGAAATAATTTGCAGACCACTCATATAGGTATTTGAGCTAAAAAATAAATCTATAACTACGAAGTTGATTAAAAATTTTGAACTCTATATCCAGCAAGAGGATGAAACTTGGAACAAATTCTAATCATGTTTTTCAAACATTATCAACTACTCGTACAATTTGGGTGGACCTATAAGGAAAGGGAAGTAGATTGAGAAATTCCTTACTAGCTTACTTTATCATTTTCAAGCAAAAGTTACCTTGCTTAAATACATGAAAAATCCTTGTGAACTTACTGTTAAATGAATCACTTGGGCAAGTATTCGAACTGCATCACTTGTCTCCAATATGTCAGCCATCCACTTACGAGGACACAAAGAACTTGGCTTTATAGACATCAAGGATAGTGGTCTTAGCGAAGATCTTTTTGACACAGTTTTAAGGAATGATGACTCTAATACCAATGAAGAGAAATAGGATCTACTTTCCCAGAGAGTTACTAAATTTCTTAGATAGAATTAACCCTTTTTAGTGGTTTTAGAAAAAAATAATCATAGCTCCAAAATGATTATTTCAATGAATTTGGAGTTGTACTTCTTCCAAACAACATGAAATATTTTGCAGACCACTCATATAGGTATTTGAGCTAAAAAATAAATCTAGAACTACGAAGTTGATTAAAAATTTTGAACTCTATATCCAGCAAGAGGATGAAACTTGGAACAAATTCTAATCATGTTTTTCAAACATTATCAACTACTCGTACAATTTGGGTGGACCTATAAGGAAAGGGAAGTAGATTGAGAAATTCCTTACTAGCTTACTTTATCATTTTCAAGCAAAAGTTACCTTGCTTAAATACATGAAAAATCCTTGTGAACTTACTGTTAAATGAATCACTTGGGCAAGTATTCGAACTGCATCACTTGTCTCCAATATGTCAGCCATCCACTTACGAGGACACAAAGAACTTGGCTTTATAGACATCAAGGATAGTGGTCTTAGCGAAGATCTTTTTGACACATTTTTTAGGAATGATGACTCTAATACCAATGAAGAGAAATAGGATCTACTTTCCCAGAGAGTTACTAAATTTCTTAGATAGAATTAACCCTTTTTAGTGGTTTTAGAAAAAAATAATCATAGCTCCAAAATGATTATTTCAATGAATTTGGAGTTGTACTTCTTCCAAACAACATGAAATATTTTGCAGACCACTCATATAGGTATTTGAGCTAAAAAATAAATCTAGAACTACGAAGTTGATTAAAAATTTTGAACTCTATATCCAGCAAGAGGATGAAACTTGGAACAAATTCTAATCATGTTTTTCAAACATTATCAACTACTCGTACAATTTGGGTGGACCTATAAGGAAAGGGCATTAGATTGAGAAATTCCTTACTAGCTTACTTTATCATTTTCAAGCAAAAGTTACCTTGCTTAAATACATGAAAAATCCTTGTGAACTTACTGTTAAATGAATCACTTGGGCAAGTATTCGAACTGCATCACTTGTATCCAATATGTCAACCATCCACTTACGAGGACACAAAGAACTTGGCTTTATAGACATCAAGGATAGTGGTCTTAGCGAAGATCTTTTTGACACATTTTTTAGGAATGATGACTCTAATACCAATGAAGAGAAATGGGATCTACTTTCCCAGAGAGTTACTAAATTTCTTAGATAGAATTAACCCTTTTTAGGGGTTTTAGAAAAAAATAATCATAGCTCCAAAATGATTATTTCCATGAATTTGGAGTTGTACTTCTTCCAAATAACATGAAATAATTTGCAGACCACTCATATAGGTATTTGAGCTAAAAAATAAATCTATAACTACGAAGTTGATTAAAAATTTTGAACTCTATATCCAGCAAGAGGATGAAACTTGGAACAAATTCTAATCATGTTTTTCAAACATTATCAACTACTCGTACAATTTGGGTGGACCTATAAGGAAAGGGAAGTAGATTGAGAAATTCCTTACTAGCTTACTTTATCATTTTCAAGCAAAAGTTACCTTGCTTAAATACATGAAAAATCCTTGTGAACTTACTGTTAAATGAATCACTTGGGCAAGTATTCGAACTGCATCACTTGTCTCCAATATGTCAGCCATCCACTTACGAGGACACAAAGAACTTGGCTTTATAGACATCAAGGATAGTGGTCTTAGCGAAGATCTTTTTGACACAGTTTTAAGGAATGATGACTCTAATACCAATGAAGAGAAATAGGATCTACTTTCCCAGAGAGTTACTAAATTTCTTAGATAGAATTAACCCTTTTTAGTGGTTTTAGAAAAAAATAATCATAGCTCCAAAATGATTATTTCAATGAATTTGGAGTTGTACTTCTTCCAAACAACATGAAATATTTTGCAGACCACTCATATAGGTATTTGAGCTAAAAAATAAATCTAGAACTACGAAGTTGATTAAAAATTTTGAACTCTATATCCAGCAAGAGGATGAAACTTGGAACAAATTCTAATCATGTTTTTCAAACATTATCAACTACTCGTACAATTTGGGTGGACCTATAAGGAAAGGGAAGTAGATTGAGAAATTCCTTACTAGCTTACTTTATCATTTTCAAGCAAAAGTTACCTTGCTTAAATACATGAAAAATCCTTGTGAACTTACTGTTAAATGAATCACTTGGGCAAGTATTCGAACTGCATCTCTTGTCTCCAATATGTCAGCCATCCACTTACGAGGACACAAAGAACTTGGCTTTATAGACATCAAGGATAGTGGTCTTAGCGAAGATCTTTTTGACACAGTTTTAAGGAATGATGACTCTAATACCAATGAAGAGAAATAGGATCTACTTTCCCAGAGAGTTACTAAATTTCTTAGATAGAATTAACCCTTTTTAGTGGTTTTAGAAAAAAATAATCATTGCTCCAAAATGATTATTTCAATGAATTTGGAGTTGTACTTCTTCCAAACAACATGAAATATTTTGCAGACCACTCATATAGGTATTTGAGCTAAAAAATAAATCTAGAACTACGAAGTTGATTAAAAATTTTGAACTCTATATCCAGCAAGAGGATGAAACTTGGAACAAATTCTAATCATGTTTTTCAAACATTATCAACTACTCGTACAATTTGGGTGGACCTATAAGGAAAGGGCATTAGATTGAGAAATTACTTACTAGCTTACCTTATCATTTTCAAGAAAAAGTTACCTTGCTTAAATACATGAAAAATCCTTGTGAACTTACTGTTAAATGAATCACTTGGGCAAGTATTCGAACTGCATCACTTGTATCCAATATGTCAGCCATCCACTTACGAGGACACAAAGAACTTGGCTTTATAGACATCAAGGATAGTGGTCTTAGCGAAGATCTTTTTGACACATTTTTTAGGAATGATGACTCTAATACCAATGAAGAGAAATGGGATCTACTTTCCCAGAGAGTTACTAAATTTCTTAGATAGAATTAACCCTTTTTAGGGGTTTTAGAAAAAAATAATCATAGCTCCAAAATGATTATTTCCATGAATTTGGAGTTGTACTTCTTCCAAATAACATGAAATAATTTGCAGACCACTCATATAGGTATTTGAGCTAAAAAATAAATCTATAACTACGAAGTTGATTAAAAATTTTGAACTCTATATCCAGCAAGAGGATGAAACTTGGAACAAATTCTAATCATGTTTTTCAAACATTATCAACTACTCGTACAATTTGGGTGGACCTATAAGGAAAGGGAAGTAGATTGAGAAATTCCTTACTAGCTTACTTTATCATTTTCAAGCAAAAGTTACCTTGCTTAAATACATGAAAAATCCTTGTGAACTTACTGTTAAATGAATCACTTGGGCAAGTATTCGAACTGCATCACTTGTCTCCAATATGTCAGCCATCCACTTACGAGGACACAAAGAACTTGGCTTTATAGACATCAAGGATAGTGGTCTTAGCGAAGATCTTTTTGACACAGTTTTAAGGAATGATGACTCTAATACCAATGAAGAGAAATAGGATCTACTTTCCCAGAGAGTTACTAAATTTCTTAGATAGAATTAACCCTTTTTAGTGGTTTTAGAAAAAAATAATCATAGCTCCAAAATGATTATTTCAATGAATTTGGAGTTGTACTTCTTCCAAACAACATGAAATATTTTGCAGACCACTCATATAGGTATTTGAGCTAAAAAATAAATCTAGAACTACGAAGTTGATTAAAAATTTTGAACTCTATATCCAGCAAGAGGATGAAACTTGGAACAAATTCTAATCATGTTTTTCAAACATTATCAACTACTCCTACAATTTGGGTGGACCTATAAGGAAAGGGAAGTAGATTGAGAAATTCCTTACTAGCTTACTTTATCATTTTCAAGCAAAAGTTACCTTGCTTAAATACATGAAAAATCCTTGTGAACTTACTGTTAAATGAATCACTTGGGCAAGTATTCGAACTGCATCACTTGTCTCCAATATGTCAGCCATCCACTTACGAGGACACAAAGAACTTGGCTTTATAGACATCAAGGATAGTGGTCTTAGCGAAGATCTTTTTGACACATTTTTTAGGAATGATGACTCTAATACCAATGAAGAGAAATAGGATCTACTTTCCCAGAGAGTTACTAAATTTCTTAGATAGAATTAACCCTTTTTAGTGGTTTTAGAAAAAAATAATCATAGCTCCAAAATGATTATTTCAATGAATTTGGAGTTGTACTTCTTCCAAACAACATGAAATATTTTGCAGACCACTCATATAGGTATTTGAGCTAAAAAATAAATCTAGAACTACGAAGTTGATTAAAAATTTTGAACTCTATATCCAGCAAGAGGATGAAACTTGGAACAAATTCTAATCATGTTTTTCAAACATTATCAACTACTCGTACAATTTGGGTGGACCTATAAGGAAAGGGCATTAGATTGAGAAATTCCTTACTAGCTTACTTTATCATTTTCAAGCAAAAGTTACCTTGCTTAAATACATGAAAAATCCTTGTGAACTTACTGTTAAATGAATCACTTGGGCAAGTATTCGAACTGCATCACTTGTATCCAATATGTCAGCCATCCACTTACGAGGACACAAAGAACTTGGCTTTATAGACATCAAGGATAGTGGTCTTAGCGAAGATCTTTTTGACACATTTTTTAGGAATGATGACTCTAATACCAATGAAGGGAAATGGGATCTACTTTCCCAGAGAGTTACTAAATTTCTTAGATAGAATTAACCCTTTTGAGGGGTTTTAGAAAAAAATAATCATAGCTCCAAAATGATTATTTCCATGAATTTGGAATTGTACTTCTTCCAAATAACATGAAATAATTTGCAGACCACTCATATAGGTATTTGAGCTAAAAAATAAATCTATAACTACGAAGTTGATTAAAAATTTTGAACTCTATATCCAGCAAGAGGATGAAACTTGGAACAAATTCTAATCATGTTTTTCAAACATTATCAACTACTCGTACAATTTGGGTGGACCTATAAGGAAAGGGAAGTAGATTGAGAAATTCCTTACTAGCTTACTTTATCATTTTCAAGCAAAAGTTACCTTGCTTAAATACATGAAAAATCCTTGTGAACTTACTGTTAAATGAATCACTTGGGCAAGTATTCGAACTGCATCACTTGTCTCCAATATGTCAGCCATCCACTTACGAGGACACAAAGAACTTGGCTTTATAGACATCAAGGATAGTGGTCTTAGCGAAGATCTTTTTGACACAGTTTTAAGGAATGATGACTCTAATACCAATGAAGAGAAATAGGATCTACTTTCCCAGAGAGTTACTAAATTTCTTAGATAGAATTAACCCTTTTTAGTGGTTTTAGAAAAAAATAATCATAGCTCCAAAATGATTATTTCAATGAATTTGGAGTTGTACTTCTTCCAAACAACATGAAATATTTTGCAGACCACTCATATAGGTATTTGAGCTAAAAAATAAATCTAGAACTACGAAGTTGATTAAAAATTTTGAACTCTATATCCAGCAAGAGGATGAAACTTGGAACAAATTCTAATCATGTTTTTCAAACATTATCAACTACTCGTACAATTTGGGTGGACCTATAAGGAAAGGGAAGTAGATTGAGAAATTCCTTACTAGCTTACTTTATCATTTTCAAGCAAAAGTTACCTTGCTTAAATACATGAAAAATCCTTGTGAACTTACTGTTAAATGAATCACTTGGGCAAGTATTCGAACTGCATCACTTGTCTCCAATATGTCAGCCATCCACTTACGAGGACACAAAGAACTTGGCTTTATAGACATCAAGGATAGTGGTCTTAGCGAAGATCTTTTTGACACAGTTTTAAGGAATGATGACTCTAATACCAATGAAGAGAAATAGGATCTACTTTCCCAGAGAGTTACTAAATTTCTTAGATAGAATTAACCCTTTTTAGTGGTTTTAGAAAAAAATAATCATTGCTCCAAAATGATTATTTCAATGAATTTGGAGTTGTACTTCTTCCAAACAACATGAAATATTTTGCAGACCACTCATATAGGTATTTGAGCTAAAAAATAAATCTAGAACTACGAAGTTGATTAAAAATTTTGAACTCTATATCCAGCAAGAGGATGAAACTTGGAACAAATTCTAATCATGTTTTTCAAACATTATCAACTACTCGTACAATTTGGGTGGACCTATAAGGAAAGGGCATTAGATTGAGAAATTACTTACTAGCTTACCTTATCATTTTCAAGAAAAAGTTACCTTGCTTAAATACATGAAAAATCCTTGTGAACTTACTGTTAAATGAATCACTTGGGCAAGTATTCGAACTGCATCACTTGTATCCAATATGTCAGCCATCCACTTACGAGGACACAAAGAACTTGGCTTTATAGACATCAAGGATAGTGGTCTTAGCGAAGATCTTTTTGACACATTTTTTAGGAATGATGACTCTAATACCAATGAAGAGAAATGGGATCTACTTTCCCAGAGAGTTACTAAATTTCTTAGATTGAATTAACCCTTTTTAGGGGTTTTAGAAAAAAATAATCATAGCTCCAAAATGATTATTTCAATGAATTTGGAGTTGTACTTCTTACAAATAACATGAAATAATTTGCAGACCACTCATATAGGTATTTGAGCTAAAAAATAAATCTATAACTACGAAGTTGATTAAAAATTTTGAACTCTATATCCAGCGAGAGGATGAAACTTGGAACAAATTCTAATCATGTTTTTCAAAAATTATCAACTACTCGTACAATTTGGGTGGACCTATAAGGAAAGGGAAGTAGATTGAGAAATTCCTTACTAGCTTACTTTATCATTTTCAAGCAAAAGTTACCTTGCTTAAATACATGAAAAATCCTTGTGAACTTACTGTTAAATGAATCACTTGGGCAAGTATTCGAACTGCATCACTTGTATCCAATATGTCAGCCATCCACTTATGAGGACACAAAGAACTTGGCTTTATAGACATCAAGGATAGTGGTCTTAGCGAAGATCTTTTTGACACAGTTTTTAGGAATGATGACTCTAATACCAATGAAGAGAAATGGGATCTACTTTCCCAGAGAGTTACTAAATTTCTTAGATAGAATTAACCCTTTTTAGGGGTTTTAGAAAAAAATAATCATAGCTCCAAAATGATTATTTCAATGAATTTGGAGTTGTACTTCTTCCAAATAACATGAAATAATTTGCAGACCACTCATATAGGTATTTGAGCTAAAAAATAAATCTATAACTACGAAGTTGATTAAAAATTTTGAACTCTATATCCAGCAAGAGGATGAAACTTGGAACAAATTCTAATCATGTTTTTCAAACATTATCAACTACTCGTACAATTTGGGTGGACCTATAAGGAAAGGGAAGTAGATTGAGAAATTCCTTACTAGCTTACTTTATCATTTTCAAGCAAAAGTTACCTTGCTTAAATACATGAAAAATCCTTGTGAACTTACTGTTAAATGAATCACTTGGGCAAGTATTCGAACTGCATCACTTGTCTCCAATATGTCAGCCATCCACTTACGAGGACACAAAGAACTTGGCTTTATAGACATCAAGGATAGTGGTCTTAGCGAAGATCTTTTTGACACAGTTTTTAGGAATGATGACTCTAATACCAATGAAGAGAAATAGGATCTACTTTCCCAGAGAGTTACTAAATTTCTTAGATAGAATTAACCCTTTTTAGTGGTTTTAGAAAAAAATAATCATTGCTCCAAAATGATTATTTCAATGAATTTGGAGTTGTACTTCTTCCAAACAACATGAAATATTTTGCAGACCACTCATATAGGTATTTGAGCTAAAAAATAAATCTAGAACTACGAAGTTGATTAAAAATTTTGAACTCTATATCCAGCAAGAGGATGAAACTTGGAACAAATTCTAATCATGTTTTTCAAACATTATCAACTACTCGTACAATTTGGGTGGACCTATAAGGAAAGGGCATTAGATTGAGAAATTACTTACTAGCTTACCTTATCATTTTCAAGAAAAAGTTACCTTGCTTAAATACATGAAAAATCCTTGTGAACTTACTGTTAAATGAATCACTTGGGCAAGTATTCGAACTGCATCACTTGTATCCAATATGTCAGCCATCCACTTACGAGGACACAAAGAACTTGGCTTTATAGACATCAAGGATAGTGGTCTTAGCGAAGATCTTTTTGACACATTTTTTAGGAATGATGACTCTAATACCAATGAAGAGAAATGGGATCTACTTTCCCAGAGAGTTACTAAATTTCTTAGATAGAATTAACCCTTTTTAGGGGTTTTAGAAAAAAATAATCATAGCTCCAAAATGATTATTTCAATGAATTTGGAGTTGTACTTCTTACAAATAACATGAAATAATTTGCAGACCACTCATATAGGTATTTGAGCTAAAAAATAAATCTATAACTACGAAGTTGATTAAAAATTTTGAACTCTATATCCAGCGAGAGGATGAAACTTGGAACAAATTCTAATCATGTTTTTCAAAAATTATCAACTACTCGTACAATTTGGGTGGACCTATAAGGAAAGGGAAGTAGATTGAGAAATTCCTTACTAGCTTACTTTATCATTTTCAAGCAAAAGTTACCTTGCTTAAATACATGAAAAATCCTTGTGAACTTACTGTTAAATGAATCACTTGGGCAAGTATTCGAACTGCATCACTTGTATCCAATATGTCAGCCATCCACTTATGAGGACACAAAGAACTTGGCTTTATAGACATCAAGGATAGTGGTCTTAGCGAAGATCTATTTGACACAGTTTTTAGGAATGATGACTCTAATACCAATGAAGAGAAATGGGATCTACTTTCCCAGAGAGTTACTAAATTTCTTAGATAGAATTAACCCTTTTTAGGGGTTTTAGAAAAAAATAATCATAGCTCCAAAATGATTATTTCAATGAATTTGGAGTTGTACTTCTTCCAAATAACATGAAATAATTTGCAGACCACTCATATAGGTATTTGAGCTAAAAAATAAATCTATAACTACGAAGTTGATTAAAAATTTTGAACTCTATATCCAGCAAGAGGATGAAACTTGGAACAAATTCTAATCATGTTTTTCAAACATTATCAACTACTCGTACAATTTGGGTGGACCTATAAGGAAAGGGAAGTAGATTGATAAATTCCTTACTAGCTTACTTTATCATTTTCAAGCAAAAGTTACCTTGCTTAAATACATGAAAAATCCTTGTGAACTTACTGTTAAATGAATCACTTGGGCAAGTATTCGAACTGCATCACTTGTCTCCAATATGTCAGCCATCCACTTACGAGGACACAAAGAACTTGGCTTTATAGACATCAAGGATAGTGGTCTTAGCGAAGATCTTTTTGACACAGTTTTTAGGAATGATTACTCTAATACCAATGAAGAGAAATAGGATCTACTTTCCCAGAGAGTTACTAAATTTCTTAGATAGAATTAACCCTTTTTAGGGGTTTTAGAAAAAAATAATCATAGCTCCAAAATGATTATTTCAATGAATTTGGAGTTGTACTTCTTCCAAACAACATGAAATATTTTGCAGACCACTCATATAGCTATTAGAGCTAAAAAATAAATCTAGAACTACGAAGTTGATTAAAAATTTTGAACTCTATATCCAGCAAGAGGATGAAACTTGGAACAAATTCTAATCATGTTTTTCAAACATTATCAACTACTCGTACAATTTGGGTGGACCTATAAGGAAAGGGCATTAGATTGAGAAATTACTTACTAGCTTACCTTATCTTTTCAAGAAAAAGTTACCTTGCTTAAATACATGAAAAATCCTTGTGAACTTACTGTTAAATGAATCACTTGGGCAAGTATTCGAACTGCATCACTTGTATCCAATATGTCAGCCATCCACTTACGAGGACACAAAGAACTTGGCTTTATAGACATCAAGGATAGTGGTCTTAGCGAAGATCTTTTTGACACATTTTTTAGGAATGATGACTCTAATACCAATGAAGAGAAATGGGATCTACTTTCCCAGAGAGTTACTAAATTTCTTAGATAGAATTAACCCTTTTTAGGGGTTTTAGAAAAAAATAATCATAGCTCCAAAATGATTATTTCAATGAATTTGGAGTTGTACTTCTTCCAAATAACATGAAATAATTTGCAGACCACTCATATAGGTATTTGAGCTAAAAAATAAATCTATAACTACGAAGTTGATTAAAAATTTTGAACTCTATATCCAGCAAGAGGATGAAACTTGGAACAAATTCTAATCATGTTTTTCAAAAATTATCAACTACTCGTACAATTTGGGTGGACCTATAAGGAAAGGGAAGTAGATTGAGAAATTCCTTACTAGCTTACTTTATCATTTTCAAGCAAAAGTTACCTTGCTTAAATACATGAAAAATCCTTGTGAACTTACTGTTAAATGAATCACTTGGGCAAGTATTCGAACTGCATCACTTGTATCCAATATGTCAGCCATCCACTTATGAGGACACAAAGAACTTGGCTTTATAGACATCAAGGATAGTGGTCTTAGCGAAGATCTATTTGACACAGTTTTTAGGAATGATGACTCTAATACCAATGAAGAGAAATGGGATCTACTTTCCCAGAGAGTTACTAAATTTCTTAGATAGAATTAACCCTTTTTAGGGGTTTTAGAAAAAAATAATCATAGCTCCAAAATGATTATTTCAATGAATTTGGAGTTGTACTTCTTCCAAATAACATGAAATAATTTGCAGACCACTCATATAGGTATTTGAGCTAAAAAATAAATCTATAACTACGAAGTTGATTAAAAATTTTGAACTCTATATCCAGCAAGAGGATGAAACTTGGAACAAATTCTAATCATGTTTTTCAAACATTATCAACTACTCGTACAATTTGGGTGGACCTATAAGGAAAGGGAAGTAGATTGATAAATTCCTTACTAGCTTACTTTATCATTTTCAAGCAAAAGTTACCTTGCTTAAATACATGAAAAATCCTTGTGAACTTACTGTTAAATGAATCACTTGGGCAAGTATTCGAACTGCATCACTTGTCTCCAATATGTCAGCCATCCACTTACGAGGACACAAAGAACTTGTCTTTATAGACATCAAGGATAGTGGTCTTAGCGAAGATCTTTTTGACACAGTTTTTAGGAATGATGACTCTAATACCAATGAAGAGAAATAGGATCTACTTTCCCAGAGAGTTACTAAATTTCTTAGATAGAATTAACCCTTTTTAGGGGTTTTAGAAAAAAATAATCATAGCTCCAAAATGATTATTTCAATGAATTTGGAGTTGTACTTCTTCCAAACAACATGAAATATTTTGCAGACCACTCATATAGCTATTTGAGCTAAAAAATAAATCTAGAACTACGAAGTTGATTAAAAATTTTGAACTCTATATCCAGCAAGAGGATGAAACTTGGAACAAATTCTAATCATGTTTTTCAAACATTATCAACTACTCGTACAATTTGGGTGGACCTATAAGGAAAGGGCATTAGATTGAGAAATTACTTACTAGCTTACCTTATCATTTTCAAGAAAAAGTTACCTTGCTTAAATACATGAAAAATCCTTGTGAACTTACTGTTAAATGAATCACTTGGGCAAGTATTCGAACTGCATCACTTGTATCCAATATGTCAGCCATCCACTTACGAAGACACAAAGAACTTGGCTTTATAGACATCAAGGATAGTGGTCTTAGCGAAGATCTTTTTGACACATTTTTTAGGAATGATGACTCTAATACCAATGAAGAGAAATGGGATCTACTTTCCCAGAGAGTTACTAAATTTCTTAGATAGAATTAACCCTTTTTAGGGGTTTTAGAAAAAAATAATCATAGCTCCAAAATGATTATTTCCATGAATTTGGAGTTGTACTTCTTCCAAATAACATGAAATAATTTGCAGACCACTCATATAGGTATTTGAGCTAAAAAATAAATCTATAACTACGAAGTTGATTAAAATTTTTGAACTCTATATCCAGCAAGAGGATGAAACTTGGAACAAATTCTAATCATGTTTTTCAAACATTATCAACTACTCGTACAATTTGGGTGGACCTATAAGGAAAGGGAAGTAGATTGAGAAATTCCTTACTAGCTTACTTTATCATTTTCAAGCAAAAGTTACCTTGCTTAAATACATGAAAAATCCTTGTGAACTTACTGTTAAATGAATCACTTGGGCAAGTATTCGAACTGCATCACTTGTATCCAATATGTCAGCCATCCACTTATGAGGACACAAAGAACTTGGCTTTATAGACATCAAGGATAGTGGTCTTAGCGAAGATCTTTTTGACACAGTTTTTAGGAATGGTGACTCTAATACCAATGAAGAGAAATGGGATCTACTTTCCCAGAGAGTTACTAAATTTCTTAGATAGAATTAACCCTTTTTAGGGGTTTTAGAAAAAAATAATCATAGCTCCAAAATGATTATTTCAATGAATTTGGAGTTGTACTTCTTCCAAATAACATGAAATAATTTGCAGACCACTCATATAGGTATTTGAGCTAAAAAATAAATCTATAACTACGAAGTTGATTAAAAATTTTGAACTCTATATCCAGCAAGAGGATGAAACTTGGAACAAATTCTAATCATGTTTTTCAAACATTATCAACTACTCGTACAATTTGGGTGGACCTATAAGGAAAGGGAAGTAGATTGATAAATTCCTTACTAGCTTACTTTATCATTTTCAAGCAAAAGTTACCTTGCTTAAATACATGAAAAATCCTTGTGAACTTACTGTTAAATGAATCACTTGGGCAAGTATTCGAACTGCATCACTTGTATCCAATATGTCAGCCATCCACTTACGAGGACACAAAGAACTTGGCTTTATAGACATCAAGGATAGTGGTCTTAGCGAAGATCTTTTTGACACAGTTTTAAGGAATGATGACTCTAATACCAATGAAGAGAAATAGGATCTACTTTCCCAGAGAGTTACTAAATTTCTTAGATAGAATTTACCCTTTTTAGGGGTTTTAGAAAAAAATAATCATAGCTCCAAAATGATTATTTCAATGAATTTGGAGTTGTACTTCTTCCAAACAACATGAAATATTTTGGAGACCACTCATATAGGTATTTGAGCTAAAAAATAAATCTAGAACTACGAAGTTGATTAAAAATTTTGAACTCTATATCCAGCAAGAGGATGAAACTTGGAACAAATTCTAATCATGTTTTTCAAACATTATCAACTACTCGTACAATTTGGGTGGACCTATAAGGAAAGGGCATTAGATTGAGAAATTCCTTACTAGCTTACTTTATCATTTTCAAGCAAAAGTTACCTTGCTTAAATACATGAAAAATCCTTGTGAACTTACTGTTAAATGAATCACTTGGGCAAGTATTCGAACTGCATCACTTGTCTCCAATATGTCAGCCATCCACTTACGAGGACACAAAGAACTTGGCTTTATAGACATCAAGGATAGTGGTCTTAGCGAAGATCTTTTTGACACAGTTTTTAGGAATGATGACTCTAATACCAATGAAGAGAAATAGGATCTACTTTCCCAGAGAGTTACTAAATTTCTTAGATAGAATTAACCCTTTTTAGGGGTTTTAGAAAAAAATAATCATAGCTCCAAAATGATTATTTCAATGAATTTGGAGTTGTACTTCTTCCAAACAACATGAAATATTTTGCAGACCACTCATATAGCTATTTGAGCTAAAAAATAAATCTAGAACTACGAAGTTGATTAAAAATTTTGAACTCTATATCCAGCAAGAGGATGAAACTTGGAACAAATTCTAATCATGTTTTTCAAACATTATCAACTACTCGTACAATTTGGGTGGACCTATAAGGAAAGGGCATTAGATTGAGAAATTACTTACTAGCTTACCTTATCATTTTCAAGAAAAAGTTACCTTGCTTAAATACATGAAAAATCCTTGTGAACTTACTGTTAAATGAATCACTTGGGCAAGTATTCGAACTGCATCACTTGTATCCAATATGTCAGCCATCCACTTACGAAGACACAAAGAACTTGGCTTTATAGACATCAAGGATAGTGGTCTTAGCGAAGATCTTTTTGACACATTTTTTAGGAATGATGACTCTAATACCAATGAAGAGAAATAGGATCTACTTTCCCAGAGAGTTACTAAATTTCTTAGATAGAATTAACCCTTTTTAGTGGTTTTAGAAAAAAATAATCATAGCTCCAAAATGATTATTTCAATGAATTTGGAGTTGTACTTCTTCCAAACAACATGAAATATTTTGCAGACCACTCATATAGGTATTTGAGCTAAAAAATAAATCTAGAACTACGAAGTTGATTAAAAATTTTGAACTCTATATCCAGCAAGAGGATGAAACTTGGAACAAATTCTAATCATGTTTTTCAAACATTATCAACTACTCGTACAATTTGGGTGGACCTATAAGGAAAGGGAAGTAGATTGAGAAATTCCTTACTAGCTTACTTTATCATTTTCAAGCAAAAGTTACCTTGCTTAAATACATGAAAAATCCTTGTGAACTTACTGTTAAATGAATCACTTGGGCAAGTATTCGAACTGCATCACTTGTCTCCAATATGTCAGCCATCCACTTACGAGGACACAAAGAACTTGGCTTTATAGACATCAAGGATAGTGGTCTTAGCGAAGATCTTTTTGACACAGTTTTAAGGAATGATGACTCTAATACCAATGAAGAGAAATAGGATCTACTTTCCCAGAGAGTTACTAAATTTCTTAGATAGAATTAACCCTTTTTAGTGGTTTTAGAAAAAAATAATCATTGCTCCAAAATGATTATTTCAATGAATTTGGAGTTGTACTTCTTCCAAACAACATGAAATATTTTGCAGACCACTCATATAGGTATTTGAGCTAAAAAATAAATCTAGAACTACGAAGTTGATTAAAAATTTTGAACTCTATATCCAGCAAGAGGATGAAACTTGGAACAAATTCTAATCATGTTTTTCAAACATTATCAACTACTCGTACAATTTGGGTGGACCTATAAGGAAAGGGCATTAGATTGAGAAATTACTTACTAGCTTACCTTATCATTTTCAAGAAAAAGTTACCTTGCTTAAATACATGAAAAATCCTTGTGAACTTACTGTTAAATGAATCACTTGGGCAAGTATTCGAACTGCATCACTTGTATCCAATATGTCAGCCATCCACTTACGAGGACACAAAGAACTTGGCTTTATAGACATCAAGGATAGTGGTCTTAGCGAAGATCTTTTTGACACATTTTTTAGGAATGATGACTCTAATACCAATGAAGAGAAATGGGATCTACTTTCCCAGAGAGTTACTAAATTTCTTAGATAGAATTAACCCTTTTTAGGGGTTTTAGAAAAAAATAATCATAGCTCCAAAATGATTATTTCAATGAATTTGGAGTTGTACTTCTTACAAATAACATGAAATAATTTGCAGACCACTCATATAGGTATTTGAGCTAAAAAATAAATCTATAACTACGAAGTTGATTAAAAATTTTGAACTCTATATCCAGCGAGAGGATGAAACTTGGAACAAATTCTAATCATGTTTTTCAAAAATTATCAACTACTCGTACAATTTGGGTGGACCTATAAGGAAAGGGAAGTAGATTGAGAAATTCCTTACTAGCTTACTTTATCATTTTCAAGCAAAAGTTACCTTGCTTAAATACATGAAAAATCCTTGTGAACTTACTGTTAAATGAATCACTTGGGCAAGTATTCGAACTGCATCACTTGTATCCAATATGTCAGCCATCCACTTATGAGGACACAAAGAACTTGGCTTTATAGACATCAAGGATAGTGGTCTTAGCGAAGATCTTTTTGACACAGTTTTTAGGAATGATGACTCTAATACCAATGAAGAGAAATGGGATCTACTTTCCCAGAGAGTTACTAAATTTCTTAGATAGAATTAACCCTTTTTAGGGGTTTTAGAAAAAAATAATCATAGCTCCAAAATGATTATTTCAATGAATTTGGAGTTGTACTTCTTCCAAATAACATGAAATAATTTGCAGACCACTCATATAGGTATTTGAGCTAAAAAATAAATCTATAACTACGAAGTTGATTAAAAATTTTGAACTCTATATCCAGCAAGAGGATGAAACTTGGAACAAATTCTAATCATGTTTTTCAAACATTATCAACTACTCGTACAATTTGGGTGGACCTATAAGGAAAGGGAAGTAGATTGATAAATTCCTTACTAGCTTACTTTATCATTTTCAAGCAAAAGTTACCTTGCTTAAATACATGAAAAATCCTTGTGAACTTACTGTTAAATGAATCACTTGGGCAAGTATTCGAACTGCATCACTTGTCTCCAATATGTCAGCCATCCACTTACGAGGACACAAAGAACTTGGCTTTATAGACATCAAGGATAGTGGTCTTAGCGAAGATCTTTTTGACACAGTTTTTAGGAATGATTACTCTAATACCAATGAAGAGAAATAGGATCTACTTTCCCAGAGAGTTACTAAATTTCTTAGATAGAATTAACCATTTTTAGGGGTTTTAGAAAAAAATAATCATAGCTCCAAAATGATTATTTCAATGAATTTGGAGTTGTACTTCTTCCAAACAACATGAAATATTTTGCAGACCACTCATATAGCTATTAGAGCTAAAAAATAAATCTAGAACTACGAAGTTGATTAAAAATTTTGAACTCTATATCCAGCAAGAGGATGAAACTTGGAACAAATTCTAATCATGTTTTTCAAACATTATCAACTACTCGTACAATTTGGGTGGACCTATAAGGAAAGGGCATTAGATTGAGAAATTACTTACTAGCTTACCTTATCTTTTCAAGAAAAAGTTACCTTGCTTAAATACATGAAAAATCCTTGTGAACTTACTGTTAAATGAATCACTTGGGCAAGTATTCGAACTGCATCACTTGTATCCAATATGTCAGCCATCCACTTACGAGGACACAAAGAACTTGGCTTTATAGACATCAAGGATAGTGGTCTTAGCGAAGATCTTTTTGACACATTTTTTAGGAATGATGACTCTAATACCAATGAAGAGAAATGGGATCTACTTTCCCAGAGAGTTACTAAATTTCTTAGATAGAATTAACCCTTTTTAGGGGTTTTAGAAAAAAATAATCATAGCTCCAAAATGATTATTTCAATGAATTTGGAGTTGTACTTCTTCCAAATAACATGAAATAATTTGCAGACCACTCATATAGGTATTTGAGCTAAAAAATAAATCTATAACTACGAAGTTGATTAAAAATTTTGAACTCTATATCCAGCAAGAGGATGAAACTTGGAACAAATTCTAATCATGTTTTTCAAAAATTATCAACTACTCGTACAATTTGGGTGGACCTATAAGGAAAGGGAAGTAGATTGAGAAATTCCTTACTAGCTTACTTTATCATTTTCAAGCAAAAGTTACCTTGCTTAAATACATGAAAAATCCTTGTGAACTTACTGTTAAATGAATCACTTGGGCAAGTATTCGAACTGCATCACTTGTATCCAATATGTCAGCCATCCACTTATGAGGACACAAAGAACTTGGCTTTATAGACATCAAGGATAGTGGTCTTAGCGAAGATCTATTTGACACAGTTTTTAGGAATGATGACTCTAATACCAATGAAGAGAAATGGGATCTACTTTCCCAGAGAGTTACTAAATTTCTTAGATAGAATTAACCCTTTTTAGGGGTTTTAGAAAAAAATAATCATAGCTCCAAAATGATTATTTCAATGAATTTGGAGTTGTACTTCTTCCAAATAACATGAAATAATTTGCAGACCACTCATATAGGTATTTGAGCTAAAAAATAAATCTATAACTACGAAGTTGATTAAAAATTTTGAACTCTATATCCAGCAAGAGGATGAAACTTGGAACAAATTCTAATCATGTTTTTCAAACATTATCAACTACTCGTACAATTTGGGTGGACCTATAAGGAAAGGGAAGTAGATTGATAAATTCCTTACTAGCTTACTTTATCATTTTCAAGCAAAAGTTACCTTGCTTAAATACATGAAAAATCCTTGTGAACTTACTGTTAAATGAATCACTTGGGCAAGTATTCGAACTGCATCACTTGTCTCCAATATGTCAGCCATCCACTTACGAGGACACAAAGAACTTGTCTTTATAGACATCAAGGATAGTGGTCTTAGCGAAGATCTTTTTGACACAGTTTTTAGGAATGATGACTCTAATACCAATGAAGAGAAATAGGATCTACTTTCCCAGAGAGTTACTAAATTTCTTAGATAGAATTAACCCTTTTTAGGGGTTTTAGAAAAAAATAATCATAGCTCCAAAATGATTATTTCAATGAATTTGGAGTTGTACTTCTTCCAAACAACATGAAATATTTTGCAGACCACTCATATAGCTATTTGAGCTAAAAAATAAATCTAGAACTACGAAGTTGATTAAAAATTTTGAACTCTATATCCAGCAAGAGGATGAAACTTGGAACAAATTCTAATCATGTTTTTCAAACATTATCAACTACTCGTACAATTTGGGTGGACCTATAAGGAAAGGGCATTAGATTGAGAAATTACTTACTAGCTTACCTTATCATTTTCAAGAAAAAGTTACCTTGCTTAAATACATGAAAAATCCTTGTGAACTTACTGTTAAATGAATCACTTGGGCAAGTATTCGAACTGCATCACTTGTATCCAATATGTCAGCCATCCACTTACGAAGACACAAAGAACTTGGCTTTATAGACATCAAGGATAGTGGTCTTAGCGAAGATCTTTTTGACACATTTTTTAGGAATGATGACTCTAATACCAATGAAGAGAAATGGGATCTACTTTCCCAGAGAGTTACTAAATTTCTTAGATAGAATTAACCCTTTTTAGGGGTTTTAGAAAAAAATAATCATAGCTCCAAAATGATTATTTCCATGAATTTGGAGTTGTACTTCTTCCAAATAACATGAAATAATTTGCAGACCACTCATATAGGTATTTGAGCTAAAAAATAAATCTATAACTACGAAGTTGATTAAAATTTTTGAACTCTATATCCAGCAAGAGGATGAAACTTGGAACAAATTCTAATCATGTTTTTCAAACATTATCAACTACTCGTACAATTTGGGTGGACCTATAAGGAAAGGGAAGTAGATTGAGAAATTCCTTACTAGCTTACTTTATCATTTTCAAGCAAAAGTTACCTTGCTTAAATACATGAAAAATCCTTGTGAACTTACTGTTAAATGAATCACTTGGGCAAGTATTCGAACTGCATCACTTGTATCCAATATGTCAGCCATCCACTTATGAGGACACAAAGAACTTGGCTTTATAGACATCAAGGATAGTGGTCTTAGCGAAGATCTTTTTGACACAGTTTTTAGGAATGGTGACTCTAATACCAATGAAGAGAAATGGGATCTACTTTCCCAGAGAGTTACTAAATTTCTTAGATAGAATTAACCCTTTTTAGGGGTTTTAGAAAAAAATAATCATAGCTCCAAAATGATTATTTCAATGAATTTGGAGTTGTACTTCTTCCAAATAACATGAAATAATTTGCAGACCACTCATATAGGTATTTGAGCTAAAAAATAAATCTATAACTACGAAGTTGATTAAAAATTTTGAACTCTATATCCAGCAAGAGGATGAAACTTGGAACAAATTCTAATCATGTTTTTCAAACATTATCAACTACTCGTACAATTTGGGTGGACCTATAAGGAAAGGGAAGTAGATTGATAAATTCCTTACTAGCTTACTTTATCATTTTCAAGCAAAAGTTACCTTGCTTAAATACATGAAAAATCCTTGTGAACTTACTGTTAAATGAATCACTTGGGCAAGTATTCGAACTGCATCACTTGTATCCAATATGTCAGCCATCCACTTACGAGGACACAAAGAACTTGGCTTTATAGACATCAAGGATAGTGGTCTTAGCGAAGATCTTTTTGACACAGTTTTAAGGAATGATGACTCTAATACCAATGAAGAGAAATAGGATCTACTTTCCCAGAGAGTTACTAAATTTCTTAGATAGAATTTACCCTTTTTAGGGGTTTTAGAAAAAAATAATCATAGCTCCAAAATGATTATTTCAATGAATTTGGAGTTGTACTTCTTCCAAACAACATGAAATATTTTGGAGACCACTCATATAGGTATTTGAGCTAAAAAATAAATCTAGAACTACGAAGTTGATTAAAAATTTTGAACTCTATATCCAGCAAGAGGATGAAACTTGGAACAAATTCTAATCATGTTTTTCAAACATTATCAACTACTCGTACAATTTGGGTGGACCTATAAGGAAAGGGCATTAGATTGAGAAATTCCTTACTAGCTTACTTTATCATTTTCAAGCAAAAGTTACCTTGCTTAAATACATGAAAAATCCTTGTGAACTTACTGTTAAATGAATCACTTGGGCAAGTATTCGAACTGCATCACTTGTCTCCAATATGTCAGCCATCCACTTACGAGGACACAAAGAACTTGGCTTTATAGACATCAAGGATAGTGGTCTTAGCGAAGATCTTTTTGACACAGTTTTTAGGAATGATGACTCTAATACCAATGAAGAGAAATAGGATCTACTTTCCCAGAGAGTTACTAAATTTCTTAGATAGAATTAACCCTTTTTAGGGGTTTTAGAAAAAAATAATCATAGCTCCAAAATGATTATTTCAATGAATTTGGAGTTGTACTTCTTCCAAATAACATGAAATAATTTGCAGACCACTCATATAGGTATTTGAGCTAAAAAATAAATCTATAACTACGAAGTTGATTAAAAATTTTGAACTCTATATCCAGCAAGAGGATGAAACTTGGAACAAATTCTAATCATGTTTTTCAAACATTATCAACTACTCGTACAATTTGGGTGGACCTATAAGGAAAGGGAAGTAGATTGATAAATTCCTTACTAGCTTACTTTATCATTTTCAAGCAAAAGTTACCTTGCTTAAATACATGAAAAATCCTTGTGAACTTACTGTTAAATGAATCACTTGGGCAAGTATTCGAACTGCATCACTTGTCTCCAATATGTCAGCCATCCACTTACGAGGACACAAAGAACTTGTCTTTATAGACATCAAGGATAGTGGTCTTAGCGAAGATCTTTTTGACACAGTTTTTAGGAATGATGACTCTAATACCAATGAAGAGAAATAGGATCTACTTTCCCAGAGAGTTACTAAATTTCTTAGATAGAATTAACCCTTTTTAGGGGTTTTAGAAAAAAATAATCATAGCTCCAAAATGATTATTTCAATGAATTTGGAGTTGTACTTCTTCCAAACAACATGAAATATTTTGGAGACCACTCATATAGGTATTTGAGCTAAAAAATAAATCTAGAACTACGAAGTTGATTAAAAATTTTGAACTCTATATCCAGCAAGAGGATGAAACTTGGAACAAATTCTAATCATGTTTTTCAAACATTATCAACTACTCGTACAATTTGGGTGGACCTATAAGGAAAGGGCATTAGATTGAGAAATTACTTACTAGCTTACCTTATCATTTTCAAGAAAAAGTTACCTTGCTTAAATACATGAAAAATCCTTGTGAACTTACTGTTAAATGAATCACTTGGGCAAGTATTCGAACTGCATCACTTGTATCCAATATGTCAGCCATCCACTTACGAAGACACAAAGAACTTGGCTTTATAGACATCAAGGATAGTGGTCTTAGCGAAGATCTTTTTGACACATTTTTTAGGAATGATGACTCTAATACCAATGAAGAGAAATGGGATCTACTTTCCCAGAGAGTTACTAAATTTCTTAGATAGAATTAACCCTTTTTAGGGGTTTTAGAAAAAAATAATCATAGCTCCAAAATGATTATTTCCATGAATTTGGAGTTGTACTTCTTCCAAATAACATGAAATAATTTGCAGACCACTCATATAGGTATTTGAGCTAAAAAATAAATCTATAACTACGAAGTTGATTAAAATTTTTGAACTCTATATCCAGCAAGAGGATGAAACTTGGAACAAATTCTAATCATGTTTTTCAAACATTATCAACTACTCGTACAATTTGGGTGGACCTATAAGGAAAGGGAAGTAGATTGAGAAATTCCTTACTAGCTTACTTTATCATTTTCAAGCAAAAGTTACCTTGCTTAAATACATGAAAAATCCTTGTGAACTTACTGTTAAATGAATCACTTGGGCAAGTATTCGAACTGCATCACTTGTATCCAATATGTCAGCCATCCACTTATGAGGACACAAAGAACTTGGCTTTATAGACATCAAGGATAGTGGTCTTAGCGAAGATCTTTTTGACACAGTTTTTAGGAATGATGACTCTAATACCAATGAAGAGAAATGGGATCTACTTTCCCAGAGAGTTACTAAATTTCTTAGATAGAATTAACCCTTTTTAGGGGTTTTAGAAAAAAATAATCATAGCTCCAAAATGATTATTTCAATGAATTTGGAGTTGTACTTCTTCCAAATAACATGAAATAATTTGCAGACCACTCATATAGGTATTTGAGCTAAAAAATAAATCTATAACTACGAAGTTGATTAAAAATTTTGAACTCTATATCCAGCAAGAGGATGAAACTTGGAACAAATTCTAATCATGTTTTTCAAACATTATCAACTACTCGTACAATTTGGGTGGACCTATAAGGAAAGGGAAGTAGATTGATAAATTCCTTACTAGCTTACTTTATCATTTTCAAGCAAAAGTTACCTTGCTTAAATACATGAAAAATCCTTGTGAACTTACTGTTAAATGAATCACTTGGGCAAGTATTCGAACTGCATCACTTGTATCCAATATGTCAGCCATCCACTTACGAGGACACAAAGAACTTGGCTTTATAGACATCAAGGATAGTGGTCTTAGCGAAGATCTTTTTGACACAGTTTTAAGGAATGATGACTCTAATACCAATGAAGAGAAATAGGATCTACTTTCCCAGAGAGTTACTAAATTTCTTAGATAGAATTTACCCTTTTTAGGGGTTTTAGAAAAAAATAATCATAGCTCCAAAATGATTATTTCAATGAATTTGGAGTTGTACTTCTTCCAAACAACATGAAATATTTTGGAGACCACTCATATAGGTATTTGAGCTAAAAAATAAATCTAGAACTACGAAGTTGATTAAAAATTTTGAACTCTATATCCAGCAAGAGGATGAAACTTGGAACAAATTCTAATCATGTTTTTCAAACATTATCAACTACTCGTACAATTTGGGTGGACCTATAAGGAAAGGGCATTAGATTGAGAAATTCCTTACTAGCTTACTTTATCATTTTCAAGCAAAAGTTACCTTGCTTAAATACATGAAAAATCCTTGTGAACTTACTGTTAAATGAATCACTTGGGCAAGTATTCGAACTGCATCACTTGTCTCCAATATGTCAGCCATCCACTTACGAGGACACAAAGAACTTGGCTTTATAGACATCAAGGATAGTGGTCTTAGCGAAGATCTTTTTGACACAGTTTTTAGGAATGATGACTCTAATACCAATGAAGAGAAATAGGATCTACTTTCCCAGAGAGTTACTAAATTTCTTAGATAGAATTAACCCTTTTTAGGGGTTTTAGAAAAAAATAATCATAGCTCCAAAATGATTATTTCAATGAATTTGGAGTTGTACTTCTTCCAAATAACATGAAATAATTTGCAGACCACTCATATAGGTATATGAGCTAAAAAATAAATCTATAACTACGAAGTTGATTAAAAATTTTGAACTCTATATCCAGCAAGAGGATGAAACTTGGAACAAATTCTAATCATGTTTTTCAAACATTATCAACTACTCGTACAATTTGGGTGGACCTATAAGGAAAGGGAAGTAGATTGATAAATTCCTTACTAGCTTACTTTATCATTTTCAAGCAAAAGTTACCTTGCTTAAATACATGAAAAATCCTTGTGAACTTACTGTTAAATGAATCACTTGGGCAAGTATTCGAACTGCATCACTTGTATCCAATATGTCAGCCATCCACTTATGAGGACACAAAGAACTTGGCTTTATAGACATCAAGGATAGTGGTCTTAGCGAAGATCTTTTTGACACAGTTTTTAGGAATGATGACTCTAATACCAATGAAGAGAAATGGGATCTACTTTCCCAGAGAGTTACTAAATTTCTTAGATAGAATTAACCCTTTTTAGGGGTTTTAGAAAAAAATAATCATAGCTCCAAAATGATTATTTCAATGAATTTGGAGTTGTACTTCTTCCAAACAACATGAAATATTTTGGAGACCACTCATATAGGTATTTGAGCTAAAAAATAAATCTAGAACTACGAAGTTGATTAAAAATTTTGAACTCTATATCCAGCAAGAGGATGAAACTTGGAACAAATTCTAATCATGTTTTTCAAACATTATCAACTACTCGTACAATTTGGGTGGACCTATAAGGAAAGGGAAGTAGATTGAGAAATTCCTTACTAGCTTACTTTATCATTTTCAAGCAAAAGTTACCTTGCTTAAATACATGAAAAATCCTTGTGAACTTACTGTTAAATGAATCACTTGGGCAAGTATTCGAACTGCATCACTTGTATCCAATATGTCAGCCATCCACTTACGAGGACACAAAGAACTTGGCTTTATAGACATCAAGGATAGTGGTCTTAGCGAAGATCTTTTTGACACAGTTTTTAGGAATGATGACTCTAATACCAATGAAGAGAAATGGGATCTACTTTCCCAGAGAGTTACTAAATTTCTTAGATAGAATTAACCGTTTTTAGGGGTTTTAGAAAAAAATAATCATAGCTCCAAAATGATTATTTCAATGAATTTGGAGTTGTACTTCTTCCAAAAAACATGAAATAATTTGCAGACCACTCATATAGGTATTTGAGCTAAAAAATAAATCTATAACTACGAAGTTGATTAAAAATTTTGAACTCTATATCCAGCAAGAGGATGAAACTTGGAACAAATTCTAATCATGTTTTTCAAACATTATCAACTACTCGTACAATTTGGGTGGACCTATAAGGAAAGGGAAGTAGATTGATAAATTCCTTACTAGCTTACTTTATCATTTTCAAGCAAAAGTTACCTTGCTTAAATACATGAAAAATCCTTGTGAACTTACTGTTAAATGAATCACTTGGGCAAGTATTCGAACTGCATCACTTGTATCCAATATGTCAGCCATCCACTTACGAGGACACAAAGAACTTGGCTTTATAGACATCAAGGATAGTGGTCTTAGCGAAGATCTTTTTGACACAGTTTTTAGGAATGATGACTCTAATACCAATGAAGAGAAATAGGATCTACTTTCCCAGAGAGTTACTAAATTTCTTAGATAGAATTAACCCTTTTTAGGGGTTTTAGAAAAAAATAATCATAGCTCCAAAATGATTATTTCAATGAATTTGGAGTTGTACTTCTTCCAAATAACATGAAATAATTTGCAGACCACTCATATAGGTATTTGAGCTAAAAAATAAATCTATAACTACGAAGTTGATTAAAAATTTTGAACTCTATATCCAGCAAGAGGATGAAACTTGGAACAAATTCTAATCATGTTTTTCAAACATTATCAACTACTCGTACAATTTGGGTGGACCTATAAGGAAAGGGAAGTAGATTGATAAATTCCTTACTAGCTTACTTTATCATTTTCAAGCAAAAGTTACCTTGCTTAAATACATGAAAAATCCTTGTGAACTTACTGTTAAATGAATCACTTGGGCAAGTATTCGAACTGCATCACTTGTATCCAATATGTCAGCCATCCACTTATGAGGACACAAAGAACTTGGCTTTATAGACATCAAGGATAGTGGTCTTAGCGAAGATCTTTTTGACACAGTTTTAAGGAATGATGACTCTAATACCAATGAAGAGAAATAGGATCTACTTTCCCAGAGAGTTACTAAATTTCTTAGATAGAATTAACCCTTTTTAGGGGTTTTAGAAAAAAATAATCATAGCTCCAAAATGATTATTTCAATGAATTTGGAGTTGTACTTCTTCCAAACAACATGAAATATTTTGGAGACCACTCATATAGGTATTTGAGCTAAAAAATAAATCTAGAACTACGAAGTTGATTAAAAATTTTGAACTCTATATCCAGCAAGAGGATGAAACTTGGAACAAATTCTAATCATGTTTTTCAAACATTATCAACTACTCGTACAATTTGGGTGGACCTATAAGGAAAGGGAAGTAGATTGAGAAATTCCTTACTAGCTTACTTTATCATTTTCAAGCAAAAGTTACCTTGCTTAAATACATGAAAAATCCTTGTGAACTTACTGTTAAATGAATCACTTGGGCAAGTATTCGAACTGCATCACTTGTATCCAATATGTCAGCCATCCACTTACGAGGACACAAAGAACTTGGCTTTATAGACATCAAGGATAGTGGTCTTAGCGAAGATCTTTTTGACACAGTTTTTAGGAATGATGACTCTAATACCAATGAAGAGAAATGGGATCTACTTTCCCAGAGAGTTACTAAATTTCTTAGATAGAATTAACCGTTTTTAGGGGTTTTAGAAAAAAATAATCATAGCTCCAAAATGATTATTTCAATGAATTTGGAGTTGTACTTCTTCCAAAAAACATGAAATAATTTGCAGACCACTCATATAGGTATTTGAGCTAAAAAATAAATCTATAACTACGAAGTTGATTAAAAATTTTGAACTCTATATCCAGCAAGAGGATGAAACTTGGAACAAATTCTAATCATGTTTTTCAAACATTATCAACTACTCGTACAATTTGGGTGGACCTATAAGGAAAGGGAAGTAGATTGATAAATTCCTTACTAGCTTACTTTATCATTTTCAAGCAAAAGTTACCTTGCTTAAATACATGAAAAATCCTTGTGAACTTACTGTTAAATGAATCACTTGGGCAAGTATTCGAACTGCATCACTTGTATCCAATATGTCAGCCATCCACTTACGAGGACACAAAGAACTTGGCTTTATAGACATCAAGGATAGTGGTCTTAGCGAAGATCTTTTTGACACAGTTTTTAGGAATGATGACTCTAATACCAATGAAGAGAAATAGGATCTACTTTCCCAGAGAGTTACTAAATTTCTTAGATAGAATTAACCCTTTTTAGGGGTTTTAGAAAAAAATAATCATAGCTCCAAAATGATTATTTCAATGAATTTGGAGTTGTACTTCTTCCAAATAACATGAAATAATTTGCAGACCACTCATATAGGTATTTGAGCTAAAAAATAAATCTATAACTACGAAGTTGATTAAAAATTTTGAACTCTATATCCAGCAAGAGGATGAAACTTGGAACAAATTCTAATCATGTTTTTCAAACATTATCAACTACTCGTACAATTTGGGTGGACCTATAAGGAAAGGGAAGTAGATTGATAAATTCCTTACTAGCTTACTTTATCATTTTCAAGCAAAAGTTACCTTGCTTAAATACATGAAAAATCCTTGTGAACTTACTGTTAAATGAATCACTTGGGCAAGTATTCGAACTGCATCACTTGTATCCAATATGTCAGCCATCCACTTATGAGGACACAAAGAACTTGGCTTTATAGACATCAAGGATAGTGGTCTTAGCGAAGATCTTTTTGACACAGTTTTAAGGAATGATGACTCTAATACCAATGAAGAGAAATAGGATCTACTTTCCCAGAGAGTTACTAAATTTCTTAGATAGAATTAACCCTTTTTAGGGGTTTTAGAAAAAAATAATCATAGCTCCAAAATGATTATTTCAATGAATTTGGAGTTGTACTTCTTCCAAACAACATGAAATATTTTGGAGACCACTCATATAGGTATTTGAGCTAAAAAATAAATCTAGAACTACGAAGTTGATTAAAAATTTTGAACTCTATATCCAGCAAGAGGATGAAACTTGGAACAAATTCTAATCATGTTTTTCAAACATTATCAACTACTCGTACAATTTGGGTGGACCTATAAGGAAAGGGAAGTAGATTGAGAAATTCCTTACTAGCTTACTTTATCATTTTCAAGCAAAAGTTACCTTGCTTAAATACATGAAAAATCCTTGTGAACTTACTGTTAAATGAATCACTTGGGCAAGTATTCGAACTGCATCACTTGTATCCAATATGTCAGCCATCCACTTATGAGGACACAAAGAACTTGGCTTTATAGACATCAAGGATAGTGGTCTTAGCGAAGATCTTTTTGACAAAGTTTTTAGGAATGATGACTCTAATACCAATGAAGAGAAATGGGATCTACTTTCCCAGAGAGTTACTAAATTTCTTAGATAGAATTAACCCTTTTTAGGGGTTTTAGAAAAAAATAATCATAGCTCCAAAATGATTATTTCAATGAATTTGGAGTTGTACTTCTTCCAAATAACATGAAATAATTTGCAGACCACTCATATAGGTATTTGAGCTAAAAAATAAATCTATAACTACGAAGTTGATTAAAAATTTTGAACTCTATATCCAGCAAGAGGATGAAACTTGGAACAAATTCTAATCATGTTTTTCAAACATTATCAACTACTCGTACAATTTGGGTGGACCTATAAGGAAAGGGAAGTAGATTGATAAATTCCTTACTAGCTTACTTTATCATTTTCAAACAAAAGTTACCTTGCTTAAATACATGAAAAATCCTTGTGAACTTACTGTTAAATGAATCACTTGGGCAAGTATTCGAACTGCATCACTTGTCTCCAATATGTCAGCCATCCACTTACGAGGACACAAAGAACTTGGCTTTATAGACATCAAGGATAGTGGTCTTAGCGAAGATCTTTTTGACACAGTTTTTAGGAATGATGACTCTAATACCAATGAAGAGAAATAGGATCTACTTTCCCAGAGAGTTACTAAATTTCTTAGATAGAATTAACCCTTTTTAGGGGTTTTAGAAAAAAATAATCATAGCTCCAAAATGATTATTTCAATGAATTTGGAGTTGTACTTCTTCCAAACAACATGAAATATTTTGCAGACCACTCATATAGCTATTTGAGCTAAAAAATAAATCTAGAACTACGAAGTTGATTAAAAATTTTGAACTCTATATCCAGCAAGAGGATGAAACTTGGAACAAATTCTAATCATGTTTTTCAAACATTATCAACTACTAGTACAATTTGGGTGGACCTATAAGGAAAGGGCATTAGATTGAGAAATTACTTACTAGCTTACCTTATCATTTTCAAGAAAAAGTTACCTTGCTTAAATACATGAAAAATCCTTGTGAACTTACTGTTAAATGAATCACTTGCGCAAGTATTCGAACTGCATCACTTGTATCCAATATGTCAGCCATCCACTTATGAGGACACAAAGAACTTGGCTTTATAGACATCAAGGATAGTGGTCTTAGCGAAGATCTTTTTGACACAGTTTTTAGGAATGATGACTCTAATACCAATGAAGAGAAATGGGATCTACTTTCCCAGAGAGTTACTAAATTTCTTAGATAGAATTTACCCTTTTTAGGGGTTTTAGAAAAAAATAATCATAGCTCCAAAATGATTATTTCAATGAATTTGGAGTTGTACTTCTTCCAAATAACATGAAATAATTTGCAGACCACTCATATAGGTATTTGAGCTAAAAAATAAATCTATAACTACGAAGTTGATTAAAAATTTTGAACTCTATATCCAGCAAGAGGATGAAACTTGGAACAAATTCTAATCATGTTTTTCAAACATTATCAACTACTCGTACAATTTGGGTGGACCTATAAGGAAAGGGAAGTAGATTGATAAATTCCTTACTAGCTTACTTTATCATTTTCAAGCAAAAGTTACCTTGCTTAAATACATGAAAAATCCTTGTGAACTTACTGTTAAATGAATCACTTGGGCAAGTATTCGAACTGCATCACTTGTCTCCAATATGTCAGCCATCCACTTACGAGGACACAAAGAACTTGGCTTTATAGACATCAAGGATAGTGGTCTTAGCGAAGATCTTTTTGACACAGTTTTTAGGAATGATGACTCTAATACCAATGAAGAGAAATAGGATCTACTTTCCCAGAGAGTTACTAAATTTCTTAGATAGAATTAACCCTTTTTAGGGGTTTTAGAAAAAAATAATCATAGCTCCAAAATGATTATTTCAATGAATTTGGAGTTGTACTTCTTCCAAACAACATGAAATATTTTGCAGACCACTCATATAGCTATTTGAGCTAAAAAATAAATCTAGAACTACGAAGTTGATTAAAAATTTTGAACTCTATATCCAGCAAGAGGATGAAACTTGGAACAAATTCTAATCATGTTTTTCAAACATTATCAACTACTCGTACAATTTGGGTGGACCTATAAGGAAAGGGCATTAGATTGAGAAATTACTTACTAGCTTACCTTATCATTTTCAAGAAAAAGTTACCTTGCTTAAATACATGAAAAATCCTTGTGAACTTACTGTTAAATGAATCACTTGGGCAAGTATTCGAACTGCATCACTTGTATCCAATATGTCAGCCATCCACTTACGAAGACACAAAGAACTTGGCTTTATAGAAATCAAGGATAGTGGTCTTAGCGAAGATCTTTTTGACACATTTTTTAGGAATGATGACTCTAATACCAATGAAGAGAAATGGGATCTACTTTCCCAGAGAGTTACTAAATTTCTTAGATAGAATTAACCCTTTTTAGGGGTTTTAGAAAAAAATAATCATAGCTCCAAAATGATTATTTCCATGAATTTGGAGTTGTACTTCTTCCAAATAACATGAAATAATTTGCAGACCACTCATATAGGTATTTGAGCTAAAAAATAAATCTATAACTACGAAGTTGATTAAAAATTTTGAACTCTATATCCAGCAAGAGGATGAAACTTGGAACAAATTCTAATCATGTTTTTCAAACATTATCAACTACTCGTACAATTTGGGTGGACCTATAAGGAAAGGGAAGTAGATTGATAAATTCCTTACTAGCTTACTTTATCATTTTCAAGCAAAAGTTACCTTGCTTAAATACATGAAAAATCCTTGTGAACTTACTGTTAAATGAATCACTTGGGCAAGTATTCGAACTGCATCACTTGTCTCCAATATGTCAGCCATCCACTTACGAGGACACAAAGAACTTGGCTTTATAGACATCAAGGATAGTGGTCTTAGCGAAGATCTTTTTGACACAGTTTTAAGGAATGATGACTCTAATACCAATGAAGAGAAATAGGATCTACTTTCCCAGAGAGTTACTAAATTTCTTAGATAGAATTAACCCTTTTTAGGGGTTTTAGAAAAAAATAATCATAGCTCCAAAATGATTATTTCAATGAATTTGGAGTTGTACTTCTTCCAAACAACATGAAATATTTTGCAGACCACTCATATAGGTATTTGAGCTAAAAAATAAATCTAGAACTACGAAGTTGATTAAAAATTTTGAACTCTATATCCAGCAAGAGGATGAAACTTGGAACAAATTCTAATCATGTTTTTCAAACATTATCAACTACTCGTACAATTTGGGTGGACCTATAAGGAAAGGGCATTAGATTGAGAAATTACTTACTAGCTTACCTTATCATTTTCAAGAAAAAGTTACCTTGCTTAAATACATGAAAAATCCTTGTGAACTTACTGTTAAATGAATCACTTGGGCAAGTATTCGAACTGCATCACTTGTATCCAATATGTCAGCCATCCACTTACGAGGACACAAAGAACTTGGCTTTATAGACATCAAGGATAGTGGTCTTAGCGAAGATCTTTTTGACACATTTTTTAGGAATGATGACTCTAATACCAATGAAGAGAAATGGGATCTACTTTCCCAGAGAGTTACTAAATTTCTTAGATAGAATTAACCCTTTTTAGGGGTTTTAGAAAAAAATAATCATAGCTCCAAAATGATTATTTCAATGAATTTGGAGTTGTACTTCTTCCAAATAACATGAAATAATTTGCAGACCACTCATATAGGTATTTGAGCTAAAAAATAAATCTATAACTACGAAGTTGATTAAAAATTTTGAACTCTATATCCAGCAAGAGGATGAAACTTGGAACAAATTCTAATCATGTTTTTCAAACATTATCAACTACTCGTACAATTTGGGTGGACCTATAAGGAAAGGGAAGTAGATTGAGAAATTCCTTACTAGCTTACTTTATCATTTTCAAGCAAAAGTTACCTTGCTTAAATACATGAAAAATCCTTGTGAACTTACTGTTAAATGAATCACTTGGGCAAGTATTCGAACTGCATCACTTGTATCCAATATGTCAGCCATCCACTTATGAGGACACAAAGAACTTGGCTTTATAGACATCAAGGATAGTGGTCTTAGCGAAGATCTTTTTGACACAGTTTTTAGGAATGATGACTCTAATACCAATGAAGAGAAATGGGATCTACTTTCCCAGAGAGTTACTAAATTTCTTAGATAGAATTAACCCTTTTTAGGGGTTTTAGAAAAAAATAATCATAGCTCCAAAATGATTATTTCAATGAATTTGGAGTTGTACTTCTTCCAAATAACATGAAATAATTTGCAGACCACTCATATAGGTATTTGAGCTAAAAAATAAATCTATAACTACGAAGTTGATTAAAAATTTTGAACTCTATATCCAGCAAGAGGATGAAACTTGGAACAAATTCTAATCATGTTTTTCAAACATTATCAACTACTCGTACAATTTGGGTGGACCTATAAGGAAAGGGAAGTAGATTGATAAATTCCTTACTAGCTTACTTTATCATTTTCAAGCAAAAGTTACCTTGCTTAAATACATGAAAAATCCTTGTGAACTTACTGTTAAATGAATCACTTGGGCAAGTATTCGAACTGCATCACTTGTCTCCAATATGTCAGCCATCCACTTACGAGGACACAAAGAACTTGGCTTTATAGACATCAAGGATAGTGGTCTTTGCGAAGATCTTTTTGACACAGTTTTTAGGAATGATGACTCTAATACCAATGAAGAGAAATAGGATCTACTTTCCCAGAGAGTTACTAAATTTCTTAGATAGAATTAACCCTTTTTAGGGGTTTTAGAAAAAAATAATCATAGCTCCAAAATGATTATTTCAATGAATTTGGAGTTGTACTTCTTCCAAACAACATGAAATATTTTGCAGACCACTCATATAGCTATTTGAGCTAAAAAATAAATCTAGAACTACGAAGTTGATTAAAAATTTTGAACTCTATATCCAGCAAGAGGATGAAACTTGGAACAAATTCTAATCATGTTTTTCAAACATTATCAACTACTCGTACAATTTGGGTGGACCTATAAGGAAAGGGCATTAGATTGAGAAATTACTTACTAGCTTACCTTATCATTTTCAAGAAAAAGTTACCTTGCTTAAATACATGAAAAATCCTTGTGAACTTACTGTTAAATGAATCACTTGGGCAAGTATTCGAACTGCATCACTTGTATCCAATATGTCAGCCATCCACTTACGAAGACACAAAGAACTTGGCTTTATAGACATCAAGGATAGTGGTCTTAGCGAAGATCTTTTTGACACATTTTTTAGGAATGATGACTCTAATACCAATGAAGAGAAATGGGATCTACTTTCCCAGAGAGTTACTAAATTTCTTAGATAGAATTAACCCTTTTTAGGGGTTTTAGAAAAAAATAATCATAGCTCCAAAATGATTATTTCCATGAATTTGGAGTTGTACTTCTTCCAAATAACATGAAATATTTTGCAGACCACTCATATAGGTATTTGAGCTAAAAAATAAATCTATAACTACGAAGTTGATTAAAATTTTTGAACTCTATATCCAGCAAGAGGATGAAACTTGGAACAAATTCTAATCATGTTTTTCAAACATTATCAACTACTCGTACAATTTGGGTGGACCTATAAGGAAAGGGAAGTAGATTGAGAAATTCCTTACTAGCTTACTTTATCATTTTCAAGCAAAAGTTACCTTGCTTAAATACATGAAAAATCCTTGTGAACTTACTGTTAAATGAATCACTTGGGCAAGTATTCGAACTGCATCACTTGTCTCCAATATGTCAGCCATCCACTTAAGAGGACACAAAGAACTTGGCTTTATAGACATCAAGGATAGTGGTCTTAGCGAAGATCTTTTTGACACAGTTTTAAGGAATGATGACTCTAATACCAATGAAGAGAAATAGGATCTACTTTCCCAGAGAGTTACTAAATTTCTTAGATAGAATTAACCCTTTTTAGGGGTTTTAGAAAAAAATAATCATAGCTCCAAAATGATTATTTCAATGAATTTGGAGTTGTACTTCTTCCAAACAACATGAAATATTTTGCAGACCACTCATATAGCTATTTGAGCTAAAAAATAAATCTAGAACTACGAAGTTGATTAAAAATTTTGAACTCTATATCCAGCAAGAGGATGAAACTTGGAACAAATTCTAATCATGTTTTTCAAACATTATCAACTACTCGTACAATTTGGGTGGACCTATAAGGAAAGGGCATTAGATTGAGAAATTACTTACTAGCTTACCTTATCATTTTCAAGAAAAAGTTACCTTGCTTAAATACATGAAAAATCCTTGTGAACTTACTGTTAAATGAATCACTTGGGCAAGTATTCGAACTGCATCACTTGTATCCAATATGTCAGCCATCCACTTACGAAGACACAAAGAACTTGGCTTTATAGACATCAAGGATAGTGGTCTTAGCGAAGATCTTTTTGACACATTTTTTAGGAATGATGACTCTAATACCAATGAAGAGAAATGGGATCTACTTTCCCAGAGAGTTACTAATATTCTTAGATAGAATTAACCCTTTTTAGGGGTTTTAGAAAAAAATAATCATAGCTCCAAAATGATTATTTCAATGAATTTGGAGTTGTACTTCTTCCAAATAACATGAAATATTTTGCAGACCACTCATATAGGTATTTGAGCTAAAAAATAAATCTATAACTACGAAGTTGATTAAAATTTTTGAACTCTATATCCAGCAAGAGGATGAAACTTGGAACAAATTCTAATCATGTTTTTCAAACATTATCAACTACTCGTACAATTTGGGTGGACCTATAAGGAAAGGGAAGTAGATTGAGAAATTCCTTACTAGCTTACTTTATCATTTTCAAGCATAAGTTACCTTGCTTAAATACATGAAAAATCCTTGTGAACTTACTGTTAAATGATTCACTTGGGCAAGTATTCGAACTGCATCACTTGTATCCAATATGTCAGCCATCCACTTACGAGGACACAAAGAACTTGGCTTTATAGACATCAAGGATAGTGGTCTTAGCGAAGATCTTTTTGACACAGTTTTAAGGAATGATGACTCTAATACCAATGAAGAGAAATGGGATCTACTTTCCCAGAGAGTTACTAAATTTCTTAGATAGAATTAACCCTTTTTAGGGGTTTTAGAAAAAAATAATCATAGCTCCAAAATGATTATTTCAATGAATTTGGAGTTGTACTTCTTCCAAACAACATGAAATAATTTGCAGACCACTCATATATTTATTTGAGCTAAAAAATAAATCTAGAACTACGAAGTTGACCAAAAATTTTGAACTCTATATCCAGCAAGAGGATGAAACTTGGAACAAATTCTAATCATGTTTTTCAAACATTATCAACTACTCGTACAATTTGGGTGGACCTATAAGGAAAGGGCATTAGATTGAGAAATTCCTTACTAGCTTACCTTATCATTTTCAAGAAAAAGTTACCTTGCTTAAATACATGAAAAATCCTTGTGAACTTACTGTTAAATGAATCACTTGGGCAAGTATTCGAACTGCATCACTTGTCTCCAATATGTCAGCCATCCACTTACGAGGACACAAAGAACTTGGCTTTATAGACATCAAGGATAGTGGTCTTTGCGAAGATCTTTTTGACACAGTTTTTAGGAATGATGACTCTAATACCAACGAAGAGAAATGGGATCTACTTTCCCAGAGAGTTACTAAATTTCTTGGATAGAATTAACCCTTTTTAGGGGTTTTCGAAAAAAATAATCATAGCTCCAAAATGATTATTTCAATGAATTTGGAGTTGTACTTCTTCCAAATAACATGAAATAATTTGCAGACCACTCATATAGGTATTTGAGCTAAAAAATAAATCTAGAACTACGAAGTTGATTAAAAATTTTGAACTCTATATCCAGCAAGAGGATAAAACTTGGAACAAATTCTAATCTTGTTTTTCAAACATTATCAACTACTCATACAATTTGGGTGGACCTATAACGAAAGGGAAGTAGATTGAGAAATTCCTTACTAGCTTACTTTATCATTTTCAAGCAAAAGTTACCTTCTTAAATACATGAAAAATCCTTGTGAACTTACTGTTAAATGATTCACTTGGGCAAGTACTCGAACTGCATCACTTGTATCCAATATGTCAGCCATCCACTTACGAGGACACAAAGAACTTGGCTTTATAGACATTAAGGATAGTGGTCTTAGCGAAGATCTTTTTGACACAGTTTTTAGGAATGATGACTCTAATACCAACGAAGAGAAATGGGATCTACTTTCCCAGAGAGTTACTAAATTTCTTGGATAGAATTAACGCTTTTTAGGGGTTTTCGAAAAAAATAATCATAGTTCCAAAATGATTATTTCAATGAATTTGGAGTTGTACTTCTTCCAAATAACATGAAATAATTTGCAGACCACTCATATAGGTATTTGAGCTAAAAAATAAATCTAGAACTACGAAGTTGATTAAAAATTTTGAACTCTATATCCAGCAAGAGCATGAAACTTGGAACAAATTCTAATCATGTTTTTCAAACATTATCAACTACTCGTACAATTTGGGTGGACCTATAAGGAAAGGGAAGTAGATTGAGAAATTCCTTACTAGCTTACTTTATCATTTTCAAGCAAAAGTTACCTTGCTTAAATACATGAAAAATCCTTGTGAACTTACTGGTAAATGAATCACTTGGGCAAGTATTCGAACTGCATCACTTGTATCCAATATGTCAGCCATCCACTTATGAGGACACAAAGAACTTGTCTTTATAGACATCAAGGATAGTGGTCTTAGCCAAGATCTTTTTGACACAGTTTTTAGGAATGATGACTCTAATACCAATGAAGAGAAATGGGATCTACTTTCCCAGAGAGTTACTAAATTTCTTGGATAGAATTAACCCTTTTTAGGGGTTTTCGAAAAAAATAATCATAGCTCCAAAATGATTATTTCAATGAATTTAGAGTTGTACTTCTTCCAAACAACATGAAATATTTTGCAGACCACTCATATAGGTATTTGAGCTAAAATATAAATCTAGAACTACGAAGTTGACCAAAAATTTTGAACTCTATATCCAGCAAGAGGATGAAACTTGGAACAAATTCTAATCATGTTTTTCAAACATTATCAACTACTCGTACAATTTGGGTGGACCTATAAGGAAAGGGCATTAGATTGAGAAAGTCCTTACTAGCTTACCTTATCATTTTCAAGAAAACGTTACCTTGCTTAAATACATGAAAAATCCTTGTGAACTTACTGTTAAATGAATCACTTGGGCAAGTATTCGAACTGCATCACTTGTATCCAATATGTCAGCCATCCACTTACGAGGACACAAAGAACTTGGCTTTATAGACATCAAGGATAGTGGTCTTAGCGAAGATCTTTTTGACACAGTTTTTAGGAATGATGACTCTAATACCAACGAAGAGAAATGGGATCTACTTTCCCAGAGAGTTACTAAATTTCTTGGATAGAATTAACCCTTTTTAGGGGTTTTCGAAAAAAATAATCATAGCTCCAAAATGATTATTTCAATGAATTTGGAGTTGTACTTCTTCCAAACAACATGAAATATTTTGCAGACCACTCATATAGGTATTTGAGCTAAATAATAAATCTATAACTACGAAGTTGATTAAAAATTTTGAACTCTATATCCAGCAAGAGGATGAAACTTGGAACAAATTCTAATCATGTTTTTCAAACATTATCAACTACTCGTACAATTTGGGTGGACCTATAAGGAAAGGGCATTAGATTGAGAAATTCCTTACTAGCTTACCTTATCATTTTCAAGAAAAAGTTACCTTGCTTAAATACATGAAAAATCCTTGTGAACTTACTGTTAAATGAATCACTTGGGCAAGTATTCGAACTGCATCACTTGTATCCAATATGTCAGCCATCCACTTATGAGGACACAAAGAACTTGGCTATATAGACATCAAGGATAGTGGTCTTAGCCAAGATCTTTTAGACACAGTTTTTAGGAATGATGACTCTAATACCAATGAAGAGAAATGGGATCTACTTTCCCAGAGAGTTACTAAATTTCTTGGATAGAATTAACCCTTTTTAGGGGTTTTAGAAAAAAATAATCATAGCTCCAAAATGATTATTTCAATCAATTTAGAGTTGTACTTCTTCCAAACAACATGAAATATTTTGCAGACCACTCATATAGGTATTTGAGCTAAAAAATAAATCTAGAACTACGAAGTTGACCAAAAATTTTGAACTCTATATCCAGCAAGAGGATGAAACTTGGAACAAATTCTAATAATGTTTTTCAAACATTATCAACTACTCGTACAATTTGGGTGGACATATAAGGAAAGGGCATTAGATTGAGAAATTACTTACTAGCTTACCTTATCATTTTCAAGAAAAAGTTACCTTGCTTAAATACATGAAAAATCCTTGTGAACTTACTGTTAAATGAATCACTTGGGCAAGTATTCGAACTGCATCACTTGTATCCAATATGTCAGCCATCCACTTACGAGGACACAAAGAACTTGGCTTTATAGACATCAAGGATAGTGGTCTTAGCGAAGATCTTTTTGACACAGTTTTTAGGAATGATGACTCTAATACCAACGAAGAGAAATGGGATCTACTTTCCCAGAGAGTTACTAAATTTCTTGGATAGAATTAACCCTTTTTAGGGGTTTTCGAAAAAAATAATCATAGCTCCAAAATGATTACTTCAATGAATTTGGAGTTGTACTTCTTCCAAACAACATGAAATAATTTGCAGACCACTCATATAGGTATTTGAGCTAAAAAATAAATCTATAACTACGAAGTTGATTAAAAATTTTGAACTCTATATCCAGCAAGAGGATGAAACTTGGAACAAATTCTAATCATGTTTTTCAAACATGATCAACTACTCGTACAATTTGGGTGGACCTATAAGGAAAGGGAAGTAGATTGAGAAATTGCTTACTAGCTTACTTTATCATTTTCAAGCAAAAGTTACCTTGCTTAAATACATGAAAAATCCGTGTGAACTTACTGTTAAATGAATCACTTGGGCAAGTATTCGAACTGCATCACTTGTCTCCAATATTTCAGCCATCCACTTACGAGGACTCAAAGAACTTGGCTTTATAGACATCAAGCATAGTGGTCTTAGCGAAGATCTTTTTGACACAGTTTTTAGGAATGATGACTCTAATACCAATGAAGAGAAATAGGATTTACTTTCCCAGAGAGTTACTAAATTTCTTAGATAGAATTAACCCTTTTTGGGGGTTTTAGAAAAAAATAATCCGAGCTCCAAAATGATTATTTCAATGAATTTGGAGTTGTACTTCTTCCAAACAACATGAAATATTTTGCAGACCACTCATATATTTATTTGAGCTAAAAAATAAATCTAGAACTACGAAGTTGACCAAAAATTTTGAACTCTATATCCAGCAAGAGGATGAAACTTGGAACAAATTCTAATCATGTTTTTCAAACATTATCAACTACTCGTACAATTTGGGTGGACCTATAAGGAAAGGGCATTAGATTGAGAAATTCCTTACTAGCTTACCTTATCATTTTCAAGAAAAGTTACCTTGCTTAAATACATGAAAAATCCTTGTGAACTTACTGTTAAATGAATCACTTGGGCAAGTATTCGAACTGCATCACTTGTATCCAATATGTCAGCCATCCACTTACGAGGACACAAAGAACTTGGCTTTATAGACATCAAGGATAGTGGTCTTAGCGAAGATCTTTTTGACACAGTTTTTAGGAATGATGACTCTAATACCAATGAAGAGAAATGGGATCTACTTTCCCAGAGAGTTACTAAATTTCTTAGATAGAATTAACCCTTTTTAGGGGTTTTAGAAAAAAATAATCATAGCTCCAAAATGATTATTTCAATGAATTTGGAGTTGTACTTCTTCCAAATAACATGAAATAATTTGCAGACCACTCATATAGGTATTTGAGCTAAAAAATAAATCTATAACTACGAAGTTGATTAAAAATTTTGAACTCTATATCCAGCAAGAGGATGAAACTTGGAACAAATTCTAATCATGTTTTTCAAAAATTATCAACTACTCGTACAATTTGGGTGGACCTATAAGGAAAGGGAAGTAGATTGAGAAATTCCTTACAAGCTTACTTTATCATTTTCAAGCAAAAGTTACCTTGCTTAAATACATGAAAAATCCTTGTGAACTTACTGTTAAATGAATCACTTGGGCAAGTATTCGAACTGCATCACTTGTATCCAATATGTCAGCCATCCACTTATGAGGACACAAAGAACTTGGCTTTATAGACATCAAGGATAGTGGTCTTAGCCAAGATCTTTTTAACACAGTTTTTAGGAATGATGACTCTAATACCAATGAAGAGAAATGGGATCTACTTTCCCAGAGAGTTACTAAATTTCTTAGATAGAATTAACCCTTTTTAGGGGTTTTAGAAAAAAATAATCATAGCTCCAAAATGATTATTTCAATGAATTTGGAGTTGTACTTCTTCCAAACAACATGAAATATTTTGCAGACCACTCACATAGGTATTTGAGCTAAAAAATAAATCTAGAACTACGAAGTTGATTAAAAAATTTGAACTCTATATCAAGCAAAAGGATGAAACTTGGAACAAATTCTAATCATGTTTTTCAAACACAATCAACTACTCGTATAATTTGGGTGGACCTATAAGGAAAGGGAAATAGATTGAGAAATTCCTTACTAGCTTACCTTATCATTTTCAAGCAAAAGTTACCTTGCTTAAATACATGAAAAATCCTTGTGAACTTACTGTTAAATGAATGACTTGGGCAAGTATTCGAACTGCATCACTTGTCTCCAATATGTCAGCCATCCACTTACGAAGACACAAATAACTTGGCTTTATAGACATCAAGGATAGTGGTCTTAGCGAAGATCTTTTTGACACATTTTTTAGGAATGATGACTCTAATACCAATGAAGAGAAATGGGATCTACTTTCCCAGAGAGTTACTAAATTTCTTAGATAGAATTAACCCTTTTTAGGGGTTTTAGAAAAAAATAATCATAGCTCCAAAATGATTATTTCCATGAATTTGGAGTTGTACTTCTTCCAAATAACATGAAATAATTTGCAGACCACTCATATAGATATTTGAGCTAAAAAATAAATCTATAACTACGAAGTTGATTAAAAATTTTGAACTCTATATCCAGCAAGAGGATGAAACTTGGAACAAATTCTAATCATGTTTTTCAAACATTATCAACTACTCGTACAATTTGGGTGGACCTATAAGGAAAGGGAAGTAGATTGAGAAATTCCTTACTAGCTTACTTTATCATTTTCAAGCAAAAGTTACCTTGCTTAAATACATGAAAAATCCTTGTGAACTTACTGTTAAATGAATCACTTGGGCAAGTATTCGAATTGCATCACTTGTCTCCAATATGTCAGCCATCCACTTACGAGGACACAAAGAACTTGGCTTTATAGACATCAAGGATAGTGGTCTTAGCGAAGATCTTTTTGACACAGTTTTAAGGAATGATGACTCTAATACCAATGAAGAGAAATAGGATCTACTTTCCCAGAGAGTTACTAAATTTCTTAGATAGAATTAACCCTTTTTAGGGGTTTTAGAAAAAAATAATCATAGCTCCAAAATGATTATTTCAATGAATTTGGAGTTGTACTTCTTCCAAACAACATGAAATATTTTGGAGACCACTCATATAGGTATTTGAGCTAAAAAATAAATCTAGAACTACGAAGTTGATTAAAAATTTTGAACTCTATATCCAGCAAGAGGATGAAACTTGGAACAAATTCTAATCATGTTTTTCAAACATTATCAACTACTCGTACAATTTGGGTGGACCTATAAGGAAAGGGCATTAGATTGAGAAATTACTTACTAGCTTACCTTATCATTTTCAAGAAAAAGTTACCTTGCTTAAATACATGAAAAATCCTTGTGAACTTACTGTTAAATGAATCACTTGGGCAAGTATTCGAACTGCATCACTTGTATCCAATATGTCAGCCATCCACTTACGAGGACACAAAGAACTTGGCTTTATAGACATCAAGGATAGTGGTCTTAGCGAAGATCTTTTTGACACATTTTTTAGGAATAATGACTCTAATACCAATGAAGAGAAATGGGATCTACTTTCCGAGAGAGTTACTAAATTTCTTAGATAGAATTAACCCTTTTTAGGGGTTTTAGAAAAAAATAATCATAGCTCCAAAATGATTATTTCAATGAATTTGGAATTGTACTTCTTCCAAACAACATGAAATAATTTGCAGACCACTCATATAGGTATTTGAGCTAAAAAAATAAATCTATAACTACGAAGTTGATTAAAAAATTTGAACTCTATATCCAGCAAGAGGATGAAACTTGGACCAAATTCTAATCATGTTTTTCAAACACTATCAACTACTCGTACAATTTGGGTGGACCTATATGGAAAAGGAAATAGATTGAGAAATTCCTTACTAGCTTACCTTATCATTTTCAAGCAAAAGTTACCTTGCTTAAATACATGAAAAATCCTTGTGAACTTACTGTTAAATGAATCACTTGGGTAAGTATTCGAACTGCATCACTTGTCTCCAATATTTCAGCCATCCACTTACGAGGACTCAAAGAACTTGGCTTTATAGACATCAAGCATAGTGGTCTTAGCGAAGATCTTTTTGACACAGTTTTTAGGAATGATGACTCTAATACCAATGAAGAGAAATAGGATTTACTTTCCGAGAGAGTTACTAAATTTCTTAGATAGAATTAACCCTTTTTAGGGGTTTTAGAAAAAAATAATCCGAGCTCCAAAATGATTATTTCAATGAATTTGGAGTTGTACTTCTTCCAAACAACATGAAATATTTTGCAGACCACTCATATATTTATTTGAGCTAAAAAATAAATCTAGAACTACGAAGTTGACCAAAAATTTTGAACTCTATATCCAGCAAGAGGATGAAACTTGGAACAAATTCTAATCATGTTTTTCAAACATTATCAACTACTCGTACAATTTGGGTGGACCTATAAGGAAAGGGCATTAGATTGAGAAATTCCTTACTAGCTTACCTTATCATTTTCAAGAAAAGTTACCTTGCTTAAATACATGAAAAATCCTTGTGAACTTACTGTTAAATGAATCACTTGGGCAAGTATTCGAACTGCATCACTTGTATCCAATATGTCAGCCATCCACTTACGAGGACACAAAGAACTTGGCTTTATAGACATCAAGGATAGTGGTCTTAGCGAAGATCTTTTTGACACAGTTTTTAGGAATGATGACTCTAATACCAATGAAGAGAAATGGGATCTACTTTCCCAGAGAGTTAGTAAATTTCTTAGATAGAATTAACCCTTTTTAGGGGTTTTAGAAAAAAATAATCATAGCTCCAAAATGATTATTTCAATGAATTTGGAGTTGTACTTCTTCCAAACAACATGAAATATTTTGGAGACCACTCATATAGGTATTTGAGCTAAAAAATAAATCTAGAACTACGAAGTTGATTAAAAATTTTGAACTCTATATCCAGCAAGAGGATGAAACTTGGAACAAATTCTAATCATGTTTTTCAAACATTATCAACTACTCGTACAATTTGGGTGGACCTATAAGGAAAGGGCATTAGATTGAGAAATTACTTACTAGCTTACCTTATCATTTTCAAGAAAAAGTTACCTTGCTTAAATACATGAAAAATCCTTGTGAACTTACTGTTAAATGAATCACTTGGGCAAGTATTCGAACTGCATCACTTGTATCCAATATGTCAGCCATCCACTTACGAGGACACAAAGAACTTGGCTTTATAGACATCAAGGATAGTGGTCTTAGCGAAGATCTTTTTGACACATTTTTTAGGAATAATGACTCTAATACCAATGAAGAGAAATGGGATCTACTTTCCCAGAGAGTTACTAAATTTCTTAGATAGAATTAACCCTTTTTAGGGGTTTTAGAAAAAAATAATCATAGCTCCAAAATGATTATTTCAATGAATTTGGAATTGTACTTCTTCCAAACAACATGAAATAATTTGCAGACCACTCATATAGGTATTTGAGCTAAAAAATAAATCTATAACTACGAAGTTGATTAAAAAATTTGAACTCTATATCCAGCAAGAGGATGAAACTTGGAACAAATTCTAATAATGTTTTTCAAACACTATCAACTACTCGTACAATTTGGGTGGACCTATATGGAAAAGGAAATAGATTGAGAAATTCCTTACTAGCTTACCTTATCATTTTCAAGCAAAAGTTACCTTGCTTAAATACATGAAAAATCCTTGTGAACTTACTGTTAAATGAATGACTTGGGTAAGTATTCGAACTGCATCACTTGTCTCCAATATTTCAGCCATCCACTTACGAGGACTCAAAGAACTTGGCTTTATAGACATCAAGCATAGTGGTCTTAGCGAAGATCTTTTTGACACAGTTTTTAGGAATGATGACTCTAATACCAATGAAGAGAAATAGGATTTACTTTCCGAGAGAGTTACTAAATTTCTTAGATAGAATTAACCCTTTTTAGGGGTTTTAGAAAAAAATAATCCGAGCTCCAAAATGATTATTTCAATGAATTTGGAGTTGTACTTCTTCCAAACAACATGAAATATTTTGCAGACCACTCATATATTTATTTGAGCTAAAAAATAAATCTAGAACTACGAAGTTGACCAAAAATTTTGAACTCTATATCCAGCAAGAGGATGAAACTTGGAACAAATTCTAATCATGTTTTTCAAACATTATCAACTACTCGTACAATTTGGGTGGACCTATAAGGAAAGGGCATTAGATTGAGAAATTCCTTACTAGCTTACCTTATCATTTTCAAGAAAAGTTACCTTGCTTAAATACATGAAAAATCCTTGTGAACTTACTGTTAAATGAATCACTTGGGCAAGTATTCGAACTGCATCACTTGTATCCAATATGTCAGCCATCCACTTACGAGGACACAAAGAACTTGGCTTTATAGACATCAAGGATAGTGGTCTTAGCGAAGATCTTTTTGACACAGTTTTTAGGAATGATGACTCTAATACCAATGAAGAGAAATGGGATCTACTTTCCCAGAGAGTTACTAAATTTCTTAGATAGAATTAACCCTTTTTAGGGGTTTTAGAAAAAAATAATCATAGCTCCAAAATGATTATTTCAATGAATTTGGAGTTGTACTTCTTCCAAATAACATGAAATAATTTGCAGACCACTCATATAGGTATTTGAGCTAAAAAATAAATCTATAACTACGAAGTTGATTAAAAATTTTGAACTCTATATCCAGCAAGAGGATGAAACTTGGAACAAATTCTAATCATGTTTTTCAAAAATTATCAACTACTCGTACAATTTGGGTGGACCTATAAGGAAAGGGAAGTAGATTGAGAAATTCCTTACTAGCTTACTTTATCATTTTCAAGCAAAAGTTACCTTGCTTAAATACATGAAAAATCCTTGTGAACTTACTGTTAAATGAATCACTTGGGCAAGTATTCGAACTGCATCACTTGTATCCAATATGTCAGCCATCCACTTACGAGGACACAAAGAACTTGGCTTTATAGACATCAAGGATAGTGGTCTTAGCCAAGATCTTTTTAACACAGTTTTTAGGAATGATGACTCTAATACCAATGAAGAGAAATGGGATCTACTTTCCCAGAGAGTTACTAAATTTCTTAGATAGAATTAACCCTTTTTAGGGGTTTTAGAAAAAAATAATCATAGCTCCAAAATGATTATTTCAATGAATTTGGAGTTGTACTTCTTCCAAACAACATGAAATATTTTGCAGACCACTCATATAGCTATTTGAGCTAAAAAATAAATCTAGAACTACGAAGTTGATTAAAAATTTTGAACTCTATATCCAGCAAGAGGATGAAACTTGGAACAAATTCTAATCATGTTTTTCAAACATTATCTACTACTCGTACAATTTGGGTGGACCTATAAGGAAAGGGCATTAGATTGAGAAATTACTTACTAGCTTACCTTATCATTTTCAAGAAAAAGTTACCTTGCTTAAATACATGAAAAATCCTTGTGAACTTACTGTTAAATGAATCACTTGGGCAAGTATTCGAACTGCATCACTTGTATCCAATATGTCAGCCATCCACTTACGAGGACACAAAGAACTTGGCTTTATAGACATCAAGGATAGTGGTCTTAGCAAAGATCTTTTTGACACATTTTTTAGGAATGATGACTCTAATACCAATGAAGAGAAATGGGATCTACTTTCCCAGAGAGTTACTAAATTTCTTAGATAGAATTAACCCTTTTTAGGGGTTTTAGAAAAAAATAATCCGAGCTCCAAAATGATTATTTCAATGAATTTGGAGTTGTACTTCTTCCAAACAACATGAAATATTTTGCAGACCACTCATATAGGTATTTGAGCTAAAAAATAAATCTAGAACTACGAAGTTGATTAAAAAATTTGAACTCTATATCAAGCAAAAGGATGAAACTTGGAACAAATTCTAATCATGTTTTTCAAACATTATCAACTACTCGTACAATTTGGGTGGACCTATAAGGAAAGGGAAGTAGATTGAGAAATTCCTTACTAGCTTACTTTATCATTTTCAAGCAAAAGTTACCTTGCTTAAATACATGAAAAATCCTTGTGAACTTACTGTTAAATGAATCACTTGGGCAAGTATTCGAACTGCATCACTTGTCTCCAATATGTCAGCCATCCACTTACGAGGACACAAAGAACTTGGCTTTATAGACATCAAGGATAGTGGTCTTAGCGAAGATCTTTTTGACACAGTTTTTAGGAATGATGACTCTAATACCAATGAAGAGAAATGGGATCTACTTTCCTAGAGAGTTACTAAATTTCTTAGATAGAATTAACCCTTTTTAGGGGTTTTAGAAAAAAATAATCATAGCTCCAAAATGATTATTTCAATGAATTTGGAGTTGTACTTCTTCCAAACAACATGAAATATTTTGCAGACCACTCACATAGGTATTTGAGCTAAAAAATAAATCTAGAACTACGAAGTTGATTAAAAAATTTGAACTCTATATCAAGCAAAAGGATGAAACTTGGAACAAATTCTAATCATGTTTTTCAAACACAATCAACTACTCGTATAATTTGGGTGGACCTATAAGGAAAGGGAAATAGATTGAGAAATTCCTTACTAGCTTACCTTATCATTTTCAAGCAAAAGTTACCTTGCTTAAATACATGAAAAATCCTTGTGAACTTACTGTTAAATGAATGACTTGGGCAAGTATTCGAACTGCATCACTTGTCTCCAATATGTCAGCCATCCACTTACGAAGACACAAAGAACTTGGCTTTATAGACATCAAGGATAGTGGTCTTAGCGAAGATCTTTTTGACACATTTTTTAGGAATGATGACTCTAATACCAATGAAGAGAAATGGGATCTACTTTCCCAGAGAGTTACTAAATTTCTTAGATAGAATTAACCCTTTTTAGGGGTTTTAGAAAAAAATAATCATAGCTCCAAAATGATTATTTCAATGAATTTGGAGTTGTACTTCTTCCAAACAACATGAAATATTTTGCAGACGACTCATATAGCTATTTGAGCTAAAAAATAAATCTAGAACTACGAAGTTGATTAAAAATTTTGAACTCTATATCCAGCAAGAGGATGAAACTTGGAACAAATTCTAATCATGTTTTTCAAACATTATCAACTACTCGTACAATTTGGGTGGACCTATAAGGAAAGGGCATTAGATTGAGAAATTACTTACTAGCTTACCTTATCATTTCAAGCAAAAGTTACCTTGCTTAAATACATGAAAAATCCTTGTGAACTTAGAGTTAAATGAATGACTTGGGCAAGTATTCGAACTGCATCACTTGTCTCCAATATGTCACCCATCCACTTACGAGGACACAATGAACTTGGCTTTATAGACATCAAGGATAGTGGTCTTAGCGAAGATCTTTTTGACACAGTTTTAAGGAATGATGACTCTAATACCAATGAAGAGAAATAGGATCTACTTTCCCAGAGAGTTACTAAATTTCTTAGATAGAATTAACCCTTTTTAGGGGTTTTAGAAAAAAATAATCATAGCTCCAAAATGATTATTTCAATGAATTTGGAGTTGTACTTCTTCCAAACAACATGAAATATTTTGGAGACGACTCATATAGGTATTTGAGCTAAAAAATAAATCTAGAACTACGAAGTTGATTAAAAATTTTGAACTCTATATCCAGCAAGAGGATGAAACTTGGAACAAATTCTAATCATGTTTTTCAAATATTATCAACTACTCGTACAATTTGGGTGGACCTATAAGGAAAGGGCATTAGATTGAGAAATTACTTACTAGCTTACCTTATCATTTTCAAGAAAAAGTTACCTTGCTTAAATACATGAAAAATCCTTGTGAACTTACTGTTAAATGAATCACTTGGGCAAGTATTCGAACTGCATCACTTGTATCCAATATGTCAGCCATCCACTTACGAGGACACAAAGAACTTGGCTTTATAGACATCAAGGATAGTGGTCTTAGCGAAGATCTTTTTGACACATTTTTTAGGAATGATGACTCTAATACCAATGAAGAGAAATGGGATCTACTTTCCCAGAGAGTTACTAAATTTCTTAGATAGAATTAACCCTTTTTAGGGGTTTTAGAAAAAAATAATCATAGCTCCAAAATGATTATTTCAATGAATTTGGAGTTGTACTTCTTCCAAATAACATGAAATAATTTGCAGACCACTCATATAGGTATTTGAGCTAAAAAATAAATCTATAACTACGAAGTTGATTAAAAATTTTGAACTCTATATCCAGCAAGAGGATGAAACTTGGAACAAATTCTAATCATGTTTTTCAAACATTATCAACTACTCGTACAATTTGGGTGGACCTATAAGGAAAGGGAAGTAGATTGAGAAATTCCTTACTAGCTTACTTTATCATTTTCAAGCAAAAGTTACCTTGCTTAAATACATGAAAAATCCTTGTGAACTTACTGTTAAATGAATCACTTGGGCAAGTATTCGAACTGCATCACTTGTCTCCAATATGTCAGCCATCCACTTACGAGGACACAAAGAACTTGGCTTTATAGACATCAAGGATAGTGGTCTTAGCGAAGATCTTTTTGACACAGTTTTTAGGAATGATGACTCTAATACCAATGAACAGAAATAGGATCTACTTTCCCAGAGAGTTACTAAATTTCTTAGATAGAATTAACCCTTTTTAGGGGTTTTAGAAAAAAATAATCATAGCTCCAAAATGATTATTTCCATGAATTTGGAGTTGTACTTCTTCCAAATAACATGAAATAATTTGCAGACCACTCATATAGGTATTTGAGCTAAAAAATAAATCTATAACTACGAAGTTGATTAAAAATTTTGAACTCTATATCCAGCAAGAGGATGAAACTTGGAACAAATTCTAATCATGTTTTTCAAACATTATCAACTACTCGTACAATTTGGGTGGACCTATAAGGAAAGGGAAGTAGATTGAGAAATTCCTTACTAGCTTACTTTATCATTTTCAAGCAAAAGTTACCTTGCTTAAATACATGAAAAATCCTTGTGAACTTACTGTTAAATGAATCACTTGGGCAAGTATTCGAACTGCATCACTTGTCTCCAATATGTCAGCCATCCACTTACGAGGACACAAAGAACTTGGCTTTATAGACATCAAGGATAGTGGTCTTAGCGAAGATCTTTTTGACACAGTTTTAAGGAATGATGACTCTAATACCAATGAAGAGAAATAGGATCTACTTTCCCAGAGAGTTACTAAATTTCTTAGATAGAATTAACCCTTTTTAGGGGTTTTAGAAAAAAATAATCATAGCTCCAAAATGATTATTTCAATGAATTTGGAGTTGTACTTCTTCCAAATAACATGAAATAATTTGCAGACCACTCATATAGGTATTTGAGCTAAAAAATAAATCTATAACTACGAAGTTGATTAAAAATTTTGAACTCTATATCCAGCAAGAGGATGAAACTTGGAACAAATTCTAATCATGTTTTTCAAACATTATCAACTACTCGTACAATTTGGGTGGACCTATAAGGAAAGGGAAGTAGATTGAGAAATTCCTTACTAGCTTACTTTATCATTTTCAAGCAAAAGTTACCTTGCTTAAATACATGAAAAATCCTTGTGAACTTACTGTTAAATGAATCACTTGGGCAAGTATTCGAACTGCATCACTTGTCTCCAATATGTCAGCCATCCACTTACGAGGACACAAAGAACTTGGCTTTATAGACATCAAGGATAGTGGTCTTAGCGAAGATCTTTTTGACACAGTTTTTAGGAATGATGACTCTAATACCAATGAACAGAAATAGGATCTACTTTCCCAGAGAGTTACTAAATTTCTTAGATAGAATTAACCCTTTTTAGGGGTTTTAAAAAAAAATAATCATAGCTCCAAAATGATTATTTCCATGAATTTGGAGTTGTACTTCTTCCAAATAACATGAAATAATTTGCAGACCACTCATATAGGTATTTGAGCTAAAAAATAAATCTATAACTACGAAGTTGATTAAAAATTTTGAACTCTATATCCAGCAAGAGGATGAAACTTGGAACAAATTCTAATCATGTTTTTCAAACATTATCAACTACTCGTACAATTTGGGTGGACCTATAAGGAAAGGGAAGTAGATTGAGAAATTCCTTACTAGCTTACTTTATCATTTTCAAGCAAAAGTTACCTTGCTTAAATACATGAAAAATCCTTGTGAACTTACTGTTAAATGAATCACTTGGGCAAGTATTCGAACTGCATCACTTGTCTCCAATATGTCAGCCATCCACTTACGAGGACACAAAGAACTTGGCTTTATAGACATCAAGGATAGTGGTCTTAGCGAAGATCTTTTTGACACAGTTTTAAGGAATGATGACTCTAATACCAATGAAGAGAAATAGGATCTACTTTCCCAGAGAGTTACTAAATTTCTTAGATAGAATTAACCCTTTTTAGGGGTTTTAGAAAAAAATAATCATAGCTCCAAAATGATTATTTCAATGAATTTGGAGTTGTACTTCTTCCAAACAACATGAAATATTTTGGAGACGACTCATATAGGTATTTGAGCTAAAAAATAAATCTAGAACTACGAAGTTGATTAAAAATTTTGAACTCTATATCCAGCAAGAGGATGAAACTTGGAACAAATTCTAATCATGTTTTTCAAATATTATCAACTACTCGTACAATTTGGGTGGACCTATAAGGAAAGGGCATTAGATTGAGAAATTACTTACTAGCTTACCTTATCATTTTCAAGAAAAAGTTACCTTGCTTAAATACATGAAAAATCCTTGTGAACTTACTGTTAAATGAATCACTTGGGCAAGTATTCGAACTGCATCACTTGTATCCAATATGTCAGCCATCCACTTACGAGGACACAAAGAACTTGGCTTTATAGACATCAAGGATAGTGGTCTTAGCGAAGATCTTTTTGACACATTTTTTAGGAATGATGACTCTAATACCAATGAAGAGAAATGGGATCTACTTTCCCAGAGAGTTACTAAATTTCTTAGATAGAATTAACCCTTTTTAGGGGTTTTAGAAAAAAATAATCATAGCTCCAAAATGATTATTTCAATGAATTTGGAGTTGTACTTCTTCCAAATAACATGAAATAATTTGCAGACCACTCATATAGGTATTTGAGCTAAAAAATAAATCTATAACTACGAAGTTGATTAAAAATTTTGAACTCTATATCCAGCAAGAGGATGAAACTTGGAACAAATTCTAATCATGTTTTTCAAACATTATCAACTACTCGTACAATTTGGGTGGACCTATAAGGAAAGGGAAGTAGATTGAGAAATTCCTTACTAGCTTACTTTATCATTTTCAAGCAAAAGTTACCTTGCTTAAATACATGAAAAATCCTTGTGAACTTACTGTTAAATGAATCACTTGGGCAAGTATTCGAACTGCATCACTTGTCTCCAATATGTCAGCCATCCACTTACGAGGACACAAAGAACTTGGCTTTATAGACATCAAGGATAGTGGTCTTAGCGAAGATCTTTTTGACACAGTTTTTTGGAATGATGACTCTAATACCAATGAACAGAAATAGGATCTACTTTCCCAGAGAGTTACTAAATTTCTTAGATAGAATTAACCCTTTTTAGGGGTTTTAGAAAAAAATAATCATAGCTCCAAAATGATTATTTCCATGAATTTGGAGTTGTACTTCTTCCAAATAACATGAAATAATTTGCAGACCACTCATATAGGTATTTGAGCTAAAAAATAAATCTATAACTACGAAGTTGATTAAAAATTTTGAACTCTATATCCAGCAAGAGGATGAAACTTGGAACAAATTCTAATCATGTTTTTCAAACATTATCAACTACTCGTACAATTTGGGTGGACCTATAAGGAAAGGGAAGTAGATTGAGAAATTCCTTACTAGCTTACTTTATCATTTTCAAGCAAAAGTTACCTTGCTTAAATACATGAAAAATCCTTGTGAACTTACTGTTAAATGAATCACTTGGGCAAGTATTCGAACTGCATCACTTGTCTCCAATATGTCAGCCATCCACTTACGAGGACACAAAGAACTTGGCTTTATAGACATCAAGGATAGTGGTCTTAGCGAAGATCTTTTTGACACAGTTTTAAGGAATGATGACTCTAATACCAATGAAGAGAAATAGGATCTACTTTCCCAGAGAGTTACTAAATTTCTTAGATAGAATTAACCCTTTTTAGGGGTTTTAGAAAAAAATAATCATAGCTCCAAAATGATTATTTCAATGAATTTGGAGTTGTACTTCTTCCAAACAACATGAAATATTTTGGAGACGACTCATATAGGTATTTGAGCTAAAAAATAAATCTAGAACTACGAAGTTGATTAAAAATTTTGAACTCTATATCCAGCAAGAGGATGAAACTTGGAACAAATTCTAATCATGTTTTTCAAATATTATCAACTACTCGTACAATTTGGGTGGACCTATAAGGAAAGGGCATTAGATTGAGAAATTACTTACTAGCTTACCTTATCATTTTCAAGAAAAAGTTACCTTGCTTAAATACATGAAAAATCCTTGTGAACTTACTGTTAAATGAATCACTTGGGCAAGTATTCGAACTGCATCACTTGTATCCAATATGTCAGCCATCCACTTACGAGGACACAAAGAACTTGGCTTTATAGACATCAAGGATAGTGGTCTTAGCGAAGATCTTTTTGACACATTTTTTAGGAATGATGACTCTAATACCAATGAAGAGAAATGGGATCTACTTTTCCAGAGAGTTACTAAATTTCTTAGATAGAATTAACCCTTTTTAGGGGTTTTAGAAAAAAATAATCATAGCTCCAAAATGATTATTTCAATGAATTTGGAGTTGTACTTCTTCCAAATAACATGAAATAATTTGCAGACCACTCATATAGGTATTTGAGCTAAAAAATAAATCTATAACTACGAAGTTGATTAAAACTTTTGAACTCTATATCCAGCAAGAGGATGAAACTTGGAACAAATTCTAATCATGTTTTTCAAACATTATCAACTACTCGTACAATTTGGGTGGACCTATAAGGAAAGGGAAGTAGATTGAGAAATTCCTTACTAGCTTACTTTATCATTTTCAAGCAAAAGTTACCTTGCTTAAATACATGAAAAATCCTTGTGAACTTACTGTTAAATGAATCACTTGGGCAAGTATTCGAACTGCATCACTTGTCTCCAATATGTCAGCCATCCACTTACGAGGACACAAAGAACTTGGCTTTATAGACATCAAGGATAGTGGTCTTAGCGAAGATCTTTTTGACACAGTTTTTAGGAATGATGACTCTAATACCAATGAACAGAAATAGGATCTACTTTCCCAGAGAGTTACTAAATTTCTTAGATAGAATTAACCCTTTTTAGGGGTTTTAAAAAAAAATAATCATAGCTCCAAAATGATTATTTCCATGAATTTGGAGTTGTACTTCTTCCAAATAACATGAAATAATTTGCAGACCACTCATATAGGTATTTGAGCTAAAAAATAAATCTATAACTACGAAGTTGATTAAAAATTTTGAACTCTATATCCAGCAAGAGGATGAAACTTGGAACAAATTCTAATCATGTTTTTCAAACATTATCAACTACTCGTACAATTTGGGTGGACCTATAAGGAAAGGGAAGTAGATTGAGAAATTCCTTACTAGCTTACTTTATCATTTTCAAGCAAAAGTTACCTTGCTTAAATACATGAAAAATCCTTGTGAACTTACTGTTAAATGAATCACTTGGGCAAGTATTCGAACTGCATCACTTGTCTCCAATATGTCAGCCATCCACTTACGAGGACACAAAGAACTTGGCTTTATAGACATCAAGGATAGTGGTCTTAGCGAAGATCTTTTTGACACAGTTTTAAGGAATGATGACTCTAATACCAATGAAGAGAAATAGGATCTACTTTCCCAGAGAGTTACTAAATTTCTTAGATAGAATTAACCCTTTTTAGGGGTTTTAGAAAAAAATAATCATAGCTCCAAAATGATTATTTCAATGAATTTGGAGTTGTACTTCTTCCAAACAACATGAAATATTTTGGAGACGACTCATATAGGTATTTGAGCTAAAAAATAAATCTAGAACTACGAAGTTGATTAAAAATTTTGAACTCTATATCCAGCAAGAGGATGAAACTTGGAACAAATTCTAATCATGTTTTTCAAATATTATCAACTACTCGTACAATTTGGGTGGACCTATAAGGAAAGGGCATTAGATTGAGAAATTACTTACTAGCTTACCTTATCATTTTCAAGAAAAAGTTACCTTGCTTAAATACATGAAAAATCCTTGTGAACTTACTGTTAAATGAATCACTTGGGCAAGTATTCGAACTGCATCACTTGTATCCAATATGTCAGCCATCCACTTACGAGGACACAAAGAACTTGGCTTTATAGACATCAAGGATAGTGGTCTTAGCGAAGATCTTTTTGACACATTTTTTAGGAATGATGACTCTAATACCAATGAAGAGAAATGGGATCTACTTTCCCAGAGAGTTACTAAATTTCTTAGATAGAATTAACCCTTTTTAGGGGTTTTAGAAAAAAATAATCATAGCTCCAAAATGATTATTTCAATGAATTTGGAGTTGTACTTCTTCCAAATAACATGAAATAATTTGCAGACCACTCATATAGGTATTTGAGCTAAAAAATAAATCTATAACTACGAAGTTGATTAAAAATTTTGAACTCTATATCCAGCAAGAGGATGAAACTTGGAACAAATTCTAATCATGTTTTTCAAACATTATCAACTACTCGTACAATTTGGGTGGACCTATAAGGAAAGGGAAGTAGATTGAGAAATTCCTTACTAGCTTACTTTATCATTTTCAAGCAAAAGTTACCTTGCTTAAATACATGAAAAATCCTTGTGAACTTACTGTTAAATGAATCACTTGGGCAAGTATTCGAACTGCATCACTTGTCTCCAATATGTCAGCCATCCACTTACGAGGACACAAAGAACTTGGCTTTATAGACATCAAGGATAGTGGTCTTAGCGAAGATCTTTTTGACACAGTTTTTTGGAATGATGACTCTAATACCAATGAACAGAAATAGGATCTACTTTCCCAGAGAGTTACTAAATTTCTTAGATAGAATTAACCCTTTTTAGGGGTTTTAGAAAAAAATAATCATAGCTCCAAAATGATTATTTCCATGAATTTGGAGTTGTACTTCTTCCAAATAACATGAAATAATTTGCAGACCACTCATATAGGTATTTGAGCTAAAAAATAAATCTATAACTACGAAGTTGATTAAAAATTTTGAACTCTATATCCAGCAAGAGGATGAAACTTGGAACAAATTCTAATCATGTTTTTCAAACATTATCAACTACTCGTACAATTTGGGTGGACCTATAAGGAAAGGGAAGTAGATTGAGAAATTCCTTACTAGCTTACTTTATCATTTTCAAGCAAAAGTTACCTTGCTTAAATACATGAAAAATCCTTGTGAACTTACTGTTAAATGAATCACTTGGGCAAGTATTCGAACTGCATCACTTGTCTCCAATATGTCAGCCATCCACTTACGAGGACACAAAGAACTTGGCTTTATAGACATCAAGGATAGTGGTCTTAGCGAAGATCTTTTTGACACAGTTTTAAGGAATGATGACTCTAATACCAATGAAGAGAAATAGGATCTACTTTCCCAGAGAGTTACTAAATTTCTTAGATAGAATTAACCCTTTTTAGGGGTTTTAGAAAAAAATAATCATAGCTCCAAAATGATTATTTCAATGAATTTGGAGTTGTACTTCTTCCAAACAACATGAAATATTTTGGAGACGACTCATATAGGTATTTGAGCTAAAAAATAAATCTAGAACTACGAAGTTGATTAAAAATTTTGAACTCTATATCCAGCAAGAGGATGAAACTTGGAACAAATTCTAATCATGTTTTTCAAATATTATCAACTACTCGTACAATTTGGGTGGACCTATAAGGAAAGGGCATTAGATTGAGAAATTACTTACTAGCTTACCTTATCATTTTCAAGAAAAAGTTACCTTGCTTAAATACATGAAAAATCCTTGTGAACTTACTGTTAAATGAATCACTTGGGCAAGTATTCGAACTGCATCACTTGTATCCAATATGTCAGCCATCCACTTACGAGGACACAAAGAACTTGGCTTTATAGACATCAAGGATAGTGGTCTTAGCGAAGATCTTTTTGACACATTTTTTAGGAATGATGACTCTAATACCAATGAAGAGAAATGGGATCTACTTTTCCAGAGAGTTACTAAATTTCTTAGATAGAATTAACCCTTTTTAGGGGTTTTAGAAAAAAATAATCATAGCTCCAAAATGATTATTTCAATGAATTTGGAGTTGTACTTCTTCCAAATAACATGAAATAATTTGCAGACCACTCATATAGGTATTTGAGCTAAAAAATAAATCTATAACTACGAAGTTGATTAAAAATTTTGAACTCTATATCCAGCAAGAGGATGAAACTTGGAACAAATTCTAATCATGTTTTTCAAACATTATCAACTACTCGTACAATTTGGGTGGACCTATAAGGAAAGGGAAGTAGATTGAGAAATTCCTTACTAGCTTACTTTATCATTTTCAAGCAAAAGTTACCTTGCTTAAATACATGAAAAATCCTTGTGAACTTACTGTTAAATGAATCACTTGGGCAAGTATTCGAACTGCATCACTTGTCTCCAATATGTCAGCCATCCACTTACGAGGACACAAAGAACTTGGCTTTATAGACATCAAGGATAGTGGTCTTAGCGAAGATCTTTTTGACACAGTTTTTTGGAATGATGACTCTAATACCAATGAACAGAAATAGGATCTACTTTCCCAGAGAGTTACTAAATTTCTTAGATAGAATTAACCCTTTTTAGGGGTTTTAGAAAAAAATAATCATAGCTCCAAAATGATTATTTCCATGAATTTGGAGTTGTACTTCTTCCAAATAACATGAAATAATTTGCAGACCACTCATATAGGTATTTGAGCTAAAAAATAAATCTATAACTACGAAGTTGATTAAAAATTTTGAACTCTATATCCAGCAAGAGGATGAAACTTGGAACAAATTCTAATCATGTTTTTCAAACATTATCAACTACTCGTACAATTTGGGTGGACCTATAAGGAAAGGGAAGTAGATTGAGAAATTCCTTACTAGCTTACTTTATCATTTTCAAGCAAAAGTTACCTTGCTTAAATACATGAAAAATCCTTGTGAACTTACTGTTAAATGAATCACTTGGGCAAGTATTCGAACTGCATCACTTGTATCCAATATGTCAGCCATCCACTTATGAGGACACAAAGAACTTGGCTTTATAGACATCAAGGATAGTGGTCTTAGCCAAGATCTTTTTAACACAGTTTTTAGGAATGATGACTCTAATACCAATGAAGAGAAATGGGATCTACTTTCCCAGAGAGTTACTAAATTTCTTAGATAGAATTAACCCTTTTTAGGGGTTTTAGAAAAAATTAATCATAGCTCCAAAATGATTATTTCAATGAATTTGGAGTTGTACTTCTTCCAAACAACATGAAATATTTTGCAGACCACTCATATAGGTATTTGAGCTAAAAAATAAATCTAGAACTACGAAGTTGATTAAAAATTTTGAACTCTATATCCAGCAAGAGGATGAAACTTGGAACAAATTCTAATCATGTTTTTCAAACATTATCAACTACTCGTACAATTTGGGTGGACCTATAAGGAAAGGGAAGTAGATTGAGAAATTTCTTACTAGCTTACTTTATCATTTTCAAGCAAAAGTTACCTTGCTTAAATACATAAAAAATCCTTGTGAACTTACTGTTAAATGAATCACTTGGGCAAGTATTCGAACTGCATCACTTGTATCCAATATGTCAGCCATCCACTTATGAGGACACAAAGAACTTGGCTTTATAGACATCAAGGATAGCGGTCTTAGCCAAGATCTTTTTGACACAGTTTTTAGGAATGATGACTCTAATACCAATGAAGAGAAATGGGATCTACTTTCCCAGAGAGTTACTAAATTTCTTAGATAGAATTAACCCTTTTTAGGGGTCTTAGAAAAAAATATTCATAGCTCCAAAATGATTATTTCAATGAATTTGGAGTTGTACTTCTTCCAAACAATATGAAATATTTTGCAGACCACTCATATAGGTATTTGAGCTAAAAAATAAATCTAGAACTACGAAGTTGATTAAAAATTTTGAACTCTATATCAAGCAAAAGGATGAAACTTGGAACAAATTCTAATCATGTTTTTCAAACACTATCAACTACTCGTAAAATTTGGGTGGACCTATATGGAAAGGGAAATAAATTGAGAAATTCCTTACTAGCTTACCTTATCATTTTCAAGCAAAAGTTACCTTGCTTAAATACATGAAAAATCCTTGTGAACTTACTGTTAAATGAATGACTTGGGCAAGTATTCGAACTGCATCACTTGTCTCCAATATGTCAGCCATCCACTTACGAAGACACAAAGAACTTGGCTTTATAGACATCAAAGATAGTGGTCTTAGCGAAGATCTTTTTGACACAGTTTTTAGGAATGATGACTCTAATACCAATGAAGAGAAATAGGATCTACTTTCCCAGAGAGTTACTAAATTTCTTAGATAGAATTAACCCTTTTTAGGGGTTTTAGAAAAAAATAATCCGAGCTCAAAAATGATTATTTCAATGAATTTAGAGTTGTACTTCTTCCAAACAACATGAAATATTTTGCAGACCACTCATATAGGTATTTGAGCTAAAAATTAAATCTAGAACTACGAAGTTGACCAAAAATTTTGAACTCTATATCAAGCAAAATGATGAAACTTGGAACAAATACTAATCATGTTTTTCAAACACTATCAACTACTCGTACAATTTGGGTGGACCTATATGGAGAGGGAAATAGATTGAGAAATTCCTTACTAGCTTACCTTATCATTTTCAAGCAAAAGTTACCTTGCTTAAATACATGAAAAATCCTTGTGAACTTACTGTTAAATGAATGACTTGGGCAAGTATTCGAACTGCATCACTTGTCTCCAATATGTCAGCCATTCACTTACGAGGACACAAAAAACTTGGCTTTATAGACATCAAGGATAGTGGTCTTAGCGAAGATCTTTTTGACACAGTTTTTAGGAATGATGACTCTAATACCAATGAAGAGAAATGGGATCTACTTTCCCAGAGAGTTACTAAATTTCTTAGATAGAATTAACCCTTTTTAGGGGTTTTAGAAAAAAATAATCATAGCTCCAAAATGATTATTTCAATGAATTTGGAGTTGTACTTCTTCCAAACAACATGAAATATTTTGCAGACCACTCATATAGGTATTTGAGCTAAAAAATAAATCTAGAACTACGAAGTTGATTAAAAATTTTGAACTCTATATCCAGCAAGAGGATGAAACTTGGAACAAATTCTAATCATGTTTTTCAAACATTATCAACTACTCGTACAATTTGGGTGGACCTATAAGGAAAGGGCATTAGATTGAGAAATTACTTACTAGCTTACCTTATCATTTTCAAGAAAAAGTTACCTTGCTTAAATACATGAAAAATCCTTGTGAACTTACTGTTAAATGAATCACTTGGGCTAGTATTCGAACTGCATCACTTGTATCCAATATGTCAGCCATCCACTTACGAGGACACAAAGAACTTGGCTTTATAGACATCAAGGATAGTGGTCTTAGCGAAGATCTTTTTGACACATTTTTTAGGAATGATGACTCTAATACCAATGAAGAGAAATGGGATCTACTTTCCCAGAGAGTTACTAAATTTCTTAGATAGAATTAACCCTTTTTAGGGGTTTTAGAAAAAATTAATCATAGCTCCAAAATGATTATTTCAATGAATTTGGAGTTGTACTTCTTCCAAACAACATGAAATATTTTGCAGACCACTCATATAGGTATTTGAGCTAAAAAATAAATCTAGAACTACGAAGTTGATTAAAAATTTTGAACTCTATATCCAGCAAGAGGATGAAACTTGGAACAAATTCTAATCATGTTTTTCAAACATTATCAACTACTCGTACAATTTGGGTGGACCTATAAGGAAAGGGAAGTAGATTGAGAAATTTCTTACTAGCTTACTTTATCATTTTCAAGCAAAAGTTACCTTGCTTAAATACATAAAAAATCCTTGTGAACTTACTGTTAAATGAATCACTTGGGCAAGTATTCGAACTGCATCACTTGTATCCAATATGTCAGCCATCCACTTATGAGGACACAAAGAACTTGGCTTTATAGACATCAAGGATAGTGGTCTTAGCCAAGATCTTTTTGACACAGTTTTTAGGAATGATGACTCTAATACCAATGAAGAGAAATGGGATCTACTTTCCCAGAGAGTTACTAAATTTCTTAGATAGAATTAACCCTTTTTAGGGGTCTTAGAAAAAAATATTCATAGCTCCAAAATGATTATTTCAATGAATTTGGAGTTGTACTTCTTCCAAACAATATGAAATATTTTGCAGACCACTCATATAGGTATTTGAGCTAAAAAATAAATCTAGAACTACGAAGTTGATTAAAAATTTTGAACTCTATATCAAGCAAAAGGATGAAACTTGGAACAAATTCTAATCATGTTTTTCAAACACTATCAACTACTCGTAAAATTTGGGTGGACCTATATGGAAAGGGAAATAAATTGAGAAATTCCTTACTAGCTTACCTTATCATTTTCAAGCAAAAGTTACCTTGCTTAAATACATGAAAAATCCTTGTGAACTTACTGTTAAATGAATGACTTGGGCAAGTATTCGAACTGCATCACTTGTCTCCAATATGTCAGCCATCCACTTACGAAGACACAAAGAACTTGGCTTTATAGACATCAAAGATAGTGGTCTTAGCGAAGATCTTTTTGACACAGTTTTTAGGAATGATGACTCTAATACCAATGAAGAGAAATAGGATCTACTTTCCCAGAGAGTTACTAAATTTCTTAGATAGAATTAACCCTTTTTAGGGGTTTTAGAAAAAAATAATCCGAGCTCAAAAATGATTATTTCAATGAATTTAGAGTTGTACTTCTTCCAAACAACATGAAATATTTTGCAGACCACTCATATAGGTATTTGAGCTAAAAATTAAATCTAGAACTACGAAGTTGACCAAAAATTTTGAACTCTATATCAAGCAAAATGATGAAACTTGGAACAAATACTAATCATGTTTTTCAAACACTATCAACTACTCGTACAATTTGGGTGGACCTATATGGAGAGGGAAATAGATTGAGAAATTCCTTACTAGCTTACCTTATCATTTTCAAGCAAAAGTTACCTTGCTTAAATACATGAAAAATCCTTGTGAACTTACTGTTAAATGAATGACTTGGGCAAGTATTCGAACTGCATCACTTGTCTCCAATATGTCAGCCATTCACTTACGAGGACACAAAAAACTTGGCTTTATAGACATCAAGGATAGTGGTCTTAGCGAAGATCTTTTTGACACAGTTTTTAGGAATGATGACTCTAATACCAATGAAGAGAAATGGGATCTACTTTCCGAGAGAGTTACTAAATTTCTTAGATAGAATTAACCCTTTTTAGGGGTTTTAGAAAAAAATAATCATAGCTCCAAAATGATTATTTCAATGAATTTGGAGTTGTACTTCTTCCAAACAACATGAAATATTTTGTAGACCACTCATATAGGTATTTGAGCTAAAAAATAAATCTAGAACTACGAAGTTGACCAAAAAATTTGAACTCTATATCAAGCAAAAGGATGAAACTTGGAACAAATTCTAATCAAGTTTTTCAAACACTATCAACTACTCGTACAATTTGGGTGGACCTATATGGAAAGGGAAATAGATTGATAAATTCCTTACTAGCTTACCTTATCATTTTCCAGCAAAAGTTACCTTGCTTAAATACATGAAAAATCCTTGTGAACTTACTGTTAAATGAATGACTTGGGCAAGTATTCGAACTGCATCACTTGTCTCCAATATGTCAGCCATCCACTTATGAGGACACAAAGAACTTGGCTTTATAGACATCAAGGAGAGTGGTCTTAGCCAAGATCTTTTTGACACAGTTTTTAGGAATGATGACTCTAATACCAATGAAGAGAAATGGGATCTACTTTCCCAGAGAGTTACTAAATTTCTTAGATAGAATTAACCCTTTTTAGGGGTTTTAGAAAAAAATAATCATAGCTCCAAAATGATTATTTCAATGAATTTGGAGTTGTACTTCTTCCGAACAACATGAAATATTTTGCAGACCACTCATATAGGTATTTGAGCTAAAAAATAAATCTAGAACTACGAAGTTGATTAAAAATTTTGAACTCTATATCCAGCAAGAGGATGAAACTTGGAACAAATTCTAATCATGTTTTTCAAACATTATCAACTACTCGTACAATTTGGGTGGACCTATATGGAAAGGGAAATAGATTGAGAAATTCCTTACTAGCTTACCTTATCATTTTCAAGCAAAAGTTACCTTGCTTAAATACATGAAAAATCCTTGTGAACTTACTGTTAAATGAATGACTTGGGCAAGTATTCGAACTGCATCACTTGCCTCCAATATGTCAGCCATCCACTTACGAGGACACAAAGAACTTGGCTTTATAGACATCAAGGAGAGTGGTCTTAGCCAAGATCTTTTTGACACAGTTTTTAGGAATGATGACTCTAATACCAATGAAGAGAAATGGGATCTACTTTCCCAGAGAGTTACTAAATTTCTTAGATAGAATTAACCCTTTTTAGGGGTTTTAGAAAAAAATAATCATAGCTCCAAAATGATTATTTCAATGAATTTGGAGTTGTACTTCTTCCAAACAACATGAAATATTTTGCAGACCACTCATATAGGTATTTGAGCTAAAAAATAAATCTAGAACTACGAAGTTGATTAAAAATTTTGAACTCTATATCAAGTAAAAGGATGAAACTTGGAACAAATTCTAATCATGTTTTTCAAACACTATCAACTACTCGTAAAATTTGGGTGGACCTATATGGAAAGGGAAATAGATTGAGAAATTCCTTACTAGCTTACCTTTTCATTTTCAAGCAAAAGTTACCTTGCTTAAATACATGAAAAATCCTTGTGAACTTACTATTAAATGAATGACTTGGGCAAGTATTCGAACTGCATCACTTGTCCCCAATATGTCAGCCATCCACTTACGAGGACACAAAGAACTTGGCTTTGTAGACATCAAGGATAGTGGTCTTAGCGAAGATCTTTTTGACACAGTTTTTAGGAATGATGACTCTAATACCAATGAAGAGAAATGGGATCTACTTTCCCAGAGAGTTACTAAATTTCTTAGATAGAATTAACCCTTTTTAGGGGTTTTAGAAAAAAATAATCATAGCTCCAAAATGATTATTTCAATGAATTTGGAGTTGTACTTCTTCCAAACAACATGAAATATTTTGCAGACCACTCATATAGGTATTTGAGCTAAAAAATAAATCTAGAACTACGAAGTTGATTAAAAATTTTGAACTCCAATTCCAGCAAGAGGATGAAACTTGGAACAAATTCTAATCATGTTTTTCAAACATTATCAACTACTCGTACAATTTGGGTGGACCTATAAGGAAAGGGCATTAGATTGAGAAATTACTTACTAGCTTACCTTATCATTTTCAAGAAAAAGTTACCTTGCTTAAATACATGAAAAATCCTTGTGAACTTACTGTTAAATGAATCACTTGGGCAAGTATTCGAACTGCATCACTTGTATCCAATATGTCAGCCATCCACTTACGAGGACACAAAGAACTTGGCTTTATAGACATCAAGGATAGTGGTCTTAGCGAAGATCTTTTTGACACATTTTTTAGGAATGATGACTCTAATACCAATGAAGAGAAATGGGATCTACTTTCCCAGAGAGTTACTAAATTTCTTAGATAGAATTAACCCTTTTTAGGGGTTTTAGAAAAAAATAATCATAGCTCCAAAATGATTATTTCAATGAATTTGGAGTTGTACTTCTTCCAAATAACATGAAATAATTTGCAGACCACTCATATAGGTATTTGAGCTAAAAAATAAATCTATAACTACGAAGTTGATTAAAAATTTTGAACTCTATATCCAGCAAGAGGATGAAACTTGGAACAAATTCTAATCATGTTTTTCAAACATTATCAACTACTCGTACAATTTGGGTGGACCTATAAGGAAAGGGAAGTAGATTGAGAAATTCCTTACTAGCTTACTTTATCATTTTCAAGCAAAAGTTACCTTGCTTAAATACATGAAAAATCCTTGTGAACTTACTGTTAAATGAATCACTTGGGCAAGTATTCGAACTGCATCACTTGTCTCCAATATGTCAGCCATCCACTTACGAGGACACAAAGAACTTGGCTTTATAGACATCAAGGATAGTGGTCTTAGCGAAGATCTTTTTGACACAGTTTTTTGGAATGATGACTCTAATACCAATGAACAGAAATAGGATCTACTTTCCCAGAGAGTTACTAAATTTCTTAGATAGAATTAACCCTTTTTAGGGGTTTTAGAAAAAAATAATCATAGCTCCAAAATGATTATTTCCATGAATTTGGAGTTGTACTTCTTCCAAATAACATGAAATAATTTGCAGACCACTCATATAGGTATTTGAGCTAAAAAATAAATCTATAACTACGAAGTTGATTAAAAATTTTGAACTCTATATCCAGCAAGAGGATGAAACTTGGAACAAATTCTAATCATGTTTTTCAAACATTATCAACTACTCGTACAATTTGGGTGGACCTATAAGGAAAGGGAAGTAGATTGAGAAATTCCTTACTAGCTTACTTTATCATTTTCAAGCAAAAGTTACCTTGCTTAAATACATGAAAAATCCTTGTGAACTTACTGTTAAATGAATCACTTGGGCAAGTATTCGAACTGCATCACTTGTATCCAATATGTCAGCCATCCACTTATGAGGACACAAAGAACTTGGCTTTATAGACATCAAGGATAGTGGTCTTAGCCAAGATCTTTTTAACACAGTTTTTAGGAATGATGACTCTAATACCAATGAAGAGAAATGGGATCTACTTTCCCAGAGAGTTACTAAATTTCTTAGATAGAATTAACCCTTTTTAGGGGTTTTAGAAAAAATTAATCATAGCTCCAAAATGATTATTTCAATGAATTTGGAGTTGTACTTCTTCCAAACAACATGAAATATTTTGCAGACCACTCATATAGGTATTTGAGCTAAAAAATAAATCTAGAACTACGAAGTTGATTAAAAATTTTGAACTCTATATCCAGCAAGAGGATGAAACTTGGAACAAATTCTAATCATGTTTTTCAAACATTATCAACTACTCGTACAATTTGGGTGGACCTATAAGGAAAGGGAAGTAGATTGAGAAATTTCTTACTAGCTTACTTTATCATTTTCAAGCAAAAGTTACCTTGCTTAAATACATAAAAAATCCTTGTGAACTTACTGTTAAATGAATCACTTGGGCAAGTATTCGAACTGCATCACTTGTATCCAATATGTCAGCCATCCACTTATGAGGACACAAAGAACTTGGCTTTATAGACATCAAGGATAGCGGTCTTAGCCAAGATCTTTTTGACACAGTTTTTAGGAATGATGACTCTAATACCAATGAAGAGAAATGGGATCTACTTTCCCAGAGAGTTACTAAATTTCTTAGATAGAATTAACCCTTTTTAGGGGTCTTAGAAAAAAATATTCATAGCTCCAAAATGATTATTTCAATGAATTTGGAGTTGTACTTCTTCCAAACAATATGAAATATTTTGCAGACCACTCATATAGGTATTTGAGCTAAAAAATAAATCTAGAACTACGAAGTTGATTAAAAATTTTGAACTCTATATCAAGCAAAAGGATGAAACTTGGAACAAATTCTAATCATGTTTTTCAAACACTATCAACTACTCGTAAAATTTGGGTGGACCTATATGGAAAGGGAAATAAATTGAGAAATTCCTTACTAGCTTACCTTATCATTTTCAAGCAAAAGTTACCTTGCTTAAATACATGAAAAATCCTTGTGAACTTACTGTTAAATGAATGACTTGGGCAAGTATTCGAACTGCATCACTTGTCTCCAATATGTCAGCCATCCACTTACGAAGACACAAAGAACTTGGCTTTATAGACATCAAAGATAGTGGTCTTAGCGAAGATCTTTTTGACACAGTTTTTAGGAATGATGACTCTAATACCAATGAAGAGAAATAGGATCTACTTTCCCAGAGAGTTACTAAATTTCTTAGATAGAATTAACCCTTTTTAGGGGTTTTAGAAAAAAATAATCCGAGCTCAAAAATGATTATTTCAATGAATTTAGAGTTGTACTTCTTCCAAACAACATGAAATATTTTGCAGACCACTCATATAGGTATTTGAGCTAAAAATTAAATCTAGAACTACGAAGTTGACCAAAAATTTTGAACTCTATATCAAGCAAAATGATGAAACTTGGAACAAATACTAATCATGTTTTTCAAACACTATCAACTACTCGTACAATTTGGGTGGACCTATATGGAGAGGGAAATAGATTGAGAAATTCCTTACTAGCTTACCTTATCATTTTCAAGCAAAAGTTACCTTGCTTAAATACATGAAAAATCCTTGTGAACTTACTGTTAAATGAATGACTTGGGCAAGTATTCGAACTGCATCACTTGTCTCCAATATGTCAGCCATTCACTTACGAGGACACAAAAAACTTGGCTTTATAGACATCAAGGATAGTGGTCTTAGCGAAGATCTTTTTGACACAGTTTTTAGGAATGATGACTCTAATACCAATGAAGAGAAATGGGATCTACTTTCCCAGAGAGTTACTAAATTTCTTAGATAGAATTAACCCTTTTTAGGGGTTTTAGAAAAAAATAATCATAGCTCCAAAATGATTATTTCAATGAATTTGGAGTTGTACTTCTTCCAAACAACATGAAATATTTTGTAGACCACTCATATAGGTATTTGAGCTAAAAAATAAATCTAGAACTACGAAGTTGACCAAAAAATTTGAACTCTATATCAAGCAAAAGGATGAAACTTGGAACAAATTCTAATCAAGTTTTTCAAACACTATCAACTACTCGTACAATTTGGGTGGACCTATATGGAAAGGGAAATAGATTGATAAATTCCTTACTAGCTTACCTTATCATTTTCCAGCAAAAGTTACCTTGCTTAAATACATGAAAAATCCTTGTGAACTTACTGTTAAATGAATGACTTGGGCAAGTATTCGAACTGCATCACTTGTCTCCAATATGTCAGCCATCCACTTATGAGGACACAAAGAACTTGGCTTTATAGACATCAAGGAGAGTGGTCTTAGCCAAGATCTTTTTGACACAGTTTTTAGGAATGATGACTCTAATACCAATGAAGAGAAATGGGATCTACTTTCCCAGAGAGTTACTAAATTTCTTAGATAGAATTAACCCTTTTTAGGGGTTTTAGAAAAAAATAATCATAGCTCCAAAATGATTATTTCAATGAATTTGGAGTTGTACTTCTTCCAAACAACATGAAATATTTTGCAGACCACTCATATAGGTATTTGAGCTAAAAAATAAATCTAGAACTACGAAGTTGATTAAAAATTTTGAACTCTATATCCAGCAAGAGGATGAAACTTGGAACAAATTCTAATCATGTTTTTCAAACATTATCAACTACTCGTACAATTTGGGTGGACCTATAAGGAAAGGGCATTAGATTGAGAAATTACTTACTAGCTTACCTTATCATTTTCAAGAAAAAGTTACCTTGCTTAAATACATGAAAAATCCTTGTGAACTTACTGTTAAATGAATCACTTGGGCTAGTATTCGAACTGCATCACTTGTATCCAATATGTCAGCCATCCACTTACGAGGACACAAAGAACTTGGCTTTATAGACATCAAGGATAGTGGTCTTAGCGAAGATCTTTTTGACACATTTTTTAGGAATGATGACTCTAATACCAATGAAGAGAAATGGGATCTACTTTCCCAGAGAGTTACTAAATTTCTTAGATAGAATTAACCCTTTTTAGGGGTTTTAGAAAAAATTAATCATAGCTCCAAAATGATTATTTCAATGAATTTGGAGTTGTACTTCTTCCAAACAACATGAAATATTTTGCAGACCACTCATATAGGTATTTGAGCTAAAAAATAAATCTAGAACTACGAAGTTGATTAAAAATTTTGAACTCTATATCCAGCAAGAGGATGAAACTTGGAACAAATTCTAATCATGTTTTTCAAACATTATCAACTACTCGTACAATTTGGGTGGACCTATAAGGAAAGGGAAGTAGATTGAGAAATTTCTTACTAGCTTACTTTATCATTTTCAAGCAAAAGTTACCTTGCTTAAATACATAAAAAATCCTTGTGAACTTACTGTTAAATGAATCACTTGGGCAAGTATTCGAACTGCATCACTTGTATCCAATATGTCAGCCATCCACTTATGAGGACACAAAGAACTTGGCTTTATAGACATCAAGGATAGTGGTCTTAGCCAAGATCTTTTTGACACAGTTTTTAGGAATGATGACTCTAATACCAATGAAGAGAAATGGGATCTACTTTCCCAGAGAGTTACTAAATTTCTTAGATAGAATTAACCCTTTTTAGGGGTCTTAGAAAAAAATATTCATAGCTCCAAAATGATTATTTCAATGAATTTGGAGTTGTACTTCTTCCAAACAATATGAAATATTTTGCAGACCACTCATATAGGTATTTGAGCTAAAAAATAAATCTAGAACTACGAAGTTGATTAAAAATTTTGAACTCTATATCAAGCAAAAGGATGAAACTTGGAACAAATTCTAATCATGTTTTTCAAACACTATCAACTACTCGTAAAATTTGGGTGGACCTATATGGAAAGGGAAATAAATTGAGAAATTCCTTACTAGCTTACCTTATCATTTTCAAGCAAAAGTTACCTTGCTTAAATACATGAAAAATCCTTGTGAACTTACTGTTAAATGAATGACTTGGGCAAGTATTCGAACTGCATCACTTGTCTCCAATATGTCAGCCATCCACTTACGAAGACACAAAGAACTTGGCTTTATAGACATCAAAGATAGTGGTCTTAGCGAAGATCTTTTTGACACAGTTTTTAGGAATGATGACTCTAATACCAATGAAGAGAAATAGGATCTACTTTCCCAGAGAGTTACTAAATTTCATAGATAGAATTAACCCTTTTTAGGGGTTTTAGAAAAAAATAATCCGAGCTCAAAAATGATTATTTCAATGAATTTAGAGTTGTACTTCTTCCAAACAACATGAAATATTTTGCAGACCACTCATATAGGTATTTGAGCTAAAAATTAAATCTAGAACTACGAAGTTGACCAAAAATTTTGAACTCTATATCAAGCAAAATGATGAAACTTGGAACAAATACTAATCATGTTTTTCAAACACTATCAACTACTCGTACAATTTGGGTGGACCTATATGGAGAGGGAAATAGATTGAGAAATTCCTTACTAGCTTACCTTATCATTTTCAAGCAAAAGTTACCTTGCTTAAATACATGAAAAATCCTTGTGAACTTACTGTTAAATGAATGACTTGGGCAAGTATTCGAACTGCATAACTTGTCTCCAATATGTCAGCCATTCACTTACGAGGACACAAAAAACTTGGCTTTATAGACATCAAGGATAGTGGTCTTAGCGAAGATCTTTTTGACACAGTTTTTAGGAATGATGACTCTAATACCAATGAAGAGAAATGGGATCTACTTTCCGAGAGAGTTACTAAATTTCTTAGATAGAATTAACCCTTTTTAGGGGTTTTAGAAAAAAATAATCATAGCTCCAAAATGATTATTTCAATGAATTTGGAGTTGTACTTCTTCCAAACAACATGAAATATTTTGTAGACCACTCATATAGGTATTTGAGCTAAAAAATAAATCTAGAACTACGAAGTTGACCAAAAAATTTGAACTCTATATCAAGCAAAAGGATGAAACTTGGAACAAATTCTAATCAAGTTTTTCAAACACTATCAACTACTCGTACAATTTGGGTGGACCTATATGGAAAGGGAAATAGATTGATAAATTCCTTACTAGCTTACCTTATCATTTTCCAGCAAAAGTTACCTTGCTTAAATACATGAAAAATCCTTGTGAACTTACTGTTAAATGAATGACTTGGGCAAGTATTCGAACTGCATCACTTGTCTCCAATATGTCAGCCATCCACTTATGAGGACACAAAGAACTTGGCTTTATAGACATCAAGGAGAGTGGTCTTAGCCAAGATCTTTTTGACACAGTTTTTAGGAATGATGACTCTAATACCAATGAAGAGAAATGGGATCTACTTTCCCAGAGAGTTACTAAATTTCTTAGATAGAATTAACCCTTTTTAGGGGTTTTAGAAAAAAATAATCATAGCTCCAAAATGATTATTTCAATGAATTTGGAGTTGTACTTCTTCCGAACAACATGAAATATTTTGCAGACCACTCATATAGGTATTTGAGCTAAAAAATAAATCTAGAACTACGAAGTTGATTAAAAATTTTGAACTCTATATCCAGCAAGAGGATGAAACTTGGAACAAATTCTAATCATGTTTTTCAAACATTATCAACTACTCGTACAATTTGGGTGGACCTATATGGAAAGGGAAATAGATTGAGAAATTCCTTACTAGCTTACCTTATCATTTTCAAGCAAAAGTTACCTTGCTTAAATACATGAAAAATCCTTGTGAACTTACTGTTAAATGAATGACTTGGGCAAGTATTCGAACTGCATCACTTGTCTCCAATATGTCAGCCATCCACTTACGAGGACACAAAGAACTTGGCTTTATAGACATCAAGGAGAGTGGTCTTAGCCAAGATCTTTTTGACACAGTTTTTAGGAATGATGACTCTAATACCAATGAAGAGAAATGGGATCTACTTTCCCAGAGAGTTACTAAATTTCTTAGATAGAATTAACCCTTTTTAGGGGTTTTAGAAAAAAATAATCATAGCTCCAAAATGATTATTTCAATGAATTTGGAGTTGTACTTCTTCCAAACAACATGAAATATTTTGCAGACCACTCATATAGGTATTTGAGCTAAAAAATAAATCTAGAACTACGAAGTTGATTAAAAATTTTGAACTCTATATCAAGTAAAAGGATGAAACTTGGAACAAATTCTAATCATGTTTTTCAAACACTATCAACTACTCGTAAAATTTGGGTGGACCTATATGGAAAGGGAAATAGATTGAGAAATTCCTTACTAGCTTACCTTTTCATTTTCAAGCAAAAGTTACCTTGCTTAAATACATGAAAAATCCTTGTGAACTTACTGTTAAATGAATGACTTGGGCAAGTATTCGAACTGCATCACTTGTCCCCAATATGTCAGCCATCCACTTACGAGGACACAAAGAACTTGGCTTTGTAGACATCAAGGATAGTGGTCTTAGCGAAGATCTTTTTGACACAGTTTTTAGGAATGATGACTCTAATACCAATGAAGAGAAATGGGATCTACTTTCCCAGAGAGTTACTAAATTTCTTAGATAGAATTAACCCTTTTTAGGGGTTTTAGAAAAAAATAATCATAGCTCCAAAATGATTATTTCAATGAATTTGGAGTTGTACTTCTTCCAAACAACATGAAATATTTTGCAGACCACTCATATAGGTATTTGAGCTAAAAAATAAATCTAGAACTACGAAGTTGATTAAAAATTTTGAACTCCAATTCCAGCAAGAGGATGAAACTTGGAACAAATTCTAATCATGTTTTTCAAACATTATCAACTACTCGTACAATTTGGGTGGACCTATAAGGAAAGGGCATTAGATTGAGAAATTACTTACTAGCTTACCTTATCATTTTCAAGAAAAAGTTACCTTGCTTAAATACATGAAAAATCCTTGTGAACTTACTGTTAAATGAATCACTTGGGCAAGTATTCGAACTGCATCACTTGTATCCAATATGTCAGCCATCCACTTACGAGGACACAAAGAACTTGGCTTTATAGACATCAAGGATAGTGGTCTTAGCGAAGATCTTTTTGACACATTTTTTAGGAATGATGACTCTAATACCAATGAAGAGAAATGGGATCTACTTTCCCAGAGAGTTACTAAATTTCTTAGATAGAATTAACCCTTTTTAGGGGTTTTAGAAAAAAATAATCGTAGCTCCAAAATGATTATTTCAATGAATTTGGAGTTGTACTTCTTCCAAAAAACATGAAATAATTTGCAGACCACTCATATAGGTATTTGAGCTAAAAAATAAATCTATAACTACGAAGTTGATTAAAAATTTTGAACTCTATATCCAGCAAGAGGATGAAACTTGGAACAAATTCTAATCATGTTTTTCAAACATTATCAACTACTCGTACAATTTGGGTGGACCTATATGGAAAGGGAAATAGATTGAGAAATTCCTTACTAGCTTACCTTATCATTTTCAAGCAAAAGTTACCTTGCTTAAATACATGAAAAATCCTTGTGAACTTACTGTTAAATGAATGACTTGGGCAAGTATTCGAACTGCATCACTTGTCTCCAATATGTCAGCCATCCACTTACGAGGACACAAAGAACTTGGCTTTATAGACATCAAGGAGAGTGGTCTTAGCCAAGATCTTTTTGACACAGTTTTTAGGAATGATGACTCTAATACCAATGAAGAGAAATGGGATCTACTTTCCCAGAGAGTTACTAAATTTCTTAGATAGAATTAACCCTTTTTAGGGGTTTTAGAAAAAAATAATCATAGCTCCAAAATGATTATTTCAATGAATTTGGAGTTGTACTTCTTCCAAACAACATGAAATATTTTGCAGACCACTCATATAGGTATTTGAGCTAAAAAATAAATCTAGAACTACGAAGTTGATTAAAAATTTTGAACTCTATATCAAGTAAAAGGATGAAACTTGGAACAAATTCTAATCATGTTTTTCAAACACTATCAACTACTCGTAAAATTTGGGTGGACCTATATGGAAAGGGAAATAGATTGAGAAATTCCTTACTAGCTTACGTTTTCATTTTCAAGCAAAAGTTACCTTGCTTAAATACATGAAAAATCCTTGTGAACTTACTGTTAAATGAATGACTTGGGCAAGTATTCGAACTGCATCACTTGTCCCCAATATGTCAGCCATCCACTTACGAGGACACAAAGAACTTGGCTTTGTAGACATCAAGGATAGTGGTCTTAGCGAAGATCTTTTTGACACAGTTTTTAGGAATGATGACTCTAATACCAATGAAGAGAAATGGGATCTACTTTCCCAGAGAGTTACTAAATTTCTTAGATAGAATTAACCCTTTTTAGGGGTTTTAGAAAAAAATAATCATAGCTCAAAAATGATTATTTCAATGAATTTGGAGTTGTACTTCTTCCAAACAACATGAAATATTTTGCAGACCACTCATATAGGTATTTGAGCTAAAAAATAAATCTAGAACTACGAAGTTGATTAAAAATTTTGAACTCCAATTCCAGCAAGAGGATGAAACTTGGAACAAATTCTAATCATGTTTTTCAAACATTATCAACTACTCGTACAATTTGGGTGGACCTATAAGGAAAGGGCATTAGATTGAGAAATTACTTACTAGCTTACCTTATCATTTTCAAGAAAAAGTTACCTTGCTTAAATACATGAAAAATCCTTGTGAACTTACTGTTAAATGAATCACTTGGGCAAGTATTCGAACTGCATCACTTGTATCCAATATGTCAGCCATCCACTTACGAGGACACAAAGAACTTGGCTTTATAGACATCAAGGATAGTGGTCTTAGCGAAGATCTTTTTGACACATTTTTTAGGAATGATGACTCTAATACCAATGAAGAGAAATGGGATCTACTTTCCCAGAGAGTTACTAAATTTCTTAGATAGAATTAACCCTTTTTAGGGGTTTTAGAAAAAAATAATCATAGCTCCAAAATGATTATTTCAATGAATTTGGAGTTGTACTTCTTCCAAAAAACATGAAATAATTTGCAGACCACTCATATAGGTATTTGAGCTAAAAAATAAATCTATAACTACGAAGTTGATTAAAAATTTTGAACTCTATATCCAGCAAGAGGATGAAACTTGGAACAAATTCTAATCATGTTTTTCAAACATTATCAACTACTCGTACAATTTGGGTGGACCTATATGGAAAGGGAAATAGATTGAGAAATTCCTTACTAGCTTACCTTATCATTTTCAAGCAAAAGTTACCTTGCTTAAATACATGAAAAATCCTTGTGAACTTACTGTTAAATGAATGACTTGGGCAAGTATTCGAACTGCATCACTTGTCTCCAATATGTCAGCCATCCACTTACGAGGACACAAAGAACTTGGCTTTATAGACATCAAGGATAGTGGTCTTAGCGAAGATCTTTTTGACACATTTTTTAGGAATGATGACTCTAATACCAATGAAGAGAAATGGGATCTACTTTCCCAGAGAGTTACTAAATTTCTTAGATAGAATTAACCCTTTTTAGGGGTTTTAGAACAAAATAATCATATCTCCAAAATGATTATTTCAATGAATTTGGAGTTGTACTTCTTCCAAATAACATGAAATAATTTGCAGACCACTCATATAGGTATTTGAGCTAAAAAATAAATCTATAACTACAAAGTTGATTAAAAATTTTGAACTCTATATCCAGCAAGAGGATGAAACTTGGAACAAATTCTAATCATGTTTTTCAAACATTATCAACTACTCGTACAATTTGGGTGGACCTATAAGGAAAGGGAAGTAGATTGAGAAATTCCTTACTAGCTTACTTTATCATTTTCAAGCAAAAGTTACCTTGCTTAAATACATGAAAAATCCTTGTGAACTTACTGTTAAATGAATCACTTGGGCAAGTATTCGAACTGCATCACTTGTATCCAATATGTCAGCCATCCACTTACGAGGACACAAAGAACTTGGCTTTATAAACATCAAGGATAGTGGTCTTAGCGAAGATCTTTTTAACACAGTTTTTAGGAATGATGACTCTAATACCAATGAAGAGAAATGGGATCTACTTTCCCAGAGAGTTACTAAATTTCTTAGATAGAATTAACCCTTTTTAGGGGTTTTAGAAAAAATTAATCATAGCTCCAAAATGATTATTTCCATGAATTTGGAGTTGTACTTCTTCCAAACAACATGAAATATTTTGCAGACCACTCATATAGGTATTTGAGCTAAAAAATAAATCTAGAACTACGAAGTTGATTAAAAATTTTGAACTCTATATCCAGCAAGAGGATGAAACTTGGAACAAATTCTAATCATGTTTTTCAAACATTATCAACTACTCGTACAATTTGGGTGGACCTATAAGGAAAGGGAAGTAGATTGAGAAATTCCTTACTAGCTTACTTTATCATTTTCAAGCAAAAGTTACCTTGCTTAAATACATGAAAAATCCTTGTGAACTTACTGTTAAATGAATCACTTGGGCAAGTATTCGAACTGCATCACTTGTATCCAATATGTCAGCCATCCACTTATGAGGACACAAAGAACTTGGCTTTATAGACATCAAGGATAGTGGTCTTAGCCAAGATCTTTTTGACACAGTTTTTAGGAATGATGACTCTAATACCAATGAAGAGAAATGGGATCTACTTTCCCAGAAAGTTACTAAATTTCTTAGATAGAATTAACCCTTTTTAGGGGTCTTAGAAAAAAATATTCATAGCTCCAAAATGATTATTTCAATGAATTTGGAGTTGTACTTCTTCCAAACAATATGAAATATTTTGCAGACCACTCATATAGGTATTTGAGCTAAAAAATAAATCTAGAACTACGAAGTTGATTAAAAATTTTGAACTCTATATCCAGCAAGAGGATGAAACTTGGAACAAATTCTAATCATGTTTTTCAAACATTATCAACTACTCGTACAATTTGGGTGGACCTATAAGGAAAGGGAAGTAGATTGAGAAATTCCTTACTAGCTTACTTTATCATTTTCAAGCAAAAGTTACCTTGCTTAAATACATGAAAAATCCTTGTGAACTTACTGTTAAATGAATCACTTGGGCAAGTATTCGAACTGCATCACTTGTATCCAATATGTCAGCCATCCACTTACGAGGACACAAAGAACTTGGCTTTATAGACATCAAGGATAGTGGTCTTAGCGAAGATCTTTTTGACACATTTTTTAGGAATGATGACTCTAATACCAATGAAGAGAAATAGGATCTACTTTCCCAGAGAGTTACTAAATTTCTTAGATAGAATTAACCCTTTTTAGGGGTTTTAGAAAAAAATAATCATAGCTCCAAAATGATTATTTCAATGAATTTGGAGTTGTACTTCTTCCAAATAACATGAAATAATTTGCAGACCACTCATATAGGTATTTGAGCTAAAAAATAAATCTATAACTACGAAGTTGATTAAAAATTTTGAACTCTATATCCAGCAAGAGGATGAAACTTGGAACAAATTCTAATCATGTTTTTCAAACATTATCAACTACTCGTACAATTTGGGTGGACCTATAAGGAAAGGGCATTAGATTGAGAAATTACTTACTAGCTTACCTTATCATTTTCAAGATTACCTTGCTTAAATACATGAAAAATCCTTTTGAACTTACTGTTAAATGAATCACTTGGGCAAGTATTCGAACTGCATCACTTGTATCCAATATGTCAGCCATCCACTTACGATTACACAAAGAACATGGCTTTATAGACATCAAGGATAGTGGTCTTAGCGAAGATCTTTTTGACACATTTTTTAGGAATGATGACTCTAATACCAATGAAGAGAAATGGGATCTACTTTCCCAGAGAGTTACTAAATTTCTTAGATAGAATTAACCCTTTTTAGGGGTTTTAGAAAAAAATAATCCGAGCTCAAAAATGATTATTTCAATGAATTTAGAGTTGTACTTCTTCCAAACAACATGAAATATTTTGCAGACCACTCATATAGGTATTTGAGCTAAAAATTAAATCTAGAACTACGAAGTTGACCAAAAATTTTGAACTCTATATCAAGCAAAATGATGAAACTTGGAACAAATACTAATCATGTTTTTCAAACACTATCAACTACTCGTACAATTTGGGTGGACCTATATGGAGAGGGAAATAGATTGAGAAATTCCTTACTAGCTTACCTTATCATTTTCAAGCAAAAGTTACCTTGCTTAAATACATGAAAAATCCTTGTGAACTTACTGTTAAATGAATGACTTGGGCAAGTATTCGAACTGCATCACTTGTCTCCAATATGTCAGCCATTCACTTACGAGGACACAAAAAACTTGGCTTTATAGACATCAAGGATAGTGGTCTTAGCGAAGATCTTTTTGACACAGTTTTTAGGAATGATGACTCTAATACCAATGAAGAGAAATGGGATCTACTTTCCCAGAGAGTTACTAAATTTCTTAGATAGAATTAACCCTTTTTAGGGGTCTTAGAAAAAAATATTCATAGCTCCAAAATGATTATTTCAATGAATTTGGAGTTGTACTTCTTCCAAACAATATGAAATATTTTGCAGACCACTCATATAGGTATTTGAGCTAAAAAATAAATCTAGAACTACGAAGTTGATTAAAAATTTTGAACTCTATATCCAGCAAGAGGATGAAACTTGGAACAAATTCTAATCATGTTTTTCAAACATTATCAACTACTCGTACAATTTGGGTGGACCTATAAGGAAAGGGAAGTAGATTGAGAAATTCCTTACTAGCTTACTTTATCATTTTCAAGCAAAAGTTACCTTGCTTAAATACATGAAAAATCCTTGTGAACTTACTGTTAAATGAATCACTTGGGCAAGTATTCGAACTGCATCACTTGTATCCAATATGTCAGCCATCCACTTACGAGGACACAAAGAACTTGGCTTTATAGACATCAAGGATAGTGGTCTTAGCGAAGATATTTTTGACACATTTTTTAGGAATGATGACTCTAATACCAATGAAGAGAAATGGGATCTACTTTCCCAGAGAGTTACTAAATTTCTTAGATAGAATTAACCCTTTTTAGGGGTTTTAGAAAAAAATAATCATAGCTCCAAAATGATTATTTCAATGAATTTGGAGTTGTACTTCTTCCAAATAACATGAAATAATTTGCAGACCACTCATATAGGTATTTGAGCTAAAAAATAAATCTATAACTACGAAGTTGATTAAAAATTTTGAACTCTATATCCAGCAAGAGGATGAAACTTGGAACAAATTCTAATCATGTTTTTCAAACATTATCAACTACTCGTACAATTTGGGTGGACCTGTAAGGAAAGGGCATTAGATTGAGAAATTACTTACTAGCTTACCTTATCATTTTCAAGAAAAAGTTACCTTGCTTAAATACATGAAAAATCCTTGTGAACTTACTGTTAAATGAATCACTTGGGCAAGTATTCAAACTGCATCACTTGTATCCAATATGTCAGCCATCCACTTACGAGGACACAAAGAACTTGGCTTTATAGACATCAAGGATAGTGGTCTTAGCGAAGATCTTTTTGACACATTTTTTAGGAATGATGACTCTAATACCAATGAAGAGAAATGGGATCTACTTTCCCAGAGAGTTACTAAATTTCTTAGATAGAATTAACCCTTTTTAGGGGTTTTAGAAAAAAATAATCATAGCTCCAAAATGATTATTTCAATGAATTTGGAGTTGTACTTCTTCCAAACAACATGAAATATTTTGCAGACCACTCATATAGGTATTTGAGCTAAAAAATAAATCTAGAACTACGAAGTTGACCAAAAAATTTGAACTCTATATCAAGCAAAAGGATGAAACTTGGAACAAATTCTAATCAAGTTTTTCAAACACTATCAACTACTCGTACAAAAGTTACCTTGCTTAAATACATGAAAAATCCTTGTGAACTTACTGTTAAATGAATGACTTGGGCAAGTATTCGAACTGCATCACTTGTCTCCAATATGTCAGCCATCCACTTATGAGGACACAAAGAACTTGGCTTTATAGACATCAAGGAGAGTGGTCTTAGCCAAGATCTTTTTGACACAGTTTTTAGGAATGATGACTCTAATACCAATGAAGAGAAATGGGATCTACTTTCCCAGAGAGTTACTAAATTTCTTAGATAGAATTAACCCTTTTTAGGGGTTTTAGAAAAAAATAATCATAGCTCCAAAATGATTATTTCAATGAATTTGGAGTTGTTCTTCTTCTGAACAACATGAAATATTTTGCAGACCACTCATATAGGTATTTGAGCTAAAAAATAAATCTAGAACTACGAAGTTGATTAAAAATTTTGAACTCTATATCAAGCAAAAGGATGAAACTTGGAACAAATTCTAATCATGTTTTTCAAACACTATCAACTACTCGTAAAATTTGGGTGGACCTATATGGAAAGGGAAATAGATTGAGAAATTCCTGACTAGCTTACCTTTTCATTTTCAAGCAAAACTTACCTTGCTTAAATACATGAAAAATCCTTGTGAACTTACTGTTAAATGAATGACTTGGGCAAGTATTCGAACTGCATCACTTGTCTCCAATATGTCAGCCATCCACTTACGAGGACACAAAGAACTTGGCTTTATAGACATCAAGGAGAGTGGTCTTAGCCAAGATCTTTTTGACACAGTTTTTAGGAATGATGACTCTAATACCAATGAAGAGAAATGGGATCTACTTTCCCAGAGAGTTACTAAATTTCTTAGATAGAATTAACCCTTTTTAGGGGTTTTAGAAAAAAATAATCATAGCTCCAAAATGATTATTTCAATGAATTTGGAGTTGTACTTCTTCCAAACAACATGAAATATTTTGCAGCCACTCATATAGGTATTTGAGCTAAAAAATAAATCTAGAACTAAGAAGTTGATTAAAAATTTTGAACTCTATATCAAGCAAAAGGATGAAACTTGGAACAAATTCTAATCATGTTTTTCAAACACTATCAAGTACTCGTAAACTTTGGGTGGACCTATATGGAAAGGGAAATAGATTGAGAAATTCCTTACTAGCTTACCTTTTCATTTTCAAGCAAAAGTTACCTTGCTTAAATACATGAAAAATCCTTGTGAACTTACTGTTAAATGAATGACTTGGGCAAGTATTCGAACTGCACCACTTGTCTCGAATATGTCAGCCATCCACTTACGAGGACACAAAGAACTTGGCTTTATAGACATCAAGGATAGTGGTCTTAGCGAAGATCTTTTTGACACATTTTTTAGGAATGATGACTCTAATACCAATGAAGAGAAATGGGATCTACTTTCCCAGAGAGTTACTAAATTTCTTAGATAGAATTAACCCTTTTTAGGGGTTTTAGAAAAAAATAATCATAGCTCCAAAATGATTATTTCAATGAATTTGGAGTTGTACTTCTTCCAAACAACATGAAATATTTTGCAGCCACTCATATAGGTATTTGAGCTAAAAAATAAATCTAGAACTAAGAAGTTGATTAAAAATTTTGAACTCTATATCAAGCAAAAGGATGAAACTTGGAACAAATTCTAATCATGTTTTTCAAACACTATCAACTACTCGTAAAATTTGGGTGGACCTATATGGAAAGGGAAATAAATTGAGAAATTCCTTACTAGCTTACCTTATCATTTTCAAGCAAAAGTTACCTTGCTTAAATACATGAAAAATCCTTGTGAACTTACTGTTAAATGAATCACTTGGGCAAGTATTCGAACTGCATCACTTGTATCCAATATGTCAGCCATCCACTTATGAGGACACAAAGAACTTGGCTTTATAGACATCAAGGATAGTGGTCTTAGCAAAGATCTTTTTAACACAGTTTTTAGGAATGATGACTCTAATACCAATGAAGAGAAATGGGATCTACTTTCCCAGAGAGTTACTAAATTTCTTAGATAGAATTAACCCTTTTTAGGGGTTTTAGAAAAAATTAATCATAGCTCCAAAATGATTATTTCAATGAATTTGGAGTTGTACTTCTTCCAAACAACATGAAATATTTTGCAGACCACTCATATAGGTATTTGAGCTAAAAAATAAATCTAGAACTACGAAGTTGATTAAAAATTTTGAACTCTATATCCAGCAAGAGGATGAAACTTGGAACAAATTTTAATCATGTTTTTCAAACATTATCAACTACTCGTACAATTTGGGTGGACCTAAAAGGAAAGGGAAGTAGATTGAGAAATTCCTTACTAGCTTACTTTATCATTTTCAAGCAAAAGTTACCTTGCTTAAATACATGAAAAATCCTTGTGAACTTACTGTTAAATGAATCACTTGGGCAAGTATTCGAACTGCATCACTTGTATCCAATATGTCAGCCATCCACTTATGAGGACACAAAGAACTTGGCTTTATAGACATCAAGGATAGGGGTCTTAGCCAAGATCTTTTTGACACAGTTTTTAGGAATGATGACTCTAATACCAATGAAGAGAAATGGGATCTACTTTCCCAGAGAGTTACTAAATTTCTTAGATAGAATTAACCCTTTTTAGGGGTCTTAGAAAAAAATATTCATAGCTCCAAAATGATTATTTCAATGAATTTGGAGTTGTACTTCTTCCAAACAATATGAAATATTTTGCAGACCACTCATATAGGTATTTGAGCTAAAAAATAAATCTAGAACTACGAAGTTGATTAAAAATTTTGAACTCTATATCAAGCAAAAGGATGAAACTTGGAACAAATTCTAATCATGTTTTTCAAACACTATCAACTACTCGTAAAATTTGGGTGGACCTATATGGAAAGGGAAATAAATTGAGAAATTCCTTACTAGCTTACCTTATCATTTTCAAGCAAAAGTTACCTTGCTTAAATACATGAAAAATCCTTGTGAACTTACTGTTAAATGAATGACTTGGGCAAGTATTCGAACTGCATCACTTGTCTCCAATATGTCAGCCATCCACTTACGAAGACACAAAGAACTTGGCTTTATAGACATCAAAGATAGTGGTCTTAGCGAAGATCTTTTTGACACAGTTTTTAGGAATGATGACTCTAATACCAATGAAGAGAAATGGGATCTACTTTCCCAGAGAGTTAGTAAATTTCTTAGATAGAATTAACCCTTTTTAGGGGTTTTAGAAAAAAATAATCCGAGCTCAAAAATGATTATTTCAATGAATTTAGAGTTGTACTTCTTCCAAACAACATGAAATATTTTGCAGACCACTCATATAGGTATTTGAGCTAAAAATTAAATCTAGAACTACGAAGTTGACCAAAAATTTTGAACTCTATATCAAGCAAAATGATGAAACTTCGAACAAATACTAATCATGTTTTTCAAACACTATCAACTACTCGTACAATTTGGGTGGACCTATATGGAGAGGGAAATAGATTGAGAAATTCCTTACTAGCTTACCTTATCATTTTCAAGCAAAAGGTACCTTGCTTAAATACATGAAAAATCCTTGTGAACTTACTGTTAAATGAATGACTTGGGCAAGTATTCGAACTGCATCACTTGTCTCCAATATGTCAGCCATTCACTTACGAGGAAACAAAAAACTTGGCTTTATAGACATCAAGGATAGTGGTCTTAGCGAAGATCTTTTTGACACAGTTTTTAGGAATGATGACTCTAATACCAATGAAGAGAAATGGGATCTACTTTCCCAGAGAGTTACTAAATTTCTTAGATAGAATTAACCCTTTTTAGGGGTTTTAGAAAAAAATTATCATAGCTCCAAAATGATTATTTCAATGAATTTGGAGTTGTACTTCTTCCAAACAACATGAAATATTTTGTAGACCACTCATATAGGTATTTGAGCTAAAAAATAAATCTAGAACTACGAAGTTGACCAAAAAATTTGAACTCTATATCAAGCAAAAGGATGAAACTTGGAACAAATTCTAATCAAGTTTTTCAAACACTATCAACTACTCGTACAATTTGGGTGGACCTATATGGAAAGGGAAATAGATTGATAAATTCCTTACTAGCTTACCTTATCATTTTCCAGCAAAAGTTACCTTGCTTAAATACATGAAAAACCCTTGTGAACTTACCGTTAAATGAATGACTTGGGCAAGTATTCGAACTGCATCACTTGTCTCCAATATGTCAGCCATCCACTTATGAGGACACAAAGAACTTGGCTTTATAGACATCAAGGAGAGTGGTCTTAGCCAAGATCTTTTTGACACAGTTTTTAGGAATGATGACTCTAATACCAATGAAGAGAAATGGGATCTACTTTCCCAGAGAGTTACTAAATTTCTTAGATAGAATTAACCCTTTTTAGGGGTTTTAGAAAAAAATAATCATAGCTCCAAAATGATTATTTCAATGAATTTGGAGTTGTACTTCTTCAGAACAACATGAAATATTTTGCAGACCACTCATATAGGTATTTGAGCTAAAAAATAAATCTAGAACTACGAAGTTGATTAAAAATTTTGAACTCTATATCAAGCAAAAGGATGAAACTTGGAACAAATTCTAATCATGTTTTTCAAACACTATCAACTACTCGTAAAATTTGGGTGGACCTATATGGAAAGGGAAATAGATTGAGAAATTCCTTACTAGCTTACCTTTTCATTTTCAAGCAAAAGTTACCTTGCTTAAATACATGAAAAATCCTTGTGAACTTACTGTTAAATGAATGACTTGGGCAAGTATTCGAACTGCACCACTTGTCTCGAATATGTCAGCCATCCACTTACGAGGACACAAAGAACTTGGCTTTATAGACATCAAGGATAGTGGTCTTAGCGAAGATCTTTTTGACACATTTTTTAGGAATGATGACTCTAATACCAATGAAGAGAAATGGGATCTACTTTCCCAGAGAGTTACTAAATTTCTTAGATAGAATTAACCCTTTTTAGGGGTTTTAGAAAAAAATAATCATAGCTCCAAAATGATTATTTCAATGAATTTGGAGTTGTACTTCTTCCAAATAACATGAAATAATTTGCAGACCACTCATATAGGTATTTGAGCTAAAAAATAAATCTAGAACTACGAAGTTGATTAAAAATTTTGAACTCTATATCCAGCAAGAGGATGAAACTTGGAACAAATTCTAATCATGTTTTTCAAACATTATCAACTACTCGTACAATTTGGTGGACCTATAAGGAAAGGGAAGTAGATTGAGAAATTCCTTACTAGCTTACTTTATCATTTTCAAGCAAAAGTTACCTTGCTTAAATACATGAAAAATCCTTGTGAACTTACTGTTAAATGAATCACTTGGGCAAGTATTCGAACTGCATCACTTGTATCCAATATGTCAGCCATCCACTTATGAGGACACAAAGAACTTGGCTTTATAGACATCAAGGATAGTGGTCTTAGCAAAGATCTTTTTAACACAGTTTTTAGGAATGATGACTCTAATACCAATGAAGAGAAATGGGATCTACTTTCCCAGAGAGTTACTAAATTTCTTAGATAGAATTAACCCTTTTTAGGGGTTTTAGAAAAAATTAATCATAGCTCCAAAATGATTATTTCAATGAATTTGGAGTTGTACTTCTTCCAAACAACATGAAATATTTTGCAGACCACTCATATAGGTATTTGAGCTAAAAAATAAATCTAGAACTACGAAGTTGATTAAAAATTTTGAACTCTATATCCAGCAAGAGGATGAAACTTGGAACAAATTTTAATCATGTTTTTCAAACATTATTAACTACTCGTACAATTTGGGTGGACCTAAAAGGAAAGGGAAGTAGATTGAGAAATTCCTTACTAGCTTACTTTATCATTTTCAAGCAAAAGTTACCTTGCTTAAATACATGAAAAATCCTTGTGAACTTACTGTTAAATGAATCACTTGGGCAAGTATTCGAACTGCATCACTTGTATCCAATATGTCAGCCATCCACTTATGAGGACACAAAGAACTTGGCTTTATAGACATCAAGGATAGGGGTCTTAGCCAAGATCTTTTTGACACAGTTTTTAGGAATGATGACTCTAATACCAATGAAGAGAAATGGGATCTACTTTCCCAGAGAGTTACTAAATTTCTTAGATAGAATTAACCCTTTTTAGGGGTTTTAGAAAAAAATAATCCGAGCTCAAAAATGATTATTTCAATGAATTTAGAGTTGTACTTCTTCCAAACAACATGAAATATTTTGCAGACCACTCATATAGGTATTTGAGCTAAAAATTAAATCTAGAACTACGAAGTTGACCAAAAATTTTGAACTCTATATCAAGCAAAATGATGAAACTTCGAACAAATACTAATCATGTTTTTCAAACACTATCAACTACTCGTACAATTTGGGTGGACCTATATGGAGAGGGAAATAGATTGAGAAATTCCTTACTAGCTTACTTTATCATTTTCAAGCAAAAGTTACCTTGCTTAAATACATGAAAAATCCTTGTGAACTTACTGTTAAATGAATCACTTGGGCAAGTATTCGAACTGCATCACTTGTATCCAATATGTCAGCCATCCACTTATGAGGACACAAAGAACTTGGCTTTATAGACATCAAGGATAGGGGTCTTAGCCAAGATCTTTTTGACACAGTTTTTAGGAATGATGACTCTAATACCAATGAAGAGAAATGGGATCTACTTTCCCAGAGAGTTACTAAATTTCTTAGATAGAATTAACCCTTTTTAGGGGTCTTAGAAAAAAATATTCATAGCTCCAAAATGATTATTTCAATGAATTTGGAGTTGTACTTCTTCCAAACAATATGAAATATTTTGCAGACCACTCATATAGGTATTTGAGCTAAAAAATAAATCTAGAACTACGAAGTTGATTAAAAATTTTGAACTCTATATCAAGCAAAAGGATGAAACTTGGAACAAATTCTAATCATGTTTTTCAAACACTATCAACTACTCGTAAAATTTGGGTGGACCTATATGGAAAGGGAAATAAATTGAGAAATTCCTTACTAGCTTACCTTATCATTTTCAAGCAAAAGTTACCTTGCTTAAATACATGAAAAATCCTTGTGAACTTACTGTTAAATGAATGACTTGGGCAAGTATTCGAACTGCATCACTTGTCTCCAATATGTCAGCCATCCACTTACGAAGACACAAAGAACTTGGCTTTATAGACATCAAAGATAGTGGTCTTAGCGAAGATCTTTTTGACACAGTTTTTAGGAATGATGACTCTAATACCAATGAAGAGAAATGGGATCTACTTTCCCAGAGAGTTAGTAAATTTCTTAGATAGAATTAACCCTTTTTAGGGGTTTTAGAAAAAAATAATCCGAGCTCAAAAATGATTATTTCAATGAATTTAGAGTTGTACTTCTTCCAAACAACATGAAATATTTTGCAGACCACTCATATAGGTATTTGAGCTAAAAATTAAATCTAGAACTACGAAGTTGACCAAAAATTTTGAACTCTATATCAAGCAAAATGATGAAACTTGGAACAAATACTAATCATGTTTTTCAAACACTATCAACTACTCGTACAATTTGGGTGGACCTATATGGAGAGAGAAATAGATTGAGAAATTCCTTACTAGCTTACCTTATCATTTTCAAGCAAAAGGTACCTTGCTTAAATACATGAAAAATCCTTGTGAACTTACTGTTAAATGAATGACTTGGGCAAGTATTCGAACTGCATCACTTGTCTCCAATATGTCAGCCATTCACTTACGAGGACACAAAAAACTTGGCTTTATAGACATCAAGGATAGTGGTCTTAGCGAAGATCTTTTTGACACAGTTTTTAGGAATGATGACTCTAATACCAATGAAGAGAAATGGGATCTACTTTCCCAGAGAGTTACTAAATTTCTTAGATAGAATTAACCCTTTTTAGGGGTTTTAGAAAAAAATTATCATAGCTCCAAAATGATTATTTCAATGAATTTGGAGTTGTACTTCTTCCAAACAACATGAAATATTTTGTAGACCACTCATATAGGTATTTGAGCTAAAAAATAAATCTAGAACTACGAAGTTGACCAAAAAATTTGAACTCTATATCAAGCAAAAGGATGAAACTTGGAACAAATTCTAATCAAGTTTTTCAAACACTATCAACTACTCGTACAATTTGGGTGGACCTATATGGAAAGGGAAATAGATTGATAAATTCCTTACTAGCTTACCTTATCATTTTCCAGCAAAAGTTACCTTGCTTAAATACATGAAAAACCCTTGTGAACTTACCGTTAAATGAATGACTTGGGCAAGTATTCGAACTGCATCACTTGTCTCCAATATGTCAGCCATCCACTTATGAGGACACAAAGAACTTGGCTTTATAGATATCAAGGAGAGTGGTCTTAGCCAAGATCTTTTTGACACAGTTTTTAGGAATGATGACTCTAATACCAATGAAGAGAAATGGGATCTACTTTCCCAGAGAGTTACTAAATTTCTTAGATAGAATTAACCCTTTTTAGGGGTTTTAGAAAAAAATAATCATAGCTCCAAAATGATTATTTCAATGAATTTGGAGTTGTACTTCTTCCGAACAACATGAAATATTTTGCAGACCACTCATATAGGTATTTGAGCTAAAAAATAAATCTAGAACTACGAAGTTGATTAAAAATTTTGAACTCTATATCAAGCAAAAGGATGAAACTTGGAACAAATTCTAATCATGTTTTTCAAACACTATCAACTACTCGTAAAATTTGGGTGGACCTATATGGAAAGGGAAATAGATTGAGAAATTCCTTACTAGCTTACCTTTTCATTTTCAAGCAAAAGTTACCTTGCTTAAATACATGAAAAATCCTTGTGAACTTACTGTTAAATGAATGACTTGGGCAAGTATTCGAACTGCATCACTTGTCTCCAATATGTCAGCCATCCACTTACGAGGACACAAAGAACTTGGCTTTATAGACATCAAGAAGAGTGGTCTTAGCCAAGATCTTTTTGACACAGTTTTTAGGAATGATGACTCTAATACCAATGAAGAGAAATGGGATCTACTTTCCCAGAGAGTTACTAAATTTCTTAGATAGAATTAACCCTTTTTAGGGGTTTTAGAAAAAAATAATCATAGCTCCAAAATGATTATTTCAATGAATTTGGAGTTGTACTTCTTCCAAACAACATGAAATATTTTGCGGACCACTCATATAGGTATTTGAGCTAAAAAATAAATCTAGAACTACGAAGTTGATTAAAAATTTTGAACTCTATATCAAGCAAAAGGATGAAACTTGGAACAAATTCTAATCATGTTTTTCAAACACTATCAACTACTCGTAAAATTTGGGTGGACCTATATGGAAAGGGAAATAGATTGAGAAATTCCTTACTAGCTTACCTTTTCATTTTCAAGCAAAAGTTACCTTGCTTAAATACATGAAAAATCCTTGTGAACTTACTGTTAAATGAATGACTTGGGCAAGTATTCGAACAGCATCACTTGTCTCCAATATGTCAGCCATCCACTTACGAGGACACAAAGAACTTGGCTTTATAGACATCAAAGATAGTGGTCTTAGCGAAGATCTTTTTGACACAGTTTTTTGGAATGATGACTCTAATACCAATGAAGAGAAATGGGATCTACTTTCCCAGAGAGTTAGTAAATTTCTTAGATAGAATTAACCCTTTTTAGGGGTTTTAGAAAAAAATAATCCGAGCTCAAAAATGATTATTTCAATGAATTTAGAGTTGTACTTCTTCCAAACAACATGAAATATTTTGCAGACCACTCATATAGGTATGTGAGCTAAAAAATAAATCTAGAACTACGAAGTTGACCAAAAATTTTGAACTCTATATCAAGCAAAATGATGAAACTTGGAACAAATACTAATCATGTTTTTCAAACACTATCAACTACTCGTACAATTTGGGTGGACCTATATGGAGAGGGAAATAGATTGAGAAATTCCTTACTAGCTTACCTTATCATTTTCAAGCAAAAGTTACCTTGCTTAAATACATGAAAAATCCTTGTGAACTTACTGTTAAATGAATGACTTGGGCAAGTATTCGAACTGCATCACTTGTCTCCAATATGTCAGCCATCCACTTACGAGGACACAAAGAACTTGGCTTTATAGACATCAAGGATAGTGGTCTTAGCGAAGATCTTTTTGACATAGTTTTTAGGAATGATGACTCTAATACCAATGAAGAGAAATGGGATCTACTTTCCCAGAGAGTTACTAAATTTCTTAGATAGAATTAACCCTTTTTAGGGGTTTTAGAAAAAAATAATCATAGCTCCAAAATGATTATTTCAATGAATTTGGAGTTGTACTTCTTCCAAACAACATGAAATATTTTGTAGACCACTCATATAGGTATTTGAGCTAAAAAATAAATCTAGAACTACGAAGTTGACCAAAAAATTCGAACTCTATATCAAGCAAAAGGATGAAACTTGGAACAAATTCTAATCAAGTTTTTCAAACACTATCAACTACTCGTACAATTTGGGTGGACCTATATGGAAAGGGAAATAGATTGATAAATTCCTTACTAGCTTACCTTATCATTTTCCAGCAAAAGTTACCTTGCTTAAATACATGAAAAATCCTTGTGAACTTACTGTTAAATGAATGACTTGGGCAAGTATTCGAACTGCATCACTTGTCTCCAATATGTCAGCCATCCACTTATGAGGACACAAAGAACTTGGCTTTATAGACATCAAGGATAGTGGTCTTACCCAAGATCTTTTTGACACAGTTTTTAGGAATGATGACTCTAATACCAATGAAGAGAAATGGGATCTACTTTCCAAGAGAGTTACTAAATTTCTTAGATAGAATTAACCCTTTTTAGGGGTTTTAGAAAAAAATAATCATAGCTCCAAAATGATTATTTCAATGAATTTGGAGTTGTACTTCTTCCAAACAACATGAAATATTTTGCAAACCACTCATATAGGTATTTGAGCTAAAAAATAACTCTAGAACTACGAAGTTGACCAAAAATTTTGAACTCTATATCTAGCAAGAGGATGAAACTTGGAACAAATTCTAATCATGTTTTTCAAACATTATCAAATACTCGTACAATTTGGGTGGACCTATAAGGAAAGGGCATTAGATTGAGAAATTCCTTACTAGCTTACCTTATCATTTTCAAGCAAAAGTTACCTTGCTTAAATACATGAAAAATCCTTGTGAACTTACTGTTAAATGAATGACTTGGGCAAGTATTCGAACTGCATCACTTGTCTCCAATATGTCAGCCATCCACTTACGAGGACACAAAGAACTTGGCTTTATAGACATCAAAGATAGTGGTCTTAGCGAAGATCTTTTTAACACAGTTTTTAGGAATGATGACTCTAATACCAATGAAGAGAAATGGGATCTACTTTCCCAGAGAGTTAGTAAATTTCTTAGATAGAATTAACCCTTTTTAGGGGTTTTAGAAAAAAATAATCCGAGCTCAAAAATGATTATTTCAATGAATTTAGAGTTGTACTTCTTCCAAACAACATGAAATATTTTGCAGACCACTCATATAGGTATGTGAGCTAAAAAATAAATCTAGAACTACGAAGTTGACCAAAAATTTTGAACTCTATATCAAGCAAAATGATGAAACTTGGAACAAATACTAATCATGTTTTTCAAACACTATCAACTACTCGTACAATTTGGGTGGACCTATATGGAGAGGGAAATAGATTGAGAAATTCCTTACTATCTTACCTTATCATTTTCAAGCAAAAGTTACCTTGCTTAAATACATGAAAAATCCTTGTGAACTTACTGTTAAATGAATGACTTGGGCAAGTATTCGAACTGCATCACTTGTCTCCAATATGTCAGCCATCCACTTACGAGGACACAAAGAACTTGGCTTTATAGACATCAAGGATAGTGGTCTTAGCGAAGATCTTTTTGACATAGTTTTTAGGAATGATGACTCTAATACCAATGAAGAGAAATGGGATCTACTTTCCGAGAGAGTTACTAAATTTCTTAGATAGAATTAACCCTTTTTAGGGGTTTTAGAAAAAAATAATCATAGCTCCAAAATGATTATTTCAATGAATTTGGAGTTGTACTTCTTCCAAACAACATGAAATATTTTGTAGACCACTCATATAGGTATTTGAGCTAAAAAATAAATCTAGAACTACGAAGTTGACCAAAAAATTCGAACTCTATATCAAGCAAAAGGATGAAACTTGGAACAAATTCTAATCAAGTTTTTCAAACACTATCAACTACTCGTACAATTTGGGTGGACCTATATGGAAAGGGAAATAGATTGATAAATTCCTTACTAGCTTACCTTATCATTTTCCAGCAAAAGTTACCTTGCTTAAATACATGAAAAATCCTTGTGAACTTACTGTTAAATGAATGACTTGGGCAAGTATTCGAACTGCATCACTTGTCTCCAATATGTCAGCCATCCACTTATGAGGACACAAAGAACTTGGCTTTATAGACATCAAGGATAGTGGTCTTAGCCAAGATCTTTTTGACACAGTTTTTAGGAATGATGACTCTAATACCAATGAAGAGAAATGGGATCTACTTTCCAAGAGAGTTACTAAATTTCTTAGATAGAATTAACCCTTTTTAGGGGTTTTAGAAAAAAATAATCATAGCTCCAAAATAATTATTTCAATGAATTTGGAGTTGTACTTCTTCCAAACAACATGAAATATTTTGCAAACCACTCATATAGGTATTTGAGCTAAAAAATAAATCTAGAACTACGAAGTTGACCAAAAAATTCGAACTCTATATCAAGCAAAAGGATGAAACTTGGAACAAATTCTAATCAAGTTTTTCAAACACTATCAACTACTCGTACAATTTGGGTGGACCTATATGGAAAGGGAAATAGATTGATAAATTCCTTACTAGCTTACCTTATCATTTTCCTGCAAAAGTTACCTTGCTTAAATACATGAAAAATCCTTGTGAACTTACTGTTAAATGAATGACTTGGGCAAGTATTCGAACTGCATCACTTGTCTCCAATATGTCAGCCATCCACTTATGAGGACACAAAGAACTTGGCTTTATAGACATCAAAGATAGTGGTCTTAGCGAAGATCTTTTTGACACAGTTTTTAGGAATGATGACTCTAATACCAATGAAGAGAAATGGGATCTACTTTCCCAGAGAGTTAGTAAATTTCTTAGATAGAATTAACCCTTTTTAGGGGTTTTAGAAAAAAATAATCCGAGCTCAAAAATGATTATTTCAATGAATTTAGAGTTGTACTTCTTCCAAACAACATGAAATATTTTGCAGACCACTCATATAGGTATGTGAGCTAAAAAATAAATCTAGAACTACGAAGTTGACCAAAAATTTTGAACTCTATATCAAGCAAAATGATGAAACTTGGAACAAATACTAATCATGTTTTTCAAACACTATCAACTACTCGTACAATTTGGGTGGACCTATATGGAGAGGGAAATAGATTGAGAAATTCCTTACTAGCTTACCTTATCATTTTCAAGCAAAAGTTACCTTGCTTAAATACATGAAAAATCCTTGTGAACTTACTGTTAAATGAATGACTTGGGCAAGTATTCGAACTGCATCACTTGTCTCCAATATGTCAGCCATCCACTTACGAGGACACAAAGAACTTGGCTTTATAGACATCAAGGATAGTGGTCTTAGCGAATATCTTTTTGACATAGTTTTTAGGAATGATGACTCTAATACCAATGAAGAGAAATGGGATCTACTTTCCCAGAGAGTTACTAAATTTCTTAGATAGAATTAACCCTTTTTAGGGGTTTTAGAAAAAAATAATCATAGCTCCAAAATGATTATTTCAATGAATTTGGAGTTGTACTTCTTCCAAACAACATGAAATATTTTGTAGACCACTCATATAGGTATTTGAGCTAAAAAATAAATCTAGAACTACGAAGTTGACCAAAAAATTCGAACTCTATATCAAGCAAAAGGATGAAACTTGGAACAAATTCTAATCAAGTTTTTCAAACACTATCAACTACTCGTACAATTTGGGTGGACCTATATGGAAAGGGAAATAGATTGATAAATTCCTTACTAGCTTACCTTATCATTTTCCAGCAAAAGTTACCTTGCTTAAATACATGAAAAATCCTTGTGAACTTACTGTTAAATGAATGACTTGGGCAAGTATTCGAACTGCATCACTTGTCTCCAATATGTCAGCCATCCACTTATGAGGACACAAAGAACTTGGCTTTATAGACATCAAGGATAGTGGTCTTACCCAAGATCTTTTTGACACAGTTTTTAGGAATGATGACTCTAATACCAATGAAGAGAAATGGGATCTACTTTCCAAGAGAGTTACTAAATTTCTTAGATAGAATTAACCCTTTTTAGGGGTTTTAGAAAAAAATAATCATAGCTCCAAAATGATTATTTCAATGAATTTGGAGTTGTACTTCTTCCAAACAACATGAAATATTTTGCAAACCACTCATATAGGTATTTGAGCTAAAAAATAAATCTAGAACTACGAAGTTGACCAAAAATTTTGAACTCTATATCTAGCAAGAGGATGAAACTTGGAACAAATTCTAATCATGTTTTTCAAACATTATCAAATACTCGTACAATTTGGGTGGACCTATAAGGAAAGGGCATTAGATTGAGAAATTCCTTACTAGCTTACCTTATCATTTTCAAGCAAAAGTTACCTTGCTTAAATACATGAAAAATCCTTGTGAACTTACTGTTAAATGAATCACTTGGGCAAGTATTCGAACTGCATCACTTGTCTCCAATATGTCAGCCATCCACTTACGAGGACACAAAGAACTTGGCTTTATAGACATCAAAGATAGTGGTCTTAGCGAAGATCTTTTTAACACAGTTTTTAGGAATGATGACTCTAATACCAATGAAGAGAAATGGGATCTACTTTCCCAGAGAGTTAGTAAATTTCTTAGATAGAATTAACCCTTTTTAGGGGTTTTAGAAAAAAATAATCCGAGCTCAAAAATGATTATTTCAATGAATTTAGAGTTGTACTTCTTCCAAACAACATGAAATATTTTGCAGACCACTCATATAGGTATGTGAGCTAAAAAATAAATCTAGAACTACGAAGTTGCCCAAAAATTTTGAACTCTATATCAAGCAAAATGATGAAACTTGGAACAAATACTAATCATGTTTTTCAAACACTATCAACTACTCGTACAATTTGGGTGGACCTATATGGAGAGGGAAATAGATTGAGAAATTCCTTACTATCTTACCTTATCATTTTCAAGCAAAAGTTACCTTGCTTAAATACATGAAAAATCCTTGTGAACTTACTGTTAAATGAATGACTTGGGCAAGTATTCGAACTGCATCACTTGTCTCCAATATGTCAGCCATCCACTTACGAGGACACAAAGAACTTGGCTTTATAGACATCAAGGATAGTGGTCTTAGCGAAGATCTTTTTGACATAGTTTTTAGGAATGTTGACTCTAATACCAATGAAGAGAAATGGGATCTACTTTCCCAGAGAGTTACTAAATTTCTTAGATAGAATTAACCCTTTTTAGGGGTTTTAGAAAAAAATAATCATAGCTCCAAAATGATTATTTCAATGAATTTGGAGTTGTACTTCTTCCAAACAACATGAAATATTTTGCAAACCACTCATATAGGTATTTGAGCTAAAAAATAACTCTAGAACTACGAAGTTGACCAAAAATTTTGAACTCTATATCTAGCAAGAGGATGAAACTTGGAACAAATTCTAATCATGTTTTTCAAACATTATCAAATACTCGTACAATTTGGGTGGACCTATAAGGAAAGGGCATTAGATTGAGAAATTCCTTACTAGCTTACCTTATCATTTTCAAGCAAAAGTTACCTTGCTTAAATACATGAAAAATCCTTGTGAACTTACTGTTAAATGAATGACTTGGGCAAGTATTCGAACTGCATCACTTGTCTCCAATATGTCAGCCATCCACTTACGAGGACACAAAGAACTTGGCTTTATAGACATCAAAGATAGTGGTCTTAGCGAAGATCTTTTTAACACAGTTTTTAGGAATGATGACTCTAATACCAATGAAGAGAAATGGGATCTACTTTCCCAGAGAGTTAGTAAATTTCTTAGATAGAATTAACCCTTTTTAGGGGTTTTAGAAAAAAATAATCCGAGCTCAAAAATGATTATTTCAATGAATTTAGAGTTGTACTTCTTCCAAACAACATGAAATATTTTGCAGACCACTCATATAGGTATGTGAGCTAAAAAATAAATCTAGAACTACGAAGTTGACCAAAAATTTTGAACTCTATATCAAGCAAAATGATGAAACTTGGAACAAATACTAATCATGTTTTTCAAACACTATCAACTACTCGTACAATTTGGGTGGACCTATATGGAGAGGGAAATAGATTGAGAAATTCCTTACTATCTTACCTTATCATTTTCAAGCAAAAGTTACCTTGCTTAAATACATGAAAAATCCTTGTGAACTTACTGTTAAATGAATGACTTGGGCAAGTATTCGAACTGCATCACTTGTCTCCAATATGTCAGCCATCCACTTACGAGGACACAAAGAACTTGGCTTTATAGACATCAAGGATAGTGGTCTTAGCGAAGATCTTTTTGACATAGTTTTTAGGAATGATGACTCTAATACCAATGAAGAGAAATGGGATCTACTTTCCGAGAGAGTTACTAAATTTCTTAGATAGAATTAACCCTTTTTAGGGGTTTTAGAAAAAAATAATCATAGCTCCAAAATGATTATTTCAATGAATTTGGAGTTGTACTTCTTCCAAACAACATGAAATATTTTGTAGACCACTCATATAGGTATTTGAGCTAAAAAATAAATCTAGAACTACGAAGTTGACCAAAAAATTCGAACTCTATATCAAGCAAAAGGATGAAACTTGGAACAAATTCTAATCAAGTTTTTCAAACACTATCAACTACTCGTACAATTTGGGTGGACCTATATGGAAAGGGAAATAGATTGATAAATTCCTTACTAGCTTACCTTATCATTTTCCAGCAAAAGTTACCTTGCTTAAATACATGAAAAATCCTTGTGAACTTACTGTTAAATGAATGACTTGGGCAAGTATTCGAACTGCATCACTTGTCTCCAATATGTCAGCCATCCACTTATGAGGACACAAAGAACTTGGCTTTATAGACATCAAGGATAGTGGTCTTAGCCAAGATCTTTTTGACACAGTTTTTAGGAATGATGACTCTAATACCAATGAAGAGAAATGGGATCTACTTTCCAAGAGAGTTACTAAATTTCTTAGATAGAATTAACCCTTTTTAGGGGTTTTAGAAAAAAATAATCATAGCTCCAAAATAATTATTTCAATGAATTTGGAGTTGTACTTCTTCCAAACAACATGAAATATTTTGCAAACCACTCATATAGGTATTTGAGCTAAAAAATAAATCTAGAACTACGAAGTTGACCAAAAAATTCGAACTCTATATCAAGCAAAAGGATGAAACTTGGAACAAATTCTAATCAAGTTTTTCAAACACTATCAACTACTCGTACAATTTGGGTGGACCTATATGGAAAGGGAAATAGATTGATAAATTCCTTACTAGCTTACCTTATCATTTTCCTGCAAAAGTTACCTTGCTTAAATACATGAAAAATCCTTGTGAACTTACTGTTAAATGAATGACTTGGGCAAGTATTCGAACTGCATCACTTGTCTCCAATATGTCAGCCATCCACTTATGAGGACACAAAGAACTTGGCTTTATAGACATCAAAGATAGTGGTCTTAGCGAAGATCTTTTTGACACAGTTTTTAGGAATGATGACTCTAATACCAATGAAGAGAAATGGGATCTACTTTCCCAGAGAGTTAGTAAATTTCTTAGATAGAATTAACCCTTTTTAGGGGTTTTAGAAAAAAATAATCCGAGCTCAAAAATGATTATTTCAATGAATTTAGAGTTGTACTTCTTCCAAACAACATGAAATATTTTGCAGACCACTCATATAGGTATGTGAGCTAAAAAATAAATCTAGAACTACGAAGTTGACCAAAAATTTTGAACTCTATATCAAGCAAAATGATGAAACTTGGAACAAATACTAATCATGTTTTTCAAACACTATCAACTACTCGTACAATTTGGGTGGACCTATATGGAGAGGGAAATAGATTGAGAAATTCCTTACTAGCTTACCTTATCATTTTCAAGCAAAAGTTACCTTGCTTAAATACATGAAAAATCCTTGTGAACTTACTGTTAAATGAATGACTTGGGCAAGTATTCGAACTGCATCACTTGTCTCCAATATGTCAGCCATCCACTTACGAGGACACAAAGAACTTGGCTTTATAGACATCAAGGATAGTGGTCTTAGCGAATATCTTTTTGACATAGTTTTTAGGAATGATGACTCTAATACCAATGAAGAGAAATGGGATCTACTTTCCCAGAGAGTTACTAAATTTCTTAGATAGAATTAACCCTTTTTAGGGGTTTTAGAAAAAAATAATCATAGCTCCAAAATGATTATTTCAATGAATTTGGAGTTGTACTTCTTCCAAACAACATGAAATATTTTGTAGACCACTCATATAGGTATTTGAGCTAAAAAATAAATCTAGAACTACGAAGTTGACCAAAAAATTCGAACTCTATATCAAGCAAAAGGATGAAACTTGGAACAAATTCTAATCAAGTTTTTCAAACACTATCAACTACTCGTACAATTTGGGTGGACCTATATGGAAAGGGAAATAGATTGATAAATTCCTTACTAGCTTACCTTATCATTTTCCAGCAAAAGTTACCTTGCTTAAATACATGAAAAATCCTTGTGAACTTACTGTTAAATGAATGACTTGGGCAAGTATTCGAACTGCATCACTTGTCTCCAATATGTCAGCCATCCACTTATGAGGACACAAAGAACTTGGCTTTATAGACATCAAGGATAGTGGTCTTACCCAAGATCTTTTTGACACAGTTTTTAGGAATGATGACTCTAATACCAATGAAGAGAAATGGGATCTACTTTCCAAGAGAGTTACTAAATTTCTTAGATAGAATTAACCCTTTTTAGGGGTTTTAGAAAAAAATAATCATAGCTCCAAAATGATTATTTCAATGAATTTGGAGTTGTACTTCTTCCAAACAACATGAAATATTTTGCAAACCACTCATATAGGTATTTGAGCTAAAAAATAAATCTAGAACTACGAAGTTGACCAAAAATTTTGAACTCTATATCTAGCAAGAGGATGAAACTTGGAACAAATTCTAATCATGTTTTTCAAACATTATCAAATACTCGTACAATTTGGGTGGACCTATAAGGAAAGGGCATTAGATTGAGAAATTCCTTACTAGCTTACCTTATCATTTTCAAGCAAAAGTTACCTTGCTTAAATACATGAAAAATCCTTGTGAACTTACTGTTAAATGAATCACTTGGGCAAGTATTCGAACTGCATCACTTGTCTCCAATATGTCAGCCATCCACTTACGAGGACACAAAGAACTTGGCTTTATAGACATCAAAGATAGTGGTCTTAGCGAAGATCTTTTTAACACAGTTTTTAGGAATGATGACTCTAATACCAATGAAGAGAAATGGGATCTACTTTCCCAGAGAGTTAGTAAATTTCTTAGATAGAATTAACCCTTTTTAGGGGTTTTAGAAAAAAATAATCCGAGCTCAAAAATGATTATTTCAATGAATTTAGAGTTGTACTTCTTCCAAACAACATGAAATATTTTGCAGACCACTCATATAGGTATGTGAGCTAAAAAATAAATCTAGAACTACGAAGTTGACCAAAAATTTTGAACTCTATATCAAGCAAAATGATGAAACTTGGAACAAATACTAATCATGTTTTTCAAACACTATCAACTACTCGTACAATTTGGGTGGACCTATATGGAGAGGGAAATAGATTGAGAAATTCCTTACTATCTTACCTTATCATTTTCAAGCAAAAGTTACCTTGCTTAAATACATGAAAAATCCTTGTGAACTTACTGTTAAATGAATGACTTGGGCAAGTATTCGAACTGCATCACTTGTCTCCAATATGTCAGCCATCCACTTACGAGGACACAAAGAACTTGGCTTTATAGACATCAAGGATAGTGGTCTTAGCGAAGATCTTTTTGACATAGTTTTTAGGAATGTTGACTCTAATACCAATGAAGAGAAATGGGATCTACTTTCCCAGAGAGTTACTAAATTTCTTAGATAGAATTAACCCTTTTTAGGGGTTTTAGAAAAAAATAATCATAGCTCCAAAATGATTATTTCAATGAATTTGGAGTTGTACTTCTTCCAAACAACATGAAATATTTTGTAGACCACTCATATAGGTATTTGAGCTAAAAAATAAATCTAGAACTACGAAGTTGACCAAAAAATTCGAACTCTATATCAAGCAAAAAAATGAAACTTGGAACAAATTCTAATCAAGTTTTTCAAACACTATCAACTACTCGTACAATTTGGGTGGACCTATATGGAAAGGGAAATAGATTGATAAATTCCTTACTAGCTTACCTTATCATTTTCCAGCAAAAGTTACCTTGCTTAAATACATGAAAAATCCTTGTGAACTTACTGTTAAATGAATGACATGGGCAAGTATTCGAACTGCATCACTTGTCTCCAATATGTCAGCCATCCACTTATGAGGACACAAAGAACTTGGCTTTATAGACATCAAGGATAGTGGTCTTAGCCAAGATCTTTTTGACACAGTTTTTAGGAATGATGACTCTAATACCAATGAAGAGAAATGGGATCTACTTTCCAAGAGAGTTACTAAATTTCTTAGATAGAATTAACCCTTTTTAGGGGTTTTAGAAAAAAATAATCATAGCTCCAAAATAATTATTTCAATGAATTTGGAGTTGTACTTCTTCCAAACAACATGAAATATTTTGCAAACCACTCATATAGGTATTTGAGCTAAAAAATAAATCTAGAACTACGAAGTTGACCAAAAAATTCGAACTCTATATCAAGCAAAAGGATGAAACTTGGAACAAATTCTAATCAAGTTTTTCAAACACTATCAACTACTCGTACAATTTGGGTGGACCTATAAGGAAAGGGAAATAGATTGATAAATTCCTTACTAGCTTACCTTATCATTTTCCAGCAAAAGTTACCTTGCTTAAATACATGAAAAATCCTTGTGAACTTACTGTTAAATGAATGACTTGGGCAAGTATTCGAACTGCATCACTTGTCTCCAATATGTCAGCCATCCACTTATGAGGACACAAAGAACTTGGCTTTATAGACATCAAGGATAGTGGTCTTAGCGAAGATCTTTTTGACACAGTTTTTAGGAATGATGACTCTAATACCAATGAAGAGAAATGGGATCTACTTTCCCAGAGAGTTACTAAATTTCTTAGATAGAATTAACCCTTTTTAGGGGTTTTAGAAAAAAATAATCATAGCTCCAAAATGATTATTTCAATGAATTTGGAGTTGTACTTCTTCCAAACAACATGAAATATTTTGTAGACCACTCATATAGGTATTTGAGCTAAAAAATAAATCTAGAACTACGAAGTTGACCAAAAAATTTGAACTCTATATCAAGCAAAAGGATGAAACTTGGAACAAATTCTAATCAAGTTTTTCAAACACTATCAACTACTCGTACAATTTGGGTGGACCTATATGGAAAGGGAAATAGATTGATAAATTCCTTACTAGCTTACCTTATCATTTTCCAGCAAAAGTTACCTTGCTTAAATACATGAAAAATCCTTGTGAACTTACTGTTAAATGAATGACTTGGGCAAGTATTCGAACTGCATCACTTGTCTCCAATATGTCAGCCATCCACTTATGAGGACACAAAGAACTTGGCTTTATAGACATCAAGGATAGTGGTCTTAGCCAAGATCTTTTTGACACAGTTTTTAGGAATGATGACTCTAATACCAATGAAGAGAAATGGGATCTACTTTCCAAGAGAGTTACTAAATTTCTTAGATAGAATTAACCCTTTTTAGGGGTTTTAGAAAAAAATAATCATAGCTCCAAAATGATTATTTCAATGAATTTGGAGTTGTACTTCTTCCAAACAACATGAAATATTTTGCAAACCACTCATATAGGTATTTGAGCTAAAAAATAAATCTAGAACTACGAGGTTGACCAAAAATTTTGAACTCTATATCCAGCAAGAGGATGAAACTTGGAACAAATTCTAATCATGTTTTTCAAACATTATCAAATACTCGTACAATTTGGGTGGACCTATAAGGAAAGGGCATTAGATTGAGAAATTCCTTACTAGCTTACCTTATCATTTTCAAGCAAAAGTTACCTTGCTTAAATACATGAAAAATCCTTGTGAACTTACTGTTAAATGAATCACTTGGGCAAGTATTCGAACTGCATCACTTGTCTCCAATATGTCAGCCATCCACTTACGAGGACACAAAGAACTTGGCTTTATAGACATCAAAGATAGTGGTCTTAGCGAAGATCTTTTTGACACAGTTTTTAGGAATGATGACTCTAATACCAATGAAGAGAAATGGGATCTACTTTCCCAGAGAGTTAGTAAATTTCTTAGATAGAATTAACCCTTTTTAGGGGTTTTAGAAAAAAATAATCCGAGCTCAAAAATGATTATTTCAATTAATTTAGAGTTGTACTTCTTCCAAACAACATGAAATATTTTGCAGACCACTCATATAGGTATGTGAGCTAAAAAATAAATCTAGAACTACGAAGTTGACCAAAAATTTTGAACTCTATATCAAGCAAAATGATGAAACTTGGAACAAATACTAATCATGTTTTTCAAACACTATCAACTACTCGTACAATTTGGGTGGACCTATATGGAGAGGGAAATAGATTGAGAAATTCCTTACTAGCTTACCTTATCATTTTCAAGCAAAAGATACCTTGCTTAAATACATGAAAAATCCTTGTGAACTTACTGTTAAATGAATGACTTGGGCAAGTATTCGAACTGCATCACTTGTCTCCAACATGTCAGCCATCCACTTACGAGGACACAAAGAACTTGGCTTTATAGACATCAAGGATAGTGGTCTTAGCGAAGATCTTTTTGACACAGTTTTTAGGAATGATGACTCTAATACCAATGAAGAGAAATGGGATCTACTTTCCGAGAGAGTTACTAAATTTCTTAGATAGAATTAACCCTTTTTAGGGGTTTTAGAAAAAAATAATCCCAGCTCAAAAATGATTATTTCAATGAATTTGGAGTTGTACTTCTTCCAAACAACATGAAATATTTTGTAGACCACTCATATAGGTATTTGAGCTAAAAAATAAATCTAGAACTACGAAGTTGGCCAAAAAATTTGTACTCTATATCAAGCAAAAGGATGAAACTTGGAACAAATTCTAATCAAGTTTTTCAAACACTATCAACTACTCGTACAATTTGGGTGGACCTATATGGAAAGGGAAATAGATTGATAAATTCCTTACTAGCTTACCTTATCATTTTCCAGCAAAAGTTACCTTGCTTAAATACATGAAAAATCCTTGTGAACTTACTGTTAAATGAATGACTTGGGCAAGTATTCGAACTGCATCACTTGTCTCCAATATGTCAGCCATCCACTTATGAGGACACAAAGAACTTGGCTTTATAGACATCAAGGACAGTGGTCTTAGCCAAGATCTTTTTGACACAGTTTTTAGGAATGATGACTCTAATACCAATGAAGAGAAATGGGATCTACTTTCCCAGAGAGTTACTAAATTTCTTAGATAGAATTAACCCTTTTTAGGGGTTTTAGAAAAAAATAATCATAGCTCCAAAATGATTATTTCAATGAATTTGGAGTTGTATTTCTTCCAAACAACATGAAATATTTTGTAGACCACTCATATAGGTATTTGAGCTAAAAAATAAATCTAGAACTACGAAGTTGATTAAAAATTTTAAACTCTATATCAAGCAAAAGGATGAAACTTGGAACAAATTCTAATCATGTTTTTCAAACACTATCAACTACTCGTAAAATTTGTGTGGACCTATATGGAAAGGGAAATAGATTGAGAAATTCCTTACTAGCTTACCTTATCATTTTCAAGCAAAAGTTACCTTGCTTAAATACATGAAAAATCCTTGTGAACTTACTGTTAAATGAATGACTTGGGCAAGTATTCGAACTGCATCACTTGTCTCCAATATGTCAGCCATCCACTTACGAGGACACAAAGAACTTGGCTTTATAGACATCAAAGATAGTGGTCTTAGCGAAGATCTTTTTGACACAGTTTTTAGGAATGATGACTCTAATACCAATGAAGAGAAATGGGATCTAGTTTCCCAGAGAGTTAGTAAATTTCTTAGATAGAATTAACCCTTTTTAGGTGTTTTAGAAAAAAATAATCCGAGCTCAAAAATGATTATTTCAATGAATTTAGAGTTGTACTTCTTCCAAACAACATGAAATATTTTGCAGACCACTCATATAGGTATGTGAGCTAAAAAATAAATCTAGAACTACGAAGTTGACCAAAAATTTTGAACTCTATATCAAGCAAAATGATGAAACTTGGAACAAATACTAATCATGTTTTTCAAACACTATCAACTACTCGTACAATTTGGGTGGACCTATATGGAGAGGGAAATAGATTGAGAAATTCCTTACTAGCTTACCTTATCATTTTCAAGCAAAAGATACCTTGCTTAAATACATGAAAAATCCTTGTGAACTTACTGTTAAATGAATGACTTGGGCAAGTATTCGAACTGCATCACTTGTCTCCAACATGTCAGCCATCCACTTACGAGGACACAAAGAACTTGGCTTTATAGACATCAAGGATAGTGGTCTTAGCGAAGATCATTTTGACACAGTTTTTAGGAATGATGACTCTAATACCAATGAAGAGAAATGGGATCTACTTTCCGAGAGAGTTACTAAATTTCTTAGATAGAATTAACCCTTTTTAGGGGTTTTAGAAAAAAATAATCATAGCTCCAAAATGATTATTTCAATGAATTTGGAGTTGTACTTCTTCCAAACAACATGAAATATTTTGCAAACCACTCATATAGGTATTTGAGCTAAAAAATAAATCTAGAACTACGAAGTTGACCAAAAATTTTGAACTCTATATCCAGCAAGAGGATGAAACTTGGAACAAATTCTAATTATGTTTTTCAAACATTATCAAATACTCGTACAATTTGGGTGGACCTATAAGGAAAGGGCATTAGATTGAGAAATTCCTTACTAGCTTACCTTATCATTTTCAAGCAAAAGTTACCTTGCTTAAATACATGAAAAATCCTTGTGAACTTACGGTTAAATGAATCACTTGGGCAAGTATTCGAACTGCATCACTTGTATCCAATATGTTAGCCATCCACTTACGAGGATGGAAAGAGCTTGGCTTTGTAGACATCAAGGATAGAGGTCTTAGCGAAGATCTTTTTGACACAATTTTTAGGAATCATGACTCTAATACCAATGAATAGAAATGGGATCTACTTTCCGAGAGAGTTACTAAATTTCTTAGATAGAATTAGCCCTTTTTTAGGGGTTTTAGAAAAAAATAATCATAGCTCCAAAATGATTATTTCAATGAATTTGGAGTTGTACTTCTTCCAAACAACATGAAATATTTTGCAAACCACTCATATAGGTATTTGAGCTAAAAAATAAATCTAGAACTACGAGGTTGACCTAAAATTTTGAACTCTATATCCAGCAAGAGGATGAAACTTGGAACAAATTCTAATCATGTTTTTCAAACATTATCAAATACTCGTACAATTTGGGTGGACCTATAAGGAAAGGGCATTAGATTGAGAAATTCCTTACTAGCTTACCTTATCATTTTCAAGCAAAAGTTACCTTGCTTAAATACATGAAAAATCCTTGTGAACTTACTGTTAAATGAATCACTTGGGCAAGTATTCGAACTGCATCACTTGTCTCCAATATGTCAGCCATCCACTTACGAGGACACAAAGAACTTGGCTTTATAGACATCAAAGATAGTGGTCTTAGCGAAGATCTTTTTGACACAGTTTTTAGGAATGATGACTCTAATACCAATGAAGAGAAATGGGATCTACTTTCCCAGAGAGTTAGTAAATTTCTTAGATAGAATTAACCCTTTTTAGGGGTTTTAGAAAAAAATAATCCGAGCTCAAAAATGATTATTTCAATTAATTTAGAGTTGTACTTCTTCCAAACAACATGAAATATTTTGCAGACCACTCATATAGGTATGTGAGCTAAAAAATAAATCTAGAACTACGAAGTTGACCAAAAATTTTGAACTCTATATCAAGCAAAATGATGAAACTTGGAACAAATACTAATCATGTTTTTCAAACACTATCAACTACTCGTACAATTTGGGTGGACCTATATGGAGAGGGAAATAGATTGAGAAATTCCTTACTAGCTTACCTTATCATTTTCAAGCAAAAGATACCTTGCTTAAATACATGAAAAATCCTTGTGAACTTACTGTTAAATGAATGACTTGGGCAAGTATTCGAACTGCATCACTTGTCTCCAACATGTCAGCCATCCACTTACGAGGACACAAAGAACTTGGCTTTATAGACATCAAGGATAGTGGTCTTAGCGAAGATCTTTTTGACACAGTTTTTAGGAATGATGACTCTAATACCAATGAAGAGAAATGGGATCTACTTTCCGAGAGAGTTACTAAATTTCTTAGATAGAATTAACCCTTTTTAGGGGTTTTAGAAAAAAATAATCCCAGCTCAAAAATGATTATTTCAATGAATTTGGAGTTGTACTTCTTCCAAACAACATGAAATATTTTGTAGACCACTCATATAGGTATTTGAGCTAAAAAATAAATCTAGAACTACGAAGTTGGCCAAAAAATTTGTACTCTATATCAAGCAAAAGGATGAAACTTGGAACAAATTCTAATCAAGTTTTTCAAACACTATCAACTACTCGTACAATTTGGGTGGACCTATATGGAAAGGGAAATAGATTGATAAATTCCTTACTAGCTTACCTTATCATTTTCCAGCAAAAGTTACCTTGCTTAAATACATGAAAAATCCTTGTGAACTTACTGTTAAATGAATGACTTGGGCAAGTATTCGAACTGCATCACTTGTCTCCAATATGTCAGCCATCCACTTATGAGGACACAAAGAACTTGGCTTTATAGACATCAAGGACAGTGGTCTTAGCCAAGATCTTTTTGACACAGTTTTTAGGAATGATGACTCTAATACCAATGAAGAGAAATGGGATCTACTTTCCCAGAGAGTTACTAAATTTCTTAGATAGAATTAACCCTTTTTAGGGGTTTTAGAAAAAAATAATCATAGCTCCAAAATGATTATTTCAATGAATTTGGAGTTGTATTTCTTCCAAACAACATGAAATATTTTGTAGACCACTCATATAGGTATTTGAGCTAAAAAATAAATCTAGAACTACGAAGTTGATTAAAAATTTTAAACTCTATATCAAGCAAAAGGATGAAACTTGGAACAAATTCTAATCATGTTTTTCAAACACTATCAACTACTCGTAAAATTTGTGTGGACCTATATGGAAAGGGAAATAGATTGAGAAATTCCTTACTAGCTTACCTTATCATTTTCAAGCAAAAGTTACCTTGCTTAAATACATGAAAAATCCTTGTGAACTTACTGTTAAATGAATGACTTGGGCAAGTATTCGAACTGCATCACTTGTCTCCAATATGTCAGCCATCCACTTACGAGGACACAAAGAACTTGGCTTTATAGACATCAAAGATAGTGGTCTTAGCGAAGATCTTTTTGACACAGTTTTTAGGAATGATGACTCTAATACCAATGAAGAGAAATGGGATCTAGTTTCCCAGAGAGTTAGTAAATTTCTTAGATAGAATTAACCCTTTTTAGGTGTTTTAGAAAAAAATAATCCGAGCTCAAAAATGATTATTTCAATGAATTTAGAGTTGTACTTCTTCCAAACAACATGAAATATTTTGCAGACCACTCATATAGGTATGTGAGCTAAAAAATAAATCTAGAACTACGAAGTTGACCAAAAATTTTGAACTCTATATCAAGCAAAATGATGAAACTTGGAACAAATACTAATCATGTTTTTCAAACACTATCAACTACTCGTACAATTTGGGTGGACCTATATGGAGAGGGAAATAGATTGAGAAATTCCTTACTAGCTTACCTTATCATTTTCAAGCAAAAGATACCTTGCTTAAATACATGAAAAATCCTTGTGAACTTACTGTTAAATGAATGACTTGGGCAAGTATTCGAACTGCATCACTTGTCTCCAACATGTCAGCCATCCACTTACGAGGACACAAAGAACTTGGCTTTATAGACATCAAGGATAGTGGTCTTAGCGAAGATCATTTTGACACAGTTTTTAGGAATGATGACTCTAATACCAATGAAGAGAAATGGGATCTACTTTCCGAGAGAGTTACTAAATTTCTTAGATAGAATTAACCCTTTTTAGGGGTTTTAGAAAAAAATAATCATAGCTCCAAAATGATTATTTCAATGAATTTGGAGTTGTACTTCTTCCAAACAACATGAAATATTTTGCAAACCACTCATATAGGTATTTGAGCTAAAAAATAAATCTAGAACTACGAAGTTGACCAAAAATTTTGAACTCTATATCCAGCAAGAGGATGAAACTTGGAACAAATTCTAATTATGTTTTTCAAACATTATCAAATACTCGTACAATTTGGGTGGACCTATAAGGAAAGGGCATTAGATTGAGAAATTCCTTACTAGCTTACCTTATCATTTTCAAGCAAAAGTTACCTTGCTTAAATACATGAAAAATCCTTGTGAACTTACGGTTAAATGAATCACTTGGGCAAGTATTCGAACTGCATCACTTGTATCCAATATGTTAGCCATCCACTTACGAGGATGGAAAGAGCTTGGCTTTGTAGACATCAAGGATAGAGGTCTTAGCGAAGATCTTTTTGACACAATTTTTAGGAATCATGACTCTAATACCAATGAATAGAAATGGGATCTACTTTCCGAGAGAGTTACTAAATTTCTTAGATAGAATTAGCCCTTTTTTAGGGGTTTTAGAAAAAAATAATCCGAGCTCTAAAATGATTATTTCAATGAATTTAGATTTGTACTTCTTTCAAACAACATGAAATATTTTGCAGACCACCCATATAGGTATTTGAGCTAAAAAATAAATCTAGAACTACGAAGTTGACCAAAAATTTGAACTCTATATCCAGCAAGAGGATGAAACTTGGAACAAATTCTAATCATGTTTTTCAAACATTATCAAATACTCGTACAATTTGGGTGGACCTATAAGGAAAGGGCATTAGATTGAGAAATTCCTTACTAGCTTACCTTATCATTTTCAAGCAAAAGTTACCTTGCTTAAATACATGAAAAATCCTTGTGAACTTACTGTTAAATGAATCACTTGGGCAAGTATTCGAACTGCATCACTTGTATCCAATATGTTAGCCATCCACTTACGAGGATGGAAAGAGCTTGGCTTTGTAGACATCAAGGATAGTGGTCTTAGCGAAGATCTTTTTGACACAGTTTTTAGGAATCATGACTCTAATACCAATGAATAGAAATGGGATCTACTTTCCGAGAGAGTTACTAAATTTCTTAGATAGAATTAGCCCTTTTTTAGGGGTTTTAGAAAAAAATAATCCGAGCTCTAAAATGATTATTTCAATGAAGTTAGATTTGTACTTCTTTCAAACAACATGAAATATTTTGCAGACCACCCATATAGGTATTTGAGCTAAAAAATAAATCTAGAACTACGAAGTTGACCAAAAATTTGAACTCTATATCCAGCAAGAGGATGAAACTTGGAACAAATTCTAATCATGTTTTTCAAACATTATCAACTACTCGTACAATTTGGGTGGACCTATAAGGAAAGGGAAGTAGATTGAGAAATTCCTTACTAGCTTACTTTATCATTTTCAAGCAAAAGTTACCTTCCTTAAATACATGAAAAATCCTTGTGAACTTACTGTTAAATGAATGACTTGGGCAAGTATTCGAACTGCATCACTTCTATCCAATATGTCAGCCATCCACTTACGAGGACACAAAGAACTTGGCTTTATAGACATCAAGGATAGTGGTCTTAGCGAAGATCTTTTTGACACAGTTTTTAGGAATGATGACTCTAATACCAATGAAGAGAAATGGGATCTACTTTCCGAGAGAGTTACTAAATTTCTTAGATAGAATTAACCCTTTTTAGGGGTTTTAGAAAAAAATAATCCCAGCTCAAAAATGATTATTTCAATGAATTTGGAGTTGTACTTCTTCCAAACAACATGAAATATTTTGTAGACCACTCATATAGGTATTTGAGCTAAAAAATAAATCTAGAACTACGAAGTTGGCCAAAAAATTTGTACTCTATATCAAGCAAAAGGATGAAACTTGGAACAAATTCTAATCAAGTTTTTCAAACACTATCAACTACTCGTACAATTTGGGTGGACCTATATGGAAAGGGAAATAGATTGATAAATTCCTTACTAGCTTACCTTATCATTTTCCAGCAAAAGTTACCTTGCTTAAATACATGAAAAATCCTTGTGAACTTACTGTTAAATGAATGACTTGGGCAAGTATTCGAACTGCATCACTTGTCTCCAATATGTCAGCCATCCACTTATGAGGACACAAAGAACTTGGCTTTATAGACATCAAGGACAGTGGTCTTAGCCAAGATCTTTTTGACACAGTTTTTAGGAATGATGACTCTAATACCAATGAAGAGAAATGGGATCTACTTTCCCAGAGAGTTACTAAATTTCTTAGATAGAATTAACCCTTTTTAGGGGTTTTAGAAAAAAATAATCATAGCTCCAAAATGATTATTTCAATGAATTTGGAGTTGTATTTCTTCCAAACAACATGAAATATTTTGTAGACCACTCATATAGGTATTTGAGCTAAAAAATAAATCTAGAACTACGAAGTTGATTAAAAATTTTAAACTCTATATCAAGCAAAAGGATGAAACTTGGAACAAATTCTAATCATGTTTTTCAAACACTATCAACTACTCGTAAAATTTGTGTGGACCTATATGGAAAGGGAAATAGATTGAGAAATTCCTTACTAGCTTACCTTATCATTTTCAAGCAAAAGTTACCTTGCTTAAATACATGAAAAATCCTTGTGAACTTACTGTTAAATGAATGACTTGGGCAAGTATTCGAACTGCATCACTTGTCTCCAATATGTCAGCCATCCACTTACGAGGACACAAAGAACTTGGCTTTATAGACATCAAAGATAGTGGTCTTAGCGAAGATCTTTTTGACACAGTTTTTAGGAATGATGACTCTAATACCAATGAAGAGAAATGGGATCTAGTTTCCCAGAGAGTTAGTAAATTTCTTAGATAGAATTAACCCTTTTTAGGTGTTTTAGAAAAAAATAATCCGAGCTCAAAAATGATTATTTCAATGAATTTAGAGTTGTACTTCTTCCAAACAACATGAAATATTTTGCAGACCACTCATATAGGTATGTGAGCTAAAAAATAAATCTAGAACTACGAAGTTGACCAAAAATTTTGAACTCTATATCAAGCAAAATGATGAAACTTGGAACAAATACTAATCATGTTTTTCAAACACTATCAACTACTCGTACAATTTGGGTGGACCTATATGGAGAGGGAAATAGATTGAGAAATTCCTTACTAGCTTACCTTATCATTTTCAAGCAAAAGATACCTTGCTTAAATACATGAAAAATCCTTGTGAACTTACTGTTAAATGAATGACTTGGGCAAGTATTCGAACTGCATCACTTGTCTCCAACATGTCAGCCATCCACTTACGAGGACACAAAGAACTTGGCTTTATAGACATCAAGGATAGTGGTCTTAGCGAAGATCTTTTTGACACAGTTTTTAGGAATGATGACTCTAATACCAATGAAGAGAAATGGGATCTACTTTCCGAGAGAGTTACTAAATTTCTTAGATAGAATTAACCCTTTTTAGGGGTTTTAGAAAAAAATAATCATAGCTCCAAAATGATTATTTCAATGAATTTGGAGTTGTACTTCTTCCAAACAACATGAAATATTTTGCAAACCACTCATATAGGTATTTGAGCTAAAAAATAAATCTAGAACTACGAAGTTGACCAAAAATTTTGAACTCTATATCCAGCAAGAGGATGAAACTTGGAACAAATTCTAATTATGTTTTTCAAACATTATCAAATACTCGTACAATTTGGGTGGACCTATAAGGAAAGGGCATTAGATTGAGAAATTCCTTACTAGCTTACCTTATCATTTTCAAGCAAAAGTTACCTTGCTTAAATACATGAAAAATCCTTGTGAACTTACGGTTAAATGAATCACTTGGGCAAGTATTCGAACTGCATCACTTGTATCCAATATGTTAGCCATCCACTTACGAGGATGGAAAGAGCTTGGCTTTGTAGACATCAAGGATAGAGGTCTTAGCGAAGATCTTTTTGACACAATTTTTAGGAATCATGACTCTAATACCAATGAATAGAAATGGGATCTACTTTCCGAGAGAGTTACTAAATTTCTTAGATAGAATTAGCCCTTTTTTAGGGGTTTTAGAAAAAAATAATCCGATCTCTAAAATGATTATTTCAATGAATTTAGATTTGTACTTCTTTCAAACAACATGAAATATTTTGCAGACCACCCATATAGGTATTTGAGCTAAAAAATAAATCTAGAACTACGAAGTTGACCAAAAATTTGAACTCTATATCCAGCAAGAGGATGAAACTTGGAACAAATTCTAATCATGTTTTTCAAACATTATCAAATACTCGTACAATTTGGGTGGACCTATAAGGAAAGGGCATTAGATTGAGAAATTCCTTACTAGCTTACCTTATCATTTTCAAGCAAAAGTTACCTTGCTTAAATACATGAAAAATCCTTGTGAACTTACTGTTAAATGAATCACTTGGGCAAGTATTCGAACTGCATCACTTGTATCCAATATGTTAGCCATCCACTTACGAGGATGGAAAGAGCTTGGCTTTGTAGACATCAAGGATAGTGGTCTTAGCGAAGATCTTTTTGACACAGTTTTTAGGAATCATGACTCTAATACCAATGAATAGAAATGGGATCTACTTTCCGAGAGAGTTACTAAATTTCTTAGATAGAATTAGCCCTTTTTTAGGGGTTTTAGAAAAAAATAATCCGAGCTCTAAAATGATTATTTCAATGAAGTTAGATTTGTACTTCTTTCAAACAACATGAAATATTTTGCAGACCACCCATATAGGTATTTGAGCTAAAAAATAAATCTAGAACTACGAAGTTGACCAAAAATTTGAACTCTATATCCAGCAAGAGGATGAAACTTGGAACAAATTCTAATCATGTTTTTCAAACATTATCAACTACTCGTACAATTTGGGTGGACCTATAAGGAAAGGGAAGTAGATTGAGAAATTCCTTACTAGCTTACTTTATCATTTTCAAGCAAAAGTTACCTTCCTTAAATACATGAAAAATCCTTGTGAACTTACTGTTAAATGAATGACTTGGGCAAGTATTCGAACTGCATCACTTCTATCCAATATGTCAGCCATCCACTTACGAGGACACAAAGAACTTGGCTTTATAGACATCACGGATAATGGTCTTAGCGAAGATCTTTTTGACACAGTTTTTAGGAATGATGACTCTAATACCAATGAAGAGAAATAGGATCTACTTTCCCAGAGAGTTACTAAATTTCTTAGATAGAATTAACCCTTTTTAGGGGTTTTAGAAAAAAATAATCCGAGCTCAAAAATGATTATTTCAATGAATTTGGAGTTGTACTTCTTCCAAATAACATGAAATAATTTGCAGACCACTCATATAGGTATTTGAGCTAAAAAATAAATCTATAACTACGAAGTTGATTAAAAATTTTGAACTCTATATCCAGCAAGAGGATGAAACTTGGAACAAATTCTAATCATGTTTTTCAAACATTATCAACTACTCGTACAATTTGGGTGGACCTATAAGGAAAGGGAAGTAGATTGAGAAATTCCTTACTAGCTTACTTTGTCATTTTCAAGCAAAAGTTACCTTGCTTAAATACATGAAAAATCCTTGTGAACTTACTGTTAAATGAATGACTTGGGCAAGTATTCGAACTGCATCACTTGTCTCCAATATGTCAGCCATCCACTGACGAGGACACAAAGAACTTGGCTTTATAGACATCAAGGATAGTGGTCTTAGCGAAGATCTTTTTGACACAGTTTTTAGGAATGATGACTCTAATACCAATGAAGAGAAATGGGATCTACTTTCCCAGAGAGTTACTAAATTTCTTAGATAGAATTAACCCTTTTTAGGGGTTTTAGAAAAAAATAATCATAGCTCCAAAATGATTATTTCAATGAATTTGGAGTTGTACTTCTTCCAAACAACATGAAATATTTTGTAGACCACTCATATAGGTATTTGAGCTAAAAAATAAATCTAGAACTACGAAGTTGACCAAAAAATTTGAACTCTATATCAAGCAAAAGGATGAAACTTGGAACAAATTCTAATCAAGTTTTTCAAACACTATCAACTACTCGTACAATTTGGGTGGACCTATATGGAGAGGGAAATAGATTGATAAATTCCTTACTAGCTTACCTTATCATTTTCCAGCAAAAGTTACCTTGCTTAAATACATGAAAAATCCTTGTGAACTTACTGTTAAATGAATGACTTGGGCATGTATTCGAACTGCATCACTTGTCTCCAATATGTCAGCCATCCACTTATGAGGACACAAAGAACTTGGCTTTATAGACATCAAGGATAGTGGTCTTAGCCAAGATCTTTTTGACACAGTTTTTAGGAATGATGACTCTAATACCAATGAAGAGAAATGGGATCTACTTTCCCAGAGAGTTACTAAATTTCTTAGATAGAATTAACCCTTTTTAGGGGTTTTAGAAAAAAATAATCATAGCTCCAAAATGATTATTTCAATGAATTTGGAGTTGTACTTCTTCCAAACAACATGAAATATTTTGGAAACCACTCATATAGGTATTTGAGCTAAAAAATAAATCTAGAACTACGAAGTTGACCAAAAATTTTGAACTCTATATCCAGCAAGAGGATGAAACTTGGAACAAATTCTAATCATGTTTTTCAAACATTATCAAATACTCGTACAATTTGGGTGGACCTATAAGGAAAGGGCATTAGATTGAGAAATTCCTTACTAGCTTACCTTATCATTTTCAAGCAAAAGTTACCTTGCTTAAATACATGAAAAATCCTTGTGAACTTACTGTTAAATGAATCACTTGGGCAAGTATTCGAACTGCATCACTTGTATCCAATATGTTAGCCATCCACTTACGAGGATGGAAAGAGCTTGGCTTTGTAGACATCAAGGATAGTGGTCTTAGCGAAGATCTTTTTGACACAGTTTTTAGGAATCATGACTCTAATACCAATGAATAGAAATGGGATCTACTTTCCCAGAGAGTTACCAAATTTCTTAGATAGAATTAGCCCTTTTTTAGGGGTTTTAGAAAAAAATAATCCGAGCTCTAAAATGATTATTTCAATGAATTTAGAGTTGTACTTCTTTCAAACAACATGAAATATTTTGCAGACCACCCATATAGGTATTTGAGCTAAAAAATAAATCTAGACCTACGAAGTTGACCAAAAATTTTGAACTCTATATCCAGCAAGAGGATGAAACTTGGAACAAATTCTAATCATGTTTTTCAAACATTATCAAATACTCGTACAATTTGGGTGGACCTATAAGGAAAGGGCATTAGATTGAGAAATTCCTTACTAGCTTACCTTATCATTTTCAAGCAAAAGTTACCTTGCTTAAATACATGAAAAATCCTTGTGAACTTACTGTTAAATGAATCACTTGGGCAAGTATTCGAACTGCATCACTTGTATCCAATATGTTAGCCATCCACTTACGAGGATGGAAAGAGCTTGGCTTTGTAGACATCAAGGATAGTGGTCTTAGCGAAGATCTTTTTGACACAGTTTTTAGGAATGATGACTCTAATACCAATGAAGAGAAATGGGATCTACTTTCCCAGAGAGTTAGTAAATTTCTTAGATAGAATTAACCCTTTTTAGGGGTTTTAGAAAAAAATAATCCGAGCTCAAAAATGATTATTTCAATGAATTTAGAGTTGTACTTCTTCCAAACAACATGAAATATTTTTTAGACCACTCATATAGGTATGTGAGCTAAAAAATAAATCTAGAACTACGAAGTTGACCAAAAATTTTGAACTCTATATCAAGCAAAATGATGAAACTTGGAACAAATACTAATCATGTTTTTCAAACACTATCAACTACTCGTACAATTTGGGTGGACCTATATGGAGAGGGAAATAGATTGAGAAATTCCTTACTAGCTTACCTTATCATTTTCAAGCAAAAGTTACCTTGCTTAAATACATGAAAAATCCTTGTGAACTTACTGTTAAATGAATGACTTGGGCAAGTATTCGAACTGCATCACTTGTCTCCAATATGTCAGCCATCCACTTACGAGGACACAAAGAACTTGCCTTTATAGACATCAAGGATAGTGGTCTTAGCGAAGATCTTTTTGACACAGTTTTTAGGAATGATGACTCTAATACCAATGAAGAGAAATGGGATCTACTTTCCCAGAGAGTTACTAAATTTCTTAGATAGAATTAACCCTTTTTAGGGGTTTTAGAAAAAAATAATCATAGCTCCAAAATGATTATTTCAATGAATTTGGAGTTGTACTTCTTCCAAACAACATGAAATATTTTGTAGACCACTCATATAGGTATTTGAGCTAAAAAATAAATCTAGAACTACGAAGTTGACCAAAAAATTTGAACTCTATATCAAGCAAAAGGATGAAACTTGGAACAAATTCTAATCAAGTTTTTCAAACACTATCAACTACTCGTACAATTTGGGTGGACCTATATGGAAAGGGAAATAGATTGATAAATTCCTTACTAGCTTACCTTATCATTTTCCAGCAAAAGTTACCTTGCTTAAATACATGAAAAATCCTTGTGAACTTACTGTTAAATGAATGACTTGGGCAAGTATTCGAACTGCATCACTTGTCTCCAATATGTCAGCCATCCACTTATGAGGACACAAAGAACTTGGCTTTATAGACATCAAGGATAGTGGTCTTAGCCAAGATCTTTTTGACACAGTTTTTAGGAATGATGACTCTAATATCAATGAAGAGAAATGGGATCTACTTTCCCAGAGAGTTACTAAATTTCTTAGATAGAATTAACCCTTTTTAGGGGTTTTAGAAAAAAATAATCATAGCTCCAAAATGATTATTTCAATGAATTTGGAGTTGTACTTCTTCCAAACAACATGAAATATTTTGCAAACCACTCATATAGGTATTTGAGCTAAAAAATAAATCTAGAACTACGAAGTTGACCAAAAATTTTGAACTCTATATCCAGCAAGAGGATGAAACTTGGAACAAATTCTAATCATGTTTTTCAAACATTATCAAATACTCGTACAATTTGGGTGGACCTATAAGGAAAGGGCATTAGATTGAGAAATTCCTTACTAGCTTACCTTATCATTTTCAAGCAAAAGTTACCTTGCTTAAATACATGAAAAATCCTTGTGAACTTACTGTTAAATGAATCACTTGGGCAAGTATTCGAACTGCATCACTTGTATCCAATATGTTAGCCATCCACTTACGAGGATGGAAAGAGCTTGGCTTTGTAGACATCAAGGATAGTGGTCTTAGCGAAGATCTTTTTGACACAGTTTTTAGGAATCATGACTCTAATACCAATGAATAGAAATGGGATCTACTTTCCCAGAGAGTTACTAAATTTCTTAGATAGAATTAGCCCTTTTTTAGGGGTTTTAGAAAAAAATAATCCGAGCTCTAAAATGATTATTTCAATGAATTTAGAGTTGTACTTCTTTCAAACAACATGAAATATTTTGCAGACCACCCATATAGGTATTTGAGCTAAAAAATAAATCTAGAACTACGAAGTTGACCAAAAATTTGAACTCTATATCCAGCAAGAGGATGAAACTTGGAACAAATTCTAATCATGTTTTTCAAACATTATCAACTACTCGTACAATTTGGGTGGACCTATAAGGAAAAGGAAGTAGATTGAGAAATTCCTTACTAGCTTACTTTATCATTTTCAAGCAAAAGTTACCTTCCTTAAATACATGAAAAATCCTTGTGAACTTACTGTTAAATGAATGACTTGGGCAAGTATTCGAACTGCATCACTTCTATCCAATATGTCAGCCATCCACTTACGAGGACACAAAGAACTTGGCTTTATAGACATCACGGATAATGGTCTTAGCGAAGATCTTTTTGACACAGTTTTTAGGAATGATGACTCTAATACCAATGAAGAGAAATAGGATCTACTTTCCCAGAGAATTACTAAATTTCTTAGATAGAATTAACCCTTTTTAGGGGTTTTAGAAAAAAATAATCATAGCTCCAAAATGATTATTTCAATGAATTTGGAGTTGTACTTCTTCCAAACAACATGAAATATTTTGCAGACCACTCATATAGGTATTTGAGCTAAAAAATAAATCTAGAACTACGAAGTTGATTAAAAATTTTGAACTCTATATCCAGCAAGAGGATGAAACTTGGAACAAATTCTAATCATGTTTTTCAAACATTATCAACTACTCGTACAATTTGGGTGGACCTATAAGGAAAGGGAAGTAGATTGAGAAATTCCTTACTAGCTTACTTTATCATTTTCAAGCAAAAGTTACCTTGCTTAAATACATGAAAAATCCTTGTGAACTTACTGTTAAATGAATCACTTGGGCAAGTATTCGAACTGCATCACTTGTATCCAATATGTCAGCCATCCACTTATGAGGACACAAAGAATTTGGCTTTATAGACATGAAGGATAGTGGTCTTAGCCAAGATCTTTTTGACACAGTTTTTAGGAATGATGACTCTAATACCAATGAAGAGAAATGGGATCTACTTTCCGAGAGAGTTACTAAATTTCTTAGATAGAATTAACCCTTTTTAGGGGTTTTAGAAAAAAATAATCATAGCTCCAAAATGATTATTTCAATGAATTTGGAGTTGTACTTCTTCCAAACAACATGAAATATTTTGCAGACCACTCATATAGGTATTTGAGCTAAAAAATAAATCTAGAACTACGAAGTTGATTAAAAATTTTGAACTCTATATCCAGCAAGAGGATGAAACTTGGAACAAATTCTAATCATATTTTTCCAACATTATCAACTACTCGTACAATTTGGGTGGACCTATAAGGAAAGGGAAGTAGATTGAGAAATTCCTTACTAGCTTACTTTATCATTTTCAAGCAAAAGTTACCTTGCTTAAATACATGAAAAATCCTTGTGAACTTACTGTTAAATGAATCACTTGGGCAAGTATTCGAACTGCATCACTTGTATCCAATATGTCAGCCATCCACTTATGAGGACACAAAGAACTTGGCTTTATAGACATCAAGGATAGTGGTCTTAGCCAAGATCTTTCTGACACAGTTTTTAGGAATGATGACTCTAATACCAATGAAGAGAAATGGGATCTACTTTCCCAGAGAGTTACTAAATTTCTTAGATAGAATTAACCCTTTTTAGGGGTTTTAGAAAAAAATAATCCGAGCTCCAAAATGATTATTTCAATGAATTTAGGGTTGTACTTCTTCCAAACAACATGAAATATTTTGCAGACCACTCATATAGGTATTTGAGCTAAAAAATAAATCTAGAACTACGAAGTTGCCCAAAAATTTTGAACTCTATATCAAGCAAAATGATGAAACTTGGAACAAATTCTAATCATGTTTTTCAAACACTATCAACTACTCGTACAATTTGGGTGGACCTATATGGAAAGGGAAATAGATTGAGAAATTACTTACTAGCTTACCTTATCATTTCAAGCAAAAGTTACCTTGCTTAAATACATGAAAAATCCTTGTGAACTTAGAGTTAAATGAATGACTTGGGCAAGTATTCGAACTGCATCACTTGTCTCCAATATGTCAGCCATCCACTTATGAGGACACAAAGAACTTGGCTTTATAGACATCAAGGATAGTGGTCTTAGCCAAGATCTTTTTGACACAGTTTTTAGGAATGATGACTCTAATATCAATGAAGAGAAATGGGATCTACTTTCCCAGAGAGTTACTAAATTTCTTAGATAGAATTAACCCTTTTTAGGGGTTTTAGAAAAAAATAATCATAGCTCCAAAATGATTATTTCAATGAATTTGGAGTTGTACTTCTTCCAAACAACATGAAATATTTTGCAAACCACTCATATAGGTATTTGAGCTAAAAAATAAATCTAGAACTACGAAGTTGACCAAAAATTTTGAACTCTATATCCAGCAAGAGGATGAAACTTGGAACAAATTCTAATCATGTTTTTCAAACATTATCAACTACTCGTACAATTTGGGTGGACCTATAAGGAAAGGGAAGTAGATTGAGAAATTCCTTACTAGCTTACTTTATCATTTTCAAGCAAAAGTTACCTTCCTTAAATACATGAAAAATCCTTGTGAACTTACTGTTAAATGAATGACTTGGGCAAGTATTCGAACTGCATCACTTCTATCCAATATGTCAGCCATCCACTTACGAGGACACAAAGAACTTGGCTTTATAGACATCACGGATAATGGTCTTAGCGAAGATCTTTTTGACACAGTTTTTAGGAATGATGACTCTAATACCAATGAAGAGAAATAGGATCTACTTTCCCAGAGAATTACTAAATTTCTTAGATAGAATTAACCCTTTTTAGGGGTTTTAGAAAAAAATAATCATAGCTCCAAAATGATTATTTCAATGAATTTGGAGTTGTACTTCTTCCAAACAACATGAAATATTTTGCAGACCACTCATATAGGTATTTGAGCTAAAAAATAAATCTAGAACTACGAAGTTGATTAAAAATTTTGAACTCTATATCCAGCAAGAGTATGAAACTTGGAACAAATTCTAATCATGTTTTTCAAACATTATCAACTACTCGTACAATTTGGGTGGACCTATAAGGAAAGGGAAGTAGATTGAGAAATTCCTTACTAGCTTACTTTATCATTTTCAAGCAAAAGTTACCTTGCTTAAATACATGAAAAATCCTTGTGAACTTACTGTTAAATGAATCACTTGGGCAAGTATTCGAACTGCATCACTTGTATCCAATATGTCAGCCATCCACTTATGAGGACACAAAGAATTTGGCTTTATAGACATCAAGGATAGTGGTCTTAGCCAAGATCTTTTTGACACAGTTTTTAGGAATGATGACTCTAATACCAATGAAGAGATATGGGATCTACTTTCCCAGAGAGTTACTAAATTTCTTAGATAGAATTAACCCTTTTTAGGGGTTTTAGAAAAAAATAATCATAGCTCCAAAATGATTATTTCAATGAATTTGGAGTTGTACTTCTTCCAAACAACATGAAATATTTTGCAGACCACTCATATAGGTATTTGAGCTAAAAAATAAATCTAGAACTACGAAGTTGATTAAAAATTTTGAACTCTATATCCAGCAAGAGGATGAAACTTGGAACAAATTCTAATCATATTTTTCAAACATTATCAACTACTCGTACAATTTGGGTGGACCTATAAGGAAAGGGAAGTAGATTGAGAAATTCCTTACTAGCTTACTTTATCATTTTCAAGCAAAAGTTACCTTGCTTAAATACATGAAAAATCCTTTTGAACTTACTGTTAAATGAATGACTTGGGCAAGTATTCGAACTGCATCACTTGTATCCAATATGTCAGCCATCCACTTACGAGGACACAAAGAACTTGGCTTTATAGACATGAAGGATAGTGGTCTTAGCGAAGATCTTTTTGACACAGTTTTTAGGAATGATGACTCTAATACAAATGAAGAGAAATGGGATCTACTTTCCCAGAGAGTTACTAAATTTCTTAGATAGAATTAACCCTTTTTAGGGGTTTTAGAAAAAAATAATCCGAGCTCCAAAATGATTATTTCAATGAATTTAGGGTTGTACTTCTTCCAAACAACATGAAATATTTTGCAGACCACTCATATAGGTATTTGAGCTAAAAAATAAATCTAGAACTACGAAGTTGACCAAAAATTTTGAACTCTATATCAAGCAAAATGATGAAACTTGGAACAAATTCTAATCATGTTTTTCAAACACTATCAACTACTCGTACAATTTGGGTGGACCTATATGGAAAGGGAAATAGATTGAGAAATTACTTACTAGCTTACCTTATCATTTCAAGCAAAAGTTACCTTGCTTAAATACATGAAAAATCCTTGTGAACTTACAGTTAAATGAATGACTTGGGCAAGTATTCGAACTGCATCACTTGTCTCCAATATGTCAGCCATCCACTTATGAGGACACAAAGAACTTGGCTTTATAGACATCAAGGATAGTGGTCTTAGCCAAGATCTTTTTGACACAGTTTTTAGGAATGATGACTCTAATACCAATGAAGAGAAATGGGATCTACTTTCCCAGAGAGTTACTAAATTTCTTAGATAGAATTAACCCTTTTTAGGGGTTTTAGAAAAAAATAATCCGAGCTCCAAAATGATTATTTCAAAGAATTTAGAGTTGTACTTCTACCAAACAACATGAAATATTTTGCAGACCACTCATATAGGTATTTTAGCTAAAAAATAAATCTAGAACTACGAAGTTGACCAAAAATTTTGAACTCTATATCAAGCAAAATGATGAAACTTGGAACAAATTCTAATCATGTTTTTCAAACACTATCAACTACTCGTACAATTTGGGTGGACCTATATGGAAAGGGAAATAGATTGAGAAATTCCTTACTAGCTTACCTTATCATTTTCAAGCAAAAGTTACCTTGCTTAAATACATGAAAAATCCTTGTGAACTTACTGTTAAATGAATGACTTGGGCAAGTATTCGAACTGCATCACTTGTATCCAATATGTCAGCCATCCACTTACGAGGACACAAAGAACTTGGCTTTATAGACATGAAGGATAGTGGTCTTAGCGAAGATCTTTTTGACACAGTTTTTAGGAATGATGACTCTAATACCAATGAAGAGAAATGGGATCTACTTTCCCAGAGAGTTACTAAATTTCTTAGATAGAATTAACCCTTTTTAGGGGTTTTAGAAAAAAATATTCCGAGCTCCAAAATGATTATTTCAATGAATTTAGAGTTGTACTTCTTCCAAACAACATGAAATATTTTGCAGACCACTCATATAGGTATTTGAGCTAAAAAATAAATCTAGAACTACGAAGTTGACCAAAAATTTTGAACTCTATATCCAGCAAGAGGATGAAACTTGGAACAAATTCTAATCATGTTTTTCAAACATTATCAACTACTCGTACAATTTGGGTGGACCTGTAAGGAAAGGGCATTAGATTGAGAAATTCCTTACTAGCTTACCTTATCATTTTCAAGAAAAAGTTACCTTGCTTAAATACATGAAAAATCCTTGTGAACTTACTGTTAAATGAATCACTTGGGCAAGTATTCGAACTGCATCACTTGTATCCAATATGTCAGCCATCCACTTACGAGGACACAAAGAACTTGGCTTTATAGACATCAAGGATAGTGGTCTTAGCCAAGATCTTTTTAACACAGTTTTTAGGAATGATGACTCCAATACCAATGAAGAGAAATGGGATCTACTTTCCCAGAGAGTTACTAAATTTCTTAGATAGAATTAACCCTTTTTAGGGGTTTTAGAAAAAATAATCATAGCTCCAAAATGATTATTTCAATGAATTTGGAGTTGTACTTCTTCCAAACAACATGAAATATTTTGCAGACCACTCATATAGGTATTTGAGCTAAAAACTAAATCTAGAACTACGAAGTTGACCAAAAATTTTGAACTCTATATCAAGCAAAATGATGAAACTTGGAACAAATTCTAATCATGTTTTTCAAACACTATCAACTACTCGTACAATTTGGGTGGACCAATATGGAAAGGGAAATAGATTGAGAAATTCCTTACTAGCTTACCTTATCATTTCAAGCAAAAGTAACCTTGCTTAAATACATGAAAAATCCTTGTGAACTTACAGTTAAATGAATGACTTGGGCAAGTATTCGAACTACATCAATTGTCTCCAATATGTCAGCCATCCACTTATGAGGACACAAAGAACTTGGCTTTATAGACATCAAGGATAGTGGTCTTAGCCAAGATCTTTTTGACACAGTTTTTAGGAATGATGACTCTAATACCAATGAAGAGAAATGGGATCTACTTTCCTAGAGAGTTACTAAATTTCTTAGATAGAATTAACCCTTTTTAGGGGTTTTAGAAAAAAATAATCCGAGCTCCAAAATGATTATTTCAATGAATTTAGAGTTGTACTTCTTCCAAACAACATGAAATATTTTGCAGACCACTCATATAGGTATTTGAGCTAAAAAATAAATCTAGAACTACGAAGTTGACCAAAAATTTTGAACTCTATATCAAGCAAGATGATGAAACTTGGAACAAATTCTAATCATGTTTTTCAAACACTATCAACTACTCGTACAATTTGGGTGGACCTATATGGAAAGGGAAATAGATTGAGAAATTCCTTACTAGCTTACCTTATCATTTTCAAGCAAAAGTTACCTTGCTTAAATACATGAAAAATCCTTGTGAACTTACTGTTAAATGAATGACTTGGGCAAGTATTCGAACTGCATCACTTGTATCCAATATGTCAGCCATCCACATACGAGGACACAAAGAACTTGGCTTTATAGACATCAAGGATAGTGGTCTTAGCGAAGATCTTTTTGACACAGTTTTTAGGAATGATGACTCTAATACCAATGAAGAGAAATGGGATCTACTTTCCCAGAGAGTTACTAAATTTCTTAGATAGAATTAACCCTTTTTAGGGGTTTTAGAAAAAAATATTCCGAGCTCCAAAATGATTATTTCAATGAATTTAGAGTTGTACTTCTTCCAAACAACATGAAATATTTTGCAGACCACTCATATAGGTATTTGAGCTAAAAAATAAATCTAGAACTACGAAGTTGACCAAAAATTTTGAACTCTATATCCAGCAAGAGGATGAAACTTGGAACAAATTCTAATCATGTTTTTCAAACATTATCAACTACTCGTACAATTTGGGTGGACCTGTAAGGAAAGGGCATTAGATTGAGAAATTCCTTACTAGCTTACCTTATCATTTTCAAGAAAAAGTTACCTTGCTTAAATACATGAAAAATCCTTGTGAACTTACTGTTAAATGAATCACTTGGGCAAGTATTCGAACTGCATCACTTGTATCCAATATGTCAGCCATCCACTTACGAGGACACAAAGAACTTGGCTTTATAGACATCAAGGATAGTGGTCTTAGCGAAGATCTTTTTGACACAGTTTTTAGGAATGATGACTCTAATACCAATGAAGAGAAATGGGATCTACTTTCCCAGAGAGTTACTAAATTTTTTAGATAGAATTAACCCTTTTTAGGGGTTTTAGAAAAAAATAATCATAGCTCCAAAATGATTATTTCAATGAATTTGGAGTTGTACTTCTTCCAAACAACATGAAATATTTTGCAAACCACTCATATAGGTATTTGAGCTAAAAAATAAATCTAGAACTACGAAGTTGACCAAAAACTTTGAACTCTATATCCAGCAAGAGGATGAAACTTGGAACAAATTCTAATCATGTTTTTCAAACATTATCAAATACTCGTACAATTTGGGTGGACCTATAAGGAAAGGGCATTAGATTGAGAAATTGCTTACTAGCTTACCTTATCATTTTCAAGCAAAAGTTACCTTGCTTAAATACATGAAAAATCCTTGTGAACTTACTGTTAAATGAATCACTTGGGCAAGTATTCGAACTGCATCACTTGTATCCAATATGTTAGCCATCCACTTACGAGGATGGAAAGAGCTTGGCTTTGTAGACATCAAGGATAGTGGTCTTAGCGAAGATCTTTTTGACACAGTTTTTAGGAATCATGACTCTAATACCAATGAATAGAAATGGGATCTACTTTCCCAGAGAGTTACTAAATTTCTTAGATAGAATTTGCCCTTTTTTAGGGGTTTTAGAAAAAAATAATCCGAGCTCTAAAATGATTATTTCAATGAATTTAGAGTTGTACTTCTTTCAAACAACATGAAATATTTTGCAGACCACCCATATAGGTATTTGAGCTAAAAAATAAATCTAGAACTACGAAGTTGACCAAAAATTTGAACTCTATATCCAGCAAGAGGATGAAACTTGGAACAAATTCAAATCATGTTTTTCAAACATTATCAACTACTCGTACAATTTGGGTGGACCTATAAGGAAAGGGAAGTAGATTGAGAAATTCCTTACTAGCTTACTTTATCATTTTCAAGCAAAAGTTACCTTCCTTAAATACATGAAAAATCCTTGTGAACTTACTGTTAAATGAATGACTTGGGCAAGTATTCGAACTGCATCACTTCTATCCAATATGTCAGCCATCCACTTACGAGGACACAAAGAACTTGGCTTTATAGACATCACGGATAATGGTCTTAGCGAAGATCTTTTTGACACAGTTTTTAGGAATGATGACTCTAATACCAATGAAGAGAAATAGGATCTACTTTCCCAGAGAATTACTAAATTTCTTAGATAGAATTAACCCTTTTTAGGGGTTTTAGAAAAAAATAATCATAGCTCCAAAATGATTATTTCAATGAATTTGGAGTTGTACTTCTTCCAAACAACATGAAATATTTTGCAGACCACTCATATAGGTATTTGAGCTAAAAAATAAATCTAGAACTACGAAGTTGATTAAAAATTTTGAACTCTATATCCAGCAAGAGGATGAAACTTGGAACAAATTCTAATCATGTTTTTCAAACATTATCAACTACTCGTACAATTTGGGTGGACCTATAAGGAAAGGGAAGTAGATTGAGAAATTCTTTATTAGCTTACTTTATCATTTTCAAGCAAAAGTTACCTTGCTTAAATACATGAAAAATCCTTGTGAACTTACTGTTAAATGAATCACTTGGGCAAGTATTCGAACTGCATCACTTGTATCCAATATGTCAGCCATCCACTTATGAGGACACAAAGAATTTGGCTTTATAGACATCAAGGATAGTTTTCTTAGCCAAGATCTTTTTGACACAGTTTTTAGGAATGATGACTCTAATACCAATGAAGAGAAATGGGATCTACTTTCCCAGAGAGTTACTAAATTTCTTAGATAGAATTAACCCTTTTTAGGGGTTTTAGAAAAAAATAATCATAGCTCCAAAATGATTATTTCAATGAATTTGGAGTTGTACTTCTTCCAAACAACATGAAATATTTTGCAGACCACTCATATAGGTATTTGAGCTAAAAAATAAATCTAGAACTACGAAGTTGATTAAAAATTTTGAACTCTATATCCAGCAAGAGGATGAAACTTGGAACAAATTCTAATCATATTTTTCAAACATTATCAACTACTCGTACAATTTGGGTGGACCTATAAGGAAAGGGAAGTAGATTGAGAAATTCCCTACTAGCTTACTTTATCATTTTCAAGCAAAAGTTACCTTGCTTAAATACATGAAAAATCCTTGTGAACTTACTGTTAAATGAATCACTTGGGCAAGTATTCGAACTGCATCACTTGTATCCAATATGTCAGCCATCCACTTATGAGGACACAAAGAACTTGGCTTTATAGACATCAAGGATAGTGGTCTTAGCCAAGATCTTTTTGACACAGTTTTTAGGAATGATGACTCTAATACCAATGAAGAGAAATGGGATCTACTTTCCCAGAGAGTTACTAAATTTCTTAGATAGAATTAACCCTTTTTAGGGGTTTTAGAAAAAAATAATCCGAGCTCCAAAATGATTATTTCAATGAATTTAGGGTTGTACTTCTTCCAAACAACATGAAATATTTTGCAGACCACTCATATAGGTATTTGAGCTAAAAAATAAATCTAGAACTACGAAGTTGACCAAAAATTTTGAACTCTATATCAAGCAAAATGATGAAACTTGGAACAAATTCTAATCATGTTTTTCAAACACTATCAACTACTCGTACAATTTGGGTGGACCTATATGGAAAGGGAAATAGATTGAGAAATTCCTTACTAGCTTACCTTATCATTTCAAGCAAAAGTTACCTTGCTTAAATACATGAAAAATCCTTGTGAACTTACAGTTAAATGAATGACTTGGGCAAGTATTCGAACTGCATCACTTGTCTCCAATATGTCAGCCATCCACTTATGAGGACACAAAGAACTTGGCTTTATAGACATCAAGGATAGTGGTCTTAGCCAAGATCTTTTTGACACAGTTTTTAGGAATGATGACTCTAATACCAATGAAGAGAAATGGGATCTACTTTCCTAGAGAGTTACTAAATTTCTTAGATAGAATTAACCCTTTTTAGGGGTTTTAGAAAAAAATAATCCGAGTTCCAAAATGATTATTTCAATGAATTTAGGGTTGTACTTCTTCCAAACAACATGAAATATTTTGCAGACCACTCATATAGGTATTTGAGCTAAAAAATAAATCTAGAACTACGAAGTTGACCAAAAATTTTGGACTCTATATCAAGCAAAATGATGAAACTTGGAACAAATTCTAATCATGTTTTTCAAACACTATCAACTACTCGTACAATTTGGGTGGACCTATATGGAAAGGGAAATAGATTGAGAAATTCCTTACTAGCTTACCTTATCATTTCAAGCAAAAGTTACCTTGCTTAAATACATGAAAAATCCTTGTGAACTTACAGTTAAATGAATGGCTTGGGCAAGTATTCGAACTGCATCACTTGTCTCCAATATGTCAGCCATCCACTTATGAGGACACAAAGAACTTGGCTTTATAGACATCAAGGATAGTGGTCTTAGCCAAGATCTTTTTGACACAGTTTTTAGGAATGATGACTCTAATACCAATGAAGAGAAATGGGATCTACTTTCCTAGAGAGTTACTAAATTTCTTAGATAGAATTAACCCTTTTTAGGGGTTTTAGAAAAAAATAATCCGAGTTCCAAAATGATTATTTCAATGAATTTAGGGTTGTACTTCTTCCAAACAACATGAAATATTTTGCAGACCACTCATATAGGTATTTGAGTTAAAAAATAAATCTAGAACTACGAAGTTGACCAAAAATTTTGAACTCTATATCAAGCAAAATGATGAAACTTGGGACAAATTCTAATCATGTTTTTCAAACACTATCAACTACTCGTACAATTTGGGTGGACCTATATGGAAAGGGAAATAGATTGAGAAATTCCTTACTAGCTTACCTTATCATTTTCAAGCAAAAGTTACCTTGCTTAAATACATGAAAAATCCTTGTGAACTTACTGTTAAATGAATGACTTGGGCAAGTATTCGAACTGCATCACTTGTATCCAATATGTCAGCCATCCACTTACGAGGACACAAAGAACTTGGCTTTATAGACATGAAGGATAGTGGTCTTAGCGAAGATCTTTTTGACACAGTTTTTAGGAATGATGACTCTAATACCAATGAAGAGAAATGGGATCTACTTTCCCAGAGAGTTACTAAATTTCTTAGATAGAATTAACCCTTTTTAGGGGTTTTAGAAAAAAATAATCATAGCTCCAAAATGATTATTTCAATGAATTTGGAGTTGTACTTCTTCCAAACAACATGAAATATTTTGCAGACCACTCATATTGGTATTTGAGCTAAAAAATAAATCTAGAACTACGAAGTTGATTAAAAATTTTGAACTCTATATCCAGCAAGAGGATGAAACTTGGAACAAATTCTAATCATATTTTTCAAACATTATCAACTACTCGTACAATTTGGGTGGACCTATAAGGAAAGGGAAGTAGATTGAGAAATTCCTTACTAGCTTACTTTATCATTTTCAAGCAAAAGTTACCTTGCTTAAATACATGAAAAATCCTTGTGAACTTACTGTTAAATGAATCACTTGGGCAAGTATTCGAACTGCATCACTTGTATCCAATATGTCAGCCATCCACTTATGAGGACACAAAGAACTTGGCTTTATAGACATCAAGGATAGTGGTCTTAGCCAAGATCTTTTTGACACAGTTTTTAGGAATGATGACTCTAATACCAATGAAGAGAAATGGGATCTACTTTCCCAGAGAGTTACTAAATTTCTTAGATAGAATTAACCCTTTTTAGGGGTTTTAGAAAAAATAATCCGAGCTCCAAAATGATAATTTCAATGAATTTAGGGTTGTACTTCTTCCAAACAACATGAAATATTTTGCAGACCACTCATATAGGTATTTGAGCTAAAAAATAAATCTAGAACTACGAAGTTGACCAAAAATTTTGAACTCTATATCAAGCAAAATGATGAAACTTGGAACAAATTCTAATCATGTTTTTCAAACACTATCAACTACTCGTACAATTTGGGTGGACCTATATGGAAAGGGAAATAGATTGAGAAATTCCTTACTAGCTTACCTTATCATTTTCAAGCAAAAGTTACCTTGCTTAAATACATGAAAAATCCTTGTGAACTTACTGTTAAATGAATGACTTGGGCAAGTGTTCGAACTGCATCACTTGTATCCAATATGTCAGCCATCCACTTACGAGGACACAAAGAACTTGGCTTTATAGACATCAAGGATAGTGGTCTTAGCGAAGATCTTTTTGACACAGTTTTTAGGAATGATGACTCTAATACCAATGAAGAGAAATGGGATCTACTTTCCCAGAGAGTTACTAAATTTCTTAGATAGAATTTACCCTTTTTAGGGGTTTTAGAAAAAAATATTCCGAGCTCCAAAATGATTATTTCAATGAATTTAGAGTTGTACTTCTTCCAAACAACATGAAATATTTTGCAGACCACTCATATAGGTATTTGAGCTAAAAAATAAATCTAGAACTACGAAGTTGACCAAAAATTTTGAACTCTATATCAAGCAAAATGATGAAACTTGGAACAAATTCTAATCATGTTTTTCAAACACTATCAACTACTCGTACAATTTGGGTGGACCTATATGGAAAGGGAAATAGATTGAGAAATTCCTTACTAGCTTACCTTATCATTTCAAGCAAAAGTAACCTTGCTTAAATACATGAAAAATCCTTGTGAACTTACAGTTAAATGAATGACTTGGGCAAGTATTCGAACTGCATCACTTGTCTCCAATATGTCAGCCATCCACTTATGAGGACACAAAGAACTTGGCTTTATAGACATCAAGGATAGTGGTCTTAGCCAAGATCTTTTTGACACAGTTTTTAGGAATGATGACTCTAATACCAATGAAGAGAAATGGGATCTACTTTCCCAGAGAGTTACTAAATTTCTTAGATAGAATTAACCCTTTTTAGGGGTTTTAGAAAAAAATAATCATAGCTCCAAAATGATTATTTCAATGAATTTGGAGTTGTACTTCATCCAAACAACATGAAATATTTTGCAGACCACTCATATTGGTATTTGAGCTAAAAAATAAATCTAGAACTACGAAGTTGATTAAAAATTTTGAACTCTATATCCAGCAAGAGGATGAAACTTGGAACAAATTCTAATCATATTTTTCAAACATTATCAACTACTCGTACAATTTGGGTGGACCTATAAGGATAGGGAAGTAGATTGAGAAATTCCTTACTAGCTTACTTTATCATTTTCAAGCAAAAGTTACCTTGCTTAAATACATGAAAAATCCTTGTGAACTTACTGTTAAATGAATCACTTGGGCAAGTATTCGAACTGCATCACTTGTATCCAATATGTCAGCCATCCACTTATGAGGACACAAAGAACTTGGCTTTATAGACATCAAGGATAGTGGTCTTAGCCAAGATCTTTTTGACACAGTTTTTAGGAATGATGACTCTAATACCAATGAAGAGAAATGGGATCTACTTTCCCAGAGAGTTACTAAATTTCTTAGATAGAATTAACCCTTTTTAGGGGTTTTAGAAAAAAATAATCCGAGTTCCAAAATGATTATTTCAATGATTTTAGAGTTGTACTACTTCCAAACAACATGAAATATTTTGCAGACCACTCATATAGGTATTTGAGCTAAAAAATAAATCTAGAACTACGAAGTTGACCAAAAATTTTGAACTCTATATCAAGCAAAATGATGAAACATGGAACAAATTCTAATCATGTTTTTCAAACACTATCAACTACTCGTACAATTTGGGTGGACCTATATGGAAAGGGAAATAGATTGAGAAATTCCTTACTAGCTTACCTTATCATTTTCAAGCAAAAGTTACCTTGCTTAAATACATGAAAAATCCTTGTGAACTTACTGTTAAATGAATGACTTGGGCAAGTATTCGAACTGCATCACTTGTATCCAATATGTCAGCCATCCACTTACGAGGACACAAAGAACTTGGCTTTATAGACATGAAGGATAGTGGTCTTAGCGAAGATCTTTTTGACACAGTTTTTAGGAATGATGACTCTAATACCAATGAAGAGAAATGGGATCTACTTTCCCAGAGAGTTACTAAATTTCTTAGATAGAATTAACCCTTTTTAGGGGTTTTAGAAAAAAATATTCCGAGCTCCAAAATGATTATTTCAATGAATTTAGAGTTGTACTTCTTCCAAACAACATGAAATATTTTGCAGACCACTCATATAGGTATTTGAGCTAAAAAATAAATCTAGAACTACGAAGTTGACCAAAAATTTTGAACTCTATATCCAGCAAGAGGATGAAACTTGGAACAAATTCTAATCATGTTTTTCAAACATTATCAACTACTCGTACAATTTGGGTGGACCTGTAAGGAAAGGGCATTAGATTGAGAAATTCCTTACTAGCTTACCTTATCATTTTCAAGAAAAAGTTACCTTGCTTAAATACATGAAAAATCCTTGTGAACTTACTGTTAAATGAATCACTTGGGCAAGTATTCGAACTGCATCACTTGTATCCAATATGTCAGCCATCCACTTACGAGGACACAAAGAACTTGGCTTTATAGACATAAAGGATAGTGGTCTTAGCCAAGATCTTTTTAACACAGTTTTTAGGAATGATGACTCCAATACCAATGAAGAGAAATGGGATCTACTTTCCCAGAGAGTTACTAAATTTCTTAGATAGAATTAACCCTTTTTAGGGGTTTTAGAAAAAATAATCATAGCTCCAAAATGATTATTTCAATGAATTTGGAGTTGTACTTCTTCCAAACAACATGAAATATTTTGCAGACCACTCATATAGGTATTTGAGCTAAAAAATAAATCTAGAACTACGAAGTTGACCAAATATTTTGAACTCTATATCAAGCAAAATGATGAAACTTGGAACAAATTCTAATCATGTTTTTCAAACACTATCAACTACTCGTACAATTTGGGTGGACCTATATGGAAAGGGAAATAGATTGAGAAATTCCTTACTAGTTTACCTTATCATTTCAAGCAAAAGTAACCTTGCTTAAATACATGAAAAATCCTTGTGAACTTACAGTTAAATGAATGACTTGGGCAAGTATTCGAACTACATCAATTGTCTCCAATATGTCAGCCATCCACTTATGAGGACACAAAGAACTTGGCTTTATAGACATCAAGGATAGTGGTCTTAGCCAAGATCTTTTTGACACAATTTTTAGGAATGATGACTCTAATACCAATGAAGAGAAATGGGATCTACTTTCCTTGAGAGTTACTAAATTTCTTAGATAGAATTAACCCTTTTTAGGGGTTTTAGAAAAAAATAATCCGAGCTCCAAAATGATTATTTCAATGAATTTAGAGTTGTACTTCTTCCAAACAACATGAAATATTTTGCAGACCACTCATATAGGTATTTGAGCTAAAAAATAAATCTAGAACTACGAAGTTGACCAAAAATTTTGAACTCTATATCAAGCAAAATGATGAAACTTGGAACAAATTCTAATCATGTTTTTCAAACACTATCAACTACTCGTACAATTTGGGTGGACCTATATGGAAAGGGAAATAGATTGAGAAATTCCTTACTAGCTTACCTTATCATTTTCAAGCAAAAGTTACCTTGCTTAAATACATGAAAAATCCTTGTGAACTTACTGTTAAATGAATGACTTGGGCAAGTATTCGAACTGCATCACTTGTATCCAATATGTCAGCCATCCACTTACGAGGACACAAAGAACTTGGCTTTATAGACATCAAGGATAGTGGTCTTAGCGAAGATCTTTTTGACACAGTTTTTAGGAATGATGACTCTAATACCAATGAAGAGAAATGGGATCTACTTTCCCAGAGAGTTACTAAATTTCTTAGATAGAATTTACCCTTTTTAGGGGTTTTAGAAAAAAATATTCCGAGCTCCAAAATGATTATTTCAATGAATTTAGAGTTGTACTTCTTCCAAACAACATGAAATATTTTGCAGACCACTCATATAGGTATTTGAGCTAAAAAATAAATCTAGAACTACGAAGTTGACCAAAAATTTTGAACTCTATATCAAGCAAAATGATGAAACTTGGAACAAATTCTAATCATGTTTTTCAAACACTATCAACTACTCGTACAATTTGGGTGGACCTATATGGAAAGGGAAATAGATTGAGAAATTCCTTACTAGCTTACCTTATCATTTCAAGCAAAAGTAACCTTGCTTAAATACATGAAAAATCCTTGTGAACTTACAGTTAAATGAATGACTTGGGCAAGTATTCGAACTACATCAATTGTCTCCAATATGTCAGCCATCCACTTATGAGGACACAAAGAACTTGGCTTTATAGACATCAAGGATAGTGGTCTTAGCCAAGATCTTTTTGACACAGTTTTTAGGAATGATGACTCTAATACCAATGAAGAGAAATGGGACCTACTTTCCCAGAGAGTTACTAAATTTCTTAGATAGAATTTACCCTTTTTAGGGGTTTTAGAAAAAAATATTCCGAGCTCCAAAATGATTATTTCAATGAATTTAGAGTTGTACTTCTTCCAAACAACATGAAATATTTTGCAGACCACTCATATAGGTATTTGAGCTAAAAAATAAATCTAGAACTACGAAGTTGACCAAAAATTTTGAACTCTATATCAAGCAAAATGATGAAACTTGGAACAAATTCTAATCATGTTTTTCAAACACTATCAACTACTCGTACAATTTGGGTGGACCTATATGGAAAGGGAAATAGATTGAGAAATTCCTTACTAGCTTACCTTATCATTTTCAAGCAAAAGTTACCTTGCTTAAATACATGAAAAATCCTTGTGAACTTACTGTTAAATGAATGACTTGGGCAAGTATTCGAACTGCATCACTTGTATCCAATATGTCAGCCATCCACTTACGAGGACACAAAGAACTTGGCTTTATAGACATCAAGGATAGTGGTCTTAGCGAAGATCTTTTTGACACAGTTTTTAGGAATGATGACTCTAATACCAATGAAGAGAAATGGGATCTACTTTCCCAGAGAGTTACTAAATTTCTTAGATAGAATTTACCCTTTTTAGGGGTTTTAGAAAAAAATATTCCGAGCTCCAAAATGATTATTTCAATGAATTTAGAGTTGTACTTCTTCCAAACAACATGAAATATTTTGCAGACCACTCATATAGGTATTTGAGCTAAAAAATAAATCTAGAACTACGAAGTTGACCAAAAATTTTGAACTCTATATCAAGCAAAATGATGAAACTTGGAACAAATTCTAATCATGTTTTTCAAACACTATCAACTACTCGTACAATTTGGGTGGACCTATATGGAAAGGGAAATAGATTGAGAAATTCCTTACTAGCTTACCTTATCATTTCAAGCAAAAGTAACCTTGCTTAAATACATGAAAAATCCTTGTGAACTTACAGTTAAATGAATGACTTGGGCAAGTATTCGAACTACATCAATTGTCTCCAATATGTCTGCCATCCACTTATGAGGACACAAAGAACTTGGCTTTATAGACATCAAGGATAGTGGTCTTAGCCAAGATCTTTTTGACACAGTTTTTAGGAATGATGACTCTAATACCAATGAAGAGAAATGGGATCTACATTCCTAGAGAGTTACTAAATTTCTTAGATAGAATTAACCCTTTTTAGGGGTTTTAGAAAAAAATAATCCGAGCTCCAAAATGATTATTTCAATGAATTTAGAGTTGTACTTCTTCCAAACAACATGAAATATTTTGCAGACCACTCATATAGGTATTTGAGCTAAAAAATAAATCTAGAACTACGAAGTTGACCAAAAATTTTGAACTCTATATCAAGCAAAATGATGAAACTTGGAACAAATTCTAATCATGTTTTTCAAACACTATCAACTACTCGTACAATTTGGGTGGACCTATATGGAAAGGGAAATAGATTGAGAAATTCCTTACTAGCTTACCTTATCATTTTCAAGCAAAAGTTACCTTGCTTAAATACATGAAAAATCCTTGTGAACTTACTGTTAAATGAATGACTTGGGCAAGTATTCGAACTGCATCACTTGTATCCAATATGTCAGCCATCCACTTACGAGGACACAAAGAACTTGGCTTTATAGACATCAAGGATAGTGGTCTTAGCGAAGATCTTTTTGACACAGTTTTTAGGAATGATGACTCTAATACCAATGAAGAGAAATGGGATCTACTTTCCCAGAGAGTTACTAAATTTCTTAGATAGAATTAACCCTTTTTAGGGGTTTTAGAAAAAAATATTCCGAGCTCCAAAATGATTATTTCAATGAATTTAGAGTTGTACTTCTTCCAAACAACATGAAATATTTTGCAGACCACTCATATAGGTATTTGAGCTAAAAAATAAATCTAGAACTACGAAGTTGACCAAAAATTTTGAACTCTATATCCAGCAAGAGGATGAAACTTGGAACAAATTCTAATCATGTTTTTCAAACATTATCAACTACTCGTACAATTTGGGTGGACCTGTAAGGAAAGGGCATTAGATTGAGAAATTCCTTACTAGCTTACCTTATCATTTTCAAGAAAAAGTTACCTTGCTTAAATACATGAAAAATCCTTGTGAACTTACTGTTAAATGAATCATTTGGGCAAGTATTCGAACTGCATCACTTGTATCCAATATGTCAGCCATCCACTTACGAGGACACAAAGAACTTGGCTTTATAGACATCAAGGATAGTGGTCTTAGCCAAGATCTTTTTAACACAGTTTTTAGGAATGATGACTCCAATACCAATGAAGAGAAATGGGATCTACTTTCCCAGAGAGTTACTAAATTTCTTAGATAGAATTAACCCTTTTTAGGGGTTTTAGAAAAAAATAATCATAGCTCCAAAATGATTATTTCAATGAATTTGGAGTTGTACTTCTTCCAAACAACATGAAATATTTTGCAGACCACTCATATAGGTATTTGAGCTAAAAAATAAATCTAGAACTACGAAGTTGATTAAAAAATTTGAACTCTATATCAAGCAAAAGGATGAAACTTGGAACAAATTCTAATCATGTTTTTCAAACACTATCAACTACTCGTACAATTTGGGTGGACCTATCTGGAAAGGGAAGTTGATTGAGAAATTCCCAACTAGCTTACCTTATCATTTTCAAGCAAAAGTTACCTTGCTTAAATACATAAAAATTCCTTGCGAACTTATTGTTAAATGAATCACTTGGGCAAGTATTCGAACTGCATCACTTCTATCCAATATGTTAGCCATCCACTTTCGAGGATGGAAAGAGCTTGGCTTTGTAGATATCAAGGATAGTGGTCTTAGCGAAGATCGTTTTCACACAATTGTTAGAAATGATGACTGTAATACCAATGAAGAGAAATGGGATCTACTTTCCTAGAGAGTTACTAAATTTCTTAAATAGAATTAACCCTTTTTAGGGGTTTTATAAAAAAAAAAATCCGAGCTCCAAAATGATTATTTCAATGATTTTAGAGTTGTACTTCTTCCAAACAACATGAAATATTTTGCATACCACTCATATAGGTATTTGAGCTAAAAACGAAATCTAGAACTACGAAGTTGACCAAAAATTTTCAACTCTATATCAAGCAAAAGGATGAAACTTGGAACAAATTCTAATCATGTTTTTCAAACACTATCAACTACTCGTACAATTTGGGTGGACCTATATGGAAAGGGAAATAGATTGAGAAATTCCTTACTAGCTTACCTTATCATTTTCAAGCAAAAGTTACCTTGCTTAAATACATGAAAAATCCTTGTGAACTTACTGTTAAATGAATGACTTGGGCAAGTATTCGAACTGCATCACTTGTCTCCAATATGTCAGCCATCCACTTAAGAGGACACAAAGAATTTGGCTTTATAGACATCAAGGATAGTGGTCTTAGCCAAGATCTTTTTGACACAGTTTTTAGGAATGATGACTCTAATACCAATGAAGAGAAATGGGATCTACTTTCCCAGAGAGTTACTAAATTTCTTAGATAGAATTAACCCTTTTTAGGGGTTTTAGAAAAAAATAATCATAGCTCCAAAATGATTATTTCAATGAATTTGGAGTTGTACTTCTTCCAAACAACATGAAATATTTTGCAGACCACTCATATAGGTATTTGAGCTAAAAAATAAATCTAGAACTACGAAGTTGATTAAAAAATTTGAACTCAATATCAAGCAAAAGGATGAAACTTGGAACAAATTCTAATCATGTTTTTCAAACACTATCAACTACTCGTACAATTTGGGTGGACCTATCTGGAAAGGGAAGTTGATTGAGAAATTCCCAACTAGCTTACCTTATCATTTTCAAGCAAAAGTTACCTTGCTTAAATACATAAAAATTCCTTGCGAACTTATTGTTAAATGAATCACTTGGGCAAGTATTCGAACTGCATCACTTCTATCCAATATGTTAGCCATCCACTTTCGAGGATGGAAAGAGCTTGGCTTTGTAGATATCAAGGATAGTGGTCTTAGCGAAGATCGTTTTCACACAATTGTTAGAAATGATGACTGTAATACCAATGAAGAGAAATGGGATCTACTTTCCTAGAGAGTTACTAATTTTCTTAAATAGAATTAACCCTTTTTAGGGGTTTTATAAAAAAAATAATCCGAGCTCCAAAATGATTATTTCAATGATTTTAGAGTTGTACTACTTCCAAACAACATGAAATATTTTGCATACCACTCATATAGGTATTTGAGCTAAAAACGAAATCTAGAACTACGAAGTTGACCAAAAAGTTTCAACTCTATATCAAGCAAAAGGATGAAACTTGGAACAAATTCTAATCATGTTTTTCAAACACTATCAACTACTCGTACAATTTGGGTGGACCTATATGGAAAGGGAAATAGATTGAGAAATTCCTTACTAGCTTACCTTATCATTTTCAAGCAAAAGTTACCTTGCTTAAATACATGAAAAATCCTTGTGAACTTACTGTTAAATGAATGACTTGGGCAAGTATTCGAACTGCATCACTTGTCTCCAATATGTCAGCCATCCACTTAGGAGGACACAAAGAATTTGGCTTTATAGACATCAAGGATAGTGGTCTTAGCCAAGATCTTTTTGACACAGTTTTTAGGAATGATGACTCTAATACCAATGAAGAGAAATGGGATCTACTTTCCCAGAGAGTTACTAAATTTCTTAGATAGAATTAACCCTTTTTAGGGGTTTTAGAAAAAAATAATCATAGCTCCAAAATGATTATTTCAATGAATTTGGAGTTGTACTTCTTCCAAACAACATGAAATATTTTGCAGACCACTCATATAGGTATTTGAGCTAAAAAATAAATCTAGAACTACGAAGTTGATTAAAAAATTTGAACTCTATATCAAGCAAAAGGATGAAACTTGGAACAAATTCTAATCATGTTTTTCAAACACTATCAACTACTCGTACAATTTGGGTGGACCTATAAGGAAAGGGAAGTAGATTGAGAAATTGCTTACTAGCTTACTTTATCATTTTCAAGCAAAAGTTACCTTGCTTAAATACATGAAAAATCCGTGTCAACTTACTGTTAAATGAATCACTTGGGAAAGTATTCGAACTGCATCACTTGTATCCAATATGTCAGCCATTCACTTATGAGGACACAAAGAACTTGGCTATATAGACATCAAGGATAGTGGTCTTAGCCAAGATCTTTTTGACACAATTTTTAGGAATGATGACTCTAATACCAATGAAGAGAAATGGGATCTACTTTCCTTGAGAGTTACTAAATTTCTTAGATAGAATTAACCCTTTTTAGGGGTTTTAGAAAAAAATAATCCGAGCTCCAAAATGATTATTTCAATGAATTTAGAGTTGTACTACTTCCAAACAACATGAAATATTTTGCATACCACTCATATAGGTATTTGAGCTAAAAACGAAATCTAGAACTACGAAGTTGACCAAAAATTTTCAACTCTATATCAAGCAAAAGGATGAAACTTGGAACAAATTCTAATCATGTTTTTCAAACACTATCAACTACTCGTACAATTTGGGTGGACCTATATGGAAAGGGAAATAGATTGAGAAATTCCTTACTAGCTTACCTTATCATTTTCAAGCAAAAGTTACCTTGCTTAAATACATGAAAAATCCTTGTGAACTTACTGTTAAATGAATGACTTGGGCAAGTATTTGAACTGCATCACTTGTCTCCAATATGTCAGCCATCCACTTACGAGGACACAAAGAACTTGGCTTTATAGACATCAAGGATAGTGGTCTTAGCGAAGATCTTTCTGACACAGTTTTTAGGAATGATGACTCTAATACCAATGAAGAGAAATGGGATCTACTTTCCCAGAGAGTTACTAAATTTCTTGGATAGAATTAACCCTTTTTAGGGGTTTTAGAAAAAAATAATCCGAGCTCCAAAATGATTATTTCAATGAATTTAGAGTTGTACTTCTTCCAAACAACATGAAATATTTTGCAGACCATTCATATAGGTATTTGAGCTAAAAAATAAATCTAGAACTACGAAGTTGACCAAAAATTTTGAACTCTATATCCAGCAAGAGGATGAAACTTGGAACAAATTCTAATCATGTTTTTCAAACATGATCAACTACTCGTACAATTTGGGTGGACCTATAAGGAAAGGGAAGTAGATTGAGAAATTGCTTACTAGCTTACTTTATCATTTTCAAGCAAAAGTTACCTTGCTTAAATACATGAAAAATCCGTGTCAACTTACTGTTAAATGAATCACTTGGGAAAGTATTCGAACTGCATCACTTGTATCCAATATGTCAGCCATTCACTTATGAGGACACAAAGAACTTGGCTATATAGACATCAAGGATAGTGGTCTTAGCCAAGATCTTTTTGACACAATTTTTAGGAATGATGACTCTAATACCAATGAAGAGAAATGGGATCTACTTTCCTTGAGAGTTACTAAATTTCTTAGATAGAATTAACCCTTTTTAGGGGTTTTAGAAAAAAATAATCCGAGCTCCAAAATGATTATTTCAATGAATTTAGAGTTGTACTTCTTCCAAACAACATGAAATATTTTGCAGACCACTCATATAGGTATTTGAGCTAAAAAATAAATCTAGAACTACGAAGTTGACCAAAAATTTTGAACTCTATATCAAGCAAAATGATGAAACTTGGAACAAATTCTAATCATGTTTTTCAAACACTATCAACTACTCGTACAATTTGGGTGGACCTATATGGAAAGGGAAATAGATTGAGAAATTCCTTACTAGCTTACCTTATCATTTTCAAGCAAAAGTTACCTTGCTTAAATACATGAAAAATCCTTGTGAACTTACTGTTAAATGAATGACTTGGGCAAGTATTCGAACTGCATCACTTGTATCCAATATGTCAGCCATCCACTTACGAGGACACAAAGAACTTGGCTTTATAGACATCAAGGATAGTGGTCTTAGCGAAGATCTTTTTGACACAGTTTTTAGGAATGATGACTCTAATACCAATGAAGAGAAATGGGATCTACTTTCCCAGAGAGTTACTAAATTTCTTAGATAGAATTTACCCTTTTTAGGGGTTTTAGAAAAAAATATTCCGAGCTCCAAAATGATTATTTCAATGAATTTAGAGTTGTACTTCTTCCAAACAACATGAAATATTTTGCAGACCACTCATATAGGTATTTGAGCTAAAAAATAAATCTAGAACTACGAAGTTGACCAAAAATTTTGAACTCTATATCAAGCAAAATGATGAAACTTGGAACAAATTCTAATCATGTTTTTCAAACACTATCAACTACTCGTACAATTTGGGTGGACCTATATGGAAAGGGAAATAGATTGAGAAATTCCTTACTAGCTTACCTTATCATTTCAAGCAAAAGTAACCTTGCTTAAATACATGAAAAATCCTTGTGAACTTACAGTTAAATGAATGACTTGGGCAAGTATTCGAACTACATCAATTGTCTCCAATATGTCAGCCATCCACTTATGAGGACACAAAGAACTTGGCTTTATAGACATCAAGGATAGTGGTCTTAGCCAAGATCTTTTTGACACAGTTTTTAGGAATGATGACTCTAATACCAATGAAGAGAAATGGGATCTACTTTCCCAGAGAGTTACTAAATTTCTTAGATAGAATTTACCCTTTTTAGGGGTTTTAGAAAAAAATATTCCGAGCTCCAAAATGATTATTTCAATGAATTTAGAGTTGTACTTCTTCCAAACAACATGAAATATTTTGCAGACCACTCATATAGGTATTTGAGCTAAAAAATAAATCTAGAACTACGAAGTTGACCAAAAATTTTGAACTCTATATCAAGCAAAATGATGAAACTTGGAACAAATTCTAATCATGTTTTTCAAACACTATCAACTACTCGTACAATTTGGGTGGACCTATATGGAAAGGGAAATAGATTGAGAAATTCCTTACTAGCTTACCTTATCATTTTCAAGCAAAAGTTACCTTGCTTAAATACATGAAAAATCCTTGTGAACTTACTGTTAAATGAATGACTTGGGCAAGTATTCGAACTGCATCACTTGTATCCAATATGTCAGCCATCCACTTACGAGGACACAAAGAACTTGGCTTTATAGACATCAAGGATAGTGGTCTTAGCGAAGATCTTTTTGACACAGTTTTTAGGAATGATGACTCTAATACCAATGAAGAGAAATGGGATCTACTTTCCCAGAGAGTTACTAAATTTCTTAGATAGAATTTACCCTTTTTAGGGGTTTTAGAAAAAAATATTCCGAGCTCCAAAATGATTATTTCAATGAATTTAGAGTTGTACTTCTTCCAAACAACATGAAATATTTTGCAGACCACTCATATAGGTATTTGAGCTAAAAAATAAATCTAGAACTACGAAGTTGACCAAAAATTTTGAACTCTATATCAAGCAAAATGATGAAACTTGGAACAAATTCTAATCATGTTTTTCAAACACTATCAACTACTCGTACAATTTGGGTGGACCTATATGGAAAGGGAAATAGATTGAGAAATTCCTTACTAGCTTACCTTATCATTTCAAGCAAAAGTAACCTTGCTTAAATACATGAAAAATCCTTGTGAACTTACAGTTAAATGAATGACTTGGGCAAGTATTCGAACTACATCAATTGTCTCCAATATGTCTGCCATCCACTTATGAGGACACAAAGAACTTGGCTTTATAGACATCAAGGATAGTGGTCTTAGCCAAGATCTTTTTGACACAGTTTTTAGGAATGATGACTCTAATACCAATGAAGAGAAATGGGATCTACATTCCTAGAGAGTTACTAAATTTCTTAGATAGAATTAACCCTTTTTAGGGGTTTTAGAAAAAAATAATCCGAGCTCCAAAATGATTATTTCAATGAATTTAGAGTTGTACTTCTTCCAAACAACATGAAATATTTTGCAGACCACTCATATAGGTATTTGAGCTAAAAAATAAATCTAGAACTACGAAGTTGACCAAAAATTTTGAACTCTATATCAAGCAAAATGATGAAACTTGGAACAAATTCTAATCATGTTTTTCAAACACTATCAACTACTCGTACAATTTGGGTGGACCTATATGGAAAGGGAAATAGATTGAGAAATTCCTTACTAGCTTACCTTATCATTTTCAAGCAAAAGTTACCTTGCTTAAATACATGAAAAATCCTTGTGAACTTACTGTTAAATGAATGACTTGGGCAAGTATTCGAACTGCATCACTTGTATCCAATATGTCAGCCATCCACTTACGAGGACACAAAGAACTTGGCTTTATAGACATCAAGGATAGTGGTCTTAGCGAAGATCTTTTTGACACAGTTTTTAGGAATGATGACTCTAATACCAATGAAGAGAAATGGGATCTACTTTCCCAGAGAGTTACTAAATTTCTTAGATAGAATTAACCCTTTTTAGGGGTTTTAGAAAAAAATATTCCGAGCTCCAAAATGATTATTTCAATGAATTTAGAGTTGTACTTCTTCCAAACAACATGAAATATTTTGCAGACCACTCATATAGGTATTTGAGCTAAAAAATAAATCTAGAACTACGAAGTTGACCAAAAATTTTGAACTCTATATCCAGCAAGAGGATGAAACTTGGAACAAATTCTAATCATGTTTTTCAAACATTATCAACTACTCGTACAATTTGGGTGGACCTGTAAGGAAAGGGCATTAGATTGAGAAATTCCTTACTAGCTTACCTTATCATTTTCAAGAAAAAGTTACCTTGCTTAAATACATTAAAAATCCTTGTGAACTTACTGTTAAATGAATCATTTGGGCAAGTATTCGAACTGCATCACTTGTATCCAATATGTCAGCCATCCACTTACGAGGACACAAAGAACTTGGCTTTATAGACATCAAGGATAGTGGTCTTAGCCAAGATCTTTTTAACACAGTTTTTAGGAATGATGACTCCAATACCAATGAAGAGAAATGGGATCTACTTTCCCAGAGAGTTACTAAATTTCTTAGATAGAATTAACCCTTTTTAGGGGTTTTAGAAAAAAATAATCATAGCTCCAAAATGATTATTTCAATGAATTTGGAGTTGTACTTCTTCCAAACAACATGAAATATTTTGCAGACCACTCATATAGGTATTTGAGCTAAAAAATAAATCTAGAACTACGAAGTTGATTAAAAAATTTGAACTCTATATCAAGCAAAAGGATGAAACTTGGAACAAATTCTAATCATGTTTTTCAAACACTATCAACTACTCGTACAATTTGGGTGGACCTATCTGGAAAGGGAAGTTGATTGAGAAATTCCCAACTAGCTTACCTTATCATTTTCAAGCAAAAGTTACCTTGCTTAAATACATAAAAATTCCTTGCGAACTTATTGTTAAATGAATCACTTGGGCAAGTATTCGAACTGCATCACTTCTATCCAATATGTTAGCCATCCACTTTCGAGGATGGAAAGAGCTTGGCTTTGTAGATATCAAGGATAGTGGTCTTAGCGAAGATCGTTTTCACACAATTGTTAGAAATGATGACTGTAATACCAATGAAGAGAAATGGGATCTACTTTCCTAGAGAGTTACTAAATTTCTTAAATAGAATTAACCCTTTTTAGGGGTTTTATAAAAAAAAAAATCCGAGCTCCAAAATGATTATTTCAATGATTTTAGAGTTGTACTTCTTCCAAACAACATGAAATATTTTGCATACCACTCATATAGGTATTTGAGCTAAAAACGAAATCTAGAACTACGAAGTTGACCAAAAATTTTCAACTCTATATCAAGCAAAAGGATGAAACTTGGAACAAATTCTAATCATGTTTTTCAAACACTATCAACTACTCGTACAATTTGGGTGGACCTATATGGAAAGGGAAATAGATTGAGAAATTCCTTACTAGCTTACCTTATCATTTTCAAGCAAAAGTTACCTTGCTTAAATACATGAAAAATCCTTGTGAACTTACTGTTAAATGAATGACTTGGGCAAGTATTCGAACTGCATCACTTGTCTCCAATATGTCAGCCATCCACTTAAGAGGACACAAAGAATTTGGCTTTATAGACATCAAGGATAGTGGTCTTAGCCAAGATCTTTTTGACACAGTTTTTAGGAATGATGACTCTAATACCAATGAAGAGAAATGGGATCTACTTTCCCAGAGAGTTACTAAATTTCTTAGATAGAATTAACCCTTTTTAGGGGTTTTAGAAAAAAATAATCATAGCTCCAAAATGATTATTTCAATGAATTTGGAGTTGTACTTCTTCCAAACAACATGAAATATTTTGCAGACCACTCATATAGGTATTTGAGCTAAAAAATAAATCTAGAACTACGAAGTTGATTAAAAAATTTGAACTCAATATCAAGCAAAAGGATGAAACTTGGAACAAATTCTAATCATGTTTTTCAAACACTATCAACTACTCGTACAATTTGGGTGGACCTATCTGGAAAGGGAAGTTGATTGAGAAATTCCCAACTAGCTTACCTTATCATTTTCAAGCAAAAGTTACTTTGCTTAAATACATAAAAATTCCTTGCGAACTTATTGTTAAATGAATCACTTGGGCAAGTATTCGAACTGCATCACTTCTATCCAATATGTTAGCCATCCACTTTCGAGGATGGAAAGAGCTTGGCTTTGTAGATATCAAGGATAGTGGTCTTAGCGAAGATCGTTTTCACACAATTGTTAGAAATGATGACTGTAATACCAATGAAGAGAAATGGGATCTACTTTCCTAGAGAGTTACTAATTTTCTTAAATAGAATTAACCCTTTTTAGGGGTTTTATAAAAAAAATAATCCGAGCTCCAAAATGATTATTTCAATGATTTTAGAGTTGTACTACTTCCAAACAACATGAAATATTTTGCATACCACTCATATAGGTATTTGAGCTAAAAACGAAATCTAGAACTACGAAGTTGACCAAAAAGTTTCAACTCTATATCAAGCAAAAGGATGAAACTTGGAACAAATTCTAATCATGTTTTTCAAACACTATCAACTACTCGTACAATTTGGGTGGACCTATATGGAAAGGGAAATAGATTGAGAAATTCCTTACTAGCTTACCTTATCATTTTCAAGCAAAAGTTACCTTGCTTAAATACATGAAAAATCCTTGTGAACTTACTGTTAAATGAATGACTTGGGCAAGTATTCGAACTGCATCACTTGTCTCCAATATGTCAGCCATCCACTTATGAGGACACAAAGAATTTGGATTTATAGACATCAAGGATAGTGGTCTTAGCCAAGATCTTTTTGACACAGTTTTTAGGAATGATGACTCTAATACCAATGAAGAGAAATGGGATCTACTTTCCCAGAGAGTTACTAAATTTCTTAGATAGAATTAACCCTTTTTAGGGGTTTTAGAAAAAAATAATCATAGCTCCAAAATGATTATTTCAATGAATTTGGAGTTGTACTTCTTCCAAACAACATGAAATATTTTGCAGACCACTCATATAGGTATTTGAGCTAAAAAATAAATCTAGAACTACGAAGTTGATTAAAAAATTTGAACTCTATATCAAGCAAAAGGATGAAACTTGGAACAAATTCTAATCATGTTTTTCAAACACTATCAACTACTCGTACAATTTGGGTGGACCTATCTGGAAAGGGAAGTTGATTGAGAAATTCCCAACTAGCTTACCTTATCATTTTCAAGCAAAAGTTACCTTGCTTAAATACATAAAAATTCCTTGCGAACTTATTGTTAAATGAATCACTTGGGCAAGTATTCGAACTGCATCACTTCTATCCAATATGTTAGCCATCCACTTTCGAGGATGGAAAGAGCTTGGCTTTGTAGATATCAAGGATAGTGGTCTTAGCGAAGATCGTTTTCACACAATTGTTAGAAATGATGACTGTAATACCAATGAAGAGAAATGGGATCTACTTTCCTAGAGAGTTACTAAATTTCTTAAATAGAATTAACCCTTTTTAGGGGTTTTATAAAAAAAATAATCCGAGCTCCAAAATGATTATTTCAATGATTTTAGAGTTGTACTACTTCCAAACAACATGAAATATTTTGCATACCACTCATATAGGTATTTGAGCTAAAAACGAAATCTAGAACTACGAAGTTGACCAAAAATTTTCAACTCTATATCAAGCAAAAGGATGAAACTTGGAACAAATTCTAATCATGTTTTTCAAACACAATCAACTACTCGTACAATTTGGGTGGACCTATATGGAAAGGGAAATAGATTGAGAAATTCCTTACTAGCTTACCTTATCATTTTCAAGCAAAAGTTACCTTGCTTAAATACATGAAAAATCCTTGTGAACTTACTGTTAAATGAATGACTTGGGCAAGTATTTGAACTGCATCACTTGTCTCCAATATGTCAGCCATCCACTTACGAGGACACAAAGAACTTGGCTTTATAGACATCAAGGATAGTGGTCTTAGCGAAGATCTTTCTGACACAGTTTTTAGGAATGATGACTCTAATACCAATGAAGAGAAATGGGATCTACTTTCCCAGAGAGTTACTAAATTTCTTGGATAGAATTAACCCTTTTTAGGGGTTTTAGAAAAAAATAATCCGAGCTCCAAAATGATTATTTCAATGAATTTAGAGTTGTACTTCTTCCAAACAACATGAAATATTTTGCAGACCATTCATATAGGTATTTGAGCTAAAAAATAAATCTAGAACTACGAAGTTGACCAAAAATTTTGAACTCTATATCCAGCAAGAGGATGAAACTTGGAACAAATTCTAATCATGTTTTTCAAACATGATCAACTACTCGTACAATTTGGGTGGACCTATAAGGAAAGGGAAGTAGATTGAGAAATTGCTTACTAGCTTACCTTATCATTTCAAGCAAAAGTAACCTTGCTTAAATACATGAAAAATCCTTGTGAACTTACAGTTAAATGAATGACTTGGGCAAGTATTCGAACTACATCAATTGTCTCCAATATGTCAGCCATCCACTTATGAGGACACAAAGAACTTGGCTTTATAGACATCAAGGATAGTGGTCTTAGCCAAGATCTTTTTGACACAGTTTTTAGGAATGATGACTCTAATACCAATGAAGAGAAATGGGATCTACATTCCTAGAGAGTTACTAAATTTCTTAGATAGAATTAACCCTTTTTAGGGGTTTTAGAAAAAAATAATCCGAGCTCCAAAATGATTATTTCAATGAATTTAGAGTTGTACTTCTTCCAAACAACATGAAATATTTTGCAGACCACTCATATAGGTATTTGAGCTAAAAAATAAATCTAGAACTACGAAGTTGACCAAAAATTTTGAACTCTATATCAAGCAAAATGATGAAACTTGGAACAAATTCTAATCATGTTTTTCAAACACTATCAACTACTCGTACAATTTGGGTGGACCTATATGGAAAGGGAAATAGATTGAGAAATTCCTTACTAGCTTACCTTATCATTTTCAAGCAAAAGTTACCTTGCTTAAATACATGAAAAATCCTTGTGAACTTACTGTTAAATGAATGACTTGGGCAAGTATTCGAACTGCATCACTTGTATCCAATATGTCAGCCATCCACTTAAGAGGACACAAAGAATTTGGCTTTATAGACATCAAGGATAGTGGTCTTAGCCAAGATCTTTTTGACACAGTTTTTAGGAATGATGACTCTAATACCAATGAAGAGAAATGGGATCTACTTTCCCAGAGAGTTACTAAATTTCTTAGATAGAATTAACCCTTTTTAGGGGTTTTAGAAAAAAATAATCATAGCTCCAAAATGATTATTTCAATGAATTTGGAGTTGTACTTCTTCCAAACAACATGAAATATTTTGCAGACCACTCATATAGGTATTTGAGCTAAAAAATAAATCTAGAACTACGAAGTTGATTAAAAAATTTGAACTCTATATCAAGCAAAAGGATGAAACTTGGAACAAATTCTAATCATGTTTTTCAAACACTATCAACTACTCGTACAATTTGGGTGGACCTATCTGGAAAGGGAAGTTGATTGAGAAATTCCCAACTAGCTTACCTTATCATTTTCAAGCAAAAGTTACCTTGCTTAAATACATAAAAATTCCTTGCGAACTTATTGTTAAATGAATCACTTGGGCAAGTATTCGAACTGCATCACTTCTATCCAATATGTTAGCCATCCACTTTCGAGGATGGAAAGAGCTTGGCTTTGTAGATATCAAGGATAGTGGTCTTAGCGAAGATCGTTTTCACACAATTGTTAGAAATGATGACTGTAATACCAATGAAGAGAAATGGGATCTACTTTCCTAGAGAGTTACTAAATTTCTTAAATAGAATTAACCCTTTTTAGGGGTTTTATAAAAAAAATAATCCGAGCTCCAAAATGATTATTTCAATGATTTTAGAGTTGTACTACTTCCAAACAACATGAAATATTTTGCATACCACTCATATAGGTATTTGAGCTAAAAACGAAATCTAGAACTACGAAGTTGACCAAAAAGTTTCAACTCTATATCAAGCAAAAGGATGAAACTTGGAACAAATTCTAATCATGTTTTTCAAACACTATCAACTACTCGTACAATTTGGGTGGACCTATATGGAAAGGGAAATAGATTGAGAAATTCCTTACTAGCTTACCTTATCATTTTCAAGCAAAAGTTACCTTGCTTAAATACATGAAAAATCCTTGTGAACTTACTGTTAAATGAATGACTTGGGCAAGTATTCGAACTGCATCACTTGTCTCCAATATGTCAGCCATCCACTTATGAGGACACAAAGAATTTGGCTTTATAGACATCAAGGATAGTGGTCTTAGCCAAGATCTTTTTGACACAGTTTTTAGGAATGATGACTCTAATACCAATGAAGAGAAATGGGATCTACTTTCCCAGAGAGTTACTAAATTTCTTAGATAGAATTAACCCTTTTTAGGGGTTTTAGAAAAAAATAATCATAGCTCCAAAATGATTATTTCAATGAATTTGGAGTTGTACTTCTTCCAAACAACATGAAATATTTTGCAGACCACTCATATAGGTATTTGAGCTAAAAAATAAATCTAGAACTACGAAGTTGATTAAAAAATTTGAACTCTATATCAAGCAAAAGGATGAAACTTGGAACAAATTCTAATCATGTTTTTCAAACACTATCAACTACTCGTACAATTTGGGTGGACCTATCTGGAAAGGGAAGTTGATTGAGAAATTCCCAACTAGCTTACCTTATCATTTTCAAGCAAAAGTTACCTTGCTTAAATACATAAAAATTCCTTGCGAACTTATTGTTAAATGAATCACTTGGGCAAGTATTCGAACTGCATCACTTCTATCCAATATGTTAGCCATCCACTTTCGAGGATGGAAAGAGCTTGGCTTTGTAGATATCAAGGATAGTGGTCTTAGCGAAGATCGTTTTCACACAATTGTTAGAAATGATGACTGTAATACCAATGAAGAGAAATGGGATCTACTTTCCTAGAGAGTTACTAAATTTCTTAAATAGAATTAACCCTTTTTAGGGGTTTTATAAAAAAAATAATCCGAGCTCCAAAATGATTATTTCAATGATTTTAGAGTTGTACTACTTCCAAACAACATGAAATATTTTGCATACCACTCATATAGGTATTTGAGCTAAAAACGAAATCTAGAACTACGAAGTTGACCAAAAATTTTCAACTCTATATCAAGCAAAAGGATGAAACTTGGAACAAATTCTAATCATGTTTTTCAAACACTATCAACTACTCGTACAATTTGGGTGGACCTATATGGAAAGGGAAATAGATTGAGAAATTCCTTACTAGCTTACCTTATCATTTTCAAGCAAAAGTTACCTTGCTTAAATACATGAAAAATCCTTGTGAACTTACTGTTAAATGAATGACTTGGGCAAGTATTTGAACTGCATCACTTGTCTCCAATATGTCAGCCATCCACTTACGAGGACACAAAGAACTTGGCTTTATAGACATCAAGGATAGTGGTCTTAGCGAAGATCTTTCTGACACAGTTTTTAGGAATGATGACTCTAATACCAATGAAGAGAAATGGGATCTACTTTCCCAGAGAGTTACTAAATTTCTTGGATAGAATTAACCCTTTTTAGGGGTTTTAGAAAAAAATAATCCGAGCTCCAAAATGATTATTTCAATGAATTTAGAGTTGTACTTCTTCCAAACAACATGAAATATTTTGCAGACCATTCATATAGGTATTTGAGCTAAAAAATAAATCTAGAACTACGAAGTTGACCAAAAATTTTGAACTCTATATCCAGCAAGAGGATGAAACTTGGAACAAATTCTAATCATGTTTTTCAAACATTATCAACTACTCGTACAATTTGGGTGGACCTATAAGAAAAGGGCATTAGATTGAGAAATTCCTTACTAGCTTACCTTATCATTTTCAAGAAAAAGTTACATTGCTTAAATACATGAAAAATCCTTGTGAACTTACTGTTAAATGAATCACTTATGCAAGTATTCGAACTGGATCACTTGTATCCAATATGTCAGCCATCCACTTACGAGGACACAAAGAACTTGGCTTTATAGACATCAAGGATAGTGGTCTTAGCGAAGATCTTTTTGACACAGTTTTTAGGAATGATGACTCTAATACCAATGAATAGAAATGGGATCTACTTTCCTAGAGATGTACTAAATTTCTTAGATAAAATTAGCCCTTTTTTAGGGGTTTTAGAAAAAAATAATCATAGCTCCAAAATGATTATTTCAATGAATTTGGAGTTGTACTTCTTCCAAATAACATGAAATATTTTGCAGACCACTCATATAGGTATTTGAGCTAAAAAATAAATCTAGAACTACAAAGTTGATTAAAAATTTTGAACTCTATATCCAGCAAGAGGATGAAACTTGGAACAAATTCTAATCATGTTTTTCAAACATTATCAACTACTCGTACAATTTGGGTGGACCTATAAGGAAAGGGAATTAGATTGAGAAATTCCTTACTAGCTTACCTTATCATTTTCAAGCAAAAGTTACCTTGCTTAAATACATGAAAAATCCTTGTGAACTTACTGTTAAATGAATTACTTGGGCAAGTATTCGAACTGCATCACTTGTATCCAATATGTCAGCCATCCACTTATGAGGACACAAAGAATTTGGCTTTATAGACATCAAGGATAGTGGTCTTAGCGAAGATCTTTTTGACACAGTTTTTAGGAATGATGACTCTAATACCAATGAAGAGAAATGGGATCTACTTTCCCAGAGAGTTACTAAATTTCATAGATAGAATTAACCCTTTTTAGAGGTTTTAGAAAAAAATAATCATAGCTCCAAAATGATTATTTCAATGAATTTGGAGTTGTACTTCTTCCAAACAACATGAAATATTTTGCAGACCACTCATATAGGTATTTGAGCTAAAAAATAATTCTAGAACTACGAAGTTGATTAAAAATTTTGAACTCTATATCCAGCAAGAGGATGAAACTTGGAACAAATTCTAATCATGTTTTTCAAACACTATCAACTACTCGTACAATTTGGGTGGACCTATAAGGAAAGGGAAGTAGATTGAGAAATTCCTTACTAGCTTACCTTATCATTTTCAAGCAAAAGGTACCTTGCTTAAATACATGAAAAATCCTTTTGACCTTACTGTTAAATGAATCACTTGGGCAAGTATTCGAACTGCATCACTTGTATCCAATATGTCAGCCATCCATTCACGAGGACGGAAAGAACTTGGCTTTATAGACATCAAGGATAGTGGTCTTAGCGAAGATCTTTTTGACACAGTTTTTAGGAATGATGACTCTAATACCAATGAATAGAAATGGGATCTACTTTCCTAGAGATTTACTAAATTTCTTAGATAAAATTAGCCCTTTTTTAGGGGTTTTAGAAAAAAATAATCCGAGCTCTAAAATGATTATTTCAATGAATTTAGAGTTGTACTTCTTCCAAACAACATGAAATATTTTGCAGACCACCCATATAGGTATTTGAGCTAAATAATAAATCTAGAACTACGAAGTTGACCAAAAATTTGAACTCTATATCCAGCAAGAGGATGAAACTTGGAACAAATTCTAATCATGTTTTTCAAACATTATCAACTACTCGTACAATTTGGGTGGACCTATCTGGAAAGGGAAAGAGATTGAGAAATTCCTTACTAGCTTACCTTATCATTTTCAAGCAAAAGTTACCTTGCTTAAATACATAAAAATTCCTTGTGAACTTATTGTTAAATGAATAACTTGGGCAAGTATTCGAACTGCATCACTTGTATCCAATATGTTAGCCATCCACTTTCGAGGATGGAAAGAGCTTGGCTTTGTAGACATCAAGGATAGTGGTCTTAGCGAAGATCTTTTTGACACAGTTTTTAGGAATCATGACTCTAATACCAATGAATAGAAATGGGATCTACTTTCCCAGAGAGTTACTAAATTTCTTAGATAGAATTAGCCCTTTTTTAGGGGTTTTAGAAAAAAATAATCCGAGCTCTAAAATGATTATTTCAATGAATTTAGAGTTGTACTTCTTTCAAACAACATGAAATATTTTGCAGACCACCCATATAGGTATTTGAGCTAAAAAATAAATCTAGAACTACGAAGTTGACCAAAAATTTGAACTCTATATCCAGCAAGAGGATGAAACTTGGAACAAATTCTAATCATGTTTTTCAAACATTATCAACTACTCTTACAATTTGGGTGGACCTATAAGGAAAGGGAAGTAGATTGAGAAATTCCTTACTAGCTTACCTTATCATTTTCAAGCAAAAGTTACCTTGCTTAAATACATGAAAAATCCTTGTGACCTTACTGTTAAATGAATCACTTGGGCAAGTATTCGAACTGCATCACTTGTATCCAATATGTCAGCCATCCACTCACGAGGATGGAAAGAACTTGGCTTTATAGACATCAAGGATAGTGGTCTTAGCGAAGATCTTTTTGACACAGTTTTTAGGAATGATGACTCTAATACCAATGAATAGAAATGGGATCTACTTTCCTAGAGATTTACTAAATTTCTTAGATAAAATTAGCCCTTTTTTAGGGGTTTTAGAAAAAAATAATCATAGCTCCAAAATGATTATTTCAATGAATTTGGAGTTGTACTTCTTCCAAATAACATGAAATATTTTGCAGACCACTCATATAGGTATTTGAGCTAAAAAATAAATCTAGAACTACGAAGTTGATTAAAAATTTTGAACTCTATATCCAGCAAGAGGATGAAACTTGGAACAAATTCTAATCATGTTTTTCAAACATTATCAACTACTCGTACAATTTGGGTGGACCTATAAGGAAAGGGAAGTAGATTGAGAAATTCCTTACTAGCTTACCTTATCATTTTCAAGCAAAAGTTACCTTGCTTAAATACATGAAAAATAATTGTGAACTTACTGTTAAATGAATCACTTGGGCAAGTATTCGAACTGCATCACTTGTATCCAATATGTCAGCCATCCACTAACGAGGACGGAAAGAACTTGGCTTTATAGACATCAAGGATAGTGGTCTTAGCGAAGATCTTTTTGACACAGTTTTTAGGAATGATGACTCTAATACCAATGAATAGAAATGGGATCTACTTTCCTAGAGATTTACTAAATTTCTTAGATAAAATTAGCCCTTTTTTAGGGGTTTTAGAAAAAAATAATCATAGCTCCAAAATGATTATTTCAATGAATTTGGAGTTGTACTTCTTCCAAACAACATGAAATATTTTGCAGACCACTCATATAGGTATTTGAGCTAAAAAATAATTCTAGAACTACGAAGTTGATTAAAAATTTTGAACTCTATATCCAGCAAGAGGATGAAACTTGGAACAAATTCTAATCATGTTTTTCAAACATTATCAACTACTCGTACAATTTGGGTGGACCTATAAGGAAAGGGAAGTAGATTGAGAAATTCCTTACTAGCTTACTTTATCATTTTCAAGCAAAAGTTACCTTGCTTAAATACACGAAAAATCCGTGTGAACTTACTGTTAAATGAATCACTTGGGCAAGTATTCGAACTGCATCACTTGTATCCAATATGTCAGCCATCCACTTATGAGGACACAAAGAACTTGGCTTTATAGACATCAAGGATAGTGGTCTTAGCGAAGATCTTTTTGACACAGTTTTTAGGAATGATGACTCTAGTACCAATGAAGAGAAATGGGATCTACTTTCCCAGAGAGTTACTAAATTTCTTAGATAGAATTAACCCTTTTTAGGGGTTTTAGAAAAAAATAATCATAGCTCCAAAATGATTATTTCAATGAATTTGGAGTTGTACTTTTTCCAAACAACATGAAATATTTTGCAGACCACTCATATAGGTATTTGAGCTAAAACATAAATCTAGAACTACGAAGTTGATTAAAAATTTTGAACTCTATATCCAGCAAGAGGATGAAACTTGGAACAAATTCTAATCATGTTTTTCAAACATTATCAACTACTCGTACAATTTGGGTGGACCTATAAGGAAAGGGAAGTAGATTGAGAAATTCCTAATTAGCTTACCTTATCATTTTCAAGCAAAAGTTACCTTGCTTAAATACATGAAAAATCCATGTGAACTTACTGTTAAATGAATCACTTGGGCAAGTATTCGAACTGCATCACTTGTATCCAATATGTCAGCCATCCACTCACGAGGACGGAAAGAACTTGGCTTTATAGACATCAAGGATAGTGGTCTTAGCGAAGATCTTTTTGACACAGTTTTTAGGAATGATGACTCTAATACCAATGAATAGAAATGGGATCTACTTTCCTAGAGATTTACTAAATTTCTTAGATAAAATTAGCCCTTTTTTAGGGGTTTTAGAAAAAAATAATCCGAGCTCTAAAATGATTATTTCAATGAATTTAGAGTTGTACTTCTTCCAAACAACATGAAATATTTTGCAGACCACCCATATAGGTATTTGAGCTAAATAATAAATCTAGAACTACGAAGTTGACCAAAAATTTGAACTCTATATCCAGCAAGAGGATGAAACTTGGAACAAATTCTAATCATGTTTTTCAAACATTATCAACTACTCGTACAATTTGGGTGGACCTATCTGGAAAGGGAAAGAGATTGAGAAATTCCTTACTAGCTTACCTTATCATTTTCAAGCAAAAGTTACCTTGCTTAAATACATAAAAATTCCTTGTGAACTTATTGTTAAATGAATAACTTGGGCAAGTATTCGAACTGCATCACTTGTATCCAATATATTAGCCATCCACTTTCGAGGATGGAAAGAGCTTGGCTTTGTAGACATCAAGGATAGTGGTCTTAGCGAAGATCTTTTTGACACAGTTTTTAGGAATCATGACTCTAATACCAATGAATAGAAATGGGATCTACTTTCCCAGAGAGTTACTAAATTTCTTAGATAGAATTAGCCCTTTTTTAGGGATTTTAGAAAAAAATAATCCGAGCTCTAAAATGATTATTTCAATGAATTTAGAGTTGTACTTCTTTCAAACAACATGAAATATTTTGCAGACCACCCATATAGGTATTTGAGCTAAAAAATAAATCTAGAACTACGAAGTTGACCTAAAATTTGAACTCTATATCCAGCAAGAGGATGACACTTGGAACAAATTCTAATCATGTTTTTCAAACATTATCAACTAATCGTACAATTTGGGTGGACCTATAAGGAAAGGGAAGTAGATTGAGAAATTCCTTACTAGCTTACTTTATCATTTTCAAGCAAAAGTTACCTTGCTTAAATACATGAAAAAACCTTGTGAACTTACTGTTAAATGAATCACTTGGGCAAGTATTCGAACTGCATCACTTGTATCCAATATGTCAGCCATCCACTTATGAGGACACAAAGAACTTGGCTTTATAGACATCAAGGATAGTGGTCTTAGCGAAGATCTTTTTGACACAGTTTTTAGGAATGATGACTCTAGTACCAATGAAGAGAAATGGGATCTACTTTCCCAGAGAGTTACTAAATTTCTTAGATAGAATTAACCCTTTTTAGGGGTTTTAGAAAAAAATAATCATAGCTCCAAAATGATTATTTCAATGAATTTGGAGTTGTACTTCTTCCAAACAACATGAAATATTTTGCAGACCACTCATATAGGTATTTGAGCTAAAACATAAATCTAGAACTACGAAGTTGATTAAAAATTTTGAACTCTATATCCAGCAAGAGGATGAAACTTGGAACAAATTCTAATCATGTTTTTCAAACATTATCAACTACTCGTACAATTTGGGTGCACCTATAAGGAAAGGGAAGTAGATTGAGAAATTCCTTATTAGCTTACCTTATCATTTTCAAGCAAAAGTTACCTTGCTTAAATACATGAAAAATCCATGTGAACTTACTGTTAAATGAATCACTTGGGCAAGTATTCGAACTGCATCACTTGTATCCAATATGTCAGCCATCCACTCACGAGGACGGAAAGAACTTGGCTTTATAGACATCAAGGATAGTGGTCTTAGCCAAGATCTTTTTGACACAGTTTTTAGGAATGATGACTCTAATACCAATGAAGAGAAATGGGATCTACTTTCCCAGAGAGTTACTAAATTTCTTAGATAGAATTAACCCTTTTTAGAGGTTTTAGAAAAAAATAATCATGGCTCCAAAATGATTATTTCAATGAATTTGGAGTTGTACTTCTTCCAAACAACATGAAATATTTTGCAGACCACTCATATTGGTATTTGAGCTAAAAAATAATTCTAGAACTACGAAGTTGATTAAAAATTTTGAACTCTATATCCAGCAAGAGGATGAAACTTGGAACAAATTCTAATCATGTTTTTCAAACATTATAAACTACTCTTACAATTTCGGTGGACCTATAAGGAAAGGGAAGTAGGTTGAGAAATTCCTTACTAGCTTACCTTATCATTTTCAAGCAAAAGTTACCTTGCTTAAATACATGAAAAATCCTTGTGACCTTACTGTTAAATGAATCACTTGGGCAAGTATTCGAACTGCATCACTTGTATCCAATATGTCAGCCATCCACTCACGAGGACGGAAAGAACTTGGCTTTATAGACATCAAGGATAGTGGTCTTAGCGAAGATCTTTTTGACACAGTTTTTAGGAATGATGACTCTAATACCAATGAATAGAAATGGGATCTACTTTCCTAGAGATTTACTAAATTTCTTAGATAAAATTAGCCCTTTTTTAGGGGTTTTAGAAAAAAATAATCCGAGCTCTAAAATGATTATTTCAATGAATTTAGAGTTGTACTTCTTCCAAACAACATGAAATATTTTGCAGACCACCCATATAGGTATTTGAGCTAAATAATAAATCTAGAACTACGAAGTTGACCAAAAATTTGAACTCTATATCCAGCAAGAGGATGAAACTTGGAACAAATTCTAATCATGTTTTTCAAACATTATCAACTACTCGTACAATTTGCGTGGACCTATCTGGAAAGGGAAAGAGATTGAGAAATTCCTTACTAGCTTACCTTATCATTTTCAAGCAAAAGTTACCTTGCTTAAATACATAAAAATTCCTTGTGAACTTATTGTTAAATGAATAACTTGGGCAAGTATTCGAACTGCATCACTTGTATCCAATATGTTAGCCATCCACTTTCGAGGATGGAAAGAGCTTGGCTTTGTAGACATCAAGGATAGTGGTCTTAGCGAAGATCTTTTTGACACAGTTTTTAGGAATCATGACTCTAATACCAATGAATAGAAATGGGATCTACTTTCCCAGAGAGTTACTAAATTTCTTAGATAGAATTAACCCTTTTTAGGGGTTTTAGAAAAAAATAATCATAGCTCCAAAATGATTATTACAATGAATTTGGAGTTGTACTTCTTCCAAACAACATGAAATATTTTGCAGACCACTCATATAGGTATTTGAGCTAAAACATAAATCTAGAACTACGAAGTTGATTAAAAATTTTGAACTCTATATCCAGCAAGAGGATGAAAATTGGAACAAATACTAATCATGTTTTTCAAACATTATCAACTACTCGTACAATTTGGGTGGACCTATAAGGAAAGGGAAGTAGATTGAGAAATTCCTTACTAGCTTACCTTATCATTTTCAAGCAAAAGTTACCTTGCTTAAATACATGAAAAATCCATGTGAACTTACTGTTAAATGAATCACTTGGGCAAGTATTCGAACTGCATCACTTGTATCCAATATGTCAGCCATCCACTCACGAGGACGGAAAGAACTTGGCTTTATAGACATCAAGGATAGTGGTCTTAGCCAAGATCTTTTTGACACAGTTTTTAGGAATGATGACTCTAATACCAATGAAGAGAAATGGGATCTACTTTCCCAGAGAGTTACTAAATTTGTTAGATAGAATTAACCCTTTTTAGAGGTTTTAGAAAAAAATAATCATAGCTCTAAAATGATTATTTCAATGAATTTGGAGTTGTACTTCTTCCAAACAACATGAAATATTTTGCAGACCACTCATATAGGTATTTGAGCTAAAAAATAATTCTAGAACTACGAAGTTGATTAAAAATTTTGAACTCTATATCGAGCAAGAGGATGAAACTTGGAACAAATTCTAATCATGTTTTTCAAACATTATCAACTACTCTTACAATTTGGGTGGACCTATAAGGAAAGGGAAGTAGATTGAGAAATTCCTTACTAGCTTACCTTATCATTTTCAAGCAAAAGTTACCTTGCTTAAATACATGAAAAATCCTTGTGACCTTACTGTTAAATGAATCACTTGGGCAAGTATTCGAACTGCATCACTTGTATCCAATATGTCAGCCATCCACTCACAAGGACGGAAAGAACTTGGCTTTATAGACATCAAGGATAGTGGTCTTAGCGAAGATCTTTTTGACACAGTTTTTAGGAATGATGACTCTAATACCAATGAATAGAAATGGGATCTACTTTCCTAGAGATTTACTAAATTTCTTAGATAAAATTAGCCCTTTTTTAGGGGTTTTAGAAAAAAATAATCCGAGCTCTAAAATGATTATTTCAATGAATTTAGAGTTGTACTTCTTCCAAACAACATGAAATATTTTGCAGACCACCCATATAGGTATTTGAGCTAAATAATAAATCTAGAACTACGAAGTTGACCAAAAATTTGAACTCTATATCCAGCAAGAGGATGAAACTTGGAACAAATTCTAATCATGTTTTTCAAACATTATCAACTACTCGTACAATTTGGGTGGACCTATCTGGAAAGGGAAAGAGATTGAGAAATTCCTTACTAGCTTACCTTATCATTTTCAAGCAAAAGTTACCTTGCTTAAATACATAAAAATTCCTTGTGAACTTATTGTTAAATGAATAACTTGGGCAAGTATTCGAACTGCATCACTTGTATCCAATATGTTAGCCATCCACTTTCGAGGATGGAAAGAGCTTGGCTTTGTAGACATCAAGGATAGTGGTCTTAGCGAAGATCTTTTTGACATAGTTTTTAGGAATCATGACTCTAATACCAATGAATAGAAATGGGATCTACTTTCCCAGAGAGTTACTAAATTTCTTAGATAGAATTAGCCCTTTTTTAGGGGTTTTAGAAAAAAATAATCCGAGCTCTAAAATGATTATTTCAATGAATTTAGAGTTGTACTTCTTTCAAACAACAGGAAATAATTTGCAGACCACCCATATAGGTATTTGAGCTAAAAAATAAATCTAGAACTACGAAGTTGACCAAAAATTTGAACTCTATATCCAGCAAGAGGATGACACTTGGAACAAATTCTAATCATGTTTTTCAAACATTATCAACTAATCGTACAATTTGGGTGGACCTATAAGGAAAGGGAAGTAGATTGAGAAATTCCTTACTAGCTTACTTTATCATTTTCAAGCAAAAGTTACCTTGCTTAAATACATGAAAAATCCTTGTGAACTTACTGTTAAATGAATCACTTGGGCAAGTATTCGAACTGCATCACTTGTATCCAATATGTCAGCCATCCACTTATGAGGACACAAAGAACTTGGCTTTATAGACATCAAGGATAGTGGTCTTAGCGAAGATCTTTTTGACACAGTTTTTAGGAATGATGACTCTAGTACCAATGAAGAGAAATGGGATCTACTTTCCCAGAGAGTTACTAAATTTCTTAGATAGAATTAACCCTTTTTAGGGGTTTTAGAAAAAAATAATCATAGCTCCAAAATGATTATTACAATGAATTTGGAGTTGTACTTCTTCCAAACAACATGAAATATTTTGCAGACCACTCATATAGGTATTTGAGCTAAAACATAAATCTAGAACTACGAAGTTGATTAAAAATTTTGAACTCTATATCCAGCAAGAGGATGAAAATTGGAACAAATTCTAATCATGTTTTTCAAACATTATCAACTACTCGTACAATTTGGGTGGACCTATAAGGAAAGGGAAGTAGATTGAGAAATTCCTTACTAGCTTACCTTATCATTTTCAAGCAAAAGTTACCTTGCTTAAATACATGAAAAATCCATGTGAACTTACTGTTAAATGAATCACTTGGGCAAGTATTCGAACTGCATCACTTGTATCCAATATGTCAGCCATCCACTCACGAGGACGGAAAGAACTTGGCTTTATAGACATCAAGGATAGTGGTCTTAGCCAAGATCTTTTTGACACAGTTTTTAGGAATGATGACTCTAATACCAATGAAGAGAAATGGGATCTACTTTCCCAGAGAGTTACTAAATTTGTTAGATAGAATTAACCCTTTTTAGAGGTTTTAGAAAAAAATAATCATAGCTCTAAAATGATTATTTCAATGAATTTGGAGTTGTACTTCTTCCAAACAACATGAAATATTTTGCAGACCACTCATATAGGTATTTGAGCTAAAAAATAATTCTAGAACTACGAAGTTGAGTAAAAATTTTGAACTCTATATCGAGCAAGAGGATGAAACTTGGAACAAATTCTAATCATGTTTTTCAAACATTATCAACTACTCTTACAATTTGGGTGGACCTATAAGGAAAGGGAAGTAGATTGAGAAATTCCTTTCTAGCTTACCTTATCATTTTCAAGCAAAAGTTACCTTGCTTAAATACATGAAAAATCCTTGTGACCTTACTGTTAAATGAATCACTTGGGCAAGTATTCGAACTGCATCACTTGTATCCAATATGTCAGCCATCCACTCACGAGGACGGAAAGAACTTGGCTTTATAGACATCAAGGATAGTGGTCTTAGCGAAGATCTTTTTGACACAGTTTTTAGGAATGATGACTCTAATACCAATGAATAGAAATGGGATCTACTTTCCTAGAGATTTACTAAATTTCTTAGATAAAATTAGCCCTTTTTTAGGGGTTTTAGAAAAAAATAATCCGAGCTCTAAAATGATTATTTCAATGAATTTAGAGTTGTACTTCTTCCAAACAACATGAAATATTTTGCAGACCACCCATATAGGTATTTGAGCTAAATAATAAATCTAGAACTACGAAGTTGACCAAAAATTTGAACTCTATATCCAGCAAGAGGATGAAACTTGGAACAAATTCTAATCATGTTTTTCAAACATTATCAACTACTCGTACAATTTGGGTGGACCTATCTGGAAAGGGAAAGAGATTGAGAAATTCCTTACTAGCTTACCTTATCATTTTCAAGCAAAAGTTACCTTGCTTAAATACATAAAAATTCCTTGTGAACTTATTGTTAAATGAATAACTTGGGCAAGTATTCGAACTGCATCACTTGTATCCAATATGTTAGCCATCCACTTTCGAGGATGGAAAGAGCTTGGCTTTGTAGACATCAAGGATAGTGGTCTTAGCGAAGATCTTTTTGACATAGTTTTTAGGAATCATGACTCTAATACCAATGAATAGAAATGGGATCTACTTTCCCAGAGAGTTACTAAATTTCTTAGATAGAATTAGCCCTTTTTTAGGGGTTTTAGAAAAAAATAATCCGAGCTCTAAAATGATTATTTCAATGAATTTAGAGTTGTACTTCTTTCAAACAACAGGAAATAATTTGCAGACCAACCATATAGGTATTTGAGCTAAAAAATAAATCTAGAACTACGAAGTTGACCAAAAATTTGAACTCTATATCCAGCAAGAGGATGAAACTTGGAACAAATTCTAATCATGTTTTTCAAACATTATCAACTACTCGTACAATTTGGGTGGACCTATCTGGAAAGGGAAAGAGATTGAGAAATTCCTTACTAGCTTACCTTATCATTTTCAAGCAAAAGTTACCTTGCTTAAATACATAAAAATTCCTTGTGAACTTATTGTTAAATGAATAACTTGGGCAAGTATTCGAACTGCATCACTTGTATCCAATATGTTAGCCATCCACTTTCGAGGATGGAAAGAGCTTGGCTTTGTAGACATCAAGGATAGTGGTCTTAGCGAAGATCTTTTTGACACAGTTTTTAGGAATCATGACTCTTATACCAATGAATAGAAATGGGATCTACTTTCCCAGAGAGTTACTAAATTTCTTAGATAGAATTAGCCCTTTTTTAGGGATTTTAGAAAAAAATAATCCGAGCTCTAAAATGATTATTTCAATGAATTTAGAGTTGTAATTCTTTCAAACAACATGAAATATTTTGCAGACCACCCATATAGATATTTGAGCTAAAAAATAAATCTAGAACTACGAAGTTGACCTAAAATTTGAACTCTATATCCAGCAAGAGGATGACACTTGGAACAAATTCTAATCATGTTTTTCAAACATTATCAACTAATCGTACAATTTGGGTGGACCTATAAGGAAAGGGAAGTAGATTGAGAAATTAATTACTAGCTTACTTTATCATTTTCAAGCAAAAGTTACCTTGCTTAAATACATGAAAAAACCTTGTGAACTTACTGTTAAATGAATCACTTGGGCAAGTATTCGAACTGCATCACTTGTATCCAATATGTCAGCCATCCACTCACGAGGACGGAAAGAACTTGGCTTTATAGACATCAAGGATAGTGGTCTTAGCCAAGATCTTTTTGACACAGTTTTTAGGAATGATGACTCTAATACCAATGAAGAGAAATGGGATCTACTTTCCCAGAGAGTTACTAAATTTCTTAGATAGAATTAACCCTTTTTAGAGGTTTTAGAAAAAAATAATCATAGCTCTAAAATGATTATTTCAATGAATTTGGAGTTGTACTTCTTCCAAACAACATGAAATATTTTGCAGACCACTCATATAGTTATTTGAGCTAAAAAATAATTCTAGAACTACGAAGTTGATTAAAAATTTTGAACTCTATATCCAGCAAGAGGATGAAACTTGGAACAAATTCTAATCATGTTTTTCAAACATTATCAACTACTCTTACAATTTGGGTGGACCTATAAGGAAAGGGAAGTAGATTGAGAAATTCCTTACTAGCTTACCTTATCATTTTCAAGCAAAAGTTACCTTGCTTAAATACATGAAAAATCCTTGTGACCTTACTGTTAAATGAATCACTTGGGCAAGTATTCGAACTGCATCACTTGTATCCAATATGTCAGCCATCCACTCACGAGGACGGAAAGAACTTGGCTTTATAGACATCAAGGATAGTGGTCTTAGCGAAGATCTTTTTGACACAGTTTTTAGGAATGATGACTCTAATACCAATGAATAGAAATGGGATCAACTTTCCTAGAGATTTACTAAATTTCTTAGATAAAATTAGCCCTTTTTTAGGGGTTTTAGAAAAAAAATAATCCGAGCTCTAAAATGATTATTTCAATGAATTTAGAGTTGTACTTCTTCCAAACAACATGAAATATTTTGCAGACCACCCATATAGGTATTTGAGCTAAATAATAAATCTAGAACTACGAAGTTGACCAAAAATTTGAACTCTATATCCAGCAAGAGGATGAAACTTGGAACAAATTCTAATCATGTTTTTCAAACATTATCAACTACTCGTACAATTTGGGTGGACCTATCTGGAAAGGGAAAGAGATTGAGAAATTCCTTACTAGCTTACCTTATCATTTTCAAGCAAAAGTTACCTTGCTTAAATACATAAAAATTCCTTGTGAACTTATTGTTAAATGAATAACTTGGGCAAGTATTCGAACTGCATCACTTGTATCCAATATGTTAGCCATCCACTTTCGAGGATGGAAAGAGCTTGGCTTTGTAGACATCAAGGATAGTGGTCTTAGCGAAGATCTTTTTGACACAGTTTTTAGGAATCATGACTCTTATACCAATGAATAGAAATGGGATCTACTTTCCCAGAGAGTTACTAAATTTCTTAGATAGAATTAGCCCTTTTTTAGGGATTTTAGAAAAAAATAATCCGAGCTCTAAAATGATTATTTCAATGAATTTAGAGTTGTAATTCTTTCAAACAACATGAAATATTTTGCAGACCACCCATATAGGTATTTGAGCTAAAAAATAAATCTAGAACTACGAAGTTGACCTAAAATTTGAACTCTATATCCAGCAAGAGGATGACACTTGGAACAAATTCTAATCATGTTTTTCAAACATTATCAACTAATCGTACAATTTGGGTGGACCTATAAGGAAAGGGAAGTAGATTGAGAAATTAATTACTAGCTTACTTTATCATTTTCAAGCAAAAGTTACCTTGCTTAAATACATGAAAAAACCTTGTGAACTTACTGTTAAATGAATCACTTGGGCAAGTATTCGAACTGCATCACTTGTATCCAATATGTCAGCCATCCACTTATGAGGACACAAAGAACTTGGCTTTATAGACATCAAGGATAGTGGTCTTAGCGAAGATCTTTTTGACACAGTTTTTAGGAATGATGACTCTAGTACCAATGAAGAGAAATGGGATCTACTTTCCCAGAGAGTTACTAAATTTCTTAGATAGAATTAACCCTTTTTAGGGGTTTTAGAAAAAAATAATCATAGCTCCAAAATGATTATTTCAATGAATTTGGAGTTGTACTTCTTCCAAACAACATGAAATATTTTGCAGACCACTCATATAGGTATTTGAGCTAAAACATAAATCTAGAACTACGAAGTTGATTAAAAATTTTGAACTCTATATCCAGCAAGAGGATGAAACTTGGAACAAATTCTAATCATGTTTTTCAAACATTATCAACTACTCGTACAATTTGGGTGCACCTATAAGGAAAGGGAAGTAGATTGAGAAATTCCTTACTAGCTTACCTTATCATTTTCAAGCAAAAGTTACCTTGCTTAAATACATGAAAAATCCATGTGAACTTACTGTTAAATGAATCACTTGGGCAAGTATTCGAACTGCATCACTTGTATCCAATATGTCAGCCATCCACTCACGAGGACGGAAAGAACTTGGCTTTATAGACATCAAGGATAGTGGTCTTAGCCAAGATCTTTTTGACACAGTTTTTAGGAATGATGACTCTAATACCAATGAAGAGAAATGGGATCTACTTTCCCAGAGAGTTACTAAATTTCTTAGATAGAATTAACCCTTTTTAGAGGTTTTAGAAAAAAATAATCATGGCTCCAAAATGATTATTTCAATGAATTTGGAGTTGTACTTCTTCCAAACAACATGAAATATTTTGCAGACCACTCATATTGGTATTTGAGCTAAAAAATAATTCTAGAACTACGAAGTTGATTAAAAATTTTGAACTCTATATCCAGCAAGAGGATGAAACTTGGAACAAATTCTAATCATGTTTTTCAAACATTATCAACTACTCTTACAATTTGGGTGGACCTATAAGGAAAGGGAAGTAGATTGAGAAATTCCTTACTAGCTTACCTTATCATTTTCAAGCAAAAGTTACCTTGCTTAAATACATGAAAAATCCTTGTGACCTTACTGTTAAATGAATCACTTGGGCAAGTATTCGAACTGCATCACTTGTATCCAATATGTCAGCCATCCACTCACGAGGACGGAAAGAACTTGGCTTTATAGACATCAAGGATAGTGGTCTTAGCGAAGATCTTTTTGACACAGTTTTTAGGAATGATGACTCTAATACCAATGAATAGAAATGGGATCTACTTTCCTAGAGATTTACTAAATTTCTTAGATAAAATTAGCCCTTTTTTAGGGGTTTTAGAAAAAAATAATCCGAGCTCTAAAATGATTATTTCAATGAATTTAGAGTTGTACTTCTTCCAAACAACATGAAATATTTTGCAGACCACCCATATAGGTATTTGAGCTAAATAATAAATCTAGAACTACGAAGTTGACCAAAAATTTGAACTCTATATCCAGCAAGAGGATGAAACTTGGAACAAATTCTAATCATGTTTTTCAAAGATTATCAACTACTCGTACAATTTGGGTGGACCTATCTGGAAAGGGAAAGAGATTGAGAAATTCCTTACTAGCTTACCTTATCATTTTCAAGCAAAAGTTACCTTGCTTAAATACATAAAAATTCCTTGTGAACTTATTGTTAAATGAATAACTTGGGCAAGTATTCGAACTGCATCACTTGTATCCAATATGTTAGCCATCCACTTTCGAGGATGGAAAGAGCTTGGCTTTGTAGACATCAAGGATAGTGGTCTTAGCGAAGATCTTTTTGACACAGTTTTTAGGAATGATGACTCTAGTACCAATGAAGAGAAATGGGATCTACTTTCCCAGAGAGTTACTAAATTTCTTAGATAGAATTAACCCTTTTTAGGGGTTTTAGAAAAAAATAATCATAGCTCCAAAATGATTATTACAATGAATTTGGAGTTGTACTTCTTCCAAACAACATGAAATATTTTGCAGACCACTCATATAGGTATTTGAGCTAAAACATAAATCTAGAACTACAAAGTTGATTAAAAATTTTGAACTCTATATCCAGCAAGAGGATGAAACTTGGAACAAATTCTAATCATGTTTTTCAAACATTATCAACTACTCGTACAATTTGGGTGGACCTATAAGGAAAGGGAAGTAGATTGAGAAATTCCTTACTAGCTTACCTTATCATTTTCAAGCAAAAGTTACCTTGCTTAAATACATGAAAAATCCATGTGAACTTACTGTTAAATGAATCACTTGGGCAAGTATTCGAACTGCATCACTTGTATCCAATATGTCAGCCATCCACTCACGAGGACGGAAAGAACTTGGCTTTATAGACATCAAGGATAGTGGTCTTAGCGAAGATCTTTTTGACACAGGTTTTAGGAATGATGACTCCAATACCAATGAATAGAAATGGGATCTACTTTCCTAGAGATTTACTAAATTTCTTAGATAGAATTAGCCCTTTTTAGGGGTTTTAGAAAAAAATAACCCGAGCTCTAAAATGATTATTTCAATGAATTTAGAGTTGTACTTCTTCCAAACAGCATGAAATATTTTGCAGATCACACATATAGGTATTTGAGCTAAAAAATAAATCTAGAACTACGAAGTTGACCAAAAATTTGAACTCTATATCCAGCAAGAGGATGAAACTTGGAACAAATTTTAATCATGTTTTTCAAACATTATCAACAACTCGTACAATTTGGGTGGACCTATCTGCAAAGGGAAAGAGATTGAGAAATTCCTTACTAGCTTACCGTATCATTTTCAAGCAAAAGTTACCTTGCTTAAATACATAAAAATTCCTTGTGAACTTATTGTTAAATGAATAACTTGGGCAACTATTCGAACTGCATCACTTGTATCCAATATGTTAGCCATCCACTTTCGAGGATGGAAAGAGCTTGGCTTTGTAGACATCAAGGATAGTGGTCTTAGCGAAGATCTTTTTGACACAATTGTTAGAAATGATGACTGTAATACCAATGAAGAGAAATGGGATCTACTTTCCCAGAGAGTTACTAAATTTCTTAGATAGAATTAACCCTTTTTAGGGGTTTTAGAAAAAAATAATCCGAGCTCCAAAATGATTATTTCAATGAATTTAGAGTTGTACTTATTCCAAACAACATGAAATATTTTGCAGACCACTCATATAGGTATTTGAGCTAAAAAATAAATCTAGAACTACGAAGTTGACCAAAAATTTGAACTCTATATCCAGCAAGAGGATGAAACTTGGAACAAATTCTAATCATGTTTTTCAAATATTATCAACTACTCGTACAATTTGGGTGGACCTATAAGGAAAGGGAAGTAGATTGAGAAATTCCTTACTAGCTTACTTTATCATTTTCAAGCAAAAGTTACCTTGCTTAAATACATGAAAAATCCATGTGAACTTACTGTTAAATGAATCACTTGGGCAAGTATTCGAACTGCATCACTTGTATCCAATATGTCAGCCATCCACTCACGAGGACGGAAAGAACTTGGCTTTATAGACATCAAGGATAGTGGTCTTAGCCAAGATCTTTTTGACACAGTTTTTAGGAATGATGACTCTAATACCAATGAAGAGAAATGGGATCTACTTTCCCAGAGAGTTACTAAATTTCTTAGATAGAATTAACCCTTTTTAGAGGTTTTAGAAAAAAATAATCATGGCTCCAAAATGATTATTTCAATGAATTTGGAGTTGTACTTCTTCCAAACAACATGAAATATTTTGCAGACCACTCATATTGGTATTTGAGCTAAAAAATAATTCTAGAACTACGAAGTTGATTAAAAATTTTGAACTCTATATCCAGCAAGAGGATGAAACTTGGAACAAATTCTAATCATGTTTTTCAAACATTATCAACTACTCTTACAATTTGGGTGGACCTATAAGGAAAGGGAAGTAGATTGAGAAATTCCTTACTAGCTTACCTTATCATTTTCAAGCAAAAGTTACCTTGCTTAAATACATGAAAAATCCTTGTGACCTTACTGTTAAATGAATCACTTGGGCAAGTATTCGAACTGCATCACTTGTATCCAATATGTCAGCCATCCACTCACGAGGACGGAAAGAACTTGGCTTTATAGACATCAAGGATAGTGGTCTTAGCGAAGATCTTTTTGACACAGTTTTTAGGAATGATGACTCTAATACCAATGAATAGAAATGGGATCTACTTTCCTAGAGATTTACTAAATTTCTTAGATAAAATTAGCCCTTTTTTAGGGGTTTTAGAAAAAAATAATCCGAGCTCTAAAATGATTATTTCAATGAATTTAGAGTTGTACTTCTTCCAAACAACATGAAATATTTTGCAGACCACCCATATAGGTATTTGAGCTAAATAATAAATCTAGAACTACGAAGTTGACCAAAAATTTGAACTCTATATCCAGCAAGAGGATGAAACTTGGAACAAATTTTAATCATGTTTTTCAAACATTATCAACAACTCGTACAATTTGGGTGGACCTATCTGGAAAGGGAAAGAGATTGAGAAATTCCTTACTAGCTTACCTTATCATTTTCAAGCAAAAGTTACCTTGCTTAAATACATAAAAATTCCTTGTGAACTTATTGTTAAATGAATAACTTGGGCAACTATTCGAACTGCATCACTTGTATCCAATATGTTAGCCATCCACTTTCGAGGATGGAAAGAGCTTGGCTTTGTAGACATCAAGGATAGTGGTCTTAGCGAAGATCTTTTTGACACAATTGTTAGAAATGATGACTGTAATACCAATGAAGAGAAATGGGATCTACTTTCCCAGAGAGTTACTAAATTTCTTAGATAGAATTAACCCTTTTTAGGGGTTTTAGAAAAAAATAATCCGAGCTCCAAAATGATTATTTCAATGAATTTAGAGTTGTACTTATTCCAAACAACATGAAATATTTTGCAGACCACTCATATAGGTATTTGAGCTAAAAAATAAATCTAGAACTACGAAGTTGACCAAAAATTTGAACTCTATATCCAGCAAGAGGATGAAACTTGGAACAAATTCTAATCATGTTTTTCAAATATTATCAACTACTCGTACAATTTGGGTGGACCTATAAGGAAAGGGAAGTAGATTGAGAAATTCCTTACTAGCTTACTTTATCATTTTCAAGCAAAAGTTACCTTGCTTAAATACATGAAAAATCCTTGTGAACTTACTGTTAAATGAATCACTTGGGCAAGTATTCGAACTACATCACTTGTATCCAATATGTCAGCCATCCACTTATGAGGACACAAAGAACTTGGCTTTATAGACATCAAGGATAGTGGTCTTAGCGAAGATCTTTTTGACACAGTTTTTAGGAATGATGACTCTAGTACCAATGAAGAGAAATGGGATCTACTTTCCCAGAGAGTTACTAAATTTCTTAGATAGAATTAACCCTTTTTAGGGGTTTTAGAAAAAAATAATCATAGCTCCAAAATGATTATTTCAATGAATTTGGAGTTGTACTTCTTCCAAACAACATGAAATATTTTGCAGACCACTCATATAGGTATTTGAGCTAAAAAATAAATCTAGAACTACGAAGTTGATTAAAAATTTTGAACTCTATATCCAGCAAGAGAATGAAACTTGGAACAAATTCTAATCATGTTTTTCAAACATTATCAACTACTCGTACAATTTGGGTGGACCTACAAGGAAAGGGAAGTAGATTGAGAAATTCCTTACTAGCTTACCTTATCATTTTCAAGCAAAAGTTACCTTGCTTAAATACATGAAAAATCCATGTGAACTTACTGTTAAATGAATCACTTGGGCAAGTATTCGAACTGCATCACTTGTATCCAATATGTCAGCCATCCACTCACGAGGACGGAAAGAACTTGGCTTTATAGACATCAAGGATAGTGGTCTTAGCGAAGATCTTTTTGACACAGTTTTTAGGAATGATGACTCTAATACCAATGAATAGAAATGGGATCTACTTTCCTAGAGATTTACTAAATTTCTTAGATAGAATTAGCCCTTTTTTAGGGGTTTTAGAAAAAAATAATCTGAGCTCTAAAATGATTATTTCAATGAATTTAGAGTTGTACTTCTTCCAAACAGCATGAAATATTTTGCAGACCACACATATAGGTATTTGAGCTAAAAAATAAATCTAGAACTACGAAGTTGACCAAAAATTTAAACTCTATATCCAGCAAGAGGATGAAACTTGGAACAAATTCTAATCATGTTTTTCAAACATTATCAACAAGTCGTACAATTTGGGTGGACCTATCGGGAAAGGGAAAGAGATTAAGAAATTCCTTACTAGCTTACCTTATCATTTTCAAGCAAAAGTCACCTTGCTTAAATACATAAAAATTCCTTGTGAACTTATTGTTAAATGAATAACTTGGGCAACTATTCGAACTGCATCACTTGTATCCAATATGTTAGCCATCCACTTTCGAGGATGGAAAGAGCTTGGCTTTGTAGACATCAAGGATAGTGGTCTTAGCGAAGATCTTTTTGACACAGTTTTTAGGAATGATGACTCTAATACCAATGAAGAGAAATGGGATCTACTTTCCCAGAGAGTTACTAAATTTCTTAGATAGAATTAACCCTTTTTAGGGGTTTAGAAAAAAATAATCATAGCTCCAAAATGATTATTTCAATGAATTTGGAGTTGTACTTCTTCCAAATAACATGAAATATTTTGCAGACCACTCATATAGGTATTTGAGCTAAAAAATAAATCTAGAACTACGAAGTTGATTAAAAATTTTGAAATCTATATCCAGCAAGAGGATGAAACTTGGAACAAATTCTAATCATGTTTTTCAAACATTATCAACTACTCGTACAATTTGGGTGGACCTATAAGGAAAGGGAAGTAGATTGAGAAATTCCTTACTAGCTTACTTTATCATTTTCAAGCAAAAGTTACCTTGCTTAAATACATGAAAAATCCTTGTGAACTTACTGTTAAATGAATTACTTGGGCAAGTATTCGAACTGCATCACTTGTATCTAATATGTCAGCCATCCACTTATGAGGACACAAAGAACTTGGCTTTATAGACATCAAGGATAGTGGTCTTAGCCAAGATCTTTTTGACACAGTTTTTAGGAATGATGACACTAGTACCAATGAAGAGAAATGGGATCTACTTTCCCAGAGAGTTACTAAATTTCATAGATAGAATTAACCCTTTTTAGGGGTTTTAGAAAAAAATAATCATAGCTCCAAAATGATTATTTCAATGAATTTGGAGTTGTACTTCTTCCAAACAACATGAAATATTTTGCAGACCACTCATATAGGTATGTGAGCTAAAAAATAAATCTAGAACTACGAAGTTGATTAAAAATTTTGAACTCTATATCCAGCAAGAGGATGAAACTTGGAACAAATTCTAATCATGTTTTTCAAATATTATCAACAACTCGTACAATTTGGGTGGACCTATCTGGAAAGGGAAAGAGATTGAGAAATTCCTTACTAGCTTACCTTATCATTTTCAAGCAAAAGTTACCTTGCTTAAATACATGAAAAATCCTTGTGACCTTACTGTTAAATGAATCACTTGGGCAAGTATTCGAACTGCATCACTTGTATCCAATATGTCAGCCATCCACTCACGAGGACGGAAAGAACTTGGCTTTATAGACATCAAGGAAAGTGGTCTTAGCGAAGATCTTTTTGACACAGTTTTTAGGAATGATGACTCTAATACCAATGAATAGAAATGGGATCTACTTTCCTAGAGATTTACTAAATTTCTTAGATAAAATTAGCCCTTTTTTAGGGGTTTTAGAAAAAAATAATCCGAGCTCTAAAATGATTATTTTAATGAATTTAGAGTTGTACTTCTTCCAAACAACATGAAATATTTTGCAGACCACCCATATAGGTATTTGAGCTAAATAATAAATCTAGAACTACGAAGTTGACCAAAAATTTGAACTCTATATCCAGCAAGAGGATGAAACTTGAAACAAATTCTAATCATGTTTTTCAAACATTATCAACTACTCGTACAATTTGGGTGGACCTATCTGGAAAGGGAAAGAGATTGAGAAATTCCTTACTAGCTTACCTTATCATTTTCAAGCAAAAGTTACCTTGCTTAAATACATAAAAATTCCTTGTGAACTTATTGTTAAATGAATAACTTGGGCAAGTATTCGAACTGCATCACTTGTATCCAATATGTTAGCCATCCACTTTCGAGGATGGAAAGAGCTTGGCTTTGTAAACATCAAGGATAGTGGTCTTAGCGAAGATCTTTTTGACACAGTTTTTAGGAATCATGACTCTAATACCAATGAATAGAAATGGGATCTACTTTCCTAGAGAGTTACTAAATTTCTTAGATAGAATTAGCCCTTTTTTAGGGGTTTTAGAAAAAAGTAATCCGAGCTCTAAAATGATTATTTCAATGAATTTAGAGTTGTACTTCTTTCAAACAACATGAAATATTTTGCAGACCACCCATATAGGTATTTGAGCTAAAAAATAAATCTAGAACTACGAAGTTGACCAAAAATTTGAACTCTATATCCAGCAAGAGGATGAAACTTGGAACAAATTCTAATCATGTTTTTCAAACATTATCAACTACTCGTACAATTTGGGTGGACCTATCTGGAAAGGGAAAGAGATTAAGAAATTCCTTACTAGCTTACCTTATCATTTTCAAGCAAAAGTCACCTTGCTTAAATACATAAAAATTCCTTGTGAACTTATTGTTAAATGAATAACTTGGGCAACTATTCGAACTGCATCACTTGTATCCAATATGTTAGCCATCCACTTTCGAGGATGGAAAGAGCTTGGCTTTGTAGACATCAAGGATAGTGGTCTTAGCGAAGATCTTTTTGACACAGTTTTTAGGAATGATGACTCTAATACCAATGAAGAGAAATGGGATCTACTTTCCCAGAGAGTTACTAAATTTCTTAGATAGAATTAACCCTTTTTAGGGGTTTAGAAAAAAATAATCATAGCTCCAAAATGATTATTTCAATGAATTTGGAGTTGTACTTCTTCCAAATAACATGAAATATTTTGCAGACCACTCATATAGGTATTTGAGCTAAAAAATAAATCTAGAACTACGAAGTTGATTAAAAATTTTGAAATCTATATCCAGCAAGAGGATGAAACTTGGAACAAATTCTAATCATGTTTTTCAAACATTATCAACTACTCGTACAATTTGGGTGGACCTATAAGGAAAGGGAAGTAGATTGAGAAATTCCTTACTAGCTTACTTTATCATTTTCAAGCAAAAGTTACCTTGCTTAAATACATGAAAAATCCTTGTGAACTTACTGTTAAATGAATTTCTTGGGCAAGTATTCGAACTGCATCACTTGTATCCAATATGTCAGCCATCCACTTATGAGGACACAAAGAACTTGGCTTTATAGACATCAAGGATAGTTGTCTTAGCCAAGATCTTTTTGACACAGTTTTTAGGAATGATGACTCTAATACCAATGAAGAGAAATGGGATCTACTTTCCGAGAGAGTTACTAAATTTCTTAGATAGAATTAACCCTTTTTAGGGGTTTAGAAAAAAATAATCATAGCTCCAAAATGATTATTTCAATGAATTTGGAGTTGTACTTCTTCCAAACAACATGAAATATTTTGCAGACCACTCATATAGGTATTTGAGCTAAAAAATAAATCTAGAACTACGAAGTTGATTAAAAATTTTGAACTCTATTTCCAGCAAGAGGATGAAACTTGGAACAAATTCTAATCATGTTTTTCAAACATTATCAACTACTCGTACAATTTGGGTGGACCTATAAGGAAAGGGAAGTAGATTGAGAAATTCCTTACTAGCTTACTTTATCATTTTCAAGCAAAAGTTACCTTGCTTAAATACATGAAAAATCCTTGTGAACTTACTGTTAAATGAATTACTTGGGCAAGTATTCGAACTGCATCACTTGTATCCAATATGTCAGCCATCCACTTATGAGGACACAAAGAACTTGGCTTTATAGACATCAAGGATAGTGGTCTTAGCCAAGATCTTTTTGACACAGTTTTTAGGAATGATGACACTAGTACCAATGAAGAGAAATGGGATCTACTTTCCCAGAGAGTTACTAAATTTCTTAGATAGAATTAACCCTTTTTAGGGGTTTTAGAAAAAAATAATCATAGCTCCAAAATGATTATTTCAATGAATTTGGAGTTGTACTTCTTCCAAACAACATGAAATATTTTGCAGACCACTCATATAGGTATGTGAGCTAAAAAATAAATCTAGAACTACGAAGTTGATTAAAAATTTTGAACTCTATATCCAGCAAGAGGATGAAACTTGGAACAAATTCTAATCATGTTTTTCAAATATTATCAACAACTCGTACAATTTGGGTGGACCTATCTGGAAAGGGAAAGAGATTGAGAAATTCCTTACTAGCTTACCTTATCATTTTCAAGCAAAAGTTACCTTGCTTAAATACATGAAAAATCCTTGTGACCTTACTGTTAAATGAATCACTTGGGCAAGTATTCGAACTGCATCACTTGTATCCAATATGTCAGCCATCCACTCACGAGGACGGAAAGAACTTGGCTTTATAGACATCAAGGAAAGTGGTCTTAGCGAAGATCTTTTTGACACAGTTTTTAGGAATGATGACTCTAATACCAATGAATAGAAATGGGATCTACTTTCCTAGAGATTTACTAAATTTCTTAGATAAAATTAGCCCTTTTTTAGGGGTTTTAGAAAAAAATAATCCGAGCTCTAAAATGATTATTTTAATGAATTTAGAGTTGTACTTCTTCCAAACAACATGAAATATTTTGCAGACCACCCATATAGGTATTTGAGCTAAATAATAAATCTAGAACTACGAAGTTGACCAAAAATTTGAACTCTATATCCAGCAAGAGGATGAAACTTGAAACAAATTCTAATCATGTTTTTCAAACATTATCAACTACTCGTACAATTTGGGTGGACCTATCTGGAAAGGGAAAGAGATTGAGAAATTCCTTACTAGCTTACCTTATCATTTTCAAGCAAAAGTTACCTTGCTTAAATACATAAAAATTCCTTGTGAACTTATTGTTAAATGAATAACTTGGGCAAGTATTCGAACTGCATCACTTGTATCCAATATGTTAGCCATCCACTTTCGAGGATGGAAAGAGCTTGGCTTTGTAAACATCAAGGATAGTGGTCTTAGCGAAGATCTTTTTGACACAGTTTTTAGGAATCATGACTCTAATACCAATGAATAGAAATGGGATCTACTTTCCTAGAGAGTTACTAAATTTCTTAGATAGAATTAGCCCTTTTTTAGGGGTTTTAGAAAAAAGTAATCCGAGCTCTAAAATGATTATTTCAATGAATTTAGAGTTGTACTTCTTTCAAACAACATGAAATATTTTGCAGACCACCCATATAGGTATTTGAGCTAAAAAATAAATCTAGAACTACGAAGTTGACCAAAAATTTGAACTCTATATCCAGCAAGAGGATGAAACTTGGAACAAATTCTAATCATGTTTTTCAAACATTATCAACTACTCGTACAATTTGGGTGGACCTATCTGGAAAGGGAAAGAGATTAAGAAATTCCTTACTAGCTTACCTTATCATTTTCAAGCAAAAGTCACCTTGCTTAAATACATAAAAATTCCTTGTGAACTTATTGTTAAATGAATAACTTGGGCAACTATTCGAACTGCATCACTTGTATCCAATATGTTAGCCATCCACTTTCGAGGATGGAAAGAGCTTGGCTTTGTAGACATCAAGGATAGTGGTCTTAGCGAAGATCTTTTTGACACAGTTTTTAGGAATGATGACTCTAATACCAATGAAGAGAAATGGGATCTACTTTCCCAGAGAGTTACTAAATTTCTTAGATAGAATTAACCCTTTTTAGGGGTTTAGAAAAAAATAATCATAGCTCCAAAATGATTATTTCAATGAATTTGGAGTTGTACTTCTTCCAAATAACATGAAATATTTTGCAGACCACTCATATAGGTATTTGAGCTAAAAAATAAATCTAGAACTACGAAGTTGATTAAAAATTTTGAAATCTATATCCAGCAAGAGGATGAAACTTGGAACAAATTCTAATCATGTTTTTCAAACATTATCAACTACTCGTACAATTTGGGTGGACCTATAAGGAAAGGGAAGTAGATTGAGAAATTCCTTACTAGCTTACTTTATCATTTTCAAGCAAAAGTTACCTTGCTTAAATACATGAAAAATCCTTGTGAACTTACTGTTAAATGAATTTCTTGGGCAAGTATTCGAACTGCATCACTTGTATCCAATATGTCAGCCATCCACTTATGAGGACACAAAGAACTTGGCTTTATAGACATCAAGGATAGTTGTCTTAGCCAAGATCTTTTTGACACAGTTTTTAGGAATGATGACTCTAATACCAATGAAGAGAAATGGGATCTACTTTCCGAGAGAGTTACTAAATTTCTTAGATAGAATTAACCCTTTTTAGGGGTTTAGAAAAAAATAATCATAGCTCCAAAATGATTATTTCAATGAATTTGGAGTTGTACTTCTTCCAAACAACATGAAATATTTTGCAGACCACTCATATAGGTATTTGAGCTAAAAAATAAATCTAGAACTACGAAGTTGATTAAAAATTTTGAACTCTATTTCCAGCAAGAGGATGAAACTTGGAACAAATTCTAATCATGTTTTTCAAACATTATCAACTACTCGTACAATTTGGGTGGACCTATAAGGAAAGGGAAGTAGATTGAGAAATTCCTTACTAGCTTACTTTATCATTTTCAAGCAAAAGTTACCTTGCTTAAATACATGAAAAATCCTTGTGAACTTACTGTTAAATGAATTACTTGGGCAAGTATTCGAACTGCATCACTTGTATCCAATATGTCAGCCATCCACTTATGAGGACACAAAGAACTTGGCTTTATAGACATCAAGGATAGTGGTCTTAGCCAAGATCTTTTTGACACAGTTTTTAGGAATGATGACACTAGTACCAATGAAGAGAAATGGGATCTACTTTCCCAGAGAGTTACTAAATTTCTTAGATAGAATTAACCCTTTTTAGGGGTTTTAGAAAAAAATAATCATAGCTCCAAAATGATTATTTCAATGAATTTGGAGTTGTACTTCTTCCAAACAACATGAAATATTTTGCAGACCACTCATATAGGTATTTGAGCTAAAAAATAAATCTAGAACTACGAAGTTGATTAAAAATTTTGAACTCTATATCCAGCAAGAGGATGAAACTTGGAACAAATTCTAATCATGTTTTTCAAATATTATCAACAACTCGTACAATTTGGGTGGACCTATCTGGAAAGGGAAAGAGATTGAGAAATTCCTTACTAGCTTACCTTATCATTTTCAAGCAAAAGTTACCTTGCTTAAATACATGAAAAATCCATGTGAACCTACTGTTAAATGAATCACTTGGGCAAGTATTCGAACTGCATCACTTGTATCCAATATGTCAGCCATCCACTCACGAGGACGGAAAGAACTTGGCTATATAGACATCAAGGATAGTGGTCTTAGCGAAGATCTTTTTGACACAGTTTTTAGGAATGATGACTCTAATACCAATGAAGAGAAATGGGATCTACTTTCCCAGAGAGTTACTAAATTTCTTAGATAGAATTAGCCCTTTTTTAGGGGTTTTAGAACAAAATAATCATAGCTCCAAAATGATTATTTCAATGAATTTGGAGTTGTACTTCTTCCAAACAACATGAAATATTTTGCAGACCACTCATATAGGTATTTGAGCTAAAAAATAAATCTGGAACTACGAAGTTGATTAAAAATTTTGAACTCTATATCCAGCAAGAGGATGAAACTTGGAACAAATTCTAATCATGTTTTTCAAACATTATCAACTACTCTTACAATTTGGGTGGACCTATAAGGAAAGGGAAGTAGATTGAGAAATTCCTTACTAGCTTACCTTATCATTTTCAAGCAAAAGTTACCTTGCTTAAATACATGAAAAATCCTTGTGACCTTACTGTTAAATGAATCACTTGGGCAAGTATTCGAACTGCATCACTTGTATCCAATATGTCAGCCATCCACTCACGAGGACGGAAAGAACTTGGCTTTATAGACATCAAGGAAAGTGGTCTTAGCGAAGATCTTTTTGACACAGTTTTTAGGAATGATGACTCTAATACCAATGAATAGAAATGGGATCTACTTTCCTAGAGATTTACTAAATTTCTTAGATAAAATTAGCCCTTTTTTAGGGGTTTTAGAAAAAAATAATCCGAGCTCTAAAATGATTATTTTAATGAATTTAGAGTTGTACTTCTTCCAAACAACATGAAATATTTTGCAGACCACCCATATAGGTATTTGAGCTAAATAATAAATCTAGAACTACGAAGTTGACCAAAAATTTGAACTCTATATCCAGCAAGAGGATGAAACTTGAAACAAATTCTAATCATGTTTTTCAAACATTATCAACTACTCGTACAATTTGGGTGGACCTATCTGGAAAGGGAAAGAGATTGAGAAATTCCTTACTAGCTTACCTTATCATTTTCAAGCAAAAGTTACCTTGCTTAAATACATAAAAATTCCTTGTGAACTTATTGTTAAATGAATAACTTGGGCAAGTATTCGAACTGCATCACTTGTATCCAATATGTTAGCCATCCACTTTCGAGGATGGAAAGAGCTTGGCTTTGTAGACATCAAGGATAGTGGTCTTAGCGAAGATCTTTTTGACACAGTTTTTAGGAATCATGACTCTAATACCAATGAATAGAAATGGGATCTACTTTCCTAGAGAGTTACTAAATTTCTTAGATAGAATTAGCCCTTTTTTAGGGGTTTTAGAAAAAAGTAATCCGAGCTCTAAAATGATTATTTCAATGAATTTAGAGTTGTACTTCTTTCAAACAACATGAAATATTTTGCAGACCACCCATATAGGTATTTGAGCTAAAAAATAAATCTAGAACTACGAAGTTGACCAAAAATTTGAACTCTATATCCAGCAAGAGGATGAAACTTGGAACAAATTCTAATCATGTTTTTCAAACATTATCAACTACTCGTACAATTTGGGTGGACCTATCTGGAAAGGGAAAGAGATTAAGAAATTCCTTACTAGCTTACCTTATCATTTTCAAGCAAAAGTCACCTTGCTTAAATACATAAAAATTCCTTGTGAACTTATTGTTAAATGAATAACTTGGGCAACTATTCGAACTGCATCACTTGTATCCAATATGTTAGCCAACCACTTTCGAGGATGGAAAGAGCTTGGCTTTGTAGACATCAAGGATAGTGGTCTTAGCGAAGATCTTTTTGACACAGTTTTTAGGAATGATGACTCTAATACCAATGAAGAGAAATGGGATCTACTTTCCCAGAGAGTTACTAAATTTCTTAGATAGAATTAACCCTTTTTAGGGGTTTAGAAAAAAATAATCATAGCTCCAAAATGATTATTTCAATGAATTTGGAGTTGTACTTCTTCCAAATAACATGAAATATTTTGCAGACCACTCATATAGGTATTTGAGCTAAAAAAATAAATCTAGAACTACGAAGTTGATTAAAAATTTTGAAATCTATATCCAGCAAGAGGATGAAACTTGGAACAAATTCTAATCATGTTTTTCAAACATTATCAACTACTCGTACAATTTGGGTGGACCTATAAGGAAAGGGAAGTAGATTGAGAAATTCCTTACTAGCTTAATTTATCATTTTCAAGCAAAAGTTACCTTGCTTAAATACATGAAAAATCCTTGTGAACTTACTGTTAAATGAATTTCTTGGGCAAGTATTCGAACTGCATCACTTGTATCCAATATGTCAGCCATCCACTTATGAGGACACAAAGAACTTGGCTTTATAGACATCAAGGATAGTTGTCTTAGCCAAGATCTTTTTGACACAGTTTTTAGGAATGATGACTCTAATACCAATGAAGAGAAATGGGATCTACTTTCCGAGAGAGTTACTAAATTTCTTAGATAGAATTAACCCTTTTTAGAGGTTTTAGAAAAAATAATCATAGCTCCAAAATGATTATTTCAATGAATTTGGAGTTGTACTTCTTCCAAACAACATGAAATATTTTGCAGACCCCTCATATAGGTATTTGAGCTAAAAAATAAATCTAGAACTACGAAGTTGATTAAAAATTTTGAACTCTATTTCCAGCAAGAGGATGAAACTTGGAACAAATTCTAATCATGTTTTTCAAACATTATCAACTACTCGTACAATTTGGGTGGACCTATAAGGAAAGGGAAGTAGATTGAGAAATTCCTTACTAGCTTACTTTATCATTTTCAAGCAAAAGTTACCTTGCTTAAATACATGAAAAATCCTTGTGAACTTACTGTTAAATGAATTACTTGGGCAAGTATTCGAACTGCATCACTTGTATCCAATATGTCAGCCATCCACTTATGAGGACACAAAGAACTTGGCTTTATAGACATCAAGGATAGTGGTCTTAGCCAAGATCTTTTTGACACAGTTTTTAGGAATGATGACACTAGTACCAATGAAGAGAAATGGGATCTACTTTCCCAGAGAGTTACTAAATTTCTTAGATAGAATTAACCCTTTTTAGGGGTTTTAGAAAAAAATAATCATAGCTCCAAAATGATTATTTCAATGAATTTGGAGTTGTACTTCTTCCAAACAACATGAAATATTTTGCAGACCACTCATATAGGTATTTGAGCTAAAAAATAAATCTAGAACTACGAAGTTGATTAAAAATTTTGAACTCTATATCCAGCAAGAGGATGAAACTTGGAACAAATTCTAATCATGTTTTTCAAATATTATCAACAACTCGTACAATTTGGGTGGACCTATCTGGAAAGGGAAAGAGATTGAGAAATTCCTTACTAGCTTACCTTATCATTTTCAAGCAAAAGTTACCTTGCTTAAATACATGAAAAATCCATGTGAACCTACTGTTAAATGAATCACTTGGGCAAGTATTCGAACTGCATCACTTGTATCCAATATGTCAGCCATCCACTCACGAGGACGGAAAGAACTTGGCTATATAGACATCAAGGATAGTGGTCTTAGCGAAGATCTTTTTGACACAGTTTTTAGGAATGATGACTCTAATACCAATGAAGAGAAATGGGATCTACTTTCCGAGAGAGTTACTAAATTTCTTAGATAGAATTAACCCTTTTTAGAGGTTTTAGAAAAAATAATCATAGCTCCAAAATGATTATTTCAATGAATTTGGAGTTGTACTTCTTCCAAACAACATGAAATATTTTGCAGACCCCTCATATAGGTATTTGAGCTAAAAAATAAATCTAGAACTACGAAGTTGATTAAAAATTTTGAACTCTATTTCCAGCAAGAGGATGAAACTTGGAACAAATTCTAATCATGTTTTTCAAACATTATCAACTACTCGTACAATTTGGGTGGACCTATAAGGAAAGGGAAGTAGATTGAGAAATTCCTTACTAGCTTACTTTATCATTTTCAAGCAAAAGTTACCTTGCTTAAATACATGAAAAATCCTTGTGAACTTACTGTTAAATGAATTACTTGGGCAAGTATTCGAACTGCATCACTTGTATCCAATATGTCAGCCATCCACTTATGAGGACACAAAGAACTTGGCTTTATAGACATCAAGGATAGTGGTCTTAGCCAAGATCTTTTTGACACAGTTTTTAGGAATGATGACACTAGTACCAATGAAGAGAAATGGGATCTACTTTCCCAGAGAGTTACTAAATTTCTTAGATAGAATTAACCCTTTTTAGGGGTTTTAGAAAAAAATAATCATAGCTCCAAAATGATTATTTCAATGAATTTGGAGTTGTACTTCTTCCAAACAACATGAAATATTTTGCAGACCACTCATATAGGTATTTGAGCTAAAAAATAAATCTAGAACTACGAAGTTGATTAAAAATTTTGAACTCTATATCCAGCAAGAGGATGAAACTTGGAACAAATTCTAATCATGTTTTTCAAATATTATCAACAACTCGTACAATTTGGGTGGACCTATCTGGAAAGGGAAAGAGATTGAGAAATTCCTTACTAGCTTACCTTATCATTTTCAAGCAAAAGTTACCTTGCTTAAATACATGAAAAATCCATGTGAACCTACTGTTAAATGAATCACTTGGGCAAGTATTCGAACTGCATCACTTGTATCCAATATGTCAGCCATCCACTCACGAGGACGGAAAGAACTTGGCTATATAGACATCAAGGATAGTGGTCTTAGCGAAGATCTTTTTGACACAGTTTTTAGGAATGATGACTCTAATACCAATGAAGAGAAATGGGATCTACTTTCCCAGAGAGTTACTAAATTTCTTAGATAGAATTAGCCCTTTTTTAGGGGTTTTAGAACAAAATAATCATAGCTCCAAAATGATTATTTCAATGAATTTGGAGTTGTACTTCTTCCAAACAACATGAAATATTTTGCAGACCACTCATATAGGTATTTGAGCTAAAAAATAAATCTAGAACTACGAAGTTGATTAAAAATTTTGAACTCTATATCCAGCAAGAGGATGAAACTTGGAACAAATTCTAATCATGTTTTTCAAACATTATCAACTACTCTTACAATTTGGGTGGACCTATAAGGAAAGGGAAGTAGATTGAGAAATTCCTTACTAGCTTACCTTATCATTTTCAAGCAAAAGTTACCTTGCTTAAATACATGAAAAATCCTTGTGACCTTACTGTTAAATGAATCACTTGGGCAAGTATTCGAACTGCATCACTTGTATCCAATATGTCAGCCATCCACTCACGAGGACGGAAAGAACTTGGCTTTATAGACATCAAGGAAAGTGGTCTTAGCGAAGATCTTTTTGACACAGTTTTTAGGAATGATGACTCTAATACCAATGAATAGAAATGGGATCTACTTTCCTAGAGATTTACTAAATTTCTTAGATAAAATTAGCCCTTTTTTAGGGGTTTTAGAAAAAAATAATCCGAGCTCTAAAATGATTATTTTAATGAATTTAGAGTTGTACTTCTTCCAAACAACATGAAATATTTTGCAGACCACCCATATAGGTATTTGAGCTAAAAAATAAATCTAGAACTACGAAGTTGACCAAAAATTTGAACTCTATATCCAGCAAGAGGATGAAACTTGAAACAAATTCTAATCATGTTTTTCAAACATTATCAACTACTCGTACAATTTGGGTGGACCTATCTGGAAAGGGAAAGAGATTGAGAAATTCCTTACTAGCTTACCTTATCATTTTCAAGCAAAAGTTACCTTGCTTAAATACATAAAAATTCCTTGTGAACTTATTGTTAAATGAATAACTTGGGCAAGTATTCGAACTGCATCACTTGTATCCAATATGTTAGCCATCCACTTTCGAGGATGGAAAGAGCTTGGCTTTGTAGACATCAAGGATAGTGGTCTTAGCGAAGATCTTTTTGACACAGTTTTTAGGAATGATGACTCTAATACCAATGAAGAGAAATGGGATCTACTTTCCCAGAGAGTTACTAAATTTCTTAGATAGAATTAACCCTTTTTAGGGGTTTAGAAAAAAATAATCATAGCTCCAAAATGATTATTTCAATGAATTTGGAGTTGTACTTCTTCCAAATAACATGAAATATTTTGCAGACCACTCATATAGGTATTTGAGCTAAAAAATAAATCTAGAACTACGAAGTTGATTAAAAATTTTGAACTCTATATCCAGCAAGAGGATGAAACTTGGAACAAATTCTAATCATGTTTTTCAAACATTATCAACTACTCGTACAATTTGGGTGGACCTATAAGGAAAGGGAAGTAGATTGAGAAATTCCTTACTAGCTTACTTTATCATTTTCAAGCAAAAGTTACCTTGCTTAAATACATGAAAAATCCTTGTGAACTTACTGTTAAATGAATTACTTGGGCAAGTATTCGAACTGCATCACTTGTATCCAATATGTCAGCCATCCACTTATGAGGACACAAAGAAATTGCCTTTATAGACATCAAGGATAGTTGTCTTAGCCAAGATCTTTTTGACACAGTTTTTAGGAATGATGACTCTAATACCAATGAAGAGAAATGGGATCTACTTTCCCAGAGAGTTACTAAATTTCTTAGATAGAATTAACCCTTTTTAGAGGTTTTAGAAAAAAATAATCATAGCTCCAAAATGATTATTTCAATGAATTTGGAGTTGTACTTCTTCCAAACAACATGAAATATTTTGCAGACCACTCATATAGGTATTTGAGCTAAAAAATAAATCTAGAACTACGAAGTTGATTAAAAATTTTGAACTCTATATCCAGCAAGAGGATGAAACTTGGAACAAATTCTAATCATGTTTTTCAAACATTATCAACTACTCTTACAATTTGGGTGGACCTATAAGGAAAGGAAAGTAGATTGAGAAATTCCTTACTAGCTTACCTTATCATTTTCAAGCAAAAGTTACCTTGCTTAAATACATGAAAAATCCTTGTGACCTTACTGTTAAATGAATCACTTGGGCAAGTATTCGAACTGCATCACTTGTATCCAATATGTCAGCCATCCACTTATGAGGACACAAAGAACTTGGCTTTATAGACATCAAGGATAGTGGTCTTAGCCAAGATCTTTTTGACACAGTTTTTAGGAATGATGACTCTAATACCAATGAAGAGAAATGGGATCTACTTTCCCAGAGAGTTACTAAATTTCTTAGATAGAATTAACCCTTTTTAGAGGTTTTAGAAAAAAATAATCATAGCTCCAAAATGATTATTTCAATGAATTTGGAGTTGTACTTCTTCCAAACAACATGAAATATTTTGCAGACCACTCATATAGGTATTTGAGCGAAAAAATAAATCTAGAACTACGAAGTTGATTAAAAATTTTGAACTCTATATCCAGCAAGAGGATGAAACTTGGAACAAATTCTAATCATGTTTTTCAAACATTATCAACTACTCTTACAATTTGGGTGGACCTATAAGGAAAGGGAAGTAGATTGAGAAATTCCTTACTAGCTTACCTTATCATTTTCAAGCAAAAGTTACCTTGCTTAAATACATGAAACATCCTTGTGACCTTACTGTTAAATGAATCACTTGGGCAAGTATTCGAACTGCATCACTTATATCCAATATGTCAGCCATCCACTCACGAGGACGGAAAGAACTTGGCTTTATAGACATCAAGGAAAGTGGTCTTAGCGAAGATCTTTTTGACACAGTTTTTAGGAATGATGACTCTAATACCAATGAATAGAAATGGGATCTACTTTCCTAGAGATTTACTAAATTTCTTAGATAAAATTAGCCCTTTTTTAGGGGTTTTAGAAAAAAATAATCCGAGCTCTAAAATGATTATTTTAATGAATTTAGAGTTGTACTTCTTCCAAACAACATGAAATATTTTGCAGACCACCCATATAGGTATTTGAGCTAAATAATAAATCTAGAACTACGAAGTTGACCAAAAATTTGAACTCTATATCCAGCAAGAGGATGAAACTTGAAACAAATTCTAATCATGTTTTTCAAACATTATCAACTACTCGTACAATTTGGGTGGACCTATCTGGAAAGGGAAAGAGATTGAGAAATTCCTTACTAGCTTACCTTATCATTTTCAAGCAAAAGTTACCTTGCTTAAATACATAAAAATTCCTTGTGAACTTATTGTTAAATGAATAACTTGGGCAAGTATTCGAACTGCATCACTTGTATCCAATATGTTAGCCATCCACTTTCGAGGATGGAAAGAGCTTGGCTTTGTAGACATCAAGGATAGTGGTCTTAGCGAAGATCTTTTTGACACAGTTTTTAGGAATCATGACTCTAATACCAATGAATAGAAATGGGATCTACTTTCCTAGAGAGTTACTAAATTTCTTAGATAGAATTAGCCCTTTTTTAGGGGTTTTAGAAAAAAGTAATCCGAGCTCTAAAATGATTATTTCAATGAATTTAGAGTTGTACTTCTTTCAAACAACATGAAATATTTTGCAGACCACCCATATAGGTATTTGAGCTAAAAAATAAATCTAGAACTACGAAGTTGACCAAAAATTTGAACTCTATATCCAGCAAGAGGATGAAACTTGGAACAAATTCTAATCATGTTTTTCAAACATTATCAACTACTCGTACAATTTGGGTGGACCTATCTGGAAAGGGAAAGAGATTAAGAAATTCCTTACTAGCTTACCTTATCATTTTCAAGCAAAAGTCACCTTGCTTAAATACATAAAAATTCCTTGTGAACTTATTGTTAAATGAATAACTTGGGCAACTATTCGAACTGCATCACTTGTATCCAATATGTTAGCCATCCACTTTCGAGGATGGAAACAGCTTGGCTTTGTAGACATCAAGGATAGTGGTCTTAGCGAAGATCTTTTTGACACAGTTTTTAGGAATGATGACTCTAATACCAATGAAGAGAAATGGGATCTACTTTCCCAGAGAGTTACTAAATTTCTTAGATAGAATTAACCCTTTTTAGGGGTTTAGAAAAAAATAATCATAGCTCCAAAATGATTATTTCAATGAATTTGGAGTTGTACTTCTTCCAAATAACATGAAATATTTTGCAGACCACTCATATAGGTATTTGAGCTAAAAAATAAATCTAGAACTACGAAGTTGATTAAAAATTTTGAACTCTATATCCAGCAAGAGGATGAAACTTGGAACAAATTCTAATCATGTTTTTCAAACATTATCAACTACTCGTACAATTTGGGTGGACCTATAAGGAAAGGGAAGTAGATTGAGAAATTCCTTACTAGCTTACTTTATCATTTTCAAGCAAAAGTTACCTTGCTTAAATACATGAAAAATCCTTGTGAACTTACTGTTAAATGAATTACTTGGGCAAGTATTCGAACTGCATCACTTGTATCCAATATGTCAGCCATCCACTTATGAGGACACAAAGAAATTGCCTTTATAGACATCAAGGATAGTTGTCTTAGCCAAGATCTTTTTGACACAGTTTTTAGGAATGATGACTCTAATACCAATGAAGAGAAATGGGATCTACTTTCCCAGAGAGTTACTAAATTTCTTAGATAGAATTAACCCTTTTTAGGGGTTTAGAAAAAAATAATCATAGCTCCAAAATGATTATTTCAATGAATTTGGAGTTGTACTTCTTCCAAATAACATGAAATATTTTGCAGACCACTCATATAGGTATTTGAGCTAAAAAATAAATCTAGAACTACGAAGTTGATTAAAAATTTTGAACTCTATATCCAGCAAGAGGATGAAACTTGGAACAAATTCTAATCATGTTTTTCAAACATTATCAACTACTCGTACAATTTGGGTGGACCTATAAGGAAAGGGAAGTAGATTGAGAAATTCCTTACTAGCTTACTTTATCATTTTCAAGCAAAAGTTACCTTGCTTAAATACATGAAAAATCCTTGTGAACTTACTGTTAAATGAATTACTTGGGCAAGTATTCGTACTGCATCACTTGTATCCAATATGTCAGCCATCCACTTATGAGGACACAAAGAAATTGCCTTTATAGACATCAAGGATAGTTGTCTTAGCCAAGATCTTTTTGACACAGTTTTTAGGAATGATGACTCTAATACCAATGAAGAGAAATGGGATCTACTTTCCCAGAGAGTTACTAAATTTCTTAGATAGAATTAACCCTTTTTAGAGGTTTTAGAAAAAAATAATCATAGCTCCAAAATGATTATTTCAATGAATTTGGAGTTGTACTTCTTCCAAACAACATGAAATATTTTGCAGACCACTCATATAGGTATTTGAGCTAAAAAATAAATCTAGAACTACGAAGTTGATTAAAAATTTTGAACTCTATATCCAGCAAGAGGATGAAACTTGGAACAAATTCTAATCATGTTTTTCAAACATTATCAACTACTCTTACAATTTGGGTGGACCTATAAGGAAAGGGAAGTAGATTGAGAAATTCCTTACTAGCTTACCTTATCATTTTCAAGCAAAAGTTACCTTGCTTAAATACATGAAAAATCCTTGTGACCTTACTGTTAAATGAATCACTTGGGCAAGTATTCGAACTGCATCACTTGTATCCAATATGTCAGCCATCCACTTATGAGGACACAAAGAACTTGGCTTTATAGACATCAAGGATAGTGGTCTTAGCCAAGATCTTTTTGACACAGTTTTTAGGAATGATGACTCTAATACCAATGAAGAGAAATGGGATCTACTTTCCCAGAGAGTTACTAAATTTCTTAGATAGAATTAACCCTTTTTAGAGGTTTTAGAAAAAAATAATCATAGCTCCAAAATGATTATTTCAATGAATTTGGAGTTGTACTTCTTCCAAACAACATGAAATATTTTGCAGACCACTCATATAGGTATTTGAGCGAAAAAATAAATCTAGAACTACGAAGTTGATTAAAAATTTTGAACTCTATATCCAGCAAGAGGATGAAACTTGGAACAAATTCTAATCATGTTTTTCAAACATTATCAACTACTCTTACAATTTGGGTGGACCTATAAGGAAAGGGAAGTAGATTGAGAAATTCCTTACTAGCTTACCTTATCATTTTCAAGCAAAAGTTACCTTGCTTAAATACATGAAACATCCTTGTGACCTTACTGTTAAATGAATCACTTGGGCAAGTATTCGAACTGCATCACTTATATCCAATATGTCAGCCATCCACTCACGAGGACGGAAAGAACTTGGCTTTATAGACATCAAGGAAAGTGGTCTTAGCGAAGATCTTTTTGACACAGTTTTTAGGAATGATGACTCTAATACCAATGAATAGAAATGGGATCTACTTTCCTAGAGATTTACTAAATTTCTTAGATAAAATTAGCCCTTTTTTAGGGGTTTTAGAAAAAAATAATCCGAGCTCTAAAATGATTATTTTAATGAATTTAGAGTTGTACTTCTTCCAAACAACATGAAATATTTTGCAGACCACCCATATAGGTATTTGAGCTAAATAATAAATCTAGAACTACGAAGTTGACCAAAAATTTGAACTCTATATCCAGCAAGAGGATGAAACTTGAAACAAATTCTAATCATGTTTTTCAAACATTATCAACTACTCGTACAATTTGGGTGGACCTATCTGGAAAGGGAAAGAGATTGAGAAATTCCTTACTAGCTTACCTTATCATTTTCAAGCAAAAGTTACCTTGCTTAAATACATAAAAATTCCTTGTGAACTTATTGTTAAATGAATAACTTGGGCAAGTATTCGAACTGCATCACTTGTATCCAATATGTTAGCCATCCACTTTCGAGGATGGAAAGAGCTTGGCTTTGTAGACATCAAGGATAGTGGTCTTAGCGAAGATCTTTTTGACACAGTTTTTAGGAATCATGACTCTAATACCAATGAATAGAAATGGGATCTACTTTCCCAGAGAGTTACTAAATTTCTTAGATAGAATTAGCCCTTTTTTAGGGGTTTTAGAAAAAAGTAATCCGAGCTCTAAAATGATTATTTCAATGAATTTAGAGTTGTACTTCTTTCAAACAACATGAAATATTTTGCAGACCACCCATATAGGTATTTGAGCTAAAAAATAAATCTAGAACTACGAAGTTGACCAAAAATTTGAACTCTATATCCAGCAAGAGGATGAAACTTGGAACAAATTCTAATCATGTTTTTCAAACATTATCAACTACTCGTACAATTTGGGTGGACCTATCTGGAAAGGGAAAGAGATTAAGAAATTCCTTACTAGCTTACCTTATCATTTTCAAGCAAAAGTCACCTTGCTTAAATACATAAAAATTCCTTGTGAACTTATTGTTAAATGAATAACTTGGGCAACTATTCGAACTGCATCACTTGTATCCAATATGTTAGCCATCCACTTTCGAGGATGGAAAGAGCTTGGCTTTGTAGACATCAAGGATAGTGGTCTTAGCGAGGATCTTTTTGACACAGTTTTTAGGAATGATGACTCTAATACCAATGAATAGAAATGGGATCTACTTTCCTAGAGATTTACTAAATTTCTTAGATAGAATTAGCCCTTTTTAGGGGTTTAGAAAAAAATAATCATAGCTCCAAAATGATTATTTCAATGAATTTGGAGTTGTACTTCTTCCAAATAACATGAAATATTTTGCAGACCACTCATATAGGTATTTGAGCTAAAAAATAAATCTAGAACTACGAAGTTGATTAAAAATTTTGAACTCTATATCCAGCAAGAGGATGAAACTTGGAACAAATTCTAATCATGTTTTTCAAACATTATCAACTACTAGTACAATTTGGGTGGACCTATAAGGAAAGGGAAGTAGATTGAGAAATTCCTTACTAGCTTACGTTATCATTTTCAAGCAAAAGTTACCTTGCTTAAATACATGAAAAATCCTTGTGAACTTACTGTTAAATGAATAACTTGGGCAAGTATTCGAACTGCATCACTTGTATCCAATATGTCAGCCATCCACTTATGAGGACACAAAGAACTTGGCTTTATAGACATCAAGGATAGTGGTCTTAGCCAAGATCTTTTTGACACAGTTTTTAGGAATGATGACACTAGTACCAATGAAGAGAAATGGGATCTACTTTCCCAGAGAGTTACTAAATTTCTTAGATAGAATTAACCCTTTTTAGGGGTTTTAGAAAAAAATAATCATAGCTCCAAAATGATTATTTCAATGAATTTGGAGTTGTACTTCTTCCAAACAACATGAAATATTTTGCAGACCACTCATATAGGTATTTGAGCTAAAAAATAAATCTAGAACTACGAAGTTGATTAAAAAATTTGAACTCTATATCCAGCAAGAGGATGAAACTTGGAACAAATTCTAATCATGTTTTTCAAACATTATCAACTACTCGTACAATTTGGGTGGACCTATAAGGAAAGGGAAGTAGATTGAGAAATTCCTTACTAGCTTACCTTATCATTTTCAAGCAAAAGTTACCTTGCTTAAATACATGAAAAATCCATGTGAACTTACTGTTAAATGAATCACTTGGGCAAGTATTCGAACTGCATCACTTGTATCCAATATGTCAGCCATCCACTCACGAGGACGGAAAGAACTTGGCTTTATAGACATCAAGGATAGTGGTCTTAGCGAAGATCTTTTTGACACAGTTTTTAGGAATGATGACTCTAATACCAATGAATAGAAATGGGATCTACTTTCCTAGAGATTTACTAAATTTCTTAGATAGAATTAGCCCTTTTTAGGGGTTTAGAAAAAAATAATCATAGCTCCAAAATGATTATTTCAATGAATTTGGAGTTGTACTTCTTTCAAACAACATGGTATATTTTGCAGACCACCCATATAGGTATTTGAGCTAAAAAATAAATCTAGAACTACGAAGTTGACCAAAAATTTGAACTCTATATCCAGCAAGAGGATGAAACTTGGAAGAAATTCTAATCATGTTTTTCAAACATTATCAACAACTCGTACAATTTGGGTGGACCTATCTGGAAAGGGAAAGAGATTGAGAAATTCCTTACTAGCTTACCTTATCATTTTCAAGCAAAAGTCACCTTGCTTAAATACATAAAAATTCCTTGTGAACTTATTGTTAAATGAATAACTTGGGCAACTATTCGAACTGCATCACTTGTATCCAATATGTTAGCCATCCACTTTCGAGGATGGAAAGAGCTTGGCTTTGTAGACATCAAGGATAGTGGTCTTAGCGAAGATCTTTTTGACACAGTTTTTAGGAATGATGACTCTAATACCAATGAAGAGAAATGGGATCTACTTTCCCAGAGAGTTACTAAATTTCTTAGATAGAATTAACCCTTTTTAGGGGTTTAGAAAAAAATAATCATAGCTCCAAAATGATTATTTCAATGAATTTGGAGTTGTACTTCTTCCAAATAACATGAAATATTTTGCAGACCACTCATATAGGTATTTGAGCTAAAAAATAAATCTAGAACTACGAAGTTGATTAAAAATTTTGAACTCTATATCCAGCAAGAGGATGAAACTTGGAACAAATTCTAATCATGTTTTTCAAACATTATCAACTACTCGTACAATTTGGGTGGACCTATAAGGAAAGGGAAGTAGATTGAGAAATTCCTTACTAGCTTACTTTATCATTTTCAAGCAAAAGTTACCTTGCTTAAATACATGAAAAATCCTTGTGAACTTACTGTTAAATGAATTTCTTGGGCAAGTATTCGAACTGCATCACTTGTATCCAATATGTCAGCCATCCACTTATGAGGACACAAAGAACTTGGCTTTATAGACATCAAGGATAGTGGTCTTAGCCAAGATCTTTTTGACACAGTTTTTAGGAATGATGACTCTAATACCAATGAAGAGAAATGGGATCTACTTTCCCAGAGAGTTACTAAATTTCTTAGATAGAATTAACCCTTTTTAGGGGTTTTAGAAAAAAATAATCATAGCTCCAAAATGATTATTTCAATGAATTTGGAGTTGTACTTCTTCCAAACAACATGAAATATTTTGCGGACCACTCATATAGGTATTTGAGCTAAAAAATAAATCTAGAACTACGAAGTTGATTAAAAATTTTGAACTCTATATCCAGCAAGAGGATGAAACTTGGAACAAATTCTAATCATGTTTTTCAAACATTATCAACTACTCTTACAATTTGGGTGGACCTATAAGGAAAGGGAAGTAGATTGAGAAATTCCTTACTAGCTTACCTTATCATTTTCAAGCAAAAGTTACCTTGCTTAAATACATGAAAAATCCTTGTGAACTTACTGTTAAATGAATCACTTGGGCAAGTATTCGAACTGCATCACTTGTATCCAATATGTCAGCCATCCACTTATGAGGACACAAAGAACTTGGCTTTATAGACATCAAGGATAGTGGTCTTAGCCAAGATCTTTTTGACACAGTTTTTAGGAATGATGACACTAGTACCAATGAAGAGAAATGGGATCTACTTTCCCAGAGAGTTACTAAATTTCTTAGATAGAATTAACCCTTTTTAGGGGTTTTAGAAAAAAATAATCATAGCTCCAAAATGATTATTTCAATGATTTTGGAGTTGTACTTCTTCCAAACAACATGAAATATTTTGCAGACCACTCATATAGGTATTTGAGCGAAAAAATAAATCTAGAACTACGAAGTTGATTAAAAAATTTGAACTCTATATCCAGCAAGAGGATGAAACTTGGAACAAATTCTAATCATGTTTTTCAAACATTATCAACTACTCGTACAATTTGGGTGGACCTATAAGGAAAGGGAAGTAGATTGAGAAATTCCTTACTAGCTTACCTTATCATTTTCAAGCAAAAGTTACCTTGCTTAAATACATGAAAAATCCATGTGAACTTACTGTTAAATGAATCACTTGGGCAAGTATTCGAACTGCATCACTTGTATCCAATATGTCAGCCATCCACTCACGAGGACGGAAAGAACTTGGCTTTATAGACATCAAGGATAGTGGTCTTAGCGAAGATCTTTTTGACACAGTTTTTAGGAATGATGACTCTAATACCAATGAATAGAAATGGGATCTACTTTCCTAGAGATTTACTAAATTTCTTAGATAGAATTAGCCCTTTTTAGGGGTTTAGAAAAAAATAATCATAGCTCCAAAATGATTATTTCAATGAATTTGGAGTTGTACTTCTTTCAAACAACATGGTATATTTTGCAGACCACCCATATAGGTATTTGAGCTAAAAAATAAATCTAGAACTACGAAGTTGACCAAAAATTTGAACTCTATATCCAGCAAGAGGATGAAACTTGGAAGAAATTCTAATCATGTTTTTCAAACATTATCAACAACTCGTACAATTTGGGTGGACCTATCTGGAAAGGGAAAGAGATTGAGAAATTCCTTACTAGCTTACCTTATCATTTTCAAGCAAAAGTCACCTTGCTTAAATACATAAAAATTCCTTGTGAACTTATTGTTAAATGAATAACTTGGGCAACAATTCGAACTGCATCACTTGTATCCAATATGTTAGCCATCCACTTTCGAGGATGGAAAGAGCTTGGCTTTGTAGACATCAAGGATAGTGGTCTTAGCGAAGATCTTTTTGACACAGTTTTTAGGAATGATGACTCTAATACCAATGAAGAGAAATGGGATCTACTTTCCCAGAGAGTTACTAAATTTCTTAGATAGAATTAACCCTTTTTAGGGGTTTAGAAAAAAATAATCATAGCTCCAAAATGATTATTTCAATGAATTTGGAGTTGTACTTCTTCCAAATAACATGAAATATTTTGCAGACCACTCATATAGGTATTTGAGCTAAAAAATAAATCTAGAACTACGAAGTTGATTAAAAATTTTGAACTCTATATCCAGCAAGAGGATGAAACTTGGAACAAATTCTAATCATGTTTTTCAAACATTATCAACTACTCGTACAATTTGGGTGGACCTATAAGGAAAGGGAAGTAGATTGAGAAATTCCTTACTAGCTTACTTTATCATTTTCAAGCAAAAGTTACCTTGCTTAAATACATGAAAAATCCTTGTGAACTTACTGTTAAATGAATTACTTGGGCAAGTATTCGAACTGCATCACTTGTATCCAATATGTCAGCCATCCACTTATGAGGACACAAAGAACTTGGCTTTATAGACATCAAGGATAGTGGTCTTAGCCAAGATCTTTTTGACACAGTTTTTAGGAATGATGACTCTAATACCAATGAAGAGAAATGGGATCTACTTTCCCAGAGAGTTACTAAATTTCTTAGATAGAATTAACCCTTTTTAGGGGTTTTAGAAAAAAATAATCATAGCTCCAAAATGATTATTTCAATGAATTTGGAGTTGTACTTCTTCCAAACAACATGAAATATTTTGCAGACCACTCATATAGGTATTTGAGCTAAAAAATAAATCTAGAACTACGAAGTTGATTAAAAATTTTGAACTCTATATCCAGCAAGAGGATGAAACTTGGAACAAATTCTAATCATGTTTTTCAAACATTATCAACTACTCTTACAATTTGGGTGGACCTATAAGGAAAGGGAAGTAGATTGAGAAATTCCTTACTAGCTTACCTTATCATTTTCAAGCAAAAGTTACCTTGCTTAAATACATGAAAAATCCTTGTGACCTTACTGTTAAATGAATCACTTGGGCAAGTATTCGAACTGCATCACTTGTATCCAATATGTCAGCCATCCACTTATGAGGACACAAAGAACTTGGCTTTATAGACATCAAGGATAGTGGTCTTAGCCAAGATCTTTTTGACACAGTTTTTAGGAATGATGACTCTAATACCAATGAAGAGAAATGGGATCTACTTTCCCAGAGAGTTACTAAATTTCTTAGATAGAATTAACCCTTTTTAGAGGTTTTAGAAAAAAATAATCATAGCTCCAAAATGATTATTTCAATGATTTTGGAGTTGTACTTCTTCCAAACAACATGAAATATTTTGCAGACCACTCATATAGGTATTTGAGCGAAAAAATAAATCTAGAACTACGAAGTTGATTAAAAATTTTGAACTCTATATCCAGCAAGAGGATGAAACTTGGAACAAATTCTAATCATGTTTTTCAAACATTATCAACTACTCTTACAATTTGGGTGGACCTATAAGGAAAGGGAAGTAGATTGAGAAATTCCTTACTAGCTTACCTTATCATTTTCAAGCAAAAGTTACCTTGCTTAAATACATGAAAAATCCTTGTGACCTTACTGTTAAATGAATCACTTGGGCAAGTATTCGAACTGCATCACTTGTATCCAATATGTCAGCCATCCACTCACGAGGACGGAAAGAACTTGGCTTTATAGACATCAAGGAAAGTGGTCTTAGCGAAGATCTTTTTGACACAGTTTTTAGGAATGATGACTTTAATACCAATGAATAGAAATGGGATCTACTTTCCTAGAGATTTACTAAATTTCTTAGATAAAATTAGCCCTTTTTTAGGGGTTTTAGAAAAAAATAATCCGAGCTCTAAAATGATTATTTTAATGAATTTAGAGTTGTACTTCTTCCAAACAACATGAAATATTTTGCAGACCACCCATATAGGTATTTGAGCTAAAAAATAAATCTAGAACTACGAAGTTGACCAAAAATTTGAACTCTATATCCAGCAAGAGGATGAAACTTGGAACAAATTCTAATCATGTTTTTCAAACATTATCAACAACTCGTACAATTTGGGTGGACCTATCTGGAAAGGGAAAGAGATTGAGAAATTCCTTACTAGCTTACCTTATCATTTTCAAGCAAAAGTCACCTTGCTTAAATACATAAAAATTCCTTGTGAACTTATTGTTAAATGAATAACTTGGGCAACTATTCGAACTGCATCACTTGTATCCAATATGTTAGCCATCCACTTTCGAGGATGGAAAGAGCTTGGCTTTGTAGACATCAAGGATAGTGGTCTTAGCGAAGATCTTTTTGACACAGTTTTTAGGAATGATGACTCTAATACCAATGAAGAGAAATGGGATCTACTTTCCCAGAGAGTTACTAAATTTCTTAGATAGAATTAACCCTTTTTAGGGGTTTAGAAAAAAATAATCATAGCTCCAAAATGATTATTTCAATGAATTTGGAGTTGTACTTCTTCCAAATAACATGAAATATTTTGCAGACCACTCATATAGGTATTTGAGCTAAAAAATAAATCTAGAACTACGAAGTTGATTAAAAATTTTGAACTCTATATCCAGCAAGAGGATGAAACTTGGAACAAATTCTAATCATGTTTTTCAAACATTATCAACTACTCGTACAATTTGGGTGGACCTATAAGGAAAGGGAAGTAGATTGAGAAATTCCTTACTAGCTTACTTTATCATTTTCAAGCAAAAGTTACCTTGCTTAAATACATGAAAAATCCTTGTGAACTTACTGTTAAATGAATTACTTGGGCAAGTATTCGAACTGCATCACTTGTATCCAATATGTCAGCCATCCACTTATGAGGACACAAAGAACTTGGCTTTATAGACATCAAGGATAGTGGTCTTAGCCAAGATCTTTTTGACACAGTTTTTAGGAATGATGACTCTAATACCAATGAAGAGAAATGGGATCTACTTTCCCAAAGAGTTACTAAATTTCTTAGATAGAATTAACCCTTTTTAGAGGTTTTAGAAAAAAAATAATCATAGCTCCAAAATGATTATTTCAATGAATTTGGAGTTGTACTTCTTCCAAACAACATGAAATATTTTGCAGACCACTCATATAGGTATTTGAGCTAAAAAATAAATCTAGAACTACGAAGTTGATTAAAAATTTTGAACTCTATATCCAGCAAGAGGATGAAACTTGGAACAAATTCTAATCATGTTTTTCAAACATTATCAACTACTCTTACAATTTGGGTGGACCTATAAGGAAAGGGAAGTAGATTGAGAAATTCCTTACTAGCTTACCTTATCATTTTCAAGCAAAAGTTACCTTGCTTAAATACATGAAAAATCCTTGTGACCTTACTGTTAAATGAATCACTTGGGCAAGTATTCGAACTGCATCACTTGTATCCAATATGTCAGCCATCCACTTATGAGGACACAAAGAACTTGGCTTTATAGACATCAAGGATAGTGGTCTTAGCCAAGATCTTTTTGACACAGTTTTTAGGAATGATGACTCTAATACCAATGAAGAGAAATGGGATCTACTTTCCCAGAGAGTTACTAAATTTCTTAGATAGAATTAACCCTTTTTAGAGGTTTTAGAAAAAAATAATCATAGCTCCAAAATGATTATTTCAATGAATTTGGAGTTGTACTTCTTCCAAACAACATCAAATATTTTGCAGAACACTCATATAGGTATTTGAGCGAAAAAATAAATCTAGAACTACGAAGTTGATTAAAAATTTTGAATCTATATCCAGCAAGAGGATGAAACTTGGAACAAATTCTAATCATGTTTTTCAAACATTATCAACTACTCTTACAATTTGGGTGGACCTATAAGGAAAGGGAAGTAGATTGAGAAATTCCTTACTAGCTTACCTTATCATTTTCAAGCAAAAGTTACCTTGCTTAAATACATGAAAAATCCTTGTGACCTTACTATTAAATGAATCACTTGGGCAAGTATTCGAACTGCATCACTTGTATCCAATATGTCAGCCATCCACCCACGAGGACGGAAAGAACTTGGCTTTATAGACATCAAGGAAAGTGGTCTTAGCGAAGATCTTTTTGACACAGTTTTTAGGAATGATGACTCTAATACCAATGAATAGAAATGGGATCTACTTTCCTAGAGATTTACTAAATTTCTTAGATAAAATTAGCCCTTTTTTAGGGGTTTTAGAAAAAAATAATCCGAGCTCTAAAATGATTATTTTAATGAATTTAGAGTTGTACTTCTTCCAAACAACATGAAATATTTTGCAGACCACCCATATAGGTATTTGAGCTAAATAATAAATCTAGAACTACGAAGTTGACCAAAAATTTGAACTCTATATCCAGCAAGAGGATGAAACTTGAAACAAATTCTAATCATGTTTTTCAAACATTATCAACTACTCGTACAATTTGGGTGGACCTATCTGGAAAGGGAAAGAGATTGAGAAATTCCTTACTAGCTTACCTTATCATTTTCAAGCAAAAGTTACCTTGCTTAAATACATAAAAATTCCTTGTGAACTTATTGTTAAATGAATAACTTGGGCAAGTATTCGAACTGCATCACTTGTATCCAATATGTTAGCCATCCACTTTCGAGGATGGAAAGAGCTTGGCTTTGTAGACATCAAGGATAGTGGTCTTAGCGATGATCTTTTTGACACAGTTTTTAGGAATCATGACTCTAATACCAATGAATAGAAATGGGATCTACTTTCCCAGAGAGTTACTAAATTTCTTAGATAGAATTAGCCCTTTTTTAGGGGTTTTAGAAAAAAGTAATCCGAGCTCTAAAATGATTATTTCAAAGAATTTAGAGTTGTACTTCTTTCAAACAACATGAAATATTTTGCAGACCACCCATATAGGTATTTGAGCTAAAAAATAAATCTAGAACTACGAAGTTGACCAAAAATTTGAACTCTATATCCAGCAAGAGGATGACACTTGGAACAAATTCTAATCATGTTTTTCAAACATTATCAACTAATCGTACAATTTGGGTGGACCTATAAGGAAAGGGAAGTAGATTGAGAAATTCCTTACTAGCTTACTTTATCATTTTCAAGCAAAAGTTACCTTGCTTAAATACATGAAAAATCCTTGTGAACTTACTGTTAAATGAATCACTTGGGCAAGTATTCGAACTGCATCACTTGTATCCAATATGTCAGCCATCCACTTATGAGGACACAAAGAACTTGGCTTTATAGACATCAAGGATAGTGGTCTTAGCGAAGATCTTTTTGACACAGTTTTTAGGAATGATGACTCTAGTACCAATGAAGAGAAATGGGATCTACTTTCCCAGAGAGTTACTAAATTTCTTAGATAGAATTAACCCTTTTTAGGGGTTTTAGAAAAAAATAATCATAGCTCCAAAATGATTATTACAATGAATTTGGAGTTGTACTTCTTCCAAACAACATGAAATATTTTGCAGACCACTCATATAGGTATTTGAGCTAAAACATAAATCTAGAACTACGAAGTTGATTAAAAATTTTGAACTCTATATCCAGCAAGAGGATGAAAATTGGAACAAATTCTAATCATGTTTTTCAAACATTATCAACTACTCGTACAATTTGGGTGGACCTATAAGGAAAGGGAAGTAGATTGAGAAATTCCTTACTAGCTTACCTTATCATTTTCAAGCAAAAGTTACCTTGCTTAAATACATGAAAAATCCTTGTGACCTTACTGTTAAATGAATCACTTGGGCAAGTATTCGAACTGCATCACTTGTATCCAATATGTCAGCCATCCACTTATGAGGACACAAAGAACTTGGCTTTATAGACATCAAGGATAGTGGTCTTAGCCAAGATCTTTTTGACACAGTTTTTAGGAATGATGACTCTAATACCAATGAAGAGAAATGGGATCTACTTTCCCAGAGAGTTACTAAATTTCTTAGATAGAATTAACCCTTTTTAGAGGTTTTAGAAAAAAATAATCATAGCTCCAAAATGATTATTTCAATGAATTTGGAGTTGTACTTCTTCCAAACAACATCAAATATTTTGCAGAACACTCATATAGGTATTTGAGCGAAAAAATAAATCTAGAACTACGAAGTTGATTAAAAATTTTGAATCTATATCCAGCAAGAGGATGAAACTTGGAACAAATTCTAATCATGTTTTTCAAACATTATCAACTACTCTTACAATTTGGGTGGACCTATAAGGAAAGGGAAGTAGATTGAGAAATTCCTTACTAGCTTACCTTATCATTTTCAAGCAAAAGTTACCTTGCTTAAATACATGAAAAATCCTTGTGACCTTACTATTAAATGAATCACTTGGGCAAGTATTCGAACTGCATCACTTGTATCCAATATGTCAGCCATCCACCCACGAGGACGGAAAGAACTTGGCTTTATAGACATCAAGGAAAGTGGTCTTAGCGAAGATCTTTTTGACACAGTTTTTAGGAATGATGACTCTAATACCAATGAATAGAAATGGGATCTACTTTCCTAGAGATTTACTAAATTTCTTAGATAAAATTAGCCCTTTTTTAGGGGTTTTAGAAAAAAATAATCCGAGCTCTAAAATGATTATTTTAATGAATTTAGAGTTGTACTTCTTCCAAACAACATGAAATATTTTGCAGACCACCCATATAGGTATTTGAGCTAAATAATAAATCTAGAACTACGAAGTTGACCAAAAATTTGAACTCTATATCCAGCAAGAGGATGAAACTTGAAACAAATTCTAATCATGTTTTTCAAACATTATCAACTACTCGTACAATTTGGGTGGACCTATCTGGAAAGGGAAAGAGATTGAGAAATTCCTTACTAGCTTACCTTATCATTTTCAAGCAAAAGTTACCTTGCTTAAATACATAAAAATTCCTTGTGAACTTATTGTTAAATGAATAACTTGGGCAAGTATTCGAACTGCATCACTTGTATCCAATATGTTAGCCATCCACTTTCGAGGATGGAAAGAGCTTGGCTTTGTAGACATCAAGGATAGTGGTCTTAGCGATGATCTTTTTGACACAGTTTTTAGGAATCATGACTCTAATACCAATGAATAGAAATGGGATCTACTTTCCCAGAGAGTTACTAAATTTCTTAGATAGAATTAGCCCTTTTTTAGGGGTTTTAGAAAAAAGTAATCCGAGCTCTAAAATGATTATTTCAAAGAATTTAGAGTTGTACTTCTTTCAAACAACATGAAATATTTTGCAGACCACCCATATAGGTATTTGAGCTAAAAAATAAATCTAGAACTACGAAGTTGACCAAAAATTTGAACTCTATATCCAGCAAGAGGATGACACTTGGAACAAATTCTAATCATGTTTTTCAAACATTATCAACTAATCGTACAATTTGGGTGGACCTATAAGGAAAGGGAAGTAGATTGAGAAATTCCTTACTAGCTTACTTTATCATTTTCAAGCAAAAGTTACCTTGCTTAAATACATGAAAAATCCTTGTGAACTTACTGTTAAATGAATCACTTGGGCAAGTATTCGAACTGCATCACTTGTATCCAATATGTCAGCCATCCACTTATGAGGACACAAAGAACTTGGCTTTATAGACATCAAGGATAGTGGTCTTAGCGAAGATCTTTTTGACACAGTTTTTAGGAATGATGACTCTAGTACCAATGAAGAGAAATGGGATCTACTTTCCCAGAGAGTTACTAAATTTCTTAGATAGAATTAACCCTTTTTAGGGGTTTTAGAAAAAAATAATCATAGCTCCAAAATGATTATTACAATGAATTTGGAGTTGTACTTCTTCCAAACAACATGAAATATTTTGCAGACCACTCATATAGGTATTTGAGCTAAAACATAAATCTAGAACTACGAAGTTGATTAAAAATTTTGAACTCTATATCCAGCAAGAGGATGAAAATTGGAACAAATTCTAATCATGTTTTTCAAACATTATCAACTACTCGTACAATTTGGGTGGACCTATAAGGAAAGGGAAGTAGATTGAGAAATTCCTTACTAGCTTACCTTATCATTTTCAAGCAAAAGTTACCTTGCTTAAATACATGAAAAATCCATGTGAACTTACTGTTAAATGAATCACTTGGGCAAGTATTCGAACTGCATCACTTGTATCCAATATGTCAGCCATCCACTCACGAGGACGGAAAGAACTTGGCTTTATAGACATCAAGGATAGTGGTCTTAGCCAAGATCTTTTTGACACAGTTTTTAGGAATGATGACTCTAATACCAATGAAGAGAAATGGGATCTACTTTCCCAGAGAGTTACTAAATTTCTTAGATAGAATTAACCCTTTTTAGAGGTTTTAGAAAAAAATAATCATAGCTCTAAAATGATTATTTCAATGAATTTGGAGTTGTACTTCTTCCAAACAACATGAAATATTTTGCAGACCACTCATATAGGTATTTGAGCTAAACAATAATTCTAGAACTACGAAGTTGATTAAAAATTTTGAACTCTATATCCAGCAAGAGGATGAAACTTGGAACAAATTCTAATCATGTTTTTCAAACATTATCAACTACTCTTACAATTTGGGTGGACCTATAAGGAAAGGGAAGTAGATTGAGAAATTCCTTACTAGCTTACCTTATCATTTTCAAGAAAAAGTTACCTTGCTTAAATACATGAAAAATCCTTGTGACCTTACTGTTAAATGAATCACTTGGGCAAGTATTCGAACTGCATCACTTGTATCCAATATGTCAGCCATCCACTCACGAGGACGGAAAGAACTTGGCTTTATAGACATCAAGGATAGTGGTCTTAGCGAAGATCTTTTTGACACAGTTTTTAGGAATGATGACTCTAATACCAATGAATAGAAATGGGATCAACTTTCCTAGAGATTTACTAAATTTCTTAGATAAAATTAGCCCTTTTTTAGGGGTTTTAGAAAAAAATAATCATAGCTCCAAAATGATTATTTCAATGAATTTGGAGTTGTACTTCTTGCAAATAACATGAAATATTTTGCAGACCACTCATATAGGTATTTAAGCTAAAAAATAAATCTAGAACTACGAAGTTGATTAAAAATTTTGAACTCTATATCCAGCAAGAGGATGAAACTTGGAACAAATTCTAATCATGTTTTTCAAACATTATCAACTACTCGTACAATTTGGGTGGACCTATAAGGAAAGGGAAGTAGATTCAGAAATTCCTTACTAGCTCACTTTATCATTTTCAAGCAAAAGTTACCTTGCTTAAATACATGAAAAATCCTTGTGAACTTACTGTTAAATGAATTACTTGGGCAAGTATTCGAACTGCATCACTTGTATCCAATATGTCAGCCATCCACTTATGAGGACACAAAGAACTTGGCTTTATAGACATCAAGGATAGTGGTCTTAGCCAAGATCTTTTTGACACAGTTTTTAGGAATGATGACTCAAATACCAATGAGGAGAAATGGGATCTACTTTCCGAGAGAGTTACTAAATTTCTTAGATAGAATTAACCCTTTTTAGAGGTTTTAGAAAAAAATAATCATAGCTCTAAAATGATTATTTCAATGAATTTGGAGTTGTACTTCTTCCAAACAACATGAAATATTTTGCAGACCACTCATATAGGTATTTGAGCTAAACAATAATTCTAGAACTACGAAGTTGATTAAAAATTTTGAACTCTATATCCAGCAAGAGGATGAAACTTGGAACAAATTCTAATCATGTTTTTCAAACATTATCAACTAATCGTACAATTTGGGTGGACCTATAAGGAAAGGGAAGTAGATTGAGAAATTCCTTACTAGCTTACTTTATCATTTTCAAGCAAAAGTTACCTTGCTTAAATACATGAAAAATCCTTGTGAACTTACTGTTAAATGAATCACTTGGGCAAGTATTCGAACTGCATCACTTGTATCCAATATGTCAGCCATCCACTTATGAGGACACAAAGAACTTGGCTTTATAGACATCAAGGATAGTGGTCTTAGCGAAGATCTTTTTGACACAGTTTTTAGGAATGATGACTCTAGTACCAATGAAGAGAAATGGGATCTACTTTCCCAGAGAGTTACTAAATTTCTTAGATAGAATTAACCCTTTTTAGGGGTTTTAGAAAAAAATAATCATAGCTCCAAAATGATTATTACAATGAATTTGGAGTTGTACTTCTTCCAAACAACATGAAATATTTTGCAGACCACTCATATAGGTATTTGAGCTAAAACATAAATCTAGAACTACGAAGTTGATTAAAAATTTTGAACTCTATATCCAGCAAGAGGATGAAAATTGGAACAAATTCTAATCATGTTTTTCAAACATTATCAACTACTCGTACAATTTGGGTGGACCTATAAGGAAAGGGAAGTAGATTGAGAAATTCCTTACTAGCTTACCTTATCATTTTCAAGCAAAAGTTACCTTGCTTAAATACATGAAAAATCCATGTGAACTTACTGTTAAATGAATCACTTGGGCAAGTATTCGAACTGCATCACTTGTATCCAATATGTCAGCCATCCACTCACGAGGACGGAAAGAACTTGGCTTTATAGACATCAAGGATAGTGGTCTTAGCCAAGATCTTTTTGACACAGTTTTTAGGAATGATGACTCTAATACCAATGAAGAGAAATGGGATCTACTTTCCCAGAGAGTTACTAAATTTCTTAGATAGAATTAACCCTTTTTAGAGGTTTTAGAAAAAAATAATCATAGCTCTAAAATGATTATTTCAATGAATTTGGAGTTGTACTTCTTCCAAACAACATGAAATATTTTGCAGACCACTCATATAGGTATTTGAGCTAAACAATAATTCTAGAACTACGAAGTTGATTAAAAATTTTGAACTCTATATCCAGCAAGAGGATGAAACTTGGAACAAATTCTAATCATGTTTTTCAAACATTATCAACTACTCTTACAATTTGGGTGGACCTATAAGGAAAGGGAAGTAGATTGAGAAATTCCTTACTAGCTTACCTTATCATTTTCAAGAAAAAGTTACCTTGCTTAAATACATGAAAAATCCTTGTGACCTTACTGTTAAATGAATCACTTGGGCAAGTATTCGAACTGCATCACTTGTATCCAATATGTCAGCCATCCACTCACGAGGACGGAAAGAACTTGGCTTTATAGACATCAAGGATAGTGGTCTTAGTGAAGATCTTTTTGACACAGTTTTTAGGAATGATGACTCTAATACCAATGAATAGAAATGGGATCAACTTTCCTAGAGATTTACTAAATTTCTTAGATAAAATTAGCCCTTTTTTAGGGGTTTTAGAAAAAAATAATCATAGCTCCAAAATGATTATTTCAATGACTTTGGAGTTGTACTTCTTCCAAATAACATGAAATATTTTGCAGACCACTCATGTAGGTATTTAAGCTAAAAAATAAATCTAGAACTACGAAGTTGATTAAAAATTTTGAACTCTATATCCAGCAAGAGGATGAAACTTGGAACAAATTCTAATCATGTTTTTCAAACATTATCAACTACTCGTACAATTTGGGTGGACCTATAAGGAAAGGGAAGTAGATTGAGAAATTCCTTACTAGCTCACTTTATCATTTTCAAGCAAAAGTTACCTTGCTTAAATACATGAAAAATCCTTGTGAACTTACTGTTAAATGAATTACTTGGGCAAGTATTCGAGCTGCATCACTTGTATCCAATATGTCAGCCATCCACTTATGAGGACACAAAGAACTTGGCTTTATAGACATCAAGGATAGTGGTCTTAGCCAAGATCTTTTTGACACAGTTTTTAGGTATGATGACTCAAATACCAATGAGGAGAAATGGGATCTACTTTCCGAGAGAGTTACTAAATTTCTTAGATAGAATTAACCCTTTTTAGAGGTTTTAGAAAAAAATAATCATAGCTCCAAAATGATTATTTCAATGAATTTGGAGTTGTACTTCTTCCAAACAACATGAAATATTTTGCAGACCACTCATATAGGTATTTGAGCTAAAAAATAAATCTAGAACTACGAAGTTGATTAAAAATTTTGAACTCTATATCCAGCAAGAGGATGAAACTTGGAACAAATTCTAATCATGTTTTTCAAACATTATCAACTACTCTTACAATTTGGGTGGACCTATAAGGAAAGGGAAGTAGATTGAGAAATTCCTTACTAGCTTACCTTATCATTTTCAAGGAAAAGTTACCTTTCTTAAATACATGAAAAATCCTTGTGACCTTACTGTTAAATGAATCACTTGGGCAAGTATTCGAACTGCATCACTTGTATCCAATATGTCAGCCATCCACTCACGAGGACGGAAAGAACTTGGCTTTATAGACATCAAGGAAAGTTGTCTTAGCGAAGATCTTTTTGACACAGTTTTTAGGAATGATGACTCTAATACCAATGAATAGAAATGGGATCTACTTTCCTAGAGATTTACTAAATTTCTTAGATAAAATTAGCCCTTTTTTAGGGGTTTTAGAAAAAAATAATCCGAGCTCTAAAATGATTATTTCAATGAATTTAGAGTTGTACTTCTTCCAAACAACATGAAATATTTTGCAGACCACCCATATAGGTATTTGAGCTAAATAATAAATCTAGAACTACGAAGTTGACCAAAAATTTGAACTCTATATCCAGCAAGAGGATGAAACTTGGAACAAATTCTAATCATGTTTTTCAAACATTATCAACTACTCGTACAATTTGGGTGGACCTATCTGGAAAGGGAAAGAGATTGAGAAATTCCTTACTAGCTTACCTTATCATTTTCAAGCAAAAGTTACCTTGCTTAAATACATAAAAATTCCTTGTGAACTTATTGTTAAATGAATAACTTGGGCAAGTATTCGAACTGCATCACTTGTATCCAATATGTTAGCCATCCACTTTCGAGGATGGAAAGAGCTTGGCTTTGTAGACATCAAGGATAGTGGTCTTAGCGAAGATCTTTTTGACATAGTTTTTAGGAATCATGACTCTAATACCAATGAATAGAAATGGGATCTACTTTCCTAGAGAGTTACTAAATTTCTTAGATAGAATTAGCCCTTTTTTAGGGGTTTTAGAAAAAAATAATCCGAGCTCTAAAATGATTATTTCAATGAATTTAGAGTTGTACTTCTTTCAAACAACATGAAATATTTTGCAGACCACCCATATAGGTATTTGAGCTAAAAAATAAATCTAGAACTACGAAGTTGACCAAAAATTTGAACTCTATATCCAGCAAGAGGATGAAACTTGGAACAAATTCTAATCATGTTTTTCAAACATTATCAACTACTCGTACAATTTGGGTGGACCTATAAGGAAAGGGAAGTAGATTGAGAAATTCCTTACTAGCTTACTTTATCATTTTCAAGCAAAAGTTACCTTGCTTAAATACATGAAAAATCCTTGTGAACTTACTGTTAAATGAATCACTTGGGCAAGTATTCGAACTGCATCACTTGTATCCAATATGTCAGCCATCCACTTATGAGGACACAAAGAACTTGGCTTTATAGACATCAAGGATAGTGGTCTTAGCCAAGATCTTTTTGACACAGTTTTTAGGAATGATGACTCTAGTACCAATGAAGAGAAATGGGATCTACTTTCCCAGAGAGTTACTAAATTTCTTAGATAGAATTAGCCATTTTTTAGGGGTTTTAGAAAAAAATAATCCGAGCTCTAAAATGATTATTTCAATGAATTTAGAGTTGTACTTCTTCCAAACAGCATGAAATATTTTGCAGACCACACATATAGGTATTTGAGCTAAAAAATAAATCTAGAACTACGAAGTTGACCAAAAATTTGAACTCTATATCCAGCAAGAGGATGAAACTTGGAACAAATTCTAATCATTATTTTCAAACATTATCACAACTCGTACAATTTGGGTGGACCTATCTGGAAAGGGAAAGAGATTGAGAAATTCCTTACTAGCTTACCTTATCATTTTCAAGCAAAAGTTACCTTGCTTAAATACATAAAAATTCCTTGTGAACTTATTTTTAATTGAATAACTTGGGCAACTATTCGAACTACATCACTTGTATCCAATATGTTAGCCATCCACTTTCGAGGATGGAAAGAGCTTGGCTTTGTAGACATCAAGGATAGTGGTCTTAGCGAAGATCTTTTTGACATAGTTTTTAGGAATCATGACTCTAATACCAATGAATAGAAATGGGATCTACTTTCCTAGAGAGTTACTAAATTTCTTAGATAGAATTAACCCTTTTTAGGGGTTTTAGAAAAAAAATAATCATAGCTCCAAAATGATTATTACAATGAATTTGGAGTTGTACTTCTTCCAAACAACATGAAATATTTTGCAGACCACTCATATAGGTATTTGAGCTAAAAAATAAATATAGAACTACGAAGTTGATTAAAAATTTTGAACTCTATATCCAGCAAGAGGATGAAACTTGGAACAAATTCTAATCATGTTTTTCAAACATTATCAACTACTCGTACAATTTGGGTGGACCTATAAGGAAAGGGAAGTAGATTGAGAAATTCCTTACTAGCTTACCTTATCATTTTCAAGCAAAAGTTACCTTGCTTAAATACATGAAAAATCCATGTGAACTTATTGTTAAATGAATCACTTGGGCAAGTATTCGAACTGCATCACTTGTATCCATTATGTCAGCCATCCACTCACGAGGACGGAAAGAACTTGGCTTTATAGACATCAAGGATAGTGGTCTTAGCGAAGATCTTTTTGACACAGTTTTTAGGAATGATGACTCTAATACCAATGAATAGAAATGGGATCTACTTTCCTAGAGATTTACTAAATTTCTTAGATAGAATTAGCCATTTTTTAGGGGTTTTAGAAAAAAATAATCCGAGCTCTAAAATGATTATTTCAATGAATTTAGAGTTGTACTTCTTCCAAACAGCATGAAATATTTTGCAGACCACACATATAGGTATTTGAGCTAAAAAATAAATCTAGAACTACGAAGTTGACCAAAAATTTGAACTCTATATCCAGCAAGAGGATGAAACTTGGAACAAATTCTAATCATTATTTTCAAACATTATCAACAACTCGTACAATTTGGGTGGACCTATCTGGAAAGGGAAAGAGATTGAGAAATTCCTTACTAGCTTACCTTATCATTTTCAAGCAAAAGTTACCTTGCTTAAATACATAAAAATTCCTTGTGAACTTATTTTTAATTGAATAACTTGGGCAACTATTCGAACTACATCACTTGTATCCAATATGTTAGCCATCCACTTTCGAGGATGGAAAGAGCTTGGCTTTGTAGACATCAAGGATAGTGGTCTTAGCGAAGATCTTTTTGACACAATTGTTAGAAATGATGACTGTAATAAAAATGAAGAGAAATGGGATCTACTTTCCCAGAGAGTTACTAAATTTCTTAGATAGAATTAACCCTTTTTAGGGGTTTTAGAAAAAAATAATCCGAGCTCCAAAATGATTATTTCAATGAATTTAGAGTTGTACTTATTCCAAACAACATGAAATATTTTGCAGACCACTCATATAGGTATTTGAGCTAAAAAATAAATCTAGAACTACGAAGTTGACCAAAAATTTTGAACTCTATATCCAGCAAGAGGATGAAACTTGGAATAAATTCTAATCATGTTTTTCAAACATTATCAACTACTCGTACAATTTGGGTGGACCTATAAGGAAAGGGAAGTAGATTGAGAAATTCCTTACTAGCTTACCTTATCATTTTCAAGCAAAAGTTACCTTGCTTAAATACATGAAAAATAATTGTGAACTTACTGTTAAATGAATCACTTGGGCAAGTATTCGAACTGCATCACTTGTATCCAATATGTTAGCCATCCACTAACGAGGACGGAAAGAACTTGGCTTTATAGACATCAAGGATAGTGGTCTTAGCGAAGATCTTTTTGACACAATTTTTAGGAATGGTGACTCTAATACCAATGAATAGAAATGGGATCTACTTTCCTAGAGATTTACTAAATTTCTTAGATAGAATTAGCCCTTTTTTAGGGGTTTTAGAAAAAAATAACCCGAGCTCTAAAATGATTATTTCAATGAATTTAGAGTTGTACTTCTTCCAAACAGCATGAAATATTTTGCAGATCACACATATAGGTATTTGAGCTAAAAAATAAATCTAGAACTACGAAGTTGACCAAAAATTTGAACTCTATATCCAGCAAGAGGATGAAACTTGGAACAAATTTTAATCATGTTTTTCAAACATTATCAACAACTCGTACAATTTGGGTGGACCTATCTGGAAAGGGAAAGAGATTGAGAAATTCCTTACTAGCTTACCTTATCATTTTCAAGCAAAAGTTACCTTGCTTAAATACATAAAAATTCCTTGTGAACTTATTGTTAAATGAATAACTTGTGCAACTATTCGAACTGCATCACTTGTATCCAATATGTTAGCCATCCACTTTCGAGGAAGGAAAGAGCTTGGCTTTGTAGACATCAAGGATAGTGGTCTTAGCGAAGATCTTTTTGACACAATTGTTAGAAATGATGACTGTAATACCAATGAAGAGAAATGGGATCTACTTTCGCAGAGAGTTACTAAATTTCTTAGATAGAATTAACCCTTTTTAGGGGTTTTAGAAAAAAATAATCCGAGCTCCAAAATGATTATTTCAATGAATTTAGAGTTGTACTTATTCCAAACAACATGAAATATTTTGCAGACCACTCATATAGGTATTTGAGCTAAAAAATAAATCTAGAACTACGAAGTTGACCAAAAATTTGAACTCTATATCCAGCAAGGGGATGAAACTTGGAACAAATTCTAATCATGTTTTTCAAACATTATCAACTACTCGTACAATTTGGGTGGACCTATAAGGAAAGGGAAGTAGATTGAGAAATTCCTTACTAGCTTACTTTATCATTTTCAAGCAAAAGTTACCTTGCTTAAATACATGAAAAATCCTTGTGAACTTACTGTTAAATGAATCACTTGGGCAAGTATTCGAACTGCATCACTTGTATCCAATATGTCAGCCATCCACTTATGAGGACACAAAGAACTTGGCTTTATAGACATCAAGGATAGTGGTCTTAGCCAAGATCTTTTTGACACAGTTTTTAGGAATGATGACTCTAGTACCAATGAAGAGAAATGGGATCTACTTTCCCAGAGAGTTACTAAATTTCTTAGATAGAATTAACCCTTTTTAGGGGTTTTAGAAAAAAATAATCATAGCTCCAAAATGATTATTTCAATGAATTTGGAGTTGTACTTCTTCCAAACAACATGAAATATTTTGCAGACCACTCATATAGGTATTTGAGCTAAAAAATAAATCTAGAACTACGAAGTTGATTAAAAATTTTGAACTCTATATCCAGCAAGAGGATGAAACTTGGAACAAATTCTAATCATGTTTTTCAAACATTATCAACTACTCGTACAATTTGGGTGGACCTATAAGGAAAGGGAAGTAGATTGAGAAATTCCTTACTAGCTTACCTTATCATTTTCAAGCAAAAGTTACCTTGCTTAAATACATGAAAAATCCATTGTGAACTTACTGTTAAATGAATCACTTGGGCAAGTATTCGAACTGCATCACTTGTATCCAATATGTCCGCCATTCACTTTTGAGGACGGCAAGAGCTTGGCTTTATTGACATCAAGGATAATGGTCTTAGCAAAGATCTTTTTGACACAATTGTTAGAAATGATGACTCTAATACCAATGAAGAGAAATGGGATCTACTTTCCCAGAGATTTACTAAATTTCTTAGATAGAATTAACCCTTTTTTAGGGGTTTTAGAAAAAAATAATCCGAGCTCTAAAATGATTATTTCAATGAATTTAGAGTTGTACTTCATCCAAACAACATGAAATATTTTGCAGACCACTCATATAGGTATTTGAGCTAAAAAATAAACCCAGAACTGCGAAGTTGACCAAAAATATTGAACGCTATATCAAGCAAGAGTATGAAACTTCGAACAAATTCTAATCATGTTTTTCAAAAATTATCAACTAGTCGTACAATTTGGGTGGAACTATCAGGAAAGAGAAGTACATTGAGAAATTCCTTACTAGCTTACCTTATCATTTTCAAGCAAAAGATACCATGCTTAAATACATGAAAAATCCTTGTGAACTTACTCTTAAATGAATCACTTGGGCAAGTATTCGAACTGCATCACTTGTATCCAATATGTCAACCGTCCACTTTCGAGGACGGCAAGAGCTTGGCTTTATAGACATCAAGGATAGTGGTCTTAGCATAGTTCTTTTTGACACAATTGTTAGAAATGATGACTCTAATACCAATGAAGAGAAATGGGATCTACTTTCCCAGAGATTTACTAAATTTCTTAGATAGAATTAACCCTTTTTTAGGGGTTTTAGAAAAACATAATCCGAGCTTTAAAATGATTATTTCAATGAATTTAGAGTTGTACTTCATCCAAGCAACATGAAATATTTTGCAGACCACTCATATAGGTATTTGAGCTAAAAAATAAACCCAGAACTGCGAAGTTGACCAAAAATATTGAACGCTATATCAAGCAAGAGTATAAAACTTGGAACAAATTCTAATCATGTTTTTCAAACATTATCAACTAGTCGTACAATTTGGGTGGAACTATGAGGAAAGAGAAGTACATTGAGAAATTCCTTACTAGCTTACCTTATTATTTTCAAGCAAAAGTTACCTTGCTTAAATACATGAAAAATCCTTGTGAACTTACTGTTAAATGAATCACTTGGGCAAGTATTCGAACTGCATCACTTGTATCCAATATGTCCGCCATTCACTTTCGAGGACGGCAAGAGCTTGGCTTTATAGACATCAAGGATAATGGTCTTAGCAAAGATCTTTTTGACACAATTTTTAGAAATGATGACTCTAATACCAATGAAGAGAAATGGGATCTACTTTCCCAGAGATTTACTAAATTTCTTAGATAGAATTAACCCTTTTTAGGGGTTTTAGAAAAAAATAATTCGAGCTCTAAAATGATTATTTCAATGAATTTAGAGTTGTACTTCATCCAAACAACATGAAATATTTTGCAGACCACTCATATAGGTATTTGAGCTAAAAAATAAACCCAGAACTGCGAAGTTGACCAAAAATATTGAACGCTATATCAAGCAAAAGTATGAAACTTGGAACAAATTCTAATCATGTTTTTCAAACATTATCAACTAGTCGTACAATTTGGGTGGAACTATTAGGAAAGAGAAGTAGATTGAGAAATTCCTTACTAGCTTAGCTTATCATTTTCAAGCAAAAGTTACCTTGCTTAAATACATGAATAATCCTTGTGAACTTACTGTTAAATGAATAACTTGGGAAAGTATTCGAACTGCATCACTTGTATCCAATATGTCAACCGTCCACTTTCGAGGACGGCAAGAGCTTGGCTTTATAGACATCAAGGATAGTGGTCTTAGCAAAGTTCTTTTTGACACAATTGTTAGAAATGATGACTCTAATACCAATGAAGAGAAATGGGATCTACTTTCCCAGAGATTTACTAAATTTCTTAGATAGAATTAACCCTTTTTTAGGGGTTTTAGAAAAAAATAATCCGAGCTCTAAAATGATTATTTCAATGAATTTAGAGTTGTACTTCTTCCAAACAACATGAAATATTTTGCAGACCACTCATATAGGTATTTGAGCTACAAAATAAAACGAGAAATACGAAGTTGACCAAAAATATTTGAACGCTATATCAAGCAAGAGTATGAAACTTGGAACAAATTCTAATCATGTTTTTCAAACATTATCAACTAGTCGTACAATTTGGGTGGAACTATCAGGAAAGAGAAGTACATTGAGAAATTCCTTACTAGCTTACCTTATCATTTTCAAGCAAAAGTTACCTTGCTTAAATACATGAAAAATCCTTGTGAACTTACTATTAAATGAATCACTTGGGCAAGTATTCGAACTGCATCACTTGTATCCAATATGTCCGCCATTCACTTTCGAGGACGGCAAGAGCTTGGCTTTATAGACATCAAGGATAATGGTCTTAGCAAAGATCTTTTTGACACAATTTTTAGAAATGATGACTCTAATACCAATGAAGAGAAATGGGATCTACTTTCCCAGAGATTTACTAAATTTCTTAGATAGAATTAACCCTTTTTAGGGGTTTTAGAAAAAAATAATTCGAGCTCTAAAATGATTATTTCAATGAATTTAGAGTTGTACTTCATCCAAACAACATGAAATATTTTGCAGACCACTCATATAGGTATTTGAACTAAAAAATAAACCCAGAACTGCGAAGTTGACCAAAAATATTGAACGCTATATCAAGCAAGAGTATGAAACTTGGAACAAATTCTAATCATGTTTTTCAAACATTATCAACTAGTCGTACAATTTGGGTGGAACTATCAGGAAAGAGAAGTAGATTGAGAAATTCCTTACTAGCTTACCTTATCATTTTCAAGCAAAAGTTACCTTGCTTAAATACATGAAAAATCCTTGTGAACTTACTGTTAAATGAATCACTTGGGAAAGTATTCGAACTGCATCACTTGTATCCAATATGTCAACCGTCCACTTTCGAGGACGGCAAGAGCTTGGCTTTATAGACATCAAGGATAGTGGTCTTAGCATAGTTCTTTTTGACACAATTGTTAGAAATGATGACTCTAATACCAATGAAGAGAAATGGGATCTACTTTCCCAGAGATTTACTAAATTTCTTAGATAGAATTAACCCTTTTTTAGGGGTTTTAGAAAAACATAATCCGAGCTCAAAAATGATTATTTCAATGAATTTAGAGTTGTACTTCATCCAAGCAACATGAAATATTTTGCAGACCACTCATATAGGTATTTGAGCTAAAAAATAAACCCAGAACTGCGAAGTTGACCAAAAATATTGAACGCTATATCAAGCAAGAGTATGAAACTTGGAACAAATTCTAATCATGTTTTTCAAACTTTATCAACTAGTCGTACAATTTGGGTGGAACTATCAGGAAAGAGAAGTACATTGAGAAATTCCTTACTAGCTTACCTTATCATTTTCAAGCAAAAGTTACCTTGCTTAAATACATGAAAAATCCTTGTGAACTTACTGTTAAATGAATCACTTGGGAAAGTATTCGAACTGCATCACTTGTATCCAATATGTCAACCGTCCACTTTCGAGGACGGCAAGAGCTTGGCTTTATAGACATCAAGGATAGTGGTCTTAGCAAAGTTCTTTTTGACACAATTGTTAGAAATGATGACTCTAATACCAATGAAGAGAAAATGGATCTACTTTCCCAGAGATTTACTAAATTTCTTAGATAGAATTAACCCTTTTTTAGGGGTTTTAGAAAAAAATAATTCGAGCTCTAAAATGATTATTTCAATGAATTTAGAGTTGTACTTCATCCAAACAACATGAAATATTTTGCAGACCACTCATATAGGTATTTGAGCTAAAAAATAAACCTAGAACTGCGAAGTTGACCAAAAATATTGAACGCTATATGAAGCAAGAGTATGAAACTTGGAACAAATTCTAATCATGTTTTTCAAACATTATCAACTAGTCGTACAATTTGGGTGGAACTATTAGGAAAGAGAAGTACATTGAGAAATTCCTTACTAGCTTACCTTATCATTTTCAAGCAAAAGTTACCTTGCTTAAATACATGAAAAATCCTTGTGAACTTACTGTTAAATGAATCACTTGGGCAAGTATTCGAACTGCATCACTTGTATCCAATATGTCGGCCATTCACTTTCGAGGACGGCAAGAGCTTGGCTTTATAGACATCAAGGATTATGGTCTTAGCAAAGATCTTTTTGACACAATTGTTAGAAATGATGACTCTAATATTAATGAAGAGAAATGGGATCTACTTTCTCAGAGATTTACTAAATTTCTTAGATAGAATTAACCCTTTTTTAGGGGTTTTAGAAAAAAATAATCTGAGCTCTAAAATGATTATTTCAATGAATTTAGAGTTGTACTTCATCCAAACAACATGAAATATTTTGCAGACCACTCATATAGGTATTTGAGCTAAAAAATAAACCCAGAACTGCGAAGTTGACCAAAAATATTGAACGATATATCAAGCAAGAGTATGAAACTTGGAACAAATTCTAATCATGTTTTTCAAACATTATCAACTAGTCGTACAATTTGGGTGGAACTATCAGGAAAGAGAAGTACATTGAGAAATTCCTTACTAGCTTACCTTATCATTTTCAAGCAAAAGATACCATGCTTAAATACATGAAAAATCCTTGTGAACTTACTCTTAAATGAATCACTTGGGCAAGTATTCGAACTGCATCACTTGTATCCAATATGTCAACCGTCCACTTTCGAGGACGGCAAGAGCTTGGCTTTATAGACATCAAGGATAGTGGTCTTAGCATAGTTTTTTTTGAAACAATTGTTAGAAATGATGACTCTAATACCAATGAAGAGAAATGGGATCTACTTTCCCAGAGATTTACTAAATTTCTTAGATAGAATTAACCCTTTTTTAGGGGTTTTAGAAAAACATAATCCGAGCTCTAAAATGATTATTTCAATGAATTTAGAGTTGTACTTCTTCCAAACAACATGAAATATTTTGCAGACCACTCATATAGGTATTTTGAGCTACAAAATAAATCTAGAAATACGAAGTTGAGCAAAAATATTTGAACGCTATATCAAGCAAGAGTATGAAACTTGGAACAAATTCTAATCATGTTTTTCAAACATTATCAACTAGTGGTACAATTTGGGTGGAACTATCAGGAAAGAGAAGTAGATTGAGAAATTCCTTACTAGGTTACCTTATCATTTTCAAGCAAAAGTTACCTTGCTTAAATACATGAAAAATCCTTGTGAACTTGCTGTTAAATGAATCACTTGGGAAAGTATTCGAACTGCATCACTTGTATCCAATATGTCAACCGTCCACTTTCGAGGACGGCAAGAGCTTGTCTTTATAGACATCAAGGATAGTGGTCTTAGCAAAGTTCTTTTTGACACAATTGTTAGAAATGATGACTCTAATATTAATGAAGAGAAATGGGATCAGCTTTCCCAGAGATTTACTAAATTTCTTAGATAGAATTAACCCTTTTTTAGGGGTTTTAGAAAAAAATAATTGGAGCTCTAAAATGATTATTTCAATGAATTTAGAGTTGTACTTCATCCAAACAACATGAAATATTTTGCAGACCACTCATATAGGTATTTGAGCTAAAAAATAAACCCAGAACTGCGAAGTTGACCAAAAATATTGAACGCTATATCAAGCAAGAGTATGAAACTTGGAACAAATTCTAATCATGTTTTTCAAACATTATCAACTAGTCGTACAATTTGGGTGGAACTATCAGAAAAGAGAAATAGATTGAGAAATTCCTTACTAGCTTACCTTATCATTTTCAAGCAAAAGTTACCTTGCTTAAATACATGAAAAATCCTTGTGAACTTACTGTTAAATGAATCACTTGGGAAAGTATTCGAACTGCATCACTTGTATCCAATATGTCAACCGTCCACTTTCGAGGACGGCAAGAGCTTGGCTTTATAGACATCAAGGATAGTGGTCTTAGCAAAGGTCTTTTTGACACAATTGTTAGAAATGATGACTCTAATACCAATGAAGAGAAATGGGATCTACTTTCCCAGAGATTTACTAAATTTCTTAGATAGAATTAACCCTTTTTTAGGGGTTTTAGAAAAAAATAATCCGAGCTCTAAAATGATTATTTCAATGAATTTAGAGTTGTACTTCTTCCAAACAACATGAAATATTTTGCAGACCACTCATATAGGTATTTGAGCTACAAAATAAATCGAGAAATACGAAGTTGACCAAAAATATTTGAACGCTATATCAAGCAAGAGTATGAAACTTGGAACAAATTCTAATCATGTTTTTCAAACATTATCAACTAGTCGTACAATTTGGGTGGAACTATCAGGAAAGAGAAGTAGATTGAGAAATTCCTTACTAGCTTACCTTATCATTTTCAAGCAAAAGTTACCTTGCTTAAATACATGAAAAATCCTTGTGAACTTACTGTTAAATGAATCACTTGGGCAAGTATTCGAACTGCATCACTTGTATCCAATATGTCAACCGTCCACTTTCGAGGACGGCAAGAGCTTGGCTTTATAGACATCAAGGATAATGGTCTTAGCAAAGATCTTTTTGACACAATTTTTAGAAATGATGACTCTAATACCAATGAAGAGAAATGGGATCTACTTTCCCAGAGATTTACTAAATTTCTTAGATAGAATTAACCCTTTTTAGGGGTTTTAGAAAAAAATAATTCGAGCTCTAAAATGATTATTTCAATGAATTTAGAGTTGTACTTCATCCAAACAACATGAAATATTTTGCAGACCACTCATATAGGTATTTGAGCTAAAAAATAAACCCAGAACTGCGAAGTTGACCAAAAATATTGAGCGCTATATCAAGCAAGAGTATGAAACTTGGAACAAATTCTAATCATGTTTTTCAAACATTATCAACTAGTCGTACAATTTGGGTGGAACTATCAGGAAAGAGAAGTAGATTGAGAAATTCCTTACTACTTTACCTTATCATTTTCAAGCAAAAGTTACCTTGCTTAAATACATGAAAAATCCTTGTGAACTTACTGTTAAATGAATCACTTGGGAAAGTATTCGAACTGCATCACTTGTATCCAATATGTCAACCGTCCAATTTCGAGGACGGCAAGAGCTTGGCTTTATAGACATCAAGGATAGTGGTCTTAGCATAGTTATTTTTGACACAATTGTTAGAAATGATGACTCTAATACCAATGAAGAGAAATGGGATCTACTTTCCCAGAGATTTAATAAATTTCTTAGATAGAATTAACCCTTTTTTAGGGGTTTTAGAAAAAAATAATCCGAGCTCTAAAATGATTATTTCAATGAATTTAGAGTTGTACTTCTTCCAAACAACATGAAATATTTTGCAGACCACTCATATAGGTATTTGAGCTACAAAATAAATCGAGAAATACGAAGTTGACCAAAAATATTTGAACGCTATATCAAGCAAGAGTATGAAACTTGGAACAAATTCTAATCATGTTTTTCAAACATTATCAACTAGTCGTACAATTTGGGTGGAACTATCAGGAAAGAGAAGTAGATTGAGAAATTCCTTACTAGCTTACCTTATCATTTTCAAGCAAAAGTTACCTTGCTTAAATACATGAAAAATCCTTGTGAACTTACTGTTAAATGAATCACTTGGGCAAGTATTCGAACTGCATCACTTGTATCCAATATGTCCGCCATTCACTTTCGAGGACGGCAAGAGCTTGGCTTTATAGACATCAAGGATAATGGTCTTAGCAAAGATCTTTTTGACACAATTTTTAGAAATGATGACTCTAATACCAATGAAGAGAAATGGGATCTACTTTCCCAGAGATTTACTAAATTTCTTAGATAGAATTAACCCTTTTTAGGGGTTTTAGAAAAAAATAATTCGAGCTCTAAAATGATTATTTCAATGAATTTAGAGTTGTACTTCATCCAAACAACATGAAATATTTTGCAGACCACTCATATAGGTATTTGAGCTAAAAAATAAACCCAGAACTGCGAAGTTGACCAAAAATATTGAGCGCTATATCAAGCAAGAGTATGAAACTTGGAACAAATTCTAATCATGTTTTTCAAACATTATCAACTAGTCGTACAATTTGGGTGGAACTATCAGGAAAGAGAAGTAGATTGAGAAATTCCTTACTAGCTTACCTTATCATTTTCAAGCAAAAGTTACCTTGCTTAAATACATGCAAAATCCTTGTGAACTTACTGTTAAATGAATCACTTGGGAAAGTATTCGAACTGCATCACTTGTATCCAATATGTCAACCGTCCACTTTCGAGGACGGCAAGAGCTTGGCTTTATAGACATCAAGGATAGTGGTCTTAGCATAGTTATTTTTGACACAATTGTTAGAAATGATGACTCTAATACCAATGAAGAGAAATGGGATCTACTTTCCTAGAGATTTACTAAATTTCTTAGATAGAATTAACCCTTTTTTAGGGGTTTTAGAAAAATATAATCCGAGCTCTAAAATGATTATTTCAATGAATTTAGAGTTGTACTTCATCCAAGCAACATGAAATATTTGCAGACCACTCATATAGGTATTTGAGCTAAAAAATAAACCCAGAACTGCGAAGTTGACCAAAAATATTGAACGCTATATCAAGCAAGAGTATGAAACTTGGAACAAATTCTAATCATGTTTTTCAAACATTATCAACTAGTCGTACAATTTGGGTGGAACTATCAGGAAAGAGAAGTACATTGAGAAATTCCTTACTAGCTTACCTTATCATTTTCAAGCAAAAGTTACCTTGCTTAAATACATGAAAAATCCTTGTGAACTTACTGTTAAATGAATCACTTGGGCAAGTATTCGAACTGCATCACTTGTATCCAATATGTCCGCCATTCACTTTCGAGGACGGCAAGAGCTTGGCTTTATAGACATCAAGGATAATGGTCTTAGCAAAGATCTTTTTGACACAATTGTTAGAAATGATGACTCTAATATTAATGAAGAGAAATGGGATCTACTTTCCCAGAGATTTACTAAATTTCTTAGATAGAATTAACCCTTTTTTAGGGGTTTTAGAAAAAAATAATCCGAGCTCTAAAATGATTATTTCAATGAATTTAGAGTTGTACTTCATCCAAACAACATGAATTATTTTGCAGACCACTCATATAGGTATTTGAGCTAAAAATAAACCTAGAACTACGAAGTTGACCAAAAATATTGAACGCTATATGAAGCAAGAGTATGAAACTTGGAACAAATTCTAATCATGTTTTTCAAACATTATCAACTAGTCGTACAATTTGGGTGGAACTATCAGGAAAGAGAAGTACATTGAGAAATTCCTTACTAGCTTACCTTATCATTTTCAAGCAAAAGTTACCTTGCTTAAATACATGAAAAATCCTTGTGAACTTACTGTTAAATGAATCACTTGGGAAAGTATTCGAACTGCATCACTTGTATCCAATATGTCCGCCATTCACTTTCGAGGACGGCAAGAGCTTGGCTTTATAGACATCAAGGATAATGGTCTTAGCAAAGATCTTTTTGACACAATTGTTAGAAATGATGACTCTAATATTAATGAAGAGAAATGGGATCTACTTTCCCAGAGATTTACTAAATTTCTTAGATAGAATTAACCCTTTTTTAGGGGTTTTAGAAAAAAATAATCCGAGCTCTAAAATGATTATTTCAATGAATTTAGAGTTGTACTTCATCCAAACAACATGAAATATTTTGCAGACCACTCATATAGGTATTTGAGCTAAAAAATAAACCTAGAACTGCGAAGTTGACCAAAAATATTGAACGCTATATCAAGCAAGAGTATGAAACTTGGAACAAATTCGAATCATGTTTTTCAAACATTATCAACTAGTCATACAATTTGGGTGGAACTATCAGGAAAGAAAAGTACATTGAGAAATTCCTGACTAGCTTACCTTATCATTTTCAAGCAAAAGTTACCTTGCTTAAATACATGAAAAATCCTTGTGAACTTACTGTTAAATGAATCACTTGGGAAAGTATTCGAACTGCATCACTTGTATCCAATATGTCCGCCATTCACTTTCGAGGACGGCAAGAGCTTGGCTTTATAGACATCAAGGATAATGGTCTTAGCAAAGATCTTTTTGACACAATTGTTAGAAATGATGACTCTAATATTAATGAAGAGAAATGGGATCTACTTTCCCAGAGATTTACTAAATTTCTTAGATAGAATTAACCCTTTTTTAGGGGTTTTAGAAAAAAATAATCCGAGCTCTAAAATGATTATTTCAATGAATTTAGAGTTGTACTTCATCCAAACAACATGAAATATTTTGCAGACCACTCATATAGGTATTTGAGCTAAAAAATAAACCTAGAACTGCGAAGTTGACCAAAAATATTGAACGCTATATCAAGCAAGAGTATGAAACTTGGAACAAATTCGAATCATGTTTTTCAAACATTATCAACTAGTCATACAATTTGGGTGGAACTATCAGGAAAGAAAAGTACATTGAGAAATTCCTGACTAGCTTACCTTATCATTTTCAAGCAAAAGTTACCTTGCTTAAATACATGAAAAATCCTTGTGAACTTACTGTTAAATGAATCACTTGGGCAAGTATTCGAACTGCATCACTTGTATCCAATATGTCAACCGTCCACTTTCGAGGACGGCAAGAGCTTGGCTTTATAGACATCAAGGATAGTGGTCTTAGCAAAGTTCTTTTTGACACAATTCTTAGAAATGATGACTCTAATACCAATGAAGAGAAATGGGATCTACTTTCCCAGAGATTTTCTAAATTTCTTAGATAGAATTAACCCTTTTTTAGGGGTTTTAGAAAAATATAATCCGAGCTCTAAAATGATTATTTCAATGAATTTAGAGTTGTACTTCATCCAAGCAACATGAAATATTTTGCAGACCACTCATATAGGTATTTGAGCTAAAAAATAAACCCAGAACTGCGAAGTTGACCAAAAATATTGAACGCAATATCAAGCAAGAGTATGAAACTTGGAACAAATTCTAATCATGTTTTTCAAACATTATCAACTAGTCGTACAATTTGGGTGGAACTATCAGGAAAGAGAAGTACATTGAGAAATTCCTTACTAGCTTACCTTATCATTTTCAAGCAAAAGTTACCTTGCTTAAATACATGAAAAATCCTTGTGAACTTACTGTTAAATGAATCACTTGGGAAAGTATTCGAACTGCATCACTTGTATCCAATATGTCCGCCATTCACTTTCGAGGACGGCAAGAGCTTGGCTTTATAGACATCAAGGATAATGGTCTTAGCAAAGATCTTTTTGACACAATTGTTAGAAATGATGACTCTAATATTAATGAAGAGAAATGGGATCTACTTTCCCAGAGATTCACTAAATTTCTTAGATAGAATTAACCCTTTTTTAGGGGTTTTAGAAAAAAATAATCCGAGCTCTAAAATGATTATTTCAATGAATTTAGAGTTGTACTTCATCCAAACAACATGAAATATTTTGCAGACCACTCATATAGGTATTTGAGCTAAAAAATAAACCTAGAACTGCGAAGTTGACCAAAAATATTGAACGCTATATCAAGCAAGAGTATGAAACTTGGAACAAATTCTAATCATGTTTTTCAAACATTATCAACTAGTCATACAATTTGGGTGGAACTATCAGGAAAGAAAAGTACATTGAGAAATTCCTGACTAGCTTACCTTATCATTTTCAAGCAAAAGTTACCTTGCTTAAATACATGAAAAATCCTTGTGAACTTACTGTTAAATGAATCACTTGGGAAAGTATTCGAACTGCATCACTTGTATCCAATATGTCAATCGTCCACTTTCAAGGACGCCAAGAGCTTGGCTTTATAGACATCAAGGATAGTGGTCTTAGCATAGTTCTTTTTGACACAATTGTTAGAAATGATGACTGTAATACCAATGAAGAGAAATGGGATCTACTTTCCCAGAGATTTACTAAATTTCTTAGATAGAATTAACCCTTTTTTAGGGGTTTTAGAAAAACATAATCCGAGCTCTAAAATGATTATTTCAATGAATTTAGAGTTGTACTTCTTCCAAACAACATGAAATATTTTGCAGACCACTCATATAGGTATTTGAGCTACAAAATAAATCTAGAAATACGAAGTTGACCAAAAATATTTGAACGCTATATCAAGCAAGAGTATGAAACTTGGAACAAATTCTAATCATGTTTTTCAAACATTATCAACTAGTCGTACAATTTGGGTGGAACTATCAGGAAAGAGAAGTACATTGAGAAATTCCTTACTAGCTTACCTTATCATTTTCAAGCAAAAGTTACCTTGCTTAAATACATGAAAAATCCTTGTGAACTTACTGTTAAATGAATCACTTGGGAAAGTATTCGAACTGCATCACTTGTATCCAATATGTCCGCCATTCACTTTCGAGGACGGCAAGAGCTTGGCTTTATAGACATCAAGGATAATGGTCTTAGCAAAGATCTTTTTGACACAATTGTTAGAAATGATGACTCTAATATTAATGAAGAGAAATGGGATCTACTTTCCCAGAGATTCACTAAATTTCTTAGATAGAATTAACCCTTTTTTAGGGGTTTTAGAAAAAAATAATCCGAGCTCTAAAATGATTATTTCAATGAATTTAGAGTTGTACTTCATCCAAACAACATGAAATATTTTGCAGACCACTCATATAGGTATTTGAGCTAAAAAATAAACCTAGAACTGCGAAGTTGACCAAAAATATTGAACGCTATATCAAGCAAGAGTATGAAACTTGGAACAAATTCTAATCATGTTTTTCAAACATTATCAACTAGTCATACAATTTGGGTGGAACTATCAGGAAAGAAAAGTACATTGAGAAATTCCTGACTAGCTTACCTTATCATTTTCAAGCAAAAGTTACCTTGCTTAAATACATGAAAAATCCTTGTGAACTTACTGTTAAATGAATCACTTGGGAAAGTATTCGAACTGCATCACTTGTATCCAATATGTCAATCGTCCACTTTCAAGGACGCCAAGAGCTTGGCTTTATAGACATCAAGGATAGTGGTCTTAGCATAGTTCTTTTTGACACAATTGTTAGAAATGATGACTGTAATACCAATGAAGAGAAATGGGATCTACTTTCCCAGAGATTTACTAAATTTCTTAGATAGAATTAACCCTTTTTTAGGGGTTTTAGAAAAACATAATCCGAGCTCTAAAATGATTATTTCAATGAATTTAGAGTTGTACTTCTTCCAAACAACATGAAATATTTTGCAGACCACTCATATAGGTATTTGAGCTACAAAATAAATCTAGAAATACGAAGTTGACCAAAAATATTTGAACGCTATATCAAGCAAGAGTATGAAACTTGGAACAAATTCTAATCATGTTTTTCAAACATTATCAACTAGTCGTACAATTTGGGTGGAACTATCAGGAAAGAGAAGTAGATTGAGAAATTCCTTACTAGCTTACCTTATCATTTTCAAGCAAAAGTTACCTTGCTTAAATACATGAAAAATCCTTGTGAACTTACTGTTAAATGAATCACTTGGGAAAGTATTCGAACTGCATCACTTGTATCCAATATGTCCGCCATTCACTTTCGAGGACGGCAAGAGCTTGGCTTTATAGACATCAAGGATAATGGTCTTAGCAAAGATCTTTTTGACACAATTGTTAGAAATGATGACTCTAATATTAATGAAGAGAAATGGGATCTACTTTCCCAGAGATTCACTAAATTTCTTAGATAGAATTAACCCTTTTTTAGGGGTTTTAGAAAAAAATAATCCGAGCTCTAAAATGATTATTTCAATGAATTTAGAGTTGTACTTCATCCAAACAACATGAAATATTTTGCAGACCACTCATATAGGTATTTGAGCTAAAAAATAAACCTAGAACTGCGAAGTTGACCAAAAATATTGAACGCTATATCAAGCAAGAGTATGAAACTTGGAACAAATTCTAATCATGTTTTTCAAACATTATCAACTAGTCATACAATTTGGGTGGAACTATCAGGAAAGAAAAGTACATTGAGAAATTCCTGACTAGCTTACCTTATCATTTTCAAGCAAAAGTTACCTTGCTTAAATACATGAAAAATCCTTGTGAACTTACTGTTAAATGAATCACTTGGGAAAGTATTCGAACTGCATCACTTGTATCCAATATGTCAATCGTCCACTTTCAAGGACGCCAAGAGCTTGGCTTTATAGACATCAAGGATAGTGGTCTTAGCATAGTTCTTTTTGACACAATTGTTAGAAATGATGACTGTAATACCAATGAAGAGAAATGGGATCTACTTTCCCAGAGATTTACTAAATTTCTTAGATAGAATTAACCCTTTTTTAGGGGTTTTAGAAAAACATAATCCGAGCTCTAAAATGATTATTTCAATGAATTTAGAGTTGTACTTCTTCCAAACAACATGAAATATTTTGCAGACCACTCATATAGGTATTTGAGCTACAAAATAAATCTAGAAATACGAAGTTGACCAAAAATATTTGAACGCTATATCAAGCAAGAGTATGAAACTTGGAACAAATTCTAATCATGTTTTTCAAACATTATCAACTAGTCGTACAATTTGGGTGGAACTATCAGGAAAGAGAAGTAGATTGAGAAATTCCTTACTAGCTTACCTTATCATTTTCAAGCAAAAGTTACCTTGCTTAAATACATGAAAAATCCTTGTGAACTTACTGTTAAATGAATCACTTGGGAAAGTATTCGAACTGCATCACTTGTATCCAATATGTCCGCCATTCACTTTCGAGGACGGCAAGAGCTTGGCTTTATAGACATCAAGGATAATGGTCTTAGCAAAGATCTTTTTGACACAATTGTTAGAAATGATGACTCTAATATTAATGAAGAGAAATGGGATCTACTTTCCCAGAGATTTACTAAATTTCTTAGATAGAATTAACCCTTTTTTAGGGGTTTTAGAAAAAAATAATCCGAGCTCTAAAATGATTATTTCAATGAATTTAGAGTTGTACTTCATCCAAACAACATGAAATATTTTGCAGACCACTCATATAGGTATTTGAGCTAAAAAATAAACCTAGAACTGCGAAGTTGACCAAAAATATTGAACGCTATATCAAGCAAGAGTATGAAACTTGGAACAAATTCGAATCATGTTTTTCAAACATTATCAACTAGTCATACAATTTGGGTGGAACTATCAGGAAAGAAAAGTACATTGAGAAATTCCTGACTAGCTTACCTTATCATTTTCAAGCAAAAGTTACCTTGCTTAAATACATGAAAAATCCTTGTGAACTTACTGTTAAATGAATCACTTGGGAAAGTATTCGAACTGCATCACTTGTATCCAATATGTCCGCCATTCACTTTCGAGGACGGCAAGAGCTTGGCTTTATAGACATCAAGGATAATGGTCTTAGCAAAGATCTTTTTGACACAATTGTTAGAAATGATGACTCTAATATTAATGAAGAGAAATGGGATCTACTTTCCCAGAGATTTACTAAATTTCTTAGATAGAATTAACCCTTTTTTAGGGGTTTTAGAAAAAAATAATCCGAGCTCTAAAATGATTATTTCAATGAATTTAGAGTTGTACTTCATCCAAACAACATGAAATATTTTGCAGACCACTCATATAGGTATTTGAGCTAAAAAATAAACCTAGAACTGCGAAGTTGACCAAAAATATTGAACGCTATATCAAGCAAGAGTATGAAACTTGGAACAAATTCGAATCATGTTTTTCAAACATTATCAACTAGTCATACAATTTGGGTGGAACTATCAGGAAAGAAAAGTACATTGAGAAATTCCTGACTAGCTTACCTTATCATTTTCAAGCAAAAGTTACCTTGCTTAAATACATGAAAAATCCTTGTGAACTTACTGTTAAATGAATCACTTGGGCAAGTATTCGAACTGCATCACTTGTATCCAATATGTCAACCGTCCACTTTCGAGGACGGCAAGAGCTTGGCTTTATAGACATCAAGGATAGTGGTCTTAGCAAAGTTCTTTTTGACACAATTCTTAGAAATGATGACTCTAATACCAATGAAGAGAAATGGGATCTACTTTCCCAGAGATTTTCTAAATTTCTTAGATAGAATTAACCCTTTTTTAGGGGTTTTAGAAAAATATAATCCGAGCTCTAAAATGATTATTTCAATGAATTTAGAGTTGTACTTCATCCAAGCAACATGAAATATTTTGCAGACCACTCATATAGGTATTTGAGCTAAAAAATAAACCCAGAACTGCGAAGTTGACCAAAAATATTGAACGCTATATCAAGCAAGAGTATGAAACTTGGAACAAATTCTAATCATGTTTTTCAAACATTATCAACTAGTCGTACAATTTGGGTGGAACTATCAGGAAAGAGAAGTACATTGAGAAATTCCTTACTAGCTTACCTTATCATTTTCAAGCAAAAGTTACCTTGCTTAAATACATGAAAAATCCTTGTGAACTTACTGTTAAATGAATCACTTGGGAAAGTATTCGAACTGCATCACTTGTATCCAATATGTCCGCCATTCACTTTCGAGGACGGCAAGAGCTTGGCTTTATAGACATCAAGGATAATGGTCTTAGCAAAGATCTTTTTGACACAATTGTTAGAAATGATGACTCTAATATTAATGAAGAGAAATGGGATCTACTTTCCCAGAGATTCACTAAATTTCTTAGATAGAATTAACCCTTTTTTAGGGGTTTTAGAAAAAAATAATCCGAGCTCTAAAATGATTATTTCAATGAATTTAGAGTTGTACTTCATCCAAACAACATGAAATATTTTGCATACCACTCATATAGGTATTTGAGCTAAAAAATAAACCTAGAACTGCGAAGTTGACCAAAAATATTGAACGCTATATCAAGCAAGAGTATGAAACTTGGAACAAATTCTAATCATGTTTTTCAAACATTATCAACTAGTCATACAATTTGGGTGGAACTATCAGGAAAGAAAAGTACATTGAGAAATTCCTGACTAGCTTACCTTATCATTTTCAAGCAAAAGTTACCTTGCTTAAATACATGAAAAATCCTTGTGAACTTACTGTTAAATGAATCACTTGGGAAAGTATTCGAACTGCATCACTTGTATCCAATATGTCAATCGTCCACTTTCAAGGACGCCAAGAGCTTGGCTTTATAGACATCAAGGATAGTGGTCTTAGCATAGTTCTTTTTGACACAATTGTTAGAAATGATGACTGTAATACCAATGAAGAGAAATGGGATCTACTTTCCCAGAGATTTACTAAATTTCTTAGATAGAATTAACCCTTTTTTAGGGGTTTTAGAAAAACATAATCCGAGCTCTAAAATGATTATTTCAATGAATTTAGAGTTGTACTTCTTCCAAACAACATGAAATATTTTGCAGACCACCTATATAGGTATTTGAGCTACAAAATAAATCTAGAAATACGAAGTTGACCAAAAATATTTGAACGCTATATCAAGCAAGAGTATGAAACTTGGAACAAATTCTAATCATGTTTTTCAAACATTATCAACTAGTCGTACAATTTGGGTGGAACTATCAGGAAAGAGAAGTAGATTGAGAAATTCCTTACTAGCTTACCTTATCATTTTCAAGCAAAAGTTACCTTGCTTAAATACATGAAAAATCCTTGTGAACTTACTGTTAAATGAATCACTTGGGAAAGTATTCGAACTGCATCACTTGTATCCAATATGTCCGCCATTCACTTTCGAGGACGGCAAGAGCTTGGCTTTATAGACATCAAGGATAATGGTCTTAGCAAAGATCTTTTTGACACAATTGTTAGAAATGATGACTCTAATATTAATGAAGAGAAATGGGATCTACTTTCCCAGAGATTTACTAAATTTCTTAGATAGAATTAACCCTTTTTTAGGGGTTTTAGAAAAAAATAATCCGAGCTCTAAAATGATTATTTCAATGAATTTAGAGTTGTACTTCATCCAAACAACATGAAATATTTTGCAGACCACTCATATAGGTATTTGAGCTAAAAAATAAACCTAGAACTGCGAAGTTGACCAAAAATATTGAACGCTATATCAAGCAAGAGTATGAAACTTGGAACAAATTCGAATCATGTTTTTCAAACATTATCAACTAGTCATACAATTTGGGTGGAACTATCAGGAAAGAAAAGTACATTGAGAAATTCCTGACTAGCTTACCTTATCATTTTCAAGCAAAAGTTACCTTGCTTAAATACATGAAAAATCCTTGTGAACTTACTGTTAAATGAATCACTTGGGCAAGTATTCGAACTGCATCACTTGTATCCAATATGTCAACCGTCCACTTTCGAGGACGGCAAGAGCTTGGCTTTATAGACATCAAGGATAGTGGTCTTAGCAAAGTTCTTTTTGACACAATTCTTAGAAATGATGACTCTAATACCAATGAAGAGAAATGGGATCTACTTTCCCAGAGATTTTCTAAATTTCTTAGATAGAATTAACCCTTTTTTAGGGGTTTTAGAAAAATATAATCCGAGCTCTAAAATGATTATTTCAATGAATTTAGAGTTGTACTTCATCCAAGCAACATGAAATATTTTGCAGACCACTCATATAGGTATTTGAGCTAAAAAATAAACCCAGAACTGCGAAGTTGACCAAAAATATTGAACGCTATATCAAGCAAGAGTATGAAACTTGGAACAAATTCTAATCATGTTTTTCAAACATTATCAACTAGTCGTACAATTTGGGTGGAACTATCAGGAAAGAGAAGTACATTGAGAAATTCCTTACTAGCTTACCTTATCATTTTCAAGCAAAAGTTACCTTGCTTAAATACATGAAAAATCCTTGTGAACTTACTGTTAAATGAATCACTTGGGAAAGTATTCGAACTGCATCACTTGTATCCAATATGTCCGCCATTCACTTTCGAGGACGGCAAGAGCTTGGCTTTATAGACATCAAGGATAATGGTCTTAGCAAAGATCTTTTTGACACAATTTTTAGAAATGATGACTCTAATACCAATGAAGAGAAATGGGATCTACTTTCCCAGAGATTTACTAAATTTCTTAGATAGAATTAACCCTTTTTGGGGGTTTTAGAAAAAAATAATTCGAGCTCTAAAATGATTATTTCAATGAATTTAGAGTTGTACTTCATCCAAACAACATGAAATATTTTGCAGACCACTCATATAGGTATTTGAGCTAAAAAATAAACCCAGAACTGCGAAGTTGACCAAAAATATTGAGCGCTATATCAAGCAAGAGTATGAAACTTGGAACAAATTCTAATCATGTTTTTCAAACATTATCAACTAGTCGTACAATTTGGGTGGAACTATCAGGAAAGAGAAGTAGATTGAGAAATTCCTTACTAGCTTACCTTATCATTTTCAAGCAAAAGTTACCTTGCTTAAATACATGCAAAATCCTTGTGAACTTACTGTTAAATGAATCACTTGGGAAAGTATTCGAACTGCATCACTTGTATCCAATATGTCAACCGTCCACTTTCGAGGACGGCAAGAGCTTGGCTTTATAGACATCAAGGATAGTGGTCTTAGCATAGTTATTTTTGACACAATTGTTAGAAATGATGACTCTAATACCAATGAAGAGAAATGGGATCTACTTTCCCAGAGATTTTCTAAATTTCTTAGATAGAATTAACCCTTTTTTAGGGGTTTTAGAAAAATATAATCCGAGCTCTAAAATGATTATTTCAATGAATTTAGAGTTGTACTTCATCCAAGCAACATGAAATATTTTGCAGACCACTCATATAGGTATTTGAGCTAAAAAATAAACCCAGAACTGCGAAGTTGACCAAAAATATTGATCGCTATATCAAGCAAGAGTATGAAACTTGGAACAAATTCTAATCATGTTTTTCAAACATTATCAACTAGTCGTACAATTTGGGTGGAACTATCAGGAAAGAGAAGTACATTGAGAAATTCCTTACTAGCTTACCTTATCATTTTCAAGCAAAACTTACCTTGCTTAAATACATGAAAAATCCTTGTGAACTTACTCTTAAATGAATAACTTGGGAAAGTATTCGAACTGCATCACTTGTATCCAATATGTCCGCCATTCACTTTCCAGGACGGCAAGAGCTTGGCTTTATAGACATCAAGGATAGTGGTCTTAGCAAAGATCTTTTTGACACAATTGTTAGAAATGATGACTCTAATACCAATGAAGAGAAATGGGATCTACTTTCCCAGAGATTTACTAAATTTCTTAGATAGAATTAACCCTTTTTTAGGGGTTTTAGAAAAAAATAATCCGAGATCTAAAATGATTATTTCAATGAATTTAGAGTTGTACTTCATCCAAACAACATGAAATATTTTGCAGACCACTCATATAGGTATTTGAGCTAAAAAATAAACCCAGACCTGCGAAGTTGACCAAAAATATTGAACGCTATATCAAGCAAGAGTATGAAACTTGGAACAAATTCTAATCATGTTTTTCAAACATTATCAACTAGTCGTACAATTTGGGTGGAACTATCAGGAAAGAGAAGTAGATTGAGAAATTCCTTACTAGCTCACCTTATCATTTTCAAGCAAAAGTTACCTTGCTTAAATACATGAAAAATCCTTGTGAACTTACTGTTAAATGAATCACTTGGGAAAGTATTCGAACTGCATCACTTGTATCCAATATGTCAACCGTCCACTTTCCAGGACGGCAAGAGCTTGGCTTTATAGACATCAAGGATAGTGGTCTTAGCATAGTTCTTTTTGACACAATTGTTAGAAATGATGACTCTAATACCAATGAAGAGAAATGGGATCTACTTTCCCAGAGATTTACTAAATTTCTTAGATAGAATTAACCCTTTTTTAGGGGTTTTAGAAAAACATAATCCGAGCTCTAAAATGATTATTTCAATGAATTTAGAGTTGTACTTCTTCCAAACAACATGAAATATTTTGCAGACCACTCATATAGGTATTTGAGCTACAAAATAAATCTAGAAATACGAAGTTGACCAAAAATATTTGAAAGCTATATCAAGCAAGAGTATGAAACTTGGAACAAATTCTAATCATGTTTTTCAAACATTATCAACTAGTCGTACAATTTGGGTGGAACTATCAGGAAAGAGAAGTAGATTGAGAAATTCCTTACTAGCTTACCTTATCATTTTCAAGCAAAAGTTACCTTGCTTAAATACATGAAAAATCCTTGTGAACTTACTCTTAAATGAATAACTTGGGAAAGTATTCGAACTGCATCACTTGTATCCAATATGTCAACCGTCCACTTTCCAGGACGGCAAGAGCTTGGCTTTATAGACATCAAGGATAGTGGTCTTAGCAAAGTTCTTTTTGACACAATTGTTAGAAATGATGACTCTAATACCAATGAAGAGAAATGGGATCTACTTTCCCAGAGATTTACTAAATTTCTTAGATAGAATTAACCCTTTTTTAGGGGTTTTAGAAAAAAATAATCCGAGCTCTAAAATGATTATTTCAATGAATTTAGAGTTGTACTTCTTCCAAACAACATGAAATATTTTGCAGACCACTCATATAGGTATTTGAGCTAAAAAATAAACCCAGACCTGCGAAGTTGACCAAAAATATTGAACGCTATATCAAGCAAGAGTATGAAACTTGGAACAAATTCTAATCATGTTTTTCAAACATTATCAACTAGTCGTACAATTTGGGTGGAACTATCAGGAAAGAGAAGTAGATTGAGAAATTCCTTACTAGCTCACCTTATCATTTTCAAGCAAAAGTTACCTTGCTTAAATACATGAAAAATCCTTGTGAACTTACTGTTAAATGAATCACTTGGGAAAGTATTCGAACTGCATCACTTGTATCCAATATGTCAACCGTCCACTTTCCAGGACGGCAAGAGCTTGGCTTTATAGACATCAAGGATAGTGGTCTTAGCAAAGTTCTTTTTGACACAATTGTTAGAAATGATGACTCTAATACCAATGAAGAGAAATGGGATCTACTTTCCCAGAGATTTACTAAATTTCTTAGATAGAATTAACCCTTTTTTAGGGGTTTTAGAAAAAAATAATCCGAGCTCTAAAATGATTATTTCAATGAATTTAGAGTTGTACTTCTTCCAAACAACATGAAATATTTTGCAGACCACTCATATAGGTATTTGAGCTAAAAAATAAACCCAGACCTGCGAAGTTGACCAAAAATATTGAACGCTATATCAAGCAAGATTATGAAACTTGGAACAAATTCTAATCATGTTTTTCAAACATTATCAACTAGTCGTACAATTTGGGTGGAACTATCAGGAAAGAGAAGTAGATTGAGAAATTCCTTACTAGCTCACCTTATCATTTTCAAGCAAAAGTTACCTTGCTTAAATACATGAAAAATCCTTGTGAACTTACTGTTAAATGAATCACTTGGGAAAGTATTCGAACTGCATCACTTGTATCCAATATGTCAACCGTCCACTTTCCAGGACGGCAAGAGCTTGGCTTTATAGACATCAAGGATAGTGGTCTTAGCAAAGTTCTTTTTGACACAATTGTTAGAAATGATGACTCTAATACCAATGAAGAGAAATGGGATCTACTTTCCCAGAGATTTACTAAATTTCTTAGATAGAATTAACCCTTTTTTAGGGGTTTTAGAAAAAAATAATCCGAGCTCTAAAATGATTATTTCAATGAATTTAGAGTTGTACTTCTTCCAAACAACATGAAATATTTTGCAGACCACTCATATAGGTATTTGAGCTACAAAATAAATCTAGAAATACGAAGTTGACCAAAAATATTTGAACGCTATATCAAGCAAGATTATGAAACTTGGAATAAATTCTAAACATGTTTTTCAAACATTATCAACTAGTCGTACAATTTGGGTGGAACTATCAGGAAAGAGAAGTAGATTGAGAAATTCCTTACTAGCTTACCTTATCATTTTCAAGCAAAAGTTACCTTGCTTAAATACATGAAAAATCCTTGTGAACTTACTGTTAAATGAATCACTTGGGCAAGTATTCGAACTGCATCACTTGTATCCAATATTTCCGCCATTCACTTTCGAGGACGGCAAGAGCTTGGCTTTATAGACATCAAGGATAATGGTCTTAGCAAAGATCTTTTTGACACAATTGTTAGAAATAATGACTCTAATATTAATGAAGAGAAATGGGATCTACTTTCCCAGAGATTTACTAAATTTCTTAGATAGAATTAACCCTTTTTTAGGGGTTTTAGAAAAAAATAATCCGAGCTCTAAAATGATTATTTCAATGAATTTAGAGTTGTACTTCATCCAAACAACATGAATTATTTTGCAGACCACTCATATAGGTATTTGAGCTAAAAAATAAACCTAGAACTACGAAGTTGACCAAAAATATTGAACGCTATATGAAGCAAGAGTATGAAACTTGGAACAAATTCTAATCATGTTTTTCAAACATTATCAACTAGTCGTACAATTTGGGTGGAACTATTAGGAAAGAGAAGTACATTGAGAAATTCCTTACTAGCTTACCTTATCATTTTCAAGCAAAAGTTACCTTGCTTAAATACATGAAAAATCCTTGTGAACTTACTCTTAAATGAATCACTTGGGCAAGTATTCGAACTGCATCACTTGTATCCAATATGTCCGCCATTCACTTTCGAGGACGCCAAGAGCTTGGCTTTATAGACATCAAGGATAATGGTCTTAGCAAAGATCTTTTTGACACAATTGTTAGAAAGGATGACTCTAATATTAATGAAGAGAAATGGGATCTACTTTCTCAGAGATTTACTAAATCTCTTAGATAGAATTAACCCTTTTTTAGGGGTTTTAGAAAAAAATAATCCGAGCGCTAAAATGATTATTTCAATGAATTTAGAGTTGTACTTCATCCAAACAACATGAAATATTTTGCAGACCACTCATATAGGTATTTGAGCTAAAAAATAAACCCAGAACTGCGAAGTTGACCAAAAATATTGAACGCTATATGAAGCAAGAGTATGAAACTTGGAACAAATTCTAATCATGTTTTTCAAACATTATCAACTAGTCGTACAATTTGGGTGGAACTATCAGGAAAGAGAAGTACATTGAGAAATTCCTTACTAGCTTACCTTATCATTTTCAAGCAAAAGTTACCTTGCTTAAATACATGAAAAATCCTTGTGAACTTACTGTTAAATGAATCACTTGGGAAAGTATTCGAACTGCATCACTTGTATCCAATATGTCCGCCATTCACTTTCGAGGACGGCAAGAGCTTGGCTTTATAGACATCAAGGATAATGGTCTTAGCAAAGATCTTTTTGACACAATTGTTAGAAATGATGACTCTAATATTAATGAAGAGAAATGGGATCTACTTTCCCAGAGATTTACTAAATTTCTTAGATAGAATTAACCCTTTTTTAGGGGTTTTAGAAAAAAATAATCCGAGCGCTAAAATGATTATTTCAATGAATTTAGAGTTGTACTTCATCCAAACAACATGAAATATTTTGCAGACCACTCATATAGGTATTTGAGCTAAAAAATAAACCTAGAACTGCGAAGTTGACCAAAAATATTGAACGCTATATGAAGCAAGAGTATGAAACTTGGAACAAATTCTAATCATGTTTTTCAAACATTATCAACTAGTCGTACAATTTGGGTGGAACTATCAGGAAAGAGAAGTACATTGAGAAATTCCTTACTAGCTTACCTTATCATTTTCAAGCAAAAGTTACCTTGCTTAAATAAATGAAAAATCCTTGTGAACTTACTCTTAAATGAATCACTTGGGCAAGTATTCGAACTGCATCACTTGTATCCAATATGTCCGCCATTCACTTTCGAGGACGCCAAGAGCTTGGCTTTATAGACATCAAGGATAATGGTCTTAGCAAAGATCGTTTTGACACAATTGTTAGAAATGATGACTCTAATATTAATGAAGAGAAATGGGATCTACTTTCTCAGAGATTTACTAAATCTCTTAGATAGAATTAACCCTTTTTTAGGGGTTTTAGAAAAAAATAATCCGAGCGCTAAAATGATTATTTCAATGAATTTAGAGTTATACTTCATCCAAACAACATGAAATATTTTGCAGACCACTCATATAGGTATTTGAGCTAAAAAATAAACCCAGAACTGCGAAGTTGACCAAAAATATTGAACGCTATATGAAGCAAGAGTATGAAACTTGGAACAAATTCTAATCATGTTTTTCAAACATTATCAACTAGTCGTACAATTTGGGTGGAACTATCAGGAAAGAGAAGTACATTGAGAAATTCCTTACTAGCTTACCTTATCATTTTCAAGCAAAAGTTACCTTGCTTAAATACATGAAAAATCCTTTTGAACTTACTGTTAAATGAATCACTTGGGAAAGTATTCGAACTGCATCACTTGTATCCAATATGTCCGCCATTCACTTTCGAGGACGGCAAGAGCTTGGCTTTATAGACATCAAGGATAATGGTCTTAGCAAAGATCTTTTTGACACAATTGTTAGAAATGATGACTCTAATATTAATGAAGAGAAATGGGATCTACTTTCCCAGAGATTCACTAAATTTCTTAGAGAGAATTAACCCTTTTTTAGGGGTTTTAGAAAAAAATAATCCGAGCTCTAAGATGATTATTTCAATGAATTTAGAGTTGTACTTCATCCAAACAACATGAAATATTTTGCAGACCACTCATATAGGTATTTGAGCTAAAAAATAAACCTAGAACTGCGAAGTTGACCAAAAATATTGAACGCTATATCAAGCAAGAGTATGAAACTTGGAACAAATTCTAATCATGTTTTTCAAACATTATCAACTAGTCATACAATTTGGGTGGAACTATCAGGAAAGAAAAGTACATTGAGAAATTCCTGACTAGCTTACCTTATCATTTTCAAGCAAAAGTTACCTTGCTTAAATACATGAAAAATCCTTGTGAACTTACTGTTAAATGAATCACTTGGGAAAGTATTCGAACTGCATCACTTGTATCCAATATGTCAATCGTCCACTTTCAAGGACGCCAAGAGCTTGGCTTTATAGACATCAAGGATAGTGGTCTTAGCATAGTTCTTTTTGACACAATTGTTAGAAATGATGACTGTAATACCAATGAAGAGAAATGGGATCTACTTTCCCAGAGATTTACTAAATTTCTTAGATAGAATTAACCCTTTTTTAGGGGTTTTAGAAAAACATAATCCGAGCTCTAAAATGATTATTTCAATGAATTTAGAGTTGTACTTCTTCCAAACAACATGAAATATTTTGCAGACCACTCATATAGTTATTTGAGCTACAAAATAAATCTAGAAATACGAAGTTGACCAAAAATATTTGAACGCTATATCAAGCAAGAGTATGAAACTTGGAACAAATTCTAATCATGCTTTTCAAACATTATCAACTAGTCGTACAATTTGGGTGGAACTATCAGGAAAGAGAAGTAGATTGAGAAATTCCTTACTAGCTTACCTTATCATTTTCAAGCAAAAGTTACCTTGCTTAAATACATGAAAAATCCTTGTGAACTTACTGTTAAATGAATCACTTGGGCAAGTATTCGAACTGCATCACTTGTATCCAATATTTCCGCCATTCACTTTCGAGGACGGCAAGAGCTTGGCTTTATAGACATCAAGGATAATGGTCTTAGCAAAGATCTTTTTGACACAATTGTTAGAAATAATGACTCTAATATTAATGAAGAGAAATGGGATCTACTTTCCCAGAGATTTACTAAATTTCTTAGATAGAATTAACCCTTTTTTAGGGGTTTTAGAAAAAAATAATCCGAGCTCTAAAATGATTATTTCAATGAATTTAGAGTTGTACTTCATCCAAACAACATGAATTATTTTGCAGACCACTCATATAGGTATTTGAGCTAAAAAATAAACCTAGAACTACGAAGTTGACCAAAAATATTGAACGCTATATGAAGCAAGAGTATGAAACTTGGAACAAATTCTAATCATGTTTTTCAAACATTATCAACTAGTCGTACAATTTGGGTGGAACTATTAGGAAAGAGAAGTACATTGAGAAATTCCTTACTAGCTTACCTTATCATTTTCAAGCAAAAGTTACCTTGCTTAAATACATGAAAAATCCTTGTGAACTTACTCTTAAATGAATCACTTGGGCAAGTATTCGAACTGCATCACTTGTATCCAATATGTCCGCCATTCACTTTCGAGGACGCCAAGAGCTTGGCTTTATAGACATCAAGGATAATGGTCTTAGCAAAGATCTTTTTGACACAATTGTTAGAAAGGATGACTCTAATATTAATGAAGAGAAATGGGATCTACTTTCTCAGAGATTTACTAAATCTCTTAGATAGAATTAACCCTTTTTTAGGGGTTTTAGAAAAAAATAATCCGAGCGCTAAAATGATTATTTCAATGAATTTAGAGTTGTACTTCATCCAAACAACATGAAATATTTTGCAGACCACTCATATAGGTATTTGAGCTAAAAAATAAACCCAGAACTGCGAAGTTGACCAAAAATATTGAACGCTATATGAAGCAAGAGTATGAAACTTGGAACAAATTCTAATCATGTTTTTCAAACATTATCAACTAGTCGTACAATTTGGGTGGAACTATCAGGAAAGAGAAGTACATTGAGAAATTCCTTACTAGCTTACCTTATCATTTTCAAGCAAAAGTTACCTTGCTTAAATACATGAAAAATCCTTGTGAACTTACTGTTAAATGAATCACTTGGGAAAGTATTCGAACTGCATCACTTGTATCCAATATGTCCGCCATTCACTTTCGAGGACGGCAAGAGCTTGGCTTTATAGACATCAAGGATAATGGTCTTAGCAAAGATCTTTTTGACACAATTGTTAGAAATGATGACTCTAATATTAATGAAGAGAAATGGGATCTACTTTCCCAGAGATTTACTAAATTTCTTAGATAGAATTAACCCTTTTTTAGGGGTTTTAGAAAAAAATAATCCGAGCGCTAAAATGATTATTTCAATGAATTTAGAGTTGTACTTCATCCAAACAACATGAAATATTTTGCAGACCACTCATATAGGTATTTGAGCTAAAAAATAAACCTAGAACTGCGAAGTTGACCAAAAATATTGAACGCTATATGAAGCAAGAGTATGAAACTTGGAACAAATTCTAATCATGTTTTTCAAACATTATCAACTAGTCGTACAATTTGGGTGGAACTATCAGGAAAGAGAAGTACATTGAGAAATTCCTTACTAGCTTACCTTATCATTTTCAAGCAAAAGTTACCTTGCTTAAATAAATGAAAAATCCTTGTGAACTTACTCTTAAATGAATCACTTGGGCAAGTATTCGAACTGCATCACTTGTATCCAATATGTCCGCCATTCACTTTCGAGGACGCCAAGAGCTTGGCTTTATAGACATCAAGGATAATGGTCTTAGCAAAGATCGTTTTGACACAATTGTTAGAAATGATGACTCTAATATTAATGAAGAGAAATGGGATCTACTTTCTCAGAGATTTACTAAATCTCTTAGATAGAATTAACCCTTTTTTAGGGGTTTTAGAAAAAAATAATCCGAGCGCTAAAATGATTATTTCAATGAATTTAGAGTTATACTTCATCCAAACAACATGAAATATTTTGCAGACCACTCATATAGGTATTTGAGCTAAAAAATAAACCCAGAACTGCGAAGTTGACCAAAAATATTGAACGCTATATGAAGCAAGAGTATGAAACTTGGAACAAATTCTAATCATGTTTTTCAAACATTATCAACTAGTCGTACAATTTGGGTGGAACTATCAGGAAAGAGAAGTACATTGAGAAATTCCTTACTAGCTTACCTTATCATTTTCAAGCAAAAGTTACCTTGCTTAAATACATGAAAAATCCTTTTGAACTTACTGTTAAATGAATCACTTGGGAAAGTATTCGAACTGCATCACTTGTATCCAATATGTCCGCCATTCACTTTCGAGGACGGCAAGAGCTTGGCTTTATAGACATCAAGGATAATGGTCTTAGCAAAGATCTTTTTGACACAATTGTTAGAAATGATGACTCTAATATTAATGAAGAGAAATGGGATCTACTTTCCCAGAGATTCACTAAATTTCTTAGAGAGAATTAACCCTTTTTTAGGGGTTTTAGAAAAAAATAATCCGAGCTCTAAGATGATTATTTCAATGAATTTAGAGTTGTACTTCATCCAAACAACATGAAATATTTTGCAGACCACTCATATAGGTATTTGAGCTAAAAAATAAACCTAGAACTGCGAAGTTGACCAAAAATATTGAACGCTATATCAAGCAAGAGTATGAAACTTGGAACAAATTCTAATCATGTTTTTCAAACATTATCAACTAGTCATACAATTTGGGTGGAACTATCAGGAAAGAAAAGTACATTGAGAAATTCCTGACTAGCTTACCTTATCATTTTCAAGCAAAAGTTACCTTGCTTAAATACATGAAAAATCCTTGTGAACTTACTGTTAAATGAATCACTTGGGAAAGTATTCGAACTGCATCACTTGTATCCAATATGTCAATCGTCCACTTTCAAGGACGCCAAGAGCTTGGCTTTATAGACATCAAGGATAGTGGTCTTAGCATAGTTCTTTTTGACACAATTGTTAGAAATGATGACTGTAATACCAATGAAGAGAAATGGGATCTACTTTCCCAGAGATTTACTAAATTTCTTAGATAGAATTAACCCTTTTTTAGGGGTTTTAGAAAAACATAATCCGAGCTCTAAAATGATTATTTCAATGAATTTAGAGTTGTACTTCTTCCAAACAACATGAAATATTTTGCAGACCACTCATATAGTTATTTGAGCTACAAAATAAATCTAGAAATACGAAGTTGACCAAAAATATTTGAACGCTATATCAAGCAAGAGTATGAAACTTGGAACAAATTCTAATCATGCTTTTCAAACATTATCAACTAGTCGTACAATTTGGGTGGAACTATCAGGAAAGAGAAGTAGATTGAGAAATTCCTTACTAGCTTACCTTATCATTTTCAAGCAAAAGTTACCTTGCTTAAATACATGAAAAATCCTTGTGAACTTACTGTTAAATGAATCACTTGGGCAAGTATTCGAACTGCATCACTTGTATCCAATATTTCCGCCATTCACTTTCGAGGACGGCAAGAGCTTGGCTTTATAGACATCAAGGATAATGGTCTTAGCAAAGATCTTTTTGACACAATTGTAAGAAATGATGACTCTAATATTAATGAAGAGAAATGGGATTTACTTTCTCACAGATTTACTAAATTTCTTAGATAGAATTAACCCTTTTTTAGGGGTTTTAGAAAAAAATAATCCGAGCTCTAAAATGATTATTTCAATGAATTTAGAGTTGTACTTCATCCAAACAACATGAATTATTTTGCAGACCACTCATATAGGTATTTGAGCTAAAAAATAAACCTAGAACTACGAAGTTGACCAAAAATATTGAACGCTATATGAAGCAAGAGTATGAAACTTGGAACAAATTCTAATCATGTTTTTCAAACATTATCAACTAGTCGTACAATTTGGGTGGAACTATCAGGAAAGAGAAGTACATTGAGAAATTCCTTACTAGCTTACCTTATCATTTTCAAGCAAAAGTTACCTTGCTTAAATACATGAAAAATCCTTGTGAACTTACTGTTAAATGAATCACTTGGGAAAGTATTCGAACTGCATCACTTGTATCCAATATGTCCGCCATTCACTTTCGAGGACGGCAAGAGCTTGGCTTTATAGACATCAAGGATAATGGTCTTAGCAAAGATCTTTTTGACACAATTGTTAGAAATGATGACTCTAATATTAATGAAGAGAAATGGGATCTACTTTCCCAGAGATTTACTAAATTTCTTAGATAGAATTAACCCTTTTTTAGGGGTTTTAGAAAAAAATAATCCGAGCGCTAAAATGATTATTTCAATGAATTTAGAGTTGTACTTCATCCAAACAACATGAAATATTTTGCAGACCACTCATATAGGTATTTGAGCTAAAAAATAAACCTAGAACTGCGAAGTTGACCAAAAATATTGAACGCTATATGAAGCAAGAGTATGAAACTTGGAACAAATTCTAATCATGTTTTTCAAACATTATCAACTAGTCGTACAATTTGGGTGGAACTATCAGGAAAGAGAAGTACATTGAGAAATTCCTTACTAGCTTACCTTATCATTTTCAAGCAAAAGTTACCTTGCTTAAATAAATGAAAAATCCTTGTGAACTTACTCTTAAATGAATCACTTGGGCAAGTATTCGAACTGCATCACTTGTATCCAATATGTCCGCCATTCACTTTCGAGGACGCCAAGAGCTTGGCTTTATAGACATCAAGGATAATGGTCTTAACAAAGATCGTTTTGACACAATTGTTAGAAATGATGACTCTAATATTAATGAAGAGAAATGGGATCTACTTTCTCAGAGATTTACTAAATCTCTTAGATAGAATTAACCCTTTTTTAGGGGTTTTAGAAAAAAATAATCCGAGCGCTAAAATGATTATTTCAATGAATTTAGAGTTGTACTTCATCCAAACAACATGAAATATTTTGCAGACCACTCATATAGGTATTTGAGCTAAAAAATAAACCCAGAACTGCGAAGTTGACCAAAAATATTGAACGCTATATGAAGCAAGAGTATGAAACTTGGAACAAATTCTAATCATGTTTTTCAAACATTATCAACTAGTCGTACAATTTGGGTGGAACTATCAGGAAAGAGAAGTACATTGAGAAATTCCTTACTAGCTTACCTTATCATTTTCAAGCAAAAGTTACCTTGCTTAAATACATGAAAAATCCTTTTGAACTTACTGTTAAATGAATCACTTGGGAAAGTATTCGAACTGCATCACTTGTATCCAATATTTCCGCCATTCACTTTCGAGGACGACAAGAGCTTGGCTTTATAGACATCAAGGATAATGGTCTTAGCAAAGATCTTTTTGACACAATTGTAAGAAATGATGACTCTAATATTAATGAAGAGAAATGGGATCTACTTTCCCAGAGATTCACTAAATTTCTTAGATAGAATTAACCCTTTTTTAGGGGTTTTAGAAAAAAATAATCCGAGCTCTAAGATGATTATTTCAATGAATTTAGAGTTGTACTTCATCCAAACAACATGAAATATTTTGCAGACCACTCATATAGGTATTTGAGCTAAAAAATAAACCTAGAACTGCGAAGTTGACCAAAAATATTGAACGCTATATCAAGCAATAGTATGAAACTTGGAACAAATTCTAATCATGTTTTTCAAACATTATCAACTAGTCGTACAATTTGGGTGGAACTATCAGGAAAGAAAAGTACATTGAGAAATTCCTGACTAGCTTACCTTATCATTTTCAAGCAAAAGTTACCTTGCTTAAATACATGAAAAATCCTTGTGAACTTACTGTTAAATGAATCACTTGGGAAAGTATTCGAACTGCATCACTTGTATCCAATATGTCAATCGTCCACTTTCAAGGACGCCAAGAGCTTGGCTTTATAGACATCAAGGATAGTGGTCTTAGCATAGTTCTTTTTGACACAATTGTTAGAAATGATGACTGTAATACCAATGAAGAGAAATGGGATCTACTTTCCCAGAGATTTACTAAATTTCTTAGATAGAATTAACCCTTTTTTAGGGGTTTTAGAAAAACATAATCCGAGCTCTAAAATGATTATTTCAATGAATTTAGAGTTGTACTTCTTCCAAACAACATGAAATATTTTGCAGACCACTCATATAGGTATTTGAGCTACAAAATAAATCTAGAAATACGAAGTTGACCAAAAATATTTGAACACTATATCAAGCAAGAGTATGAAACTTGGAACAAATTCTAATCATGCTTTTCAAACATTATCAACTAGTCGTACAATTTGGGTGGAACTATCAGGAAAGAGAAGTAGATTGAGAAATTCCTTACTAGCTTACCTTATCATTTTCAAGCAAAAGTTACCTTGCTTAAATACATGAAAAATCCTTGTGAACTTACTGTTAAATGAATCACTTGGGAAAGTATTCGAACTGCATCACTTGTATCCAATATGTCCGCCATTCACTTTCGAGGACGGCAAGAGCTTGGCTTTATAGACATCAAGGATAATGGTCTTAGCAAAGATCTTTTTGACACAATTGTTAGAAATGATGACTCTAATATTAATGAAGAGAAATGGGATCTACTTTCCCAGAGATTTACTAAATTTCTTAGATAGAATTAACCCTTTTTTAGGGGTTTTAGAATAAAATAATCCGAGCTCTAAAATGATTATTTCAATGAATTTAGAGTTGTACTTCATCCAAACAACATGAAATATTTTGCAGACCACTCATATAGGTATTTGAGCTAAAAAATAAACCTAGAACTGCGAAGTTGACCAAAAATATTGAACGCTATATCAAGCAAGAGTATGAAACTTGGAACAAATTCGAATCATGTTTTTCAAACATTATCAACTAGTCATACAATTTGGGTGGAACTATCAGGAAAGAAAAGTACATTGAGAAATTCCTGACTAGCTTACCTTATCATTTTCAAGCAAAAGTTACCTTGCTTAAATACATGAAAAATCCTTGTGAACTTACTGTTAAATGAATCACTTGGGCAAGTATTCGAACTGCATCACTTGTATCCAATATGTCAACCGTCCACTTTCGAGGACGGCAAGAGCTTGGCTTTATAGACATCAAGGATAGTGGTCTTAGCAAAGTTCTTTTTGACACAATTCTTAGAAATGATGACTCTAATACCAATGAAGAGAAATGGGATCTACTTTCCCAGAGATTTTCTAAATTTCTTAGATAGAATTAACCCTTTTTTAGGGGTTTTAGAAAAAAATATTCCGAGCTCTAAAATGATTATTTCAATGAATTTAGAGTTGTACTTCATCCAAACAACATGAAATATTTTGCAGACCACTCATATAGGTATTTGAGCTAAAAAATAAACCCAGAACTGCGAAGTTGACCAAAAATATTGAACTCTATATCAAGCAAGAGTATGAAACTTGGAACAAATTCTAATCATGTTTTTCAAACATTATCAACTAGTCATACAATTTGGGTGGAACTATCAGGAAAGAAAAGTACATTGAGAAATTCCTGACTAGCTTACCTTATCATTTTCAAGCAAAAGTTACCTTGCTTAAATACATGAAAAATCCTTGTGAACTTACTGTTAAATGAATCACTTGGGCAAGTATTCGAACTGCATCACTTGTATCCAATATGTCCGCCATTCACTTTCGAGGACGGCAAGAGCTTGGCTTTATAGACATCAAGGATAATGGTCTTAGCAAAGATCTTTTTGACACAATTGTAAGAAATGATGACTCTAATATTAATGAAGAGAAATGGGATTTACTTTCTCACAGATTTACTAAATTTCTTAGATAGAATTAACCCTTTTTTAGGGGTTTTAGAAAAAAATAATCCGAGCTCTAAAATGATTATTTCAATGAATTTAGAGTTGTACTTCATCCAAACAACATGAAATATTTTGCAGACCACTCATATAGGTATTTGAGCTAAAAAATAAACCCAGAACTGCGAAGTTGACCAAAAATATTGAACGCTATATCAAGCAAGAGTATGAAACTTGGAACAAATTCTAATCATGTTTTTCAAACATTATCAACTAGTCGTACAATTTGGGTGGAACTATCAGGAAAGAGAAGTACATTGAGAAATTTCTTACTAGCTTACCTTATCATTTTCAAGCAAAAGATACCATGCTTAAATACATGAAAAATCCTTGTGAACTTACTCTTAAATGAATCACTTGGGAAAGTATTCGAACTGCATCACTTGTATCCAATATGTCAACCGTCCACTTTCGAGGACGGCAAGAGCTTGGCTTTATAGACATCAAGGATAGTGGTCTTAGCATAGTTCTTTTTGACACAATTGTTAGAAATGATGACTCTAATACCAATGAAGAGAAATGGGATCTACTTTCCCAGAGATTTACTAAATTTCTTAGATAGAATTAACCCTTTTTTAGGGGTTTTAGAAAAACATAATCTGAGCTCTAAAATGATTATTTCAATGAATTTAGAGTTGTACTTCTTCCAAACAACATGAAATATTTTGCAGACCACTCATATAGGTATTTGAGCTACAAAATAAATCTAGAAATACGAAGTTGACCAAAAATATTTGAACGCTATATCAAGCAAGAGTATGAAACTTGGAACAAATTCTAATCATGTTTTTCAAACATTATCAACTAGTCGTACAATTTGGGTGGAACTATCAGGAAAGAGAAGTAGATTGAGAAATTCCTTACTAGCTTACCTTATCATTTTCAAGCAAAAGTTACCTTGCTTAAATACATGAAAAATCCTTGTGAACTTACTGTTAAATGAATCACTTGGGCAAGTATTCAAACTGCATCACTTGTATCCAATATGTCCGCCATTCACTTTCGAGGACGGCAAGAGCTTGGCTTTATAGACATCAAGGATAATGGTCTTAGCAAAGATCTTTTTGACACAATTGTTAGAAATGATGACTCTAATATTAATGAAGAGAAATGGGATCTACTTTCCCAGAGATTTACTAAATTTCTTAGATAGAATTAACCCTTTTTTAGGGGTTTTAGAAAAAAATAATCCGAGCTCTAAAATGATTATTTCAATGAATTTAGAGTTGTACTTCATCCAAACAACATGAAATATTTTGCAGACCACTCCTATAGGTATTTGAGCTAAAAATTAAACCTAGAACTGCGAAGTTGACCAAAAATATTGAACGCTATATCAAGCAAGAGTATGAAACTTGGAACAAATTCTAATCATGTTTTTCAAACATTATCAACTAGTCATACAATTTGGGTGGAACTATCAGGAAAGAGAAGTACATTGAGAAATTCCTTACTAGCTTACCTTATCATTTTCAAGCAAAAGTTACCTTGCTTAAATACATGAAAAATCCTTGAGAACTTACTGTTAAATGAATCACTTGGGCAAGTATTCGAACTGTATCACTTGTATCCAATATGTCCGCCATTCACTTTCGAGGACGGCAAGAGCTTGGCTTTATAGACATCAAGGATAATGGTCTTAGCAAAGATCTTTTTGACACAATTGTTAGAAATGATGACTCTAATATTAATGAAGAGAAATGGGATCTACTTTCTCAGAGATTTACTAAATTTCTTAGATAGAATTAACCCTTTTTTAGGGGTTTTAGAAAAAAATAATCCGAGCTCTAAAATGATTATTTCAATGAATTTAGAGTTGTACTTCATCCAAACAACATGAAATATTTTGCAGACCACTCATATAGGTATTTGAGCTAAAAAATAAACCCAGAACTGCGAAGTTGACCAAAAATATTGAACGCTATATCAAGCAAGAGTATGAAACTTGGAACAAATTCTAATCATGTTTTTCAAACATTATCAACTAGTCGTACAATTTGGGTGGAACTATCAGGAAAGAGAAGTACATTGAGAAATTCCTTACTAGCTTACCTTATCATTTTCAAGCAAAAGATACCATGCTTAAATACATGAAAAATCCTTGTGAACTTAATCTTAAATGAATCACTTGGGAAAGTATTCGAACTGCATCACTTGTATCCAATATGTCAACCGTCCACTTTCGAGGACGGCAAGAGCTTGGCTTTATAGACATCAAGGATAGTGGTCTTAGCATAGTTCTTTTTGACACAATTGTTAGAAATGATGACTCTAATACCAATGAAGAGAAATGGGATCTACTTTCCCAGAGATTTACTAAATTTCTTAGATAGAATTAACCCTTTTTTAGGGGTTTTAGAAAAACATAATCCGAGCTCTAAAATGATTATTTCAATGAATTTAGAGTTGTACTTCTTCCAAACAACATGAAATATTTTGCAGACCACTCATATAGGTATTTTGTGCTACAAAATAAATCTAGAAATACGAAGTTGACCAAAAATATTTGAACGCTATATCAAGCAAGAGTATGAAACTTGGAACAAATTCTAATCATGTTTTTCAAACATTATCAACTAGTCGTACAATTTGGGTGGAACTATCAGGAAAGAGAAGTAGATTGAGAAATTCCTTACTAGCTTACCTTATCATTTTCAAGCAAAAGTTACCTTGCTTAAATACATGAAAAATCCTTGTGAACTTACTGTTAAATGAATCACTTGGGAAAGTATTCGAACTGCATCACTTGTATCCAATATGTCAACCGTCCACTTTCGAGGACGGCAAGAGGTTGGCTTTATAGACATCAAGGATAATGGTCTTAGCAAAGATCTTTTTGACACAATTGTTAGAAATGATGACTCTAATACCAATGAAGAGAAATGGGATCTACTTTCCCAGAGATTTACTAAATTTCTTAGATAGAATTAACCCTTTTTTAGGGGTTTTAGAAAAACATAATCCGAGCTCTAAAATGATTATTTCAATGAATTTAGAGTTGTACTTCTTCCAAACAACATGAAATATTTTGCAGACCACTCATATAGGTATTTTGAGCTACAAAATAAATCTAGAAATACGAAGTTGACCAAAAATATTTGAACGCTATATCAAGCAAGAGTATGAAACTTGGAACAAATTCTAATCATGTTTTTCAAACATTATCAACTAGTCGTACAATTTGGGTGGAACTATGAGGAAAGAGAAGTAGATTGAGAAATTCCTTACTAGCTTACCTTATCATTTTCAAGCAAAAGTTACCTTGCTTAAATACATGAAAAATCCTTGTGAACTTACTGTTAAATGAATCACTTGGGAAAGTATTCGAACTGCATCACTTGTATCCAATATGTCAACCGTCCACTTTCGAGGACGGCAAGAGCTTGGCTTTATAGACATCAAGGATAGTGGTCTTAGCAAAGTTCTTTTTGACACAATTGTTAGAAATGATGACTCTAATACCAATGAAGAGAAATGGGATCTACTTTCCCAGATATTTACTAAATTTCTTAGATAGAATTAACCCTTTTTTAGGGGTTTTAGAAAAAAATAATCCGAGCTCTAAAATGATTATTTCAATGAATTTAGAGTTGTGCTTCATCCAAACAACATGAAATATTTTGCAGACCACTCATATAGGTATTTGAGCTAAAAAATAAACCCAGAACTGCGAAGTTGACCAAAAATATTGAAAGCTATATCAAGCAAGAGTATGAAACTTGGAACAAATTCTAATCATGTTTTTCAAACATTATCAACTTGTCGTACAATTTGGGTGGAACTATCAGGAAAGAGAAGTACATTGAGAAATTCCTTACTAGCTTACCTTATCATTTTCAAGCAAAAAATACCATGCTTAAATACATGAAAAATCCTTGTGAACTTACTCTTAAATGAATCACTTGGGCAAGTATTCGAACTGCATCACTTGTATCCAATATGTCAACCGTCCACTTTCGAGGACGGTAAGAGCTTGGCTTTATAGACATCAAGGATAGTGGTCTTAGCATAGTTCTTTTTGACACAATTGTTAGAAATGATGACTGTAATACCAATGAAGAGAAATGGGATCTACTTTCCGAGAGATTTACTAAATTTCTTAGATAGAATTAACCCTTTTTTAGGGGTTTTAGAAAAACATAATCCGAGCTCTAAAATGATTATTTCAATGAATTTAGAGTTGTACTTCTTCCAAACAACATGAAATATTTTGCAGACCACTCATATAGGTATTTGAGCTACAAAATAAATCTAGAAATACGAAGTTGACCAAAAATATTTGAACGCTATATCAAGCAAGAGTATGAAACTTGGAACAAATTCTAATCATGTTTTTCAAAAATTATCAACTAGTCGTACAATTTGGGTGGAACTATCAGGAAAGAGAAGTAGATTGAGAAATTCCTTACTAGCTTACCTTATCATTTTCAAGCAAAAGTTACCTTGCTTAAATACATGAAATTTTTTTGTGAACTTACTGTTAAATGAATCACTTGGGAAAGTATTCGAACTGCATCACTTGTATCCAATATGTCAACCGTCCACTTTCAAGGACAGCAAGAGCTTGGCTTTATAGACATCAAGGATAGTGGTCTTAGCAAAGTTCTTTTTGACACAATTGTTAGAAATGATGACTCTAATACCAATGAAGAGAAATGGGATCTACTTTCCCAGATATTTACTAAATTTCTTAGATAGAATTAACCCTTTTTTAGGGGTTTTAGAAAAACATAATCCGAGCTCTAAATGATTATTTCAATGAATTTAGAGTTGTACTTCTTCCAAACAACATGAAATATTTTGCAGACCACTCATATAGGTATTTTGAGCTACAAAATAAATCTAGAAATACGAAGTTGACCAAAAATATTTGAACGCTATATCAAGCAAGAGTATGAAACTTGGAACAAATTCTAATCATGTTTTTCAAACATTATCAACTAGTCGTACAATTTGGGTGGAACTATCAGGAAAGAGAAGTAGATTGAGAAATTCCTTACTAGCTTACCTTATCATTTTCAAGCAAAAGTTACCTTGCTTAAATACATGAAAAATCCTTGTGAACTTACTGTTAAATGAATCACTTGGGAAAGTATTCGAACTGCATCACTTGTATCCAATATGTCAACCGTCCACTTCCGAGGACGGTAAGAGCTTGGCTTTATAGACATCAAGGATAGTGGTCTTAGCATAGTTCTTTTTGACACAATTGTTAGAAATGATGACTGTAATACCAATGAAGAGAAATGGGATCTACTTTCCGAGAGATTTACTAAATTTCTTAGATAGAATTAACCCTTTTTTAGGGGTTTTAGAAAAACATAATCCGAGCTCTAAAATGATTATTTCAATGAATTTAGAGTTGTACTTCTTCCAAACAACATGAAATATTTTGCAGACCACTCATATAGGTATTTGAGCTACAAAATAAATCTAGAAATACGAAGTTGACCAAAAATATTTGAACGCTATATCAAGCAAGAGTATGAAACTTGGAACAAATTCTAATCATGTTTTTCAAAAATTATCAACTAGTCGTACAATTTGGGTGGAACTATCAGGAAAGAGAAGTAGATTGAGAAATTCCTTACTAGCTTACCTTATCATTTTCAAGCAAAAGTTACCTTGCTTAAATACATGAAATTTTTTTGTGAACTTACTGTTAAATGAATCACTTGGGAAAGTATTCGAACTGCATCACTTGTATCCAATATGTCAACCGTCCACTTTCAAGGACAGCAAGAGCTTGGCTTTATAGACATCAAGGATAGTGGTCTTAGCAAAGTTCTTTTTGACACAATTGTTAGAAATGATGACTCTAATACCAATGAAGAGAAATGGGATCTACTTTCCCAGATATTTACTAAATTTCTTAGATAGAATTAACCCTTTTTTAGGGGTTTTAGAAAAACATAATCCGAGCTCTAAATGATTATTTCAATGAATTTAGAGTTGTACTTCTTCCAAACAACATGAAATATTTTGCAGACCACTCATATAGGTATTTTGAGCTACAAAATAAATCTAGAAATACGAAGTTGACCAAAAATATTTGAACGCTATATCAAGCAAGAGTATGAAACTTGGAACAAATTCTAATCATGTTTTTCAAACATTATCAACTAGTCGTACAATTTGGGTGGAACTATCAGGAAAGAGAAGTAGATTGAGAAATTCCTTACTAGCTTACCTTATCATTTTCAAGCAAAAGTTACCTTGCTTAAATACATGAAAAATCCTTGTGAACTTACTGTTAAATGAATCACTTGGGAAAGTATTCGAACTGCATCACTTGTATCCAATATGTCAACCGTCCACTTCCGAGGACGGCAAGAGCTTGGCTTTATAGACATCAAGGATAGTGGTCTTAGCAAAGATCTTTTTGACACAATTGTTAGAAATGATGACTCTAATATTAATGAAGAGAAATGGGATCTACTTTCCCAGAGATTTACTAAATTTCTTAGATAGAATTAACCCTTTTTTAGGGGTTTTAGAAAAACATAATCCGAGCTCTAAAATGATTATTTCAATGAATTTAGAGTTGTACTTCTTCCAAACAACATGAAATATTTTGCAGACCACTCATATAGGTATTTTGAGCTACAAAATAAATCTAGAAATACGAAGTTGACCAAAAATATTTGAACGCTATATCAAGCAAGAGTATGAAACTTGGAACAAATTCTAATCATGTTTTTCAAACATTATCAACTAGTCGTACAATTTGGGTGGAACTATCAGGAAAGAGAAGTAGATTGAGAAATTCCTTACTAGCTTACCTTATCATTTTCAAGCAAAAGTTACCTTGCTTAAATACATGAAATTTTTTTGTGAACTTACTGTTAAATGAATCACTTGGGAAAGTATTCGAACTGCATCACTTGTATCCAATATGTCAACCGTCCACTTTCGAGGACGGTAAGAGCTTGGCTTTATAGACATCAAGGATAGTGGTCTTAGCAAAGGTCTTTTTGACACAATTGTTAGAAATGATGACTCTAATACCAATGAAGAGAAATGGGATCTACTTTCCCAGAGATTTACTAAATTTCTTAGATAGAATTAACCCTTTTTTAGGGGTTTTAGAAAAAAATAATCCGAGCTCTAAAATGATTATTTCAATGAATTTAGAGTTGTACTTCATCCAAACAACATGAAATATTTTGCAGACCACTCATATAGGTATTTGAGTTAAAAAATAAACCCAGAACTGCGAAGTTGACCAAAAATATTGAACGCTATATCAAGCAAGAGTATGAAACTTGGAACAAATTCTAATCATGTTTTTCAAACATTATCAACTAGTCGTACAATTTGGGTGGAACTATCAGGAAAGAGAAGTACATTGACAAATTCCTTACTAGCTTACCTTATCATTTTCAAGCAAAAGTTACCTTGCTTAAATACATGAAAAATCCTTGTGAACTTACTGTTAAATGAATCACTTGGGCAAGTATTCGAACTGCATCACTTGTATCCAATATGTCCGCCATTCACTTTCGAGGACGGCAAGAGCTTGGCTTTATAGACATCAAGGATACTGGTCTTAGCAAAGATCTTTTTGACACAATTGTTAGAAATGATGACTCTAATACCAATGAAGAGAAATGCGATCTACTTTCCCAGAGATTTACTAAATTTCTTAGATAGAATTAACCCTTTTTTAGGGGTTTTAGAAAAACATAATCCGAGCTCTAAAATGATTATTTCAATGAATTTAGAGTTGTACTTCTTCCAAACAACATGAAATATTTTGCAGACCACTCATATAGGTATTTTGAGCTACAAAATAAATCTAGAAATACGAAGTTGACCAAAAATATTTGAACGCTAATCAAGCAAGAGTATGAAACTTGGAACAAATTCTAATCATGTTTTTCAAACATTATCAACTAGTCGTACAATTTGGGTGGAACTATTAGGAAAGAGAAGTACATTGAGAAATTCCTTACTAGCTTACCTTATCATTTTCAAGCAAAAGTTAGCTTGCTTAAATACATGAAAAATCCTTGTGAACTTACTGTTAAATGAATCACTTGGGAAAGTATTCGAACTGCATCACTTGTATCCAATATGTCAACCGTCCACTTTCGAGGACGGCAAGAGCTTGGCTTTATAGACATCAAGGATAGTGGTCTTAGCAAAGTTCTTTTTGACACAATTGTTAGAAATGATGACTCTAATACCAATGAAGAGAAATGGGATCTACTTTCCCAGATATTTACTAAATTTCTTAGATAGAATTAACCCTTTTTTAGGGGTTTTAGAAAAAAATAATCCGAGCTCTAAAATGATTATTTCAATGAATTTAGAGTTGTGCTTCATCCAAACAACATGAAATATTTTGCAGACCACTCATATAGGTATTTGAGCTAAAAATTAAACCCAGAACTGCGAAGTTGACCAAAAATATTGAACGCTATATCAAGCAAGAGTATGAAACTTGGAACAAATTCTAATCATGTTTTTCAAACATTATCAACTAGTCGTACAATTTGGGTGGAACTATCAGGAAAGAGAAGTAGATTGAGAAATTCCTTACTAGCTTACCTTATCATTTTCAAGCAAAAGTTACCTTGCTTAAATACATGAAAAATCCTTGTGAACTTACTGTTAAATGAATCACTTGGGAAAGTATTCGAACTGCATCACTTGTATCCAATATGTCAACCGTCCACTTTCGAGGACGGCAAGAGCTTGGCTTTATAGACATCAAGGATAGTGGTCTTAGCAAAGATCTTTTTGACACAATTGTTAGAAATGATGACTCTAATATTAATGAAGAGAAATGGGATCTACTTTCCCAGAGATTTACTAAATTTCTTAGATAGAATTAACCCTTTTTTAGGGGTTTTAGAAAAAAATAATCCGAGCTCTAAAATGATTATTTCAATGAATTTAGAGTTGTACTTCTTCCAAACAACATGAAATATTTTGCAGACCACTCATATAGGTATTTTGAGCTACAAAATAAATCTAGAAATACGAAGTTGACCAAAAATATTTGAACGCTATATCAAGCAAGAGTATGAAACTTGGAACAAATTCTAATCATGTTTTTCAAACATTATCAACTAGTCGTACAATTTGGGTGGAACTATCAGGAAAGAGAAGTAGATTGAGAAATTCCTTACTAGCTTACCTTATCATTTTCAAGCAAAAGTTACCTTGCTTAAATACATGAAAAATCCTTGTGAACTTACTCTTAAATGAATCACTTGGGAAAGTATTCGAACTGCATCACTTGTATCCAATATGTCAACCGTCCACTTTCGAGGACGGCAAGAGCTTGGCTTTATAGACATCAAGGATAGTGGTCTTAGCAAAGATCTTTTTGACACAATTGTTAGAAATGATGACTCTAATATTAATGAAGAGAAATGGGATCTACTTTCCCAGAGATTTACTAAATTTCTTAGATAGAATTAACCCTTTTTTAGGGGTTTTAGAAAAACATAATCCGAGCTCTAAAATGATTATTTCAATGAATTTAGAGTTGTACTTCTTCCAAACAACATGAAATATTTTGCAGACCACTCATATAGGTATTTTGAGCTACAAAATAAATCTAGAAATACGAAGTTGACCAAAAATATTTGAACGCTATATCAAGCAAGAGTATGAAACTTGGAACAAATTCTAATCATGTTTTTCAAACATTATCAACTAGTCGTACAATTTGGGTGGAACTATCAGGAAAGAGAAGTAGATTGAGAAATTCCTTACTAGCTTACCTTATCATTTTCAAGCAAAAGTTACCTTGCTTAAATACATGAAAAATCCTTGTGAACTTACTGTTAAATGAATCACTTGGGAAAGTATTCGAACTGCATCACTTGTATCCAATATGTCAACCGTCCACTTTCGAGGACGGCAAGAGCTTGGCTTTATAGACATCAAGGATAGTGGTCTTAGCAAAGTTCTTTTTGACACAATTGTTAGAAATGATGACTCTAATACCAATGAAGAGAAATGGGATCTACTTTCCCAGAGATTTACTAAATTTCTTAGATAGAATTAACCCTTTTTTAATGGTTTTAGAAAAAAATAATCCGAGCTCTAAAATGATTATTTCAATGAATTTAGAGTTGTGCTTCATCCAAACAACATGAAATATTTTGCAGACCACTCATATAGGTATTTGAGCTAAAAAATAAACCCAGAACTGCGAAGTTGACCAAAAATATTGAACGCTATATCAAGCAAGAGTATGAAACTTGGAACAAATTCTAATCATGTTTTTCAAACATTATCAACTAGTCGTACAATTTGGGTGGAACTATCAGGAAAGAGAAGTACATTGAGAAATTCCTTACTAGCTTACCTTATCATTTTCAAGCAAAAGTTACCTTGCTTAAATACATGAAAAATCCTTGTGAACTTACTGTTAAATGAATCACTTGGGCAAGTATTCGAACTGCATCACTTGTATCCAATATGTCCGCCATTCACTTTCGAGGACGGCAAGAGCTTGGCTTTATAGACATCAAGGATACTGGTCTTAGCAAAGATCTTTTTGACACAATTGTTAGAAATGATGACTCTAATACCAATGAAGAGAAATGCGATCTACTTTCCCAGAGATTTACTAAATTTCTTAGATAGAATTAACCCTTTTTTAGGGGTTTTAGAAAAACATAATCCGAGCTCTAAAATGATTATTTCAATGAATTTAGAGTTGTACTTCTTCCAAACAACATGAAATATTTTGCAGACCACTCATATAGGTATTTTGAGCTACAAAATAAATCTAGAAATACGAAGTTGACCAAAAATATTTGAACGCTAATCAAGCAAGAGTATGAAACTTGGAACAAATTCTAATCATGTTTTTCAAACATTATCAACTAGTCGTACAATTTGGGTGGAACTATCAGGAAAGAGAAATAGATTGAGAAATTCCTTACTAGCTTACCTTATCATTTTCAAGCAAAAGTTAGCTTGCTTAAATACATGAAAAATCCTTGTGAACTTACTGTTAAATGAATCACTTGGGAAAGTATTCGAACTGCATCACTTGTATCCAATATGTCAACCGTCCACTTTCGAGGACGGCAAGAGCTTGGCTTTATAGACATCAAGGATAGTGGTCTTAGCAAAGTTCTTTTTGACACAATTGTTAGAAATGATGACTCTAATACCAATGAAGAGAAATGGGATCTACTTTCCCAGATATTTACTAAATTTCTTAGATAGAATTAACCCTTTTTTAGGGGTTTTAGAAAAAAATAATCCGAGCTCTAAAATGATTATTTCAATGAATTTAGAGTTGTGCTTCATCCAAACAACATGAAATATTTTGCAGACCACTCATATAGGTATTTGAGCTAAAAATTAAACCCAGAACTGCGAAGTTGACCAAAAATATTGAACGCTATATCAAGCAAGAGTATGAAACTTGGAACAAATTCTAATCATGTTTTTCAAACATTATCAACTAGTCGTACAATTTGGGTGGAACTATCAGGAAAGAGAAGTAGATTGAGAAATTCCTTACTAGCTTACCTTATCATTTTCAAGCAAAAGTTACCTTGCTTAAATACATGAAAAATCCTTGTGAACTTACTGTTAAATGAATCACTTGGGAAAGTATTCGAACTGCATCACTTGTATCCAATATGTCAACCGTCCACTTTCGAGGACGGCAAGAGCTTGGCTTTATAGACATCAAGGATAGTGGTCTTAGCAAAGATCTTTTTGACACAATTGTTAGAAATGATGACTCTAATATTAATGAAGAGAAATGGGATCTACTTTCCCAGAGATTTACTAAATTTCTTAGATAGAATTAACCCTTTTTTAGGGGTTTTAGAAAAAAATAATCCGAGCTCTAAAATGATTATTTCAATGAATTTAGAGTTGTACTTCTTCCAAACAACATGAAATATTTTGCAGACCACTCATATAGGTATTTTGAGCTACAAAATAAATCTAGAAATACGAAGTTGACCAAAAATATTTGAACGCTATATCAAGCAAGAGTATGAAACTTGGAACAAGTTCTAATCATGTTTTTCAAACATTATCAACTAGTCGTACAATTTGGGTGGAACTATCAGGAAAGAGAAGTAGATTGAGAAATTCCTTACTAGCTTACCTTATCATTTTCAAGCAAAAGTTACCTTGCTTAAATACATGAAAAATCCTTGTGAACTTACTCTTAAATGAATCACTTGGGAAAGTATTCGAACTGCATCACTTGTATCCAATATGTCAACCGTCCACTTTCGAGGACGGCAAGAGCTTGGCTTTATAGACATCAAGGATAGTGGTCTTAGCAAAGATCTTTTTGACACAATTGTTAGAAATGATGACTCTAATATTAATGAAGAGAAATGGGATCTACTTTCCCAGAGATTTACTAAATTTCTTAGATAGAATTAACCCTTTTTTAGGGGTTTTAGAAAAACATAATCCGAGCTCTAAAATGATTATTTCAATGAATTTAGAGTTGTACTTCTTCCAAACAACATGAAATATTTTGCAGACCACTCATATAGGTATTTTGAGCTACAAAATAAATCTAGAAATACGAAGTTGACCAAAAATATTTGAACGCTATATCAAGCAAGAGTATGAAACTTGGAACAAATTCTAATCATGTTTTTCAAACATTATCAACTAGTCGTACAATTTGGGTGGAACTATCAGGAAAGAGAAGTAGATTGAGAAATTCCTTACTAGCTTACCTTATCATTTTCAAGCAAAAGTTACCTTGCTTAAATACATGAAAAATCCTTGTGAACTTACTGTTAAATGAATCACTTGGGAAAGTATTCGAACTGCATCACTTGTATCCAATATGTCAACCGTCCACTTTCGAGGACGGCAAGAGCTTGGCTTTATAGACATCAAGGATAGTGGTCTTAGCAAAGTTCTTTTTGACACAATTGTTAGAAATGATGACTCTAATACCAATGAAGAGAAATGGGATCTACTTTCCCAGAGATTTACTAAATTTCTTAGATAGAATTAACCCTTTTTTAATGGTTTTAGAAAAAAATAATCCGAGCTCTAAAATGATTATTTCAATGAATTTAGAGTTGTGCTTCATCCAAACAACATGAAATATTTTGCAGACCACTCATATAGGTATTTGAGCTAAAAAATAAACCCAGAACTGCGAAGCTGACCAAAAATATTGAACGCTATATCAAGCAAGAGTATGAAACTTGGAACAAATTCTAATCATGTTTTTCAAACATTATCAACTAGTCGTACAATTTGGGTGGAACTATCAGGAAAGAGAAGTACATTGAGAAATTCCTTACTAGCTTACCTTATCATTTTCAAGCAAAAGATACCATGCTTAAATACATGAAAAATCCTTGTGAACTTACTCTTAAATGAATCACTTGGGCAAGTATTCGAACTGCATCACTTGTATCCAATATGTCAACCGTCCACTTTCGAGGACGGTAAGAGCTTGGCTTTATAGACATCAAGGATAGTGGTCTTAGCATAGTTCTTTTTGACACAATTGTTAGAAATGATGACTGTAATACCAATGAAGAGAAATGGGATCTACTTTCCCAGAGATTTACTAAATTTCTTAGATAGAATTAACCCTTTTTTAGGGGTTTTAGAAAAACATAATCCGAGCTCTAAAATGATTATTTCAATGAATTTAGAGTTGTACTTCTTCCAAACAACATGAAATATTTTGCAGACCACTCATATAGGTATTTGAGCTACAAAATAAATCTAGAAATACGAAGTTGACCAAAAATATTTGAACGCTATATCAAGCAAGAGTATGAAACTTGGAACAAATTCTAATCATGTTTTTCAAACATTATCAACTAGTCGTACAATTTGGGTGGAACTATCAGGAAAGAGAAGTAGATTGAGAAATTCCTTACTAGCTTACCTTATCATTTTCAAGCAAAAGTTACCTTGCTTAAATACATGAAATTTTTTTGTGAACTTACTGTTAAATGAATCACTTGGGAAAGTATTCGAACTGCATCACTTGTATCCAATATGTCAACCGTCCACTTTCAAGGACGGCAAGAGCTTGGCTTTATAGACATCAAGGATAGTGGTCTTAGCAAAGTTCTTTTTGACACAATTGTTAGAAATGATGACTCTAATACCAATGAAGAGAAATGGGATCTACTTTCCCAGAGATTTACTCAATTTCTTAGATAGAATTAACCCTTTTTTAGGGGTTTTAGAAAAACATAATCCGAGCTCTAAAATGATTATTTCAATGAATTTAGAGTTGTACTTCTTCCAAACAACATGAAATATTTTGCAGACCACTCATATAGGTATTTTGAGCTACAAAATAAATCTAGAAATACGAAGTTGACCAAAAATATTTGAACGCTATATCAAGCAAGAGTATGAAACTTGGAACAAATTCTAATCATGTTTTTCAAACATTATCAACTAGTCGTACAATTTGGGTGGAACTATCAGAAAAGAGAAATAGATTGAGAAATTCCTTACTAGCTTACCTTATCATTTTCAAGCAAAAGTTACCTTGCTTAAATACATGAAAAATCCTTGTGAACTTACTGTTAAATGAATCACTTGGGAAAGTATTCGAACTGCATCACTTGTATCCAATATGTCAACCGTCCACTTTCGAGGACGGCAAGAGCTTGGCTTTATAGACATCAAGGATAGTGGTCTTAGCAAAGGTCTTTTTGACACAATTGTTAGAAATGATGACTCTAATACCAATGAAGAGAAATGGGATCTACTTTCCCAGAGATTTACTAAATTTCTTAGATAGAATTAACCCTTTTTTAGGGGTTTTAGAAAAAAATAATCCGAGCTCTAAAATGATTATTTCAATGAATTTAGAGTTGTACTTCATCCAAACAACATGAAATATTTTGCAGACCACTCATATAGGTATTTGAGCTAAAAAATAAACCCAGAACTACGAAGTTGACCAAAAATATTGAACGCTATATCAAGCAAGAGTATGAAACTTGGAACAAATTCTAATCATTTTTTTCAAACATTATCAACTAGTCGTACAATTTGGGTGGAACTATCAGGAAAGAGAAGTACATTGAGAAATTCCTTACTAGCTTACCTTATCATTTTCAAGCAAAAGTTACCTTGCTTAAATACATGAAAAATCCTTGTGAACTTACTATTAAATGAATCACTTGGGCAAGTATTCGAACTGCATCACTTGTATCCAATATGTCCGCCATTCACTTTCGAGGACGGCAAGAGCTTGGCTTTATAGACATCAAGGATAATGGTCTTAGCAAAGATCTTTTTGACACAATTGTTAGAAATGATGACTCTAATACCAATGAAGAGAAATGCGATCTACTTTCCCAGAGATTTACTAAATTTCTTAGATAGAATTAACCCTTTTTTAGGGGTTTTAGAAAAACATAATCCGAGCTCTAAAATGATTATTTCAATGAATTTAGAGTTGTACTTCTTCCAAACAACATGAAATATTTTGCAGACCACTCATATAGGTATTTTGAGCTACAAAATAAATCTAGAAATACGAAGTTGACCAAAAATATTTGAACGCTATATCAAGCAAGAGTATGAAACTTGGAACAAATTCTAATCATGTTTTTCAAACATTATCAACTAGTCGTACAATTTGGGTGGAACTATCAGGAAAGAGAAATAGATTGAGAAATTCCTTACTAGCTTACCTTATCATTTTCAAGCAAAAGTTAGCTTGCTTAAATACATGAAAAATCCTTGTGAACTTACTGTTAAATGAATCACTTGGGAAAGTATTCGAACTGCATCACTTGTATCCAATATGTCAACCGTCCACTTTCGAGGACGGCAAGAGCTTGGCTTTATAGACATCAAGGATAGTGGTCTTAGCAAAGTTCTTTTTGACACAATTGTTAGAAATGATGACTCTAATACCAATGAAGAGAAATGGGATCTACTTTCCCAGATATTTACTAAATTTCTTAGATAGAATTAACCCTTTTTTAGGGGTTTTAGAAAAAAATAATCCGAGCTCTAAAATGATTATTTCAATGAATTTAGAGTTGTACTTCATCCAAACAACATCAAATATTTTGCAGACCACTCATATAGGTATTTGAGCTAAAAAATAAACCCAGAACTGCGAAGTTGACCAAAAATATTGAACGCTATATCAAGCAAGAGTATGAAACTTGGAACAAATTCTAATCATGTTTTTCAAACATTATCAACTAGTCGTACAATTTGGGTGGAACTATCAGGAAAGAGAAGTACATTGTGAAATTCCTTACTAGCTTACCTTATCATTTTCAAGCAAAAGTTACCTTGCTTAAATACATGAAAAGTCCTTGTGAACTTACTGTTAAATGAATCACTTGGGCAAGTATTCGAACTACATCACTTGTATCCAATATGTCCGCCATTCACTTTCGAGGACGGCAAGAGCTTGACTTTATAGACATCAAGGATAATGGTCTTAGCAAAGATCTTTTTGACACAATTGTTAGAAATGATGACTCTAATACCAATGAAGAGAAATGCGATCTACTTTCCCAGAGATTTACTAAATTTCTTAGATAGAATTAACCCTTTTTTAGGGGTTTTAGAAAAAAATAATCGGAGCTCTAAAATGATTATTTCAATGAATTTAGAGTTGTACTTCATCCAAACAACATGAAATATTTTGCAGACCACTCATATAGGTATTTGAGCTAAAAAATAAACCCAGAACTGCGAAGTTGACCAAAAATATTGAACGCTATATCAAGCAAGAGTATGAAACTTGTAACAAATTCTAATCATGTTTTTCAAACATTATCAACTAGTCGTACAATTTGGGTGGAACTATCAGGAAAGAGAAGTAGATTGAGAAATTGCTTACTAGCTTACCTTATCATTTTCAAGCAAAAGTTACCTTGCTTAAATACATGAAAAATCCTTGTGAACTTACTGTTAAATGAATCACTTGGGAAAGTATTCGAACTGCATCACTTGTATCCAATATGTCAACCTTTCACTTTCGAGGACGGCAAGAGCTTGGCTTTATAGACATCAAGAATAGTGGTCTTAGCATAGTTCTTTTTGACACAATTGTGAGAAAGGATGACTGTAATACCAATGAAGAGAAATGGGATCTACTTTCCCAGAGATTTACTAAATTTCTTAGATAGAATTAACCCTTTTTTAGGGGTTTTAGAAAAAAATAATCCGAGCTCTAAAATGATTATTTCAATGAATTTAGAGTTGTACTTCATCCAAACAACATCAAATATTTTGCAGACCACTCATATAGGTATTTGAGCTAAAAAATAAACCCAGAACTGCGAAGTTGACCAAAAATATTGAACGCTATATCAAGCAAGAGTATGAAACTTGGAACAAATTCTAATCATGTTTTTCAAACATTATCAACTAGTCGTACAATTTGGGTGGAACTATCAGGAAAGAGAAGTACATTGTGAAATTCCTTACTAGCTTACCTTATCATTTTCAAGCAAAAGTTACCTTGCTTAAATACATGAAAAGTCCTTGTGAACTTACTGTTAAATGAATCACTTGGGCAAGTATTCGAACTGCATCACTTGTATCCAATATGTCCGCCATTCACTTTCGAGGACGGCAAGAGCTTGGCTTTATAGACATCAAGGATACTGGTCTTAGCAAAGATCTTTTTGACACAATTGTTAGAAATGATGACTCTAATACCAATGAAGAGAAATGCGATCTACTTTCCCAGAGATTTACTAAATTTCTTAGATAGAATTAACCCTTTTTTAGGGGTTTTAGAAAAACATAATCCGAGCTCTAAAATGATTATTTCAATGAATTTAGAGTTGTACTTCTTCCAAACAACATGAAATATTTTGCAGACCACTCATATAGGTATTTGAGCTAAAAAATAAACCCAGAACTGCGAAGTTGACCAAAAATATTGAACGCTATATCAAGCAAGAGTATGAAACTTGTAACAAATTCTAATCATGTTTTTCAAACATTATCAACTAGTCGTACAATTTGGGTGGAACTATCAGGAAAGAGAAGTAGATTGAGAAATTGCTTACTAGCTTACCTTATCATTTTCAAGCAAAAGTTACCTTGCTTAAATACATGAAAAATCCTTGTGAACTTACTGTTAAATGAATCACTTGGGAAAGTATTCGAACTGCATCACTTGTATCCAATATGTCAACCTTTCACTTTCGAGGACGGCAAGAGCTTGGCTTTATAGACATCAAGAATAGTGGTCTTAGCATAGTTCTTTTTGACACAATTGTGAGAAATGATGACTGTAATACCAATGAAGAGAAATGGGATCTACTTTCCCAGAGATTTACTAAATTTCTTAGATAGAATTAACCCTTTTTTAGGGGTTTTAGAAAAAAATAATCCGAGCTCTAAAATGATTATTTCAATGAATTTAGAGTTGTACTTCATCCAAACAACATGAAATATTTTGCAGACCACTCATATAGGTATTTGAGCTAAAAAATAAACCCAGAACTGCGAAGTTGACCAAAAATATTGAACGCTATATCAAGCAAGAGTATGAAACTTGGAACAAATTCTAATCATGTTTTTCAAACATTATCAACTAGTCGTACAATTTGGGTGGAACTATCAGGAAAGAGAAGTACATTGTGAAATTCCTTACTAGCTTACCTTATCATTTTCAAGCAAAAGTTACCTTGCTTAAATACATGAAAAGTCCTTGTGAACTTACTGTTAAATGAATCACTTGGGCAAGTATTCGAACTGCATCACTTGTATCCAATATGTCCGCCATTCACTTTCGAGGACGGCAAGAGCTTGGCTTTATAGACATCAAGGATACTGGTCTTAGCAAAGATCTTTTTGACACAATTGTTAGAAATGATGACTCTAATACCAATGAAGAGAAATGCGATCTACTTTCCCAGAGATTTACTAAATTTCTTAGATAGAATTAACCCTTTTTTAGGGGTTTTAGAAAAACATAATCCGAGCTCTAAAATGATTATTTCAATGAATTTAGAGTTGTACTTCTTCCAAACAACATGAAATATTTTGCAGACCACTCATATAGGTATTTTGAGCTACAAAATAAATCTAGAAATACGAAGTTGACCAAAAATATTTGAACGCTATATCAAGCAAGAGTATGAAACTTGGAACAAATTCTAATCATGTTTTTCAAACATTATCAACTAGTCGTACAATTTTGGTGGAACTATCAGGAAAGAGAAATAGATTGAGAAATTCCTTACTAGCTTACCTTATCATTTTGAAGCAAAAGTTAGCTTGCTTAAATACATGAAAAATCCTTGTGAACTTACTGTTAAATGAATCACTTGGGAAAGTATTCGAACTGCATCACTTGTATCCAATATGTCAACCGTCCACTTTCGAGGACGGCAAGAGCTTGGCTTTATAGACATCAAGGATAGTGGTCTTAGCAAAGTTCTTTTTGACACAATTGTTAGAAATGATGACTCTAATACCAATGAAGAGAAATGGGATCTACTTTCCCAGATATTTACTAAATTTCATAGATAGAATTAACCCTTTTTTAGGGGTTTTAGAAAAAAATAATCCGAGCTCTAAAATGATTATTTCAATGAATTTAGAGTTGTACTTCATCCAAACAACATGAAATATTTTGCAGACCACTCATATAGGTATTTGAGCTAAAAAATAAACCCAGAACTGCGAAGTTGACCAAAAATATTGAACGCTATATCAAGCAAGAGTATGAAACTTGGAACAAATTCTAATCATGTTTTTCAAACATTATCAACTAGTCGTACAATTTGGGTGGAACTATCAGGAAAGAGAAGTACATTGTGAAATTCCTTACTAGCTTACCTTATCATTTTCAAGCAAAAGTTACCTTGCTTAAATACATGAAAAGTCCTTCTGAACTTACTGTTAAATGAATCACTTGGGCAAGTATTCGAACTGCATCACTTGTATCCAATATGGCCGCCATTCACTTTCGAGGACGGCAAGAGCTTGGCTTTATAGACATCAAGGATAATGGTCTTAGCAAAGATCTTTTTGACAAAATTGTTAGAAATGATGACTCTAATACCAATGAAGAGAAATGCGATCTACTTTCCCAGAGATTTACTAAATTTCTTAGATAGAATTAACCCTTTTTTAGGGGTTTTAGAAAAAAATAATCGGAACTCTAAAATGATTATTTCAATGAATTTAGTGTTGTACTTCATCCAAACAACATGAAATATTTTGCAGACCACTCATATAGGTATTTGAGCTAAAAAATAAACCCAGAACTGCGAAGTTGACCAAAAATATTGAACGCTATATCAAGCAAGAGTATGAAACTTGGAACAAATTCTAATCATGTTTTTCAGACATTATCAACTAGTCGTACAATTTGGGTGGAACTATCAGGAAAGAGAAGTAGATTGAGAAATTGCTTACTAGCTTACCTTATCATTTTCAAGCAAAAGTTACCTTGCTTAAATACATGAAAAATCCTTGTGAACTTACTGTTAAATGAATCACTTGGGAAAGTATTCGAACTGCATCACTTGTATCCAATATGTCAACCTTTCACTTTCGAGGACGGCAAGAGCTTGGCTTTATAGACATCAAGGATAGTGGTCTTAGCATAGTTCTTTTTGACACAATTGTTAGAAATGATGACTGTAATACCAATGAAGAGAAATGGGATCTACTTTCCCAGAGATTTACTAAATTTCTTAGATAGAATTAACCCTTTTTTAGGGGTTTTAGAAAAAAATAATCCGAGCTCTAAAATGATTATTTCAATGAATTTAGAGTTGTACTTCATCCAAACAACATGAAATATTTTGCAGACCACTCATATAGGTATTTGAGTTAAAAAATAAACCCAGAACTGCGAAGTTGACCAAAAATATTGAACGTTATATCAAGCAAGAGTATGAAACTTGGAACAAATTCTAATCATGTTTTTCAAACATTATCAACTAGTCGTACAATTTGGGTGGAACTATCAGGAAAGAGAAGTACATTGAGAAATTCCTTACTAGCTTACCTTATCATTTTCAAGCAAAAGATACCATGCTTAAATACATGAAAAATCCTTGTGAACTTACTCTTAAATGAATCACTTGGGCAAGTATTCGAACTGCATCACTTGTATCCAATATGTCAACCGTCCACTTTCGAGGACGGCAAGAGCTTGGCTTTATAGACATCAAGGATAGTGGTCTTAGCATAGTTCTTTTTGACACAATTGTTAGAAATGATGACTCTAATACCAATGAAGAGAAATGGGATCTACTTTCCCAGAGATTTACTAAATTTCTTAGATAGAATTAACCCTTTTTTAGGGGTTTTAGAAAAACATAATCCGAGCTCTAAAATGATTATTTCAATGAATTTAGAGTTGTACTTCTTCCAAACAACATGAAATATTTTGCAGACCACTCATATAGGTATTTGAGCTACAAAATAAATCTAGCAATACGAAGTTGACCAAAAATGTTTGAACGCTATATCAAGCAAGAGTATGAAACTTGGAACAAATTCTAATCATGTTTTTCAAACATTATCAACTAGTCGTACAATTTGGGTGGAACTATCAGGAAAGAGAAGTAGATTGAGAAATTCCTTACTAGCTTACCTTATCATTTTCAAGCAAAAGTTACCTTGCTGAAATACATGAAAAATCCTTGTGAACTTACTGTTAAATGAATCACTTGGGAAAGTATTCGAACTGCATCACTTGTATCCAATATGTCAACCGTCCACTTTCGAGGACGGCAAGAGCTTGGCTTTATAGACATCAAGGATAGTGGTCTTAGCAAAGTTCTTTTTGACACAATTGTTAGAAATGATGACTCTAATACCAATGAAGAGAAATGGGATCTACTTTCCCAGAGATTTACTAAATTTCTTAGATAGAATTAACCCTTTTTTATGGGTTTTAGAAAAAAATAATCCGAGCTCTAAAATGATTATTTCAATGAATTTAGAGTTGTACTTCATCCAAACAACATGAAATATTTTGCAGACCACTCATATAGGTATTTGAGCTAAAAAATAAACCCAGAACTGCGAAGTTGACCAAAAATATTGAACGCTATATCAAGCAAGAGTATGAAACTTGGAACAAATTCTAATCATGTTTTTCAAACATTATCAACTAGTCGTACAATTTGGGTGGAACTATCAGGAAAGAGAAGTACATTGAGAAATTCCTTACTAGCTTACCTTATCATTTTCAAGCAAAAGTTACATTGCTTAAATACATGAAAAATCCTTGTGAACTTACTGTTAAATGAATCACTTGGGAAAGTATTCGAACTGCATCACTTGTATCCAATATGTCAACCGTCCACTTTCGAGGACGGCAAGAGCTTGGCTTTATAGACATCAAGGATAGTGGTCTTAGCAAAGTTCTTTTTGACACAATTGTTAGAAATGATGACTGTAATACCAATGAAGAGAAATGGGATCTACTTTCCCAGATATTTACTAAATTTCATAGATAGAATTAACCCTTTTTTAGGGGTTTTAGAAAAAAATAATCCGAGCTCTAAAATGATTATTTCAATGAATTTAGAGTTGTACTTCATCCAAACAACATGAAATATTTTGCAGACCACTCATATAGGTATTTGAGCTAAAAAATAAACCCAGAACTGCGAAGTTGACCAAAAATATTGAACGCTATATCAAGCAAGAGTATGAAACTTGGAACAAATTCTAATCATGTTTTTCAAACATTATCAACTAGTCGTACAATTTGGGTGGAACTATCAGGAAAGAAAAGTACATTGTGAAATTCCTTACTAGCTTACCTTATCATTTTCAAGCAAAAGTTACCTTGCTTAAATACATGAAAAGTCCTTCTGAACTTACTGTTAAATGAATCACTTGGGCAAGTATTCGAACTGCATCACTTGTATCCAATATGGCCGCCATTCACTTTCGAGGACGGCAAGAGCTTGGCTTTATAGACATCAAGGATAATGGTCTTAGCAAAGATCTTTTTGACAAAATTGTTAGAAATGATGACTCTAATACCAATGAAGAGAAATGCGATCTACTTTCCCAGAGATTTACTAAATTTCTTAGATAGAATTAACCCTTTTTTAGGGGTTTTAGAAAAAAATAATCGGTGCTCTAAAATGATTATTTCAATGAATTTAGTGTTGTACTTCATCCAAACAACATGAAATATTTTGCAGACCACTCATATAGGTATTTGAGCTAAAAAATAAACCCAGAACTGCGAAGTTGACCAAAAATATTGAACGCTATATCAAGCAAGAGTATGAAACTTGGAACAAATTCTAATCATGTTTTTCAGACATTATCAACTAGTCGTACAATTTGGGTGGAACTATCAGGAAAGAGAAGTAGATTGAGAAATTGCTTACTAGCTTACCTTATCATTTTCAAGCAAAAGTTACCTTGCTTAAATACATGAAAAATCCTTGTGAACTTACTGTTAAATGAATCACTTGGGAAAGTATTCGAACTGCATCACTTGTATCCAATATGTCAACCTTTCACTTTCGAGGACGGCAAGAGCTTGGCTTTATAGACATCAAGGATAGTGGTCTTAGCATAGTTCTTTTTGACACAATTGTTAGAAATGATGACTGTAATACCAATGAAGAGAAATGGGATCTACTTTCCCAGAGATTTACTAAATTTCTTAGATAGAATTAACCCTTTTTTAGGGGTTTTAGAAAAAAATAATCCGAGCTCTAAAATGATTATTTCAATGAATTTAGAGTTGTACTTCATCCAAACAACATGAAATATTTTGCAGACCACTCATATAGGTATTTGAGTTAAAAAATAAACCCAGAACTGCGAAGTTGACCAAAAATATTGAACGTTATATCAAGCAAGAGTATGAAACTTGGAACAAATTCTAATCATGTTTTTCAAACATTATCAACTAGTCGTACAATTTGGGTGGAACTATCAGGAAAGAGAAGTACATTGAGAAATTCCTTACTAGCTTACCTTATCATTTTCAAGCAAAAGATACCATGCTTAAATACATGAAAAATCCTTGTGAACTTACTCTTAAATGAATCACTTGGGCAAGTATTCGAACTGCATCACTTGTATCCAATATGTCAACCGTCCACTTTCGAGGACGGCAAGAGCTTGGCTTTATAGACATCAAGGATAGTGGTCTTAGCATAGTTCTTTTTGACACAATTGTTAGAAATGATGACTCTAATACCAATGAAGAGAAATGGGATCTACTTTCCCAGAGATTTACTAAATTTCTTAGATAGAATTAACCCTTTTTTAGGGGTTTTAGAAAAACATAATCCGAGCTCTAAAATGATTATTTCAATGAATTTAGAGTTGTACTTCTTCCAAACAACATGAAATATTTTGCAGACCACTCATATAGGTATTTGAGCTACAAAATAAATCTAGCAATACGAAGTTGACCAAAAATGTTTGAACGCTATATCAAGCAAGAGTATGAAACTTGGAACAAATTCTAATCATGTTTTTCAAACATTATCAACTAGTCGTACAATTTGGGTGGAACTATCAGGAAAGAGAAGTAGATTGAGAAATTCCTTACTAGCTTACCTTATCATTTTCAAGCAAAAGTTACCTTGCTGAAATACATGAAAAATCCTTGTGAACTTACTGTTAAATGAATCACTTGGGAAAGTATTCGAACTGCATCACTTGTATCCAATATGTCAACCGTCCACTTTCGAGGACGGCAAGAGCTTGGCTTTATAGACATCAAGGATAGTGGTCTTAGCAAAGTTCTTTTTGACACAATTGTTAGAAATGATGACTCTAATACCAATGAAGAGAAATGGGATCTACTTTCCCAGAGATTTACTAAATTTCTTAGATAGAATTAACCCTTTTTTATGGGTTTTAGAAAAAAATAATCCGAGCTCTAAAATGATTATTTCAATGAATTTAGAGTTGTACTTCATCCAAACAACATGAAATATTTTGCAGACCACTCATATAGGTATTTGAGCTAAAAAATAAACCCAGAACTGCGAAGTTGACCAAAAATATTGAACGCTATATCAAGCAAGAGTATGAAACTTGGAACAAATTCTAATCATGTTTTTCAAACATTATCAACTAGTCGTACAATTTGGGTGGAACTATCAGGAAAGAGAAGTACATTGAGAAATTCCTTACTAGCTTACCTTATCATTTTCAAGCAAAAGTTACATTGCTTAAATACATGAAAAATCCTTGTGAACTTACTGTTAAATGAATCACTTGGGAAAGTATTCGAACTGCATCACTTGTATCCAATATGTCAACCGTCCACTTTCGAGGACGGCAAGAGCTTGGCTTTATAGACATCAAGGATAGTGGTCTTAGCAAAGTTCTTTTTGACACAATTGTTAGAAATGATGACTCTAATACCAATGAAGAGAAATGGGATCTACTTTCCCAGAGATTTACTAAATTTCTTAGATAGAATTAACCCTTTTTTAGGGGTTTTCGAAAAACATAATCGGAGCTCTAAAATGATTATTTCAATGAATTTAGAGTTGTACTTCTTCCAAACAACATGAAATATTTTGCAGACCACTCATATAGGTATTTGAGCTACAAAATAAATCTAGAAATACGAAGTTGACCAAAAATATTTGAACGCTATATCAAGCAAGAGTATGAAACTTGGAACAACTTCTAATCATGTTTTTCAAACATTATCAACTAGTGGTACAATTTGGGTGGAACTATCTGGAAAGAGAAGTAGATTGAGAAATTCCTTACTAGCTTACCTTATCATTTTCAAGCAAAAGTTACCTTGCTTAAATACATGAAAAATCCTTATGAACTTACTGTTAAATGAATCACTTGGGCAAGTATTCGAACTGCATCACTTGTATCCAATATGTCGGCCATTCACTTTCGAGGACGGCAAGAGCTTGGCTTTATAGACATCAAGGATAATGGTCTTAGCAAAGATCTTTTTGACACAATTGTTAGAAATGATGACTCTAATATTAATGAAGAGAAATGGGATCTACTTTCTCAGAGATTTACTAAATTTCTTAGATAGAATTAACCCTTTTTTAGGGGTTTTAGAAAAAAATAATCCGAGCTCTAAAATGATTATTTCAATGAATTTAGAGTTGTACTTCATCCAAACAACATGAAATATTTTGCAGACCACTCATATAGGTATTTGAGCTAAAAAATAAACCCAAAACTGCGAAGTTGACCAAAAATATTGAACGTTATATCAAGCAAGAGTATGAAACTTGGAACAAATTCTAATCATGTTTTTCAAACATTATCAACTAGTCGTACAATTTGGGTGGAACTATCAGGAAAGAGAAGTACATTGAGAAATTCCTTACTAGCTTACCTTATCATTTTCAAGCAAAAGATACCATGCTTAAATACATGAAAAATCCTTGTGAACTTACTCTTAAATGAATCACTTGGGCAAGTATTCGAACTGCATCACTTGTATCCAATATGTCAACCGTCCACTTTCGAGGACGGCAAGAGCTTGGCTTTATAGACATCAAGGATAGTGGTCTTAGCAAAGTTCTTTTTGACACAATTGTTAGAAATGATGACTCTAATACCAATGAAGAGAAATGGGATCTACTTTCCCAGAGATTTACTAAATTTCTTAGATAGAATTAACCCTTTTTTAGGGGTTTTAGAAAAACATAATCCGAGCTCTAAAATGATTATTTCAATGAATTTAGAGTTGTACTTCTTCCAAACAACATGAAATATTTTGCAGACCACTCATATAAGTATTTGAGCTACAAAATAAATCTAGAAATACGAAGTTGACCAAAAATGTTTGAACGCTATATCAAGCAAGAGTATGAAACTTGGAACAAATTCTAATCATGTTTTTCAAACATTATCAACTAGTGGTACAATTTGGGTGGAACTATCTGGAAAGAGAAGTAGATTGAGAAATTCCTTACTAGCTTACCTTATCATTTTCAAGCAAAAGTTACCTTGCTTAAATACATGAAAAATCCTTATGAACTTACTGTTAAATGAATCACTTGGGCAAGTATTCGAACTGCATCACTTGTATCCAATATGTCGGCCATTCACTTTCGAGGACGGCAAGAGCTTGGCTTTATAGACATCAAGGATAATGGTCTTAGCAAAGATCTTTTTGACACAATTGTTAGAAATGATGACTCTAATATTAATGAAGAGAAATGGGATCTACTTTCTCAGAGATTTACTAAATTTCTTAGATAGAATTAACCCTTTTTTAGGGGTTTTAGAAAAAAATAATCCGAGCTCTAAAATGATTATTTCAATGAATTTAGAGTTGTACTTCATCCAAACAACATGAAATATTTTGCAGACCACTCATATAGGTATTTGAGCTAAAAAATAAACCCAGAACTGCGAAGTTGACCAAAAATATTGAACGTTATTTCAAGCAAGAGTATGAAACTTGGAACAAATTCTAATCATGTTTTTCAAACATTATCAACTAGTCGTACAATTTGGGTGGAACTATCAGGAAAGAGAAGTACATTGAGAAATTCCTGACTAGCTTACCTTATCATTTTCAAGCAAAAGATACCATGCTTAAATACATGAAAAATCCTTGTGAACTTACTCTTAAATGAATCACTTGGGCAAGTATTCGAACTGCATCACTTGTATCCAATATGTCAACCGTCCACTTTCGAGGACGGCAAGAGCTTGGCTTTATAGACATCAAGGATAGTGGTCTTAGCATAGTTCTTTTTGACACAATTGTTAGAAATGATGACTCTAATACCAATGAAGAGAAATGGGATCTACTTTTCCAGAGATTTACTAAATTTCTTAGATAGAATTAACCCTTTTTTAGGGGTTTTAGAAAAACATAATCCGAGCTCTAAAATGATTATTTCAATGAATTTAGAGTTGTACTTCTTCCAAATAACATGAAATATTTTGCAGACCACTCATATAGGTATTTGAGCTACAAAATAAATCTAGCAATACGAAGTTGACCAAAAATGTTTGAACGCTATATCAAGCAAGAGTATGAAACTTGGAACAAATTCTAATCATGTTTTTCAAACATTATCAACTAGTCGTACAATTTGGGTGGAACTATCAGGAAAGAGAAGTAGATTGAGAAATTCCTTACTAGCTTACCTTATCATTTTCAAGCAAAAGTTACCTTGCTGAAATACATGAAAAATCCTTGTGAACTTACGGTTAAATGAATCACTTGGGAAAGTATTCGAACTGCATCACTTGTATCCAATATGTCAACCGTCCACTTTTGAGGACGGCAAGAGCTTGGCTTTATAGACATCAAGGATAGTGGTCTTAGCAAAGTTGTTTTTGACACAATTGTTAGAAATGATGACTCTAATACCAATGAAGAGAAATGGGATCTACTTTCCCAGAGATTTACTAAATTTCTTAGATAGAATTAACCCTTTTTTATGGGTTTTAGAAAAAAATAATCCGAGCTCTAAAATGATTATTTCAATGAATTTAGAGTTGTACTTCATCCAAACAACATGAAATATTTTGCAGACCACTCATATAGGTATTTAAGCTAAAAAACAAACCCAGAACTGCGAAGTTCACCAAAAATATTGAACGCTATATCAAGCAAGAGTATGAAACTTGGAACAAATTCTAATCATGTTTTTCAAACATTATCAACTAGTCGTACAATTTGGGTGGAACTATCAGGAAAGAGAAGTAGATTGAGAAATTCCTTACTAGCTTACCTTATCATTTTCAAGCAAAAGTTACCTTGCTTAAATACATGAAAAATCCTTGTGAACTTACTGTTAAATGAATCACTTGGGAAAGTATTCGAACTGCATCACTTGTATCCAATATGTCAACCGTCCACTTTCGAGGACGGCAAGAGCTTGGCTTTATAGACATCAAGGATAGTGGTGTTAGCAAAGTTCTTTTTGACACAATTGTTAGAAATGATGACTCTAATACCAATGAAGAGAAATGGGATCTACTTTCCCAGAGATTTACTAAATTTCTTAGATAGAATTAACCCTTTTTTATGGGTTTTAGAAAAAAATAATCCGAGCTCTAAAATGATTATTTCAATGAATTTAGAGTTGTACTTCATCCAAACAACATGAAATATTTTGCAGACCACTCATATAGGTATTTAAGCTAAAAAACAAACCCAGAACTGCGAAGTTCACCAAAAATATTGAACGCTATATCAAGCAAGAGTATGAAACTTGGAACAAATTCTAATCATGTTTTTCAAACATTATCAACTAGTCGTACAATTTGGGTGGAACTATTAGGAAAGAGAAGTACATTGAGAAATTCCTTACTAGCTTACCTTATCATTTTCAAGCAAAAGTTACCTTGCTTAAATACATGAAAAATCCTTGTGAACTTACTGTTAAATGAATCACTTGGGCAAGTATTCGAACTGCATCACTTGTATCCAATATGTCAACCGTCCACTTTCGAGGACGGCAAGAGCTTGGCTTTATAGACATCAAGGATAGTGGTCATAGCAAAGTTCTTTTTGACACAATTTTAGAAATGAGGACTCTAATACCAATGAAGAGAAATGGGATCTACTTTCCCAGAGATTTACTAAATTTCTTAGATAGAATTAACCCTTTTTTAGGGGTTTTAGAAAAAAATAATCCGAGCTCTAAAATGATTATTTCAATGAATTTAGAGTTGTACTTCATCCAAACAACATGAAATATTTTGCAGACCACTCATATAGGTATTTGAGCTACAAAATAAACCCAGAACTGCGAAGTTGACCAAAAATATTGAAAGCTATATCAAGCAAGAGTATGAAACTTGGAATAAATTCTAATCATATTTTTCAAACATTATCAACTAGTCGTACAATTTGGGTGGAACTATCAGGAAAGAGAAGTAGATTGAGAAATTCCTTACTAGCTTACCTTATCATTTTCAAGCAAAAGTTACCTTGCTTAAATACATGAAAAATGCTTGTGAACTTACTGTTAAATGAATCACTTGGGCAAGTATTCGAACTGCATCACTTGTATCCAATATGTCAACCGTCCACTTTCGAGGACGGCAAGAGCTTGGCTTTATAGACATCAAGGATAGTGGTCTTAGCAAAGTTCTTTTTGACACAATTGTTAGAAATGATGACTCTAATACCAGTGAAGAGAAATGGGATCTACTTTCCCAGAGATTTACTAAATTTCTTAGATAGAATTAACCCTTTTTTAGGGGTTTTAGAAAAAAATAATCCGAGCTCTAAAATGATTATTTCAATGAATTTAGAGTTGTACTTCATCCAAAATACATGAAATATTTTGCAGACCACTCATATAGGTATTTGAGCTAAAAAATAAACCCAGAACTGCGAAGTTGACCAAAAATATTGAACGTTATATCAAGCAAGAGTATGAAACTCGGAACAAATTCTAATCATGTTTTTCAAACATTATCAACTAGTCGTAAAATTTGGGTGGAACTATCAGGAAAGAGAAGTACATTGAGAAATTCCTTACTAGCTTACCTTATCATTTTCAAGCAAAAGATACCATGCTTAAATACATGAAAAAACCTTGTGAACTTACTCTTAAATAAATCACTTGGGCAAGTATTCGAACTGCATCACTTGTATCCAATATGTCAACCGTCCAATTTCGAGGACGGCAAGAGCTTGGCTTTATAGACATCAAGGATAGTGGTCTTAGCAAAGTTCTTTTTGACACAATTGTTAGAAATGATGACTCTAATACCAATGAAGAGAAATGGGATCTACTTTCCCAGAGATTTACTAAATTTCTTAGATAGAATTAACCCTTTTTTAGGGTTTTAGAAAAACATAATCCGAGCTCTAAAATGATTATTTCAATGAATTTAGAGTTGTACTTCTTCCAAACAACATGAAATATTTCGCAGACCACTCATATAGGTATTTGAGCTACAAAATAAATCTAGAAATACGAAGTTGACCAAAAATATTTGAACGCTATATTAAGCAAGAGTATGAAACTTGGAACAAATTCTAATCATGTTTTTCAAACATTATCAACTAGTCGTACAATTTGGGTGGAACTATCAGGAAAGAGAAGTAGATTGAGAAATTCCTTACTAGCTTACCTTATCATTTTCAAGCAAAAGTTACCTTGCTTAAATACATAAAAAATCCTTGTGAACTTACTGTTAATTGAATCACTTGGGAAAGTATTCGAACTGCATCACTTGTATCCAATATGTCAACCGTCCACTTTCGAGGACGGCAAGAGCTTGGCTTTATAGACATCAAGGATAATGGTCTTAGCAAAGATCTTTTTGACACAATTGTTAGAAATGATGACTCTAATATTAATGAAGAGAAATGGGATCTACTTTCTCAGAGATTTACTAAATTTCTTAGATAGAATTAACCCTTTTTTAGGGGTTTTAGAAAAAAATAATCCGAGCTCTAAAATGATTATTTCAATGAATTTAGAGTTGTACTTCATCCAAACAACATGAAATATTTTGCAGACCACTCATATAGGTATTTGAGCTAAAAAAATAAACCCAGAACTGCGAAGTTCACCAAAAATATTGAACGCTATATCAAGCAAGAGTATGAAACTTGGACCAAATTCCAATCATGTTTTTCAAACATTATCAACTAGTCGTACAATTTGGGTGGAACTATCAGGAAAGAGAAATAGATTGAGAAATTCCTTACTAGCTTACCTTATCATTTTCAAGCAAAAGTTACCTTGCTTAAATACATGAAAAATCCTTATGAACTTACTGTTAAATGAATCACTTGGGCAAGTATTCGAACTGCATCACTTGTATACAATATGTCAACCGTCCACTTTCGAGGACGGCAAGAGCTTGGCTTTATAGACATCAAGGATAGTGGTCTTAGCAAAGTTCTTTTTGACACAATTGTTAGAAATGATGACTCTAATACCAATGAAGAGAAATGGGATCTACTTTCCCAGAGATTTACTAAATTTCTTAGATAGAATTAACCCTTTTTTAGGGGTTTTAGAAAAACATAATCCGAGCTCTAAAATAATTATTTCAATGAATTTAAAGTTGTACTTCTTCCAAACAACATGAAATATTTCGCAGACCACTCATATAGGTATTTGAGCTACAAAATAAACCTAGAAATACGAAGTTGACCAAAAATATTTGAACGCTATATTAAGCAAGAGTATGAAACTTGGAACAAATTCTAATCATGTTTTTCAACATTATCAACTAGTCATACAATTTGGGTGGAACTATCAGGAAAGAGAAGTAGATTGAGAAATTCCTTACTAGCATACCTTATCATTTTCAAGCAAAAGTTACCTTGCTTAAATACATGAAAAATCCTTGTGAACTTACTGTTAAATGAATCACTTGCGCAAGTATTCGAACTACATCACTTGCATCCAATATGTCGGCCATTCACTTTCGAGGACGGCAAGAGCTTCGCTTTATAGACATCAAGGATAATGGTCTTAGCAAAGTTCTTTTTGACACAATTGTTAGAAATGATGACTCTAATATTAATGAAGAGAAATGGGATCTACTTTCCCAGAGATTTACTAAATTTCTTAGATAGAATTACCCCTTTTTTAGGGGTTTTAGAAAAAAATAATCCGAGCTCTAAAATGATTATTTCAATGAATTTAGAGTTGTACTTCATCCAAAAACCATGAAATATTTTGCAGACCACTCATATACGTATTTGAGCTACAAAATAAACCTAGAAATACGAAGTTGACCAAAAAATTTTGAACGCTATATGAAGCAAGAGTATGAAACTTGGAACAAATTCTAATCATGTTTTTCAAACATTATCAACTAGTCGTACAATTTGGGTGGAACTAACAGGAAAAAGAAGTAGATTGAGAAATTCCTTACTAGCTTACCTCATCATTTTCAAGCAAAAGTTACCTTGCTTAAATACATGAAAAATCCTTGTGAACTTACTGTTAAATGAATCACTTGCGCAAGTATTCGAACTACATCACTTGCATCCAATATGTCGGCCATTCACTTTCGAGGAGGGCAAGAGCTTGGCTTTATAGACATCAAGGATAATGGTCTTAGCAAAGATCTTTTTGACACAATTGTTAGAAATGATGACTCTAATATTAATGAAGAGAAATGGGATCTACTTTCCCAGAGATTTACTAAATTGCTTAGATAGAATTAACCCTTTTTTAGGGGTTTTAGAAAAAAATAATCCGTGCTCTAAAATGATTATTTCAATGAATTTAGAGTTGTACTTCATCCAAACAGCATGAAATATTTTGCAGACCACTCATATAGGTATTTGAGCTACAAAATAAACCTAGAAATACGAAGTTGACCAAAATTTTTTGAACGCTATATGAAGCAGGAGTATGAAACTTGGAACAAATTCTAATCATATTTTTCAAACATTATCAACTAGTCGTACAATTTGGGTGGAACTATACGGAAAGAGAAGTAGATTGAGATTTTCCTTACTAGCTTTCCTTATCATTTTCAAGCAAAAGTTACCTTGCTTAAATACATGAAAAATCCTTGTGAACTTACTGTTAAATGAATCACTTGCGCAAGTATTCGAACTACATCACTTGTATCCAATATGTCGGCCATTCACTTTCGAGGACGGCAAGAGCTTGGCTTTATAGACATCAAGGATAATGGTCTTAGCAATGATCTTTTTGTCACAATTGTTAGAAATGATGACTCTAATACCAATGAAGAGAAATGGGATATACTTTCCCAGAGATTTACTAAATTTCTTAGATAGAATTAACCCTTTTTTAGGGGTTTTAGAAAAAAATAATCCGAGCTCTAAAATGATTATTTCAATGAATTTAGAGTTGTACTTCATCCAAACAACATGAAATATTTTGCAGACCACTCATATAGGTATTTGAGCTACAAAATAAACCAAGAACTGCGAAGTTGACCAAAAATATTGAACGCTACATCAAGCAAGAGTATGAAACTTGGAACAAATTCTAATCATGTTTTTCAAACATTATCAACTACTCGTACAATTTGGATGGAACTATGAGGAAAGACAAGTAGATTGAGAAATTCCTTACTAGCTTACCTTATCATTTTCAAGCAAAAGTTACCTTGCTTAAATACATGAAAAATCCTTGTGAACTTACTCTTAAATGAATCACTTGGGCAAGTATTCGAACTGCATCACTTATATCCAATATGTCAACCGTCCACTTTCGAGGACGACAAGAGCTTGGCTTTATAGACATCAAGGATAGTGGTCTTAGCAAAGTTCTTTTTGACACAATTGTTAGAAATGATGACTCTAATACCAATGAAGGGAAATGGGATCTACTTTCCCAGAGATTTAGTAAATTTCTTAGATAGAATTAACCCTTTTTTAGGGGTTTTAGAAAAAAATAATCTGAGCTCTAAAATGATTATTCCAATGAATTTAGAGTTGTACTTCATCCAAACAACATGAAATATTTTGCAGACCACTCATATAGGTATTTGAGCTAAAAAATAAACCCAGAACTGCGAAGTTGACCAAAAATATTGAACGCTATATCAAGCAAGAGTATGAAACTTGGAACAAATTCTAATCATGTTTTTCAAACATTATCAACTACTCGTACAATTTGGATGGAACTATCAGGAAAGAGAAGTAGATTGAGAAATTCCTTACTAGCTTACCTTATCATTTTCAAGCAAAAGTTACCTTCCTTAAATACATGAAAAATCCTTGTGAACTTACTCTTAAATGAATCACTTGTGCAAGTATTCGAACTGCATCACTTGTATCCAATATGTCAACCGTCCACTTTCGAGGACGGCAAGAGCTTGGCTTTATAGACATCAAGGATAGTGGTCTTAGCAAAGTTCTTTTTGACACAATTGTTAGAAATGATGACTCTAATACCAATGAAGAGAAATGGGATCTACTTTCCCAGAGATTTACTAAATTTCTTAGATAGAATTAACCCTTTTTTAGGGGTTTTAGAAAAAAATAATCCGAGCTCTAAAATGATTATTTCAATGAATTTAGAGTTGTACTTCATCCAAACAACATGAAATATTTTGCAGACCACTCATATAGGTATTTGAGCTAAAAAATAAACCCAGACCTGCGAAGTTGACCAAAAATATTGAACGCTATATCAAGCAAGAGTATGAAACTTGGAACAAATTCTAATCATGTTTTTCAAACATTCTCAAATAGTCGTACAATTTGGGTGGACCTATCAGGAAAGAGAAGTACATTGAGAAATTCCTTACTAGCTTACCTTATCATTTTCAAGCAAAAGATACCATGCTTAAATACATGAAAAATCCTTGTGAACTTACTCTTAAATGAATCACTTGGGCAAGTATTCGAACTGCATCACTTGTATCCAATATGTCAACCGTCCACTTTCGAGGACGGCAATAGCTTGGCTTTATAGACATCAAGGATAGTGGTCTTAGCAAAGTTCTTTTCGACACAATTGTTAGAAATGATGACTCTAATACCAATGAAGAGAAATGGGATCTACTTTCCCAGAGATTTACTAAATTTCTTAGATAGAATTATCCCTTTTTAGGGGTTTTAGTAAAACATAATCCGAGCTCTAAAATGATTATTTCAATGAATTTAGAGTTGTACTTCATCCAAACAACATGAAATATTTTGCAGACCACTCATATAGGTATTTGAGCTACAAAATAAATCTAGAAATACGAAGTTGACCAAAAATATTTGAACGCTATATTAAGCAAGAGTATGAAACTTGGAACAAATTCTAATCATGTTTTTCAAACATTATCAACTAGTCGTACAATTTGGGTGGAACTATCAGGAAAGAGAAGTAGATTGAGAAATTCCTTACTAGCTTACCTTATCATTTTCAAGCAAAAGTTACTTTGCTTAAATAAATGAAAAATCCTTGTGAACTTACTGTTAAATGAATCACTTGGGCAAGTATTCGAACTGCAACACTTGCATCCAATATGTCAGCCATTCACTTTCGAGGACGGCAAGAGCTTGGCTTTATAGACATCAAGGATAATGGTCTTAGCAATGATCTTTTTGACACAATTGTTAGAAATGATGACTCTAATATTAATGAAGAGAAATGGGATCTACTTTCCCAGAGATTTACTAAATTTCTTAGATAGAATTAACCCTTTTTTAAGGGTTTTAGAAAAAAATAATCCGAGCTCTAAAATGATTATTTCAATGAATTTAGAGTTGTACTTCATCCAAACAACATGAAATATTTTGCAGACCACTCATATAGGTATTTGAGCTACAAAATAAACCTAGAAATACGAAGTTGACCAAAAGTTTTTGAACGCTATATGAAGCAAGAGTATGAAACTTGGAACAAATTCTAATCATATTTTTCAAACATTATCAACTAGTCGTACAATTTGGGTGGAACTAACAGGAAAGAGAAGTAGATTGAGAAATTCCTTACTAGCTTACCTTATCATTTTCAAGCAAAAGTTACCTTGCTTAAATACATGAAAAATTCTTGTGAACTTACTCTTAAATGAATCACTTGGGCAAGTATTCGAACTGCATCACTTGTATCCAATATGTCAACCGTCCACTTTCGAGGACGGCAAGAGCTTGGCTTTATAGACATCAAGGATAGTGGTCTTAGCAAAGTTCTTTTTGACACAATTGTTAGAAATGATGACTCTAATACCAATGAAGAGAAATGGGATCTACTTTCCCAGAGATTTACTAAATTTCTTAGATAGAATTAACCCTTTTTTAGGGGTTTTAGAAAAAAATAATCCGAGCTCTAAAATGATTATTTCAATGAATTTAGAGTTGTACTTCATCCAAACAACATGAAATATTTTGTAGACCACTCATATAGGTATTTGAGCTAAAAAATAAACCCAGAACTGCGAAGTTGACCAAAAATATTGAACGCTATATCAAGCAAGAGTATGAAACTTGGAACAAATTCTAATCATGTTTTTCAAACATTATCAACTACTCGTACAATTTGGATGGAACTATCAGGAAAGAGAAGTAGATTGAGAAATTCCTTACTAGGTTACCTTATCATTTTCAAGCAAAAGTTACCTTCCTTAAATACATGAAAAATCCTTGTGAACTTACTCTTAAATGAATCACTTGGGCAAGTATTCGAACTGCATCACTTATATCCAATATGTCAACCGTCCACTTTCGAGGACGACAAGAGCTTGGCTTTATAGACATCAAGGATAGTGGTCTTAGCAAAGTTCTTTTTGACACATTTGTTAGAAATGATGACTCTAATACCAATGAAGGGAAATGGGATCTACTTTCCCAGAGATTTAGTAAATTTCTTAGATAGAATTAACCCTTTTTTAGGGGTTTTAGAAAAAAATAATCTGTGCTCTAAAATGATTATTCCAATGAATTTAGAGTTGTACTTCATCCAAACAACATGAAATATTTTGCAGACCACTCATATAGGTATTTGAGCTAAAAAATAAACCCAGAACTGCGAAGTTGACCAAAAATATTGAACGCTATATCAAGCAAGAGTATGAAACTTGGAACAAATTCTAATCATGTTTTTCAAACATTATCAACTACTCGTACAATTTGGATGGAACTATCAGGAAAGAGAAGTAGATTGAGAAATTCCTTACTAGCTTACCTTATCATTTTCAAGCAAAAGTTACCTTCCTTAAATACATGCAAAATCCTTGTGAACTTACTCTTAAATGAATCACTTGTGCAAGTATTCGAACTGCATCACTTGTATCCAATATGTCAACCGTCCACTTTCGAGGACGGCAAGAGCTTGGCTTTATAGACATCAAGGATAGTGGTCTTAGCAAAGTTCTTTTTGACACAATTGTTAGAAATGATGACTCTAATACCAATGAAGAGAAATGGGATCTACTTTCCCAGAGATTTACTAAATTTCTTAGATAGAATTAACCCTTTTTTAGGGGTTTTAGAAAAAAATAATCCGAGCTCTAAAATGATTATTTCAATGAATTTAGAGTTGTACTTCATCCAAACAACATGAAATATTTTGCAGACCACTCATATAGGTATTTGAGCTAAAAAATAAACCCAGAACTGCGAAGTTGACCAAAAATATTGAACGCTATATCAAGCAAGAGTATGAAACTTGGAACAAATTCTAATCATGTTTTTCAAACATTCTCAAATAGTCGTACAATTTGGGTGGACCTATCAGGAAAGAGAAGTACATTGAGAAATTCCTTACTAGCTTACCTTATCATTTTCAAGCAAAAGATACCATGCTTAAATACATGAAAAATCCTTGTGAACTTACTCTTAAATGAATCACTTGGGCAAGTATTCGAACTGCATCACTTGTATCCAATATGTCAACCGTCCACTTTCGAGGACGGCAATAGCTTGGCTTTAGAGACATCAAGGATAGTGGTCTTAGCAAAGTTCTTTTCGACACAATTGTTAGAAATGATGACTCTAATACCAATGAAGAGAAATGGGATCTACTTTCCCAGAGATTTACTAAATTTCTTAGATAGAATTATCCCTTTTTAGGGGTTTTAGTAAAACATAATCCGAGCTCTAAAATGATTATTTCAATGAATTTAGAGTTGTACTTCATCCAAACAACATGAAATATTTTGCAGACCACTCATATAGGTATTTGAGCTACAAAATAAATCTAGAAATACGAAGTTGACCAAAAATATTTGAACGCTATATTAAGCAAGAGTATGAAACTTGGAACAAATTCTAATCATGTTTTTCAAACATTATCAACTAGTCGTACAATTTGGGTGGAACTATCAGGAAAGAGAAGTAGATTGAGAAATTCCTTACTAGCTTACCTTATCATTTTCAAGCAAAACTTACTTTGCTTAAATAAATGAAAAATCCTTGTGAACTTACTGTTAAATGAATCACTTGGGCAAGTATTCGAACTGCATCACTTGCATCCAATATGTCAGCCATTCACTTTCGAGGACGGCAAGAGCTTGGCTTTATAGACATCAAGGATAATGGTCTTAGCAATGATCTTTTTGACACAATTATTAGAAATGATGACTCTAATATTAATGAAGAGAAATGGGATCTACTTTCCCAGAGATTTACTAAATTTCTTAGATAGAATTAACCCTTTTTTAGGGGTTTTAGAAAAAAATAATCCGAGCTCTAAAATGATTATTTCAATGAATTTAGAGTTGTACTTCATCCAAACAACATGAAATATTTTGCAGACCACTCATATAGGTATTTGAGCTACAAAATAAACCTAGAAATACGAAGTTGGCCAAAAGTTTTTGAACGCTATATGAAGCAAGAGTATGAAACTTGGAACAAATTCTAATCATATTTTTCAAACATTATCAACTAGTCGTACAATTTGGGTGGAACTAACAGGAAAGAGAAGTAGATTGAGAAATTCCTTACTAGCTTACCTTATCATTTTCAAGCAAAAGTTACCTTGCTTAAATACATGAAAAATTCTTGTGAACTTACTCTTAAATGAATCACTTGGGCAAGTATTCGAACTGCATCACTTGTATCCAATATGTCAACCGTCCACTTTCGAGGACGGCAAGAGCTTGGCTTTATAGACATCAAGGATAGTGGTCTTAGCAAAGTTCTTTTTGACACAATTGTTAGAAATGATGACTCTAATACCAATGAAGAGAAATGGGATCTACTTTCCCAGAGATTTACTAAATTTCTTAGATAGAATTAACCCTTTTTTAGGGGTTTTAGAAAAAAATAATCCGAGCTCTAAAATGATTATTTCAATGAATTTAGAGTTGTACTTCATCCAAACAACATGAAATATTTTGTAGACCACTCATATAGGTATTTGAGCTAAAAAATAAACCCAGAACTGCGAAGTTGACCAAAAATATTGAACGCTATATAAAGCAAGAGTATGAAACTTGGAACAAATTCTAATCATGTTTTTCAAACATTATCAACTAGTCGTACAATTTGGGTGGAACTATCAGGAAAGAGAAGTAGATTGAGAAATTCCTTACTAGCTTACCTTATCATTTTCAAGCAAAAGTTACTTTGCTTAAATAAATGAAAAATCCTTGTGAACTTACTGTTAAATGAATCACTTGGGCAAGTATTCGAACTGCATCACTTGCATCCAATATGTCAGCCATTCACTTTCGAGGACGGCAAGAGCTTGGCTTTATAGACATCAAGGATAATGGTCTTAGCAATGATCTTTTTGACACAATTGTTAGAAATGATGACTCTAATATTAATGAAGAGAAATGGGATCTACTTTCCCAGAGATTTACTAAATTTCTTAGATAGAATTAACCCTTTTTTAGGGGTTTTAGAAAAAAATAATCCGAGCTCTAAAATGATTATTTCAATGAATTTAGAGTTGTACTTCATCCAAACAACATGAAATATTTTGCAGACCACTCATATAGGTATTTGAGCTACAAAATAAACCTAGAAATACGAAGTTGACCAAAAGTTTTTGAACGCTATATGAAGCAAGAGTATGAAACTTGGAACAAATTCTAATCATATTTTTCAAACATTATCAACTAGTCGTACAATTTGGGTGGAACTAACAGGAAAGAGAAGTAGATTGAGAAATTCCTTACTAGCTTACCTTATCATTTTCAAGCAAAAGTTACCTTGCTTAAATACATGAAAAATTCTTGTGAACTTACTCTTAAATGAATCACTTGGGCAAGTATTCGAACTGCATCACTTGTATCCAATATGTCAACCGTCCACTTTCGAGGACGGCAAGAGCTTGGCTTTATAGACATCAAGGATAGTGGTCTTAGCAAAGTTCTTTTTGACACAATTGTTAGAAATGATGACTCTAATACCAATGAAGAGAAATGGGATCTACTTTCCCAGAGATTTACTAAATTTCTTAGATAGAATTAACCCTTTTTTAGGGGTTTTAGAAAAAAATAATCCGAGCTCTAAAATGATTATTTCAATGAATTTAGAGTTGTACTTCATCCAAACAACATGAAATATTTTGTAGACCACTCATATAGGTATTTGAGCTAAAAAATAAACCCAGAACTGCGAAGTTGACCAAAAATATTGAACGCTATATAAAGCAAGAGTATGAAACTTGGAACAAATTCTAATCATGTTTTTCAAACATTCTCAACTAGTCGTACAATTTGGGTGGAACTATCAGGAAAGAGAAGTAGATTGAGAAATTCCTTATTAGCTTACCTTATTATTTTCAAGCAAAAGTTACCTTCCTTAAATACATGAAAAATCCTTGTGAACTTACTCTTAAATGAATCACTTGGGCAAGTATTCGAACTGCATCACTTATATCCAATATGTCAACCGTCCACTTTCGAGGACGACAAGAGCTTGGCTTTATAGACATCAAGGATAGTGGTCTTAGCAAAGTTCTTTTTGACACATTTGTTAGAAATGATGACTCTAATACCAATGAAGGGAAATGGGATCTACTTTCCCAGAGATTTACTAAATTTCTTAGATAGAATTAACCCTTTTTTAGGGGTTTTAGAAAAAAATAATCTGAGCTCTAAAATGATTATTCCAATGAATTTAGAGTTGTACTTCATCCAAACAACATGAAATATTTTGCAGACCACTCATATAGGTATTTGAACTAAAAAATAAACCCAGAATTGTGAAGTTGACCAAAAATATTGAACGCTATATCAAGCAAGAGTATGAAACTTGGAACAAATTCTAATCATGTTTTTCAAACATTATCAACTACTCGTACAATTTGGATGGAACTATCAGGAAAGAGAAGTAGATTGAGAAATTCCTTACTAGCTTACCTTATCATTTTCAAGCAAAAGTTACCTTCCTTAAATACATGAAAAATCCTTGTGAACTTACTCTTAAATGAATCACTTCGGCAAGTATTCGAACTGCATCACTTATATCCAATATGTCAACCGTCCACTTTCGAGGACGACAAGAGCTTGGCTTTATAGACATCAAGGATAGTGGTCTTAGAAAAGTTCTTTTTGACACATTTGTTAGAAATTATGACTCTAATATTAATGAAGAGAAATGGGATCTACTTTCCCAGAGATTTACTAAATTACTTAGATAGAATTAACCCTTTTTTAGGGGTTTTAGAAAAAAATAATCCGTGCTCTAAAATGATTATTTCTATGAATTTAGAGTTGTACTTCATCCAAACAACATGAAATATTTTGCAGACCACTCATATAGGTATTTGAGCTACAAAATAAACCTAGAACTGCGAAGTTGACCAAAAATATTGAACGCTACATCAAGCAAGAGTATGAAACTTGGAACAAATTCTAATCATGTTTTTCAAACATTATCAACTACTCGTACAATTTGGATGGAACTATGAGGAAAGAGAAGTAGATTGAGAAATTCCTTACTAGCTTACCTTATCATTTTCAAGCAAAAGTTACCTTGCTTAAATACATGAAAAATCCTTGTGAACTTACTCTTAAATGAATCACTTGGGCAAGTATTCGAACTGCATCACTTATATCCAATATGTCAACCGTCCACTTTCGAGGACGACAAGAGCTTGGCTTTATAGACATCAAGGATAGTGGTCTTAGCAAAGTTCTTTTTGACACAATTGTTAGAAATGATGACTCTAATACCAATGAAGGGAAATGGGATCTACTTTCCCAGAGATTAACTAAATTTCTTAGATAGAATTAACCCTTTTTTAGGGGTTTTAGAAAAAAATAATCCGAGCTCTAAAATGATTATTTCAATGAATTTAGAGTTGTACTTCATCCAAACAACATGAAATATTTTGCAGACCACTCATATAGGTATTTGAGCTAAAAAATAAACCCAGAACTGCGAAGTTGACCAAAAATATTGAACGCTATATCAAGCAAGAGTATGAAACTTGGAACAAATTCTAATCATGTTTTTCAAACATTATCAACTACTCGTACAATTTGGATGGAACTATCAGGAAAGAGAAGTAGATTGAGAAATTCCTTACTAGCTTACCTTATCATTTTCAAGCAAAAGTTACCTTCCTTAAATACATGAAAAATCCTTGTGAACTTACTCTTAAATGAATCACTTCGGCAAGTATTCGAACTGCATCACTTATATCCAATATGTCAACCGTCCACTTTCGAGGACGACAAGAGCTTGGCTTTATAGACATCAAGGATAGTGGTCTTAGAAAAGTTCTTTTTGACACATTTGTTAGAAATTATGACTCTAATATTAATGAAGAGAAATGGGATCTACTTTCCCAGAGATTTACTAAATTACTTAGATAGAATTAACCCTTTTTTAGGGGTTTTAGAAAAAAATAATCCGTGCTCTAAAATGATTATTTCTATGAATTTAGAGTTGTACTTCATCCAAACAACATGAAATATTTTGCAGACCACTCATATAGGTATTTGAGCTAAAAAATAAACCCAGAACTGCGAAGTTGACCAAAAATATTGAACGCTATATCAAGCAAGAGTATGAAACTTGGAACAAATTCTAATCATGTTTTTCAAACATTATCAACTACTCGTACAATTTGGATGGAACTATCAGGAAAGAGAAGTAGATTGAGAAATTCCTTACTAGCTTACCTTATCATTTTCAAGCAAAAGTTACCTTCCTTAAATACATGAAAAATCCTTGTGAACTTACTCTTAAATGAATCACTTGTGCAAGTATTCGAACTGCATCACTTGTATCCAATATGTCAACCGTCCACTTTCGAGGACGGCAAGAGCTTGGCTTTATAGACATCAAGGATAGTGGTCTTAGCAAAGTTCTTTTTGACACAATTGTTAGAAATGATGACTCTAATACCAATGAAGAGAAATGGGATCTACTTTCCCAGAGATTTACTAAATTTCTTAGATAGAATTAACCCTTTTTTAGGGGTTTTAGAAAAAAATAATCCGAGCTCTAAAATGATTATTTCAATGAATTTAGAGTTGTACTTCATCCAAACAACATGAAATATTTTGCAGACCACTCATATAGGTATTTGAGCTAAAAAATAAACCCAGAACTGCGAAGTTGACCAAAAATATTGAACGCTATATCAAGCAAGAGTATGAAACTTGGAACAAATTCTAATCATGTTTTTCAAACATTCTCAAATAGTCGTACAATTTGGGTGGACCTATCAGGAAAGAGAAGTACATTGAGAAATTCCTTACTAGCTTACCTTATCATTTTCAAGCAAAAGATACCATGCTTAAATACATGAAAAATCCTTGTGAACTTACTCTTAAATGAATCACTTGGGCAAGTATTCGAACTGCATCACTTGTATCCAATATGTCAACCGTCCACTTTCGAGGACGGCAAGAGCTTGGCTTTATAGACATCAAGGATAGTGGTCTTAGCAAAGTTCTTTTCGACACAATTGTTAGAAATGATGACTCTAATACCAATGAAGAGAAATGGGATCTACTTTCCCAGAGATTTACTAAATTTCTTAGATAGAATTATCCCTTTTTAGGGGTTTTAGTAAAACATAATCCGAGCTCTAAAATGATTATTTCAATGAATTTAGAGTTGTACTTCATCCAAACAACATGAAATATTTTGCAGACCACTCATATAGGTATTTGAGCTACAAAATAAATCTAGAAATACGAAGTTGACCAAAAATATTTGAACGCTATATTAAGCAAGAGTATGAAACTTGGAACAAATTCTAATCATGTTTTTCAAACATTATCAACTAGTCGTACAATTTGGGTGGAACTATCAGGAAAGAGAAGTAGATTGAGAAATTCCTTACTAGCTTACCTTATCATTTTCAAGCAAAAGTTACTTTGCTTAAATAAATGAAAAATCCTTGTGAACTTACTGTTAAATGAATCACTTGGGCAAGTATTCGAACTGCATCACTTGCATCCAATATGTCAGGCATTCACTTTCGAGGACGGCAAGAGCTTGGCTTTATAGACATCAAGGATAATGGTCTTAGCAATGATCTTTTTGACACAATTGTTAGAAATGATGACTCTAATATTAATGAAGAGAAATGGGATCTACTTTCCCAGAGATTTACTAAATTTCTTAGATAGAATTAACCCTTTTTTAGGGGTTTTAGAAAAAAATAATCCGAGCTCTAAAATGATTATTTCAATGAATTTAGAGTTGTACTTCATCCAAACAACATGAAATATTTTGCAGACCACTCATATAGGTATTTGAGCTACAAAATAAACCTAGAAATACGAAGTTGACCAAAAGTTTTTGAACGCTATATGAAGCAAGAGTATGAAACTTGGAACAAATTCTAATCATATTTTTCAAACATTATCAACTAGTCGTACAATTTGGGTGGAACTAACAGGAAGGAGAAGTAGATTGAGAAATTCCTTACTAGCTTACCTTATCATTTTCAAGCAAAAGTTACCTTGCTTAAATACATGAAAAATTCTTGTGAACTTACTCTTAAATGAATCACTTGGGCAAGTATTCGAACTGCATCACTTGTATCCAATATGTCAACCGTCCACTTTCGAGGACGGCAAGAGCTTGGCTTTATAGACATCAAGGATAGTGGTCTTAGCAAAGTTCTTTTTGACACAATTGTTAGAAATGATGACTCTAATACCAATGAAGAGAAATGGGATCTACTTTCCCAGAGATTTACTAAATTTCTTAGATAGAATTAACCCTTTTTTTGGGGTTTTAGAAAAAAATAATCCGAGCTCTAAAATGATTATTTCAATGAATTTAGAGTTGTACTTCATCCAAACAACATGAAATATTTTGTAGACCACTCATATAGGTATTTGAGCTAAAAAATAAACCCAGAACTGCGAAGTTGACCAAAAATATTGAACGCTATATAAAGCAAGAGTATGAAACTTGGAACAAATTCTAATCATGTTTTTCAAACATTCTCAACTAGTCGTACAATTTGGGTGGAACTATTAGGAAAGAGAAGTACATTGAGAAATTCCTTACTAACTTACCTTATCATTTTCAAGCAAAAGATACCATGCTTAAATACATGAAAAATCCTTGTGAACTTACTCTTAAATGAATCACTTGGGCAAGTATTCGAACTGCATCACTTGTATCCAATATGTCAACCGTTCACTTTCGAGGACGGCAAGAGCTTGGCTTTATAGACATCAAGGATAATGGTCTTAGCAAAGATCTTTTTGACACAATTGTTAGAAATGATAACTCTAATACCAATGAAGAGAAATGGGATCTACTTTCCCAGAGATTTACTAAATTTCTTAGATAGAATTATCCCTTTTTAGGGGTTTTAGAAAAACATAATCTGAGCTCTAAAATGATTATTTCAATGAATTTAGAGTTGTACTTCATCCAAACAACATGAAATATTTTGCAGACCACTCATATAGGTATTTGAGCTACAAAATAAATCTAGAAATACGAAGTTGACCAAAAATATTTGAACGCTATATTAAGCAAGAGTATGAAACTTGGAACAAATTCTAATCATGTTTTTCAAACATTATCAACTAGTCGTACAATTTGGGTGGAACTATCAGGAAAGAGAAGTAGATTGAGAAATTCCTTACTAGCTTACCTTATCATTTTCAAGCAAAAGTTACTTTGCTTAAATACATGAAAAATCCTTGTGAACTTACTGTTAAATGAATCACTTGGGCAAGTATTCGAACTGCATCACTTGCATCCAATATGTCAGCCATTCACTTTCGAGGACGGCAAGAGCTTGGCTTTATAGACATCAAGGATAATGGTCTTAGCAATGATCTTTTTGACACAATTGTTAGAAATGATGACTCTAATATTAATGAAGAGAAATGGGATCTACTTTCCAAGAGATTTACTAAATTTCTTAGATAGAATTAACCCTTTTTTATGGGTTTTAGAAAAAAATAATCCGAGCTATAAAATGATTATTTCAATGAATTTAGAGTTGTACTTCATCCAAACAACATGAAATATTTTGCAGACCACTCAATCATCCGAGTTCTAAAATGATTATTTCAATGAATTTAGAGTTGTACTTCATCCAAACAACATGAAATATTTTGCAGACCACTCATATAGGTATTTGAGCTACAAAATAAATCTAGAAATACGAAGTTGACCAAAAATATTTGAACGCTATATTAAGCAAGAGTATGAAACTTGGAACAAATTCTAATCATGTTTTTCAAACATTATCAACTAGTCGTACAATTTGGGTGGAACTATCAGGAAAGAGAAGTAGATTGAGAAATTCCTTACTAGCTTACCTTATCATTTTCAAGCAAAAGTTACTTTGCTTAAATACATGAAAAATCCTTGTGAACTTACTGTTAAATGAATCACTTGGGCAAGTATTCGAACTGCATCACTTGCATCCAATATGTCAGCCATTCACTTTCGAGGACGGCAAGAGCTTGCTTTATAGACATCAAGGATAATGGTCTTAGCAAAGATCTTTTTGACACAATTGTTAGAAATGATGACTCTAATATTAATGAAGAGAAATGGGATCTACTTTCCAAGAGATTTACTAAATTTCTTAGATAGAATTAACCCTTTTTTATGGGTTTTAGAAAAAAATAATCCGAGCTCTAAAATGATTATTTCAATGAATTTAGAGTTGTACTTCATCCAAACAACATGAAATATTTTGCAGACCACTCATATAGGTATTTGAGCTACAAAATAAACCTAGAAATACGAAGTTGACCAAAATTTTTGGAACGCTATATGAAGCAAGAGTATGAAACTTGGAACAAATTCTAATCATGTTTTTCAAACATTATCAACTACTCGTACAATTTGGATGGAAGTATCAAGAAAGAGAAGTAGATTGAGAAATTCCTTACTAGCTTACCTTATCATTTTCAAGCAAAAGTTACCTTGCTTAAATACATGAAAAATCCTTGTGAACTTACTCTTAAATGAATCACTTGGGCAAGTATTCGAACTGCATCACTTGTATCCAATATGTCAACCGTCCACTTTCGAGGACGGCAAGAGCTTGGCTTTATATACATCAAGGATAGTGGTCTTAGCAAAGTTCTTTTTGACACAATTGTTAGAAATGATGACTCTAATACCAATGAAGAAAAATGGGATCTACTTTCCCAGAGATTTACTAAATTTCTTAGATAGAATTAACCCTTTTTTAGGGGTTTTAGAAAAAAATAATCCGAGCTCTAAAATGATTATTTCAATGAATTTAGAGTTGTACTTCATCCAAACAACATGAAATATTTTGCAGACCACTCATATAGGTATTTGAGCTAAAAAATAAACCCAGAACTGCGAAGTTGACCAAAAATATTGAACGCTATATCAAGCAAGAGTTGAAACTTGGAACAAATTCTAATCATGTTTTTCAAACATTATCAACTACTCGTACAATTTGGATGGAACTATCAGGAAAGAGAAGTAGATTGAGAAATTCCTTACTAGCTTACCTTATCATTTTCAAGCAAAAGTTACCTTGCTTAAATACAAGAAAAATCCTTGTGAACTTACTCTTAAATGAATCACTTGGGCAAGTATTCGAACTGCATCACTTGTATCCAACATGTCAACTGTCCGCTTTCGAGGACGGCAAGAGCTTGGCTTTATAGACATCAAGGATAGTGGTCTTAGCAAAGTTCTTTTTGACACAATTGTTAGAAATGATGACTCTAATACCAATGAAGAGAAATGGGATCCACTTTCCCAGAGATTTACTAAATTTCTTAGATAGAATTAACCCTTTTTTTAGGGGTTTTAGAAAAAAATAATCCGAGCTCTAAAATGATAATTTCAATGAATTTAGAGTTATACTTTATCCAAACAACATGAAATATTTTGCAGACAAATCATATAGGTATTTGAGCTAAAAAATAAACCCAGAACTACGAAGTTGACCAAAAAATTTTGAACGCTATATGAAGTAAGAGTATGAAACTTGGAACAAATTCTAATCATGTTTTTCAAACATTATCAACTAGTCGTACAATTCGGGTGGAACTAACAGGAAAGAGAAGTAGATTGAGAAATTCCTTACTAGCTTACCTTATCATTTTCAAGCAAAAGTTACCTTGCTTAAATACATGAAAAATCCTTGTGAACTTACTGTTAAATGAATTACTTGCGCAAGTATTCGAACTACATCACTTGCATCCAATATGTCGGCCATTCACTTTCGAGGACGGCAAGAGCTTGGCTTTATAGACATCAAGGATAATGGTCTTAGCAAAGATCTTTTTGACAAAATTGTTAGAAATGATGACTCTAATACCAATGAAGAGAAATGGGATATACTTTCCCAGAGATTTACTAAATTTCTTAGATAGAATTAACCCTTTTTTAGGGGTTTTAGAAAAAAATAATCCGAGCTCTAAAATGATTATTTCAATGAATTTAGAGTTGTACTTCATCCAAACAACATGAAATATTTTGCAGACCTATCATATAGGTATTTGAGCTAAAAAATAAACCTAGTACTCCGAAGTTGACCAAAAATATTGAACGCTATATTAAGCAAGAGTATGAAACTTGGAACAAATTCTAATCATGTTTTTAAAACATTATCAACTACTCGTACAATTTGGGTGGAACTATCAGGAAAGAGAAGTAGATTGAGAAATTCCTTACTAGCTTACCTTATCATTTTCAAGCAAAAGTTACCTTGCTTAAATACATGAAAAATCCTTGTGAACTTACTCTTAAATGAATCACTTGGGCAAGTATTCGAACTACATCACTTGTATCCAATATGTCAACCGTCCACTTTCGAGGACGGCAAGAGCTTGGCTTTATAGACATCAAGGATAGTGGTCTTAGCAAAGTTCTTTTTGACACAATTGTTAGAAATGATGACTCTAATACCAATGAAGAGAAATGGGATCTACTTTCCCAGAGATTTACTAAATTTCTTAGATAGAATTAACCCTTTTTTAGGGGTTTTAGAAAAACATAATCCGAGCTCTAAAATGATTATTTCAATGAATTTGGAGTTGTACTTCTTCCAAACAACACGAAATATTTTGCAGACCACTCATATAGGTATTTCAGCTACAAAATAAATCTAGAAATACGAAGTTGACCAAAAATTTTTGAACGCTATATTAAGCAAGAGTATGAAACTTGGAACAAATTTTAATCATGTTTTTCAAACATTATCAACTAGTCGTACAATTTGGGTGGAACTATCAGGAAAGAGAAGAAGATTGAGAAATTCCTTACTAGTTTACCTTATCATTTTCAAGCAAAAGTTACCTTGCTTAAATACATGAAAAATCCTTGTGAACTTACTCTTAAATGAATCACTTGGGCAAGTATTCGAACTACATCACTTGTATCCAATATGTCAACCGTCCACTTTCGAGGACGGCAAGAGCTTGGCTTTATAGACATCAAGGATAATGGTCTTAGCAAAGATCTTTTTGACACAATTGTTAGAAATGATGACTCTAATATTAATGAAGAGAAATGGGATCTACTTTCCCAGAGATTTACTAAATTTCTTAGATAGAATTAACCCTTTTTTAGGGGTTTTAGAAAAAAATAATCCGAGCTCTAAAATGATTATTTCAATGAATTTAGAGTTGTACTTCATCCAAACAACATGAAATATTTTGCAGACCACTCATATAGGTATTTGTGCTAAAAAATAAACCTAGAACTGCGAAGTTGAATAAAAATATTGAACGCTATATCAAGCAAGAGTATGAAACTTGGAACAAATTCTAATCATGTTTTTCAAACATTATCAACTAGTCGTTCAATTTGGGTGGAACTATCAGGAAAGAGAAGTACATTGAGAAATTCCTTACTTGCTTACCTTATCATTTTCAAGCAAAAGATACCATGCTTAAATACATGAAAAATCCTTGTGAACTTACTGTTAAATGAATCACTTGGGCAAGTATTCGAACTGCATCATTTGTATCCAATATGTCAGCCATTCATTTTCGAGGACGGCAAGAGCTTGGCTTTATAGACATCAAGGATAATGGTCTTAGCAAATATCTTTTTGACACAATTGTTAGAAATGATGACTCTAATATTAATGAAGAGAAATGGGATCTACTTTTCCAGAGATTTACTAAATTTCTTAGATAGAATTAACCCTTTTTTAGGGGTTTTAGAAAAAAATAATCCGAGCTCTAAAATGATTATTTTAATGAATTTAGAGTTGTACTTCATCCAAACAACATGAAATATTTTGCAGACCACTCATATAGGTATTTGAGCTACAAAATAAACCTAGAAATACGAAGTTGACCAAAAATATTGAACGCTATATCAAGCAAGAGTATGAAACTTGGAACAAATTCTAATCATGTTTTTCAAACATTATCAACTAGTCGTACAATTTGGGTGGAACTATCAGGAAAGAGAAGTAGATTGAGAAATTCCTTACTAGCTTACCTTATCATTTTCAAGGAAATGTTACCTCGCTTAAATACTTGAAAAATCCTTGTGAACTTACTGTTAAATGAATCACTTGGGCAAGTATTCCGACTGCATCACTTGTATCCAATATGTCAGCCATTCACTTTCGAGGACGGCAAGAGCTTGGCTTTATAGACATCAAGGTTAATGGTCTTAGCAAAGATCTTTTTGACACAATTGTTAGAAATGATGACTCTAATATCAATGAAGAGAAATGGGATCTACTTTCCCAGAGATTTACTAAATTTCTTAGATAGAATTAACCCTTTTTTAGGGGTTTTAGAAAAAAATAATCCGAGCTCTAAAAGATTATTTCAATGAATTTAGAGTTGTACTTCATCCAAACAACATGAAATATTTTGCAGACCACTCATATAGGTATTTGAGCTAAAAAATAAACCTAGAACTGCGAAGTTGACCAAAAATATTGAACGCTATACCAAGCAAGAGTATGAAACTTGGAACATATTCTAATCATGTTTTTCAAACATTATCAACTAGTCCTACAATTTGGGTGGAACTATCAGGAAAGAGAAGTAGATTGAGAAATTCCTTATTAGCTTACTTTATCATTTTCAAGCAAAAGTTACCATGCTTAAATACATGAAAAAACCTTATGAACTTACTGTTAAATGAATCAGTTGGGCAAGTATTCGAACTGCATCACTTGTATCCAATATTTTAGCCGTCCACTTTCGAGGAAGGCAAGAGCTTGGCTTTATAGACATCAAGGTTAATGGTCTTAGAAAAGTTCTTTTTGACACAATTGTTAGAAATGATGACTCTAATATTAATGAAGAGAAATGGGATCTACTTTCCCAGAGATTTACTAAATTTCATAGATAGAATTAACCATTTTTTAGGGGTTTTAGAAAAAAATAATCCGAGCTATAAAATGATTATTTCAATGAATTTAGAGTTGTACGTCATCCAAACAACATGAAATATTTTGCAGACCACTCATATAGGTATTTGAGCTAAAAAATAAACCTAGAACTGCGAAGTTGACCAAAAATATTGAATGCTATATTAAGCAAGAGTATGAAACTTGGAACAAATTCTAATCATGTTTTTCAAACATTATCAACTAGTCGTACAATTTGGGTGGAACTATCAGGAAAGAGAAGTACATTGAGAAATTCCTTACTAGCTTACCTTATCATTTTCAAGCAAAAGTTACCTTGCTTAAATACATGAAAAATCCTTCTGAACTTACTGTTAAATGAATCACTTGGGCAAGTATTAGAACTGCATCACTTGTATCCAATATGTCAGCCATCCACTTTCGAGGACGGCAAGAGCTTGGCTTTATAGACATCAAGGATAGTGGTCTTAGCAAAGATCTTTTTGACACAATTGTTAGAAATGATGACTCTAATACCAATGAAGAGAAATGGGATCTACTTTCCCAGAGATTTACTAAATTTCTTAGATAGAATTAACCCTTTTTTAGGGGTTTTAGAAAAAAATAATCCGAGCTCTAAAATGATTATTTTAATGAATTTAGAGTTGTACTTCATCCAAACAACATGAAATATTTTGCAGACCACTCATATAGGTATTTGAGCTACAAAATAAACCTAGAAATTCGAAGTTGACCAAAAATATTGAACGCTATATCAAGCAAGAGTATGAAACTTGGAACAAATTCTAATCATGTTTTTCAAACATTATCAACTACTCGTACAATTTGGGTGGAACTATCAGGAAAGAGAAGTAGATTGAGAAATTCCTTACTAGCTTACCTTATCATTTTCAAGCAAAAGTTACCTTGCTTAAATACATGAAAAATCCTTGTGAACTTAATGTTAAATGAATCACTTGGGCAAGTATTAGCACTGCATCACTTGTATCCAATATGTCAGCCATCTACTTTCGAGGACGGCAAGAGCTTGGCTTTATAGACATCAAGGATAGTGGTCTTAGCAAAGATATTTTTGACACAATTGTTAGAAATGATGACTCTAATACCAATGAAGAGAAATGGGATCTACTTTCCCAGAGATTTACTAAATTTCTTAGATAGAATTAAGCCTTTTTTAGGGGTTTTAGAAAAAACTAATCCGAGCTCTAAAATGATTATTTCAATGAATTTAGAGTTGTACTTCATCCAAACAACATGAAATATTTTGGAGACCACTCATATAGGTATTTGAGCTACAAAATAAACCTAGAACTGCGAAGTTGACCAAAAATATTGAACGCTATATCAAGGAAGAGTATGAAACTTGGAACAAATTCTAATCATGTTTTTCAAACATTATCAACTACTCGTACAATTTGGGTGGAACTATCTGGAAAGAGAAGTAGATTGAGAAATTCCTTACTAGCTTACCTTATCATTTTCAAGCAAAAGTTACCTTGCTTAAATACATGAAAAATCCTTGTGAACTTACTGTTAAATGAATAACTTGGGCAAGTATTTGAACTGCATCACTTGTATCCAATATGTCAGCCGTCCACTTTCGAGGACGGCAAGAGCTTGGCTTTATAGACGTCAAGGATAGTGGTCTTAGCAAAGTTCTTTTTGACACAATTGATAGAAATTATGACTCTAATACCAATGAAGAGAAATGGGATCTACTTTCCCAGAGATTTACTAAATTTCTTAGATAGAATTAAGCCTCTTTTAGGGGTTTTAGAAAAAACTAATCCGAGCTCTAAAATGATTATTTCAATGAATTTAGAGTTGTACTTCATCCAAACAACATGAAATATTTTGGAGACCACTCATATAGGTATTTGAGCTACAAAATAAACCTAGAACTGCGAAGTTGACCAAAAATATTGAACGCTATATCAAGCAAGAGTATGAAACTCGGAACAAATTCTAATCATGTTTTTCAAACATTATCAACTACTCGTACAATTTGGGTGGAACTATCAGGAAAGAGAAGTAGATTGAGAAATTCCTTACTAGCTTACCTTATCATTTTCAAGCAAAAGATACCATGCTTAAATACATGAAAAATCCTTGTGAACTTACTGTTAAATGAATCACTTGGGCAAGTATTCGAACTGCATCACTTGTATCCAATATGTCAGCCGTCCACTTTCGAGGACGGCAAGAGCTTGGCTTTATAGACGTCAAGGATAGTGGTCTTAGCAAAGTTCTTTTTGACACAATTGTTAGAAATTATGACTCTAATACCAATGAAGAGAAATGGGATCTACTTTCCCAGGGATTTACTAAATTTCTTAGATAGAATTAACCCTTTTTTAGGGGTTTTAGAAAAACATAATCCGAGCTCTAAAATGATTATTTCAATGAATTTAGAGTTGTACTTCTTCCAAACAACATGAAATATTTTGCAGACCACTCATATAGGTATTTGAGCTACAAAATAAACCTAGAACTGCGAAGTTGAAGAAAAATTTTGAACGCTATATCAAGCAAGAGTATGAAACTCGGAACAAATTCTAATCATGTTTTTCAAACATTATCAACTAGTCGTACAATTTGGGTGGAACTATCAGGAAAGAGAAGTACATTGAGAAATTCCTTACTAGCTTACCTTATCATTTTCAAGCAAAAGATACCATGCTTAAATACATGAAAAATCCTTGTGAACTTACTGTTAAATGAATCACTTGGGCAAGTATTCGAACTGCATCACTTGTATCCAATATGTCAGCCATTCAGTTTGGAGGAAGGCAAGAGCTTGGCTTTATAGACATCAAGGTTAATGGTCTTAGCAAAGTTCTTTTTGACACAATTGTTAGAAATGATGACTCTAATATTAATGAAGAGAAATGGGATCTACTTTCCCAGAGATTTACTAAATTTCTTAGATAGAATTAACCATTTTTTAGGGGTTTTAGAAAAAAATAATCCGAGCTCTAAAATGATTATTTCAATGAATTTAGAGTTGTACTTCATCCAAACAACATGAAATATTTTGCAGACCACTCATATAGGTATTTGAGCAAAAAAATAAACCTAGAACTGCGAAGTTGACCAAAAATATTGAACGCTATATCAAGCAAGAGTATGAAACTTGGAACAAATTCTAATCATGTTTTTCAAACATTATCAACTAGTCGTACAATTTGGGTGGAACTATCAGGAAAGAGAAGTAGATTGAGAAATTCCTTACTAGCTTACCTTATCATTTTCAAGCAAAAGTTACCTTGCTTAAATACATGAAAAATCCTTGTGAACTTACTGTTAAATGAATCACTTGGGCAAGTATTCCGACTGCATCACTTGTATCCAATATGTCAGCCATTCACTTTCGAGGACGGCAAGAGCTTGGCTTTATAGACATCAAGGATAATGGTCTTAGCAAAGATCTTTTTGACAAAATTGTTAGAAATGATGACTCTAATACCAATGAAGAGAAATGGGATATACTTTCCCAGAGATTTACTAAATTTCTTAGATAGAATTAACCCTTTTTTAGGGGTTTTAGAAAAAAATAATCCGAGCTCTAAAATGATTATTTCAATGAATTTAGAGTTGTACTTCATCCAAACAACATGAAATATTTTGCAGACCTATCATATAGGTATTTGAGCTAAAAAATAAACCTAGTACTCCGAAGTTGACCAAAAATATTGAACGCTATATTAAGCAAGAGTATGAAACTTGGAACAAATTCTAATCATGTTTTTAAAACATTATCAACTACTCGTACAATTTGGGTGGAACTATCAGGAAAGAGAAGTAGATTGAGAAATTCCTTACTAGCTTACCTTATCATTTTCAAGCAAAAGTTACCTTGCTTAAATACATGAAAAATCCTTGTGAACTTACTCTTAAATGAATCACTTGGGCAAGTATTCGAACTACATCACTTGTATCCAATATGTCAACCGTCCACTTTCGAGGACGGCAAGAGCTTGGCTTTATAGACATCAAGGATAGTGGTCTTAGCAAAGTTCTTTTTGACACAATTGTTAGAAATGATGACTCTAATACCAATGAAGAGAAATGGGATCTACTTTCCCAGAGATTTACTAAATTTCTTAGATAGAATTAACCCTTTTTTAGGGGTTTTAGAAAAACATAATCCGAGCTCTAAAATGATTATTTCAATGAATTTGGAGTTGTACTTCTTCCAAACAACACGAAATATTTTGCAGACCACTCATATAGGTATTTCAGCTACAAAATAAATCTAGAAATACGAAGTTGACCAAAAATTTTTGAACGCTATATTAAGCAAGAGTATGAAACTTGGAACAAATTTTAATCATGTTTTTCAAACATTATCAACTAGTCGTACAATTTGGGTGGAACTATCAGGAAAGAGAAGAAGATTGAGAAATTCCTTACTAGCTTACCTTATCATTTTCAAGCAAAAGTTACCTTGCTTAAATACATGAAAAATCCTTGTGAACTTACTCTTAAATGAATCACTTGGGCAAGTATTCGAACTGCATCACTTGTATCCAATATGTCAACCGTCCACTTTCGAGGACGGCAAGAGCTTGGCTTTATAGACATCAAGGATAATGGTCTTAGCAAAGATCTTTTTGACACAATTGTTAGAAATGATGACTCTAATATTAATGAAGAGAAATGGGATCTACTTTCCCACAGATTTACTAAATTTCTTAGATAGAATTAACCATTTTTTAGGGGTTTTAGAAAAAAATAATCCGAGCTCTAAAATGATTATTTCAATGAATTTAGAGTTGTACTTCATCCAAACAACATGAAATATTTTGCAGACCACTCATATAGGTATTTGAGCTAAAAAATAAACCTAGAACTGCGAAGTTGACCAAAAATATTGAACGCTATATTAAGCAAGAGTATGAAACTTGGAACAAATTCTAATCATGTTTTTCAAACATTATCAACTAGTCGTACAATTTGGGTGGAACTATCAGGAAAGAGAAGTAGATTGAGAAATTCCTTACTAGCTTACCTTATCATTTTCAAGCAAAAGTTACCTTGCTTAAATACATGAAAAATCCTTGTGAACTTACTGTTAAATGAATCACTTGGGCAAGTATTCCGACTGCATCACTTGTATCCAATATGTCAGCCATTCACTTTCGAGGACGGCAAGAGCTTGGCTTTATAGACATCAAGGATAATGGTCTTAGCAAAGATCTTTTTGACACAATTGTTAGAAATGATGACTCTAATATTAATGAAGAGAAATGGGATCTACTTTCCCAGAGATTTACTAAATTTCTTATATAGAATTAACCCTTTTTTAGGGGTTTTAGAAAAAAATAATCCGAGCTCTAAAATGATTATTTCAATGAATTTAGAGTTGTACTTCATCCAAACAACTATGAAATATTTTTCAGACCACTCATATAGGTATTTGAGCAAAAAAATAAACCTACAACTGCGAAGTTGACCAAAAATATTGAACGCTATATCAAGCAAGAGTATGAAACTTGGAACAAATTCTAATCATGTTTTTCAAACATTATCAACTAGTAGTACAATTTGGGTGGAACTATCAGGAAAGAGAAGTAGATTGAGAAATTCCTTACTAGCTTACCTTATCATTTTCAAGCAAAAGTTACCTTGCTTAAATACATGAAAAATCCTTGTGAACGTACTCTGAAATGAATCACTTGGGCAAGTATTCGAACTGCATCACTTGTATCCAATATGTCAGCCGTCCACTTTCGAGGACGGCAAGAGCTTGGCTTTATAGACGTCAAGGATAGTGGTCTTAGCAAAGTTCTTTTTGACACAATTGTTAGAAATTATGACTCTAATACCAATGAAGAGAAATGGGATCTACTTTCCCAGGGATTTACTAAATTTCTTAGATAGAATTAACCCTTTTTTAGGGGTTTTAGAAAAACATAATCCGAGCTCTAAAATGATTATTTCAATGAATTTAGAGTTGTACTTCTTCCAAACAACATGAAATATTTTGCAGACCACTCATATAGGTATTTGAACTACAAAATAAACCTAGAACTGCGAAGTTGAAGAAAAATTTTGAACGCTATATCAAGCAAGAGTATGAAACTCGGAAAAAATTCTAATCATGTTTTTCAAACATTATCAACTAGTCGTACAATTTGGGTGGAACTATCAGGAAAGAGAAGTACATTGAGAAATTCCTTACTAGCTTACCTTATCATTTTCAAGCAAAAGAAACCATGCTTAAATACATGAAAAATCCTTGTGAACTTACTGTTAAATGAATCACTTGGGCAAGTATTCGAACTGCATCACTTGTATCCAATATGTCAGCCATTCACTTTGGAGGAAGGCAAGAGCTTGGCTTTGTAGACATAAAGGTTAATGGTCTTAGCAAAGTTCTTTTTGACACAATTGTTAGAAATGATGACTCTAATATTAATGAAGAGAAATGGGATCTACTTTCCCAGAGATTTACTAAATTTCTTAGATAGAATTAACCAATTTTTAGGGGTTTTAGAAAAAAATAATCCGAGCTCTAAAATGATTATTTCAATGAATTTAGAGTTGTACTTCATCCAAACAACTATGAAATATTTTTCAGACCACTCATATAGGTATTTGAGCAAAAAAATAAACCTACAACTGCGAAGTTGACCAAAAATATTGAACGCTATATCAAGCAAGAGTATGAAACTTGGAACAAATTCTAATCATGTTTTTCAAACATTATCAACTAGTAGTACAATTTGGGTGGAACTATCAGGAAAGAGAAGTAGATTGAGAAATTCCTTACTAGCTTACCTTATCATTTTCAAGCAAAAGTTACCTTGCTTAAATACATGAAAAATCCTTGTGAACTTAATGTTAAATGAATCACATGGGCAAGTATTCCGACTGCATCACTTGTATCCAATATGTCAGCCATTCACTTTCGAGGACGGCAAGAGCTTGGCTTTATAGACATCAAGGATAGTGGTCTTAGCAAAGATCTTTTTGACACAATTGTTAGAAATGATGACTCTAATACCAATGAAGAGAAATGGGATCTACTTTCCCAGAGATTTACTAAATTTCTTAGATAGAATTAAGCCTTTTTTAGGGGTTTTAGAAAAAACTAATCCGAGCTCTAAAATGATTATTTCAATGAATTTAGAGTTGTACTTCATCCAAACAACATGAAATATTTTGGAGACCACTCATATAGGTATTTGAGCAAAAAAATAAACCTACAACTGCGAAGTTGACCAAAAATATTGAACGCTATATCAAGCAAGAGTATGAAACTTGGAACAAATTCTAATCATGTTTTTCAAACATTATCAACTAGTAGTACAATTTGGGTGGAACTATCAGGAAAGAGAACTAGATTGAGAAATTCCTTACTAGCTTACCTTATCATTTTCAAGCAAAAGTTACCTTGCTTAAATACATGAAAAATCCTTGTGAACTTAATGTTAAATGAATCACTTGGGGAAGTATGCCGACTGCATCACTTGTATCCAATATGTCAGCCATTCACTTTCGAGGACGGCAAGAGCTTGGCTTTATAGACATCAAGGATAGTGGTCTTAGCAAAGTTCTTTTTGACACAATTGTTAGAAATTATGACTCTAATACCAATGAAGAGAAATGGGATCTACTTTCCCAGAGATTTACTAAATTTCTTAGATAGAATTAACCCTTTTTAGGGGTTTTAGAAAAACATAATCCGAGCTCTAAAATGATTATTTCAATGAATTTAGAGTTGTACTTCTTCCAAACAACATGAAATATTTTGCAGACCACTCATATAGGTATTTGAGCTACAAAATAAATCTAGAAATACGAAGTTGACCAAAAATTTTTGAACGCTATATTAAGTGAGAGTATGAAACTTGGAACAAATTCTAATCATGTTTTTCAAACATTACCAACTAGTCGTACAATTTGGGTGGAACTATCTGGAAAGAGAAGTTGATTGAGAAATTCCTTACTAGCTTACCTTATCATTTTCAAGCAAAAGTTACCTTGCTTAAATACATGAAAAATCCTTGTGAACTTACTGTTAAATGAATCACTTGGGCAAGTATTCCGACTGCATCACTTGTATCCAATATTTCAGCCATTCACTTTCGAGGACGGCAAGAGCTTGGCTTTATAGACATCAAGGTTAATGGTCTTAGCAAAGATCTTTTTGACACAATTGTTAGAAATGATGACTCTAATATCAATGAAGAGAAATGGGATCTACTTTCCCAGAGATTTACTAAATTTCTTAGATAGAATTAACCCTTTTTTAGGGGTTTTAGAAAAAAATAATCCGACCTCTAAAATGATTATTTCAATGAATTTAGAGTTGTACTTCATCCAAACAACATGAAATATTTTGCAGACCACTCATATAGGTATTTGAGCTAAAAAATAAACCTAGAACTGCGAACTTTACCAAAAATATTGAACGCTATATCAAGCAAGAGTATGAAACTTGGAACATATTCTAATCATGTTTTTCAAACATTATCAACTAGTCGAACAATTTGGGTGGAACTATCAGGAAAGAGAAGTAGATTGAGAAATTCCTTACTAGCTTACCTTATCATTTTCAAGCAAAAGTTACCTTGCTTAAATACATGAAAAATCCTTGTGAACTTACTGTTAAATGAATCACTCGGGCAAGTATTCGAACTGCATCACTTGTATCCAATATGTCAGCCCTTCACTTTCGAGGACGGCAAGAGCTTGCTTTATAGACATCAAGCATAATGGTCTTAGCAAAGATCTTTTTGACACAATTGTTAGAAATGATGACTCTAATATCAATGAAGAGAAATGGGATCTACTTTCCCAGAGATTTACTAAATTTCTTAGATAGAATTAACCCTTTTTTAGGGGTTTTAGAAAAAAATAATCCGAGCTCTAAAATGATTATTTCAATGAATTTAGAGTTGTACTTCTTCCAAACAACATGAAATATTTTGCAGACCACTCATATAAGTATTTGAGCTAAAAAATAAATCTAGAGATACGAAGGTGACCAAAATTTTTGAACGCTATATCAAGCAAGAGTATGAAACTTGAAACAAATTCTAATCATGTTTTTCAAACATTATCCACTACTGGTACAATTTTGGTGGAACTATCAGGAAGGAGAAGTAGATTGAGAAATTCCTTACTAGCTTACCTTATCATTTTCAAGCAAAAGTTACCTTGCTTAAATATATGAAAAATCCTTCTGAACTTACTGTTAAATGAGTCACTTGGGCAAGTATTAGAACTGCATCACTTGTATCCAATATGTCAGCCATCCACATTCGAGGACGGCAAGAGCTTGCCTTTATATACATCAAGGAAAGTGGTCTTAGCAAAGATCTTTTTCACACAATGGTTAGAAATGATGACTCTAATACCAATGAAGAGAAATGGGATCTACTTTCCCAGAGATTTACTAAATTTCTTAGATAGAATTAAGCCTTTTTTAGGGGTTTTAGAAAAAAATAATCTGAGTTCTAAAATGATTATTTCAATGAATTTAGAGTTGTACTTCATCCAAACAACATGAAATATTTTGCAGACCACTTATATAGGTATTTGAGCTACAAAATAAACCTAGAACTGCGAAGTTGACCAAAAATATTGAACGCTATATCAAGCAAGAGTATGAAACTTGGAACAAATTCTAATCATGTTTTTCAAACATTATCAACTACTCGTACAATTTGGGTGGAACTATCAGGAAAGAGAAGTAGATTGAGAAATTCCTTACTAGCTTACCTTATCATTTTCAAGCAAAAGTTACCTTGCTTAAATACATGAAAAATCCTTGTGAACTTACTCTTAAATGAATCACTTGGGCAAGTATTCGAACTGCATCACTTGTATGCAATATGTCAACCGTCCACTTTCGAGGACTGCAATAGCTTGGCTTTATAGACATCAAGGATAGTGGTCTTAGCAAAGTTCTTTTTGACACAATTGTTAGAAATGATGACTCTAATACCAATGAAGAGAAATGGGATCTACTTTCCCAGAGATTTACTAAATTTCTTAGATAGAATTAACCCTTTTTTAGGGGTTTTAGAAAAAAATAATCCGAGCTCTAAAATGATTATTTCAATGAATTTAGAGTTGTACTTCATCCAAACAACATGAAATATTTTGCAGACCACTCATATAGGTATTTGAGCTAAAAAATAAACCTAGAACTGCGAACTTGACCAAAAATATTGAACGCTATATCAAGCAAGAGTATGAAACTTGGAACAAATTCTAATCATGTTTTTCAAACATTATCAACTAGTCGAACAATTTGGGTGGAACTATCAGGAAAAAGACTAGATTGAGAAATTCCTTACTAGCTTACCTTATCATTTTCAAGCAAAAGTTACCTTGCTTAAATACATGAAAAATCCTTGTGAACTTACTCTTAAATGAATAACTTGGGCAAGTATTCGAACTGCATCACTTGTATCCAATATGTCAGCCGTCCACTTTCGAGGACGGCAAGAGCTTGGCTTTATAGACATCAAGGATAGTGGTCTTAGCAAAGTTCTTTTTGACACAATTGTTAGAAATGATGACTCTAATACCAATGAAGAGAAATGGGATCTACTTTCCCAGAGATTTACTAAATTTCTTAGATAGAATTAACCCTTTTTTAGGGGTTTTAGAAAAAAATAATCCGACCTCTAAAATGATTATTTCAATGAATTTAGAGTTGTACTTCATCCAAACAACATGAAATAATTTGCAGACCACTCATATAGGTATTTGAGCTAAAAAATAAACCTAGAACTGCGAACTTGACCAAAAATATTGAACGCTATATCAAGCAAGAGTATGAAACTTGGAACATATTCTAATCATGTTTTTCAAACATTATCAACTAGTCGAACAATTTGGGTGGAACTATCAGGAAAGAGAAGTAGATTGAGAAATTCCTTACTAGCTTACCTTATCATTTTCAAGCAAAAGTTACCTTGCTTAAATACATGAAAAATCCTTGTGAACTTACTGTTAAATGAATCACTCGGGCAAGTATTCGAACTGCATCACTTGTATCCAATATGTCAGCCCTTCACTTTCGAGGACGGCAAGAGCTTGCTTTATAGACATCAACCATAATGGTCTTAGCAAAGATCTTTTTGACACAATTGTTAGAAATGATGACTCTAATATCAATGAAGAGAAATGGGATCTACTTTCCCAGAGATTTACTAAATTTCTTAGATAGAATTAACCCTTTTTTAGGGGTTTTAGAAAAAAATAATCCGAGCTCTAAAATGATTATTTCAATGAATTTAGAGTTGTACTTCTTCCAAACAACATGAAATATTTTGCAGACCACTCATATAAGTATTTGAGCTAAAAAATAAATCTAGAGATACGAAGGTGACCAAAATTTTTGAACGCTATATCAAGCAAGAGTATGAAACTTGAAACAAATTCTAATCATGTTTTTCAAACATTATCCACTACTGGTACAATTTTGGTGGAACTATCAGGAAGGAGAAGTAGATTGAGAAATTCCTTACTAGCTTACCTTATCATTTTCAAGCAAAAGTTACCTTGCTTAAATATATGAAAAATCCTTCTGAACTTACTGTTAAATGAATCACTTGGGCAAGTATTAGAACTGCATCACTTGTATCCAATATGTCAGCCATCCACATTCGAGGACGGCAAGAGCTTGGCTTTATAGACATCAAGGAAAGTGGTCTTAGCAAAGATCTTTTTCACACAATGGTTAGAAATGATGACTCTAATACCAATGAAGAGAAATGGGATCTACTTTCCCAGAGATTTACTAAATTTCTTAGATAGAATTAAGCCTTTTTTAGGGGTTTTAGAAAAAAATAATCCGAGTTCTAAAATGATTATTTCAATGAATTTAGAGTTGTACTTCATCCAAACAACATGAAATATTTTGCAGACCACTTATATAGGTATTTGAGCTACAAAATAAACCTAGAACTGCGAAGTTGACCAAAAATATTGAACGCTATATCAAGCAAGAGTATGAAACTTGGAACAAATTCTAATCATGTTTTTCAAACATTATCAACTACTCGTACAATTTGGGTGGAACTATCAGGAAAGAGAAGTAGATTGAGAAATTCCTTACTAGCTTACCTTATCATTTTCAAGCAAAAGTTACCTTGTTTAAATACATGAAAAATCCTTGTGAACTTACTCTTAAATGAATCACTTGGGCAAGTATTCGAACTGCATCACTTGTATGCAATATGTCAACCGTCCACTTTCGAGGACTGCAATAGCTTGGCTTTATAGACATCAAGGATAGTGGTCTTAGCAAAGTTCTTTTTGACACAATTGTTAGAAATGATGACTCTAATACCAATGAAGAGAAATGGGATCTACTTTCCCAGAGATTTTCTAAATTTCTTAGATAGAATTAACCCTTTTTTAGGGGTTTTAGAAAAAAATAATCCGAGCTCTAAAATGATTATTTCAATGAATTTAGAGTTGTACTTCATCCAAACAACATGAAATATTTTGCAGACCACTCATATAGGTATTTGAGCTAAAAAATAAACCTAGAACTGCGAACTTGACCAAAAATATTGAACGCTATATCAAGCAAGAGTATGAAACTTGGAACAAATTCTAATCATGTTTTTCAAACATTATCAACTAGTCGAACAATTTGGGTGGAACTATCAGGAAAGAGACTAGATTGAGAAATTCCTTACTAGCTTACCTTATCATTTTCAAGAAAAAGTTACCTTGCTTAAATACATGAAAAATCCTTGTGAACTTACTCTTCAATGAATAACTTGGGCAAGTATTCGAACTGCATCACTTGTATCCAATATGTCAGCCGTCCACTTTCGAGGACGGCAAGAGCTTGGCTTTATAGACATCAAGGATAGTGGTCTTAGCAAAGTTCTTTTTGACACAATTGTTAGAAATGATGACTCTAATACCAATGAAGAGAAATGGGATCTACTTTCCCAGAGATTTACTAAATTTCTTAGATAAAATTAGCCCTTTTTTAGGGGTTTTAGAAAAAAATAATCCGAGCTCTAAAATGATTATTTCTATTAATTTAGAGTTGTACTTCATCCAAACAACTATGAAATATTTTGCAGACCACTCATATAGGTATTTGAGCTAAAAAATAAACATACAACTACGAAGTTGACCAAAAATATTGAACGCTATATCAAGCAAGAGTATGAAACTTGGAACAAATTCTAATCATGTTTTTCAAACATTATCAACTAGTCGTACAATTTGGGTGGAACTATTAGGAAAGAGAAGTAGATTGAGAAATTCCTTACTAGCTTACCTTATCATTTTCAAGCAAAAGTTACCTTGCTTAAATACAAGAAAAATCCTTGTGAACATACTGTTAATTGAATCACTTGGGCAAGTATTCGAACTGCATCACTTGTATCCAATATGTCAGCCATTCAATTTCGAGGACGGCAAGAGCTTGCTTTATAGACATCAAGGATAATGGTCTTAGCAAAGATCTTTTTGACACAATTGTTAGAAATGATGACTCTAATATTAATGAAGAGAAATGAGATCTACTTTCACAGAGATTTACTAAATTTATTAGATAGAATTAACCCTTTTTTAGGGGTTTTAGAAAAAAATAATCCGAGCTGTAAAATGATTATTTCAATGAATTTAGAGTTGTACTTCTTCCAAACAACATGAAATATTTTGCAGACCACTCATATAGGTATTTGAGCTACAAAATAAACCTAGAACTGCGAAGTTGACCAAAAATATTGAACGCTATATAAAGCAAGAGTATGAAACTTGGAACAAATTCTAATCATGTTTTTCAAACATTATCAACTAGTTGTACAATTTGGGTGGAACTATTAGGAAAGAGAAGTAGATTGAGAAATTCCTTACTAGCTTACCTTATCATTTTCAAGCAAAAGTTACCTTGCTTAAATACATGAAAAATCCTTGTGAACTTACTCTTAAATGAATAACTTGGGCAAGTATTCGAACTGCATCACTTGTATCCAATATGTCAGCCGTCCACTTTCGTGGAAGGCAAGAGCTTGGCTTTATAGACATCAAGGATAGTGGTCTTAGCAAAGTTCTTTTTGACACAATTGTTAGAAATGATGACTCTAATACCAATGATGAGAAATGGGATCTACTTTCCCAGAGATTTACTAAATTTCTTAGATAGAATTAGCCCTTTTTTAGGGGTTTTAGAAAAAATAATCCGAGCTCTAAAATGATTATTTCAATGAATTTAGAGTTGTACTTCATCCAAACAACATGAAATATTTTGCAGACCACTTATATAGGTATTTGATCTACAAAATAAACCTAGAACTGCGAAGTTGACCAAAAATATTGAACGCTATATCAAGCAAGAGTATGAAACTTGGAACAAATTCTAATCATGTTTTTCAAACATTATCAACTACTCGTACAATTTGGGTGGAACTATCAGGAAAGAGAAGTAGATTGAGAAATTCCTTACTAGCTTACCTTATCATTTTCAAGCAAAAGTTACCTTGCTTAAATACATGAAAAATCCTTGTGAACTTACTCTTAAATGAATCACTTGGGCAAGTATTCGAACTGCATCACTTGTTTGCAATATGTCAACCGTCCACTTTCGAGGACTGCAATAGCTTGGCTTTATAGACATCAAGGATAGTGGTCTTAGCAAAGTTCTTTTTGACACAATTGTTAGAAATGATGACTCTAATACCAATGAAGAGAAATGGGATCTACTTTCCCAGAGATTTATTAAATTTCTTAGATAGAATTAACCCTTTTTTAGGGGTTTTAGAAAAAAATAATCCGAGCTCTAAAATGATTATTTCAATGAATTTAGAGTTGTACTTCATCCAAACAACATGAAATATTTTGCAGACCACTCATATAGGTGTTTGAACTAAAAAATAAACCTAGAACTGCGAACTTGACCAAAAATATTGAACGCTATATCAAGCAAGAGTATGAAACTTGGAACAAATTCTAATCATGTTTTTCAAACATTATCAACTAGTCGAACAATTTGGGTGGAACTATCAGGAAAGAGACTAGATTGAGAAATTCCTTACTAGCTTACCTTATCATTTTCAAGCAAAAGTTACCTTGCTTAAATACATGAAAAATCCTTGTGAACTTACTCTTAAATGAATAACTTGGGCAAGTATTCGAACTGAATCACTTGTATCCAATATGTCAGCCGTCCACTTTCGAGGACGGCAAGAGCTTGGCTTTATAGACATCAAGGATAGTGGTCTTAGCAAAGTTCTTTTTGACACAATTGTTATAAATGATGACTCTAATACCAATGAAGAGAAATGGGATCTACTTTCCCAAAGATTTACTAAATTTCTTAGATAAAATTAGCCATTTTTTAGGGGTTTTAGAAAAAAATAATCCGAGCTCTAAAATGATTATTTCATTTAATTTAGAGTTGTACTTCATCCAAACAACTATGAAATATTTTGCAGACCACTCATATAGGTATTTGAGCTAAAAAATAAACATACAACTACGAAGTTGACCAAAAATATTGAACGCTATATCAAGCAAGAGTATGAAACATGGAACAAATTCTAATCATGTTTTTCAAACATTATCAACTAGTCGTACAATTTGGGTGGAACTATTAGGAAAGAGAAGTAGATTGAGAAATTCCTTACTAGCTTACCTTATCATTTTCAAGCATAAGTTACCTTGCTTAAATACAAGAAAAATCCTTGTGAACTTACTGTTAATTGAATCACTTGGGCAAGTATTCGAACTGCATCACTTGTATCCAATATGTCAGCCGTCCACTTTCGAGGACGGCAAGAGCTTGGCTTTATAGACATCAAGGATAGTGGTCTTAGCAAAGTTCTTTTTGACACAATTGTAAAAAATGATGACTCTAATACCAATGAAGAGAAATGGGATCTACTTTCCCAGAGATTTACTAAATTTCTTAGATAGAATTAACCCTTTTTTAGGGGTTTTAGAAAAAAATAATCCGAGCTCTAAAATGATTATTTCAATGAATTTAGAGTTGTACTTCTTCCAAACAACATGAAATATTTTGCAGACCACTCATATAGGTATTTGAGCTACAAAATAAATCTAGAAATACGAAGTTGACCAAAAATATTGAACGCTATATCAAGCAAGAGTATGAAACTTGGAACAAATTCTAATCATGTTTTTCAAACATTATCAACTAGTTGTACAATTTGGGTGGAACTATTAGGAAAGAGAAGTAGATTGAGAAATTCCTTACTAGCTTACCTTATCATTTTCAAGCAAAAGTTACCTTGCTTAAATACATGAAAAATCCTTGTGAACTTACTCTTAAATGAATAACTTGGGCAAGTATTCGAACTGCATCACTTGTATCCAATATGTCAGCCGTCCACTTTCGAGGACGGCAAGAGCTTGGCTTTATAGACATCAAGGATAGTGGTCTTAGCAAAGTTCTTTTTGACACAATTGTTAGAAATGATGACTCTAATACCAATGAAGAGAAATGGGATCTACTTTCCCAGAGATTTACTAAATTTCTTAGATAAAATTAGCCATTTTTTAGGGGTTTTAGAAAAAAATAAATCGATCTCTAAAATGATTATTTCAATTAATTTAGAGTTGTACTTCATCCAAACAACTATGAAATATTTTGCAGACCACTCATATAGGTATTTGAGCTAAAAAATAAACCTACAACTGCGAAGTTGACCAAAAATATTGAACGCTATATCAAGCAAGAGTATGAAACATGGAACAAATTCTAATCATGTTTTTTAAACATTATCAACTAGTCGTACAATTTGGGTGGAACTATTAGGAAAGAGAAGTAGATTGAGAAATTCCTTACTAGCTTACCTTATCATTTTCAAGCAAAAGTTACCTTGCTTAAATACATGAAAAATCCTTGTGAACTTACTCTTAAATGAATAACTTGGGCAAGTATTCGAACTGCATCACTAGTATCCAATATGTCAGCCGTCCACTTTCGAGGACGGCAAGAGCTTGGCTTTATAGACATCAAGGATAATGGTCTTAGCAAAGATCTTTTTGACACAATTGTTAGAAATGATGACTCTAATATTAATGAAGACAAATGGGATCTACTTTCCCAGAGATTTACTAAATTTCTTAGATAGAATTAACCCTTTTTTAGGGGTTTTAGAAAAAAATAATCCGAGCTGTAAAATGATTATTTCAATTAATTTAGAGTTGTACTTCATCCAAACAACTATGAAATATTTTGCAGACCACTAATATAGGTATTTGAGCTAAAAAATAAACCTACAACTGCGAAATTGACCAAAAATATTGAACGCTATATCAAGCAAGAGTATGAAACTTGGAACAAATTCTAATCATGTTTTTCAAACATTATCAACTAGTCGTACAATTTGGGTGGAACTATCAGGAAAGAGAAGTACATTGAGAAATTCCTTACTAGCTTACCTTATCATTTTCAAGCAAAAGTTACCTTGCTTAAATACATGAAAAATCCTTGTGAACTTACTGTTAAATGAATCACTTGGGCAAGTATTCGAACTGCATCACTTGTATCCAATATGTCAGCCATCCACTTTCGAGGACGGCAAGAGCTTGGCTTTATAGACATCAAGGATAGTGGTCTTAGCAAAGATCTTTTTCACACAATGGTTAGAAATGATGACTCTAATACCAATGAAGAGAAATGAGATCTACTTTCACAGAGATTTACTAAATTTCTTAGATAGAATTAACCCTTTTTTAGGGGTTTTAGAAAAAAATAATCCGAGCTCTAAAATGATTATTTCAATGAATTTAGAGTTGTACTTCTTCCAAACAACATGAAATATTTTGCAGACCACTCATATAGGTATTTGAGCTAAAAAATAAACCCAGAACTGCGAAGTTGACCAAAAATATTGAACGCTATATCAAGCAAGAGTATGAAACTTGGAACAAATTCTAATCATGTTTTTCAAACATTATCAACTAGTCGTACAATTTGGGTGGAACTATCAGGAAAGAGAAGTACATTGAGAAATTCCTTACTAGCTTACCTTATCATTTTCAAGCAAAAGTTACCTTGCTTAAATACATGAAAAATCCTTGTGAACTTACTGTTAAATGAATCACTTGGGCAAGTATTCGAACTGCATCACTTGTATCCAATATGTCAGCCATCCACTTTCGAGGACGGCAAGAGCTTGGCTTTATAGACATCAAGGATAGTGGTCTTAGCAAAGATCTTTTTCACACAATGGTTAGAAATGATGACTCTAATACCAATGAAGAGAAATGAGATCTACTTTCACAGAGATTTACTAAATTTCTTAGATAGAATTAACCCTTTTTTAGGGGTTTTAGAAAAAAATAATCCGAGCTCTAAAATGATTATTTCAATGAATTTAGAGTTGTACTTCTTCCAAACAACATGAAATATTTTGCAGACCACTCATATAGGTATTTGAGCTAAAAAATAAACCTAGAACTGCGAAGTTGACCAAAAATATTGAACGCTATATCAAGCAAGAGTATGAAACTTGGAACAAATTCTAATCATGTTTTTCAAACATTATAAACTAGTCGTACAATTTGGGTGGAACTATCAGGATAGAGAAGTAGATTGAGAAATTCCTTACTAGCTTACTTTATCATTTTCAAGCAAAAGTTACCTTGCTTAAATACATGAAAAATCCTTGTGAACTTACTGTTAAATGAATCAGTTGGGCAAGTATTCGAACTGCATCACTTGTATCCAATATGTCAGCCATCCACTTTCGAGGACGGCAAGAGCTTTGCTTTATAGACATCAAGGATAGTGGTCTTAGCAAAGATCTTTTTCACACAATGGTTAGAAATGATGACTCTAATACCAATGAAGAGAAATGAGATCTACTTTCACAGAGATTTACTAAATTTCTTAGATAGAATTAACCCTTTTTTAGGGGTTTTAGAAAAAAATAATCCGAGCTCTAAAATGATTATTTCAATGAATTTAGAGTTGTACTTCTTCCAAACAACATGAAATATTTTGCAGACCACTCATATAGGTATTTGAGCTACAAAATAAATCTAGAAATACGAAGTTGACCAAAAATATTGAACGCTATATCAAGCAAGAGTATGAAACTTGGAACAAATTCTAATCATGTTTTTCAAACATTATCAACTAGTTGTACAATTTGGGTGGAACTATTAGGAAATAGAAGTAGATTGAGAAATTCCTTACTAGCTTACCTTATCATTTTCAAGCAAAAGTTACCTTGCTTAAATACATGAAAAATCCTTGTGAACTTACTCTTAAATGAATAACTTGGGCAAGTATTCGAACTGCATCACTTGTATCCAATATGTCAGCCGTCCACTTTCGAGGACGGCAAGAGCTTGGCTTTATAGACATCAAGGATAGTGGTCTTAGCAAAGTTCTTTTTGACACAATTGTTAGAAATGATGACTCTAATACCAATGAAGAGAAATGGGATCTACTTTCCCAGAGATTTACTAAATTTCTTAGATAGAATTAACCCTTTTTTAGGGGTTTTAGAAAAAAATAATCCGAGCTCTAAAATGACTATTTCAATGAATTTAGAGTTGTACTTCTTCCAAACAACATGAAATATTTTGCAGACCACTCATATAGGTATTTGAGCTACAAAATAAACCTAGAACTGCGAAGTTGACCAAAAGTATTGAACGCTATATCAAGCAAGAGTATGAAACTTGGAACAAATTCTAATCATGTTTTTCAAACATTATCAACTAGTTGTACAATTTGGGTGGAACTATTAGGAAAGAGAAGTAGATTGAGAAATTCCTTACTAGCTTACCTTATCATTTTCAAGCAAAAGTTACCTTGCTTAAATACATGAAAAATCCTTGTGAACTTACTCTTAAATGAATAACTTGGGCAAGTATTCGAACTGCATCACTTGTATCCAATATGTCAGCCGTCCACTTTCGAGGACGGCAAGAGCTTGGCTTTATAGACATCAAGGATAGTGGTCTTAGCAAAGTTCTTTTTGACACAATTGTTAGAAATGATGACTCTAATACCAATGAAGAGAAATGGGATCTACTTTCCCAGAGATTTACTAAATTTCTTAGATAAAATTAGCCATTTTTTAGGGGTTTTAGAAAAAAATAAATCGATCTCTAAAATGATTATTTCAATTAATTTAGAGTTGTACTTCATCCAAACAACTATGAAATATTTTGCAGACCACTCATATAGGTATTTGAGCTAAAAAATAAACCTACAACTGCGAAGTTGACCAAAAATATTGAACGCTATATCAAGCAAGAGTATGAAACATGGAACAAATTCTAATCATGTTTTTTAAACATTATCAACTAGTCGTACAATTTGGGTGGAACTATTAGGAAAGAGAAGTAGATTGAGAAATTCCTTACTAGCTTACCTTATCATTTTCAAGCAAAAGTTACCTTGCTTAAATACATGAAAAATCCTTGTGAACTTACTGTTAAATGAATCAGTTGGGCAAGTATTCGAACTGCATCACTTGTATCCAATATGTCAGCCATTCACTTTCGAGGACGGCAAGAGCTTGCTTTATAGACATCAAGGATAATGGTCTTAGCAAAGATCTTTTTGACACAATTGTTAGAAATGATGACTCTAATATTAATGAAGAGAAATGGGATCTACTTTCCCAGAGATTTACTAAATTTCTTAGATAGAATTAACCCTTTTTAGGGGTTTTAGAAAAAAATAATCCGAGCTCTAAAATGATTATTTCAATGAATTTAGAGTTGTACTTCATCCAAACAACATGAAATATTTTGCAGACCACTCATATAGGTATTTGAGCTACAAAATAAACCTAGAACTGCGAAGTTGACCAAAAGTATTGAACGCTATATCAAGCAAGAGTATGAAACTTGGAACAAATTCTAATCATGTTTTTCAAACATTATCAACTAGTTGTACAATTTGGGTGGAACTATTAGGAAAGAGAAGTAGATTGAGAAATTCCTTACTAGCTTACCTTATCATTTTCAAGCAAAAGTTACCTTGCTTAAATACATGAAAAATCCTTGTGAACTTACTCTTAAATGAATAACTTGGGCAAGTATTCGAACTGCATCACTTGTATCCAATATGTCAGCCGTCCACTTTCGAGGACGGCAAGAGCTTGGCTTTATAGACATCAAGGATAGTGGTCTTAGCAAAGTTCTTTTTGACACAATTGTTAGAAATGATGACTCTAATACCAATGAAGAGAAATGGGATCTACTTTCCCAGAGATTTACTAAATTTCTTAGATAAAATTAGCCATTTTTTAGGGGTTTTAGAAAAAAATAAATCGATCTCTAAAATGATTATTTCAATTAATTTAGAGTTGTACTTCATCCAAACAACTATGAAATATTTTGCAGACCACTCATATAGGTATTTGAGCTAAAAAATAAACCTACAACTGCGAAGTTGACCAAAAATATTGAACGCTATATCAAGCAAGAGTATGAAACATGGAACAAATTCTAATCATGTTTTTTAAACATTATCAACTAGTCGTACAATTTGGGTGGAACTATTAGGAAAGAGAAGTAGATTGAGAAATTCCTTACTAGCTTACCTTATCATTTTCAAGCAAAAGTTACCTTGCTTAAATACATGAAAAATCCTTGTGAACTTACTGTTAAATGAATCAGTTGGGCAAGTATTCGAACTGCATCACTTGTATCCAATATGTCAGCCATTCACTTTCGAGGACGGCAAGAGCTTGCTTTATAGACATCAAGGATAATGGTCTTAGCAAAGATCTTTTTGACACAATTGTTAGAAATGATGACTCTAATATTAATGAAGAGAAATGGGATCTACTTTCCCAGAGATTTACTAAATTTCTTAGATAGAATTAACCCTTTTTAGGGGTTTTAGAAAAAAATAATCCGAGCTCTAAAATGATTATTTCAATGAATTTAGAGTTGTACTTCATCCAAACAACATGAAATATTTTGCAGACCACTCATATAGGTATTTGAGCTACAAAATAAACCTAGAACTGCGAAGTTGACCAAAAATATTGAACGCTATATCAAGCAAGAGTATGAAACTTGGAACAAATTCTAATCATGTTTTTCAAACATTATAAACTAGTCGTACAATTTGGGTGGAACTATCAGGAAAGGGAAGTAGATTGAGAAATTCCTTACTAGCTTACTTTATCATTTTCAAGCAAAAGGTACCTTGCTTAAATACATGAAAAATCCTTGTGAACTTACTGTTAAATGAATCAGTTGGGCAAGTATTTGAACTGCATCACTTGTATCCAATATGTCAGCCATCCACTTTCGAGGACGGCAAGAGCTTTGCTTTATAGACATCAAGGATAGTGGTCTTAGCAAAGATCTTTTTCACACAATGGTTAGAAATGATGACTCTAATACCAATGAAGAGAAATGGGATCTACTTTCACAGAGATTTACTAAATTTCTTAGATAGAATTAACCCTTTTTTAGGGGTTTTAGAAAAAAATAATCCGAGCTCTAAAATGATTATTTCAATGAATTTAGAGTTGTACTTCTTCCAAACAACATGAAATATTTTGCAGACCACTTATATAGGTATTTGAGCTACAAAATAAACCTAGAACTGCGAAGTTGACCAAAAATATTGAACGCTATATCAAGCAAGAGTATGAAACTTGGAACAAATTCTAATCATGTTTTTCAAACATTATCAACTAGTTGTACAATTTGGGTGGAACTATTAGGAAAGAGAAGTAGATTGAGAAATTCCTTACTAGCTTACCTTATCATTTTCAAGCAAAAGTTACCTTGCTTAAATACATGAAAAATCCTTGTGAACTTACTCTTAAATGAATAACTTGGGCAAGTATTCGAACTGCATCAATTGTATCCAATATGTCAGCCGTCCACTTTCGAGGACGGCAAGAGCTTGGCTTTATAGACATCAAGGATAGTGGTCTTAGCAAAGTTCTTTTTGACACAATTGTTAGAAATGATGACTCTAATACCAATGAAGAGAAATGGGATCTACTTTCCCAGAGATTTACTAAATTTCTTAGATAGAATTAGCCCTTTTTTAGGGGTTTTAGAAAAAAATAATCCGAGCTCTAAAATGATTATTTCAATTAATTTAGAGTTGTACTTCATCCAAACAACTATGAAATATTTTGCAGACCACTCATATAGGTATTTGAGCTAAAAAATAAACATACAACTGCGAAGTTGACCAAAAATATTGAACGCTATATCAAGCAAGAGTATGAAACTTGGAACAAATTCTAATCATGTTTTTCAAACATTATCAACTAGTCGTACAATTTGGGTGGAACTATTAGAAAAGAGAAGTAGATTGAGAAATTCCTTACTAGCTTACCTTATCATTTTCAAGCAAAAGTTATCTTGCTTAAATACATGAAAAATCCTTGTGAATTTACTGTTAAATGAATCACTTGGGCAAGTATTCGAACTGCATCACTTGTATCCAATATGTCAGCCATTCACTTTCGAGGACGGCAAGAGCTTGCTCTATAGACATCAAGGATAATGGTCTTAGCAATGATCTTTTTGACACAATTGTTAGAAATGATGACTATAATATTAATGAAGAGAAATGGGATCTACATTCCCAGAGATTTACTAAATTTCTTAGATAGAATTAACCCTTTTTTAGGGGTTTTAGAAAAAAATAATCCGAGCTCTAAAATGATTATTTCAATTAATTTAGAGTTGTACTTCATCCAAACAACTATGAAATATTTTGTAGACCACTCATATAAGTATTTGAGCTAAAAAATAAACCTACAACTGCGAAGTTGACCAAAAATATTGAACGCTATATCAAGCAAGAGTATGAAACTTGGAACAAATTCTAATCATGTTTTTCAAACATTATCAACTAGTCGTACAATTTGGGTGGAACTATTAGGAAAGAGAAGTAGATTGAGAAATTCCTTACTAGCTTACCTTATCATTTTCAAGCAAAAGTTATCTTGCTTAAATACTTGAAAAATCCTTGTGAGCTTATTGTTAAATGAATCACTTGGGCAAGTATTCGAACTGCATCACTTGTATCCAATATGTCAGCCATTCACTTTCGAGGACGGCAAGAGCTTGCTTTATAGACATCAAGGATAATGGTCTTAGCAAAGATCTTTTTGACACAATTGTTAGAAATGATGACTCTAATATTAATGAAGAGAAATGGGATCTACTTTCCCAGAGATTTACTAAATTTCTTAGATAGAATTAACCCTTTTTTAGGGGTTTTAGAAAAAAATAATCCGAGCTGTAAAATGATTATTTCAATGAATTTAGAGTTGTACTTCATCCAAACAACATGAAATATTTTGCAGACCACTCATATAGGTATTTGAGCTACAAAATAAACCTAGAACTGCGAAGTTGACCAAAAATATTGAACGCTATATCAAGCAAGAGTATGAAACTTGGAACAAATTCTAATCATGTTTTTCAAACATTATCAACTAGTTGTACAATATGGGTGGAACTATTAGGAAAGAGAAGTAGATTGAGAAATTCCTTACTAGCTTACCTTATCATTTTCAAGCAAAAGTTACCTTGCTTAAATACATGAAAAATCCTTGTGAACTTACTGTTAAATGAATCACTTGGGCAAGTATTCGAACTGCATCACTTGTATCCAATATGTCAGCCATTCACTTTCGATGACGGCAAGAGCTTGGCTTTATAGACATCAAGGATAATGGTCTTAGCAAAGATCTTTTTGACACAATTGTTAGAAATGATGACTCTAATATTAATGAAGAGAAATGGGATCTACTTTCCTAGAGATTTACTAAATTTCTTAGATAGAATTAACTCTTTTTTAGGGGTTTTAGAAAAAAATAATCTGAGCTCTAAAATGATTATTTCAATGAATTTAGAGTTGTACTTCATCCAAACAACATGAAATATTTTGCAGACCACTCATATAGGTATTTGAGCTACAAAATAAACCTAGAACTGCGAAGTTGAGCAAAAATATTGAACGCTATATCAAGCAAGAGTATGAAACTTGGAACAAATTCTAATCATGTTTTTCAAACATTATCAACTAGTCGTACAATTTGGGTGGAACTATTAGGAAAGAGAAGTAGATTGAGAAATTCCTTACTAGCTTACCTTATCATTTTCAAGCAAAAGTTATCTTGCTTAAATACATGAAAAATCCTTGTGAACTTACTGTTAAATGAATCACTTGGGCAAGTATTCGAACTGCATCACTTGTATCCAATATGTCAGCTATTCACTTTCGAGGACGGCAAGAGCTTGCTTTATAGACATCAAGGATAATGGTCTTAGCAAAGATCTTTTTGACACAATTGTTAGAAATGATGACTATAATATTAATGAAGAGAAATGGGATCTACTTTCCTAGAGATTTACTAAATTTCTTAGATAGAATTAACCCTTTTTTAGGGGTTTTAGAAAAAAATAATCCGAGCTCTAAAATGATTATTTCAATTAAAGTTGTACTTCATCCAAACAACTATGAAATATTTTGCAGACCACTCATATAGGTATTTGAGCTAAAAAATAAACCTACAACTGCGAAGTTGACCAAAAATATTGAACGCTATATCAAGCAAGAGTATGAAACTTGGAACAAATTCTAATCATGTTTTTCAAACATTATCAACTAGTCGTACAATTTGGGTGGAACTATTAGGAAAGAGAAGTAGATTGAGAAATTCCTTACTAGCTTACCTTATCATTTTCAAGCAAAAGTTATCTTGCTTAAATACTTGAAAAATCCTTGTGAACTTATTGTTAAATGAATCACTTGGGCAAGTATTCGAACTGCATCACTTGTATCCAATATGTCAGCCATTCACTTTCGAGGACGGCAAGAGCTTGCTTTATAGACATCAAGGATAATGGTCTTAGCAAAGATCTTTTTGACACAATTGTTAGAAATGATGACTCTAATATTAATGAAGAGAAATGGGATCTACTTTCCCAGAGATTTACTAAATTTCTTAGATAGAATTAACCCTTTTTTAGGGGTTTTAGAAAAAAATAATCCGAGCTGTAAAATGATTATTTCAATGAATTTAGAGTTGTACTTCATCCAAACAACATGAAATATTTTGCAGACCACTCATATAGGTATTTGAGCGACAAAATAAACCTAGAACTGCGAAGTTGACCAAAAATATTGAACGCTATATCAAGCAAGAGTATGAAACTTGGAACAAATTCTAATCATGTTTTTCAAACATTATCAACTAGTTGTACAATTTGGGTGGAACTATTAGGAAAGAGAAGTAGATTGAGAAATTCCTTACTAGCTTACCTTATCATTTTCAAGCAAAAGTTACCTTGCTTAAATACATGAAAAATCCTTGTGAACTTACTGTTAAATGAATCACTTGGGCAAGTATTCGAACTGCATCACTTGTATCCAATATGTCAGCCATTCACTTTCGATGACGGCAAGAGCTTGGCTTTATAGACATCAAGGATAATGGTCTTAGCAAAGATCTTTTTGACACAATTGTTAGAAATGATGACTCTAATATTAATGAAGAGAAATGGGATCTACTTTCCTAGAGATTTACTAAATTTCTTAGATAGAATTAACTCTTTTTTAGGGGTTTTAGAAAAAAATAATCTGAGCTCTAAAATGATTATTTCAATGAATTTAGAGTTGTACTTCATCCAAACAACATGAAATATTTTGCAGACCACTCATATAGGTATTTGAGCTACAAAATAAACCTAGAACTGCGAAGTTGAGCAAAAATATTGAACGCTATATCAAGCAAGAGTATGAAACTTGGAACAAATTCTAATCATGTTTTTCAAACATTATCAACTAGTCGTACAATTTGGGTGGAACTATTAGGAAAGAGAAGTAGATTGAGAAATTCCTTACTAGCTTACCTTATCATTTTCAAGCAAAAGTTATCTTGCTTAAATACATGAAAAATCCTTGTGAACTTACTGTTAAATGAATCACTTGGGCAAGTATTCGAACTGCATCACTTGTATCCAATATGTCAGCTATTCACTTTCGAGGACGGCAAGAGCTTGCTTTATAGACATCAAGGATAATGGTCTTAGCAAAGATCTTTTTGACCCAATTGTTAGAAATGATGACTATAATATTAATGAAGAGAAATGGGATCTACTTTCCTAGAGATTTACTAAATTTCTTAGATAGAATTAACCCTTTTTTAGGGGTTTTAGAAAAAAATAATCCGAGCTCTAAAATGATTATTTCAATTAAAGTTGTACTTCATCCAAACAACTATGAAATATTTTGCAGACCACTCATATAGGTATTTGAGCTAAAAAATAAACCTACAACTGCGAAGTTGACCAAAAATATTGAACGCTATATCAAGCAAGAGTATGAAACTTGGAACAAATTCTAATCATGTTTTTCAAACATTATCAACTAGTCGTACAATTTGGGTGGAACTATTAGGAAAGAGAAGTAGATTGAGAAATTCCTTACTAGCTTACCTTATCATTTTCAAGCAAAAGTTATCTTGCTTAAATACTTGAAAAATCCTTGTGAACTTATTGTTAAATGAATCACTTGGGCAAGTATTCGAACTGCATCACTTGTATCCAATATGTCAGCCATTCACTTTCGAGGACGGCAAGAGCTTGCTTTATAGACATCAAGGATAATGGTCTTAGCAAAGATCTTTTTGACACAATTGTTAGAAATGATGACTCTAATATTAATGAAGAGAAATGGGATCTTCTTTCCCAGAGATTTACTAAATTTCTTAGATAGAATTAACCCTTTTTTAGGGGTTTTAGAAAAAACTAATCTGAGCTCTAAAATGATTATTTCAATGAATTTAGAGTTGTACTTCATCCAAACAACATGAAATATTTTGCAGACCACTCATATAGGTATTTGAGCTACAAAATAAACCTAGAACTGCGAAGTTGACCAAAAATATTGAACGCTATATCAAGCAAGAGTATGAAACTTGGAACAAATTCTAATCATGTTTTTCAAACATTATCAACTAGTTGTACAATTTGGGTGGAACTATTAGGAAAGAGAAGTAGATTGAGAAATTCCTTACTAGCTTACCTTATCATTTTCAAGCAAAAGTTACCTTGCTTAAATACATGAAAAATCCTTGTGAACTTACTGTTAAATGAATCACTTGGGCAAGTATTCGAACTGCATCACTTGTATCCAATATGTCAGCCATTCACTTTCGATGACGGCAAGAGCTTGGCTTTATAGACATCAAGGATAATGGTCTTAGCAAAGATCTTTTTGACACAATTGTTAGAAATGATGACTCTAATATTAATGAAGAGAAATGGGATCTACTTTCCTAGAGATTTACTAAATTTCTTAGATAGAATTAACTCTTTTTTAGGGGTTTTAGAAAAAAATAATCTGAGCTCTAAAATGATTATTTCAATGAATTTAGAGTTGTACTTCATCCAAACAACATGAAATATTTTGCAGACCACTCATATAGGTATTTGAGCTACAAAATAAACCTAGAACTGCGAAGTTGAGCAAAAATATTGAACGCTATATCAAGCAAGAGTATGAAACTTGGAACAAATTCTAATCATGTTTTTCAAACATTATCAACTAGTCGTACAATTTGGGTGGAACTATTAGGAAAGAGAAGTAGATTGAGAAATTCCTTACTAGCTTACCTTATCATTTTCAAGCAAAAGTTATCTTGCTTAAATACATGAAAAATCCTTGTGAACTTACTGTTAAATGAATCACTTGGGCAAGTATTCGAACTGCATCACTTGTATCCAATATGTCAGCTATTCACTTTCGAGGACGGCAAGAGCTTGCTTTATAGACATCAAGGATAATGGTCTTAGCAAAGATCTTTTTGACACAATTGTTAGAAATGATGACTATAATATTAATGAAGAGAAATGGGATCTACTTTCCTAGAGATTTACTAAATTTCTTAGATAGAATTAACCCTTTTTTAGGGGTTTTAGAAAAAAATAATCCGAGCTCTAAAATGATTATTTCAATTAAAGTTGTACTTCATCCAAACAACTATGAAATATTTTGCAGACCACTCATATAGGTATTTGAGCTAAAAAATAAACCTACAACTGCGAAGTTGACCAAAAATATTGAACGCTATATCAAGCAAGAGTATGAAACTTGGAACAAATTCTAATCATGTTTTTCAAACATTATCAACTAGTCGTACAATTTGGGTGGAACTATTAGGAAAGAGAAGTAGATTGAGAAATTCCTTACTAGCTTACCTTATCATTTTCAAGCAAAAGTTATCTTGCTTAAATACTTGAAAAATCCTTGTGAACTTATTGTTAAATGAATCACTTGGGCAAGTATTCGAACTGCATCACTTGTATCCAATATGTCAGCCATTCACTTTCGAGGACGGCAAGAGCTTGCTTTATAGACATCAAGGATAATGGTCTTAGCAAAGATCTTTTTGACACAATTGTTAGAAATGATGACTCTAATATTAATGAAGAGAAATGGGATCTACTTTCCCAGAGATTTACTAAATTTCTTAGATAGAATTAACCCTTTTTTAGGGGTTTTAGAAAAAAATAATCCGAGCTGTAAAATGATTATTTCAATGAATTTAGAGTTGTACTTCATCCAAACAACATGAAATATTTTGCAGACCACTCATATAGGTATTTGAGCTACAAAATAAACCTAGAACTGCGAAGTTGACCAAAAATATTGAACGCTATATCAAGCAAGAGTATGAAACTTGGAACAAATTCTAATCATGTTTTTCAAACATTATCAACTAGTTGTACAATTTGGGTGGAACTATTAGGAAAGAGAAGTAGATTGAGAAATTCCTTACTAGCTTACCTTATCATTTTCAAGCAAAAGTTACCTTGCTTAAATACATGAAAAATCCTTGTGAACTTACTGTTAAATGAATCACTTGGGCAAGTATTCGAACTGCATCACTTGTATCCAATATGTCAGCCATTCACTTTCGATGACGGCAAGAGCTTGGCTTTATAGACATCAAGGATAATGGTCTTAGCAAAGATCTTTTTGACACAATTGTTAGAAATGATGACTCTAATATTAATGAAGAGAAATGGGATCTACTTTCCTAGAGATTTACTAAATTTCTTAGATAGAATTAACTTTTTTTTAGGGGTTTTAGAAAAAAATAATCTGAGCTCTAAAATGATTATTTCAATGAATTTAGAGTTGTACTTCATCCAAACAACATGAAATATTTTGCAGACCACTCATATAGGTATTTGAGCTACAAAATAAACCTAGAACTGCGAAGTTGAGCAAAAATATTGAACGCTATATCAAGCAAGAGTATGAAACTTGGAACAATTTCTAATCATGTTTTTCAAACATTATCAACTAGTCGTACAATTTGGGTGGAACTATTAGGAAAGAGAAGTAGATTGAGAAATTCCTTACTAGCTTACCTTATCATTTTCAAGCAAAAGTTATCTTGCTTAAATACATGAAAAATCCTTGTGAACTTACTGTTAAATGAATCACTTGGGCAAGTATTCGAACTGCATCACTTGTATCCAATATGTCAGCTATTCACTTTCGAGGACGGCAAGAGCTTGCTTTATAGACATCAAGGATAATGGTCTTAGCAAAGATCTTTTTGACACAATTGTTAGAAATGATGACTATAATATTAATGAAGAGAAATGGGATCTACTTTCCTAGAGATTTACTAAATTTCTTAGATAGAATTAACCCTTTTTTAGGGGTTTTAGAAAAAAATAATCCGAGCTCTAAAATGATTATTTCAATTAAAGTTGTACTTCATCCAAACAACTATGAAATATTTTGCAGACCACTCATATAGGTATTTGAGCTAAAAAATAAACCTACAACTGCGAAGTTGACCAAAAATATTGAACGCTATATCAAGCAAGAGTATGAAACTTGGAACAAATTCTAATCATGTTTTTCAAACATTATCAACTAGTCGTACAATTTGGGTGGAACTATTAGGAAAGAGAAGTAGATTGAGAAATTCCTTACTAGCTTACCTTATCATTTTCAAGCAAAAGTTATCTTGCTTAAATACTTGAAAAATCCTTGTGAACTTATTGTTAAATGAATCACTTGGGCAAGTATTCGAACTGCATCACTTGTATCCAATATGTCAGCCATTCACTTTCGAGGACGGCAAGAGCTTGCTTTATAGACATCAAGGATAATGGTCTTAGCAAAGATCTTTTTGACACAATTGTTAGAAATGATGACTCTAATATTAATGAAGAGAAATGGGATCTACTTTCCCAGAGATTTACTAAATTTCTTAGATAGAATTAACCCTTTTTTAGGGGTTTTAGAAAAAAATAATCCGAGCTGTAAAATGATTATTTCAATGAATTTAGAGTTGTACTTCATCCAAACAACATGAAATATTTTGCAGACCACTCATATAGGTATTTGAGCTAAAAAATAAACCTAGAACTGCGAACTTGACCAAAAATATTGAACGCTATATCAAGCAAGAGTATGAAACTTGGAACAAATTCTAATCATGTTTTTCAAACATTATCAACTAGTTGTACAATTTGGGTGGAACTATTAGGAAAGAGAAGTAGATTGAGAAATTCCTTACTAGCTTACCTTATCATTTTCAAGCAAAAGTTACCTTGCTTAAATACATGAAAAATCCTTGTGAACTTACTCTTAAATGAATAACTTGGGCAAGTATTCGAACTGCATCACTTGTATCCAATATGTCAGCCGTCCACTTTCGAGGACGGCAAGAGCTTGGCTTTATAGACATCAAGGATAGTGGTCTTAGCAAAGTTCTTTTTGACACAATTGTTAGAAATGATGACTCTAATACCAATGAAGAGAAATGGGATCTACTTTCCCAGAGATTTACTAAATTTCTTAGATAGAATTAGCCCTTTTTTAGGGGTTTGAGAAAAGAATAATCCGAGCTCTAAAATGATTATTTCAATTAATTTAGAGTTGTACTTCATCCAAACAACTATGAAATATTTTGCAGACCACTAATATAGGTATTTGAGCTAAAAAATAAACCTACAACTGCGAAGTTGACCAAAAATATTGAACGCTATATCAAGCAAGAGTATGAAACTTGGAACAAATTCTAATCATGTTTTTCAAACATTATCAACTAGTCGTAAAATTTGGGTGGAACTATTAGGAAAGAGAAGTAGATTGAGAAATTCCTTACTTGCTTACCTTATCATTTTCAAGCAAAAGTTACCTTGATTAAATACATGAAAAATCCTTGTTAACTTACTGTTAAATGAATCACTTGGGCAAGTATTCGAACTGCATCACTTGTATCCAATATGTCAGCCATTCACTTTCGAGGACGGCAAGAGCTTGCTTTATAGACATCAAGGATAATGGTCTTAGCAAAGATCTTTTTGACACAATTGTTAGAAATGATGACTCTAATATTAATGAAGAGAAATGGGATCTACTTTCCCAGAGATTTACTAAATTTCTTAGATAGAATTAACCCTTTTTTAGGGGTTTTAGAAAAAACTAATCCGAGCTCTAAAATGATTATTTCAATGAATTTAGAGTTGTACTTCTTCCAAACAACATGAAATATTTTGCAGACCACTCATATAGGTATTTGAGCTACAAAATAAACCTAGAACTGCGAAGTTGACCAAAAATATTGAACGCTATATCAAGCAAGAGTATGAAACATGGAACAAATTCTAATCATGTTTTTCAAACATTATCAACTAGTCGTACAATTTGGGTGGAACTATTAGGAAAGAGAAGTAGATTGAGAAATTCCTTACTAGCTTACCTTATCATTTTCAAGCAAAAGTTACCTTGATTAAATACATGAAAAATCCTTGTGAACTTACTGTTAAATGAATCACTTGGGCAAGTATTCGAACTGCATCACTTGTATCCAATATGTCAGCCATTCACTTTCGAGGACGGCAAGAGCTTGCTTTATAGACATCAAGGATAATGGTCTTAGCAAAGATCTTTTTGACACAATTGTTAGAAATGATGACTATAATATTAATGAAGAGAAATGGGATCTACTTTCCTAGATATTTACTAAATTTCTTAGATAGAATTAACCCTTTTTTAGGGGTTTTAGAAAAAAATAATCCGAGCTCTAAAATGATTATTTCAATGAATTTAGAGTTGTACTTCTTCCAAACAACATGAAATATTTTGCAGACCACTCATATAGGTATTTGAGCTAAAAAATAAACCTACAACTGCGAAGTTGACCAAAAATATTGAACGCTATATCAAGCAAGAGTATGAAACTTGGAACAAATTCTAATCATGTTTTTCAAACATTATCAACTAGTCGTACAATTTGGGTGGAACTATTAGGAAAGAGAAGTAGATTGAGAAATTCCTTACTAGCTTACCTTATCATTTTCAAGCAAAAGTTATCTTGCTTAAATACTTGAAAAATCCTTGTGAACTTATTGTTAAATGAATCACTTGGGCAAGTATTCGAACTGCATCACTTGTATCCAATATGTCAGCCATTCACTTTCGAGGACGGCAAGAGCTTGCTTTATAGACATCAAGGATAATGGTCTTAGCAAAGATCTTTTTGACACAATTGTTAGAAATGATGACTCTAATATTAATGAAGAGAAATGGGATCTTCTTTCCCAGAGATTTACTAAATTTCTTAGATAGAATTAACCCTTTTTTAGGGGTTTTAGAAAAAACTAATCCGAGCTCTAAAATGATTATTTCAATGAATTTAGAGTTGTACTTCATCCAAACAACATGAAATATTTTGCAGACCACTCATATAGGTATTTGAGCTACAAAATAAACCTAGAACTGCGAAGTTGACCAAAAATATTGAACGCTATATCAAGCAAGAGTATGAAACTTGGAACAAATTCTAATCATGTTTTTCAAACATCATAAACTAGTCGTACAATTTGGGTGGAACTATCAGGAAAGAGAAGTAGATTGAGAAATTCCTTACTAGCTTACTTTATCATTTTCAAGCAAAAGTTACCTTGATTAAATACATGAAAAATCCTTGTTAACTTACTGTTAAATGAATCACTTGGGCAAGTATTCGAACTGCATCACTTGTATCCAATATGTCAGCCATTCACTTTCGAGGACGGCAAGAGCTTGCTTTATAGACATCAAGGATAATGGTCTTAGCAAAGATCTTTTTGACACAATTGTTAGAAATGATGACTCTAATATTAATGAAGAGAAATGGGATCTACTTTCCCAGAGATTTACTAAATTTCTTAGATAGAATTAACCCTTTTTTAGGGGTTTTAGAAAAAACTAATCCGAGCTCTAAAATGATTATTTCAATGAATTTAGAGTTGTACTTCTTCCAAACAACATGAAATATTTTGCAGACCACTCATATAGGTATTTGAGCTACAAAATAAACCTAGAACTGCGAAGTTGACCAAAAATATTGAACGCTATATCAAGCAAGAGTATGAAACATGGAACAAATTCTAATCATGTTTTTCAAACATTATCAACTAGTCGTACAATTTGGGTGGAACTATTAGGAAAGAGAAGTAGATTGAGAAATTCCTTACTAGCTTACCTTATCATTTTCAAGCAAAAGTTACCTTGATTAAATACATGAAAAATCCTTGTGAACTTACTGTTAAATGAATCACTTGGGCAAGTATTCGAACTGCATCACTTGTATCCAATATGTCAGCCATTCACTTTCGAGGACGGCAAGAGCTTGCTTTATAGACATCAAGGATAATGGTCTTAGCAAAGATCTTTTTGACACAATTGTTAGAAATGATGACTATAATATTAATGAAGAGAAATGGGATCTATTTTCCTAGAGATTTACTAAATTTCTTAGATAGAATTAACCCTTTTTTAGGGGTTTTAGAAAAAAATAATCCGAGCTCTAAAATGATTATTTCAATGAATTTAGAGTTGTACTTCTTCCAAACAACATGAAATATTTTGCAGACCACTCATATAGGTATTTGAGCTAAAAAATAAACCTACAACTGCGAAGTTGACCAAAAATATTGAACGCTATATCAAGCAAGAGTATGAAACTTGGAACAAATTCTAATCATGTTTTTCAAACATTATCAACTAGTCGTACAATTTGGGTGGAACTATTAGGAAAGAGAAGTAGATTGAGAAATTCCTTACTAGCTTACCTTATCATTTTCAAGCAAAAGTTATCTTGCTTAAATACTTGAAAAATCCTTGTGAACTTATTGTTAAATGAATCACTTGGGCAAGTATTCGAACTGCATCACTTGTATCCAATATGTCAGCCATTCACTTTCGAGGACGGCAAGAGCTTGCTTTATAGACATCAAGGATAATGGTCTTAGCAAAGATCTTTTTGACACAATTGTTAGAAATGATGACTCTAATATTAATGAAGAGAAATGGGATCTTCTTTCCCAGAGATTTACTAAATTTCTTAGATAGAATTAACCCTTTTTTAGGGGTTTTAGAAAAAACTAATCCGAGCTCTAAAATGATTATTTCAATGAATTTAGAGTTGTACTTCATCCAAACAACATGAAATATTTTGCAGACCACTCATATAGGTATTTGAGCTACAAAATAAACCTAGAACTGCGAAGTTGACCAAAAATATTGAACGCTATATCAAGCAAGAGTATGAAACTTGGAACAAATTCTAATCATGTTTTTCAAACATTATAAACTAGTCGTACAATTTGGGTGGAACTATCAGGAAAGAGAAGTAGATTGAGAAATTCCTTACTAGCTTACTTTATCATTTTCCAGCAAAAGTTACCTTGCTTAAATACATGAAAAATCCTTGTGAACTTACTGTTAAATGAATCAGTTGGGCAAGTATTCGAACTGCATCACTTGTATCCAATATGTCAGCCATCCACTTTCGAGGACGGCAAGAGCTTTGCTTTATAGACATCAAGGATAGTGGTCTTAGCAAAGATCTTTTTCAAACAATGGTTAGAAATGATGACTCTAATACCAATGAAGAGAAATGAGATCTACTTTCGAAGAGATTTACTAAATTTCTTAGATAGAATTAACCCTTTTTTAGGGGTTTTAGAAAAAAATAATCCGAGCTCTAAAATGATTATTTCAAGGAATTTAGAGTTGTACTTCTTCCGAACAACATGAAATATTTTGCAGACCACTCATATAGGTATTTGAGCTACAAAATAAACCTAGAACTGCGAAGTTGACCAAAAATATTGAACGCTATATCAAGCAAGAGTATGAAACATGGAACAAATTCTAATCATGTTTTTCAAACATTATCAACTACTCGTACAATTTGCGTGGAACTATCAGGAAAGAGAAGTAGATTGAGAAATTCCTTACTAGCTTACCTTATCATTTTCAAGCAAAAGTTACCTTGCTTAAATACATGAAAAATCCTTGTGAACTTACTGTTAAATGAATCACTTGGGCAAGTATTCGAACTGCATCACTTGAATCCGATATGTCAGCCGTCCACTTTCGAGGACGGCAAGAGCTTGGCTTTATAGATATCAAGGATAGTGGTTTTAGCAAAGATATTTTTGACACAATGGTTAGAAATGATGACTCTAATACCAATGAAGAGAAATGGGATCTACTTTCCTAGAGATTTACTAAATTTCTTAGATAGAATTAACCCTCTTTTAGGGGTTTTAGGAAAACATAATCCGAGCTCTAAAATCATTATTTCAATGAATTTAGAGTTGTAATTCTTCCAAACAACATGAAATATTTTGCAGACCACTCATATAGGTATTTGAGCTACAAAATAAACCTAGAACTGCGAAGTGGACCAAAAATATTGAACGCTATATCAAGCAAGAGTATGAAACTTGGAACAAATTCTAATCATGTTTTTCAAACATCATAAACTAGTCGTACAATTTGGGTGGAACTATCAGGAAAGAGAAGTAGATTGAGAAATTCCTTACTAGCTTACTTTATCATTTTCAAGCAAAAGTTACCTTGCTTAAATACATGAAAAATCCTTGTGAACTTACTGTTAAATGAATCAGTTGGCCAAGTATTCGAACTGCATCACTTGTATCCAATATGTCAGCCATCCACTTTCGAGGACGGCAAGAGCTTTGCTTTATAGACATCAAGGATAGTGGTCTTAGCAAAGATCTTTTTCACACAATGGTTAGAAATGATGACTCTAATACCAATGAAGAGAAATGAGATCTACTTTCGAAGAGATTTACTAAATTTCTTAGATAGAATTAACCCTTTTTTAGGGGTTTTAGAAAAAAATAATCCGAGCTCTAAAATGATTATTTCAATGAATTTAGAGTTGTACTTCTTCTGAACAACATGAAATATTTTGCAGACCACTCATATAGGTATTTGAGCTACAAAATAAACCTAGAACTGCGAAGTTGACCAAAAATATTGAACGCTATATCAAGCAAGAGTATGAAACATGGAACAAATTCTAATCATGTTTTTCAAACATTATCAACTACTCGTACAATTTGCGTGGAACTATCAGGAAAGAGAAGTAGATTGAGAAATTCCTTACTAGCTTACCTTATCATTTTCAAGCAAAAGTTACCTTGCTTAAATACATGAAAAATCCTTGTGAACTTACTGTTAAATGAATCACTTGGGCAAGTATTCGAACTGCATCACTTGAATCCGATATGTCAGCCGTCCACTTTCGAGGACGGCAAGAGCTTGGCTTTATAGATATCAAGGATAGTGGTTTTAGCAAAGATATTTTTGACACAATGGTTAGAAATGATGACTCTAATACCAATGAAGAGAAATGGGATCTACTTTCCTAGAGATTTACTAAATTTCTTAGATAGAATTAACCCTCTTTTAGGGGTTTTAGGAAAACATAATCCGAGCTCTAAAATCATTATTCCAATGAATTTAGAGTTGTAATTCTTCCAAACAACATGAAATATTTTGCAGACCACTCATATAGGTATTTGAGCTACAAAATAAATCTAGAAATACGAAGTTGACCAAAAATATTGAACGCTATATCAAGCAAGCGTATGAAACTTGGAATAAATTCTAATCATGTTTTTCAAACATTATCAACTAGTCGTACAATTTGGGTGGACCTATCAGGAAAGAGAAGTTGATTGAGAAATTCCTTACTAGCTTACCTTATCATTTTCAAGCAAAAGTTACCTTGCTTAAATATATGAATAAATCCTTGTGAACTTACTGTTAAATTAATCACTTGGGCAAGTATTCAAACTGCCTCACTTCTATCCAATATGTCAACCATCTACTATCGAGGACGGAAAGAGCTTCGCTTTATAGACATCAAGGATAGTGGTGTTAGCGAAGATCTTTTTGACAAAATTGTTACAAATGATGACTCTAATACCAATTAAGAGAAATGGGATCTACTTTCCCAGAGATTTACTAAATTTCTTAGATAGAATTAACCCTCTTTTAGGGGTTTTAGAAAAACATAATCCGAGCTCTAAAATTATTATTTCAATGAATTTAGAGTTGTACTTCTTCCAAACAACATGAAATATTTTGCAGACCACTCATATAGGTATTTGAGCTACAAAGAAACCTAGAACTGCGAAGTTAACCAAAAATATTGAACGCTATATCAAGCAAGAGTATGAAACTTGGAACAAATTCTAATCATGTTTTTCAAACATTATCAACTAGTCGTACAATTTGGGTGGAACTATTAGGAAAGAGAAGTAGATTGAGAAATTCCTTACTAGCTTACCTTATCATTTTCAAGCAAAAGTTACCTTGCTTAAATACATGAAAAATCCTTGTGAACTTACTGTTAAATGAATCACTTGGGCAAGTATTCGAACTGCATCACTTGTATCCAATATGTCAGCCATTCACTTTCGAGGACGGCAAGAGCTTGCTTTATAGACATCAAGGATAATGGTCTTAGCAAAGATCTTTTTGACACAACTGTTAGAAATGATGACTCTAATATTAATGAAGAGAAATAGGATCTACTTTCCTAGAGATTTATTATATTTCTTAGATAGAATTAACCCTTTTTTAGGGGTTTTAGAAAAAAATAATCCGAGCTCTAAAATTATTATTTCAATGAATTTAGAGTTGTACTTCTTCCAAACAACATGAAATATTTTGCAGACCACTCATATAGGTAGTTGAGCTACAAAATAAACCTAGAACTGCGAAGTTGACCAAAAATATTGAACGCTATATCAAGCAAGCGTATGAAACTTGGAATAAATTCTAATCATGTTTTTCAAACATTATCAACTAGTCGTACAATTTGGGTGGACCTATCAGGAAAGAGAAGTTGATTGAAAAAATTCCTTACTCGCTTACCTTATCATTTTCAAGCAAAAGTTACCTTGCTTAAATATATGAATAAATCCTTGTGAACTTACTGTTAAATTAATCACTTGGGCAAGTATTCAAACTGCCTCACTTGTATCCAATATGTCAACCATCTACTATCGAGGACGGAAAGAGCTTCGCTTTATAGACATCAAGGATAGTGGTGTTAGCAAAGATCTTTTTGACAAAATTGTTACAAATGATGACTCTAATACCAATTAAGAGAAATGGGATCTACTTTCCCAGAGATTTACTAAATTTCTTAGATAGAATTAACCCTCTTTTAAGGGTTTTAGAAAAACATAATCCGAGCTCTAAAATCATTATTTCAATGAATTTAGAGTTGTACTTGTTCCAAACAACATGAAATATTTTGCAGACCACTCATATAGGTATTTGAGCTACAAAATAAACCTAGAACTGCGAAGTTGACCAAAAATATTGAACGCTATATGAAGCAAGAGTATGAAACTTGGAACAAATTCTAATCATGTTTTTCAAACATTATAAACTAGTCGTACAATTTGGGTGGAACTATCAGGAAAGAGAAGTAGATTGAGAAATTCCTTACTAGCTTACTTTATCATTTTCAAGCAAAAGTTACCTTGCTTAAATACATGAAAAATCCTTGTGAACTTACTGTTAAATGAATCAGTTGGCCAAGTATTCGAACTGCATCACTTGTATCCAATATGTCAGCCATCCACTTTCGAGGACGGCAAGAGCTTTGCTTTATAGACATCAAGGATAGTGGTCTTAGCAAAGATCTTTTTCACACAATGGTTAGAAATGATGACTCTAATACCAATGAAGAGAAATGAGATCTACTTTCGAAGAGATTTACTAAATTTCTTAGATAGAATTAACCCTTTTTTAGGGGTTTTAGAAAAAAATAATCCGAGCTCTAAAATGATTATTTCAATGAATTTAGAGTTGTACTTCTTCCGAACAACATGAAATATTTTGCAGACCACTCATATAGGTATTTGAGCTACAAAATAAACCTAGAACTGCGAAGTTGACCAAAAATATTGAACGCTATATCAAGCAAGCGTATGAAACATGGAACAAATTCTAATCATGTTTTTCAAACATTATCAACTACTCGTACAATTTGCGTGGAACTATCAGGAAAGAGAAGTAGATTGAGAAATTCCTTACTAGCTTACCTTATCATTTTCAAGCAAAAGTTACCTTGCTTAAATATATGAATAAATCCTTGTGAACTTACTGTTAAATTAATCACTTGGGCAAGTATTCAAACTGCCTCACTTCTATCCAATATGTCAACCATCTACTATCGAGGACGGAAAGAGCTTCGCTTTATAGACATCAAGGATAGTGGTGTTAGCGAAGATCTTTTTGACAAAATTGTTACAAATGATGACTCTAATACCAATTAAGAGAAATGGGATCTACTTTCCCAGAGATTTACTAAATTTCTTAGATAGAATTAACCCTCTTTTAGGGGTTTTAGAAAAACATAATCCGAGCTCTAAAATTATTATTTCAATGAATTTAGAGTTGTACTTCTTCCAAACAACATGAAATATTTTGCAGACCACTCATATAGGTATTTGAGCTACAAAGAAACCTAGAACTGCGAAGTTAACCAAAAATATTGAACGCTATATCAAGCAAGAGTATGAAACTTGGAACAAATTCTAATCATGTTTTTCAAACATTATCAACTAGTCGTACAATTTGGGTGGAACTATTAGGAAAGAGAAGTAGATTGAGAAATTCCTTACTAGCTTACCTTATCATTTTCAAGCAAAAGTTACCTTGCTTAAATACATGAAAAATCCTTGTGAACTTACTGTTAAATGAATCACTTGGGCAAGTATTCAAACTGCCTCACTTGTATCCAATATGTCAGCCATTCACTTTCGAGGACGGAAAGAGCTTCGCTTTATAGACATCAAGGATAGTGGTGTTAGCAAAGATCTTTTTGACAAAATTGTTACAAATGATGACTCTAATACCAATTAAGAGAAATGGGATCTACTTTCCCAGAGATTTACTAAATTTCTTAGATAGAATTAACCCTCTTTTAGGGGTTTTAGAAAAACATAATCCGAGCTCTAAAATTATTATTTCAATGAATTTAGAGTTGTACTTCTTCCAAACAACATGAAATATTTTGCAGACCACTCATATAGGTATTTGAGCTACAAAATAAACCTAGAACTGCGAAGTTAACCAAAAATATTGAACGCTATATCAAGCAAGAGTATGAAACATGGAACAAATTCTAATCATGTTTTTCAAACATTATCAACTAGTCGTACAATTTGCGTGGAACTATTAGGAAAGAGAAGTAGATTGAGAATTTCCTTACTAGCTTACCTTATCATTTTCAAGCAAAAGTTACCTTGCTTAAATACATGAAAAATCCTTGTGAACTTACTGTTAAATGAATCACTTGGGCAAGTATTCGAACTGCATCACTTGTATCCAATATGTCAGCCATTCACTTTCGAGGACGGCAAGAGCTTGCTTTATAGACATCAAGGATAGTGGTCTTAGCAAAGATCTTTTTGACACAATGGTTAGAAATGATGACTCTAATATTAATGAAGAGAAATGGGATCTACTTTCCTAGAGATTTACTATATTTCTTAGATAGAATTAACCCTTTTTTAGGGGTTTTAGAAAAAAATAATCCGAGCTCTAAAATGATTATTTCAATGAATTTAGAGTTGTACTTCTTCCAAACAACATGAAATATTTTGCAGACCACTCATATATGTAGTTGAGCTACAAAATAAACCTAGAACTGCGAAGTTGACCAAAAATATTGAACGCTATATCAAGCAAGAGTATGAAACATGGAACAAATTCTAATCATGTTTTTCAAACATTATCAACTACTCGTACAATTTGGGTAGATCTATCAGGAAAGAGAAGTAGATTGAGAAATTCCTTACTAGCTTACCTTATCATTTTCAAGCAAGAGTTACCTTGCTTAAATACATGAAAAATCCTTGTGAACTTACTGTTAAATGAATCACTTGGGCAAGTATTCGAACTGCATCGCTTGTATCCGATATGTCAGCCGTCCACTTTCGAGGACGGCAAGAGCTTGGCTTTATAGACATCAAGGATAGTGGTCTTAGCAAAGTTCTTTTTGACACAATTGCTAGAAATGATGACTCTAATACCAATGAAGAGAAATGGGATCTACTTTCCCAGAGATTTACTAAATTTCTTAGATAGAATTAACCCTTTTTTAGGGGTTTTAGAAAAACATAATCCGAGCTCTAAAATGATTATTTCAATGAATTTAGAGTTGTACTTCTTCCAAACAACATGAAATATTTTGCAGACCACTCATATAGGTATTTGAGCTACAAAATAAATCTAGAAATACGAAGTTGACCAAAAAATTTTGAACGCTATATCAAGCAAGAGTATGAAACTTGGAACAAATTCTAATCATGTTTTTCAAACATTATCAACTACTCGTACAATTTGGGTGGACCTATCAAGAAGGAGAAGTTGATTGAGAAATTCCTTACTAGCTTACCTTATCATTTTCAAGCAAAAGTTACCTTGCTTAAATACATGAATAAATCCTTGTGAACTTACTGTTAAATTAATCACTTGGGCAAGTATTCAAACTGCCTCACTTGTATCCAATATGTCAACCATCCACTTTCGAGGACGGAAAGAGCTTCGCTTTATAGACATCAAGGATAGTGGTTTTAGCGAAGATGTTTTTGACACAATTGTTACAAATGATGACTCTAATACCAATTAAGAGAAATGGGATCTACTTTCCCAGAGATTTACTAAATTTCTTAGATAGAATTAACCCTCTTTTAGGGGTTTTAGAAAAACATAATCCGAGCTCTAAAATCATTATTTCAATGAATTTAGAGTTGTACTTCTTCCAAACAACATGAAATATTTTGCAGACCACTCATATAGGTATTTGAGCTACAAAATAAATCTAGAAATACGAAGTTGACCAAAAATATTGAACGCTATATCAAGCAAGCGTATGAAACTTGGAATAAATTCTAATCATGTTTTTCAAACATTATCAACTACTCGTACAATTTGGGTGGACCTATCAGGAAAGAGAAGTAGATTGAGAAATTCCTTACTAGCTTACCTTATCATTTTCAAGCAAAAGTTACCTTGCTTAAATATATGAATAAATCCTTGTGAACTTACTGTTAAATTAATCACTTGGGCAAGTATTCAAACTGCCTCACTTGTATCCAATATGTCAACCATCTACTACCGAGGACGGAAAGAGCTTCGCTTTATAGACATCAAGGATAGTGGTGTTAGCGAAGATCTTTTTGACAAAATTGTTACAAATGATGACTGTAATACCAATTAAGAGAAATGGGATCTACTTTCCCAGAGATTTACTAAATTTCTTACATAGAATTAACCCCTTTTTTAGGGGTTTTAGAAAAAAATAATCCGAGCTCTAAAATGATTATTTCAATGAATTTAGAGTTGTTCTTCTTCCAAACAACATGAAATATTTTGCAGACCACTCATATACGTATTTGAGCTACAAAATAAATATAGAAATACGAAGTTGACCAAAAATTTTGAACGCTATATCAAGCAAGAGTATGAAACATGGAACAAATTCTAATCATGTTTTTCAAACATTATCAACTACTCGTACAATTTGGGTAGATCTATCAGGAAAGAGAAGTAGATTGAGAAATTCCTTACTAGCTTACCTTATCATTTTCAAGCAAGAGTTACCTTGCTTAAATACATGAAAAATCCTTGTGAACTTACTGTTAAATGAATCACTTGGGCAAGTATTCGAACTGCATCGCTTGTATCCGATATGTCAGCCGTCCACTTTCGAGGACGGCAAGAGCTTGGCTTTATAGACATCAAGGATAGTGGTCTTAGCAAAGTTTTTTTTGACACAATTGCTAGAAATGATGACTCTAATACCAATGAAGAGAAATGGGATCTACTTTCCCAGAGATTTACTAAATTTCTTAGATAGAATTAACCCTTTTTTAGGGGTTTTAGAAAAACATAATCCGAGCTCTAAAATGATTATTTCAATGAATTTAGAGTTGTACTTCTTCCAAACAACATGAAATATTTTGCAGACCACTCATATATGTAGTTGAGCTACAAAATAAACCTAGAACTGCGAAGTTGACCAAAAATATTGAACGCTATATCAAGCAAGAGTATGAAACATGGAACAAATTCTAATCATGTTTTTCAAACATTATCAACTACTCGTACAATTTGGGTAGATCTATCAGGAAAGAGAAGTAGATTGAGAAATTCCTTACTAGCTTACCTTATCATTTTCAAGCAAGAGTTACCTTGCTTAAATACATGAAAAATCCTTGTGAACTTACTGTTAAATGAATCACTTGGGCAAGTATTCGAACTGCATCGCTTGTATCCGATATGTCAGCCGTCCACTTTCGAGGACGGCAAGAGCTTGGCTTTATAGACATCAAGGATAGTGGTCTTAGCAAAGTTCTTTTTGACACAATTGCTAGAAATGATGACTCTAATACCAATGAAGAGAAATGGGATCTACTTTCCCAGAGATTTACTAAATTTCTTAGATAGAATTAACCCTTTTTTAGGGGTTTTAGAAAAACATAATCCGAGCTCTAAAATGATTATTTCAATGAATTTAGAGTTGTACTTCTTCCAAACAACATGAAATATTTTGCAGACCACTCATATAGGTATTTGAGCTACAAAATAAATCTAGAAATACGAAGTTGACCAAAAAATTTTGAACGCTATATCAAGCAAGAGTATGAAACTTGGAACAAATTCTAATCATGTTTTTCAAACATTATCAACTACTCGTACAATTTGGGTGGACCTATCAAGAAGGAGAAGTTGATTGAGAAATTCCTTACTAGCTTACCTTATCATTTTCAAGCAAAAGTTACCTTGCTTAAATACATGAATAAATCCTTGTGAACTTACTGTTAAATTAATCACTTGGGCAAGTATTCAAACTGCCTCACTTGTATCCAATATGTCAACCATCCACTTTCGAGGACGGAAAGAGCTTCGCTTTATAGACATCAAGGATAGTGGTTTTAGCGAAGATGTTTTTGACACAATTGTTACAAATGATGACTCTAATACCAATTAAGAGAAATGGGATCTACTTTCCCAGAGATTTACTAAATTTCTTAGATAGAATTAACCCTCTTTTAGGGGTTTTAGAAAAACATAATCCGAGCTCTAAAATCATTATTTCAATGAATTTAGAGTTGTACTTCTTCCAAACAACATGAAATATTTTGCAGACCACTCATATAGGTATTTGAGCTACAAAATAAATCTAGAAATACGAATTTGACCAAAAATATTGAACGCTATATCAAGCAAGCGTATGAAACTTGGAATAAATTCTAATCATGTTTTTCAAACATTATCAACTACTCGTACAATTTGGGTGGACCTATCAGGAAAGAGAAGTAGATTGAGAAATTCCTTACTAGCTTACCTTATCATTTTCAAGCAAAAGTTACCTTGCTTAAATATATGAATAAATCCTTGTGAACTTACTGTTAAATTAATCACTTGGGCAAGTATTCAAACTGCCTCACTTGTATCCAATATGTCAACCATCTACTACCGAGGACGGAAAGAGCTTCGCTTTATAGACATCAAGGATAGTGGTGTTAGCGAAGATCTTTTTGACAAAATTGTTACAAATGATGACTGTAATACCAATTAAGAGAAATGGGATCTACTTTCCCAGAGATTTACTAAATTTCTTACATAGAATTAACCCCTTTTTTAGGGGTTTTAGAAAAAAATAATCCGAGCTCTAAAATGATTATTTCAATGAATTTAGAGTTGTTCTTCTTCCAAACAACATGAAATATTTTGCAGACCACTCATATACGTATTTGAGCTACAAAATAAATATAGAAATACGAAGTTGACCAAAAATTTTGAACGCTATATCATGCAAGAGTATGAAACTTGGAACAAATTCTAATCATGTTTTTCAAACATTATCAACTAGTCGTACAATTTGGGTGGAACTATTAGGAAAGAGAAGTAGATTGAGAAATTCCTTACTAGCTTACCTTATCATTTTCAAGCAAAAGTTATCTTGCTTAAATACATGAAAAATCCTTGTGAACTTACTGTTAAATGAATCACTTGGGCAAGTATTCGAACTGCATCACTTGTATCCAATATGTCAGCCATTCACTTTCGAGGACGGCAAGAGCTTGCTTTATAGACATCAAGGATAATGGTCTTAGCAAAGATCTTTTTGACACAATTGTTAGAAATGATGACTCTAATATTAATGAAGAGAAATGGGATCTACTTTCCTAGAGATTTACTATATTTCTTAGATAGAATTAACCCTTTTTTAGGGGTTTTAGAAAAAAATAATCCGAGCTCTAAAATGATTATTTCAATTAATTTAGAGTTGTACTTCATCCAAACAACTATGAAATATTTTGCAGACCACTCATATAGGTATTTGAGCTAAAAAATAAACCTACAACTGCGAAGTTGACAAAAAATATTGAACGCTATATCAAGCAAGAGTATGAAACTTGGAACAAATTCTAATAATGTTTTTCAAACATTATCAACTAGTCGTACAATTTGGGTGGAACTATTAGGAAAGAGAAGTAGATTGAGAAATTCCTTACTAGCTTACCTTATCATTTTCAAGCAAAAGTTATCTTGCTTAAATACTTGAAAAATCCTTGTGAACTTATTGTTAAATGAATCACTTGGGCAAGTATTCGAACTGCATCACTTGTATCCAATATGTCAGCCATTCACTTTCGAGGACGGGAAGAGCTTGCTTTATAGACATCAAGGTTAATGGTCTTAGCAAAGATCTTTTTGACACAATTGTTAGAAATGATGACTCTAATATTAATGAAGAGAAATGGGATCTACTTTCCCAGAGATTTACTAAATTTCTTAGATAGAATTAACCCTTTTTTAGGGGTTTTAGAAAAAAATAATCCGAGCTCTAAAATGATTATTTCAATGAATTTAGAGTTGTACTTCATCCAAACAACATGAAATATTTTGCAGACCACTCATATAGGTATTTGAGCTACAAAATAAACCTAGAACTACGAAGTTGACCAAAAATATTGAACGCTATATCAAGCAAGAGTATGAAACATGGAACAAATTCTAATCATGTTTTTCAAACATTATCAACTACTCGTACAATTTGCGTGGAACTATCAGGAAAGAGAAGTAGATTGAGAATTTCCTTACTAGCTTACCTTATCATTTTCAAACAAAAGTTACCTTGCTTAAATACATGAAAAATCCTTGTGAACGTACTGTTAAATGAATCACTTGGGCAAGTATTCGAACTGCATCACTTGAATCCGATATGTCAGCCGTCCACTTTCGAGGACGGCAAGAGCTTGGCTTTATAGATATCAAGGATACTGGTTTTAGCAAAGATATTTTTGACACAATGGTTAGAAATGATGACTCTAATACCAATGAAGAGAAATGGGATCTACTTTCCTAGAGATTTACTAAATTTCTTAGATAGAATTAACCCTCTTTTAGAGGTTTTAGGAAAACATAATCCGAGCTCTAAAATCATTATTTCAATGAATTTAGAGTTGTAATTCTTCCAAACAACATGAAATATTTTGCAGACCACTCATATAGGTATTTGAGCTACAAAATAAATCTAGAAATACGAAGTTGACCAAAAATATTGAACGCTATATCAAGCTAGCGTATGAAACTTGGAATAAATTCTAATCATGTTTTTCAAACATTATCAACTAGTCGTACAATTTGGGTGGACCTATCAGGAAAGAGAAGTAGATTGAGAAATTCCTTACTAGCTTACCTTATCATTTTCAAGCAAAAGTTACCTTGCTTAAATATATGAATAAATCCTTGTGAACTTACTGTTAAATTAATCACTTGGGCAAGTATTCAAACTGCCTCACTTGTATCCAATATGTCAACCATCTACTATCGAGGACGGAAAGAGCTTCGCTTTATAGACATCAAGGATAGTGGTGTTAGCGAAGATCTTTTTGACAAAATTGTTACAAATGATGACTCTAATACCAATTAAGAGAAATGGGATCTACTTTCCCAGAGATTTACTAAATTTCTTAGATAGAATTAACCCTCTTTTAGGGGTTTTAGAAAAACATAATCCGAGCTCTAAAATTATTATTTCAATGAATTTAGAGTTGTACTTCTTCCCAACAACATGAAATATTTTGCAGACCACTCATATAGGTATTTGAGCTACAAAGTAAACCTAGAACTGCGAAGTTAACCAAAAATATTGAACGGTATATCAAGCAAGAGTATGAAACTTGGAACAAATTCTAATCATGTTTTTCAAACATTATCAACTAGTCGTACAATTTGGGTGGAACTATTAGGAAAGAGAAGTAGATTGAGAAATTCCTTACTAGCTTACCTTATCATTTTCAAGCAAAAGTTACCTTGCTTAAATACATGAAAAATCCTTGTGAACTTACTGTTAAATGAATCACTTGGGCAAGTATTCGAACTGCATCACTTGTATCCAATATGTCAGCCATTCACTTTCGAGGACGGCAAGAGCTTGCTTTATAGACATCAAGGATAATGGTCTTAGAAAAGACTTTTTGACACAATTGTTAGAAATGATGACTCTAATATTAATGAAGAGAAATGGGATCTACTTTCCTAGAGATTTACTAAATTTCTTAGATAGAATTAACCCTTTTTTAGGGGTTTTAGAAAAAAATAATCCGAGCTGTAAAATGATTATTTCAATGAATTTATAGTTGTACTTCATCCAAACAACATGAAATATTTTGCAGACCACTCATATAGGTATTTGAGCTACAAAATAAACCTAGAACTGCGAAGTTGACCAAAAATATTGAATGCTATATCAAGCAAGAGTATGAAACTTGGAACAAATTCTAATCATGTTTTTCAAACATTATCAACTACTCGTACAATTTGGGTGGATCTATCAGGAAAGAGAAGTAGATTGAGAAATTCCTTACTAGCTTACCTTATCATTTTCAAGCAAAAGTTACCTTGCTTAAATACATGAAAAATCCTTGTGAACTTACTGTTAAATGAATCACTTGGGCAAGTATTCGAACTGCATCACTTGTATCCGATATGTCAGCCGTCCACTTTCGAGGACGGAAAGAGCTTCGCTTTATAGACATCAAGGATAGTGGTTTTAGCGAAGATGTTTTTGACACAATTGCTAGAAATGATGACTCTAATACCAATGAAGAGAAATGGGATCTACTTTCCCAGAGATTTACTAAATTTCTTAGATAGAATTAACCCTTTTTTAGGGGTTTTAGAAAAACATAATCCGAGCTCTAAAATGATTATTTCAATGAATTTAGAGTTGTACTTCTTCCAAACAACATGAAATATTTTGCAAACCACTCATATAGGTATTTGAGCTACAAAATAAATCTAGAAATACGAAGTTGACCAAAACTTTTTGAACGCTATATCAAGCAAGAGTATGAAACTTGGAACAAATTCTAATCATGTTTTTCAAACATTATCACCTACTCGTACAATTTGGGTGGACCTATCAGGAAGGAGAAGTAGATTGAGAAATTCCTTACTAGCTTACCTTATCATTTTCAAGCAAAAGTTACCTTGCTTAAATACATGAATAAATCCTTCTGAACTTACTATTAAATGAATCACTTGGACAAGTATTCGAATTGCATCATTTGTATCCAATATGTCAGCCATCCACTTTCGAGGACGGAAAGAGCTTCGCTTTATAGACATCAAGGATAGTGGTTTTAGCGAAGATGTTTTTGACACAATTGTTACAAATGATGACTCTAATACCAATTAAGAGAAATGGGATCTACTTTCCCAGAGATTTACTAAATTTCTTAGATAGAATTAACCCTTTTTTAGGGGTTTTAGAAAAAAATAATCCGAGCTCTAAAATGATTATTTCAATGAATTTAGAGTTGTACTTCATCCAAACAACATGAAATATTTTGCAGACCACTCATATAGGTAGTTGAGCTAGAAAATAAACCTAGAACTGCGAAGTTGACCAAAAATATTGAACGCTATATCAAGCAAGAGTATGAAACATGGAACAAATTCTAATCATGTTTTTCAAACATTATCAACTACTCGTACAATTTGGGTGGAACTATCAGGAAAGAGAAGTAGATTGAGAAATTCCTTACTAGGTTACCTTATCATTTTCAAGCAAAAGTTACCTTGCTTAAGAACATGAAAAATCCTTGTGAACTTACTCTTAAATGAATCACTTGGGCAAGTATTCGAACTGCATCACTTGTATCCAATATGTCAGCCGTCCACTTTCGAGGACGGCAAGAGCTTGGCTTTATAGACATCAAGGATAGTGGTCTTAGCAAAGTTCTTTTTGACACAATTGTTAGAAATGATGACTCTAATACCAATGAAGAGAAATCTGATTTACTTTCCCAGAGATTTACTAAATTTCTTACATAGAATTAACCCTTTTTTAGGGGTTTTAGAAAAAAATAATCCGAGCTCTAAAATGATTATTTCAATGAATTTAGAGTTGTTCTTCTTCCAAACAACATGAAATATTTTGCAGACCACTCATATAAGTATTTGAGCTAAAAAATAAATCTAGAGATACGAAGGTGACTAAAATTTTTGAACGCTATATCAAGCAAGAGTATGAAACTTGGAAAAAATTCTAATCATGTTTTTCAAACATTATCAACTACTCGTACAATTTGGGTGGACCTATCAGGAAGGAGAAGTAGATTGAGAAATTCCTTACTAGCTTACCTTATCATTTTCAAGCAAAAGTTACCTTGCTTAAATACATGAAAAATCCTTGTGAACTTACTGTTAAATGAATCACTTGGGCAAGTATTCGAACTGCATCACTTGTATCCAATATGTCAACCATCCACTATCGAGGACGGAAAGAGCTTCGCTTTATAGACATCAAGGATAGTGGTGTTAGCGAAGATCTTTTTGACACAATTGTTAGAACTGATGACTCTAATACCAATGAAGAGAAATGGGATCTACTTTCCCAAATATTTACTAAATTTTTTAGATAGAATTAACCCTTTTTTAGGGGTTTTAGAAAAACATAATCCGAGTTCTAAAATAATTATTTCAATGAATTTAGAGTTGTACTTCTTCCAAACAACATGAAATATTTTGCAAACCACTCATATAGGTATTTGAGCTAAAAAATAAATCTAGAAATACGAAGTTGACCAAAAATTTTGAACGCTATATCAAGCAAGCGTATGAAACTTGGAACAAATTCTAATCATGTTTTTCAAACATTATCAACTACTCGTACAATTTGGGTGGACCTATCAGGAAAGAGAAGTAGATTGAGAAATTCCTTACTAGCTTACCTTATCATTTTCAAGCAAAAGTTACCTTCCTTAAATACATGAAATATCCTTGTGAACTTACTGTTAAATTAATCACTTGGGCAAGTATTCAAACTGCCTCACTTGTATCCAATATGTCAACCATCTACTATCGAGGACGGAAAGAGCTTCGCTTTATAGACATCAAGGATAGTGGTCTTAGAAAGTTCTTTTTGACACAATTGTTAGAAATGATGACTCTAATACCAATGAAGAGAAATGGGATTTACTTTCCCAGAGATTTACTAAATTTCTTACATAGAATTAACCCTTTTTTAGGAGTTTTAGAAAAAAATAATCCGAGCTCTAAAATTATTATTTCAATGAATTTAGAGTTGTACTTCTTCCAAACAACATGAAATATTTTGCAGACCACTCATATAGGTAGTTGAGCTACAAAATAAACCTAGAACTGCGAAGTTGACCAAAAATATTGAACGCTATATCAAGCAAGAGTATGAAACATGGAACAAATTCTAATCATGTTTTTCAAACATTATCAACTACTCGTACAATTTGGGTGGAACTATCAGGAAAGAGAAGTAGATTGAGAAATTCCTTACTAGGTTACCTTATCATTTTCAAGCAAAAGTTACCTTGCTTAAGAACATGAAAAATCCTTGTGAACTTACTCTTAAATGAATCACTTGGGCAAGTATTCGAACTGCATCACTTGTATCCAATATGTCAGCCGTCCACTTTCGAGGACGGCAAGAGCTTGGCTTTATAGACATCAAGGATAGTGGTCTTAGCAAAGTTCTTTTTGACACAATTGTTAGAAATGATGACTCTAATACCAATGAAGAGAAATGGGATTTACTTTCCCAGAGATTTACTAAATTTCTTAGATAGAATTAACCCTTTTTTAGGGGTTTTAGAAAAAAATAATCCGAGCTCTAAAATGATTATTTCAATGAATTTAGAGTTGTTCTTCTTCCAAACAACACGAAATATTTTGCAGACCACTCATATAAGTATTTGAGCTAAAAAATAAATCTAGAGATACGAAGGTGACTAAAATTTTTGAACGCTATATCAAGCAAGAGTATGAAACTTGGAACAAATTCTAATCATGTTTTTCAAACATTATCAACTTCTCGTACAATTTGGGTGGACCTATCAGGAAGGAGAACTAGATTGAGAAATTCCTTACTAGCTTACCTTATCATTTTCAAGCAAAAGTTACCTTGCTTAAATACATGAAAAATCCTTGTGAACTTACTATTAAATGAATCACTTCGGCAAGTATTCTAACTGCATCACTTGTATCCAATATGTCAGCCATCCACTTTCGAGGACGGAAAGAGCTTGGCTTTATAGACATCAAGGATAGTGGTCTTAGCGAAGATGTTTTTGACACAATTATTAGAAATGATGACTCTAATACCAATGAAGAGAAATGGGATTTACTTTCCCAGAGATTTAGTAAATTTCTTAGATAGAATTAAACCTTTTTGGGGGGTTTTAGAAAAACATAATCTCAGCTCTAAAATGATTATTTCAATGAATTTAGAGTTGTACTTGTTCCAAACAACATGAAATATTTTGCAAACCACTCATATAGGTATTTGAGCTAAAAAATAAATCTAGAAATACGAAGGTGACCAAAATTTTTGAACGCTATATCAAGCAAGAGTATGAAACTTGGAACAAATTCTAATCATGTTTTTCAAACATTATCAACTACTCGTACAATTTGGGTGGACGTATCACGAAGGAGAACTAGATTGAGAAATTCCTTACTAGCTTACCTTATCATTTTCAAGCAAAAGTTACCATGCTTAAATACATGAAAAATCCTTGGGAACTTACTGTTAAATGCATCACTTGGGCAAGTATTCGAACTGCATCACTTGCATCCAATATGTCAGCCATCCACTATCGAGGACGGAAAGAGCTTCGCTTTATAGACATCAAGGATAGTGGTGTTAGCGAAGATCTTTTTGACAAAATTGTTACAAATGATGACTCTAATACCAATTAAGAGAAATGGGATCTACTTTCCTAGAGATTTACTAAATTTCTTAGATAGAATTAACCCTCTTTTAGGGGTTTTAGAAAAACATAATCCGAGCTCTAAAATTATTATTTCAATGAATTTAGTGTTGTACTTCTTCCAAACAATATGAAATATTTTGCAGACCACTCATATAGGTAGTTGAGCTACAAAATAAACCTAGAACTGCGAAGTTGACCAAAAATATTGAACGCTATATCAAGCAAGAGTATGAAACATGGAACAAATTCTAATCATGTTTTTCAAATATTATCAACTACTCGTACAATTTGGGTGGAACTATCAGGAAAGAGAAGTAGATTGAGAAATTCCTTACTAGGTTACCTTATCATTTTCAAGCAAAAGTTACCTTGCTTAAGAACATGAAAAATCCTTGTGAACTTACTCTTAAATGAATCACTTGGGCAAGTATTCGAACTGCATCACTTGTATCCAATATGTCAGTCGTCCACTTTCGAGGACGGAAAGAGCTTGGCTTTATAGACATCAAGGATAGTTGTCTTAGCAAAGTTCTTTTTGACAAAATTGTTAGAAATGATGACTCTAATACCAATGAAGAGAAATGGGATTTACTTTCCCAGAGATTTACTAAATTTCTTACATAGAATTAACCCTTTTTTAGGAGTTTTAGAAAAAAATAATCCGAGGTCTAAAATGATTATTTCAATGAATTTAGAGTTGTACTTCTTCCAAACAACATGAAATATTTTACAGACCACTCATATAAGTATGTGAGCTATAAAATAAATCTAGAGATAGGAACTTGACCAAAATTTTTGAACGCTATATCAAGCAAGAGTATGAAACTTGGAACAAATTATAATCGTGTTTTTCAAACATTATCAACTACTCGTACAATTTGGGTGGACCTATCAGGAAGGAGAAGTAGATTGAGAAATTCCTTACTAGCTTACCTTATCATTTTCAAGCAAAAGGTACCTTGCTTAAATACAAGAAAAATCCTTGTGAACTTACTGTTAAATGAATCACTTGGGCAAGTATTCGAACTGCATCACTTGTATCCAATATGTCAGCCATCCACTTTCGAGGACGGCAAGAGCTTGGCTTTATAGACATCAAGGATAATGGTCTTAGCAAAGATCTTTTTGACACAATTGTTAGAAATGATGACTCTAATACCAATGAAGAGAAATGGGATCTACCTTCCCAGAGATTTACTAAATTTCTTAGAAAGAATTAACCCTTTTTTAGGGGTTTTAGAAAAAAATAATCCGAGCTCTAAAATGATTATTTCAATGAATTTAGAGTTGTACTTCATCCAAACAACATGAAAGATTTTGTAGACCACTCATATAGGTATTTGAGCTACAAAATAAACCTAGAACTGCGAAGTTGACCAAAAATATTGAATGCTATATCAAGCAAGAGTATGAAACTTGGAACAAATTCTAATCATGTTTTTCAAACATTATCAACTAGTCGTACAATTTGGGTGGAACTATCAGGAAAGAGAAGTAGATTGAGAAATTCCTTACTAGCTTACCTTATCATTTTCAAGCAAAAGTTACCTTGGTTAAATACATGAAAAATCCTTGTGAACTTACTATTAAATGAATCACTTGGGCAAGTATTCGAACTGCATCAATTGTATCCAATATGTCAGCCATTCACTTTCGAGGACGACAAGAGCTTGGCTTGATAGACATCAAGGATAATGGTCTTAGCAAAGATCTTTTTGACACAATTGTTAGAAATGATGACTCTAATACCAATGAAGAGAAATGGGATCTACTTTCCCAGAGATTTACTAATTTTATTAGATAGAATTAACCCTTTTTTAGGGGTTTTAGAAAAAAATAATCCGAGCTCTAAAATGATTATTTCAATGAATTTAGAGTTGTACTTCTTCCAAACAACATGAAATATTTTGCAGACCACTCATATTGGTAGTTGAGCTACAAAATAAACCTAGAACTGCGAAGTTGACCAAAAATATTGAACGCTATATCAAGCAAGAGTATGAAACATGGAACAAATTCTAATCATGTTTTTCAAACATTATCAACTACTCATACAATTTGGGTGGAACTATCAGGAAAGAGAAGTAGATTGAGAAATTCCTTACTAGGTTACTTTATCATTTTCAAGCAAAAGTTACCTTGCTTAAATACATGAAAACTCCTTGTGAACTTACTGTTAAATGAATCACTTGGGCAAGTATTCGAACTGCATCACTTGTATCCAATATGTCAGCCATCCACTATCGAGGACGGAAAGAGCTTCGCTTTATAGACATCCAGGATAGTGATGTTAGCGAAGATCTTTTTGACACAATTGTTAGAACTGATGACTCTAATACCAATGAAAAGAAATGGGATCTACTTTCCCAGAGATTTACTAATTTTTTAGATAGAATTAACCCTTTTTTAGGGGTTTTAGAAAAACATAATCCGAGCTCTAAAAAAATTATTTCAATGAATTTAGAGTTGTACTTCTTCCAAACAACATGAAATATTTTGCAAACCACTCATATAGGTATTTGAGCTAAAAATAAATCTAGAAATTCGAATTTGACCAAAAATTTTGAACGCTATATCAAGCAAGCGTATGAAACTTGGAATATATTCTAATCATGTTTTTCAAACATTATCAACTACTCGTACAATTTGGGTGGACCTATCAGGAAAGAGAAGTAGATTGAGAAATTCCTTACTAGCTTACATTATCATTTTCACCCAAAAGTTACCTTGCTTAAATACATGAAAAATCCTTGTGAACTTACTGTTAAATGAATCACTTGGGCAAGTATTCGAACTGTATCACTTGTATCCAATATGTCAGCCATCCACTATCGAGGACGGAAAGAGCTTCGCTTTATAGACATCAAGGATAGTGGTGTTAGCGAAGAACTTTTTGACAAAATTGTTACAAATGATGACTCTAATACCAATTAAGAGCAATGGGATCTACTTTCCCAGAGATTTACTAAATTTTATAGAAAGAATTAACCCTCTTTTAGGGGTTTTAGAAAAACATAATCCGAGCTCTAAAATTATTATTTCAATGAATTTAGAGTTGTACTTCTTCCAAACAACATGAAATATTTTGGAGATCACTCATATAGGTATTTGAGCTACAAAATAAACCTAGAACTGCGAAGTTGACCAAAAATTTTGAACGCTATATCGTGCAAGAGTATGAAACTTGGAACGAATTCTAATCATGTTTTTCAAACATTATCAACTACTCGTAGAATTTGGGTGGACCTATTAGGAAAGAGAAGTAGATTGAGAAATTCCTTACTAGCTTACCTTATCATTTTCAAGCAAAAGTCACCTTGCTTAAATACATGAAAAATCCTTGTGAACTTACTATTAAATGAATCACTTGGGCAAGTATTCGAACTGCATCATTTGTATCCAATATGTCAGCCATCCACTTTCAAGGACGGAAAGAACTTCGCTTTATAGACATCAAGGATAGTGGTCTTAGCAAAGTTCTTTTTGACACAATTGTTAGAAATGATGACTCTAAAACCAATGAAGAGAAATGGGATTTACTTTCCTAGAGATTTACTAAATTTCTTACATAGAATTAACCCTTTTTCAGGGGTTTTAGAAAAAAATAATCCGAACTCTAAAATGATTATTTCAATGAATTTAGAGTTGTACTTCTTCCAAAAAACATGAAATATTTTGCAGACCACTCATATAGGTATTTGAGCTACAAAATAAACCTAGAACTGCGAAGTTGACCAAAAATATTGAACACTATATCAAGCAAGAGTATGAAACTTGGAACAAATTCTAATCATGTTTTTCAAACATTATCAACTAGTCGTACAATTTGCGTGGAACTATCAGGAAAGAGAAGTAGATTGAGAAATTCCTTACTAGCTTACCTTATCACTTTCAAGCAAAAGTTACCTTGGTTAAATACATGAAAAATCCTTGTGAACTTACTGTTAAATGAATCACTTGGGCAAGTATTCGAACTGCATCACTTGTATCCAATATGTCAGCCATTCACTTTCGAGGACGGCAAGAGCTTGGCTTTATAGAGATCAAGGATAGTGGTCTTAGCAAAGTTCTTTTTGACACAATTGTTAGAAATGATGACTCTAATACCAATGAAGAGAAATGGGATTTACTTTCCCAGAGATTTACTAAATTTCTTACATAGAATTAACCCTTTTTTAGGGGTTTTAGAAAAAAATAATCCGATCTCTAAAATGATTATTACAATGAATTTAGAGTTGTACTTCTTCCAAACAACATGAAGTATTTTGCAGACCACTCATATAAGTATTTGAACTAAAAAATAAATCTAGAGATACGAAGGTGACCAAAAATTTTGAACGCTATATCAAGCAAGCGTATGAAACTTGGAACAGATTCTAATAATGTTTTTCAAACATTATCAACTACTCATACAATTTGGGTGGACCTATCAGGAAAGAGAAGTAGATTGAGAAATTCCTTACTAGCTTACCTTATCATTTCAAGCAAAAGTTACCTTGCTTAAATACATGAAAAATCCTTGTGAATATACTGTTAAATTAATCACTTGGGCAAGTATTCAAACTGCCTCACTTGTATCCAATATGTCAACCATCTACTATCGAGGACGGAAAGAGCTTCGCTTTATAGACATCAAGGATAGTGGTGTTAGCGAAGATATTTTTGACAAAATTGTTACAAATGATGACTCTAATACCAATGAAGAGAAATGGGATCTACTTTCCCAGAGATTTACTAAATTTCTTAGATAGAATTAACCCTCTTGTAGGGGTTTTAGAAAAACATAATCCGAGCTCTAAAATTATAATTTCAATGAATTTAGAGTTGTACTTCTTCCAACCAATATGAAATATTTTGCAGACCACTCATATAGGTATTTGAGCTACAAAATAAACCTTGAACAACGAAGTTGACCAAAAATATTGAACGCTATATCAAGCAAGAGTATGAAACATTTAACAAATTCTAATCATGTTTTTCAAACATTATCAACTACTCGTACAATTTTCGTGGAACTATCAGGAAAGAGAAGTAGATTGAGAAATTCCTTACTAGCTTACCTAATCATTTTCAAGCAAAATTTACCTTGCTTAAATACATGAAAAATCCTTGTGAACATACTATTCAATGAATCACTTGGGCAAGTATTCGAACTGCATCACTTGTATCCAATATGTCAGCCGTCCACTTTCGAGGACGGCAAGAGCTTGGCTTTATAGACATCAAGGATAGTGGTCTTAGCAAAGTTCTTTTTGACACAATTGTTAGAAATGATGACTCTAATACCAATGAAGAGAAATGGGATCTACTTTCCCAGAGATTTACTAAATTTCTTAGATAGAATTAACCCTTTTTTAGGGGTTTTAGAAAAACATAATTCGAGCTCTAAAATGATTATTTCAATGAATTTAGAGTTGTACTTCTTCCAAACAACATAAAATATTTTGTAGATCACTCATATAGGTATTTGAGCTACAAAATAAATCTACAAATACGAAGTTGACTAAAAAATTTTGAACGCTATATGAAGCAAGAGTATGAAACTTGGAACAAATTCTAATCATTTTTTTCAAACATTATCAACTACTCGTACAATTTGGGTGGAACTATAAGGAAAGAGAAGTAGATTGAGAAATTCCTTACGAGCTTACCTTATCATTTTCAAGCAAAAGTTACCTTGCTTAAATACATGAAAAATCCTTGTGAACTTACTGTTAAATGAATCACTTGGGCAAGTATTCGAACTGCATCACTTGTATCCAATATGTCAGCCGTCCACTTTCGAGGACGGCAAGAGCTTGGCTTTATAGACATCAAGGATAGTGGTCTTAGCAAAGTTCTTTTTGACACATTTGTTAGAAATGATGAATCTAATACCAATGAAGAGAAATGGGATCTACTTTCCCAGAGATTTTCTAAATTTCTTAGATACAATTAACCCTTTTTTAGGGGTTTAGAAAAAATTAATTTGAGCTCTAAAATGATTATTTCAATGAATTTAGAGTTGTACTTCTTCCAAACAACATGAAATATTTTGCAGACCACTCATATAGGTATTTGAGCTAAAAAATAAATCTAGAAATACGAAATTGACCAAAAATTTTGAACGCTATATCAAGCAAGCGTATGAAACTTGGAACAGATTCTAATCATGTTTTTCAAACATTATAAACTACTCGTACAATTTGGGTGGACCTATCAGGAAAGAGAAATAGATTGAGAAATTCCTTACTAGCTTACATTATCATTTCAAGCAAAAGTTACCTTGCTTAAATACATGAAAAATCCTTGTGAACATACTGTTAAATTAATCACTTGGGCAAGTATTCAAACTGCCTCACTTGTATCCAATATGTCAACCATCTACTATCGAGGACGGAAAGAGCTTCGCTTTATAGACATCAAAGATAGTGGTGTTAGCGAAGAACTTTTTGACAAAATTGTTACAAATGATGACTCTAATACCAATGAAGAGAAATGGGATCTACTTTCCCAGAGATTTACTAAATTTCTTAGATAGAATTATCCCTCTTATAGGGGTTTTAGAAAAACATAATCCGTGCTCTAAAATTATTATTTCAATGAATTTAGAGTTGTACTTCTTCCAAACAACATGAAATGTTTTGCAGACCACTCATATAGGTATTTGAGCTACAAAATAAACCTTGAACAGCGAAGTTGACCAAAAATATTGAACGCTATATCAAGCAAGAGTATGAAACATTTAACAAATTCTAATCATGTTTTTCAAACATTATCAACTACTCGTACAATTTTCGTGGAACTATCAGGAAAGAGAAGTAGATTGAGAAATTCCTTACTAGCTTACCTAATCATTTTCAAGCAAAATTTACCTTGCTTAAATACATGAAAAATCCTTGTGAACTTACTATTCAATGAATCACTTGGGCAAGTATTCGAACTGCATCACTTGTATCCAATATGTCAGCCGTCCACTTTCGAGGACGGCAAGAGCTTGGCTTTATAGACATCAAGGATAGTGGTGTTATCAAAGTTGTTTTTGACACAATTGTTAGAAACGATGACTCTAATACCAATGAAGGGAAATGGGATCTACTTTCCCAGAGATTTACTAAATTTCTTAGATAGAATTAACCCTTTTTTAGGGGTTTTAGAAAAACATAATCCGAGTTCTAAAATTATTATTTCAATGAATTTAGAGTTGTACTTCTTCCAAAAAACATGAAATATTTTGCAGACCACTCATATAAGTATTTGAGCTACAAAATAAACCTTGAACTACGAAGTTGACCAAAAAATTTTGAACGCTATATGAAGCAAGAGTATGAAACTTGGAACAAATTCTAATCATTTTTTTCAAACATTATCAACTACTCGTACAATTTGGGTGGAACTATAAGGAAAGAGAAGTAGATTGAGAAATTCCTTACGAGCTTACCTTATCATTTTCAAGCAAAAGTTACCTTGCTTAAATACATGAAAAATCCTTGTGAACTTACTGTTAAATGAATCACTTGGGCAAGTATTCGAACTCCATCACTTGTATCCAATATGTCAGCCGTCCACTTTCGAGGACGGCAAGAGCTTGGCTTTATATACATCAAGGATAGTGGTCTTAGCAAAGTTCTTTTTGACACAATTGTTAGAAATGATGAATCTAATACCAATGAAGAGAAATGGGATCTACTTTCCCAGAGATTTACTAAATTTCTTAGATAGAATTAACCCTTTTTTAGGGGTTTTAGAAAAACATAATTCGAGCTCTAAAATGATTATTTCAATGAATTTAGAGTTGTACTTCTTCCAAACAACATGAAATATTTTGCAGACCACTCATATAGGTATTTGAGCTAAAAAATAAATCTAGAAATACGAAGTTGACCAAAAATTTTGAACGCTATATCAAGCAAGCGTATGAAACTTGGAACAAATTCTAATCATGTTTTTCAAACATTATCAACTACTCGTACAATTTGGGTGGAACTATCAGGAAAGAGAAGTAGATTGAGAAATTCCTTACTAGCTTACCTTATCATTTTCAAGCAAAAGTTACCTTGCTTAAATACATGAAAAATCCTTGTGAACTTACTGTTAAATGAATCACTTGGGCAAGTATTCGAACTGTATCACTTGTATCCAATATGTCAGCCATCCACTATCGAGGACGGAAAGAGCTTCGCTTAATAGACATCAAGGATAGTGGTGTTAGCGAAGATCTTTTTGACACAATTGTTAGAACTGATGACTCTAATACCAATGAAGAGAAATGGGATCTACTTTCCCAGAGATTTACTAAATTTCTTAGATAGAATTAACCCTCTTATAGGGGTTTTAGAAAAACATAATCCGAGCTCCAAAATTATTATTTCAATGAATTTAGAGTTGTACTTCTTCCAAACAACATGAAATGTTTTGCAGACCACTCATATAGGTATTTGAGCTACAAAATAAACCTTGAACAGCGAAGTTGACCAAAAATATTGAACGCTATATCAAGCAAGAGTATGAAACATTTAACAAATTCTAATCATGTTTTTCAAACATTATCAACTACTCGTACAATTTTCGTGGAACTATCAGGAAAGAGAAGTAGATTGAGAAATTCCTTACTAGCTTACCTAATCATTTTCAAGCAAAATTTACCTTGCTTAAATACATGAAAAATCCTTGTGAACTTACTATTCAATGAATCACTTGGGCAAGTATTCGAACTGCATCACTTGTATCCAATATGTCAGCTGTCCACTTTCGAGGACGGCAAGAGCTTGGCTTTATAGACATCAAGGATAGTGGTGTTATCAAAGTTGTTTTTGACACAATTGTTAGAAACGATGACTCTAATACCAATGAAGGGAAATGGGATCTACTTTCCCAGAGATTTACTAAATTTCTTAGATAGAATTAACCCTTTTATAGGGGTTTTAGAAAAACATAATCCGAGCTCTAAAATTATTATTTCAATGAATTTAGAGTTGTACTTCTTCCAAACAACATGAAATGTTTTGCAGACCACTCATATAGGTATTTGAGCTACAAAATAAACCTTGAACAGCGAAGTTGACCAAAAATATTGAACGCTATATCAAGCAAGAGTATGAAACATTTAACAAATTCTAATCATGTTTTTCAAACATTATCAACTACTCGTACAATTTTCGTGGAACTATCAGGAAAGAGAAGTAGATTGAGAAATTCCTTACTAGCTTACCTAATCAGTTTCAAGCAAAATTTACCTTGCTTAAATACATGAAAAATCCTTGTGAACTTACTATTCAATGAATCACTTGGGCAAGTATTCGAACTGCATCACTTGTATCCAATATGTCAGCCGTCCACTTTCGAGGACGGCAAGAGCTTGGCTTTATAGACATCAAGGATAGTGGTGTTATCAAAGTTGTTTTTGACACAATTGTTAGAAACGATGACTCTAATACCAATGAAGGGAAATGGGATCTACTTTCCCAGAGATTTACTAAATTTCTTAGATAGAATTAACCCTTTTTTAGGGGTTTTAGAAAAACATAATCCGAGTTCTAAAATTATTATTTCAATGAATTTAGAGTTGTACTTCTTCCAAAAAACATGAAATATTTTGCAGACCACTCATATAGGTATTTGAGCTACAAAATAAACCTTGAACTACGAAGTTGACCAAAAATTTTGAACGCTATATCAAGCAAGAGTATGAAACTTGGAATACATGCTAATCATGTTTTTCAAACATTATCAACTACTCGTACAATTTGGGTGGAACTATCAGGAAAGAGAAGTAGATTGAGAAATTCCTTACTAGCTTACCTTATCATTTTCAAGCAAAAGTTACCTTGCTTAAATACATGAAAAATCATTGTGAACTTACTGTTAAATGAATCACTTGGGCAAGTATTCAAACTGCCTCACTTGTATCCTATATGTCAACCATCCACTATCGAGGACGGAAAGAGCTTCGCTTTATAGACATCAAGGATACTGGTGTTAGCGAAGATCTTTTTGACAAAATTGTTAGAAATGATGACTCTAATACCAATTAAGAGAAATGGGATCTACTTTCCCAGAGATTTACTAAATTTCTTAGATAGAATTAACCCTCTTTTAGGGGTTTTAGAAAAACATAATCCGATCTCTAAAATAATTATTTCAATGAATTTAGAGTTGTACTTCTTCCAAACAACAAGAAATATTTTGCAAACCACTCATATATGTATTTAAGCTAAAAAATAAATCTAGAAATACGAAGTTGACCAAAAAGTTTGAACGCTATATCAAGCAAGCGTATGAAACTTGGAACAGATTCTAATCATGTTTTTCAAACATTATCAACTACTCGTACAATTTGGGTGGAGCTATCAGGAAAGATAAGTAGATTGAGAAATTCCTTACTAGCTTACCTTATCATTTTCAAGCAAAAGTTACCTTCTTAAATACATGAAAAATCCTTGTGAACTTACTGTTAAATTAATCACTTGGGCTAGTATTCAAACTGCCTCACTTGTATCCAATATGTCAACCATCTACTATCGTGGACGGAAAGAGCTTCGCTTTATAGACATCAAGGATAGTGGTGTTAGCGACGATCTTTTTGACAAAATTGTTACAAATGATGACTCTAATACCAATTAAGAGAAATGGGATCTACTTTCCCAGAGATTTACTAAATTTCTTAGATAGAATTAACCCTCTTATAGGGGTTTTAGAAAAACATAATCCGAGCTCTAAAATTATTATTTCAATGAATTTAGAGTTGTACTTCTTCCAAACAACATGAAATATTTTGCAGACCACTCATATAGGTATTTGAGCTACAAAATAAACCTTGAACAGCGAAGTTGACCAAAAATATTGAACGCTATATCAAGCAAGAGTATGAAACATTTAACAAATTCTAATCATGTTTTTCAAACATTATCAACTACTCGTACAATTTTCGTGGAACTATCAGGAAAGAGAAGTAGATTGAGAAATTCCTTACTAGCTTACCTAATCATTTTCAAGCAAAATTTACCTTGCTTAAATACATGAAAAATCCTTGTGAACTTACTATTCAATGAATCACTTGGGCAAGTATTCGAACTGCATCACTTGTATCCAATATGTCAGCCGTCCACTTTCGAGGACGGCAAGAGCTTGGCTTTATAGACATCAAGGATAGTGGTGTTATCAAAGTTGTTTTTGACACAATTGTTAGAAACGAAGACTCTAATACCAATGAAGGGAAATGGGATCTACTTTCCCAGAGATTTACTAAATTTCTTAGATAGAATTAACCCTTTTTTAGGGGTTTTAGAAAAACATATTCCGAGCTCTAAAATAATTATTTCAATGAATTTAGAGTTGTACTTCTTCCAAACAACATGAAATAGTTTGCAAACAACTCATATAGGTATTTGAGCTAAAAAATAAATCTAGAAATACGAAGTTGACCAAAAATTTTGAACGCTATATCAAGCAAGCGTATGAAACTTGGAACAGATTCTAATCATGTTTTTCAAACATTATCAACTACTCGTACAATTTGGGTGGACCTATCAGGAAAGAGAAGTAGATTGAGAAATTCCTTACTAGCTTACATTATCATTTCAAGCAAAAGTTACCTTGCTTAAATACATGAAAAATCCTTGTGAACATACTGTTAAATTAATCACTTGGGCAAGTATTCAAACTGCCTCACTTGTATCCAATATGTCAACCATCTACTATCGAGGACGGAAAGAGCTTCGCTTTATAGACATCAAAGATAGTGGTGGTAGCGAAGAACGTTTTGACAAAATTGTTACAAATGATGACTCTAATACCAATGAAGAGAAATGGGATCTACTTTCCCAGAGATTTACTAAATTTCTTAGATAGAATTAACCCTCTTATAGGGGTTTTAGAAAAACATAATCCGAGCTCTAAAATTATTATTTCAATGAATTTAGAGTTGTACTTCTTCCAAACAACATGAAATATTTTGCAGACCACTCATATAGGTATTTGAGCTACAAAATAAACCTTGAACATCGAAGTTGACCAAAAATATTGAACGCTATATCAAGCAAGAGTATGAAACATTTAACAAATTCTAATCATGTTTTTCAAACATTATCAACTACTCGTACAATTTTCGTGGAACTATCAGGAAAGAGAAGTAGATTGAGAAATTCCTTACTAGCTTACCTAATCATTTTCAAGCAAAATTTACCTTGCTTAAATACATGAAAAATCATTGTGAACTTACTATTCAATGAATCACTTGGGCAAGTATTCGAACTGCATCACTTGTATCCAATATGTCAGCCGTCCACTTTCGAGGACGGCAAGAGCTTGGCTTTATAGACATCAAGGATAGTGGTGTTATCAAAGTTGTTTTTGACACAATTGTTAGAAACGATGACTCTAATACCAATGAAGGGAAATGGGATCTACTTTCCCAGAGATTTACTAAATTTCTTAGATAGAATTAACCCTCTTATAGGGGTTTTAGAAAAACATAATCCGAGCTCTAAAATTATTATTTCAATGAATTTAGAGTTGTACTTCTTCCAAACAACATGAAATGTTTTGCAGACCACTCATATAGGTATTTGAGCTACAAAATAAACCTTGAACAGCGAAGTTGACCAAAAATATTGAACGCTATATCAAGCAAGAGTATGAAACATTTAACAAATTCTAATCATGTTTTTCAAACATTATCAACTACTCGTACAATTTTCGTGGAACTATCAGGAAAGAGAAGTAGATTGAGAAATTCCTTACTAGCTTACCTAATCATTTTCAAGCAAAATTTACCTTGCTTAAATACATGAAAAATCCTTGTGAACTTACTATTCAATGAATCACTTGGGCAAGTATTCGAACTGCATCACTTGTATCCAATATGTCAGCTGTCCACTTTCGAGGACGGCAAGAGCTTGGCTTTATAGACATCAAGGATAGTGGTGTTATCAAAGTTGTTTTTGACACAATTGTTAGAAACGATGACTCTAATACCAATGAAGGGAAATGGGATCTACTTTCCCAGAGATTTACTAAATTTCTTAGATAGAATTAACCCTTTTTTAGGGGTTTTAGAAAAACATAATCCGAGTTCTAAAATTATTATTTCAATGAATTTAGAGTTGTACTTCTTCCAAAAAACATGAAATATTTTGCAGACCACTCATATAGGTATTTGAGCTACAAAATAAACCTTGAACTACGAAGTTGACCAAAAATTTTGAACGCTATATCAAGCAAGAGTATGAAACTTGGAATACATGCTAATCATGTTTTTCAAACATTATCAACTACTCGTACAATTTGGGTGGAACTATCAGGAAAGAGAAGTAGATTGAGAAATTCCTTACTAGCTTACTTTATCATTTTCAAGCAAAAGTTACCTTGCTTAAATACATGAAAAATCATTGTGAACTTACTGTTAAATGAATCACTTGGGCAAGTATTCAAACTGCCTCACTTGTATCCTATATGTCAACCATCCACTATCGAGGACGGAAAGAGCTTCGCTTTATAGACATCAAGGATACTGGTGTTAGCGAAGATCTTTTTGACAAAATTGTTAGAAATTATGACTCTAATACCAATTAAGAGAAATGGGATCTACTTTCCCAGAGATTTACTAAATTTCTTAGATAGAATTAACCCTCTTTTAGGGGTTTTAGAAAAACATAATCCGATCTCTAAAATAATTATTTCAATGAATTTAGAGTTGTACTTCTTCCAAACAACAAGAAATATTTTGCAAACCACTCATATATGTATTTAAGCTAAAAAATAAATCTAGAAATACGAAGTTGACCAAAAAGTTTGAACGCTATATCAAGCAAGCGTATGAAACTTGGAACAGATTCTAATCATGTTTTTCAAACATTATCAACTACTCGTACAATTTGGGTGGAGCTATCAGGAAAGATAAGTAGATTGAGAAATTCCTTACTAGCTTACCTTATCATTTTCAAGCAAAAGTTACCTTCTTAAATACATGAAAAATCCTTGTGAACTTACTGTTAAATTAATCACTTGGGCTAGTATTCAAACTGCCTCACTTGTATCCAATATGTCAACCATCTACTATCGTGGACGGAAAGAGCTTCGCTTTATAGACATCAAGGATAGTGGTGTTAGCGACGATCTTTTTGACAAAATTGTTACAAATGATGACTCTAATACCAATTAAGAGAAATGGGATCTACTTTCCCAGAGATTTACTAAATTTCTTAGATAGAATTAACCCTCTTATAGGGGTTTTAGAAAAACATAATCCGAGCTCTAAAATTATTATTTCAATGAATTTAGAGTTGTACTTCTTCCAAACAACATGAAATATTTTGCAGACCACTCATATAGGTATTTGAGCTACAAAATAAACCTTGAACAGCGAAGTTGACCAAAAATATTGAACGCTATATCAAGCAAGAGTATGAAACATTTAACAAATTCTAATCATGTTTTTCAAACATTATCAACTACTCGTACAATTTTCGTGGAACTATCAGGAAAGAGAAGTAGATTGAGAAATTCCTTACTAGCTTACCTAATCATTTTCAAGCAAAATTTACCTTGCTTAAATACATGAAAAATCCTTGTGAACTTACTATTCAATGAATCACTTGGGCAAGTATTCGAACTGCATCACTTGTATCCAATATGTCAGCCGTCCACTTTCGAGGACGGCAAGAGCTTGGCTTTATAGACATCAAGGATAGTGGTGTTATCAAAGTTGTTTTTGACACAATTGTTAGAAACGAAGACTCTAATACCAATGAAGGGAAATGGGATCTACTTTCCCAGAGATTTACTAAATTTCTTAGATAGAATTAACCCTTTTTTAGGGGTTTTAGAAAAACATATTCCGAGCTCTACAATAATTATTTCAATGAATTTAGAGTTGTACTTCTTCCAAACAACATGAAATAATTTGCAAACAACTCATATAGGTATTTGAGCTAAAAAATAAATCTAGAAATACGAAGTTGACCAAAAATTTTGAACGCTATATCAAGCAAGCGTATGAAACTTGGAACAGATTCTAATCATGTTTTTCAAACATTATCAACTACTCGTACAATTTGGGTGGACCTATCAGGAAAGAGAAGTAGATTGAGAAATTCCTTACTAGCTTACATTATCATTTCAAGCAAAAGTTACCTTGCTTAAATACATGAAAAATCCTTGTGAACATACTGTTAAATTAATCACTTGGGCAAGTATTCAAACTGCCTCACTTGTATCCAATATGTCAACCATCTACTATCGAGGACGGAAAGAGCTTCGCTTTATAGACATCAAAGATAGTGGTGGTAGCGAAGAACGTTTTGACAAAATTGTTACAAATGATGACTCTAATACCAATGAAGAGAAATGGGATCTACTTTCCCAGAGATTTACTAAATTTCTTAGATAGAATTAACCCTCTTATAGGGGTTTTAGAAAAACATAATCCGAGCTCTAAAATTATTATTTCAATGAATTTAGAGTTGTACTTCTTCCAAACAACATGAAATATTTTGCAGACCACTCATATAGGTATTTGAGCTACAAAATAAACCTTGAACATCGAAGTTGACCAAAAATATTGAACGCTATATCAAGCAAGAGTATGAAACATTTAACAAATTCTAATCATGTTTTTCAAACATTATCAACTACTCGTACAATTTTCGTGGAACTATCAGGAAAGAGAAGTAGATTGAGAAATTCCTTACTAGCTTACCTAATCATTTTCAAGCAAAATTTACCTTGCTTAAATACATGAAAAATCATTGTGAACTTACTATTCAATGAATCACTTGGGCAAGTATTCGAACTGCATCACTTGTATCCAATATGTCAGCCGTCCACTTTCGAGGACGGCAAGAGCTTGGCTTTATAGACATCAAGGATAGTGGTGTTATCAAAGTTGTTTTTGACACAATTGTTAGAAACGATGACTCTAATACCAATGAAGGGAAATGGGATCTACTTTCCCAGAGATTTACTAAATTTCTTAGATAGAATTAACCCTTTTTTAGGGGTTTTAGAAAAACATAATCCGAGTTCTAAAATTATTATTTCAATGAATTTATAGTTGTACTTCTTGCAAAAAACATGAAATATTTTGCAGACCACTCATATAGGTATTTGAGCTACAAAATAAACCTTGAACTACGAAGTTGACCAAAAATTTTGAACGCTATATCAAGCAAGAGTATGAAACTTGGAATAGATGCTAATCATGTTTTTCAAACATTATCAACTACTCGTACAATTTGGGTGGAACTATCAGGAAAGAGAAGTAGATTGAGAAATTCCTTACTAGCTTACCTTATCATTTTCAAGCAAAAGTTACCTTGCTTAAATACATGAAAAATCCTTGTGAACTTACTGTTAAATGAATCACTTGGGCAAGTATTCAAACTGCCTCACTTGTATCCTATATGTCAACCATCCACTATCGAGGACGGAAAGAGCTTCGCTTTATAGACATCAAGGATAGTGGTGTTAGCGAAGATCTTTTTGACAAAATTGTTAGAAATGATGACTCTAATACCAATTAAGAGAAATGGGATCTACTTTCCCAGAGATTTACTAAATTTCTTAGATAGAATTAACCCTCTTTTAGGGGTTTTAGAAAAACATAATCCGATCTCTAAAATAATTATTTCAATGAATTTAGAGTTGTACTTCTTCCAAACAACAAGAAATATTTTGCAAACCACTCATATATGTATTTAAGCAAAAAAATAAATCTAGAAATACGAAGTTGACCAAAAAGTTTGAACGCTATATCAAGCAAGCGTATGAGACTTGGAACAGATTCTAATCATGTTTTTCAAACATTATCAACTACTCGTACAATTTGGGTGGAGCTATCAGGAAAGATAAGTAGATTGAGAAATTCCTTACTAGCTTACCTTATAATTTTCAAGCAAAAGTTACCTTCTTAAATACATGAAAAATCCTTGTGAACTTACTGTTAAATTAATCACTTGGGCTAGTATTCAAACTGCCTCACTTGTATCCAATATGTCAACCATCTACTATCGTGGACGGAAAGAGCTTCGCTTTATAGACATCAAGGATAGTGGTGTTAGCGACGATCTTTTTGACAAAATTGTTACAAATGATGACTCTAATACCAATTAAGAGAAATGGGATCTACTTTCCCAGAGATTTACTAAATTTCTTAGATAGAATTAACCCTCTTATAGGGGTTTTAGAAAAACATAATCCGAGCTCTAAAATTATTATTTCAATGAATTTAGAGTTGTACTTCTTCCAAACAACATGAAATATTTTGCAGACCACTCATATAGGTATTTGAGCTACAAAATAAACCTTGAACAGCGAAGTTGACCAAAAATATTGAACGCTATATCAAGCAAGAGTATGAAACATTTAACAAATTCTAATCATGTTTTTCAAACATTATCAACTACTCGTACAATTTTCGTGGAACTATCAGGAAAGAGAAGTAGATTGAGAAATTCCTTACTAGCTTACCTAATCATTTTCAAGCAAAATTTACCTTGCTTAAATACATGAAAAATCCTTGTGAACTTACTATTCAATGAATCACTTGGGCAAGTATTCGAACTGCATCACTTGTATCCAATATGTCAGCCGTCCACTTTCGAGGACGGCAAGAGCTTGGCTTTATAGACATCAAGGATAGTGGTGTTATCAAAGTTGTTTTTGACACAATTGTTAGAAACGAAGACTCTAATACCAATGAAGGGAAATGGGATCTACTTTCCCAGAGATTTACTAAATTTCTTAGATAGAATTAACCCTTTTTTAGGGGTTTTAGAAAAACATATTCCGAGCTCTAAAATAATTATTTCAATGAATTTAGAGTTGTACTTCTTCCAAACAACATGAAATAGTTTGCAAACAACTCATATAGGTATTTGAGCTAAAAAATAAATCTAGAAATACGAAGTTGACCAAAAATTTTGAACGCTATATCAAGCAAGCGTATGAAACTTGGAACAGATTCTAATCATGTTTTTCAAACATTATCAACTACTCGTACAATTTGGGTGGACCTATCAGGAAAGAGAAGTAGATTGAGAAATTCCTTACTAGCTTACATTATCATTTCAAGCAAAAGTTACCTTGCTTAAATACATGAAAAATCCTTGTGAACATACTGTTAAATTAATCACTTGGGCAAGTATTCAAACTGCCTCACTTGTATCCAATATGTCAACCATCTACTATCGAGGACGGAAAGAGCTTCGCTTTATAGACATCAAAGATAGTGGTGGTAGCGAAGAACGTTTTGACAAAATTGTTACAAATGATGACTCTAATACCAATGAAGAGAAATGGGATCTACTTTCCCAGAGATTTACTAAATTTCTTAGATAGAATTAACCCTCTTATAGGGGTTTTAGAAAAACATAATCCGAGCTCTAAAATTATTATTTCAATGAATTTAGAGTTGTACTTCTTCCAAACAACATGAAATATTTTGCAGACCACTCATATAGGTATTTGAGCTACAAAATAAACCTTGAACATCGAAGTTGACCAAAAATATTGAACGCTATATCAAGCAAGAGTATGAAACATTTAACAAATTCTAATCATGTTTTTCAAACATTATCAACTACTCGTACAATTTTCGTGGAACTATCAGGAAAGAGAAGTAGATTGAGAAATTCCTTACTAGCTTACCTAATCATTTTCAAGCAAAATTTACCTTGCTTAAATACATGAAAAATCATTGTGAACTTACTATTCAATGAATCACTTGGGCAAGTATTCGAACTGCATCACTTGTATCCAATATGTCAGCCGTCCACTTTCGAGGACGGCAAGAGCTTGGCTTTATAGACATCAAGGATAGTGGTGTTATCAAAGTTGTTTTTGACACAATTGTTAGAAACGATGACTCTAATACCAATGAAGGGAAATGGGATCTACTTTCCCAGAGATTTACTAAATTTCTTAGATAGAATTAACCCTTTTTTAGGGGTTTTAGAAAAACATAATCCGAGTTCTAAAATTATTATTTCAATGAATTTAGAGTTGTACTTCTTCCAAAAAATATGAAATATTTTGCAGACCACTCATATAGGTATTTGAGCTACAAAATAAACCTTGAACTACGAAGTTGACCAAAAATTTTGAACGCTATATCAAGCAAGAGTATGAAACTTGGAATAGATGCTAATCATGTTTTTCAAACATTATCAACTACTCGTACAATTTGGGTGGAACTATCAGGAAAGAGAAGTAGATTGAGAAATTCCTTACTAGCTTACCTTATCATTTTCAAGCAAAAGTTACCTTGCTTAAATACATGAAAAATCCTTGTGAACTTACTGTTAAATGAATCACTTGGGCAAGTATTCAAACTGCCTCACTTGTATCCTATATGTCAACCATCCACTATCGAGGACGGAAAGAGCTTCGCTTTATAGACATCAAGGATAGTGGTGTTAGCGAAGATCTTTTTGACAAAATTGTTAGAAATGATGACTCTAATACCAATTAAGAGAAATGGGATCTACTTTCCCAGAGATTTACTAAATTTCTTAGATAGAATTAACCCTCTTTTAGGGGTTTTAGAAAAACATAATCCGATCTCTAAAATAATTATTTCAATGAATTTAGAGTTGTACTTCTTCCAAACAACAAGAAATATTTTGCAAACCACTCATATATGTATTTAAGCAAAAAAATAAATCTAGAAATACGAAGTTGACCAAAAAGTTTGAACGCTATATCAAGCAAGCGTATGAGACTTGGAACAGATTCTAATCATGTTTTTCAAACATTATCAACTACTCGTACAATTTGGGTGGAGCTATCAGGAAAGATAAGTAGATTGAGAAATTCCTTACTAGCTTACCTTATAATTTTCAAGCAAAAGTTACCTTCTTAAATACATGAAAAATCCTTGTGAACTTACTGTTAAATTAATCACTTGGGCTAGTATTCAAACTGCCTCACTTGTATCCAATATGTCAACCATCTACTATCATGGACGGAAAGAGCTTCGCTTTATAGACATCAAGGATAGTGGTGTTAGCGACGATCTTTTTGACAAAATTGTTACAAATGATGACTCTAATACCAATTAAGAGAAATGGGATCTACTTTCCCAGAGATTTACTAAATTTCTTAGATAGAATTAACCCTCTTATAGGGGTTTTAGAAAAACATAATCCGAGCTCTAAAATTATTATTTCAATGAATTTAGAGTTGTACTTCTTCCAAACAACATGAAATATTTTGCAGACCACTCATATAGGTATTTGAGCTACAAAATAAACCTTGAACAGCGAAGTTGACCAAAAATATTGAACGCTATATCAAGCAAGAGTATGAAACATTTAACAAATTCTAATCATGTTTTTCAAACATTATCAACTACTCGTACAATTTTCGTGGAACTATCAGGAAAGAGAAGTAGATTGAGAAATTCCTTACTAGCTTACCTAATCATTTTCAAGCAAAATTTACCTTGCTTAAATACATGAAAAATCCTTGTGAACTTACTATTCAATGAATCACTTGGGCAAGTATTCGAACTGCATCACTTGTATCCAATATGTCAGCCGTCCACTTTCGAGGACGGCAAGAGCTTGGCTTTATAGACATCAAGGATAGTGGTGTTATCAAAGTTGTTTTTGACACAATTGTTAGAAACGAAGACTCTAATACCAATGAAGGGAAATGGGATCTACTTTCCCAGAGATTTACTAAATTTCTTAGATAGAATTAACCCTTTTTTAGGGGTTTTAGAAAAATTCCGAGCCCTAAAATAATTATTTCAATGAATTTAGAGTTGTACTTCTTCCAAACAACATGAAATATTTTGCAAACAACTCATATAGGTATTTGAGCTAAAAAATAAATCTAGAAATACGAAGTTGACCAAAAATTTTGAACGCTATATCAAGCAAGCGTATGAAACTTGGAACAGATTCTAATCATGTATTTCAAACATTATCAACTACTCGTACAATTTGGGTGGACCTATCAGGAAAGAGAAGTAGATTGAGAAATTCCTTACTAGCTTACATTATCATTTCAAGCAAAAGTTACCTTGCTTAAATACATGAAAAATCCTTGTGAACATACTGTTAAATTAATCACTTGGGCAAGTATTCAAACTGCCTCTCTTGTATCCAATATGTCAACCATCTACTATCGAGGACGGAAAGAGCTTCGCTTTATAGACATCAAAGATAGTGGTGGTAGCGAAGAACTTTTTGACAAAATTGTTACAAATGATGACTCTAATACCAATGAAGAGAAATGGGATCTACTTTCCCAGAGATTTACTAAATTTCTTAGATAGAATTAACCCTCTTATAGGGGTTTTAGAAAAACATAATCCGAGCTCTAAAATTATTATTTCAATGAATTTAGAGTTGTTCTTCTTCCAAACAACATGAAATATTTTGCAGACCACTCATATAGGTATTTGAGCTACAAAATAAACCTTGAACAGCGAAGTTGACCAAAAATATTGAACGCTATATCAAGCAAGAGTATGAAACATTTAACAAATTCTAATCATGTTTTTCAAACATTATCAACTACTCGTACAATTTTCGTGGAACTATCAGGAAAGAGAAGTAGATTGAGAAATTCCTTACTAGCTTACCTAATCATTTTCAAGCAAAATTTACCTTGCTTAAGTACATGAAAAATCCTTGTGAACTTACTATTCAATGAATCACTTGGGCAAGTATTCGAACTGCATCACTTGTATCCAATATGTCAGCCGTCCACTTTCGAGGACGGCAAGAGCTTGGCTTTATAGACATCAAGGATAGTGGTGTTATCAAAGTTGTTTTTGACACAATTGTTAGAAACGATGACTCTAATACCAATGAAGGGAAATGGGATCTACTTTCCCAGAGATTTACTAAATTTCTTAGATAGAATTAACCCTTTTTTAGGGGTTTTAGAAAAACATAATCCGAGTTCTAAAATTATTATTTCAATGAATTTAGAGTTGTACTTCTTCCAAAAAACATGAAATATTTTGCAGACCACTCATATAGGTATTTGAGCTACAAAATAAACCTTGAACTACGAAGTTGACCAAAAATTTTGAACGCTATATCAAGCAAGAGTATGAAACTTGGAATAGATGCTAATCATGTTTTTCAAACATTATCAACTACTCGTACAATTTGGGTGGAACTATCAGGAAAGAGAAGTAGATTGAGAAATTCCTTACTAGCTTACCTTATCATTTTCAAGCAAAAGTTACCTTGCTTAAATACATGAAAAATCCTTGTGAACTTACTGTTAAATGAATCACTTGGGCAAGTATTCAAACTGCCTCACTTGTATCCTATATGTCAACCATCCACTATCGAGGACGGAAAGAGCTTCGCTTTATTGACATCAAGGATAGTGGTGTTAGCGAAGATCTTTTTGACAAAATTGTTAGAAATGATGACTCTAATACCAATTAAGAGAAATGGGATCTACTTTCCCAGAGATTTACTAAATTTCTTAGATAGAATTAACCCTCTTTTAGGGGTTTTAGAAAAACATAATCCGATCTCTAAAATAATTATTTCAATGAATTTAGAGTTGTACTTCTTCCAAACAACAAGAAATATTTTGCAAACCACTCATATATGTATTTAAGCTAAAAAATAAATCTAGAAATACGAAGTTGACCAAAAAGTTTGAACGCTATATCAAGCAAGCGTATGAAACTTGGAACAGATTCTAATCATGTTTTTCAAACATTATCAACTACTCGTACAATTTGGGTGGAGCTATCAGGAAAGATAAGTAGATTGAGAAATTCCTTACTAGCTTACCTTATCATTTTCAAGCAAAAGTTACCTTCTTAAATACATGAAAAATCCTTGTGAACTTACTGTTAAATTAATCACTTGGGCTAGTATTCAAACTGCCTCACTTGTATCCAATATGTCAACCATCTACTATCGTGGACGGAAAGAGCTTCGCTTTATAGACATCAAGGATAGTGGTGTTAGCGACGATCTTTTTGACAAAATTGTTACAAATGATGACTCTAATACCAATTAAGAGAAATGGGATCTACTTTCCCAGAGATTTACTAAATTTCTTAGATAGAATTAACCCTCTTTTAGGGGTTTTAGAAAAACATAATCCGAGCTCTAAAATTATTATTTCACTGAATTTAGAGTTGTACTTCTTCCAAACAACATGAAATAGTTTGCAGGCCACTCATATAGGTATTTGAGCTACAAAATAAACCTAGAACTGCGAAGTTAACCAAAAATATTGAACGCTATATCAAGCAAGAGTATGAAACATGGAACAAATTCTAATCATGTTTTTCAAACATTATCAACTACTCGTACAATTTGCGTGGAACTATCAGGAAAGAGAAGTAGATTCAGAAATTCCTTACTAGCTTACCTTATCATTTTCAAGCAAAAGTTACCTTGCTTAAATACATTAAAAATCCTTGTGAACTTACTCTTAAATGAATCACTTGGGCAAGTATTCGAACTGCATCACTTGTATCCAATATGTCAGCCATCCACTTTCTAGGACGGCAAGAGCTTGGCTTTATAGACATCAAGGATAGTGGTCTTAGCAAAGTTCATTTTGACACAATTGTTACAAATGATGACTCTAATACCAATTAAGAGAAATGTGATCTACTTTCCCAGAGATTTACTAAATTTCTTAGATAGAATTAACCCTTTTTTAGGGGTTTTAGAAAAACATAATCCGAGTTCTAAAATTATTATTTCAATGAATTTAGAGTTGTACTTCTTCCAAAAAACATGAAATATTTTGCAGACCACTCATATAGGTATTTGAGCTACAAAATAAACCTTGAACTACGAAGTTGACCAAAAATTTTGAACGCTATATCAAGCAAGAGTATGAAACTTGGAATAGATTCTAATCATGTTTTTCAAACATTATCAACTACTCGTAGAATTTGGGTGGAACTATCAGGAAAGAGAAGTAGATTGTGAAATTCCTTACTAGCTTACCTTATCATTTTCAAGCAAAAGTTACCTTGGTTAAATACATGAAAAATCCTTGTGAACTTACTGTTAAATGAATCACTTGGGCAAGTATTCGAACTGCATCACTTGTATCCAATATGTCAGCCGTTCACTTTCGAGGATGGCAAGAGCTTGGCTTTATAGAGATCAAGGATAGTGGTCTTAGCAAAGTTCTTTTTGACACAATTGTTAGAAATGATGACTCTAATACCAATGAAGAGAAATGGGATTTACTTTCCCAGAGATTTACTAAATTTCTTACATAGAATTAACCCTTTTTTAGGGGTTTTAGAAAAAAATAATCCGAGCTCTAAAATGATTATTACAATGAATTTAGAGTTGTACTTCTTCCAAACAACATGAAGTATTTTGCAGACCACTCATATAAGTATTTGAACTAAAAAATAAATCTAGAGATACGAAGGTGACCAAAAATTTTGAACGCTATATCAAGCAAGCGTATGAAACTTGGAACAGATTCTAATAATGTTTTTCAAACATTATCAACTACTCGTACAATTTGGGTGGACCTATCAGGAAAGAGAAGTAGATTGAGAAATTCCTTTCTAGCTTACCTTATCATTTCAAGCAAAAGTTACCTTGCTTAAATACATGAAAAATCCTTGTGAACATACTGTTAAATTAATCACTTGGGCAAGTATTCAAATTGCCTCACTTGTATCCAATATGTCAACCATCTACTATCGAGGACGGAAAGAGCTTCGCTTTATAGACATCAAGGATAGTGGTGTTAGCGAAGATCTTTTTGACAAAATTGTTACAAATGATGACTCTAATACCAATGAAGAGAAATGGGATCTACTTTCCCAGAGATTTACTAAATTTCTTAGATAGAATTAACCCTCTTATAGGGGTTTTAGAAAAACATAATCCGAGCTCTAAAATTATAATTTCAATGAATTTAGAGTTGTACTTCTTCCAAACAACATGAAATATTTTGCAGACCACTCATATAGGTATTTGAGCTACAAAATAAACCTTGAACAGCGAAGTTGACCAAAAATATAGAACGCTATATCAAGCAAGAGTATGAAACATTTAACAAATTCTAATCATGTTTTTCAAACATTATCAACTACTCGTACAATTTTCGTGGAACTATCAGGAAAGAGAAGTAGATTGAGAAATTCCTTACTAGCTTACCTAATCATTTTCAAGCAAAATTTACCTTGCTTAAATACATGAAAAATCCTTGTGAACTTACTATTCAATGAATCACTTGGGCAAGTATTCGAACTGCATCACTTGTATCCAATATGTCAGCCGTCCACTTTCGAGGACGGCAAGAGCTTGGCTTTATAGACATCAAGGATAGTGGTCTTAGCAAAGTTCTTTTTGACACAATTGTTAGAAATTATGACTCTAATACCAATGAAGAGAAATGGGATCTACTTTCCCAGAGATTTACTAAATTTCTTACATAGAATTAACCCTTTTTTAGGGGTTTTAGAAAAACATAATTCGAGCTCTAAAATGATTATTTCAATGAATTTAGAGTTGTACTTCTTCCAAACAACATAAAATATTTTGTAGATCACTCATATATGTATTTTAGCTACAAAATAAATCTAGAAATACGAAGTTGACCAAAAAATTTTGAACGCTATATGAAGCAAGAGTATGAAACTTGGAACAAATTCTAATCATGTTTTTCAAACATTATCAACTACTCGTACAATTTGGGTGGAACTATCAGGAAAGAGAAGTAGATCGAGAAATTCCTTACTAGCTTACCTTATCATTTTCAAGCAAAAGTTACCTTGCTTAAATACATGAAAAATCCTTGTGAACTTACTGTTAAATGAATCACTTGGGCAAGTATTGAAACTGCCTCACTTGTATCCTATATGTCAACCATCCACTATCGAGGACGGAAAGAGCTTCCCTTTATAGACATCAAGGATAGTGGTGTTAGCGAAGATCTTTTTGACAAAATTGTTAGAAATGATGACTCTAATACCAATGAAGAGAAATGGGATCTACTTTCCCAGAGATTTACTAAATTTCTTAGATAGAATTAACCCTCTTTTAGGGGTTTTAGAAAAACATAATCCGATCTCTAAAATAATTATTTCAATGAATTTAGAGTTGTACTTCTTCCAAACAACAAGAAATATTTTGCAAACCACTCATATATGTATTTAAGCTAAAAAATAAATCTAGAAATACGAAGTTGACCAAAAAGTTTGAACCCTATATCAAGCAAGCGTAAGAAACTTGGAACAGATTCTAATCATGTTTTTCAAACATTATCAACTACTCGTACAATTTGGGTGGACCTATCAGGAAAGATAAGTAGATTGAGAAATTCCTTACTAGCTTACCTTATCATTTTCAAGCAAAAGTTACCTTCTTAAATACATGAAAAATCCTTGTGAACTTACTGTTAAATTAATCACTTGGGCTAGTATTCAAACTGCCTCACTTGTATCCAATATGTCAACCATCTACTATCGTGGACGGAAAGAGCTTCAATTTATAGACATCAAGGATAGTGGTGTTAGCGACGATCTTTTTGACAAAATTGTTACAAATGATGACTCTAATACCAATTAAGAGAAATGGGATCTACTTTCCCAGAGATTTACTAAATTTCTTAGATAGATTTAACCCTCTTTTAGGGGTTTTAGAAAAACATAATCCGAGCTCTAAAATTATTATTTCACTGAATTTAGAGTTGTACTTCTTCCAAACAACATGAAATATTTTGCAGGCCACTCATATAGGTATTTGAGCTACAAAATAAACCTAGAACTGCGAAGTTAACCAAAAATATTGAACGCTATATCAAGCAAGAGTATGAAACATGGAACAAATTCTAATCATGTTTTTCAAACATTATCAACTACTCGTACAATTTGCGTGGAACTATCAGGAAAGAGAAGTAGATTGAGAAATTCCTTACTAGCTTACCTTAACATTTTCAAGCAAAAGTTACCTTGCTTAAATACATTAAAAATCCTTGTGAACTTACTCTTAAATGAATCACTTGGGCAAGTATTCGAACTGCATCACTTGTATCCAATATGTCAACCATCCACTATCGAGGACGGAAAGAGCTTCGCTTTATAGACATCAAGGATAGTGGTGTTAGCGAAGATCTTTTTGACAAAATTGTTAGAAATGATGACTCTAATACCAATTAAGAGAAATGGGATCTACTTTCCCAGAGAATTACTAAATTTCTTAGATAGAATTAACCCTCTTTTAGGGGTTTTAGAAAAACATAATGCGATCTCTAAAATAATTATTTCAATGAATTTAGAGTTGTACTTCTTCCAAACAACATGAAATATTTTGCAAACCACTCATATATGTATTTGAGCTAAAAAATAAATCTAGAAATACGAAGTTGACCAAAAATTTTGAACGCTATATCAAGCAAACGTATGAAACTTGGAACAAATTCTAATCATGTTTTTCAAACATTATCAACTACTCGTACAATTTGGGTGGACCTATCAGGAAAGAGAAGTAGATTGAGAAATTCCTTACTAGCTTACCTTATCATTTTCAAGCAAAAGTTACCTTGCTTAAATACATTAAAAATCCTTGTGAACTTACTCTTAAATGAATCACTTCGGCAAGTATTCGAACTGCATCACTTGTATCCAATATGTCAGCCGTCCACTTTCGAGGACGGCAAGAGCTTGGCTTTATAGACATCAAGGATAGTGGTCTTAGCAAAGTTCATTTTGACACAATTGTTACAAATGATGACTCTAATACCAATTAAGAGAAATGTGATCTACTTTCCCAGAGATTTACTAAATTTCTTAGATAGAATTAACCCTTTTTTAGGGGTTTTAGAAAAACATAATCCGAGATCTAAAATGATTATTTCAATGAATTTAGAGTTGTACTTCTTCCAAACAACATGAAATATTTTGCAGACCACTCATATAGGTATTTGAGCTACAAAATAAATCTAGAAATACGAAGTTGACCAAAAAATTTTGAACGCTATATTAAGCAAGAGTATGAAACTTGGAACAAATTCTAATCATGTTTTTCAAACATTATCAACTACTCCTACAATTTGGGTGGAACTATCAGGAAAGAGAAGTAGATTGAGAAATTCCTTACTAGCTTACCTTATCATTTTCAAGCAAAAGTTACCTTGCTTAAATACATGAAAAATCCTTGTGAACTTACTCATAAATGAATCACTTGGGCAAGTATTCGAACTGCATCACTTGTATCCAATATGTCAGCCATCTACTATCGAGGACGGAAAAAGCTTCGCTTTATAGACATCAAGGATAGTGGTCTTAGGGAAGATGTTTTTGAAACAATTGTTAGAAATGATGACTCTAATACCAATGAAGAGAAATGGGATTTACTTTCCCAGAGATTTACTAAATTTCTTAAATAGAATTAACCCTTTTTTAGGGGTTTTAGAAAAACATAATCCGAGATCTAAAATGATTATTTTAATGAATTTAGAGTTGTACTTCTTCCAAACAACATGAAATATTTTGCAGACCACTCATATAGGTATTTGAGCTACAAAATAAATCTAGAAATACGAAGTTGACCAAAAAATTTTGAACGCTATATTAAGCAAGAGTATGAAACTTGGAACAAATTCTAATCATGTTTTTCAAACATTATCAACTACTCCTACAATTTGGGTGGAACTATCAGGAAAGAGAAGTAGATTGAGAAATTCCTTACTAGCTTACCTTATCATTTTCAAGCAAAAGTTACCTTGCTTAAATACATGAAAAATCCTTGTGAACTTACTCATAAATGAATCACTTGGGCAAGTATTCGAACTGCATCACTTGTATCCAATATGTCAGCCATCTACTATCGAGGACGGAAAAAGCTTCGCTTTATAGACATCAAGGATAGTGGTCTTAGCGAAGATGTTTTTGAAACAATTGTTAGAAATGATGACTCTAATACCAATGAAGAGAAATGGGATTTACTTTCCCAGAGATTTACTAAATTTCTTAAATAGAATTAACCCTTTTTTAGGGGTTTTAGAAAAAAATAATACGAGCTCTAAAATGATTATTTCAATGAATTTAGAGTTGTACTTCTTCCAAAAAACATGAAATATTTTGCAGACCACTCATATTGGTATTTGAGTTAAAAAATAAATCTAGAACTGCGAAGGTGACCAAAAATATTGAACGCTATATCAAGCAAGAGTATGAAACTTGGAACAAATTCTAATCATGTTTTTCAAATATTATCAACTACTCGTACAATTTGGGTGGACCTATCAGGAAAGAGAAGTAGATTGAGAAATTCCTTACTAGCTTACCTCATCATTTTCAAGCAAAAGTTACCTTGCTTAAATACATGAAAAATCCTTGCGAACTTACTGTTAAATGAATCACTTGGGCAAGTATTCGAACTGCATCACTTGTATCCAATATGTCAGCAATCCACTATCGAGGACGGAAAGAGCTTCGTTTTATAGACATCAAGGATAGTGGTGTTAGCGAAGATCTTTTTGACACAATTGTTAGAAATGATGACTCTAAAACCAATGAAGAGAAATGGGATTTACTTTCCCAGAGATTTACTAAATTTCTTAGATAGAATTAACCCTTTTTTAGAGGTTTTAGAAAAAATAATCCGAGCTCTAAAATGATTATTTCAATGAATTTGGAGTTGTACTTCTTCCAAACAACATGAAATATTTTGCAAACCACTCATATAGGTATTTGAGCTAAAAAATAAATCTAGAAATACGAAGGTGACCAAAAATTTGGAACGCTATATCAAGCAAGAGTATGAAAGTTGGAACAAATTCTAATCATGTTTTTCAAACATTATCAACTACTCGTACAATTTGGGTGGACCTAACAGGAAAGAGAAGTAGATTGAGAAATTCCTTACTAGCTTACCTCATCATTTTCAAGCAAAATTTACCTTGCTTAAATACATGAAAAATCCTTGTGAACTTACTGTTAAATGAATCACTTGGGCATGTATTCGAACTGCATCACTTGTATCCAATATGTCAGCCATCCACTATCGAGGGCGGAAAAAGCTTCCCTTTATAGACATCAAGGATATTGGTCTTAGCGAAGATGTTTTTGACACAATTGTTAGAAATGATGACTCTAGTACCAATGAAGAGAAATGGGATCTACTTTCCCAGAGATTTACTAAATTTCTTACATAGAATTAACCCTTTTTTAGGGGTTTTAGAAAAAAATAATCCGAGCTCTAAAATGATTATTTCAATGAATTTATAGTTGTATTTCTTCCAAACAACATGAAATATTTTGCAGACCACTCATATAGGTATTTGAGCTAAAAAATAAATCTAGAACTGCGAAGGTGACCAAAAATATTGAACGCTATATCAAGCAAGAGTATGAAACTCGGAACAATTTCTAATCATGTTTTTCAAACATTATCAACTACTCGTACAATTTGGGTGGACCTATCAGGAAAGAGAAATCGATTGAGAAATTAATTACTAGCTTACCTTATTATTTTCAAGCAAAAGTTACCTTCTTTAAATACATGAAAAATCCTTGTGAACTTACTGTTAAATGAATCACTTGGGCAAGTATTCGAACTGCATCACTTGTATCCAATATGTCAGCCATCCACTATCGAGGACGGAAAGAGCTTCGCTTTATAGACATCAAGGATAGTGGTGTTAGCGAAGATCTTTTTGACACAATTGTTAGAAATGATGACTCTAATACCAATGAAGAGAAATGGGATCTACTTTCCTAGAGATTTACTAAATTTCTTAGATAGAATTAACCATTTTTTAGGGGTTTTAGAAAAAAATAATCCGAGCTCTAAAATGATTATTACAATGAATTTAGAGTTGTACTTCTTCCAAACAACATGAAGTATTTTGCAGACCACTCATATAAGTATTTGAACTAAAAAATAAATCTAGAAATACGAAGGTGACCAAAAATTTGGAACGCTATATCAAGCACGAGTATGAAACTTGGAACAAATTCTAATCATGTTTTTCAAACATTATCAACTACTCGTACAATTTGGGTGGACCTATCAGGAAAGAGAAGTAGATTGAGAAATTCCTTACTAGCTTACCTCATCATTTTCAAGCAAAAGTTACCTTGCTTAAATACATGAAAAATCCTTGCGAACTTACTGTTAAATGAATCACTTGGGCAAGTATTCGAACTGCATCACTTGTATCCAATATGTCAGCAATCCACTATCGAGGACGGAAAGAGCTTCGTTTTATAGACATCAAGGATAGTGGTGTTAGCGAAGATCTTTTTGACACAATTGTTAGAAATGATGACTCTAAAACCAATGAAGAGAAATGGGATTTACTTTCCCAGAGATTTACTAAATTTCTTAGATAGAATTAACCCTTTTTTAGAGGTTTTAGAAAAAATAATCCGAGCTCTAAAATGATTATTTCAATGAATTTGGAGTTGTACTTCTTCCAAACAACATGAAATATTTTGCAAACCACTCATATAGGTATTTGAGCTAAAAAATAAATCTAGAAATACGAAGGTGACCAAAAATTTGGAACGCTATATCAAGCAAGAGTATGAAAGTTGGAACAAATTCTAATCATGTTTTTCAAACATTATCAACTACTCGTACAATTTGGGTGGACCTAACAGGAAAGAGAAGTAGATTGAGAAATTCCTTACTAGCTTACCTCATCATTTTCAAGCAAAATTTACCTTGCTTAAATACATGAAAAATCCTTGTGAACTTACTGTTAAATGAATCACTTGGGCATGTATTCGAACTGCATCACTTGTATCCAATATGTCAGCCATCCACTATCGAGGGCGGAAAAAGCTTCCCTTTATAGACATCAAGGATATTGGTCTTAGCGAAGATGTTTTTGACACAATTGTTAGAAATGATGACTCTAATACCAATGAAGAGAAATGGGATCTACTTTCCCAGAGATTTACTAAATTTCTTACATAGAATTAACCCTTTTTTAGGGGTTTTAGAAAAAAATAATCCGAGCTCTAAAATGATTATTTCAATGAATTTATAGTTGTATTTCTTCCAAACAACATGAAATATTTTGCAGACCACTCATATAGGTATTTGAGCTAAAAAATAAATCTAGAACTGCGAAGGTGACCAAAAATATTGAACGCTATATCAAGCAAGAGTATGAAACTCGGAACAATTTCTAATCATGTTTTTCAAACATTATCAACTACTCGTACAATTTGGGTGGACCTATCAGGAAAGAGAAATCGATTGAGAAATTAATTACTAGCTTACCTTATTATTTTCAAGCAAAAGTTACCTTCTTTAAATACATGAAAAATCCTTGTGAACTTACTGTTAAATGAATCACTTGGGCAAGTATTCGAACTGCATCACTTGTATCCAATATGTCAGCCATCCACTATCGAGGACGGAAAGAGCTTCGCTTTATAGACATCAAGGATAGTGGTGTTAGCGAAGATCTTTTTGACACAATTGTTAGAAATGATGACTCTAATACCAATGAAGAGAAATGGGATCTACTTTCCTAGAGATTTACTAAATTTCTTAGATAGAATTAACCATTTTTTAGGGGTTTTAGAAAAAAATAATCCGAGCTCTAAAATGATTATTACAATGAATTTAGAGTTGTACTTCTTCCAAACAACATGAAGTATTTTGCAGACCACTCATATAAGTATTTGAACTAAAAAATAAATCTAGAAATACGAAGGTGACCAAAAATTTGGAACGCTATATCAAGCACGAGTATGAAACTTGGAACAAATTCTAATCATGTTTTTCAAACATTATCAACTACTCGTACAATTTGGGTGGACCTATCAGGAAAGAGAAGTAGATTGAGAAATTCCTTACTAGCTTACCTCATCATTTTCAAGCAAAAGTTACCTTGCTTAAATACATGAAAAATCCTTGTGAACTTACTTTTAAATGAATAACTTGGGCAAGTATTCGAACTGCATCACTTGTATCCAATATGCAGCCATCCACTATCGAGGACGGAAAGAGCTTCGTTTTATAGACATCAAGGGTAGTGGTGTTAGGGAAGACCTTTTTGACACAATTGTTAGAAATGATGACTCTAAAACCAATGAAGAGAAATGGGATTTACTTTCCCAGAGATTTACTAAATTTCTTAGATAGAATTAACCCTTTTTTAGGGGTTTTAGAAAAAATAATCCGAGCTCTAAAATGATTATTTCAATGAATTTGGAGTTGTACTTCTTCCAAACAACATGAAATATTTTGGAAACCACTCATATAGGTATTTGAGCTAAAAAATAAATCTAGAAATACGAAGGTGACCAAAAATTTGGAACGCTATATCAAGCAAGAGTATGAAACTTGGAACAAATTCTAATCAGGTTTTTCAAACATTATCAACTACTCGTACAATTTGGGTGGACCTATCAGGAAAGAGAAGTAGATTGAGAAATTCCTTACTAGCTTACCTCATCATTTTCAAGCAAAAGTTACCTTGCTTAAATACATGAAAAATCCTTGTGAACTTACTGTTAAATGAATCACTTGGGCAAGTATTCGAACTGCATAACTTGTATCCAATATGTCAGCCATCCACTATCGAGGATGGAAAAAGCTTCGCTTTATAGACATCAAGGATATTGGTCTTAGCGAAGATGTTTTTGACACAATTGTTAGAAATGATGACTCTAATACCAATGAAGAGAAATGGGATCTACTTTCCCTGAGATTTACTAAATTTCTATAATAGAATTAACCCTTTTTTAGGGGTTTTAGAAAAAAATAATCCGAGCTCTAAAATGATTATTACAATGAATTTAGAGTTGTACTTCTTCCAAACAACATGAAGTATTTTGCAGACCACTCATATAAGTATTTGAACTAAAAAATAAATCTAGAAATACGAAGGTGACCAAAAATTTGGAACGCTATATCAAGCAAGAGTATGAAACTTGGAACAAATTCTAATCATGTTTTTCAAACATTATCAACTACTCGTACAATTTGGGTGGACCTATCAGGAAAGAGAAGTAGATTGAGAAATTCCTTACTAGCTTACCTCATCATTTTCAAGTAAAAGTTACCTTGCTTAAATACATGAAAAATCCTTGTGAACTTACTTTTAAATGAATAACTTGGGCAAGTATTCGAACTGCATCACTTGTATCCAATATGCAGCCATCCACTATCGAGGACGGAAAGAGCTTCGTTTTATAGACATCAAGGGTAGTGGTGTTAGCGAAGATCTTTTTGACACAATTGTTAGAAATGATGACTCTAAAACCAATGAAGAGAAATGGGATTTACTTTCCCAGAGATTTACTAAATTTCTTAGATAGAATTAACCCTTTTTTAGGGGTTTTAGAAAAAATAATCCGAGCTCTAAAATGATTATTTCAATGAATTTGGAGTTGTACTTCTTCCAAAGAACATGAAATATTTTGGAAACCACTCATATAGGTATTTGAGCTAAAAAATAAATCTAGAAATACGAAGGTGACCAAAAATTTGGAACGCTATATCAAGCAAGAGTATGAAACTTGGAACAAATTCTAATCAGGTTTTTCAAACATTATCAACTACTCGTACAATTTGGGTGGACCTATCAGGAAAGAGAAGTAGATTGAGAAATTCCTTACTAGCTTACCTCATCATTTTCAAGCAAAAGTTACCTTGCTTAAATACATGAAAAATCCTTGTGAACTTACTGTTAAATGAATCACTTGGGCAAGTATTCGAACTGCATCACTTGTATCCAATATGTCAGCCATCCACTATCGAGGATGGAAAAAGCTTCGCTTTATAGACATCAAGGATATTGGTCTTAGCGAAGATGTTTTTGACACAATTGTTAGAAATGATGACTCTAATACCAATGAAGAGAAATGGGATCTACTTTCCCAGAGATTTACTAAATTTCTTAGATAGAATTAACCATTTTTTAGGGGTTTTAGAAAAAAATAATCCGAGCTCTAAAATGATTATTACAATGAATTTAGAGTTGTACTTCTTCCAAACAACATGAAGTATTTTGCAGACCACTCATATAAGTATTTGAACTAAAAAATAAATCTAGAAATACGAAGGTGACCAAAAATTTGGAACGCTATATCAAGCAAGAGTATGAAACTTGGAACAAATTCTAATCATGTTTTTCAAACATTATCAACTACTCGTACAATTTGGGTGGACCTATCAGGAAAGAGAAGTAGATTGAGAAATTCCTTACTAGCTTACCTCATCATTTTCAAGTAAAAGTTACCTTGCTTAAATACATGAAAAATCCTTGTGAACTTACTTTTAAATGAATAACTTGGGCAAGTATTCGAACTGCATCACTTGTATCCAATATGCAGCCATCCACTATCGAGGACGGAAAGAGCTTCGTTTTATAGACATCAAGGGTAGTGGTGTTAGCGAAGATCTTTTTGACACAATTGTTAGAAATGATGACTCTAAAACCAATGAAGAGAAATGGGATTTACTTTCCCAGAGATTTACTAAATTTCTTAGATAGAATTAACCCTTTTTTAGGGGTTTTAGAAAAAATAATCCGAGCTCTAAAATGATTATTTCAATGAATTTGGAGTTGTACTTCTTCCAAAGAACATGAAATATTTTGGAAACCACTCATATAGGTATTTGAGCTAAAAAATAAATCTAGAAATACGAAGGTGACCAAAAATTTGGAACGCTATATCAAGCAAGAGTATGAAACTTGGAACAAATTCTAATCAGGTTTTTCAAACATTATCAACTACTCGTACAATTTGGGTGGACCTATCAGGAAAGAGAAGTAGATTGAGAAATTCCTTACTAGCTTACCTCATCATTTTCAAGCAAAAGTTACCTTGCTTAAATACATGAAAAATCCTTGTGAACTTACTGTTAAATGAATCACTTGGGCAAGTATTCGAACTGCATCACTTGTATCCAATATGTCAGCCATCCACTATCGAGGATGGAAAAAGCTTCGCTTTATAGACATCAAGGATATTGGTCTTAGCGAAGATGTTTTTGACACAATTGTTAGAAATGATGACTCTAATACCAATGAAGAGAAATGGGATCTACTTTCCCAGAGATTTACTAAATTTCTTAGATAGAATTAACCATTTTTTAGGGGTTTTAGAAAAAAATAATCCGAGCTCTAAAATGATTATTACAATGAATTTAGAGTTGTACTTCTTCCAAACAACATGAAGTATTTTGCAGACCACTCATATAAGTATTTGAACTAAAAAATAAATCTAGAAATACGAAGGTGACCAAAAATTTGGAACGCTATATCAAGCACGAGTATGAAACTTGGAACAAATTCTAATCATGTTTTTCAAACATTATCAACTACTCGTACAATTTGGGTGGACCTATCAGGAAAGAGAAGTAGATTGAGAAATTCCTTACTAGCTTACCTCATCATTTTCAAGCAAAAGTTACCTTGCTTAAATACATGAAAAATCCTTGTGAACTTACTTTTAAATGAATAACTTGGGCAAGTATTCGAACTGCATCACTTGTATCCAATATGCAGCCATCCACTATCGAGGACGGAAAGAGCTTCGTTTTATAGACATCAAGGGTAGTGGTGTTAGCGAAGATCTTTTTGACACAATTGTTAGAAATGATGACTCTAAAACCAATGAAGAGAAATGGGATTTACTTTCCCAGAGATTTACTAAATTTCTTAGATAGAATTAACCCTTTTTTAGGGGTTTTAGAAAAAATAATCCGAGCTCTAAAATGATTATTTCAATGAATTTGGAGTTGTACTTCTTCCAAAGAACATGAAATATTTTGGAAACCACTCATATAGGTATTTGAGCTAAAAAATAAATCTAGAAATACGAAGGTGACCAAAAATTTGGAACGCTATATCAAGCAAGAGTATGAAACTTGGAACAAATTCTAATCAGGTTTTTCAAACATTATCAACTACTCGTACAATTTGGGTGGACCTATCAGGAAAGAGAAGTAGATTGAGAAATTCCTTACTAGCTTACCTCATCATTTTCAAGCAAAAGTTACCTTGCTTAAATACATGAAAAATCCTTGTGAACTTACTGTTAAATAAATCACTTGGGCAAGTATTCGAACTGCATCACTTGTATCCAATATGTCAGCCATCCACTATCGAGGATGGAAAAAGCTTCGCTTTATAGACATCAAGGATATTGGTCTTAGCGAAGATGTTTTTGACACAATTGTTAGAAATGATGACTCTAATACCAATGAAGAGAAATGGGATCTACTTTCCCAGAGATTTACTAAATTTCTTAGATAGAATTAACCATTTTTTAGGGGTTTTAGAAAAAAATAATCCGAGCTCTAAAATGATTATTACAATGAATTTAGAGTTGTACTTCTTCCAAACAACATGAAGTATTTTGCAGACCACTCATATAAGTATTTGAACTAAAAAATAAATCTAGAAATACGAAGGTGACCAAAAATTTGGAACGCTATATCAAGCACGAGTATGAAACTTGGAACAAATTCTAATCATGTTTTTCAAACATTATCAACTACTCGTACAATTTGGGTGGACCTATCAGGAAAGAGAAGTAGATTGAGAAATTCCTTACTAGCTTACCTCATCATTTTCAAGCAAAAGTTACCTTGCTTAAATACATGAAAAATCCTTGTGAACTTACTTTTAAATGAATAACTTGGGCAAGTATTCGAACTGCATCACTTGTATCCAATATGCAGCCATCCACTATCGAGGACGGAAAGAGCTTCGTTTTATAGACATCAAGGGTAGTGGTGTTAGCGAAGATCTTTTTGACACAATTGTTAGAAATGATGACTCTAAAACCAATGAAGAGAAATGGGATTTACTTTCCCAGAGATTTACTAAATTTCTTAGATAGAATTAACCCTTTTTTAGGGGTTTTAGAAAAAATAATCCGAGCTCTAAAATGATTATTTCAATGAATTTGGAGTTGTACTTCTTCCAAACAACATGAAATATTTTGGAAACCACTCATATAGGTATTTGAGCTAAAAAATAAATCTAGAAATACGAAGGTGACCAAAAATTTGGAACGCTATATCAAGCACGAGTATGAAACTTGGAACAAATTCTAATCATGTTTTTCAAACATTATCAACTACTCGTACAATTTGGGTGGACCTATCAGGAAAGAGAAGTAGATTGAGAAATTCCTTACTAGCTTACCTCATCATTTTCAAGCAAAAGTTACCTTGCTTAAATACATGAAAAATCCTTGTGAACTTACTTTTAAATGAATAACTTGGGCAAGTATTCGAACTGCATCACTTGTATCCAATATGCAGCCATCCACTATCGAGGACGGAAAGAGCTTCGTTTTATAGACATCAAGGGTAGTGGTGTTAGCGAAGATCTTTTTGACACAATTGTTAGAAATGATGACTCTAAAACCAATGAAGAGAAATGGGATTTACTTTCCCATAGATTTACTAAATTTCTTAGATAGAATTAACCCTTTTTTAGGGGTTTTAGAAAAAAATAATCCGAGCTCTAAAATGATTATTACAATGAATTTAGAGTTGTACTTCTTCCAAACAACATGAAGTATTTTGCAGACCACTCATATAAGTATTTGAACTAAAAAATAAATCTAGAAATACGAAGGTGACCAAAAATTTGGAACGCTATATCAAGCACGAGTATGAAACTTGGAACAAATTCTAATCATGTTTTTCAAACATTATCAACTACTCGTACAATTTGGGTGGACCTATCAGGAAAGAGAAGTAGATTGAGAAATTCCTTACTAGCTTACCTCATCATTTTCAAGCAAAAGTTACCTTGCTTAAATACATGAAAAATCCTTGTGAACTTACTTTTAAATGAATAACTTGGGCAAGTATTCGAACTGCATCACTTGTATCCAATATGCAGCCATCCACTATCGAGGACGGAAAGAGCTTCGTTTTATAGACATCAAGGGTAGTGGTGTTAGCGAAGATCTTTTTGACACAATTGTTAGAAATGATGACTCTAAAACCAATGAAGAGAAATGGGATTTACTTTCCCAGAGATTTACTAAATTTCTTAGATAGAATTAACCCTTTTTTAGGGGTTTTAGAAAAAATAATCCGAGCTCTAAAATGATTATTTCAATGAATTTGGAGTTGTACTTCTTCCAAACAACATGAAATATTTTGGAAACCACTCATATAGGTATTTGAGCTAAAAAATAAATCTAGAAATACGAAGGTGACCAAAAATTTGGAACGCTATATCAAGCACGAGTATGAAACTTGGAACAAATTCTAATCATGTTTTTCAAACATTATCAACTACTCGTACAATTTGGGTGGACCTATCAGGAAAGAGAAGTAGATTGAGAAATTCCTTACTAGCTTACCTCATCATTTTCAAGCAAAAGTTACCTTGCTTAAATACATGAAAAATCCTTGTGAACTTACTTTTAAATGAATAACTTGGGCAAGTATTCGAACTGCATCACTTGTATCCAATATGCAGCCATCCACTATCGAGGACGGAAAGAGCTTCGTTTTATAGACATCAAGGGTAGTGGTGTTAGCGAAGATCTTTTTGACACAATTGTTAGAAATGATGACTCTAAAACCAATGAAGAGAAATGGGATTTACTTTCCCAGAGATTTACTAAATTTCTTAGATAGAATTAACCCTTTTTTAGGGGTTTTAGAAAAAAATAATCCGAGCTCTAAAATGATTATTTCAATGAATTTGGAGTTGTACTTCTTCCAAACAACATGAAATATTTTGCAAACCACTCATATAGGTATTTGAGCTAAAAAATAAATCTAGAAATACGAAGGTGACCAAAAATTTGGAACGCTATATCAAGCAAGAGTATGAAACTTGGAACAAATTCTAATCATGTTTTTCAAACATTATCAACTACTCCTACAATTTGGGTGGACCTATCAGGAAAGAGAAGTAGATTGAGAAATTCCTTACTAGCTTACCTCATCATTTTCAAGTAAAAGTTACCTTGCTTAAATACATGAAAAATCCTTGTGAACTTACTTTTAAATGAATAACTTGGGCAAGTATTCGAACTGCATCACTTGTATCCAATATGCAGCCATCCACTATCGAGGACGGAAAGAGCTTCGTTTTATAGACATCAAGGGTAGTGGTGTTAGCGAAGATCTTTTTGACACAATTGTTAGAAATGATGACTCTAAAACCAATGAAGAGAAATGGGATTTACTTTCCCAGAGATTTACTAAATTTCTTAGATAGAATTAACCCTTTTTTAGGGGTTTTAGAAAAAATAATCCGAGCTCTAAAATGATTATTTCAATGAATTTGAGTTGTACTTCTTCCAAAGAACATGAAATATTTTGGAAACCACTCATATAGGTATTTGAGCTAAAAAATAAATCTAGAAATACGAAGGTGACCAAAAATTTTGAACGCTATATCAAGCAAGAGTATGAAACTTGGAACAAATTCTAATCAGGTTTTTCAAACATTATCAACTACTCGTACAATTTGGGTGGACCTATCAGGAAAGAGAAGTAGATTGAGAAATTCCTTACTAGCTTACCTCATCATTTTCAAGCAAAAGTTACCTTGCTTAAATACATGAAAAATCCTTGTGAACTTACTGTTAAATGAATCACTTGGGCAAGTATTCGAACTGCATCACTTGTATCCAATATGTCAGCCATCCACTATCGAGGACGGAAAAAGCTTCGCTTTATAGACATCAAGGATATTGGTCTTAGCGAAGATGTTTTTGACACAATTGTTAGAAATGATGACTCTAATACCAATGAAGAGAAATGGGATCTACTTTCCCAGAGATTTACTAAATTTCTTAGATAGAATTAACCATTTTTTAGGGGTTTTAGAAAAAAATAATCCGAGCTCTAAAATGATTATTACAATGAATTTAGAGTTGTACTTCTTCCAAACAACATGAAGTATTTTGCAGACCACTCATATAAGTATTTGAACTAAAAAATAAATCTAGAAATACGAAGGTGACCAAAAATTTGGAACGCTATATCAAGCACGAGTATGAAACTTGGAACAAATTCTAATCATGTTTTTCAAACATTATCAACTACTCGTACAATTTGGGTGGACCTATCAGGAAAGAGAAGTAGATTGAGAAATTCCTTACTAGCTTACCTCATCATTTTCAAGCAAAAGTTACCTTGCTTAAATAAATGAAAAATCCTTGTGAACTTACTTTTAAATGAATAACTTGGGCAAGTATTCGAACTGCATCACTTGTATCCAATATGCAGCCATCCACTATCGAGGACGGAAAGAGCTTCGTTTTATAGACATCAAGGGTAGTGGTGTTAGCGAAGATCTTTTTGACACAATTGTTAGAAATGATGACTCTAAAACCAATGAAGAGAAATGGGATTTACTTTCCCAGAGATTTACTAAATTTCTTAGATAGAATTAACCCTTTTTTAGGGGTTTTAGAAAAAATAATCCGAGCTCTAAAATGATTATTTCAATGAATTTGGAGTTGTACTTCTTCCAAACAACATGAAATATTTTGGAAACCACTCATATAGGTATTTGAGCTAAAAAATAAATCTAGAAATACGAAGGTGACCAAAAATTTGGAACGCTATATCAAGCAAGAGTATGAAACTTGGAACAAATTCTAATCAGGTTTTTCAAACATTATCAACTACTCCTACAATTTGGGTGGACCTATCAGGAAAGAGAAGTAGATTGAGAAATTCCTTACTAGCTTACCTCATCATTTTCAAGCAAAAGTTACCTTGCTTAAATACATGAAAAATCCTTGTGAACTTACTGTTAAATGAATCACTTGGGCAAGTATTCGAACTGCATCACTTGTATCCAATATGTCAGCCATCCACTATCGAGGATGGAAAAAGCTTCGCTTTATAGACATCAAGGATATTGGTCTTAGCGAAGATGTTTTTGACACAATTGTTAGAAATGATGACTCTAATACCAATGAAGAGAAATGGGATCTACTTTCCCTGAGATTTACTAAATTTCTATAATAGAATTAACCCTTTTTTAGGGGTTTTAGAAAAAAATAATCCGAGCTCTAAAATGATTATTACAATGAATTTAGAGTTGTACTTCTTCCAAACAACATGAAGTATTTTGTAGACCACTCATATAAGTATTTGAACTAAAAAATAAATCTAGAAATACGAAGGTGACCAAAAATTTGGAACGCTATATCAAGCAAGAGTATGAAACTTGGAACAAATTCTATCAACTACTCGTACAATTTGGGTGGACCTATCAGGAAAGAGAAGTAGATTGAGAAATTCCTTACTAGCTTACCTCATCATTTTCAAGTAAAAGTTACCTTGCTTAAATACATGAAAAATCCTTGTGAACTTACTTTTAAATGAATAACTTGGGCAAGTATTCGAACTGCATCACTTGTATCCAATATGCAGCCATCCACTATCGAGGACGGAAAGAGCTTCGTTTTATAGACATCAAGGGTAGTGGTGTTAGCGAAGATCTTTTTGACACAATTGTTAGAAATGATGACTCTAAAACCAATGAAGAGAAATGGGATTTACTTTCCCAGAGATTTACTAAATTTCTTAGATAGAATTAACCCTTTTTTAGGGGTTTTAGAAAAAATAATCCGAGCTCTAAAATGATTATTTCAATGAATTTGAGTTGTACTTCTTCCAAAGAACATGAAATATTTTGGAAACCACTCATATAGGTATTTGAGCTAAAAAATAAATCTAGAAATACGAAGGTGACCAAAAATTTTGAACGCTATATCAAGCAAGAGTATGAAACTTGGAACAAATTCTAATCAGGTTTTTCAAACATTATCAACTACTCGTACAATTTGGGTGGACCTATCAGGAAAGAGAAGTAGATTGAGAAATTCCTTACTAGCTTACCTCATCATTTTCAAGCAAAAGTTACCTTGCTTAAATACATGAAAAATCCTTGTGAACTTACTGTTAAATGAATCACTTGGGCAAGTATTCGAACTGCATCACTTGTATCCAATATGTCAGCCATCCACTATCGAGGACGGAAAAAGCTTCGCTTTATAGACATCAAGGATATTGGTCTTAGCGAAGATGTTTTTGACACAATTGTTAGAAATGATGACTCTAATACCAATGAAGAGAAATGGGATCTACTTTCCCAGAGATTTACTAAATTTCTTAGATAGAATTAACCATTTTTTAGGGGTTTTAGAAAAAAATAATCCGAGCTCTAAAATGATTATTACAATGAATTTAGAGTTGTACTTCTTCCAAACAACATGAAGTATTTTGCAGACCACTCATATAAGTATTTGAACTAAAAAATAAATCTAGAAATACGAAGGTGACCAAAAATTTGGAACGCTATATCAAGCACGAGTATGAAACTTGGAACAAATTCTAATCATGTTTTTCAAACATTATCAACTACTCGTACAATTTGGGTGGACCTATCAGGAAAGAGAAGTAGATTGAGAAATTCCTTACTAGCTTACCTCATCATTTTCAAGCAAAAGTTACCTTGCTTAAATACATGAAAAATACTTGTGAACTTACTGTTAAATGAATCACTTGGGCAAGTATTCGAACTGCATCACTTGTATCCAATATGTCAGCCATCCACTATCGAGGATGGAAAAAGCTTCGCTTTATAGACATCAAGGATATTGGTCTTAGCGAAGATGTTTTTGACACAATTGTTAGAAATGATGACTCTAATACCAATGAAGAGAAATGGGATCTACTTTCCCAGAGATTTACTAAATTTCTTAGATAGAATTAACCATTTTTTAGTGGTTTTAGAAAAAAATAATCCGAGCTCTAAAATGATTATTACAATGAATTTAGAGTTGTACTTCTTCCAAACAACATGAAGTATTTTGCAGACCACTCATATAAGTATTTGAACTAAAAAATAAATCTAGAAATACGAAGGTGACCAAAAATTTGGAACGCTATATCAAGCACGAGTATGAAACTTGGAACAAATTCTAATCATGTTTTTCAAACATTATCAACTACTCGTACAATTTGGGTGGACCTATCAGGAAAGAGAAGTAGATTGAGAAATTCCTTACTAGCTTACCTCATCATTTTCAAGCAAAAGTTACCTTGCTTAAATACATGAAAAATCCTTGTGAACTTACTTTTAAATGAATAACTTGGGCAAGTATTCGAACTGCATCACTTGTATCCAATATGCAGCCATCCACTATCGAGGACGGAAAGAGCTTCGTTTTATAGACATCAAGGGTAGTGGTGTTAGCGAAGATCTTTTTGACACAATTGTTAGAAATGATGACTCTAAAACCAATGAAGAGAAATGGGATTTACTTTCCCAGAGATTTACTAAATTTCTTAGATAGAATTAACCCTTTTTTAGGGGTTTTAGAAAAAATAATCCGAGCTCTAAAATGATTATTTCAATGAATTTGGAGTTGTACTTCTTCCAAACAACATGAAATATTTTGGAAACCACTCATATAGGTATTTGAGCTAAAAAATAAATCTAGAAATACGAAGGTGACCAAAAATTTTGAACGCTATATCAAGCAAGAGTATGAAACTTGGAACAAATTCTAATCAGGTTTTTCAAACATTATCAACTACTCCTACAATTTGGGTGGACCTATCAGGAAAGAGAAGTAGATTGAGAAATTCCTTACTAGCTTACCTCATCATTTTCAAGTAAAAGTTACCTTGCTTAAATACATGAAAAATCCTTGTGAACTTACTTTTAAATGAATAACTTGGGCAAGTATTCGAACTGCATCACTTGTATCCAATATGCAGCCATCCACTATCGAGGACGGAAAGAGCTTCGTTTTATAGACATCAAGGGTAGTGGTGTTAGCGAAGATCTTTTTGACACAATTGTTAGAAATGATGACTCTAAAACCAATGAAGAGAAATGGGATTTACTTTCCCAGAGATTTACTAAATTTCTTAGATAGAATTAACCCTTTGTTAGGGGTTTTAGAAAAAATAATCCGAGCTCTAAAATGATTATTTCAATGAATTTGGAGTTGTACTTCTTCCAAACAACATGAAATATTTTGGAAACCACTCATATAGGTATTTGAGCTAAAAAATAAATCTGGAAATACGAAGGTGACCAAAAATTTGGAACGCTATATCAAGCAAGAGTATGAAACTTGGAACAAATTCTAATCAGGTTTTTCAAACATTATCAACTACTCGTACAATTTGGGTGGACCTATCAGGAAAGAGAAGTAGATTGAGAAATTCCTTACTAGCTTACCTCATCATTTTCAAGCAAAAGTTACCTTGCTTAAATACATGAAAAATCCTTTTGAACTTATTGTTAAATGAATCACTTGGGCAAGTATTCGAACTGCATCACTTGTATCCAATATGTCAGCCATCCACTATCGAGGATGGAAAAAGCTTCGCTTTATAGACATCAAGGATATTGGTCTTAGCGAAGATGTTTTTGACACAATTGTTAGAAATGATGACTCTAATACCAATGAAGAGAAATGGGATCTACTTTCCCTGAGATTTACTAAATTTCTATTATAGAATTAACCCTTTTTTAGGGGTTTTAGAAAAACATAATCCGAGATCTAAAATGATTATTTTAATTAATTTAGAGTTGTACTTCTTCCAAACAACATGAAATATTTTGCAGACCACTCATATAGGTATTTGAGCTACAAAATAAATCTAGAAATACGAAGTTGACCAAAAAATTTTGAACGCTATATTAAGCAAGAGTATGAAACTTGGAACAAATTCTAATCATGTTTTTCAAACATTATCAACTACTCCTACAATTTGGGTGGAACTATCAGGAAAGAGAAGTAGATTGAGAAATTCCTTACTAGCTTACCTTATCATTTTCAAGCAAAAGTTACCTTGCTTAAATACATGAAAAATCCTTGTGAACTTACTCTTAAATGAATCACTTGGGCAAGTGTTCGAACTGCATCACTTGTATCCAATATGTCAGCCATCTACTATCGAGGACGGAAAAAGCTTCGCTTTATAGACATCAAGGATATTGGTCTTAGCGAAGATGTTTTTGACAGAATTGTTAGAAATGATGACTCTAATACCAATGAAGAGAAATGGGATCTACTTTCCCAGAGATTTACTAAATTTCTTACATAGAATTAACCCTTTTTTAGGGGTTTTAGAAAAAAATAATCTGAGCTCTAAAATGATTATTTCAATGAATTTATAGTTGTATTTCTTCCAAACAACATGAAATATTTTGCAGACCACTCATATAGGTATTTGAGCTAAAAAATAAATCTAGAACTGCGAAGGTGACCAAAAATATTGAACGCTATATCAAGCAAGAGTATGAAACTCGGAACAATTTCTAATCATGTTTTTCAAACATTATCAACTACTCGTACAATTTGGGTGGACCTATCAGGAAAGAGAAATCGATTGAGAAATTCCTTACTAGCTTACCTTATTATTTTCAAGCAAAAGTTACCTTCTTTAAATACATGAAAAATCCTTGTGAACTTACTGTTAAATGAATCACTTGGGCAAGTATTCGAACTGCATCACTTGTATCCAATATGTCAGCCATCCACTATCGAGGACGGAAAGAGCTTCGCTTTATAGACATCAAGGATAGTGGTGTTAGCGAAGATCTTTTTGACACAATTGTTAGAAATGATGACTCTAATACCAATGAAGAGAAATGGGATCTACTTTCCCAGAGATTTACTAAATTTCTTAGATAGAATTAACCATTTTTTAGGGGTTTTAGAAAAAAATAATCCAAGCTCTAAAATGATTATTACAATGAATTTAGAGTTGTACTTCTTCCAAACAACATGAAGTATTTTGCAGACCACTCATATAAGTATTTGAACTAAAAAATAAATCTAGAAATACGAAGGTGACCAAAAATTTGGAACGCTATATCAAGCAAGAGTATGAAACTCGGAACAAATTCTAATCATGTTTTTCAAACATTATCAACTACTCGTACAATTTGGGTGGACCTATCAGGAAAGAGAAGTAGATTGAGAAATTCCTTACTAGCTTACCTCATCATTTTCAAGCAAAAGTTACCTTGCTTAAATACATGAAAAATCCTTGTGAACTTACTTTTAAATGAATAACTTGGGCAAGTATTCGAACTGCATCACTTGTATCCAATATGCAGCCATCCACTATCGAGGACGGAAAGAGCTTCGTTTTATAGACATCAAGGGTAGTGGTGTTAGCGAAGATCTTTTTGACACAATTGTTAGAAATGATGACTCTAAAACCAATGAAGAGAAATGGGATTTACTTTCCCAGAGATTTACTAAATTTCTTAGATAGAATTAACCCTTTTTTAGGGGTTTTAGAAAAAATAATCCGAGCTCTAAAATGATTATTTCAATGAATTTGGAGTTGTACTTCTTCCAAACAACATGAAATATTTTGGAAACCACTCATATAGGTATTTGAGCTAAAAAATAAATCTAGAAATACGAAGGTGACCAAAAATTTGGAACGCTATATCAAGCAAGAGTATGAAACTTGGAACAAATTCTAATCAGGTTTTTCAAATATTATCAACTACTCGTACAATTTGGGTGGACCTATCAGGAAAGAGAAGTAGATTGAGAAATTCCTTACTAGCTTACCTCATCATTTTCAAGCAAAAGTTACCTTGCTTAAATACATGAAAAATCCTTTTGAACTTATTGTTAAATGAATCACTTGGGCAAGTATTCGAACTGCATCACTTGTATCCAATATGTCAGCCATCCACTATCGAGGATGGAAAAAGCTTCGCTTTATAGACATCAAGGATATTGGTCTTAGCGAAGATGTTTTTGACACAATTGTTAGAAATGATGACTCTAATACCAATGAAGAGAAATGGGATCTACTTTCCCTCAGATTTACTAAATTTCTATTATAGAATTAACCCTTTTTTAGGGGTTTTAGAAAAACATAATCCGAGATCTAAAATGATTATTTTAATGAATTTAGAGTTGTACTTCTTCCAAACAACATGAAATATTTTGCAGACCACTCATATAGGTATTTGAGCTACAAAATAAATCTAGAAATACGAAGTTGACCAAAAAATTTTGAACGCTATATTAAGCAAGAGTATGAAACTTGGAACAAATTCTAATCATGTTTTTCAAACATTATCAACTACTCCTACAATTTGGGTGGAACTATCAGGAAAGAGAAGTAGATTGAGAAATTCCTTACTAGCTTACCTTATCATTTTCAAGCAAAAGTTACCTTGCTTAAATACATGAAAAATCCTTGTGAACTTACTCTTAAATGAATCACTTGGGCAAGTGTTCGAACTGCATCACTTGTATCCAATATGTCAGCCATCTACTATCGAGGACGGAAAAAGCTTCGCTTTATAGACATCAAGGATATTGGTCTTAGCGAAGATGTTTTTGACAGAATTGTTAGAAATGATGACTCTAATACCAATGAAGAGAAATGGGATCTACTTTCCCAGAGATTTACTAAATTTCTTACATAGAATTAACCCTTTTTTAGGGGTTTTAGAAAAAAATAATCTGAGCTCTAAAATGATTATTTCAATGAATTTATAGTTGTATTTCTTCCAAACAACATGAAATATTTTGCAGACCACTCATATAGGTATTTGAGCTAAAAAATAAATCTAGAACTGCGAAGGTGACCAAAAATATTGAACGCTATATCAAGCAAGAGTATGAAACTCGGAACAATTTCTAATCATGTTTTTCAAACATTATCAACTACTCGTACAATTTGGGTGGACCTATCAGGAAAGAGAAATCGATTGAGAAATTCCTTACTAGCTTACCTTATTATTTTCAAGCAAAAGTTACCTTCTTTAAATACATGAAAAATCCTTGTGAACTTACTGTTAAATGAATCACTTGGGCAAGTATTCGAACTGCATCACTTGTATCCAATATGTCAGCCATCCACTATCGAGGACGGAAAGAGCTTCGCTTTATAGACATCAAGGATAGTGGTGTTAGCGAAGATCTTTTTGACACAATTGTTAGAAATGATGACTCTAATACCAATGAAGAGAAATGGGATCTACTTTCCCAGAGATTTACTAAATTTCTTAGATAGAATTAACCATTTTTTAGGGGTTTTAGAAAAAAATAATCCGAGCTCTAAAATGATTATTACAATGAATTTAGAGTTGTACTTCTTCCAAACAACATGAAGTATTTTGCAGACCACTCATATAAGTATTTGAACTAAAAAATAAATCTAGAAATACGAAGGTGACCAAAAATTTGGAACGCTATATCAAGCAAGAGTATGAAACTTGGAACAAATTCTAATCATGTTTTTCAAACATTATCAACTACTCGTACAATTTGGGTGGACCTATCAGGAAAGAGAAGTAGATTGAGAAATTCCTTACTAGCTTACCTCATCATTTTCAAGCAAAAGTTACCTTGCTTAAATACATGAAAAATCCTTGTGAACTTACTTTTAAATGAATAACTTGGGCAAGTATTCGTACTGCATCACTTGTATCCAATATGTCAGCCATCCACTATCGAGGATGGAAAAAGCTTCGCTTTATAGACATCAAGGATATTGGTCTTAGCGAAGATGTTTTTGACACAATTGTTAGAAATGATGACTCTAATACCAATGAAGAGAAATGGGATCTACTTTCCCTGAGATTTACTAAATTTCTAACATAAAATTAACCCTTTTTTAGGGGTTTTAGAAAAAAATAATCCGAGCTCTAAAATGATTATTTCAATGAATTTACAGTTGTATTTCTTCCAAACAACATGAAATATTTTGCAAACCACTCATATAGGTATTTGAGCTAAAAAATAAACCTAGAAATAAGAAGTTGACCAAAATTTTTGAACGCTATATCAAGCAAGAGTATGAAACTTTGACCAAATTCTAATAATGTTTTTCAAACATTAACAACTACTCGTAAAATTTAGGTCGACCTATCAGGAAAGAGAAGTAGATTGAGAAAATCCTTGCCAGCTTACCTCATCATTTTCTAGCAAAAGTTACCTTGCTTAAATACATGAAAAATCCTTGTGAACTTACTATTAAATGAATGACTTGGGGAAGTATTCCAACTGCATCACTTGTATCCAATATGTCAGCCATCCACTATCGAGGACGGAAAGAGCTTCGCTTTATAGACATCAAGGATAGTGGTCTTAGCGAAGATGTTTTTGACACAATTGTTAGAAATGATGACTCTAAAACCAATGAAGAGAAATGGGATCTACTTTCCTAAAGATTTACTAAATTTTTTAGATAGAATTAACCCTTTTTTAGGGGTTTTAGAAAAACATAATCCGAGCTCTAAAATGATTATTTCAATGAATTTAGAGTTGTACTTCTTCCAAACAACATGAAATATTTTGCAAACCACTCATATAGGTATTTGAGGTAAAAAATAAATCTAGAAATACGAAGTTGACCAAAAATTTTGAACGCTATATCAAGCAAGCGTATGAAACTTGGAACAGATTCTAATCATGTTTTTCAAACATTATCAACTACTCGTACAATTTGGGTGGACCTATTAGGAAAGAGAAGTAGATTGAGAAATTCCTTACTAGCTTACCTCATCATTTTCAAGCAAAAGTTACCTTGCTTAAATACATGAAAAATCCTTGTGAACTTACTGTTAAATGAATCACTTGGGCAAGTATTCGAACTGCATCACTTGTATCCAATATGTCAGCCATCCACTATCGAGGATGGAAAAAGCTTCGCTTTATAGACATCAAGGATATTGGTCTTAGAGAAGATGTTTTTGACACAATTGTTAGAAATGATGACTCTAATACCAATGAAGAGAAATGGGATCTACTTTCCCTGAGATTTACTAAATTTCTAACATAGAATTAACCCTTTTTTAGGGGTTTTAGAAAAAAATAATCCGAGCTCTAAAATGATTATTTCAATGAATTTACAGTTGTATTTCTTCCAAAGAACATGAAATATTTTGCAAACCACTCATATAGGTATTTGAGCTAAAAAATAAACCTAGAAATAAGAAGTTGACCAAAATTTTTGAACGCTATATCAAGCAAGAGTATGAAACTTTGACCAAATTCTAATCATGTTTTTCAAACATTATCAACTACTCGTACAATTTGGGTGGGCCTATCAGGAAAGAGAAGTAGATTGAGAAATTTCTTACTAGCTTACCTTATCATTTTCAAGCAAAAGTTACCTTGCTTAAATACATGAAAAATCCTTGTGAACTTACTGTTAAATGAATCACTTGCGCAAGTATTCGAACTTCATCACTTGTAACCAATATGTCACCATCCACTTTCGAGGACTTAAAGAGCTTGGCTTAATAGACATCAAGGATAGTGGTCTTAGTGAAGATCTTTTTGGCACAATTGTTAGGAATGATGACTCTAATACCAATGAAGAGAAATGGGATCTACTTTCCAGGAGATTTACTAAATTTCTTAGATAGAATTAACCCTTTTTTAGGGGTTTTAGAAAAAAATAATCCGAGCTCTAAAATGATTATTTCAATGAATTTAGAGTTGTACTTCTTCCAAACATCATGAAATATTTTGCAAACCACTCATATAGGTATTTGAGCTAAAAAATAAATCCAGAAATACGAAGTTGACCAAAAATTTTGAACGCTATATCAAGCAAGCGTATGAAACTTGGAACAGATTCTAATCATGTTTTTCAAACATTATCAACTACTCGTACAATTTGGGTGGACCTATCAGGAAAAAGAAGTAGATTGAGAAATTCCTTACTAGCTCACCTTATAATTTTCAAGCAAAAGTTACCTTGCTTAAATACATGAAAAATCCTTGTGAACTTACTGTTAAATGAATTACTTCGGCACGTATTCTAACTGCATCACTTGTATCCAATATGTCAGCCATCCACTTTCGAGGACGGAAAGAGCTTGGCTTTATAGACATAAAGGATATTGGTCTTAGCGAAGATCTTTTTGACACAATTGTCAGGAATGATGACTCTAATACCAATGAAGAGAAATGGGATCTACTTTCCTAGAGATTTAGTAAATTTCTTATATAGAATTAACCCTTTTTTAGGGGTTTTAGAAAAACATAATCCGAGCTCTAAAATGATTATTTCAATGAATTTAGAGTTGTACTTCTTCCAAAGAACATGAAATATTTTAAAGACCACTCATATAGATATTTGAGCTTCAAAATAAACCTAGAACTACGAAGTTGACCAAAAATATTGAACTCTATATCAAGCAAGAAGATGAAACTTGGAACAAATTCTAAACATGTTTTTCAAACATTATCAACTACTCGTACAATTTGGGTGGAACTATCAGCAAAGAGAAGTAGATTGAGAAATTTCTTACTAGCTTACCTTATCATTTTCATGCAAAAGTTACCTTGCTTAAATACATGAAAAATCCTTGTGAACTTACTGTTAAATGAATCACTTGGGCAAATATTCGAACTGCATCACTTGTAACCAATATGTCACCATCCACTTTCGAGGACGGAAAGAGCTTGGCTTAATAGACATCAAGGATAATGGTCTTAGTGAAGATCTTTTTGGCACAATTGTTAGGAATGATGACTCTAATACCAATGAAGAGAAATGGGATCTACTTTCCAGGAGATTTACTAAATTTCTTAGATAGAATTAACTTTTTTTTAGGGGTTTTAGCAAAAAATAATCCGAGCTCTAAAATGATTATTTCAATGAATTTAGAGATGTACTTCTTCCAAACAACATTAAATATTTTGCAGACCACTCATATAGGTATTTGAGCTGCAAAATAAACCTAGAACTGCGATGTTGACCAAAAATATTGAACGCAATATCAAGCAAGAGTATGAAACTTGGAAAAAATTCTAATCATGTTTTTCAAACATTATCAACTACTCGTATAATTTGGGTGGAACTATCAGGAAAGAGAAGTAGATTGAGAAATTCCTTACTAGCTTACCTTATCATTTTCCAGCAAAAGTTACGTTGCTTAAATACATGAAAAATCCTTGTGAACTTACTGTTAAATAACTCACTTGGGCAAGTATTCAAACTGTATCACTTGTATCCAATATGTCAGCCATCCACTTTCGAGGACGGCAAGAGCTTGGCTTTATAGACATCAAGGATAGTCGTCTTAGCAAAGATCTTTTTGAAACAATTGTTAGAAATGATGACTCTAATACCAATGAAGTGAAATGGGATCTACTTTGCCAGAGATTTACTAAATTTCTTAGATAGAATTAACCCTTTTTTAGGGGTTTTAGAAAAAAATAATCCGAGCTCTAAAATGATTATTTCAATGAATTTAGAGTTGTACTTCTTCCAAACAACATGAAATATTTTGCAGACCACTCATATAGGTATTTGAGCTACAAAATAAACCTAGAACTACGAAGTTGATTAAAAATATTGAACTCTATATCAAGCAAGAGGATGAAACTTTGACCAAATTCTAATCATGTTTTTCAAACATTATCAACTACTCGTACAATTTGGGTGGACCTATCAGGAAAGAGAAGTAGATTGAGAAAATCCTTCCAAGCTTACCTTATCATTTTCTAGCAAAAGCTACCTTGCTTAAATACATGAAAAATCCTTGTGAACTTACTATTAAATGAATCACTTGGGCAAGTATTCGAACTGCATCACTTGTATCCAATATGTTAGCCATCCACTTTGTAGGACGGAAAGAGCTTCGCTTTATAGACATCAAGGATAGTGGTCTTAGCGAAGATGTTTTTGACACAATTGTTAGAAATGATGACTCTAATACCAATGAAGAGAAATGGGATCTACTTTCCCAGAGATTTACTAAATTTCTTAGATAGAATTAACCCTTTTTTAGGGGTTTTAGAAAAAAATAATCCGAGCTCTAAAATGATTATTTCAATGAATTTAGAGATGTACTTCTTCCAAACAACATTAAATATTTTGCAGACCAATCATATAGGTATTTGAGCTGCAAAATAAACCTAGAACTACGATGTTGACCAAAAATATTGAACGCTATATCAAGCAAGAGTATGAAACTTGGAACAAATTCTAATCATGTTTTTCAAACATTATCAACTACTCGTACAATTTGGGTGGAACTATCAGAAAAGAGAAGTAGATTGAGATATTCCTTACTAGCTTACCTTATCATTTTCAAGCAAAAGTTACGTTGCTTAAATAAATGATAAATCCTTGTGAACTTACTGTTAAATAAATCACTTGGGCAAGTATTCAAACTGCATCACTTGTATCCAATATGTCAGCCATCCACTTTCGAGGACGGCAAGAGCTTGGCTTTATAGACATCAAGGATAGTGGTCTTAGCAAATATCTTTTTGAAACAATTGTAAGAAATGATGACTCTAATACCATCGAAGAGAAATGGGATGTACTTTCCCAGAGATTTACTAAATTTCTTAGATAGAATTAACCCTTTTTTAGGGGTTTTAGAAAAAAATAATCCGAGCTCTAAAATGATTATTTCAATGAATTTAGAGTTGTACTTCTTCCAAACAACATGAAATATTTTGCAGACCACTCATATAGGTATTGGAGCTACAAAATAAACCTAGAACTACGAAGTTGATTAAAAATATTGAACTCTATATCAAGCAAGAGGATGAAACTTTGACCAAATTCTAATCATGTTTTTCAAACATTATCAACTACTCGTACAATTTGGGTGGAACTATCAGGAAAAAGAAGTAGATTGCGAAATTCCTTATTAGCTCACCTTATCATTTTCAGGCAAAAGTTACCTTGCTTAAATACATGAAAAATCCTTTTGAACTTACTGTTAAATGAATCACTTCGGCACGTATTCTAACTGCATCACTTGTATCCAATATGTCAGCCATCCACTTTCGAGGACGGAAAGAGCTTGGCTTTATAGACATCAAGGATAGTGGTCTTAGCGAAGATCTTTTTGACACAATTGTCAGGAATGATGACTCTAATACCAATGAAGAGAAATGGGATCTACTTTCCTAGAGATTTAGTAAAATTCTTAGATAGAATTAACCCTTTTTTAGGGGTTTTAGAAAAACATAATCCGAGCTCTAAAATGATTATTTCAATGAATTTAGAGTTGTACTTCTTCCAAACAACATGAAATATTTTGCAGACCACTCATATAGGTATTTGAGCTTCAAAATAAACCTAGAACTACGAAGTTGACCAAAAATATTGAACTCTATATCAAGCAAGAAGATGAAACTTGGAACAAATTCTAAACATGTTTTTCAAACATTATCAACTACTCGTACAATTTGGGTGGAACTATCAGGAAAGAGAAGTAGATTGAGATATTCCTTACTAGCTTACCTTATCATTTTCAAGCAAAAGTTACGTTGCTTAAATAAATGAAAAATCCTTGTGAACTTACTGTTAAATAAATCACTTGGGCAAGTATTCAAACTCCATCACTTGTATCCAATATGTCAGCCATCCACTTTCGAGGACGGCAAGAGCTTGGCTTTATAGACATCAAGGATAGTGGTCTTAGCAAAGATCTTTTTGAAACAATTGTTAGAAATGATGACTCTAATACAAATGAAGAGAAATGGGATCTACTTTCCCAGAGATTTACTAAATTTCTTAGATAGAATTAACCCTTTTTTAGGTGTTTTAGAAAAAAATAATCCGATCTCTAAAATGATTATTTCAATGAATTTAGAGTTGTACTTCTTCCAAACAACATGAAATATTTTGCAGACCACTCATATAGGTATTTGAGCTTCAAAATAAACCTAGAACTACGAAGTTGACCAAAAATATTGAACTCTATATCAAGCAAGAAGATGAAACTTGGAACAAATTCTAAACATGTTTTTCAAACATTATCAACTACTCGTACAATTTGGGTGGAACTATCAGGAAAGAGAAGTAGATTGAGATATTCCTTACTAGCTTACCTTATCATTTTCAAGCAAAAGTTACGTTGCTTAAATAAATGAAAAATCCTTGTGAACTTACTGTTAAATAAATCACTTGGGCAAGTATTCAAACTGCATCACTTATATCCAATATGTCAGCCATCCACTTTCGAGGACGGCAAGAGCTTGGCTTTATAGACATCAAGGATAGTGGTCTTAGCAAAGATCTTTTTGAAACAATTGTTAGAAATGATGACTCTAATACCAATGAAGAGAAATGGGATCTACTTTCCCAGAGATTTACTAAATTTCTTAGATAGAATTAACCCTTTTTGAAGGGTTTTAGAAAAAAATAATCCGAGCTCTAAAATGATTATTTCAATGAATTTAGAGTTGTACTTCTTCCAAACAACATGAAATATTTTGCAGACCACTCATATAGGTATTTGAGCAACAAAATAAACCTAGAACTACGAAGTTGATTAAAAATATTGAACTCTATATCAAGCAAGAGGATGAAACTTTGAACAAATTCTAATCATGTTTTTCAAACATTATCAACTACTCGTACAATTTGGGTGGAACTATCAGGAAAAAGAAGTAGATTGAGAAATTCCTTACTAGCTTACCTTATCATTTTCAAGCAAAAGTTACCTTGCTTAAATACATGAAAAATCCTTGTGAATTTACTGTTAAATGAATCACTTGGGCAAGTATTCGAACTGCATCACTTGTAACCAATATGTCACCATCCACTTTCGAGGACGGAAAGAGCTTGGCTTAATAGACATCAAGGATAATGGTCTTAGTGAAGATCTTTTTGGCACAATTGTTAGGAATGATGACTCTAATACCAATGAAGAGAAATGAGATCTACTTTCCAGGAGATTTACTAAATTTCTTAGATAGAATTAACCCTTTTTTAGGGGTTTTAGAAAAAAATAATCCGAGCTCTAAAATGATTATTTCAATGAATTTAGAGATGTACTTCTTCCAAACAACATTAAATATTTTGCAGACCACTCATATAGGTATTTGAGCTGCAAAATAAACCTAGAACTACGAAGTTGATTAAAAATATTGAACTCTATATCAAGCAAGATGATGAAACTTTGACCAAATTCTAATCATGTTTTTCAAACATTATCAACTACTCGTACAATTTGGGTGGATTTATCAGGAAAGAGAAGTAGATTGAGAAAATCCTTCCAAGCTTACCTTATCATTTTCTAGCAAAAGCAAACTTGCTTAAATACATGAAAAATCCTTGTGAATTTACTATTAAATGAATCACTTGGGCAAGTATTCCAACTGCATCACTTGTATCCAATATGTCAGCCATCCACTTTGTGGGACGGAAAGAGCTTGGCTTTATAGACATCAAGGATAGTGGTCTTAGCGAAGATGTTTTTGACACAATTGTTAGAAATGATGACTCTAATACCAATGAAGAGAAATGGGATCTACTTTCCCAGAGATTTACTAAATTTCTTAGATAGAATTAACCATTTTTAGGGGTTTTAGAAAAACATAATCGGAGCTCTAAAATGATTATTTCAATGAATTTAGAGTTGTACTTCTTCCAAACAACATGAAATATTTTGCAGACCACTCATATAGGTAATTGAGCTTCAAAATAAACCTAGAACTACGAAGTTGACCAAAAATATTGAACTCTATATCAAGCAAGAAGATGAAACTTGGAACAAATTCTAAACATGTTTTTCAAACATTATCAACTACTCGTACAATTTGGGTGGAACTATCAGCAAAGAGAAGTAGATTGAGAAATTTCTTACTAGCTTACCTTATCATTTTCAAGCAAAAGTTACCTTGCTTAAATACATGAAAAATCCTTGTGAACTTACTGTTAAATGAATCACTTGGGCAAGTATTCGAACTGCATCACTTGTAACCAATATGTCACCATCCACTTTCGAGGACGGAAAGTGCTTGGCTTAATAGACATCAAGGATAATGGTCTTAGTGAAGATCTTTTTGGCACAATTGTTAGGAATGATGACTCTAATACCAAAGAAGAGAAATGGGATCTACTTTCCAGGAGATTTACTAAATTTCTTAGATAGAATTAACCCTTTTTTAGGGGTTTTAGAAAAAAATAATCCGAGCTCTAAAAAGATTATTTCAATGAATTTAGAGATATACTTCTTCCAAACAACATTAAATATTTTGCAGACCACTCATATAGGTATTTGAGCTGCAAAATAAACCTAGAACTGCGATGTTGACCAAAAATATTGAACGCAATATCAAGCAAGAGTATGAAACTTGGAAAAAATTCTAATCATGTTTTTCAAACATTATCAACTACTCGTATAATTTGGGTGGAACTATCAGGAAAGAGAAGTAGATTGAGAAATTCCTTACTAGCTTACCTTATCATTTTCCAGCAAAAGTTACGTTGCTTAAATACATGAAAAATCCTTGTGAACTTACTGTTAAATAAATCACTTGGGCAAGTATTCAAACTGTATCACTTGTATCCAATATGTCTGCCATCCACTTTCGAGGACGACAAGAGCTTGGCTTTATAGACATCAAGGATAGTCGTCTTAGCAAAGATCTTTTTGAAACAATTGTTAGAAATGATGACTCTAATACCAATGAAGTGAAATGGGATCTACTTTCCTAGAGATTTACTAAATTTCTTAGATAGAATTAACCCTTTTTTAGCGGTTTTAGAAAAAAATAATCCGAGCTCTAAAATGATTATTTCAATGAATTTAGAGTTGTACTTCTTCCAAACAACATGAAATATTTTGCAGACCACTCATATAGGTATTTGAGCTACAAAATAAACCTAGAACTACGAAGTTGATTAAAAATATTGAACTCTATATCAAGCAAGAGGATGAAACTTTGACCAAATTCTAATCATGTTTTTCAAACATTATCAACTACTCGTACAATTTGGGTGGACCTATCAGGAAAGAGAAGTAGATTGAGAAAATCCTTCCAAGCTTACCTTATCATTTTCTAGCAAAAGCTACCTTGCTTAAATACATGAAAAATCCTTGTGAACTTACTATTAAATGAATCACTTGGGCAAGTATTCGAACTGCATCACTTGTATCCAATATGTCAGCCATCCACTTTGTAGGACGGAAAGAGCTTCGCTTTATAGACATCAAGGATAGTGGTCTTAGCGAAGATGTTTTTGACACAATTGTTAGAAATGATGACTCTAATACCAATGAAGAGAAATGGGATCTACTTTCCCAGAGATTTACTAAATTTCTTAGATAGAATTAACCATTTTTTAGGGGTTTTAGAAAAAAATAATCCGAGCTCTAAAATGATTATTTCAGTGAATTTAGAGTTGTACTTCTTCCAAACAACATGAAATATTTTGCAGACCACTCATATATGTATTTGAGCTAAAAAATAAATCTAGAAATACGAAGGTGACCAAAATTTTTGAACGCTATATCAAGCAAGAGTATGAAACTTGGAACAAATTCTAATCATGTTTTTCAAACATTATCAACTACTCGTACAATTTGGGTGGACCTATCAGGAAAGAGAAGTAGATTGAGAAATTCCTTACTAGCTCACCTTATCATTTTCAAGCAAAAGTTACCTTGCTTAAATACATGAAAAATCCTTTTGAACTTACTGTTAAATGAATCACTTCGGCACGTATTCTAACTGCATCACTTGTATCCAATATGTCAGCCATCCACTTTCGAGGACGGAAAGAGCTTGGCTTTATAGACATCAAGGATAGTGGTCTTAGCGAAGATCTTTTTGACACAATTGTCAGGAATGATGACTCTAATACCAATGAAGAGAAATGGGATCTACTTTCCTAGAGATTTAGTAAATTTCTTAGATAGAATTAACCCTTTTTTAGGGGTTTTAGAAAAACATAATCGGAGCTCTAAAATGATTATTTCAATGAATTTAGAGTTGTACTTCTTCCAAACAACATGAAATATTTTGCAGACCACTCATATAGGTATTTGAGCTTCAAAATAAACCTAGAACTACGAAGTTGACCAAAAATATTGAACTCTATATCAAGCAAGAAGATGAAACTTGGAACAAATTCTAAACATGTTTTTCAAACATTATCAACTACTCGTACAATTTGGGTGGAACTATCAGCAAAGAGAAGTAGATTGAGAAATTTCTTACTAGCTTACCTTATCATTTTCAAGCAAAAGTTACCTTGCTTAAATACATGAAAAATCCTTGTGAACTTACTGTTAAATGAATCACTTGGGCAAGTATTCGAACTGCATCACTTGTAACCAATATGTCACCATCCACTTTCGAGGACGGAAAGAGCTTGGCTTAATAGACATCAAGGATAATGGTCTTAGTGAAGATCTTTTTGGCACAATTGTTAGGAATGATGACTCTAATACCAAAGAAGAGAAATGGGATCTACTTTCCAGGAGATTTACTAAATTTCTTAGATAGAATTAACCCTTTTTTAGGGGTTTTAGAAAAAAATAATCCGAGCTCTAAAAAGATTATTTCAATGAATTTAGAGATATACTTCTTCCAAACAACATTAAATATTTTGCAGACCACTCATATAGGTATTTGAGCTGCAAAATAAACCTAGAACTGCGATGTTGACCAAAAATATTGAACGCAATATCAAGCAAGAGTATGAAACTTGGAAAAAATTCTAATCATGTTTTTCAAACATTATCAACTACTCGTATAATTTGGGTGGAACTATCAGGAAAGAGAAGTAGATTGAGAAATTCCTTACTAGCTTACCTTATCATTTTCCAGCAAAAGTTACGTTGCTTAAATACATGAAAAATCCTTGTGAACTTACTGTTAAATAAATCACTTGGGCAAGTATTCAAACTGTATCACTTGTATCCAATATGTCAGCCATCCACTTTCGAGGACGACAAGAGCTTGGATTTATAGACATCAAGGATAGTCGTCTTAGCAAAGATCTTTTTGAAACAATTGTTAGAAATGATGACTCTAATACCAATGAAGTGAAATGGGATCTACTTTCCTAGAGATTTACTAAATTTCTTAGATAGAATTAACCCTTTTTTAGCGGTTTTAGAAAAAAATAATCCGAGCTCTAAAATGATTATTTCAATGAATTTAGAGTTGTACTTCTTCCAAACAACATGAAATATTTTGCAGACCACTCATATAGGTATTTGAGCTAAAAAATAAATCTAGAAATACGAAGGTGACCAAAATTTTTGAACGCTATATCAAGCAAGAGTATGAAACTTGGAACAAATTCTAATCATGTTTTTCAAACATTATCAACTACTCGTACAATTTGGGTGGACCTATCAGGAAAGAGAAGTAGATTGAGAAATTCCTTACTAGCTCACCTTATCATTTTCAAGCAAAAGTTACCTTGCTTAAATACATGAAAAATCCTTTTGAACTTACTGTTAAATGAATCACTTCGGCACGTATTCTAACTGCATCACTTGTATCCAATATGTCAGCCATCCACTTTCGAGGACGGAAAGAGCTTGGCTTTATAGACATCAAGGATAGTGGTCTTAGCGAAGATCTTTTTGACACAATTGTCAGGAATGATGACTCTAATACCAATGAAGAGAAATGGGATCTACTTTCCTAGAGATTTAGTAAATTTCTTAGATAGAATTAACCCTTTTTTAGGGGTTTTAGAAAAACATAATCGGAGCTCTAAAATGATTATTTCAATGAATTTAGAGTTGTACTTCTTCCAAACAACATTAAATATTTTGCAGACCACTCATATAGGTATTTGAGCTGCAAAATAAACCTAGAACTGCGATGTTGACCAAAAATATTGAACGCAATATCAAGCAAGAGTATGAAACTTGGAAAAAATTCTAATCATGTTTTTCAAACATTATCAACTACTCGTATAATTTGGGTGGAACTATCAGGAAAGAGAAGTAGATTGAGAAATTCTTTACTAGCTTACCTTATCATTTTCAAGCAAAAGTTACGTTGCTTAAATACATGAAAAATCCTTGTGAACTTACTGTTAAATAAATCACTTGGGCAAGTATTCAAACTGTATCACTTGTATCCAATATGTCAGCCATCCACTTTCGAGGACGGAAAGAGCTTGGCTTTATAGACATCAAGGATAGTGGTCTTAGCGAAGATCTTTTTGACACAATTGTCAGGAATGATGACTCTAATACCAATGAAGTGAAATGGGATCTACTTTCCTAGAGATTTAGTAAATTTCTTAGATAGAATTAACCCTTTTTTAGCGGTTTTAGAAAAAAATAATCGGAGCTCTAAAATGATTATTTCAGTGAATTTAGAGTTGTACTTCTTCCAAACAACATGAAATATTTTGCAGACCACTCATATAGGTATTTGAGCTACAAAATAAACCTAGAACTACGAAGTTGATTAAAAATATTGAACTCTATATCAAGCAAGATGATGAAACTTTGACCAAATTCTAATCATGTTTTTCAAACATTATCAACTACTCGTACAACTTGGGTGGACCTATCAGGAAAGAGAAGTAGATTGAGAAAATCCTTCCAAGCTTACCTTATCATTTTCTAGCAAAAGCTACCTTGCTTAAATACATGAAAAATCCTTGTGAACTTACTATTAAATGAATCACTTGGGCAAGTATTCGAACTGCATCACTTGTATCCAATATGTCAGCCATCCACTTTGTAGGACGGAAAGAGCTTCGCTTTATAGACATCAAGGATAGTGGTCTTAGCGAAGATGTTTTTGACACAATTGTTAGAAATGATGACTCTAATACCAATGAAGAGAAATGGGATCTACTTTCCCAGAGATTTACTAAATTTCTTAGATAGAATTAACCATTTTTTAGGGGTTTTAGAAAAAAATAATTCGAGCTCTAAAATGATTATTTCAGTGAATTTAGAGTTGTACTTCTTCCAAACAACATGAAATATTTTGCAGACCACTCATATAGGTATTTGAGCTAAAAAATAAATCTAGAAATACGAAGGTGACCAAAATTTTTGAACGCTATATCAAGCAAGAGTATGAAACTTGGAACAAATTCTAATCATGTTTTTCAAACATTATCAACTACTCGTACAATTTGGGTGGACCTATCAGGAAAGAGAAGTAGATTGAGAAATTCCTTACTAGCTCACCTTATCATTTTCAAGCAAAAGTTACCTTGCTTAAATACATGAAAAATCCTTTTGAACTTACTGTTAAATGAATCACTTCGGCACGTATTCTAACTGCATCACTTGTATCCAATATGTCAGCCATCCACTTTCGAGGACGGAAAGAGCTTGGCTTTATAGACATCAAGGATAGTGGTCTTAGCGAAGATCTTTTTGACACAATTGTCAGGAATGATGACTCTAATACCAATGAAGAGAAATGGGATCTACTTTCCTAGAGATTTAGTAAATTTCTTAGATAGAATTAACCCTTTTTTAGGGGTTTTAGAAAAACATAATCGGAGCTCTAAAATGATTATTTCAATGAATTTAGAGTTGTACTTCTTCCAAACAACATGAAATATTTTGCAGACCACTCATATAGGTATTTGAGCTGCAAAATAAACCTAGAACTGCGATGTTGACCAAAAATATTGAACGCAATATCAAGCAAGAGTATGAAACTTGGAAAAAATTCTAATCATGTTTTTCAAACATTATCAACTACTCGTATAATTTGGGTGGAACTATCAGGAAAGAGAAGTAGATTGAGAAATTCTTTACTAGCTTACCTTATCATTTTCAAGCAAAAGTTACGTTGCTTAAATACATGAAAAATCCTTGTGAACTTACTGTTAAATGAATCACTTGGGCAAGTATTCGAACTGCATCACTTGTATCCAATATGTCAGCCATCCACTTTGTAGGACGGAAAGAGCTTCGCTTTATAGACATCAAGGATAGTGGTCTTAGCGAAGATGTTTTTGACACAATTGTTAGAAATGATGACTCTAATACCAATGAAGAGAAATGGGATCTACTTTCCCAGAGATTTACTAAATTTCTTAGATAGAATTAACCCTTTTTTAGGGGTTTTAGAAAAAAATAATCCGAGCTCTAAAATGATTATTTCAATGAATTTAGAGATGTACTTCTTCCAAACAACATTAAATATTTTGCGGACCACTCATATAGGTATTTGAGCTGCAAAATAAACCTAGAACTACGATGTTGACCAAAAATATTGAACGCTATATCAAGCAAGAGTATGAAACTTGGAACAAATTCTAATCATGTTTTTCAAACATTATCAACTACTCGTATAATTTGGGTGGAACTATCAGGAAAGAGAAGTAGATTGAGAAATTCCTTACTAGCTTACCTTATCATTTTCCAGCAAAAGTTACCTTGCTTAAATACATGAAAAATCCTTGTGAACTTACTGTTAAATAAATCACTTGGGCAAGTATTCAAACTGTATCACTTGTATCCAATATGTCAGCCATCCACTTTCGAGGACGGCAAGAGCTTGGCTTTATAGACATCAAGGATAGTCGTCTTAGCAAAGATCTTTTTGAAACAATTGGTAGAAATGATGACTCTAATACCAATGAAGTGAAATGGGATCTACTTTCCCAGAGATTTACTAAATTTCTTAGATAGAATTAACCCTTTTTTAGCGGTTTTAGAAAAACATAATCCGAGCTCTAAAATGATTATTTCAATGAATTTAGAGTTGTACTTCTTCCAAACAACATGAAATATTTTGCAGACCACTCATATAGGTATTTGAGCTAAAAAATAAATCTGGAAATACGAAGTTGACCAAAAATTTTGAACGCTATATCAAGCAAGCGTATGAAACTTGGAACAGATTCTAATCATGTTTTTCAAACATTATCAACTACTCGTACAATTTGGGTGGACCTATCAGGAAAGAGAAGTAGATTGAGAAATTCCTTACTAGCTTACCTCATCATTTTCAAGCAAAAGTTACCTTTCTTAAATACATGAAAAATCCTTGTGAACTTACTGTTAAATGAATCACTTGGGCAAATATTCGAACTGCATCACTTGTATCCAATATGTCAGCCATCCACTATCAAGGATGGAAAAAGCTTCGCTTTATAGACATCAAGGATATTGGTCTTAGCGAAGATGTTTTTGACACAATTGTTAGAAATGATGACTCTAATACCAATGAAGAGAAATGGGATCTACTTTCCCTGAGATTTACTAAATTTCTAACATAGAATTAACCCTTTTTTAGGGGTTTTAGAAAAAAATAATCCGAGCTCTAAAATGATTATTTCAATGAATTTACAGTTGTATTTCTTCCAAACAACATGAAATATTTTGCAAACCACTCATATAGGAATTTGAGCTAAAAAATAAACCTAGAAATAAGAAGTTGGCCAAAATTTTTGAACGCTATATCAAGCAAGAGTATGAAACTTTGACCAAATTCTAATCATGTTTTTCAAACATTATCAACTACTCGTACAATTTGGGTGGAACTATCAAGAAAGAGAAGTAGATTGCGAAATTTCTTACTAGCTTACCTTATCATTTTCAAGCAAAAGTTACCTTGCTTAAATACATGAAAAATCCTTGTGAACTTACTGTTAAATGAATCACTTGCGCAAGTATTCGAACTGCATCACTTGTAACCAATATGTCACCATCCACTTACGAGGACTTAAAGAGCTTGGCTTAATAGACATCAAGGATAGTGGTCTTAGTGAAGATCTTTTTGGCACAATTGTTAGGAATGATGACTCTAATACCAATGAAGAGAAATGGGATCTACTTTCCAGGAGATTTACAAAATTTCTTAGATAGAATTAACCCTTTTTTAGGGGTTTTAGAAAAAAATAATCCGAGCTCTAAAATGATTATTTCAATGAATTTAGAGTTGTACTTCTTCCAAACAACATGAAATATTTGGCAAACCACTCATATAGGTATTTGAGCTAAAAAATAAATCAAGAAATACGAAGGTGACCAAAAATTTAGAACGCTATATCAAGCAAGAGTATGAAACTTGGAACAAATTCTAATCATGTTTTTCAAACATTATCAACTACTCGTACAATTTGGGTGGACCTATCAGGAAAAAGAAGTAGATTGAGAAATTCCTTACTAGCTCACCTTATCATTTTCAAGCAAAAGTTACCTTGCTTAAATACATGAAAAATCCTTGTGAACTTACACGTATTCTAACTGCATCACTTGTATCCAATATGTCAGCCATCCAATTTCGAGGACGGAAAGAGCTTGGCTTTATAGACATAAAGGATATTGGTCTTAGCGAAGATCTTTTTGACACAATTGTCAGGAATGATGACTCTAATACCAATGAAGAGAAATGGGATCTACTTTCCTAGAGATTTAGTAAATTTCTTATATAGAATTAACCCTTTTTTAGGGGTTTTAGAAAAACATAATCCGAGCTCTAAAATGATTATTTCAATGAATTTAGAGTTGTACTTCTTCCAAAGAACATGAAATATTTTGGAGACCACTCATATAGATATTTGAATTTCAAAATAAACCTAGATCTACGAAGTTGACCAAAAATATTGAACTCTATATCAAGCAAGAGGATGAAACTTGGAACAATTTCTAAACATGTTTTTCGAACATTATCAACTACTCGTACAATTTGGGTGGAACTATTAGCAAAGAGAAGTAGATTGAGAAATTTCTTACTAGCTTACCTTATCATTTTCAAGCAAAAGTTACCTTGCATAAATACATGAAAAATCTTTGTGAACTTACTGTTAAATGAATCACTTGGGCAAGTATTCGAACTGCATCACATGTAACCAATATGTCACCATCCACTTTCGAGGACGGAAAGAGCTTGGCTTAATAGACATCAAGGATAGTGGTCTTAGTGAAGATCTTTTTGGCACAATTGTTAGGAATGATGACTCTAATACCAATGAAGAGAAATGGGATCTACTTTCCAGGAGATTTACTAAATTTCTTAGATAGAATTAACCCTTTTTAAGGGGTTTTAGAAAAAAATAATCCGAGCTCTAAAATGATTATTTCAATGAATTTAGAGATGTACTTCTTCCAAACAACATTAAATATTTTGCAGACCACTCATATAGGTATTTGAGTTGCAAAATAAACCTAGAACTGCGATGTTGACAAAAAATATTGAACGCTATATCAAGCAAGAGTATGAAACTTGGAACAAATTCTAATCATGTTTTTCAAACATTATCAACTACTCGTACAATTTGGTTGGAACTATCAGGAAAGAGAAGTAGATTGAGAAATTCCTTACTAGCTTACCTTATCATTTTCAAGCAAAAGTTACCTTGCTTAAATACATGAAAAATCCTTGTAAACTTACTGTTAAATGAATCACTTGGGCAAGTATTCGAACTACATCATTTGTATCCAATATGTCAGCCATCCAATTTCGAGGACGGCAAGAGCTTGGCTTTATAGACATCAAGGATGGTGGTCTTAGCAAAGATCTTTTTGAAACAATTGTTAGAAATGATCACTCTAATACCAAAGAAGGGAAATGGGATCTACTTTCCCAGAGATTTACTAAATTTCTTAGATAGAATTAACCCTTTTTAAGGGGTTTTAGAAAAAAATAATCCGAGCTCTAAAATGATTATTTCAATGAATTTAGAGATGTACTTCTTCCAAACAACATTAAATATTTTGCAGACCATTCATATAGGTATTTGAGCTGCAAAATAAACCTAGAACTGCGATGTTGACAAAAAATATTGAACGCTATATCAAGCAAGAGTATGAAACTTGGAACAAATTCTAATCATGTTTTTCAAACATTATCAACTACTCGTACAATTTGGTTGGACCTATCAGGAAAAAGAAGTAGATTGAGAAATTCCTTACTAGCTCACCTTATCATTCTCAAGCAAAAGTTACCTTGCTTAAATACATGAAAAATCCTTGTGAACTTACTGTTAAATGAATCACTTGGGCAAGTATTCGAACTGCATCACTTGTAACCAATATGTCACCATCCACTTTCGAGGACGGAAAGAGCTTGGCTTAATAGACATCAAGGATAGTGGTCTTAGTGAAGATCTTTTTGGCACAATTGTTAGGAATGATGACTCTAATACCAATGAAGAGAAATGGGATCTACTTTCCAGGAGATTTACTAAATTTCTTAGATAGAATTAACCCTTTTTTAGGGGTTTTAGAAAAAAATAATCCGAGCTCTAAAATGATTATTTCAATGAATTTAGAGATGTACTTCTTCCAAACAACATTAAATATTTTGCAGACCACTCATATAGGTATTTGAGCTGCAAAATAAACCTAGAACTGCGATGTTGACAAAAAATATTGAACGCTATATCAAGCAAGAGTTTGAAACTTGGAACAAATTCTAATCATGTTTTTCAAACATTATCAACTACTCGTACAATTTGGTTGGAACTATCAGGAAAGAGAAGTAGATTGAGAAATTCCTTACTAGCTTACCTTATCATTTTCAAGCAAAAGTTACCTTGCTTAAATACATGAAAAATCCTTGTGAACTTACTGTTAAATGAATCACTTGGGCAAGTATTCGAACTATATCACTTGTATCCAATATGTCAGCCATCCAATTTCGAGGATGGCAAGAGCTTGGCTTTATAGACATCAAGGATGGTGGTCTTAGCAAAGATCTTTTTGAAACAATTGTTAGAAATGATGACTCTAATACCAAAGAAGGGAAATGGGATCTACTTTCCCAGAGATTTACTAAATTTCTTAGATAGAATTAACCCTTTTTAAGGGGTTTTAGAAAAAAATAATCCGAGCTCTAAAATGATTATTTCAATGAATTTAGAGTTGTACTTCTTCCAAACAACATGAAATATTTTGCAAACCACTCATATAGGTATTTGAGCTAAAAAATAAATCTAGAAATACGAAGGTGACCAAAATTTTTGAACGCTATATCAAGCAAGAGTATGAAACTTGGAACAAATTCTAATCATGTTTTTCAAACATTATCCACTACTCGTACAATTTGGGTGGACCTATCAGGAAAAAGAAGTAGATTGAGAAATTCCTTACTAGCTCACCTTATCATTTTCAAGCAAAAGTTACCTTGCTTAAATACATGAAAAATCCTTTTGAACTTACTGTTAAATGAATCACTTCGGCACGTATTCTAACTGCATCACTTGTATCCAATATGTCAGCCATCCACTTTCGAGGACGGAAAGAGCTTGGCTTTATAGACATCAAGGATAGTGGTCTTAGCGAAGATCTTTTTGACACAATTGTCAATAATGATGACTCTAATACCAATGAAGAGAAATGGGATCTACTTTCCTAGAGATTTAGTATATTTCTTAGATAGAATTAACCCTTTTTTAGGGGTTTTAGAAAAACATAATCGGAGCTCTAAAATGATTATTTCAATGAATTTAGAGTTGTACTTCTTCCAAACAACATGAAATATTTTGCAGACCACTCATATAGGTATTTGAGCTTCAAAATAAACCTAGAACTACGAAGTTGACCAAAAATATTGAACTCTATATCAAGCAAGAAGATGAAACTTGGAACAAATTCTAAACATGTTTTTCAAACATTATCAACTACTCGTACAATTTGGGTGGAACTATCAGCAAAGAGAAGTAGATAGAGAAATTTCTTACTAGCTTACCTTATCATTTTCAAGCAAAAGTTACCTTGCTTAAATACATGAAAAATCCTTGTGAACTTACTGTTAAATGAATCACTTGGGCAAGTATTCGAACTGCATCACTTGTAACCAATATGTCACCATCCACTTTCGAGGACGGAAAGAGCTTGGCTTAATAGACATCAAGGATAGTGGTCTTAGTGAAGATCTTTTTGGCACAATTGTTAGGAATGATGACTCTAATACCAATGAAGAGAAATGGGATCTACTTTCCAGGAGATTTACTAAATTTCTTAGATAGAATTAACCCTTTTTTAGGGGTTTTAGAAAAAAATAATCCGAGCTCTAAAATGATTATTTCAATGAATTTAGAGATGTACTTCTTCCAAACAACATTAAATATTTTGCAGACCACTCATATAGGTATTTGAGCTGCAAAATAAACCTAGAACTGCGATGTTGACAAAAAATATTGAACGCTATATCAAGCAAGAGTTTGAAACTTGGAACAAATTCTAATCATGTTTTTCAAACATTATCAACTACTCGTACAATTTGGTTGGAACTATCAGGAAAGAGAAGTAGATTGAGAAATTCCTTACTAGCTTACCTTATCATTTTCAAGCAAAAGTTACCTTGCTTAAATACATGAAAAATCCTTGTGAACTTACTGTTAAATGAATCACTTGGGCAAGTATTCGAACTATATCACTTGTATCCAATATGTCAGCCATCCAATTTCGAGGATGGCAAGAGCTTGGCTTTATAGACATCAAGGATGGTGGTCTTAGCAAAGATCTTTTTGAAACAATTGTTAGAAATGATGACTCTAATACCAAAGAAGGGAAATGGGATCTACTTTCCCAGAGATTTACTAAATTTCTTAGATAGAATTAACCCTTTTTAAGGGGTTTTAGAAAAAAATAATCCGAGATCTAAAATGATTATTTCAATGAATTTAGAGTTGTACTTCTTCCAAACAACATGAAATATTTTACAAACCACTCATATAGGTATTTGAGCTAAAAAATAAATCTAGAAATACGAAGGTGACCAAAATTTTTGAACGCTATATCAAGCAAGAGTATGAAACTTGGAACAAATTCTAATCATGTTTTTCAAACATTATCAACTACTCGTACAATTTGGGTGGACCTATCAGGAAAAAGAAGTAGATTGAGAAATTCCTTACTAGCTCACCTTATCATTTTCAAGCAAAAGTTACCTTGCTTAAATACATGAAAAATCCTTTTGAAGTTACTGTTAAATGAATCACTTCGGCACGTATTCTAACTGCATCACTTGTATCCAATATGTCAGCCATCCACTTTCGAGGACGGAAAGAGCTTGGCTTTATAGACATCAAGGATAGTGGTCTTAGCGAAGATCTTTTTGACACAATTGTCAGGAATGATGTCTCTAATACCAATGAAGAGAAATGGGATCTACTTTCCTAGAGATTTAGTAAATTTCTTAGATAGAATTAACCCTTTTTTAGGGGTTTTAGAAAAACATAATCGGAGCTCTAAAATGATTATTTCAATGAATTTAGAGTTGTACTTCTTCCAAACAACATGAAATATTTTGCAGAACACTCATATAGGTATTTGAGCTTCAAAATAAACCTAGAACTACGAAGTTGACCAAAAATATTGAACTCTATATCAAGCAAGAAGATGAAACTTGGAACAAATTCTAAACATGTTTTTCAAACATTATCAACTACTCGTACAATTTGGGTGGAACTATCAGCAAAGAGAAATAGATTGAGAAATTTCTTACTAGCTTACCTTATCATTTTCAAACAAAAGTTACCTTGCTTAAATACATGAAAAATCCTTGTGAACTTATTGTTAAATGAATCACTTGGGCAAGTATTCGAACTGCATCACTTGTAACCAATATGTCACCATCCACTTTCGAGGACGGAAAGAGCTTGGCTTAATAGACATCAAGGATAATGGTCTTAGTGAAGATCTTTTTGGCACAATTGTTAGGAATGATGACTCTAATACCAATGAAGAGAAATGGGATCTACTTTCCAGGAGATTTACTAAATTTCTTATATAGAATTAACCCTTTTTTAGGGGTTTTAGAAAAAAATAATTCGAGCTCCAAAATGATTATTTCAATGAATTTAGAGATGTACTTCTTCCAAACAACATTAAATATTTTGCAGACCACTCATATAGGTATTTGAGCTGCAAAATAAACCTAGAACTGCGATGTTGACCAAAAATATTGAACGCAATATCAAGCAAGAGTATGAAACTTGGAAAAAATTCTAATCATGTTTTTCAAACATTATCAACTACTTGTATAATTTGGGTGGAACTATCAATAAAGAGAAGTAGATTGAGAAATTCCTTACTAGCTTACCTTATCATTTTCCAGCAAAAGTTACGTTGCTTAAATACATGAAAAATCCTTGTGAACTTACTGTTAAATAAATCACTTGGGCAAGTATTCAAACTGTATCACTTGTATCCAATATGTCAGCCATCCGCTTTCGAGGACGGCAAGAGCTTGGCTTTATAGACATCAAGGATAGTCGTCTTAGCAAAGATCTTTTTGAAACAATTGTTAGAAATGATGACTCTAATACCAATGAAGAGAAATGGGATCTACTTTCCTAGAGATTTAGTAAATTTCTTAGATAGAATTAACCCTTTTTTAGGGGTTTTAGAAAAACATAATCCGAGCTCTAAAATGATTATTTCAATGAATTTAGAGTTGTACTTCTTCCAAACAACATTAAATATTTTGCAGACCACTCATATAGGTATTTGAGCTGCAAAATAAACCTAGAACTGCGATGTTGACAAAAAATATTGAACGCTATATCAAGCAAGAGTTTGAAACTTGGAACAAATTCTAATCATGTTTTTCAAACATTATCAACTACTCGTACAATTTGGTTGGAACTATCAGGAAAGAGAAGTAGATTGAGAAATTCCTTACTAGCTTACCTTATCATTTTCAAGCAAAAGTTACCTTGCTTAAATACATGAAAAATCCTTGTGAACTTACTGTTAAATGAATCACTTGGGCAAGTATTCGAACTATATCACTTGTATCCAATATGTCAGCCATCCAATTTCGAGGATGGCAAGAGCTTGGCTTTATAGACATCAAGGATGGTGGTCTTAGCAAAGATCTTTTTGAAACAATTGTTAGAAATGATGACTCTAATACCAAAGAAGGGAAATGGGATCTACTTTCCCAGAGATTTACTAAATTTCTTAGATAGAATTAACCCTTTTTAAGGGGTTTTAGAAAAAAATAATCCGAGATCTAAAATGATAATTTCAATGAATTTAGAGTTGTACTTCTTCCAAACAACATGAAATATTTTACAAACCACTCATATAGGTATTTGAGCTAAAAAATAAATCTAGAAATACGAAGGTGACCAAAATTTTTGAACGCTATATCAAGCAAGAGTATGAAACTTGGAACAAATTCTAATCATGTTTTTCAAACATTATCAACTACTCGTACAATTTGGGTGGACCTATCAGGAAAAAGAAGTAGATTGAGAAATTCCTTACTAGCTCACCTTATCATTTTCAAGCAAAAGTTACCTTGCTTAAATACATGAAAAATCCTTTTGAAGTTACTGTTAAATGAATCACTTCGGCACGTATTCTAACTGCATCACTTGTATCCAATATGTCAGCCATCCACTTTCGAGGACGGAAAGAGCTTGGCTTTATAGACATCAAGGATAGTGGTCTTAGCGAAGATCTTTTTGACACAATTGTCAGGAATGATGTCTCTAATACCAATGAAGAGAAATGGGATCTACTTTCCTAGAGATTTAGTAAATTTCTTAGATAGAATTAACCCTTTTTTAGGGGTTTTAGAAAAACATAATCGGAGCTCTAAAATGATTATTTCAATGAATTTAGAGTTGTACTTCTTCCAAACAACATGAAATATTTTGCAGAACACTCATATAGGTATTTGAGCTTCAAAATAAACCTAGAACTACGAAGTTGACCAAAAATATTGAACTCTATATCAAGCAAGAAGATGAAACTTGGAACAAATTCTAAACATGTTTTTCAAACATTATCAACTACTCGTACAATTTGGGTGGAACTATCAGCAAAGAGAAATAGATTGAGAAATTTCTTACTAGCTTACCTTATCATTTTCAAACAAAAGTTACCTTGCTTAAATACATGAAAAATCCTTGTGAACTTATTGTTAAATGAATCACTTGGGCAAGTATTCGAACTGCATCACTTGTAACCAATATGTCACCATCCACTTTCGAGGACGGAAAGAGCTTGGCTTAATAGACATCAAGGATAATGGTCTTAGTGAAGATCTTTTTGGCACAATTGTTAGGAATGATGACTCTAATACCAATGAAGAGAAATGGGATCTACTTTCCAGGAGATTTACTAAATTTCTTATATAGAATTAACCCTTTTTTAGGGGTTTTAGAAAAAAATAATTCGAGCTCCAAAATGATTATTTCAATGAATTTAGAGATGTACTTCTTCCAAACAACATTAAATATTTTGCAGACCACTCATATAGGTATTTGAGCTGCAAAATAAACCTAGAACTGCGATGTTGACCAAAAATATTGAACGCAATATCAAGCAAGAGTATGAAACTTGGAAAAAATTCTAATCATGTTTTTCAAACATTATCAACTACTTGTATAATTTGGGTGGAACTATCAATAAAGAGAAGTAGATTGAGAAATTCCTTACTAGCTTACCTTATCATTTTCCAGCAAAAGTTACGTTGCTTAAATACATGAAAAATCCTTGTGAACTTACTGTTAAATAAATCACTTGGGCAAGTATTCAAACTGTATCACTTGTATCCAATATGTCAGCCATCCGCTTTCGAGGACGGCAAGAGCTTGGCTTTATAGACATCAAGGATAGTCGTCTTAGCAAAGATCTTTTTGAAACAATTGTTAGAAATGATGACTCTAATACCAATGAAGAGAAATGGGATCTACTTTCCTAGAGATTTAGTAAATTTCTTAGATAGAATTAACCCTTTTTTAGGGGTTTTAGAAAAACATAATCCGAGCTCTAAAATGATTATTTCAATGAATTTAGAGTTGTACTTCTTCCAAACAACATGAAATATTTTGCAGACCACTCATATAGGTATTTGAGCTTCAAAATAAATCAAGAAATACGAAGTTGACCAAAAATTTAGAACGCTATATCAAGCAAGAGTATGAAACTTGGAACAAATTCTAATCATGTTTTTCAAACATTATCAACTACTCGTACAATTTGGGTGGAACTATCAGGAAAGAGAAGTAGATTGAGAAAATCCATACTAGCTCACCTTATCATTTTCAAGCAAAAGTTACCTTGCTTAAATACATGAAAAATCCTTGTGAACTTACTGTTAAATGAATCACTTGGGCAAGTATTCTAACTGCATCACTTGTATCCAATATGTCAGCCATCCAATTTCGAGGACGGAAAGAGCTTGGCTTTATAGACATAAAGGATAATGGTCTTAGCGAAGATCTTTTTGGCACAATTGTCAGGAATGATGACTCTAATACCAATGAAAAGAAATGGGATCTACTTTCCTAGAGATTTAGTAAATTTCTTATATAGAATTAACCCTTTTTTTAGGGGTTTTAGAAAAACATAATCGGAGCTCTAAAATGATTATTTCAATGAATTTAGAGTTGTACTTCTTCCAAACAACATGAAATATTTTGCAGACCACTCATATAGATATTTGAGCTTCAAAATAAACCTAGATCTACGAAGTTGACCAAAAATATTGAACTCTATATCAAGCAAGAGTATGAAACTTGGAACAAATTCTAATCATGTTTTTCAAACATTATCAACTACTCGTACAATTTGGTTGGAACTATCAGGAAAGAGAAGTAGATTCAGAAATTCCTTACTAGCTCACCTTATCATTTTCAAGCAAAAGTTACCTTGCTTAAATACATGAAAAATCCTTGTGAACTTACTGTTAAATGAATTACTTCGGCACGTATTCTAACTGCATCACTTGTAACCAATATGTCACCATCCACTTTCGAGGACGGAAAGAGCTTGGCTTAATAGACATCAAGGATAGTGGTCTTAGTGAAGATCTTTTTGGCACAATTGTTAGGAATGATGACTCTAATAGCAATGAAGAGAAATGGGATCTACTTTCCAGGAGATTTACTAAATTTCTTAGATAGAATTAACCCTTTTTTAGGGGTTTTAGAAAAAAATAATACAAGCTCTAAAATGATTATTTCAATGAATTTAGAGATGTACTTCTTCCAAACAACATTAAATATTTTGCAGACCACTCATATAGGTATTTGAGCTGCAAAATAAACCTAGAACTGCGATGTTGACAAAAAATATTGAACGCTATATCAAGCAAGAGTATGAAACTTGGAATAAATTCTAATCATGTTTTTCAAACATTATCAACTACTCGTACAATTTGGTTGGAACTATCCGGAAAGAGAAGTAGATTCAGAAATTTCTTACTAGCTTACCTTATCATTTTCAAGCAAAAGTTACCTTGCTTAAATACATGAAAAATCCTTGTGAACTTACTGTTAAATGAATCACTTGGGCAAGTATTCGAACTACATCACTTGTATCCAATATGTCAGCCATCCAATTTCGAGGACGGCAAGAGCTTGGCTTTATAGACATCAAGGATGGTGGTCTTAGCAAAGATCTTTTTGAAACAATTGTTAGAAATGATGACTCTAATACCAAAGAAGGGAAATGGGATCTACTTTCCCAGAGATTTACTAAATTTCTTAAATAGAATTAACCCTTTTTTAGGGGTTTTAGAAAAAAATAATCCGAGCTCTAAAATGATTATTTCAATGAATTTAGAGTTGTACTTCTTCCAAACAACATGAAATATTTTGCAAACCACTCATATAGGTATTTGAGCTAAAAAATAAATCTAGAAATACGAAGGTGACCAAAATTTTTGAACGCTATATCAAGCAAGAGTATGAAACTTGGAACAAATTCTAATCATGTTTTTCAAACATTATCAACTACTCGTACAATTTGGGTGGACCTATCAGGAAAAAGAAGTAGATTGAGAAATTCCTTACTAGCTCACCTTATCATTTTCAAGCAAAAGTTACCTTGCTTAAATACATGAAAAATCCTTTTGAACTTACTGTTAAATGAATCACTTCGGCACGTATTCTAACTGCATCACTTGTATCCAATATGTCAACTATCCACTTTCGAGGACGGAAAGAGCTTGGCTTTATAGACATCAAGGATAGTGGTCTTAGCGAAGATCTTTTTGACACAATTGTCAGGAATGATGACTCTAATACCAATGAAGAGAAATGGGATCTACTTTCCTAGAGATTTAGTAAATTTCTTAGATAGAATTAACCCTTTTTTAGGGGTTTTAGAAAAACATAATCGGAGCTCTAAAATGATTATTTCAATGAATTTAGAGTTGTACTTCTTCCAAACAACATGAAATATTTTGCAGACCACTCATATAGGTATTTGAGCTTCAAAATAAACCTAGAACTACGACGTTGACCAAAAATATTGAACTCTATATCAAGCAAGAAGATGAAACTTGGATCAAATTCTAAACATGTTTTTCAAACATTATCAACTACTCGTACAATTTGGGTGGAACTATCAGCAAAGAGAAGTAGATTGAGAAATTTCTTACTAGCTTACCTTATCATTTTCAAGCAAAAGTTACCTTGCTTAAATACATGAAAAATCCTTGTGAACTTACTGTTAAATGAATCACTTGGGCAAGTATTCGAACTGCATCACTTGTAACCAATATGTCACCATCCACTTTCGAGGACGGAAAGAGCTTGGCTTAATAGACATCAAGGATAATGGTCTTAGTGAAGATCTTTTTGGCACAATTGTCAGGAATGATGACTCTAATACCAATGAAGAGAAATGGGATCTACTTTCCTTGAGATTTAGTAAATTTCTTAGATAGAATTAACCCTTTTTAGGGGTTTTAGAAAAACATAATCGGAGCTCTAAAATGATTATTTCAATGAATTTAGAGTTGTACTTCTTCCAAACCACATGAAATATTTTGCAGACCACTCATATAGGTATTTGAGCTTCAAAATAATCCTAGAACTACGAAGTTGACCAAAAATATTGAACTCTATATCAAGCAAGAAGATGAAACTTGGAACAAATTCTAAACATGTTTTTCAAACATTATCAACTACTCGTACAATTTGGGTGGAACTATCAGGAAAGAGATGTAGATTGAGAAATTCCTTACTAGCTTACCTTATCATTTTCCAGCAAAAGTTACGTTGCTTAAATACATAAAAAATCCTTGTGAACTTACTGTTAAATAAATCACTTGGGCAAGTATTCAAACTGTATCACTTGTATCCAATATGTCAGCCATCCACTTTCGAGGACGGCAAGAGCTTGGCTTTATAGACATCAAGGATAGTCGTCTTAGCAAAGATCTTTTTGAAACAATTGTTAGAAATGATGACTCTAATACCAATGAAGTGAAATGGGATCTACTTTCCCAGAGATTTACTAAATTTCTTAGATAGAATTAACCCTTTTTTAGGGGTTTTAGAAAAAAATAATCCGAGCTCTAAAATGATTATTTCAATGAATTTAGAGTTGTACTTCTTCCAAACAACATGAAATATTTTGCAGACCACTCATATAGGTATTTGAGCTACAAAATAAACCTAGAACTACGAAGTTGATTAAAAATATTGAACTCTATATCAAGCAAGAGGATGAAACTTTGACAAAATTCTAATCATGTTTTTCAAACATTATCAACTACTCGTACAATTTGGGTGGACCTATCAGGAAAGAGAAGTAGATTGAGAAAATCCTTCCAAGCTTACCTTATCATTTTCTAGCAAAAGCTACCTTGCTTAAATACATGAAAAATCCTTGTGAACTTACTATTAAATGAATCACTTGGGCAAGTATTCGAACTGCATCACTTGTATCCAATATGTCAGCCATCCACTTTGTAGGACGGAAAGAGCTTCGCTTTATAGACATCAAGGATAGTGGTCTTAGCGAAGATGTTTTTGACACAATTGTTAGAAATGATGACTCTAATACCAATGAAAAGAAATGGGATCTACTTTCCCAGAGATTTACTAAATTTCTTAGATAGAATTAACCCTTTTTTAGGGGTTTTAGAAAAAAATAATCCGAGCTCTAAAATGATTATTTCAATGAATTTAGAGATGTACTTCTTCCAAACAACATTAAATATTTTGCAGACCACTCATATAGGTATTTGAGCTGAAAAATAAACCTAGAACTACGATGTTGACCAAAAATATTGAACGCTATATCAAGCAAGAGTATGAAACTTGGAACAAATTCTAATCATCTTTTTCAAACATTATCAACTACTCGTACAATTTGGGTGGAACTATCAGGAAAGAGAAGTAGATTGAGATATTCCTTACTAGTTTACCTTATCATTTTCAAGCAAAAGTTACGTTGCTTAAATAAATGAAAAATCCTTGTGAACTTACTGTTAAATAAATCACTTGGGCAAGTATTCAAACTGCATCACTTGTATCCAATATGTCAGCCATCCACTTTCGAGGACGGCAAGAGCTTGGCTTTATAGACATCAAGTATAGTGGTCTTAGCAAATATCTTTTTGAAACAATTGTTAGAAATGATGACTCTAATACCAATGAAGAGAAATGGGATGTACTTTCCCAGAGATTTACTAAATTTCTTAGATAGAATTAACCCTTTTTTAGGGGGGTTTTAGAAAAAAATAATCCGAGCTCTAAAATGATTATTTCAATGAATTTAGAGTTGTACTTCTTCCAAACAACATGAAATATTTTGCAGACCACTCATATAGGTATTTGAGCTACAAAATAAACCTAGAACTACGAAGTTGATTAAAAATATTGAACTCTATATCAAGCAAGAGGATGAAACTTTGACCAAATTCTAATCATGTTTTTCAAACATTATCAACTACTCGTACAATTTGGGTGGAACTATCAGGAAAAAGAAGTAGATTGAAAAAATTCCTTACTAGCTCACCTTATCATTTTCAAGAAAAAGTTACCTTGCTTAAATACATGAAAAATCCTTTTGAACTTACTGTTAAATGAATCACTTCGGCACGTATTCTAACTGCATCACTTGTATCCAATATGTCAGCCATCCACTTTCGAGGACGGAAAGAGCTTGGCTTTATAGACATCAAGGATAGTGGTCTTAGCGAAGATCTTTTTGACACAATTGTCAGGAATGATGACTCTAATACCAATGAAGAGAAATGGGATCTACTTTCCTAGAGATTTAGTAAATTTCTTAGATAGAATTAACCCTTTTTTAGGGGTTTTAGAAAAATATAATCCGAGCTCTAAAATGATTATTTCAATGAATTTAGAGTTGTACTTCTTCCAAACAACATGAAATATTTTGCAGACCACTCATATAGGTATTTGAGCTTCAAAATAAACCTAGAACTACGAAGTTGACCAAAAATATTGAACTCTATATCAAGCAAGAAGATGAAACTTGGAACAAATTCTAAACATGTTTTTCAAACATTATCAACTACTCGTACCATTTGGGTGGAACTATCAGGAAAGAGAAGTAGATTGAGATATTCCTTACTAGTTTACCTTATCATTTTCAAGCAAAAGTTACGTTGCTTAAATAAATGAAAAATCCTTGTGAACTTACTGTTAAATAAATCACTTGGGCAAGTATTCAAACTGCATCACTTGTATCCAATATGTCAGCCATCCACTTTCGAGGACGGCAAGAGCTTGGCTTTATAGACATCAAGGATAGTGGTCTTAGCAAATATCTTTTTGAAACAATTGTTAGAAATGATGACTCTAATACCAATGAAGAGAAATGGGATGTACTTTCCCAGAGATTTACTAAATTTCTTAGATAGAATTAACCCTTTTTTAGGGGGGTTTTAGAAAAAAATAATCCGAGCTCTAAAATGATTATTTCAATGAATTTAGAGTTGTACTTCTTCCAAACAACATGAAATATTTTGCAGACCACTCATATAGGTATTTGAGCTACAAAATAAACCTAGAACTACGAAGTTGATTAAAAATATTGAACTCTATATCAAGCAAGAGGATGAAACTTTGACCAAATTCTAATCATGTTTTTCAAACATTATCAACTACTCGTACAATTTGGGTGGAACTATCAGGAAAAAGAAGTAGATTGAAAAAATTCCTTACTAGCTCACCTTATCATTTTCAAGAAAAAGTTACCTTGCTTAAATACATGAAAAATCCTTTTGAACTTACTGTTAAATGAATCACTTCGGCACGTATTCTAACTGCATCACTTGTATCCAATATGTCAGCCATCCACTTTCGAGGACGGAAAGAGCTTGGCTTTATAGACATCAAGGATAGTGGTCTTAGCGAAGATCTTTTTGACACAATTGTCAGGAATGATGACTCTAATACCAATGAAGAGAAATGGGATCTACTTTCCTAGAGATTTAGTAAATTTCTTAGATAGAATTAACCCTTTTTTAGGGGTTTTAGAAAAATATAATCCGAGCTCTAAAATGATTATTTCAATGAATTTAGAGTTGTACTTCTTCCAAACAACATGAAATATTTTGCAGACCACTCATATAGGTATTTGAGCTTCAAAATAAACCTAGAACTACGAAGTTGACCAAAAATATTGAACTCTATATCAAGCAAGAAGATGAAACTTGGAACAAATTCTAAACATGTTTTTCAAACATTATCAACTACTCGTACCATTTGGGTGGAACTATCAGGAAAGAGAAGTAGATTGAGATATTCCTTACTAGTTTACCTTATCATTTTCAAGCAAAAGTTACGTTGCTTAAATAAATGAAAAATCCTTGTGAACTTACTGTTAAATAAATCACTTGGGCAAGTATTCAAACTGCATCACTTGTATCCAATATGTCAGCCATCCACTTCCGAGGACGGCCAGAGCTTGGCTTTATAGACATCAAGGATAGTGGTCTTAGCAAAGATCTTTTTGAAACAATTGTTAGAAATGATGACTCTAATACCAATGAAGAGAAATGGGATCTACTTTTACCAGAGATTTACTAAATTTCTTAGATAGAATTAACCCTTTTTGAGGGGTTTTAGAAAAAAATAATCCGAGCTCTAAAATGATTATTTCAATGAATTTAGAGTTGTACTTCTTCCAAACAACATGAAATATTTTGCAGACCACTCATATAGGTATTTGAGCTACAACATAAACCTAGAACTATGAAGTTGATTAAAAATATTGAACTCTATATCAAGCAAGAGGATGAAACTTTGACCAAATTCTAATCATGTTTTTCAAACATTATCAACTACTCGTACAATTTGGGTGGAACTATCAGGAAAAATAAGTAGATTGAGAAATTCCTTACTACCTCACCTTATCATTTTCAAGCAAAAGTTACCTTGCTTAAATACAAGAAAAATCCTTTTGAACTTACTGTTAAATGAATCACTTCGGCACGTATTCTAACTGTATCACTTCTATCCAATATGTGAGCCATCCACTTTCGAGGACGGAAAGAGATTGGCTTTATAGACATCAAGGATAGTGGTCTTAGCGAAGATCTTTTTGACACAATTGTCAGGAATGATGACTCTAATACCAATGAAGAGAAATGGGATCTACTTTCCTAGAGATTTAGTAAATTTCTTAGATAGAATTAACCCTTTTTTAGGGGTTTTAGAAAAACATAATCGAGCTCTAAAATGATTATTTCAATGAATTTAGAGTTGTACTTCTTCCAAACAACATGAAATATTTTGCAGACCACTCATATAGGTATTTGAGCTTCAAAATAAACCTAGAACTACGAAGTTGACCAAAAATATTGAACTCTATATCAAGCAAGAAGATGAAACTTGGAACAAATTCTAAACATGTTATTCAAACATTATCAACTACTCGTACAATTTGGGTGGAACTATCAGGAAAGAGAAGTAGATTGAGATATTCCTTACTAGCTTACCTTATCATTTTCAAGCAAAAGTTACGTTGCTTAAATAAATGAAAAATCCTTGTGAACTTACTGTTAAATAAATCACTTGGGCAAGTATTCAAACTCTATCACTTGTATCCAATATGTCAGCCATCCACTTTCGAGGACGGAAAGAGCTTGGCTTTATAGACATCAAGGATAGTGGTCTTAGCGAAGATCTTTTTGACACAATTGTCAGGAATGATGACTCTAATACCAATGAAGAGAAATGGGATCTACTTTCCTAGAGATTTAGTAAATTTCTTAGATAGAATTAACCCTTTTTTAGGGGTTTTAGAAAAATATAATCCGAGCTCTAAAATGATTATTTCAATGAATTTAGAGTTGTACTTCTTCCAAACAACATGAAATATTTTGCAGACCACTCATATAGGTATTTGAGCTTCAAAATAAACCTAGAACTACGAAGTTGACCAAAAATATTGAACTCTATATCAAGCAAGAAGATGAAACTTGGAACAAATTCTAAACATGTTTTTCAAACATTATCAACTACTCGTACAATTTGGGTGGAACTATCAGCAAAGAGAAGTAGATTGAGAAATTTCTTACTAGCTTACCTTATCATTTTCAAGCAAAAGTTACCTTGCTTAAATACATGAAAAATCCTTGTGAACTTACTGTTAAATGAATCACTTGGGCAAGTATTCGAACTGCATCACTTGTAACCAATATGTCACCATCCACTTTCGAGGACGGAAAGAGCTAGGCTTAATAGACATCAAGGATAATGGTCTTAGTGAAGATCTTTTTGGCACAATTGTTAGGAATGATGACTCTAATACCAATGAAGAGAAATGGGATCTACTTTCCAGGAGATTTACTAAATTTCTTAGATAGAATTAACCCTTTTTTAGGGGTTTTTGAAAAAAATAATCCGAGCTCTAAAATGATTATTTCAATGAATTTAGAGATGTACCTCTTCCAAACAACATTAAATATTTTGCAGACCACTCATATAGGTATTTGAGCTGCAAAATAAACCTAGAACTGCGATGTTGACCAAAAATATTGAACGCAATATCAAGCAAGAGTATGAAACTTGGAAAAAATTCCATCATGTTTTTCAAACATTATCAACTACTCGTATAATTTGGGTGGAACTATCAGGAAAGAGAAGTAGATTGAGAAATTCCTTACTAGCTTACCTTATCATTTTCAAGCAAAAGTTACGTTGCTTAAATACATGAAAAATCCTTGTGAACTTACTGTTAAATAAATCACTTGGGCAAGTATTCAAACTGTATCACTTGTGTCCAATATGTCAGCCATCCACTTTCGAGGACGACAAGAGCTTGGCTTTATAGACATCAAGGATAGTCGTCTTAGCAAAGATCTTTTTGAAACAATTGTTAGAAATGATGACTCTAATACCAATGAAGTGAAATGGGATCTACTTTCCCAGAGATTTACTAAATTTCTTAGATAGAATTAACCCTTTTTTAGCGGTTTTAGAAAAAAATAATCCGAGCTCTAAAATGATTATTTCAATGAATTTAGAGTTGTACTTCTTCCAAACAACATGAAATATTTTGCAGACCACTCATATAGGTATTTGAGCTACAAAAAAAACCTAGAACTACGAAGTTGATTAAAAATATTCAACTCTATATCAAGCAAGAGGATGAAACTTTGACCAAATTCTAATCATGTTTTTCAAACATTATCAACTACTCGTACAATTTTGGTGGACCTATCAGGAAAGAGAAGTAGATTGAGAAAATCCTTCCAAGCTTACCTTATCATTTTCTAGCAAAAGCTACCTTGCTTAAATACATGAAAAATCCTTGTGAACTTACTATTAAATGAATCACTTGGGCAAGTATTCGAACTGCATCACTTGTATCCAATATGTCAGCCATCCACTTTGTAGAACGGAAAGAGCTTCGCTTTATAGACATCAAGGATAGTGGTCTTAGCGAAGATGTTTTTGACACAATTGTTAGAAATGATGACTCCAATACCAATGAAGAGAAATGGGATCTACTTTCCCAGATATTTACTAAATTTCTTAGATAGAATTAACCATTTTTTAGGGGTTTTAGAAAAAAATAATCCGAGCTCTAAAATGATTATTTCAGTGAATTTAGAGTTGTACTTCTTCCAAACAACATGAAATATTTTGCAGACCACTCATATAGGTATTTGAGCTAAAAAATAAATCTAGAAATACGAAGGTGACCAAAATTTTTGAACGCTATATCAAGCAAGAGTATGAAACTTGGAACAAATTCTAATCATGTTTTTCAAACATTATCAACTACTCGTACAATTTGGGTGGACCTATCAGGAAAAAGAAGTAGATTGAGAAATTCCTTACTAGCTCACCTTATCATTTTCAAGCAAAAGTTACCTTGCTTAAATACATGGAAAATCCTTTTGAACTTACTGTTAAATGAATCACTTCGGCACGTATTCTAACTGCATCACTTGTATCCAATATGTCAGCCATCCACTTTCGAGGACGGAAAGAGCTTGGCTTTATAGACATCAAGGATAGTGGTCTTAGCGAAGATCTTTTTGACACAATTGTCAGGAATGATGACTCTAATACCAATGAAGAGAAATGGGATCTACTTTCCTAGAGATTTAGTAAATTTCTTAGATAGAATTAACCTTTTTTTAGGGGTTTTAGAAAAACATAATCGGAGCTCTAAAATGATTATTTCAATGAATTTAGAGTTGTACTTCTTCCAAACAACATTAAATATTTTGCAGACCACTCATATAGGTATTTGAGCTGCAAAATAAACCTAGAACTGCGATGTTGACCAAAAATATTGAACGCAATATCAAGCAAGAGTATGAAACTTGGAAAAAATTCTAATCATGTTTTTCAAACATTATCAACTACTCGTATAATTTGGGTGGAACTATCAGGAAAGAGAAGTAGATTGAGAAATTCCTTACTAGCTTACCTTATCATTTTCAAGCAAAAGTTACGTTGCTTAAATACATGAAAAATCCTTGTGAACTTACTGTTAAATAAATCACTTGGGCAAGTATTCAAACTGTATCACTTGTATCCAATATGTCAGCCATCCACTTTCGAGGACGACAAGAGCTTGGCTTTATAGACATCAAGGATAGTCGTCTTAGCAAAGATCTTTTTGAAACAATTGTTAGAAATGATGACTCTAATACCAATGAAGTGAAATGGGATCTACTTTCCCAGAGATTTACTAAATTTCTTATATAGAATTAACCCTTTTTTAGCGGTTTTAGAAAAAAATAATCCGAGCTCTAAAATGATTATTTCAATGAATTTAGAGTTGTACTTCTTCCAAACAACATGAAATATTTTGCAGACCACTCATATAGGTATTTGAGCTACAAAATAAACCTAGAACTACGAAGTTGATTAAAAATATTGAACTCTATATCAAGCAAGAGGATGAAACTTTGACCAAATTCTAATCATGTTTTTCAAACATTATCAACTACTCGTACAATTTGGGTGGACCTATCAGGAAAGAGAAGTAGATTGAGAAAATCCTTCCAAGCTTACCTTATCATTTTCTAGCAAAAGCTACCTTGCTTAAATACATGAAAAATCCTTGTGAACTTAGTATTAAATGAATCACTTGGGCAAGTATTCGAACTGCATCACTTGTATCCAATATGTCAGCCATCCACTTTGTAGGACGGAAAGAGCTTCGCTTTATAGACATCAAGGATAGTGGTCTTAGCGAAGATGTTTTTGACACAATTGTTAGAAATGATGACTCTAATACCAATGAAGAGAAATGGGATCTACTTTCCCAGAGATTTACTAAATTTCTTAGATAGAATTAACCATTTTTTAGGGGTTTTAGAAAAAAATAATCCGAGCTCTAAAATGATTATTTCAGTGAATTTAGAGTTGTACTTCTTCCAAACAACATGAAATATTTTGCAGACCACTCATATAGGTATTTGAGCTAAAAAATAAATCTAGAAATACGAAGGTGACCAAAATTTTTGAACGCTATATCAAGCAAGAGTATGAAACTTGGAACAAATTCTAATCATGTTTTTCAAACATTATCAACTACTCGTACAATTTGGGTGGACCTATCAGGAAAAAGAAGTAGATTGAGAAATTCCTTACTAGCTCACCTTATCATTTTCAAGCAAAAGTTACCTTGCTTAAATACATGAAAAATCCTTTTGAACTTACTGTTAAATGAATCACTTCGGCACGTATTCTAACTGCATCACTTGTATCCAATATGTCAGCCATCCACTTTCGAGGACGGAAAGAGCTTGGCTTTATAGACATCAAGGATAGTGGTCTTAGCGAAGATCTTTTTGACACAATTGTCAGGAATGATGACTCTAATACCAATGAAGAGAAATGGGATCTACTTTCCTAGAGATTTAGTAAATTTCTTAGATAGAATTAACCCTTTTTTAGGGGTTTTAGAAAAACATAATCGGAGCTCTAAAATGATTATTTCAATGAATTTAGAGTTGTACTTCTTCCAAACAACATTAAATATTTTGCAGACCACTCATATAGGTATTTGAGCTGCAAAATAAACCTAGAACTGCGATGTTGACCAAAAATATTGAACGCAATATCAAGCAAGAGTATGAAACTTGGAAAAAATTCTAATCATGTTTTTCAAACATTATCAACTACTCGTATAATTTGGGTGGAACTATCAGGAAAGAGAAGTAGATTGAGAAATTCCTTACTAGCTTACCTTATCATTTTCAAGCAAAAGTTACGTTGCTTAAATACATGAAAAATCCTTGTGAACTTACTGTTAAATAAATCACTTGGGCAAGTATTCAAACTGTATCACTTGTATCCAATATGTCAGCCATCCACTTTCGAGGACGACAAGAGCTTGGCTTTATAGACATCAAGGATAGTCGTCTTAGCAAAGATCTTTTTGAAACAATTGTTAGAAATGATGACTCTAATACCAATGAAGTGAAATGGGATCTACTTTCCCAGAGATTTACTAAATTTCTTATATAGAATTAACCCTTTTTTAGCGGTTTTAGAAAAAAATAATCCGAGCTCTAAAATGATTATTTCAATGAATTTAGAGTTGTACTTCTTCCAAACAACATGAAATATTTTGCAGACCACTCATATAGGTATTTGAGCTACAAAATAAACCTAGAACTACGAAGTTGATTAAAAATATTGAACTCTATATCAAGCAAGAGGATGAAACTTTGACCAAATTCTAATCATGTTTTTCAAACATTATCAACTACTCGTACAATTTGGGTGGACCTATCAGGAAAGAGAAGTAGATTGAGAAAATCCTTCCAAGCTTACCTTATCATTTTCTAGCAAAAGCTACCTTGCTTAAATACATGAAAAATCCTTGTGAACTTAGTATTAAATGAATCACTTGGGCAAGTATTCGAACTGCATCACTTGTATCCAATATGTCAGCCATCCACTTTGTAGGACGGAAAGAGCTTCGCTTTATAGACATCAAGGATAGTGGTCTTAGCGAAGATGTTTTTGACACAATTGTTAGAAATGATGACTCTAATACCAATGAAGAGAAATGGGATCTACTTTCCCAGAGATTTACTAAATTTCTTAGATAGAATTAACCATTTTTTAGGGGTTTTAGAAAAAAATAATCCGAGCTCTAAAATGATTATTTCAGTGAATTTAGAGTTGTACTTCTTCCAAACAACATGAAATATTTTGCAGACCACTCATATAAGTATTTGAGCTAAAAAATAAATCTAGAAATACGAAGTTGACCAAAATTTTTGAACGCTATATCAAGCAAGAGTATGAAACTTGGAACAAATTCTAATCATGTTTTTCAAACATTATCAACTACTCGTACAATTTGGGTGGACCTATCAGGAAAAAGAAGTAGATTGAGAAATTCCTTACTAGCTCACCTTATCATTTTCAAGCAAAAGTTACCTTGCTTAAATACATGAAAAATCCTTTTGAACTTACTGTTAAATGAATCACTTCGGCACGTATTCTAACTGCATCACTTGTATCCAATATGTCAGCCATCCACTTTCGAGGACGGAAAGAGCTTGGCTTTATAGACATCAAGGATAGTGGTCTTAGCGAAGATATTTTTGACACAATTGTCAGGAATGATGACTCTAATACCAATGAAGAGAAATGGGATCTACTTTCCCAGAGATTTACTAAATTTCTTAGATAGAATTAACCATTTTTTAGGGGTTTTAGAAAAAAATAATCCGAGCTCTAAAATGATTATTTCAGTGAATTTAGAGTTGTACTTCTTCCAAACAACATGAAATATTTTGCAGACCACTCATATAAGTATTTGAGCTAAAAAATAAATCTAGAAATACGAAGGTGACCAAAATTTTTGAACGCTATATCAAGCAAGAGTATGAAACTTGGAACAAATTCTAATCATGTTTTTCAAACATTATCAACTACTCGTACAATTTGGGTGGACCTATCAGGAAAAAGAAGTAGATTGAGAAATTCCTTACTAGCTCACCTTATCATTTTCAAGCAAAACTTACCTTGCTTAAATACATGAAAAATCCTTTTGAACTTACTGTTAAATGAATCACTTCGGCACGTATTCTAACTGCATCACTTGTATCCAATATGTCAGCCATCCACTTTCGAGGACGGAAAGAGCTTGGCTTTATAGACATCAAGGATAGTGGTCTTAGCGAAGATCTTTTTGACACAATTGTCAGGAATGATGACTCTAATACCAATGAAGAGAAATGGGATCTACTTTCCCAGAGATTTACTAAATTTCTTAGATAGAATTAACCATTTTTTAGGGGATTTAGAAAAAAATAATCGGAGCTCTAAAATGATTATTTCAATGAATTTAGAGTTGTACTTCTTCCAAACAACATGAAATATTTTGCAGACCACTAATATAGGTATTTGAGCTTCAAAATAAACCTAGAACTACGAAGTTGACCAAAAATATTGAACTCTATATCAAGCAAGAAGATGAAACTGGGAACAAATTCTAAACATGTTTTTCAAACATTATCAACTACTCGTACAATTTGGGTGGAACTATCAGCAAAGAGAAGTAGATTGAGAAATTTCTTACTAGCTTACCTTATCATTTTCAAGCAAAAGTTACCTTGCTTAAATACATGAAAAATCCTTGTGAACTTACTGTTAAATGAATCACTTGGGCAAGTATTCGAACTGCATCACTTGTAACCAATATGTCACCATCCACTTTCGAGGACGGAAAGAGCTAGGCTTAATAGACATCAAGGATAATGGTCTTAGTGAAGATCTTTTTGGCACAATTGTTAGGAATGATGACTCTAATACCAATGAAGAGAAATGGGATCTACTTTCCAGGAGATTTACTAAATTTCTTAGATAGAATTAACCCTTTTTTAGGGGTTTTAGAAAAAAATAATCCGAGCTCTAAAATGATTATTTCAATGAATTTAGAGATGTACCTCTTCCAAACAACATTAAATATTTTGCAGACCACTCATATAGGTATTTGAGCTGCAAAATAAACCTAGAACTGCGATGTTGACCAAAAATATTGAACGCAATATCAAGCAAGAGGATGAAACTTGGAACAAATTCTAATCATGTTTTTCAAACATTATCAACTACTCGTACAATTTGGGTGGACCTATCAGGAAAGAGAAGTAGATTGAGAAAATCCTTCCAAGCTTACCTTATCATTTTCTAGCAAAAGCTACCTTGCTTAAATACATGAAAAATCCTTGTGAACTTAGTATTAAATGAATCACTTGGGCAAGTATTCGAACTGCATCACTTGTATCCAATATGTCAGCCATCCACTTTGTAGGACGGAAAGAGCTTCGCTTTATAGACATCAAGGATAGTGGTCTTAGCGAAGATGTTTTTGACACAATTGTTAGAAATGATGACTCTAATACCAATGAAGAGAAATGGGATCTACTTTCCCAGAGATTTACTAAATTTCTTAGATAGAATTAACCATTTTTTAGGGGTTTTAGAAAAAAATAATCCGAGCTCTAAAATGATTATTTCAGTGAATTTAGAGTTGTACTTCTTCCAAACAACATGAAATATTTTGCAGACCACTCATATAGGTATTTGAGCTAAAAAATAAATCTAGAAATACGAAGGTGACCAAAATTTTTGAACGCTATATCAAGCAAGAGTATGAAACTTGGAACAAATTCTAATCATGTTTTTCAAACATTATCAACTACTCGTACAATTTGGGTGGACCTATCAGGAAAAAGAAGTAGATTGAGAAATTCCTTACTAGCTCACCTTATCATTTTCAAGCAAAAGTTACCTTGCTTAAATACATGAAAAATCCTTTTGAACTTACTGTTAAATGAATCACTTCGGCACGTATTCTAACTGCATCACTTGTATCCAATATGTCAGCCATCCACTTTCGAGGACGGAAAGAGCTTGGCTTTATAGACATCAAGGATAGTGGTCTTAGCGAAGATCTTTTTGACACAATTGTCAGGAATGATGACTCTAATACCAATGAAGAGAAATGGGATCTACTTTCCTAGAGATTTAGTAAATTTCTTAGATAGAATTAACCCTTTTTTAGGGGTTTTAGAAAAACATAATCGGAGCTCTAAAATGATTATTTCAATGAATTTAGAGTTGTACTTCTTCCAAACAACATTAAATATTTTGCAGACCACTCATATAGGTATTTGAGCTGCAAAATAAACCTAGAACTGCGATGTTGACCAAAAATATTGAACGCAATATCAAGCAAGAGTATGAAACTTGGAAAAAATTCTAATCATGTTTTTCAAACATTATCAACTACTCGTATAATTTGGGTGGAACTATCAGGAAAGAGAAGTAGATTGAGAAATTCCTTACTAGCTTACCTTATCATTTTCAAGCAAAAGTTACGTTGCTTAAATACATGAAAAATCCTTGTGAACTTACTGTTAAATAAATCACTTGGGCAAGTATTCAAACTGTATCACTTGTATCCAATATGTCAGCCATCCACTTTCGAGGACGACAAGAGCTTGGCTTTATAGACATCAAGGATAGTCGTCTTAGCAAAGATCTTTTTGAAACAATTGTTAGAAATGATGACTCTAATACCAATGAAGTGAAATGGGATCTACTTTCCCAGAGATTTACTAAATTTCTTATATAGAATTAACCCTTTTTTAGCGGTTTTAGAAAAAAATAATCCGAGCTCTAAAATGATTATTTCAATGAATTTAGAGTTGTACTTCTTCCAAACAACATGAAATATTTTGCAGACCACTCATATAGGTATTTGAGCTACAAAATAAACCTAGAACTACGAAGTTGATTAAAAATATTGAACTCTATATCAAGCAAGAGGATGAAACTTTGACCAAATTCTAATCATGTTTTTCAAACATTATCAACTACTCGTACAATTTGGGTGGACCTATCAGGAAAGAGAAGTAGATTGAGAAAATCCTTCCAAGCTTACCTTATCATTTTCTAGCAAAAGCTACCTTGCTTAAATACATGAAAAATCCTTGTGAACTTAGTATTAAATGAATCACTTGGGCAAGTATTCGAACTGCATCACTTGTATCCAATATGTCAGCCATCCACTTTGTAGGACGGAAAGAGCTTCGCTTTATAGACATCAAGGATAGTGGTCTTAGCGAAGATGTTTTTGACACAATTGTTAGAAATGATGACTCTAATACCAATGAAGAGAAATGGGATCTACTTTCCCAGAGATTTACTAAATTTCTTAGATAGAATTAACCATTTTTTAGGGGTTTTAGAAAAAAATAATCCGAGCTCTAAAATGATTATTTCAGTGAATTTAGAGTTGTACTTCTTCCAAACAACATGAAATATTTTGCAGACCACTCATATAAGTATTTGAGCTAAAAAATAAATCTAGAAATACGAAGTTGACCAAAATTTTTGAACGCTATATCAAGCAAGAGTATGAAACTTGGAACAAATTCTAATCATGTTTTTCAAACATTATCAACTACTCGTACAATTTGGGTGGACCTATCAGGAAAAAGAAGTAGATTGAGAAATTCCTTACTAGCTCACCTTATCATTTTCAAGCAAAAGTTACCTTGCTTAAATACATGAAAAATCCTTTTGAACTTACTGTTAAATGAATCACTTCGGCACGTATTCTAACTGCATCACTTGTATCCAATATGTCAGCCATCCACTTTCGAGGACGGAAAGAGCTTGGCTTTATAGACATCAAGGATAGTGGTCTTAGCGAAGATATTTTTGACACAATTGTCAGGAATGATGACTCTAATACCAATGAAGAGAAATGGGATCTACTTTCCCAGAGATTTACTAAATTTCTTAGATAGAATTAACCATTTTTTAGGGGTTTTAGAAAAAAATAATCCGAGCTCTAAAATGATTATTTCAGTGAATTTAGAGTTGTACTTCTTCCAAACAACATGAAATATTTTGCAGACCACTCATATAAGTATTTGAGCTAAAAAATAAATCTAGAAATACGAAGGTGACCAAAATTTTTGAACGCTATATCAAGCAAGAGTATGAAACTTGGAACAAATTCTAATCATGTTTTTCAAACATTATCAACTACTCGTACAATTTGGGTGGACCTATCAGGAAAAAGAAGTAGATTGAGAAATTCCTTACTAGCTCACCTTATCATTTTCAAGCAAAACTTACCTTGCTTAAATACATGAAAAATCCTTTTGAACTTACTGTTAAATGAATCACTTCGGCACGTATTCTAACTGCATCACTTGTATCCAATATGTCAGCCATCCACTTTCGAGGACGGAAAGAGCTTGGCTTTATAGACATCAAGGATAGTGGTCTTAGCGAAGATCTTTTTGACACAATTGTCAGGAATGATGACTCTAATACCAATGAAGAGAAATGGGATCTACTTTCCCAGAGATTTACTAAATTTCTTAGATAGAATTAACCATTTTTTAGGGGATTTAGAAAAAAATAATCGGAGCTCTAAAATGATTATTTCAATGAATTTAGAGTTGTACTTCTTCCAAACAACATGAAATATTTTGCAGACCACTAATATAGGTATTTGAGCTTCAAAATAAACCTAGAACTACGAAGTTGACCAAAAATATTGAACTCTATATCAAGCAAGAAGATGAAACTGGGAACAAATTCTAAACATGTTTTTCAAACATTATCAACTACTCGTACAATTTGGGTGGAACTATCAGCAAAGAGAAGTAGATTGAGAAATTTCTTACTAGCTTACCTTATCATTTTCAAGCAAAAGTTACCTTGCTTAAATACATGAAAAATCCTTGTGAACTTACTGTTAAATGAATCACTTGGGCAAGTATTCGAACTGCATCACTTGTAACCAATACGTCACCATCCACTTTCGAGGACGGAAAGAGCTAGGCTTAATAGACATCAAGGATAATGGTCTTAGTGAAGATCTTTTTGGCACAATTGTTAGGAATGATGACTCTAATACCAATGAAGAGAAATGGGATCTACTTTCCAGGAGATTTACTAAATTTCTTAGATAGAATTAACCCTTTTTTAGGGGTTTTAGAAAAAAATAATCCGAGCTCTAAAATGATTATTTCAATGAATTTAGAGATGTACCTCTTCCAAACAACATTAAATATTTTGCAGACCACTCATATAGGTATTTGAGCTGCAAAATAAACCTAGAACTGCGATGTTGACCAAAAATATTGAACGCAATATCAAGCAAGAGTATGAAACTTGGAAAAAATTCCATCATGTTTTTCAAACATTATCAACTACTCGTATAATTTGGGTGGAACTATCAGGAAAGAGAAGTAGATTGAGAAATTCCTTACTAGCTTACCTTATCATTTTCAAGCAAAAGTTACGTTGCTTAAATACATGAAAAATCCTTGTGAACTTACTGTTAAATAAATCACTTGGGCAAGTATTCAAACTGTATCACTTGTATCCAATATGTCAGCCATCCACTTTCGAGGACGACAAGAGCTTGGCTTTATAGACATCAAGGATAGTCGTCTTAGCAAAGATCTTTTTGAAACAATTGTTAGAAATGATGACTCTAATACCAATGAAGTGAAATGGGATCTACTTTCCCAGAGATTTACTAAATTTATTAGATAGAATTAACCCTTTTTTAGCGGTTTTAGAAAAAAATAATCCGAGCTCTAAAATGATTATTTCAATGAATTTAGAGTTGTACTTCTTCCAAACAACATGAAATATTTTGCAGACCACTCATATAGGTATTTGAGCTACAAAATAAACCTAGAACTACGAAGTTGATTAAAAATATTGAACTCTATATCAAGCAAGAGGATGAAACTTTGACCAAATTCTAATCATGTTTTTCAAACATTATCAACTACTCGTACAATTTTGGTGGACCTATCAGGAAAGAGAAGTAGATTGAGAAAATCCTTCCAAGCTTACCTTATCATTTTCTAGCAAAAGCTACCTTGCTTAAATACATGAAAAATCCTTGTGAACTTACTATTAAATGATTCACTTGGGCAAGTATTCGAACTGCATCACTTGTATCCAATATGTCAGCCATCCACTTTGTAGAACGGAAAGAGCTTCGCTTTATAGACATCAAGGATAGTGGTCTTAGCGAAGATGTTTTTGACACAATTGTTAGAAATGATGACTCTAATACCAATGAAGAGAAATGGGATCTACTTTCCCAGAGATTTACTAAATTTCTTAGATAGAATTAACCATTTTTTAGGGGTTTTAGAAAAAAATAATCCGAGCTCTAAAATGATTATTTCAGTGAATTTAGAGTTGTACTTCTTCCAAACAACATGAAATATTTTGCAGACCACTCATATAGGTATTTGAGCTAAAAAATAAATCTAGAAATACGAAGGTGACCAAAATTTTTGAACGCTATATCAAGCAAGAGTATGAAACTTGGAACAAATTCTAATAATGTTTTTCAAACATTATCAACTACTCGTACAATTTGGGTGGACCTATCAGGAAAAAGAAGTAGATTGAGAAATTCCTTACTAGCTCACCTTATCATTTTCAAGCAAAAGTTACCTTGCTTAAATACATGAAAAATCCTTTTGAACTTACTGTTGAATGAATCACTTCGGCACGTATTCTAACTGCATCACTTGTATCCAATATGTCAGCCATCCACTTTCGAGGACGGAAAGAGCTTGGCTTTATAGACATCAAGGATAGTGGTCTTAGCGAAGATCTTTTTGACACAATTGTCAGGAATGATGACTCTAATACCAATGAAGAGAAATGGGATCTACTTTCCTAGAGATTTAGTAAATTTCTTAGATAGAATTAACCTTTTTTTAGGGGTTTTAGAAAAACATAATCGGAGCTCTAAAATGATTATTTCAATGAATTTAGAGTTGTACTTCTTCCAAACAACATTACATATTTTGCAGACCACTCATATAGGTATTTGAGCTGCAAAATAAACCTAGAACTGCGATGTTGACCAAAAATATTGAACGCAATATCAAGCAAGAGTATGAAACTTGGAAAAAATTCTAATCATGTTTTTCAAACATTATCAACTACTCGTATAATTTGGGTGGAACTATCAGGAAAGAGAAGTAGATTGAGAAATTCCTTACTAGCTTACCTTATCATTTTCAAGCAAAAGTTACGTTGCTTAAATACATGAAAAATCCTTGTGAACTTACTGTTAAATAAATCACTTGGGCAAGTATTCAAACTGTATCACTTGTATCCAATATGTCAGCCATCCACTTTCGAGGACGACAAGAGCTTGGCTTTATAGACATCAAGGATAGTCGTCTTAGCAAAGATCTTTTTGAAACAATTGTTAGAAATGATGACTCTAATACCAATGAAGTGAAATGGGATCTACTTTCCCAGAGATTTACTAAATTTCTTAGATAGAATTAACCCTTTTTTAGCGGTTTTAGAAAAAAATAATCCGAGCTCTAAAATGATTATTTCAATGAATTTAGAGTTGTACTTCTTCCAAACAACATGAAATATTTTGCAGACCACTAATATAGGTATTTGAGCTACAAAATAAACCTAGAACTACGAAGTTGATTAAAAATATTGAACTCTATATCAAGCTAGAGGATGAAACTTTGACCAAATTCTAATCATGTTTTTCAAACATTATCAACTACTCGTACAATTTGGGTGGACCTATCAGGAAAGAGAAGTAGATTGAGAAAATCCTTCCAAGCTTACCTTATCATTTTCTAGCAAAAGCTACCTTGCTTAAATACATGAAAAATCCTTGTGAACTTACTATTAAATGAATCACTTGGGCAAGTATTCGAACTGCATCACTTGTATCCAATATGTCAGCCATCCACTTTGTAGGACGGAAAGAGCTTCGCTTTATAGACATCAAGGATAGTGGTCTTCGCGAAGATGTTTTTGACACAATTGTTAGAAATGATGACTCTAATACCAATGAAGAGAAATGGGATCTACTTTCCCAGAGATTTACTAAATTTCTTAGATAGAATTAACCCTTTTTTAGGGGTTTTAGAAAAAAATAATCCGAGCTCTAAAATGATTATTTCAATGAATTTAGAGTTGTACTTCTTCCAAACAACATGAAATATTTTGCAGACCACTCATAGAGGTATTTGAGCTACAAAATAAACCTAGAACTACGAAGTTGAATAAAAATATTGAACTCTATATCAAGCAAGAGGATGAAACTTTGACCAAATTCTAATCATGTTTTTCAAACATTATCAACTACTCGTACAATTTGGGTGGAACTATCAGGAAAAAGAAGTAGATTGAGAAATTCCTTACTAGCTCACCTTATCATTTTCAAGCAAAAGTTACCTTGCTTAAATACATGAAAAATCCTGTTGAACTTACTGTTAAATTAATCACTTCGACACGTATTCTAACTGCATCACTTGTATCCAATATGTCAGCCATCCACTTTCGAGGACGGAAAGAGCTTGGCTTTATAGACATCAAGGATAGTGGTCTTAGCGAAGATCTTTTTGACACAATTGTCAGGAATGATGACTCTAATACCAATGAAGAGAAATGGGATCTACTTTCTTAGAGATTTAGTAAATTTCTTAGATAGAATTAACCCTTTTTTAGGGGTTTTAGAAAACCATAATCGGAGCTCTAAAATGATTATTTCAATGAATTTAGAGTTGTACTTCTTCCAAACAACATGAAATATTTTGCAGACCACTCATATAGGTATTTGAGCTTCAAAATAAACCTAGAACTACGAAGTTGACCAAAAATATTGAACTCTATATCAAGCAAGAAGATGAAACTTGGAACAAATTCTAAACTTGTTTTTCAAACATTATCAACTACTCGTACAATTTGGGTGGAACTATCAGCAAAGAGAAGTAGATTGAGAAATTTCTTACTAGCTTACCTTATCATTTTCAAGCAAAAGTTACCTTGCTTAAATACATGAAAAATCCTTGTGAACTTACTGTTAAATGAATCACTTGGGCAAGTATTCGAACTGCATCACTTGTAACCAATATGTCACCATCCACTTTCGAGGATGGAAAGAGCTTGGCTTAATAGACATCAAGGATAATGGTCTTAGTGAAGATCTTTTTGGCACAATTGTTAGGAATGATGACTCTAATACCAATGAAGAGAAATGGGATCTACTTTCCAGGAGATTTACTAAATTTCTTAGATAGAATTAACCTCTTTTTAGGGGTTTTAGAAAAAAATAATCCGAGCTCTAAAATGATTATTTCAATGAATTTAGAGATGTACTTCTTCCAAACAACATTAAATATTTTGCAGACCACTCATATAGGTATTTGAGCTGCAAAATAAACCTAGAACTGCGATGTTGACCAAAAATATTGAACGCAATATCAAGCAAGAGTATGAAACTTGGAAAAAATTCTAATCATGTTTTTCAAACATTATCAACTACTCGTATAATTTGGGTGGAACTATCAGGAAAGAGAAGTAGATTGAGAAATTCCTTACTAGCTTACCTTATCATTTTCCAGCAAAAGTTACGTTGCTTAAATACATGAAAAATCCTTGTGAACTTACTGTTAAATAAATCACTTGGGCAAGTATTCAAACTGTATCACTTGTATCCAATATGTCAGCCATCCACTTTCGAGGACGGCAAGAGCTTGGCTTTATAGACATCAAGGATAGTCGTCTTAGCAAAGATCTTTTTGAAACAATTGTTAGAAATGATGACTCTAATACCAATGAAGTGAAATGGGATCTACTTTCCCAGAGATTCACTAAATTTCTTAGATAGAATTAACCCTTTTTTAGGGGTTTTAGAAAAAAAAAATCCGAGCTCTAAAATGATTATTTCAATGAATTTAGAGTTGTACTTTTTCCAAACAACATGAAATATTTTGCAGACCACTCATATAGGTATTTGAGCTACAAAATAAACCTAGAACTACGAAGTTGATTAAAAATATTGAACTCTATATCAAGCAAGAGGATGAAACTTTGACCAAATTCTAATCATGTTTTTCAAACATTATCAACTACTCGTACAATTTGGGTGGACCTATCAGGAAAGAGAAGTAGATTGAGAAAATCCTTCCAAGCTTACCTTATCATTTTCTAGCAAAAGCTACCTTGCTTAAATACATGAAAAATCCTTGTGAACTTACTATTAAATGAATCACTTGGGCAAGTATTCGAACTGCATCACTTGTATCCAATATGTCAGCCACCCACTTTGTAGGACGGAAAGAGCTTCGCTTTATAGACATCAAGGATAGTGGTCTTAGCGAAGATGTTTTTGACACAATTGTTAGAAATGATGACTCTAATACCAATGAAGAGAAATGGGATCTACTTTCCCAGTGATTTACTAAATTTCTTAGATAGAATTAACCCTTTTTTAGGGGTTTTTGAAAAAAATAATCCGAGCTCTAAAATGATTATTTCAATGAATTTAGAGATGTACTTCTTCCAAACAACATTAAATATTTTGCAGACCACTCATATAGGTATTTGAGCTGCAAAATAAACCTAGAACTACGATGTTGACCAAAAATATTGAACCCTATATCAAGCAAGAGTATGAAACTTGGAACAAATTCTAATCATGTTTTTCAAACATTATCAACTACTCGTACAATTTGGGTGGAACTATCAGGAAAGAGAAGTAGATTGAGATATTCCTTACTAGCTTACCTTATCATTTTCAAGCAAAAGTTACGTTGCTTAAATAACTGATAAATCTTTGTGAACTTACTGTTAAATAAATCACTTGGGCAAGTATTCAAACTGCATCACTTGTATCCAATATGTCAGCCATCCACTTTCGAGGACGGCAAGAGCTTGGCTTTATAGACATCAAGGATAGTGGTCTTAGCAAATATCTTTTTGAAACAATTGTTAGAAATGATGACTCTAATACCAATGAAGAGAAATGGGATGTACTTTCCAAGAGATTTACTAAATTTCTTAGATAGAATTAACCCTTTTTTAGGGGTTTTAGAAAAAAATAATCCGAGCTCTAAAATGATTATTTCAATGAATTTAGAGTTGTACTTCTTCCAAACAACATGAAATATTTTGCAGACCACTCATATAAGTATTTGAGCTAAAAAATAAATCTAGAAATACGAAGGTGACCAAAATTTTTGAACGCTATATCAAGCAAGAGTATGAAACTTGGAACAAATTCTAATCATGTTTTTCAAACATTATCAACTACTCGTACAATTTGGGTGGACCTATCAGGAAAAAGAAGTAGATTGAGAAATTCCTTACTAGCTCACCTTATCATTTTCAAGCAAAAGTTACCTTGCTTTAATACATGAAAAATCCTTTTGAACTTACTGTTAAATGAATCACTTCGGCACGTATTCTAACTGCATCACTTGTATCCAATATGTCAGCCATCCACTTTCGAGGACGGAAAGAGCTTGGCTTTATAGACATCAAGGATAGTGGTCTTAGCGAAGATATTTTTGACACAATTGTCAGGAATGATGACTCTAATACCAATGAAGAGAAATGGGATCTACTTTCCCAGAGATTTACTAAATTTCTTAGATAGAATTAACCATTTTTTAGGGGTTTTAGAAAAAAATAATCCGAGCTCTAAAATGATTATTTCAGTGAATTTAGAGTTGTACTTCTTCCAAACAACATGAAATATTTTGCAGACCACTCATATAAGTATTTGAGCTAAAAAATAAATCTAGAAATACGAAGGTGACCAAAATTTTTGAACGCTATATCAAGCAAGAGTATGAAACTTGGAACAAATTCTAATCATGTTTTTCAAACATTATCAACTACTCGTACAATTTGGGTGGACCTATCAGGAAAAAGAAGTAGATTGAGAAATTCCTTACTAGCTCACCTTATCATTTTCAAGCAAAAGTTACATTGCTTAAATACATGAAAAATCCTTTTGAACTTACTGTTAAATGAATCACTTCGGCACGTATTCTAACTGCATCACTTGTATCCAATATGTCAGCCATCCACTTTCGAGGACGGAAAGAGCTTGGCTTTATAGACATCAAGGATAGTGGTCTTAGCGAAGATCTTTTTGACACAATTGTCAGGAATGATGACTCTAATACCAATGAAGAGAAATGGGATCTACTTTCCCAGAGATTTACTAAATTTCTTAGATAGAATTAACCATTTTTTAGGGGATTTAGAAAAAAATAATCGGAGCTCTAAAATGATTATTTCAATGAATTTAGAGTTGTACTTCTTCCAAACAACATGAAATATTTTGCAGACCACTAATATAGGTATTTGAGCTTCAAAATAAACCTAGAACTACGAAGTTGACCAAAAATATTGAACTCTATATCAAGCAAGAAGATGAAACTGGGAACAAATTCTAAACATGTTTTTCAAACATTATCAACTACTCGTACAATTTGGGTGGAACTATCAGCAAAGAGAAGTAGATTGAGAAATTTCTTACTAGCTTACCTTATCATTTTCAAGCAAAAGTTACCTTGCTTAAATACATGAAAAATCCTTGTGAACTTACTGTTAAATGAATCACTTGGGCAAGTATTCGAACTGCATCACTTGTAACCAATATGTCACCATCCACTTTCGAGGACGGAAAGAGCTAGGCTTAATAGACATCAAGGATAATGGTCTTAGTGAAGATCTTTTTGGCACAATTGTTAGGAATGATGACTCTAATACCAATGAAGAGAAATGGGATCTACTTTCCAGGAGATTTACTAAATTTCTTAGATAGAATTAACCCTTTTTTAGGGGTTTTAGAAAAAAATAATCCGAGCTCTAAAATGATTATTTCAATGAATTTAGAGATGTACCTCTTCCAAACAACATTAAATATTTTGCAGACCACTCATATAGGTATTTGAGCTGCAAAATAAACCTAGAACTGCGATGTTGACCAAAAATATTGAACGCAATATCAAGCAAGAGTATGAAACTTGGAAAAAATTCCATCATGTTTTTCAAACATTATCAACTACTCGTATAATTTGGGTGGAACTATCAGGAAAGAGAAGTAGATTGAGAAATTCCTTACTAGCTTACCTTATCATTTTCAAGCAAAAGTTACGTTGCTTAAATACATGAAAAATCCTTGTGAACTTACTGTTAAATAAATCACTTGGGCAAGTATTCAAACTGTATCACTTGTATCCAATATGTCAGCCATCCACTTTCGAGGACGACAAGAGCTTGGCTTTATAGACATCAAGGATAGTCGTCTTAGCAAAGATCTTTTTGAAACAATTGTTAGAAATGATGACTCTAATACCAATGAAGTGAAATGGGATCTACTTTCCCAGAGATTTACTAAATTTCTTAGATAGAATTAACCCTTTTTTAGCGGTTTTAGAAAAAAATAATCCGAGCTCTAAAATGATTATTTCAATGAATTTAGAGTTGTACTTCTTCCAAACAACATGAAATATTTTGCAGACCACTCATATAGGTATTTGAGCTACAAAATAAACCTAGAACTACGAAGTTGATTAAAAATATTGAACTCTATATCAAGCAAGAGGATGAAACTTTGACCAAATTCTAATCATGTTTTTCAAACATTATCAACTACTCGTACAATTTTGGTGGACCTATCAGGAAAGAGAAGTAGATTGAGAAAATCCTTCCAAGCTTACCTTATCATTTTCTAGCAAAAGCTACCTTGCTTAAATACATGAAAAATCCTTGTGAACTTACTATTAAATGATTCACTTGGGCAAGTATTCGAACTGCAGCACTTGTATCCAATATGTCAGCCATCCACTTTGTAGAACGGAAAGAGCTTCGCTTTATAGACATCAAGGATAGTGGTCTTAGCGAAGATGTTTTTGACACAATTGTTAGAAATGATGACTCTAATACCAATGAAGAGAAATGGGATCTACTTTCCCAGAGATTTACTAAATTTCTTAGATAGAATTAACCATTTTTTAGGGGTTTTAGAAAAAAATAATCCGAGCTCTAAAATGATTATTTCAGTGAATTTAGAGTTGTACTTCTTCCAAACAACATGAAATATTTTGCAGACCACTCATATAGGTATTTGAGCTAAAAAATAAATCTAGAAATACGAAGGTGACCAAAATTTTTGAACGCTATATCAAGCAAGAGTATGAAACTTGGAACAAATTCTAATAATGTTTTTCAAACATTATCAACTACTCGTACAATTTGGGTGGACCTATCAGGAAAAAGAAGTAGATTGAGAAATTCCTTACTAGCTCACCTTATCATTTTCAAGCAAAAGTTACCTTGCTTAAATACATGAAAAATCCTTTTGAACTTACTGTTGAATGAATCACTTCGGCACGTATTCTAACTGCATCACTTGTATCCAATATGTCAGCCATCCACTTTCGAGGACGGAAAGAGCTTGGCTTTATAGACATCAAGGATAGTGGTCTTAGCGAAGATCTTTTTGACACAATTGTCAGGAATGATGACTCTAATACCAATGAAGAGAAATGGGATCTACTTTCCTAGAGATTTAGTAAATTTCTTAGATAGAATTAACCTTTTTTTAGGGGTTTTAGAAAAACATAATCGGAGCTCTAAAATGATTATTTCAATGAATTTAGAGTTGTACTTCTTCCAAACAACATGAAATATTTTGCAGACCACTCATATAGGTATTTGAGCTGCAAAATAAACCTAGAACTGCGATGTTGAATAAAAATATTGAACTCTATATCAAGCAAGAGGATGAAACTTTGACCAAATTCTAATCATGTTTTTCAAACATTATCAACTACTCGTACAATTTGGGTGGAACTATCAGGAAAAAGAAGTAGATTGAGAAATTCCTTACTAGCTCACCTTATCATTTTCAAGCAAAAGTTACCTTGCTTAAATACATGAAAAATCCTGTTGAACTTACTGTTAAATTAATCACTTCGACACGTATTCTAACTGCATCACTTGTATCCAATATGTCAGCCATCCACTTTCGAGGACGGAAAGAGCTAGGCTTTATAGACATCAAGGATAGTGGTCTTAGCGAAGATCTTTTTGGCACAATTGTTAGGAATGATGACTCTAATACCAATGAAGAGAAATGGGATCTACTTTCCCAGAGATTTACTAAATTTCTTAGATAGAATTAACCCTTTTTTAGGGGATTTAGAAAAAAATAATCCGAGCTCTAAAATGATTATTTCAATGAATTTAGAGATGTACCTCTTCCAAACAACATTAAATATTTTGCAGACCACTCATATAGGTATTTGAGCTGCAAAATAAACCTAGAACTGCGATGTTGACCAAAAATATTGAACGCAATATCAAGCAAGAGTATGAAACTTGGAAAAAATTCCATCATGTTTTTCAAACATTATCAACTACTCGTATAATTTGGGTGGAACTATCAGGAAAGAGAAGTAGATTGAGAAATTCCTTACTAGCTTACCTTATCATTTTCAAGCAAAAGTTACGTTGCTTAAATACATGAAAAATCCTTGTGAACTTACTGTTAAATAAATCACTTGGGCAAGTATTCAAACTGTATCACTTGTATCCAATATGTCAGCCATCCACTTTCGAGGACGACAAGAGCTTGGCTTTATAGACATCAAGGATAGTCGTCTTAGCAAAGATCTTTTTGAAACAATTGTTAGAAATGATGACTCTAATACCAATGAAGTGAAATGGGATCTACTTTCCCAGAGATTTACTAAATTTCTTAGATAGAATTAACCCTTTTTTAGCGGTTTTAGAAAAAAATAATCCGAGCTCTAAAATGATTATTTCAATGAATTTAGAGTTGTACTTCTTCCAAACAACATGAAATATTTTGCAGACCACTCATATAGGTATTTGAGCTACAAAATAAACCTAGAACTACGAAGTTGATTAAAAATATTGAACTCTATATCAAGCAAGAGGATGAAACTTTGACCAAATTCTAATCATGTTTTTCAAACATTATCAACTACTCGTACAATTTTGGTGGACCTATCAGGAAAGAGAAGTAGATTGAGAAAATCCTTCCAAGCTTACCTTATCATTTTCTAGCAAAAGCTACCTTGCTTAAATACATGAAAAATCCTTGTGAACTTACTATTAAATGATTCACTTGGGCAAGTATTCGAACTGCAGTACTTGTATCCAATATGTCAGCCATCCACTTTGTAGAACGGAAAGAGCTTCGCTTTATAGACATCAAGGATAGTGGTCTTAGCGAAGATGTTTTTGACACAATTGTTAGAAATGATGACTCTAATACCAATGAAGAGAAATGGGATCTACTTTCCCAGAGATTTACTAAATTTCTTAGATAGAATTAACCATTTTTTAGGGGTTTTAGAAAAAAATAATCCGAGCTCTAAAATGATTATTTCAGTGAATTTAGAGTTGTACTTCTTCCAAACAACATGAAATATTTTGCAGACCACTCATATAGGTATTTGAGCTAAAAAATAAATCTAGAAATACGAAGGTGACCAAAATTTTTGAACGCTATATCAAGCAAGAGTATGAAACTTGGAACAAATTCTAATAATGTTTTTCAAACATTATCAACTACTCGTACAATTTGGGTGGACCTATCAGGAAAAAGAAGTAGATTGAGAAATTCCTTACTAGCTCACCTTATCATTTTCAAGCAAAAGTTACCTTGCTTAAATACATGAAAAATCCTTTTGAACTTACTGTTGAATGAATCACTTCGGCACGTATTCTAACTGCATCACTTGTATCCAATATGTCAGCCATCCACTTTCGAGGACGGAAAGAGCTTGGCTTTATAGACATCAAGGATAGTGGTCTTAGCGAAGATCTTTTTGACACAATTGTCAGGAATGATGACTCTAATACCAATGAAGAGAAATGGGATCTACTTTCCTAGAGATTTAGTAAATTTCTTAGATAGAATTAACCTTTTTTTAGGGGTTTTAGAAAAACATAATCGGAGCTCTAAAATGATTATTTCAATGAATTTAGAGTTGTACTTCTTCCAAACAACATTAAATATTTTGCAGACCACTCATATAGGTATTTGAGCTGCAAAATAAACCTAGAACTGCGATGTTGACCAAAAATATTGAACGCAATATCAAGCAAGAGTATGAAACTTGGAAAAAATTCTAATCATGTTTTTCAAACATTATCAACTACTCGTATAATTTGGGTGGAACTATCAATAAAGAGAAGTAGATTGAGAAATTCCTTACTAGCTTACCTTATCATTTTCAAGCAAAAGTTACGTTGCTTAAATACATGAAAAATCCTTGTGAACTTACTGTTAAATAAATCACTTGGGCAAGTATTCAAACTGTATCACTTGTATCCAATATGTCAGCCATCCACTTTCGAGGACGACAAGAGCTTGGCTTTATAGACATCAAGGATAGTCGTCTTAGCAAAGATCTTTTTGAAACAATTGTTAGAAATGATGACTCTAATACCAATGAAGTGAAATGGGATCTACTTTCCCAGAGATTTACTAAATTTCTTAGATAGAATTAACCCTTTTTTAGCGGTTTTAGAAAAAAATAATCCGAGCTCTAAAATGATTATTTCAATGAATTTAGAGTTGTACTTCTTCCAAACAACATGAAATATTTTGCAGACCACTCATATAGGTATTTGAGCTACAAAATAAACCTAGAACTACGAAGTTGATTAAAAATATTGAACTCTATATCAAGCAAGAGGATGAAACTTTGACCAAATTCTAATCATGTTTTTCAAACATTATCAACTACTCGTACAATTTGGGTGGACCTATCAGGAAAGAGAAGTAGATTGAGAAAATCCTTCCAAGCTTACCTTATCATTTTCTAGCAAAAGCTACCTTGCTTAAATACATGAAAAATCCTTGTGAACTTACTATTAAATGAATCACTTGGGCAAGTATTCGAACTGCATCACTTGTATCCAATATGTCAGCCATCCACTTTGTAGGACGGAAAGAGCTTCGCTTTATAGACATCAAGGATAGTGGTCTTCGCGAAGATGTTTTTGACACAATTGTTAGAAATGATGACTCTAATACCAATGAAGAGAAATGGGATCTACTTTCCCAGAGATTTACTAAATTTCTTAGATAGAATTAACCCTTTTTTAGGGGTTTTAGAAAAAAATAATCCGAGCTCTAAAATGATTATTTCAATGAATTTAGAGTTGTACTTCTTCCAAACAACATGAAATATTTTGCAGACCACTCATAGAGGTATTTGAGCTACAAAATAAACGTAGAACTACGAAGTTGAATAAAAATATTGAACTCTATATCAAGCAAGAGGATGAAACTTTGACCAAATTCTAATCATGTTTTTCAAACATTATCAACTACTCGTACAATTTGGGTGGAACTATCAGGAAAAAGAAGTAGATTGAGAAATTCCTTACTAGCTCACCTTATCATTTTCAAGCAAAAGTTACCTTGCTTAAATACATGAAAAATCCTGTTGAACTTACTGTTAAATTAATCACTTCGACACGTATTCTAACTGCATCACTTGTATCCAATATGTCAGCCATCCACTTTCGAGGACGGAAAGAGCTTGGCTTTATAGACATCAAGGATAGTGGTCTTAGCGAAGATCTTTTTGACACAATTGTCAGGAATGATGACTCTAATACCAATGAAGAGAAATGGGATCTACTTTCTTAGAGATTTAGTAAATTTCTTAGATAGAATTAACCCTTTTTTAGGGGTTTTAGAAAACCATAATCGGAGCTCTAAAATGATTATTTCAATGAATTTAGAGTTGTACTTCTTCCAAACAACATTAAATATTTTGCAGACCACTCATATAGGTATTTGAGCTGCAAAATAAACCTAGAACTGCGATGTTGACCAAAAATATTGAACGCAATATCAAGCAAGAGTATGAAACTTGGAAAAAATTCTAATCATGTTTTTCAAACATTATCAACTACTCGTATAATTTGGGTGGAACTATCAATAAAGAGAAGTAGATTGAGAAATTCCTTACTAGCTTACCTTATCATTTTCAAGCAAAAGTTACGTTGCTTAAATACATGAAAAATCCTTGTGAACTTACTGTTAAATAAATCACTTGGGCAAGTATTCAAACTGTATCACTTGTATCCAATATGTCAGCCATCCACTTTCGAGGACGACAAGAGCTTGGCTTTATAGACATCAAGGATAGTCGTCTTAGCAAAGATCTTTTTGAAACAATTGTTAGAAATGATGACTCTAATACCAATGAAGTGAAATGGGATCTACTTTCCCAGAGATTTACTAAATTTCTTAGATAGAATTAACCCTTTTTTAGCGGTTTTAGAAAAAAATAATCCGAGCTCTAAAATGATTATTTCAATGAATTTAGAGTTGTACTTCTTCCAAACAACATGAAATATTTTGCAGACCACTCATATAGGTATTTGAGCTACAAAATAAACCTAGAACTACGAAGTTGATTAAAAATATTGAACTCTATATCAAGCAAGAGGATGAAACTTTGACCAAATTCTAATCATGTTTTTCAAACATTATCAACTACTCGTACAATTTGGGTGGACCTATCAGGAAAGAGAAGTAGATTGAGAAAATCCTTCCAAGCTTACCTTATCATTTTCTAGCAAAAGCTACCTTGCTTAAATACATGAAAAATCCTTGTGAACTTACTATTAAATGAATCACTTGGGCAAGTATTCGAACTGCATCACTTGTATCCAATATGTCAGCCATCCACTTTGTAGGACGGAAAGAGCTTCGCTTTATAGACATCAAGGATAGTGGTCTTCGCGAAGATGTTTTTGACACAATTGTTAGAAATGATGACTCTAATACCAATGAAGAGAAATGGGATCTACTTTCCCAGAGATTTACTAAATTTCTTAGATAGAATTAACCCTTTTTTAGGGGTTTTAGAAAAAAATAATCCGAGCTCTAAAATGATTATTTCAATGAATTTAGAGTTGTACTTCTTCCAAACAACATGAAATATTTTGCAGACCACTCATAGAGGTATTTGAGCTACAAAATAAACCTAGAACTACGAAGTTGAATAAAAATATTGAACTCTATATCAAGCAAGAGGATGAAACTTTGACCAAATTCTAATCATGTTTTTCAAACATTATCAACTACTCGTACAATTTGGGTGGAACTATCAGGAAAAAGAAGTAGATTGAGAAATTCCTTACTAGCTCACCTTATCATTTTCAAGCAAAAGTTACCTTGCTTAAATACATGAAAAATCCTGTTGAACTTACTGTTAAATTAATCACTTCGACACGTATTCTAACTGCATCACTTGTATCCAATATGTCAGCCATCCACTTTCGAGGACGGAAAGAGCTTGGCTTTATAGACATCAAGGATAGTGGTCTTAGCGAAGATCTTTTTGACACAATTGTCAGGAATGATGACTCTAATACCAATGAAGAGAAATGGGATCTACTTTCTTAGAGATTTAGTAAATTTCTTAGATAGAATTAACCCTTTTTTAGGGGTTTTAGAAAACCATAATCGGAGCTCTAAAATGATTATTTCAATGAATTTAGAGTTGTACTTCTTCCAAACAACATGAAATATTTTGCAGACCACTCATATTGGTATTTGAGCTTCAAAATAAACCTAGAACTACGAAGTTGACCAAAAATATTGAACTCTATATCAAGCAAGAAGATGAAACTTGGAACAAATTCTAAACTTGTTTTTCAAACATTATCAACTACTCGTACAATTTGGGTGGAACTATCAGCAAAGAGAAGTAGATTGAGAAATTTCTTACTAGCTTACCTTATCATTTTCAAGCAAAAGTTACCTTGCTTAAATACATGAAAAATCCTTGTGAACTTACTGTTAAATGAATCACTTGGGCAAGTATTCGAACTGCATCACTTGTAACCAATATGTCACCATCCACTTTCGAGGATGGAAAGAGCTTGGCTTAATAGACATCAAGGATAATGGTCTTAGTGAAGATCTTTTTGGCACAATTGTTAGGAATGATGACTCTAATACCAATGAAGAGAAATGGGATCTACTTTCCAGGAGATTTACTAAATTTCTTAGATAGAATTAACCCTTTTTTAGGGGTTTTAGAAAAAAATAATCCGAGCTCTAAAATGATTATTTCAATGAATTTAGAGATGTACTTCTTCCAAACAACATTAAATATTTTGCAGACCACTCATATAGGTATTTGAGCTGCAAAATAAACCTAGAACTGCGATGTTGACCAAAAATATTGAACGCAATATCAAGCAAGAGTATGAAACTTGGAAAAAATTCTAATCATGTTTTTCAAACATTATCAACTACTCGTATAATTTGGGTGGAACTATCAGGAAAGAGAAGTAGATTGAGAAATTCCTTACTAGCTTACCTTATCATTTTCCAGCAAAAGTTACGTTGCTTAAATACATGAAAAATCCTTGTGAACTTACTGTTAAATAAATCACTTGGGCAAGTATTCAAACTGTATCACTTGTATCCAATATGTCAGCCATCCACTTTCGAGGACGGCAAGAGCTTGGCTTTATAGACATCAAGGATAGTCGTCTTAGCAAAGATCTTTTTGAAACAATTGTTAGAAATGATGACTCTAATACCAATGAAGTGAAATGGGATCTACTTTCCCAGAGATTCACTAAATTTCTTAGATAGAATTAACCCTTTTTTAGGGGTTTTAGAAAAAAAAATCCGAGCTCAAAAATGATTATTTCAATGAATTTAGAGTTGTACTTTTTCCAAACAACATGAAATATTTTGCAGACCACTCATATAGGTATTTGAGCTACAAAATAAACCTAGAACTACGAAGTTGATTAAAAATATTGAACTCTATATCAAGCAAGAGGATGAAACTTTGACCAAATTCTAATCATGTTTTTCAAACATTATCAACTACTCGTACAATTTGGGTGGACCTATCAGGAAAGAGAAGTAGATTGAGAAAATCCTTCCAAGCTTACCTTATCATTTTCTAGCAAAAGCTACCTTGCTTAAATACATGAAAAATCCTTGTGAACTTACTATTAAATGAATCACTTGGGCAAGTATTCGAACTGCATCACTTGTATCCAATATGTCAGCCATCCACTTTGTAGGACGGAAAGAGCTTCGCTTTATAGACATCAAGGATAGTGGTCTTAGCGAAGATGTTTTTGACACAATTGTTAGAAATGATGACTCTAATACCAATGAAGAGAAATGGGATCTACTTTCCCAGAGATTTACTAAATTTCTTAGATAGAATAAACCCTTTTTTAGGGGTTTTAGAAAAAAATAATCCGAGCTCTAAAATGATTATTTCAATGAATTTAGAGATGTACTTCTTCCAAACAACATTAAATATTTTGCAGACCACTCATATAGGTATTTGAGCTGCAAAATAAACTTAGAACTACGATGTTGACCAAAAATATTGAACCCTATATCAAGCAAGAGTATGAAACTTGGAACAAATTCTAATCATGTTTTTCAAACATTATCAACTACTCGTACAATTTGGGTGGAACTATCAGGAAAGAGAAGTAGATTGAGATATTCCTTACTAGCTTACCTTATCATTTTCAAGCAAAAGTTACGTTGCTTAAATAACTGATAAATCTTTGTGAACTTACTGTTAAATAAATCACTTGGGCAAGTATTCAAACTGCATCACTTGTATCCAATATGTCAGCCATCCACTTTCGAGGACGGCAAGAGCTTGGCTTTATAGACATCAAGGATAGTGGTCTTAGCAAATATCTTTTTGAAACAATTGTTAGAAATGATGACTCTAATACCAATGAAGAGAAATGGGATGTACTTTCCAAGAGATTTACTAAATTTCTTAGATAGAATTAACCCTTTTTTAGGGGTTTTAGAAAAAAATAATCCGAGCTCTAAAATGATTATTTCAATGAATTTAGAGTTGTACTTCTTCCAAACAACATGAAATATTTTGCAGACCACTCATAGAGGTATTTGAGCTACAAAATAAACCTAGAACTACGAAGTTGAATAAAAATATTGAACTCTATATCAAGCAAGAGGATGAAACTTTGACCAAATTCTAATCATGTTTTTCAAACATTATCAACTACTCGTACAATTTGGGTGGAACTATCAGGAAAAAGAACTAGATTGAGAAATTCCTTACTAGCTCACCTTATCATTTTCAAGCAAAAGTTACCTTGCTTAAATACATGAAAAATCCTGTTGAACTTACTGTTAAATTAATCACTTCGACACGTATTCTAACTGCATCACTTGTATCCAATATGTCAGCCATCCACTTTCGAGGACGGAAAGAGCTTGGCTTTATAGACATCAAGGATAGTTGTCTTAGCGAAGATCTTTTTGACACAATTGTCAGGAATGATGACTCTAATACCAATGAAGAGAAATGGGATCTACTTTCCAGGAGATTTACTAAATTTCTTAGATAGAATTAACCCTTTTTTAGGGGTTTTAGAAAACCATAATCGGAGCTCTAAAATGATTATTTCAATGAATTTAGAGTTGTACTTCTTCCAAACAACATGAAATATTTTGCAGACCACTCATATAGGTATTTGAGCTTCAAAATAAACCTAGAACTACGAAGTTGACCAAAAATATTGAACTCTATATCAAGCAAGAAGATGAAACTTGGAACAAATTCTAAACTTGTTTTTCAAACATTATCAACTACTCGTACAATTTGGGTGGAACTATCAGCAAAGAGAAGTAGATTGAGAAATTTCTTACTAGCTTACCTTATCATTTTCAAGCAAAAGTTACCTTGCTTAAATACATGAAAAATCCTTGTGAACTTACTGTTAAATGAATCACTTGGGCAAGTATTCGAACTGCATCACTTGTAACCAATATGTCACCATCCACTTTCGAGGATGGAAAGAGCTTGGCTTAATAGACATCAAGGATAATGGTCTTAGTGAAGATCTTTTTGGCACAATTGTTAGGAATGATGACTCTAATACCAATGAAGAGAAATGGGATCTACTTTCCAGGAGATTTACTAAATTTCTTAGAGAGAATTAACCCTTTTTTAGGGGTTTTAGAAAAAAATAATCCGAGCTCTAAAATGATTATTTCAATGAATTTAGAGATGTACTTCTTCCAAACAACATTAAATATTTTGCAGACCACTCATATAGGTATTTGAGCTGCAAAATAAACCTAGAACTGCGATGTTGACCAAAAATATTGAACGCAATATCAAGCAAGAGTATGAAACTTGGAAAAAATTCTAATCATGTTTTTCAAACATTATCAACTACTCGTATAATTTGGGTGGAACTATCAGGAAAGAGAAGTAGATTGAGAAATTCCTTACTAGCTTACCTTATCATTTTCCAGCAAAAGTTACGTTGCTTAAATACATGAAAAATCCTTGTGAACTTACTGTTAAATAAATCACTTGGGCAAGTATTCAAACTGTATCACTTGTATCCAATATGTCAGCCATCCACTTTCGAGGACGGCAAGAGCTTGGCTTTATAGACATCAAGGATAGTGGTCTTAGCAAAGATCTTTTTGAAACAATTGTTAGAAATGATGACTCTAATACCAATGAAGTGAAATGGGATCTACTTTCCCAGAGATTCACTAAATTTCTTAGATAGAATTAACCCTTTTTTAGGGGTTTTAGAAAAAAAAATCCGAGCTCTAAAATGATTATTTCAATGAATTTAGAGTTGTACTTTTTCCAAACAACATGAAATATTTTGCAGACCACTCATATAGGTATTTGAGCTACAAAATAAACCTAGAACTACGAAGTTGATTAAAAATATTGAACTCTATATCAAGCAAGAGGATTAAACTTTGACCAAATTCTAATCATGTTTTTCAAACATTATCAACTACTCGTACAATTTGGGTGGAACTATCAGGAAAGAGAAGTAGATTGAGATATTCCTTACTAGCTTACCTTATCATTTTCAAGCAAAAGTTACGTTGCTTAAATAACTGATAAATCCTTGTGAACGTACTGTTAAATAAATCACTTGGGCAAGTATTCAAACTGCATCACTTGTATCCAATATGTCAGCCATCCACTTTCGAGGACGGCAAGAGCTTGGCTTTATAGACATCAAGGATAGTGGTCTTAGCAAATATCTTTTTGAAACAATTGTTAGAAATGATGACTCTAATACCAATGAAGAGAAATGGGATGTACTTTCCAAGAGATTTACTAAATTTCTTAGATAGAATTAACCCTTTTTTAGGGGTTTTAGAAAAAAATAATCCGAGCTCTAAAATGATTATTTCAATGAATTTAGAGTTGTACTTCTTCCAAACAACATGAAATATTTTGCAGACCACTCATAGAGGTATTTGAGCTACAAAATAAACCTAGAACTACGAAGTTGAATAAAAATATTGAACTCTATATCAAGCAAGAGGATGAAACTTTGACCAAATTCTAATCATGTTTTTCAAACATTATCAACTACTCGTACAATTTGGGTGGAACTATCAGGAAAAAGAACTAGATTGAGAAATTCCTTACTAGCTCACCTTATCATTTTCAAGCAAAAGTTACCTTGCTTAAATACATGAAAAATCCTGTTGAACTTACTGTTAAATTAATCACTTCGACACGTATTCTAACTGCATCACTTGTATCCAATATGTCAGCCATCCACTTTCGAGGACGGAAAGAGCTTGGCTTTATAGACATCAAGGATAGTGGTCTTAGCGAAGATCTTTTTGACACAATTGTCAGGAATGATGACTCTAATACCAATGAAAAGAAATGGGATCTACTTTCTTAGAGATTTAGTAAATTTCTTAGATAGAATTAACCCTTTTTTAGGGGTTTTAGAAAACCATAATCGGAGCTCTAAAATGATTATTTCAATGAATTTAGAGTTGTACTTCTTCCAAACAACATGAAATATTTTGCAGACCACTCATATAGGTATTTGAGCTTCAAAATAAACCTAGAACTACGAAGTTGACCAAAAATATTGAACTCTATATCAAGCAAGAAGATGAAACTTGGAACAAATTCTAAACTTGTTTTTCAAACATTATCAACTACTCGTACAATTTGGGTGGAACTATCAGCAAAGAGAAGTAGATTGAGAAATTTCTTACTAGCTTACCTTATCATTTTCAAGCAAAAGTTACCTTGCTTAAATACATGAAAAATCCTTGTGAACTTACTGTTAAATGAATCACTTGGGCAAGTATTCGAACTGCATCACTTGTATCCAATATGTCAGCCATCCACTTTGTAGGACGGAAAGAGCTTCGCTTTATAGACATCAAGGATAGTGGTCTTAGCGAAGATGTTTTTGACACAATTGTTAGAAATGATGACTCTAATACCAATGAAGAGAAATGGGATCTACTTTCCCAGAGATTTACTAAATTTCTTAGATAGAATTAACCCTTTTTTAGGGGTTTTAGAAAAAAATAATCCGAGCTCTAAAATGATTATTTCAATGAATTAAGAGATGTACTTCTTCCAAACAACATTAAATATTTTGCAGACCACTCATATAGGTATTTGAGCTGCAAAATAAACCTAGAACTACGATGTTGACCAAAAATATTGAACCCTATATCAAGCAAGAGTATGAAACTTGGAACAAATTCTAATCATGTTTTTCAAACATTATCAACTACTCGTATAATTTGGGTGGAACTATCAGGAAAGAGAAGTAGATTGAGAAATTCCTTACTAGCTTACCTTATCATTTTCCAGCAAAAGTTACGTTGCTTAAATACATGAAAAATCCTTGTGAACTTACTGTTAAATAAATCACTTGGGCAAGTATTCAAACTGTATCACTTGTATCCAATATGTCAGCCATCCACTTTCGAGGACGGCAAGAGCTTGGCTTTATAGACATCAAGGATAGTCGTCTTAGCAAAGATCTTTTTGAAACAATTGTTAGAAATGATGACTCTAATACCAATGAAGTGAAATGGGATCTACTTTCCCAGAGATTCACTAAATTTCTTAGATAGAATTAACCCTTTTTTAGGGGTTTTAGAAAAAAATAATCCGAGCTCTAAAATGATTATTTCAATGAATTTAGAGTTGTACTTTTTCCAAACAACATGAAATATTTTGCAGACCACTCATATAGGTATTTGAGCTACAAAATAAACCTAGAACTACGAAGTTGATTAAAAATATTGAACTCTATATCAAGCAAGAGGATGAAACTTTGACCAAATTCTAATCATGTTTTTCAAACATTATCAACTACTCGTACAATTTGGGTGGAAATATCAGGAAAGAGAAGTAGATTGAGAAAATCCTTCCAAGCTTACCTTATCATTTTCTAGCAAAAGCTACCTTGCTTAAATACATGAAAAATCCTTGTGAACTTACTATTAAATGAATCACTTGGGCAAGTATTCGAACTGCATCACTTGTATCCAATATGTCAGCCATCCACTTTGTAGGACGGAAAGAGCTTCGCTTTATAGACATCAAGGATAGTGGTCTTAGCGAAGATGTTTTTGACACAATTGTTAGAAATGATGACTCTAATACCAATGAAGAGAAATGGGATCTACTTTCCCAGAGATTTACTAAATTTCTTAGATAGAATTAACCCTTTTTAGGGGTTTTAGAAAAAAATAATCCGAGCTCTAAAATGATTATTTCAATGAATTTAGAGATGTACTTCTTCCAAACAACATTAAATATTTTGCAGACCACTCATATAGGTATTTGAGCTGCAAAATAAACCTAGAACTACGATGTTGACCAAAAATATTGAACCCTATATCAAGCAAGAGTATGAAACTTGGAACAAATTCTAATCATGTTTTTCAAACATTATCAACTACTCGTACAATTTTGGTGGAACTATCAGGAAAGAGAAGTAGATTGAGATATTCCTTACTAGCTTACCTTATCATTTTCAAGCAAAAGTTACGTTGCTTAAATAAATGATAAATCCTTGTGAACTTACTGTTAAATAAATCACTTGGGCAAGTATTCAAACTGCATCACTTGTATCCAATATGTCAGCCATCCACTTTCGAGGACGGCAAGAGCTTGGCTTTATAGACATCAAGGATAGTGGTCTTAGCAAATATCTTTTTGAAACAATTGTTAGAAATGATGACTCTAATACCAATGAAGAGAAATGGGATGTACTTTCCCAGAGATTTACTAAATTTCTTAGATAGAATTAACCATTTTTTAGGGGTTTTAGAAAAAAATAATCCGAGCTCTAAAATGATTATTTCAATGAATTTAGAGTTGTACTTTTTCCAAACAACATGAAATATTTTGCAGACCACTCATATAGGTATTTGAGCTACAAAATAAACCTAGAACTACGAAGTTGATTAAAAATATTGAACTCTATATCAAGCAAGAGGATGAAACTTTGACCAAATTCTAATCATGTTTTTCAAACATTATCAACTACTCGTACAATTTGGGTGGACCTATCAGGAAAGAGAAGTAGATTGAGAAAATCCTTCCAAGCTTACCTTATCATTTTCTAGCAAAAGCTACCTTGCTTAAATACATGAAAAATCCTTGTGAACTTACTATTAAATGAATCACTTGGGCAAGTATTCGAACTGCATCACTTGTATCCAATATGTCAGCCATCCACTTTGTAGGACGGAAAGAGCTTCGCTTTATAGACATCAAGGATAGTGGTCTTAGCGAAGATGTTTTTGACACAATTGTTAGAAATGATGACTCTAATACCAATGAAGAGAAATGGGATCTACTTTCCCAGAGATTTACTAAATTTCTTAGATAGAATTAACCCTTTTTTAGGGGTTTTAGAAAAAAATAATCCGAGCTCTAAAATGATTATTTCAATGAATTAAGAGATGTACTTCTTCCAAACAACATTAAATATTTTGCAGACCACTCATATAGGTATTTGAGCTGCAAAATAAACCTAGAACTACGATGTTGACCAAAAATATTGAACCCTATATCAAGCAAGAGTATGAAACTTGGAACAAATTCTAATCATGTTTTTCAAACATTATCAACTACTCGTATAATTTGGGTGGAACTATCAGGAAAGAGAAGTAGATTGAGAAATTCCTTACTAGCTTACCTTATCATTTTCCAGCAAAAGTTACGTTGCTTAAATACATGAAAAATCCTTGTGAACTTACTGTTAAATAAATCACTTGGGCAAGTATTCAAACTGTATCACTTGTATCCAATATGTCAGCCATCCACTTTCGAGGACGGCAAGAGCTTGGCTTTATAGACATCAAGGATAGTCGTCTTAGCAAAGATCTTTTTGAAACAATTGTTAGAAATGATGACTCTAATACCAATGAAGTGAAATGGGATCTACTTTCCCAGAGATTCACTAAATTTCTTAGATAGAATTAACCCTTTTTTAGGGGTTTTAGAAAAAAATAATCCGAGCTCTAAAATGATTATTTCAATGAATTTAGAGATGTACTTTTTCCAAACAACATGAAATATTTTGCAGACCACTCATATAGGTATTTGAGCTACAAAATAAACCTAGAACTACAAAGTTGATTAAAAATATTGAACTCTATATCAAGCAAGAAGATGAAACTTGGAACAAATTCTAAACTTGTTTTTCAAACATTATCAACTACTCGTACAATTTGGGTGGAACTATCAGCAAAGAGAAGTAGATTGAGAAATTTCTTACTAGCTTACCTTATCATTTTCAAGCAAAAGCTACCTTGCTTAAATACATGAAAAATCCTTGTGAACTTACTATTAAATGAATCACTTGGGCAAGTATTCGAACTGCATCACTTGTATCCAATATGTCAGCCATCCACTTTGTAGGACGGAAAGAGCTTCGCTTTATAGACATCAAGGATAGTGGTCTTAGCGAAGATGTTTTTGACACAATTGTTAGAAATGATGACTCTAATACCAATGAAGAGAAATGGGATGTACTTTCCCAGAGATTTACTAAATTTCTTAGATAGAATTAACCCTTTTTAGGGGTTTTAGAAAAAAATAATCCGAGCTCTAAAATGATTATTTCAATGAATTTAGAGATGTACTTCTTCCAAACAACATTAAATATTTTGCAGACCACTCATATAGGTATTTGAGCTGCAAAATAAACCTAGAACTACGATGTTGACCAAAAATATTGAACCCTATATCAAGCAAGAGTATGAAACTTGGAACAAATTCTAATCATGTTTTTCAAACATTATCAACTACTCGTACAATTTTGGTGGAACTATCAGGAAAGAGAAGTAGATTGAGATATTCCTTACTAGCTTACCTTATCATTTTCAAGCAAAAGTTACGTTGCTTAAATAAATGATAAATCCTTGTGAACTTACTGTTAAATAAATCACTTGGGCAAGTATTCAAACTGCATCACTTGTATCCAATATGTCAGCCATCCACTTTCGAGGACGGCAAGAGCTTGGCTTTATAGACATCAAGGATAGTGGTCTTAGCAAATATCTTTTTGAAACAATTGTTAGAAATGATGACTCTAATACCAATGAAGAGAAATGGGATGTACTTTCCCAGAGATTTACTAAATTTCTTAGATAGAATTAACCATTTTTTAGGGGTTTTAGAAAAAAATAATCCGAGCTCTAAAATGATTATTTCAATGAATTTAGAGTTGTACTTTTTCCAAACAACATGAAATATTTTGCAGACCACTCATATAGGTATTTGAGCTACAAAATAAACCTAGAACTACGAAGTTGATTAAAAATATTGAACTCTATATCAAGCAAGAGGATGAAACTTTGACCAAATTCTAATCATGTTTTTCAAACATTATCAACTACTCGTACAATTTGGGTGGACCTATCAGGAAAGAGAAGTAGATTGAGAAAATCCTTCCAAGCTTACCTTATCATTTTCTAGCAAAAGCTACCTTGCTTAAATACATGAAAAATCCTTGTGAACTTACTATTAAATGAATCACTTGGGCAAGTATTCGAACTGCATCACTTGTATCCAATATGTCAGCCATCCACTTTGTAGGACGGAAAGAGCTTCGCTTTATAGACATCAAGGATAGTGGTCTTAGCGAAGATGTTTTTGACACAATTGTTAGAAATGATGACTCTAATACCAATGAAGAGAAATGGGATCTACTTTCCCAGAGATTTACTAAATTTCTTAGATAGAATTAACCCTTTTTTAGGGGTTTTAGAAAAAAATAATCCGAGCTCTAAAATGATTATTTCAATGAATTAAGAGATGTACTTCTTCCAAACAACATTAAATATTTTGCAGACCACTCATATAGGTATTTGAGCTGCAAAATAAACCTAGAACTACGATGTTGACCAAAAATATTGAACCCTATATCAAGCAAGAGTATGAAACTTGGAACAAATTCTAATCATGTTTTTCAAACATTATCAACTACTCGTATAATTTGGGTGGAACTATCAGGAAAGAGAAGTAGATTGAGAAATTCCTTACTAGCTTACCTTATCATTTTCCAGCAAAAGTTACGTTGCTTAAATACATGAAAAATCCTTGTGAACTTACTGTTAAATAAATCACTTGGGCAAGTATTCAAACTGTATCACTTGTATCCAATATGTCAGCCATCCACTTTCGAGGACGGCAAGAGCTTGGCTTTATAGACATCAAGGATAGTCGTCTTAGCAAAGATCTTTTTGAAACAATTGTTAGAAATGATGACTCTAATACCAATGAAGTGAAATGGGATCTACTTTCCCAGAGATTCACTAAATTTCTTAGATAGAATTAACCCTTTTTTAGGGGTTTTAGAAAAAAATAATCCGAGCTCTAAAATGATTATTTCAATGAATTTAGAGATGTACTTTTTCCAAACAACATGAAATATTTTGCAGACCACTCATATAGGTATTTGAGCTACAAAATAAACCTAGAACTACAAAGTTGATTAAAAATATTGAACTCTATATCAAGCAAGAAGATGAAACTTGGAACAAATTCTAAACTTGTTTTTCAAACATTATCAACTACTCGTACAATTTGGGTGGAACTATCAGCAAAGAGAAGTAGATTGAGAAATTTCTTACTAGCTTACCTTATCATTTTCAAGCAAAAGTTACCTTGCTTAAATACATGAAAAATCCTTGTGAACTTACTGTTAAATGAATCACTTGGGCAAGTATTCGAACTGCATCACTTGTAACCAATATGTCACCATCCACTTTCGAGGATGGAAAGAGCTTGGCTTAATAGACATCAAGGATAATGGTCTTAGTGAAGATCTTTTTGGCACAATTGTTAGGAATGATGACTCTAATACCAATGAAGAGAAATGGGATCTACTTTCCAGGAGATTTACTAAATTTCTTAGATAGAATTAACCCTTTTTTAGGGGTTTTAGAAAAAAATAATCCGAGCTCTAAAATGATTATTTCAATGAATTTAGAGATGTACTTCTTCCAAACAACATTAAATATTTTGCAGACCACTCATATAGGTATTTGAGCTGCAAAATAAACCTAGAACTGCGATGTTGACCAAAAATATTGAACGCAATATCAAGCAAGAGTATGAAACTTGGAAAAAATTCTAATCATGTTTTTCAAACATTATCAACTACTCGTATAATTTGGGTGGAACTATCAGGAAAGAGAAGTAGATTGAGAAATTTCTTACTAGCTTACCTTATCATTTTCAAGCAAAAGTTACCTTGCTTAAATACATGAAAAATCCTTGTGAACTTACTGTTAAATGAATCACTTGGGCAAGTATTCGAACTGCATCACTTGTAACCAATATGTCACCATCCACTTTCGAGGATGGAAAGAGCTTGGCTTAATAGACATCAAGGATAATGGTCTTAGTGAAGATCTTTTTGGCACAATTGTTAGGAATGATGACTCTAATACCAATGAAGAGAAATGGGATCTACTTTCCAGGAGATTTACTAAATTTCTTAGATAGAATTAACCCTTTTTTAGGGGTTTTAGAAAAAAATAATCCGAGCTCTAAAATGATTATTTCAATGAATTTAGAGATGTACTTTTTCCAAACAACATGAAATATTTTGCAGACCACTCATATAGGTATTTGAGCTACAAAATAAACCTAGAACTACGAAGTTGATTAAAAATATTGAACTCTATATCAAGCAAGAAGATGAAACTTGGAACAAATTCTAAACTTGTTTTTCAAACATTATCAACTACTCGTACAATTTGGGTGGAACTATCAGCAAAGAGAAGTAGATTGAGAAATTTCTTACTAGCTTACCTTATCATTTTCCAGCAAAAGTTACGTTGCTTAAATACATGAAAAATCCTTGTGAACTTACTGTTAAATAAATCACTTGGGCAAGTATTCGAACTGTATCACTTGTATCCAATATGTCAGCCATCCACTTTCGAGGACGGCAAGAGCTTGGCTTTATAGACATCAAGGATAGTCGTCTTAGCAAAGATCTTTTTGAAACAATTGTTAGAAATGATGACTCTAATACCAATGAAGTGAAATGGGATCTACTTTCCCAGAGATTCACTAAATTTCTTAGATAGAATTAACCCTTTTTTAGGGGTTTTAGAAAAAAATAATCCGAGCTCTAAAATGATTATTTCAATGAATTTAGAGTTGTACTTTTTCCAAACAACATGAAATATTTTGCAGACCACTCATATAGGTATTTGAGCTACAAAATAAACCTAGAACTACGAAGTTGATTAAAAATATTGAACTCTATATCAAGCAAGAGGATGAAACTTTGACCAAATTCTAATCATGTTTTTCAAACATTATCAACTACTCGTACAATTTGGGTGGACCTATCAGGAAAGAGAAGTAGATTGAGAAAATCCTTCCAAGCTTACCTTATCATTTTCTAGCAAAAGCTACCTTGCTTAAATACATGAACTATCCTTGTGAACTTACTATTAAATGAATCACTTGGGCAAGTATTCGAACTGCATCACTTGTATCCAATATGTCAGCCATCCACTTTGTAGGACGGAAAGAGCTTCGCTTTATAGACATCAAGGATAGTGGTCTTAGCGAAGATGTTTTTGACACAATTGTTAGAAATGATGACTCTAATACCAATGAAGAGAAATGGGATCTACTTTCCCAGAGATTTACTAAATTTCTTAGATAGAATTAACCCTTTTTTAGGGGTTTTAGAAAAAAATAATCCGAGCTCTAAAATGATTATTTCAATGAATTTAGAGATGTACTTCTTCCAAACAACATTAAATATTTTGCAGACCACTCATATAGGTATTTGAGCTGCAAAATAAACCTAGAACTACGATGTTGACCAAAAATATTGAACCCTATATCAAGCAAGAGTATGAAACTTGGAACAAATTCTAATCATGTTTTTCAAACATTATCAACTACTCGTACAATTTGGGTGGAACTATCAGGAAAGAGAAGTAGATTGAGATATTCCTTACTAGCTTACCTTATCATTTTCAAGCAAAAGTTACGTTGCTTAAATAAATGATAAATCCTTGTGAACTTACTGTTAAATAAATCACTTGGGCAAGTATTCAAACTGCATCACTTGTATCCAATATGTCAGCCATCCACTTTCGAGGACGGCAAGAGCTTGGCTTTATAGACATCAAGGATAGTGGTCTTAGCAAATATCTTTTTGAAACAATTGTTAGAAATGATGACTCTAATACCAATGAAGAGAAATGGGATGTACTTTCCCAGAGATTTACTAAATTTCTTAGATAGAATTAACCATTTTTTAGGGGTTTTAGAAAAAAATAATCCGAGCTCTAAAATGATTATTTCAATGAATTTAGAGTTGTACTTCTTCCAAACAACATGAAATATTTTGCAGACCACTCATATAGGTATTTGAGCTTCAAAATAAACCTAGAACTACGAAGTTGACCAAAAATATTGAACTCTATATCAAGCAAGAAGATGAAACTTGGAACAAATTCTAAACTTGTTTTTCAAACATTATCAACTACTCGTACAATTTGGGTGGAACTATCAGCAAAGAGAAGTAGATTGAGAAATTTCTTACTAGCTTACCTTATCATTTTCAAGCAAAAGTTACCTTGCTTAAATACATGAAAAATCCTTGTGAACTTACTGTTAAATGAATCACTTGGGCAAGTATTCGAACTGCATCACTTGTAACCAATATGTCACCATCCACTTTCGAGGATGGAAAGAGCTTGGCTTAATAGACATCAAGGATAATGGTCTTAGTGAAGATCTTTTTGGCACAATTGTTAGGAATGATGACTCTAATACCAATGAAGAGAAATGGGATCTACTTTCCAGGAGATTTACTAAATTTCTTAGATAGAATTAACCCTTTTTTAGGGGTTTTAGAAAAAAATAATCCGAGCTCTAAAATGATTATTTCAATGAATTTAGAGATATACTTCTTCCAAACAACATTAAATATTTTGCAGACCACTCATATAGGTATTTGAGCTGCAAAATAAACCTAGAACTGCGATGTTGACCAAAAATATTGAACGCAATATCAAGCAAGAGTATGAAACTTGGAAAAAATTCTAATCATGTTTTTCAAACATTATCAACTACTCGTATAATTTGGGTGGAACTATCAGGAAAGAGAAGTAGATTGAGAAATTCCTTACTAGCTTACCTTATCATTTTCCAGCAAAAGTTACCTTGCTTAAATACATGAAAAATCCTTGTGAACTTACTGTTAAATAAATCACTTGGGCAAGTATTCAAACTGTACCACTTGTATCCAATATGTCAGCCATCCACTTTCGAGGACGGCAAGAGCTTGGCTTTATAGACATCAAGGATAGTCGTCTTAGCAAAGATCTTTTTGAAACAATTGGTAGAAATGATGACTCTAATACCAATGAAGTGAAATGGGATCTACTTTCCCAGAGATTTACTAAATTTCATAGATAGAATTAACCCTTTTTTAGGGGTTTTAGAAAAAAAATAATCCGAGCTCTAAAATGATTATTCCAATGAATTTAGAGTTGTACTTCTTCCAAACAACATGAAATATTTTGCAGACCACTCATATAGGTATTTGAGCTACAAAATAAACCTAGAACTACGAAGTTGATTAAAAATATTGAACTCTATATCAAGCAAGAGGATGAAACTTTGACCAAATTCTAATCATGTTTTTCAAACATTATCAACTACTCGTACAATTTGGGTGGACCTATCAGGAAAGAGAAGTAGATTGAGAAAATCCTTCCAAGCTTACCTTATCATTTTCTAGCAAAAGCTACCTTGCTTAAATACATGAAAAATCCTTGTGAACTTACTATTAAATGAATCACTTGGGCAAGTATTCGAACTGCATCACTTGTATCCAATATGTCAGCCATCCACTTTGTAGGACGGAAAGAGCTTCGCTTTATAGACATCAAGGATAGTGGTCTTAGCGAAGATGTTTTTGACACAATTGTTAGAAATGATGACTCTAATACCAATGAAGAGAAATGGGATCTACTTTCCCAGAGATTTACTAAATTTCTTAGATAGAATTAACCATTTTTTAGCGGTTTTAGAAAAAAAAAATCCGAGCTCTAAAATGATTATTTCAATGAATTTAGAGTTGTACTTCTTCCAAACAACATGAAATATTTTGCAGACCACTCATATAGGTATTTGAGCTACAAAATAAACCTAGAACTACGAAGTTGAATAAAAATATTGAACTCTATATCAAGCAAGAGGATGAAACTTTGACCAAATTCTAATCATGTTTTTCAAACATTATCAACTACTCGTACAATTTGGGTGGAACTATCAGGAAAAAGAAGTAGATTGAGAAATTCCTTACTAGCTCACCTTATCATTTTCAAGCAAAAGTTACCTTGCTTAAATACATGAAAAATCCTGTTGAACTTACTGTTAAATGAATCACTTCGGCACGTATTCTAACTGCATCACTTGTATCCAATATGTCAGCCATCCACTTTCGAGGACGGAAAGAGCTTGGCTTTATAGACATCAAGGATAGTGGTCTTAGCGAAGATCTTTTTGACACAATTGTCAGGAATGATGACTCTAATACCAATGAAGAGAAATGGGATCTACTTTCTTAGAGATTTAGTAAATTTCTTAGATAGAATTAACCCTTTTTTAGGGGTTTTAGAAAAACATAATCGGAGCTCTAAAATGATTATTTCAATGAATTTAGAGTTGTTCTTCTTCCAAACAACATGAAATATTTTGCAGACCACTCATATAGGTATTTGAGCTTCAAAATAAACCTAGAACTACGAAGTTGACCAAAAATATTGAACTCTATATCAAGCAAGAAGATGAAACTTGGAACAAATTCTAAACTTGTTTTTCAAACATTATCAACTACTCGTACAATTTGGGTGGAACTATCAGCAAAGAGAAGTAGATTGAGAATTTTCTTACTAGCTTACCTTATCATTTTCAAGCAAAAGTTACCTTGCTTAAATACATGAAAAATCCTTGTGAACTTACTGTTAAATGAATCACTTGGGCAAGTATTCGAACTGCATCACTTGTAACCAATATGTCACCATCCACTTTCGAGGATGGAAAGAGCTTGGCTTAATAGACATCAAGGATAATGGTCTTAGTGAAGATCTTTTTGGCACAATTGTTAGGAATGATGACTCTAATACCAATGAAGAGAAATGGGATCTACTTTCCAGGAGATTTACTAAATTTCGTAGATAGAATTAACCCTTTTTTAGGGGTTTTAGAAAAAAATAATCCGAGCTCTAAAATGATTATTTCAATGAATTTAGAGATGTACTTCTGCCAAACAACATTAAATATTTTGCAGACCACTCATATAGGTATTTGAGCTGCAAAATAAACCTAGAACTGCGATGTTGACCAAAAATATTGAACGCAATATCAAGCAAGAGTATGAAACTTGGAAAAAATTCTAATCATGTTTTTCAAACATTATCAACTACTCGTATAATTTGGGTGGAACTATCAGGAAAGAGAAGTAGATTGAGAAATTCCTTACTAGCTTACCTTATCATTTTCAAGCAAAAGTTACCTTGCTTAAATAAATGATAAATCCTTGTGAACTTACTGTTAAATAAATCACTTGGGCAAGTATTCAAACTGCATCACTTGTATCCAATATGTCAGCCATCCACTTTCGAGGACGGCAAGAGCTTGGCTTTATAGACATCAAGAATAGTGGTCTTAGCAAATATCTTTTTGAAACAATTGTTAGAAATGATGACTCTAATACCAATGAAGAGAAATGGGATGTACTTTCCCAGAGATTTACTAAATTTCTTAGATAGAATTAACCATTTTTTAGGGGTTTTAGAAAAAAATAATCCGAGCTCTAAAATGATTATTTCAATGAATTTAGAGTTGTACTTCTTCCAAACAACATGAAATATTTTGCAGACCACTCATATAGGTATTTGAGCTACAAAATAAACCTAGAACTACGAAGTTGATTAAAAATATTGAACTCTATATCAAGCAAGAGGATGAAACTTTGACCAAATTCTAATCATGTTTTTCAAACATTATCAACTACTCGTACAATTTGGGTGGAACTATCAGGAAAAAGAAGTAGATTGAGAAATTCCTTACTAGCTCACCTTATCATTTTCAAGCAAAAGTTACCTTGCTTAAATACATGAAAAATCCTGTTGAACTTACTATTAAATGAATCACTTCGGCACGTATTCTAACTGCATCACTTGTATCCAATATGTCAGCCATCCACTTTCGAGGACGGAAAGAGCTTGGCTTTATAGACATCAAGGATAGTGGTCTTAGCGAAGATCTTTTTGACACAATTGTCAGGAATGATGACTCTAATACCAATGAAGAGAAATGGGATCTACTTTCTTAGAGATTTAGTAAATTTCTAAGATAGAATTAACCCTTTTTTAGGGGTTTTAAAAAAACATAATCGGAGCTCTAAAATGATTATTTCAATGAATTTAGAGTTGTACTTCTTCCAAACAACATGAAATATTTTGCAGACCACTCATATAGGTATTTGAGCTTCAAAATAAACCTAGAACTACGAAGTTGACCAAAAATATTGAACTCTATATCAAGCAAGAAGATGAAACTTGGAACAAATTCTAAACTTGTTTTTCAAACATTATCAACTACTCGTACAATTTGGGTGGAACTATCAGCAAAGAGAAGTAGATTGAGAAATTCCTTACTAGCTCACCTTATCATTTTCAAGCAAAAGTTACCTTGCTTAAATACATGAAAAATCCTTGTGAACTTACTGTTAAATGAATCACTTGGGCAAGTATTCGAACTGCATCACTTGTAACCAATATGTCACCATCCACTTCCGAGGATGGAAAGAGCTTGGCTTAATAGACATCAAGGATAATGGTCTTAATGAAGATCTTTTTGGCACAATTGTTAGGAATGATGACTCTAATACCAATGAAGAGAAATGGGATCTACTTTCCAGGAGATTTACTAAATTTCTAAGATAGAATTAACCCTTTTTTAGAGGTTTTAGAAAAAAATAATCCGAGCTCTAAAATGATTATTTCAATGAATTTAGAGATGTACTACTTCCAAACAACATTAAATATTTTGCAGACCACTCATATAGGTATTTGAGCTGCAAAATAAACCTAGAACTACGATGTTGACCAAAAATATTGAACTCTATATCAAGCAAGAAGATGAAACTTGGAACAAATTCTAAACTTGTTTTTCAAACATTATCAACTACTCGTACAATTTGGGTGGAACTATCAGCAAAGAGAAGTAGATTGAGAAATTCCTTACTAGCTCACCTTATCATTTTCAAGCAAAAGTTACCTTGCTTAAATACATGAAAAATCCTTGTGAACTTACTGTTAAATGAATCACTTGGGCAAGTATTCGAACTGCATCACTTGTAACCAATATGTCACCATCCACTTCCGAGGATGGAAAGAGCTTGGCTTAATAGACATCAAGGATAATGGTCTTAATGAAGATCTTTTTGGCACAATTGTTATAAATGATGACTCTAATACCAATGAAGTGAAATGGGATCTACTTTCCCAGAGATTTACTAAATTTCATAGATAGAATTAACCCTTTTTTAGGGGTTATAGAAAAAAATAATCCGAGCTCTAAAATGATTATTTCAATGAATTTAGAGATGTACTACTTCCAAACAACATTAAATATTTTGCAGACCACTCATATAGGTATTTGAGCTGCAAAATAAACCTAGAACTACGATGTTGACCAAAAATATTGAACGCTATATCAAGCAAGAGTATGAAACTTGGAACAAATTCTAATCATGTTTTTCAAACATTATCAACTACTCGTACAATTTGGGTGGAACTATCAGGAAAGAGAAGTAGATTGAGATATTCCTTACTTGCTTACCTTATCATTTTCAAGCAAAAGTTACGTTGCTTAAATAAATGATAAATCCTTGTGAACTTACTGTTAAATAAATCACTTTGGCAAGTATTCAAACTGCATCACTTGTATCCAATATGTCAGCCATCCACTTTCGAGGACGGCAAGAGCTTGGCTTTATAGACATCAAGGATAGTGGTCTTAGCAAATATCTTTTTGAAACAATTGTTAGAAATGATGACTCTAATACCAATGAAGAGAAATGGGATGTACTTTCCCAGAGATTTACTTAATTTCTTAGATAGAATTAACCCTTTTTTAGGGGTTTTAGAAAAAAATAATCCGAGCTCTAAAATGATTATTTCAATAAATTTAGAGTTGTACTTCTTCCAAACAACATTAAATATTTTGCAGACCACTCATATAGGTATTTGAGCTGCAAAATAAACCTAGAACTACGAAGTTGATTAAAAATATTGAACTCTATATCAAGCAAGAGGATGAAACTTTGACCAAATTCTAATCATGTTTTTCAAACATTATCAACTACTCGTACAATTTGGGTGGAACTATCAGGAAAAAGAAGTAGATTGAGAAATTCCTTAGTAGCTCACCTTATCATTTTCAAGCAAAAGTTACCTTGCTTAAATACATGAAAAATCCTTTTGAACTTACTGTTAAATGAATCACTTCGGCACGTATTCTAACTGCATCACTTGTATCCAATATGTCAGCCATCCACTTTCGAGGACGGAAAGAGCTTGGCTTTATAGACATCAAGTATAGTGGTCTTACCGTAGATATTTTTGACACAATTGTTAGGAATGATGACTCTAATACCAATGAAGAGAAATGGGATCTACTTTCCAGGAAATGAAGAGAAATGGGATCTACTTTCCAGGAGATTTAGTAAATTTCTTAGATAGAATTAACCCTTTTTTAGGGGTTTTTGAAAAAAATAATCCGAGCTCTAAAATGATTATTTCAATGAATTTAGAGATGTACTTCTTCCAAACAACCTGAAATATTTTGCAGACCACTCATATAGGTATTTGAGCTACAAAATAAACCTAGAACTGCGAAGTTGACCAAAAAATTGAAAGCTATATCAAGCAAGAGTATGAAACTTGGAACAAATTCTAATCATGTTTTTCAAATATTATCAACTACTCGTACAATTTGGGTGGAACTATCAGGAAAAAGAAGTAGATTGAGAAATTCCTTAGTAGCTCACCTTATCATTTTCAAGCAAAAGTTACCTTGCTTAAATACATGAAAAATCCTTTTGAACTTACTGTTAAATGAATCACTTCGGCACGTATTCTAACTGCATCACTTGTATCCAATATGTCAGCCATCCACTTTCGAGGACGGAAAGAGCTTGGCTTTATAGACATCAAGGATAGTGGTCTTAGCGAAGATCTTTTTGACACAATTGTCAGGAATGATGACTCTAATACCAATGAAGAGAAATGGGATCTACTTTCTTAGAGATTTAGTAAATTTCTTAGATAGAATTAACCCTTTTTTAGGGGTTTTAGAAAAACATAATCCGAGCTCTAAAATGATTATTTCAATGAATTTAGAGTTGTACTTCTTCCAAACAACATGAAATATTTTGCAGACCACTCATATAGGTATTTGAGCTTCAAAATAAACCTAGAACTACGAAGTTGATTAAAAATATTGAACTCTATATCAAGCAAGAGGATGAAACTTTGACCAAATTCTAATCATGTTTTTCAAACATTATCAACTACTCGTACAATTTGGGTGGAACTATCAGAAAAAAGAAGTAGATTGAGAAATTCCTTACTAGCTCACCTTATCATTTTCAAGCAAAAGTTACCTTGCTTAAATACATGAAAAATCCTTTTGAACTTACTGTTAAATGAATCACTTCGGCACGTATTCTAACTGTATCACTTGTATCCAATATGTCAGCCATCCACTTTCGAGGACGGAAAGAGCTTGGCTTTATAGACATCAAGGATAGTGGTCTTAGCGAAGATCTTTTTGACACAATTGTCAGGAATGATGACTCTAATACCAATGAACAGAAATGGGATCTACTTTCCTAGAGATTTAGTAAATTTCTTAGATAGAATTAACCCTTTTTTAGGGGTTTTAGAAAAACATAATCCGAGCTCTAAAATGATTATTTCAATGAATTTAGAGTTGTACTTCTTCCAAACAACATGAAATATTTTGCAGACCACTCATATAGGTATTTGAGCTTCAAAATAAACCTAGAACTACGAAGTTGACCAAAAATATTGAACTCTATATCAAGCAAGAAGATGAAACTTGGAACAAATTCTAAACATGTTTTTCAAACATTATCAACTACTCGTACAATTTGGGTGGAACTATCAGGAAAGAGAAGTAGATTGAGATATTCCTTACTAGCTTACCTTATCATTTTCAAGCAAAAGTTACGTTGCTTAAATAAATGAAAAATCCTTGTGAACTTACTGTTAAATAAATCACTTGGGCAAGTATTCGAACTCCATCACTTGTATCCAATATGTCAGCCATCCACTTTCGAGGACGGCAAGAGCTTGGCTTTATAGACATAAGGATAGTGGTCTTAGCAAAGATCTTTTTGAAACAATTGTTAGAAATGATGACTCTAATACCAATGAAGAGAAATGGGATCTACTTTCCCAGAGATTTACTAAATTTCATAGATAGAATTAAACCTTTTTTAGGGGTTTTAGAAAAATATAATCCCAGCTCTAAAATGATTATTTCAATGAATTTAGAGTTGTACTTCTTCCAAACAACATGAAATATTTTGCAAACCACTCATATAGGTATTTGAGCTAAAAAATAAATCTAGAAATACGAAGGTGGCCAAAATTTTTGAACGCTATATCAAGCAAGAGTACGAAACTTAGAACAAATTCTAATCATATTTTTCCAAAATTATCAACTACTCGTACAATTTGGGTGGACATATCAGGAAAGAGTAGTAGATTGAGAAATTCCTTACTAGCTTACCTTATCATTTTCAAGCAAAAGTTTCCTTGCTTAAATACATGAAAAATCCTTGTGAACTTACTGTTAAATGAATCACTTCGGCAAGTATTCTAACTGCATCACTTGTATCCAATATGTCAGCCATCCACTTTCGAGGACGGAAAGAGCTTGGCTTTATAGACATCAAGTATAGTGGTCTTACCGTAGATATTTTTGACACAATTGTTAGGAATGATGACTCTAATACCAATGAAGAGAAATGGGATCTACTTTCCAGGAGATTTAGTAAATTTCTTAGATAGAATTAACCCTTTTTTAGGGGTTTTTGAAAAAAATAATCCGAGCTCTAAAATGATTATTTCAATGAATTTAGAGATGTACTTCTTCCAAACAACCTGAAATATTTTGCAGACCACTCATATAGGTATTTGAGCTACAAAATAAACCTAGAACTGCGAAGTTGACCAAAAAATTGAAAGCTATATCAAGCAAGAGTATGAAACTTGGAACAAATTCTAATCATGTTTTTCAAATATTATCAACTACTCGTACAATTTTGGTGGAACTATCAGGAAAGAGAAGTAGATTGAGAAATTCCTTGCTAGCTTACCTTATCATTTTCAAGCAAAAGTTACCTTGCTTAAATACATGAAAATCCTTGTGAACTTACTTTTAAATGAATCACTTCGGCAAGTATTCTAACTGCATCACTTGTATCAAATATGTCAGCCATCCACTTTCGAGGACGGAAAGAGCTTGGCTTTATAGACATCAAGGATAGTGGTCTTAGCGAAGATGTTTTTGACATAATTGTTAGAAATGATGACTCTAATACCAATGAAGAGAAATGGGATCTACTTTCCCAGAGATTTAGTAAATTTCTTAGATAGAATTAAACCTTTTTGAGGGGTTTTAGAAAAACATAATCCCAGCTCTAAAATGATTATTTCAATGAATTTAGAGTTGTACTTGTTCCAAACAACATGAAATATTTTGCAAACCACTCATATAGGTATTTGAGCTAAAAAATAAATCTAGAAATACGAAGGTGACCAAAATTTTTGAACGCTATATCAAGCAAGAGTATGAAACTTAGAATAAATTCTAATCATATTTTTCCAACATTATCAACTACTCGTACAATTTGGGTGGACATATAAGGAAAGAGTAGTAGATTGAGAAATTCCTTACTAACTTACCTTATCATTTTCAAGCAAAAGTTACCTTGCTTAAATACATGAAAAATCCTTGTGAACTTACTGTTAAATGAATCACTTCGGCAAGTATTCTAACTGCATCACTTGTATCCAATATGTCAGCCATCCACTTTCGAGGACGGAAAGAGCTTGGCTTTATAGACATCAAGGATAGTGGTCTTACCGCAGATATTTTTGACACAATTGTTAGGAATGATGACTCTAATACCAATGAATAGAAATGGGATCTACTTTCCTAGAGATTTAGTAAATTTCTTAGATAGAATTAACCCTTTTTTAGGGGTTTTAGAAAAACATAATCGGAGCACTAAAATGATTATTTCAATGAATTTAGAGTTGTACTTCTTCCAAACAACATGAAATATTTTGCAGACCACTCATATAGGTATTTGAGCTACAAAATAAACCTAGAACTACGAAGTTGATTAAAAATATTAAACTCTATATCAAGCAAGAGTATGAAACTTAGAACAAATTCTAATCATATTTTTCCAACATTATAAAACTACTCGTACTATTTGGGTGGACATATAAGGAAAGAGTAGTAGATTGAGAAATTCCTTACTAGCTTACCTTATCATTTTCAAGCAAAAGTTACGTTGCTTAAATAAATGAAAAATCCTTGTGAACTTACTGTTAAATAAATCACTTGGGCAAGTATTCTAACTGCATCACTTGTATCCAATATGTCAGCCATCCACTTTGTAGGACGGAAAGAGCTTCGCTTTATAGACATCAAGGATAGTGGTCTTAGCGAAGATGTTTTTGACACAATTGTTAGAAATGATGACTCTAATACCAATGAAGAGAAATGGGATCTACTTTCCCAGAGATTTACTAAATTTCTTAGATAGAATTAACCCTTTTTTAGGGGTTTTAGAAAAAAATAATCCGAACTCTAAAATGATTATTTCAATGAATTTAGAGTTGTACTTCTTCCAAACAACATTTAATATTTTACAGACCACTCATATAGGTATTTGAGCTGCAAAATAAACCTAGAACTGCGATGTTGACCAAAAATATTGAACGCTATATCAAGCAAGAGTATTAAACTTGGAACAAATTCTAATCATGTTTTTCAAACATTATCAACTACTCGTACAATTTGGGTGGAACTATCAGGAAAGAGAAGTAGATTGAGAAATTCCTTACTAGCTTACCTTATCATTTTCAAGCAAAAGTTACCTTTCTTAAATAAATGAAAAATCCTTGTGAACTTACTGTTAAATGAATCACTTGGGCAAGTATTCGAACTGCATCACTTGTAACCAATATGTCACCATCCACTTTCGAGGACGGAAAGAGCTTGGCTTAATAGACATCAAGGATAGTGGTCTTTGTGAAGATCTTTTTGGCACAATTGTTAGGAATGATGACTCTAATACCAATGAAGAGAAATGGGATCTACTTTCCAGGAGATTTACTTAATTTCTTAGATAGAATTAACCCTTTTTTAGGGGTTTTAGAAAAAAATAATCCGAGCTCTAAAATGATTATTTCAATGAATTTAGAGATGTACTTCTTCCAAACAACATGAAATATTTTGCAGACCACTCATATAGGTATTTGAGCTGCAAAATAAACCTAGAACTGCGATGTTGACCAAAAATATTTAACGCTATATCAAGCAAGAGTATGAAGCTTGGAACAAATTCTAATCATGTTTTTCAAACATAATCAACTACTCGTACAATTTGGGTGGAACTATCAGCAAAGAGAAGTAGATTGAGAAATTCTTTACTAGCTTACCTTATCATTTTCAAGCAAAAGTTACCTTGCTTAAATACATGAAAAATCCTTGTGAACTTACTGTTAAATGAATCAGTTGGGCAAGTATTCGAACTGCATCACTTGTATCCAATATGTCAGCCATCCAATTTCGAGGACGGCAAGAGCTTGGCTTTATAGACATCAAGGATGGTGGTCTTAGCAAAGATCTTTTTGAAACAATTGTTAGAAATGATGACTCTAATACCAATGAAGAGAAATGGGATCTACTTTCCCAGAGATTTACTAAATTTCTTAGATAGAATTAACCCTTTTTTAGGGGTTTTAGAAAAAAATAATCCGATCTCTAAAATGATTATTTCAATGAATTTAGAGTTGTACTTCTTCCAAACAACATGAAATATTTTGCAGACCACTCATATAGGTATTTGAGCTACAAAATAAACCTAGAACTACGAAGTTGATTAAAAATATTGAACTCTATATCAAGCAAGAGGATGAAACTTTGACCAAATTCTAATCATGTTTTTCAAACATTATCAACTACTCGTACAATTTGGGTGGACCTATCAGGAAAGAGAAGTAGATTGAGAAAATCCTTCCAAGCTTACCTTATCATTTTCTAGCAAAAGCTACCTTGCTTAAATACATGAAAAATCCTTGTGAACTTACTATTAAATGAATCACTTGGGCAAGTATTCGAACTGCATCACTTGTATCCAATATGTCAGCCATCCACTTTGTAGGACGGAAAGAGCTTCGCTTTATAGACATCAAGGATAGTGGTCTTAGCGAAGATGTTTTTGACACAATTGTTAGAAATGATGACTCTAATACCAATGAAGAGAAATGGGATCTACTTTCCCAGAGATTTACTAAATTTCTTAGATAGAATTAAACCTTTTTTAGGGGTTTTAGAAAAACATAATCCCAGCTCTAAAATGATTATTTCAATGAAGTTAGAGTTGTACTTCTTCCAAACAACATGAAATATTTTGCAAACCACTCATATAGGTATTTGAGCTAAAAAATAAATCTAGAAATACGAAGGTGAGCAAAATTTTTGAACGCTATATCAAGCAAGAGTACGAAACTTAGAACAAATTCTAATCATATTTTTCCAACATTATCAACTACTCGTACAATTTGGGTGGACATATCAGGAAAGAGTAGTAGATTGAGAAATTCCTTACTAGCTTACCTTATCATTTTCAAGCAAAAGTTACCTTGCTTAAATACATGAAAAATCCTTGTGAACTTACTGTTAAATGAATCACTTCGACAAGTATTCTAACTGCATCACTTGTATCCAATATGTCAGCCATCCACTTTCGAGGACGGAAAGAGCTTGGCTTTATAGACATCAAGTATAGTGGTCTTACCGCAGATATTTTTGACACAATTGTTAGGAATGATAAGTCTAATACCAATGAAGAGAAATGGGATCTACTTTCGAGGAGATTTAGTAAATTTCTTAGATAGAATTAACCCTTTTTTAGGGGTTTTAGAAAAACATAATCTGAGCTCTAAAATGATTATTTCAATGAATTTAGAGTTGTACTTCTTCCAAACAGCATTAAATATATTGCAGACCACTCATATAGGTATTTAAGCTGCAAAATAAACCTAGAACTGCGATGTTGACCAAAAATATTGAACGCTATATCAAGCAAGAGTATGAAACTTGGAACAAATTCTAATCATGTTTTTCAAACATAATCAACTACTCGTACAATTTGGGTGGAACTATCAGGAAAGAGAAGTAGATTGAGAAATTCTTTACTAGCTTACCTTATCATTTTCAAGCAAAAGTTACCTTGCTTAAATACATGAAAAATCCTTGTGAACTTACTGTTAAATGAATCAGTTGGGCAAGTATTCGAACTGCATCACTTGTATCCAATATGTCAGCCATCCAATTTCGAGGACGGCAAGAGCTTGGCTTTATAGACATCAAGGATGGTGGTCTTAGCAAAGATCTTTTTGAAACAATTGTTAGAAATGATGACTCTAATACCAATGAAGAGAAATGGGATCTACTTTCCCAGAGATTTACTAAATTTCTTAGATAGAATTAACCCTTTTTTAGGGGTTTTTGAAAAAAATAATCCGATCTCTAAAATGATTATTTCAATGAATTTAGAGTTGTACTTCTTCCAAACAACATGAAATATTTTGCAGACCACTCATATAGGTATTTGAGCTACAAAATAAACCTAGAACTACGAAGTTGATTAAAAATATTGAACTCTATATCAAGTAAGAGGATGAAACTTTGACCAAATTCTAATCATGTTTTTCAAACATTATCAACTACTCGTACAATTTGGGTGGACCTATCAGGAAAGAGAAGTAGATTGAGAAAATCCTTCCAAGCTTAACTTATCATTTTCTAGCAAAAGCTACCTTGCTTAAATACATGAAAAATCCTTGTGAACTTACTATTAAATGAATCACTTGGGCAAGTATTCGAACTGCATCACTTGTATCCAATATGTCAGCCATCCACTTTGTAGGACGGAAAGAGCTTCGCTTTATAGACATCAAGGATAGTGGTCTTAGCGAAGTTGTCTTTGACACAATTGTTAGAAATGATGACTCTAATACCAATGAAGAGAAATGGGATCTACTTTCCCAGAGATTTACTAAATTTCTTAGATAGAATTAAACCTTTTTTAGGGGTTTTAGAAAAACATAATCCCAGCTCTAAAATGATTATTTCAATGAAGTTAGAGTTGTACTTCTTCCAAACAACATGAAATATTTTGCAAACCACTCATATAGGTATTTGAGCTAAAAAATAAATCTAGAAATACGAAGGTGAGCAAAATTTTTGAACGCTATATCAAGCAAGAGTACGAAACTTAGAACAAATTCTAATCATATTTTTCCAACGTTATCAACTACTCGTACAATTTGGGTGGACATATCAGGAAAGAGTAGTAGATTGAGAAATTCCTTACTAGCTTACCTTATCATTTTCAAGCAAAAGTTACCTTGCTTAAATACATGAAAAATCCTTGTGAACTTACTGTTAAATGAATCACTTCGGCAAGTATTCTAACTGCATCACTTGTATCCAATATGTCAGCCATCCACTTTCGAGGATGGAAAGAGCTTGGCTTTATAGACATCAAGTATAGTGGTCTTACCGCAGATATTTTTGACACAATTGTTAGGAATGATAAGTCTAATACCAATGAAGAGAAATGGGATCTACTTTCCAGGAGATTTAGTAAATTTCTTAGATAGAATTAACCCTTTTTTAGGGGTTTTAGAAAAACATAATCTGAGCTCTAAAATGATTATTTCAATGAATTTAGAGTTGTACTTCTTCCAAACAGCATTAAATATATTGCAGACCACTCATATAGGTATTTAAGCTGCAAAATAAACCTAGAACTGCGATGTTGACCAAAAATATTGAACGCTATATCAAGCAAGAGTATGAAACTTGGAACAAATTCTAATCATGTTTTTCAAACATAATCAACTACTCGTACAATTTGGGTGGAACTATCAGGAAAGAGAAGTAGATTGAGAAATTCTTTACTAGCTTACCTTATCATTTTCAAGCAAAAGTTACCTTGCTTAAATACATGAAAAATCCTTGTGAACTTACTGTTAAATGAATCAATTGGGCAAGTATTCGAACTGCATCACTTGTATCCAATATGTCAGCCATCCAATTTCGAGGACGGCAAGAGCTTGGCTTTATAGACATCAAGGATGGTGGTCTTAGCAAAGATCTTTTTGAAACAATTGTTAGAAATGATGACTCTAATACCAATGAAGAGAAATGGGATCTACTTTCCCAGAGATTTACTAAATTTCTTAGATAGAATTAACCCTTTTTTAGGGGTTTTAGAAAAAAATAATCCGATCTCTAAAATGATTATTTCAATGAATTTAGAGTTGTACTTCTTCCAAACAACATGAAATATTTTGCAGACCACTCATATAGGTATTTGAGCTACAAAATAAACCTAGAACTACGAAGTTGATTAAAAATATTGAACTCTATATCAAGCAAGAGGATGAAACTTTGACCAAATTCTAATCATGTTTTTCAAACATTATCAACTACTCGTACAATTTGGGTGGACCTATCAGGAAAGAGAAGTAGATTGAGAAAATCCTTCCAAGCTTACCTTATCATTTTCTAGCAAAAGCTACCTTGCTTAAATACATGAAAAATCCTTGTGAACTTACTATTAAATGAATCACTTGGGCAAGTATTCGAACTGCATCACTTGTATCCAATATGTCAGCCATCCACTTTGTAGGACGGAAAGAGCTTCGCTTTATAGACATCAAGGATAGTGGTCTTAGCGAAGATGTTTTTGACACAATTGTTAGAAATGATGACTCTAATACCAATGAAGAGAAATGGGATCTACTTTCCCAGAGATTTACTAAATTTCTTAGATAGAATTAAACCTTTTTTAGGGGTTTTAGAAAAACATAATCCCAGCTCTAAAATGATTATTTCAATGAAGTTAGAGTTGTACTTCTTCCAAACAACATGAAATATTTTGCAAACCACTCATATAGGTATTTGAGCTAAAAAATAAATCTAGAAATACGAAGGTGAGCAAAATTTTTGAACGCTATATCAAGCAAGAGTACGAAACTTAGAACAAATTCTAATCATATTTTTCCAACATTATCAACTACTCGTACAATTTGGGTGGACATATCAGGAAAGAGTAGTAGATTGAGAAATTCCTTACTAGCTTACCTTATCATTTTCAAGCAAAAGTTACCTTGCTTAAATACATGAAAAATCCTTGTGAACTTACTGTTAAATGAATCACTTCGGCAAGTATTCTAACTGCATCACTTGTATCCAATATGTCAGCCATCCACTTTCGAGGACGGAAAGAGCTTGGCTTTATAGACATCAAGTATAGTGGTCTTACCGCAGATATTTTTGACACAATTGTTAGGAATGATAAGTCTAATACCAATGAAGAGAAATGGGATCTACTTTCCAGGAGATTTAGTAAATTTCTTAGATAGAATTAACCCTTTTTTAGGGGTTTTAGAAAAACATAATCTGAGCTCTAAAATGATTATTTCAATGAATTTAGAGTTGTACTTCTTCCAAACAGCATTAAATATATTGCAGACCACTCATATAGGTATTTAAGCTGCAAAATAAACCCAGAACTGCGATGTTGACCAAAAATATTTAACGCTATATCAAGCAAGAGTATGAAGCTTGGAACAAATTCTAATCATGTTTTTCAAACATAATCAACTACTCGTACAATTTGGGTGGAACTATCAGGAAAGAGAAGTAGATTGAGAAATTCTTTACTAGCTTACCTTATCATTTTCAAGCAAAAGTTACCTTGCTTAAATACATGAAAAATCCTTGTGAACTTACTGTTAAGTGAATCAGTTGGGCAAGTATTCGAACTGCATCACTTGTATCCAATATGTCAGCCATCCAATTTCGAGGACGGCAAGAGCTTGGCTTTATAGACATCAAGGATGGTGGTCTTAGCAAAGATCTTTTTGAAACAATTGTTAGAAATGATGACTCTAATACCAATGAAGAGAAATGGGATCTACTTTCCCAGAGATTTACTAAATTTCTTAGATAGAATTAACCCTTTTTTAGGGGTTTTAGAAAAAAATAATCCGATCTCTAAAATGATTATTTCAATGAATTTAGAGTTGTACTTCTTCCAAACAACATGAAATATTTTGCAGACCACTCATATAGGTATTTGAGCTACAAAATAAACCTAGAACTACGAAGTTGATTAAAAATATTGAACTCTATATCAAGCAAGAGGATGAAACTTTGACCAAATTCTAATCATGTTTTTCAAACATTATCAACTACTCGTACAATTTGGGTGGACCTATCAGGAAAGAGAAGTAGATTGAGAAAATCCTTCCAAGCTTACCTTATCATTTTCTAGCAAAAGCTACCTTGCTTAAATACATGAAAAATCCTTGTGAACTTACTATTAAATGAATCACTTGGGCAAGTATTCGAACTGCATCACTTGTATCCAATATGTCAGCCATCCACTTTGTAGGACGGAAAGAGCTTCGCTTTATAGACATCAAGGATAGTGGTCTTAGCGAAGATGTTTTTGACACAATTGTTAGAAATGATGACTCTAATACCAATGAAGAGAAATGGGATCTACTTTCCCAGAGATTTACTAAATTTCTTAGATAGAATTAAACCTTTTTTAGGGGTTTTAGAAAAACATAATCCCAGCTCTAAAATGATTATTTCAATGAAGTTAGAGTTGTACTTCTTCCAAACAACATGAAATATTTTGCAAACCACTCATATAGGTATTTGAGCTAAAAAATAAATCTAGAAATACGAAGGTGAGCAAAATTTTTGAACGCTATATCAAGCAAGAGTACGAAACTTAGAACAAATTCTAATCATATTTTTCCAACATTATCAACTACTCGTACAATTTGGGTGGAAATATCAGGAAAGAGTAGTAGATTGAGAAATTCCTTACTAGCTTACCTTATCATTTTCAAGCAAAAGTTACCTTGCTTAAATACATGAAAAATCCTTGTGAACTTACTGTTAAATGAATCACTTCGGCAAGTATTCTAACTGCATCACTTGTATCCAATATGTCAGCCATCCACTTTCGAGGACGGAAAGAGCTTGGCTTTATAGACATCAAGTATAGTGGTCTTACCGCAGATATTTTTGACACAATTGTTAGGAATGATAAGTCTAATACCAATGAAGAGAAATGGGATCTACTTTCCAGGAGATTTAGTAAATTTCTTAGATAGAATTAACCCTTTTTTAGGGGTTTTAGAAAAACATAATCTGAGCTCTAAAATGATTATTTCAATGAATTTAGAGTTGTACTTCTTCCAAACAGCATTAAATATTTTGCAGACCACTCATATAGGTATTTCAGCTGCAAAATAAACCTAGAACTGCGATGTTGACCAAAAATATTTAACGCTATATCAAGCAAGAGTATGAAGCTTGGAACAAATTCTAATCATGTTTTTCAAACATAATCAACTACTCGTACAATTTGGGTGGAACTATCAGGAAAGAGAAGTAGATTGAGAAATTCTTTACTAGCTTAACTTATCATTTTCAAGCAAAAGTTACCTTGCTTAAATACATGAAAAATCCTTGTGAACTTACTGTTAAATGAATCACTTGGGCAAGTATTCGAACTGCATCACTTGTATCCAATATGTCAGCCATCCAATTTCGAGGACGGCAAGAGCTTGGCTTTATAGACATCAAGGATGGTGGTCTTAGCAAAGATCTTTTTGAAACAATTGTTAGAAATGATGACTCTAATACCAATGAAGAGAAATGGGATCTACTTTCCCAGAGATTTACTAAATTTCTTAGATAGAATTAACCCTTTTTTAGGGGTTTTAGAAAAAAATAATCCGATCTCTAAAATGATTATTTCAATGAATTTAGAGTTGTACTTCTTCCAAACAACATGAAATATTTTGCAGACCACTCATATAGGTATTTGAGCTACAAAATAAACCTAGAACTACGAAGTTGATTAAAAATATTGAACTCTATATCAAGCAAGAGGATGAAACTTTGACCAAATTCTAATCATGTTTTTCAAACATTATCAACTACTCGTACAATTTGGGTGGACCTATTAGGAAAGAGAAGTAGATTGAGAAAATCCTTCCAAGCTTACCTTATCATTTTCTAGCAAAAGCTACCTTGCTTAAATACATGAAAAATCCTTGTGAACTTACTATTAAATGAATCACTTGGGCAAGTATTCGAACTGCATCACTTGTATCCAATATGTCAGCCATCCACTTTGTAGGACGGAAAGAGCTTCGCTTTATAGACATCAAGGATAGTGGTCTTAGCGAAGATGTCTTTGACACAATTGTTAGAAATGATGACTCTAATACCAATGAAGAGAAATGGGATCTACTTTCCCAGAGATTTACTAAATTTCTTAGATAGAATTAAACCTTTTTTAGGGGTTTTAGAAAAACATAATCCCAGCTCTAAAATGATTATTTCAATGAAGTTAGAGTTGTACTTCTTCCAAACAACATGAAATATTTTGCAAACCACTCATATAGGTATTTGAGCTAAAAAATAAATCTAGAAATACGAAGGTGAGCAATATTTTTGAACGCTATATCAAGCAAGAGTACGAAACTTAGAACAAATTCTAATCATATTTTTCCAACATTATCAACTACTCGTACAATTTGGGTGGACATATCAGGAAAGAGTAGTAGATTGAGAAATTCCTTACTAGCTTACCTTATCATTTTCAAGCAAAAGTTACCTTGCTTAAATACATGAAAAATCCTTGTGAACTTACTGTTAAATGAATCACTTCGGCAAGTATTCTAACTGCATCACTTGTATCCAATATGTCAGCCATCCACTTTCGAGGACGGAAAGAGCTTGGCTTTATAGACATCAAGTATAGTGGTCTTACCGCAGATATTTTTGACACAATTGTTAGGAATGATATGTCTAATACCAATGAAGAGAAATGGGATCTACTTTCCAGGAGATTTAGTAAATTTCTTAGATAGAATTAACCCTTTTTTAGGGGTTTTAGAAAAACATAATCTGAGCTCTAAAATGATTATTTCAATGAATTTAGAGTTGTACTTCTTCCAAACAGCATTAAATATTTTGCAGACCACTCATATAGGTATTTAAGCTGCAAAATAAACCTAGAACTGCGATGTTGACCAAAAATATTGAACGCTATATCAAGCAAGAGTATGAAACTTGGAACAAATTCTAATCATGTTTTTCAAACATTATCAACTAGTCGTACAATTTGGGTGGAACAATCAGGAAAGAGAAGTAGATTGAGAAATTCCTTACTAGCTTACCTTATCATTTTCAAGCAAAAGTTACCTTGCTTAAATACATGAAAAATCCTTGTGAACTTACTGTTAAATGAATCACTTCGGCAAGTATTCTAACTACATCACTTGTATCCAATATGTCAGCCATCCACTTTCGAGGACGGAAAGAGCTTGGCTTTATAGACATCAAGTATAGTGGTCTTACCGCAGATATTTTTGACACAATTGTTAGGAATTATAAGTCTAATACCAATGAAGAGAAATGGGATCTACTTTCCAGGAGATTTAGTAAATTTCTTAGATAGAATTAAATCTTTTTTAGGGGTTTTAGAAAAACATAATCTGAGCTCTAAAATGATTATTTCAATGAATTTAGAGTTGTACTTCTTCCAAACAGCATTAAATATTTTGCAGACCACTCATATAGGTATTTAAGCTGCAAAATAAACCTAGAACTGCGATGTTGACCAAAAATATTGAACGCTATATCAAGCAAGAGTATGAAACTTGGAACAAATTCTAATCATGTTTTTCAAACATAATCAACAACTCGTACAATTTGGGTGGAACTATCAGGAAAGAGAAGTAGATTGAGAAATTCTTTACTAGCTTACCTTATCATTTTCAAGCAAAAGTTACCTTGCTTAAATACATGAAAAATCCTTTTGAACTTACTATTAAATGAATCACTTGGGCAAGTATTCGAACTGCATCACTTGTATCCAATATGTCAGCCATCCACTTTGTAGGACGGAAAGAGCTTCGCTTTATAGACATCAAGGATAGTGGTCTTAGCGAAGATCTTTTTGACACAATTGTTAGAAATGATGACTCTAATACCAATGAAGAGAAATGGGATCTACTTTGCCAGAGATTTACTAAATTTCATAGATAGAATTAACCCTTTTTTAGAGGTTTTAGAAAAAAATAATCCGAGCTCTAAAATGATTATTTCAATGAATTTAGAGTTGTACTTCTTCCAAACAACATGAAATATTTTGCAAACCACTCATATAGGTATTTGAGCTAAAAAATAAACTAGAAATACGAAGGTGAGCAAAATTTTTGAACGCTATATCAAGCAAGAGTACGAAACTTGGAACAAATTCTAATCATGTTTTTCAAACATTATCAACTACTCGTACAATTTGGGTGGACCTGTTAGGAAAGAGAAGTAGATTGAGAAAATCCTTCCAAGCTTACCTTATCATTTTCTAGCAAAAGCTACCTTGCTTAAATACATGAAAAATCCTTGTGAACTTACTATTAAATGAATCACTTGGGCAAGTATTCGAACTGCATCACTTGTATCCAATATGTCAGCCATCCACTTTGTAGGACGGAAAGAGCTTCGCTTTATAGACATCAAGGATAGTGGTCTTAGCGAAGATGTCTTTGACACAATTGTTAGAAATGATGACTCTAATACCAATGAAGAGAAATGGGGTCTACTTTCCCAAAGATTTACTAAATTTCTTAGATAGAATTAAACCTTTTTTAGGGGTTTTAGAAAAACATAATCCCAGCTCTAAAATGATTATTTCAATGAAGTTAGAGTTGTACTTCTTCCAAACAACATGAAATATTTTGCAAACCACTCATATAGGTATTTGAGCTAAAAAATAAATCTAGAAATACGAAGGTGAGCAATATTTTTGAACGCTATATCAAGCAAGAGTACGAAACTTAGAACAAATTCTAATCATATTTTTCCAACATTATCAACTATCGTACAATTTGGGTGGACATATCAGGAAAGAGTAGTAGATTGAGAAATTCCTTACTAGCTTACCTTATCATTTTCAAGCAAAAGTTACCTTGCTTAAATACATGAAAAATCCTTGTGAACTTACTGTTAAATGAATCACTTCGGCAAGTATTCTAACTGCATCACTTGTATCCAATATGTCAGCCATCCACTTTCGAGGACGGAAAGAGCTTGGCTTTATAGACATCAAGTATAGTGGTCTTACCGCAGATATTTTTGACACAATTGTTAGGAATGATAAGTCTAATACCAATGAAGAGAAATGGGATCTACTTTCCAGGAGATTTAGTAAATTTCTTAGATAGAATTAACCCTTTTTTAGGGGTTTTAGAAAAACATAATCTGAGCTCTAAAATGATTATTTCAATGAATTTAGAGTTGTACTTCTTCCAAACAGCATTAAATATTTTGCAGACCACTCATATAGGTATTTAAGCTGCAAAATAAACCTAGAACTGCGATGTTGACCAAAAATATTGAACGCTATATCAAGCAAGAGTATGAAACTTGGAACAAATTCTAATCATGTTTTACAAACATAATCAACTACTCGTACAATTTGGGTGGAACTATCAGGAAAGAGAAGTAGATTGAGAAATTCTTTACTAGCTTACCTTATCATTTTCAAGCAAAAGTTACCTTGCTTAAATACATGAAAAATCCTTGTGAACTTACTGTTAAATGAATCACTTGGGCAAGTATTCGAACTGCATCACTTGTATCCAATATGTCAGCCATCCAATTTCGAGGACGGCAAGAGCTTGGCTTTATAGACATCAAGGATGGTGGTCTTAGCAAAGATCTTTTTGAAACAATTGTTAGAAATGATGACTCTAATACCAATGAAGGGAAATGGGATCTACTTTCCCAGAGATTTACTAAATTTCTTAGATAGAATTAACAGTTTTTTAGGGGTTTTAGAAAAAAATAATCCGATCTCTAAAATGATTATTTCAATGAATTTAGAGTTGTACTTCTTCCAAACAACATGAAATATTTTGCAGACCACTCATATAGGTATTTGAGCTACAAAATAAACCTAGAACTACGAAGTTGATTAAAAATATTGAACTCTATATCAAGCAAGAGGATGAAACTTTGACCAAATTGTAATCATGTTTTTCAAACATTATCAACTACTCGTACAATTTGGGTGGACCTATCAGGAAAGAGAAGTAGATTGAGAAAATCCTTCCAAGCTTACCATATCATTTTCTAGCAAAAGCTACCTTGCTTAAATACATGAAAAATCCTTTTGAACTTACTATTAAATGAATCACTTGGGCAAGTATTCGAACTGCATCACTTGTATCCAATATGTCAGCCATCCACTTTGTAGGACGGAAAGAGCTTCGCTTTATAGACATCAAGGATAGTGGTCTTAGCGAAGATGTTTTTGACACAATTGTTAGAAATGATGACTCTAATACCAATGAAGAGAAATGGGATCTACTTTCCCAGAGATTTACTGAATTTCTTAGATAGAATTAAACCTTTTTTAGGGGTTTTAGAAAAACATAATCCCAGCTCTAAAATGATTATTTCAATGAAGTTAGAGTTGTACTTCTTCCAAACAACATGAAATATTTTGCAAACCACTCATATAGGTATTTGAGCTAAAAAATAAATCTAGAAATACGAAGGTGAGCAAAAATATTGAACTCTATATCAAGCAAGAGGATGAAACTTTGACCAAATTCTAATCATGTTTTTCAAACATTATCAACTACTCGTACAATTTGGGTGGAACTATCAGGAAAGAGAAGTAGATTGAGAAATTCTTTACTAGCTTACCTTATCATTTTCAAGCAAAAGTTACCTTGCTTAAATACATGAAAAATCCTTGTGAACTTACTGTTAAATGAATCACTTGGGCAAGTATTCGAACTGCATCACTTGTATCCAATATGTCAGCCATCAAATTTCGAGGACGGCAAGAGCTTGGCTTTATAGACATCAATGATGGTGGTCTTAGCAAAGATATTTTTGAAACAATTGTTAGAAATGATGACTCTAATACCAATGAAGAGAAATGGGATCTACTTTGCTAGAGATTTACTAAATTTCTTAGATAGAATTAACCCTTTTTTAGGGGTTTTAGAAAAAAATAATCCCAGCTCTAAAATGATTATTTCAATGAATTTAGAGTTGTACTTTTTCCTAACAACATGAAATATTTTGCAGACCACTCATATAGGTATTTGAGCTACAAAATAAACCTCGAACTACGAAGTTGATTAAAAATATTGAACTCTATATCAAGCAAGAGGATGAAACTTTGACCAAATTGTAATCATGTTTTTCAAACATTATCAACTACTCGTACAATTTGGGTGGACCTATCAGGAAAGTGAAGTAGATTGAGAAAATCCTTGCAAGCTTACCTTATTATGTTCTAGCAAAAGTTACCTTGCTTAAATACATGAAAAATCCTTGTGAACTTACTATTAAATGAATCACTTGGTCAAGTATTCGAACTGCATCACTTGTATCCAATATGTCACCATCCACTTTCGATAACGGAAAGAGCTTGGCTTAATAGACATCAAGGATAGTGGTCTTAGTGAAGATCTTTTTGGCACAATTGTTGGGAATGATGACTCTAATACCAATGAAGAGAAATGGGATCTACTTTCCAGGATATTTACTAAATTTCTTAGATTGAATTAACCCTTTTTTAGGGGTTTTAGAAAAAAATAATCCGAGCTCTAAAATGATTATTTCAATGAATTTAGAGATGTACTTCTTCCTAACAACTTTAAACATTTTGCAGACCACTCATATAGGTATTTGAGCTGCAAAATAAACCTAGAACTGCGATGTTGACAGAAAATATTGGACGCTATATCAAGCAAGAGTATGAAACTTGGAACAAATTCTAATCATGTTTTTCAAACATTATCAACTACTCGTACAATTTGGGTGGAACTATCAGGAAAGAAAAGTAGATTGAGAAATTCCTTACTAGCTTACCTTATCATTTTCGAGCAAAAGTTACCTTGCTTAAATACATGAAAAATCCTTGTGAACTTACTGTTAAATGAATCACTTGGGCAAGTATTCGAACTGCATCACTTGTATCCAATATGTCAGCCATCCAATTTCGAGACGGCAAGAGCTTGGCTTTATAGACATCAATGATGGTGGTCTTAGCAAAGATCTTTTTGAAACAATTGTTAGAAATGATGACTCTAAATCCAATGAAGAGAAATGTGATCTACTTTCCCAGTTATTTACTAAATTTCTTAGATAGAATTAACCCTTTTTAAGGGGTTTTAGAAAAAAATAAACCGAGCTCTAAAATGATTATTTCAATAAAGTTAGAGTTGTACTTCTTCCAAACAACATGAAATATTTTGGAGACCACTCATATAGGTATTTGAGCTAAAAAATAAACCTAGAACTACTAAGTTGATTAAAAATATTGAACTCTATATCAAGCAAGAGGATGAAACTTTAACCAAATTCTAATCATATTTTTCAAACATTATCAACTACTCGTACAATTTGGGTGGAACTATCAGGAAAGAAAAGTAGATTGAGAAATTCCTTACTAGCTTACCTTATCATTTTCTAGCAAAAGTTACCTTGCTTAAATACATGAAAAATCCTTGTGAACTTACTGTTAAATGAATCACTTGGGCAAGTATTCGAACTGCATCACTTGTATCCAATATGTCAGCCATCCAATTTCGAGACGGCAAGAGCTTGGCTTTATAGACATCAATGATGGTGGTCTTAGCAAAGATCTTTTTATAACAATTGTTAGAAATGATGACTCTAAATCCAATGAAGAGAAATGTGATCTACTTTCCCAGTTATTTACTAAATTTCTTAGATAGAATTAACCCTTTTTAAGGGGTTTTAGAAAAAAATAAACCGAGCTCTAAAATGATTATTTCAATAAAGTTAGAGTTGTACTTCTTCCAAACAACATGAAATATTTTGGAGACCACTCATATAGGTATTTGAGCTAAAAAATAAACCTAGAACTACTAAGTTGATTAAAAATATTGAACTCTATATCAAGCAAGAGGATGAAACTTTAACCAAATTCTAATCATATTTTTCAAACATTATCAAATACTCGTACAATTTGGGTGGACCTATCAGGAAAGAGAAGTAGATTGAGAAAATCCTTGCAAGTTTACATTATCATTTTCTAGCAAAAGTTACCTTGCTTAAATACATGAAAAATCCTTGTGAACTAACAATTAAATGAATCACTTGGGCAAGTATTCGAACTGCATCATTTGTATCCAATATGTCAGCCATCCACTTTCGAGGACGGAAAGAGCATCGCTTTATAGACATCAAGGATAGTGGTCTTAGCGAAGATGTTTTTGACACAATTGTTAGAAATGATAACTCTAATACCAATGAAGAGAAATGGGATTTACTTTCCCAGAGATTTACTAAATTTCTTAGATTGAATTAACTCTTTTTTAGGGGTTTTAGAAAAAAATAATCCGAGCTCCAAAATGATTATTTCAATGAATTTAGAGATGTACTTCTTCCAAACAACATTAAAAATTTTGGAGACCACTCATATAGGTATTTGAGCTACAAAATAAACCTAGAACTACGAAGTTGATTAAAAATATTGAACTCTATATCAAGCAAGAGGATGAAACTTTGAACAAATTCTAATCATGTTTTTCAAACATTATCAACTACTCGTACAATTTGGCTGGAACTATCAGGAAAGAAAAGTAGATTGAGAAATTCCTTACTAGCTTACCTTATCATTTTCAAGCAAAAGTTACCTTGCTTAAATACATGAAAAATCCTTGTGAACTTACTATTAAATGAATCACTTGGGCAAGTATTCGAACTGCATCACTTGTATCCAATATGTCACCATCCACTTTCGATGACGGAAAGAGCTTGGCTTAATAGACATCAAGGATAGTGGTCTTAGTGAAGATCTTTTTGGCACAATTGTTGGGAATGATGACTCTAAATCCAATGAAGAGAAATGGGATCTACTTTCCAATAGATTTACTAAATTTCATAGATAGAATTAACCCTTTTTTAGGGGTTTTAGAAAAAAATAATCCGAGCTCTAAAATGATTATTTCAATGAATTTAGAGATGTACTTCTTCCAAACAACATGAAATATTTTGCAGACCACTCATATAGGTATTTGAGCTGCAAAATAAACCTAGAACTGCGATGTTGACCAAAAATATTTAACGCTATATCAAGCAAGAGTATGAAACTTGGAACAAATTCTAATCATGTTTTTCAAACATAATCAACTACTCGTACAATTTGGGTGGAACTATCAGGAAAGAGAAGTAGATTGAGAAATTCTTTACTAGCTTACCTTATCATTTTCAAGCAAAAGTTACCTTGCTTAAATACATGAAAAATCCTTCTGAACTTACTGTTAAATGAATCACTTGGGCAAGTATTCGAACTGCATCACTTGTATCCAATACGTCAGCCATCCACTTTTGAGGACGGCAAGAGCTTGGCTTTATAGACATCAAGGATAGTGGTCTTAGCAAAGATCTTTTTGAAACAATTGTTAGAAATGATGACTCTAATACCAATGAAGAGAAATGGGATCTACTTTCCCAGAGATTTACTAAATTTCTTAGATAGAATTAACCCTTTTTTAGGGGTTTTAGAAAAAAATAATCCGAGCTCTAAAATGATTATTTCAATGAATTTAGAGTTGTACTTCTTCCAAACAACATGAAATATTTTGCAGACCACTCATATAGGTATTTGAGCTACAAAATAAACCTAGAACTACGAAGTTGATTAAAAATATTGAACTCTATATCAAGCAAGAGGATGAAACTTTGACCAAATTCTAATCATGTTTTTCAAACATTATCAACTACTCGTACAATTTGGGTGGACCTATCAGGAAAGAGAAGTAGATTGAGAAAATCCTTCCAAGCTTACCTTATCATTTTCTAGCAAAATCTACCTTGCTTAAATACATGAAAAATCCTTGTGAATTTACTATTAAATGAATCACTTGGGCAAGTATTCGAACTGCATCACTTGTATCCAATATGTCAGCCATCCACTTTGTAGGACGGAAAGAGCTTCGCTTTATAGACATCAAGGATAGTGGTCTTAGCGAAGATGTTTTTGACACAATTGTTAGAAATGATGACTCTAATACCAATGAAGAGAAATGGGATCTACTTTCCCAGAGATTTACTAAATTTCTTAGATAGAATTAAACCTTTTTTAGGTGTTTTAGAAAAACATAATCCCAGCTCTAAAATGATTATTTCTATGAAGTTAGAGTTGTACTTCTTCCAAACAACATGAAATATTTTGCACACCACTCATATAGGTATTTGAGCTGCAAAATAAACCTAGAACTGCGATGTTGACCAAAAATATTTAACACTATATCAAGCAAGAGTATGAAACTTGGAACAAATTCTAATCATGTTTTTCAAACATAATCAACTACTCGTACAATTTGGATGGAACTATCAGGAAAGAGAAGTAGATTGAGAAATTCTTTACTAGCTTACCTTATCATTTTCAAGCAAAAGTTACCTTGCTTAAATACATGAAAAATCCTTGTGAACTTACTGTTAAATGAATCACTTGGGCAAGTATTCGAACTGCATCACTTGTAACCAATGTGTCACCATCCACTTTCGAGGAGGGAAAGAGCTTGGCTTAATAGACATCAAGGATAGTGGTCTTAGGGAAGATCTTTTTGGCACAATTGTTAGGAATGATGACTCTAATACCAATGAAGAGAAATGGGATCTACTTTTCAGGAGATTTACTAAATTTCTTAGATAGAATTAACCCTTTTTTAGTGGCTTTAGAAAAAAATAATCCGAGCTCTAAAATGATTATTTCAATGAATTTAGAGATGTACTTCTTCCAAACAACATGAAATATTTTGCAGACCACTCATATAGGTATTTGAGCTGCAAAATAAACCTAGAACTGCGATGTTGACCAAAAATATTTAACGCTATATCAAGCAAGAGTATGAAACTTGGAACAAATTCTAATCATGTTTTTCAAACATAATCAACTACTCGTACAATTTGGGTGGAACTATCAGGAAAGAGAAGTAGATTGAGAAATTCTTTACTAGCTTACCTTATCATTTTCAAGCAAAAGTTACCTTGCTTAAATACATGAAAAATCCTTGTGAACTTACTGTTAAATGAATCACTTGGGCAAGTATTCGAACTGCATCACTTGTAACCAATATGTCACCATCCACTTTCGAGGACGGAAAGAGCTTGGCTTAGTAGACATCAAGGATAGTGGTCTTAGTGAAGATCTTTTTGGCACAATTGTTAGGAATGATGACTCTAATACCAATGAAGAGAAATGGGATCTACTTTTCAGGAGATATACTAAATTTCTTAGATAGAATTAACCCTTTTTTAGGGGTTTTAGAAAAAAATAATCCGAGCTCTAAAATGATTATTTCAATGAATTTAGAGATGTACTTCTTCCAAACAACATGAAATATTTTGCAGACCACTCATATAGGTATTTGAGCTACAAAATAAACCTAGAACTACGAAGTTGATTAAAAATATTGAACTCTATATCAAGCAAGAGGATGAAACTTTGACCAAATTCTAATCATGTTTTTCAAACATTATCAACTACTCGTACAATTTGGGTGGACCTATCAGGAAAGAGAAGTAGATTGAGAAAATCCTTCCAAGCTTACCTTATCATTTTCTAGCAAAATCTACCTTGCTTAAATACATGAAAAATCCTTGTGAACTTACTATTAAATGAATCACTTGGGCAAGTATTCGAACTGCATCACTTGTATCCAATATGTCAGCCATCCACTTTGTAGGACGGAAAGAGCTTCGCTTTATAGACATCAAGGATAGTGGTCTTAGCGAAGATGTTTTTGACACAATTGTTAGAAATGATGACTCTAATACCAATGAAGAGAAATGGGATCTACTTTCCCAGAGATTTACTAAATTTCTTAGATAGAATTAAACCTTTTTTAGGGGTTTTAGAAAAACATAATCCCAACTCTAAAATGATTATTTCAGTGAATTTAGAGTTGTACTTCTTCCAAACAACATGAAATATTTTGCAGACCACTCATATAGGTATTTGAGCTAAAAAATAAATCTAGAAATACGAAGGTGAGCAAAATTTTTGAACGCTATATCAAGCTAGAGTACGAAACTTAGAACAAATTCTAATCATATTTTTCCAACATTATCAACTACTCGTACAATTTGGGTGGACATATCAGGAAAGAGTAGTAGATTGAGAAATTCCTTACTAGCTTACCTTATCATTTTAAGCAAAAGTTACCTTGCTTAAATACATGAAAAATCCTTGTGAACTTACTGTTAAATGAATCACTTCGGCAAGTATTCTAACTGCATCACTTGTATCCAATATGTCAGCCATCCACTTTCGAGGACGGAAAGAGCTTGGTTTAATAGACATCAAGGATAGTGGTCTTAGTGAAGAACTTTTTGGCACAATTGTTAGGAATGATGACTCTAATACCAATGAAGAGAAATGGGATCTACTTTTCAGGAGATTTACTAAATTTCTTAGATAGAATTAACCCTTTTTTAGTGGTTTTAGAAAAAAATAATCCGAGCTCTAAAATGATTATTTCAATGAATTTAGAGATGTACTTCTTCCAAACAACATGAAATATTTTGCAGACCACTCATATAGGTATTTGAGCTGCAAAATAAACCTAGAACTGCGATGTTGACCAAAAATATTTAACGCTATATCAAGCAAGAGTATGAAACTTGGAACAAATTCTAATCATGTTTTTCAAACATAATCAACTACTCGTACAATTTGGGTGGAACTATCAGGAAAGAGAAGTAGATTGAGAAATTCTTTACTAGCTTACCTTATCATTTTCAAGCAAAAGTTACCTTGCTTAAATACATGAAAAATCCTTGTGAACTTACTGTTAAATGAATCACTTGGGCAAGTATTCGAACTGCATCACTTGTAACCAATATGTCACCATCTACTTTCGAGGACGGAAAGAGCTTGGCTTAATAGACATCAAGGATAGTGGTCTTAGTGAAGATCTTTTTGGCACAATTGTTAGGAATGATGACTCTAATACCAATGAAGAGAAATGGGATCTACTTTTCAGGAGATTTACTAAATTTCTTAGATAGAATTAACCCTTTTTTAGGGGTTTTAGAAAAAAATAATCCGAGCTCTAAAATGATTATTTCAATGAATTTAGAGATGTACTTCTTCCAAACAACATGAAATATTTTGCAGACCACTCATATAGGTATTTGAGCTGCAAAATAAACCTAGAACTGCGATGTTGACCAAAAATATTTAACGCTATATCAAGCAAGAGTATGAAACTTGGAACAAATTCTAATCATGTTTTTCAAACATAATCAACTACTCGTACAATTTGGGTGGAACTATCAGGAAAGAGAAGTAGATTGAGAAATTCTTTACTAGCTTACCTTATCATTTTCAAGCAAAAGTTACCTTGCTTAAATACATGAAAAATCCTTCTGAACTTACTGTTAAATGAATCACTTGGGCAAGTATTCGAACTGCATCACTTGTATCCAATACGTCAGCCATCCACTTTTGAGGACGGCAAGAGCTTGGCTTTATAGACATCAAGGATAGTGGTCTTAGCAAAGATCTTTTTGAAACAATTGTTAGAAATGATGACTCTAATACCAATGAAGAGAAATGGGATCTACTTTCCCAGAGATTTACTAAATTTCTTAGATAGAATTAACCCTTTTTTAGGGGTTTTAGAAAAAAATAATCCGAGCTCTAAAATGATTATTTCAATGAATTTAGAGTTGTACTTCTTCCAAACAACATGAAATATTTTGCAGACCACTCATATAGGTATTTGAGCTACAAAATAAACCTAGAACTACGAAGTTGATTAAAAATATTGAACTCTATATCAAGCAAGAGGATGAAACTTTGACCAAATTCTAATCATGTTTTTCAAACATTATCAACTACTCGTACAATTTGGGTGGACCTATCAGGAAAGAGAAGTAGATTGAGAAAATCCTTCCAAGCTTACCTTATCATTTTCTAGCAAAATCTACCTTGCTTAAATACATGAAAAATCCTTGTGAATTTACTATTAAATGAATCACTTGGGCAAGTATTCGAACTGCATCACTTGTATCCAATATGTCAGCCATCCACTTTGTAGGACGGAAAGAGCTTCGCTTTATAGACATCAAGGATAGTGGTCTTAGCGAAGATGTTTTTGACACAATTGTTAGAAATGATGACTCTAATACCAATGAAGAGAAATGGGATCTACTTTCCCAGAGATTTACTAAATTTCTTAGATAGAATTAAACCTTTTTTAGGTGTTTTAGAAAAACATAATCCCAGCTCTAAAATGATTATTTCTATGAAGTTAGAGTTGTACTTCTTCCAAACAACATGAAATATTTTGCACACCACTCATATAGGTATTTGAGCTGCAAAATAAACCTAGAACTGCGATGTTGACCAAAAATATTTAACACTATATCAAGCAAGAGTATGAAACTTGGAACAAATTCTAATCATGTTTTTCAAACATAATCAACTACTCGTACAATTTGGATGGAACTATCAGGAAAGAGAAGTAGATTGAGAAATTCTTTACTAGCTTACCTTATCATTTTCAAGCAAAAGTTACCTTGCTTAAATACATGAAAAATCCTTGTGAACTTACTGTTAAATGAATCACTTGGGCAAGTATTCGAACTGCATCACTTGTAACCAATGTGTCACCATCCACTTTCGAGGAGGGAAAGAGCTTGGCTTAATAGACATCAAGGATAGTGGTCTTAGGGAAGATCTTTTTGGCACAATTGTTAGGAATGATGACTCTAATACCAATGAAGAGAAATGGGATCTACTTTTCAGGAGATTTACTAAATTTCTTAGATAGAATTAACCCTTTTTTAGTGGCTTTAGAAAAAAATAATCCGAGCTCTAAAATGATTATTTCAATGAATTTAGAGATGTACTTCTTCCAAACAACATGAAATATTTTGCAGACCACTCATATAGGTATTTGAGCTGCAAAATAAACCTAGAACTGCGATGTTGACCAAAAATATTTAACGCTATATCAAGCAAGAGTATGAAACTTGGAACAAATTCTAATCATGTTTTTCAAACATAATCAACTACTCGTACAATTTGGGTGGAACTATCAGGAAAGAGAAGTAGATTGAGAAATTCTTTACTAGCTTACCTTATCATTTTCAAGCAAAAGTTACCTTGCTTAAATACATGAAAAATCCTTGTGAACTTACTGTTAAATGAATCACTTGGGCAAGTATTCGAACTGCATCACTTGTAACCAATATGTCACCATCCACTTTCGAGGACGGAAAGAGCTTGGCTTAGTAGACATCAAGGATAGTGGTCTTAGTGAAGATCTTTTTGGCACAATTGTTAGGAATGATGACTCTAATACCAATGAAGAGAAATGGGATCTACTTTTCAGGAGATATACTAAATTTCTTAGATAGAATTAACCCTTTTTTAGGGGTTTTAGAAAAAAATAATCCGAGCTCTAAAATGATTATTTCAATGAATTTAGAGATGTACTTCTTCCAAACAACATGAAATATTTTGCAGACCACTCATATAGGTATTTGAGCTACAAAATAAACCTAGAACTACGAAGTTGATTAAAAATATTGAACTCTATATCAAGCAAGAGGATGAAACTTTGACCAAATTCTAATCATGTTTTTCAAACATTATCAACTACTCGTACAATTTGGGTGGACCTATCAGGAAAGAGAAGTAGATTGAGAAAATCCTTCCAAGCTTACCTTATCATTTTCTAGCAAAATCTACCTTGCTTAAATACATGAAAAATCCTTGTGAACTTACTATTAAATGAATCACTTGGGCAAGTATTCGAACTGCATCACTTGTATCCAATATGTCAGCCATCCACTTTGTAGGACGGAAAGAGCTTCGCTTTATAGACATCAAGGATAGTGGTCTTAGCGAAGATGTTTTTGACACAATTGTTAGAAATGATGACTCTAATACCAATGAAGAGAAATGGGATCTACTTTCCCAGAGATTTACTAAATTTCTTAGATAGAATTAAACCTTTTTTAGGGGTTTTAGAAAAACATAATCCCAACTCTAAAATGATTATTTCAGTGAATTTAGAGTTGTACTTCTTCCAAACAACATGAAATATTTTGCAGACCACTCATATAGGTATTTGAGCTAAAAAATAAATCTAGAAATACGAAGGTGAGCAAAATTTTTGAACGCTATATCAAGCTAGAGTACGAAACTTAGAACAAATTCTAATCATATTTTTCCAACATTATCAACTACTCGTACAATTTGGGTGGACATATCAGGAAAGAGTAGTAGATTGAGAAATTCCTTACTAGCTTACCTTATCATTTTAAGCAAAAGTTACCTTGCTTAAATACATGAAAAATCCTTGTGAACTTACTGTTAAATGAATCACTTCGGCAAGTATTCTAACTGCATCACTTGTATCCAATATGTCAGCCATCCACTTTCGAGGACGGAAAGAGCTTGGTTTAATAGACATCAAGGATAGTGGTCTTAGTGAAGAACTTTTTGGCACAATTGTTAGGAATGATGACTCTAATACCAATGAAGAGAAATGGGATCTACTTTTCAGGAGATTTACTAAATTTCTTAGATAGAATTAACCCTTTTTTAGTGGTTTTAGAAAAAAATAATCCGAGCTCTAAAATGATTATTTCAATGAATTTAGAGATGTACTTCTTCCAAACAACATGAAATATTTTGCAGACCACTCATATAGGTATTTGAGCTGCAAAATAAACCTAGAACTGCGATGTTGACCAAAAATATTTAACGCTATATCAAGCAAGAGTATGAAACTTGGAACAAATTCTAATCATGTTTTTCAAACATAATCAACTACTCGTACAATTTGGGTGGAACTATCAGGAAAGAGAAGTAGATTGAGAAATTCTTTACTAGCTTACCTTATCATTTTCAAGCAAAAGTTACCTTGCTTAAATACATGAAAAATCCTTGTGAACTTACTGTTAAATGAATCACTTGGGCAAGTATTCGAACTGCATCACTTGTAACCAATATGTCACCATCTACTTTCGAGGACGGAAAGAGCTTGGCTTAATAGACATCAAGGATAGTGGTCTTAGTGAAGATCTTTTTGGCACAATTGTTAGGAATGATGACTCTAATACCAATGAAGAGAAATGGGATCTACTTTTCAGGAGATTTACTAAATTTCTTAGATAGAATTAACCCTTTTTTAGGGGTTTTAGAAAAAAATAATCCGAGCTCTAAAATGATTATTTCAATGAATTTAGAGATGTACTTCTTCCAAACAACATGAAATATTTTGCAGACCACTCATATAGGTATTTGAGCTGCAAAATAAACCTAGAACTGCGATGTTGACCAAAAATATTTAACGCTATATCAAGCAAGAGTATGAAACTTGGAACAAATTCTAATCATGTTTTTCAAACATAATCAACTACTCGTACAATTTGGGTGGAACTATCAGGAAAGAGAAGTAGATTGAGAAATTCTTTACTAGCTTACCTTATCATTTTCAAGCAAAAGTTACCTTGCTTAAATACATGAAAAATCCTTGTGAACTTACTGTTAAATGAATCACTTGGGCAAGTATTCGAACTGCATCACTTGTATCCAATATGTCAGCCATCCACTTTTGAGGACGGCAAGAGCTTGGCTTTATAGACATCAAGGATAGTGGTCTTAGCAAAGATCTTTTTGACACAATTGTTAGAAATGATGACTCTAATACCAATGAAGAGAAATGGGATCTACTTTCCAATAGATTTACTAAATTTCATAGATAGAATTAACCCTTTTTTAGGGGTTTTAGAAAAAAATAATCCGAGCTCTAAAATGATTATTTCAATGAATTTAGAGATGTACTTCTTCCAAACAACATGAAATATTTTGCACACCACTCATATAGGTATTTGAGCTGCAAAATAAACCTAGAACTGCGATGTTGACCAAAAATATTTAACGCTATATCAAGCAAGAGTATGAAACTTGGAACAAATTCTAATCATGTTTTTCAAACATAATCAACTACTCGTACAATTTGGGTGGAACTATCAGGAAAGAGAAGTAGATTGAGAAATTCTTTACTAGCTTACCTTATCATTTTCAAGCAAAAGTTACCTTGCTTAAATACATGAAAAATCCTTGTGAACTTACTGTTAAATGAATCACTTGGGCAAGTATTTGAACTGCATCACTTGTATCCAATATGTCAGCCATCCACTTTTGAGGACGGCAAGAGCTTGGCTTTATAGACATCAAGGATAGTGGTCTTAGCAAAGATCTTTTTGAAACAATTGTTAGAAATGATGACTCTAATACCAATGAAGAGAAATGGGATCTACTTTCCCAGAGATTTACTAAATTTCTTAGATAGAATTAACCCTTTTTTAGGGGTTTTAGAAAAAAATAATCCGAGCTCTAAAATGATTATTTCAATGAATTTAGAGTTGTACTTCTTCCAAACAACATGAAATATTTTGCAGACCACTCATATAGGTATTTGAGCTACAAAATAAACCTAGAACTACGAAGTTGATTAAAAATATTGAACTCTATATCAAGCAAGAGGATGAAACTTTGACCAAATTCTAATCATGTTTTTCAAACATTATCAACTACTCGTACAATTTGGGTGGACCTATCAGGAAAGAGAAGTAGATTGAGAAAATCCTTCCAAGCTTACCTTATCATTTTCTAGCAAAATCTACCTTGCTTAAATACATGAAAAATCCTTGTGAACTTACTATTAAATGAATCACTTGGGTAAGTATTCGAACTGCATCACTTGTATCCAATATGTCAGCCATCCACATTGTAGGACGGAAAGAGCTTCGCTTTATAGACATCAAGGATAGTGGTCTTAGCGAAGATGTTTTTGACACAATTGTTAGAAATGATGACTCTAATACCAATGAAGAGAAATGGGATCTACTTTCCCAGAGATTTACTAAATTTCTTAGATAGAATTAAACCTTTTTTAGGGGTTTTAGAAAAACATAATCCCAACTCTAAAATGATTATTTCAATGAAGTTAGAGATGTACTTCTTCCAAACAACATGAAATATTTTGCAAACCACTCATATAGGTATTTGAGCTAAAAAATAAATCTAGAAATACGAAGGTGAGCAAAATTTTTGAACGCTATATCAAGCAAGAGTACGAAACTTAGAACAAATTCTAATCATATTTTTCCAACATTATCAACTACTCGTACAATTTGGGTGGACATATCAGGAAAGAGTAGTAGATTGAGAAATTCCTTACTAGCTTACCTTATCATTTTAAGCAAAAGTTACCTTGCTTAAATACATGAAAAATCCTTGTGAACTTACTGTTAAATGAATCACTTGGGCAAGTATTCTAACTGCATCACTTGTATCCAATATGTCAGCCATCCACTTTCGAGGACGGAAAGAGCTTGGCTTAATAGACATCAAGGATAGTGGTCTTAGTGAAGATCTTTTTGGCACAATTGTTAGGAATGATGACTCTAATACCAATGAAGAGAAATGGGATCTACTTTCCAGGAGATTTACTAAATTTCTTAGATAGAATTAACCCTTTTTTAGGGGTTTTAGAAAAAAATAATCCCAACTCTAAAATGATTATTTCAGTGAATTTAGAGTTGTACTTCTTCCAAACAACATGAAATATTTTGCAAACCACTCATATAGGTATTTGAGCTAAAAAATAAATCTAGAAATACGAAGGTGAGCAAAATTTTTGAACGCTATATCAAGCAAGAGTACGAAACTTAGAACAAATTCTAATCATATTTTTCCAACATTATCAACTACTCGTACAATTTGGGTGGACATATCAGGAAAGAGTAGTAGATTGAGAAATTCCTTACTAGCTTACCTTATCATTTTAAGCAAAAGTTACCTTGCTTAAATACATGAAAAATCCTTGTGAACTTACTGTTAAATGAATCACTTGGGCAAGTATTCAAACTGCATCACTTGTATCCAATATGTCAGCCATCCACTTTCGAGGACGGAAAGAGCTTGGCTTAATAGACATCAAGGATAGTGGTCTTAGTGAAGATCTTTTTGGCACAATTGTTAGGAATGATGACTCTAATACCAATGAAGAGAAATGGGATCTACTTTCCAGGAGATTTACTAAATTTCTTAGATAGAATTAACCCTTTTTTAGGGGTTTTAGAAAAAAATAATCCGAGCTCTAAAATGATTATTTCAATGAATTTAGAGATGTACTTCTTACAAACAACATGAAATATTTTGCAGACCACTCATATAGGTATTTGAGCTGCAAAATAAACCTAGAACTGCGATGTTGACCAAAAATATTTAACGCTATATCAAGCAAGAGTATGAAACTTGGAACAAATTCTAATCATGCTTTTCAAACATAATCAACTACTCGTACAATTTGGGTGGAACTATCAGGAAAGAGAAGTAGATTGAGAAATTCTTTACTAGCTTACCTTATCATTTTCAAGCAAAAGTTACCTTGCTTAAATACATGAAAAATCCTTGTGAACTTACTGTTAAATGAATCACTTGTGCAAGTATTCGAACTGCATCACTTGTAACCAATATGTCACCATCCACTTTCGAGGACGGAAAGAGCTTGGCTTAATAGACATCAAGGATAGTGGTCTTAGTGAAGATCTTTTTGGCACAATTGTTAGGAATGATGACTCTAATACCAATGAAGAGAAATGGGATCTACTTTTCAGGAGATTTACTAAATTTCTTAGATAGAATTAACCCTTTTTTAGGGGTTTTAGAAAAAAATAATCCGAGCTCTAAAATGATTATTTCAATGAATTTAGAGATGTACTTCTTCCAAACAACATGAAATATTTTGCAGACCACTCATATAGGTATTTGAGCTGCAAAATAAACCTAGAACTGCGATGTTGACCAAAAATATTTAACGCTATATCAAGCAAGAGTATGAAACTTGGAACAAATTCTAATCATGTTTTTCAAACATAATCAACTACTCGTACAATTTGGGTGGAACTATCAGGAAAGAGAAGTAGATTGAGAAATTCTTTACTAGCTTACCTTATCATTTTCAAGCAAAAGTTACCTTGCTTAAATACATGAAAAATCCTTGTGAACTTACTGTTAAATGAATCACTTGGGCAAGTATTCGAACTGCATCACTTGTAACCAATATGTCACCATCCACTTTCGAGGACGGAAAGAGCTTGGCTTAATAGACATCAAGGATAGTGGTCTTAGTGAAGATCTTTTTGGCACAATTGTTAGGAATGATGACTCTAATACCAATTAAGAGAAATGGGATCTACTTTCCAGGAGATTTACTAAATTTCTTAGATAGAATTAACCCTTTTTTAGGGGTTTTAGAAAAAAATAATCCAAGCTCTAAAATGATTATTTCAATGAATTTAGAGATGTACTTCTTCCAAACAACATGAAATATTTTGCAGACCACTCATATAGGTATTTGAGCTGCAAAATAAACCTAGAACTGCGATGTTGACCAAAAATATTTAACGCTATATCAAGCAAGAGTATGAAACTTGGAACAAATTCTAATCATGTTTTTCAAACATAATCAACTACTCGTACAATTTGGGTGGAACTATCAGGAAAGAGAAGTAGATTGAGAAATTCTTTACTAGCTTACCTTATCATTTTCAAGCAAAAGTTACCTTGCTTAAATACATGAAAAATCCTTGTGAACTTACTGTTAAATGAATCACTTGGGCAAGTATTCGAACTGCATCACTTGTAACCAATATGTCACCATCCACTTTCGAGGACGGAAAGAGCTTGGCTTAATAGACATCAAGGATAGTGGTCTTAGTGAAGATCTTTTTGGCACAATTGTTAGGAATGATGACTCTAATACCAATGAAGAGAAATGGGATCTACTTTCCAGGAGATTTACTAAATTTCTTAGATAGAATTAACCCTTTTTTAGGGGTTTTAGAAAAAAATAATCCAAGCTCTAAAATGATTATTTCAATGAATTTAGAGATGTACTTCTTCCAAACAACATGAAATATTTTGCAGACCACTCATATAGGTATTTGAGCTGCAAAATAAACCTAGAACTGCGATGTTGACCAAAAATATTTAACGCTATATCAAGCAAGAGTATGAAACTTGGAACAAATTCTAATCATGTTTTTCAAACATTATCAACTACTCGTACAATTTGGGTGGAACTATCAGGAAAGAGAAGTAGATTGAGAAATTCTTTACTAGCTTACCTTATCATTTTCAAGCAAAAGTTACCTTGCTTAAATACATGAAAAATCCTTGTGAACTTACTGTTAAATGAATCACTTGGGCAAGTATTCGAACTGCATCACTTGTATCCATTATGTCAGCCATCCACTTTTGAGGACGGCAAGAGCTTGGCTTTATAGACATCAAGGATAGTGGTCTTAGCAAAGATCTTTTTGAAACAATTGTTAGAAATGATGACTCTAATACCAATGAAGAGAAATGGGATCTACTTTCCCAGAGATTTACTAAATTTCTTAGATAGAATTAACCCTTTTTTAGGGGTTTTAGAAAAAAATAATCCGAGCTCTAAAATGATTATTTCAATGAATTTAGAGTTGTACTTCTTCCAAACAACATGAAATATTTTGCAGACCACTCATATAGGTATTTGAGCTACAAAATAAACCTAGAACTACGAAGTTGATTAAAAATATTGAACTCTATATCAAGCAAGATGATGAAACTTTGACCAAATTCTAATCATGTTTTTCAAACATTATCAACTACTCGTACAATTTGGGTGGACCTATCAGGAAAGAGAAGTAGATTGAGAAAATCCTTCCAAGCTTACCTTATCATTTTCTAGCAAAATCTACCTTGCTTAAATACATGAAAAATCCTTGTGAACTTACTATTAAATGAATCACTTGGGCAAGTATTCGAACTGCATCACTTGTATCCAATATGTCAGCCATCCACTTTGTAGGACGGAAAGAGCTTCGCTTTATAGACATCAAGGATAGTGGTCTTATGATGAGTGCTCAAAAAGCACTAAAATAACCATGATTTTATGCACATTAATTGATTAAAAATACATATATTTATATGTTTTATCATATATTTATATAAATTTATCTTTTTCGGAATCACGGGTATTTTTATTGTTTTTCAGGTATTTTGGCTTAAAAACGCAATTTAAAGACTCAAACAGGAATACTTGAAGCAATACATCACAAATATATTAATAAATAAGTGGGAAAAGGTCAACAAATATGGAAAAATTGGACAAAATGGGTCGAAAAGGTCAAAAATGTCAAAAAGACGAAAATCGCGCCGCCGCGCCGCCCGGCCGCCGCGCCTCACCGCCCGGCACCGCCCCAAGCAGCAGCGCGCGGCACTGTTCATCCACGGGTACTGTTCATCAGACTCGGCACTGTTCATGAGACGCGGCACTGTTCATCAGACTCGGCACTGTTCATCAGACTAGGTACTGTTCATCAGACTCGGCACTGTTCATCAGACGCGGCACTGTTCATCCTCGGCACTGTTCATACCCGGTACTGTACAGCCGCGGTACTGTTCATACCCGGTACTGTGCAGCCGCCCCATGTCATGCTGACGTCATCAAATGACGTCAGCAATCAATAATACGCGTTTTTTCATTTTTTTAACATTTTTTTCTCTACTTTTTCTCTCCATCCTCACCTATAAATACCCCCCTTCCCTTCACTTCAAATCACACCTTAAAACCACACTTCTCTCTTCTTTCTTTCTCTTATTTCTTAGTTTTTTGAGTTTTCCTTAGTTTCTTTCTTAGTTTCTAAGTTTTTCTTAGTTTCCTTCTTAGTTTTTAGTTCAATTCTCTTAGTTTTAGTGTTCTTCTCTTTTTGAGAGGAACTTGTAATGTTTTTGTAATAATTTAGTTTTTGATTCAATATATGGAAGTGCAAATTCCGCTCGGAGGTTTTCTAGCAACGGGAATAGCGTCGAAGTTCTGTAAGGATTTTATTTTCTTTACAGTTATTTTTATGCTTTATTCTTACATGTTATATTCAACTTGTCTGTGGTTAAATTTAACTATGCTAGCTGTTTAGTAAAAATGATGTAATAACGACGTTGTTATGCCTGCGAAATATTAAATAGGTAAAAATCTTTAAAATGAATTGATTTTGTTTTTATTCAAGATTTTATATTAAGAATGTTAGAGAGAAATATATTATTTTTCATTACAAACTTAAACCCGAAAATTAGATTTTAAGGTTTAGTTATCCGGTCTAATTTAGAGTAGTGCTCTTTTATTTGTTGGTACAATCGCCCGGTAGTTAGAGTGAAACTCTATTTCAAAAGTTTTTATAAGAATTATTATGTGAAAATGTATTGACAACATGTTTTCAATAGTGGTTTTAAAACTTGAAAGTTAGTACTCGGATAATTAAATTCTTAAGTTTAATTTGGACACCTTGAATAATGTTTAAATTGTCTAACCCCACCAAAGGTGGCATTTAAATGGTTCATTTTCAATCTCTTAGAAAAAGGAATTAATTTAATTAAGCATATTAGTTATCAACCCCACCCATAGGTGTTAATTGATTTGTTTAGTTAACAAAGAATATCTAACCCCACCAAAGGTGGTATTTATATAAAAAAGAGAGAATCAATAAAATATCAATTTATATCTTTAATAACCTAGTTAATATGAGCAAGCATAATTAATTTAGTTATTATATCCATAAATACTCCGCTAATATAAATGATAAAAATTTGCATGAATATTTATTGAATCCGTATATATGTTTATTTTTAGATAATTATTTATTGAATTTGTATATATGTTTATTTTTATGTTATTAGACTATATTTAATTAATCTGTATATATGTTTATTTTATGTTATTAGATTAGGAACACAAAAACCAAACTATCGTGACAGGATGTTTAGGATTTAATTTCGTTTTTTTAAAGTTTGAATAATAAATTAAAAACCACATACATTCCTTCCTTAGATCGACCTTGGGAGTATACTTATCATTTTCTACGAAATGATTCGTGCACTTGCGAGAGTTTTATAAATATTAAAACCAAAGTATTTGCGGGAATCGGCGATGCCGGTTTTCGTTCATCAAGTTTTTGGCGTCGTTGCCGGGGAAGGAATAGCGTTTTTAAATTATTTATCAAAATTTTAAAAACAATTTTGTGCTGTAAATAATTGTGATATTTGAATAATAATCAAATTTCAAAATTCATAATAAATAAAAAAAATAAAAAAAAAATAATAATTTTTTTTAATTGTAAAATAATTTAGAAATTTGAAATTTGAAGTAAAAAAATTTACCGTTCATGAATAGTAAAAAAAAAAAAAAAAAAAATTTAAAAATTCAAAATTCAAAATTCAAAAAATTTTAAGTTAATAAGAAATAATATAGCATGAATAGTAAAATAAAATTACCGTTCATAAAAAAAAAAAAAAAAAATTTCAAAAACTTAAATTTCAAAAAAAAAATTTATGTTAATAAGACATTATATAGCGTGAATAGTAAAATAAAATTACCGTTCATGAATAAAAAAAAAAAAAAACATTACTTGAATTTATACCTAATTAACTAAATAACATGAAAAGTAAAAATTTAAGGGAGTTCTGTCTAGGAGACTAGTTCTTGAAAGCCTTTGTGCCACTAGTCTTTCCTGGGAACGTTGCTCTGGCTAGGAGAATGGTATTTAAGGAGCCGTTTGCACCACCATTCTTTCCTGGGAGCACTCTTGGTTAATACTAATTATGTTACAAAAAATAATAATTAAAAAAAAAAAACAAAAAAAAAATTTCTTTTTTTTTAGTATTTAACTAGTTTTGTTTAGTGCTTTGTATTAAATAACATGTAAATTTTCTCTAAATTTTTTATTTTGTTGACAGGAGTTTTAAAATTTACGTTTACAATAGTCTATGCGTGGTAGGAGATCCTTAGGAAACCCCCTAACACCATATGTAAATAATTTTCATAAATTTAAACAAGTGTCAACAAAACTGGATTCTACCCATCAACCTGTTTTTGAGCCAAACATAGAACCAAGTCTTAATCCTTTACTAGAACCAAAAGAAATGGAGGAAAACCAACCTATGAGGGAAACCACGATGAAGGAGTTTGCAAGACCGGTGATTGGCACGGCAACTGCCGCTATCCAGTTGGGAGAGGCTGCTCGGAATTATGACCTTAAAAATATTCATTTTTCTATGCTTCCTTCCTTTTATGGATTACCTAATGAAGATTCTCTTTCCTTTATGAGAGATTTCTATGCTACGGTCCAAACATTCCCCCTCGGTATTCTAAACGAGGATCAACTTAGGATGAGATGTTTTCCCTACACTCTAAAGGATAAGGCCAAAGCTTGGTTGATGTCACTTCCCCCAGGTTCTCTGATGACATGGGGTAACATTTACAATAAATTCATGGGAAAATTCTATTCCCATCAAAAAACATCAGAGTTGAGAGGAAAGATTGCTACTTTCTCTCAGATGGATGGAGAGCCATTCCATGAAGCTTGGGATAGGTTCAAAATGTTTCTCACTCAGTGTCCCCATCATAGCTTTCCCCTGCAGTTGCAAAACCAATTCTTTTACGATGGACTTACACAACAATGTCAGTTCATTGTCGACAACGCTGCAGGAGGAGCAATAGGAGAAAAAACTGCCTCAGAGACGTATAACCTTTTTGAGATGTTGGGTGCTAATTCCCAACAGAAAAGCTCCCGAGTGAGAAAAGCTGGAGTTCATGAAATCGACTCCAGTAATGAAGTTCAACAACAACTTGTTCAACTGACTAAGCAAGTTGCCCTTCTCGCTACACAAACCAACACCAATAATGAACAATATGGTTTGTACAGCAACATGGGACATGGTACTGAAGCCTGTCCATATCAAGGAGAAACAACTGGACCTGAACAGGTCAATGTGTTGGGAGCATATCAACAAAGACCAAGGTTTGATCCCAACTCAAATACCTATAATCCTGGGTGGAGAAGTCATCCAAATTTCTCCTGGAGGCAAAACAACCCTCCTTTCACTCAAAGCTCAAACCAGGCAGGCCAGCAATTCCACCCACCTATTCCAAGAAGCATTCCCAATAAACCAACGCTGGAGGACAACTTGAATTCTTTTATTCAAGTCTGTAGGGATAATCAATCTAAAACCAATCAACGATTGGACTCTGTGGAAGCTTCTATGAAAAAGGTGGAAGTTCAAGTTGAACAGTTAGTTGAACATTTGCAAAAAGGCAAAGACTAATTTGAAACTTAAATGAATTCAATGAAGAGGAGACATTGAGTTTTTCATTATGCAATCTCCAAGCAACGTCTTACTAGAAGACGATAAATTTTAGTCCTGTATGGGAGGTCACCCATTATTGTATTTTCCTTTGTTTTAGTTTGCGTGTAATAAAAATTCAGATGAAATAAAATTCGTTTGTTTCAAAAATTCTGTCCATTCACTTAAATTTAAAAAAAAAAAAAAAAAAATTTTAGGTTCCTTGCACTTTTTGCTTTTACGTTTTATCAAGTTATAAATATTTCTTAGAGATAGCTACTAAAAGCAAAATGTTGATACACAATAGGAGGAGGATCATTTTCAACTACAAACAACCATGGGAGATGCTGAAGATAGGCGGAAAAAGATGAAAGAATATACAATGCCAATCATTGGCAATGTACCTTCCGGTATCCAATTACAAGAGGCTGCAAGGAATTATGAATTGAAAAAGATTCATTATTCTTTGTTGCCTTCCTTTTACGGTATCCCTAATGAAGACGCATTTCATTCGAGAATTCTATGCTATTGTCCAAACCTTTCCACTACATGCAATTAATGAAGATCAACTTAGGATGAGGTGTTTTCCTTACACTCTCAAAGATAAAGCTTGGTCATGGTTCATTACTCTACAGTCAGGTTCTCTTAAAACTTGGGAGGCAGTCTATGAAATTTTTATGGGTAGGTTCTATTCCCATCAAAAGACTGTTGATCTAAGAACAAAGATAGCAACATTTTCTCAAATGTATGAAGAGCCCTTTCATGAAGCTTGGGAACGATTCAAACTCCTTTTCATTCAATGTCAAAATCATAGCTTTCCATTACAGCTACAAAACCAATTCTTTTATGATGGATTGACACTACAGAGTCAATACATGGTTGATAATGCTGCTGGAGGTGCTGTAGGAGAAAAGACCGCAGAGGAAACCTATAATCTTTATGAGCTGTTGGGTTCTAATTCCCAACAAAGAGGTGGTAGAAGGAAAGCAAAGGTCAATGAAGTCGGCTCTGATAATGAGATAACCTTGCAACTTGCTGAATTGACTAAACAAGTGAAATTCCTCACTTCCCACCAAATTTCAAATCAAGAGGTATGTGAAGTGTGTTGTTCAATTGGGCATGGTACTCATAATTGTTCAAATACTTGTGATTCTAGTGTCGATGCCATAGATGAAGTCCAATCTTTTCAAAGGTATCATCCAAACACCTATAATCACCCAGCCTACACCCAATATCCAACACTAAGGCTGGATAACAACCACCCTTACCCACCAAGCCAATCTTTTAAGCCAACCTTAGAAGATAGCTTGAATGCTTTTATTCAAGTTAGTCGTGACAACCAATTGATGACAAATCAAAGGTTGAACACCATGGAGGCTTCGGTTAAAAGGATTGAATCTAAAGTTGGGCAACTGGCTGAACAAATGCAAAAGAAAGAACCAGGAAAGTTGCCCAGTCAACCAGAACAAGCAAAGGATGTTAGAACCCTTCGAAGTGGTAAGGTAGTCAATACCAGTTTACCTGAAATCTCTAACAATCTACCTTGTAGTTCAGGTAACAGAGAAGGCGATACTCAAATCTCGCAAAAAGGAGAAACAGGTGTTAAACTTAACAAGCCTTCTGAAAAACTCATTGGGGGGTCATCTGACACCCCCAAAATTCAAAAGACAACAGAACCACACCAGATACAAGTACCTTTTCCCCACCGGTTGAAAGAATCCAAACAAGATAAGCAATTCAATGATCTTTTTAATATGCTCTCTAAAGTAAATATTAATTTACCATTATTAGAAGTGATCATGAATGTGCCTTCATATGCCAAGTTTTTCAAAGAGTTGAACACTAAGAAAAGGAGGTATGAACTGAATGAACGAGTAGTAGTATCAGAAATTTCTAGCGCTGTACTTCAGCACAAACTACCCCCTAAGTTGAAAGACCCTGGAAGTTTTATTATAAACATAACTATGGGGGATAGGAAGGTTGCTAAAGCAATGCTTGATTTAGGTGCTAGTATAAATTTGATGCCCTACTCTATATTCTTACAACTCAATCTAGGGGATTTAAAACCCACAACTATGTCCCTTCAACTTGCAGATAGATCTCTTAAATATCCAGAGGGAATAGTTGAGGATGTTTTGGTACAGGTAGACAAACTGATAATACCTGTTGACTTTGTGGTTCTGGATATGCAAGAAAATCCAGCATTGGACAGAGAGCACACAATATTGCTTGGTAGACCATTTATGGCAACTACTAAAACTATTATTGATGTCCAAGATGGAAATTTGACAATGACAGTCTTAGGAGAGACTGTTCATTTTAAAGTTTTTGATTCTTCACCTTTCCCTTCTATTTCTGCCATCGATGAAATATTCGATGTTGATCCTTTGGATAATCTTGTCCAAAACACCTTTTTCCGAACCAGAATAGAAGACAAGCTTGAAACCGTTCTTACACTTGAAAAGGTTGAAGAAGATTTAGATGAAGAAATTAAGGGGTACCTTGAACAACTAGACAATAATGAAGTGATGACAAAATCTAGTACACTTTTAAATCTACCCAGTTCTTCATCTATTAAAGAGGCCAATCCACCTGAACTTGAACTCAAAGACTTACCTGAGCACTTAAAATATGTGTTTTTGGGAGAGGGAGAAACTTATCCAGTGATAATTTCTTCAACCTTGACCAAACCACAAGAAAAGGAACTCATCAAAGTGCTTAAACAGTTTAAGAAATCTATAGGTTGGAGTATAGGTGATATAAGAGGCATTAGTCCAACAATGTGTATGCACAAGATCAACTTGGAGGATGGTGCTAAACCTGTACGAGAGGCCCAAAGAAGACTAAACCCAAACATGCAAGAGGTAGTTAAAAAGGAAATTCTTAAATTATTAGAAGAAGGGATTATCTATCCTATTGCAGATAGTAAGTGGGTTAGTCCAGTGCATGTGGTACCAAAGAAATCTGGGATAACAGTTGTTAAGAATGACAAAAGTGAATTAGTGCCCACTAGAATAATCACTGGATGGAGAATGTGTATAGATTTTAGGAAACTAAATTTATATACGAAAAAGGATCACTTTCCTCTTCCATTCATTGATCAAATGTTGGAAAGATTAGCTGGGCACGAATTTTACTGTTTTTTGGATGGACTGTCTGGATATTATCAAGTACCCATAGCACCAGAAGATCAGGAAAAGACCACATTTACATGTCCTTTTGGGACATTTGCTTTTCGCAGAATTCCATTTGGGTTATGCAATGCCCCTGCCACGTTCCAGAGATGCATGATATCCATTTTCTCGGACATGGTGGAGAAATTCATTGAGATTTTCATGGACGATTTCTCTGTCTTTGGGAACTCATTTGATGATTGCTTACATAAATTGACTTTGGTTTTAGAAAGATGCATTGAATGCAAACTAACCCTTAGTTGGGAGAAAAGTCATTTTATGGTTCAACAAGGGATAGTTTTAGGACATATAATTTCAAACAAGGGTATTGAAGTTGATAAGGCAAAAGTTGAATTGATATCCAAACTACCTCCCCCTACATCTGTGAAGGGGATAAGAAGCTTCTTGGGACATGCAGGATTCTACAGACGATTTATTAAAGATTTCTCTAAAATAAGTCGTCCATTATGTAACTTGCTATCCAAAGATGCTGATTTTGATTTCAACAATGACTGCCTTACTTCCTTTAATACCTTGAAAGATAAACTCACATCTACCCCTGTTATAATGGCACCAAACTGGTCTTTACCCTTTGAAATAATGTGTGACGCTTCTGATTATGCAATAGGAGCAGTCCTGGGACAAAGAGTGGATAAGCGTTTACATGTCATCTACTATGCTAGCAAAACACTCAATGATGCCCAGATGAATTACACCACCACTGAAAAGGAATTCTTGGCTATAGTATTCTCTTTAGACAAATTTCGGTCTTATTTAGTAGGATCTAAAGTGATTGTGCATTCTAATCATGCTGCTTTAAGATACCTATTAAGTAAACCAAATGCCAAGCCAAGATTAATCAGGTGGGTATTACTCTTACAAGAATTTGACCTAGAAATCAAGGATAAGAAAGGCAGTGAAAACTTAGTAGCTGACCATTTGTCTAGGTTGATTTCTGACTTCAATTCTCTTAAAGATGAGAGTAATGAAGATATAGTTGAAACCTTTCCTGATGAACAGTTATTTTTCATAGGTCCAAACCCATGGTATGCTGATATTGTAAACTATCTTGCCACTGGTGTTTTGCGACCTAACACTTCATATCAGGACAAGAAAAGGTTTTTTAAAACTATTAAGGACTATTTCTGGGATGACCCTTATTTATACAAGATTGGTCAAGATCAAGTCATCCGGAGATGTGTACCTGAAGAAGAACATAAGAGCATTCTGACTTTTTGTCATGAACTTCATTGTGGGGGTCATTTTGGAGGAGAAAAGACAGCCCGTAAGATATTACAGTCTGGATTCTTTTGGCCCACTCTCTTTAAAGATGCTCATATGTTTTGTGCACAATGTGATAGATGTCAAAAAACAGGAAATATAAGCAAAAGAGATGAAATGCCTTTGACATCTAATTTAGTTGTTGAACTCTTTGACATATGGGGGATTGACTTTATGGGTCCTTTTCCCCCATCTAATGGTTTTCAATACATTTTGGTTGCTGTGGATTATGTGTCCAAGTGGGTAGAAGCTATCCCCACCAAAACCAATGATGCTAATGTTGTTGTGAAATTCTTGAAAGATTTCATATTCAGTAGGTTCGGAATGCCTAGAGCTATAATAAGCGATGGAGGTAGCCATTTTTGTAACAAACTCTTTGATGGAGTACTAAACAAGTACAACATCACACATAAGGTAGCTACTCCATATCATCCTCAAACTTCCGGTTTAGTGGAAGTAAGTAATAGGCAAATTAAGGGAATACTGGAACGCATTGTGCGTCCCTCAAGGAAGGATTGGGCATTTAAGTTAAATGATGCCTTATGGGCATACCGCACCGCTTACAAAACACCTATTGGGATGAGCCCTTACCGGTTAATCTTTGGGAAAGCGTGCCACCTTCCAGTTGAACTTGAACACAAGGCTTATTGGGCAATTAAAGAGCTAAACATGGATTTAGATAAAGCAGGTGAAAAACGAGTACTCCAGCTTCATGAGTTGGAAGAAATTAGGAATGAAGCCTATGAGAATGCCAAATTATACAAGGAGCGTACTAAGCGCTATCATGACAAGAGGCTAGTTCCTAAGACTCTTCACCCTGGAATGAAAGTTCTTTTATTTAACTCTCGTTTGAGATTGTTTCCAGGAAAGCTAAGATCAAGATAGGATGGACCATTCAAAATAGTTCAGGTATCTGAACATGGAGTGGTAGAACTATTGGACTCCAAGACACAAAAAACGTTCAAAGTTAATGGCCATCGTGTCAAGCCTTATGTGGAAGAACCAAACAACATTGCTGAAATGGATTGCATTTGGCTGAGTAACCCTTAGCACCAAAAAGATACGTCTTGCTAAGACGTTAAACTAAGCGCTGGATGGGAGGCAACCCATCATGTTAGGTAATTTTTTGTTATTTGTTTTATTTACTTAATTTTATTGTTTATTTTAGTTTACTTGTTTGTGAATAATTTTTAAAATTGTTAAAACTAAAATATTTGTTGAGATGTTAGAAGTTCACAGCGATCTGTCTGTATACACTTTAATGATGAATATGATGGATGCACCTGCATTTCTTCATTACTACTTACACATTCTCAAGAAATAGGTAATCTTTCTCCTCTTTTCTCTTTATCTTTAATTTGCAGTTGTTACATTGAGGACAATGTAAGTTCTAGGTTGGGGGTGGTGAAAAGTTACCATGCTTAATAAAAAAAATAAAAAATTATATATATATATATAAAAAAAAATTATCACAAAAATGTATCATTTCTTTAAATCAAATTTAAGTAAATAGTTAAGTCTTTGGTACTGTTAGATTAATTTTTGAAAACATATCATGAAATATTTTGTAATTATTTTTGATAATTAGTTAGTTTTTGTCATAACTAGTATTTCTTGATAAAATGTGGAAATTATATTAAACCCAAAATCGGTGTTTATGAATTTTTTTTAGTGGAGACTACCCTTGTGAGATATAATTTGAGCCTAATTTCTTTTATTCAGAGTGAAATATATATTTTTTCTACTCCAAACACATTTCTTATTTATTCAAAAAGTTTAGATGATCTCTATAGGTATTAGCATTGAATGTATGAATTTTTTCTCATCTTAATAGAGTATCATATATTTTTGATTATTATTTTTGTTTAGATTAAAACGATTTGAGTAGAAATTGATAGTATATGCTTATATCTCATTCATGCATGACTGCTACAAAAACAAGAAGACATATCTGGGGTTACCTAAACCAAGATCAAACAGAAAAGCCACAAAATTAACCACTCACCAAAATCAAAAAAAAAAAAAATGTACAATATGTACATGGGTTGACTCTCTAAAAAATACATATATATAAAAAAAAAATGTATAGAGAGATAAAAAAAATAGTATCATCTACATACTATGACCCACATTGCCTACAAAGTTGTGAGTAAAGGCTAATTACAAAAGAAAGATATAGGAAGTAATTCCCTAAAAAGTCATCGCAATTTCTTCATTTGTAAAAGCATATATCTTGAAATTCTTTCTTAATGAGTTGGATTTATGCATGAAAATAATTTTTGTATATGATATCTTTATAATTTATACATTCGATTCCTTTCATGAGATCAATGTTAAAATAACACTTTGAGCCTTTATTCTTTATACATATGCGAACATATTAGTTCATTTCTATACATCAACTCTTTCGCATATAAATTAGTATGAGTGTTTGAACCCATAGGATTCAGTGCTTTGAGAGTATTGACTTGTGAGGAATAGAGTCGAAGCGAATTCTGATTCATGACACTGAAATTGGGTAAAATTAAATTGATACATTTTTGAAATGAAATATGAAAATGATTTTCGACTAATTATTGTAATAAAATCATGATTGTTTAAAGAGATTAAAATAACTTATGCTTGAGATTTTAATTATGATCATAAAGGAGATTAAAAAGTATGAGATATTTTTGTGATATGTTGTGTTCTTTTATTCTTAAATTAATTTTTGATTGTGTTGTAATTTTAATTTTTGATTTGATTGTTTTTATCTTTACATTTAGTTCAATGTTTGTGGGTATCATTACTGAAAACCCTCACGAGACTCCAACTCGTCCACTAGGGCAACCTAGGGGTTTAACGGCTTGTTGCATAGGCTAAATGCAACCGTTTCAATCCACGAAAGTGATTTAGGATAGTTTAAATTTTAGCTTTTATCGCTTCTCTTGCTAAGAGACTAGCAAGAAGCTGGTTGGGGGTTGTGATGAGTGCTCAAAAAGCACTAAAATAACCATGATTTTATGCACATTAATTGATTAAAAATACATATATTTATATGTTTTATCATATATTTATATAAATTTATCTTTTTCGGAATCACGGGTATTTTTATTGTTTTTCAGGTATTTTGGCTTAAAAACGCAATTTAAAGACTCAAACAGGAATACTTGAAGCAATACATCACAAATATATTAATAAATAAGTGGGAAAAGGTCAACAAATATGGAAAAATTGGACAAAATGGGTCGAAAAGGTCAAAAATGTCAAAAAGACGAAAATCGCGCCGCCGCGCCGCCCGGCCGCCGCGCCTCACCGCCCGGCACCGCCCCAAGCAGCAGCGCGCGGCACTGTTCATCCACGGGTACTGTTCATCAGACTCGGCACTGTTCATGAGACGCGGCACTGTTCATCAGACTCGGCACTGTTCATCAGACTAGGTACTGTTCATCAGACTCGGCACTGTTCATCAGACGCGGCACTGTTCATCCTCGGCACTGTTTATACCCGGTACTGTACAGCCGCGGTACTATTCATACCCGGTACTGTGCAGCCGCCCCATGTCATGCTGACGTCATCAAATGACGTCAGCAATCAATAATACGCGTTTTTTCATTTTTTTAACATTTTTTTCTCTACTTTTTCTCTCCATCCTCACCTATAAATACCCCCCTTCCCTTCACTTCAAATCACACCTTAAAACCACACTTCTCTCTTCTTTCTTTCTCTCATTTCTTAGTTTTTTGAGTTTTCCTTAGTTTCTTTCTTAGTTTCTAAGTTTTTCTTAGTTTCCTTCTTAGTTTTTAGTTCAATTCTCTTAGTTTTAGTGTTCTTCTCTTTTTGAGAGGAACTTGTAATGTTTTTGTAATAATTTAGTTTTTGATTCAATATATGGAAGTGCAAATTCCGCTCGGAGGTTTTCTAGCAACGGGAATAGCGTCGAAGTTCTGTAAGGATTTTATTTTCTTTACAGTTATTTTTATGCTTTATTCTTACATGTTATATTCAACTTGTCTGTGGTTAAATTTAACTATGCTAGCTGTTTAGTAAAAATGATGTAATAACGACGTTGTTATGCCTGCGAAATATTAAATAGGTAAAAATCTTTAAAATGAATTGATTTTGTTTTTATTCAAGATTTTATATTAAGAATGTTAGAGAGAAATATATTATTTTTCATTACAAACTTAAACCCGAAAATTAGATTTTAAGGTTTAGTTATCCGGTCTAATTTAGAGTAGTGCTCTTTTATTTGTTGGTACAATCGCCCGGTAGTTAGAGTGAAACTCTATTTCAAAAGTTTTTATAAGAATTATTATGTGAAAATGTATTGACAACATGTTTTCAATAGTGGTTTTAAAACTTGAAAGTTAGTACTCGGATAATTAAATTCTTAAGTTTAATTTGGACACCTTGAATAATGTTTAAATTGTCTAACCCCACCAAAGGTGGCATTTAAATGGTTCATTTTCAATCTCTTAGAAAAAGGAATTAATTTAATTAAGCATATTAGTTATCAACCCCACCCATAGGTGTTAATTGATTTGTTTAGTTAACAAAGAATATCTAACCCCACCAAAGGTGGTATTTATATAAAAAAGAGAGAATCAATAAAATATCAATTTATATCTTTAATAACCTAGTTAATATGAGCAAGCATAATTAATTTAGTTATTATATCCATAAATACTCCGCTAATATAAATGATAAAAATTTGCATGAATATTTATTGAATCCGTATATATGTTTATTTTTAGATAATTATTTATTGAATTTGTATATATGTTTATTTTTATGTTATTAGACTATATTTAATTAATCTGTATATATGTTTATTTTATGTTATTAGATTAGGAACACAAAAACCAAACTATCGTGACAGGATGTTTAGGATTTAATTTCGTTTTTTTAAAGTTTGAATAATAAATTAAAAACCACATACATTCCTTCCTTAGATCGACCTTGGGAGTATACTTATCATTTTCTACGAAATGATTCGTGCACTTGCGAGACTTTTATAAATATTAAAACCAAAGTATTTGCGGGAATCGGCGATGCCGGTTTTCGTTCATCATCTTAGCGAAGATGTTTTTGACACAATTGTTAGAAATGATAACTCTAATACCAATGAAGAGAAATGGGATCTACTTTCCCAGAGATTTACTAAATTTCTTAGATAGAATTAAACCTTTTTTAGGGGTTTTAGAAAAACATAATCCCAACTCTAAAATGATTATTTCAATGAAGTTAGAGATGTACTTCTTCCAAACAACATGAAATATTTTGCAAACCACTCATATAGGTATTTGAGCTAAAAAATAAATCTAGAAATACGAAGGTGAGCAAAATTTTTGAACGCTATATCAAGCAAGAGTACGAAACTTAGAACAAATTCTAATCATATTTTTCCAACATTATCAACTACTCGTACAATTTGGGTGGACATATCAGGAAAGAGTAGTAGATTGAGAAATTCCTTACTAGCTTACCTTATCATTTTAAGCAAAAGTTACCTTGCTTAAATACATGAAAAATCCTTGTGAACTTACTGTTAAATGAATCACTTCGGCAAGTATTCTAACTGCATCACTTGTATCCAATATGTCAGCCATCCACTTTCGAGGACGGAAAGAGCTTGGCTTTATAGACATCAAGTATAGTGGTCTTAGCGAAGATGTTTTTGACACAATTGTTAGAAATGATGACTCTAAATCCAATGAAGAGAAATGGGATCTACTTTCCCAGAGATTTACTAAATTTCTTAGATTGAATTAACTCTTTTTTAGGGGTTTTAGAAAAAAATAATCCGAGCTCCAAAATGATTATTTCAATGAATTTAGAGATGTACTTCTTCCAAACAACATTAAATATTTTGGAGACCACTCATATAGGTATTTGAGCTACAAAATAAACCTAGAACTACGAAGTTGATTAAAAATATTGAACTCTATATCAAGCAAGAGGATGAAACTTTGACCAAATTCTAATCATGTTTTTCAAACATTATCAACTACTCGTACAATTTGGGTGGAACTATCAGGAAAGAAAAGTAGATTGAGAAATTCCTTACTAGCTTACGTTATCATTTTCAAGCAAAAGTTACCTTGCTTAAATACCTGAAAAATCCTTGTGAACTTACTGTTAAATGAATCACTTGGGCAAGTATTCGAACTACATCACTTGTAACCAATATGTCACCATCCACTTTCGAGGACGGAAAGAGCTTGGCTTAATAGACATCAAGGATAGTGGTCTTAGTGAAGATCTTTTTGGCACAATTGTTAGGAATGATGACTCTAATACCAATGAAGAGAAATGGGATCTACTTTCCAGGAGATTTACTAAATTTCTTAGATAGAATTAACCCTTTTTTAGGGGTTTTAGAAAAAAATAATCCGAGCTCTAAAATGATTATTTCAATGAATTTAGAGATGTACTTCTTCCAAACAACATGAAATATTTTGCAGACCACTCATATAGGTATTTGAGCTGCAAAATAAACCTAGAACTGCGATGTTGACCAAAAATATTTAACGCTATATCAAGCAAGAGTATGAAACTTGGAACAAATTCTAATCATGCTTTTCAAACATAATCAACTACTCGTACAATTTGGGTGGAACTATGAAGAAAGAGAAGTAGATTGAGAAATTCTTTACTAGCTTACCTTATGATTTTCAAGCAAAAGTTACCTTGCTTAAATACATGAAAAATCCTTGTGAACTTACTGTTAAATGAATCACTTGGGCAAGTATTCGAACTGCATCACTTGTAACCAATATGTCACCATCCACTTTCGAGGACGGAAAGAGCTTGGCTTAATAGACATCAAGGATAGTGGTCTTAGTGAAGATCTTTTTGGCACAATTGTTAGGAATGATGACTCTAATACCAATGAAGAGAAATGGGATCTACTTTTCAGGAGATTTACTAAATTTCTTAGATAGAATTAACCCTTTTTTAGGGGTTTTAGAAAAAAATAATCCGAGCTCTAAAATGATTATTTCAATGAATTTAGAGATGTACTTCTTCCAAACAACATGAAATATTTTGCAGACCACTCATATAGGTATTTGAGCTGCAAAATAAACCTAGAACTGCGATGTTGACCAAAAATATTTAACGCTATATCAAGCAAGAGTATGAAACTTGGAACAAATTCTAATCATGTTTTTCAAACATAATCAACTACTCGTACAATTTGGGTGGAACTATCAGGAAAGAGAAGTAGATTGAGAAATTCTTTACTAGCTTACCTTATCATTTTCAAGCAAAAGTTACCTTGCTTAAATACATGAAAAATCCTTGTGAACTTACTGTTAAATGAATCACTTGGGCAAGTATTCGAACTGCATCACTTGTATCCAATATGTCAGCCATCCACTTTTGAGGACGGCAAGAGCTTGGCTTTATAGACATCAAGGATAGTGGTCTTAGCAAAGATCCTTTTGAAACAATTGTTAGAAATGATGACTCTAAATCCAATGAAGAGAAATGGGATCTACTTTCCAATAGATTTACTAAATTTCATAGATAGAATTAACCCTTTTTTAGGGGTTTTAGAAAAAAATAATCCGAGCTCTAAAATGATTATTTCAATGAATTTAGAGATGTACTTCTTCCAAACAACATGAAATATTTTGCAGACCACTCATATAGAAATTTGAGCTGCAAAATAAACCTAGAACTGCGATGTTGACCAAAAATATTTAACGCTATATCAAGCAAGAGTATGAAACTTGGAACAAATTCTAATCATGTTTTTCAAACATAATCAACTACTCGTACAATTTGGGTGGAACTATCAGGAAAGAGAAGTAGATTGAGAAATTCTTTACTAGCTTACCTTATCATTTTCAAGCAAAAGTTACCTTGCTTAAATACATGAAAAATCCTTCTGAACTTACTGTTAAATGAATCACTTGGGCAAGTATTCGAACTGCATCACTTGTATCCAATACGTCAGCCATCCACTTTTGAGGACGGCAAGACCTTGGCTTTATAGACATCAAGGATAGTGGTCTTAGCAAAGATCTTTTTGAAACAATTGTTAGAAATGATGACTCTAATACCAATGAAGAGAAATGGGATCTACATTCCCAGAGATTTACTAAATTTCTTAGATAGAATTAACCCTTTTTTAGGGGTTTTAGAAAAAAATAATCCGAGCTCTAAAATGATTATTTCAATGAATTTAGAGTTGTACTTATTCCAAACAACATGAAATATTTTGAAGACCACTCATATAGGTATTTGAGCTACAAAATAAACCTAGAACTACGAAGTTGATTAAAAATATTGAACTCTATATCAAGCAAGAGGATGAAACTTTGACCAAATTCTAATCATGTTTTTCAAACATTATCAACTACTCGTACAATTTGGGTGGACCTATCAGGAAAGAGAAGTAGATTGAGAAAATCCTTCCAAGCTTACCTTATCATTTTCTAGCAAAATCTACCTTGCTTAAATACATGAAAAATCCTTGTGAACTTACTATTAAATGAATCACTTGGGCAAGTATTCGAACTGCATCACTTGTATCCAATATGTCAGCCATCCACTTTGTAGGACGGAAAGAGCTTCGCTTTATAGACATCAAGGATAGTGGTCTTAGCGAAGATGTTTTTGACACAATTGTTAGAAATGATGACTCTAATACCAATGAAGAGAAATGGGATCTACTTTCCCAGAGATTTACTAAATTTCTTAGATAGAATTAAACCTTTTTTAGGGGTTTTAGAAAAACATAATCCCAACTCTAAAATGATTATTTCAATGAAGTTAGAGATGTACTTCTTCCAAACAACATGAAATATTTTGCAAACCACTCATATAGGTATTTGAGCTAAAAAATAAATCTAGAAATACGAAGGTGAGCAAAATTTTTGAACGCTATATCAAGCAAGAGTACGAAACTTAGAACAAATTCTAATCATATTTTTCCAACATTATCAACTACTCGTACAATTTGGGTGGACATATCAGGAAAGAGTAGTAGATTGAGAAATTCCTTACTAGCTTACCTTATCATTTTCAAGCAAAAGTTACCTTGCTTAAATACATGAAAAATCCTTGTGAACTTACTATTAAATGAATCACTTGGGCAAGTATTCGAACTGCATCACTTGTATCCAATATGTCAGCCATCCACTTTGTAGGACGGAAAGAGCTTCGCTTTATAGACATCAAGGATAGTGGTCTTAGCGAAGATGTTTTTGACACAATTGTTAGAAATGATGACTCTAAATCCAATGAAGAGAAATGGGATCTACTTTCCCAGAGATTTACTAAATTTCTTAGATAGAATTAACCCTTTTTAAGGGGTTTTAGAAAAAAATAATCCGAGCTCTAAAATGATTATTTCAATAAATTTAGAGTTGTACTTCTTCCAAACAACATGAAATATTTTGGAGACCACTCATATAGGTATTTGAGCTACAAAATAAACCTAGAACTACGAAGTTGATTAAAAATATTGAACTCTATATCAAGCAAGAGGATGAAACTTTAACCAAATTCTAATCATATTTTTCAAACATTATCAAATACTCGTACAATTTGGGTGGACATATCAGGAAATAGAAGTAGATTGAGAAAATCCTTGCAAGTTTACCTTATCATTTTCTAGCAAAAGTTACCTTGCTTAAATACATGAAAAATCCTTGTGAACTAACTATTAAATGAATCACCTGGGCAAGTATTCGAACTGCATCATTTGTATCCAATATGTCAGCCATCCACTTTCGAGGACGGAAAGAGCTTCGCTTTATAGACATCAAGGATAGTGGTCTTAGCGAAGATGTTTTTGACACAATTGTTAGAAATGATAACTCTAATACCAATGAAGAGAAATGGGATTTACTTTCCCAGAGATTTACTAAATTTCTTAGATTGAATTAACTCTTTTTTAGGGGTTTTAGAAAAAAATAATCCGAGCTCCAAAATGATTATTTCAATGAATTTAGAGATGTACTTCTTCCAAACAACATTAAATATTTTGGAGACCACTCATATAGGTATTTGAGCTACAAAATAAACCTAGAACTACGAAGTTGATTAAAAATATTGAACTCTATATCAAGCAAGAGGATGAAACTTTGACCAAATTCTAATCATGTTTTTCAAACATTATCAACTACTCGTACAATTTGGGTGGAACTATCAGGAAAGAAAAGTAGATTGAGAAATTCCTTACTAGCTTACGTTATCATTTTCAAGCAAAAGTTACCTTGCTTAAATACCTGAAAAATCCTTGTGAACTTACTGTTAAATGAATCACTTGGGCAAGTATTCGAACTACATCACTTGTAACCAATATGTCACCATCCACTTTCGAGGACGGAAAGAGCTTGGCTTAATAGACATCAAGGATAGTGGTCTTAGTGAAGATCTTTTTGGCACAATTGTTAGGAATGATGACTCTAATACCAATGAAGAGAAATGGGATCTACTTTCCAGGAGATTTACTAAATTTCTTAGATAGAATTAACCCTTTTTTAGGGGTTTTAGAAAAAAATAATCCGAGCTCTAAAATGATTATTTCAATGAATTTAGAGATGTACTTCTTCCAAACAACATGAAATATTTTGCAGACCACTCATATAGGTATTTGAGCTGCAAAATAAACCTAGAACTGCGATGTTGACCAAAAATATTTAACGCTATATCAAGCAAGAGTATGAAACTTGGAACAAATTCTAATCATGCTTTTCAAACATAATCAACTACTCGTACAATTTGGGTGGAACTATGAAGAAAGAGAAGTAGATTGAGAAATTCTTTACTAGCTTACCTTATGATTTTCAAGCAAAAGTTACCTTGCTTAAATACATGAAAAATCCTTGTGAACTTACTGTTAAATGAATCACTTGGGCAAGTATTCGAACTGCATCACTTGTAACCAATATGTCACCATCCACTTTCGAGGACGGAAAGAGCTTGGCTTAATAGACATCAAGGATAGTGGTCTTAGTGAAGATCTTTTTGGCACAATTGTTAGGAATGATGACTCTAATACCAATGAAGAGAAATGGGATCTACTTTTCAGGAGATTTACTAAATTTCTTAGATAGAATTAACCCTTTTTTAGGGGTTTTAGAAAAAAATAATCCGAGCTCTAAAATGATTATTTCAATGAATTTAGAGATGTACTTCTTCCAAACAACATGAAATATTTTGCAGACCACTCATATAGGTATTTGAGCTGCAAAATAAACCTAGAACTGCGATGTTGACCAAAAATATTTAACGCTATATCAAGCAAGAGTATGAAACTTGGAACAAATTCTAATCATGTTTTTCAAACATAATCAACTACTCGTACAATTTGGGTGGAACTATCAGGAAAGAGAAGTAGATTGAGAAATTCTTTACTAGCTTACCTTATCATTTTCAAGCAAAAGTTACCTTGCTTAAATACATGAAAAATCCTTGTGAACTTACTGTTAAATGAATCACTTGGGCATGTATTCGAACTGCATCACTTGTATCCAATATGTCAGCCATCCACTTTTGAGGACGGCAAGAGCTTGGCTTTATAGACATCAAGGATAGTGGTCTTAGCAAAGATCCTTTTGAAACAATTGTTAGAAATGATGACTCTAAATCCAATGAAGAGAAATGGGATCTACTTTCCAATAGATTTACTAAATTTCATAGATAGAATTAACCCTTTTTTAGGGGTTTTAGAAAAAAATAATCCGAGCTCTAAAATGATTATTTCAATGAATTTAGAGATGTACTTCTTCCAAACAACATGAAATATTTTGCAGACCACTCATATAGAAATTTGAGCTGCAAAATAAACCTAGAACTGCGATGTTGACCAAAAATATTTAACGCTATATCAAGCAAGAGTATGAAACTTGGAACAAATTCTAATCATGTTTTTCAAACATAATCAACTACTCGTACAATTTGGGTGGAACTATCAGGAAAGAGAAGTAGATTGAGAAATTCTTTACTAGCTTACCTTATCATTTTCAAGCAAAAGTTACCTTGCTTAAATACATGAAAAATCCTTCTGAACTTACTGTTAAATGAATCACTTGGGCAAGTATTCGAACTGCATCACTTGTATCCAATACGTCAGCCATCCACTTTTGAGGACGGCAAGACCTTGGCTTTATAGACATCAAGGATAGTGGTCTTAGCAAAGATCTTTTTGAAACAATTGTTAGAAATGATGACTCTAATACCAATGAAGAGAAATGGGATCTACATTCCCAGAGATTTACTAAATTTCTTAGATAGAATTAACCCTTTTTTAGGGGTTTTAGAAAAAAATAATCCGAGCTCTAAAATGATTATTTCAATGAATTTAGAGTTGTACTTCTTCCAAACAACATGAAATATTTTGAAGACCACTCATATAGGTATTTGAGCTACAAAATAAACCTAGAACTACGAAGTTGATTAAAAATATTGAACTCTATATCAAGCAAGAGGATGAAACTTTGACCAAATTCTAATCATGTTTTTCAAACATTATCAACTACTCGTACAATTTGGGTGGACCTATCAGGAAAGAGAAGTAGATTGAGAAAATCCTTCCAAGCTTACCTTATCATTTTCTAGCAAAATCTACCTTGCTTAAATACATGAAAAATCCTTGTGAACTTACTATTAAATGAATCACTTGGGCAAGTATTCGAACTGCATCACTTGTATCCAATATGTCAGCCATCCACTTTGTAGGGCGGAAAGAGCTTCGCTTTATAGACATCAAGGATAGTGGTCTTAGCGAAGATGTTTTTGACACAATTGTTAGAAATGATGACTCTAATACCAATGAAGAGAAATGGGATCTACTTTCCCAGAGATTTACTAAATTTCTTAGATAGAATTAAACCTTTTTTAGGGGTTTTAGAAAAACATAATCCCAACTCTAAAATGATTATTTCAATGAAGTTAGAGATGTACTTCTTCCAAACAACATGAAATATTTTGCAAACCACTCATATAGGTATTTGAGCTAAAAAATAAATCTAGAAATACGAAGGTGAGCAAAATTTTTGAACGCTATATCAAGCAAGAGTACGAAACTTAGAACAAATTCTAATCATATTTTTCCAACATTATCAACTACTCGTACAATTTGGGTGGACATATCAGGAAAGAGTAGTAGATTGAGAAATTCCTTACTAGCTTACCTTATCATTTTCAAGCAAAAGTTACCTTGCTTAAATACATGAAAAATCCTTGTGAACTTACTGTTAAATGAATCACTTCGGCAAGTATTCTAACTGCATCACTTGTATCCAATATGTCAGCCATCCACTTTCGAGGACGGAAAGAGCTTCGCTTTATAGACATCAAGGATAGTGGTCTTAGCGAAGATGTTTTTGACACAATTGTTAGAAATGATGACTCTAATACCAATGAAGAGAAATGGGATCTACTTTCCCAGAGATTTACTAAATTTCTTATATAGAATTAAACCTTTTTGAGGGGTTTTAGAAAAACATAATCCCAGCTCTAAAATGATTATTTCAATGAATTTAGAGTTGTACTTGTTCCAAACAACATGAAATATTTTGCAAACCACTCATATAGGTATTTGAGCTAAAAAAATAAATCTAGAAATACGAAGGTGACCAAAATTTTTGAACGCTATATCAAGCAAGAGTATGAAACTTAGAACAAATTCTAATCATATTTTTCCAACATTATCAACTACTCGTACAATTTGGGTGGACATATAAGGAAAGAGTAGTAGATTGAGAAATTCCTTACTAGCTTACCTTATCATTTTCAAGCAAAATTTACCTTGTTTAAATACATGAAAAATCCTTGTGAACTTACTGTTAAATGAATCACTTCGGCAAGTATTCTAACTGCATCACTTGTATCCAATATGTCAGCCATCCACTTTCGAGGACGGAAAGAGCTTGGCTTTATAGACATCAAGGATAGTGGTCTTACCGCAGATCTTTTTGACACAATTGTTAGGAATGATGACTCTAATACCAATGAAGAGAAATGGGATCTACTTTCCTAGAGATTTAGTAAATTTCTTAGATAGAATTAACCCTTTTTTAGGGGTTTTAGAAAAACATAATCTGAGCTCTAAAATGATTATTTCAATGAATTTAGAGTTGTACTTCTTCCAAACAACATTAAATATTTTGCAGAACACTCATATAGGTATTTAAGCTGCAAAATAAACCTAGAACTGCGATGTTGACCAAAAATATTGAACGCTATATCAAGCAAGACTATGAAACTTGGAACAAATTCTAATCATGTTTTTCAAACATTATCAACTACTCGTACAATTTGGGTGGAACTATCAGGAAAGAGAAGTAGATTGAGAAATTCCTTACTAGCTTACCTTATCATTTTCAAGCAAAAGTTACCTTGCTTAAATACATGAAAAATCCTTGTGAACTTACTGTTAAATGAATCACTTGGGCAAGTATTCAAACTGCATCACTTGTATCCAATATGTCAGCCATCCAATTTCGAGGACGGCAAGAGCTTGGCTTTATAGACATCAATGATGGTGGTCTTAGCAAAGATCTTTTTGAAACAATTGTTAGAAATGATGACTCTAATACCAATGAAGAGAAATGGGATCTACTTTCCCAGAGATTTACTAAATTTCTTAGATAGAATTAACCCTTTTTTAGGGGTTTTAGAAAAAAATAATCCAAACTCTAAAATGATTATTTCAATTAATTTAGAGTTGTACTTCTTCCAAACAACATGAAATATTTTGCAGACCACTCATATAGGTATTTGAGCTACAAAATAAACCTAGAACTACGAATTGATTAAAAATATTGAACACTATATCAAGCAAGAGGATGTAACTTTGACCAAATTCTAATCATGTTTTTCAAACATTATCAACTACTCGTACAATTTGGGTGGACCTATCAGGAAAGAGAAGTAGATTGAGAAAATCCTTGCAAGCTTACCTTATTATTTTCTAGCAAAAGTTACCTTGCTTAAATACATGAAAAATCCTTGTGAACTTACTATTAAATGAATCACTTGGGCAAGTATTCAAACTGCATCACTTGTATCCAATATGTCACCATCCACTTTCGATGACGGAAAGAGCTTGGCTTTATAGACATCAAGGATAGTGCTCTTACCGCAGATCTTTTTGACACAATTGTTAGGAATGATGACTCTAATACCAATGAAGAGAAATGGGATCTACTTTCCTAGAGATTTAGTAAATTTCTTAGATAGAATTAACCCTTTTTTAGGGGTTTTAGAAAAACATAATCTGAGCTCTAAAATGATTATTTCAATGAATTTGGAGTTGTACTTCTTCCAAACAACATTAAATATTTTGTAGACCACTCATATAGGTATTTAAGCTGCAAAATAAACCTAGAACTGCGATGTTGACCAAAAATATTGAACGCTATATCAAGCAAGACTATGAAACTTGGAACAAATTCTAATCATGTCTTTCAAACATTATCAACTACTCATACAATTTGGGTGGAACTATCAAGAAAGAGAAGTAGATTGAGAAATTCCTTACTAGCTTACCTTATCATTTTCAAGCAAAAGTTACCTTGCTTAAATACATGAAAAATCCTTGTGAACTTACTGTTAAATGAATCACTTGGGCAAGTATTCAAACTGCATCACTTGTATCCAATATGTCAGCCATCCAATTTCGAGGACGGCAAGAGCTTGGCTTTATAGACATCAATGATGGTGGTCTTAGCAAAGATCTTTTTGAAACAATTGTTAGAAATGATGACTCTAATACCAATGAAGAGAAATAGGATCTACTTTCCCAGAGATTTACTAAATTTCTTAGATAGAATTAACCCTTTTTTAGGGGTTTTAGAAAAAAATAATCCCAGCTCTAAAATGATTATTTCAATGAATTTAGAGTTGTACTTCTTCCAAACAACATGAAATATTTTGCAGACCACTCATATAGGTATTTGAGCTACAAAATAAAAATAGAACTACGAATTGATTAAAAATATTGAACTCTATATCAAGCAAGAGGATGAAACTTTGACCAAATTCTAATCATGTTTTTCAAACATTATCAACTACTCGTACAATTTGGGTGGACCTATCAGGAAAGAGAAGTAGATTGAGAAAATCCTTGCAAGCTTACCTTATTATTTTCTAGCAAAAGTTACCTTGCTTAAATACATGAAAAATCCTTGTGAACTTACTATTAAATGAATCACTTGGGCAAGTATTCGAACTGCATCACTTGTATCCAATATGTCACCATCCACTTTCGATGACGGAAAGAGCTTGGCTTTATAGACATCAAGGATAGTGGTCTTACCGCAGATCTTTTTGACACAATTGTTAGGAATGATGACTCTAATACCAATGAAGAGAAATGGGATCTACTTTCCAGGATATTTACTAAATTTCTTAGATTGAATTAACCCTTTTTTAGGGGTTTTAGAAAAAAATAATCCGAGCTCTAAAATGATTATTTCAATGAATTTAGAGATGTACTTCTTCCAAACAACATGAAATATTTTGCAGACCACTCATATAGGTATTTGAGCTGCAAAATAAACCTAGAACTACGATGTTGACAGAAAATATTGGACGCTATATCAAGCAAGAGTATGAAACTTGGAACAAATTCTAATCATCTTTTTCAAACATTATCAACAACTCGTACAATTTGTGTGGAACTATCAGGAAAGAAAAGTAGATTGAGAAATTCCTTACTAGCTTACCTTATCATTTTCAAGGAAAAGTTACCTTGCTTAAATACATGAAAAATCCTTGTGAACTTACTGTTAAATGAATCACTTGGGCAAGTATTCAAACTGCATCACTTGTATCCAATATGTCAGCCATCCAATTTCGAGGACGGCAAGAGCTTGGCTTTATAGACATCAATGATGGTGGTCTTACCGCAGATCTTTTTGACACAATTGTTAGGAATGATGACTCTAATACCAATGAAGAGAAATGGGATCTACTTTCCTAGAGATTTAGTAAATTTCTTAGATAGAATTAACCCTTTTTTAGGGGTTTTAGAAAAACATAATCTGAGCTCTAAAATGATTATTTCAATGAATTTAGAGTTGTACTTCTTCCAAACAACATTAAATATTTTGCAGACCACTCATATAGGTATTTAAGCTGCAAAATAAACCTAGAACTGCGATGTTGACCAAAAATATTGAACGCTATATCAAGCAAGACTATGAAACTTGGAACAAATTCTAATCATGTTTTTCAAACATTATCAACTACTCGTACAATTTGGGTGGAACTATCAAGAAAGAGAAGTAGATTGAGAAATTCCTTACTAGCTTACCTTATCATTTTCAAGCAAAAGTTACCTTGCTTAAATACATGAAAAATCCTTGTGAACTTACTGTTAAATGAATCACTTGAGCAAGTATTCAAACCGCATCACTTGTATCCAATATGTCAGCCATCCAATTTCGAGGACGCCAAGAGCTTGGCTTTACAGACATCAATGATGGTGGTCTTAGCAAAGATCTTTTTGAAACAATTGTTAGAAATGATGACTCTAATACCAATGAAGAGAAATAGGATCTACTTTCCCAGAGATTTACTAAATTTCTTAGATAGAATTAACCCTTTTTTAGGGGTTTTAGAAAAAAATAATCCCAGCTCTAAAATGATTATTTCAATGAATTTAGAGTTGTACTTCTTCCAAACAACATGAAATATTTTGCAGACCACTCATATAGGTATTTGAGCTACAAAATAAACCTAGAACTACGAATTGATTAAAAATATTGAACTCTATATCAAGCAAGAGGATGAAACTTTGACCAAATTCTAATCATGTTTTTCAAACATTATCAACTACTCGTACAATTTGGGTGGACCTATCAGGAAAGAGAAGTAGATTGAGAAAATCCTTGCAAGCTTACCTTATTATTTTCTAGCAAAAGTTACCTTGCTTAAATACATGAAAAATCCTTGTGAACTTACTATTAAATGAATCACTTGGGCAAGTATTCGAACTGCATCACTTGTATCCAATATGTCACCATCCACTTTCGATGACGGAAAGAGCTTGGCTTTATAGACATCAAGGATAGTGGTCTTACCGCAGATCTTTTTGACACAATTGTTAGGAATGATGACTCTAATACCAATGAAGAGAAATGGGATCTACTTTCCAGGATATTTACTAAATTTCTTAGATTGAATTAACCCTTTTTTAGGGGTTTTAGAAAAAAATAATCCGAGCTCTAAAATGATTATTTCAATGAATTTAGAGATGTACTTCTTCCTAACAACTTTAAACATTTTGCAGACCACTCATATAGGTATTTGAGCTGCAAAATAAACCTAGAACTGCGATGTTGACAGAAAATATTGGACGCTATATCAAGCAAGAGTATGAAACTTGGAACAAATTCTAATCATCTTTTTCAAACATTATCAACAACTCGTACAATTTGTGTGGAACTATCAGGAAAGAAAAGTAGATTGAGAAATTCCTTACTAGCTTACCTTATCATTTTCAAGCAAAAGTTACCTTGCTTAAATACATGAAAAATCCTTGTGAACTTACTGTTAAATGAATCACTTGGGCAAGTATTCGAACTGCATCACTTGTATCCAATATGTCAGCCATCCACTTTTGAGGACGGCAAGAGCTTGGCTTTATAGACATCAAGGATAGTGGTCTTAGCAAAGATCCTTTTGAAACAATTGTTAGAAATGATGACTCTAAATCCAATGAAGAGAAATGGGATCTACTTTCCAATAGATTTACTAAATTTCATAGATAGAATTAACCCTTTTTTAGGGGTTTTAGAAAAAAATAATCCGAGCTCTAAAATGATTATTTCAATGAATTTAGAGATGTACTTCTTCCAAACAACATGAAATATTTTACAGACCACTCATATAGGTATTTGAGCTGCAAAATAAACCTAGAACTGCGATGTTGACCAAAAATATTTAACGCTATATCAAGCAAGAGTATGAAACTTGGAACAAATTCTAATCATGTTTTTCAAACATAATCAACTACTCGTACAATTTGGGTGGAACTATCAGGAAAGAGAAGTAGATTGAGAAATTCTTTACTAGCTTACCTTATCATTTTCAAGCAAAAGTTACCTTGCTTAAATACATGAAAAATCCTTGTGAACTTACTGTTAAATGAATCACTTGGGCAAGTATTCGAACTGCATCATTTGTATCCAATATGTCAGCCATCCACTTTCGAGGACGGAAAGAGCTTCGCTTTATAGACATCAAGGATAGTGGTCTTAGCGAAGATCTTTTTGAAACAATTGTTAGAAATGATGACTCTAATACCAATGAAGGGAAATGGGATCTACTTTCGCAGAGATTTACTAAATTTCTTAGATAGAATTAACCCTTTTTTAGGGGTTTTAGAAAAAAATAATCCCAGCCCTAAAATGATTATTTCAATGAATTTAGAGTTGTACTTCTTCCAAACAACATGAAATATTTTGCAGACCACTCATATAGGTATTTGATCTAGAAAATAAACCTAGAACTACGAAGTTGATTAAAAATATTGAACTCTATATCAAGCAAGAGGATGAAACTTTGACCAAATTCTAATCATGTTTTTCAAACATTATCAACTACTCGTACAATTTGGGTGGACCTATCAGGAAAGAGAAGTAGATTGAGAAATTCCTTACTAGCTTACCTTATCATTTTCAAGGAAAAGTTACCTTGCTTAAATACATGAAAAATCCTTGTGAACTTACTCTTAAATGAATCACTTGGGCAAGTATTCAAATTGCATCACTTGTATCCAATATGTCAGCCATCCAATTTCGAGGACGGCAAGAGCTTGGCTTTATAGACATCAATGATGGTGGTCTTAGCAAAGATCTTTTTGAAACAATTGTTAGAAATGATGACTCCAATACCAATGAAGAGAAATGGGATCTACTTTCCCAGAGATTTACTAAATTTCTTAGATAGAATTAACCCTTTTTTAGGGGTTTTAGAAAAAAATAATCCCAGCCCTAAAATGATTATTTCAATGAATTTAGAGTTGTACTTCTTCCAAACAACATGAAATATTTTGCAGACCACTCATATAGGTATTTGATCTAGAAAATAAACCTAGAACTACGAAGTTGATTAAAAATATTGAACTCTATATCAAGCAAGAGGATGAAACTTTGACCAAATTCTAATCATGTTTTTCAAACATTATCAACTACTCGTACAATTTGGGTGGACCTATCAGGAAAGAGAAGTAGATTGAGAAAATCCTTGCAAGCTTACCTTATCATTTTCTAGCAAAAGTTACCTTGCTTAAATACATGAAAAATCCTTGTGAACTTACTATTAAATGAATCACTTGGGCAAGTATTCGAACTGCATCACTTGTATCCAATATGTCACCATCCACTTTCGATGACGGAAAGAGCTTGGCTTAATAGACATCAAGGATAGTGGTCTTAGTGAAGATCTTTTTGGCAAAATTGTTAGGAATGATGACTCTAATACCAATGAAGAGAAATGGAATCTACTTTCCAGGAGATTTACTAAATTTCTTAGATTGAATTAACCCTTTTTTAGGGGTTTTGGAAAAAAATAATCCGAGCTCTAAAATGATTATTTCAATGAATTTAGAGATGTACTTCTTCCAAATAACTTTAATTATTTTGCAGACCACTCATATAGGTGTTTGAGCTGCAAAATAAACCTAGAACTGCGATGTTGACAGAAAATATTGGACGCTATATCAAGCAAGAGTTTGAAACTTGGAACAAATTCTAATCATCTTTTCCAAACATTATCAACTACTCATACAATTTGGGTGGAACTATCAAGAAAGAGAAGTAGATTGAGAAATTCCTTACTAGCTTACCTTATCATTTTCAAGCAAAAGTTACCTTGCTTAAATACATGAAAAATCCTTGTGAACTTACTCTTAAATGAATCACTTGGGCAAGTATTCAAATTGCATCACTTGTATCCAATATGTCAGCCATCCAATTTCTAGGACGGCAAGAGCTTGGCTTTATAGACATCAATGATGGTGGTCTTAGCAAAGATCTTTTTGAAACAATTGTTAGAAATGATGACTCTAATACCAATTAAGAGAAATGGGATCTACTTTCGCAGAGATTTACTAAATTTCTTAGATAGAATTAACCCTTGTTTAAGGGTTTTAGAAAAAAATAATCTGAGCTCTAAAATGATTATTTCAATGAATTTAGAGATGTACTTCTTCCAAATAACTTTAATTATTTTGCAGACCACTCATATAGGTATTTGAGCTACAAAATAAACCTAGAACTGCGAAGTTGACCAAAAATATTGAACACTATATCAAGCAAGAGTATGAAACTTGGAACAAATTCTAATCATGTTTTTCAAACATTATCAACTACTCGTACAATTTGGGTAGAACTATCAGGAAAGAGAAATAGATTGAGAAATTCCTTACTAGCTTACCTTATCATTTTCAAGCAAAAGTAACCTTGCTTAAATACATGAAAAATCCTTGTGAACTTACTATTAAATGAATCACTTGGGCAAGTATTCGAACTGCATCACTTGTATCCAATATGTCAGCCATCCACTATCGAGGACGGCAAGAGCTTGGCTTTATAGACATCAAGGATAGTGGTCATAGCAAAGATGTTTTTGACACAATTGTTAGAAATGATGACTCTAATACCAATGAAGAGAAATAGGATCTACTTTAACAGAGATTTACTAAATTTCTTAGATAGAATTAACCCTTTTTTAGGGGTTTTAGAAAAAAATAATCCGAGCTCTAAAATGATTATTTCAATGAATTTAGAGATGTACTTCTTCCAAACAACATGAAATATTTTGCAAACCACTCATATAGGTATTTGAGCTAAAACATAAATCTAGAAATACGAAGGTGACCAAAATTTTTGAACGCTATATCAAGCAAGAGTGTGAAACTTGGAACAAATTCTAATCATGTTTTTCAAACATTATCAACTACTCGTACAATTTGGGTGGACCTATCAGGAAAGAGAAGTAGATTGAGGAATTCGTTACTAGCTTACCTTATCATTTTCAAGCAAAAGTTACCTTGCTTAAATACATGAAAAATCCATGTGAACTTACTATTAAATGAATCACTTGGGCAAGTTTTCGAACTGCATCACTTGTATCCAATATGTCACCCATCCACTTTCGAGGAAGGAAAGAGCTTCGCTTTATAGACATCAAGGATAGTGGTCTTAGCGAAGATGTTTTTGACACAATTGTTAGAAATGATGACTCTAATACCAATGAAGGGAAATGGGATCTACTTTCGCAGAGATTTACTAAATTTCTTAGATAGAATTAACCCTTTTTTAAGGGTTTTAGAAAAACATAATCCGAGCTCTAAAATGATTATTTCAATGAATTTAGAGTTGCACTTCTTCCAAACAACATGAAATATTTTGCAAACCACTCATATATGTATTTGAGCTACAAAATAAACCTAGAACTGTGAAGTTGACCAAAAATATTGAACACTATATCAAGCAAGAGTATGAAACTTGGAACAAATTCTAATCATGTTTTTCAAACATTATCAACTACTCGTACAATTTGGGTAGACCTATCAGGAAAGAGAAATAGATTGAGAAATTCCTTACTAGCTTACCTTATCATTTTCAAGCAAAAGTTACCTTGCTTAAATACAAGAAAAATCCTTGTGAACTTACTATTAAATGAATCACTTGGGCAAGTATTCGAACTGCATCACTTGTATCCAATATGTCAGCCATCCACTTTTGAGGACGGCAAGAGCTTGGCTTTATAGACATCAAGGATAGTGGTCTTAGCAAAGATCTTTTTGACACAATTGTTAGAAATGATGACTCTAATACCAATGAAGAGAAATGGGATCTACTTTCCCATAGATTTACTAAATTTCATAGATAGAATTAACCCTTTTTTAGGGGTTTTAGAAAAAAATAATCCGAGCTCTAAAATGATTATTTCAATGAATTTAGAGTTGTACTTCTTCCAAACAACATGAAATATTTTGCAGACCACTCATATAGGTATTCGAGCTACAAAATAAACCTACAACTGCGAAGTTGACCAAAAAATTGAACGCTATATCAAGCAAGAGTATGAAACTTGGAACAAATTCTAATCATGTTTTTCAAACATTATCAACTATTCGTACAATTTTGGTGGAACTATCAGGAAAGAGAAGTTGATTGAGAAATTCTTTACTAGCTTACCTTATCATTTTCAAGCAAAAGTTACCTTGCTTAAATACATGAAAAATCCTTGTGAACTTACTATTAAATGAATCACTTGGGCAAGTATTCGAACTGCATCACTTGTATCCAATATGTCAGCCATCCACTTTCGAGGACGGCAAGAGCTTAGCTTTATAGACATCAAGGATAGTGGTCTTAGCAAAGATGTTTTTGACACAATTGTTAGAAATGATGACTCTAATACCAATGAAGAGAAATGTAATCTACTTTCCCAGAGATTTACTAAATTTCTTAGATAGAATTAACCCTTTTTTAGGGGTTTTAGAAAAAAATAATCTGAGCTCTAAAATGATTATTTCAATGAATTTAGAGTTGCACTTCTTCCAAACAACATGAAATATTTTGCAGACCACTCATATAGGTATTTGAGCTACAAAATAAACCTAGAACTGCGAAGTTGACCAAAAATATTGAACGCTATATCAAGCAAGAGTAGGAAACTTGGAACAAATTCTAATCATGTTTTTCAAACATTATCAACTACTCGTACAATTTGGGTAGAACTATCAGGAAAGAGAAATAGATTGAGAAATTCCTTACTAGCTTACCTTATCATTTTCAAGCAAAAGTTACCTTGCTTAAATACATGAAAAATCCTTGTGAACTTACTATTAAATGAATCACTTGGGCAAGTATTCGAACTGCATCACTTGTATCCAATATGTCAGCCATCGACTTTTGAGGACGGCAAGAGCTTGGCTTTATAGACATCAAGGATAGTGGTCTTAGCAAAGATCTTTTTGACACAATTGTTAGAAATGATGACTCTAATACCAATGAAGAGAAATGGGATCTACTTTCCCATAGATTTACTAAATTTCATAGATAGAATTAACCCTTTTTTAGGGGTTTTAGAAAAAAATAATCCGAGCTCTAAAATGATTATTTCAATGAATTTAGAGTTGTACTTCTTCCAAACAACATGAAATATTTTGCAGACCACTCATATAGGTATTCGAGCTACAAAATAAACCTACAACTGCGAAGTTGACCAAAAAATTGAACGCTATATCAAGCAAGAGTATGAAACTTGGAACAAATTCTAATCATGTTTTTCAAACATTATCAACTATTCGTACAATTTTGGTGGAACTATCAGGAAAGAGAAGTTGATTGAGAAATTCTTTACTAGCTTACCTTATCATTTTCAAGCAAAAGTTACCTTGCTTAAATACATGAAAAATCCTTGTGAACTTACTATTAAATGAATCACTTGGGCAAGTATTCGAACTGCATCACTTGTATCCAATATGTCAGCCATCCACTTTCGAGGATGGCAAGAGCTTAGCTTTATAGACATCAAGGATAGTGGTCTTAGCAAAGATGTTTTTGACACAATTGTTAGAAATGATGACTCTAATACCAATGAAGAGAAATGTAATTTACTTTCCCAGAGATTTACTAAATTTCTTAGATAGAATTAACCCTTTTTTAGGGGTTTTAGAAAAAAATAATCTGAGCTCTAAAATGATTATTTCAATGAATTTAGAGTTGCACTTCTTCCAAACAACATGAAATATTTTGCAAACCACTCATATATGTATTTGAGCTACAAAATAAACCTAGAACTGCGAAGTTGACCAAAAATATTGAACACTATATCAAGCAAGAGTATGAAACTTGGAACAAATTCTAATCATGTTTTTCAAACATTATCAACTACTCGTACAATTTGGGTAGAACTATCAGGAAAGAGAAATAGATTGAGAAATTCCTTACTAGCTTACCTTATCATTTTCAAGCAAAAGTTACCTTGCTTAAATACAAGAAAAATCCTTGTGAACTTACTATTAAATGAATCACTTGGGCAAGTATTCGAACTGCATCACTTGTATCCAATATGTCAGCCATCCACTTTTGAGGACGGCAAGAGCTTGGCTTTATAGACATCAAGGATAGTGGTCTTAGCAAAGATCTTTTTGACACAATTGTTAGAAATGATGACTCTAATACCAATGAAGAGAAATGGGATCTACTTTCCCATAGATTTACTAAATTTCATAGATAGAATTAACCCTTTTTTAGGGGTTTTAGAAAAAAAAAATCCGAGCTCTAAAATGATTCTTTCAATGAATTTAGAGTTGTACTTCTTCCAAACAACATGAAATATTTTGCAGACCACTCATATAGGTATTCGAGCTACAAAATAAACCTACAACTGCGAAGTTGACCAAAAAATTGAACGCTATATCAAGCAAGAGTATGAAACTTGGAACAAATTCTAATCATGTTTTTCAAACATTATCAACTATTCGTACAATTTTGGTGGAACTATCAGGAAAGAGAAGTTGATTGAGAAATTCTTTACTAGCTTACCTTATCATTTTCAAGCAAAAGTTACCTTGCTTAAATACATGAAAAATCCTTGTGAACTTACTATTAAATGAATCACTTGGGCAAGTATTCGAACTGCATCACTTGTATCCAATATGTCAGCCATCCACTTTCGAGGACGGCAAGAGCTTAGCTTTATAGACATCAAGGATAGTGGTCTTAGCAAAGATGTTTTTGACACAATTGTTAGAAATGATGACTCTAATACCAATGAAGAGAAATGTAATCTACTTTCCCAGAGATTTACTAAATTTCTTAGATAGAATTAACCCTTTTTTAGGGGTTTTAGAAAAAAATAATCTGAGCTCTAAAATGATTATTTCAATGAATTTAGAGTTGCACTTCTTCCAAACAACATGAAATATTTTGCAGACCACTCATATAGGTATTTGAGCTACAAAATAAACCTAGAACTGCGAAGTTGACCAAAAATATTGAACGCTATATCAAGCAAGAGTATGAAACTTGGAACAAATTCTAATCATGTTTTTCAAACATTATCAACTACTCGTACAATTTGGGTAGAACTATCAGGAAAGAGAAATAGATTGAGAAATTCCTTACTAGCTTACCTTATCATTTTCAAGCAAAAGTTACCTTGCTTAAATACATGAAAAATCCTTGTGAACTTACTGTTAAATGAATCACTTCGGCAAGTATTCGAACTGCATCACTTGTATCCAATATGTCAGCCATCGACTTTTGAGGACGGCAAGAGCTTGGCTTTATAGACATCAAGGATGGTGGTCTTAGCAAAGATCTTTTTGAAACAATTGTTAGAAATGATGACTCTAATACCAATGAAGAGAAATGGGATCTACTTTCCCAGAGATTTACTAAATTTCATAGATAGAATTATCCCTTTTTTAGGGGTTTTAGGAAAAAATAATCCGAGCTCTAAAATGATTATTTCAATGAATTTAGAGTTCTACTTCTTCCAAACAACATGAAATATTTTGCAGATCACTCATACAGGTATTTGAGCTACAAAATAAACCTACAACTGCGAAGTTGACCAAAAAATTGAACGCTATATCAAGCAAGAGTGTGAAACTTGGAACAAATTCTAATCATGTTTTTCAAACATTATCAACTATTCGTACAATTTTGGTGGAACTATCAGGAAAGAGAAGTAGATTCAGAAATTCTTTACTAGCTTACCTTATCATTTTCAAGCAAAAGTTACCTTGCTTAAATACATGAAAAATCCTTGTGAACTTACTATTAAATGAATCACTTGGGCAAGTTTTCGAACTACATCACTTGTATCCAATATGTCAGCCATCCACTTTCGAGGACGGAAAGAGCTTCGCTTTATAGACATCAAGGATAGTGGTCTTAGCGAAGATCTTTTTGACACAATTGTTAGAAATGATGACTCTAATACCAATGAAGAGAAATGGGATCTACTTTCCCAGAGATTTACTAAATTTCATAGATAGAATTAACCCTTTTTTAGGGGTTTTAGAAAAAAATAATCTGAGCTCTAAAATGATTATTTCAATGAATTTAGAGTTATACTTCTTCCAAACAACATGAAATATTTTGCAGACCACTCATATAGGTATTTGAGCTACAAAATAAACCTACAACTGCGAAGTTAACCAAAAAATTGAACGCTATATCAAGCAAGAGTATGAAACTTGGAACAAATTCTAATCATGTTTTTCAAACATTATCAACTATTCGTACAATTTTGGTGGAACTATCAGGAAAGAGAAGTAGATTGAGAAATTCTTTGCTAGCTTACCTTATCATTTTCAAGCAAAAGTTACCTTGCTTAAATACATGAAAAATCCTTGTGAACTTACTATTAAATGAATCACTTGGGCAAGTATTCGAACTGCATCACTTGTATCCAATATGTCAGCCATCCACTTTCGAGGACTGCAAGAGCTTGGCTTTATAGACATCAAGGATAGTGGTCTTAGCAAAGATCTTTTTGACACAATTGTTAGAAATGATGACTCTAATACCAATGAAGAGAAATGGGATCTACTTTCCCAGAGATTTACTAAATTTCATAGATAGAATTAACCCTTTTTTAGGGGTTTTAGGAAAAACTAATCCGAGCTCTAAAATGATTATTTCAATGAATTTAGAGTTGTACTTCTTCCAAACAACATGAAATATTTTGCAAACCACTCATATAGGTATTTGAGCTAAAACCTAAATCTAGAAATACGAAGGTGACCAAAATTTTTGAACGCTATATCAAGCAAGAGTGTGAAACTTGGAACAAATTCTAATCATGTTTTTCAAACATTATCAACTACTCGTACAATTTGGGTGGACCTATCAGGAAAGAGAAGTAGATTGAGAAATTCCTTACTACCTTACCTTATCATTTTCAAGCAAAAGTTACCTTGCTTAAATACATGAAAAATCCTTGTGAACTTACTATTAAATGAATCACTTGGGCAAGTTTTCGAACTGCATCACTTGTATAAAATATGTCAGCCATCCACTTTCGAGGACGGCAAGAGCTTGGCTTTATAGACATCAAGGATAGTGGTCTTAGCGAAGATCTTTTTGACACAATGGTTAGAAATGATGACTCTAATACCAATAAAGAGAAATGGGATCTACTTTAACAGAGATTTACTAAATTTCTTAGATAGAATTAACCCTTTTTTAGGGGTTTTAGGAAAAAATAATCCGAGCTCTAAAATGATTATTTCAATGAATTTAGAGATGTACTTCTTCCAAACAACATGAAATATTTTGCAAACCACTCATATAGGTATTTGAGCTAAAACATAAATCTAGAAATACGAAGGTGACCAAAATTTTTGAACGCTATATCAAGCAAGAGTGTGAAACTTGGAACAAATTCTAATCATGTTTTTCAAACATTATCAACTATTCGTACAATTTTGGTGGAACTATCAGGAAAGAGAAGTAGATTGAGAAATTCTTTGCTAGCTTACCTTATCATTTTCAAGCAAAAGTTACCTTGCTTAAATACATGAAAAATCCATGTGAACTCACTATTAAATGAATCACTTGGGCAAGTTTTCGAACTGCATCACTTGTATCCAATATGTCAGCCATCCACTTTCGAGGACTGAAAGAGCTTCGCTTTATAGACATCAAGGATAGTGGTCTTAGCGAAGATGTTTTTGACACAATTGTTAGAAATGATGACTCTAATACCAATGAAGGGAAATGGGATCTACTTTCGCAGAGATTTACTAAATTTCTTAGATAGAATTAACCCTTTTTTAGGGGTTTTAGGAAAACATAATCCGAGCTCTAAAATGATTATTTCAATGAATTTAGAGATGTACTTCTTCCAAACAACATGAAATATTTTGCAAACCACTCATATAGGTATTTGAGCTAAAACATAAATCTAGAAATACGAAGGTGACCAAAATTTTTGAACGCTATATCAAGCAAGAGTGTGAAACTTGGAACAAATTCTAATCATGTTTTTCAAACATTATCAACTACTCGTACAATTTGGGTGGACATATCAGGACAGAGAAGTAGATTGAGAAATTCTTTACTAGCTTACCTTATCATTTTCAAGCAAAAGTTACCTTGCTTAAATACATGAAAAATCCATGTGAACTTACTATTAAATGAATCACTTGGGCAAGTTTTCGAACTGCATCACTTGTATCCAATATGTCAGCCATCCACTTTCGAGGACGGAAAGAGCTTCGCTTTATAGACATCAAGGATAGTGGTCTTAGCGAAGATGTTTTTGACACAATTGTTAGAAATGATGACTCTAATACCAATGAAGGGAAATGGGATCTACTTTCGCAGAGATTTACTAAATTTCTTAGATAGAATTAACCCTTTTTTAAGGGTTTTAGAAAAACATAATCCGAGCTCTAAAATGATTATTTCAATGAATTTAGAGTTGCACTTTTTCCAAACAACATGAAATATTTTGCAAACCACTCATATAGGTATTTGAGCTACAAAATAAACCTAGAACTGCGAAGTTGACCAAAAATATTGAACACTATATCAAGCAAGAGTATGAAACTTGGAACAAATTCTAATCATGTTTTTCAAACATTATCAACTACTCGTACAATTTGGGTAGAACTATCAGGAAAGAGAAATAGATTGAGAAATTCCTTACTAGCTTACCTTATCATTTTCAAGCAAAAGTTACCTTGCTTAAATACATGAAAAATCCTTGTGAACTTACTATTAAATGAATCACTTCGGTAAGTATTCGAACTGCATCACTTGTATCCAATATGTCAGCCATCCACTTTTGAGGACGGCAAGAGCTTGGCTTTATAGACATCAAGGATAGTGGTCTTAGCAAAGATCTTTTTGACACAATTGTTAGAAATGATGACTCTAATACCAATGAAGAGAAATGGGATCTACTTTCCCAGAGATTTACTAAATTTCATAGATAGAATTAACCCTTTTTTACTGGTTTTAGAAAAAAAATAATCCGAGCTCTAAAATGATTATTTCAATGAATTTAGAGTTGTACTTCTTCCAAACAACATGAAATATTTTGCAGACCACTCATATAGGTATTTGAGCTACAAAATAAACCTACAACTGCGAAGTTGACCAAAAAATTGAACGCTATATCAAGCAAGAGTGTGAAACTTGGAACAAATTCTAATCATGTTTTTCAAACAATATCAACTATTCGTACAATTTTGGTGGAACTTTCAGGAAAGAGAAGTAGATTGAGAAATTCTTTACTAGCTTACCTTATCATTTTCAAGCAAAAGTTACCTTCCTTAAATACATGAAAAATCCTTGTGAACTTACTATTAAATGAATCACTTGGGCAAGTATTCGAACTGCATCACTTGTATCCAATATGTCAGCCATCCACTTTCGAGAACGGTAAGAGCTTGGCTTTATAGACATCAAGGATAGTGGTCTTAGCAAAGATCTTTTTGACACAATTGTTAGAAATGATGACTCTAATACAAATGAAGAGAAATGTAATCTACTTTCCTAGAGATTTACTAAATTTCATAGATAGAATTAACCCTTTTTTAGGGGTTTTAGAAAAAAATAATCTGAGCTCTAAAATGATTATTTCAATGAATTTAGAGTTATACTTCTTCCAAACAACATGAAATATTTTGCAGACCACTCATATAGGTATTTGAGCTACAAAATAAACCTACAACTGCGAAGTTGACCAAAAAATTGAACGCTATATCAAGCAAGAGTGTGAAACTTGGAACAAATTCTAATCATGTTTTTCAAACATTATCAACTATTCGTACAATTTTGGTGGAACTATCAGGAAAGAGAAGTAGATTGAGAAATTGTTTACTAGCTTACCTTATCATTTTCAAGCAAAAGTTACCTTGCTTAAATACATGAAAAATCCTTGTGAACTTACTATTAAATGAATCACTTGGGCAAGTATTCGAACTGCATCACTTGTATCCAATATGTCAGCCATCCACTTTCGAGAACGGTAAGAGCTTGGCTTTATAGACATCAAGGATAGTGGTCTTAGCAAAGATCTTTTTGACACAATTGTTAGAAATGATGACTCTAATACCAATGAAGAGAAATGTAATCTACTTTCCCAGAGATTTACTAAATTTCATAGATAGAATTAACCCTTTTTTAGGGGTTTTAGGAAAAAATAATCCGAGCGGTAAAATGATTATTTCAATGAATTTAGATTTGTACTTCTTCCAAACAACATGAAATATTTTGCAGACCACTCATATAGGTATTTGAGCTAAAACATAAATCTAGAAATACGAAGGTGACCAAAATTTTTGAACGCTATATGAAGCAAGAGTGTGAAACTTGGAACAAATTCTAATCATGTTTTTCAAACATTATCAACTACTCGTACAATTTGGGTAGAACTATCAGGAAAGAGAAATAGATTGAGAAATTCCTTACTAGCTTACCTTATCATTTTCAAGCAAAAGTTACCTTGCTTAAATACATGAAAAATCCTTGTGAACTTACTATTAAATGAATCAATTCGGTAAGTATTCGAACTGCATCACTTGTATCCAATATGTCAGCCATCCACTTTTGAGGACGGCAAGAGCTTGGCTTTATAGACATCAAGGATAGTGGTCTTAGCAAAGATCTTTTTGACACAATTGTTAGAAATGATGACTCTAATACCAATGAAGAGAAATGGGATCTACTTTCCCAGAGATTTACTAAATTTCATAGATAGAATTAACCCTTTTTTAGGGGTTTTAGAAAAAAAATAATCCGAGCTCTAAAATGATTATTTCAATGAATTTAGAGTTGTACTTCTTCCAAACAACATGAAATATTTTGCAGACCACTCATATAGGTATTTGAGCTACAAAATAAACCTACAACTGCGAAGTTGACCAAAAAATTGAACGCTATATCAAGCAAGAGTGTGAAACTTGGAACAAATTCTAATCATGGTTTTCAAACAATATCAACTATTCGTACAATTTTGGTGGAACTATCAGGAAAGAGAAGTAGATTGAGAAATTCTTTACTAGCTTACCTTATCATTTTCAAGCAAAAGTTACCTTGCTTAAATACATGAAAAATCCTTGTGAACTTACTATTAAATGAATCACTTGGGCAAGTATTCGAACTGCATCACTTGTATCCAATATGTCAGCCATCCACTTTCGAGGACGGCAAGAGCTTGGCTTTATAGACATCAAGGATAGTGGTCTTAGCAAGGATCTTTTTGACACAATTGTTAGAAATGATGACTCTAATACCAATGAAGAGAAATAGGATCTACTTTAACAGAGATTTACTAAATTTCTTAGATAGAATTAACCCTTTTTTAGGGGTTTTAGGAAAAAATAATCCGAGCTCTAAAATGATTATTTCAATGAATTTAGAGTTCTACTTCTTCCAAACAACATGAAATATTTTGCAAACCACTCATATAGGTATTTGAGCTAAAACATAAATCTAGAAATACGAAGGTGACCAAAATTTTTGAACGCTATATCAAGCAAAAGTGTGAAACTTGGAACAAATTCTAATCATGTTTTTCAAACATTATCAACTACTCGTACAATTTGGGTGGACCTATCAGGAAAGAGAAGTAGATTGAGAAATTCCTTACTACCTTACCTTATCATTTTCAAGCAAAAGTTACCTTGCTTAAATACATGAAAAATTCTTGTGAACTTACTATTAAATGAATCACTAGGGCAAGTTTTCGAACTGCATCACTTGTATCCAATATGTCAGAAATCCACTTTCGAAGACGGAAAGAGCTTCGCTTTATAGACATCAAGGATAGTGGTCTTTGCGAAGATGGTTTTTGACACAATTGTTAGAAATGATGACTCTAATACCAATGAAGAGAAATGGGATCTACTTTCCTAGAGATTTACTAAATTTCATAGATAGAATTAACCCTTTTTTAGGGGTTTTAGAAAAAAATAATCCGAGCTCTAAAATGATTATTTCAATGAATTTAGAGTTGTACTTCTTCCAAACAACATGAAATATTTTGCAGACCACTCATATAGGTATTTGAGCTACAAAATAAACCTACAACTGCGAAGTTGACCAAAAAATTGAACGCTATATCAAGCAAGAGTGTGAAACTTGGAACAAATTCTAATCATGTTTTTCAAACATTATCAACTATTCGTACAATTTTGGTGGAACTATCAGGAAAGAGAAGTAGATTGAGAAATTGTTTACTAGCTTACCTTATCATTTTCAAGCAAAAGTTACCTTGCTTAAATACATGAAAAATCCTTGTGAACTTACTATTAAATGAATCACTTGGGCAAGTATTCGAACTGCATCACTTGTATCCAATATGTCAGCCATCCACTTTCGAGAACGGTAAGAGCTTGGCTTTATAGACATCAAGGATAGTGGTCTTAGCAAAGATCTTTTTGACACAATTGTTAGAAATGATGACTCTAATACCAATGAAGAGAAATGTAATCTACTTTCCCAGAGATTTACTAAATTTCATAGATAGAATTAACCCTTTTTTAGGGGTTTTAGGAAAAAATAATCCGAGCGGTAAAATGATTATTTCAATGAATTTAGATTTGTACTTCTTCCAAACAACATGAAATATTTTGCAGACCACTCATATAGGTATTTGAGCTAAAACATAAATCTAGAAATACGAAGGTGACCAAAATTTTTGAACGCTATATGAAGCAAGAGTGTGAAACTTGGAACAAATTCTAATCATGTTTTTCAAACATTATCAACTACTCGTACAATTTGGGTGGACCTATCAGGAAAGAGAAGTAGATTGAGAAATTCCTTACTACCTTACCTTATCATTTTCAAGCAAAAGTTACCTTGCTTAAATACATGAAAAATCCTTGTGAACTTACTATTAAATGAATCACTTGGGCAAGTTTTCGAACTGTATCACTTGTATCCAATATGTCAGCCATCCACTTTCGAGGACGGAAAGAGCTTCGCGTTATAGACATCAAGGATAGTGGTCTTAGCGAAGATGTTTTTGACACAATTGTTAGAAATGATGACTCTAATACCAATGAAGAGAAATGGGATCTACTTTCGCAGAGATTTACTAAATTTCTTAGATAGAATTAACCCTTTTTTAAGGGTTTTAGAAAAACATAATCCGAGCTCTAAAATGATTATTTCAATGAATTTAGAGTTGTACTTCTTCCAAACAACATGAAATATTTTGCAAACCACTCACATAGGTATTTGAGCTACAAAATAAACCTAGAACTGCGAAGTTGACCAAAAATATTGAACAGTATATCAAGCAAGAGTATGAAACTTGGAACAAATTCTAATCATGTTTTTCAAACATTATCAACTACTCGTACAATTTGGGTAGAACTATCAGGAAAGAGAAATAGATTGAGAAATTCCTTACTAGCTTACCATATCATTTTCAAGCAAAAGTTACCTTGCTTAAATACATGAAAAATCCTTGTGAACTTACTATTAAATGAATCACTTGGGCAAGTATTCGAACTGCATCACTTGTATCCAATATGTCAGCCATCCACTTTCGAGGACGGCAAGAGCTTGGCTTTATAGACATCAAGGATAGTGGTCTTAGCAAAGATCTTTTTGACACAATTGTTAGAAATGATGACTCTAATACCAATGAAGAGAAATGGGATCTACTTTCGCAGAGATTTACTAAATTTCGTAGATAGAATTAACCCTTTTTTAGGGGTTTTAGAAAAAAATAATCCGAGCTCTAAAATGATTATTTCATTGAATTTAGAGTTATACATCTTCCAAACAACATGAAATATTTTGCAGACCACTCATATAGGTATTTGAGCTACAAAATAAACCTACAACTGCGAAGTTGACCAAAAAATTGAACGCTATATCAAGCAAGAGTATGAAACTTGGAACAAATTCTAATCATGTTTTTCAAACATTATCAACTATTCGTACAATTTTGGTGGAACTATCAGGAAAGAGAAGTAGATTGAGAAATTCTTTACTAGCTTACCTTATCATTTTCAAGCAAAAGTTACCTTGCTTAAATACATGAAAAATCCTTGTGAACTTACTATTAAATGAATCACTTGGGCAAGTATTCGAACTGTATCACTTGTATCCAATATGTCAGCCATCCACTTTCGAGGACGGAAAGAGCTTCGCGTTATAGACATCAAGGATAGTGGTCTTAGCGAAGATGTTTTTGACACAATTGTTAGAAATGATGACTCTAATACCAATGAAGAGAAATGGGATCTACTTTCGCAGAGATTTACTAAATTTCTTAGATAGAATTAACCCTTTTTTAGGGGTTTTAGAAAAAATAATCTGAGCTCTAAAATGATTATTTCAATGAATTTAGAGTTGTACTTCTTCCAAACAACATGAAATATTTTGCAGACCACTCATATAGGTATTTGAGCTACAAAATAAACCTACAACTACGAAGTTGACCAAAAAATTGAACGCTATATCAAGCAAGAGTATGAAACTTGGAACAAATTCTAATCATGTTTTTCAAACATTATCAACTATTCGTACAATTTTGGTGGAACTATCAGGAAAGAGAAGTAGATTGAGAAATTCTTTACTAGCTTACCTTATCATTTTCAAGCAAAAGTTACCTTGCTTAAATACATGAAAAATCCTTGTGAACTTACTATTAAATGAATCACTTCGGTAAGTATTCGAACTGCATCACTTGTATCCAATATGTCAGCCATCCACTTTTGAGGACGGCAAGAGCTTGGCTTTATAGACATCAAGGATAGTGGTCTTAGCAAAGATCTTTTTGACACAATTGTTAGAAATGATGACTCTAATACCAATGAAGAGAAATGGGATCTACTTTCCCAGAGATTTACTAAATTTCATAGATAGAATTAACCCTTTTTTACTGGTTTTAGAAAAAAAATAATCCGAGCTCTAAAATGATTATTTCAATGAATTTAGAGTTGTACTTCTTCCAAACAACATGAAATATTTTGCAGACCACTCATATAGGTATTTGAGCTACAAAATAAACCTACAACTGCGAAGTTGACCAAAAAATTGAACGCTATATCAAGCAAGAGTGTGAAACTTGGAACAAATTCTAATCATGTTTTTCAAACAATATCAACTATTCGTACAATTTTGGTGGAACTTTCAGGAAAGAGAAGTAGATTGAGAAATTCTTTACTAGCTTACCTTATCATTTTCAAGCAAAAGTTACCTTCCTTAAATACATGAAAAATCCTTGTGAACTTACTATTAAATGAATCACTTGGGCAAGTATTCGAACTGCATCACTTGTATCCAATATGTCAGCCATCCACTTTCGAAAACGGTAAGAGCTTGGCTTTATAGACATCAAGGATAGTGGTCTTAGCAAAGATCTTTTTGACACAATTGTTAGAAATGATGACTCTAATACCAATGAAGAGAAATGTAATCTACTTTCCTAGAGATTTACTAAATTTCATAGATAGAATTAACCCTTTTTTAGGGGTTTTAGAAAAAAATAATCTGAGCTCTAAAATGATTATTTCAATGAATTTAGAGTTATACTTCTTCCAAACAACATGAAATATTTTGCAGACCACTCATATAGGTATTTGAGCTACAAAATAAACCTACAACTGCGAAGTTGACCAAAAAATTGAACACTATATCTAGCAAGAGTATGAAACTTGGAACAAATTCTAATCATGTTTTTCAAACATTATCAACTACTCGTACAATTTGGGTGGACCTATCAGGAAAGAGAAGTAGATTGAGAAATTCCTTACTACCTTACCTTATCATTTTCAAGCAAAAGTTACCTTGCTTAAATACATGAAAAATCCTTGTGAACTTACTATTAAATGAATCACTTGGGCAAGTTTTCGAACTGCATCACTTGTATCCAATATGTCAGCCATCCACTTTCGAGGACGGAAAGAGCTTCGCTTTATAGACATCAAGGATAGTGGTCTTAGCGAAGATGTTTTTGACACAATTGTTAGAAATGATGACTCTAATACCAATGAAGGGAAATGGGATCTACTTTCGCAGAGATTTACTAAATTTCTTAGATAGAATTAAACCTTTTTTAAGGGTTTTAGAAAAACATAATCCGAGCTCTAAAATGATTATTTCAATGAATTTAGAGTTGCACTTTTTCCAAACAACATGAAATATTTTGCAAACCACTCATATAGGTATTTGAGCTACAAAATAAACCTAGAACTGCGAAGTTGACCAAAAATATTGAACACTATATCAAGCAAGAGTATGAAACTTTGAACAAATTCTAATCATGTTTTTCAAACATTATCAACTACTCGTACAATTTGGGTAGAACTATCAGGAAAGAGAAATAGATTGAGAAATTCCTTACTAGCTTACCTTATCATTTTCAAGCAAAAGTTACCTTGCTTAAATACATGAAAAATCCTTGTGAACTTACTATTAAATGAATCAATTCGGTAAGTATTCGAACTGCATCACTTGTATCCAATATGTCAGCCATCCACTTTTGAGGACGGCAAGAGCTTGGCTTTATAGACATCAAGGATAGTGGTCTTAGCAAAGATCTTTTTGACACAATTGTTAGAAATGATGACTCTAATACCAATGAAGAGAAATGGGATCTACTTTCCCAGAGATTTACTAAATTTCATAGATAGAATTAACCCTTTTTTAGGGGTTTTAGAAAAAAAATAATCCGAGCTCTAAAATGATTATTTCAATGAATTTAGAGTTGTACTTCTTCCAAACAACATGAAATATTTTGCAGACCACTCATATAGGTATTTGAGCTACAAAATAAACCTACAACTGCGAAGTTGACCAAAAAATTGAACGCTATATCAAGCAAGAGTGTGAAACTTGGAACAAATTCTAATCATGGTTTTCAAACAATATCAACTATTCGTACAATTTTGGTGGAACTATCAGGAAAGAGAAGTAGATTGAGAAATTCTTTACTAGCTTACCTTATCATTTTCAAGCAAAAGTTACCTTGCTTAAATACATGAAAAATCCTTGTGAACATACTATTAAATGAATCACTTGGGCAAGTATTCGAACTGCATCACTTGTATCCAATATGTCAGCCATCCACTTTCGAGGACGGCAAGAGCTTGGCTTTATAGACATCAAGTATAGTGGTCTTAGCAAGGATCTTTTTGACACAATTGTTAGAAATGATGACTCTAATACCAATGAAGAGAAATAGGATCTACTTTAACAGAGATTTACTAAATTTCTTAGATAGAATTAACCCTTTTTTAGGGGTTTTAGGAAAAAATAATCCGAGCTCTAAAATGATTATTTCAATGAATTTAGAGTTCTACTTCTTCCAAACAACATGAAATATTTTGCAAACCACTCATATAGGTATTTGAGCTAAAACATAAATCTAGAAATAGAAGGTGACCAAAATTTTTGAACGCTATATCAAGCAAAAGTGTGAAACTTGGAACAAATTCTAATCATGTTTTTCAAACATTATCAACTACTCGTACAATTTGGGTGGACCTATCAGGAAAGAGAAGTAGATTGAGAAATTCCTTACTACCTTACCTTATCATTTTCAAGCAAAAGTTACCTTGCTTAAATACATGAAAAATCCATGTGAACTCACTATTAAATGAATCACTTGGGCAAGTTTTCGAACTGCATCACTTGTATCCAATATGTCAGCCATCCACTTTCGAGGACGGAAAGAGCTTCGCTTTATAGACATCAAGGATAGTGGTCTTTGCGAAGATGGTTTTTGACACAATTGTTAGAAATGATGACTCTAATACCAATGAAGAGAAATGGGATCTACTTTCCCAGAGATTTACTAAATTTCATAGATAGAATTAACCCTTTTTTAGGGGTTTTAGAAAAAAATAATCCGAGCTCTAAAATGATTATTTCAATGAATTTAGAGTTGTACTTCTTCCAAACAACATGAAATATTTTGCAGACCACTCATATAGGTATTTGAGCTACAAAATAAACCTACAACTGCGAAGTTGACCAAAAAATTGAACGCTATATCAAGCAAGAGTGTGAAACTTGGAACAAATTCTAATCATGTTTTTCAAACATTATCAACTATTCGTACAATTTTGGTGGAACTATCAGGAAAGAGAAGTAGATTGAGAAATTGTTTACTAGCTTACCTTATCATTTTCAAGCAAAAGTTACCTTGCTTAAATACATGAAAAATCCTTGTGAACTTACTATTAAATGAATCACTTGGGCAAGTATTCGAACTGCATCACTTGTATCCAATATGTCAGCCATCCACTTTCGAGAACGGTAAGAGCTTGGCTTTATAGACATCAAGGATAGTGGTCTTAGCAAAGATCTTTTTGACACAATTGTTAGAAATGATGACTCTAATACCAATGAAGAGAAATGTAATCTACTTTCCCAGAGATTTACTAAATTTCATAGATAGAATTAACCCTTTTTTAGGGGTTTTAGGAAAAAATAATCCGAGCGGTAAAATGATTATTTCAATGAATTTAGATTTGTACTTCTACCAAACAACATGAAATATTTTGCAGACCACTCATATAGGTATTTGAGCTAAAACATAAATCTAGAAATACGAAGGTGACCAAAATTTTTGAACGCTATATGAAGCAAGAGTGTGAAACTTGGAACAAATTCTAATCATGTTTTTCAAACATTATCAACTACTCGTACAATTTGGGTGGACCTATCAGGAAAGAGAAGTAGATTGAGAAATTCCTTACTACCTTACCTTATCATTTTCAAGCAAAAGTTACCTTGCTTAAATACATGAAAAATCCTTGTGAACTTACTATTAAATGAATCACTTGGGCAAGTTTTCGAACTGTATCACTTGTATCCAATATGTCAGCCATCCACTTTCGAGGACGGAAAGAGCTTCGCGTTATAGACATCAAGGATAGTGGTCTTAGCGAAGATGTTTTTGACACAATTGTTAGAAATGATGACTCTAATACCAATGAAGAGAAATGGGATCTACTTTCGCAGAGATTTACTAAATTTCTTAGATAGAATTAACCCTTTTTTAAGGGTTTTAGAAAAACATAATCCGAGCTCTAAAATGATTATTTCAATGAATTTAGAGTTGTACTTCTTCCAAACAACATGAAATATTTTGCAAACCACTCATATAGGTATTTGAGCTACAAAATAAACCTAGAACTGCGAAGTTGACCAAAAATATTGAACAGTATATCAAGCAAGAGTATGAAACTTGGAACAAATTCTAATCATGTTTTTCAAACATTATCAACTACTCGTACAATTTGGGTAGAACTATCAGGAAAGAGAAATAGATTGAGAAATTCCTTACTAGCTTACCATATCATTTTCAAGCAAAAGTTACCTTGCTTAAATACATGAAAAATCCTTGTGAACTTACTATTAAATGAATCACTTGGGCAAGTATTCGAACTGCATCACTTGTATCCAATATGTCAGCCATCCACTTTCGAGGACGGCAAGAGCTTGGCTTTATAGACATCAAGGATAGTGGTCTTAGCAAAGATCTTTTTGACACAATTGTTAGAAATGATGACTCTAATACCAATGAAGAGAAATGGGATCTACTTTCGCAGAGATTTACTAAATTTCGTAGATAGAATTAACCCTTTTTTAGGGGTTTTAGAAAAAAATAATCCGAGCTCTAAAATGATTATTTCATTGAATTTAGAGTTATACATCTTCCAAACAACATGAAATATTTTGCAGACCACTCATATAGGTATTTGAGCTACAAAATAAACCTACAACTGCGAAGTTGACCAAAAAATTGAACGCTATATCAAGCAAGAGTATGAAACTTGGAACAAATTCTAATCATGTTTTTCAAACATTATCAACTATTCGTACAATTTTGGTGGAACTATCAGGAAAGAGAAGTAGATTGAGAAATTCTTTACTAGCTTACCTTATCATTTTCAAGCAAAAGTTACCTTGCTTAAATACATGAAAAATCCTTGTGAACTTACTATTAAATGAATCACTTGGGCAAGTATTCGAACTGTATCACTTGTATCCAATATGTCAGCCATCCACTTTCGAGGACGGAAAGAGCTTCGCGTTATAGACATCAAGGATAGTGGTCTTAGCGAAGATGTTTTTGACACAATTGTTAGAAATGATGACTCTAATACCAATGAAGAGAAATGGGATCTACTTTCGTAGAGATTTACTAAATTTCTTAGATAGAATTAACCCTTTTTTAGGGGTTTTAGAAAAAATAATCTGAGCTCTAAAATGATTATTTCAATGAATTTAGAGTTGTACTTCTTCCAAACAACATGAAATATTTTGCAGACCACTCATATAGGTATTTGAGCTACAAAATAAACCTACAACTACGAAGTTGACCAAAAAATTGAACGCTATATCAAGCAAGAGTATGAAACTTGGAACAAATTCTAATCATGTTTTTCAAACATTATCAACTATTCGTACAATTTTGGTGGAACTATCAGGAAAGAGAAGTAGATTGAGAAATTCTTTACTAGCTTACCTTATCATTTTCAAGCAAAAGTTACCTTGCTTAAATACATGAAAAATCCTTGTGAACTTACTATTAAATGAATCACTTGGGCAAGTATTCGAACTGCATCACTTGTATCCAATATGTCAGCCATCCACTTTCGAGGACGGCAAGAGCTTGGCTTTATAGACATCAAGGATAGTGGTCTTAGCAAAGATCTTTTTGACACAATTGTTAGAAATGATGACTCTAATACCAATGAAGAGAAATAGGATCTACTTTAACAGAGATTTACTAAATTTCTTAGATAGAATTAACCCTTTTTTAGGGGTTTTAGGAAAAAATAATCCGAGCTCTAAAATGATTATTTCAATGAATTTAGAGTTGTACTTCTTCCAAACAACATGAAATATTTTGCAAACCACTCATATAGGTATTTGAGCTAAAACATAAATCTAGAAATACGAAGGTGACCAAAATTTTTGAACGCTATATCAAGCAAGAGTGTGAAACTTGGAACAAATTCTAATCATGTTTTTCAAACATTATCAACTACTCGTACAATTTGGGTGGACCTATCAGGAAAGAGAAGTAGATTGAGAAATTCCTTACTACCTTACCTTATCATTTTCAAGCAAAAGTTACCTTGCTTAAATACATGAAAAATTCTTGTGAACTTACTATTAAATGAATCACTTGGGCAAGTTTTCGAACTGCATCACTTGTATCCAATATGTCAGCCATCCACTTTCGAGGACGGAAAGAGCTTCGCTTTATAGACATCAAGGATAGTGGTCTTAACGAAGATGTTTTTGACACAATTGTTAGAAATGATGACTCTAATACCAATGAAGAGAAATGGGATCTACTTTCGCAGAGATTTACTAAATTTCTTAGATAGAATTAACCCTTTTTTAAGGGTTTTAGAAAAACATAATCCGAGCTCTAAAATGATTATTTCAATGAATTTAGAGTTTCACTTCTTCCAAACAACATGAAATATTTTGCAAACCACTCATATAGGTATTTGAGCTACAAAATAAACCTAGAACTGCGAAGTTGACCAAAAATATTGAACACTATATCAAGCAAGAGTATGAAACTTGGAACAAATTCTAATCATGTTTTTCAAACATTATCAACTACTCGTACAATTTGGGTAGAACTATCAGGAAAGAGAAATAGATTGAGAAATTCTTTACTAGCTTACCTTATCATTTTCAAGCAAAAGTTACCTTGCTTAAATACATGAAAAATCCTTGTGAACTTACTATTAAATGAATCACTTGGGCAAGTATTCGAACTGCATCACTTGTATCCAATATGTCAGCCATCCACTTTCGAGGACGGCAAGAGCTTGGCTTTATAGACATCAAGGATAGTGGTCTTAGCAAAGATCTTTTTGCACAATTGTTAGAAATGATGACTCTAATACCAATGAAGAGAAATGGGATCTACTTTCCCAGAGATTTACTAAATTTCATAGATAGAATTAACCCTTTTTTAGGGGTTTTAGAAAAAAATAATCTGAGCTCTAAAATGATTATTTCAATGAATTTAGAGTTGTACTTCTTCCAAACAACATGAAATATTTTGTAGACCACTCATATAGGTATTTGAGCTACAAAATAAACCTACAACTGCGAAGTTGACCAAAAAATTGAACGCTATATCAAGCAAGAGTATGAAACTTGGAACAAATTCTAATCATGTTTTTCAAACATTATCAACTATTCGTACAATTTTGGTGGAACTTTCAGGAAAGAGAAGTAGATTGAGAAATTCTTTACTAGCTTACCTTATCATTTTCAAGCAAAAGTTACCTTGCTTAAATACATGAAAAATCCTTGTGAACTTACTATTAAATGAATCACTTGGGCAAGTATTCGATCTGCATCACTTGTATCCAATATGTCAGCCATCCACTTTCGAGGACGGCAAGAGCTTGGCTTTATAGACATCAAGGATAGTGGTCTTAGCAAAGATCTTTTTGACACAATTGTTAGAAATGATGACTCTAATACCAATGAAGAGAAATAGGATCTACTTTAACAGAGATTTACTAAATTTCTTAGATAGAATTAACCCTTTTTTAGGGGTTTTAGGAAAAAATAATCCGAGCTGTAAAATGATTATTTCAATGAATTTAGATTTGTACATCTTCCAAACAACATGAAATATTTTGCAGACCACTCATATAGGTATTTGAGCTAAAACATAAATCTAGAAATACGAAGGTGACCAAAATTTTTGAACGCTATATCAAGCAAGAGTGTGAAACTTGGAACAAATTCTAATCATGTTTTTCAAACATTATCAACTACTCGTACAATTTGGGTGGACCTATCAGGAAAGAGAAGTAGATTGAGAAATTCCTTACTACCTTACCTTATCATTTTCAAGCAAAAGTTACCTTGCTTAAATATATGAAAAATCCTTGTGAACTTACTATTAAATGAATCACTTGGGCAAGTTTTCGAACTGTATCACTTGTATCCAATATCTCAGCCATCCACTTTCAAGGACAGAAAGAGCTTCGCGTTATAGACATCAAGGATAATGGTCTTAGCGAAGATGTTTTTGACACAATTGTTAGAAATGATGACTCTAATACCAATGAAGAGAAATGGGATCTACTTTCGCAGAGATTTACTAAATTTCTTAGATAGAATTAACCCTTTTTTAAGGGTTTTAGAAAAACATAATCCGAGCTCTAAAATGATTATTTCAATGAATTTAGAGTTGTACTTCTTCCAAACAACATGAAATATTTTGCAAACCACTCATATAGGTATTTGAGCTACAAAATAAACCTAGAACTGCGAAGTTGACCAAAAATATTGAACAGTATATCAAGCAAGAGTATGAAACTTGGAACAAATTCTAATCATGTTTTTCAAACATTATCAACTACTCGTACAATTTGGGTAGAACTATCAGGAAAGAGAAATAGATTGAGAAATTCCTTACTAGCTTACCATATCATTTTCAAGCAAAAGTTACCTTGCTTAAATACATGAAAAATCCTTGTGAACTTACTATTAAATGAATCACTTGGGCAAGTATTCGAACTGCATCACTTGTATCCAATATGTCAGCCATCCACTTTCGAGGACGGCAAGAGCTTGGCTTTATAGACATCAAGGATAGTGGTCTTAGCAAAGATCTTTTTGACACAATTGTTAGAAATGATGACTCTAATACCAATGAAGAGAAATGGGATCTACTTTCGCAGAGATTTACTAAATTTCGTAGATAGAATTAACCCTTTTTTAGGGGTTTTAGAAAAAAATAATCCGAGCTCTAAAATGATTATTTCATTGAATTTAGAGTTGTACTTCTTCCAAACAACATGAAATATTTTGCAGACCACTCATATAGGTATTTGAGCTACAAAATAAACCTACAACTGCGAAGTTGACCAAAAAATTGAACGCTATATCAAGCAAGAGTATGAAACTTGGAACAAATTCTAATCATGTTTTTCAAACATTATCAACTATTCGTACAATTTTGGTGGAACTATCAGGAAAGAGAAGTAGATTGAGAAATTCTTTACTAGCTTACCTTATCATTTTCAAGCAAAAGTTACCTTGCTTAAATACATGAAAAATCCTTGTGAACTTACTATTAAATGAATCACTTGGGCAAGTATTCGAACTGCATCACTTGTATCCAATATGTCAGCCATCCACTTTCGAGGACGGCAAGAGCTTGGCTTTATAGACATCAAGGATAGTGGTCTTAGCAAAGATCTTTTTGACACAATTGTTAGAAATGATGACTCTAATACCAATGAAGAGAAATAGGATCTACTTTAACAGAGATTTACTAAATTTCTTAGATAGAATTAACCCTTTTTTAGGGGTTTTAGGAAAAAATAATCCGAGCTGTAAAATGATTATTTCAATAAAGTTAGATTTGTACTTCTTCCAAACAACATGAAATATTTTGCAGACCACTCATATAGGTATTTGAGCTAAAACATAAATCTAGAAATACGAAGGTGACCAAAATTTTTGAACGCTATATCAAGCAAGAGTGTGAAACTTGGAACAAATTCTAATCATGTTTTTCAAACATTATCAACTACTCGTACAATTTGGGTGGACCTATCAGGAAAGAGAAGTAGATTGAGAAATTCCTTACTACCTTACCTTATCATTTTCAAGCAAAAGTTACCTTGCTTAAATATATGAAAAATCCTTGTGAACTTACTATTAAATGAATCACTTGGGCAAGTTTTCGAACTGTATCACTTGTATCCAATATCTCAGCCATCCACTTTCAAGGACAGAAAGAGCTTCGCGTTATAGACATCAAGGATAATGGTCTTAGCGAAGATGTTTTTGACACAATTGTTAGAAATGATGACTCTAATACCAATGAAGAGAAATGGGATCTACTTTCGCAGAGATTTACTAAATTTCTTAGATAGAATTAACCCTTTTTTAAGGGTTTTAGAAAAACATAATCCGAGCTCTAAAATGATTATTTCAATGAATTTAGAGTTGTACTTCTTCCAAACAACATGAAATATTTTGCAAACCACTCATATAGGTATTTGAGCTACAAAATAAACCTAGAACTGCGAAGTTGACCAAAAATATTGAACAGTATATCAAGCAAGAGTATGAAACTTGGAACAAATTCTAATCATGTTTTTCAAACATTATCAACTACTCGTACAATTTGGGTAGAACTATCAGGAAAGAGAAATAGATTGAGAAATTCCTTACTAGCTTACCATATCATTTTCAAGCAAAAGTTACCTTGCTTAAATACATGAAAAATCCTTGTGAACTTACTATTAAATGAATCACTTGGGCAAGTATTCGAACTGCATCACTTGTATCCAATATGTCAGCCATCCACTTTCGAGGACGGCAAGAGCTTGGCTTTATAGACATCAAGGATAGTGGTCTTAGCAAAGATCTTTTTGACACAATTGTTAGAAATGATGACTCTAATACCAATGAAGAGAAATGGGATCTACTTTCGCAGAGATTTACTAAATTTCGTAGATAGAATTAACCCTTTTTTAGGGGTTTTAGAAAAAAATAATCCGAGCTCTAAAATGATTATTTCATTGAATTTAGAGTTGTACTTCTTCCAAACAACATGAAATATTTTGCAGACCACTCATATAGGTATTTGAGCTACAAAATAAACCTACAACTGCGAAGTTGACCAAAAAATTGAACGCTATATCAAGCAAGAGTATGAAACTTGGAACAAATTCTAATCATGTTTTTCAAACATTATCAACTATTCGTACAATTTTGGTGGAACTATCAGGAAAGAGAAGTAGATTGAGAAATTCTTTACTAGCTTACCTTATCATTTTCAAGCAAAAGTTACCTTGCTTAAATACATGAAAAATCCTTGTGAACTTACTATTAAATGAATCACTTGGGCAAGTATTCGAACTGCATCACTTGTATCCAATATGTCAGCCATCCACTTTCGAGGACGGCAAGAGCTTGGCTTTATAGACATCAAGGATAGTGGTCTTAGCAAAGATCTTTTTGACACAATTGTTAGAAATGATGACTCTAATACCAATGAAGAGAAATGGGATCTACTTTGCCAGAGATTTACTAAATTTCATAGATAGAATTAACCCTTTTTTAGAGGTTTTAGAAAAAAATAATCCGAGCTCTAAAATGATTATTTCAATGAATTTAGAGTTGTACTTCTTCCAAACAACATGAAATATTTTGCAGACCAATCATATAGGTATTTGAGCTAAAACATAAATCTAGAAATACGAAGGTGACCAAAATTTTTGAACGCTATATCAAGCAAGAGTATGAAACTTGGAACAAATTCTAATCATGTTTTTCAAACATTATCAACTACTCGTACAATTTGGGTGGACCTATCAGGAAAGAGAAGTAGATTGAGAAATTCCTTACTACCTTACCTTATCATTTTCAAGCAAAAGTTACCTTGCTTAAATACATGAAAAATCCTTGTGAACTTACTATTAAATGAATCACTTGGGCAAGTATTCGAACTATATCACTTGTATCCAATATGTCAGCCATCCACTTTCGAGGACGGAAAGAGCTTCGCGTTATAGACATCAAGGATAGTGGTCTTAGCGAAGATGTTTTTGACACAATTGTTAGAAATGATGACTCTAATACCAATGAAGAGAAATGGGATCTACTTTCGCAGAGATTTACTAAATTTCTTAGATAGAATTAACCCTTTTTTAGGGGTTTTAGAAAAAAATAATCCGAGCTCTAAAATGATTATTTCATTGAATTTAGAGTTGTACATCTTCCAAACAACATGAAATATTTTGCAGACCACTCATATAGGTATTTGAGCTACAAAATAAACCTACAACTGCGAAGTTGACCAAAAAATTGAACGCTATATCAAGCAAGAGTATGAAACTTGGAACAAATTCTAATCATGTTTTTCAAACATTATCAACTATTCGTACAATTTTGGTGGAACTATCAGGAAAGAGAAGTAGATTGAGAAATTCTTTACTAGCTTACCTTATCATTTTCAAGCAAAAGTTACCTTGCTTAAATACATGAAAAATCCTTGTGAACTTACTATTAAATGAATCACTTGGGCAAGTATTCGAACTGCATCACTTGTATCCAATATGTCAGCCATCCACTTTCGAGGACGGCAAGAGCTTGGCTTTATAGACATCAAGGATAGTGGTCTTAGCAAAGATCTTTTTGACACAATTGTTAGAAATGATGACTCTAATACCAATGAAGAGAAATAGGATCTACTTTAACAGAGATTTACTAAATTTCTTAGATAGAATTAACCCTTTTTTAGGGGTTTTAGGAAAAAATAATCCGAGCTGTAAAATGATTATTTCAATGAATTTAGATTTGTACTTCTTCCAAACAACATGAAATATTTTGCAGACCACTCATATAGGTATTTGAGCTAAAACATAAATCTAGAAATACGAAGGTGACCAAAATTTTTGAACGCTATATCAAGCAAGAGTGTGAAACTTGGAACAAATTCTAATCATGTTTTTCAAACATTATCAACTACTCGTACAATTTGGGTGGACCTATCAGGAAAGAGAAGTAGATTGAGAAATTCCTTACTACCTTACCTTATCATTTTCAAGCAAAAGTTACCTTGCTTAAATATATGAAAAATCCTTGTGAACTTACTATTAAATGAATCACTTGGGCAAGTTTTCTAACTGTATCACTTGTATCCAATATCTCAGCCATCCACTTTCAAGGACAGAAAGAGCTTCGCGTTATAGACATCAAGGATAATGGTCTTAGCGAAGATGTTTTTGACACAATTGTTAGAAATGATGACTCTAATACCAATGAAGAGAAATGGGATCTACTTTCGCAGAGATTTACTAAATTTCTTAGATAGAATTAACCCTTTTTTAAGGGTTTTAGAAAAACATAATCCGAGCTCTAAAATGATTATTTCAATGAATTTAGAGTTGTACTTCTTCCAAACAACATGAAATATTTTGCAAACCACTCATATAGGTATTTGAGCTACAAAATAAACCTAGAACTGCGAAGTTGACCAAAAATATTGAACAGTATATCAAGCAAGAGTATGAAACTTGGAACTAATTCTAATCATGTTTTTCAAACATTATCAACTACTCGTACAATTTGGGTAGAACTATCAGGAAAGAGAAATAGATTGAGAAATTCCTTACTAGCTTACCATATCATTTTCAAGCAAAAGTTACCTTGCTTAAATACATGAAAAATCCTTGTGAACTTACTATTAAATGAATCACTTGGGCAAGTATTCGAACTGCATCACTTGTATCCAATATGTCAGCCATCCACTTTCGAGGACGGCAAGAGCTTGGCTTTATAGACATCAAGGATAGTGGTCTTAGCAAAGATCTTTTTGACACAATTGTTAGAAATGATGACTCTAATACCAATGAAGAGAAATGGGATCTACTTTCGCAGAGATTTACTAAATTTCGTAGATAGAATTAACCCTTTTTTAGGGGTTTTAGAAAAAAATAATCCGAGCTCTAAAATGATTATTTCATTGAATTTAGAGTTGTACTTCTTCCAAACAACATGAAATATTTTGCAGACCACTCATATAGGTATTTGAGCTACAAAATAAACCTACAACTGCGAAGTTGACCAAAAAATTGAACGCTATATCAAGCAAGAGTATGAAACTTGGAACAAATTCTAATCATGTTTTTCAAACATTATCAACTATTCGTACAATTTTGGTGGAACTATTAGGAAAGAGAAGTAGATTGAGAAATTCTTTACTAGCTTACCTTATCATTTTCAAGCAAAAGTTACCTTGCTTAAATACATGAAAAATCCTTGTGAACTTACTATTAAATGAATCACTTGGGCAAGTATTCGAACTGCATCACTTGTATCCAATATGTCAGCCATCCACTTTCGAGGACGGCAAGAGCTTGGCTTTATAGACATCAAGGATAGTGGTCTTAGCAAAGATCTTTTTGACACAATTGTTAGAAATGATGACTCTAATACCAATGAAGAGAAATGGGATCTACTTTGCGAGAGATTTACTAAATTTCATAGATAGAATTAACCCTTTTTTAGAGGTTTTAGAAAAAAATAATCCGAGCTCTAAAATGATTATTTCAATGAATTTAGAGTTGTACTTCTTCCAAACAACATGAAATATTTTGCAGACCAATCATATAGGTATTTGAGCTAAAACATAAATCTAGAAATACGAAGGTGACCAAAATTTTTGAATGCTATATCAAACAAGAGTATGAAACTTGGAACAAATTCTAATCATGTTTTTCAAACATTATCAACTACTCGTACAATTTGGGTGGACCTATCAGGAAAGAGAAGTAGATTGAGAAATTCCTTACTACCTTACCTTATCATTTTCAAGCAAAAGTTACCTTGCTTAAATATATGAAAAATCCTTGTGAACTTACTATTAAATGAATCACTTGGGCAAGTTTTCGAACTGTATCACTTGTATCCAATATCTCAGCCATCCACTTTCAAGGACAGAAAGAGCTTCGCGTTATAGACATCAAGGATAATGGTCTTAGCGAAGATGTTTTTGACACAATTGTTAGAAATGATGACTCTAATACCAATGAAGAGAAATGGGATCTACTTTCGCAGAGATTTACTAAATTTCTTAGATAGAATTAACCCTTTTTTAAGGGTTTTAGAAAAACATAATCCGAGCTCTAAAATGATTATTTCAATGAATTTAGAGTTGTACTTCTTCCAAACAACATGAAATATTTTGCAAACCACTCATATAGGTATTTGAGCTACAAAATAAACCTAGAACTGCGAAGTTGACCAAAAATATTGAACAGTATATCAAGCAAGAGTATGAAACTTGGAACAAATTCTAATCATGTTTTTCAAACATTATCAACTACTCGTACAATTTGGGTAGAACTATCAGGAAAGAGAAATAGATTGAGAAATTCCTTACTAGCTTACCATATCATTTTCAAGCAAAAGTTACCTTGCTTAAATACATGAAAAATCCTTGTGAACTTACTATTAAATGAATCACTTGGGCAAGTATTCGAACTGCATCACTTGTATCCAATATGTCAGCCATCCACTTTCGAGGACGGCAAGAGCTTGGCTTTATAGACATCAAGGATAGTGGTCTTAGCAAAGATCTTTTTGACACAATTGTTAGAAATGATGACTCTAATACCAATGAAGAGAAATGGGATCTACTTTCGCAGAGATTTACTAAATTTCGTAGATAGAATTAACCCTTTTTTAGGGGTTTTAGAAAAAAATAATCCGAGCTCTAAAATGATTATTTCATTGAATTTAGAGTTGTACTTCTTCCAAACAACATGAAATATTTTGCAGACCACTCATATAGGTATTTGAGCTACAAAATAAACCTACAACTGCGAAGTTGACCAAAAAATTGAACGCTATATCAAGCAAGAGTATGAAACTTGGAACAAATTCTAATCATGTTTTTCAAACATTATCAACTATTCGTACAATTTTGGTGGAACTATCAGGAAAGAGAAGTAGATTGAGAAATTCTTTACTAGCTTACCTTATCATTTTCAAGCAAAAGTTACCTTGCTTAAATACATGAAAAATCCTTGTGAACTTACTATTAAATGAATCACTTGGGCAAGTATTCGAACTGCATCACTTGTATCCAATATGTCAGCCATCCACTTTCGAGGACGGCAAGAGCTTGGCTTTATAGACATCAAGGATAGTGGTCTTAGCAAAGATCTTTTTGACACAATTGTTAGAAATGATGACTCTAATACCAATGAAGAGAAATGGGATCTACTTTGCCTGAGATTTACTAAATTTCATAGATAGAATTAACCCTTTTTTAGAGGTTTTAGAAAAAAATAATCCGAGCTCTAAAATGATTATTTCAATGAATTTAGAGTTGTACTTCTTCCAAACAACATGAAATATTTTGCAGACCAATCATATAGGTATTTGAGCTAAAACATAAATCTAGAAATACGAAGGTGACCAAAATTTTTGAATGCTATATCAAGCAAGAGTATGAAACTTGGAACAAATTCTAATCATGTTTTTCAAACATTATCAACTACTCGTACAATTTGGGTGGACCTATCAGGAAAGAGAAGTAGATTGAGAAATTCCTTACTACCTTACCTTATCATTTTCAAGCAAAAGTTACCTTGCTTAAATACATGAAAAATCCTTGTGAACTTACTATTAAATGAATCACTTGGGCAAGTATTCGAACTGTATCACTTGTATCCAATATGTCAGCCATCCACTTTCGAGGACGGAAAGAGCTTCGCGTTATAGACATCAAGGATAGTGGTCTTAGCGAAGATGTTTTTGACACAATTGTTAGAAATGATGACTCTAATACCAATGAAGAGAAATGGGATCTACTTTCGCAGAGATTTACTAAATTTCTTAGATAGAATTAACCCTTTTTTAGGGGTTTTAGAAAAAAATAATCCGAGCTCTAAAATGATTATTTCATTGAATTTAGAGTTGTACTTCTTCCAAACAACATGAAATATTTTGCAGACCACTCATATAGGTATTTGAGCTACAAAATAAACCTACAACTGCGAAGTTGACCAAAAAATTGAACGCTATATCAAGCAAGAGTATGAAACTTGGAACAAATTCTAATCATGTTTTTCAAACATTATCAACTATTCGTACAATTTTGGTGGAACTATCAGGAAAGAGAAGTAGATTGAGAAATTCTTTACTAGCTTACCTTATCATTTTCAAGCAAAAGTTACCTTGCTTAAATACATGAAAAATCCTTGTGAACTTACTATTAAATGAATCACTTGGGCAAGTATTCGAACTGCATCACTTGTATCCAATATGTCAGCCATCCACTTTCGAGGACGGCAAGAGCTTGGCTTTATAGACATCAAGGATAGTGGTCTTAGCAAAGATCTTTTTGACACAATTGTTAGAAATGATGACTCTAATACCAATGAAGAGAAATGGGATCTACTTTGCCAGAGATTTACTAAATTTCATAGATAGAATTAACCCTTTTTTAGAGGTTTTAGAAAAAAATAATCCGAGCTCTAAAATGATTATTTCAATGAATTTAGAGTTGTACTTCTTCCAAACAACATGAAATATTTTGCAGACCAATCATATAGGTATTTGAGCTAAAACATAAATCTAGAAATACGAAGGTGACCAAAATTTTTGAACGCTATATCAAGCAAGAGTATGAAACTTGGAACAAATTCTAATCATGTTTTTCAAACATTATCAACTACTCGTACAATTTGGGTGGACCTATCAGGAAAGAGAAGTAGATTGAGAAATTCCTTACTACCTTACCTTATCATTTTCAAGCAAAAGTTACCTTGCTTAAATACATGAAAAATCCTTGTGAACTTACTATTAAATGAATCACTTGGGTAAGTATTCGAACTGTATCACTTGTATCCAATATGTCAGCCATCCACTTTCGAGGACGGAAAGAGCTTCGCGTTATAGACATCAAGGATAGTGGTCTTAGCGAAGATGTTTTTGACACAATTGTTAGAAATGATGACTCTAATACCAATGAAGCGAAATGGGATCTACTTTCGCAGAGATTTACTAAATTTCTTAGATAGAATTAACCCTTTTTTAGGGGTTTTAGAAAAAAATAATCTGAGCTCTAAAATGATTATTTCAATGAATTTAGAGTTGTACTTCTTCCAAACAACATGAAATATTTTGAGACCACTCATATAGGTATTTGAGCTACAAAATAAACCTACAACTGCGAAGTTGACCAAAAAATTGAACGCTATATCAAGCAAGAGTATGAAACTTGGAACAAATTCTAATCATGTTTTTCAAACATTATCAACTATTCGTACAATTTTGGTGGAACTATTAGGAAAGAGAAGTAGATTGAGAAATTCTTTACTAGCTTACCTTATCATTTTCAAGCAAAAGTTACCTTGCTTAAATACATGAAAAATCCTTGTGAACTTACTATTAAATGAATCACTTGGGCAAGTATTCGAACTGCATCACTTGTATCCAATATGTCAGCCATCCACTTTCGAGGACGGCAAGAGCTTGGCTTTATAGACATCAAGGATAGTGGTCTTAGCAAAGATCTTTTTGACACAATTGTTAGAAATGATGACTCTAATACCAATGAAGAGAAATGGGATCTACTTTGCCAGAGATTTACTAAATTTCATAGATAGAATTAACCCTTTTTTAGAGGTTTTAGAAAAAGATAATCCGAGCTCTAAAATGATTATTTCAATGAATTTAGAGTTGTACTTCTTCCAAACAACATGAAATATTTTGCAGACCAATCATATAGGTATTTGAGCTAAAACATAAATCTAGAAATACGAAGGTGACCAAAATTTTTGAACGCTATATCAAGCAAGAGTATGAAACTTGGAACAAATTCTAATCATGTTTTTCAAACATTATCAACTACTCGTTCAATTTGGGTGGACCTATCAGGAAAGAGAAGTAGATTGAGAAATTCCTTACTACCCTACCTTATCATTTTCAAGCAAAAGTTACCTTGCTTAAATACATGAAAAATCCTTGTGAACTTACTATTAAATGAATCACTTGGGCAAGTATTCGAACTGTATCACTTGTATCCAATATGTCAGCCATCCACTTTCGAGGACGGAAAGAGCTTCGCGTTATAGACATCAAGGATAGTGGTCTTAGCGAAGATGTTTTTGACACAATTGTTAGAAATGATGACTCTAATACCAATGAAGAGAAATGGGATCTACTTTCGCAGAGATTTACTAAATTTCTTAGATAGAATTAACCCTTTTTTAGGGGTTTTAGAAAAAAATAATCCGAGCTCTAAAATGATTATTTCATTGAATTTAGAGTTGTACTTCTTCCAAACAACATGAAATATTTTGCAGACCACTCATATAGGTATTTGAGCTACAAAATAAACCTACAACTGCGAAGTTGACCAAAAAATTGAACGCTATATCAAGCAAGAGTATGAAACTTGGAACAAATTCTAATCATGTTTTTCAAACATTATCAACTATTCGTACAATTTTGGTGGAACTATCAGGAAAGAGAAGTAGATTGAGAAATTCTTTACTAGCTTACCTTATCATTTTCAAGCAAAAGTTACCTTGCTTAAATACATGAAAAATCCTTGTGAACTTACTATTAAATGAATCACTTGGGCAAGTATTCGAACTGCATCACTTGTATCCAATATGTCAGCCATCCACTTTCGAGGACGGCAAGAGCTTGGCTTTATAGACATCAAGGATAGCGGTCTTAGCAAAGATCTTTTTGACACAATTGTTAGAAATGATGACTCTAATACCAATGAAGAGAAATCGGATCTACTTTGCCAGAGATTTACTAAATTTCATACATAGAATTAACCCTTTTTTAGAGGTTTTAGAAAAAAATAATCCGAGCTCTAAAATGATTATTTCAATGAATTTAGAGTTGTTCTTCTTCAAAACAACATGAAATATTTTGCAGACCAATCATATAGGTATTTGAGCTAAAACATAAATCTAGAAATACGAAGGTGACCAAAATTTTTGAACGCTATATCAAGCAAGAGTATGAAACTTGGAACAAATTCTAATCATGTTTTTCAAACATTATCAACTACTCGTACAATTTGGGTGGACCTATCAGGAAAGAGAAGTAGATTGAGAAATTCCTTACTACCTTACCTTATCATTTTCAAGCAAAAGTTACCTTGCTTAAATACATGAAAAATCCTTGTGAACTTACTATTAAATGAATCACTTGGGCAAGTATTCGAACTGTATCACTTGTATCCAATATGTCAGCCCTCCACTTTCGAGGACGGAAAGAGCTTCGCGTTATAGACATCAAGGATAGTGGTCTTAGCGAAGATGTTTTTGACACAATTCTTAGAAATGATGACTCTAATACCAATGAAGCGAAATGGGATCTACTTTCGCAGAGATTTACTAAATTTCTTAGATAGAATTAACCCTTTTTTAGGGGTTTTAGAAAAAAATAATCTGAGCTCTAAAATGATTATTTCAATGAATTTAGAGTTGTACTTCTTCCAAACAACATGAAATATTTTGAGACCACTCATATAGGTATTTGAGCTACAAAATAAACCTACAACTACGAAGTTGACCAAAAAATTGAACGCTATATCAAGCAAGAGTATGAAACTTGGAACAAATTCTAATCATGTTTTTCAAACATTATCAACTATTCGTACAATTTTGGTGGAACTATTAGGAAAGAGAAGTAGATTGAGAAATTCTTTACTAGCTTACCTTATCATTTTCAAGCAAAAGTTACCTTGCTTAAATACATGAAAAATCCTTGTGAACTTACTATTAAATGAATCACTTGGGCAAGTATTCGAACTGCATCACTTGTATCCAATATGTCAGCCATCCACTTTCGAGGACGGCAAGAGCTTGGCTTTATAGACATCAAGGATAGTGGTCTTAGCAAAGATCTTTTTGACACAATTGTTAGAAATGATGACTCTAATACCAATGAAGAGAAATAGAATCTACTTTAAATGAGATTTACTAAATTTCTTAGATAGAATTAACCCTTTTTTAGGGGTTTTAGGCAAAAATAATCCGAGCTCTAAAATGATTATTTCAATGAATTTAGAGTTGTACTTCTTCCAAACAACATGAAATATTTTGCAGACCAATCATATAGGTATTTGAGCTAAAACATAAATCTAGAAATACGAAGGTGACCAAAATTTTTGAACGCTATATCAAGCAAGAGTATGAAACTTGGAACAAATTCTAATCATGTTTTTCAAACATTATCAACTACTCGTACAATTTGGGTGGACCTATCAGGAAAGAGAAGTAGATTGAGAAATTCCTTACTACCTTACCTTATCATTTTCAAGCAAAAGTTACCTTGCTTAAATACATGAAAAATCCTTGTGAACTTACTATTAAATGAATCACTTGGGTAAGTATTCGAACTGTATCACTTGTATCCAATATGTCAGCCATCCACTTTCGAGGACGGAAAGAGCTTCGCTTTATAGACATCAAGGATAGTGGTCTTAGCGAAGATGTTTTTGACACAATTGTTAGAAATGATGACTCTTATACCAATGAAGAGAAATGGGATCTACTTTCGCAGAGATTTACTAAATTTCTTAGATAGAATTAACCCTTTTTTAAGGGTTTTAGAAAAACATAATCCGAGCTCTAAAATGATTATTTCAATGAATTTAGAGTTGTACTTCTTCCAAACAACATGAAATATTTTGCAAACCACTCATATAGGTATTTGAGCTACAAAATAAACCTACAACTGCGAAGTGGACCAAAAATATTGAACACTATATCAAGCAAGAGTATGAAACTTGGAACAAATTCTAATCATGTTTTTCAAACATAATCAACTACTCGTACAATTTGGGTAGAACTATCAGGAAAGAGAAATAGATTGAGAAATTCCTTACTAGCTTACCTTATCATTTTCAAGCAAAAGTTACCTTGCTTAAATACATGAAAAATCCTTGTGAACTTACTATTAAATGAATCACTTGGGCAAGTATTCGAACTGCATCACTTGTATCCAATATGTCAGCCATCCACTTTCGAGGACGGCAAGAGCTTGGCTTTATAGACATCAAGGATAGTGGTCTTAGCAAAGATCTTTTTGACACAATTGTTAGAAATGATGACTCTAATACCAATGAAGAGAAATGGGATCTACTTTGCCAGAGATTTACTAAATTTCATAGATAGAATTAACCCTTTTTTAGAGGTTTTAGAAAAAGATAATCCGAGCTCTAAAATGATTATTTCAATGAATTTAGAGTTGTACTTCTTCCAAACAACATGAAATATTTTGCAGACCAATCATATAGGTATTTGAGCTAAAACATAAATCTAGAAATACGAAGGTGACCAAAATTTTTGAACGCTATATCAAGCAAGAGTATGAAACTTGGAACAAATTCTAATCATGTTTTTCAAACATTATCAACTACTCGTACAATTTGGGTGGACCTATCAGGAAAGAGAAGTAGATTGAGAAATTCCTTACTACCCTACCTTATCATTTTCAAGCAAAAGTTACCTTGCTTAAATACATGAAAAATCCTTGTGAACTTACTATTAAATGAATCACTTGGGCAAGTATTCGAACTGTATCACTTGTATCCAATATGTCAGCCATCCACTTTCGAGGACGGAAAGAGCTTCGCGTTATAGACATCAAGGATAGTGGTCTTAGCGAAGATGTTTTTGACACAATTGTTAGAAATGATGACTCTAATACCAATGAAGAGAAATGGGATCTACTTTCGCAGAGATTTACTAAATTTCTTAGATAGAATTAACCCTTTTTTAGGGGTTTTAGAAAAAAATAATCCGAGCTCTAAAATGATTATTTCATTGAATTTAGAGTTGTACTTCTTCCAAACAACATGAAATATTTTGCAGACCACTCATATAGGTATTTGAGCTACAAAATAAACCTACAACTGCGAAGTTGACCAAAAAATTGAACGCTATATCAAGCAAGAGTATGAAACTTGGAACAAATTCTAATCATGTTTTTCAAACATTATCAACTATTCGTACAATTTTGGTGGAACTATCAGGAAAGAGAAGTAGATTGAGAAATTCTTTACTAGCTTACCTTATCATTTTCAAGCAAAAGTTACCTTGCTTAAATACATGAAAAATCCTTGTGAACTTACTATTAAATGAATCACTTGGGCAAGTATTCGAACTGCATCACTTGTATCCAATATGTCAGCCATCCACTTTCGAGGACGGCAAGAGCTTGGCTTTATAGACATCAAGGATAGCGGTCTTAGCAAAGATCTTTTTGACACAATTGTTAGAAATGATGACTCTAATACCAATGAAGAGAAATCGGATCTACTTTGCCAGAGATTTACTAAATTTCATACATAGAATTAACCCTTTTTTAGAGGTTTTAGAAAAAAATAATCCGAGCTCTAAAATGATTATTTCAATGAATTTAGAGTTGTTCTTCTTCAAAACAACATAAAATATTTTGCAGACCAATCATATAGGTATTTGAGCTAAAACATAAATCTAGAAATACGAAGGTGACCAAAATTTTTGAACGCTATATCAAGCAAGAGTATGAAACTTGGAACAAATTCTAATCATGTTTTTCAAACATTATCAACTACTCGTACAATTTGGGTGGACCTATCAGGAAAGAGAAGTAGATTGAGAAATTCCTTACTACCTTACCTTATCATTTTCAAGCAAAAGTTACCTTGCTTAAATACATGAAAAATCCTTGTGAACTTACTATTAAATGAATCACTTGGGCAAGTATTCGAACTGTATCACTTGTATCCAATATGTCAGCCCTCCACTTTCGAGGACGGAAAGAGCTTCGCGTTATAGACATCAAGGATAGTGGTCTTAGCGAAGATGTTTTTGACACAATTCTTAGAAATGATGACTCTAATACCAATGAAGCGAAATGGGATCTACTTTCGCAGAGATTTACTAAATTTCTTAGATAGAATTAACCCTTTTTTAGGGGTTTTAGAAAAAAATAATCTGAGCTCTAAAATGATTATTTCAATGAATTTAGAGTTGTACTTCTTCCAAACAACATGAAATATTTTGAGACCACTCATATAGGTATTTGAGCTACAAAATAAACCTACAACTACGAAGTTGACCAAAAAATTGAACGCTATATCAAGCAAGAGTATGAAACTTGGAACAAATTCTAATCATGTTTTTCAAACATTATCAACTATTCGTACAATTTTGGTGGAACTATTAGGAAAGAGAAGTAGATTGAGAAATTCTTTACTAGCTTACCTTATCATTTTCAAGCAAAAGTTACCTTGCTTAAATACATGAAAAATCCTTGTGAACTTACTATTAAATGAATCACTTGGGCAAGTATTCGAACTGCATCACTTGTATCCAATATGTCAGCCATCCACTTTCGAGGACGGCAAGAGCTTGGCTTTATAGACATCAAGGATAGTGGTCTTAGCAAAGATCTTTTTGACACAATTGTTAGAAATGATGACTCTAATACCAATGAAGAGAAATAGAATCTACTTTAAATGAGATTTACTAAATTTCTTAGATAGAATTAACCCTTTTTTAGGGGTTTTAGGCAAAAATAATCCGAGCTCTAAAATGATTATTTCAATGAATTTAGAGTTGTACTTCTTCCAAACAACATGAAATATTTTGCAGACCAATCATATAGGTATTTGAGCTAAAACATAAATCTAGAAATACGAAGGTGACCAAAATTTTTGAACGCTATATCAAGCAAGAGTATGAAACTTGGAACAAATTCTAATCATGTTTTTCAAACATTATCAACTACTCGTACAATTTGGGTGGACCTATCAGGAAAGAGAAGTAGATTGAGAAATTCCTTACTACCTTACCTTATCATTTTCAAGCAAAAGTTACCTTGCTTAAATACATGAAAAATCCTTGTGAACTTACTATTAAATGAATCACTTGGGCAAGTATTCGAACTGTATCACTTGTATCCAATATGTCAGCCATCCACTTTCGAGGACGGAAAGAGCTTCGCGTTATAGACATCAAGGATAGTGGTCTTAGCGAAGATGTTTTTGACACAATTGTTAGAAATGATGACTCTAATACCAATGAAGAGAAATGGGATCTACTTTCGCAGAGATTTACTAAATTTCATAGATAGAATTAACCCTTTTTTAGGGGTTTTAGAAAAAAAAAAATCCGAGCTCTAAAATGATTATTTCAATGAATTTAGAGTTGTACTTCTTCCAAACAACATGAAATATTTTGCAGACCACTCATATAAGTATTTGAGCTACAAAATAAACCTACAACTGCGAAGTTGACCAAAAAATTGAACCCTATATCAAGTAAGAGTATGAAACTTGGAACAAATTCTAATCATGTTTTTCAAACATTATCAACTATTCGTACAATTTTGGTGGAACTTTCAGGAAAGAGAAGTAGATTGAAAAATTCTTTACTAGCTTACCTTATCATTTTCAAGGAAAAGTTACCTTGCTTAAATACATGAAAAATCCTTGTGAACTTACTATTAAATGAATCACTTGGGCAAGTATTCGAACTGCATCACTTGTATCCAATATGTCAGCCATCCACTTTCGAGGACGGCAAGAGCTTGGCTTTATAGACATCAAGGATAGTGGTCTTAGCAAAGATCTTTTTGACACAATTGTTAGGAATGATGACTCTAATACCAATGAAGAGAAATGTAATCTACTTTCCCAGAGATTTACTAAATTTCATAGATAGAATTAACCCTTTTTTAGGGGTTTTAGAAAAAAATAATCTGAGCTCTAAAATCATTACTTCAATGAATTTAGAGTTGTACTTCTTCCAAACAACATGAAATATTTTGCAGACCACTCATATAGGTATTTGAGCTACAAAATAAACCTACCACTGTGAAGTTGACCAAAAAATTGAACGCTATATCAAGCAAGAGTATGAAACTTGGAACAAATTCTAATCATTTTTTCAAACATTATCAACTATTCGTACAATTTTGGTGGAACTATCAGGAAAGAGAAGTAGATTGAGAAATTCTTTACTAGCTTACCTTATCATTTTCAAGCAAAAGTTACCTTGCTTAAATACATGAAAAATCCTTGTGAACTTACTATTAAATGAATCACTTGGGCAAGTATTCGAACTGCATCACTTGTATCCAATATGTCAGCCATCCACTTTCGAGGACGGCAAGAGCTTGGCTTTATAGACATCAAGGATAGTGGTCTTAGCAAAGATCTTTTTGACACAATTGTTAGAAATGATGACTCTAATACCAATGAAGAGAAATAGGATCTACTTTAACAGAGATTTACTAAATTTCTTAGATAGAATTAACCCTTTTTTAGGGGTTTTAGGAAAAAATAATCCGAGCTGTAAAATGATTATTTCAATGAATTTAGATTTGTACTTCTTCCAAACAACATGAAATATTTTGCAGACCACTCATATAGGTATTTGAGCTAAAACATAAATCTAGAAATACGAAGGTGACCAAAATTTTTGAACGCTATATCAAGCAAGTGTGTGAAACTTGGAACAAATTCTAATCATGTTTTTCAAACATTATCAACTACTCGTACAATTTGGGTGGACCTATCAGGAAAGAGAAGTAGATTGAGAAATTCCTTACTACCTTACCTTATCATTTTCAAGCAAAAGTTACCTTGCTTAAATACATGAAAAATCCTTGTGAACTTACTATTAAATGAATCACTTGGGCAAGTTTTCGAACTGTATCACTTGTATCCAATATGTCAGCCATCCACTTTCGAGGACGGAAAGAGCTTCGCGTTATAGACATCAAGGATAGTGGTCTTAGCGAAGATGTTTTTGACACAATTGTTAGAAATGATGACTCTAATACCAATGAAGAGAAATGGGATCTACTTTCGCAGAGATTTACTAAATTTCTTAGATAGAATTAACCCTTTTTTAAGGGTTTTAGAAAAGCATAATCCGAGCTCTAAAATGATTATTTCAATGAATTTAGAGTTGTACTTCTTCCAAACAACATGAAATATTTTGCAAACCACTCATATAGGTATTTGAGCTACAAAATAAACCTAGAACTGCGAAGTTGACCAAAAATATTGAACAGTATATCAAGCAAGAGTATGAAACTTGGAACAAATTCTAATCATGTTTTTCAAACATTATCAACTACTCGTACAATTTTGGTGGAACTATCAGGAAAGAGAAATAGATTGAGAAATTCCTTACTAGCTTACCATATCATTTTCAAGCAAAAGTTACCTTGCTTAAATACATGAAAAATCCTTGTGAACTTACTATTAAATGAATCACTTGGGCAAGTATTCGAACTGCATCACTTGTATCCAATATGTCAGCCATCCACTTTCGAGGATGGCAAGAGCTTGGCTTTATAGACATCAAGGATAGTGGTCTTAGCAAAGATCTTTTTGACACAATTGTTAGAAATGATGACTCTAATACCAATGAAGAGAAATGGGATCTACTTTCGGAGAGATTTACTAAATTTCGTAGATAGAATTAACCCTTTTTTAGGGGTTTTAGAAAAAAATAATCCGAGCTCTAAAATGATTATTTCAATGAATTTAGAGTTGTACTTCTTCCAAACAACATGAAATATTTTGCAGACCACTCATATAGGTATTTGAGCTAAAACATAAATCTAGAAATACGAAGGTGACCAAAATTTTTGAACGCTATATCAAGCAAGAGTATGAAACTTGGAACAAATTCTAATCATGTTTTTCAAACATTATCAACTACTCGTACAATTTGGATGGACCTATCAGGAAAGAGAAGTAGATTGAGAAATTCCTTACTAGCTTACCATATCATTTTCAAGCAAAAGTTACCTTGCTTAAATACATGAAAAATCCTTGTGAACTTACTATTAAATGAATCACTTGGGCAAGTATTCGAACTGCATCACTTGTATCCAATATTTCAGCCATCTACTTTCGAGGACGGCAAGAGCTTGGCTTTATAGACATCAAGGATAGTGGTCTTAGCAAAGATCTTTTTGACACAATTGTTAGAAATGATGACTCTAATACCAATGAAGAGAAATGGGATCTACTTTCGTAGAGATTTACTAAATTTCGTAGATAGAATTAACCCTTTTTTAGAGGTTTTAGAAAAAAATAATCCGAGCTCTAAAATGATTATTTCAATGAATTTAGAGTTGTACTTCTTCCAAACAACATGAAATATTTTGCAGACCAATCATATAGGTATTTGAGCTAAAACATAAATCTAGAAATACGAAGGTGACCAAAATTTTTGAACGCTATATCAAGCAAGAGTATGAAACTTGGAACAAATTCTAATCATGTTTTTCAAACATTATCAACTACTCGTACAATTTGGGTGGACCTATCAGGAAAGAGAAGTAGATTGAGAAATTCCTTACTACCTTACCTTATCATTTTCAAGCAAAAGTTACCTTGCTTAAATACATGAAAAATCCTTGTGAACTTACTATTAAATGAATCACTTGGGCAAGTATTCGAACTGTATCACTTGTATCCAATATGTCAGCCATCCACTTTCGAGGACGGAAAGAGCTTCGCGTTATAGACATCAAGGATAGTGGTCTTAGCGAAGATGTTTTTGACACAATTGTTAGAAATGATGACTCTAATACCAATGAAGAGAAATGGGATCTACTTTCGTAGAGATTTACTAAATTTCTTAGATAGAATTAACCCTTTTTTAGGGGTTTAAGAAAAAAATAATCTGAGCTCTAAAATGATTATTTCAATGAATTTAGAGTTGTACTTCTTCCAAACAACATGAAATATTTTGCAGACCACTCATATAGGTATTTGAGCTAAAATATAAATCTAGAAATACGAAGGTGACCAAAATTTTTGAACGCTATATCAAGCAAGAGTGTGAAACTTGGAACAAATTCTAATCATGTTTTTCAAACATTATCAACTACTCGTACAATTTTGGTGGAACTATCAGGAAAGAGAAATAGATTGAGAAATTCCTTACTAGCTTACCATATCATTTTCAAGCAAAAGTTACCTTGCTTAAATACATGAAAAATCCTTGTGAACTTACTATTAAATGAATCACTTGGGCAAGTATTCGAACTGCATCACTTGTATCCAATATGTCAGCCATCCACTTTCGAGGACGGCAAGAGCTTGGCTTTATAGACATCAAGGATAGTGGTCTTAGCAAAGATCTTTTTGACACAATTGTTAGAAATGATGACTCTAATACCAATGAAGAGAAATGGGATCTACTTTCGGAGAGATTTACTAAATTTCGTAGATAGAATTAACCCTTTTTTAGGTGTTTTAGAAAAAAATAATCCGAGCTCTAAAATGATTATTTCAATGAATTTAGAGTTGTACTTCTTCCAAACAACATGAAATATTTTGCAGACCACTCATATAGGTATTTGAGCTAAAACATAAATCTAGAAATACGAAGGTGACCAAAATTTTTGAACGCTATATCAAGCAAGAGTATGAAACTTGGAACAAATTCTAATCATGTTTTTCAAACATTATCAACTACTCGTACAATTTGGATGGACCTATCAGGAAAGAGAAGTAGATTGAGAAATTCCTTACTAGCTTACCATATCATTTTCAAGCAAAAGTTACCTTGCTTAAATACATGAAAAATCCTTGTGAACTTACTATTAAATGAATCACTTGGGCAAGTATTCGAACTGCATCACTTGTATCCAATATGTCAGCCATCTACTTTCGAGGACGGCAAGAGCTTGGCTTTATAGACATCAAGGATAGTGGTCTTAGCAAAGATCTTTTTGACACAATTGTTAGAAATGATGACTCTAATACCAATGAAGAGAAATGGGATCTACTTTCGTAGAGATTTACTAAATTTCGTAGATAGAATTAACCCTTTTTTAGAGGTTTTAGAAAAAAATAATCCGAGCTCTAAAATGATTATTTCAATGAATTTAGAGTTTTACTTCTTCCAAACAACATGAAATATTTTGCAGACCAATCATATAGGTATTTGAGCTAAAACATAAATCTAGAAATACGAAGGTGACCAAAATTTTTCAACGCTATATCAAGCAAGAGTATGAAACTTGGAACAAATTCTAATCATGTTTTTCAAACATTATCAACTACTCGTACAATTTGGGTGGACCTATCAGGAAAGAGAAGTAGATTGAGAAATTCCTTACTACCTTACCTTATCATTTTCAAGCAAAAGTTACCTTGCTTAAATACATGAAAAATCCTTGTGAACTTACTATTAAATGAATCACTTGGGCAAGTATTCGAACTGTATCACTTGTATCCAATATGTCAGCCATCCACTTTCGAGGACGGAAAGAGCTTCGCGTTATTGACATCAAGGATAGTGGTCTTAGCGAAGATGTTTTTGACACAATTGTTAGAAATGATGACTCTAATACCAATGAAGAGAAATGGGATCTACTTTCGCAGAGATTTACTAAATTTCTTAGATAGAATTAACCCTTTTTTAGGGGTTTAAGAAAAAAATAATCTGAGCTCTAAAATGATTATTTCAATGAATTTAGAGTTGTACTTCTTCCAAACAACATGAAATATTTTGCAGACCACTCATATAGGTATTTGAGCTACAAAATAAACCTACAACTGCGAAGTTGACCAAAAAATTGAACGCTATATCAAGCAAGAGTATGAAACTTGGAACAAATTCTAATCATGTTTTTCAAACATTATCAACTATTCGTACAATTTTGGTGGAACTATCAGGAAAGAGAAGTAGATTGAGAAATTCTTTACTAGCTTACCTTATCATTTTCAAGCAAAAGTTACCTTGCTTAAATACATGAAAAATCCTTGTGAACTTACTATTAAATGAATCACTTGGGCAAGTATTCGAACTGCATCACTTGTATCCAATATGTCAGCCATCCACTTTCGAGGACGGCAAGAGCTTGGCTTTATAGACATCAAGGATAGTGGTCTTAGCAAAGATCTTTTTGACACAATTGTTAGAAATGATGACTCTAATACCAATGAAGAGAAATGGGATCTACTTTCCCAGAGATTTACTAAATTTCGTAGATAGAATTAACCCTTTTTTAGGGGTTTTAGAAAAAAATAATCCGAGCTCTAAAATGATTATTTCAATGAATTTAGAGTTGTACTTCTTCCAAACAACATGAAATATTTTGCAGACCACTCATATAGGTATTTGAGCTACAAAATAAACCTACAACTGCGAAGTTGACTAAAAAATTGAACGCTATATCAAGCAAGAGTATGAAACTTGGAACAAATTCTAATCATGTTTTTCAAACATTATCAACTATTCGTACAATTTTGGTGGAACTATCAGGAAAGAGAAGTAGATTGAGAAATTCTTTACTAGCTTACCTTATCATTTTCAAGCAAAAGTTACCTTGCTTAAATACATGAAAAATCCTTGTGAACTTACTATTAAATGAATCACTTGGGCAAGTATTCGAACTGCATCACTTGTATCCAATATGTCAGCCATCCACTTTCGAGGACGGCAAGAGCTTGGCTTTATAGACATCAAGGATAGTGGTCTTAGCAAAGATCTTTTTGACACAATTGTTAGAAATGATGACTCTAATACCAATGAAGAGAAATGGGATCTACTTTCCCAGAGATTTACTAAATTTCATAGATAGAATTAACCCTTTTTTAGGGGTTTTAGAAAAAAATAATCTGAGCTCTAAAATGATTATTTCAATGAATTTAGAGTTGTACTTCTTCCAAACAACATGAAATATTTTGCAGACCACTCATATAGGCATTTGATCTACAAAATAAACCTACAACTGCGAAGTTGACCAAAAAATTGAACGCTATATCAAGCAAGAGTATGAAACTTGGAACAAATTCTAATCATGTTTTTCAAACATTATCAACTTTTCGTACAATTTTGGTGGAACTATCAGGAAAGAGAAGTAGATTGAGAAATTCTTTACTAGCTTACCTTATCATTTTCAAGCAAAAGTTACCTTGCTTAAATACATGAAAAATCCTTGTGAACTTACTATTAAATGAATCACTTGGGCAAGTATTCGAACTGCATCACTTGTATCCAATATGTCAGCCATCCACTTTCGAGGACGGCAAGAGCTTGGCTTTATAGACATGAAGGATAGTGGTCTTAGCAAAGATCTTTTTGACACAATTGTTAGAAATGATGACTCTAATACCAATGAAGAGAAATGGGATCTACTTTCCCAGAGATTTACTAAATTTCATAGATAGAATTAACCCTTTTTTAGATGTTTTAGAAAAAAATAATCCGAGCTCTAAAATGATTATTTCAATGAATTTAGAGTTGTACTTCTTCCAAACAACATGAAATATTTTGCAGACCAATCATATAGGTATTTGAGCTAAAACATAAATCTAGAAATACGAAGGTGACCAAAATTTTTGAACGCTATATCAAGCAAGAGTATGAAACTTGGAACAAATTCTAATCATGTTTTTCAAACATTATCAACTACTCGTACAATTTGGGTGGACCTATCAGGAAAGAGAAGTAGATTGAGAAATTCCTTACTACCTTACCTTATCATTTTCAAGCAAAAGTTACCTTGCTTAAATACATGAAAAATCCTTGTGAACTTACTATTAAATGAATCACTTGGGCAAGTTTTCGAACTGTATCACTTGTATCCAATATGTCAGCCATCCACTTTCGAGGACGGAAAGAGCTTCGCGTTATAGACATCAAGGATAGTGGTCTTAGCGAAGATGTTTTTGACACAATTGTTAGAAATGATGACTCTAATACCAATGAAGAGAAATGGGATCTACTTTCGCAGAGATTTACTAAATTTCTTAGATAGAATTAACCCTTTTTTAGGGGTTTTAGAAAAAAATAATCCGAGCTCTAAAATGATTATTTCATTGAATTTAGAGTTGTACTTCTTCCAAACAACATGAAATATTTTGCAGACCACTCATATAGGTATTTGAGCTACAAAATAAACCTACAACTGCGAAGTTGACCAAAAAATTGAACGCTATATCAAGCAAGAGTATGAAACTTGGAACAAATTCTAATCATGTTTTTCAAACATTATCAACTATTCGTACAATTTTGGTGGAACTATCAGGAAAGAGAAGTAGATTGAGAAATTCTTTACTAGCTTACCTTATCTTTTTCAAGCAAAAGTTACCTTGCTTAAATACCTGAAAAATCCTTGTGAACTTACTATTAAATGAATCACTTGGGCAAGTATTCGAACTGCATCACTTGTATCCAATATGTTAGCCATCCACTTTCGAGGACGGCAAGAGCTTGGCTTTATAGACATCAAGGATAGTGGTCTTAGCAAAGATCTTTTTGACACAATTGTTAGAAATGATGACTCTAATACCAATGAAGAGAAATGGGATCTACTTTCCCAGAGATTTACTAAATTTCATAGATAGAATTAACCCTTTTTTAGATGTTTTAGAAAAAAATAATCCGAGCTCTAGAATGATTATTTCAATGAATTTAGAGTTGTACTTCTTCCAAACAACATGAAATATTTTGCAGACCAATCATATAGGTATTTGAGCTAAAACATAAATCTAGAAATACGAAGGTGACCAAAATTTTTGAACGCTATATCAAGCAAGAGTATGAAACTTGGAACAAATTCTAATCATGTTTTTCAAACATTATCAACTACTCGTACAATTTGGGTGGACCTATCAGGAAAGAGAAGTAGATTGAGAAATTCCTTACTACCTTACCTTATCATTTTCAAGCAAAAGTTACCTTGCTTAAATACATGAAAAATCCTTGTGAACTTACTATTAAATGAATCACTTGGGCAAGTATTCGAACTGTATCACTTGTATCCAATATGTCAGCCCTCCACTTTCGAGGACGGAAAGAGCTTCGCGTTATAGACATCAAGGATAGTGGTCTTAGCGAAGATGTTTTTGACACAATTGTTAGAAATGATGACTCTAATACCAATGAAGAGAAATGGGATCTACTTTCGCAGAGATTTACTAAATTTCTTAGATAGAATTAACCCTTTTTTAGGGGTTTAAGAAAAAAATAATCTGAGCTCTAAAATGATTATTTCAATGAATTTAGAGTTGTACTTCTTCCAAACAACATGAAATATTTTGCAGACCACTCATATAGGTATTTGAGCTACAAAATAAACCTACAACTGCGAAGTTGACCAAAAAATTGAACGCTATATCAAGCAAGAGTATGAAACTTGGAACAAATTCTAATCATGTTTTTCAAACATTATCAACTATTCGTACAATTTTGGTGGAACTATCAGGAAAGAGAAGTAGATTGAGAAATTCTTTACTAGCTTACCTTATCATTTTCAAGCAAAAGTTACCTTGCTTAAATACATGAAAAATCCTTGTGAACTTACTATTAAATGAATCACTTGGGCAAGTATTCGAACTGCATCACTTGTATCCAATATGTCAGCCATCCACTTTCGAGGACGGCAAGAGCTTGGCTTTATAGACATCAAGGATAGTGGTCTTAGCAAAGATCTTTTTGACACAATTGTTAGAAATGATGACTCTAATACCAATGAAGAGAAATGGGATCTACTTTCCCAGAGATTTACTAAATTTCGTAGATAGAATTAACCCTTTTTTAGGGGTTTTAGAAAAAAATAATCCGAGCTCTAAAATGATTATTTCAATGAATTTAGAGTTGTACTTCTTCCAAACAACATGAAATATTTTGCAGACCACTCATATAGGTATTTGAGCTACAAAATAAACCTACAACTGCGAAGTTGACTAAAAAATTGAACGCTATATCAAGCAAGAGTATGAAACTTGGAACAAATTCTAATCATGTTTTTCAAACATTATCAACTATTCGTACAATTTTGGTGGAACTATCAGGAAAGAGAAGTAGATTGAGAAATTCTTTACTAGCTTACCTTATCATTTTCAAGCAAAAGTTACCTTGCTTAAATACATGAAAAATCCTTGTGAACTTACTATTAAATGAATCACTTGGGCAAGTATTCGAACTGCATCACTTGTATCCAATATGTCAGCCATCCACTTTCGAGGACGGCAAGAGCTTGGCTTTATAGACATCAAGGATAGTGGTCTTAGCAAAGATCTTTTTGACACAATTGTTAGAAATGATGACTCTAATACCAATGAAGAGAAATGGGATCTACTTTCCCAGAGATTTACTAAATTTCATAGATAGAATTAACCCTTTTTTAGGGGTTTTAGAAAAAAATAATCTGAGCTCTAAAATGATTATTTCAATGAATTTAGAGTTGTACTTCTTCCAAACAACATGAAATATTTTGCAGACCACTCATATAGGCATTTGATCTACAAAATAAACCTACAACTGCGAAGTTGACCAAAAAATTGAACGCTATATCAAGCAAGAGTATGAAACTTGGAACAAATTCTAATCATGTTTTTCAAACATTATCAACTTTTCGTACAATTTTGGTGGAACTATCAGGAAAGAGAAGTAGATTGAGAAATTCTTTACTAGCTTACCTTATCATTTTCAAGCAAAAGTTACCTTGCTTAAATACATGAAAAATCCTTGTGAACTTACTATTAAATGAATCACTTGGGCAAGTATTCGAACTGCATCACTTGTATCCAATATGTCAGCCATCCACTTTCGAGGACGGCAAGAGCTTGGCTTTATAGACATGAAGGATAGTGGTCTTAGCAAAGATCTTTTTGACACAATTGTTAGAAATGATGACTCTAATACCAATGAAGAGAAATGGGATCTACTTTCCCAGAGATTTACTAAATTTCATAGATAGAATTAACCCTTTTTTAGATGTTTTAGAAAAAAATAATCCGAGCTCTAAAATGATTATTTCAATGAATTTAGAGTTGTACTTCTTCCAAACAACATGAAATATTTTGCAGACCAATCATATAGGTATTTGAGCTAAAACATAAATCTAGAAATACGAAGGTGACCAAAATTTTTGAACGCTATATCAAGCAAGAGTATGAAACTTGGAACAAATTCTAATCATGTTTTTCAAACATTATCAACTACTCGTACAATTTGGGTGGACCTATCAGGAAAGAGAAGTAGATTGAGAAATTCCTTACTACCTTACCTTATCATTTTCAAGCAAAAGTTACCTTGCTTAAATACATGAAAAATCCTTGTGAACTTACTATTAAATGAATCACTTGGGCAAGTTTTCGAACTGTATCACTTGTATCCAATATGTCAGCCATCCACTTTCGAGGACGGAAAGAGCTTCGCGTTATAGACATCAAGGATAGTGGTCTTAGCGAAGATGTTTTTGACACAATTGTTAGAAATGATGACTCTAATACCAATGAAGAGAAATGGGATCTACTTTCGCAGAGATTTACTAAATTTCTTAGATAGAATTAACCCTTTTTTAGGGGTTTTAGAAAAAAATAATCCGAGCTCTAAAATGATTATTTCATTGAATTTAGAGTTGTACATCTTCCAAACAACATGAAATATTTTGCAGACCACTCATATAGGTATTTGAGCTACAAAATAAACCTACAACTGCGAAGTTGACCAAAAAATTGAACGCTATATCAAGCAAGAGTATGAAACTTGGAACAAATTCTAATCATGTTTTTCAAACATTATCAACTATTCGTACAATTTTGGTGGAACTATCAGGAAAGAGAAGTAGATTGAGAAATTCTTTACTAGCTTACCTTATCTTTTTCAAGCAAAAGTTACCTTGCTTAAATACCTGAAAAATCCTTGTGAACTTACTATTAAATGAATCACTTGGGCAAGTATTCGAACTGCATCACTTGTATCCAATATGTTAGCCATCCACTTTCGAGGACGGCAAGAGCTTGGCTTTATAGACATCAAGGATAGTGGTCTTAGCAAAGATCTTTTTGACACAATTGTTAGAAATGATGACTCTAATACCAATGAAGAGAAATGGGATCTACTTTCCCAGAGATTTACTAAATTTCATAGATAGAATTAACCCTTTTTTAGATGTTTTAGAAAAAAATAATCCGAGCTCTAGAATGATTATTTCAATGAATTTAGAGTTGTACTTCTTCCAAACAACATGAAATATTTTGCAGACCAATCATATAGGTATTTGAGCTAAAACATAAATCTAGAAATACGAAGGTGACCAAAATTTTTGAACGCTATATCAAGCAAGAGTATGAAACTTGGAACAAATTCTAATCATGTTTTTCAAACATTATCAACTACTCGTACAATTTGGGTGGACCTATCAGGAAAGAGAAGTAGATTGAGAAATTCCTTACTACCTTACCTTATCATTTTCAAGCAAAAGTTACCTTGCTTAAATACATGAAAAATCCTTGTGAACTTACTATTAAATGAATCACTTGGGCAAGTTTTCGAACTGTATCACTTGTATCCAATATGTCAGCCATCCACTTTCGAGGATGGAAAGAGCTTCGCGTTATAAACATCAAGGATAGTGGTCTTAGCGAAGATGTTTTTGACACAATTGTTAGAAATGATGACTCTAATACCAATGAAGAGAAATGGGATCTACTTTCGCAGAGATTTACTAAATTTCTTAGATAGAATTAACCCTTTTTTAAGGGTTTTAGAAAAACATAATCCGAGCTCTAAAATGATTATTTCAATGAATTTAGAGTTGTACTTCTTCCAAACAACATGAAATATTTTGCAAACCACTCAAATAGGTATTTGAGCTACAAAATAAACCTAGAACTGCGAAGTTGACCAAAAATATTGAACAGTATATCAAGCAAGAGTATGAAACTTGGAACAAATTCTAATCATGTTTTTCAAACATTATCAACTACTCGTACAATTTGGGTAGAACTATCAGGAAAGAGAAATAGATTGAGAAATTCCTTACTAGCTTACCTTATCATTTTCAAGCAAAAGTTACCTTCCTTAAATACATGAAAAATCCTTGTGAACTTACTATTAAATGAATCACTTGGGCAAGTATTCGAACTGCATCACTTGTATCCAATATGTCAGCCATCCACTTTCGAGGACGGCAAGAGCTTGGCTTTATAGACATCAAGGATAGTGGTCTTAGCAAAATCTTTTTGACACAATTGTTAGAAATGATGACTCTAATACCAATGAAGAGAAATGGGATCTACTTTCCCAGAGATTTACTAAATTTCATAGATAGAATTAACCCTTTTTTAGATGTTTTAGAAAAAAATAATCCGAGCTCTAGAATGATTATTTCAATGAATTTAGAGTTGTACTTCTTCCAAACAACATGAAATATTTTGCAGACCAATCATATAGGTATTTGAGCTTAAACATAAATCTAGAAATACGAAGGTGACCAAAATTTTTGAACGCTATATCAAGCAAGAGTATGAAACTTGGAACAAATTCTAATCATGTTTTTCAAACATTATCAACTACTCGTACAATTTGGGTGGACCTATCAGGAAAGAGAAGTAGATTGAGAAATTCCTTACTACCTTACCTTATCATTTTCAAGCAAAAGTTACCTTGCTTAAATACATGAAAAATCCTTGTGAACTTACTATTAAATGAATCACTTGGGCAAGTTTTCGAACTGTATCACTTGTATCCAATATGTCAGCCATCCACTTTCGAGGACGGAAAGAGCTTCGCGTTATAGACATCAAGGATAGTGGTCTTAGCGAAGATGTTTTTGACACAATTGTTAGAAATGATGACTCTAATACCAATGAAGAGAAATGGGATCTACTTTCGTAGAGATTTACTAAATTTCTTAGATAGAATTAACCCTTTTTTAAGGGTTTTAGAAAAACATAATCCGAGCTCTAAAATGATTATTTCAATGAATTTAGAGTTGTACTTCTTCCAAACAACATGAAATATTTTGCAAACCACTCAAATAGGTATTTGAGCTACAAAATAAACCTAGAACTGCGAAGTTGACCAAAAATATTGAACAGTATATCAAGCAAGAGTATGAAACTTGGAACAAATTCTAATCATGTTTTTCAAACATTATCAACTACTCGTACAATTTGGGTAGAACTATCAGGAAAGAGAAATAGATTGAGAAATTCCTTACTAGCTTACCTTATCATTTTCAAGCAAAAGTTACCTTCCTTAAATACATGAAAAATCCTTGTGAACTTACTATTAAATGAATCACTTGGGCAAGTATTCGAACTGCATCACTTGTATCCAATATGTCAGCCATCCACTTTCGAGGACGGCAAGAGCTTGGCTTTATAGACATCAAGGATAGTGGTCTTAGCAAAGATCTTTTTGACACAATTGTTAGAAATGATGACTCTAATACCAATGAAGAGAAATGGGATCTACTTTCCCAGAGATTTACTAAATTTCGTAGATAGAATTAACCCTTTTTTAGGGGTTTTAGAAAAAAATAATCCGAGCTCTAAAATGATTATTTCAATGAATTTAGAGTTGTACTTCTTCCAAACAACATGAAATATTTTGCAGACCACTCATATAGGTATTTGAGCTACAAAATAAACCTACAACTGCGAAGTTGACCAAAAAATTGAACGCTATATCAAGCAAGAGTATGAAACTTGGAACAAATTCTAATCATGTTTTTCAAACATTATCAACTATTCGTACAATTTTGGTGGAACTATCAGGAAAGAGAAGTAGATTGAGAAATTCTTTACTAGCTTACCTTATCATTTTCAAGCAAAAGTTACCTTGCTTAAATACATGAAAAATCCTTGTGAACTTACTATTAAATGAATCACTTGGGCAAGTATTCGAACTGCATCACTTGTATCCAATATGTCAGCCATCCACTTTCGAGGACGGCAAGAGCTTGGCTTTATAGACATCAAGGATAGTGGTCTTAGCAAAGATCTTTTTGACACAATTGTTAGAAATGATGACTCTAATACCAATGAAGAGAAATGGGATCTACTTTCCCAGAGATTTACTAAATTTCATAGATAGAATTAACCCTTTTTTAGGGGTTTTAGAAAAAAATAATCTGAGCTCTAAAATGATTATTTCAATGAATTTAGAGTTGTACTTCTTCCAAACAACATGAAATATTTTGCAGACCACTCATATAGGCATTTGATCTACAAAATAAACCTACAACTGCGAAGTTGACCAAAAAATTGAACTCTATATCAAGCAAGAGTATGAAACTTGGAACAAATTCTAATCATGTTTTTCAAACATTATCAACTTTTCGTACAATTTTGGTGGAACTATCAGGAAAGAGAAGTAGATTGAGAAATTCTTTACTAGCTTACCTTATCATTTTCAAGCAAAAGTTACCTTGCTTAAATACATGAAAAATCCTTGTGAACTTACTATTAAATGAATCACTTGGGCAAGTATTCGAACTGCATCACTTGTATCCAATATGTCAGCCATCCACTTTCGAGGACGACAAGAGCTTGGCTTTATAGACATCAAGGATAGTGGTCTTAGCAAAGATCTTTTTGACACAATTGTTAGAAATGATGACTCTAATACCAATGAAGAGAAATAGGATCTACTTTAACAGAGATTTACTAAATTTCTTAGATAGAATTAACCCTTTTTTAGGGGTTTTAGGAAAAAATAATCCGAGCTCTAAAATGATTATTTCAATGAATTTAGAGTTGTACTTCCTCCAAACAACATGAAATATTTTGCAAACCACTCATATAGGTATTTGAGCTAAAACATAAATCTAGAAATACGAAGGTGACCAAAATTTTTGAACGCTATATCAAGCAAGAGTGTGAAACTTGGAACAAATTCTAATCATGTTTTTCAAACATTATCAACTACTCGTACAATTTGGGTGGACCTATCAGGAAAGAGAAGTAGATTGAGAAATTCGTTACTACCTTACCTTATCATTTTCAAGCAAAAGTTACCTTGCTTAAATACATGAAAAATCATTGTGAACTTACTATTAAATGAATCACTTGGGCAAGTTTTCGAACTGTATCACTCGTATCCAATATGTCAGCCATCCACTTTCGAGGACGGAAAGAGCTTCGCGTTATAGACATCAAGGATAGTGGTCTTAGCGAAGATGTTTTTGACACAATTGTTAGAAATGATGACTCTAATACCAATGAAGAGAAATGGGATCTACTTTCCCAGAGATTTACTAAATTTCGTAGATAGAATTAACCCTTTTTTAGGGGTTTTAGAAAAAAATAATCCGAGCTCTAAAATGATTATTTCAATGAATTTAGAGTTGTACTTCTTCCAAACAACATGAAATATTTTGCAGACCACTCATATAGGTATTTGAGCTACAAAATAAACCTACAACTGCGAAGTTGACCAAAAAGTTGAACGCTATATCAAGCAAGAGTATGAAACTTGGAACAAATTCTAATCATGTTTTTCAAACATTATCAACTATTCGTACAATTTTGGTGGAACTATCAGGAAAGAGAAGTAGATTGAGAAATTCTTTACTAGCTTACCTTATCATTTTCAAGCAAAAGTTACCTTGCTTAAATACATGAAAAATCCTTGTGAACTTACTATTAAATGAATCACTTGGGCAAGTATTCGAACTGCATCACTTGTATCCAATATGTCAGCCATCCACTTTCGAGGACGGCAAGAGCTTGGCTTTATAGACATCAAGGATAGTGGTCTTAGCAAAGATCTTTTTGACACAATTGTTAGAAATGATGACTCTATTACCAATGAAGAGAAATGGGATCTACTTTCCCAGAGATTTACTAAATTTCATAGATAGAATTAACCCTTTTTTAAGGGTTTTAGAAAAAAATAATCTGAGCTCTAAAATGATTATTTCAATGAATTTAGAGTTGTACTTCTTCCAAACAACATGAAATATTTTGCAGACCACTCATATAGGTATTTGATCTGCAAAATAAACCTACAACTGTGAAGTTGACCAAAAAATTGAACGCTATATCAAGCAAGAGTATGAAACTTGGAACAAATTCTAATCATGTTTTTCAAACATTATCAACTTTTCGTACAATTTTGGTGGAACTATCAGGAAAGATAAGTAGATTGAGAAATTCTTTACTAGCTTACCTTATCATTTTCAAGCAAAAGTTACCTTGCTTAAATACCTGAAAAATCCTTGTGAACTTACTATTAAATGAATCACTTGGGCAAGTATTCGAACTGCATCACTTGTATCCAATATGGCAGCCATCCACTTTCGAGGACGGCAAGAGCTTGGCTTTATAGACATCAAGGATAGTGGTCTTAGCAAAGATCTTTTTGACACAATTGTTAGAAATGATGACTCTAATACCAATGAAGAGAAATGGGATCTACTTTCGCAGAGATTTACTAAATTTCTTAGATAGAATTAACCCTTTTTTAAGGGTTTTAGAAAAACATAATCCGAGCTCTAAAATTATTATTTCAATGAATTTAGAGTTGTACTTCTTCCAAACAACATGAAATATTTTGCAAACCACTCAAATAGGTATTTGAGCTACAAAATAAACCTAGAACTGCGAAGTTGACCAAAAATATTGAACAGTATATCAAGCAAGAGTATGAAACTTGGAACAAATTCTAATCATGTTTTTCAAACATTATCAACTACTCGTACAATTTGGGTAGAACTATCAGGAAAGAGAAATAGATTGAGAAATTCCTTACTAGCTTACCTTATCATTTTCAAGCAAAAGTTACCTTCCTTAAATACATGAAAAATCCTTGTGAACTTACTATTAAATGAATCACTTGGGCAAGTATTCGAACTGCATCACTTGTATCCAATATGTCAGCCATCCACTTTCGAGGACGGCAAGAGCTTGGCTTTATAGACATCAAGGATAGTGGTCTTAGCAAAGATCTTTTTGACACAATTGTTAGAAATGATGACTCTATTACCAATGAAGAGAAATGGGATCTACTTTCCCAGAGATTTACTAAATTTCATAGATAGAATTAACCCTTTTTTAGGGGTTTTAGAAAAAAATAATCTGAGCTCTAAAATGATTATTTCAATGAATTTAGAGTTGTACTTCTTCCAAACAACATGAAATATTTTGCAGACCACTCATATAGGTATTTGATCTACAAAATAAACCTACAACTGTGAAGTTGACCAAAAAATTGAACGCTATATCAAGCAAGAGTATGAAACTTGGAACAAATTCTAATCATGTTTTTCAAACATTATCAACTTTTCGTACAATTTTGGTGGAACTATCAGGAAAGATAAGTAGATTGAGAAATTCTTTACTAGCTTACCTTATCATTTTCAAGCAAAAGTTACCTTGCTTAAATACCTGAAAAATCCTTGTGAACTTACTATTAAATGAATCACTTGGGCAAGTATTCGAACTGCATCACTTGTATCCAATATGGCAGCCATCCACTTTCGAGGACGGCAAGAGCTTGGCTTTATAGACATCAAGGATAGTGGTCATAGCAAAGATCTTTTTGACACAATTTTAGGAAATGATGACTCTAATACCAATGAAGAGAAATAGGATCTACTTTAACAGAGATTTACTAAATTTCTTAGATAGAATTAACCCTTTTTTAGGGGTTTTAGGAAAAAATAATCCGAGCTCTAAAATGATTATTTCAATGAATTTAGAGTTGTACTTCCTCCAAACAACATGAAATATTTTGCAAACCACTCATATAGGTATTTGAGCTAAAACATAAATCTAGAAATACGAAGGTGACCAAAATTTTTGAACGCTATATCAAGCAAGAGTGTGAAACTTGGAACAAATTGTAATCATGTTTTTCAAACATTATCAACTACTCGTACAATTTGGGTGGACCTATCAGGAAAGAGAAGTAGATTGAGAAATTCCTTACTACCTTACTTTATCATTTTCAAGCAAAAGTTACCTTGCTTAAATACATGAAAAATCCTTGTGAACTTACTATTAAATGAATCACTTGGGCAAGTATTCGAACTGCATCACTTGTATCCAATATGTCAGCCATCCACTTTCGAGGATGGCAAGAGCTTGGCTTTGTAGACATCAAGGATAGTGGTCTTAGCAAAGATCTTTTTGACACAATTGATAGAAATGATGACTCTAATACCAATGAAGAGAAATAGGATCTACTTTAACAGAGATTTACTAAATTTCTTAGATAGAATTAACCCTTTTTTAGGGGTTTTAGGAAAAAATAATCCGAGCTCTAAAATGATTATTTCAATGAATTTAGAGTTGTACTTCCTCCAAACAATATGAAATATTTTGCAAACCACTCATATAGGTATTTGAGCTAAAACATAAATCTAGAAATACGAAGGTGACCAAAATTTTTGAACGCTATATCAAGCAAGAGTGTGAAACTTATAACAAATTCTAATCATGTTTTTCAAACATTATCAACTACTCGTACAACTTGGGTGGAACTATCAGGAAAGAGAAGTAGATTGAGAAATTCCTTACTACCTTACCTTATCATTTTCAAGCAAAAGTTACCTTGCTTAAATACATGAAAAATCCTTGTGAACTTACTATTAAATGAATCACTTGGGCAAGTTTTCGAACTGCATCACTTGTATCCAATATGTCAGCCATCCACTTTCGAGGACGGAAAGAGGTTCGCTTTATAGACACCAAGGATAGTGGTCTTAGCGAAGATCTTTTTGACACAATTGTTAGAAATGATGACTCTAATACCAATGAAGAGAAATGGGATCTACTTTCGCAGAGATTTACTAAATTTCTTAGATAGAATTAACCCTTTTTTAAGGGTTTTAGAAAAACATAATCCGAGCTCTAAAATTATTATTTCAATGAATTTAGAGTTGTACTTCTTCCAAACAACATGAAATATTTTGCAAACCACTCAAATAGGTATTTGAGCTACAAAATAAACCTAGAACTGCGAAGTTGACCAAAAATATTGAACAGTATATCAAGCAAGAGTATGAAACTTGGAACAAATTCTAATCATGTTTTTCAAACATTATCAACTACTCGTACAATTTGGGTAGAACTATCAGGAAAGAGAAATAGATTGAGAAATTCCTTACTAGCTTACCTTATCATTTTCAAGCAAAAGTTACCTTCCTTAAATACATGAAAAATCCTTGTGAACTTACTATTAAATGAATCACTTGGGCAAGTATTCGAACTGCATCACTTGTATCCAATATGTCAGCCATCCACTTTCGAGGACGGCAAGAGCTTGGCTTTATAGACATCAAGGATAGTGGTCTTAGCAAAGATCTTTTTGACACAATTGTTAGAAATGATGACTCTATTACCAATGAAGAGAAATGGGATCTACTTTCCCAGAGATTTACTAAATTTCATAGATAGAATTAACCCTTTTTTAGGGGTTTTAGAAAAAAATAATCTGAGCTCTAAAATGATTATTTCAATGAATTTAGAGTTGTACTTCTTCCAAACAACATGAAATATTTTGCAGACCACTCATATAGGTATTTGATCTACAAAATAAACCTACAACTGTGAAGTTGACCAAAAAATTGAACGCTATATCAAGCAAGAGTATGAAACTTGGAACAAATTCTAATCATGTTTTTCAAACATTATCAACTTTTCGTACAATTTTGGTGGAACTATCAGGAAAGATAAGTAGATTGAGAAATTCTTTACTAGCTTACCTTATCATTTTCAAGCAAAAGTTACCTTGCTTAAATACCTGAAAAATCCTTGTGAACTTACTATTAAATGAATCACTTGGGCAAGTATTCGAACTGCATCACTTGTATCCAATATGGCAGCCATCCACTTTCGAGGACGGCAAGAGCTTGGCTTTATAGACATCAAGGATAGTGGTCTTAGCAAAGATCTTTTTGACACAATTTTAGGAAATGATGACCCTAATACCAATGAAGAGAAATAGGATCTACTTTAACAGAGATTTACTAAATTTCTTAGATAGAATTAACCCTTTTTTAGGGGTTTTAGGAAAAAATAATCCGAGCTCTAAAATGATTATTTCAATGAATTTAGAGTTGTACTTCCTCCAAACAACATGAAATATTTTGCAAACCACTCATATAGGTATTTGAGCTAAAACATAAATCTAGAAATACGAAGGTGACCAAAATTTTTGAACGCTATATCAAGCAAGAGTGTGAAACTTGGAACAAATTGTAATCATGTTTTTCAAACATTATCAACTACTCGTACAATTTGGGTGGACCTATCAGGAAAGAGAAGTAGATTGAGAAATTCCTTACTACCTTACTTTATCATTTTCAAGCAAAAGTTACCTTGCTTAAATACATGAAAAATCCTTGTGAACTTACTATTAAATGAATCACTTGGGCAAGTATTCGAACTGCATCACTTGTATCCAATATGTCAGCCATCCACTTTCGAGGATGGCAAGAGCTTGGCTTTGTAGACATCAAGGATAGTGGTCTTAGCAAAGATCTTTTTGACACAATTGATAGAAATGATGACTCTAATACCAATGAAGAGAAATAGGATCTACTTTAACAGAGATTTACTAAATTTCTTAGATAGAATTAACCCTTTTTTAGGGGTTTTAGGAAAAAATAATCCGAGCTCTAAAATGATTATTTCAATGAATTTAGAGTTGTACTTCCTCCAAACAATATGAAATATTTTGCAAACCACTCATATAGGTATTTGAGCTAAAACATAAATCTAGAAATACGAAGGTGACCAAAATTTTTGAACGCTATATCAAGCAAGAGTGTGAAACTTATAACAAATTCTAATCATGTTTTTCAAACATTATCAACTACTCGTACAACTTGGGTGGAACTATCAGGAAAGAGAAGTAGATTGAGAAATTCCTTACTACCTTACCTTATCATTTTCAAGCAAAAGTTACCTTGCTTAAATACATGAAAAATCCTTGTGAACTTACTATTAAATGAATCACTTGGGCAAGTTTTCGAACTGCATCACTTGTATCCAATATGTCAGCCATCCACTTTCGAGGACGGAAAGAGGTTCGCTTTATAGACACCAAGGATAGTGGTCTTAGCGAAGATGTTTTTGACACAATTGTTAGAAATGATGACTCTAATACCAATGAAGAGAAATGGGATCTACTTTCGCAGAGATTTACTAAATTTCTTAGATAGAATTAACCCTTTTTTAAGGGTTTTAGAAAAACATAATCCGAGCTCTAAAATGATTATTTCAATGAATTTAGAGTTGTACTACTTCCAAACAACATGAAATATTTTGCAAACCACTCATATAGGTATTTGATCTACAAAATAAACCTAGAACTGCGAAGTTGACCAAAAATATTGAACACTATATCAAGCAAGAGTATGAAACTTGGAACAAATTCTGATCATGTTTTTCAAACATTATCAACTACTCGTACAATTTGGGTAGAACTATCAGGAAAGAGAAATAGATTGAGAAATTCCTTACTAGCTTACCATATCATTTTCAAGCAAAAGTTACCTTGCTTAAATACATGAAAAATCCTTGTGAACTTACTATTAAATGAATCATTTGGGCAAGTATTCGAACTGCATCACTTGTATCCAATATGTCAGCCATCCACTTTCGAGGACGGAAAGATCTTGGCTTTATAGACATCAAGGATAGTGGTCTTAGCAAAGATCTTTTTGACACAATTGTTAGAAATGATGACTCTAATACCAATGAAGAGAAATGGGATCTACTTTCCCAGAGATTTACTAAATATCCTAGATAGAATTAACCCTTTTTTAGGGGTTATAGAAAAAAATAATCTGAGCTCTAAAATGATTATTTCAATGAATTTAGAGTTGTACTTCTTCCAAACAACATGAAATATTTTGCAGACCACTCATATAGGTATTTGATCTACAAAATAAACCTACAACTGTGAAGTTGACCAAAAAATTGAACGCTATATCAAGCAAGAGTATGAAACTTGGAACAAATTCTAATCATGTTTTTCAAACATTATCAACTTTTCGTACAATTTTGGTGGAACTATCAGGAAAGATAAGTAGATTGAGAAATTCTTTACTAGCTTACCTTATCATTTTCAAGCAAAAGTTACCTTGCTTAAATACATGAAAAATCCTTGTGAACTTACTATTAAATGAATCACTTGGGCAAGTATTCGAACTGCATCACTTGTATCCAATATGTCAGCCATCCACTTTCGAGGACGGCAAGAGCTTGGCTTTATAGACATCAAGGATAGTGGTCTTAGCAAAGATCTTTTTGACACAATTTTAGGAAATGATGACCCTAATACCAATGAAGAGAAATAGGATCTACTTTAACAGAGATTTACTAAATTTCTTAGATAGAATTAACCCTTTTTTAGGGGTTTTAGGAAAAAATAATCCGAGCTCTAAAATGATTATTTCAATGAATTTAGAGTTGTACTTCCTCCAAACAACATGAAATATTTTGCAAACCACTCATATAGGTATTTGAGCTAAAACATAAATCTAGAAATACGAAGGTGACCAAAATTTTTGAACGCTATATCAAGCAAGAGTGTGAAACTTGGAACAAATTGTAATCATGTTTTTCAAACATTATCAACTACTCGTACAATTTGGGTGGACCTATCAGGAAAGAGAAGTAGATTGAGAAATTCCTTACTACCTTACTTTATCATTTTCAAGCAAAAGTTACCTTGCTTAAATACATGAAAAATCCTTGTGAACTTACTATTAAATGAATCACTTGGGCAAGTATTCGAACTGCATCACTTGTATCCAATATGTCAGCCATCCACTTTCGAGGATGGCAAGAGCTTGGCTTTGTAGACATCAAGGATAGTGGTCTTAGCAAAGATCTTTTTGACACAATTGATAGAAATGATGACTCTAATACCAATGAAGAGAAATAGGATCTACTTTAACAGAGATTTACTAAATTTCTTAGATAGAATTAACCCTTTTTTAGGGGTTTTAGGAAAAAATAATCCGAGCTCTAAAATGATTATTTAAATGAATTTAGAGTTGTACTTCCTCCAAACAATATGAAATATTTTGCAAACCACTCATATAGGTATTTGAGCTAAAACATAAATCTAGAAATACGAAGGTGACCAAAATTTTTGAACGCTATATCAAGCAAGAGTGTGAAACTTATAACAAATTCTAATCATGTTTTTCAAACATTATCAACTACTCGTACAACTTGGGTGGAACTATCAGGAAAGAGAAGTAGATTGAGAAATTCCTTACTACCTTACCTTATCATTTTCAAGCAAAAGTTACCTTGCTTAAATACATGAAAAATCCTTGTGAACTTACTATTAAATGAATCACTTGGGCAAGTTTTCGAACTGCATCACTTGTATCCAATATGTCAGCCATCCACTTTCGAGGACGGAAAGAGGTTCGCTTTATAGACACCAAGGATAGTGGTCTTAGCGAAGATGTTTTTGACACAATTGTTAGAAATGATGACTCTAATACCAATGAAGAGAAATGGGATCTACTTTCGCAGAGATTTACTAAATTTCTTAGATAGAATTAACCCTTTTTTAAGGGTTTTAGAAAAACATAATCCGAGCTCTAAAATGATTATTTCAATGAATTTAGAGTTGTACTACTTCCAAACAACATGAAATATTTTGCAAACCACTCATATAGGTATTTGAGCTACAAAATAAACCTAGAACTGCGAAGTTGACCAAAAATATTGAACACTATATCAAGCAAGAGTATGAAACTTGGAACAAATTCTGATCATGTTTTTCAAACATTATCAACTACTCGTACAATTTGGGTAGAACTATCAGGAAAGAGAAATAGATTGAGAAATTCCTTACTAGCTTACCATATCATTTTCAAGCAAAAGTTACCTTGCTTAAATACATGAAAAATCCTTGTGAACTTACTATTAAATGAATCATTTGGGCAAGTATTCGAACTGCATCACTTGTATCCAATATGTCAGCCATCCACTTTCGAGGACGGAAAGATCTTGGCTTTATAGACATCAAGGATAGTGGTCTTAGCAAAGATCTTTTTGACACAATTGTTAGAAATGATGACTCTAATACCAATGAAGAGAAATGGGATCTACTTTCCCAGAGATTTACTAAATATCCTAGATAGAATTAACCCTTTTTTAGGGGTTATAGAAAAAAATAATCTGAGCTCTAAAATGATTATTTCAATGAATTTAGAGTTGTACTTCTTCCAAACAACATGAAATATTTTGCAGACCACTCATATAGGTATTTGAGCTACAAAATAAACCTACTACTGCGAAGTTGACCAAAAAATTGAACGCTATATCAAGCAAGAGTATGAAACTTGGAACAAATTCTAATCATGTTTTTCAAACATTATCAACTATTCGTACAATTTCGGTGGAACTATGAGGAAAGAGAAGTAGATTGAGAAATTCTTTACTAGCTTACCTTATCATTTTCAAGCAAAAGTTACCTTGCTTAAATACATGAAAAATCCTTGTGAACTTACTCTTAAATGAATCACTTGGGCAAGTATTCGAACTGCATCACTTGTATCCAATATGTCAACCGTCCACTTTCGAGGACGGCAAGAGCTTGGCTTTATAGACATCAAGGATAGTGGTCTTAGCAAAGTTCTTTTTGACAAAATTGTTAGAAATGATGACTCTAATACCAATGAAGAGAAATAGGATCTACTTTAACAGAGATTTACTAAATTTCTTAGATAGAATTAACCCTTTTTTAGGGGTTTTAGGAAAAAATAATCCGAGCTCTAAAATGATTATTTCAATGAATTTAGAGTTGTACTTCTTCCAAACAACATGAAATATTTTGCAAACCACTCATATAGGTATTTGAGCTAAAACATAAATCTAGAAATACGAAGGTGACCAAAATTTTTGAACGCTATATCAAGCAAGAGTGTGAAACTTGGAACAAATTCTAATCATGTTTTTCAAACATTATCAACTACTCGTACAATTTGGGTGGACCTATCCGGAAAGAGAAGTAGACTGATAAATTCCTTACTACCTTACCTTATCATTTTCAAGCAAAAGGTACCTTGCTTAAATACATGAAAAATCCTTGTGAACTTACTATTAAATGAATCACTTGGGCAAGTTTTCGAACTGCATCACTTGTATCCAATATGTCAGCCATCCACTTTCGAGGACGGCAAGAGCTTGGCTTTATAGACATCAAGGATAGTGGTCTTAGCAAAGATCTTTTTGACACAATTGTTAGAAATGATGACTCTAATACCAATGAAGAGAAATAGGATCTACTTTAACAGAGATTTACTAAATTTCTTAGATAGAATTAACCCTTTTTTAGTGGTTTTAGGAAAAAATAATCCGAGCTCTAAAATGATTATTTCAATGAATTTAGAGATGTACTTCTTCCAAACAACATGAAATATTTTGCAAACCACTCATATAGGTATTTGAGCTAAAACATAAATCTAGAAATACGAAGGTGACCAAAATTTTTGAACGCTATATCAAGCAAGAGTGTGAAACTTGGAACAAATTCTAATCATGTTTTTCAAACATTATCAACTACTCGTACAATTTGGGTAGAACTATCAGGAAAGAGAAATAGATTGAGAAATTCCTTACTAGCTTACCTTATCATTTTCAAGCAAAAGTTACCTTGCTTAAATACATGAAAAATCCTTGTGAACTTACTATTAAATGAATCACTTCGGCAAGTATTCGAACTGCATCACTTGTATCCAATATGTCAGCCATCCACTTTTGAGGACGGCAAGAGCTTGGCTTTATAGACATCAAGGATAGTGGTCTTAGCAAAAATCTTTTTGACACAATTGTTAGAAATGATGACTCTAATACCAATGAAGAGAAATGGGATCTACTTTCCCAGAGATTTACTAAATTTCATAGATAGAATTAACCCTTTTTTAGGGGTTTTAGAAAAAAAATAATCCGAGCTCTAAAATGATTATTTCAATGAATTTAGAGTTGTACTTCTTCCAAACAACATGAAATATTTTGCAGACCACTCATATAGGTATTTGAGCTACAAAATAAACCTACTACTGCGAAGTTGACCAAAAAATTGAACGCTATATCAAGCAAGAGTATGAAACTTGGAACAAATTCTAATCATGTTTTTCAAACATTATCAACTATTCGTACAATTTCGGTGGAACTATGAGGAAAGAGAAGTAGATTGAGAAATTCTTTACTAGCTTACCTTATCATTTTCAAGCAAAAGTTACCTTGCTTAAATACATGAAAAATCCTTGTGAACTTACTATTAAATGAATCACTTGGGCAAGTTTTCGAACTGCATCACTTGTATCCACTATGTCAGCCATCCACTTTCGAGGACGGAAAGAGCTTAGCTTTATAGACATTAAGGATAGTGATCTTAGCAAAGATCTTTTTGACACAATTGTTAGAAATGATGACTCTAATACCAATGAAGAGAAATGTAATCTACTTTCCCAGAGATTTACTAAATTTCATAGATAGAATTAACCCTTTTTTAGGGGTTTTAGAAAAAAATAATCCGAGCTCTAAAATGATTATTTCAATGAATTTAGAGTTGTACTTCTTCCAAACAACATGAAATATTTTGCAGACCACTCATATAGGTATTTGAGCTACAAAATAAACCTACAACTGCGAAGTTGACCAAAAAATTGAACGCTATATCAAGCAAGAGTATGAAACTTGGAACAAATTCTAATCATGTTTTTCAAACATTATCAACTATTCGTACAATTTTGGTGGAACTATGAGGAAAGAGAAGTAGATTGAGAAATTCTTTACTAGCTTACCTTATCATTTTCAAGCAAAAGTTACCTTGCTTAAATACATGAAAAATCCTTGTGAACTTACTATTAAATGAATCACTTGGGCAAGTATTCGAACTGCATCACTTGTATCCAATATGTCAGCCATCCACTTTCGAGGACGGCAAGAGCTTGGCTTTATAGACATCAAGGATAGTGGTCTTAGCGAAGATGTTTTTGACACAATTGTTAGAAATGATGACTCTAATACCAATGAAGAGAAATAGGATCTACTTTAACAGAGATTTACTAAATTTCTTAGATAGAATTAACCCTTTTTTAGGGGTTTTAGGAAAAAATAATCCGAGCTCTAAAATGATTATTTCAATGAATTTAGAGTTGTACTTCTTCCAAACAACATGAAATATTTTGCAAACCACTCATATAGGTATTTGAGCTAAAACATAATTCTAGAAATACGAAGGTGACCAAAATTTTTGAACGCTATATCAAGCAAGAGTGTGAAACTTGGAACAAATTCTAATCATGTTTTTCAAACATTATCAACTACTCGTACAATTTGGGTGGACCTATCAGGAAAGAGAAGTAGATTGAGAAATTCCTTACTACCTTACCTTATCATTTTCAAGCAAAAGTTACCTTGCTTAAATACATGAAAAATTCTTGTGAACTTACTATTAAATGAATCACTTGGGCAAGTTTTCGAACTCCATCACTTGTATCCAATATGTCAGCCATCCACTTTCGAGGACGGAAAGAGCTTAGCTTTATAGACATCAAGGATAGTGGTCTTAGCAAAGATCTTTTTGACACAATTGTTAGAAATGATGACTCTAATACCAATGAAGAGAAATGGGATCTACTTTGCCAGAGATTTACTAAATTTCATAGATAGAATTAACCCTTTTTTAGAGGTTTTAGAAAAAAATAATCCGAGCTCTAAAATGATTATTTCAATGAATTTAGAGTTGTACTTCTTCCAAACAACATGAAATATTTTGCAGACCACTCATATAGGTATTTGAGCTACAAAATAAACCTACAACTGCGAAGTTGACCAAAAAATTGAACGCTATATCAAGCAAGAGTGTGAAACTTGGAACAAATTCTAATCATGTTTTTCAAACATTATCAACTACTCGTACAATTTGGGTGGACCTATCAGGAAAGAGAAGTAGATTGAGAAATTCCTTACTACCTTACCTTATCATTTTCAAGCAAAAGTTACCTTGCTTAAATACATGAAAAATTCTTGTGAACTTACTATTAAATGAATCACTTGGGCAAGTTTTCGAACTGCATCACTTGTATCCAATATGTCAGCCATCCACTTTCGAGGATGGAAAGGGCTTAGCTTTATAGACATCAAGGATAGTGGTCTTAGCAAAGATCTTTTTGACACAATTGTTAGAAATGATGACTCTAATACCAATGAAGAGAAATGTATACTACTTTCCAAGAGATTTACTAAATTTCATAGATAGAATTAACCCTTTTTTAGGGGTTTTAGAAAAAAATAATCTGAGCTCTAAAATGATTATTTCAATGAATTTAGAGTTGTACTTCTTCCAAACAACATGAAATATTTTGCAGACCACTCATATAGGTATTTGAGCTACAAAATATACCTACAACTGCGAAGTTGACCAAAAAATTGAACGCTATATCAAGCAAGAGTATGAAACTTGGAACAAATTCTAATCATGTTTTTCAACCATTATCAACTATTCGTACAATTTTGGTGGAACTATGAGGAAAGAGAAGTAGATTGAGAAATTCTTTACTAGCTTACCTTATCATTTTCAAGCAAAAGTTACCTTGCTTAAATACATGAAAAATCCTTGTGAACTTACTATTAAATGAATCACTTGGGCAAGTATTCGAACTGCATCACTTGTATCCAATATGTCAGCCATCCACTTTCGAGGACGGCAAGAGCTTAGCTTTATAGACATCAATGATAGTGGTCTTAGCAAAGATCTTTTTGACACAATTGTTAGAAATGATGACTCTAATACCAATGAAGAGAAATGTAATCTACTTTCCCAGAGATTTACTAAATTTCATAGATAGAATTAACCCTTTTTTAGGGGTTTTAGAAAAAAATAATCTGAGCTCTAAAATGATTATTTCAATGAATTTAGAGTTATACTTCTTCCAAACAACATGAAATATTTTGCAGACCGCTCATATAGGTATTTGAGCTACAAAATAAACCTACAACTGCGAAGTTGACCAAAAAATTGAATGCTATATCAAGCAAGAGTATGAAACTTGGAACAAATTCTAATCATGTTTTTCAAACATTATCAACTATTCGTACAATTTTGGTGGAACTATCAGGAAAGAGAAGTAGATTGAGAAATTCTTTACTAGCTTACCTTATCATTTTCAAGCAAAAGTTACCTTGCTTAAATACATGAAAAATCCTTGTGAACTTACTATTAAATGAATCACTTGGGCAAGTATTCGAACTGCATCACTTGTATCCAATATGTCAGCCATCCACTTTCGAGGACGGCAAGAGCTTAGCTTTATAGACATCAAGGATAGTGGTCCTAGCAAAGATCTTTTTGACACAATTGTTAGAAATGATGACTCTAATACCAATGAAGAGAAATAGGATCTACTTTAACAGAGATTTACTAAATTTCTTAGATAGAATTAACCCTTTTTTAGCGGTTTTCGGAAAAAATAATCCGAGCTCTAAAATGATTATTTCAATGAATTTAGAGATGTACTTCTTCCAAACAACATGAAATATTTTGCAAACCACTCATATAGGTATTTGAGCTAAAACATAAATCTAGAAATACGAAGGTGACCAAAATTTTTGAACGCTATATCAAGCAAGAGTGTGAAACTTGGAACAAATTCTAATCATGTTTTTCAAACATTATCAACTATTCGTACAATTTTGGTGGAACTATCAGGAAAGAGAAGTAGATTGAGAAATTCTTTACTAGCTTACCTTATCATTTTCAAGCAAAAGTTACCTTGCTTAAATACATGAAAAATCCTTGTGAACTTACTATTAAATGAATCACTTGGGCAAGTATTCGAACTGCATCACTTGTATCCAATATGTCAGCCATCCACTTTCGAGGACGGCAAGAGCTTAGCTTTATAGACATCAATGATAGTGGTCTTAGCAAAGATCTTTTTGACACAATTGTTAGAAATGATGACTCTAATACCAATGAAGAGAAATGTAATCTACTTTCCCAGAGATTTACTAAATTTCATAGATAGAATTAACCCTTTTTAAGGGGTTTTAGAAAAAAATAATCTGAGCTCTAAAATGATTATTTCAATGAATTTAGAGTTATACTTCTTCCAAACAACATGAAATATTTTGCAGACCGCTCATATAGGTATTTGAGCTACAAAATAAACCTACAACTGCGAAGTTGACCAAAAAATTGAATGCTATATCAAGCAAGAGTATGAAACTTGGAACAAATTCTAATCATGTTTTTCAAACATTATCAACTATTCGTACAATTTTGGTGGAACTATCAGGAAAGAGAAGTAGATTGAGAAATTCTTTACTAGCTTACCTTATCATTTTCAAGCAAAAGTTACCTTGCTTAAATACATGAAAAATCCTTGTGAACTTACTATTAAATGAATCACTTGGGCAAGTATTCGAACTGCATCACTTGTATCCAATATGTCAGCCATCCACTTTCGAGGACGGCAAGAGCTTAGCTTTATAGACATCAAGGATAGTGGTCTTAGCAAAGATCTTTTTGACACAATTGTTAGAAATGATGACTCTAATACCAATGAAGAGAAATAGGATCTACTTTAACAGAGATTTACTAAATTTCTTAGATAGAATTACCCCTTTTTTAGGGGTTTTAGGAAAAAATAATCCGAGCTCTAAAATGATTATTTCAATGAATTTAGAGATGTACTTCTTCCAAACAACATGAAATATTTTGCAAACCACTCATATAGGTATTTGAGCTAAAACATAAATCTAGAAATACGAAGGTGACCAAAATTTTTGAACGCTATATCAAGCAAGAGTGTGAAACTTGGAACAAATTCTAATCATGTTTTTCAAACATTATCAACTATTCGTACAATTTTGGTGGAACTATCAGGAAAGAGAAGTAGATTGAGAAATTCTTTACTAGCTTACCTTATCATTTTCAAGCAAAAGTTACCTTGCTTAAATACATGAAAAATCCTTGTGAACTTACTATTAAATGAATCACTTGGGCAAGTATTCGAACTGCATCACTTGTATCCAATATGTCAGCCATCCACTTTCGAGGACGGCAAGAGCTTAGCTTTATAGACATCAATGATAGTGGTCTTAGCAAAGATCTTTTTGACACAATTGTTAGAAATGATGACTCTAATACCAATGAAGAGAAATGTAATCTACTTTCCCAGAGATTTACTAAATTTCATAGATAGAATTAACCCTTTTTTAGGGGTTTTAGAAAAAAATAATCTGAGCTCTAAAATGATTATTTCAATGAATTTAGAGTTATACTTCTTCCAAACAACATGAAATATTTTGCAGACCGCTCATATAGGTATTTGAGCTACAAAATAAACCTACAACTGCGAAGTTGACCAAAAAATTGAATGCTATATCAAGCAAGAGTATGAAACTTGGAACAAATTCTAATCATGTTTTTCAAACATTATCAACTATTCGTACAATTTTGGTGGAACTATCAGGAAAGAGAAGTAGATTGAGAAATTCTTTACTAGCTTACCTTATCATTTTCAAGCAAAAGTTACCTTGCTTAAATACATGAAAAATCCTTGTGAACTTACTATTAAATGAATCACTTGGGCAAGTATTCGAACTGCATCACTTGTATCCAATATGTCAGCCATCCACTTTCGAGGACGGCAAGAGCTTAGCTTTATAGACATCAAGGATAGTGGTCTTAGCAAAGATCTTTTTGACACAATTGTTAGAAATGATGACTCTAATACCAATGAAGAGAAATAGGATCTACTTTAACAGAGATTTACTAAATTTCTTAGATAGAATTAACCCTTTTTTAGGGGTTTTAGGAAAAAATAATCCGAGCTCTAAAATGATTATTTCAATGAATTTAGAGATGTACTTCTTCCAAACAACATGAAATATTTTGCAAACCACTCATATAGGTATTTGAGCTAAAACATAAATCTAGAAATATGAAGGTGACCAGAATTTTTGAACGCTATATCAAGCAAGAGTGTGAAACTTGGAACAAATTCTAATCATGTTTTTCAAACATTATCAACTATTTGTACAATTTTGGTGGAACTATCAGGAAAGAGAAGTAGATTGAGAAATTCTTTACTAGCTTACCTTATCATTTTCAAGCAAAAGTTACCTTGCTTAAATACATGAAAAATCCTTGTGAACTTACTATTAAATGAATCACTTGGGCAAGTATTCGAACTGATTCACTTGTATCCAATATGTCAGCCATCCACTTTCTAGGACGGCAAGAGCTTGGCTTTATAGACATCAAGGATAGTGGTCTTAGCAAAGATCTTTTTGACACAATTGTTAGAAATGATGACTCTAATACCAATGAAGAGAAATGTAATCTACTTTCCCAGAGATTTACTAAATTTCATAGATAGAATTAACCCTTTTTTAGGGGTTTTAGAAAAAAATAATCTGACCTCTAAAATGATTATTTCAATGAATTTAGAGTTATACTTCTTCCAAACAACATGAAATATTTTGCAGACCACTCATATAGGTATTTGAGCTACAAAATAAACCTACAACTGCGAAGTTGACCAAAAAATTGAACGCTATATCAAGCAAGAGTATGAAACTTGGAACAAATTCTAATCATGTTTTTCAAACATTATCAACTATTCGTACAATTTTGGTGGAACTATCAGGAAAGAGAAGTAGATTGAGAAATTCTTTACTAGCTTACCTTATCATTTTGAAGCAAAAGTTACCTTGCTTAAATACATGAAAAATCCTTGTGAACTTACTATTAAATGAATCACTTGGGCAAGTATTCGAACTGCATCACTTGTATCCAATATGTCAGCCATCCACTTTCGAGGACGGCAAGAGCTTAGCTTTATACACATCAAGGATAGTGGTCTTAGCAAAGATCTTTTTGACACAATTGTTAGAAATGATGACTCTAATACCAATGAAGAGAAATAGGATCTACTTTAACAGAGATTTACTAAATTTCTTAGATAGAATTAACCCTTTTTTAGGGGTTTTAGGAAAAAATAATCCGAGCTCTAAAATGATTATTTCAATGAATTTAGAGATGTACTTCTTCCAAACAACATGAAATATTTTGCAAACCACTCATATAGGTATTTGAGCTAAAACATAAATCTAGAAATACGAAGGTGACCAAAATTTTTGAACGCTATATCAAGCAAGAGTGTGAAACTTGGAACAAATTCTAATCATGTTTTTCAAACATTATCAACTACTCGTACAATTTGGGTAGAACTATCAGGAAAGAGAAATAGATTGAGAAATTCCTTACTAGCTTAGCTTATCATTTTCAAGCAAAAGTTACCTTGCTTAAATACATGAAAAATCCTTGTGAACTTACTATTAAATGAATCACTTCGGCAAGTATTCGAACTGCATCACTTGTATCCAATATGTCAGCCATCCACTTTTGAGGACGGCAAGAGCTTCGCGTTATAGACATCAATGATAGTGGTCTTAGCGAAGATGTTTTTGACACAATTGTTAGAAATGATGACTCTAATACCAATGAAGAGAAATGTAATCTACTTTCCCAGAGATTTACTAAATTTCTTAGATAGAATTAACCCTTTTTTAAGAGTTTTAGAAAAACATAATCCGAGCTCTAAAATGATTATTTCAATGAATTTAGAGTTGTACTTCTTCCAAACAACATGAAATATTTTGCAAACCACTCAAATAGGTATTTGAGCTACATAATAAACCTAGAACTGCGAAGTTGACCAAAAATATTGAACAGTATATCAAGCAAGAGTATGAAACTTGGAACAAATTCTAATCATGTTTTTCAAACATTATCAACTACTCGTACAATTTGGGTAGAACTATCAGGAAAGAGAAATAGATTGAGAAATTCCTTACTAGCTTACCTTATCATTTTCAAGCAAAAGTTACCTTGCTTAAATACATGAAAAATCCTTGTGAACTTACAATTAAATGAATCACTTGGGAAAGTGTTCGAACTTCATCACTTGTATCCAATATGTCAGCCATCCACTTTCGAGGACGGCAAGAGCTTGGCTTTATAGACATCAAGGATAGTGGTCTTAGCAAAGATCTTTTTGACACAATTGTTAGAAATGATGACTCTAATACCAATGAAGAGAAATGGGATCTACTTTCCCAGAGATTTACTAAATTTCATAGATAGAATTAACCCTTTTTTAGAGGTTTTAGAAAAAAATAATCTGAGCTCTAAAATGATTATTTCAATGAATTTAGAGTTGTACTTCTTCCAAACAACATGAAATATTTTGCAGACCACTCATATAGGTATTTGAGCTACAAAATAAACCTACAACTGCGAAGTTGACCAAAAAATTGAACGCTATATCAAGCAAGAGTATGAAACTTGGAACAAATTCTAATCATGTTTTTCAAACATTATCAACTATTCGTACAATTTTGGTGGAACTATCAGGAAAGAGAAGTAGATTGAGAAATTCCTTACTACCTTACCTTATCATTTTCAAGCAAAAGTTACCTTGCTTAAATACATGAAAAATCCTTGTGAACTTACTATTAAATGAATCACTTGGGCAAGTTTTCGAACTGCATCACTTGTATCCAATATGTCAGCCATCCACTTTCGAGGACGGAAAGAGCTTCGCTTTATAGACATCAAGGATAGTGGTCTTAGCGAAGATGTTTTTGACACAATTGTTAGAAATGATGACTCTTATACCAATGAAGAGAAATGGGATCTACTTTCGCAGAGATTTACTAAATTTCTTAGATAGAATTAACCCTTTTTTAAGGGTTTAGAAAAACATAATCCGAGCTCTAAAATGATTATTTCAATGAATTTAGAGTTGTACTTCTTCCAAACAACATGAAATATTTTGCAAACCACTCATATAGGTATTTGAGCTACAAAATAAACCTACAACTGCGAAGTGGACCAAAAATATTGAACACTATATCAAGCAAGAGTATGAAACTTGGAACAAATTCTAATCATGTTTTTCAAACATAATCAACTACTCGTACAATTTGGGTAGAACTATCAGGAAAGAGAAATAGATTGAGAAATTCCTTACTAGCTTACCTTATCATTTTCAAGCAAAAGTTACCTTGCTTAAATACATGAAAAATCCTTGTGAACTTACTATTAAATGAATCACTTGGGCAAGTATTCGAACTGCATCACTTGTATCCAATATGTCAGCCATCCACTTTCGAGGACGGCAAGAGCTTGGCTTTATAGACATCAAGGATAGTGGTCTTAGCAAAGATCTTTTTGACACAATTGTTAGAAATGATGACTCTAATACCAATGAAGAGAAATGGGATCTACTTTCCCAGAGATTTACTAAATTTCATAGATAGAATTAACCCTTTATTAGGGGTTTTAGAAAAAAATAATCCGAGCTCTAAAATGATTATTTCAATGAATTTAGAGTTGTACTTCTTCCAAACAACATGAAATATTTTGCAGACCACTCATATAGGTATTTGAGCTACAAAATAAACCTACAACTGCGAAGTTGACCAAAAAATTGAACGCTATATCAAGCAAGAGTATGAAACTTGGAACAAATTCTAATCATGTTTTTCAAACATTATCAACTATTCGTACAATTTTGGTGGAACTATCCGGAAAGAGAAGTAGATTGAGAAATTTTTTACTAGCTTACCTTATCATTTTCAAGCAAAAGTTACCTTGCTTAAATACATGAAAAATCCTTGTGAACTTACTATTAAATGAATCACTTGGGCAAGTATTCGAACTGCATCACTTGTATCCAATATGTCAGCCATCCACTTTCGAGTACGGCAAGAGCTTGGCTTTATAGACATCAAGGATAGTGGTCTTAGCAAAGATCTTTTTGACACAATTGTTAGAAATGATGACTCTAATACCAATGAAGAGAAATGGGATCTACTTTCCCAGAGATTTACTAAATTTCATAGATAGAATTAACCCTTTATTAGGGGTTTTAGAAAAAAATAATCCGAGCTCTAAAATGATTATTTCAATGAATTTAGAGTTGTACTTCTTCCAAACAACATGAAATATTTTGCAGACCACTCATATAGGTATTTGAGCTACAAAATAAACCTACAACTGCGAAGTTGACCAAAAAATTGAACGCTATATCAAGCAAGAGTATGAAACTTGGAACAAATTCTAATCATGTTTTTCAAACATTATCAACTATTCGTACAATTTTGGTGGAACTATCCGGAAAGAGAAGTAGATTGAGAAATTTTTTACTAGCTTACCTTATCATTTTCAAGCAAAAGTTACCTTGCTTAAATACATGAAAAATCCTTGTGAACTTACTATTAAATGAATCACTTGGGCAAGTATTCGAACTGCATCACTTGTATCCAATATGTCAGCCATCCACTTTCGAGGACGGCAAGAGCTTGGCTTTATAGACATCAAGGATAGTGGTCTTAGTAAAGATCTTTTTGACACAATTGTTAGAAATGATGACTCTAATACCAATGAAGAGAAATGGGATCTACTTTCCCAGAGATTTACTAAATTTCATAGATAGAATTAACCCTTTATTAGGGGTTTTAGAAAAAAATAATCCGAGCTCTAAAATGATTATTTCAATGAATTTAGAGTTGTACTTCTTTCAAACAACATGAAATATTTTGCAAACCACTCAAATAGGTATTTGAGCTACATAATAAACCTAGAACTGCGAAGTTGACCAAAAATATTGAACAGTATATCAAGCAAGAGTATGAAACTTGGAACAAATTCTAATCATGTTTTTCAAACATTATCAACTACTCGTACAATTTGGGTAGAACTATCAGGAAAGAGAAATAGATTGAGAAATTCCTTACTAGCTTACCTTATCATTTTCAAGCAAAAGTTACCTTGCTTAAATACATGAAAAATCCTTGTGAACTTACAATTAAATGAATCACTTGGGAAAGTGTTCGAACTTCATCACTTGTATCCAATATGTCAGCCATCCACTTTCGAGGACGGCAAGAGCTTGGCTTTATAGACATCAAGGATAGTGGTCTTAGCAAAGATCTTTTTGACACAATTGTTAGAAATGATGACTCTAATACCAATGAAGAGAAATGGGATCTACTTTCCCAGAGATTTACTAAATTTCATAGATAGAATTAACTTTTTTTTAGAGGTTTTAGAAAAAAATAATCTGAGCTCTAAAATGATTATTTCAATGAATTTAGAGTTGAACTTCTTCCAAACAACATGAAATATTTTGCAGACCACTCATATAGGTATTTGAGCTACAAAATAAACCTACAACTGCGAAGTTGACCAAAAAATTGAATGCTATATCAAGCAAGAGTATGAAACTTGGAACAAATTCTAATCATGTTTTTCAAACATTATCAACTATTCGTACAATTTTGGTGGAACTATCCGGAAAGAGAAGTAGATTGAGAAATTCCTTACTACCTTACCTTATCATTTTCAAGCAAAAGTTACCTTGCTTAAATACATGAAAAATCCTTGTGAACTTACTATTAAATGAATCACTTGGGCAAGTTTTCGAACTGCATCACTTGTATCCAATATGTCAGCCATCCACTTTCGAGGACGGAAAGAGCTTCGCTTTATAGACATCAAGGATAGTGGTCTTAGCGAAGATGTTTTTGACACAATTGTTAGAAATGATGACTCTTATACCAATGAAGAGAAATGGGATCTACTTTCGCAGAGATTTACTAAATTTCTTAGATAGAATTAACCCTTTTTTAAGGGTTTTAGAAAAACATAATCCGAGCTCTAAAATGATTATTTCAATGAATTTAGAGTTGTACTTCTTCCAAACAACATGAAATATTTTGCAAACCACTCATATAGGTATTTGAGCTACAAAATAAACCTAGAACTGCGAAGTTGACCAAAAATATTGAACACTATATCAAGCAAGAGTATGAAACTTGGAACAAATTCTAATCATGTTTTTCAAACATAATCAACTACTCGTACAATTTGGGTAGAACTATCAGGAAAGAGAAGTAGATTGAGAAATTCCTTACTACCTTACCTTATCATTTTCAAGCAAAAGTTACCTTGCTTAAATACATGAAAAATCCTTGTGAACTTACTATTAAATGAATCACTTGGGCAAGTTTTCGAACTGCATCACTTGTATCCAATATGTCAGCCATCCACTTTCGAGGACGGAAAGAGCTTCGCTTTATAGACATCAAGGATAGTGGTCTTAGCGAAGATGTTTTTGACACAATTGTTAGAAATGATGACTCTTATACCAATGAAGAGAAATGGGATCTACTTTCGCAGAGATTTACTAAATTTCTTAGATAGAATTAACCCTTTTTTAAGGGTTTTAGAAAAACATAATCCGAGCTCTAAAATGATTATTTCAATGAATTTAGAGTTGTACTTCTTCCAAACAACATGAAATATTTTGCAAACCACTCATATAGGTATTTGAGCTACAAAATAAACCTAGAACTGCGAAGTTGACCAAAAATATTGAACACTATATCAAGCAAGAGTATGAAACTTGGAACAAATTCTAATCATGTTTTTCAAACATAATCAACTACTCGTACAATTTGGGTAGAACTATCAGGAAAGAGAAATAGATTGAGAAATTCCTTACTAGCTTACCTTATCATTTTCAAGCAAAAGTTACCTTGCTTAAATACATGAAAAATCCTTGTGAACTTACTATTAAATGAATCACTTGGGCAAGTATTCGAACTGCATCACTTGTATCCAATATGTCAGCCATCCACTTTCGAGGACGGCAAGAGCTTGGCTTTATAGACATCAAGGATAGTGGTCTTAGCAAAGATCTTTTTGACACAATTGTTAGAAATGATGACTCTAATACCAATGAAGAGAAATGGGATCTACTTTCCCAGAGATTTACTAAATTTCATAGATAGAATTAACCCTTTATTAGGGGTTTTAGAAAAAAATAATCCGAGCTCTAAAATGATTATTTCAATGAATTTAGAGTTGTACTTCTTCCAAACAACATGAAATATTTTGCAGACCACTCATATAGGTATTTGAGCTACAAAATAAACCTACAACTGCGAAGTTGACCAAAAAATTGAACGCTATATCAAGCAAGAGTATGAAACTTGGAACAAATTCTAATCATGTTTTTCAAACATTATCAACTATTCGTACAATTTTGGTGGAACTATCCGGAAAGAGAAGTAGATTGAGAAATTTTTTACTAGCTTACCTTATCATTTTCAAGCAAAAGTTACATTGCTTAAATACATGAAAAATCCTTGTGAACTTACTATTAAATGAATCACTTGGGCAAGTATTCGAACTGCATCACTTGTATCCAATATGTCAGCCACCCACTTTCGAGGACGGCAAGAGCTTGGCTTTATAGACATCAAGGATAGTGGTCTTAGCAAAGATCTTTTTGACACAATTGTTAGAAATGATGACTCTAATACCAATGAAGAGAAATGGGATCTACTTTCCCAGAGATTTACTAAATTTCATAGATAGAATTAACCCTTTATTAGGGGTTTTAGAAAAAAATAATCCGAGCTCTAAAATGATTATTTCAATGAATTTAGAGTTGTACTTCTTTCAAACAACATGAAATATTTTGCAAACCACTCAAATAGGTATTTGAGCTACATAATAAACCTAGAACTGCGAAGTTGACCAAAAATATTGAACAGTATATCAAGCAAGAGTATGAAACTTGGAACAAATTCTAATCATGTTTTTCAAACATTATCAACTACTCGTACAATTTGGGTAGAACTATCAGGAAAGAGAAATAGATTGAGAAATTCCTTACTAGCTTACCTTATCATTTTCAAGCAAAAGTTACCTTGCTTAAATACATGAAAAATCCTTGTGAACTTACAATTAAATGAATCACTTGGGAAAGTGTTCGAACTTCATCACTTGTATCCAATATGTCAGCCATCCACTTTCGAGGACGGCAAGAGCTTGGCTTTATAGACATCAAGGATAGTGGTCTTAGCAAAGATCTTTTTGACACAATTGTTAGAAATGATGACTCTAATACCAATGAAGAGAAATGGGATCTACTTTCCCAGAGATTTACTAAATTTCATAGATAGAATTAACTTTTTTTTAGAGGTTTTAGAAAAAAATAATCTGAGCTCTAAAATGATTATTTCAATGAATTTAGAGTTGAACTTCTTCCAAACAACATGAAATATTTTGCAGACCACTCATATAGGTATTTGAGCTACAAAATAAACCTACAACTGCGAAGTTGACCAAAAAATTGAATGCTATATCAAGCAAGAGTATGAAACTTGGAACAAATTCTAATCATGTTTTTCAAACATTATCAACTATTCGTACAATTTTGGTGGAACTATCCGGAAAGAGAAGTAGATTGAGAAATTCCTTACTACCTTACCTTATCATTTTCAAGCAAAAGTTACCTTGCTTAAATACATGAAAAATCCTTGTGAACTTACTATTAAATGAATCACTTGGGCAAGTTTTCGAACTGCATCACTTGTATCCAATATGTCAGCCATCCACTTTCGAGGACGGAAAGAGCTTCGCTTTATAGACATCAAGGATAGTGGTCTTAGCGAAGATGTTTTTGACACAATTGTTAGAAATGATGACTCTTATACCAATGAAGAGAAATGGGATCTACTTTCGCAGAGATTTACTAAATTTCTTAGATAGAATTAACCCTTTTTTAAGGGTTTTAGAAAAACATAATCCGAGCTCTAAAATGATTATTTCAATGAATTTAGAGTTGTACTTCTTCCAAACAACATGAAATATTTTGCAAACCACTCATATAGGTATTTGAGCTACAAAATAAACCTAGAACTGCGAAGTTGACCAAAAATATTGAACACTATATCAAGCAAGAGTATGAAACTTGGAACAAATTCTAATCATGTTTTTCAAACATAATCAACTACTCGTACAATTTGGGTAGAACTATCAGGAAAGAGAAGTAGATTGAGAAATTCCTTACTACCTTACCTTATCATTTTCAAGCAAAAGTTACCTTGCTTAAATACATGAAAAATCCTTGTGAACTTACTATTAAATGAATCACTTGGGCAAGTTTTCGAACTGCATCACTTGTATCCAATATGTCAGCCATCCACTTTCGAGGACGGAAAGAGCTTCGCTTTATAGACATCAAGGATAGTGGTCTTAGCGAAGATGTTTTTGACACAATTGTTAGAAATGATGACTCTTATACCAATGAAGAGAAATGGGATCTACTTTCGCAGAGATTTACTAAATTTCTTAGATAGAATTAACCCTTTTTTAAGGGTTTTAGAAAAACATAATCCGAGCTCTAAAATGATTATTTCAATGAATTTAGAGTTGTACTTCTTCCAAACAACATGAAATATTTTGCAAACCACTCATATAGGTATTTGAGCTACAAAATAAACCTAGAACTGCGAAGTTGACCAAAAATATTGAACACTATATCAAGCAAGAGTATGAAACTTGGAACAAATTCTAATCATGTTTTTCAAACATAATCAACTACTCGTACAATTTGGGTAGAACTATCAGGAAAGAGAAATAGATTGAGAAATTCCTTACTAGCTTACCTTATCATTTTCAAGCAAAAGTTACCTTGCTTAAATACATGAAAAATCCTTGTGAACTTACTATTAAATGAATCACTTGGGCAAGTATTCGAACTGCATCACTTGTATCCAATATGTCAGCCATCCACTTTCGAGGACGGCAAGAGCTTGGCTTTATAGACATCAAGGATAGTGGTCTTAGCAAAGATCTTTTTGACACAATTGTTAGAAATGATGACTCTAATACCAATGAAGAGAAATGGGATCTACTTTCCCAGAGATTTACTAAATTTCATAGATAGAATTAACCCTTTATTAGGGGTTTTAGAAAAAAATAATCCGAGCTCTAAAATGATTATTTCAATGAATTTAGAGTTGTACTTCTTCCAAACAACATGAAATATTTTGCAGACCACTCATATAGGTATTTGAGCTACAAAATAAACCTACAACTGCGAAGTTGACCAAAAAATTGAACGCTATATCAAGCAAGAGTATGAAACTTGGAACAAATTCTAATCATGTTTTTCAAACATTATCAACTATTCGTACAATTTTGGTGGAACTATCCGGAAAGAGAAGTAGATTGAGAAATTTTTTACTAGCTTACCTTATCATTTTCAAGCAAAAGTTACATTGCTTAAATACATGAAAAATCCTTGTGAACTTACTATTAAATGAATCACTTGGGCAAGTATTCGAACTGCATCACTTGTATCCAATATGTCAGCCACCCACTTTCGAGGACGGCAAGAGCTTGGCTTTATAGACATCAAGGATAGTGGTCTTAGCAAAGATCTTTTTGACACAATTGTTAGAAATGATGACTCTAATACCAATGAAGAGAAATGGGATCTACTTTCCCAGAGATTTACTAAATTTCATAGATAGAATTAACACTTTATTAGGGGTTTTAGAAAAAAATAATCCGAGCTCTAAAATGATTATTTCAATGAATTTAGAGTTGTACTTCTTCCAAACAACATGAAATATTTTGCAGACCACTCATATAGGTATTTGAGCTACAAAATAAACCTACAACTGCGAAGTTGACCAAAAAATTGAACGCTATATCAAGCAAGAGTTTGAAACTTGGAACAAATTCTAATCATGTTTTTCAAACATTATCAACTATTCGTACAATTTTGGTGGAACTATCCGGAAAGAGAAGTAGATTGAGAAATTCTTTACTAGCTTACCTTATCATTTTCAAGCAAAAGTTACCTTGCTTAAATACATGAAAAATCCTTGTGAACTTACTATTAAATGAATCACTTGGGCAAGTATTCGAACTGCATCACTTGTATCCAATATGTCAGCCATCCACTTTTGAGGACGGCAAGAGCTTGGCTTTATAGACATCAAGGATAGTGGTCTTAGCAAAGATCTTTTTGACACAATTGTTAGAAATGATGACTCCAATACCAATGAAGAGAAATGGGATCTACTTTCACAGAGATTTACTAAATTTCATAGATAGAATTAACCCTTTTTTAGGGGTTTTAGAAAAAAATAATCTGAGCTCTAAAATGATTATTTCAATGAATTTAGAGTTGTACTTCTTCCGAACAACATTAAATATTTTGCAGACCACTCATATAGGTATTTGAGCTACAAAATAAACCTACAACTGCGAAGTTGACCAAAAAATTGAACGCTATATCAAGCAAGAGTATGAAACTTGGAACAAATTCTAATCATGTTTTTCAAACATTATCAACTTTTCGTACAATTTTGGTGGAACTATCAGGAAAGAGAAGTAGATTGAGAAATTCTTTACTAGCTTACCTTATCATTTTCAAGCAAAAGTTACCTTGCTTAAATACATGAAAAATCCTTGTGAACTTACTATTAAATCAATAACTTGGGCAAGTATTCGAACTGCATCACTTGTATCCAATATGTCAGCTATCCACTTTCGAGGACGGCAAGAGCTTGGCTTTATAGACATCAAGGATAGTGGTCTTAGCAAAGATCTTTTTGACACAATTGTTAGAAATGATGACTCTAATACCAATGAAGAGAAATAGGATCTACTTTAACAGAGATTTACTAAATTTCTTAGATAGAATTAACCCTTTTTTAGGGGTTTTAGGAAAAAATAATCCGAGCTCTAAAATGATTATTTCAATGAATTTAGAGTTGTACTTCTTCCAAACAACATGAAATATTTTGCAAACCACTCATATAGGTATTTGAGCTAAAACATAAATCTAGAAATACGAAGGTGACCAAAATTTTTGAACGCTATATCAAGCAAGAGTGTGAAACTTGGAACAAATTCTAATCATGTTTTTCAAACATTATCAACTACTCGTACAATTTGGGTGGACCTATCAGGAAAGAGAAGTAGATTGAGAAATTCCTTACTACCTTACCTTATCATTTTCAAGCAAAAGTTACCTTGCTTAAATACATGAAAAATCCTTGTGAACTTACTATTAAATGAATCACTTGGGCAAGTATTCGAACTGCATCACTTGTATCCAATATGTCAGCCATCCACTTTCGAGGACGGAAAGAGCTTCGCTTTATAGACATCAAGGATAGTGGTCTTAGCAAAGATCTTTTTGACACAATTGATAGAAATGATGACTCTAATACCAATGAAGAGAAATAGGATCTACTTTAACAGAGATTTACTAAATTTCTTAGATAGAATTAACCCTTTTTTAGGGGTTTTAGGAAAAAATAATCCGAGCTCTAAAATGATTATTTCAATGAATTTAGAGTTGTACTTCTTCCAAACAACATGAAATATTTTGCAAACCACTCATATAGGTATTTGAGCTAAAACCTAAATCTAGAAATACGAAGGTGACCAAAATTTTTGAACGCTATATCAAGCAAGAGTGTGAAACTTGGAACAAATTCTAATCATGTTTTTCAAACATTATCAACTACTCGTACAACTTGGGTGGACCTATTAAGAAAGAGAAGTAGATTGAGAAATTCCTTACTACCTTACCTTATCATTTTCAAGCAAAAGTTACCTTGCTTAAATACCTGAAAAATCCTTGTGAACTTACTATTAAATGAATCACTTGGGCAAGTTTTCGAACTGCATCACTTGTATCCAATATGTCAGCCATCCACTTTCGAGGACGGAAAGAGCTTCGCTTTATAGACACCAAGGATAGTGGTCTTAGCGAAGATGTTTTTGACACAATTGTTAGAAATGATGACTCTAATACCAATGAAGAGAAATGGGATCTACTTTCGCAGAGATTTACTAAATTTCTTAGATAGAATTAACCCTTTTTTAAGGGTTTTAGAAAAACATAATCCGAGCTCTAAAATGATTATTTCAATGAATTTAGAGTTGTACTTCTTCCAAACAACATGAAATATTTTGCAAACCACTCATATAGGTATTTGAGCTACAAAATAAACCTAGAACTGCGAAGTTGACCAAAAATATTGAACACTATATCAAGCAAGAGTATGAAACTTGGAACAAATTCTGATCATGTTTTTCAAACATTATCAACTACTCGTACAATTTGGGTAGAACTATCAGGAAAGAGAAATAGATTGAGAAATTCCTTACTAGCTTACCTTATCATTTTCAAGCAAAAGTTACCTTGCTTAAATACATGAAAAATCCTTGTGAACTTACTATTAAATGAATCACTTGGGCAAGTATTCGAACTGCATCACTTGTATCCAATATGTCAGCCATCCACTTTCGAGGACGGAAAGAGCTTCGCTTTATAGACATCAAGGATAGTGGTCTTAGCAAAGATCTTTTTGACACAATTGATAGAAATGATGACTCTAATACCAATGAAGAGAAATAGGATCTACTTTAACAGAGATTTACTAAATTTCTTAGATAGAATTAACCCCTTTTTAGGGATTTTAGGAAAAAATAATCCGAGCTCTAAAATGATTATTTTAAATGAATTTAGAGTTGTACTTCTTCCAAACAACATGAAATATTTTGCAAACCACTCATATAGGTATTTGAGCTAAAACATAAATCTAGAAATACGAAGGTGACCAAAATTTTTGAACGCTATATCAAGCAAGAGTGTGAAACTTGGAACAAATTCTAATCATGTTTTTCAAACATTATCAACTACTCGTACAATTTGGGTGGAACTATCAGGAGAGAGAAGTAGATTGAGAAATTCCTTGCTAGCTTACCTTATCATTTTCAAGCAAAAGTTACCTTTCTTAAATACATGAAAAATCCTTGTGAACTTACTATTAAATGAATGACTTGGGGAAGTATTCGAACTGCATCACTTGTATCCAATATGTCACCCATCCACTTTCGAGGACGGAAAGAGCTTGGCTTTATAGACATCAAGGATAGTGGTCTTAGCAAAGATCTTTTTGACACAATTGTTAGAAATGATGACTCTAATACCAATGAAGAGAAATGGGATCTACTTTCCCAGAGATTTACTAAATATCATAGATAGAATTAACCCTTTTTTAGGGGTTTTAGAAAAAAATAATCTAGGCTCTAAAATGATTATTTCAATGAATTTAGAGTTGTACTTCTTCCAAACAACATGAAATATTTTGCAGACCACTCATATAGGTATTTGAGCTACAAAATAAACCTACAACTGCGAAGTTGACCAAAAATTTGAACACTATATCAAGCAAGAGTATGAAACTTGGAACAAATTCTAATCATGTTTTTCAAACATTATCAACTATTCGTACAATTTTGGTGGAACTATCAGGAAAGAGAAGTAGATTGAGAAATTCTTTACTAGCTTACCTTATCATTTTCAAGCAAAAGTTACCTTGCTTAAATACATGAAAAATCCTTGTGAACTTACTATTAAATGAATCACTTGGGCAAGTATTCGAACTGCATCACTTGTTTCCAATATGTCAGCCATCTACTTTCGAGGACGGCAAGAGCTTGGCTTTATAGACATCAAGGATAGTGGTCTTAGCAAAGATCTTTTTGACACAATTGTTAGAAATGATGACTCTAATACCAATGAAGAGAAATGGGATCTACTTTCCCAGAGATTTACTAAATTTCATAGATAGAATTAACCCTTTTTTAGGGGTTTTAGAAAAAAATAATCGGAGCTCTAAAATGATTATTTCAATGAATTTAGATTTGTACTTCTTCCAAACAACATGAAATATTTTGCAGACCACTCATATAGGTATTTGAGCTACAAAATAAACCTACAACTGCAAAGTTGACCAAAAAATTGAACGCTATATCAAGCAAGAGTATGAAACTTGGAACAAATTCTAATCATGTTTTTCAAACATTATCAACTATTCGTAAAATTTTGGTGGAACTATCAGGAAAGAGAAATAGATTGAGAAATTCTTTACTAGCTTACCTTATCATTTTCAAGCAAAAGTTACCTTGCTTAAATACATGAAAAATCCTTGTGAACTTACTATTAAATGAATCACTTGGGCAAGTATTCGAACTGCATCACTTGTATCCAATATGTCAGCCATCCACTTTCGAGGACGGCAAGAGCTTGGCTTTATAGACATCAAGGATAGTGGTCTTAGCAAAGATCTTTTTGACACAATTGTTAGAAATGATGACTCTAATACCAATGAAGAGAAATAGGATCTACTTTAACAGAGATTTACTAAATTTCTTAGATAGAATTAACCCTTTTTTAGGGGTTTTAGGAAAAAATAATCTGAGCTCTAAAATGATTATTTCAATGAATTTAGAGTTGTACTTCTTACAAACAACATGAAATATTTTGCAAACCACTCATATAGGTATTTGAGCTAAAAAAATAAATCTAGAAATACGAAGGTGACCAAATTTTTTGAACGCTATATCAAGCAAGAGTGTGAAACTTGTAACAAATTCTAATCATGTTTTTCAAACATTATCAACTACTCGTACAATTTGGGTGGACCTATCAGGAAAGAGAAGTAGATTGAGAAATTCCTTACTAGCTTACCTTATCATTTTCAAGCAAAAGTTACCTTGCTTAAATACATGAAAAATCCTTGTGAACTTACTATAAATGAATCACTTGGGCAAGTTTTCGAACTGCATCACTTGTATCCAATATGTCAGCCATCCACTTTCGAGGACGGAAAGAGCTTCGCTTTATAGACATCAAGGATAGTGGTCTTAGCGAAGATGTTTTTGACACAATTGTTAGAAATGATGACTCTAATACCAATGAAGAGAAATAGGATCTACTTTAACAGAGATTTACTAAATTTCTTAGATAGAATTAACCCCTTTTTAAGGGTTTTAGAAAAACATAATCCGAGCTCTAAAATGATTATTTCAATGAATTTAGAGTTGTACTTCTTCCAAACAACATTATATATTTTGCAAACCACTCATATAGGTATTTGAGCTACAAAATAAACCTAGAACTGCGAAGTTGACCAAAAATATTGAACACTATATCAAGCAAGAGTATGAAACTTGGAACAAATTCTGATCATGTTTTTCAAACATTATCAACTACTCGTACAATTTGGGTAGAACTATCAGGAAAGAGAAATAGATTGAGAAATTCCTTACTAGCTTACCTTATCATTTTCAAGCAAAAGTTACCTTGCTTAAATAAATGAAAAATCCTTGTGAACTTACTATTAAATGAATCACTTGGGCAAGTATTCGAACTGCATCACTTGTATCCAATATGTCAGCCATCCACTTTCGAGGACGGAAAGAGCTTCGCTTTATAGACATCAAGGATAGTGGTCTTAGCAAAGATCTTTTTGACACAATTGATAGAAATGATGACTCTAATACCAATGAAGAGAAATAGGATCTACTTTAACAGAGATTTACTAAATTTCTTAGATAGAATTAACCCCTTTTTAGGGGTTTTAGGAAAAAATAATCCGAGCTCTAAAATGATTATTTTAAATGAATTTAGAGTTGTACTTCTTCCAAACAACATGAAATATTTTGCAAACCACTCATATAGGTATTTGAGCTAAAACATAAATCTAGAAATACGAAGGTGACCAAAATTTTTGAACGCTATATCAAGCAAGAGTGTGAAACTTGGAACAAATTCTAATCATGTTTTTCAAACATTATCAACTAGTCGTACAATTTGGGTGGAACTATCAGGAAAGAGAAGTAGATTGAGAAATTCCTTGCTAGCTTACCTTATCATTTTCAAGCAAAAGTTACCTTGCTTAAATACATGAAAAATCCTTGTGAACTTACTATTAAATGAATGACTTGGGCAAGTATTCGAACTGCATCACTTGTATCCAATATGTCACCCATCCACTTTCGAGGACGGAAAGAGCTTGGCTTTATAGACATCAAGGATAGTGGTCTTAGCAAAGATCTTTTTGACACAATTGTTAGAAATGATGACTCTAATACCAATGAAGAGAAATGGGATCTACTTTCCCAGAGATTTACTAAATTTCTTAGATAGAATTAACCCTTTTTTAGGGGTTTTAGAAAAAAATAATCTAGGCTCTAAAATGATTATTTCAATGAATTTAGAGTTGTACTTCTTCCAAACAACATGAAATATTTTGCAGACCACTCATATAGGTATTTGAGCTACAAAATAAACCTACAACTGCAAAGTTGACCAAAAAATTGAACACTATATCAAGCAAGAGTATGAAACTTGGAACAAATTCTAATCATGTTTTTCAAACATTATCAACTATTCGTACAATTTTGGTGGAACTATCAGGAAAGAGAAGTAGATTGAGAAATTCTTTACTAGCTTACCTTATCATTTTCAAGCAAAAGTTACCTTGCTTAAATACATGAAAAATCCTTGTGAACTTACTATTAAATGAATCACTTGGGCAAGTATTCGAACTGCATCACTTGTTTCCAATATGTCAGCCATCTACTATCGAGGACGGCAAGAGCTTGGCTTTATAGACATCAAGGATAGTGGTCTTAGCAAAGATCTTTTTGACACAATTGTTAGAAATGATGACTCTAATACCAATGAAGAGAAATGGGATCTACTTTCCCAGAGATTTACTAAATTTCATAGATAGAATTAACCCTTTTTTAGGGGTTTTAGAAAAAAATAATCGGAGCTCTAAAATGATTATTTCAATGAATTTAGATTTGTACTTCTTCCAAACAACATGAAATATTTTGCAGACCACTCATATAGGTATTTGAGCTACAAAATAAACCTACGACTGCAAAGTTGACCAAAAAATTGAACGCTATATCAAGCAAGAGTATGAAACTTGGAACAAATTCTAATCATGTTTTTCAAACATTATCAACTATTCGTAAAATTTTGGTGGAACTATCAGGAAAGAGAAATAGATTGAGAAATTCTTTACTAGCTTACCTTATCATTTTCAAGCAAAAGTTACCTTGCTTAAATACATGAAAAATCCTTGTGAACTTACTATTAAATGAATCACTTGGGCAAGTATTCGAACTGCATCACTTGTATCCAATATGTCAGCCATCCACTTTCGAGGACGGCAAGAGCTTGGCTTTATAGACATCAAGGATAGTGGTCTTAGCAAAGATCTTTTTGACACAATTGTTAGAAATGATGACTCTAATACCAATGAAGAGAAATAGGATCTACTTTAACAGAGATTTACTAAATTTCTTAGATAGAATTAACCCTTTTTTAGGGGTTTTAGGAAAAAATAATCTGAGCTCTAAAATGATTATTTCAATGAATTTAGAGTTGTACTTCTTACAAACAACATGAAATATTTTGCAAACCACTCATATAGGTATTTGAGCTAAAAAAATAAATCTAGAAATACGAAGGTGACCAAATTTTTTGAACGCTATATCAAGCAAGAGTGTGAAACTTGTAACAAATTCTAATCATGTTTTTCAAACATTATCAACTACTCGTACAATTTGGGTGGACCTATCAGGAAAGAGAAGTAGATTGAGAAATTCCTTACTAGCTTACCTTATCATTTTCAAGCAAAAGTTACCTTGCTTAAATACATGAAAAATCCTTGTGAACTTACTATAAATGAATCACTTGGGCAAGTTTTCGAACTGCATCACTTGTATCCAATATGTCAGCCATCCACTTTCGAGGACGGAAAGAGCTTCGCTTTATAGACATCAAGGATAGTGGTCTTAGCGAAGATGTTTTTGACACAATTGTTAGAAATGATGACTCTAATACCAATGAAGAGAAATAGGATCTACTTTAACAGAGATTTACTAAATTTCTTAGATAGAATTAACCCCTTTTTAAGGGTTTTAGAAAAACATAATCCGAGCTCTAAAATGATTATTTCAATGAATTTAGAGTTGTACTTCTTCCAAACAACATTATATATTTTGCAAACCACTCATATAGGTATTTGAGCTACAAAATAAACCTAGAACTGCGAAGTTGACCAAAAATATTGAACACTATATCAAGCAAGAGTATGAAACTTGGAACAAATTCTGATCATGTTTTTCAAACATTATCAACTACTCGTACAATTTGGGTAGAACTATCAGGAAAGAGAAATAGATTGAGAAATTCCTTACTAGCTTACCTTATCATTTTCAAGCAAAAGTTACCTTGCTTAAATAAATGAAAAATCCTTGTGAACTTACTATTAAATGAATCACTTGGGCAAGTATTCGAACTGCATCACTTGTATCCAATATGTCAGCCATCCACTTTCGAGGACGGAAAGAGCTTCGCTTTATAGACATCAAGGATAGTGGTCTTAGCAAAGATCTTTTTGATACAATTGATAGAAATGATGACTCTAATACCAATGAAGAGAAATAGGATCTACTTTAACAGAGATTTACTAAATTTCTTAGATAGAATTAACCCCTTTTTAGGGGTTTTAGGAAAAAATAATCCGAGCTCTAAAATGATTATTTTAAATGAATTTAGAGTTGTACTTCTTCCAAACAACAGGAAATATTTTGCAAACCACTCATATAGGTATTTGAGCTAAAACATAAATCTAGAAATACGAAGGTGACCAAAATTTTTGAACGCTATATCAAGCAAGAGTGTGAAACTTGGAACAAATTCTAATCATGTTTTTCAAACATTATCAACTAGTCGTACAATTTGGGTGGAACTATCAGGAAAGAGAAGTAGATTGAGAAATTCCTTGCTAGCTTACCTTATCATTTTCAAGCAAAAGTTACCTTGCTTAAATACATGAAAAATCCTTGTGAACTTACTATTAAATGAATCACTTGGGCAAGTTTTCGAACTGCATCACTTGTATCCAATATGTCAGCCATCCACTTTCGAGGACGGAAAGAGCTTCGCTTTATAGACATCAAGGATAGTGGTCTTAGCGAAGATGTTTTTGACACAATTGTTAGAAATGATGACTCTAATACCAATGAAGAGAAATGGGATCTACTTTCGCAGAGATTTACTAAATTTCTTAGATAGAATTAACCCATTTTTAAGGGTTTTAGAAAAACATAATCCGAGCTCTAAAATGATTATTTCAATGAATTTAGAGTTGTACTTCTTCCAAACAACATTAAATATTTTGCAAACCACTCATATAGGTATTTGAGCTACAAAATAAACCTAAAACTGCGAAGTTGACCAAAAATATTGAACACTATATCAAGCAAGAGTATGAAACTTGGAACAAATTCTAATCATGTTTTTCAAACATTATCAACTACTCGTACAATTTGGGTAGAACTATCAGGAAAGAGAAATAGATTGAGAAATTCCTTACTAGCTTACCTTATCATTTTCAAGCAAAAGTTACCTTGCTTAAATACATGAAAAATCCTTGTGAACTTACTATTAAATGAATCACTTGGGCAAGTATTCGAACTGCATCACTTGTATCCAATATGTCAGCCGTCCACTTTCGAGGACGGCAAGAGCTTGGCTTTATAGACATCAATGATGGTGGTCTTAGCAAAGATCTTTTTGAAACAATTGTTAGAAATGATGACTCTAATACCAATAAAGAGAAATGGGATCTACTTTCCCAGAGATTTACTAAATTTCTTAGATAGAATAAACCCTTTTTTAGGGGTTTTAGAAAAAATAATCGGAGCTCTAAAATGATTATTTCAATGCATTTAGATTTGTACTTCTTCCAAACAACATGAAATATTTTGCAGACCACTCATATAGGTATTTGAGCTACAAAATAAACCTACAACTGCAAAGTTGACCAAAAAATTGAACGCTATATCAAGCAAGAGTATGAAACTTGGAACAAATTCTAATCATGTTTTTCAAACATTATCAACTATTCGTAAAATTTTGGTGGAACTATCAGGAAAGAGAAGTAGATTGAGAAATTCTTTACTAGCTTACCTTATCATTTTCAAGCAAAAGTTACCTTGCTTAAATACATGAAAAATCCTTGTGAACTTACTATTAAATGAATCACTTGGGCAAGTATTCGAACTGCATCACTTGTATCCAATATGTCAGCCATCCACTTTCGAGGACGGAAAGAGCTTGGCTTTATAGACATCAAGGATAGTGGTCTTAGCAAAGATCTTTTTGACACAATTGTTAGAAATGATGACTCTAATACCAATGAAGAGAAATAGGATCTACTTTAACAGAGATTTACTAAATTTCTTAGATAGAATTAACCCTTTTTTAGGGGTTTTAGGAAAAAATAATCTGAGCTCTAAAATGATTATTTCAATGAATTTAGAGTTGTACTTCTTACAAACAACATGAAATATTTTGCAAACCACTCATATAGGTATTTGAGCTAAAAAAATAAATCTAGAAATACGAAGGTGACCAAATTTTTTGAACGCTATATCAAGCAAGAGTGTGAAACTTGGAACAAATTCTAATCATGTTTTTCAAACATTATCAACTACTCGTACAATTTGGGTGGACCTATCAGGAAAGAGAAGTAGATTGAGAAATTCCTTACTAGCTTACCTTATCATTTTCAAGCAAAAGTTACCTTGCTTAAATACATGAAAAATCCTTGTGAACTTACTATTAAATGAATCACTTGGGCAAGTTTTCGAACTGCATCACTTGTATCCAATATGTCAGCCATCCACTTTCGAGGACGGAAAGAGCTTCGCTTTATAGACATCAAGGATAGTGGTCTTAGCGAAGATGTTTTTGACACAATTGTTAGAAATGATGACTCTAATACCAATGAAGAGAAATGGGATCTACTTTCGCAGAGATTTACTAAATTTCTTAGATAGAATTAACCCATTTTTAAGGGTTTTAGAAAAACATAATCCGAGCTCTAAAATGATTATTTCAATGAATTTAGAGTTGTACTTCTTCCAAACAACATTAAATATTTTGCAAACCATTCATATAGGTATTTGAGCTACAAAATAAACCTAGAACTGCGAAGTTGACCAAAAATATTGAACACTATATCAAGCAAGAGTATGAAACTTGGAACAAATTCTAATCATGTTTTTCAAACATTATCAACTATTCGTAAAATTTTGGTGGAACTATCAGGAAAGAGAAGTAGATTGAGAAATTCTTTACTAGCTTACCTTATCATTTTCAAGCAAAAGTTACCTTGCTTAAATACATGAAAAATCCTTGTGAACTTACTATTAAATGAATCACTTGGGCAAGTATTCGAACTGCATCACTTGTATCCAATATGTCAGCCATCCACTTTCGAGGACGGCAAGAGCTTGGCTTTATAGACATCAAGGATAGTGGTCTTAGCAAAGATCTTTTTGACACAATTGTTAGAAATGATGACTCTACTACCAATGAAGAGAAATAGGATCTACTTTAACAGAGATTTACTAAATTTCTTAGATAGAATTAACCCTTTTTTAGGGGTTTTAGGAAAAAATAATCTGAGCTCTAAAATGATTATTTCAATGAATTTAGAGTTGTACTTCTTACAAACAACATGAAATATTTTGCAAACCACTCATATAGGTATTTGAGCTAAAAAAATAAATCTAGAAATACGAAGGTGACCAAATTTTTTGAACGCTATATCAAGCAAGAGTGTGAAACTTGGAACAAATTCTAATCATGTTTTTCAAACATTATCAACTACTCGTACAATTTGGGTGGACCTATCAGGAAAGAGAAGTAGATTGAGAAATTCCTTACTAGCTTACCTTATCATTTTCAAGCAAAAGTTACCTTGCTTAAATACATGAAAAATCCTTGTGAACTCACTATTAAATGAATCACTTGGGCAAGTTTTCGAACTGCATCACTTGTATCCAATATGTCAGCCATCCACTTTCGAGGACGGAAAGAGCTTCGCTTTATAGACATCAAGGATAGTGGTCTTAGCGAAGATGTTTTTGACACAATTGTTAGAAATGATGACTCTAATACCAATGAAGAGAAATGGGATCTACTTTCGCAGAGATTTACTAAATTTCTTAGATAGAATTAACCCATTTTTAAGGGTTTTAGAAAAACATAATCCGAGCTCTAAAATGATTATTTCAATGAATTTAGAGTTGTACTTCTTCCAAACAACATTAAATATTTTGCAAACCACTCATATAGGTATTTGAGCTACAAAATAAACCTAGAACTGCGAAGTTGACCAAAAATATTGAACACTATATCAAGCAAGAGTATGAAACTTGGAACAAATTCTAATCATGTTTTTCAAACATTATCAACTACTCGTACAATTTGGGTAGAACTATCAGGAAAGAGAAATAGATTGAGAAATTCCTTACTAGCTTACCTTATCATTTTCAAGCAAAAGTTACCTTGCTTAAATACATGAAAAATCCTTGTGAACTTACTATTAAATGAATCACTTGGGCAAGTATTCGAACTGCATCACTTGTATCCAATATGTCAGCCGTCCACTTTCGAGGACGGCAAGAGCGTGGCTTTATAGACATCAATGATGGTGGTCTTAGCAAAGATCTTTTTGAAACAATTGTTAGAAATGATGACTCTAATACCAATGAAGAGAAATGGGATCTACTTTCCCAGAGATTTACTAAATTTCTTAGATAGAATTAACCCTTTTTTAGGGGTTCTAGAAAAAAATAATCCCAGCTCTAAAATGATTATTTCAATGAATTTAGAGTTGTACTTTTTCCAAACAACATGAAATATTTTGCAGACCACTTATATAGGTATTTGAGCTACAAAATAAACCTAGAACTACGAAGTTGATTAAAAATATTGAACTCTATATCAAGCAAGAGGATGAAACTTTGACCAAATTCTAATCATGTTTTTCAAACATTATCAACTACTCGTACAATTTGGGTGGACCTATCAGGAAAGAGAAGTAGATTGAGAAAATCCTTGCAAGCTTACCTTATCATTTTCTAGCAAAAGTTACCTGGCTTAAATACATGAAAAATCCTTGTGAACTTACTATTAAATGAATCACTTGGGCAAGTATTCGAACTGCATCACTTGTATCCAATATGTCAGCCATCCACTTTCGAGGACGGCAAGAGCTTGGCTTTATAGACATCAAGGATAGTGGTCTTAGCAAAGATATTTTTGACACAATTGTTAGAAATGATGACTCTAATACCAATGAAGAGAAATAGGATCTACTTTAACAGAGATTTACTAAATTTCTTAGATAGAATTAACCCTTTTTTAGGGGTTTTAGGAAAAAATAATCCGAGCTCTAAAATAATTATTTCAATGAATTTAGAGTTGTACTTCTTCCAAACAACATTAAATATTTTGCAAACCATTCATATAGGTATTTGAGCTACAAAATAAACCTAGAACTGCGAAGTTGACCAAAAATATTGAACACTATATCAAGCAAGAGTATGAAACTTGGAACAAATTCTAATCATGTTTTTCAAACATTATCAACTATTCGTAAAATTTTGGTGGAACTATCAGGAAAGAGAAGTAGATTGAGAAATTCTTTACTAGCTTACCTTATCATTTTCAAGCAAAAGTTACCTTGCTTAAATACATGAAAAATCCTTGTGAACTTACTATTAAATGAATCACTTGGGCAAGTATTCGAACTGCATCACTTGTATCCAATATGTCAGCCATCCACTTTCGAGGACGGCAAGAGCTTGGCTTTATAGACATCAAGGATAGTGGTCTTAGCAAAGATCTTTTTGACACAATTGTTAGAAATGATGACTCTACTACCAATGAAGAGAAATAGGATCTACTTTAACAGAGATTTACTAAATTTCTTAGATAGAATTAACCCTTTTTTAGGGGTTTTATTAAAAAATAATCTGAGCTCTAAAATGATTATTTCAATGAATTTAGAGTTGTACTTCTTACAAACAACATGAAATATTTTGCAAACCACTCATATAGGTATTTGAGCTAAAAAAATAAATCTAGAAATACGAAGGTGACCAAATTTTTTGAACGCTATATCAAGCAAGAGTGTGAAACTTGGAACAAATTCTAATCATGTTTTTCAAACATTATCAACTACTCGTACAATTTGGGTGGACCTATCAGGAAAGAGAAGTAGATTGAGAAATTCCTTACTAGCTTACCTTATCATTTTCAAGCAAAAGTTACCTTGCTTAAATACATGAAAAATCCTTGTGAACTCACTATTAAATGAATCACTTGGGCAAGTTTTCGAACTGCATCACTTGTATCCAATATGTCAGCCATCCACTTTCGAGGACGGAAAGAGCTTCGCTTTATAGACATCAAGGATAGTGGTCTTAGCGAAGATGTTTTTGACACAATTGTTAGAAATGATGACTCTAATACCAATGAAGAGAAATGGGATCTACTTTCGCAGAGATTTACTAAATTTCTTAGATAGAATTAACCCATTTTTAAGGGTTTTAGAAAAACATAATCCGAGCACTAAAATGATTATTTCAATGAATTTAGAGTTGTACTTCTTCCAAACAACATTAAATATTTTGCAAACCACTCATATAGGTATTTGAGCTACAAAATAAACCTAGAACTGCGAAGTTGACCAAAAATATTGAACACTATATCAAGCAAGAGTATGAAACTTGGAACAAATTCTAATCATGTTTTTCAAACATTATCAACTACTCGTACAATTTGGGTAGAACTATCAGGAAAGAGAAATAGATTGAGAAATTCCTTACTAGCTTACCTTATCATTTTCAAGCAAAAGTTACCTTGCTTAAATACATGAAAAATCCTTGTGAACTTACTATTAAATGAATCACTTGGGCAAGTATTCGAACTGCATCACTTGTATCCAATATGTCAGCCGTCCACTTTCGAGGACGGCAAGAGCGTGGCTTTATAGACATCAATGATGGTGGTCTTAGCAAAGATCTTTTTGAAACAATTGTTAGAAATGATGACTCTAATACCAATGAAGAGAAATGGGATCTACTTTCCCAGAGATTTACTAAATTTCTTAGATAGAATTAACCCTTTTTTAGGGGTTCTAGAAAAAAATAATCCCAGCTCTAAAATGATTATTTCAATGAATTTAGAGTTGTACTTTTTCCAAACAACATGAAATATTTTGCAGACCACTTATATAGGTATTTGAGCTACAAAATAAACCTAGAACTACGAAGTTGATTAAAAATATTGAACTCTATATCAAGCAAGAGGATGAAACTTTGACCAAATTCTAATCATGTTTTTCAAACATTATCAACTACTCGTACAATTTGGGTGGACCTATCAGGAAAGAGAAGTAGATTGAGAAAATCCTTGCAAGCTTACCTTATCATTTTCTAGCAAAAGTTACCTGGCTTAAATACATGAAAAATCCTTGTGAACTTACTATTAAATGAATCACTTGGGCAAGTATTCGAACTGCATCACTTGTATCCAATATGTCAGCCATCCACTTTTGAGGACGGCAAGAGCTTGGCTTTATAGACATCAAGGATAGTGGTCTTAGCAAAGATATTTTTGACACAATTGTTAGAAATGATGACTCTAATACCAATGAAGAGAAATAGGATCTACTTTAACAGAGATTTACTAAATTTCTTAGATAGAATTAACCCTTTTTTAGGGGTTTTAGGAAAAAATAATCCGAGCTCTAAAATAATTATTTCAATGAATTTAGAGTTGTACTTCTTCCAAACAACATGAAATATTTTGCAAACCACTCATATAGGTATTTGAGCTAAAAAATAAATCTAGAAATACGAAGGTGACCAAATTTTTTGAACGCTATATCAAGCAAGAGTGTGAAACTTGGAACAAATTCTAATCATGTTTTTCAAACATTATCAACTACTCGTACAATTTGGGTGGACCTATCAGGAAAGAGAAGTAGATTGAGAAATTCCTTACTAGCTTACCTTATCATTTTCAAGCAAAAGTTACCTTGCTTAAATACATGAAAAATCCTTGTGAACTTACTATTAAATGAATCACTTGGGCAAGTTTTCGAACTGCATCACTTGTATCCAATATGTCAGCCATCCACTTTCGAGGACGGAAAGAGCTTCGCTTTATAGACATCAAGGATAGTGGTCTTAGCGAAGATGTTTTTGACACACTTGTTAGAAATGATGACTCTAATACCAATGAAGAGAAATGGGATCTACTTTCGCAGAGATTTACTAAATTTCTTCGATAGAATTAACCCTTTTTAAGGGTTTTAGAAAAACATAATCCGAGCTCTAAAATGATCATTTCAATGAATTTAGAGTTGTACTTCTTCCAAACAACATGAAATATTTTGCAAACCACTCATATAGGTATTTGAGCTACAAAATAAACCTAGAACTGCGAAGTTGACCAGAAATATTGAACACTATATCAAGCAAGAGTATGAAACTTGGAACAAATTCTAATCATGTTTTTCAAACATTATCAACTACTCGTACAATTTGGTTAGAACTATCAGGAAAGAGAAATAGATTGAGAAATTCCTTACTAGCTTACCTTATCATTTTCAAGCAAAAGTTACCTTGCTTAAATACATGAAAAATCCTTGTGAACTTACTATTAAATGAATCACTTGGGCAAGTTTTCGAACTGCATCACTTGTATCCAATATGTCAGCCATCCACTTTCGAGGACGGAAAGAGCTTCGCTTTATAGACATCAAGGATAGTGGTCTTAGCGAAGATGTTTTTGACACACTTGTTAGAAATGATGACTCTAATACCAATGAAGAGAAATGGGATCTACTTTCGCAGAGATTTACTAAATTTCTTCGATAGAATTAACCCTTTTTAAGGGTTTTAGAAAAACATAATCCGAGCTCTAAAATGATTATTTCAATGAATTTAGAGTTGTACTTCTTCCAAACAACATGAAATATTTTGCAAACCACTCATATAGGTATTTGAGCTAAAAAATAAATCTAGAAATACGAAGGTGACCAAATTTTTTGAACGCTATATCAAGCAAGAGTGTGAAACTTGGAACAAATTCTAATCATGTTTTTCAAACATTATCAACTACTCGTAAAATTTGGGTGGACCTATCAGGAAAGAGAAGTAGATTGAGAAATTCCTTACTAGCTTACCTTATCATTTTCAAGCAAAAGTTACCTTGCTTAAATACATGAAAAATCCTTGTGAACTTACTATTAAATGAATCACTTGGGCAAGTTTTCGAACTGCATCACTTGTATCCAATATGTCAGCCATCCACTTTCGAGGACGGAAAGAGCTTCGCTTTATAGACATCAAGGATAGTGGTCTTAGCGAAGATGTTTTTGACACACTTGTTAGAAATGATGACTCTAATACCAATGAAGAGAAATGGGATCTACTTTCGCAGAGATTTACTAAATTTCTTCGATAGAATTAACCCTTTTTAAGGGTTTTAGAAAAACATAATCCGAGCTCTAAAATGATTATTTCAATGAATTTAGAGTTGTACTTCTTCCAAACAACATGAAATATTTTGCAAACCACTCATATAGGTATTTGAGCTACAAAATAAACCTAGAACTGCGAAGATGACCAGAAATATTGAACACTATATCAAGCAAGAGTATGAAACTTGGAACAAATTCTAATCATGTTTTTCAAACATTATCAACTACTCGTACAATTTGGTTAGAACTATCAGGAAAGAGAAATAGATTGAGAAATTCCTTACTAGCTTACCTTATCATTTTCAAGCAAAAGTTACCTTGCTTAAATACATGAAAAATCCTTGTGAACTTACTATTAAATGAATCACTTGGGCAAGTATTCGAACTGCATCACTTGTATCCAATATGTCAGCCGTCCACTTTCGAGGACGGCAAGAGCTTGGCTTTATAGACATCAAGGATAGTGGTCTTAGCGAAGATCGTTTTGACACAATTGTCAGAAATGATGACTCTAATACCAATGAAGAGAAATGGGATCTACTTTCCCAGAGATTTACTAAATTTCTTAGATAGAAAAAACTCTTTTTTAGGGGTTTTAGAAAAAAATAATCCCAGCTCTAAAATGATTATTTCAATGAATTTAGAGTTGTACTTCTTCCAAACAACATGAAATATTTTGCAGACCACTCATATAGGTATTTGAGCTACAAAATAAACCTAGAACTACGAAGTTGATTAAAAATATTGAACTCTATATCAAGCAAGAGGATGAAACTTTGACCAAATTCTAATCATGTTTTTCAAACATTATCAACTACTCGTACAATTTGTATAGAACTATCAGGAAAGAGAAGTAGATTGAGAAATTCCTTACTAGCTTACCTTATCATTTTCAAGCAAAAGTTACCTTGCTTAAATACATGAAAAATCCTTGTGAACTTACTATTAAATGAATCACTTGGGCAAGTATTCGAACTGCATCACTTGTATCCAATATGTCAGCCGTCCACTTTCGAGGACGGCAAGAGCTTGGCTTTATAGACATCAAGGATAGTGGTCTTAGCGAAGATCGTTTTGACACAATTGTCAGAAATGATGACTCTAATACCAATGAAGAGAAATGGGATCTACTTTCCCAGAGATTTACTAAATTTCTTAGATAGAATTAACTCTTTTTTAGGGGTTTTAGAAAAAAATAATCCCAGCTCTAAAATGATTATTTCAATGAATTTAGAGTTGTACTTCTTCCAAACAACATGAAATATTTTGTAGACCACTCATATCGGTATTTGAGCTACAAAATAAACCTAGAACTACGAAGTTGATTAAAAATATTGAACTCTATATCAAGCAAGAGGATGAAACTTTGACCAAATTCTAATCATGTTTTTCAAACATTATCAACTACTCGTACAATTTGGATAGAACTATCAGGAAAGAGAAGTAGATTGAGAAATTCCTTACTAGCTTACCGTATCATTTTCAAGCAAAAGTTACCTTGCTTAAATACCTGAAAAATCCTTGTGAACTTACTGTTAAATGAATCACTTGGGCAAGTATTCAAACTGCATCACTTGTATCCAATATGTCAGCCATCCAATTTCGAGGACGGCAAGAGCTTGGCTTTATAGACATCAATGATGGTGGTCTTAGCAAAGATCTTTTTGAAACAATTGTCAGAAATGATGACTCTAATACCAATGAAGAGAAATGGGATCTACTTTCCCAGAGATTTACTAAATTTCTTAGATAGAAAAAACTCTTTTTTAGGGGTTCTAGAAAAAAATAATCCCAGCTCTAAAATGATTATTTCAATGAATTTAGAGTTGTACTTCTTCCAAACAACATGAAATATTTTGCAGACCACTTATATAGGTATTTGAGCTACAAAATAAACCTAGAACTACGAAGTTGATTAAAAATATTGAACTCTATATCAAGCAAGAGGATGAAACTTTGACCAAATTCTAATAATGTTTTTCAAACATTATCAACTACTCGTACAATTTGGGTGGACCTATCAGGAAAGAGAAGTAGATTGAGAAAATCCTTGCAAGCTTACCTTATCATTTTCTAGCAAAAGTTACCTGGCTTAAATACATGAAAAATCCTTGTGAACTTACTATTAAATGAATCACTTGGGCAAGTATTCGAATTGCATCACTTGTATCCAATATGTCAGCCATCCACTTTCGAGGACGGCAAGAGCTTGGCTTTATAGACATCAAGGATAGTGGTCTTAGCAAAGATATTTTTGACACAATTGTTAGAAATGATGACTCTAATACCAATGAAGAGAAATAGGATCTACTTTAACAGAGATTTACTAAATTTCTTAGATAGTATTAACCCTTTTTTAGGGGTTTTAGGAAAAAATAATCCGAGCTCTAAAATGATTATTTCAATGAATTTAGAGTTGTACTTCTTCCAAACAACATGAAATATTTTGCAAACCACTCATATAGGTATTTGAGCTAAAAAAATAAATCTAGAAATACGAAGGTGACCAAATTTTTTGAACGCTATATGAAGCAAGAGTGTGAAACTTGGAACAAATTCTAAACATGTTTTTCAAACATTATCAACTACTCGTACAATTTGGGTTGACCTATCAGGAAAGAGAAGTAGATTGAGAAATTCCTTACTAGCTTACCTTATCATTTTCAAGCAAAAGTTACCTTGCTTAAATACATGAAAAATCCTTGTGAACTTACTATTAAATGAATCACTTGGGCAAGTTTTCGAACTGCATCACTTGTATCCAATATGTCAGCCATCCACTTTCGAGGACGGAAAATGCTTCGCTTTATAGACATCAAGGATAGTGGTCTTAGCGAAGATGTTTTTGACACACTTGTTAGAAATGATGACTCTAATACCAATGAAGAGAAATGGGATCTACTTTCGCAGAGATTTACTAAATTTCTTAGATAGAATTAACCCTTTTTAAGGGTTTTAGAAAAACATAATCCGAGCTCTAAAATGATTATTTCAATGAATTTAGAGTTGTACTTCTTCCAAACAATATGAAATATTTTGCAAACCACTCATATAGGTATTTGAGCTACAAAATAAACCTAGATATAGAAGGTGACCAAAATTTTTGAACGCTATATCAAGCAAGAGTGTGAAACTTGGAACAAATTCTAATCATGTTTTTCAAACATTATCAACTAGTCGTACAATTTGGGTGGAACTATCAGGAAAGAGAAGTAGATTGAGAAATTCCTTGCTAGCTTACCTGATCATTTTCAAGCAAAAGTTACCTTGCTTAAATACATGAAAAATCCTTGTGAACTTACTATTAAATGAATCACTTGGGCAAGTATTCGAACTGCATCACTTTTATCCAATATGTCAGCCGTCCACTTTCGAGGACGGCAACAGCTTGGCTTTATAGACATCAATGATGGTGGTCTTAGCAAAGATCTTTTTGAAACAATTGTTAGAAATGATGACTCTAATACCAATGAAGAGAAATGGGATCTACTTTCCCAGAGATTTACTAAATTTCTTAGATAGAATTAACCCTTTTTTAGGGGTTCTAGAAAAAAATAATCCCAGCTCTAAAATGATTATTTCAATGAATTTAGAGTTGTACTTTTTCCAAACAACATGAAATATTTTGCAGACCACTTATATAGGTATTTGAGCTACAAAATAAACCTAGAACTACGAAGTTGATTAAAAATATTGAACTCTATATCAAGCAAGAGGATGAAACTTTGACCAAATTCTAATCATGTTTTTCAAACATTATCAACTACTCGTACAATTTGGGTGGACCTATCAGGAAAGAGAAGTAGATTGAGAAAATCCTTGCAAGCTTACCTTATCATTTTCTAGCAAAAGTTACCTGGCTTAAATACATGAAAAATCCTTGTGAACTTACTATTAAATGAATCACTTGGGCAAGTATTCGAACTGCATCACTTGTATCCAATATGTCAGCCATCCACTTTCGAGGACGGCAAGAGCTTGGCTTTATAGACATCAAGGATAGTGGTCTTAGCAAAGATATTTTTGACACAATTGTTAGAAATGATGACTCTAATACCAATGAAGAGAAATAGGATCTACTTTAACAGAGATTTACTAAATTTCTTAGATCGTATTAACCCTTTTTTAGGGGTTTTAGGAAAAAATAATCCGAGCTCTAAAATGATTATTTCAATGAATTTAGAGTTGTACTTCTTCCAAACAACATGAAATATTTTGCAAACCACTCATATAGGTATTTGAGCTAAAAAAATAAATCTAGAAATACGAAGGTGACCAAATTTTTTGAACGCTATATGAAGCAAGAGTGTGAAACTTGGAACAAATTCTAAACATGTTTTTCAAACATTATCAACTACTCGTACAATTTGGGTGGACCTATCAGGAAAGAGAAGTAGATTGAGAAATTCCTTACTAGCTTACCTTATCATTTTCAAGCAAAAGTTACCTTGCTTAAATACATGAAAAATCCTTGTGAACTTACTATTAAATGAATCACTTGGGCAAGTTTTCGAACTGCATCACTTGTATCCAATATGTCAGCCATCCACTTTCGAGGACGGAAAATGCTTCGCTTTATAGACATCAAGGATAGTGGTCTTAGCGAAGATGTTTTTGACACACTTGTTAGAAATGATGACTCTAATACCAATGAAGAGAAATGGGATCTACTTTCGCAGAGATTTACTAAATTTCTTAGATAGAATTAACCCTTTTTAAGGGTTTTAGAAAAACATAATCCGAGCTCTAAAATGATTATTTCAATGAATTTAGAGTTGTACTTCTTCCAAACAATATGAAATATTTTGCAAACCACTCATATAGGTATTTGAGCTACAAAATAAACCTAGATATAGAAGGTGACCAAAATTTTTGAACGCTATATCAAGCAAGAGTGTGAAACTTGGAACAAATTCTAATCATGTTTTTCAAACATTATCAACTAGTCGTACAATTTGGGTGGAACTATCAGGAAAGAGAAGTAGATTGAGAAATTCCTTGCTAGCTTACCTGATCATTTTCAAGCAAAAGTTACCTTGCTTAAATACATGAAAAATCCTTGTGAACTTACTATTAAATGAATCACTTGGGCAAGTATTCGAACTGCATCACTTTTATCCAATATGTCAGCCGTCCACTTTCGAGGACGGCAACAGCTTGGCTTTATAGACATCAATGATGGTGGTCTTAGCAAAGATCTTTTTGAAACAATTGTTAGAAATGATGACTCTAATACCAATGAAGAGAAATGGGATCTACTTTCCCAGAGATTTACTAAATTTCTTAGATAGAATTAACCCTTTTTTAGGGGTTCTAGAAAAAAATAATCCCAGCTCTAAAATGATTATTTCAATGAATTTAGAGTTGTACTTTTTCCAAACAACATGAAATATTTTGCAGACCACTTATATAGGTATTTGAGCTACAAAATAAACCTAGAACTACGAAGTTGATTAAAAATATTGAACTCTATATCAAGCAAGAGGATGAAACTTTGACCAAATTCTAATCATGTTTTTCAAACATTATCAACTACTCGTACAATTTGGGTGGACCTATCAGGAAAGAGAAGTAGATTGAGAAAATCCTTGCAAGCTTACCTTATCATTTTCTAGCAAAAGTTACCTGGCTTAAATACATGAAAAATCCTTGTGAACTTACTATTAAATGAATCACTTGGGCAAGTATTCGAACTGCATCACTTGTATCCAATATGTCAGCCATCCACTTTCGAGGACGGCAAGAGCTTGGCTTTATAGACATCAAGGATAGTGGTCTTAGCAAAGATATTTTTGACACAATTGTTAGAAATGATGACTCTAATACCAATGAAGAGAAATAGGATCTACTTTAACAGAGATTTACTAAATTTCTTAGATCGTATTAACCCTTTTTTAGGGGTTTTAGGAAAAAATAATCCGAGCTCTAAAATGATTATTTCAATGAATTTAGAGTTGTACTTCTTCCAAACAACATGAAATATTTTGCAAACCACTCATATAGGTATTTGAGCTAAAAAAATAAATCTAGAAATACGAAGGTGACCAAATTTTTTGAACGCTATATCAAGCAAGAGTGTGAAACTTGGAACAAATTCTAAACATGTTTTTCAAACATTATCAACTACTCGTACAATTTGGGTGGACCTATCAGGAAAGAGAAGTAGATTGAGAAATTCCTTACTAGCTTACCTTATCATTTTCAAGCAAAAGTTACCTTGCTTAAATACATGAAAAATCCTTGTGAACTTACTATTAAATGAATCACTTGGGCAAGTTTTCGAACTGCATCACTTGTATCCAATATGTCAGCCATCCACTTTCGAGGACGGAAGGAGCTTGGCTTTATAGACATCAAGGATAGTGGTCTTAGCGAAGATGTTTTTGACACACTTGTTAGAAATGATGACTCTAATACCAATGAAGAGAAATGGGATCTACTTTCGCAGAGATTTACTAAATTTCTTCGATAGAATTAACCCTTTTTAAGGGTTTTAGAAAAACATAATCCGAGCTCTAAAATGATTATTTCAATGAATTTAGAGTTGTACTTCTTCCAAACAACATGAAATATTTTGCAAACCACTCATATAGGTATTTGAGCTACAAAATAAACCTAGAACTGCGAAGTTGACCAGAAATATTGAACACTATATCAAGCAAGAGTATGAAACTTGGAACAAATTCTAATCATGTTTTTCAAACATTATCAACTACTCGTACAATTTGGGTAGAACTATCAGGAAAGAGAAATAGATTGAGAAATTCCTTACTAGCTTACCTTATCATTTTCAAGCAAAAGTTACCTTGCTTAAATACATGAAAAATCCTTGTGAACTTATTATGAAATGAATCACTTGGGCAAGTATTCGAACTGCATCACTTGTATCCAATATGTCAGCCGTCCACTTTCGAGGACGGCAAGAGCTTGGCTTTATAGACATCAAGGATAGTGGTCTTAGCGAAGATCGTTTTGACACAATTGTCAGAAATGATGACTCTAATACCAATGAAGAGAAATGGGATCTACTTTCCGAGAGATTTACTAAATTTCTTAGATAGAATTAACTCTTTTTTAGGGGTTTTAGAAAAAAATAATCCCAGCTCTAAAATGATTATTTCAATGAATTTAGAGTTGTACTTCTTCCAAACAACATGAAATATTTTGCAGACCACTCATATAGGTATTTGAGCTACAAAATAAACCTAGAACTACGAAGTTGATTAAAAATATTGAACTCTATATCAAGCAAGAGGATGAAACTTTGACCAAATTCTAATCATGTTTTTCAAACATTATCAACTACTCGTACAATTTGGGTAGAACTATCAGGAAAGAGAAGTAGATTGAGAAATTCCTTACTAGCTTACCTTATCATTTTCAAGCCAAAGTTACCTTGCTTAAATACCTGAAAAATCCTTGTGAACTTACTGTTAAATGAATCACTTGGGCAAGTATTCAAACTGCATCACTTGTATCCAATATGTCAGCCATCCAATTTCGAGGACGGCAAGAGCTTGGCTTTATAGACATCAATGATGGTGGTCTTAGCAAAGATCTTTTTGAAACAATTGTTAGAAATGATGACTCTAATACCAATGAAGAGAAATGGGATCTACTTTCCCAGAGATTTACTAAATTTCTTAGATAGAATTAACCCTTTTTTAGGGGTTGTAGAAAAAAATAATCCCAGCTCTAAAATGATTATTTCAATGAATTTAGAGTTGTACTTTTTCCAAACAACATGAAATATTTTGCAGACCACTTATATAGGTATTTGAGCTACAAAATAAACCTAGAACTACGAAGTTGATTAAAAATATTGAACTCTATATCAAGCAAGAGGATGAAACTTTGACCAAATTCTAATCATGTTTTTCAAACATTATCAACTACTCGTACAATTTGGGTGGACCTATCAGGAAAGAGAAGTAGATTGAGAAAATCCTTGCAAGCTTACCTTATCATTTTCTAGCAAAAGTTACCTGGCTTAAATACATGAAAACTCCTTGTGAACTTACTATTAAATGAATCACTTGGGAAAGTATTCGAACTGCATCACTTGTATCCAATATGTCAGCCATCCACTTTCGAGGACGGCAAGAGCTTGGCTTTATAGACATCAAGGATAGTGGTCTTAGCAAAGATATTTTTGACACAATTGTTAGAAATGATGACTCTAATACCAATGAAGAGAAATAGGATCTACTTTAACAGAGATTTACTAAATTTCTTAGATCGTATTAACCCTTTTTTAGGGGTTTTAGGAAAAAATAATCCGAGCTCTAAAATGATTATTTCAATGAATTTAGAGTTGTACTTCTTCCAAACAACATGAAATATTTTGCAAACCACTCATATAGGTATTTGAGCTGAAAAAATAAATCTAGAAATACGAAGGTGACCAAATTTTTTGAACGCTATATCAAGCAAGAGTGTGAAACTTGGAACAAATTCTAAACATGTTTTTCAAACATTATCAACTACTCGTACAATTTGGGTGGACCTATCAGGAAAGAGAAGTAGATTGAGAAATTCCTTACTAGCTTACCTTATCATTTTCAAGCAAAAGTTACCTTGCTTAAATACATGAAAAATCCTTGTGAACTTACTATTAAATGAATCACTTGGGCAAGTTTTCGAACTGCATCACTTGTATCCAATATGTCAGCCATCCACTTTCGAGGACGGAAAGAGCTTGGCTTTATAGACATCAAGGATAGTGGTCTTAGCGAAGATGTTTTTGACACACTTGTTAGAAATGATGACTCTAATACCAATGAAGAGAAATGGGATCTACTTTCGGAGAGATTTACTAAATTTCTTCGATAGAATTAACCCTTTTTAAGGGTTTTAGAAAAACATAATCCGAGCTCTAAAATGATTATTTCAATGAATTTAGAGTTGTACTTCTTCCAAACAACATGAAATATTTTGCAAACCACTCATATAGGTATTTGAGCTACAAAATAAACCTAGAACTGCGAAGTTGACCAGAAATATTGAACACTATATCAAGCAAGAGTATGAAACTTGGAACAAATTCTAATCATGTTTTTCAAACATTATCAACTACTCGTACAATTTGGGTAGAACTATCAGGAAAGAGAAATAGATTGAGAAATTCCTTACTAGCTTACCTTATCATTTTCAAGCAAAAGTTACCTTGCTTAAATACATGAAAAATCCTTGTGAACTTACTATTAAATGAATCACTTGGGCAAGTATTCGAACTGCATCACTTGTATCCAATATGTCAGCCGTCCACTTTCGAGGACGGCAAGAGCTTGGCTTTATAGACATCAAGGATAGTGGTCTTAGCGAAGATCGTTTTGACACAATTGTCAGAAATGATGACTCTAATACCAATGAAGAGAAATGGGATCTACTTTCCGAGAGATTTACTAAATTTCTTAGATAGAATTAACTCTTTTTTAGGGGTTTTAGAAAAAAATAATCCCAGCTCTAAAATGATTATTTCAATGAATTTAGAGTTGTACTTCTTCCAAACAACATGAAATATTTTGCAGACCACTCATATAGGTATTTGAGCTACAAAATAAACCTAGAACTACGAAGTTGATTAAAAATATTGAACTCTATATCAAGCAAGAGGATGAAACTTTGACCAAATTCTAATCATGTTTTTCAAACATTATCAACTACTCGTACAATTTGGGTAGAACTATCAGGAAAGAGAAGTAGATTGAGAAATTCCTTACTAGCTTACCTTATCATTTTCAAGCAAAAGTTACCTTGCTTAAATACCTGAAAAATCCTTGTGAACTTACTGTTAAATGAATCACTTGGGCAAGTATTCAAACTGCATCACTTGTATCCAATATGTCAGCCATCCAATTTCGAGGACGGCAAGAGCTTGGCTTTATAGACATCAATGATGGTGGTCTTAGCAAAGATCTTTTTGAAACAATTGTTAGAAATGATGACTCTAATACCAATGAAGAGAAATGGGATCTACTTTCCCAGAGATTTACTAAATTTCTTAGATAGAATTAACCCTTTTTTAGGGGTTCTAGAAAAAAATAATCCCAGCTCTAAAATGATTATTTCAATGAATTTAGAGTTGTACTTTTTCCAAACAACATGAAATATTTTGCAGACCACTTATATAGGTATTTGAGCTACAAAATAAACCTAGAACTACGAAGTTGATTAAAAATATTGAACTCTATATCAAGCAAGAGGATGAAACTTTGACCAAATTCTAATCATGTTTTTCAAACATTATCAACTACTCGTACAATTTGGGTGGACCTATCAGGAAAGAGAAGTAGATTGAGAAAATCCTTGCAAGCTTACCTTATCATTTTCTAGCAAAAGTTACCTGGCTTAAATACATGAAAAATCCTTGTGAACTTACTATTAAATGAATCACTTGGGAAAGTATTCGAACTGCATCATTTGTATCCAATATGTCAGCCATCCACTTTCGAGGACGGCAAGAGCTTGGCTTTATAGACATCAAGGATAGTGGTCTTAGCAAAGATATTTTTGACACAATTGTTAGAAATGATGACTCTAATACCAATGAAGAGAAATAGTATCTACTTTAACAGAGATTTACTAAATTTCTTAGATCGTATTAACCCTTTTTTAGGGGTTTTAGGAAAAAATAATCCGAGCTCTAAAATGATTATTTCAATGAATTTAGAGTTGTACTTCTTCCAAACAACATGATATATTTTGCAAACCACTCATATAGGTATTTGAGCTAAAAAAATAAATCTAGAAATACGAAGGTGACCAAATTTTTTGAACGCTATATCAAGCAAGAGTGTGAAACTTGGAACAAATTCTAAACATGTTTTTCAAACATTATCAACTACTCGTACAATTTGGGTGGACCTATCAGGAAAGAGAAGTAGATTGAGAAATTCCTTACTAGCTTACCTTATCATTTTCAAGCAAAAGTTACCTTGCTTAAATACATGAAAAATCCTTGTGAACTTACTATTAAATGAATCACTTGGGCAAGTTTTCGAACTGCATCACTTGTATCCAATATGTCAGCCATCCACTTTCGAGGACGGAAAGAGCTTGGCTTTATAGACATCAAGGATAGTGGTCTTAGCGAAGATGTTTTTGACACACTTGTTAGAAATGATGACTCTAATACCAATGAAGAGAAATGGGATCTACTTTCGCAGAGATTTACTAAATTTCTTCGATAGAATTAACCCTTTTTAAGGGTTTTAGAAAAACATAATCCGAGCTCTAAAATGATTATTTCAATGAATTTAGAGTTGTACTTCTTCCAAACAACATGAAATATTTTGCAAACCACTCATATAGGTATTTGAGCTACAAAATAAACCTAGAACTGCGAAGTTGACCAGAAATATTGAACACTATATCAAGCAAGAGTATGAAACTTGGAACAAATTCTAATCATGTTTTTCAAACATTATCAACTACTCGTACAATTTGGGTAGAACTATCAGGAAAGAGAAATAGATTGAGAAATTCCTTACTAGCTTACCTTATCATTTTCAAGCAAAAGTTACCTTGCTTAAATACATGAAAAATCCTTGTGAACTTACTATTAAATGAATCACTTGGGCAAGTATTCGAACTGCATCACTTGTATCCAATATGTCAGCCGTCCACTTTCGAGGACCGCAAGAGCTTGGCTTTATAGACATCAAGGATAGTGGTCTTAGCGAAGATCGTTTTGACACAATTGTCAGAAATGATGACTCTAATACCAATGAAGAGAAATGGGATCTACTTTCCCAGAGATTTACTAAATTTCTTAGATAGAATTAACTCTTTTTTAGGGGTTTTAGAAAAAAATAATCCCAGCTCCAAAATGATTATTTCAATGAATTTAGAGTTGTACTTCTTCCAAACAACATGAAATATTTTGCAGACCACTCATATAGGTATTTGAGCTACAAAATAAACCTAGAACTACGAAGTTGATTAAAAATATTGAACTCTATATCAAGCAAGAGGATGAAACTTTGACCAAATTCTAATCATGTTTTTCAAACATTATCAACTACTCGTACAATTTGGGTGGAACTATCAGGAAAGAGAAGTAGATTGAGAAATTCCTTACTAGCTTACCTTATCATTTTCAAGCAAAAGTTACCTTGCTTAAATACCTGAAAAATCCTTGTGAACTTACTGTTAAATGAATCACTTGGGCAAGTATTCAAACTGCATCACTTGTATCCAATATGTCAGCCATCCAATTTCGAGGACGGCAAGAGCTTGGCTTTATAGACATCAATGATGGTGGTCTTAGCAAAGATCTTTTTGACACAATTGTTAGAAATGATGACTCTAATACCAATGAAAAGAAATGGGATCTACTTTCCCAGAGATTTACTAAATTTCTTAGATAGAATTAACCCTTTTTTAGGGGTTCTAGAAAAAAATAATCCCAGCTCTAAAATGATTATTTCAATGAATTTAGAGTTGTACTTTTTCCAAACAACATGAAATATTTTGCAGACCACTTATATAGGTATTTGAGCTACAAAATAAATCTAGAACTACGAAGTTGATTAAAAATATTGCACTCTATATCAAGCAAGAGGATGAAACTTTGACCAAATTCTAATCATGTTTTTCAAACATTATCAACTACTCGTACAATTTGGGTGGACCTATCAGGAAAGAGAAGTAGATTGAGAAAATCCTTGCAAGCTTACCTTATCATTTTCTAGCAAAAGTTACCTGGCTTAAATACATGAAAAATCCTTGTGAACTTACTATTAAATGAATCACTTGGGCAAGTATTCGAACTGCATCACTTGTATCCAATATGTCAGCCATCCACTTTCGAGGACGGCAAGAGCTTGGCTTTATAGACATCAAGGATAGTGGTCTTAGCGAAGATCGTTTTGACACAATTGTCAGAAATGATGACTCTAATACCAATGAAGAGAAATGGGATCTACTTTCCTAGAGATTTACTAAATTTCTTAGATAGAATTAACTCTTTTTTAGGGGTTTTAGAAAAAAATAATCCCAGCTCTAAAATGATTATTTCAATGAATTTAGAGTTGTACTTCTTCCAAACAACATGAAATATTTTGCAGACCACTCATATAGGTATTTGAGCTAAAAAAATAAATCTAGAAATACGAAGGTGACCAAATTTTTTGAACGCTATATCAAGCAAGAGTGTGAAACTTGGAACAAATTCTAATCATGTTTTTCAAACATTATCAACTACTCGTACAATTTGGGTGGACCTATCAGGAAAGAGAAGTAGATTGAGAAATTCCTTACTAGCTTACCTTATCATTTTCAAGCAAAAGTTACCTTGCTTAAATACAAGAAAAATCCTTGTGACCTTACTATTAAATGAATCACTTGGGCAAGTTTTCGAACTGCATCACTTGTATCCAATATGTCAGCCATCCACTTTCGAGGACGGAAAGAGCTTCTCTTTATAGACATCAAGGATAGTGGTCTTAGCGAAGATGTTTTTGACACACTTGTTAGAAATGATGACTCTAATACCAATGAAGAGAAATGGGATCTACTTTCGCAGAGATTTACTAAATTTCTTGGATAGAATTAACCCTTTTTAAGGGTTTTAGAAAAACATAATCCGAGCTCTAAAATTATTATTTCAATGAATTTAGAGTTGTACTTCTTCCAAACAACATGAAATATTTTGCAAACCACTCGTATAGGTATTTGAGCTACAAAATAAACCTAGAACTGCGAAGTTGACCAGAAATATTGAACACTATATCAAGCAAGAGTATGAAACTTGGAATAAATTCTAATCATATTTTTCAAACATTATCAACTACTCGTACAATTTGGGTAGAACTATCAGGAAAGAGAAATAGATTGAGAAATTCCTTACTAGCTTACCTTATCATTTTCAAGCAAAAGTTACCTTGCTTAAATACATGAAAAATCCTTGTGAACTTACTATTAAATGAATCACTTGGGCAAGTATTCGAACTGCATCACTTGTATCCAATATGTCAGCCATCCACTTTCGAGGACGGCAAGAGCTTGGCTTTATAGACATCAAGGATAGTGGTCTTAGCAAAGATCTTTTTGACACAATTGTTAGAAATGATGACTCTAATACCAATGAAGAGAAATAGGATCTACTTTAACAGAGATTTACTAAATTTCTTAGATAGAATTAACCCTTTTTTAGGGGTTTTAGGAAAAAATAATCCGAGCTCTAAAATGATTATTTCAATGAATTTAGAGTTGTACTTCTTCCAAACAACATGAAATATTTTGCAGACCACTCATATAGGTATTTGAGCTAAAAAAATAAATCTAGAAATACGAAGGTGACCAAAATTTTTGAATGCTATATCAAGCAAGAGTGTGAAACATGGAACAAATTCTAATCATGTTTTTCAAACATTATCCACTACTCGTACAATTTGGGTGGACTTATCAGGAAAGAGAAGTAGATTGAGAAATTCCTTACTAGCTTACCTTATCATTTTCAAGCAAAAGTTACCTTGCTTAAATACATGAAAAATCCTTGTGAACTTACTATTAAATGAATCACTTGGGCAAGTTTTCGAACTGCATCACTTGTATCCAATATGTCAGCCATCCACTTTCGAGGACGGAAAGAGCTTGGCTTTATAGACATCAAGGATAGTGGTCTTAGCGAAGATCTTTTTGACACAATTGTCAGAAATGATGACTCTAATACCAATGAAGACAAATGGGATCTATTTTCCCAGAGATTTACTAAATTTCTTAGATAGAATTAACTCTTTTTTAGGGGTTTTAGAAAAAAATAATCCCAGCTCTAAAATGATTATTTCAATGAATTTAGAGTTGTACTTCTTCCAAACAACATGAAATATTTTGCAGACCACTCATATAGGTATTTGAGCTACAAAATAAACCTAGAACTACGAAGTTGATTAAAAATATTGAACTCTATATCAAGCAAGAGGATGAAACTTTGACCAAATTCTAATAATGTTTTTCAAACATTATAAACTACTCGTACAATTTGGGTGGACCTATCAGGAAAGAGAAGTAGATTGAGAAAATCCTTGCAAGCTTACCTTATCATTTTCTAGCAAAAGTTACCTGGCTTAAATACATGAAAAATCCTTGTGAACTTACTATTAAATGAATCACTTGGGCAAGTATTCGAACTGCATCACTTGTATCCAATATGTCACCATCCACTTTCGATGATGGAAAGAGCTTGGCTTAATAGACATCAAGGATAGTGGTCTTAGTGAAGATCTTTTTGGCACAATTGTTAGGAATGATGACTCTAATAACAATGAAGAGAAATGGGATCTACTTTCCAGGAGATTTACTAAATTTCTTAGATTGAATTAACCCTTTTTTAGGGGTTTTAGAAAAAAATAATCGGAGCTCTAAAATGATTATTTCAATGAATTTAGAGATGTACTTCTTCCAAACAACTTTAAATATTTTGCAGACCACTCATATAGGTGTTTGAGCTGCAAAATAAACCTAGAACTGCGATGTTGACAGAAAATATTGGACGCTATATCAAGCAAGAGTATGAAACTTGGAACAAATTCTAATCATGTTTTTCAAACATTATCAACTATTCGTACAATTTTGGTGGAACTATCAGGAAAGATAAGTAGATTGAGAAATTCTTTACTAGCTTACCTTATCATTTTCAAGCAAAAGTTACTTTGCTTAAATACATGAAAAATCCTTGTGAACTTACTATTAAATGAATCACTTGGGCAAGTATTCGAACTGCATCACTTGTATCCAATATGTCAGCCATCCACTTTCGAGGACGGCAAGAGCTTGGCTTTATAGACATCAAGGATAGTGGTCTTAGCAAAGATCTTTTTGACACAATTGTTAGAAATGATGACTCTAATACCAATGAAGAGAAATAGGATCTACTTTAACAGAGATTTACTAAATTTCTTAGATAGAATTAACCCTTTTTTAGGGGTTTTAGGAAAAAATAATCCGAGCTCTAAAATGATTATTTCAATGAATTTAGAGTTGTACTTCTTCCAAACAACATGAAATATTTTGCAAACCACTCATATAGGTATTTGAGCTAAAAAAATAAATCTAGAAATACGAAGGTGACCAAAATTTTTGAACGCTATATCAAGCAAGAGTGTGAAACATGGAACAAATTCTAATCATGTTTTTCAAACATTATCCACTACTCGTACAATTTGGGTGGACCTATCAGGAAAGAGAAGTAGATTGAGAAATTCCTTACTAGCTTACCTTATCATTTTCAAGCAAAAGTTACCTTGCTTAAATACATGAAAAATCCTTGTGAACTTACTATTAAATGAATCACTTGGGCAAGTTTTCGAACTGCATCACTTGTATCCAATATGTCAGCCATCCACTTTCGAGGACGGAAAGAGCTTGGCTTTATAGACATCAAGGATAGTGGTCTTAGCGAAGATCTTTTTGACACAATTGTTAGAAATGATGACTCCAATACCAATGAAGAGAAATGGGATCTACTTTCCCAGAGATTTACTAAATTTCTTAGATAGAATTAACCCTTTTTTAAGGGTTTTAGAAAAACATAATCCGAGTTCTAAAATGATTATTTCAATGAATTTAGAGTTGTACTTCTTCCAAACAACATGAAATATTTTGCAAACCACTCATATAGGTATTTGAGCTACAAAATAAACCTAGAACTGCGAAGTTGACCAGAAATATTGAACACTATATCAAGCAAGAGTATGAAACTTGGAACAAATTCTAATCATGTTTTTCAAACATTATCAACTACTCGTACAATTTGGGTAGAACTATCAGGAAAGAGAAATAGATTGAGAAATTCCTTACTAGCTTACCTTATCATTTTCAAGCAAAAGTTACCTTGCTTAAATACATGAAAAATCCTTGTGAACTTACTATTAAATGAATCACTTGGGCAAGTATTCGAACTGCATCACTTGTATCCAATATGTCAGCCGTCCACTTTTGAGGACGGCAAGAGCTTGGCTTTATAGACATCAAGGATAGTGGTCTTAGCGAAGATCGTTTTGACACAATTGTCAGAAATGATGACTCTAATACCAATGAAGAGAAATGGGATCTACTTTCCCAGAGATTTACTAAATTTCTTAGATAGAATTAACCCTTTTTTAGGGGTTTTAGAAAAAAAAAATCCCAGCTCTAAAATGATTATTTCAATGAATTTAGAGTTGTACTTCTTCCAAACAACATGAAATATTTTGCAGACCACTCATATAGATATTTGAGCTACAAAATAAACCTAGAACTACGAATTGATTAAAAATATTGAACTCTATATCAAGCAAGAGGATGAAACTTTGACCAAATTCTAATCATGTTTTTCAAACATTATCAACTACTCGTACGATTTGGGTGGACCTATCAGGAAAGAGAAGTAGATTGAGAAAATCCTTGCAAGCTTACCTTATCATTTTCTAGCAAAAGTTACCTGGCTTAAATACATGAAAAATCCTTGTGAACTTACTATTAAATGAATCACTTGGGCAAGTATTCGAACTGCATCACTTGTATCCAATATGTCACCATCCACTTTCGATGACGGAAAGAGCTTGGTTTAATAGACATCAAGGATAGTGGTCTTAGTGAAGATCTTTTTGGCACAATTGTTAGGAATGATGACTCTAATACCAATGAAGAGAAATGGGATCTACTTTCTAGGAGATTTACTAAATTTCTTAGATTGAATTAACCCTTTTTTAGGGGTTTTTGAAAAAAATAATCGGAGCTCTAAAATGATTATTTCAATGAATTTAGAGATGTACTTCTTCCAAACAACTTTAAATATTTTGCAGACCACTCATATAGGTGTTTGAGCTGCAAAATAAACCTAGAACTGCGATGTTGACAGAAAATATTAGACGCTATATCAAGCAAGAGTATGAAACTTGGAACAAATTCTAATCATGTTTTTCAAACATTATCAACTATTCGTACAATTTGGGTAGAACTATCAGGAAAGAGAAATAGATTGAGAAATTCCTTACTAGCTTACCTTATCATTTTCAAGCAAAAGTTACCTTGCTTAAATACATGAAAAATCCTTGTGAACTTACTATTAAATGAATCACTTGGGCAAGTTTTCGAACTGCATCACTTGTATCCAATATGTCAGCCATCCACTTTCGAGGACGGCAAGAGCTTGGCTTTATAGACATCAAGGATAGTGGTCTTAGCAAAGATCTTTTTGACACAATTGTTAGAAATGATGACTCTAATACCAATGAAGAGAAATAGGATCTACTTTAACAGAGATTTACTAAATTTCTTAGATAGAATTAACCCTTTTTTAGGGGTTTTAGGAAAAAATAATCCGAGCTCTAAAATGATTATTTCAATGAATTTAGAGTTGTACTTGTTCCAAACAACATGAAATATTTTGCAAACCACTCATATAGGTATTTGAGCTAAAAAATAAATATAGAAATACGAAGGTGACCAAAATTTTTGAACGCTATATCAAGCAAGAGTGTGAAACTTGGAACAAATTCTAATCATGTTTTTCAAACATTATCCACTACTCGTACAATTTGGGTGGACCTATCAGGAAAGAGAAGTAGATTGAGAAATTCCTTACTAGCTTACGTTATCATTTTCAAGCAAAAGTTACCTTGCTTAAATACATGAAAAATCCTTGTGAACTTACTATTAAATGAATCACTTGGGCAAGTTTTCGAACTGCATCACTTGTATCCAATATGTCAGCCATCCAATTTCGAGGACGGAATGAGCTTGGCTTTATAGACATCAAGGATAGTGGTCTTAGCGAAGATCTTTTTGATACAATTGTTAGAAATGATGACTCCAATACCAATGAAGAGAAATGGGATCTACTTTCCCAGAGATTTACTAAATTTCTTAGATAGAATTAACCCTTTTTTAAGGGTTTTAGAAAAACATAATGCGAGCTCTAAAATGATTATTTCAATGAATTTAGAGTTGTACTTCTTCCAAACAACATGAATTATTTTGCAAACCACTCATATAGGTATTTGAGCTACAAAATAAACCTAGAACTGCGAAGTTGACCAGAAATATTGAACACTATATCAAGCAAAAGTATGAAACTTGGAACAAATTCTAATCATGTTTTTCAAACATTATCAACTACTCGTACAATTTGGGTAGAACTATCAGGAAAGAGAAATAGATTGAGAAATTCCTTACTAGCTTACCTTATCATTTTCAAGCAAAAGTTACCTTGCTTAAATACATGAAAAATCCTTGTGAACTTACTATTAAATGAATCACTTGGGCAAGTATTCGAACTGCATCACTTGTATCCAATATGTCAGCCGTCCACTTTCGAGGACGGCAAGAGCTTGGCTTTATAGACATCAAGGATAGTGGTCTTAGCGAAGATCGTTTTGACACAATTTTCAGAAATGATGACTCTAATACCAATGAAGAGAAATGGGATCTACTTTCCAGGAGATTTACTAAATTTCTTAGATTGAATTAACCCTTTTTTAGGGGTTTTAGAAAAAAATAATCGGAGCTCTAAAATGATTATTTCAATGAATTTAGAGATGTACTTCTTCCAAACAACTTTAAATATTTTGCAGACCACTCATATAAGTGTTTGAGCTGCAAAATAAACCTAGAACTGCGATGTTGACAGAAAATATTGGACGCTATATCAAGCAAGAGTATGAAACTTGGAACAAATTCTAATCATGTTTTTCAAACATTATCAACTATTCGTACAATTTTGGTGGAACTATCAGGAAAGATAAGTAGATTGAGAAATTCTTTACTAGCTTACCTTATCATTTTCAAGCAAAAGTTACTTTGCTTAAATACATGAAAAATCCTTGTGAACTTACTATTAAATGAATCACTTGGGCAAGTATTCGAACTGCATCACTTGTATCCAATATGTCAGCCATCCACTTTCGAGGACGGCAAGAGCTTGGCTTTATAGACATCAAGGATAGTGGTCTTAGCAAAGATCTTTTTGACACAATTGTTAGAAATGATGACTCTAATACCAATGAAGAGAAATAGGATCTACTTTAACAGAGATTTACTAAATTTCTTAGATAGAATTAACCCTTTTTTAGGGGTTTTAGGAAAAAATAATCCGAGCTCTAAAATGATTATTTCAATGAATTTAGAGTTGTACTTCTTCCAAACAACATGAAATATTTTGCAAACCACTCATATAGGTATTTGAGCTAAAAAAATAAATCTAGAAATACGAAGGTGACCAAAATTTTTGAACGCTATATCAAGCAAGAGTGTGAAACATGGAACAAATTCTAATCATGTTTTTCAAACATTATCCACTACTCGTACAATTTGGGTGGACCTATCAGGAAAGAGAAGTAGATTGAGAAATTCCTTACTAGCTTACCTTATCATTTTCAAGCAAAAGTTACCTTGCTTAAATACATGAAAAATCCTTGTGAACTTACTATTAAATGAATCACTTGGGCAAGTTTTCGAACTGCATCACTTGTATCCAATATGTCAGCCATCCACTTTCGAGGACGGAAAGAGCTTGGCTTTATAGACATCAAGGATAGTGGTCTTAGCGAAGATCTTTTTGACACAATTGTTAGAAATGATGACTCCAATACCAATGAAGAGAAATGGGATCTACTTTCCTAGAGATTTACTAAATTTCTTAGATAGAATTAACCCTTTTTTAAGGGTTTTAGAAAAACATAATCCGAGTTCTAAAATGATTATTTCAATGAATTTAGAGTTGTACTTCTTCCAAACAACATGAAATATTTTGCAAACCACTCATATAGGTATTTGAGCTACAAAATAAACCTAGAACTGCGAAGTTGACCAGAAATATTGAACACTATATCAAGCAAGAGTATGAAACTTGGAACAAATTCTAATCATGTTTTTCAAACATTATCAACTACTCGTACAATTTGGGTAGAACTATCAGGAAAGAGAAATAGATTGAGAAATTCCTAACTAGCTTACCTTATCATTTTCAAGCAAAAGTTACCTTGCTTAAATACATGAAAAATCCTTGTGAACTTACTATTAAATGAATCACTTGGGCAAGTATTCGAACTGCATCACTTGTATCCAATATGTCAGCCGTCCACTTTTGAGGACGGCAAGAGCTTGGCTTTATAGACATCAAGGATAGTGGTCTTAGCGAAGATCGTTTTGACACAATTGTCAGAAATGATGACTCTAATACCAATGAAGAGAAATGGGATCTACTTTCCCAGAGATTTACTAAATTTCTTAGATAGAATTAACCCTTTTTTAGGGGTTTTAGAAAAAAAAATCCCAGCTCTAAAATGATTATTTCAATGAATTTAGAGTTGTACTTCTTCCAAACAACATGAAATATTTTGCAGACCACTCATATAGGTATTTGAGCTACAAAATAAACCTAGAACTACGAATTGATTAAAAATATTGAACTCTATATCAAGCAAGAGGATGAAACTTTGACCAAATTCTAATCATGTTTTTCAAACATTATCAACTACTCGTACAATTTGGGTGGACCTATCAGGAAAGAGAAGTAGATTGAGAAAATCCTTGCAAGCTTACCTTATCATTTTCTAGCAAAAGTTACCTGGCTTAAATACATGAAAAATCCTTGTGAACTTACTATTAAATGAATCACTTGGGCAAGTATTCGAACTGCATCACTTGTATCCAATATGTCAAAATCCACTTTCGATGACGGAAAGAGCTTGGTTTAATAGACATCAAGGATAGTGGTCTTAGTGAAGATCTTTTTGGCACAATTGTTAGGAATGATGACTCTAATACCAATGAAGAGAAATGGGATCTACTTTCTAGGAGATTTACTAAATTTCTTAGATTGAATTAACCCTTTTTTAGGGGTTTTTGAAAAAAATAATCGGAGCTCTAAAATGATTATTTCAATGAATTTAGAGATGTACTTCTTCCAAACAACTTTAAATATTTTGCAGACCACTCATATAGGTGTTTGAGCTGCAAAATAAACCTAGAACTGCGATGTTGACAGAAAATATTAGACGCTATATCAAGCAAGAGTATGAAACTTGGAACAAATTCTAATCATGTTTTTCAAACATTATCAACTATTCGTACAATTTGGGTAGAACTATCAGGAAAGAGAAATAGATTGAGAAATTCCTTACTAGCTTACCTTATCATTTTCAAGCAAAAGTTACCTTGCTTAAATACATGAAAAATCCTTGTGAACTTACTATTAAATGAATCACTTGGGCAAGTTTTCGAACTGCATCACTTGTATCCAATATGTCAGCCATCCACTTTCGAGGACGGCAAGAGCTTGGCTTTATAGACATCAAGGATAGTGGTCTTAGCAAAGATCTTTTTGACACAATTGTTAGAAATGATGACTCTAATACCAATGAAGAGAAATAGGATCTACTTTAACAGAGATTTACTAAATTTCTTAGATAGAATTAACCCTTTTTTAGGGGTTTTAGGAAAAAATAATCCGAGCTCTAAAATGATTATTTCAATGAATTTAGAGTTGTACTTGTTCCAAACAACAGGAAATATTTTGCAAACCACTCATATAGGTATTTGAGCTAAAAAATAAATATAGAAATACGAAGGTGACCAAAATTTTTGAACGCTATATCAAGCAAGAGTGTGAAACTTGGAAAAAATTCTAATCATGTTTTTCAAACATTATCCACTACTCGTACAATTTGGGTGGACCTATCAGGAAAGAGAAGTAGATTGAGAAATTCCTTACTAGCTTACGTTATCATTTTCAAGCAAAAGTTACCTTGCTTAAATACATGAAAAATCCTTGTGAACTTACTATTAAATGAATCACTTGGGCAAGTTTTCGAACTGCATCACTTGTATCCAATATGTCAGCCATCCAATTTCGAGGACGGAAAGAGCTTGGCTTTATAGACATCAAGGATAGTGGTCTTAGCGAAGATCTTTTTGATACAATTGTTAGAAATGATGACTCCAATACCAATGAAGAGAAATGGGATCTACTTTCCCAGAGATTTACTAAATTTCTTAGATAGAATTAACCCTTTTTTAAGGGTTTTAGAAAAACATAATGCGAGCTCTAAAATGATTATTTCAATGAATTTAGAGTTGTACTTCTTCCAAACAACATGAATTATTTTGCAAACCACTCATATAGGTATTTGAGCTACAAAATAAACCTAGAACTGCGAAGTTGACCAGAAATATTGAACACTATATCAAGCAAAAGTATGAAACTTGGAACAAATTCTAATCATGTTTTTCAAACATTATCAACTACTCGTACAATTTGGGTAGAACTATCAGGAAAGAGAAATAGATTGAGAAATTCCTTACTAGCTTACCTTATCATTTTCAAGCAAAAGTTACCTTGCTTAAATACATGAAAAATCCTTGTGAACTTACTATTAAATGAATCACTTGGGCAAGTATTCGAACTGCATCACTTGTATCCAATATGTCAGCCGTCCACTTTCGAGGACGGCAAGAGCTTGGCTTTATAGACATCAAGGATAGTGGTCTTAGCGAAGATCGTTTTGACACAATTTTCAGAAATGATGACTCTAATACCAATGAAGAGAAATGGGATCTACTTTCCCAGAGATTTACTAAATTTCTTAGATAGAATTAACTCTTTTTTAGGGGTTTTAGAAAAAAATAATCCCAGCTCTAAAATGATTATTTCAATGAATTTAGAGTTGTACTTCTTCCAAACAACATGAAATATTTTGCAGACCACTCATATAGGTATTTGAGCTACAAAATAAACCTAGAACTACGAAGTTGATTAAAAATATTGAACTCTATATCAAGCAAGAGGATGAAACTTTGACCAAATTCTAATCATGTTTTTCAAACATTATCAACTACTCGTACAGTTTGGGTGGAACTATCAGGAAAGAGAAGTAGATTGAGAAATTCCTTACTAGCTTACCTTATCATTTTCAAGCAAAAGTTACCTTGCTTAAATACCTGAAAAATCCTTGTGAACTTACTGTTAAATGAATCACTTGGGCAAGTATTCAAACTGCATCACTTGTATCCAATATGTCAGCCATCCAATTTCGAGGACGGCAAGAGCTTGGCTTTATAGACATCAATGATGGTGGTCTTAGCAAAGATCTTTTTGACACAATTGTTAGAAATGATGACTCTAATACCAATGAAAAGAAATGGGATCTACTTTCCCAGAGATTTACTAAATTTCTTAGATAGAATTAACCCTTTTTTAGGGGTTCTAGAAAAAAATAATCCCAGCTCTAAAATGATTATTTCAATGAATTTAGAGTTGTACTTTTTCCAAACAACATGAAATATTTTGCAGACCACTTATATAGGTATTTGAGCTACAAAATAAATCTAGAACTACGAAGTTGATTAAAAATATTGAACTCTATATCAAGCAAGAGGATGAAACTTTGACCAAATTCTAATCATGTTTTTCAAACATTATCAACTACTCGTACAATTTGGGTGGACCTATCAGGAAAGAGAAGTAGATTGAGAAATTCCTTGCAAGCTTACCTTATCATTTTCTAGCAAAAGTTACCTGGCTTAAATACATGAAAAATCCTTGTGAACTTACTATTAAATGAATCACTTGGGCAAGTATTCGAACTGCATCACTTGTATCCAATATGTCAGCCATCCACTTTCGAGGACGGCAAGAGCTTGGCTTTATAGACATCAAGGATAGTGGTCTTAGCGAAGATCGTTTTGACACAATTGTCAGAAATGATGACTCTAATACCAATGAAGAGAAATGGGATCTACTTTCCTAGAGATTTACTAAATTTCTTAGATAGAATTAACTCTTTTTTAGGGGTTTTAGAAAAAAATAATCCCAGCTCTAAAATGATTATTTCAATGAATTTAGAGTTGTACTTCTTCCAAACAACATGAAATATTTTGCAGACCACTCATATAGGTATTTGAGCTAAAAAAATAAATCTAGAAATACGAAGGTGACCAAATTTTTTGAACGCTATATCAAGCAAGAGTGTGAAACTTGGAACAAATTCTAATCATGTTTTTCAAACATTATCAACTACTCGTACAATTTGGGTGGACCTATCAGGAAAGAGAAGTAGATTGAGAAATTCCTTACTAGCTTACCTTATCATTTTCAAGCAAAAGTTACCTTGCTTAAATACAAGAAAAATCCTTGTGACCTTACTATTAAATGAATCACTTGGGCAAGTTTTCGAACTGCATCACTTGTATCCAATATGTCAGCCATCCACTTTCGAGGACGGAAAGAGCTTCTCTTTATAGACATCAAGGATAGTGGTCTTAGCGAAGATGTTTTTGACACACTTGTTAGAAATGATGACTCTAATACCAATGAAGAGAAATGGGATCTACTTTCGCAGAGATTTACTAAATTTCTTGGATAGAATTAACCCTTTTTAAGGGTTTTAGAAAAACATAATCCGAGCTCTAAAATTATTATTTCAATGAATTTAGAGTTGTACTTCTTCCAAACAACATGAAATATTTTGCAAACCACTCGTATAGGTATTTGAGCTACAAAATAAACCTAGAACTGCGAAGTTGACCAGAAATATTGAACACTATATCAAGCAAGAGTATGAAACTTGGAATAAATTCTAATCATGTTTTTCAAACATTATCAACTACTCGTACAATTTGGGTAGAACTATCAGGAAAGAGAAATAGATTGAGAAATTCCTTACTAGCTTACCTTATCATTTTCAAGCAAAAGTTACCTTGCTTAAATACATGAAAAATCCTTGTGAACTTACTATTAAATGAATCACTTGGGCAAGTATTCGAACTGCATCACTTGTATCCAATATGTCAGCCGTCCACTTTCGAGGACGGCAAGAGCTTGGCTTTATAGACATCAAGGATAGTGGTCTTAGCAAAGATCTTTTTGACACAATTGTTAGAAATGATGACTCTAATACCAATGAAGAGAAATAGGATCTACTTTAACAGAGATTTACTAAATTTCTTAGATAGAATTAACCCTTTTTTAGGGGTTTTAGAAAAAAATAATCGGAGCTCTAAAATGATTATTTCAATGAATTTAGAGATGTACTTCTTGCAAACAACTTTAAATATTTTGCAGACCACTCATATAGGTGTTTGAGCTGCAAAATAAACCTAGAACTGCGATGTTGACAGAAAATATTAGACGCTATATCAAGCAAGAGTATGAAACTTGGAACAAATTCTAATCATGTTTTTCAAACATTATCAACTATTCGTACAATTTTGGTGGAACTATCAGGAAAGATAAGTAGATTGAGAAATTCTTTACTAGCTTACCTTATCATTTTCAAGCAAAAGTTACTTTGCTTAAATACAGGAAAAATCCTTGTGAACTTACTATTAAATGAATCACTTGGGCAAGTATTCGAACTGCATCACTTGTATCCAATATGTCAGCCATCCACTTTCGAGGACGGCAAGAGCTTGGCTTTATAGACATCAAGGATAGTGGTCTTAGCAAAGATCTTTTTGACACAATTGTTAGAAATGATGACTCTAATACCAATGAAGAGAAATAGGATCTACTTTAACAGAGATTTACTAAATTTCTTAGATAGAATTAACCCTTTTTTAGAGGTTTTAGGAAAAAATAATCCGAGCTCTAAAATGATTATTTCAATGAATTTAGAGTTGTACTTCTTCCAAACAACATGAAATATTTTGCAAACCACTCATATAGGTATTTGAGCTAAAAAAATAAATCTAGAAATACGAAGGTGACCAAAATTTTTGAATGCTATATCAAGCAAGAGTGTGAAACATGGAACAAATTCTAATCATGTTTTTCAAACATTATCCACTACTCGTACAATTTGGGTGGACTTATCAGGAAAGAGAAGTAGATTGAGAAATTCCTTACTAGCTTACCTTATCATTTTCAAGCAAAAGTTACCTTGCTTAAATACATGAAAAATCCTTGTGAACTTACTATTAAATGAATCACTTGGGCAAGTTTTCGAACTGCATCACTTGTATCCAATATGTCAGCCATCCACTTTCGAGGACGGAAAGAGCTTGGCTTTATAGACATCAAGGATAGTGGTCTTAGCGAAGATCTTTTTGACACAATTGTCAGAAATGATGACTCTAATACCAATGAAGAGAAATGGGATCTATTTTCCCAGAGATTTACTAAATTTCTTAGATAGAATTAACTCTTTTTTAGGGGTTTTAGAAAAAAATAATCCCAGCTCTAAAATGATTATTTCAATGGATTTAGAGTTGTACTTCTTCCAAACAACATGAAATATTTTGCAGACCACTCATATAGGTATTTGAGCTACAAAATAAACCTAGAACTACGAAGTTGATTAAAAATATTGAACTCTATATCAAGCAAGAGGATGAAACTTTGACCAAATTCTAATAATGTTTTTCAAACATTATAAACTACTCGTACAATTTGGGTGGACCTATCAGGAAAGAGAAGTAGATTGAGAAAATCCTTGCAAGCTTACCTTATCATTTTCTAGCAAAAGTTACCTGGCTTAAATACATGAAAAATCCTTGTGAACTTACTATTAAATGAATCACTTGGGCAAGTATTCGAACTGCATCACTTGTATCCAATATGTCACCATCCACTTTCGATGATGGAAAGAGCTTGGCTTAATAGACATCAAGGATAGTGGTGTTAGTGAAGATCTTTTTGGCACAATTGTTAGGAATGATGACTCTAATAACAATGAAGAGAAATGGGATCTACTTTCCAGGAGATTTACTAAATTTCTTAGATTGAATTAACCCTTTTTTAGGGGTTTTAGAAAAAAATAATCGGAGCTCTAAAATGATTATTTCAATGAATTTAGAGATGTACTTCTTCCAAACAACTTTAAATATTTTGCAGACCACTCATATAGGTGTTTGAGCTGCAAAATAAACCTAGAACTGCGATGTTGACAGAAAATATTGGACGCTATATCAAGCAAGAGTATGAAACTTGGAACAAATTCTAATCATGTTTTTCAAACATTATCAACTATTCGTACAATTTTGGTGGAACTATCAGGAAAGATAAGTAGATTGATAAATTCTTTACTAGCTTACCTTATCATTTTCAAGCAAAAGTTACTTTGCTTAAATACAGGAAAAATCCTTGTGAACTTACTATTAAATGAATCACTTGGGCAAGTATTCGAACTGCATCACTTGTATCCAATATGTCAGCCATCCACTTTCGAGGACGGCAAGAGCTTGGCTTTATAGACATCAAGGATAGTGGTCTTAGCAAAGATCTTTTTGACACAATTGTTAGAAATGATGACTCTAATACCAATGAAGAGAAATAGGATCTACTTTAACAGAGATTTACTAAATTTCTTAGATAGAATTAACCCTTTTTTAGGGGTTTTAGGAAAAAATAATCCGAGCTCTAAAATGATTATTTCAATGAATTTAGAGTTGTACTTCTTCCAAACAACATGAAATATTTTGCAAACCACTCATATAGGTATTTGAGCTAAAAAAATAAATCTAGAAATACGAAGGTGACCAAAATTTTTGAATGCTATATCAAGCAAGAGTGTGAAACATGGAACAAATTCTAATCATGTTTTTCAAACATTATCCACTACTCGTACAATTTGGGTGGACTTATCAGGAAAGAGAAGTAGATTGAGAAATTCCTTACTAGCTTACCTTATCATTTTCAAGCAAAAGTTACCTTGCTTAAATACATGAAAAATCCTTGTGAACTTACTATTAAATGAATCACTTGGGCAAGTTTTCGAACTGCATCACTTGTATCCAATATGTCAGCCATCCACTTTCGAGGACGGAAAGAGCTTGGCTTTATAGACATCAAGGATAGTGGTCTTAGCGAAGATCTTTTTGACACAATTGTCAGAAATGATGACTCTAATACCAATGAAGAGAAATGGGATCTATTTTCCCAGAGATTTACTAAATTTCTTAGATAGAATTAACTCTTTTTTAGGGGTTTTAGAAAAAAATAATCCCAGCTCTAAAATGATTATTTCAATGGATTTAGAGTTGTACTTCTTCCAAACAACATGAAATATTTTGCAGACCACTCATATAGGTATTTGAGCTACAAAATAAACCTAGAACTACGAAGTTGATTAAAAATATTGAACTCTATATCAAGCAAGAGGATGAAACTTTGACCAAATTCTAATAATGTTTTTCAAACATTATAAACTACTCGTACAATTTGGGTGGACCTATCAGGAAAGAGAAGTAGATTGAGAAAATCCTTGCAAGCTTACCTTATCATTTTCTAGCAAAAGTTACCTGGCTTAAATACATGAAAAATCCTTGTGAACTTACTATTAAATGAATCACTTGGGCAAGTATTCGAACTGCATCACTTGTATCCAATATGTCACCATCCACTTTCGATGATGGAAAGAGCTTGGCTTAATAGACATCAAGGATAGTGGTCTTAGTGAAGATCTTTTTGGCACAATTGTTAGGAATGATGACTCTAATAACAATGAAGAGAAATGGGATCTACTTTCCAGGAGATTTACTAAATTTCTTAGATTGAATTAACCCTTTTTTAGGGGTTTTAGAAAAAAATAATCGGAGCTCTAAAATGATTATTTCAATGAATTTAGAGATGTACTTCTTCCAAACAACTTTAAATATTTTGCAGACCACTCATATAGGTGTTTGAGCTGCAAAATAAACCTAGAACTGCGATGTTGACAGAAAATATTGGACGCTATATCAAGCAAGAGTATGAAACTTGGAACAAATTCTAATCATGTTTTTCAAACATTATCAACTATTCGTACAATTTTGGTGGAACTATCAGGAAAGATAAGTAGATTGAGAAATTCTTTACTAGCTTACCTTATCATTTTCAAGCAAAAGTTACTTTGCTTAAATACATGAAAAATCCTTGTGAACTTACTATTAAATGAATCACTTGGGCAAGTATTCGAACTGCATCACTTGTATCCAATATGTCAGCCATCCACTTTCGAGGACGGCAAGAGCTTGGCTTTATAGACATCAAGGATAGTGGTCTTAGCAAAGATCTTTTTGACACAATTGTTAGAAATGATGACTCTAATACCAATGAAGAGAAATAGGATCTACTTTAACAGAGATTTACTAAATTTCTTAGATAGAATTAACCCTTTTTTAGGGGTTTTAGGAAAAAATAATCCGAGCTCTAAAATGATTATTTCAATGAATTTAGAGTTGTACTTCTTCCAAACAACATGAAATATTTTGCAAACCACTCATATAGGTATTTGAGCTAAAAAAATAAATCTAGAAATACGAAGGTGACCAAAATTTTTGAACGCTATATCAAGCAAGAGTGTGAAACATGGAACAAATTCTAATCATGTTTTTCAAACATTATCCACTACTCGTACAATTTGGGTGGACCTATCAGGAAAGAGAAGTAGATTGAGAAATTCCTTACTAGCTTACCTTATCATTTTCAAGCAAAAGTTACCTTGCTTAAATACATGAAAAATCCTTGTGAACTTACTATTAAATGAATCACTTGGGCAAGTTTTCGAACTGCATCACTTGTATCCAATATGTCAGCCATCCACTTTCGAGGACGGAAAGAGCTTGGCTTTATAGACATCAAGGATAGTGGTCTTAGCGAAGATCTTTTTGACACAATTGTTAGAAATGATGACTCCAATACCAATGAAGAGAAATGGGATCTACTTTCCCAGAGATTTACTAAATTTCTTAGATAGAATTAACCCTTTTTTAAGGGTTTTAGAAAAACATAATCCGAGTTCTAAAATGATTATTTCAATGAATTTAGAGTTGTACTTCTTCCAAACAACATGAAATATTTTGCAAACCACTCATATAGGTATTTGAGCTACAAAATAAACCTAGAACTGCGAAGTTGACCAGAAATATTGAACACTATATCAAGCAAGAGTATGAAACTTGGAACAAATTCTAATCATGTTTTTCAAACATTATCAACTACTCGTACAATTTGGGTAGAACTATCAGGAAAGAGAAATAGATTGAGAAATTCCTTACTAGCTTACCTTATCATTTTCAAGCAAAAGTTACCTTGCTTAAATACATGAAAAATCCTTGTGAACTTACTATTAAATGAATCACTTGGGCAAGTATTCGAACTGCATCACTTGTATCCAATATGTCAGCCGTCCACTTTTGAGGACGGCAAGAGCTTGGCTTTATAGACATCAAGGATAGTGGTCTTAGCGAAGATCGTTTTGACACAATTGTCAGAAATGATGACTCTAATACCAATGAAGAGAAATGGGATCTACTTTCCCAGAGATTTACTAAATTTCTTAGATAGAATTAACCCTTTTTTAGGGGTTTTAGAAAAAAAAAATCCCAGCTCTAAAATGATTATTTCAATGAATTTAGAGTTGTACTTCTTCCAAACAACATGAAATATTTTGCAGACCACTCATATAGGTATTTGAGCTACAAAATAAACCTAGAACTACGAATTGATTAAAAATATTGAACTCTATATCAAGCAAGAGTATGAAACTTTGACCAAATTCTAATCATGTTTTTCAAACATTATCAACTACTCGTACAATTTGGGTGGACCTATCAGGAAAGAGAAGTAGATTGAGAAAATCCTTGCAAGCTTACCTTATCATTTTCTAGCAAAAGTTACCTGGCTTAAATACATGAAAAATCCTTGTGAACTTACTATTAAATGAATCACTTGGGCAAGTATTCGAACTGCATCACTTGTATCCAATATGTCACCATCCACTTTCGATGACGGAAAGAGCTTGGTTTAATAGACATCAAGGATAGTGGTCTTAGTGAAGATCTTTTTGGCACAATTGTTAGGAATGATGACTCTAATACCAATGAAGAGAAATGGGATCTACTTTCTAGGAGATTTACTAAATTTCTTAGATTGAATTAACCCTTTTTTAGGGGTTTTTGAAAAAAATAATCGGAGCTCTAAAATGATTATTTCAATGAATTTAGAGATGTACTTCTTCCAAACAACTTTAAATATTTTGCAGACCACTCATATAGGTGTTTGAGCTGCAAAATAAACCTAGAACTGCGATGTTGACAGAAAATATTAGACGCTATATCAAGCAAGAGTATGAAACTTGGAACAAATTCTAATCATGTTTTTCAAACATTATCAACTATTCGTACAATTTGGGTAGAACTATCAGGAAAGAGAAATAGATTGAGAAATTCCTTACTAGCTTACCTTATCATTTTCAAGCAAAAGTTACCTTGTTTAAATACATGAAAAATCCTTGTGAACTTACTATTAAATGAATCACTTGGGCAAGTTTTCGAACTGCATCACTTGTATCCAATATGTCAGCCATCCACTTTCGAGGACGGCAAGAGCTTGGCTTTATAGACATCAAGGATAGTGGTCTTAGCAAAGATCTTTTTGACACAATTGTTAGAAATGATGACTCTAATACCAATGAAGAGAAATAGGATCTACTTTAACAGAGATTTACTAAATTTCTTAGATAGAATTAACCCTTTTTTAGGGGTTTTAGGAAAAAATAATCCGAGCTCTAAAATGATTATTTCAATGAATTTAGAGTTGTACTTGTTCCAAACAACATGAAATATTTTGCAAACCACTCATATAGGTATTTGAGCTAAAAAATAAATATAGAAATACGAAGGTGACCAAAATTTTTGAACGCTATATCAAGCAAGAGTGTGAAACTTGGAACAAATTCTAATCATGTTTTTCAAACATTATCCACTACTCGTACAATTTGGGTGGACCTATCAGGAAAGAGAAGTAGATTGAGAAATTCCTTACTAGCTTACCTTATCATTTTCAAGCAAAAGTTACCTTGCTTAAATACATGAAAAATCCTTGTGAACTTACTATTAAATGAATCACTTGGGCAAGTTTTCGAACTGCATCACTTGTATCCAATATGTCAGCCATCCAATTTCGAGGACGGAAAGAGCTTGGCTTTATAGACATCAAGGATAGTGGTCTTAGCGAAGATCTTTTTGATACAATTGTTAGAAATGATGACTCCAATACCAATGAAGAGAAATGGGATCTACTTTCCCAGAGATTTACTAAATTTCTTAGATAGAATTAACCCTTTTTTAAGGGTTTTAGAAAAACATAATGCGAGCTCTAAAATGATTATTTCAATGAATTTAGAGTTGTACTTCTTCCAAACAACATGAATTATTTTGCAAACCACTCATATAGGTATTTGAGCTACAAAATAAACCTAGAACTGCGAAGTTGACCAGAAATATTGAACACTATATCAAGCAAAAGTATGAAACTTGGAACAAATTCTAATCATGTTTTTCAAACATTATCAACTACTCGTACAATTTGGGTAGAACTATCAGGAAAGAGAAATAGATTGAGAAATTCCTTACTAGCTTACCTTATCATTTTCAAGCAAAAGTTACCTTGCTTAAATACATGAAAAATCCTTGTGAACTTACTATTAAATGAATCACTTGGGCAAGTATTCGAACTGCATCACTTGTATCCAATATGTCAGCCGTCCACTTTCGAGGACGGCAAGAGCTTGGCTTTATAGACATCAAGGATAGTGGTCTTAGCGAAGATCGTTTTGACACAATTTTCAGAAATGATGACTCTAATACCAATGAAGAGAAATGGGATCTACTTTCCCAGAGATTTACTAAATTTCTTAGATAGAATTAACCCTTTTTTAGGGGTTTTAGAAAAAAATAATCCCAGCTCTAAAATGATTATTTCAATGAATTTAGAGTTGTACTTCTTCCAAACAACATGAAATATTTTGCAGACCACTCATATAGGTATTTCAGCTACAAAATAAACCTAGAACTACGAAGTTGATTAAAAATATTGAACTCTATATATCAAGCAAGAGGATGAAACTTTGACCAAATTCTAATCATGTTTTTCAAACATTATCAACTACTCGTACAATTTGGGTGGACCTATCAGGAAAGAGAAGTAGATTGAGAAAATCCTTGCAAGCTTACCTTATCATTTTCTAGCAAAAGTTACCTGGCTTAAATACATGAAAAATCCTTGTGAACTTACTATTAAATGAATCACTTGGGCAAGTATTCGAACTGCATCACTTGTATCCAATATGTCACCATCCACTTTCGATGACGGAAGGAGCTTGGCTTAATAGACATCAAGGATAGTGGTCTTAGTGAAGATCTTTTTGGCACAATTGTTAGGAATGATGACTCTAATAACAATGAAGAGAAATGGGATCTACTTTCGAGGAGATTTACTAAATTTCTTAGATTGAATTAACCCTTTTTTAGGGGTTTTAGAAAAAAATAATCAGAGCTCTAAAATGATTATTTCAATGAATTTAGAGATGTACTTGTTCCAAACAACATGAAATATTTTGCAAACCACTCATATAGGTATTTGAGCTAAAAAAATAAATATAGAAATACGAAGGTGACCAAAATTTTTGAACGCTATATCAAGCAAGAGTGTGAAACTTGGAACAAATTCTAATCATGTTTTTCAAACATTATCCACTACTCGTACAATTTGGGTGGACCTATCAGGAAAGAGAAGTAGATTGAGAAATTCCTTACTAGCTTACCTTATCATTTTCAAGCAAAAGTTACCTTGCTTATATTTTAGAAAAATCCTTGTGAACTTACTATTAAATGAATCACTTGGGCAAGTTTTCGAACTGCATCACTTGTATCCAATATGTCAGCCATCCACTTTCGATGACGGAAAGAGCTTGGCTTTATAGACATCAAGGATAGTGGTCTTAGCGAAGATCGTTTTGACACAATTGTCAGAAATGATGACTCTAATACCAATGAAGAGAAATGGGATCTACTTTCCCAGAGATTTACTAAATTTCTTAGATAGAATTAACCCTTTTTTAGGGGTTTTAGAAAAAAATAATCCCAGCTCTAAAATGATTATTTCAATGAATTTAGAGTTGTAATTCTTCCAAACAACATGAAATATTTTGCAGACCACTCATATAGGTATTTGAGCTACAAAATAAACCTAGAACTACGAATTGACTAAAAATATTGAACTCTATATCAAGCAAGAGGATGAAACTTTGACCAAATTCTAATCATGTTTTTCAAACATTATCAACTACTCGTACAATTTGGGTGGACCTATCAGGAAAGAGAAGTAGATTGAGAAAATCCTTGCAAGCTTACCTTATCATTTTCTAGCAAAAGTTACCTGGCTTAAATACATGAAAAATCCTTGTGAACTTACTATTAAATGAATCACTTGGGCAAGTATTCGAACTGCATCACTTGTATCCAATATGTCACCATCCACTTTCGATGACGGAAAGAGCTTGGTTTAATAGACATCAAGGATAATGGTCTTAGTGAAGATCTTTTTGGCACAATTGTTAGGAATGATGACTCTAATACCAATGAAGAGAAATGAGATCTACTTTCAAGGAGATTTACTAAATTTCTTAGATTGAATTAACCCTTTTTTAGGGGTTTTTGAAAAAAATAATCAGAGCTCTAAAATGATTATTTCAATGAATTTAGAGATGTACTTCTTCCAAACAACTTTAAATATTTTGCAGACCACTCATATAGGTGTTTGAGCTGCAAAATAAACCTAGAACTGCGATGTTGACAGAAAATATTGGACGCTATATCAAGCAAGAGTATGTAACTTGGAACAAATTCTAATCATGTTTTTCAAACATTATCAACTATTCGTACAATTTTGGTGGAACTATCAGGAAAGAGAAGTAGATTGAGAAATTCTTTACTAGCTTACCTTATCATTTTCAAGCAAAAGTTACTTTGCTTAAATACATGAAAAATCCTTGTGAACTTACTATTAAATGAATCACTTGGGCAAGTATTCGAACTGCATCACTTGTATCCAATATGTCAGCCATCCACTTTCGAGGACGGCAAGAGCTTGGCTTTATAGACATCAAGGATAGTGGTCTTAGCAAAGATCTTTTTGACACAATTGTTAGAAATGATGACTCTAATACCAATGAAGAGAAATAGGATCTACTTTAACAGAGATTTACTAAATTTCTTAGATAGAATTAACCCTTTTTTAGGGGTTTTAGGAAAAAATAATCCGAGCTCTAAAATGATTATTTCAATGAATTTAGAGTTGTACTTCTTCCAAACAACATGAAATATTTTGCAAACCACTCATATAGGTATTTGAGCTAAAAAAATAAATCTAGAAATACGAAGGTGACCAAAATTTTTGAACGCTATATCAAGCAAGAGTGTGAAACTTGGAACAAATTCTAATCATGTTTTTGAAACATTATCCACTACTCGTACAATTTGGGTGGACCTATCAGGAAAGAGAAGTAGATTGAGAAATTCCTTACTAGCTTACCTTATCATTTTCAAGCAAAAGTTACCTTGCTTAAATACATGAAATATCCTTGTGAACTTACTATTAAATGAATCACTTGGGCAAGTTTTCGAACTGCATCACTTGTATCCAATATGTCAGCCATCCACTTTCGAGGACGGAAAGAGCTTGGCTTTATAGACATCAAGGATAGTGGTCTTAGCGAAGATCGTTTTGACAAAATTGTCAGAAATGATGACTCTAATACCAATGAAGAGAAATGGGATCTACTTTCCCAGAGATTTACTAAATTTCTTAGATAGAATTAACCCTTTTTTAGGGGTTTTAGAAAAAAATAATCCCAGCTCTAAAATGATTATTTCAATGAATTTAGAGTTGTACTTCTTCCAAACAACATGAAATATTTTGCAGACCACTCATATAGGTATTTGAGCTACAAAATAAACCTAGAACTACGAATTAATTAAAAATATTGAACTCTATATCAAGCAAGAGGATGAAACTTTGACCAAATTCTAATCATGTTTTTCAAACATTATCAACTACTCGTACAATTTGGGTGGACCTATCAGGAAAGAGAAGTAGATTGAGAAAATCCTTGCAAGCTTACCTTATCATTTTCTAGCAAAAGTTACCTGGCTTAAATACATGAAAAATCCTTGTGAACTTACTATTAAATGAATCACTTGGGCAAGTATTCGAACTGCATCACTTGTATCCAATATGTCACCATCCACTTTCGATGACGGAAAGAGCTTGGTTTAATAGACATCAAGGATAGTGGTCTTAGTGAAGATCTTTTTGGCACAATTGTTAGGAATGATGACTCTAATACCAATGAAGAGAAATGAGATCTACTTTCCAGGAGATTTACTAAATTTCTTAGATTGAATTAACCCTTTTTTAGGGGTTTTAGAAAAAAATAATCGGAGCTCTAAAATGATTATTTCAATGAATTTAGAGATGTACTTCTTCCAAACAACTTTAAATATTTTGCAGACCACTCATATAGGTGTTTGAGCTGCAAAATAAACCTAGAACTGCGATGTTGACAGAAAATATTGGACGCTATATCAAGCAAGAGTATGAAACTTGGAACAAATTCTAATCATGTTTTTCAAACATTATCAACTATTCGTACAATTTTGGTGGAACTATCAGGAAAGAGAAGTAGATTGAGAAATTCTTTACTAGCTTACCTTATCATTTTCAAGCAAAAGTTACTTTGCTTAAATACATGAAAAATCCTTGTGAACTTACTATTAAATGAATCACTTGGGCAAGTATTCGAACTACATCACTTGTATCCAATATGTCAGCCATCCACTTTCGAGGACGGCAAGAGCTTGGCTTTATAGACATCAAGGATAGTGGTCTTAGCAAAGATCTTTTTGACACAATTGTTAGAAATGATGACTCTAATACCAATGAAGAGAAATAGGATCTACTTTAACAGAGATTTACTAAATTTCTTAGATAGAATTAACCCTTTTTTAGGGGTTTTAGGAAAAAATAATCCGAGCTCTAAAATGATTATTTCAATGAATTTAGAGTTGTACTTCTTCCAAACAACATGAAATATTTTGCAAACCACTCATATAGGTATTTGAGCTAAAAAAATAAATCTAGAAATACGAAGGTGACCAAAATTTTTGAACGCTATATCAAGCAAGAGTGTGAAACATGGAACAAATTCTAATCATGTTTTTCAAACATTATCCACTACTCGTACAATTTGGGTGGACCTATCAGGAAAGAGAAGTAGATTGAGAAATTCCTTACTAGCTTACCTTATCATTTTCAAGCAAAAGTTACCTTGCTTAAATACATGAAAAATCCTTGTGAACTTACTATTAAATGAATCACTTGGGCAAGTTTTCGAACTGCATCACTTGTATCCAATATGTCAGCCATCCACTTTCGAGGACGGAAAGAGCTTGGCTTTATAGACATCAAGGATAGTGGTCTTAGCGAAGATCTTTTTGACACAATTGTTAGAAATGATGACTCCAATACCAATGAAGAGAAATGGGATCTACTTTCCCAGAGATTTACTAAATTTCTTAGATAGAATTAACCCTTTTTTAAGGGTTTTAGAAAAACATAATCCGAGTTCTAAAATGATTATTTCAATGAATTTAGAGTTGTACTTCTTCCAAACAACATGAAATATTTTGCAAACCACTCATATAGGTATTTGAGCTACAAAATAAACCTAGAACTGCGAAGTTGACCAGAAATATTGAACACTATATCAAGCAAGAGTATGAAACTTGGAACAAATTCTAATCATGTTTGTCAAACATTATCAACTACTCGTACAATTTGGGTAGAACTATCAGGAAAGAGAAATAGATTGAGAAATTCCTTACTAGCTTACCTTATCATTTTCAAGCAAAAGTTACCTTGCTTAAATACATGAAAAATCCTTGTGAACTTACTATTAAATGAATAACTTGGGCAAGTATTCGAACTGCATCACTTGTATCCAATATGTCAGCCGTCCACTTTTGAGGACGGCAAGAGCTTGGCTTTATAGACATCAAGGATAGTGGTCTTAGCGAAGATCGTTTTGACACAATTGTCAGAAATGATGACTCTAATACCAATGAAGAGAAATGGGATCTACTTTCCCAGAGATTTACTAAATTTCTTAGATAGAATTAACCCTTTTTTAGGGGTTTTAGAAAAAAAAAATCCCAGCTCTAAAATGATTATTTCAATGAATTTAGAGTTGTACTTCTTCCAAACAACATGAAATATTTTGTAGACCACTCATATAGGTATTTGAGCTACAAAATAAACCTAGAACTACGAATTGATTAAAAATATTGAACTCTATATCAAGCAAGAGGATGAAACTTTGACCAAATTCTAATCATGTTTTTCAAACATTATCAACTACTCGTACAATTTGGGTGGACCTATCAGGAAAGAGAAGTAGATTGAGAAAATCCTTGCAAGCTTACCTTATCATTTTCTAGCAAAAGTTACCTGGCTTAAATACATGAAAAATCCTTGTGAACTTACTATTAAATGAATCACTTGGGCAAGTATTCGAACTGCATCACTTGTATCCAATATGTCACCATCCACTTTCGATGACGGAAAGAGCTTGGTTTAATAGACATCAAGGATAGTGGTCTTAGTGAAGATCTTTTTGGCACAATTGTTAGGAATGATGACTCTAATACCAATGAAGAGAAATGGGATCTACTTTCTAGGAGATTTACTAAATTTCTTAGATTGAATTAACCCTTTTTTAGGGGTTTTTGAAAAAAATAATCGGAGCTCTAAAATGATTATTTCAATGAATTTAGAGATGTACTTCTTCCAAACAACTTTAAATATTTTGCAGACCACTCATATAGGTGTTTGAGCTGCAAAATAAACCTAGAACTGCGATGTTGACAGAAAATATTAGACGCTATATCAAGCAAGAGTATGAAACTTGGAACAAATTCTAATCATGTTTTTCAAACATTATCAACTATTCGTACAATTTGGGTAGAACTATCAGGAAAGAGAAATAGATTGAGAAATTCCTTACTAGCTTACCTTATCATTTTCAAGCAAAAGTTACCTTGCTTAAATACATGAAAAATCCTTGTGAACTTACTATTAAATGAATCACTTGGGCAAGTTTTCGAACTGCATCACTTGTATCCAATATGTCAGCCATCCACTTTCGAGGACGGCAAGAGCTTGGCTTTATAGACATCAAGGATAGTGGTCTTAGCAAAGATCTTTTTGACACAATTGTTAGAAATGATGACTCTAATACCAATGAAGAGAAATAGGATCTACTTTAACAGAGATTTACTAAATTTCTTAGATAGAATTAACCCTTTTTTAGGGGTTTTAGGAAAAAATAATCCGAGCTCTAAAATGATTATTTCAATGAATTTAGAGTTGTACTTGTTCCAAACAACATGAAATATTTTGCAAACCACTCATATAGGTATTTGAGCTAAAAAATAAATATAGAAATACGAAGGTGACCAAAATTTTTGAACGCTATATCAAGCAAGAGTGTGAAACTTGGAACAAATTCTAATCATGTTTTTCAAACATTATCCACTACTCGTACAATTTGGGTGGACCTATCAGGAAAGAGAAGTAGATTGAGAAATTCCTTACTAGCTTACCTTATCATTTTCAAGCAAAAGTTACCTTGCTTAAATACATGAAAAATCCTTGTGAACTTACTATTAAATGAATCACTTGGGCAAGTTTTCGAACTGCATCACTTGTATCCAATATGTCAGCCATCCAATTTCGAGGACGGAAAGAGCTTGGCTTTATAGACATCAAGGATAGTGGTCTTAGCGAAGATCTTTTTGATACAATTGTTAGAAATGATGACTCCAATACCAATGAAGAGAAATGGGATCTACTTTCCCAGAGATTTACTAAATTTCTTAGATAGAATTAACCCTTTTTTAAGGGTTTTAGAAAAACATAATGCGAGCTCTAAAATGATTATTTCAATGAATTTAGAGTTGTACTTCTTCCAAACAACATGAATTATTTTGCAAACCACTCATATAGGTATTTGAGCTACAAAATAAACCTAGAACTGCGAAGTTGACCAGAAATATTGAACACTATATCAAGCAAAAGTATGAAACTTGGAACAAATTCTAATCATGTTTTTCAAACATTATCAACTACTCGTACAATTTGGGTAGAACTATCAGGAAAGAGAAATAGATTGAGAAATTCCTTACTAGCTTACCTTATCATTTTCAAGCAAAAGTTACCTTGCTTAAATACATGAAAAATCCTTGTGAACTTACTATTAAATGAATCACTTGGGCAAGTATTCGAACTGCATCACTTGTATCCAATATGTCAGCCGTCCACTTTCGAGGACGGCAAGAGCTTGGCTTTATAGACATCAAGGATAGTGGTCTTAGCGAAGATCGTTTTGACACAATTTTCAGAAATGATGACTCTAATACCAATGAAGAGAAATGGGATCTACTTTCCCAGAGATTTACTAAATTTCTTAGATAGAATTAACCCTTTTTTAGGGGTTTTAGAAAAAAATAATCCCAGCTCTAAAATGATTATTTCAATGAATTTAGAGTTGTACTTCTTCCAAACAACATGAAATATTTTGCAGACCACTCATATAGGTATTTCAGCTACAAAATAAACCTAGAACTACGAAGTTGATTAAAAATATTGAACTCTATATATCAAGCAAGAGGATGAAACTTTGACCAAATTCTAATCATGTTTTTCAAACATTATCAACTACTCGTACAATTTGGGTGGACCTATCAGGAAAGAGAAGTAGATTGAGAAAATCCTTGCAAGCTTACCTTATCATTTTCTAGCAAAAGTTACCTGGCTTAAATACATGAAAAATCCTTGTGAACTTACTATTAAATGAATCACTTGGGCAAGTATTCGAACTGCATCACTTGTATCCAATATGTCACCATCCACTTTCGATGACGGAAGGAGCTTGGCTTAATAGACATCAAGGATAGTGGTCTTAGTGAAGATCTTTTTGGCACAATTGTTAGGAATGATGACTCTAATAACAATGAAGAGAAATGGGATCTACTTTCGAAGAGATTTACTAAATTTCTTAGATTGAATTAACCCTTTTTTAGGGGTTTTAGAAAAAAATAATCAGAGCTCTAAAATGATTATTTCAATGAATTTAGAGATGTACTTGTTCCAAACAACATGAAATATTTTGCAAACCACTCATATAGGTATTTGAGCTAAAAAAATAAATATAGAAATACGAAGGTGACCAAAATTTTTGAACGCTATATCAAGCAAGAGTGTGAAACTTGGAACAAATTCTAATCATGTTTTTCAAACATTATCCACTACTCGTACAATTTGGGTGGACCTATCAGGAAAGAGAAGTAGATTGAGAAATTCCTTACTAGCTTACCTTATCATTTTCAAGCAAAAGTTACCTTGCTTAAATTTTAGAAAAATCCTTGTGAACTTACTATTAAATGAATCACTTGGGCAAGTTTTCGAACTGCATCACTTGTATCCAATATGTCAGCCATCCACTTTCGATGACGGAAAGAGCTTGGCTTTATAGACATCAAGGATAGTGGTCTTAGCGAAGATCGTTTTGACACAATTGTCAGAAATGATGACTCTAATACCAATGAAGAGAAATGGGATCTACTTTCCCAGAGATTTACTAAATTTCTTAGATAGAATTAACCCTTTTTTAGGGGTTTTAGAAAAAAATAATCCCAGCTCTAAAATGATTATTTCAATGAATTTAGAGTTGTAATTCTTCCAAACAACATGAAATATTTTGCAGACCACTCATATAGGTATTTGAGCTACAAAATAAACCTAGAACTACGAATTGACTAAAAATATTGAACTCTATATCAAGCAAGAGGATGAAACTTTGACCAAATTCTAATCATGTTTTTCAAACATTATCAACTACTCGTACAATTTGGGTGGACCTATCAGGAAAGAGAAGTAGATTGAGAAAATCCTTGCAAGCATACCTTATCATTTTCTAGCAAAAGTTACCTGGCTTAAATACATGAAAAATCCTTGTGAACTTACTATTAAATGAATCACTTGGGCAAGTATTCGAACTGCATCACTTGTATCCAATATGTCACCATCCACTTTCGATGACGGAAGGAGCTTGGCTTAATAGACATCAAGGATAGTGGTCTTAGTGAAGATCTTTTTGGCACAATTGTTAGGAATGATGACTCTAATACCAATGAAGAGAAATGAGATCTACTTTCAAGGAGATTTACTAAATTTCTTAGATAGAATTAACCCTTTTTTAGGGGTTTTAGCAAAAAATAATCCGAGCTCTAAAATGATTATTTCAATGAATTTAGAGTTGTACTTCTTCCAAACAACATGAAATATTTTGCAAACCACTCATATAGGTATTTGAGCTAAAAAAATAAATCTAGAAATACGAAGGTGACCAAAATTTTTGAACGCTATATCAAGCAAGAGTGTGAAACTTGGAACAAATTCTAATCATGTTTTTGAAACATTATCCACTACTCGTACAATTTGGGTGGACCTATCAGGAAAGAGAAGTAGATTGAGAAATTCCTTACTAGCTTACCTTATCATTTTCAAGCAAAAGTTACCTTGCTTAAATACATGAAATATCCTTGTGAACTTACTATTAAATGAATCACTTGGGCAAGTTTTCGAACTGCATCACTTGTATCCAATATGTCAGCCATCCACTTTCGAGGACGGAAAGAGCTTGGCTTTATAGACATCAAGGATAGTGGTCTTAGCGAAGATCGTTTTGACAAAATTGTCAGAAATGATGACTCTAATACCAATGAAGAGAAATGGGATCTACTTTCCCAGAGATTTACTAAATTTCTTAGATAGAATTAACCTTTTTTTAGGGGTTTTAGAAAAAAATAATCCCAGCTCTAAAATGATTATTTCAATGAATTTAGAGTTGTACTTCTTCCAAACAACATGAAATATTTTGCAGACCACTCATATAGGTATTTGAGCTACAAAATAAACCTAGAACTACGAATTAATTAAAAATATTGAACTCTATATCAAGCAAGAGGATGAAACTTTGACCAAATTCTAATCATGTTTTTCAAACATTATCAACTACTCGTACAATTTGGGTGGACCTATCAGGAAAGAGAAGTAGATTGAGAAAATCCTTGCAAGCTTACCTTATCATTTTCTAGCAAAAGTTACCTGGCTTAAATACATGAAAAATCCTTGTGAACTTACTATTAAATGAATCACTTGGGCAAGTATTCGAACTGCATCACTTGTATCCAATATGTCACCATCCACTTTCGATGACGGAAAGAGCTTGGTTTAATAGACATCAAGGATAGTGGTCTTAGTGAAGATCTTTTTGGCACAATTGTTAGGAATGATGACTCTAATACCAATGAAGAGAAATGAGATCTACTTTCCAGGAGATTTACTAAATTTCTTAGATTGAATTAACCCTTTTTTAGGGGTTTTAGAAAAAAATAATCGGAGCTCTAAAATGATTATTTCAATGAATTTAGAGATGTACTTCTTCCAAACAACTTTAAATATTTTGCAGACCACTCATATAGGTGTTTGAGCTGCAAAATAAACCTAGAACTGCGATGTTGACAGAAAATATTGGACGCTATATCAAGCAAGAGTATGAAACTTGGAACAAATTCTAATCATGTTTTTCAAACATTATCAACTATTCGTACAATTTTGGTGGAACTATCAGGAAAGAGAAGTAGATTGAGAAATTCTTTACTAGCTTACCTTATCATTTTCAAGCAAAAGTTACTTTGCTTAAATACATGAAAAATCCTTGTGAACTTACTATTAAATGAATCACTTGGGCAAGTATTCGAACTACATCACTTGTATCCAATATGTCAGCCATCCACTTTCGAGGACGGCAAGAGCTTGGCTTTATAGACATCAAGGATAGTGGTCTTAGCAAAGATCTTTTTGACACAATTGTTAGAAATGATGACTCTAATACCAATGAAGAGAAATAGGATCTACTTTAACAGAGATTTACTAAATTTCTTAGATAGAATTAACCCTTTTTTAGGGGTTTTAGGAAAAAATAATCCGAGCTCTAAAATGATTATTTCAATGAATTTAGAGTTGTACTTCTTCCAAACAACATGAAATATTTTGCAAACCACTCATATAGGTATTTGAGCTAAAAAAATAAATCTAGAAATACGAAGGTGACCAAAATTTTTGAACGCTATATCAAGCAAGAGTGTGAAACTTGGAACAAATTCTAATCATGTTTTTCAAACATTATCCACTACTCGTACAATTTGGGTGGACCTATCAGGAAAGAGAAGTAGATTGAGAAATTCCTTACTAGCTTACCTTATCATTTTCAAGCAAAAGTTACCTTGCTTAAATACATGAAATATCCTTGTGAACTTACTATTAAATGAATCACTTGGGCAAGTTTTCGAACTGCATCACTTGTATCCAATATGTCAGCCATCCACTTTCGAGGACGGAAAGAGCTTGGCTTTATAGACATCAAGGATAGTGGTCTTAGCGAAGATCGTTTTGACACAATTGTCAGAAATGATGACTCTAATACCAATGAAGAGAAATGGGATCTACTTTCCCAGAGATTTACTAAATTTCTTAGATAGAATTAACCCTTTTTTAGGGGTTTTAGAAAAAAATAATCCCAGCTCTAAAATGATTATTTCAATGAATTTAGAGTTGTACTTCTTCCAAACAACATGAAATATTTTGCAGACCACTCATATAGGTATTTGAGCTACAAAATAAACCTAGAACTACGAATTGATTAAAAATATTGAACTCTATATCAAGCAAGAGGATGAAACTTTGACCAAATTCTAATCATGTTTTTCAAACATTATCAACTACTCGTACAATTTGGGTGGACCTATCAGGAAAGAGAAGTAGATTGAGAAAATCCTTGCAAGCTTACCTTATCATTTTCTAGCAAAAGTTACCTGGTTTAAATACATGAAAAATCCTTGTGAACTTACTATTAAATGAATCACTTGGGCAAGTATTCGAACTGCATCACTTGTATCCAATATGTCACCATCCACTTTCGATGACGGAAAGAGCTTGGTTTAATAGACATCAAGGATAGTGGTCTTAGTGAAGATCTTTTTGGCACAATTGTTGGGAATGATGACTCTAATACCAATGAAGAGAAATGAGATCTACTTTCCAGGAGATTTACTAAATTTCTTAGATTGAATTAACCCTTTTTTAGGGGTTTTTGAAAAAAATAATCGGAGCTCTAAAATGATTATTTCAATGAATTTAGAGATGTACTTCTTCCAAACAACTTTAAATATTTTGCAGACCACTCATATAGGTGTTTGAGCTGCAAAATAAACCTAGAACTGCGATGTTGACAGAAAATATTGGACGCTATATCAAGCAAGAGTATGAAACTTGGAACAAATTCTAATCATGTTTTTCAAACATTATCAACTATTCGTACAAATTTGGTGGAACTATCAGGAAAGAGAAGTAGATTGAGAAATTCTTTACTAGCTTACCTTATCATTTTCAAGCAAAAGTTACTTTGCTTAAATACATGAAAAATCCTTGTGAACTTACTATTAAATGAATCACTTGGGCAAGTATTCGAACTGCATCACTTGTATCCAATATGTCAGCCATCCACTTTCGAGGACGGCAAGAGCTTGGCTTTATAGACATCAAGGATAGTGGTCTTAGCAAAGATCTTTTTGACACAATTGTTAGAAATGATGACTCTAATACCAATGAAGAGAAATAGGATCTACTTTAACAGAGATTTACTAAATTTCTTAGATAGAATTAACCCTTTTTTAGGGGTTTTAGGAAAAAATAATCCGAGCTCTAAAATGATTATTTCAATGAATTTAGAGTTGTACTTCTTCCAAACAACATGAAATATTTTGCAAACCACTCATATAGGTATTTGAGCTAAAAAAATAAATCTAGAAATACGAAGGTGACCAAAATTTTTGAACGCTATATCAAGCAAGAGTGTGAAACTTGGAACAAATTCTAATCATGTTTTTCAAACATTATCCACTACTCGTACAATTTGGGTGGACCTATCAGGAAAGAGAAGTAGATTGAGAAATTCCTTACTAGCTTACCTTATCATTTTCAAGCAAAAGTTACCTTGCTTAAATACATGAAAAATCCTTGTGAACTTACTATTAAATGAATCACTTGGGCAAGTTTTCGAACTGCATCACTTGTATCCAATATGTCAGCCATCCACTTTCGAGGACGGCAAGAGCTTGGCTTTATAGACATCAAGGATAGTGGTCTTAGCAAAGATATTTTTGACACAATTGTTAGAAATGATGACTCTAATACCAATGAGGAGAAATAGGATCTACTTTAACAGAGATTTACTAAATTTCTTAGATCGTATTAACCCTTTTTTAGGGGTTTTAGGAAAAAATAATCCGAGCTCTAAAATGATTATTTCAATGAATTTAGAGTTGTACTTCTTCCAAACAACATGAAATATTTTGCAGACCACTCATATAGGTATTTGAGCTACAAAATAAACCTAGAACTACGAATTGATTAAAAATATTGAACTCTATATCAAGCAAGAGGATGAAACTTTGACCAAATTCTAATCATGTTTTTCAAACATTATCAACTACTCGTACAATTTGGGTGGACCTATCAGGAAAGAGAAGTAGATTGAGAAAATCCTTGCAAGCTTACCTTATCATTTTCTAGCAAAAGTTACCTGGTTTAAATACATGAAAAATCCTTGTGAACTTACTATTAAATGAATCACTTGGGCAAGTATTCGAACTGCATCACTTGTATCCAATATGTCACCATCCACTTTCGATGACGGAAAGAGCTTGGTTTAATAGACATCAAGGATAGTGGTCTTAGTGAAGATCTTTTTGGCACAATTGTTGGGAATGATGACTCTAATACCAATGAAGAGAAATGAGATCTACTTTCCAGGAGATTTACTAAATTTCTTAGATTGAATTAACCCTTTTTTAGGGGTTTTTGAAAAAAATAATCGGAGCTCTAAAATGATTATTTCAATGAATTTAGAGATGTACTTCTTCCAAACAACTTTAAATATTTTGCAGACCACTCATATAGGTGTTTGAGCTGCAAAATAAACCTAGAACTGCGATGTTGACAGAAAATATTGGACGCTATATCAAGCAAGAGTATGAAACTTGGAACAAATTCTAATCATGTTTTTCAAACATTATCAACTACTCGTACAATTTGGGTAGAACTATCAGGAAAGAGAAATAGATTGAGAAATTCCTTACTAGCTTACCTTATCATTTTCAAGCAAAAGTTACCTTGCTTAAATACATGAAAAATCCTTGTGAACTTACTATTAAATGAATAACTTGGGCAAGTATTCGAACTGCATCACTTGTATCCAATATGTCAGCCGTCCACTTTTGAGGACGGCAAGAGCTTGGCTTTATAGACATCAAGGATAGTGGTCTTAGCGAAGATCGTTTTGACACAATTGTCAGAAATGATGACTCTAATACCAATGAAGAGAAATGGGATCTACTTTCCCAGAGATTTACTAAATTTCTTAGATAGAATTAACCCTTTTTTAGGGGTTTTAGAAAAAAAAAATCCCAGCTCTAAAATGATTATTTCAATGAATTTAGAGTTGTACTTCTTCCAAACAACATGAAATATTTTGTAGACCACTCATATAGGTATTTGAGCTAAAAAAATAAATCTAGAAATACGAAGGTGACCAAATTTTTTGAACGCTATATCAAGCAAGAGTGTGAAACTTGGAACAAATTCTAATCATGTTTTTCAAACATTATCAACTACTCGTACAATTTGGGTGGACCTATCAGGAAAGAGAAGTAGATTGAGAAATTCCTTAGTAGCTTACCTTATCATTTTCAAGCAAAAGTTACCTTGCTTAAATACATGAAAAATCCTTGTGAACTTACTATTAAATGAATCACTTGGGCAAGTTTTCGATCTGCATCACTTGTATCCAATATGTCAGCCATCCACTTTCGAGGACGGAAAGAGCTTGGCTTTATAGACATCAAGGATAGTGGTCTTAGCGAAGATGTTTTTGACACACTTGTTAGAAATGATGACTCTAATACCAATGAAGAGAAATGGGATCTACTTTCGCAGAGATTTACTAAATTTCTTCGATAGAATTAACCCTTTTTAAGGGTTTTAGAAAAACATAATCCGAGCTCTAAAATGATTATTTCAATGAATTTAGAGTTGTACTTCTTCCAAACAACATGAAATATTTTGCAAACCACTCATATAGGTATTTGAGCTACAAAATAAACCTAGAACTGCGAAGTTGACCAAAAATATTGAACACTATATCAAGCAAGAGTATGAAACTTGGAACAAATTCTAATCATGTTTTTCAAACATTATCAACTACTCGTACAATTTGGGTAGAACTATCAGGAAAGAGAAATAGATTGAGAAATTCCTTACTAGCTTACCTTATCATTTTCAAGCAAAAGTTACCTTGCTTAAATACATGAAAAATCCTTGTGAACTTACTATTAAATGAATCACTTGGGCAAGTATTCGAACTGCATCACTTGTATCCAATATGTCAGCCGTCCACTTTCGAGGACGGCAAGAGCTTGGCTTTATAGACATCAAGGATAGTGGTCTTAGCGAAGATCGTTTTGACACAATTGTCAGAAATGATGACTCTAATACCAATGAAGAGAAATGGGATCTACTTTCCCAGAGATTTACTAAATTTCTTAGATAGAATTAACTCTTTTTTAGGGGTTTTAGAAAAAAATAATCCCAGCTCTAAAATGATTATTTCAATGAATTTAGAGTTGTACTTCTTCCAAACAACATGAAATATTTTGCAGACCACTCATATAGGTATTTGAGCTACAAAATAAACCTAGAACTACGAAGTTGATTAAAAATATTGAACTCTATATCAAGCAAGAGGATGAAACTTTGACCAAATTCTAATCATGTTTTTCAAACATTATCAACTACTCGTACAATTTGGGTGGAACTATCAGGAAAGAGAAGTAGATTGAGAAATTCCTTACTAGCTTACCTTATCATTTTCAAGCAAAAGTTACCTTGCTTAAATACCTGAAAAATCCTTGTGAACTTACTGTTAAATGAATCACTTGGGCAAGTATTCAAACTGCATCACTTGTATCCAATATGTCAGCCATCCAATTTCGAGGACGGCAAGAGCTTGGCTTTATAGACATCAATGATGGTGGTCTTAGCAAAGATCTTTTTGACACAATTGTTAGAAATGATGATTCTAATACCAATGAAGAGAAATGGGATCTACTTTCCCAGAGATTTACTAAATTTCTTAGATAGAATTAACCCTTTTTTAGGGGTTCTAGAAAAAAATAATCCCAGCTCTAAAATGATTATTTCAATGAATTTAGAGTTGTACTTTTTCCAAACAACATGAAATATTTTGCAGACCACTTATATAGGTATTTGAGCTACAAAATAAATCTAGAACTACGAAGTTGATTAAAAATATTGAACTCTATATCAAGCAAGAGGATGAAACTTTGACCAAATTCTAATCATGTTTTTCAAACATTATCAACCACTCGTACAATTTGGGTGGACCTATCAGGAAAGAGAAGTAGATTGAGAAATTCCTTGCAAGCTTACCTTATCATTTTCTAGCAAAAGTTACCTGGCTTAAATACATGAAAAATCCTTGTGAACTTACTATTAAATGAATCACTTGGGCAAGTATTCGAACTGCATCACTTGTATCCAATATGTCAGCCATCCACTTTCGAGGACGGCAAGAGCTTGGCTTTATAGACATCAAGGATAGTGGTCTTAGCGAAGATCGTTTTGACACAATTGTCAGAAATGATGACTCTAATACCAATGAAGAGAAATGGGATCTACTTTCCCAGAGATTTACTAAATTTCTTAGATAGAATTAACTCTTTTTTAGGGGTTTTAGAAAAAAATAATCCCAGCTCTAAAATGATTATTTCAATGAATTTAGAGTTGTACTTCTTCCAAACAACATGAAATATTTTGCAGAGCACTCATATAGGTATTTGAGCTAAAAAAATAAATCTAGAAATACGAAGGTGACCAAATTTTTTGAACGCTATATCAAGCAAGAGTGTGAAACTTGGAACAAATTCTAATCATGTTTTTCAAACATTATCAACTACTCGTACAATTTGGGTGGACCTATCAGGAAAGAGAAGTAGATTGAGAAATTGCTTACTAGCTTACCTTATCATTTTCAAGCAAAAGTTACCTTGCTTAAATACATGAAAAATCCTTGTGAACTTACTATTAAATGAATCACTTGGGCAAGTTTTCGAACTGCATCACTTGTATCCAATATGTCAGCCATCCACTTTCGAGGACGGAAAGAGCTTCGCTTTATAGACATCAAGGATAGTGGTCTTAGCGAAGATGTTTTTGACACACTTGTTAGAAATGATGACTCTAATACCAATGAAGAGAAATGGGATCTACTTTCGCAGAGATTTACTAAATTTCTTGGATAGAATTAACTCTTTTTAAGGGTTTTAGAAAAACATAATCCGAGCTCTAAAATGATTATTTCAATGAATTTAGAGTTGTACTTCTTCCAAACAACATGAAATATTTTGCAGACCACTCATATAGGTATTTGAGCTACAAAATAAACCTAGAACTACGAAGTTGATTAAAAATATTGAACTCTATATCAAGCAAGAGGATGAAACTTTGACCAAATTCTAATCATGTTTTTCAAACATTATCAACTACTCGTACAATTTGGGTGGAACTATCAGGAAAGAGAAGTAGATTGAGAAATTCCTTACTAGCTTACCTTATCATTTTCAAGCAAAAGTTACCTTGCTTAAATACCTGAAAAATCCTTGTGAACTTACTGTTAAATGAATCACTTGGGCAAGTATTCAAACTGCATCACTTGTATCCAATATGTCAGCCATCCAATTTCGAGGACGGCAAGAGCTTGGCTTTATAGACATCAATGATGGTGGTCTTAGCAAAGATCTTTTTGACACAATTGTTAGAAATGATGACTCTAATACCAATGAAGAGAAATGGGATCTACTTTCCCAGAGATTTACTAAATTTCTTAGATAGAATTAACCCTTTTTTAGGGGTTCTAGAAAAAAATAATCCCAGCTCTAAAATGATTATTTCAATGAATTTAGAGTTGTACTTTTTCCAAACAACATGAAATATTTTGCAGACCACTTATATAGGTATTTGAGCTACAAAATAAATCTAGAACTACGAAGTTGATTAAAAATATTGAACTCTATATCAAGCAAGAGGATGAAACTTTGACCAAATTCTAATCATGTTTTTCAAACATTATCAACCACTCGTACAATTTGGGTGGACCTATCAGGAAAGAGAAGTAGATTGAGAAATTCCTTGCAAGCTTACCTTATCATTTTCTAGCAAAAGTTACCTGGCTTAAATACATGAAAAATCCTTGTGAACTTACTATTAAATGAATCACTTGGGCAAGTATTCGAACTGCATCACTTGTATCCAATATGTCAGCCATCCACTTTCGAGGACGGCAAGAGCTTGGCTTTATAGACATCAAGGATAGTGGTCTTAGCGAAGATCGTTTTGACACAATTGTCAGAAATGATGACTCTAATACCAATGAAGAGAAATGGGATCTACTTTCCCAGAGATTTACTAAATTTCTTAGATAGAATTAACTCTTTTTTAGGGGTTTTAGAAAAAAATAATCCCAGCTCTAAAATGATTATTTCAATGAATTTAGAGTTGTACTTCTTCCAAACAACATGAAATATTTTGCAGAGCACTCATATAGGTATTTGAGCTAAAAAAATAAATCTAGAAATACGAAGGTGACCAAATTTTTTGAACGCTATATCAAGCAAGAGTGTGAAACTTGGAACAAATTCTAATCATGTTTTTCAAACATTATCAACTACTCGTACAATTTGGGTGGACCTATCAGGAAAGAGAAGTAGATTGAGAAATTCCTTACTAGCTTACCTTATCATTTTCAAGCAAAAGTTACCTTGCTTAAATACATGAAAAATCCTTGTGAACTTACTATTAAATGAATCACTTGGGCAAGTTTTCGAACTGCATCACTTGTATCCAATATGTCAGCCATCCACTTTCGAGGACGGAAAGAGCTTCGCTTTATAGACATCAAGGATAGTGGTCTTAGCGAAGATGTTTTTGACACACTTGTTAGAAATGATGACTCTAATACCAATGAAGAGAAATGGGATCTACTTTCGCAGAGATTTACTAAATTTCTTGGATAGAATTAACTCTTTTTAAGGGTTTTAGAAAAACATAATCCGAGCTCTAAAATTATTATTTCAATGAATTTAGAGTTGTACTTCTTCCAAACAACATGAAATATTTTGCAAACCACTCATATAGGTATTTGAGCTACAAAATAAACCTAGAACTGCGAAGTTGACCAGAAATATTGAACACTATATCAAGCAAGAGTATGAAACTTGGAACAAACTCTAATCATGTTTTTCAAACATTATCAACTACTCGTACAATTTGGGTAGAACTATCAGGAAAGAGAAATAGATTGAGAAATTCCTTACTTGCTTACCTTATCATTTTCAAGCAAAAGTTACCATGCTTAAATACATGAAAAATCCTTGTGAACTTACTATTAAATGAATCACTTGGGCAAGTATTCGAACTGCATCACTTGTATCCAATATGTCAGCCGTCCACTTTCGAGGACGGCAAGAGCTTGGCTTTATAGACATCAAGGATAGTGGTCTTAGCGAAGATCGTTTTGACACAATTGTCAGAAATGATGACTCTAATACCAATGAAGAGAAATGGGATCTACTTTCCCAGAGATTTACTAAATTTCTTAGATAGAATTAACTCTTTTTTAGGGGTTTTAGAAAAAAATAATCCCAGCTCTAAAATGATTATTTCAATGAATTTAGAGTTGTACTTCTTCCAAACAACATGAAATATTTTGCAGACCACTCATATAGGTATTTGAGCTACAAAATAAACCTAGAACTACGAAGTTGATTAAAAATATTGAACTCTATATCAAGCAAGAGGATGAAACTTTGACCAAATTCTAATAATGTTTTTCAAACATTATAAACTACTCGTACAATTTGGGTGGACCTATCAGGAAAGAGAAGTAGATTGAGAAAATCCTTGCAAGCTTACCTTATCATTTTCTAGCAAAAGTTACCTGGCTTAAATACATGAAAAATCCTTGTGAACTTACTATTAAATGAATCACTTGGGCAAGTATTCGAACTGCATCACTTGTATCCAATATGTCACCATCCACTTTCGATGATGGAAAGAGCTTGGCTTAATAGACATCAAGGATAGTGGTCTTAGTGAAGATCTTTTTGGCACAATTGTTAGGAATGATGACTCTAATAACAATGAAGAGAAATGGGATCTACTTTCCAGGAGATTTACTAAATTTCTTAGATTGAATTAACCCTTTTTTAGGGGTTTTAGAAAAAAATAATCGGAGCTCTAAAATGATTATTTCAATGAATTTAGAGATGTACTTCTTCCAAACAACTTTAAATATTTTGCAGACCACTCATATAGGTGTTTGAGCTGCAAAATAAACCTAGAACTGCGATGTTGACAGAAAATATTGGACGCTATATCAAGCAAGAGTATGAAACTTGGAACAAATTCTAATCATGTTTTTCAAACATTATCAACTATTCGTACAATTTTGGTGGAACTATCAGGAAAGATAAGTAGATTGAGAAATTCTTTACTAGCTTACCTTATCATTTTCAAGCAAAAGTTACTTTGCTTAAATACATGAAAAATCCTTGTGAACTTACTATTAAATGAATCACTTGGGCAAGTATTCGAACTGCATCACTTGTATCCAATATGTCAGCCATCCACTTTCGAGGACGGCAAGAGCTTGGCTTTATAGACATCAAGGATAGTGGTCTTAGCAAAGATCTTTTTGACACAATTGTTAGAAATGATGACGCTAATACCAATGAAGAGAAATAGGATCTACTTTAACAGAGATTTACTAAATTTCTTAGATAGAATTAACCCTTTTTTAGGGGTTTTAGGAAAAAATAATCCGAGCTCTAAAATGATTATTTCAATGAATTTAGAGTTGTACTTCTTCCAAACAACATGAAATATTTTGCAAACCACTCATATAGGTATTTGAGCTAAAAAAATAAATCTAGAAATACGAAGGTGACCAAAATTTTTGAACGCTATATCAAGCAAGAGTGTGAAACTTGGAACAAATTCTAATCATGTTTTTCAAACATTATCCACTACTCGTACAATTTGGGTGGACCTATCAGGAAAGAGAAGTAGATTGAGAAATTCCTTACTAGCTTACCTTATCATTTTCAAGCAAAAGTTACCTTGCTTAAATACATGAAAAATCCTTGTGAACTTACTATTAAATGAATCACTTGGGCAAGTTTTCGAACTGCATCACTTGTATCCAATATGTCAGCCATCCACTTTCGAGGACGGAAAGAGCTTGGCTTTATAGACATCAAGGATAGTGGTCTTAGCGAAGATCTTTTTGACACAATTGTTAGAAATGATGACTCCAATACCAATGAAGAGAAATGGGATCTACTTTCCCACAGATTTACTAAATTTCTTAGATAGAATTAACCCTTTTTTAAGGGTTTTAGAAAAACATAATCCGAGTTCTAAAATGATTATTTCAATGAATTTAGAGTTGTACTTCTTCCAAACAACATGAAATATTTTGCAAACCACTCATATAGGTATTTGAGCTACAAAATAAACCTAGAACTGCGAAGTTGACCAGAAATATTGAACACTATATCAAGCAAGAGTATGAAACTTGGAACAAATTCTAATCATGTTTTTCAAACATTATCAACTACTCGTACAATTTGGGTAGAACTATCAGGAAAGAGAAATAGATTGAGAAATTCCTTACTAGCTTACCTTATCATTTTCAAGCAAAAGTTACCTTGCTTAAATACATGAAAAATCCTTGTGAACTTACTATTAAATGAATCACTTGGGCAAGTATTCGAACTGCATCACTTGTATCCAATATGTCAGCCGTCCACTTTTGAGGACGGCAAGAGCTTGGCTTTATAGACATCAAGGATAGTGGTCTTAGCGAAGATCGTTTTGACACAATTGTCAGAAATGATGACTCTAATACCAATGAAGAGAAATGGGATCTACTTTCCCAGAGATTTACTAAATTTCTTAGATAGAATTAACCCTTTCTTAGGGGTTTTAGAAAAAAATAATCCCAGCTCTAAAATGATTATTTGAATGAATTTAGAGTTGTACTTCTTCCAAACAACATGAAATATTTTGCAGACCACTCATATAGGTATTTGAGCTACAAAATAAACCTAGAACTACGAATTGATTAAAAAAATTGAACTCTATATCAAGCAAGAGGATGAAACTTTGACCAAATTCTAATCATGTTTTTCAAACATTATCAACTACTCGTACAATTTGGGTGGACCTATCGGGAAAGAGAAGTAGATTGAGAAAATCCTTGCAAGCTTACCTTATCATTTTCTAGCAAAAGTTACCTGGCTTAAATACATGAAAAATCCTTGTGAACTTACTATTAAATGAATCACTTGGGCAAGTATTCGAACTGCATCACTTGTATCCAATATGTCACCATCCACTTTGGATGACGGAAAGAGCTTGGTTTAATAGACATCAAGGATAGTGGTCTTAGTGAAGATCTTTTTGGCACAATTGTTAGGAATGATGACTCTAATACCAATGAAGAGAAATGGGATCTACTTTCTAGGAGATTTACTAAATTTCTTAGATTGAATTAACCCTTTTTTAGGGGTTTTTGAAAAAAATAATCGGAGCTCTAAAATGATTATTTCAATGAATTTAGAGATGTACTTCTTCCAAACAACTTTAAATATTTTGCAGACCACTCATATAGGTGTTTGAGCTGCAAAATAAACCTAGAACTGCGATGTTGACAGAAAATATTAGACGCTATATCAAGCAAGAGTATGAAACTTGGAACAAATTCTAATCATGTTTTTCAAACATTATCAACTATTCGTACAATTTTGGTGGAACTATGAGGAAAGAGAAGTAGATTGAGAAATTCTTTACTAGCTTACCTTATCATTTTCAAGCAAAAGTTACCTTGCTTAAATACATGAAAAATCCTTGTGAACTTACTATTAAATGAATCACTTGGGCAAGTATTCGAACTGCATCACTTGTATCCAATATATCAGCCATCCACTTTCGAGGACGGCAAGAGCTTGGCTTTATAGACATCAAGGATAGTGGTCTTAGCAAAGATCTTTTTGACACAATTGTTAGAAATGATGACTCTAATACCAATGAAGAGAAATAGGATCTACTTTAACAGAGATTTACTAAATTTCTTAGATAGAATTAACCCTTTTTTAGGGGTTTTAGGAAAAAATAATCCGAGCTCTAAAATGATTATTTCAATGAATTTAGAGTTGTACTTGTTCCAAACAACATCAAATATTTTGCAAACCACTCATATAGGTATTTGAGCTAAAAAATAAATATAGAAATACGAAGGTGACCAAAATTTTTGAACGCTATATCAAGCAAGAGTGTGAAACTTGGAACAAATTCTAATCATGTTTTTCAAACATTATCCACTACTCGTACAATTTGGGTGGACCTATCAGGAAAGAGAAGTAGATTGAGAAATTCCTTACTAGCTTACCTTATCATTTTCAAGCAAAAGTTACCTTGCTTAAATACATGAAAAATCCTTGTGAACTTACTATTAAATGAATCACTTGGGCAAGTTTTCGAACTGCATCACTTGTATCCAATATGTCAGCCATCCAATTTCGAGGACGGAAAGAGCTTGGCTTTATAGACATCAAGGATAGTGGTCTTAGCGAAGATCTTTTTGATACAATTGTTAGAAATGATGACTCCAATACCAATGAAGAGAAATGGGATCTACTTTCCCAGAGATTTACTAAATTTCTTAGATAGAATTAACCCTTTTTTAAGGGTTTTAGAAAAACATAATGCGAGCTCTAAAATGATTATTTCAATGAATTTAGAGTTGTACTTCTTCCAAACAACATGAATTATTTTGCAAACCACTCATATAGGTATTTGAGCTACAAAATAAACCTAGAACTGCGAAGTTGACCAGAAATATTGAACACTATATCAAGCAAAAGTATGAAACTTGGAACAAATTCTAATCATGTTTTTCAAACATTATCAACTACTCGTACAATTTGGGTAGAACTATCAGGAAAGAGAAATAGATTGAGAAATTCCTTACTAGCTTACCTTATCATTTTCAAGCAAAAGTTACCTTGCTTAAATACATGAAAAATCCTTGTGAACTTACTATTAAATGAATCACTTGGGCAAGTATTCGAACTGCATCACTTGTATCCAATATGTCAGCCGTCCACTTTCGAGGACGGCAAGAGCTTGGCTTTATAGACATCAAGGATAGTGGTCTTAGCGAAGATCGTTTTGACACAATTGTCAGAAATGATGACTCTAATACCAATGAAGAGAAATGGGATCTACTTTCCCAGAGATTTACTAAATTTCTTAGATAGAATTAACCCTTTCTTAGGGGTTTTAGAAAAAAATAATCCCAGCTCTAAAATGATTATTTGAATGAATTTAGAGTTGTACTTCTTCCAAACAACATGAAATATTTTGCAGACCACTCATATAGGTATTTGAGCTACAAAATAAACCTAGAACTACAAATTGATTAAAAAAATTGAACTCTATATCAAGCAAGAGGATGAAACTTTGACCAAATTCTAATCATGTTTTTCAAACATTATCAACTACTCGTACAATTTGGGTGGACCTATCAGGAAAGAGAAGTAGATTGAGAAAATCCTTGCAAGCTTACCTTATCATTTTCTAGCAAAAGTTACCTGGCTTAAATACATGAAAAATCCTTGTGAACTTACTATTAAATGAATCACTTGGGCAAGTATTCGAACTGCATCACTTGTATCCAATATGTCACCATCCACTTTGGATGACGGAAAGAGCTTGGTTTAATAGACATCAAGGATAGTGGTCTTAGTGAAGATCTTTTTGGCACAATTGTTAGGAATGATGACTCTAATACCAATGAAGAGAAATGGGATCTACTTTCTAGGAGATTTACTAAATTTCTTAGATTGAATTAACCCTTTTTTAGGGGTTTTTGAAAAAAATAATCGGAGCTCTAAAATGATTATTTCAATGAATTTAGAGATGTACTTCTTCCAAACAACTTTAAATATTTTGCAGACCACTCATATAGGTGTTTGAGCTGCAAAATAAACCTAGAACTGCGATGTTGACAGAAAATATTAGACGCTATATCAAGCAAGAGTATGAAACTTGGAACAAATTCTAATCATGTTTTTCAAACATTATCAACTATTCGTACAATTTTGGTGGAACTATGGGGAAAGAGAAGTAGATTGAGAAATTCTTTACTAGCTTACCTTATCATTTTCAAGCAAAAGTTACCTTGCTTAAATACATGAAAAATCCTTGTGAACTTACTATTAAATGAATCACTTGGGCAAGTATTCGAACTGCATCACTTGTATCCAATATGTCAGCCATCCACTTTCGAGGACGGCAAGAGCTTGGCTTTATAGACATCAAGGATAGTGGTCTTAGCAAAGATCTTTTTGACACAATTGTTAGAAATGATGACTCTAATACCAATGAAGAGAAATAGGATCTACTTTAACAGAGATTTACTAAATTTCTTAGATAGAATTAACCCTTTTTTAGGGGTTTTAGGAAAAAATAATCCGAGCTCTAAAATGATTATTTCAATGAATTTAGAGTTGTACTTCTTCCAAACAACATGAAATATTTTGCAAACCACTCATATAGGTATTTGAGCTAAAAAAATAAATCTAGAAATACGAAGGTGACCAAAATTTTTGAACGCTATATCAAGCAAGAGTGTGAAACTTGGAACAAATTCTAATCATGTTTTTCAAACATTATCCACTACTCGTACAATTTGGGTGGACCTATCAGGAAAGAGAAGTAGATTGAGAAATTCCTTACTAGCTTACCTTATCATTTTCAAGCAAAAGTTACCTTGCTTAAATACATGAAAAATCCTTGTGAACTTACTATTAAATGAATCACTTGGGCAAGTATTCGAACTGCATCACTTGTATCCAATATGTCAGCCGTCCACTTTTGAGGACGGCAAGAGCTTGGCTTTATAGACATCAAGGATAGTGGTCTTAGCGAAGATCGTTTTGACACAATTGTCAGAAATGATGACTCTAATACCAATGAAGAGAAATGGGATCTACTTTCCCAGAGATTTACTAAATTTCTTAGATAGAATTAACCCTTTCTTAGGGGTTTTAGAAAAAAATAATCCCAGCTCTAAAATGATTATTTGAATGAATTTAGAGTTGTACTTCTTCCAAACAACATGAAATATTTTGCAGACCACTCATATAGGTATTTGAGCTACAAAATAAACCTAGAACTACGAATTGATTAAAAAAATTGAACTCTATATCAAGCAAGAGGATGAAACTTTGACCAAATTCTAATCATGTTTTTCAAACATTATCAACTACTCGTACAATTTGGGTGGACCTATCGGGAAAGAGAAGTAGATTGAGAAAATCCTTGCAAGCTTACCTTATCATTTTCTAGCAAAAGTTACCTGGCTTAAATACATGAAAAATCCTTGTGAACTTACTATTAAATGAATCACTTGGGCAAGTATTCGAACTGCATCACTTGTATCCAATATGTCACCATCCACTTTGGATGACGGAAAGAGCTTGGTTTAATAGACATCAAGGATAGTGGTCTTAGTGAAGATCTTTTTGGCACAATTGTTAGGAATGATGACTCTAATACCAATGAAGAGAAATGGGATCTACTTTCTAGGAGATTTACTAAATTTCTTAGATTGAATTAACCCTTTTTTAGGGGTTTTTGAAAAAAATAATCGGAGCTCTAAAATGATTATTTCAATGAATTTAGAGATGTACTTCTTCCAAACAACTTTAAATATTTTGCAGACCACTCATATAGGTGTTTGAGCTGCAAAATAAACCTAGAACTGCGATGTTGACAGAAAATATTAGACGCTATATCAAGCAAGAGTATGAAACTTGGAACAAATTCTAATCATGTTTTTCAAACATTATCAACTATTCGTACAATTTTGGTGGAACTATGAGGAAAGAGAAGTAGATTGAGAAATTCTTTACTAGCTTACCTTATCATTTTCAAGCAAAAGTTACCTTGCTTAAATACATGAAAAATCCTTGTGAACTTACTATTAAATGAATCACTTGGGCAAGTATTCGAACTGCATCACTTGTATCCAATATATCAGCCATCCACTTTCGAGGACGGCAAGAGCTTGGCTTTATAGACATCAAGGATAGTGGTCTTAGCAAAGATCTTTTTGACACAATTGTTAGAAATGATGACTCTAATACCAATGAAGAGAAATAGGATCTACTTTAACAGAGATTTACTAAATTTCTTAGATAGAATTAACCCTTTTTTAGGGGTTTTAGGAAAAAATAATCCGAGCTCTAAAATGATTATTTCAATGAATTTAGAGTTGTACTTGTTCCAAACAACATCAAATATTTTGCAAACCACTCATATAGGTATTTGAGCTAAAAAATAAATATAGAAATACGAAGGTGACCAAAATTTTTGAACGCTATATCAAGCAAGAGTGTGAAACTTGGAACAAATTCTAATCATGTTTTTCAAACATTATCCACTACTCGTACAATTTGGGTGGACCTATCAGGAAAGAGAAGTAGATTGAGAAATTCCTTACTAGCTTACCTTATCATTTTCAAGCAAAAGTTACCTTGCTTAAATACATGAAAAATCCTTGTGAACTTACTATTAAATGAATCACTTGGGCAAGTTTTCGAACTGCATCACTTGTATCCAATATGTCAGCCATCCAATTTCGAGGACGGAAAGAGCTTGGCTTTATAGACATCAAGGATAGTGGTCTTAGCGAAGATCTTTTTGATACAATTGTTAGAAATGATGACTCCAATACCAATGAAGAGAAATGGGATCTACTTTCCCAGAGATTTACTAAATTTCTTAGATAGAATTAACCCTTTTTTAAGGGTTTTAGAAAAACATAATGCGAGCTCTAAAATGATTATTTCAATGAATTTAGAGTTGTACTTCTTCCAAACAACATGAATTATTTTGCAAACCACTCATATAGGTATTTGAGCTACAAAATAAACCTAGAACTGCGAAGTTGACCAGAAATATTGAACACTATATCAAGCAAAAGTATGAAACTTGGAACAAATTCTAATCATGTTTTTCAAACATTATCAACTACTCGTACAATTTGGGTAGAACTATCAGGAAAGAGAAATAGATTGAGAAATTCCTTACTAGCTTACCTTATCATTTTCAAGCAAAAGTTACCTTGCTTAAATACATGAAAAATCCTTGTGAACTTACTATTAAATGAATCACTTGGGCAAGTATTCGAACTGCATCACTTGTATCCAATATGTCAGCCGTCCACTTTCGAGGACGGCAAGAGCTTGGCTTTATAGACATCAAGGATAGTGGTCTTAGCGAAGATCGTTTTGACACAATTGTCAGAAATGATGACTCTAATACCAATGAAGAGAAATGGGATCTACTTTCCCAGAGATTTACTAAATTTCTTAGATAGAATTAACCCTTTCTTAGGGGTTTTAGAAAAAAATAATCCCAGCTCTAAAATGATTATTTGAATGAATTTAGAGTTGTACTTCTTCCAAACAACATGAAATATTTTGCAGACCACTCATATAGGTATTTGAGCTACAAAATAAACCTAGAACTACAAATTGATTAAAAAAATTGAACTCTATATCAAGCAAGAGGATGAAACTTTGACCAAATTCTAATCATGTTTTTCAAACATTATCAACTACTCGTACAATTTGGGTGGACCTATCAGGAAAGAGAAGTAGATTGAGAAAATCCTTGCAAGCTTACCTTATCATTTTCTAGCAAAAGTTACCTGGCTTAAATACATGAAAAATCCTTGTGAACTTACTATTAAATGAATCACTTGGGCAAGTATTCGAACTGCATCACTTGTATCCAATATGTCACCATCCACTTTGGATGACGGAAAGAGCTTGGTTTAATAGACATCAAGGATAGTGGTCTTAGTGAAGATCTTTTTGGCACAATTGTTAGGAATGATGACTCTAATACCAATGAAGAGAAATGGGATCTACTTTCTAGGAGATTTACTAAATTTCTTAGATTGAATTAACCCTTTTTTAGGGGTTTTTGAAAAAATAATCGGAGCTCTAAAATGATTATTTCAATGAATTTAGAGATGTACTTCTTCCAAACAACTTTAAATATTTTGCAGACCACTCATATAGGTGTTTGAGCTGCAAAATAAACCTAGAACTGCGATGTTGACAGAAAATATTAGACGCTATATCAAGCAAGAGTATGAAACTTGGAACAAATTCTAATCATGTTTTTCAAACATTATCAACTATTCGTACAATTTTGGTGGAACTATGAGGAAAGAGAAGTAGATTGAGAAATTCTTTACTAGCTTACCTTATCATTTTCAAGCAAAAGTTACCTTGCTTAAATACATGAAAAATCCTTGTGAACTTACTATTAAATGAATCACTTGGGCAAGTATTCGAACTGCATCACTTGTATCCAATATGTCAGCCATCCACTTTCGAGGACGGCAAGAGCTTGGCTTTATAGACATCAAGGATAGTGGTCTTAGCAAAGATCTTTTTGACACAATTGTTAGAAATGATGACTCTAATACCAATGAAGAGAAATAGGATCTACTTTAACAGAGATTTACTAAATTTCTTAGATAGAATTAACCCTTTTTTAGGGGTTTTAGGAAAAAATAATCCGAGCTCTAAAATGATTATTTCAATGAATTTAGAGTTGTACTTGTTCCAAACAACATGAAATATTTTGCAAACCACTCATATAGGTATTTGAGCTAAAAAATAAATATAGAAATACGAAGGTGACCAAAATTTTTGAACGCTATATCAAGCAAGAGTGTGAAACTTGGAACAAATTCTAATCATGTTTTTCAAACATTATCCACTACTCGTACAATTTGGGTGGACCTATCAGGAAAGAGAAGTAGATTGAGAAATTCCTTACTAGCTTACCTTATCATTTTCAAGCAAAAGTTACCTTGCTTAAATACATGAAAAATCCTTGTGAACTTACTATTAAATGAATCACTTGGGCAAGTTTTCGAACTGCATCACTTGTATCCAATATGTCAGCCATCCAATTTCGAGGACGGAAAGAGCTTGGCTTTATAGACATCAAGGATAGTGGTCTTAGCGAAGATCTTTTTGATACAATTGTTAGAAATGATGACTCCAATACCAATGAAGAGAAATGGGATCTACTTTCCCAGAGATTTACTAAATTTCTTAGATAGAATTAACCCTTTTTTAAGGGTTTTAGAAAAACATAATGCGAGCTCTAAAATGATTATTTCAATGAATTTAGAGTTGTACTTCTTCCAAACAACATGAATTATTTTGCAAACCACTCATATAGGTATTTGAGCTACAAAATAAACCTAGAACTGCGAAGTTGACCAGAAATATTGAACACAATATCAAGCAAAAGTATGAAACTTGGAACAAATTCTAATCATGTTTTTCAAACATTATCAACTACTCGTACAATTTGGGTAGAACTATCAGGAAAGAGAAATAGATTGAGAAATTCCTTACTAGCTTACCTTATCATTTTCAAGCAAAAGTTACCTTGCTTAAATACATGAAAAATCCTTGTGAACTTACTATTAAATGAATCACTTGGGCAAGTATTCGAACTGCATCACTTGTATCCAATATGTCAGCCGTCCACTTTCGAGGACGGCAAGAGCTTGGCTTTATAGACATCAAGGATAGTGGTCTTAGCGAAGATCGTTTTGACACAATTTTCAGAAATGATGACTCTAATACCAATGAAGAGAAATGGGATCTACTTTCCCAGAGATTTACTAAATTTCTTAGATAGAATTAACCCTTTTTTAGGGGTTTTAGAAAAAAATAATCCCAGCTCTAAAATGATTATTTCAATGAATTTAGAGTTGTACTTCTTCCAAACAACATGAAATATTTTGCAGACCACTCATATAGGTATTTGAGCTACAAAATAAACCTAGAACTACGAAGTTGATTAAAAATATTGAACTCTATATATCAAGCAAGAGGATGAAACTTTGACCAAATTCTAATCATGTTTTTCAAACATTATCAACTACTCGTACAATTTGGGTGGACCTATCAGGAAAGAGAAGTAGATTGAGAAAATCCTTGCAAGCTTACCTTATCATTTTCTAGCAAAAGTTACCTGGCTTAAATACATGAAAAATCCTTGTGAACTTACTATTAAATGAATCACTTGGGCAAGTATTCGAACTGCATCACTTGTATCCAATATGTCACCATCCACTTTCGATGACGGAAGGAGCTTGGCTTAATAGACATCAAGGATAGTGGTCTTAGTGAAGATCTTTTTGGCACAATTGTTAGGAATGATGACTCTAATAACAATGAAGAGAAATGGGATCTACTTTCGAGGAGATTTACTAAATTTCTTAGATTGAATTAACCCTTTTTTAGGGGTTTTAGAAAAAAATAATCAGAGCTCTAAAATGATTATTTCAATGAATTTAGAGATGTACTTGTTCCAAACAACATGAAATATTTTGCAAACCACTCATATAGGTATTTGAGCTAAAAAAATAAATATAGAAATACGAAGGTGACCAAAATTTTTGAACGCTATATCAAGCAAGAGTGTGAAACTTGGAACAAATTCTAATCATGTTTTTCAAACATTATCCACTACTCGTACAATTTGGGTGGACCTATCAGGAAAGAGAAGTAGATTGAGAAATTCCTTACTAGCTTACCTTATCATTTTCAAGCAAAAGTTACCTTGCTTAAATTTTAGAAAAATCCTTGTGAACTTACTATTAAATGAATCACTTGGGCAAGTATTCGAACTGCATCACTTGTATCCAATATGTCACCATCCACTTTCGATGACGGAAAGAGCTTGGCTTAATAGACATCAAGGATAGTGGTCTTAGTGAAAATCTTTTTGGCACAATTGTTAGGAATGATGACTCTAATAACAATGAAGATAAATGGGATCTACTTTCCAGGAGATTTACTAAATTTCTTAGATTGAATTAACCATTTTTTAGGGGTTTTAGAAAAAAATAATCGGAGCTCTAAAATGATTATTTCAATGAATTTAGAGTTGTACTTCTTCCAATCAACATGAAATATTTTGCAGACCACTCATATAGGTATTTGAGCTACAAAATAAACCTAGAACTACGAAGTTGATTAAAAATATTGAACTCTATATCAAGCAAGAGGATGAAACTTTGACCAAATTCTAATCATGTTTTTCAAACATTATAAACTACTCGTACAATTTGGGTGGACCTATCAGGAAAGAGAAGTAGATTGAGAAAATCCTTGCAAGCTTACCTTATCATTTTCTAGCAAAAGATACCTGGCTTAAATACATGAAAAATCCTTGTGAACTTACTATTAAATGAATCACTTGGGCAAGTATTCGAACTGCATCACTTGTATCCAATATGTCACCATCCACTTTCGATGACGGAAAGAGCTTGGCTTAATAGACATCAAGGATAGTGGTCTTAGTGAAGATCTTTTTGGCACAATTGTTAGGAATGATGACTCTAATAACAATGAAGAGAAATGGGATCTACTTTCCAGGAGATTTACTAAATTTCTTAGATTGAATTAACCCTTTTTTAGGGGTTTTAGAAAAAAATAATCAGAGCTCTAAAATGATTATTTCAATGAATTTAGAGATGTACTTCTTCCAAACAACTTTAAATATTTTGCAGACCACTCATATAGGTGTTTGAGCTGCATAATAAACCTAGAACTGCGATGTTGACAGAAAATATTGGACGCTATATCAAGCAAGAGTATGAAACTTGGAACAAATTCTAATCATGTTTTTCAAACATTATCAACTATTCGTACAATTTTGGTGGAACTATCAGGAAAGAGAAGTAGATTGAGAAATTCTTTACGAGCTTACCTTATCATTTTCAAGCAAAAGTTACCTTGCTTAAATACATGAAAAATCCTTGTGAACTTACTATTAAATGAATCACTTGGGCAAGTATTCGAACTGCATCACTTGTATCCAATATGTCAGCCATCCACTTTCGAGGACGGCAAGAGCTTGGCTTTATAGACATCAAGGATAGTGGTCTTAGCAAAGAAATTTTTGACACAATTGTTAGAAATGATGACTCTAATACCAATGAAGAGAAATAAGATCTACTTTAACAGAGATTTACTAAATTTCTTAGATAGAATTAACCCTTTTTTAGGGGTTTTAGGAAAAAATAATCCGAGCTCTAAAATGATTATTTCAATGAATTTAGAGTTGTACTTCTTCCAAACAACATGAAATATTTTGCAAACCACTCATATAGGTATTTGAGCTAAAAAAATAAATATAGAAATACGAAGGTGACCAAAATTTTTGAACGCTATATCAAGCAAGAGTGTGAAACTTGGAACAAATTCTAATCATGTTTTTCAAACATTATCCACTAATCGTACAATTTGGGTGGACCTATCAGGAAAGAGAAGTAGATTGAGAAATTCCTTACTAGCTTACCTTATCATTTTCAAGCAAAAGTTACCTTGCTTAAATTTTAGAAAAATCCTTGTGAACTTACTATTAAATGAATCACTTGGGCAAGTATTCGAACTGCATCACTTGTATCCAATATGTCACCATCCACTTTCGATGATGGAAAGAGCTTGGCTTAATAGACATCAAGGATAGTGGTCTTAGTGAAAATCTTTTTGGCACAAATGTTAGGAATGATGACTCTAATAACAATGAAGATAAATGGGATCTACTTTCCAGGAGATTTACTAAATTTCTTAGATTGAATTAACCCTTTTTTAGGGGTTTTAGAAAAAAATAATCGGAGCTCTAAAATGATTATTTCAATGAATTTAGAGTTGTACTTCTTCCAATCAACATGAAATATTTTGCAGACCACTCATATAGGTATTTGAGCTACAAAATAAACCTAGAACTACGAAGTTGATTAAAAATATTGAACTCTATATCAAGCAAGAGGATGAAACTTTGACCAAATTCTAATCATGTTTTTCAAACATTATAAACTACTCGTACAATTTGGGTGGACCTATCAGGAAAGAGAAGTAGATTGAGAAAATCCTTGCAAGCTTACCTTATCATTTTCTAGCAAAAGTTACCTGGCTTAAATACATGAAAAATCCTTGTGAACTTACTATTAAATGAATCACTTGGGCAAGTATTCGAACTGCATCACTTGTATCCAATATGTCACCATCCACTTTCGATGACGGAAAGAGCTTGGCTTAATAGACATCAAGGATAGTGGTCTTAGTGAAGATCTTTTTGGCACAATTGTTAGGAATGATGACTCTAATAACAATGAAGAGAAATGGGATCTACTTTCCAGGAGATTTACTAAATTTCTTAGATTGAATTAACCCTTTTTTAGGGGTTTTAGAAAAAAATAATCAGAGCTCTAAAATGATTATTTCAATGAATTTAGAGATGTACTTCTTCCAAACAACTTTAAATATTTTGCAGACCACTCATATAGGTGTTTGAGCTGCATAATAAACCTAGAACTGCGATGTTGACAGAAAATATTGGACGCTATATCAAGCAAGAGTATGAAACTTGGAACAAATTCTAATCATGTTTTTCAAACATTATCAACTATTCCTACAATTTTGGTGGAACTATCAGGAAAGAGAAGTAGATTGAGAAATTCTTTACGAGCTTACCTTATCATTTTCAAGCAAAAGTTACCTTGCTTAAATACATGAAAAATCCTTGTGAACTTACTATTAAATGAATCACTTGGGCAAGTATTCGAACTGCATCACTTGTATCCAATATGTCAGCCATCCACTTTCGAGGACGGCAAGAGCTTGGCTTTATAGACATCAAGGATAGTGGTCTTAGCAAAGAACTTTTTGACACAATTGTTAGAAATGATGACTCTAATACCAATGAAGAGAAATAGGATCTACTTTAACAGAGATTTACTAAATTTCTTAGATAGAATTAACCCTTTTTTAGGGGTTTTAGGAAAAAATAATCCGAGCTCTAAAAGGATTATTTCAATGAATTTAGAGTTGTACTTCTTCCAAACAACATGAAATATTTTGCAAACCACTCATATAGGTATTTGAGCTAAAAAAATAAATCTAGAAATACGAAGGTGACCAAAATTTTTGAACGCTATATCAAGCAAGAGTGTGAAACTTGGAACAAATTCTAATCATGTTTTTGAAACATTATCCACTACTCGTACAATTTGGGTGGACCTATCAGGAAAGAGAAGTAGATTGAGAAATTCCTTACTAGCTTACCTTATCATTTTCAAGCAAAAGTTACCTTGCTTAAATACATGAAAAATCCTTGTGAACTTACTATTAAATGAATCACTTGGGCAAGTTTTCGAACTGCATCACTTGTATCCAATATGTCAGCCATCCACTTTCGAGGACGGAAAGAGCTTGGCTTTATAGACATCAAGGATAGTGGTCTTAGCGAAGATCGTTTTGACAAAATTGTCAGAAATGATGACTCTAATACCAATGAAGAGAAATAGGATCTACTTTAACAGAGATTTACTAAATTTCTTAGATAGAATTAACCCTTTTTTAGGGGTTTTAGAAAAAAATAATCCCAGCTCTAAAATGATTATTTCAATGAATTTAGAGTTGTACTTCTTCCAAACAACATGAAATATTTTGCAGACCACTCATATAGGTATTTGAGCTACAAAATAAACCTAGAACTACGAATTGATTAAAAATATTGAACTCTATATCAAGCAAGAGGATGAAACTTTGACCAAATTCTAATCATGTTTTTCAAACATTATCAACTACTCGTACAATTTGGGTGGACCTATCAGGAAAGAGAAGTAGATTGAGAAAATCCTTGCAAGCTTACCTTATCATTTTCTAGCAAAAGTTACCTGGCTTAAATACATGAAAAATCCTTGTGAACTTACTATTAAATGAATCACTTGGGCAAGTATTCGAACTGCATCACTTGTATCCAATATGTCACCATCCACTTTCGATGACGGAAAGAGCTTGGTTTAATAGACATCAAGGATAATGGTCTTAGTGAAGATCTTTTTGGCACAATTGTTAGGAATGATGACTCTAATACCAATGAAGAGAAATGAGATCTACTTTCCAGGAGATTTACTAAATTTCTTAGATTGAATTAACCCTTTTTTAGGGGTTTTAGAAAAAAATAATCGGAGCTCTAAAATGATTATTTCAATGAATTTAGAGATGTACTTCTTCCAAACAACTTTAAATATTTTGCAGACCACTCATATAGGTGTTTGAGCTGCAAAATAAACCTAGAACTGCGATGTTGACAGAAAATATTGGACGCTATATCAAGCAAGAGTATGAAACTTGGAACAAATTATAATCATGTTTTTCAAACATTATCAACTATTCGTACAATTTTGGTGGAACTATCAGGAAAGAGAAGTAGATTGAGAAATTCTTTACTAGCTTACCTTATCATTTTCAAGCAAAAGTTACTTTGCTTAAATACATGAAAAATCCTTGTGAACTTACTATTAAATGAATCACTTGGGCAAGTATTCGAACTGCATCACTTGTATCCAATATGTCAGCCATCCACTTCCGAGGACGGCAAGAGCTTGGCTTTATAGACATCAAGGATAGTGGTCTTAGCAAAGATCTTTTTGACACAATTGTTAGAAATGATGACTCTAATACCAATGAAGAGAAATAGGATCTACTTTAACAGAGATTTACTAAATTTCTTAGATAGAATTAACCCTTTTTTAGGGGTTTTAGGAAAAAATAATCCGAGCTCTAAAATGATTATTTCAATGAATTTAGAGTTGTACTTCTTCCAAACAACATGAAATATTTTGCAAACCACTCATATAGGTATTTGAGCTAAAAAAATAAATCTAGAAATACGAAGGTGACCAAAATTTTTGAACGCTATATCAAGCAAGAGTGTGAAACTTGGAACAAATTCTAATCATGTTTTTCAAACATTATCCACTACTCGTACAATTTGGGTGGACCTATCAGGAAAGAGAAGTAGATTGAGAAATTCCTTACTAGCTTACCTTATCATTTTCAAGCAAAAGTTACCTTGCTTAAATACATGAAATATCCTTGTGAACTTACTATTAAATGAATCACTTGGGCAAGTTTTCGAACTGCATCACTTGTATACAATATGTCAGCCATCCACTTTCGAGGACGGAAAGAGTTTGGCTTTATAGACATCAAGGATAGTGGTCTTAGCGAAGATCGTTTTGACACAATTGTCAGAAATGATGACTCTAATACCAATGAAGAGAAATGGGATCTACTTTCCCAGAGATTTACTAAATTTCTTAGATAGAATTAACCTTTTTTTAGGGGTTTTAGAAAAAAATAATCCCAGCTCTAAAATGATTATTTCAATGAATTTAGAGTTGTACTTCTTCCAAACAACATGAAATATTTTGCAGACCACTCATATAGGTATTTGAGCTACAAAATAAACCTAGAACTACGAACTGATTAAAAATATTGAACTCTATATCAAGCAAGAGGATGAAACTTTGACCAAATTCTAATCATGTTTTTCAAACATTATCAACTACTCGTACAATTTGGGTGGACCTATCAGGAAAGAGAAGTAGATTGAGAAAATCCTTGCAAGCTTACCTTATCATTTTCTAGCAAAAGTTACCTGGCTTAAATACATGAAAAATCCTTGTGAACTTACTATTAAATGAATCACTTGGGCAAGTATTCGAACTGCATCACTTGTATCCAATATGTCACCATCCACTTTCGATGACGGAAAGAGCTTGGTTTAATAGACATCAAGGATAGTGGTCTTAGTGAATATCTTTTTGGCACAATTGTTAGGAATGATGACTCTAATACCAATGAAGAGAAATGAGATCTACTTTCCAGGAGATTTACTAAATTTCTTAGATTGAATTAACCCTTTTTTAGGGGTTTTTGAAAAAAATAATCGGAGCTCTAAAATGATTATTTCAATGAATTTAGAGATGTACTTCTTCCAAACAACTTTAAATATTTTGCAGACCACTCATATAGGTGTTTGAGCTGCAAAATAAACCTAGAACTGCGATGTTGACAGAAAATATTGGACGCTATATCAAGCAAGAGTATGAAACTTGGAACAAATGCTAATCATGTTTTTCAAACATTATCAACTATTCGTACAAATTTGGTGGAACTATCAGGAAAGAGAAGTAGATTGAGAAATTCTTTACTAGCTTACCTTATCATTTTCAAGCAAAAGTTACTTTGCTTAAATACATGAAAAATCCTTGTGAACTTACTATTAAATGAATCACTTGGGCAAGTATTCGAACTGCATCACCTGTATCCAATATGTCACCAATCCACTTTTGAGGACGGCAAGAGCTTGGCTTTATAGACATCAAGGATAGTGGTCTTAGCAAAGATCTTTTTGACACAATTGTTAGAAATGATGACTCTAATACCAATGAAGAGAAATAGGATCTACTTTAACAGAGATTTACTAAATTTCTTAGATAGAATTAACCCTTTTTTAGGGGTTTTAGGAAAAAATAATCCGAGCTCTAAAATGATTATTTCAATGAATTTAGAGTTGTACTTCTTCCAAACAACATGAAATATTTTGCAAACCACTCATATAGGTATTTGAGCTAAAAAAATAAATCTAGAAATACGAAGGTGACCAAAATTTTTGAACGCTATATCAAGCAAGAGTGTGAAACTTGGAACAAATTCTAATCATGTTTTTCAAACATTATCCACTACTCGTACAATTTGGGTGGACCTATCAGGAAAGAGAAGTAGATTGAGAAATTCCTTACTAGCTTACCTTATCATTTTCAAGCAAAAGTTACCTTGCTTAAATACATGAAAAATCCTTGTGAACTTACTATTAAATGAATCACTTGGGCAAGTTTTCGAACTGCATCACTTGTATCCAATATGTCAGCCATCCACTTTCGAGGACGGAAAGAGCTTGGCTTTATAGACATCAAGGATAGTGGTCTTAGCGAAGATCGTTTTGACACAATTGTCAGAAATGATGACTCTAATACCAATGAAGAGAAATGGGATCTACTTTCCCAGAGATTTACTAAATTTCTTAAATAGAATTAACCCTTTTTTAGGGGTTTTAGAAAAAAATAATCCCAGCTCTAAAATGATTATTTCAATGAATTTAGAGTTGTACTTCTTCCAAACAACATGAAATATTTTGCAGACCACTCATATAGGTATTTGAGCTACAAAATAAACCTAGAACTACGAATTGATTAAAAATATTGAACTCTATATCAAGCAAGAGGATGAAACTTTGACCAGATTCTAATCATGTTTTTCAAACATTATCAACTACTCGTACAATTTGGGTGGACCTATCAGGAAAGAGAAGTAGATTGAGAAAATCCTTGCAAGCTTACCTTATCATTTTCTAGCAAAAGTTACCTGGCTTAAATACATGAAAAATCCTTGTGAACTTACTATTAAATGAATCACTTGGGCAAGTATTCGAACTGTATCACTTGTATCCAATATGTCACCATCCACTTTCGATGACGGAAAGAGCTTGGTTTAATAGACATCAAGGATAGTGGTCTTAGTGAAGATCTTTTTGGCACAATTGTTAGGAATGATGACTCTAATACCAATGAAGAGAAATGAGATCTACTTTCCAGGAGATTTACTAAATTTCTTAGATTGAATTAACCCTTTTTTAGGGGTTTTTGAAAAAAATAATCGGAGCTCTAAAATGATTATTTCAATGAATTTAGAGATGTACTTCTTCCAAACAACTTTAAATATTTTGCAGACCACTCATATAGGTGTTTGAGCTGCAAAATAAACCTAGAACTGCGATGTTGACAGAAAATATTAGACGCTATATCAAGCAAGAGTATGAAACTTGGAACAAATTCTAATCATGTTTTTCAAACATTATCAACTATTCGTACAAATTTGGTGGAACTATGAGGAAAGAGAAGTAGATTGAGAAATTCTTTACTAGCTTACCTTATCATTTTCAAGCAAAAGTTACCTTGCTTAAATACATGAAAAATCCTTGTGAACTTACTATTAAATGAATCACTTGGGCAAGTATTCGAACTGCATCACTTGTATCCAATATGTCAGCCATCCACTTTCGAGGACGGCAAGAGCTTGGCTTTATAGACATCAAGGATAGTGGTCTTAGCAAAGATCTTTTTGACACAATTGTTAGAAATGATGACTCTAATACCAATGAAGAGAAATAGGATCTACTTTAACAGAGATTTACTAAATTTCTTAGATAGAATTAACCCTTTTTTAGGGGTTTTAGGAAAAAATAATCCGAGCTCTAAAATGATTATTTCAATGAATTTAGAGTTGTACTTGTTCCAAACAACATGAAATATTTTGCAAACCACTCATATAGGTATTTGAGCTAAAAAATAAATATAGAAATACGAAGGTGACCAAAATTTTTGAACGCTATATCAAGCAAGAGTGTGAAACTTGGAACAAATTCTAATCATGTTTTTCAAACATTATCCACTACTCGTACAATTTGGGTGGACCTATCAGGAAAGAGAAGTAGATTGAGAAATTCCTTACTAGCTTACCTTATCATTTTCAAGCAAAAGTTACCTTGCTTAAATACATGAAAAATCCTTGTGAACTTACTATTAAATGAATCACTTGGGCAAGTTTTCGAACTGCATCACTTGTATCCAATATGTCAGCCATCCAATTTCGAGGACGGAAAGAGCTTGGCTTTATAGACATCAAGGATAGTGGTCTTAGCAAAGCTCTTCTTGACACAATTGTTAGAAATGATGACTCTAATACCAATGAAGAGAAATAGGATCTACTTTAACAGAGATTTACTAAATTTCTTAGATAGAATTAACCCTTTTTTAAGGGTTTTAGAAAAACATAATCCGAGCTCTAAAATGATTATTTCAATGAATTTAGAGTTGTACTTCTTCCAAACAACATGAATTATTTTGCAAACCACTCATATAGGTATTTGAGCTACAAAATAAACCTAGAACTGCGAAGTTGACCAGAAATATTGAACACTATATCAAGCAAAAGTATGAAACTTGGAACAAATTCTAATCATGTTTTTCAAACATTATCAACTACTCGTACAATTTGGGTAGAACTATCAGGAAAGAGAAATAGATTGAGAAATTCCTTACTAGCTTACCTTATCATTTTCAAGCAAAAGTTACCTTGCTTAAATACATGAAAAATCCTTGTGAACTTACTATTAAATGAATCACTTGGGCAAGTATTCGAACTGCATCACTTGTATCCAATATGTCAGCCGTCCACTTTTGAGGACGGCAAGAGCTTGGCTTTATAGACATCAAGGATCGTGGTCTTAGCGAAGATCGTTTTGACATAATTGTCAGAAATGATGACTCTAATACCAATGAAGAGAAATGGGATCTACTTTCCCAGAGATTTACTAAATTTCTTAGATAGAATTAACCCTTTTTTAGGGGTTTTACAAAAAAAATAATCCCAGCTCTAAAATGATTATTTCAATGAATTTAGAGTTGTACTTCTTCCAAACAACATGAAATATTTTGCAGACCACTCATATAGGTATTTGAGCTACAAAATAAACCTAGAACTACGAAGTTGATTAAAAATATTGAACTCTATATCAAGCAAGAGGATGAAACTTTGACCAAATTCTAATCATGTTTTTCAAACATTATCAACTACTCGTACAATTTGGGTGGACCTATCAGGAAAGAGAAGTAGATTGAGAAAATCCTTGCAAGCTTACCTTATCATTTTCTAGCAAAAGTTACCTGGCTTAAATACATGAAAAATCCTTGTGAACTTACTATTAAATGAATCACTTGGGCAAGTATTCGAACTGCATCACTTGTATCCAATATGTCACCATCCACTTTCGATGACGGAAAGAGCTTGGTTTAATAGACATCAAGGATAGTGGTCTTAGTGAAGATCTTTTTGGCACAATTGTTAGGAATGATGACTCTAATACCAATGAAGAGAAATGGGATCTACTTTCCAGGAGATTTACTAAATTTCTTAGATTGAATTAACCCTTTTTTAGGGGTTTTAGGAAAAAATAATCCGAGCTCTAAAATGATTATTTCAATGAATTTAGAGTTGTACTTGTTCCAAACAACATGAAATATTTTGCAAACCACTCATATAGGTATTTGAGCTAAAAAATAAATATAGAAATACGAAGGTGACCAAAATTTTTGAACGCTATATCAAGCAAGAGTGTGAAACTTGGAACAAATTCTAATCATGTTTTTCAAACATTATCCACTACTCGTACAATTTGGGTGCACCTATCAGGAAAGAGAAGTAGATTGAGAAATTCCTTACTAGCTTACCTTATCATTTTCAAGCAAAAGTTACCTTGCTTAAATTTTTGAAAAATCCTTGTGAACTTACTAATAAATGAATCACTTGGGCAAGTATTCGAACTGCATCACTTGTATCCAATATGTCACCATCCACTTTCGATGACGGAAAGAGCTTGGTTTAATAGACATCAAGGATAGTGGTCTTAGTGAAGATCTTTTTGGCACAATTGTTAGGAATGATGACTCTAATACCAATGAAGAGAAATGGGATCTACTTTCCAGGAGATTTACTAAATTTCTTAGATTGAATTAACCCTTTTTTAGGGGTTTTAGAAAAAAATAATCGGAGCTCTAAAATGATTATTTCAATGAATTTAGAGATGTACTTCTTCCAAACAACTTTAAATATTTTGCAGACCACTCATATAGGTGTTTGAGCTGCATAATAAACCTAGAACTGCGATGTTGACAGAAAATATTGGACGCTATATCAAGCAAGAGTATGAAACTTGGAACAAATTCTAATCATGTTTTTCAAACATTATCAACTATTCCTACAATTTTGGTGGAACTATCAGGAAAGAGAAGTAGATTGAGAAATTCTTTACGAGCTTACCTTATCATTTTCAAGCAAAAGTTACCTTGCTTAAATACATGAAAAATCCTTGTGAACTTACTATTAAATGAATCACTTGGGCAAGTATTCGAACTGCATCACTTGTATCCAATATGTCAGCCATCCACTTTCGAGGACGGCAAGAGCTTGGCTTTATAGACATCAAGGATAGTGGTCTTAGCAAAGAACTTTTTGACACAATTGTTAGAAATGATGACTCTAATACCAATGAAGAGAAATAGGATCTACTTTAACAGAGATTTACTAAATTTCTTAGATAGAATTAACCCTTTTTTAGGGGTTTTAGGAAAAAATAATCCGAGCTCTAAAAGGATTATTTCAATGAATTTAGAGTTGTACTTCTTCCAAACAACATGAAATATTTTGCAAACCACTCATATAGGTATTTGAGCTAAAAAAATAAATCTAGAAATACGAAGGTGACCAAAATTTTTGAACGCTATATCAAGCAAGAGTGTGAAACTTGGAACAAATTCTAATCATGTTTTTGAAACATTATCCACTACTCGTACAATTTGGGTGGACCTATCAGGAAAGAGAAGTAGATTGAGAAATTCCTTACTAGCTTACCTTATCATTTTCAAGCAAAAGTTACCTTGCTTAAATACATGAAAAATCCTTGTGAACTTACTATTAAATGAATCACTTGGGCAAGTTTTCGAACTGCATCACTTGTATCCAATATGTCAGCCATCCACTTTCGAGGACGGAAAGAGCTTGGCTTTATAGACATCAAGGATAGTGGTCTTAGCGAAGATCGTTTTGACAAAATTGTCAGAAATGATGACTCTAATACCAATGAAGAGAAATAGGATCTACTTTAACAAAGATTTACTAAATTTCTTAGATAGAATTAACCCTTTTTTAGGGGTTTTAGAAAAAAATAATCCCAGCTCTAAAATGATTATTTCAATGAATTTAGAGTTGTACTTCTTCCAAACAACATGAAATATTTTGCAGACCACTCATATAGGTATTTGAGCTACAAAATAAACCTAGAACTACGAATTGATTAAAAATATTGAACTCTATATCAAGCAAGAGGATGAAACTTTGACCAAATTCTAATCATGTTTTTCAAACATTATCAACTACTCGTACAATTTGGGTGGACCTATCAGGAAAGAGAAGTAGATTGAGAAAATCCTTGCAAGCTTACCTTATCATTTTCTAGCAAAAGTTACCTGGCTTAAATACATGAAAAATCCTTGTGAACTTACTATTAAATGAATCACTTGGGCAAGTATTCGAACTGCATCACTTGTATCCAATATGTCACCATCCACTTTCGATGACGGAAAGAGCTTGGTTTAATAGACATCAAGGATAATGGTCTTAGTGAAGATCTTTTTGGCACAATTGTTAGGAATGATGACTCTAATACCAATGAAGAGAAATGAGATCTACTTTCCAGGAGATTTACTAAATTTCTTAGATTGAATTAACCCTTTTTTAGGGGTTTTAGAAAAAAATAATCGGAGCTCTAAAATGATTATTTCAATGAATTTAGAGATGTACTTCTTCCAAACAACTTTAAATATTTTGCAGACCACTCATATAGGTGTTTGAGCTGCAAAATAAACCTAGAACTGCGATGTTGACAGAAAATATTGGACGCTATATCAAGCAAGAGTATGAAACTTGGAACAAATTATAATCATGTTTTTCAAACATTATCAACTATTCGTACAATTTTGGTGGAACTATCAGGAAAGAGAAGTAGATTGAGAAATTCTTTACTAGCTTACCTTATCATTTTCAAGCAAAAGTTACTTTGCTTAAATACATGAAAAATCCTTGTGAACTTACTATTAAATGAATCACTTGGGCAAGTATTCGAACTGCATCACTTGTATCCAATATGTCAGCCATCCACTTCCGAGGACGGCAAGAGCTTGGCTTTATAGACATCAAGGATAGTGGTCTTAGCAAAGATCTTTTTGACACAATTGTTAGAAATGATGACTCTAATACCAATGAAGAGAAATAGGATCTACTTTAACAGAGATTTACTAAATTTCTTAGATAGAATTAACCCTTTTTTAGGGGTTTTAGGAAAAAATAATCCGAGCTCTAAAATGATTATTTCAATGAATTTAGAGTTGTACTTCTTCCAAACAACATGAAATATTTTGCAAACCACTCATATAGGTATTTGAGCTAAAAAAATAAATCTAGAAATACGAAGGTGACCAAAATTTTTGAACGCTATATCAAGCAAGAGTGTGAAACTTGGAACAAATTCTAATCATGTTTTTCAAACATTATCCACTACTCGTACAATTTGGGTGGACCTATCAGGAAAGAGAAGTAGATTGAGAAATTCCTTACTAGCTTACCTTATCATTTTCAAGCAAAAGTTACCTTGCTTAAATACATGAAATATCCTTGTGAACTTACTATTAAATGAATCACTTGGGCAAGTTTTCGAACTGCATCACTTGTATACAATATGTCAGCCATCCACTTTCGAGGACGGAAAGAGTTTGGCTTTATAGACATCAAGGATAGTGGTCTTAGCGAAGATCGTTTTGACACAATTGTCAGAAATGATGACTCTAATACCAATGAAGAGAAATGGGATCTACTTTCCCAGAGATTTACTAAATTTCTTAGATAGAATTAACCTTTTTTTAGGGGTTTTAGAAAAAAATAATCCCAGCTCTAAAATGATTATTTCAATGAATTTAGAGTTGTACTTCTTCCAAACAACATGAAATATTTTGCAGACCACTCATATAGGTATTTGAGCTACAAAATAAACCTAGAACTACGAACTGATTAAAAATATTGAACTCTATATCAAGCAAGAGGATGAAACTTTGACCAAATTCTAATCATGTTTTTCAAACATTATCAACTACTCGTACAATTTGGGTGGACCTATCAGGAAAGAGAAGTAGATTGAGAAAATCCTTGCAAGCTTACCTTATCATTTTCTAGCAAAAGTTACCTGGCTTAAATACATGAAAAATCCTTGTGAACTTACTATTAAATGAATCACTTGGGCAAGTATTCGAACTGCATCACTTGTATCCAATATGTCACCATCCACTTTCGATGACGGAAAGAGCTTGGTTTAATAGACATCAAGGATAGTGGTCTTAGTGAATATCTTTTTGGCACAATTGTTAGGAATGATGACTCTAATACCAATGAAGAGAAATGAGATCTACTTTCCAGGAGATTTACTAAATTTCTTAGATTGAATTAACCCTTTTTTAGGGGTTTTTGAAAAAAATAATCGGAGCTCTAAAATGATTATTTCAATGAATTTAGAGATGTACTTCTTCCAAACAACTTTAAATACTTTGCAGACCACTCATATAGGTGTTTGAGCTGCAAAATAAACCTAGAACTGCGATGTTGACAGAAAATATTGGACGCTATATCAAGCAAGAGTATGAAACTTGGAACAAATTCTAATCATGTTTTTCAAACATTATCAACTATTCGTACAAATTTGGTGGAACTATCAGGAAAGAGAAGTAGATTGAGAAATTCTTTACTAGCTTACCTTATCATTTTCAAGCAAAAGTTACTTTGCTTAAATACATGAAAAATCCTTGTGAACTTACTATTAAATGAATCACTTGGGCAAGTATTCGAACTGCATCACCTGTATCCAATATGTCACCAATCCACTTTTGAGGACGGCAAGAGCTTGGCTTTATAGACATCAAGGATAGTGGTCTTAGCAAAGATCTTTTTGACACAATTGTTAGAAATGATGACTCTAATACCAATGAAGAGAAATAGGATCTACTTTAACAGAGATTTACTAAATTTCTTAGATAGAATTAACCCTTTTTTAGGGGTTTTAGGAAAAAATAATCCGAGCTCTAAAATGATTATTTCAATGAATTTAGAGTTGTACTTCTTCCAAACAACATGAAATATTTTGCAAACCACTCATATAGGTATTTGAGCTAAAAAAATAAATCTAGAAATACGAAGGTGACCAAAATTTTTGAACGCTATATCAAGCAAGAGTGTGAAACTTGGAACAAATTCTAATCATGTTTTTCAAACATTATCCACTACTCGTACAATTTGGGTGGACCTATCAGGAAAGAGAAGTAGATTGAGAAATTCCTTACTAGCTTACCTTATCATTTTCAAGCAAAAGTTACCTTGCTTAAATACATGAAAAATCCTTGTGAACTTACTATTAAATGAATCACTTGGGCAAGTTTTCGAACTGCATCACTTGTATCCAATATGTCAGCCATCCACTTTCGAGGACGGAAAGAGCTTGGCTTTATAGACATCAAGGATAGTGGTCTTAGCGAAGATCGTTTTGACACAATTGTCAGAAATGATGACTCTAATACCAATGAAGAGAAATGGGATCTACTTTCCCAGAGATTTACTAAATTTCTTAAATAGAATTAACCCTTTTTTAGGGGTTTTAGAAAAAAATAATCCCAGCTCTAAAATGATTATTTCAATGAATTTAGAGTTGTACTTCTTCCAAACAACATGAAATATTTTGCAGACCACTCATATAGGTATTTGAGCTACAAAATAAACCTAGAACTACGAATTGATTAAAAATATTGAACTCTATATCAAGCAAGAGGATGAAACTTTGACCAGATTCTAATCATGTTTTTCAAACATTATCAACTACTCGTACAATTTGGGTGGACCTATCAGGAAAGAGAAGTAGATTGAGAAAATCCTTGCAAGCTTACCTTATCATTTTCTAGCAAAAGTTACCTGGCTTAAATACATGAAAAATCCTTGTGAACTTACTATTAAATGAATCACTTGGGCAAGTATTCGAACTGTATCACTTGTATCCAATATGTCACCATCCACTTTCGATGACGGAAAGAGCTTGGTTTAATAGACATCAAGGATAGTGGTCTTAGTGAAGATCTTTTTGGCACAATTGTTAGGAATGATGACTCTAATACCAATGAAGAGAAATGAGATCTACTTTCCAGGAGATTTACTAAATTTCTTAGATTGAATTAACCCTTTTTTAGGGGTTTTTGAAAAAAATAATCGGAGCTCTAAAATGATTATTTCAATGAATTTAGAGATGTACTTCTTCCAAACAACTTTAAATATTTTGCAGACCACTCATATAGGTGTTTGAGCTGCAAAATAAACCTAGAACTGCGATGTTGACAGAAAATATTAGACGCTATATCAAGCAAGAGTATGAAACTTGGAACAAATTCTAATCATGTTTTTCAAACATTATCAACTATTCGTACAAATTTGGTGGAACTATGAGGAAAGAGAAGTAGATTGAGAAATTCTTTACTAGCTTACCTTATCATTTTCAAGCAAAAGTTACCTTGCTTAAATACATGAAAAATCCTTGTGAACTTACTATTAAATGAATCACTTGGGCAAGTATTCGAACTGCATCACTTGTATCCAATATGTCAGCCATCCACTTTCGAGGACGGCAAGAGCTTGGCTTTATAGACATCAAGGATAGTGGTCTTAGCAAAGATCTTTTTGACACAATTGTTAGAAATGATGACTCTAATACCAATGAAGAGAAATAGGATCTACTTTAACAGAGATTTACTAAATTTCTTAGATAGAATTAACCCTTTTTTAGGGGTTTTAGGAAAAAATAATCCGAGCTCTAAAATGATTATTTCAATGAATTTAGAGTTGTACTTGTTCCAAACAACATGAAATATTTTGCAAACCACTCATATAGGTATTTGAGCTAAAAAATAAATATAGAAATACGAAGGTGACCAAAATTTTTGAACGCTATATCAAGCAAGAGTGTGAAACTTGGAACAAATTCTAATCATGTTTTTCAAACATTATCCACTACTCGTACAATTTGGGTGGACCTATCAGGAAAGAGAAGTAGATTGAGAAATTCCTTACTAGCTTACCTTATCATTTTCAAGCAAAAGTTACCTTGCTTAAATACATGAAAAATCCTTGTGAACTTACTATTAAATGAATCACTTGGGCAAGTTTTCGAACTGCATCACTTGTATCCAATATGTCAGCCATCCAATTTCGAGGACGGAAAGAGCTTGGCTTTATAGACATCAAGGATAGTGGTCTTAGCAAAGCTCTTCTTGACACAATTGTTAGAAATGATGACTCTAATACCAATGAAGAGAAATAGGATCTACTTTAACAGAGATTTACTAAATTTCTTAGATAGAATTAACCCTTTTTTAAGGGTTTTAGAAAAACATAATCCGAGCTCTAAAATGATTATTTCAATGAATTTAGAGTTGTACTTCTTCCAAACAACATGAATTATTTTGCAAACCACTCATATAGGTATTTGAGCTACAAAATAAACCTAGAACTGCGAAGTTGACCAGAAATATTGAACACTATATCAAGCAAAAGTATGAAACTTGGAACAAATTCTAATCATGTTTTTCAAACATTATCAACTACTCGTACAATTTGGGTAGAACTATCAGGAAAGAGAAATAGATTGAGAAATTCCTTACTAGCTTACCTTATCATTTTCAAGCAAAAGTTACCTTGCTTAAATACATGAAAAATCCTTGTGAACTTACTATTAAATGAATCACTTGGGCAAGTATTCGAACTGCATCACTTGTATCCAATATGTCAGCCGTCCACTTTTGAGGACGGCAAGAGCTTGGCTTTATAGACATCAAGGATCGTGGTCTTAGCGAAGATCGTTTTGACATAATTGTCAGAAATGATGACTCTAATACCAATGAAGAGAAATGGGATCTACTTTCCCAGAGATTTACTAAATTTCTTAGATAGAATTAACCCTTTTTTAGGGGTTTTACAAAAAAAATAATCCCAGCTCTAAAATGATTATTTCAATGAATTTAGAGTTGTACTTCTTCCAAACAACATGAAATATTTTGCAGACCACTCATATAGGTATTTGAGCTACAAAATAAACCTAGAACTACGAAGTTGATTAAAAATATTGAACTCTATATCAAGCAAGAGGATGAAACTTTGACCAAATTCTAATCATGTTTTTCAAACATTATCAACTACTCGTACAATTTGGGTGGACCTATCAGGAAAGAGAAGTAGATTGAGAAAATCCTTGCAAGCTTACCTTATCATTTTCTAGCAAAAGTTACCTGGCTTAAATACATGAAAAATCCTTGTGAACTTACTATTAAATGAATCACTTGGGCAAGTATTCGAACTGTATCACTTGTATCCAATATGTCACCATCCACTTTCGATGACGGAAAGAGCTTGGTTTAATAGACATCAAGGATAGTGGTCTTAGTGAAGATCTTTTTGGCACAATTGTTAGGAATGATGACTCTAATACCAATGAAGAGAAATGAGATCTACTTTCCAGGAGATTTACTAAATTTCTTAGATTGAATTAACCCTTTTTTAGGGGTTTTTGAAAAAAATAATCGGAGCTCTAAAATGATTATTTCAATGAATTTAGAGATGTACTTCTTCCAAACAACTTTAAATATTTTGCAGACCACTCATATAGGTGTTTGAGCTGCAAAATAAACCTAGAACTGCGATGTTGACAGAAAATATTAGACGCTATATCAAGCAAGAGTATGAAACTTGGAACAAATTCTAATCATGTTTTTCAAACATTATCAACTATTCGTACAAATTTGGTGGAACTATGAGGAAAGAGAAGTAGATTGAGAAATTCTTTACTAGCTTACCTTATCATTTTCAAGCAAAAGTTACCTTGCTTAAATACATGAAAAATCCTTGTGAACTTACTATTAAATGAATCACTTGGGCAAGTATTCGAACTGCATCACTTGTATCCAATATGTCAGCCATCCACTTTCGAGGACGGCAAGAGCTTGGCTTTATAGACATCAAGGATAGTGGTCTTAGCAAAGATCTTTTTGACACAATTGTTAGAAATGATGACTCTAATACCAATGAAGAGAAATAGGATCTACTTTAACAGAGATTTACTAAATTTCTTAGATAGAATTAACCCTTTTTTAGGGGTTTTAGGAAAAAATAATCCGAGCTCTAAAATGATTATTTCAATGAATTTAGAGTTGTACTTGTTCCAAACAACATGAAATATTTTGCAAACCACTCATATAGGTATTTGAGCTAAAAAATAAATATAGAAATACGAAGGTGACCAAAATTTTTGAACGCTATATCAAGCAAGAGTGTGAAACTTGGAACAAATTCTAATCATGTTTTTCAAACATTATCCACTACTCGTACAATTTGGGTGGACCTATCAGGAAAGAGAAGTAGATTGAGAAATTCCTTACTAGCTTACCTTATCATTTTCAAGCAAAAGTTACCTTGCTTAAATACATGAAAAATCCTTGTGAACTTACTATTAAATGAATCACTTGGGCAAGTTTTCGAACTGCATCACTTGTATCCAATATGTCAGCCATCCAATTTCGAGGACGGAAAGAGCTTGGCTTTATAGACATCAAGGATAGTGGTCTTAGCAAAGCTCTTCTTGACACAATTGTTAGAAATGATGACTCTAATACCAATGAAGAGAAATAGGATCTACTTTAACAGAGATTTACTAAATTTCTTAGATAGAATTAACCCTTTTTTAAGGGTTTTAGAAAAACATAATCCGAGCTCTAAAATGATTATTTCAATGAATTTAGAGTTGTACTTCTTCCAAACAACATGAATTATTTTGCAAACCACTCATATAGGTATTTGAGCTACAAAATAAACCTAGAACTGCGAAGTTGACCAGAAATATTGAACACTATATCAAGCAAAAGTATGAAACTTGGAACAAATTCTAATCATGTTTTTCAAACATTATCAACTACTCGTACAATTTGGGTAGAACTATCAGGAAAGAGAAATAGATTGAGAAATTCCTTACTAGCTTACCTTATCATTTTCAAGCAAAAGTTACCTTGCTTAAATACATGAAAAATCCTTGTGAACTTACTATTAAATGAATCACTTGGGCAAGTATTCGAACTGCATCACTTGTATCCAATATGTCAGCCGTCCACTTTTGAGGACGGCAAGAGCTTGGCTTTATAGACATCAAGGATCGTGGTCTTAGCGAAGATCGTTTTGACATAATTGTCAGAAATGATGACTCTAATACCAATGAAGAGAAATGGGATCTACTTTCCCAGAGATTTACTAAATTTCTTAGATAGAATTAACCCTTTTTTAGGGGTTTTACAAAAAAAATAATCCCAGCTCTAAAATGATTATTTCAATGAATTTAGAGTTGTACTTCTTCCAAACAACATGAAATATTTTGCAGACCACTCATATAGGTATTTGAGCTACAAAATAAACCTAGAACTACGAAGTTGATTAAAAATATTGAACTCTATATCAAGCAAGAGGATGAAACTTTGACCAAATTCTAATCATGTTTTTCAAACATTATCAACTACTCGTACAATTTGGGTGGACCTATCAGGAAAGAGAAGTAGATTGAGAAAATCCTTGCAAGCTTACCTTATCATTTTCTAGCAAAAGTTACCTGGCTTAAATACATGAAAAATCCTTGTGAACTTACTATTAAATGAATCACTTGGGCAAGTATTCGAACTGTATCACTTGTATCCAATATGTCACCATCCACTTTCGATGACGGAAAGAGCTTGGTTTAATAGACATCAAGGATAGTGGTCTTAGTGAAGATCTTTTTGGCACAATTGTTAGGAATGATGACTCTAATACCAATGAAGAGAAATGAGATCTACTTTCCAGGAGATTTACTAAATTTCTTAGATTGAATTAACCCTTTTTTAGGGGTTTTTGAAAAAAATAATCGGAGCTCTAAAATGATTATTTCAATGAATTTAGAGATGTACTTCTTCCAAACAACTTTAAATATTTTGCAGACCACTCATATAGGTGTTTGAGCTGCAAAATAAACCTAGAACTGCGATGTTGACAGAAAATATTAGACGCTATATCAAGCAAGAGTATGAAACTTGGAACAAATTCTAATCATGTTTTTCAAACATTATCAACTATTCGTACAAATTTGGTGGAACTATGAGGAAAGAGAAGTAGATTGAGAAATTCTTTACTAGCTTACCTTATCATTTTCAAGCAAAAGTTACCTTGCTTAAATACATGAAAAATCCTTGTGAACTTACTATTAAATGAATCACTTGGGCAAGTATTCGAACTGCATCACTTGTATCCAATATGTCAGCCATCCACTTTCGAGGACGGCAAGAGCTTGGCTTTATAGACATCAAGGATAGTGGTCTTAGCAAAGATCTTTTTGACACAATTGTTAGAAATGATGACTCTAATACCAATGAAGAGAAATAGGATCTACTTTAACAGAGATTTACTAAATTTCTTAGATAGAATTAACCCTTTTTTAGGGGTTTTAGGAAAAAATAATCCGAGCTCTAAAATGATTATTTCAATGAATTTAGAGTTGTACTTGTTCCAAACAACATGAAATATTTTGCAAACCACTCATATAGGTATTTGAGCTAAAAAATAAATATAGAAATACGAAGGTGACCAAAATTTTTGAACGCTATATCAAGCAAGAGTGTGAAACTTGGAACAAATTCTAATCATGTTTTTCAAACATTATCCACTACTCGTACAATTTGGGTGGACCTATCAGGAAAGAGAAGTAGATTGAGAAATTCCTTACTAGCTTACCTTATCATTTTCAAGCAAAAGTTACCTTGCTTAAATACATGAAAAATCCTTGTGAACTTACTATTAAATGAATCACTTGGGCAAGTTTTCGAACTGCATCACTTGTATCCAATATGTCAGCCATCCAATTTCGAGGACGGAAAGAGCTTGGCTTTATAGACATCAAGGATAGTGGTCTTAGCAAAGCTCTTCTTGACACAATTGTTAGAAATGATGACTCTAATACCAATGAAGAGAAATAGGATCTACTTTAACAGAGATTTACTAAATTTCTTAGATAGAATTAACCCTTTTTTAAGGGTTTTAGAAAAACATAATCCGAGCTCTAAAATGATTATTTCAATGAATTTAGAGTTGTACTTCTTCCAAACAACATGAATTATTTTGCAAACCACTCATATAGGTATTTGAGCTACAAAATAAACCTAGAACTGCGAAGTTGACCAGAAATATTGAACACTATATCAAGCAAAAGTATGAAACTTGGAACAAATTCTAATCATGTTTTTCAAACATTATCAACTACTCGTACAATTTGGGTAGAACTATCAGGAAAGAGAAATAGATTGAGAAATTCCTTACTAGCTTACCTTATCATTTTCAAGCAAAAGTTACCTTGCTTAAATACATGAAAAATCCTTGTGAACTTACTATTAAATGAATCACTTGGGCAAGTATTCGAACTGCATCACTTGTATCCAATATGTCAGCCGTCCACTTTTGAGGACGGCAAGAGCTTGGCTTTATAGACATCAAGGATCGTGGTCTTAGCGAAGATCGTTTTGACATAATTGTCAGAAATGATGACTCTAATACCAATGAAGAGAAATGGGATCTACTTTCCCAGAGATTTACTAAATTTCTTAGATAGAATTAACCCTTTTTTAGGGGTTTTACAAAAAAAATAATCCCAGCTCTAAAATGATTATTTCAATGAATTTAGAGTTGTACTTCTTCCAAACAACATGAAATATTTTGCAGACCACTCATATAGGTATTTGAGCTACAAAATAAACCTAGAACTACGAAGTTGATTAAAAATATTGAACTCTATATCAAGCAAGAGGATGAAACTTTGACCAAATTCTAATCATGTTTTTCAAACATTATCAACTACTCGTACAATTTGGGTGGACCTATCAGGAAAGAGAAGTAGATTGAGAAAATCCTTGCAAGCTTACCTTATCATTTTCTAGCAAAAGTTACCTGGCTTAAATACATGAAAAATCCTTGTGAACTTACTATTAAATGAATCACTTGGGCAAGTATTCGAACTGCATCACTTGTATCCAATATGTCACCATCCACTTTCGATGACGGAAAGAGCTTGGTTTAATAGACATCAAGGATAGTGGTCTTAGTGAAGATCTTTTTGGCACAATTGTTAGGAATGATGACTCTAATACCAATGAAGAGAAATGGGATCTACTTTCCAGGAGATTTACTAAATTTCTTAGATTGAATTAACCCTTTTTTAGGGGTTTTAGGAAAAAATAATCCGAGCTCTAAAATGATTATTTCAATGAATTTAGAGTTGTACTTCTTCCAAACAACATGAAATATTTTGCAAACCACTCATATAGGTATTTGAGCTAAAAAATAAATATAGAAATACGAAGGTGACCAAAATTTTTGAACGCTATATCAAGCAAGAGTGTGAAACTTGGAACAAATTCTAATCATGTTTTTCAAACATTATCCACTACTCGTACAATTTGGGTGGACCTATCAGGAAAGAGAAGTAGATTGAGAAATTCCTTACTAGCTTACCTTATCATTTTCAAGCAAAAGTTACCTTGCTTAAATTTTTGAAAAATCCTTGTGAACTTACTAATAAATGAATCACTTGGGCAAGTATTCGAACTGCATCACTTGTATCCAATATGTCACCATCCACTTTCGATGACGGAAAGAGCTTGGTTTAATAGACATCAAGGATAGTGGTCTTAGTGAAGATCTTTTTGGCACAATTGTTAGGAATGATGACTCTAATACCAATGAAGAGAAATGGGATCTACTTTCCAGGAGATTTACTAAATTTCTTAGATTGAATTAACCCTTTTTTAGGGGTTTTAGAAAAAAATAATCGGAGCTCTAAAATGATTATTTCAATGAATTTAGAGATGTACTTCTTCCAAACAACTTTAAATATTTTGCAGACCACTCATATAGGTGTTTGAGCTGCAAAATAAACCTAGAACTGCGATGTTGACAGAAAATATTAGACGCTATATCAAGCAAGAGTATGAAACTTGGAACAAATTCTAAACATGTTTTTCAAACATTATCAACTATTCGTACAATTTTGGTGGAACTATCAGGAAAGAGAAGTAGATTGAGAAATTCCTTACTAGCTTACCTTATCATTTTCAAGCAAAAGTTACCTTGCTTAAATACATGAAAAATCCTTGTGAACTTACTATTAAATGAATCACTTGGGCAAGTATTCGAACTGCATCACTTGTATCCAATATGTCAGCCATCCACTTTCGAGGACGGCAAGAGCTTGGCTTTATAGACATCAAGGATAGTGGTCTTAGCAAAGATCTTTTTGACACAATTGTTAGAAATGATGACTCTAATACCAATGAAGAGAAATAGGATCTACTTTAACAGAGATTTACTAAATTTCTTAGATAGAATTAACCCTTTTTTAGGGGTTTTAGGAAAAAATAATCCGAGCTCTAAAATGATTATTTCAATGAATTTAGAGTTGTACTTGTTCCAAACAACATGAAATATTTTGCAAACCACTCATATAGGTATTTGAGCTAAAAAATAAATATAGAAATACGAAGGTGACCAAAATTTTTGAACGCTATATCAAGCAAGAGTGTGAAACTTGGAACAAATTCTAATCATGTTTTTCAAACATTATCCACTACTCGTACAATTTGGGTGGACCTATCAGGAAAGAGAAGTAGATTGAGAAATTCCTTACTAGCTTACCTTATCATTTTCAAGCAAAAGTTACCTTGCTCAAATACATGAAAAATCCTTGTGAACTTACTATTAAATGAATCACTTGGGCAAGTATTCGAACTGCATCACTTGTATCCAATATGTCAGCCATCCACTTTCGAGGACGGAAAGAGCTTGGCTTTATAGACATCAAGGATAGTGGTCTTAGCGAAGATGTTTTTGACACAATTGTTAGAAATGATGACTCTAATACCAATGAAGAGAAATGGGATCTACTTTCGCAGAGATTTACTAAATTTCTTAGATAGAATTAACCCTTTTTTAAGGGTTTTAGAAAAACATAATCCGAGCTCTAAAATGATTATTTCAATGAATTTAGAGTTGTACTTCTTCCAAACAACATCAAATATTTTGCAAACCACTCATATAGGTATTTGAGCTACAAAATAAACCTAGAACTGCGAAGTTGACCAAAAATATTGAACACTATATCAAGCAAGAGTATGAAACTTGGAACAAATTCTAATCATGTTTTTCAAACATTATCAACTACTCGTACAATTTGGGTAGAACTATCAGGAAAGAGAAATAGATTGAGAAATTCCTTACTAGCTTACCTTATCATTTTCAAGCAAAAGTTACCTTGCTTAAATACATGAAAAATCCTTGTGAACTTACTATTAAATGAATCACTTGGGCAAGTATTCGAACTGCATCACTTGTATCCAATATGTCAGCCGTCCACTTTTGAGGACGGCAAGAGCTTGGCTTTATAGACATCAAGGATCGTGGTCTTAGCGAAGATCGTTTTGACATAATTGTCAGAAATGATGACTCTAATACCAATGAAGAGAAATGGGATCTACTTTCCCAGAGATTTACTAAATTTCTTAGATAGAATTAACCCTTTTTTAGGGGTTTTACAAAAAAAATAATCCCAGCTCTAAAATGATTATTTCAATGAATTTAGAGTTGTACTTCTTCCAAACAACATGAAATATTTTGCAGACCACTCATATAGGTATTTGAGCTACAAAATAAACCTAGAACTACGAAGTTGATTAAAAATATTGAACTCTATATCAAGCAAGAGGATGAAACTTTGACCAAATTCTAATCATGTTTTTCAAACATTATCAACTACTCGTACAATTTGGGTGGACCTATCAGGAAAGAGAAGTAGATTGAGAAAATCCTTGCAAGCTTACCTTATCATTTTCTAGCAAAAGTTACCTGGCTTAAATACATGAAAAATCCTTGTGAACTTACTATTAAATGAATCACTTGGGCAAGTATTCGAACTGCATCACTTGTATCCAATATGTCACCATCCACTTTCGATGACGGAAAGAGCTTGGTTTAATAGACATCAAGGATAGTGGTCTTAGTGAAGATCTTTTTGGCACAATTGTTAGGAATGATGACTCTAATACCAATGAAGAGAAATGGGATCTACTTTCCAGGAGATTTACTAAATTTCTTAGATTGAATTAACCCTTTTTTAGGGGTTTTAGGAAAAAATAATCCGAGCTCTAAAATGATTATTTCAATGAATTTAGAGTTGTACTTGTTCCAAACAACATGAAATATTTTGCAAACCACTCATATAGGTATTTGAGCTAAAAAATAAATATAGAAATACGAAGGTGACCAAAATTTTTGAACGCTATATCAAGCAAGAGTGTGAAACTTGGAACAAATTCTAATCATGTTTTTCAAACATTATCCACTACTCGTACAATTTGGGTGGACCTATCAGGAAAGAGAAGTAGATTGAGAAATTCCTTACTAGCTTACCTTATCATTTTCAAGCAAAAGTTACCTTGCTTAAATTTTTGAAAAATCCTTGTGAACTTACTAATAAATGAATCACTTGGGCAAGTATTCGAACTGCATCACTTGTATCCAATATGTCACCATCCACTTTCGATGACGGAAAGAGCTTGGTTTAATAGACATCAAGGATAGTGGTCTTAGTGAAGATCTTTTTGGCACAATTGTTAGGAATGATGACTCTAATACCAATGAAGAGAAATGGGATCTACTTTCCAGGAGATTTACTAAATTTCTTAGATTGAATTAACCCTTTTTTAGGGGTTTTAGAAAAAAATAATCGGAGCTCTAAAATGATTATTTCAATGAATTTAGAGATGTACTTCTTCCAAACAACTTTAAATATTTTGCAGACCACTCATATAGGTGTTTGAGCTGCAAAATAAACCTAGAACTGCGATGTTGACAGAAAATATTAGACGCTATATCAAGCAAGAGTATGAAACTTGGAACAAATTATAATCATATTTTTCAAACATTATCAACTATTCGTACAATTTTGGTGGAACTATCAGGAAAGAGAAGTAGATTGAGAAATTCTTTACTAGCTTACCTTATCATTTTCAAGCAAAAGTTACCTTGCTTAAATACATGAAAAATCCTTGTGAACTTACTATTAAATGAATCACTTGGGCAAGTATTCGAACTGCATCACTTGTATCCAATATGTCAGCCATCCACTTTCGAGGACGGCAAGAGCTTGGCTTTATAGACATCAAGGATAGTGGTCTTAGCAAAGATCTTTTTGACACAATTGTTAGAAATGATGACTCTAATACCAATGAAGAGAAATAGGATCTATTTTAACAGAGATTTACTAAATTTCTTAGATAGAATTAACCCTTTTTTAGGGGTTTTAGGAAAAAATAATCCGAGCTCTAAAATGATTATTTCAATGAATTTAGAGTTGTACTTGTTCCAAACAACATGAAATATTTTGCAAACCACTCATATAGGTATTTGAGCTAAAAAATAAATATAGAAATACGAAGGTGACCAAAATTTTTGAACGCTATATCAAGCAAGAGTGTGAAACTTGGAACAAATTCTAATCATGTTTTTCAAACATTATCCACTACTCGTACAATTTGGGTGGACCTATCAGGAAAGAGAAGTAGATTGAGAAATTCCTTACTAGCTTAACTTATCATTTTCAAGCAAAAGTTACCTTGCTCAAATACATGAAAAATCCTTGTGAACTTACTATTAAATGAATCACTTGGGCAAGTATTCGAACTGCATCACTTGTATCCAATATGTCAGCCATCCACTTTCGAGGACGGAAAGAGCTTGGCTTTATAGACATCAAGGATAGTGGTCTTAGCGAAGATGTTTTTGACACAATTGTTAGAAATGATGACTCTAATACCAATGAAGAGAAATGGGATCTACTTTCGCAGAGATTTACTAAATTTCTTAGATAGAATTAACCCTTTTTTAAGGGTTTTAGAAAAACATAATCCGAGCTCTAAAATGATTATTTCAATGAATTTAGAGTTGTACTTCTTCCAAACAACATGAAATATTTTGCAAACCACTCATATAGGTATTTGAGCTACAAAATAAACCTTGAACTGCGAAGTTGACCAAAAATATTGAACACTATATCAAGCAAGAGTATGAAACTTGGAACAAATTCTAATCATGTTTTTCAAACATTATCAACTACTCGTACAATTTGGGTAGAACTATCAGGAAAGAGAAATAGATTGAGAAATTCCTTACTAGCTTACCTTATCATTTTCAAGCAAAAGTTACCTTGCTTAAATACATGAAAAATCCTTGTGAACTTACTATTAAATGAATCACTTGGGCAAGTATTCGAACTGCATCACTTGTATCCAATATGTCAGCCATCCACTTTCGAGGACGGCAAGAGCTTGGCTTTATAGACATCAAGGATAGTGGTCTTAGCAAAGCTCTTCTTGACACAATTGTTAGAAATGATGACTCTAATACCAATGAAGAGAAATAGGATCTACTTTAACAGAGATTTACTAAATTTCTTAGATAGAATTAACCCTTTTTTAAGGGTTTTAGAAAAACATAATCCGAGCTCTAAAATGATTATTTCAATGAATTTAGAGTTGTACTTCTTCCAAACAACATGAAATATTTTGCAAACCACTCATATAGGTATTTGAGCTACAAAATAAACCTAGAACTGCGAAGTTGACCAAAAATATTGAACACTATATCAAGCAAGAGTATGAAACTTGGAACAAATTCTAATCATGTTTTTCAAACATTATCAACTACTCGTACAATTTGGGTAGAACTATTAGGAAAGAGAAATAGATTGAGAAATTCCTTACTAGCTTACCTTATCATTTTCAAGCAAAAGTTACCTTGCTTAAATACATGAAAAATCCTTGTGAACTTACTATTAAATGAATCACTTGGGCAAGTATTCGAACTGCATCACTTGTATCCAATATGTCAGCCATCCACTTTCGAGGATGGCAAGAGCTTGGCTTTATAGACATCAAGGATAGTGGTCTTAGCAAAGATCTTCTTGACACAATTGTTAGAAATGATGAATCTAATACCAATGAAGAGAAATAGGATCTACTTTAACAGAGATTTACTAAATTTCTTAGATAGAATTAACCCTTTTTTAGGGGTTTTAGGAAAAAATAATCCGAGCTCTAAAATGATTATTTCAATGAATTTAGAGTTGTACTTGTTCCAAACAACATGAAATATTTTGCAAACCACTCATATAGGTATTTGAGCTAAAAAATAAATATAGAAATACGAAGGTGACCAAAATTTTTGAACGCTATATCAAGCAAGAGTGTGAAACTTGGAACAAATTCTACTCATGTTTTTCAAAAATTATCAACTACTCGTACAATTTGGGTAGAACTATCAGGAAAGAGAAATAGATTGAGAAATTCCTTACTAGCTTACCTTATCATTTTCAAGCAAAAGTTACCTTTCTTAAATACATGAAAAATCCTTGTGAACTTACTATTAAATGAATCACTTGGGCAAGTATTCGAACTGCATCACTTGTATCCAATATGTCAGCCATCCACTTTCGAGGACGGCAAGAGCTTGGCTTTATAGACATCAAGGATAGTGGTCTTAGCAAAGATCTTTTTGACACAATTGTTAGAAATGATGACTCTAATACCAATGAAGAGAAATGGGATCTACTTTCCCAGAGATTTACTAAATTTCTTAGATAGAATTAACCCTTTTTTAGGGGTTCTAGAAAAAAATAATCCCAGCTCTAAAATGATTATTTCAATGAATTTAGAGTTGTATTTCTTCCAAACAACATGAAATATTTTGCAGACCACTCATATAGGTATTTGAGCTACAAAATAAACCTAGAACTACGAAGTTGATTAAAAATATTGAACTCTATATCAAGCCAGAGGATGAAACTTTGACCAAATTCTAATCATGTTTTTCAAACATTATCAACTACTCGTACAATTTGGGTGGACCTATCAGGAAAGAGAAGTAGATTGAGAAAATCCTTGCAAGCTTACCTTATCATTTTCTAGCAAAAGTGACCTTGCTTAAATACATGAAAAATCCTTGTGAACTTACTATTAAATGAATCACTTGGGCAAGTATTCGAACTGCATCACTTGTATCCAATATGTCACCATCCACTTTCGATGACGGAAAGAGCTTGGCTTAATAGACATCAAGGATAGTGGTCTTAGTGAAGATCTTTTTGGCACAATTGTTAGGAATGATGACTCTAATAACAATGAAGAGAAATGGGATCTACTTTCCAGGAGATTTACTAAATTTTTTAGATTGAATTAACCCTTTTTTAGGGGTTTTAGAAAAAAATAATCGGAGCTCTAAAATGATTATTTCAATGAATTTAGAGATGTACTTCTTCCAAACAACTTTAAATATTTTGCAGACCACTCATATAGGTGTTTGAGCTGCAAAATAAACCTAGAACTACGATGTTGACAGAAAATATTGGACGCTATATCAAGCAAGAGTATGAAACTTGGAACAAATTCTAATCATGTTTTTCAAACATTATCAACTATTCGTACAATTTTGGTGGAACTATCAGGAAAGAGAAGTAGATTGAGAAATTCTTTACTAGCTTACCTTATCATTTTCAAGCAAAAGTTACTTTGCTTAAATACATGAAAAATCCTTGTGAACTTACTATTAAATGAATCACTTGGGCAAGTATTCGAACTGCATCACTTGTATCTAATATGTCAGCCATCCACTTTCGAGGACGGCAAGAGCTTGGCTTTATAGACATCAAGGATAGTGGTCTTAGCAAAGATCTTTTTGACACAATTGTTAGAAATGATGACTCTAATACCAATGAAGAGAAATAGGATCTACTTTAACAGAGATTTACTAAATTTCTTAGATAGAATTAACACTTTTTTAGGGGTTTTAGGAAAAAATAATCCGAGCTCTAAAATGATTATTTCAATGAAATTAGAGTTGTACTTCTTCCAAACAACATGAAATATTTTGCAAACCACTCATATAGGTATTTGAGGTAAAAAAATAAATCTAGAAATACGAAGGTGACCAAATTTTTTGAACGCTATATCAAGCAAGAGTGTGAAACTTGGAACAAATTCTACTCATGTTTTTCAAAAATTATCAACTACTCGTACAATTTGGGTGGACCTATCAGGAAAGAGAAGTACATTGAGAAATTCCTTACTAGCTTACCTTATCATTTTCAAGCAAAAGTTACCTTTCTTAAATACATGAAAAATCCTTGTGAACTTACTATTAAATGAATCACTTGGGCAAGTTTTCGGACTGCATCACTTGTATCCAATATGTCAGCCATCCACTTTCGAGGACGGTAAGAGCTTCGCTTTATAGACATCAAGGAGAGTGGTCTTAGCGAAGATGTTTTTGACACAATTGTTAGAAATGATGACTCTAATACCAATGAAGAGAAATGGGATCTACTTTCGCAGAGATTTACTAAATTTCTTAGATAGAATTAACCCTTTTTTGAGGGTTTTAGAAAAACATAATCCGAGCTCTAAAATAATTATTTCAATGAATTTAGAGTTGTACTTCTTCCAAACAACATCAAATATTTTCCAAACCACTCATATAGGTATTTGAGCTACAAAATAAACCTAGAACTGCGAAGTTGACCAAAAATATTGAACACTATATCAAGCAAGAGTATGAAACTTGGAACAAATTCTAATCATGTTTTTCAAACATTATCAACTACTCGTACAATTTGGGTAGAACTATCAGGAAAGAGAAATAGATTGAGAAATTCCTTACTAGCTTACCTTATCATTTTCAAGCAAAAGTTACCTTGCTTAAATACATGAAAAATCCTTGTGAACTTACTATTAAATGAATCACTTGGGCAAGTATTCGAACTGCATCACTTGTATCCAATATGTCAGCCGTCCACTTTCGAGGACGGCAAGAGCTTGGCTTTATAGACATCAAGGATAGTGGTCTTAGCGAAGATCGTTTTGACACAATTTTCAGAAATGATGACTCTAATACCAATGAAGAGAAATGGGATCTACTTTCCCAGAGATTTACTAAATTTCTTAGATAGAATTAACCCTTTTTTAGGGGTTTTAGAAAAAAATAATCCCAGCTCTAAAATGATTATTTCATTGAATTTGGAGTTGTATTTCTTCCAAACAACATGAAATATTTTGCAGACCACTCATATAGGTATTTGAGCTACAAAATAAACCTAGATCTACGAAGTTGATTAAAAATATTGAACTCTATATCAAGCAAGAGGATGAAACTTTGACCAAATTCTAATCATGTTTTTCAAACATTATCAACTACTCGTACAATTTGGGTAGAACTATCAGGAAAGAGAAATAGATTGAGAAATTCCTTACTAGCTTACCTTATCATTTTCAAGCAAAAGTTACCTTGCTTAAATACCTGAAAAATCCTTGTGAACTTACTGTGAAATGAATCACTTGGGCAAGTATTCAAACTGCATCACTTGTATCCAATATGTCAACCGTCCATTTTCGAGGATGGCAAGAGCTTGGCTTTATAGACATCAAGGATAGTGGTCTTAGCAAAGATCTTTTTGACACAATTGTTAGAAATGATGACTCTAATACCAATGAAGAGAAATGGGATCTACTTTCCCAGAGATTTACTAAATTTCTTAGATAGAATTAACCCTTTTTTAGGGGTTTTAGGAAAAAATAATCCCAGCTCTAAAATGATTATTTCAATGAATTTAGAGTTGTACTTGTTCCAAACAACATGAAATATTTTGCAAACCACTCATATAGGTATTTGAGCTAAAAAATAAATATAGAAATACGAAGGTGACCAAAATTTTTGAACGCTATATCAAGCAAGAGTGTGAAACTTGGAACAAATTCTACTCATGTTTTTCAAAAATTATCAACTACTCGTACAATTTGGGTAGAACTATCAGGAAAGAGAAATAGATTGAGAAATTCCTTACTAGCTTACCTTATCATTTTCAAGCAAAAGTTACCTTTCTTAAATACATGAAAAATCCTTGTGAACTTACTATTAAATGAATCACTTGGGCAAGTATTCGAACTGCATCACTTGTATCCAATATGTCAGCCATCCACTTTCGAGAACGGCAAGAGCTTGGCTTTATAGACATCAAGGATAGTGGTCTTAGCAAAGATCTTTTTGACACAATTGTTAGAAATGATGACTCTAATACCAATGAAGAGAAATGGGATCTACTTTCCCAGAGATTTACTAAATTTCTTAGATAGAATTAACCCTTTTTTAGGGGTTCTAGAAAAAAATAATCCCAGCTCTAAAATGATTATTTCAATGAATTTAGAGTTGTATTTCTTCCAAACAACATGAAATATTTTGCAGACCACTCATATAGGTATTTGAGCTACAAAATAAACCTAGAACTACGAAGTTGATTAAAAATATTGAACTCTATATCAAGCTAGAGGATGAAACTTTGACCAAATTCTAATCATGTTTTTCAAACATTATCAACTACTCGTACAATTTGGGTGGACCTATCAGGAAAGAGAAGTAGATTGAGAAAATCCTTGCAAGCTTACCTTATCATTTTCTAGCAAAAGTGACCTTGCTTAAATACATGAAAAATCCTTGTGAACTTACTATTAAATGAATCACTTGGGCAAGTATTCGAACTGCATCACTTGTATCCAATATGTCACCATCCACTTTCGATGACGGAAAGAGCTTGGCTTAATAGACATCAAGGATAGTGGTCTTAGTGAAGATCTTTTTGGCACAATTGTTAGGAATGATGACTCTAATAACAATGAAGAGAAATGGGATCTACTTTCCAGGAGATTTACTAAATTTCTTAGATTGAATTAACCCTTTTTTAGGGGTTTTAGAAAAAAATAATCGGAGCTCTAAAATGATTATTTCAATGAATTTAGAGATGTACTTCTTCCAAACAACTTTAAATATTTTGCAGACCACTCATATAGGTGTTTGAGCTGCAAAATAAACCTAGAACTACGATGTTGACAGAAAATATTAGACGCTATATCAAGCAAGAGTATGAAACTTGGAACAAATTCTAATCATGTTTTTCAAACATTATCAACTATTCGTACAATTTTGGTGGAACTATCAGGAAAGAGAAGTAGATTGAGAAATTCTTTACTAGCTTACCTTATCATTTTCAAGCAAAAGTTACTTTGCTTAAATACATGAAAAATCCTTGTGAACTTACTATTAAATGAATCACTTGGGCAAGTATTCGAACTGCATCACTTGTATCTAATATGTCAGCCATCCACTTTCGAGGACGGCAAGAGCTTGGCTTTATAGACATCAAGGATAGTGGTCTTAGCAAAGATCTTTTTGACACAATTGTTAGAAATGATGACTCTAATACCAATGAAGAGAAATAGGATCTACTTTAACAGAGATTTACTAAATTTCTTAGATAGAATTAACACTTTTTTAGGGGTTTTAGGAAAAAATAATCCGAGCTCTAAAATGATTATTTCAATGAAATTAGAGTTGTACTTCTTCCAAACAACATGAAATATTTTGCAAACCACTCATATAGGTATTTGAGGTAAAAAAATAAATCTAGAAATACGAAGGTGACCAAATTTTTTGAACGCTATATCAAGCAAGAGTGTGAAACTTGGAACAAATTCTACTCATGTTTTTCAAAAATTATCAACTACTCGTACAATTTGGGTGGACCTATCAGGAAAGAGAAGTACATTGAGAAATTCCTTACTAGCTTACCTTATCATTTTCAAGCAAAAGTTACCTTTCTTAAATACATGAAAAATCCTTGTGAACTTACTATTAAATGAATCACTTGGGCAAGTTTTCGGACTGCATCACTTGTATCCAATATGTCAGCCATCCACTTTCGAGGACGGTAAGAGCTTCGCTTTATAGACATCAAGGAGAGTGGTCTTAGCGAAGATGTTTTTGACACAATTGTTAGAAATGATGACTCTAATACCAATGAAGAGAAATGGGATCTACTTTCGTAGAGATTTACTAAATTTCTTAGATAGAATTAACCCTTTTTTGAGGGTTTTAGAAAAACATAATCCGAGCTCTAAAATAATTATTTCAATGAATTTAGAGTTGTACTTCTTCCAAACAACATCAAATATTTTGCAAACCACTCATATAGGTATTTGAGCTACAAAATAAACCTAGAACTGCGAAGTTGACCAAAAATATTGAACACTATATCAAGCAAGAGTATGAAACTTGGAACAAATTCTAATCATGTTTTTCAAACATTATCAACTACTCGTACAATTTGGGTAGAACTATCAGGAAAGAGAAATAGATTGAGAAATTCCTTACTAGCTTACCTTATCATTTTCAAGCAAAAGTTACCTTGCTTAAATACATGAAAAATCCTTGTGAACTTACTATTAAATGAATCACTTGGGCAAGTATTCGAACTGCATCACTTGTATCCAATATGTCAGCCGTCCACTTTCGAGGACGGCAAGAGCTTGGCTTTATAGACATCAAGGATAGTGGTCTTAGCGAAGATCGTTTTGACACAATTTTCAGAAATGATGACTCTAATACCAATGAAGAGAAATGGGATCTACTTTCCCAGAGATTTACTAAATTTCTTAGATAGAATTAACCCTTTTTTAGGGGTTTTAGAAAAAAATAATCCCAGCTCTAAAATGATTATTTCAATGAATTTGGAGTTGTATTTCTTCCAAACAACATGAAATATTTTGCAGACCACTCATATAGGTATTTGAGCTACAAAATAAACCTAGATCTACGAAGTTGATTAAAAATATTGAACGCTATATCAAGCAAGAGTGTGAAACTTGGAACAAATTCTAATCATGTTTTTCAAACATTATCAACTACTCGTACAATTTGGGTAGAACTATCAGGAAAGAGAAATAAATTGAGAAATTCCTTACTAGCTTAACTTATCATTTTCAAGCAAAAGTTACCTTGCTCAAATACATGAAAAATCCTTGTGAACTTACTGTTAAATGAATCACTTGGGCAAGTATTCAAACTGCATCACTTGTATCCAATATGTCAGCCATCCACTTTCGAGGACGGAAAGAGCTTGGCTTTATAGACATCAAGGATAGTGGTCTTAGCGAAGATGTTTTTGACACAATTGTTAGAAATGATGACTCTAATACCAATGAAGAGAAATGGGATCTACTTTCGCAGAGATTTACTAAATTTCTTAGATAGAATTAACCCTTTTTTAAGGGTTTTAGAAAAACATAATCCGAGCTCTAAAATGATTATTTCAATGAATTTAGAGTTGTACTTCTTCCAAACAACATGAAATAATTTGCAAACCACTCATATAGGTATTTGAGCTACAAAATAAACCTTGAACTGCGAAGTTGACCAAAAATATTGAACACTATATCAAGCAAGAGTATGAAACTTGGAACAAATTCTAATCATGTTTTTCAAACATTATCAACTACTCGTACAATTTGGGTAGAACTATCAGGAAAGAGAAATAGATTGAGAAATTCCTTACTAGCTTACCTTATCATTTTCAAGCAAAAGTTACCTTGCTTAAATACATGAAAAATCCTTGTGAACTTACTATTAAATGAATCACTTGGGCAAGTATTCGAACTGCATCACTTGTATCCAATATGTCAACCGTCCATTTTCGAGGACGGCAAGAGCTTGGCTTTATAGACATCAAGGATAGTGGTCTTAGCAAAGATCTTTTTGACACAATTGTTAGAAATGATGACTCTAATACCAATGAAGAGAAATGGGATCTACTTTCCCAGAGATTTACTAAATTTCTTAGATAGAATTAACCCTTTTTTAGGGGTTCTAGAAAAAAATAATCCCAGCTCTAAAATGATTATTTCAATGAATTTAGAGTTGTATTTCTTCCAAACAACATGAAATATTTTGCAGACCACTCATATAGGTATTTGAGCTACAAAATAAACCTAGAACTGCGAAGTTGATCAAAAATATTGAACACTATATCAAGCAAGAGTATGAAACTTGGAACAAATTCTAATCATGTTTTTCAAACATTATCAACTACTCGTACAATTTGGGTAGAACTATCAGGAAAGAGAAATAGATTGAGAAATTCCTTACTAGCTTACCTTATCATTTTCAAGCAAAAGTTACCTTGCTTAAATACATGAAAAATCCTTGTGAACTTACTATTAAATGAATCACTTGGGCAAGTATTCGAACTGCATCACTTGTATCCAATATGTCAGCCATCCACTTTTGAGGATGGCAAGAGCTTGGCTTTATAGACATCAAGGATAGTGGTCTTAGCAAAGATCTTCTTGACACAATTGTTAGAAATGATGAATCTAATACCAATGAAGAGAAATAGGATCTACTTTAACAGAGATTTACTAAATTTCTTAGATAGAATTAACCCTTTTTTAGGGGTTTTAGGAAAAAATAATCCGAGCTCTAAAATGATTATTTCAATGAATTTAGAGTTGTACTTCTTCCAAACAACATGAAATATTTTGCAAACCACTCATATAGGTATTTGAGCTAAAAAATAAATATAGAAATACGAAGGTGACCAAAATTTTTGAACGCTATATCAAGCAAGAGTGTGAAACTTGGAACAAATTCTACTCATGTTTTTCAAAAATTATCAACTACTCGTACAATTTGGGTAGAACTATCAGGAAAGAGAAATAGATTGAGAAATTCCTTACTAGCTTACCTTATCATTTTCAAGCAAAAGTTACCTTTCTTAAATACATGAAAAATCCTTGTGAACTTACTATTAAATGAATCACTTGGGCAAGTATTCGAACTGCATCACTTGTATCCAATATGTCAGCCATCCACTTTCGAGGACGGCAAGAGCTTGGCTTTATAGACATCAAGGATAGTGGTCTTAGCAAAGATCTTTTTGACACAATTGTTAGAAATGATGACTCTAATACTAATGAAGAGAAATGGGATCTACTTTCCCAGAGATTTACTAAATTTCTTAGATAGAATTAACCCTTTTTTAGGGGTTCTAGAAAAAAATAATCCCAGCTCTAAGATGATTATTTCAATGAATTTAGAGTTGTATTTCTTCCAAACAACATGAAATATTTTGCAGACCACTCATATAGGTATTTGAGCTACAAAATAAACCTAGAACTACGAAGTTGATTAAAAATATTGAACTCTATATCAAGCCAGAGGATGAAACTTTGACCAAATTCTAATCATGTTTTTCAAACATTATCAACTACTCGTACAATTTGGGTGGACCTATCAGGAAAGAGAAGTAGATTGAGAAAATCCTTGCAAGCTTACCTTATCATTTTCTAGCAAAAGTGACCTTGCTTAAATACATGAAAAATCCTTGTGAACTTACTATTAAATGAATCACTTGGGCAAGTATTCGAACTGCATCACTTGTATCCAATATGTCACCATCCACTTTCGATGACGGAAAGAGCTTGGCTTAATAGACATCAAGGATAGTGGTCTTAGTGAAGATCTTTTTGGCACAATTGTTAGGAATGATGACTCTAATAACAATGAAGAGAAATGGGATCTACTTTCCAGGAGATTTACTAAATTTCTTAGATTGAATTAACCCTTTTTTAGGGGTTTTAGAAAAAAATAATCGGAGCTCTAAAATGATTATTTCAATGAATTTAGAGATGTACTTCTTCCAAACAACTTTAAATATTTTGCAGACCACTCATATAGGTGTTTGAGCTGCAAAATAAACCTAGAACTACGATGTTGACAGAAAATATTGGACGCTATATCAAGCAAGAGTATGAAACTTGGAACAAATTCTAATCATGTTTTTCAAACATTATCAACTATTCGTACAATTTTGGTGGAACTATCAGGAAAGAGAAGTAGATTGAGAAATTCTTTACTAGCTTACCTTATCATTTTCAAGCAAAAGTTACTTTGCTTAAATACATGAAAAATCCTTGTGAACTTACTATTAAATGAATCACTTGGGCAAGTATTCGAACTGCATCACTTGTATCTAATATGTCAGCCATCCACTTTCGAGGACGGCAAGAGCTTGGCTTTATAGACATCAAGGATAGTGGTCTTAGCAAAGATCTTTTTGACACAATTGTTAGAAATGATGACTCTAATACCAATGAAGAGAAATAGGATCTACTTTAACAGAGATTTACTAAATTTCTTAGATAGAATTAACACTTTTTTAGGGGTTTTAGGAAAAAATAATCCGAGCTCTAAAATGATTATTTCAATGAAATTAGAGTTGTACTTCTTCCAAACAACATGAAATATTTTGCAAACCACTCATATAGGTATTTGAGGTAAAAAAATAAATCTAGAAATACGAAGGTGACCAAATTTTTTGAACGCTATATCAAGCAAGAGTGTGAAACTTGGAACAAATTCTACTCATGTTTTTCAAAAATTATCAACTACTCGTACAATTTGGGTGGACCTATCAGGAAAGAGAAGTACATTGAGAAATTCCTTACTAGCTTACCTTATCATTTTCAAGCAAAAGTTACCTTTCTTAAATACATGAAAAATCCTTGTGAACTTACTATTAAATGAATCACTTGGGCAAGTTTTCAGACTGCATCACTTGTATCCAATATGTCAGCCATCCACTTTCGAGGACGGTAAGAGCTTCGCTTTATAGACATCAAGGAGAGTGGTCTTAGCGAAGATGTTTTTGACACAATTGTTAGAAATGATGACTCTAATACCAATGAAGAGAAATGGGATCTACTTTCGCAGAGATTTACTAAATTTCTTAGATAGAATTAACCCTTTTTTGAGGGTTTTAGAAAAACATAATCCGAGCTCTAAAATAATTATTTCAATGAATTTAGAGTTGTACTTCTTCCAAACAACATCAAATATTTTGCAAACCACTCATATAGGTATTTGAGCTACAAAATAAACCTAGAACTGCGAAGTTGACCAAAAATATTGAACACTATATCAAGCAAGAGTATGAAACTTGGAACAAATTCTAATCATGTTTTTCAAACATTATCAACTACTCGTACAATTTGGGTAGAACTATCAGGAAAGAGAAATAGATTGAGAAATTCCTTACTAGCTTACCTTATCATTTTCAAGCAAAAGTTACCTTGCTTAAATACATGAAAAATCCTTGTGAACTTACTATTAAATGAATCACTTGGGCAAGTATTCGAACTGCATCACTTGTATCCAATATGTCAGCCGTCCACTTTCGAGGACGGCAAGAGCTTGGCTTTATAGACATCAAGGATAGTGGTCTTAGCGAAGATCGTTTTGACACAATTTTCAGAAATGATGACTCTAATACCAATGAAGAGAAATGGGATCTACTTTCCCAGAGATTTACTAAATTTCTTAGATAGAATTAACCCTTTTTTAGGGGTTTTAGAAAAAAATAATCCCAGCTCTAAAATGATTATTTCATTGAATTTGGAGTTGTATTTCTTCCAAACAACATGAAATATTTTGCAGACCACTCATATAGGTATTTGAGCTACAAAATAAACCTAGATCTACGAAGTTGATTAAAAATATTGAACTCTATATCAAGCAAGAGGATGAAACTTTGACCAAATTCTAATCATGTTTTTCAAACATTATCAACTACTCGTACAATTTGGGTAGAACTATCAGGAAAGAGAAATAGATTGAGAAATTCCTTACTAGCTTACCTTATCATTTTCAAGCAAAAGTTACCTTGCTTAAATACCTGAAAAATCCTTGTGAACTTACTGTTAAATGAATCACTTGGGCAAGTATTCAAACTGCATCACTTGTATCCAATATGTCAACCGTCCATTTTCGAGGACGGCAAGAGCTTGGCTTTATAGACATCAAGGATAGTGGTCTTAGCAAAGATCTTTTTGACACAATTGTTAGAAATGATGACTCTAATACCAATGAAGAGAAATGGGATCTACTTTCCCAGAGATTTACTAAATTTCTTAGATAGAATTAACCCTTTTTTAGGGGTTTTAGGAAAAAATAATCCCAGCTCTAAAATGATTATTTCAATGAATTTAGAGTTGTACTTGTTCCAAACAACATGAAATATTTTGCAAACCACTCATATAGGTATTTGAGCTAAAAAATAAATATAGAAATACGAAGGTGACCAAAATTTTTGAACGCTATATCAAGCAAGAGTGTGAAACTTGGAACAAATTCTACTCATGTTTTTCAAAAATTATCAACTACTCGTACAATTTGGGTGGACCTATCAGGAAAGAGAAGTACATTGAGAAATTCCTTACTAGCTTACCTTATCATTTTCAAGCAAAAGTTACCTTTCTTAAATACATGAAAAATCCTTGTGAACTTACTATTAAATGAATCACTTGGGCAAGTTTTCAGACTGCATCACTTGTATCCAATATGTCAGCCATCCACTTTCGAGGACGGTAAGAGCTTCGCTTTATAGACATCAAGGAGAGTGGTCTTAGCGAAGATGTTTTTGACACAATTGTTAGAAATGATGACTCTAATACCAATGAAGAGAAATGGGATCTACTTTCGCAGAGATTTACTAAATTTCTTAGATAGAATTAACCCTTTTTTGAGGGTTTTAGAAAAACATAATCCGAGCTCTAAAATAATTATTTCAATGAATTTAGAGTTGTACTTCTTCCAAACAACATCAAATATTTTGCAAACCACTCATATAGGTATTTGAGCTACAAAATAAACCTAGAACTGCGAAGTTGACCAAAAATATTGAACACTATATCAAGCAAGAGTATGAAACTTGGAACAAATTCTAATCATGTTTTTCAAACATTATCAACTACTCGTACAATTTGGGTAGAACTATCAGGAAAGAGAAATAGATTGAGAAATTCCTTACTAGCTTACCTTATCATTTTCAAGCAAAAGTTACCTTTCTTAAATACATGAAAAATCCTTGTGAACTTACTATTAAATGAATCACTTGGGCAAGTTTTCAGACTGCATCACTTGTATCCAATATGTCAGCCATCCACTTTCGAGGACGGTAAGAGCTTCGCTTTATAGACATCAAGGAGAGTGGTCTTAGCGAAGATGTTTTTGACACAATTGTTAGAAATGATGACTCTAATACCAATGAAGAGAAATGGGATCTACTTTCGCAGAGATTTACTAAATTTCTTAGATAGAATTAACCCTTTTTTGAGGGTTTTAGAAAAACATAATCCGAGCTCTAAAATGATTATTTCAATGAATTTAGAGTTGTACTTCTTCCAAACAACATCAAATATTTTGCAAACCACTCATATAGGTATTTGAGCTACAAAATAAACCTAGAACTGCGAAGTTGACCAAAAATATTGAACACTATATCAAGCAAGAGTATGAAACTTGGAACAAATTCTAATCATGTTTTTCAAACATTATCAACTACTCGTACAATTTGGGTAGAACTATCAGGAAAGAGAAATAGATTGAGAAATTCCTTACTAGCTTACCTTATCATTTTCAAGCAAAAGTTACCTTGCTTAAATACATGAAAAATCCTTGTGAACTTACTATTAAATGAATCACTTGGGCAAGTATTCGAACTGCATCACTTGTATCCAATATGTCAGCCGTCCACTTTCGAGGACGGCAAGAGCTTGGCTTTATAGACATCAAGGATAGTGGTCTTAGCGAAGATCGTTTTGACACAATTTTCAGAAATGATGACTCTAATACCAATGAAGAGAAATGGGATCTACTTTCCCAGAGATTTACTAAATTTCTTAGATAGAATTAACCCTTTTTTAGGGGTTTTAGAAAAAAATAATCCCAGCTCTAAAATGATTATTTCATTGAATTTGGAGTTGTATTTCTTCCAAACAACATGAAATATTTTGCAGACCACTCATATAGGTATTTGAGCTACAAAATAAACCTAGATCTACGAAGTTGATTAAAAATATTGAACTCTATATCAAGCAAGAGGATGAAACTTTGACCAAATTCTAATCATGTTTTTCAAACATTATCAACTACTCGTACAATTTGGGTAGAACTATCAGGAAAGAGAAATAGATTGAGAAATTCCTTACTAGCTTACCTTATCATTTTCAAGCAAAAGTTACCTTGCTTAAATACCTGAAAAATCCTTGTGAACTTACTGTTAAATGAATCACTTGGGCAAGTATTCAAACTGCATCACTTGTATCCAATATGTCAACCGTCCATTTTCGAGGACGGCAAGAGCTTGGCTTTATAGACATCAAGGATAGTGGTCTTAGCAAAGATCTTTTTGACACAATTGTTAGAAATGATGACTCTAATACCAATGAAGAGAAATGGGATCTACTTTCCCAGAGATTTACTAAATTTCTTAGATAGAATTAACCCTTTTTTAGGGGTTTTAGGAAAAAATAATCCCAGCTCTAAAATGATTATTTCAATGAATTTAGAGTTGTATTTCTTCCAAACAACATGAAATATTTTGCAGACCACTCATATAGGTATTTGAGCTACAAAATAAACCTAGATCTACGAAGTTGATTAAAAATATTGAACTCTATATCAAGCAAGAGGATGAAACTTTGACCAAATTCTAATCATGTTTTTCAAACATTATCAACTACTCGTACAATTTGGGTAGAACTATCAGGAAAGAGAAATAGATTGAGAAATTTTTTACTAGCTTACCTTATCATTTTCAAGCAAAAGTTACCTTTCTTAAATACATGAAAAATCCTTGTGAACTTACTGTTAAATGAATCACTTGGGCAAGTATTCAAACTGCATCACTTGTATCCAATATGTCAACCGTCCATTTTCGAGGACGGCAAGAGCTTGGCTTTATAGACATCAAGGATAGTGGTCTTAGCGAAGATGTTTTTGACACAATTGTTAGAAATTATGACTCTAATACCAATAAAGAGAAATGGGATCTACTTTCGCAGAGATTTACTAAATTTCTTAGATAGAATTAACCCTTTTTTAAGGGTTTTAGAAAAACATAATCCGAGCTCTAAAATGATTATTTCAATGAATTTAGAGTTGTACTTCTTCCAAACAACATCAAATATTTTGCAAACCACTCATATAGGTATTTGAGCTACAAAATAAACCTAGAACTGCGAAGTTGACCAAAAATATTGAACACTATATCAAGCAAGAGTATGAAACTTGGAACAAATTCTAATCATGTTTTCCAAACATTATCAAATATTCGTACAATTTGGGTAGAACTATCAGGAATGAGAAATAGATTGAGAAATTCCTTACTAGCTTACCTTATCATTTTCAAGCAAAAGTTACCTTGCTTAAATACATGAAAAATCCTTGTGAACTTACTATTAAATGAATCACTTGGGCAAGTATTCAAACTGCATCACTTGTATCCAATATGTCAACCGTCCATTTTCGAGGACGGCAAGAGCTTGGCTTTATAGACATCAAGGATAGTGGTCTTAGCAAAGATCTTTTTGACACAATTGTTAGAAATGATGACTCTAATACCAATGAAGAGAAATGGGATCTACTTTCCCAGAGATTTACTAAATTTCTTAGATAGAATTAACCCTTTTTTAGGGGTTCTAGAAAAAAATAATCCCAGCTCTAAAATGATTATTTCAATGAATTTAGAGTTGTATTTCTTCCAAACAACATGAAATATTTTGCAGACCACTCATATAGGTATTTGAGCTACAAAATAAACCTAGATCTACGAAGTTGATTAAAAATATTGAACTCTATATCAAGCAAGAGGATGAAACTTTGACCAAATTCTAATCATGTTTTTCAAACATTATCAACTACTCGTACAATTTGGGTAGAACTATCAGGAAAGAGAAATAGATTGAGAAATTTTTTACTAGCTTACCTTATCATTTTCAAGCAAAAGTTACCTTGCTTAAATACCTGAAAAATCCTTGTGAACTTACTGTTAAATGAATCACTTGGGCAAGTATTCAAACTGCATCACTTGTATCCAATATGTCAACCGTCCATTTTCGAGGACGGCAAGAGCTTGGCTTTATAGACATCAAGGATAGTGGTCTTAGCGAAGATGTTTTTGACACAATTGTTAGAAATTATGACTCTAATACCAATAAAGAGAAATGGGATCTACTTTCGCAGAGATTTACTAAATTTCTTAGATAGAATTAACCCTTTTTTAAGGGTTTTAGAAAAACATAATCCGAGCTCTAAAATGATTATTTCAATGAATTTAGAGTTGTACTTCTTCCAAACAACATCAAATATTTTGCAAACCACTCATATAGGTATTTGAGCTACAAAATAAACCTAGAACTGCGAAGTTGACCAAAAATATTGAACACTATATCAAGCAAGAGTATGAAACTTGGAACAAATTCTAATCATGTTTTCCAAACATTATCAAATATTCGTACAATTTGGGTAGAACTATCAGGAAAGAGAAATAGATTGAGAAATTTTTTACTAGCTTACCTTATCATTTTCAAGCAAAAGTTACCTTGCTTAAATACCTGAAAAATCCTTGTGAACTTACTGTTAAATGAATCACTTGGGCAAGTATTCAAACTGCATCACTTGTATCCAATATGTCAACCGTCCATTTTCGAGGACGGCAAGAGCTTGGCTTTATAGACATCAAGGATAGTGGTCTTAGCGAAGATGTTTTTGACACAATTGTTAGAAATTATGACTCTAATACCAATAAAGAGAAATGGGATCTACTTTCGGAGAGATTTACTAAATTTCTTAGATAGAATTAACCCTTTTTTAAGGGTTTTAGAAAAACATAATCCGAGCTCTAAAATGATTATTTCAATGAATTTAGAGTTGTACTTCTTCCAAACAACATCAAATATTTTGCAAACCACTCATATAGGTATTTGAGCTACAAAATAAACCTAGAACTGCGAAGTTGACCAAAAATATTGAACACTATATCAAGCAAGAGTATGAAACTTGGAACAAATTCTAATCATGTTTTCCAAACATTATCAAATATTCGTACAATTTGGGTAGAACTATCAGGAATGAGAAATAGATTGAGAAATTCCTTACTAGCTTACCTTATCATTTTCAAGCAAAAGTTACCTTGCTTAAATACATGAAAAATCCTTGTGAACTTACTATTAAATGAATCACTTGTGCAAGTATTCGAACTGCATCACTTGTATCCAATATGTCAGCCGTCCACTTTCGAGGACGGCAAGAGCTTGGCTTTATAGACATCAAGGATAGTGGTCTTAGCGAAGATCGTTTTGACACAATTTTCAGAAATGATGACTCTAATACCAATGAAGAGAAATGGGATCTACTTTCCCAGAGATTTACTAAATTTCTTAGATAGAATTAACCCTTTTTTAGGGGTTTTAGAAAAAAAAATCCCAGCTCTAAAATGATTATTTCAATGAATTTAGAGTTGTACTTCTTCCAAACAACATGAAATATTTTACAGACCACTCATATAGGTATTTGAGCTACAAAATAAACCTAGAAATACGAAGTTGATTAAAAATATTGAACTCTATATCAAGCAAGAGGATGAAACTTTGACCAAATTCTAATCATGTTTTTCAAACATTATCAACTACTCGTACAATTTGGCTAGAACTATCAGGAAAGATAAATAGATTGAGAAATTCCTTACTAGCTTACCTTATCATTTTCAAGCAAAAGTTACCTTGCTTAAATACCTGAAAAATCCTTGTGAACTTACTGTTAAATGAATCACTTGGGCAAGTATTCAAACTGCATCACTTGTATCCAATATGTCAGCCATCCAATTTCGAGGACGGCAAGAGCTTGGCTTTATAGACATCAATGATGGTGGTCTTAGCAAAGATCTTTTTGACACAATTGTTAGAAATGATGACTCTAATACCAATGAAGAGAAATGGGATCTACTTTCCCAGAGATTTACTAAATTTCATAGATAGAATTAACCCTTTTTTAGGGGTTCTAGAAAAAAATAATCCCAGCTCTAAAATGATTATTTCAATGAATTTAGAGTTGTATTTCTTCCAAACAACATGAAATATTTTGCAGACCACTCATATAGGTATTTGAGCTACAAAATAAACCTAGAACTACGAAGTTGATTAAAAATATTGAACTCTATATCAAGCCAGAGGATGAAACTTTGACCAAATTCTAATCATGTTTTTCAAACATTATCAACTACTCGTACAATTTGGCTGGACCTATCAGGAAAGAGAAGTAGATTGAGAAAATCCTTGCAAGCTTACCTTATCATTTTCTAGCAAAAGTGACCTTGCTTAAATACATGAAAAATCCTTGTGAACTTACAATTAAATGAATCACTTGGGCAAGTATTCGAACTGCATCACTTGTATCCAATATGTCACCATCCACTTTCGAGGATGGCAAGAGCTTGTCTTTATAGACATCAAGGATAGTGGTCTTAGTGAAGATCTTTTTGGCACAATTGTTAGGAATGATGACTCTAATACCAATGAAGAGAAATGGGATCTACTTTCCAGGAGATTTACTAAATTTCATAGATTGAATTAACCCTTTTTTAGGGGTTTTAGAAAAAAATAATCTGAGCTCTAAAATGATTATTTCAATGAATTTAGAGTTGTACTTCTTCCAAACAACTTTAAATATTTTGCAGACCACTCATATAGGTGTTTGAGCTACAAAATAAACCTACAACTGCGAAGTTGACCAAAAAATTGAACGCTATATCAAGCAAGAGTATGACACTTGGAAAAAATTCTCATCATGTTTTTCAAACATTATCAACTATTCGTACAATTTTGGTGGAACTATCAGGAAAGAGAAGTAGATTGAGAAATTCTTTACTAGCTTACCTTATCATTTTAAAGCAAAAGTTACCTTGCTTAAATACATGAAAAATCCTTGTGAACTTACTATTAAATGAATCACTTGGGCAAGTATTCGAACTGCATCACTTGTATCCAATATGTCAGCCATCCACTTTCGAGGACGGCAAGAGCTTGGCTTTATAGACATCAAGGATAGTGGTCTTAGCAAAGATCTTTTTGACACAATTGTTAGAAATGATGACTCTAATACCAATGAAGAGAAATAGGATCTACTTTAACAGAGATTTACTAAATTTCTTAGATAGAATTAACCCTTTTTTAGGGGTTTTAGGAAAAAATAATCCGAGCTCTAAAATGATTATTTCAATGAATTTAGAGTTGTACTTCTTCCAAACAACATGAAATATTTTGCAGACCACTCATATAGGTATTTGAGCTACAAAATAAACCTAGACCTACGAAGTTGATTAAAAATATTGAACTCTATATCAAGCCAGAGGATGAAACTTTGACCAAATTCTAATCATGTTTTTCAAACATTATCAACTACTCGTACAATTTGGCTGGACCTATCAGGAAAGAGAAGTAGATTGAGAAAATCCTTGCAAGCTTACCTTATCATTTTCTAGCAAAAGTGACCTTGCTTAAATACATGAAAAATCCTTGTGAACTTACTATTAAATGAATCACTTGGGCAAGTATTCGAACTGCATCACTTGTATCCAATATGTCAGCCATCCACTTTCGAGGATGGCAAGAGCTTGGCTTTGTAGACATCAAGGATAGTGGTCTTAGCAAAGATCTTTTTGACACAATTGATAGAAATGATGACTCTAATACCAATGAAGAGAAATAGGATCTACTTTAACAGAGATTTACTAAATTTCTTAGATAGAATTAACCCTTTTTTAGGGGTTTTAGGAAAAAATAATCCGAGCTCTAAAATGATTATTTCAATGAATTTAGAGTTGTACTTGTTCCAAACAACAAGAAATATTTTGCAAACCACTCATATAGGTATTTGAGCTAAAAATTAAATATGGAAATACGAAGGTGACCAAAATTTTTGAACGCTATATCAAGCAAGAGTGTGAAACTTGGAACAAATTCTAATCATGTTTTTCAAACATTATCAACTACTCGTACAATTTGGGTGGACCTATCAGGAAAGAGAAGTAGATTGAGAAAATCCTTCCAAGCTTACCTTATCATTTTCTAGCAAAAGTGACCTTGCTTAAATACATGAAAAATCCTTGTGAACTTACTGTTAAATGAATCACTTGGGCAAGTATTCGAACTGCATCACTTGTATCCAATATGTCACCATCCACTTTCGAGGACGACAAGAGCTTGTCTTTATAGACATCAAGGATAGTGGTCTTAGTGAAGATCTTTTTGGCACAATTGTTAGGAATGATGACTCTAATACCAAGGAAGAGAAATGGGATCTACTTTCCAGGAGATTTACTAAATTTCATAGATTGAATTAACCCTTTTTTAGGGGTTTTAGAAAAAAATAATCTGAGCTCTAAAATGATTATTTCAATGAATTTAGAGTTGTACTTCTTCCAAACAACTTTAAATATTTTGCAGACCACTCATATAGGTGTTTGAGCTACAAAATAAACCTACAACTGCGAAGTTGACCAAAAAATTGAACGCTATATCAAGCAAGAGTATGAAACTTGGAAAAAATTATCATCATGTTTTTCAAACATTATCAACTATTCGTACAATTTTGGTGGAACTATCAGGAAAGAGAAGTAGATTGAGAAATTCTTTACTAGCTTACCTTATCATTTTAAAGCAAAAGTTACCTTGCTTAAATACATGAAAAATCCTTGTGAACTTACTATTAAATGAATCACTTGGGCAAGTATTCGAACTGCATCACTTGTATCCAATATGTCAGCCATCCACTTTCGAGGACGGCAAGAGCTTGGCTTTATTGACATCAAGGATAGTGGTCTTAGCAAAGATCTTTTTGACACAATTGTTATAAATGATGACTCTAATACCAATGAAGAGAAATAGGATCTACTTTAACAGAGATTTACTAAATTTCTTAGATAGAATTAACCCTTTTTTAGGGGTTTTAGGAAAAAATAATCCGAGCTCTAAAATGATTATTTCAATGAATTTAGAGTTGTACTTGTTCCAAACAACATGAAATATTTTGCAAACCACTCATATAGGTATTTGAGCTAAAAAATAAATATAGAAATACGAAGTTGACCAAAATTTTTGAACGCTATATCAAGCAAGAGTGTGAAACTTGGAACAAATTCTAATCATGTTTTTCAAACATTATCAACTACTCGTACAATTTGGGTGGACCTATCAGGAAAGAGAAGTAGATTGAGAAATTCCTTACTAGCTTACCTTATCATTTTCAAGCAAAAGTTACCTTGCTTAAATACATGAAAAATCCTTGTGAACTTACTATTAAATGAATCACTTGGGCAAGTATTCGAACTGCATCACTTGTATCCAATATGTCACCATCCACTTTCGAGGACGACAAGAGCTTGTCTTTATAGACATCAAGGATAGTGGTCTTAGTGAAGATCTTTTTGGCACAATTGTTAGGAATGATGACTCTAATACCAATGAAGAGAAATGGGATCTACTTTCAAGGAGATTTACTAAATTTCATAGATTGAATTAACCCTTTTTTAGGGGTTTTAGAAAAAAAATAATCTGAGCTCTAAAATGATTATTTCAATGAATTTAGAGTTGTACTTCTTCCAAACAACTTTAAATATTTTTGCAGACCACTCATATAGGTGTTTGAGCTACAAAATAAACCTACAACTGCGAAGTTGACCAAAAAATTGAACGCTATATCAAGCAAGAGTATGAAACTTGGAAAAAATTCTCATCATGTTTTTCAAACATTATCAACTATTCGTACAATTTTGGTGGAACTATCAGGAAAGAGAAGTAGATTGAGAAATTCTTTACTAGCTTACCTTATCATTTTCAAGCAAAAGTTACCTTGCTTAAATACATGAAAAATCCTTGTGAACTTACTATTAAATGAATCACTTGGGCAAGTATTCGAACTGCATCACTTGTATCCAATATGTCAGCCATCCACTTTCGAGGACGGCAAGAGCTTGGCTTTATTGACATCAAGGATAGTGGTCTTAGCAAAGATCTTTTTGACACCATTGTTATAAATGATGACTCTAATACCAATGAAGAGAAATAGGATCTACTTTAACAGAGATTTACTAAATTTCTTAGATAGAATTAACCCTTTTTTAGGGGTTTTAGGAAAAAATAATCCGAGCTCTAAAATGATTATTTCAATGAATTTAGAGTTGTACTTGTTCCAAACAACATGAAATATTTTGCAAACCACTCATATAGGTATTTGAGCTAAAAAATAAATATAGAAATACGAAGGTGACCAAAATTTTTGAACGCTATATCAAGCAAGAGTGTGAAACTTGGAACAAATTCTAATCATGTTTTTCAAACATTATCCACTACTCGTACAATTTGGGTAGACCTATCAAGAAAGAGAAGTAGGTTGAGAAATTCCTTACTAGCTTACCTTATCATTTTCAAGCAAAAGTTACCTTGCTTAAATACATGAAAAATCCTTGTGACCTTACTATTAAATGAATCACTTGGGCAAGTTTTCGAACTGCATCACTTGTATCCAATATGTCAGCCATCCACTTTCGAGGACGGCAAGAGGTTGGCTTTATAGACATCAAGGATAGTGGTCTAAGCAAAGATCTTTTTGACACAATTGTTAGAAATGATGACTCTAATACCAATGAAGAGAAATGGGATCTACTTTCCCAAAGATATACTAAATTTCATAGATAGAATTAACCCTTTTTTAGGGGTTTTAGAAAAAAATAATCTGAGCTCAAAAATGATTATTTCAATGAATTTAGAGTTGTACTTCTTCCAAACAACATGAAATATTTTGCACACCACTCATATAGGTATTTGAGCTACAAAATAAACCTACAACTACGAAGTTGACCAAAAAATTGAACGCTATATCAAGCAAGAGTATGAAACTTGGAACAAATTCTAATCATGTTTTTCAAACATTATCAACTATTCGTACAATTTTGGCGGAACTATCAAGAAAGAGAAGTAGGTTGAGAAATTCTTTACTAGCTTACCTTATCATTTTCAAGCTTTCAAGCAAAAGTTACCTTGCTTAAATACATGAAAAATCCTTGTGAACTTACTATTAAATGAATCACTTGGGCAAGTATTCGAACTGCATCACTTGTATCCAATATGTCACCATCCACTTTCGAGGACGGCAAGAGCTTGTCTTTATAGACATCAAGGATAGTGGTCTTAGTGAAGATCTTTTTGGCACAATTGTTAGGAATGATGACTCTAATACCAATGAAGAGAAATGGGATCTACTTTCCAGGAGATTTACTAAATTTCATAGATTGAATTAACCCTTTTTTAGGGGTTTTAGAAAAAAATAATCTGAGCTCTAAAATGATTATTTCAATGAATTTAGAGTTGTACTTCTTCCAAACAACTTTAAATATTTTTGCAGACCACTCATATAGGTGTTTGAGCTACAAAATAAACCTACAACTGCGAAGTTGACCAAAAAATTGAACGCTATATCAAGCAAGAGTATGAAACTTGGAAAAAATTCTCATCATGTTTTTCAAACATTATCAACTATTCGTACAATTTTGGTGGAACTATCAGGAAAGAGAAGTAGATTGAGAAATTCTTTACTAGCTTACCTTATCATTTTCAAGCAAAAGTTACCTTGCTTAAATACATGAAAAATCCTTGTGAACTTACTATTAAATGAATCACTTGGGCAAGTATTCGAACTGCATCACTTGTATCCAATATGTCAGCCATCCACTTTCGAGGACGGCAAGAGCTTGGCTTTATTGACATCAAGGATAGTGGTCTTAGCAAAGATCTTTTTGACACCATTGTTATAAATGATGACTCTAATACCAATGAAGAGAAATAGGATCTACTTTAACAGAGATTTACTAAATTTCTTAGATAGAATTAACCCTTTTTTAGGGGTTTTAGGAAAAAATAATCCGAGCTCTAAAATGATTATTTCAATGAATTTAGAGTTGTACTTGTTCCAAACAACATGAAATATTTTGCAAACCACTCATATAGGTATTTGAGCTAAAAAATAAATATAGAAATACGAAGGTGACCAAAATTTTTGAACGCTATATCAAGCAAGAGTGTGAAACTTGGAACAAATTCTAATCATGTTTTTCAAACATTATCCACTACTCGTACAATTTGGGTAGACCTATCAAGAAAGAGAAGTAGGTTGAGAAATTCCTTACTAGCTTACCTTATCATTTTCAAGCAAAAGTTACCTTGCTTAAATACATGAAAAATCCTTGTGACCTTACTATTAAATGAATCACTTGGGCAAGTTTTCGAACTGCATCACTTGTATCCAATATGTCAGCCATCCACTTTCGAGGACGGCAAGAGGTTGGCTTTATAGACATCAAGGATAGTGGTCTAAGCAAAGATCTTTTTGACACAATTGTTAGAAATGATGACTCTAATACCAATGAAGAGAAATGGGATCTACTTTCCCAAAGATATACTAAATTTCATAGATAGAATTAACCCTTTTTTAGGGGTTTTAGAAAAAAATAATCTGAGCTCAAAAATGATTATTTCAATGAATTTAGAGTTGTACTTCTTCCAAACAACATGAAATATTTTGCACACCACTCATATAGGTATTTGAGCTACAAAATAAACCTACAACTGCGAAGTTGACCAAAAAATTGAACGCTATATCAAGCAAGAGTATGAAACTTGGAACAAATTCTAATCATGTTTTTCAAACATTATCAACTATTCGTACAATTTTGGCGGAACTATCAAGAAAGAGAAGTAGGTTGAGAAATTCTTTACTAGCTTACCTTATCATTTTCAAGCTTTCAAGCAAAAGTTACCTTGCTTAAATACATGAAAAATCCTTGTGAACTTACTATTAAATGAATCACTTGGGCAAGTATTCGAACTGCATCACTTGTATCCAATATGTCACCATCCACTTTCGAGGACGGCAAGAGCTTGTCTTTATAGACATCAAGGATAGTGGTCTTAGTGAAGATCTTTTTGGCACAATTGTTAGGAATGATGACTCTAATACCAATGAAGAGAAATGGGATCTACTTTCCAGGAGATTTACTAAATTTCATAGATTGAATTAACCCTTTTTTAGGGGTTTTAGAAAAAAATAATCTGAGCTCTAAAATGATTATTTCAATGAATTTAGAGTTGTACTTCTTCCAAACAACTTTAAATATTTTGCAGACCACTCATATAGGTGTTTGAGCTACAAAATAAACCTACAACTGCGAAGTTGACCAAAAAATTGAACGCTATATCAAGCAAGAGTATGAAACTTGGAAAAAATTCTCATCATGTTTTTCAAACATTATCAACTATTCGTACAATTTTGGTGGAACTATCAGGAAAGAGAAGTAGATTGAGAAATTCTTTACTAGCTTACCTTATCATTTTAAAGCAAAAGTTACCTTGCTTAAATACATGAAAAATCCTTGTGAACTTACTATTAAATGAATCACTTGGGCAAGTATTCGAACTGCATCACTTGTATCCAATATGTCAGCCATCCACTTTCGAGGACGGCAAGAGCTTGGCTTTATTGACATCAAGGATAGTGGTCTTAGCAAAGATCTTTTTGACACAATTGTTATAAATGATGACTCTAATACCAATGAAGAGAAATAGGATCTACTTTAACAGAGATTTACTAAATTTCTTAGATAGAATTAACCATTTTTTAGGGGTTTTAGGAAAAAATAATCCGAGCTCTAAAATGATTATTTCAATGAATTTAGAGTTGTACTTGTTCCCAACAACATGAAATATTTTGCAAACCACTCATATAGGTATTTGAGCTAAAAAATAAATATAGAAATACGAAGGTGACCAAAATTTTTGAACGCTATATCAAGCAAGAGTGTGAAACTTGGAACAAATTCTAATCATGTTTTTCAAACATTATCCACTACTCGTACAATTTGGGTAGACCTATCAGGAAAGAGAAGTAGATTGAGAAATTCCTTACTAGCTTACCTTATCATTTTCAAGCAAAAGTTACCTTGCTTAAATACATGAAAAATCCTTGTGACCTTACTATTAAATGAATCACTTGGGCAAGTTTTCGAACTGCATCACTTGTATCCAATATGTCAGCCATCCACTTTCGAGGACGGCAAGAGGTTGGCTTTATAGACATCAAGGATAGTGGTCTTAGGGAAGATCTTTTTGACACAATTGTTAGAAATGATGACTCTAATACCAATGAAGAGAAATGGGATCTACTTTCCCAAAGATATACTAAATTTCATAGATAGAATTAACCCTTTTTTAGGGGTTTTAGAAAAAAATAATCTGAGCTCTAAAATGATTATTTCAATGAATTTAGAGTTGTACTTCTTCCAAACAACTTTAAATATTTTGCAGACCACTCATATAGGTGTTTGAGCTACAAAATAAACCTACAACTGCGAAGTTGACCAAAAAATTGAACGCTATATCAAGCAAGAGTATGAAACTTGGAAAAAATTCTCATCATGTTTTTCAAACATTATCAACTATTCGTACAATTTTGGTGGAACTATCAGGAAAGAGAAGTAGATTGAGAAATTCTTTACTAGCTTACCTTATCATTTTAAAGCAAAAGTTACCTTGCTTAAATACATGAAAAATCCTTGTGAACTTACTATTAAATGAATCACTTGGGCAAGTATTCGAACTGCATCACTTGTATCCAATATGTCAGCCATCCACTTTCGAGGACGGCAAGAGCTTGGCTTTATTGACATCAAGGATAGTGGTCTTAGCAAAGATCTTTTTGACACAATTGTTATAAATGATGACTCTAATACCAATGAAGAGAAATAGGATCTACTTTAACAGAGATTTACTAAATTTCTTAGATAGAATTAACCCTTTTTTAGGGGTTTTAGGAAAAAATAATCCGAGCTCTAAAATGATTATTTCAATGAATTTAGAGTTGTACTTGTTCCAAACAACATGAAATATTTTGCAAACCACTCATATAGGTATTTGAGCTAAAAAATAAATATAGAAATACGAAGGTGACCAAAATTTTTGAACGCTATATCAAGCAAGAGTGTGAAACTTGGAACAAATTCTAATCATGTTTTTCAAACATTATCAACTACTCGTACAATTTGGGTGGACCTATCAGGAAAGAGAAGTAGATTGAGAAATTCCTTACTAGCTTACCTTATCATTTTCAAGCAAAAGTTACCTTGCTTAAATACATGAAAAATCCTTGTGAACTTACTATTAAATGAATCACTTGGGCAAGTATTCGAACTGTATCACTTGTATCCAATATGTCACCATCCACTTTCGAGGACGGCAAGAGCTTGTCTTTATAGACATCAAGGATAGTGGTCTTAGTGAAGATCTTTTTGGCACAATTGTTAGGAATGATGACTCTAATACCAATGAAGAGAAATGGGATCTACTTTCCAGAAGATTTACTAAATTTCATAGATTGAATTAACCCTTTTTTAGGGGTTTTAGAAAAAAAATAATCTGAGCTCTAAAATGATTATTTCAATGAATTTAGAGTTGTACTTCTTCCAAACAACTTTAAATATTTTTGCAGACCACTCATATAGGTGTTTGAGCTACAAAATAAACCTATAACTGCGAAGTTGACCAAAAAATTGAACGCTATATCAAGCAAGAGTATGAAACTTGGAAAAAATTCTCATCATGTTTTTCAAACATTATCAACTATTCGTACAATTTGGGTGGAACTATCAGGAAAGAGAAGTACATTGAGAAATTCCTTACTAGCTTACCTTATCATTTTCAAGCAAAAGTTACCTTGCTTAAATACATGAAAAATCCTTGTGAACTTACTATTAAATGAATCACTTGGGCAAGTATTCGAACTGCATCACTTGTATCTAATATGTCAGCCATCCACTTTCGAGGACGGCAAGAGCTTGGCTTTATAGACATCAAGGATAGTGGTCTTAGCAAAGATCTTTTTGACAGAATTGTTAGAAATGATGACTCTAATACCAATGAAGAGAAATAGGATCTACTTTAACAGAGATTTACTAAATTTCTTAGATAGAATTAACCATTTTTTAGGGGTTTTAGGAAAAAATAATCCGAGCTCTAAAATGATTATTTCAATGAATTTAGAGTTGTACTTGTTCCAAACAACATGAAATATTTTGCAAACCACTCATATAGGTATTTGAGCTAAAAAATAAATATAGAAATACGAAGGTGACCAAAATTTTTGAACGCTATATCAAGCAAGAGTGTGAAACTTGGAACAAATTCTAATCATGTTTTTCAAACATTATCCACTACTCGTACAATTTGGGTAGACCTATCAGGAAAGAGAAGTAGATTGAGAAATTCCTTACTAGCTTACCTTATCATTTTCAAGCAAAAGTTACCTTGCTTAAATACATGAAAAATCCTTGTGACCTTACTATTAAATGAATCACTTGGGCAAGTTTTCGAACTGCATCACTTGTATCCAATATGTCAGCCATCCACTTTCGAGGACGGCAAGAGGTTGGCTTTATAGACATCAAGGATAGTGGTCTAAGCAAAGATCTTTTTGACACAATTGTTAGAAATGATGACTCTAATACCAATGAAGAGAAATGGGATCTACTTTCCCAAAGATATACTAAATTTCATAGATAGAATTAACCCTTTTTTAGGGGTTTTAGAAAAAAATAATCTGAGCTCAAAAATGATTATTTCAATGAATTTAGAGTTGTACTTCTTCCAAACAACATGAAATATTTTGCACACCACTCATATAGGTATTTGAGCTACAAAATAAACCTACAACTGCGAAGTTGACCAAAAAATTGAACGCTATATCAAGCAAGAGTATGAAACTTGGAACAAATTCGAATCATGTTTTTCAAACATTATCAACTATTCGTACAATTTTGGCGGAACTATCAAGAAAGAGAAGTAGGTTGAGAAATTCTTTACTAGCTTACCTTATCATTTTCAAGCAAAAGTTACCTTGCTTAAATACATGAAAAATCCTTGTGAACTTACTATTAAATGAATCACTTGGGCAAGTATTCGAACTGCAACACTTGTATCCAATATGTCACCATCCACTTTCGAGGACGGCAAGAGCTTGTCTTTATAGACATCAAGGATAGTGGTCTTAGTGAAGATCTTTTTGGCACAATTGTTAGGAATGATGACTCTAATACCAATGAAGAGAAATGGGATCTACTTTCCAGGAGATTTACTAAATTTCATAGATTGAATTAACCCTTTTTTAGGGGTTTTAGAAAAAAATAATCTGAGCTCTAAAATGATTATTTCAATGAATTTAGAGTTGTACTTCTTCCAAACAACTTTAAATATTTTGCAGACCACTCATATAGGTGTTTGAGCTACAAAATAAACCTACAACTGCGAAGTTGACCAAAAAATTGAACGCTATATCAAGCAAGAGTATGAAACTTGGAAAAAATTCTCATCATGTTTTTCAAACATTATCAACTATTCGTACAATTTTGGTGGAACTATCAGGAAAGAGAAGTAGATTGAGAAATTCTTTACTAGCTTACCTTATCATTTTAAAGCAAAAGTTACCTTGCTTAAATACATGAAAAATCCTTGTGAACTTACTATTAAATGAATCACTTGGGCAAGTATTCGAACTGCATCACTTGTATCCAATATGTCAGCCATCCACTTTCGAGGACGGCAAGAGCTTGGCTTTATTCACATCAAGGATAGTGGTCTTAGCAAAGATCTTTTTGACACAATTGTTATAAATGATGACTCTAATACCAATGAAGAGAAATAGGATCTACTTTAACAGAGATTTACTAAATTTCTTATATAGAATTAACCCTTTTTTAGGGGTTTTAGGAAAAAATAATCCGAGCTCTAAAATGATTATTTCAATGAATTTAGAGTTGTACTTGTTCCAAACAACATGAAATATTTTGCAAACCACTCATATAGGTATTTGAGCTAAAAAATAAATATAGAAATACGAAGGTGACCAAAATTTTTGAACGCTATATCAAGCAAGAGTGTGAAACTTGGAACAAATTCTAATCATGTTTTTCAAACATTATCAACTACTCGTACAATTTGGGTGGACCTATCAGGAAAGAGAAGTAGATTGAGAAATTCCTTACTAGCTTACCTTATCATTTTCAAGCAAAAGTTACCTTGCTTAAATACATGAAAAATCCTTGTGAACTTACTATTAAATGAATCACTTGGGCAAGTATTCGAACTGTATCACTTGTATCCAATATGTCACCATCCACTTTCGAGGACGGCAAGAGCTTGTCTTTATAGACATCAAGGATAGTGGTCTTAGTGAAGATCTTTTTGGCACAATTGTTAGGAATGATGACTCTAATACCAATGAAGAGAAATGGGATCTACTTTCCAGGAGATTTACTAAATTTCATAGATTGAATTAACCCTTTTTTAGGGGTTTTAGAAAAAAATAATCTGAGCTCTAAAATGATTATTTCAATGAATTTAGAGTTGTACTTCTTCCAAACAACTTTAAATATTTTGCAGACCACTCATATAGGTGTTTGAGCTACAAAATAAACCTACAACTGCGAAGTTGACCAAAAAATTGAACGCTATATCAAGCAAGAGTATGAAACTTGGAAAAAATTCTCATCATGTTTTTCAAACATTATCAACTATTCGTACAATTTTGGTGGAACTATCAGGAAAGAGAAGTAGATTGAGAAATTCTTTACTAGCTTACCTTATCATTTTAAAGCAAAAGTTACCTTGCTTAAATACATGAAAAATCCTTGTGAACATACTATTAAATGAATCACTTGGGCAAGTATTCGAACTGCATCACTTGTATCCAATATGTCAGCCATCCACTTTCGAGGACGGCAAGAGCTTGGCTTTATTGACATCAAGGATAGTGGTCTTAGCAAAGATCTTTTTGACACAATTGTTATAAATGATGACTCTAATACCAATGAAGAGAAATAGGATCTACTTTAACAGAGATTTACTAAATTTCTTAGATAGAATTAACCATTTTTTAGGGGTTTTAGGAAAAAATAATCCGAGCTCTAAAATGATTATTTCAATGAATTTAGAGTTGTACTTGTTCCCAACAACATGAAATATTTTGCAAACCACTCATATAGGTATTTGAGCTAAAAAATAAATATAGAAATACGAAGGTGACCAAAATTTTTGAACGCTATATCAAGCAAGAGTGTGAAACTTGGAACAAATTCTAATCATGTTTTTCAAACATTATCCACTACTCGTACAATTTGGGTAGACCTATCAGGAAAGAGAAGTAGATTGAGAAATTCCTTACTAGCTTACCTTATCATTTTCAAGCAAAAGTTACCTTGCTTAAATACATGAAAAATCCTTGTGACCTTACTATTAAATGAATCACTTGGGCAAGTTTTCGAACTGCATCACTTGTATCCAATATGTCAGCCATCCACTTTCGAGGACGGCAAGAGGTTGGCTTTATAGACATCAAGGATAGTGGTCTTAGGGAAGATCTTTTTGACACAATTGTTAGAAATGATGACTCTAATACCAATGAAGAGAAATGGGATCTACTTTCCCAAAGATATACTAAATTTCATAGATAGAATTAACCCTTTTTTAGGGGTTTTAGAAAAAAATAATCTGAGCTCAAAAATGATTATTTCAATGAATTTAGAGTTGTACTTCTTCCAAACAACATGAAATATTTTGCACACCACTCATATAGGTATTTGAGCTACAAAATAAACCTATAACTGCGAAGTTGACCAAAAAATTGAACGCTATATCAAGCAAGAGTATGAAACTTGGAACAAATTCTAATCATGTTTTTCAAACATTATCAACTATTCGTACAATTTTGGCGGAACTATCAAGAAAGAGAAGTAGGTTGAGAAATTCTTTACTAGCTTACCTTATCATTTTCAAGCAAAAGTTACCTTGCTTAAATACATGAAAAATCCTTGTGAACTTACTATTAAATGAATCACTTGGGCAAGTATTCGAACTGCATCACTTGTATCCAATATGTCACCATCCACTTTCGAGGACGGCAAGAGCTTGTCTTTATAGACATCAAGGATAGTGGTCTTAGTGAAGATCTTTTTGGCACAATTGTTAGGAATGATGACTCTAATACCAATGAAGAGAAATGGGATCTACTTTCCAGGAGATTTACTAAATTTCATAGATTGAATTAACCCTTTTTTAGGGGTTTTAGAAAAAAATAATCTGAGCTCTAAAATGATTATTTCAATGAATTTAGAGTTGTACTTCTTCCAAACAACTTTAAATATTTTGCAGACCACTCATATAGGTGTTTGAGCTACAAAATAAACCTACAACTGCGAAGTTGACCAAAAAATTGAACGCTATATCAAGCAAGAGTATGAAACTTGGAAAAAATTCTCATCATGTTTTTCAAACATTATCAACTATTCGTACAATTTTGGTGGAACTATCAGGAAAGAGAAGTAGATTGAGAAATTCTTTACTAGCTTACCTTATCATTTTAAAGCAAAAGTTACCTTGCTTAAATACTTGAAAAATCCTTGTGAACTTACTATTAAATGAATCACTTGGGCAAGTATTCGAACTGCATCACTTGTATCCAATATGTTAGCCATCCACTTTCGAGGACGGCAAGAGCTTGGCTTTATTGACATCAAGGATAGTGGTCTTAGCAAAGATCTTTTTGACACAATTGTTATAAATGATGACTCTAATACCAATGAAGAGAAATAGGATCTACTTTAACAGAGATTTACTAAATTTCTTAGATAGAATTAACCCTTTTTTAGGGGTTTTAGGAAAAAATAATCCGAGCTCTAAAATGATTATTTCAATGAATTTAGAGTTGTACTTGTTCCAAACAACATGAAATATTTTGCAAACCACTCATATAGGTATTTGAGCTAAAAAATAAATATAGAAATACGAAGGTGACCAAAATTTTTGAACGCTATATCAAGCAAGAGTGTGAAACTTGGAACAAATTCTAATCATGTTTTTCAAACATTATCCACTACTCGTACAATTTGGGTGGACCTACCAGGAAAGAGAAGTAGATTGAGAAATTCCTTACTAGCTTACCTTATCATTTTCAAGCAAAAGTTACCTTGCTTAAATACATGAAAAATCCTTGTGAACTTACTATTAAATGAATCACTTGGGCAAGTATTCGAACTGTATCACTTGTATCCAATATGTCACCATCCACTTTCGAGGACGGCAAGAGCTTGTCTTTATAGACATCAAGGATAGTGGTCTTAGTGAAGATCTTTTTGGCACAATTGTTAGGAATGATGACTCTAATACCAATGAAGAGAAATGGGATCTACTTTCCAGAAGATTTACTAAATTTCATAGATTGAATTAACCCTTTTTTAGGGGTTTTAGAAAAAAAATAATCTGAGCTCTAAAATGATTATTTCAATGAATTTAGAGTTGTACTTCTTTGAAACAACTTTAAATATTTTTGCAAACCACTCATATAGGTGTTTGAGCTACAAAATAAACCTATAACTGCGAAGTTGACCAAAAAATTGAACGCTATATCAAGCAAGAGTATGAAACTTGGAAAAAATTCTCATCATGTTTTTCAAACATTATCAACTATTCGTACAATTTGGGTGGAACTATCAGGAAAGAGAAGTACATTGAGAAATTCCTTACTAGCTTACCTTATCATTTTCAAGCAAAAGTTACCTTGCTTAAATACATGAAAAATCCTTGTGAACTTACTATTAAATGAATCACTTGGGCAAGTATTCGAACTGCATCACTTGTATCTAATATGTCAGCCATCCACTTTCGAGGACGGCAAGAGCTTGGCTTTATAGACATCAAGGATAGTGGTCTTAGCAAAGATCTTTTTGACACAATTGTTAGAAATGATGACTCTAATACCAATGAAGAGAAATAGGATCTACTTTAACAGAGATTTACTAAATTTCTTAGATAGAATTAACCATTTTTTAGGGGTTTTAGGAAAAAATAATCCGAGCTCTAAAATGATTATTTCAATGAATTTAGAGTTGTACTTGTTCCAAACAACATGAAATATTTTGCAAACCACTCATATAGGTATTTGAGCTAAAAAATAAATATAGAAATACGAAGGTGACCAAAATTTTTGAACGCTATATCAAGCAAGAGTGTGGAACTTGGAACAAATTCTAATCATGTTTTTCAAACATTATCCACTACTCGTACAATTTGGGTAGACCTATCAGGAAAGAGAAGTAGATTGAGAAATTCCTTACTAGCTTACCTTATCATTTTCAAGCAAAAGTTACCTTGCTTAAATACATGAAAAATCCTTGTGACCTTACTATTAAATGAATCACTTGGGCAAGTTTTCGAACTGCATCACTTGTATCCAATATGTCAGCCATCCACTTTCGAGGACGGCAAGAGGTTGGATTTATAGACATCAAGGATAGTGGTCTTAGCAAAGATCTTTTTGACACAATTGTTAGAAATGATGACTCTAATACCAATGAAGAGAAATGGGATCTACTTTCCCAAAGATATACTAAATTTCATAGATAGAATTAACCCTTTTTTAGGGGTTTTAGAAAAAAATAATCTGAGCTCAAAAATGATTATTTCAATGAATTTAGAGTTGTACTTCTTCCAAACAACATGAAATATTTTGCACACCACTCATATAGGTATTTGAGCTACAAAATAAACCTACAACTGCGAAGTTGACCAAAAAATTGAACGCTATATCAAGCAAGAGTATGAAACTTGGAACAAATTCTAATCATGTTTTTCAAACATTATCAACTATTCGTACAATTTTGGCGGAACTATCAAGAAAGAGAAGTAGGTTGAGAAATTCTATACTAGCTTACCTTATCATTTTCAAGCAAAAGTTACCTTGCTTAAATACATGAAAAATCCTTGTGAACTTACTATTAAATGAATCACTTGGGCAAGTATTCGAACTGCATCACTTGTATCCAATATGTCAGCCATCCACTTTCGAGGACGGCAAGAGCTTGGCTTTATAGACATCAAGGATAGTGGTCTTAGCAAAGATCTTTTTGACACAATTGTTAGAAATGATGACTCTAATACCAATGAAGAGAAATAGGATATACTTTAACAGAGATTTACTAAATTTCTTAGATAGAATTAACCCTTTTTTAGGGGTTTTAGAAAAAAATAATCCCAGCTCTAAAATGATTATTTCAATGAATTTTGATTTGTACTTCTTCCAAAAAACATGAAATATTTTGCAGACCACTCATATAAGTATTTGAGCTACAAAATAAACCTAGAACTACGAAGATGATTAAAAATATTGAACTCTATATCAAGCAAGAGGATGAAACTTTGACCAAATTCTAATCATGTTTTTCAAACATTATCAACTACTCGTACAATTTGGGTAGAACTATCAGGAAAGAGAAGTAGATTGAGAAATTCCTTACTAGCTTACCTTATCATTTTCAAGCAAAAGTTACCTTGCTCAACTACATGAAAAATCCTTGTGAACTTACTGTTAAATGAATCACTTCGGCAAGTATTCAAACTGCATCACTTGTATCCAATATGTCAGCCATCCAATTTCGAGGACGGCAATAGCTTGGCTTTATAGACATCAATGATGGTGGTCTTAGCAAAGATCTTTTTGAAACAATTGTTAGAAATGATGACTCTAATACCAATGAAGAGAAATGGGATCTACTTTCCCAGAGATTTACAAAATTTCTTAAATAGAATTAACCCTTTTGTAGGGGTTTTAGAAAAACATAATCCCAGCTCTAAAATGATTATTTCAATGAATTTTGATTTGTACTTCTTCCAAACAACATGAAATATTTTGCAGACCACTCATATAGGTATTTGAGCTACAAAATTAACCTAGAACTACGAAGTTGATTAAAAATATTGAACTCTATATCAAGCAAGAGGATGAAACTTTGACCAAATTCTAATCATGTTTTTCAAACATTATCAACTACTCGTACAATTTGGGTAGAACTATCAGGAAAGAGAAGTAGATTGAGAAATTCCTTACTAGCTTACATTATCATTTTCAAGCAAAAGTTACCTTGCTTAAATATATGAAAAATCCTTGTGAACTTACTGTTAATTGAATCACTTGGGCAAGTATTCGAACTGCATCATTTGTATCCAATATGTCAGCTATCCACTTTCGAGGACGGAAAGAGCTTGGCTTTATAGACATCAAGGATAGTGGTCTTAGCGAAGATCTTTTTGACACAATTGTTACGAATGATGACTCTAATACCAATGAAGAGAAATGGGATTTACTTTCCTAGAGATTTACTAAATTTCTAACATAGAATTAACCCTCCTTTAGGGGTTTTAGAAAAATATAATCCGAGCTCTAAAATGATTATTTCAATGAATTTAGAGTTGTACTTCTTCCAAACAACATGAAATATTTTGCAGACCACTCATATAGGTATTTGAGCTACAAAATAAATATAGAAATACGAAGGTGACCAAAATTTTTGAACGCTATATCAAGCAAGAGTGTGAAACTTGGAACAAATTCTAATCATGTTTTTCAAACATTATCAACTACTCGTACAATTTGGGTGGACCTATCAGGAAAGAGAAGTAGATTGAGAAATTCCTTACTAGCTTACCTTATCATTTTCAAGCAAAAGTTACCTTGCTTAAATACATGAAAAATCCTTGTGAACTTACTATTAAATGAATCACTTGGGCAAGTATTCGAACTGCATCACTTGTATCCAATATGTCAGCCATCCACTTTCGAGGACGGCAAGAGCTTGGCTTTATAGACATCAAGGATAGTGGTCTTAGCAAAGATCTTTTTGACACAATTGTTAGAAATGATGACTCTAATACCAATGAAGAGAAATAGGATCTACTTTAACAGAGATTTACTAAATTTCTTAGATAGAATTAACCCTTTTTTAGGGGTTTTAGAAAAAAATAATCCGAGCTCTAAAATGATTATTTCAATGAATTTAGAGTTGTACTTCTTCCAAACAACATGAAATATTTTTGCAGACCACTCATATAGGTGTTTGAGCTACAAAATAAACCTATAACTGCGAAGTTGACCAAAAAATTGAACGCTATATCAAGCAAGAGTATGAAACTTGGAAAAAATTCTCATCATGTTTTTCAAACATTATCAACTATTCATACAATTTGGGTGGAACTATCAGGAAAGAGAAGTACATTGAGAAATTCCTTACTAGCTTACCTTATCATTTTCAAGCAAAAGTTACCTTGCTTAAATACATGAAAAATCCTTGTGAACTTACTATTAAATGAATCACTTGGGCAAGTATTCGAACTGCATCACTTGTATCTAATATGTCAGCCATCCACTTTCGAGGACGGCAAGAGCTTGGCTTTATAGACATCAAGGATAGTGGTCTTAGCAAAGATCTTTTTGACACAATTGTTAGAAATGATGACTCTAATACCAATGAAGAGAAATAGGATCTACTTTAACAGAGATTTACTAAATTTCTTAGATAGAATTAACCATTTTTTAGGGGTTTTAGGAAAAAATAATCCGAGCTCTAAAATGATTATTTCAATGAATTTAGAGTTGTACTTGTTCCAAACAACATGAAATATTTTGCAAACCACTCATATAGGTATTTGAGCTAAAAAATAAATATAGAAATACGAAGGTGACCAAAATTTTTGAACGCTATATCAAGCAAGAGTGTGAAACTTGGAACAAATTCTAATCATGTTTTTCAAACATTATCCACTACTCGTACAATTTGGGTAGACCTATCAAGAAAGAGAAGTAGATTGAGAAATTCCTTACTAGCTTACATTATCATTTTCAAGCAAAAGTTACCTTGCTTAAATACATGAAAAATCCTTGTGAACTTACTATTAAATGAATCACTTGGGCAAGTATTCGAACTGCATCACTTGTATCTAATATGTCAGCCATCCACTTTCGAGGACGGCAAGAGCTAGGCTTTATAGACATCAAGGATAGTGGTCTTAGCAAAGATCTTTTTGACACAATTGTTAGAAATGATGACTCTAATACCAATGAAGAGAAATAGGATCTACTTTAACAGAGATTTACTAAATTTCTTAGATAGAATTAACCATTTTTTAGGGGTTTTAGGAAAAAATAATCCGAGCTCTAAAATGATTATTTCAATGAATTTAGAGTTGTACTTGTTCCAAACAACATGAAATATTTTGCAAACCACTCATATAGGTATTTGAGCTAAAAAATAAATATAGAAATACGAAGGTGACCAAAATTTTTGAACGCTATATCAAGCAAGAGTGTGAAACTTGGAACAAATTCTAATCATGTTTTTCAAACATTATCCACTACTCGTACAATTTGGGTAGACCTATCAAGAAAGAGAAGTAGATTGAGAAATTCCTTACTAGCTTACATTATCATTTTCAAGCAAAAGTTACCTTGCTTAAATACATGAAAAATCCTTGTGACCTTACTATTAAATGAATCACTTGGGCAAGTTTTCGAACTGCATCACTTGTATCCAATATGTCAGCTATCCACTTTCGAGGACGGAAAGAGCTTGGCTTTATAGACATCAAGGATAGTGGTCTTAGCGAAGATCTTTTTGACACAATTGTTAGGAATGATGACTCTAATACCAATGAAGAGAAATGGGATTTACTTTCCTAGAGATTTACTAAATTTCTAACATAGAATTAACCCTCTTTTAGGGGTTTTAGAAAAACATAATCCGAGCTCTAAAATGATTATTTCAATGAATTTAGAGTTGTACTTCTTCCAAACAACATGAAATATTTTGCAGACCACTCATATAGGTATTTGAGCTACAAAATAAATATAGAAATACGAAGGTGACCAAAATTTTTGAACGCTATATCAAGCAAGAGTGTGAAACTTGGAACAAATTCTAATCATGTTTTTCAAACATTATCAACTACTCGTACAATTTGGGTGGACCTATCAGGAAAGAGAAGTAGATTCAGAAATTCCTTACTAGCTTACCTTATCATTTTCAAGCAAAAGTTACCTTGCTTAAATACATGAAAAATCCTTGTGAACTTACTATTAAATGAATCACTTGGGCAAGTATTCGAACTGCATCATTTGTATCCAATATGTCAGCCATCCACTTTCGAGGACGGAAAGAGCTTCGCTTTATAGACATCAAGGATAGTGGTCTTAGCGAAGATGTTTTTGACACAATTGTTTGAAATGATAACTCTAATACCAATGAAGAGAAATGGGATCTACTTTCCCAGAGATTTACTAAATTTCTTAGATTGAATTAACACTTTTTTAGGGGTTTTAGAAAAAAATAATCCGAGCTCTAAAATGATTATTTCAATGAATTTAGAGTTGTACTTGTTCCAAACAACATGAAATATTTTGCAAACCACTCATATAGGTATTTGAGCTAAAAAATAAATCTAGAAATACGAAGGTGACCAAAAATATTGAACGTTATATCAAGCAAGAGTATGAAACTTGGAACAAATTCTAATCATGTTTTTCAAACATTATCAACTACTCGTACAATTTGGGTAGAACTATCAGGAAAGAGAAATAGATTGAGAAATTCCTTACTAGCTTACCTTATCATTTTCAAGCAAAAGTTACCTTGCTTAAATACATGAAAAATCCTTGTGAACTTACTGTTAAATGAATCACTTCGGCAAGTATTCGAACTGCATCACTTGTATCCAATATGTCAGCCATTCACTTTCGAGGACGGCAAGAGCTTGGCTTTATAGACATCAAGGATAATGGTCTTAGCAAAGATCTTTTTGACACAATTCTTAGAAATGATGACTCTTATACCAATGAAGAGAAATGGGATCTACTTTCCCAGAGATTTACAAAATTTCTTAGATAGAATTAACCCTTTTTTAGGGGTTTTAGAAAAACATAATCCGAGCTCTAAAATGATTATTTCAATGAATTTAGAGTTGTACTTGTTCCAAACAACACGAAATATTTTGCAAACCACTCATATAGGTATTTGAGCTAAAAAATAAACCTAGAAATACGAAGGTGACCAAAAATATTGAACTCTATTTCAAACAAGAGGATGAAACTTGGAACAAAATCTAATCATGTTTTTCAAACATTATCAACTACTCATACAATTTGGGTGAACCTATGAGGAAAGAGAAGTAGATTGAGAAATTCCTTACTAGCTTACCTTATCATTTTCAAGCAAAAGTTACCTTGCTTAAATATATGAAAAATCCTTGTGAACTTACTGTTAATTGAATCACTTGGGCAAGTATTCGAACTGCATCATTTGTATCCAATATGTCAGCTATCCACTTTCGAGGACGGAAAGAGCTTGGCTTTATAGACATCAAGGATAGTGGTCTTAGCAAAGATCTTTTTGACACAATTGTTAGGAATGATGACTCTAATACCAATGAAGAGAAATGGGATTTATTTTCCTAGAGATTTACTAAATTTCTAACATAGAATTAACCCTCTTTTAGGGGTTTTAGAAAAACATAATCCGAGCTCTAAAATGATTATTTCAATGAATTTAGAGTTGTACTTCTTCCAAACAACATGAAATATTTTGCAGACCACTCATATAGGTATTTGAGCTAAAAAATAAACCTAGAAATACGAAGGTGACCAAAAATATTGAACTCTATTTCAAGCAAGAGGATGAAACTTGGAACAAAATCTAATCATGTTTTTCAAACATTATCAACTACTCATACAATTTGGGTGAACCTATGAGGAAAGAGAAGTAGATTGAGAAATTCCTTACTAGCTTACCTTATCATTTTCAAGCAAAAGTTACCTTGCTTAAATATATGAAAATTCCTTGTGAACTTACTGTTAATTGAATCACTTGGGCAAGTATTCGAACTGCATCATTTGTATCCAATATGTCAGCTATCCACTTTCGAGGACGGAAAGAGCTTGGCTTTATAGACATCAAGGATAGTGGTCTTAGCGAAGATCTTTTTGACATAATTGTTAGGAATGATGACTCTAATACCAATGAAGAGAAATGGGATTTACTTTCCTAGAGATTTACTAAATTTCTAACATAGAATTAACCCTCTTTTAGGGGTTTTAGAAAAACATAATCTGAGCTCTAAAATGATTATTTCAATGAATTGAGAGTTGTACTTCTTCCAAACAACATGAAATTTTTTGCAGACCACTCATATAGGTATTTGAGCTACAAAATAAACCTAGAACTGTGAAGTTGACCAAAAATATTGAACGTTATATCAAGCAAGAGTATGAAACTTGGAAAAAATTCTAATCATGTTTTTCAAACATTATCAACTACTCGTACAATTTGAGTGGACTTATCAGGAAAGAGAAGTAGATTGAGAAATTCCTTACTAGCTTACCTTATCATTTTCAAGAAAAAGTTACCTTGCTTATATACATGAAAAATCCTTGTGAACTTACTGTAAAATGAATCACTTGGGCAAGTATTCGAACTGCATCACTTGTATCCAATATGTCAGCCGTCCACTTTCGAGGACGGCAAGAGCTTGGCTTTATAGACATCAAGGATAGTGGTCTTAGCGAAGATCGTTTAGACACAATTGTTAGAAATGATGACTCTAATACCAATGAAGAGAAATGGGATCTATGATGAACGAAAACCGGCATCGCCGATCTTCGCAAATACTTTGGTTTTAATATTTATAAAACTCTCGCAAGTGCACGAATCATTTCGTAGAAAATGATAAGTATACTCCTAAGGTCGATCTAAGGAAGGAATGTGTGTGGTTTTTAATTTATTATTCAAACTTTTAAAAACGAAATTAAATCCTAAACATCCTATCACGATATTTTGGGGTTTTGTGTTTTTAATCTAATTACATAAAATTAAACATAGATTCAAGAAACATTTATGCAAATTTTATCATTTATAATGGCGGAGTATTTATGGATATAATAACTAAGTTAATTATGCTTGCTCATATTATCTAGGTTATTAAGGATATGAATTGATATTTATTGATTCTCCCTTTTTTGTATGAATACCACCTTTGGTGGGGTTAGATATTCTTTGTTAACTAAACAAATCAATTAACACCTATGGGTGGGGTTGATAACTAATATGCTTAATTAAATTAATTCCTTTTTCTAAGAGATTGAAAATGAACCATTTAAATGCCACCTTTGGTAGGGTTAGACAGTTTAAACTTTATTCAAGGTGTCCAAATTAAACCCAAGAATTTAGTTATCCGAGTACTAACTTTCAAGTTTTAAAACCACTACCGAAAACATGTCGTCAATACATTTTCAGATAATAATTCTTATAAAAACTTTTGAAATAGAGCTTCACTCTAACTACCGGGCGATTGTACCATCAAATAAAAGAGCACTACTCTAAATCAGACCGGATAACTAAACCTTAAAATCTAATTTTCAGGTTTAAGTTTGTAATGAAAAATAATATATTTCTCTCTAACATTCTTAATATAAAATCATGAATAAAAATAAAATCAATTCATTTTAGAGATTTTTACCTATTTAATATTTCGCAAGCATAATAACGTTATTATTACATCATGTTTACTAAATAGCCAGCACAGTTAAATTTAACCACAGACAAATTAAATATAACATGTAAGAATAAAGCATAAAAATAACTGTAAAGAAAATAAAATCCTTACAGAACTTCGACGCTATTCCCGTTGCTGGAAAAACTCCAAGCGGAATTTGCACTCCCATTTATTGAATCAAAAAGCTAAAATATTACAAAAACATAACTAGTTCTTCTCAAAAAGGGAAGAACTCTAAAACTAAGAGAAATTAACTAAAAACTAAGAAAAACTAAAAAAACCTAAAAATCTAAGAAAAGAGAGAAAGAAATAAGAGAGAAGTGTGTTTTGAAGGTGTGATTTGAAGTGAAGGGAAGGGGGGTATTTATAGGTGAGGATGGAGAGAAAAAGTAGAGAAAAAAATGTTAAAAACAATGTAAAAACGCGGATTATTGATTGCTGACGTCATTTGATGACGTCAGCATGACATGGGGCGGCTGCACAGTACGCGCGGATGAACAGTACCCGCGGATGAACAGTACCGCGGATGAACAGTGCCGCGCGCTTCTGCTTGGGGTGGTGCTGGGCGGTGGGGCGCGGCGGTGGGGCGCGGCGGCCGGGCGGTGGGGCGGCGCGATTTTCGTCCTTTTGACATTTTTGACCTTTTCGACCCATTTTGTCCAATTTTTCCATATTTGTCGACCTTTCCGCATTTATTTATTAATATATTTGTGATGTATTGCTTCAAGTATTCCTGTTTGAGTCTTTAAATTGCGTTTTTAAGCCAAAATACCTGAAAAACAATAAAAATACCCGTGATTCCGAAAAAGACAAATTTATATAAATATATGATAAAACATATAAATATATGTATTTTTAATCAATTAATGTGCATAAAATCATGGTTATTTTAGTGCTTTTTGAGCACTCATCAATCTACATTCCCAGAGATTTACTAAATTTCTTAGATAGAATTAACCCTTTTTTAGGGGTTTTAGAAAAACATAATCCGAGCTCTTAAATGATTATTTCAATGAATTTAGAGTTGTACTTGTTCCAAACAACATGAAATATTTTGCAGACCACTCATATATGTATTTGAGCTGCAAAATAAACCTAGAACTGCGAAGTTGACCAAAAATATTGAACGCTATATCAAGCAAGAGTATGAAACTTGGAAAAAATTCTAATCATGTTTTTCAAACATTATCAACTACTCGTACAATTTGGGTGGACTTATCTGGAAAGAGAGGTAGATTGAGAAATTCCTTACTAGCTTACCGTATCATTTTCAAGAAAAAGTTACCTTGCTTAAATACATGAAAAATCCTTGTGAACTTAATGTAAAATGAATCACTTGGGCAAGTATTCGAACTGCATCACTTGTATCCAATATGTCAGCCGTCCACTTTCGAGGACGGCAAGAGCTTGGCTTTATAGACATCAAGGATAGTGGTCTTAGCGAAGAGCATTTTGACACAATTGTTAGAAATGATGACTCTAATACCAATGAAGAGAAATGGGATCTACTTTCCCAGAGATTTACTAAATTTCTTAGATAGAATTAACCCGTTTTTAGGGGTTTTAGAAAAAAATAATCCGAGCTCTAAAATGATTATTTCAATGAATTTAGAGTTGTACTTGTTCCAAACAACACGAAATATTTTGCAAACCACTCATATAGGTATTTGAGCTAAAAAATAAACCTAGAAATACGAAGGTGACCAAAAATATTGAACTCTATTTCAAACAAGAGGATGAAACTTGGAACAAAATCTAATCATGTTTTTCAAACATTATCAACTACTCATACAATTTGGGTGAACCTATGAGGAAAGAGAAGTAGATTGAGAAATTCCTTACTAGCTTACCTTATCATTTTCAAGCAAAAGTTACCTTGCTTAAATATATGAAAAATCCTTGTGAACTTACTGTTAATTGAATCACTTGGGCAAGTATTCGAACTGCATCATTTGTATCCAATATGTCAGCTATCCACTTTCGAGGACGGAAAGAGCTTGGCTTTATAGACATCAAGGATAGTGGTCTTAGCAAAGATCTTTTTGACACAATTGTTAGGAATGATGACTCTAATACCAATGAAGAGAAATGGGATTTATTTTCCTAGAGATTTACTAAATTTCTAACATAGAATTAACCCTCTTTTAGGGGTTTTAGAAAAACATAATCCGAGCTCTAAAATGATTATTTCAATGAATTTAGAGTTGTACTTCTTCCAAACAACATGAAATATTTTGCAGACCACTCATATAGTTATTTGAGCTAAAAAATAAACCTAGAAATACGAAGGTGACCAAAAATATTGAACTCTATTTCAAGCAAGAGGATGAAACTTGGAACAAAATCTAATCATGTTTTTCAAACATTATCAACTACTCATACAATTTGGGTGAACCTATGAGGAAAGAGAAGTAGATTGAGAAATTCCTTACTAGCTTACCTTATCATTTTCAAGCAAAAGTTACCTTGCTTAAATATATGAAAATTCCTTGTGAACTTACTGTTAATTGAATCACTTGGGCAAGTATTCGAACTGCATCATTTGTATCCAATATGTCAGCTATCCACTTTCGAGGACGGAAAGAGCTTGGCTTTATAGACATCAAGGATAGTGGTCTTAGCGAAGATCTTTTTGACATAATTGTTAGGAATGATGACTCTAATACCAATGAAGAGAAATGGGATTTACTTTCCTAGAGATTTACTAAATTTCTAACATAGAATTAACCCTCTTTTAGGGGTTTTAGAAAAACATAATCTGAGCTCTAAAATGATTATTTCAATGAATTGAGAGTTGTACTTCTTCCAAACAACATGAAATTTTTTGCAGACCACTCATATAGGTATTTGAGCTACAAAATAAACCTAGAACTGTGAAGTTGACCAAAAATATTGAACGTTATATCAAGCAAGAGTATGAAACTTGGAAAAAATTCTAATCATGTTTTTCAAACATTATCAACTACTCGTACAATTTGAGTGGACTTATCAGGAAAGAGAAGTAGATTGAGAAATTCCTTACTAGCTTACCTTATCATTTTCAAGAAAAAGTTACCTTGCTTATATACATGAAAAATCCTTGTGAACTTACTGTAAAATGAATCACTTGGGCAAGTATTCGAACTGCATCACTTGTATCCAATATGTCAGCCGTCCACTTTCGAGGACGGCAAGAGCTTGGCTTTATAGACATCAAGGATAGTGGTCTTAGCGAAGATCGTTTAGACACAATTGTTAGAAATGATGACTCTAATACCAATGAAGAGAAATGGGATCTATGATGAACGAAAACCGGCATCGCCGATCTTCGCAAATACTTTGGTTTTAATATTTATAAAACTCTCGCAAGTGCACGAATCATTTCGTAGAAAATGATAAGTATACTCCCAAGGTCGATCTAAGGAAGGAATGTGTGTGGTTTTTAATTTATTATTCAAACTTTTAAAAACGAAATTAAATCCTAAACATCCTATCACGATATTTTGGGGTTTTGTGTTTTTAATCTAATTACATAAAATTAAACATAGATTCAAGAAACATTTATGCAAATTTTATCATTTATAATGGCGGAGTATTTATGGATATAATAACTAAGTTAATTATGCTTGCTCATATTATCTAGGTTATTAAGGATATGAATTGATATTTATTGATTCTCCCTTTTTTGTATGAATACCACCTTTGGTGGGGTTAGATATTCTTTGTTAACTAAACAAATCAATTAACACCTATGGGTGGGGTTGATAACTAATATGCTTAATTAAATTAATTCCTTTTTCTAAGAGATTGAAAATGAACCATTTAAATGCCACCTTTGGTAGGGTTAGACAGTTTAAACTTTATTCAAGGTGTCCAAATTAAACCCAAGAATTTAGTTATCCGAGTACTAACTTTCAAGTTTTAAAACCACTACCGAAAACATGTCGTCAATACATTTTCAGATAATAATTCTTATAAAAACTTTTGAAATAGAGCTTCACTCTAACTACCGGGCGATTGTACCATCAAATAAAAGAGCACTACTCTAAATCAGACCGGATAACTAAACCTTAAAATCTAATTTTCAGGTTTAAGTTTGTAATGAAAAATAATATATTTCTCTCTAACATTCTTAATATAAAATCATGAATAAAAATAAAATCAATTCATTTTAGAGATTTTTACCTATTTAATATTTCGCAAGCATAATAACGTTATTATTACATCATGTTTACTAAATAGCCAGCACAGTTAAATTTAACCACAGACAAATTAAATATAACATGTAAGAATAAAGCATAAAAATAACTGTAAAGAAAATAAAATCCTTACAGAACTTCGACGCTATTCCCGTTGCTGGAAAAACTCCAAGCGGAATTTGCACTCCCATTTATTGAATCAAAAAGCTAAAATATTACAAAAACATAACTAGTTCTTCTCAAAAAGGGAAGAACTCTAAAACTAAGAGAAATTAACTAAAAACTAAGAAAAACTAAAAAAACCTAAAAATCTAAGAAAAGAGAGAAAGAAATAAGAGAGAAGTGTGTTTTGAAGGTGTGATTTGAAGTGAAGGGAAGGGGGGTATTTATAGGTGAGGATGGAGAGAAAAAGTAGAGAAAAAAATGTTAAAAACAATGTAAAAACGCGGATTATTGATTGCTGACGTCATTTGATGACGTCAGCATGACATGGGGCGGCTGCACAGTACGCGCGGATGAACAGTACCCGCGGATGAACAGTACCGCGGATGAACAGTGCCGCGCGCTTCTGCTTGGGGTGGTGCTGGGCGGTGGGGCGCGGCGGTGGGGCGCGGCGGCCGGGCGGTGGGGCGGCGCGATTTTCGTCCTTTTGACATTTTTGACCTTTTCGACCCATTTTGTCCAATTTTTCCATATTTGTCGACCTTTCCGCATTTATTTATTAATATATTTGTGATGTATTGCTTCAAGTATTCCTGTTTGAGTCTTTAAATTGCGTTTTTAAGCCAAAATACCTGAAAAACAATAAAAATACCCGTGATTCCGAAAAAGACAAATTTATATAAATATATGATAAAACATATAAATATATGTATTTTTAATCAATTAATGTGCATAAAATCATGGTTATTTTAGTGCTTTTTGAGCACTCATCAATCTACATTCCCAGAGATTTACTAAATTTCTTAGATAGAATTAACCCTTTTTTAGGGGTTTTAGAAAAACATAATCCGAGCTCTTAAATGATTATTTCAATGAATTTAGAGTTGTACTTGTTCCAAACAACATGAAATATTTTGCAGACCACTCATATATGTATTTGAGCTGCAAAATAAACCTAGAACTGCGAAGTTGACCAAAAATATTGAACGCTATATCAAGCAAGAGTATGAAACTTGGAAAAAATTCTAATCATGTTTTTCAAACATTATCAACTACTCGTACAATTTGGGTGGACTTATCTGGAAAGAGAGGTAGATTGAGAAATTCCTTACTAGCTTACCGTATCATTTTCAAGAAAAAGTTACCTTGCTTAAATACATGAAAAATCCTTGTGAACTTAATGTAAAATGAATCACTTGGGCAAGTATTCGAACTGCATCACTTGTATCCAATATGTCAGCCGTCCACTTTCGAGGACGGCAAGAGCTTGGCTTTATAGACATCAAGGATAGTGGTCTTAGCGAAGAGCGTTTTGACACAATTGTTAGAAATGATGACTCTAATACCAATGAAGAGAAATGGGATCTACTTTCCCAGAGATTTACTAAATTTCTTAGATAGAATTAACCCGTTTTTAGGGGTTTTAGAAAAAAATAATCCGAGCTCTAAAATGATTATTTCAATGAATTTAGAGTTGTACTTCTTCCAAAAAACATGAAATATTTTGCAGACCACTCATATAGGTATTTGAGCTACAAAATAAACCTTGAACTACGAAGTTGACCAAAAATATTGAAATCTATATCAAGAAAGAGGATGAAACTTTGACCAAATTCTAATCATGTTTTTCAAACATTATCAACTACTCGTCCAATTTGGGTGGACCTATCAGGAAAGAGAAGTAGATTGAGAAAATCCTTGCCAGCTTACCTTATCATTTTCTAGCAAAAGTTACCTTGCTTAAATACATGAAAAATCCTAGTGAACTTACTATTAAATGAATCACTTGGGCAAGTATTCGAACTGCATCACTTGTATCCAATATGTCAGCCATCTACTTTCGAGGACGGAAAGAGCTTCGCTTTATAGACATCAAGAATAGTGGTCTTAGCGACGATGTTTTTGACACAATTGTTATAAATGATGACTCTAATACCAATGAAGAGAAAGGGGATCTACTTTCCCAGAGATTTACTAAATTTCTTAGATAGAATTAACCCTTTTTTAGGGGTTTTAGAAAAACATAATCCTAGCTCTAAAATGATTATTTCAATGAATTTAGAGTTGTACTTCTTCCAAACAACATGAAATATTTTGCAAACCACTCATATAGGTATTTGAGCTAAAAAATAAATCTAGAAATACGAAGGTGACCAAAATTTTTGAACGCTATATCAAGTAGGAGAATGAAACTTGGAACAAATTCTAATAATGTTTTTCAAACATTATCAACTACTCGTACAATTTGGGTGGACCTATTAGGAAAGAGAAGTAGATTGAGAAATTCCTTACTAGCTTACCTTATCATTTTCAAGCAAAAGTTACCTTGCTTAAATACATGAAAAATCCTTGTGAACTTACTGTTAAATGAATCACTTGGGCAAGTATTCGAACTGCATCACTTGAATCCAATATTTCAGCCATCCACTATCGAGGACGGAAATAGCTTCGCTTTATAGACATCAAGGATAGTGGTCTTAGCGAAGATGTTTTTGACACAATTGTTATAAATGATGACTCTAATACCAATGAAGAGAAATGGGATCTACTTTCCAAGAGATTTAGTAAATTTCTTAGATAGAATTAACCCTTTTTTAGAGGTTTTAGAAAAAAATAATCCGAGCTCTAAAATGATTATTTCAATGAATTTAGAGTTGTACTTCTTCCAAAAAACATGAAATATTTTGCAGACCACTCATATAGGTATTTGAGCTACAAAATAAACCTTGAACTACGAAGTTGACCAAAAATATTGAACTCTATATCAAGCAAGAGGATGAAACTTTGACCAAATTCTAATCATGTTTTTCAAACATTATCAACTACTCGTACAATTTGGGTAGAACTATCAGGAAAGAGAAGTAGATTGAGAAATTCCTTACTAGCTTACCTTATCATTTTCAAGCAAAAGTTACCTTGCTTAAATACATGAAAAATCCTTGTCAACTTACTGTTAAATGAATCACTTGGGCAAGTATTCGAACTGCATCACTTGAACCCAATATGTCAGCCATCCACTATCGAGGACGGAAATAGCTTCGCTTTATAGACATCAAGGATAGTGGTCTTAGCGAAGATGTTTTTGACACAATTGTTATAAATGATGACTCTAATACCAATGAAGAGAAATGGGATCTACTTTCCAAGAGATTTAGTAAATTTCTTAGATAGAATTAACCCTTTTTTAGAGGTTTTAGAAAAAAATAATCCGAGCTCTAAAATGATTATTTCAATGAATTTAGAGTTGTACTTCTTCCAAAAAACATGAAATATTTTGCAGACCACTCATATAGGTATTTGAGCTACAAAATAAACCTTGAACTACGATGTTGACCAAAAATATTGAACTCTATATCAAGCAAGAGGATGAAACTTTGACCAAATTCTAATCATGTTTTTCAAACATTATCAACTACTCGTACAATTTGGGTAGAACTATCAGGAAAGAGAAGTAGATTGAGAAATTCCTTACTAGCTTACCTTATCATTTTCAAGCAAAAGTTACCTTGCTTAAATACATGAAAAATCCTTGTGAACTTACTGTTAAATGAATCACTTGGGCAAGTATTCGAACTGCATCACTTGAATCCAATATTTCAGCCATCCACTATCGAGGACGGAAATAGCTTCGCTTTATAGACATCAAGGATAGTGGTCTTAGCGAAGATGTTTTTGACACAATTGTTATAAATGATGACTCTAATACCAATGAAGAGAAATGGGATCTACTTTCCAAGAGATTTAGTAAATTTCTTAGATAGAATTAACCCTTTTTTAGGGGTTTTAGAAAAAAATAATCCGAGCTCTAAAATGATTATTTCAATGAATTTAGAGTTGTACTTCTTCCAAAAAACATGAAATATTTTGCAGACCACTCATATAGGTATTTGAGCTACAAAATAAACCTTGAACTACGAAGTTGACCAAAAATATTGAACTCTATATCAAGCAAGAGGATGAAACTTTGACCAAATTCTAATCATGTTTTTCAAACATTATCAACTACTCGTACAATTTGGGTAGAACTATCAGGAAAGAGAAGTAGATTGAGAAATTCCTTACTAGCTTACCTTATCATTTTCAAGCAAAAGTTACCTTGCTTAAATACATGAAAAATCCTTGTGAACTTACTGTTAAATGAATCACTTGGGCAAGTATTCGAACTGCATCACTTGAATCCAATATGTCAGCCATCCACTATCGAGGACGGAAATAGCGTCGCTTTATAGACATCAAGGATAGTGGTCTTAGCGAAGATGTTTTTGACACAATTGTTATAAGTGATGACTCTAATACCAATGAAGAGAAATGGGATCTACTTTCCCAGAGATTTACTAAATTACTTAGATAGAATTAACCCTTTTTTAGGGGTTTTAGAAAAACATAATCCGAGCTCTAAAATGATTATTTCAATGAATTTAGAGTTGTACTTCTTCCAAACAACATGAAATATTTTACAGACCACTCATATAGGTATTTGAGCTAAAAAATAAATCTAGAAATACGAATGTGAATAACATTTTTGAACGCTATATCAAGCAAGAGAATGAAACTTGGAACAAATTCTAATAATGTTTTTCAAACATTTTCAACTACTCGTACAATTTGGGTGGACCTATCAGGAAAGAGAAGTAGATTGAGAAAATCCTTGCCAGCTTACCTTATCATTTTCTAGCAAAAGTTACCTTGCTTAAATACATGAAAAATCCTTGTGAACTTACTATTAAATGAATAACTTGGGAAAGTATTCGAACTGCATCACTTGTATCCAATATGTCAGCTATCCACTTTCGAGGATGGCAAGAGCTTGGCTATATAGACATCAAGGATAGTGGTCTAAGCGAAGATCTTTTTGACACAATTGTTATAAATGATGACTCTAATACCAATGAAGAGAAATGGGATCTACTTTTCCAGAGATTTACTAAATTTCTTAGATAGAATTAACCCTTTTTTAGGGGTTTTAGAAAAAAATAATCCGAGCTCTAAAATGATTATTTCAATGAATTTAGAGTTGTACTTCATCCAAAAAACATGAAATATTTTACTGACCACTCATATAGGTATTTGAGCTACAACATAAACCTTGAACTACGAAGTTGACCAAAAATATTGAACTCTATATCAAGCAAGAGGATGAAACTTTGACCAAATTCTAATCATGTTTTTCAAACATTATCAACTACTCGTACAATTTGGGTAGAACTATCAGGAAAAAGAAGTAGATAGAGAAATTCCTTACTAGCTTACCTTATCATTTTCAAGCTAAAGTTACCTTGCTTAAATACATGAAAAATCCTTGTGAACTTACTGTTAAATGAATCACTTGGGCAAGTATTCAAACTGCATCACTTGTATCCAATATGTCAGCTATCCACTTTCGAGGATGGCAAGAGCTTGGCTATATAGACATCAAGGATAGTGGTCTAAGCGAAGATCTTTTTGACACAATTGTTAGAAATGATGACTCTAATACCAATGAAGAGAAATGCGATCTACTTTCCCAGAGATTTACTAAATTTCTTAGATAGAATTAACCCTTTTTTAGGGGTTTTAGAAAAAAATAATCGGAGCTCTAAAATGATTATTTCACCGAATTTAGAGTTGTACTTGTTCCAAACAACATGAACTATTTTGCAAACCACTCATATATGTATTTGAGCTGCAAAATAAACCTAGAACTACGAAGTTGACCAAAAATATTGAACGCTATATCAAGCAAGAGTATGAAACTTGGAAAAAATTCTAATCATGTTTTTCAAACATTATCAACTACTCGTACAATTTGGGTGGACTTATCAGGAAAGAGAAGTAGATTGAGAAATTCCTTACTAGCTTACCGTATCATTTTCAAGAAAAAGTTACCTTGCTTAAATACATGAAAAATCCTTGTGAACTTACTGTAAAAGGAATCACTTGGGCAAGTATTCGAACTGCATCACTTGTATCCAATATTTCAGCCGTCCACTTTCGAGGACGGCATGAGCTTGGCTTTATAGACATCAAGGATAGTGGTCTTAGCGAAGAGCGTTTTGACACAATTGTTAGAAATGATGACTCTAATACCAATGAAGAGAAATGGGATCTACTTTCCCAGAGATTTACAAAATTTCTTAGATAGAATTAACCCATTTTTAGGGGTTCTAGAAAAAAATAATCCCAGCTCTAAAATGATTATTTCAATGAATTTAGAGTTGTATTTCTTCCAAACAACATGAAATATTTTGCAGACCACTCATATAGGTATTTGAGCTACAAAATAAACCTTGAATTACGAAGTTGACCAAAAATATTGAAATCTATATCAAGCAAGAGGATGAAACTTTGACCAAATTCTAATCATGTTTTTCAAACATTATCAACTACTCGTCCAATTTGGGTGGACCTATCAGGAAAGAGAAGTAGATTGAGAAAATCCTTGCCAGCTTACCTTATCATTTTCTAGCAAAAGTTACCTTGCTTAAATACATGAAAAATCCTTGTGAACTTACTATTAAATGAATCACTTGGGCAAGTATTCGAACTGCATCACTTGTATCCAATATGTCAGCCGTCCACTTTCGAGGACGGAAAGAGCATCGCTTTGTAGACATCAAGGATAGTGGTCTTAGCGAAGATGTTTTTGACACAATTGTTAGAAATGATGACTCTAATACCAATGAAGAGAAAGGGGATCTACTTTCCCAGAGATTTACTAAATTTCTTAGATAGAATTAACCCTTTTTTAAGGGTTTTAGAAAAACATAATCCGAGCTCTAAAATGATTATTTCAATGAATTTAGAGTTGTACTTCTTCCAAACCACATGAAATATTTTGCAAACCACTCATATAGGTATTTGAGCTAAAAAATAAATCTAGAAATACGAATGTGACCAACATTTTTGAACGCTATATCAAGCAAGAGAATGAAACTTGGAACAAATTCTAATAATGTTTTTCAAACATTATCAACTACTCGAACAATTTGGGTGGACTTATCAGGAAAGAGAAGTAGATTGAGAAATTCCTTACTAGCTTACCTTATCATTTTTAAGCAAAAGTTGCCTTGCTTAAATACATGAAAAATCCTTGTCCTCTTACTGTTAAATGAATCACTTGGGCAAGTATTCGAACTGCATCACTTGAATCCAATATGTCAGCCATCCACTATCGAGGACGGAAATAGCTTCGCTTTATAGACATCAAGGATAGTGGTCTTAGCGAAGATGTTTTTGACACAATTGTTATAAATGATGACTCTAATACCAATGACGAGAAATGGGATCTACTTTCCAAGAGATTTAATAAATTTCTTAGATAGAATTAACCCTTTTTTAGGGGTTTTAGAAAACCATAATCCGTGATCTAAAATGATTATTTCAATGAATTTAGAGTTATACTTCTTCCAAACAACATGAAATATTTTGCAGACCACTCATATAGGTATTTGAGCTTCAAAATAAACCTAGAACTACGAAGTTGACCAAAAATATTGAACTCTATATCAAGCAAGAGGATGAAACTTGGAACAAATTCTAAACATGTTTTTCAAACATTATCCACTACTCGTACAATTTGGGTGGAACTATCAGGAAAGAGAAGTAGATTGAGAAATTCCTTACTAGCTTACCTTTTAATTTTCAATAAAAAGTTACCTTGCTTAAATACATGAAAAATCCTTGTGAACTTACTATTAAATGAATCACTTGGGAAAGTATTCGAACTGCATCACTTGTATCCAATATGACAGCTATCCACTTTCGAACATGGCAAGAGCTTGGCTATATAGACATCAAGGATAGTGGTCTAAGCGAAGATCTTTTTGACACAATTGTTAGAAATGATGACTCTAATACCAATGAAGAGAAATGGGATCTACTTTCCCAAAGATTTACTAAATTTCTTAGATAGAATTAACCCTTTTTTAGGGGTTTTAGAAAAAAATAATCCGAGCTCTAAAATGATTATTTCAATGAATTTAGGGTTGTACTTCTTCCAAAAAACATGAAATATTTTGCAGACCACTCATATAGGTATTTGAGCTACAAAATAAACCTTGAACTACGAAGTTGACCAAAAATATTGAACTCTATATCAAGCAAGAGGATGAAACTTTGACCAAATTCTAATCATGTTTTTCAAACATTATCAACTACTCGTCCAATTTGGGTGGACCTATCAGGAAAGAGAAGTAGATTGAGAAAATCCTTGCCAGCATACCTTATCATTTTCTAGCAAAAGTTACCTTGCTTAAATACATGAAAAATCCTTGTGAACTTACTGTTAAATGAATCACTTCGGCAAGTATTCTAACTGCATCACTTGTATCTAATATGTCAGCCATCCACTTTCGAGGATGGAAAGAGTTTGACTTTATAGACATCAAGGATAGTGGTCTTAGCGAAGATCTTTTTGACACAATTGTTACGAATGATGACTCTAATACCAATGAAGAAAATGGGATCTACTTTCCTAGAGATTTAGTAAATTTCTTAGATAGAATTAACCCTTTTTTAGGGGTTTTAGAAAAACATAATCCGAGCTCTAAAATGATTATTTCAATGAATTTAGAGTTGTACTTGTTCCAAACAACATGAAATATTTTGCAGACCACTCATATAGGTATTTGAGCTTCAAAATAAACCTAGAACTACGAAGTTGACCAAAAATATTGAACTCTATATCAAGCAAGAGGATGAAACTTTGACCAAATTCTAATCATGTTTTTCAAACATTATCAACTACTCGTACAATTTGGGTGGACCTATCAGGAAAGAGAAGTAGATTGAGAATTACCTTACTAGCTTACCTTATCATTTTCAAGCAGAAGTTACCTTGCTTAAATACATGAAAAATCGTTGTGAACTTACTGTTAAATGAATAACTTCGGCAAGTATTCTAACTGCATCACTTGTATCCAATATGTCAGCCATCCACTATCGAGGATGGAAATAGCTTCGCTTTATAGACATCAAGGATAGTGGTGTTAGCGAAGATCTTTTTGACACAATTGTTAGGAATGATGACTCTAATGCCAATGAAGAGAAATGGGATCTACTTTCCCAGAGATTTACTAAATTTCTTAGATAGAATTAACCCTTTTTTAGGGGTTTTAGAAAAACATAATCCGAACTCTAAAATGATTATTTCAATGAATTTAGAGTTGTAGTTCTTCAAAACAACATGAAATATTTTGCAGACCACTCATATAGGTATTTGAGCTACAAAATAAACCTAGAACTGCGAAGTTGACCAAAAATAATGAACGCTATATCAAGCAAGAGTATGAGACTTGGAAAAAATTCTAATCATGTTTTTCAAACATTATCAACTACTCGTACAATTTGGGTGGACTTATCAGGAAAGAGAAGTAGATTGAGAAATTCCTTACTAGCTTACCTTATCATTCTCAAGCAAAAGTTACCTTGCTTAAATACATGAAAAATCCTTGTGAACTTACTGTTAAATGAATCACTTGGGCAAGTATTCGAACTGCATCATTTGTATCCAATATGTCAGGCATCCACTTTCGAGGACGGAAAGAGCAACACTTTGTAGACATCAAGGATAGTGGTCTTAGCGAAGTTGTTTTTGACACAATTGTTAGAAATGATGACTCTAATACCACTGAAGAGAAATGGGATCTACTTTCCCAGAGATTTACTAAATTTCTTAGATAGAATTAAACCTTTTTTAGGGGTTTTAGAAAAACATAATCCGAGCTCTAAAATGATTGTTTCAATGAATTTTGATTTGTACTTGTTCCAAACAACATGAAATATTTTGCAAACCACTCATATAAGTATTTGAGCTTCAAAATAAACCTAGAACTACGAAGTTGACCAAAAATATTGAACTCTATATCAAGCACGAGGATGAAACTTGGAACAAATTCTAAACATGTTTTTCAAACATTATCAACTACTCGTACAATTTGGGTGGAAATATCAGGAAAAAGAAGTAGATTGAGAAATTCCTTACTAGCTTACCTTATCATTTTCAAGCAAAAGTTACCTTGCTTAAATACATGAAAAATCCTTGTGAACTTACTGTTAAATGAATCACTTCGGCAAGTATTCTAACTGCATCACTTGTATCCAATATGTCAGCCGTCCACATTCGAGGATGGAAAGAGCTTGGCTTTATAGACATCAAGGATAGTGGTCTTAGCGAAGATCTTTTTGACACAATTGTTAGGAATGATGACTCTAATACCAATGAAGAGAAATGGGATCTACTTTTCCAGAGATTTACTAAATTTCTTAGATAGAATTAACCCTTTTTTAGGGGTTTTAGAAAAAAATAATCCGAGCTCTAAAATGATTATTTCAATGAATTTAGAGTTGTACTTCATCCAAAAAACATGAAATATTTTACTGACCACTCATATAGGTATTTGAGCTACAACATAAACCTTGAACTACGAAGTTGACCAAAAATATTGAACTCTATATCAAGCAAGAGGATGAAACTTTGACCAAATTCTAATCATGTTTTTCAAACATTATCAACTACTCGTACAATTTGGGTAGAACTATCAGGAAAGAGAAGTAGATAGAGAAATTCCTTACTAGCTTACCTTATCATTTTCAAGCTAAAGTTACCTTGCTTAAATACATGAAAAATCCTTGTGAACTTACTGTTAAATGAATCACTTGGGCAAGTATTCAAACTGCATCACTTGTATCCAATATGTCAGCTATCCACTTTCGAGGATGGCAAGAGCTTGGCTATATAGACATCAAGGATAGTGGTCTAAGCGAAGATCTTTTTGACACAATTGTTAGAAATGATGACTCTAATACCAATGAAGAGAAATGCGATCTACTTTCCCAGAGATTTACTAAATTTCTTAGATAGAATTAACCCTTTTTTAGGGGTTTTAGAAAAAAATAATCGGAGCTCTAAAATGATTATTTCACCGAATTTAGAGTTGTACTTGTTCCAAACAACATGAACTATTTTGCAAACCACTCATATATGTATTTGAGCTGCAAAATAAACCTAGAACTACGAAGTTGACCAAAAATATTGAACGCTATATCAAGCAAGAGTATGAAACTTGGAAAAAATTCTAATCATGTTTTTCAAACATTATCAACTACTCGTACAATTTGGGTGGACTTATCAGGAAAGAGAAGTAGATTGAGAAATTCCTTACTAGCTTACCGTATCATTTTCAAGAAAAAGTTACCTTGCTTAAATACATGAAAAATCCTTGTGAACTTACTGTAAAAGGAATCACTTGGGCAAGTATTCGAACTGCATCACTTGTATCCAATATTTCAGCCGTCCACTTTCGAGGACGGCATGAGCTTGGCTTTATAGACATCAAGGATAGTGGTCTTAGCGAAGAGCGTTTTGACACAATTGTTAGAAATGATGACTCTAATACCAATGAAGAGAAATGGGATCTACTTTCCCAGAGATTTACAAAATTTCTTAGATAGAATTAACCCATTTTTAGGGGTTCTAGAAAAAAATAATCCCAGCTCTAAAATGATTATTTCAATGAATTTAGAGTTGTATTTCTTCCAAACAACATGAAATATTTTGCAGACCACTCATATAGGTATTTGAGCTACAAAATAAACCTTGAATTACGAAGTTGACCAAAAATATTGAAATCTATATCAAGCAAGAGGATGAAACTTTGACCAAATTCTAATCATGTTTTTCAAACATTATCAACTACTCGTCCAATTTGGGTGGACCTATCAGGAAAGAGAAGTAGATTGAGAAAATCCTTGCCAGCTTACCTTATCATTTTCTAGCAAAAGTTACCTTGCTTAAATACATGAAAAATCCTTGTGAACTTACTATTAAATGAATCACTTGGGCAAGTATTCGAACTGCATCACTTGTATCCAATATGTCAGCCGTCCACTTTCGAGGACGGAAAGAGCATCGCTTTGTAGACATCAAGGATAGTGGTCTTAGCGAAGATGTTTTTGACACAATTGTTAGAAATGATGACTCTAATACCAATGAAGAGAAAGGGGATCTACTTTCCCAGAGATTTACTAAATTTCTTAGATAGAATTAACCCTTTTTTAAGGGTTTTAGAAAAACATAATCCGAGCTCTAAAATGATTATTTCAATGAATTTAGAGTTGTACTTCTTCCAAACCACATGAAATATTTTGCAAACCACTCATATAGGTATTTGAGCTAAAAAATAAATCTAGAAATACGAATGTGACCAACATTTTTGAACGCTATATCAAGCAAGAGAATGAAATTTGGAACAAATTCTAATAATGTTTTTCAAACATTATCAACTACTCGAACAATTTGGGTGGACTTATCAGGAAAGAGAAGTAGATTGAGAAATTCCTTACTAGCTTACCTTATCATTTTTAAGCAAAAGTTGCCTTGCTTAAATACATGAAAAATCCTTGTCCTCTTACTGTTAAATGAATCACTTGGGCAAGTATTCGAACTGCATCACTTGAATCCAATATGTCAGCCATCCACTATCGAGGACGGAAATAGCTTCGCTTTATAGACATCAAGGATAGTGGTCTTAGCGAAGATGTTTTTGACACAATTGTTATAAATGATGACTCTAATACCAATGACGAGAAATGGGATCTACTTTCCAAGAGATTTAATAAATTTCTTAGATAGAATTAACCCTTTTTTAGGGGTTTTAGAAAACCATAATCCGTGATCTAAAATGATTATTTCAATGAATTTAGAGTTATACTTCTTCCAAACAACATGAAATATTTTGCAGACCACTCATATAGGTATTTGAGCTTCAAAATAAACCTAGAACTACGAAGTTGACCAAAAATATTGAACTCTATATCAAGCAAGAGGATGAAACTTGGAACAAATTCTAAACATGTTTTTCAAACATTTTCCACTACTCGTACAATTTGGGTGGAACTATCAGGAAAGAGAAGTAGATTGAGAAATTCCTTACTAGCTTACCTTTTAATTTTCAATAAAAAGTTACCTTGCTTAAATACATGAAAAATCCTTGTGAACTTACTATTAAATGAATCACTTGGGAAAGTATTCGAACTGCATCACTTGTATCCAATATGACAGCTATCCACTTTCGAACATGGCAAGAGCTTGGCTATATAGACATCAAGGATAGTGGTCTAAGCGAAGATCTTTTTGACACAATTGTTAGAAATGATGACTCTAATACCAATGAAGAGAAATGGGATCTACTTTCCCAGAGATTTACTAAATTTCTTAGATAGAATTAACCCTTTTTTAGGGGTTTTAGAAAAAAATAATCCGAGCTCTAAAATGATTATTTCAATGAATTTAGGGTTGTACTTCTTCCAAAAAACATGAAATATTTTGCAGACCACTCATATAGGTATTTGAGCTACAAAATAAACCTTGAACTACGAAGTTGACCAAAAATATTGAACTCTATATCAAGCAAGAGGATGAAACTTTGACCAAATTCTAATCATGTTTTTCAAACATTATCAACTACTCGTCCAATTTGGGTGGACCTATCAGGAAAGAGAAGTAGATTGAGAAAATCCTTGCCAGCATACCTTATCATTTTCTAGCAAAAGTTACCTTGCTTAAATACATGAAAAATCCTTGTGAACTTACTGTTAAATGAATCACTTCGGCAAGTATTCTAACTGCATCACTTGTATCCAATATGTCAGCCATCCACTTTCGAGGATGGAAAGAGTTTGACTTTATAGACATCAAGGAAAGTGGTCTTAGCGAAGATCTTTTTGACACAATTGTTACGAATGATGACTCTAATACCAATGAAGAAAATGGGATCTACTTTCCTAGAGATTTAGTAAATTTCTTAGATAGAATTAACCCTTTTTTAGGGGTTTTAGAAAAACATAATCCGAGCTCTAAAATGATTATTTCAATGAATTTAGAGTTGTACTTGTTCCAAACAACATGAAATATTTTGCAGACCACTCATATAGGTATTTGAGCTTCAAAATAAACCTAGAACTACGAAGTTGACCAAAAATATTGAACTCTATATCAAGCAAGAGGATGAAACTTTGACCAAATTCTAATCATGTTTTTCAAACATTATCAACTACTCGTACAATTTGGGTGGACCTATCAGGAAAGAGAAGTAGATTGAGAATTACCTTACTAGCTTACCTTATCATTTTCAAGCAGAAGTTACCTTGCTTAAATACATGAAAAATCCTTGTGAACTTACTGTTAAATGAATAACTTCGGCAAGTATTCTAACTGCATCACTTGTATCCAATATGTCAGCCATCCACTATCGAGGATGGAAATAGCTTCGCTTTATAGACATCAAGGATAGTGGTGTTAGCGAAGATCTTTTTGACACAATTGTTAGGAATGATGACTCTAATGCCAATGAAGAGAAATGGGATCTACTTTCCCAGAGATTTACTAAATTTCTTAGATAGAATTAACCCTTTTTTAGGGGTTTTAGAAAAACATAATCCGAACTCTAAAATGATTATTTCAATGAATTTAGAGTTGTAGTTCTTCAAAACAACATGAAATATTTTGCAGACCACTCATATAGGTATTTGAGCTACAAAATAAACCTAGAACTGCGAAGTTGACCAAAAATAATGAACGCTATATCAAGCAAGAGTATGAGACTTGGAAAAAATTCTAATCATGTTTTTCAAACATTATCAACTACTCGTACAATTTGGGTGGACTTATCAGGAAAGAGAAGTAGATTGAGAAATTCCTTACTAGCTTACCTTATCATTCTCAAGCAAAAGTTACCTTGCTTAAATACATGAAAAATCCTTGTGAACTTACTGTTAAATGAATCACTTGGGCAAGTATTCGAACTGCATCATTTGTATCCAATATGTCAGGCATCCACTTTCGAGGACGGAAAGAGCAACACTTTGTAGACATCAAGGATAGTGGTCTTAGCGAAGTTGTTTTTGACACAATTGTTAGAAATGATGACTCTAATACCACTGAAGAGAAATGGGATCTACTTTCCCAGAGATTTACTAAATTTCTTAGATAGAATTAAACCTTTTTTAGGGGTTTTAGAAAAACATAATCCGAGCTCTAAAATGATTGTTTCAATGAATTTTGATTTGTACTTGTTCCAAACAACATGAAATATTTTGCAAACCACTCATATAAGTATTTGAGCTTCAAAATAAACCTAGAACTACGAAGTTGACCAAAAATATTGAACTCTATATCAAGCACGAGGATGAAACTTGGAACAAATTCTAAACATGTTTTTCAAACATTATCAACTACTCGTACAATTTGGGTGGAAATATCAGGAAAAAGAAGTAGATTGAGAAATTCCTTACTAGCTTACCTTATCATTTTCAAGCAAAAGTTACCTTGCTTAAATACATGAAAAATCCTTGTGAACTTACTGTTAAATGAATCACTTCGGCAAGTATTCTAACTGCATCACTTGTATCCAATATGTCAGCCATCCACTTTCGAGGATGGAAAGAGTTTGACTTTATAGACATCAAGGATAGTGGTCTTAGCGAAGATCTTTTTGACACAATTGTTAGGAATGATGACTCTAATACCAATGAAGAGAAATGGGATCTACTTTCCTAGGGATTTAGTAAATTTCTTAGATAGAATTAACCCTTTTTTAGGGGTTTTAGAAAAACATAATCCGAGCTCTAAAATGATTATTTCAATGAATTTAGAGTTGTACTTGTTCCAAACAACATGAAATATTTTGCAGACCACTCATATAGGTATTTGAGCTAAAAAATAAATCTAGAAATACGAATGTGACCAACATTTTTGAACGCTATATCAAGCAAGAGAATGAAACTTGGAAGAAATTCTAATCATGTTTTTCAAACATTATCAACTACTCGTACAATTTGGGTGGACCTATCAGGAAAGAGAAGTAGATTGAGAATTACCTTACTAGCTTACCTTATCATTTTCTAGCAAAAGTTGCCTTGCTTAAATACAAGAAAAATCCTTGTGAACTTACTGTTAAATGAATCACTTGGGCAAGTATTCGAACTGCTTCACTTGAATCCAATATGTCAGCCATCCACTATCGAGGACGGAAATAGCTTCGCTTTATAGACATAAAGGATAGTGGTGTTAGCGAAGATGTTTTTGACACAATTGTTAGAAATGATGACTCTAATACCAATGAAGAGAAATGGGATCTACTTTCCCAGAGATTTACTAAATTTCTTAGATAGAATTAACCCTTTTTTAAGGGTTTTAGAAAAACATAATCCGAGCTCTAAAATGATTATTTCAATGAATTTAGAGTTGTACTTCTTCCAAACCACATGAAATATTTTGCAAACCACTCATATAGGTATTTGAGCTAAAAAATAAATCTAGAAATACGAATGTGACCAACATTTTTGAACGCTATATCAAGCAAGAGAATGAAACTTGGAACAAATTCTAATCATGTTTTTCAAACATTATCAACTACTCGTACAATTTGGGTGGACTTATCAGGAAAGAGAAGTAGATTGAGAAATTCCTTACTAGCTTACCTTATCATTTTTAAGCAAAAGTTGCCTTGCTTAAATACATGAAAAATCCTTGTGAACTTACTGTTAAATGAATCACTTGGGCAAGTATTCGAACTGCATCATTTGTATCCAATATGTCAGCCATCCACTTTCGAGGACGGAAAGAGCTTGGCTTTATAGACATCAAGGATAGTGGTCTTAGCGAAGTTGTTTTTGACACAATTGTTAGAAATGATGACTCTAATACCACTGAAGAGAAATGGGATCTACTTTCCCAAAGATTTACTAAATTTCTTAGATAGAATTAAACCTTTTTTAGGGGTTTTAGAAAAACATAATCCGAGCTCTAAAATGATTGTTTCAATGAATTTTGATTTGTACTTGTTCCAAACAACATGAAATATTTTGCAAACCACTCATATAAGTATTTGAGCTTCAAAATAAACCTAGAACTACGAAGTTGACCAAAAATATTGAACTCTATATCAAGCACGAGGATGAAACTTGGAACAAATTCTAAACATGTTTTTCAAACATTATCAACTACTCGTACAATTTGGGTGGAACTCTCAGGAAAGAGAAGTAGATTGAGAATTACCTTACTAGCTTACCTTATCATTTTCTAGCAAAAGTTGCCTTGCTTAAATACAAGAAAAATCCTTGTGAACTTACTGTTAAATGAATCACTTGGGCAAGTATTCGAACTGCTTCACTTGAATCCAATATGTCAGCCATCCACTATCGAGGACGGAAATAGCTTCGCTTTATAGACATCAAGGATAGTGGTGTTAGCGAAGATGTTTTTGACACAATTGTTAGAAATGATGACTCTAATACCAATGAAGAGAAATGGGATCTACTTTCCCAGAGATTTACTAAATTTCTTAGATAGAATTAACCCTTTTTTAAGGGTTTTAGAAAAACATAATCCGAGCTCTAAAATGATTATTTCAATGAATTTAGAGTTGTACTTCTTCCAAACCACATGAAATATTTTGCAAACCACTCATATAGGTATTTGAGCTAAAAAATAAATCTAGAAATACGAATGTGACCAACATTTTTGAACGCTATATCAAGCAAGAGAATGAAACTTGGAACAAATTCTAATCATGTTTTTCAAACATTATCAACTACTCGTACAATTTGGGTGGACTTATCAGGAAAGAGAAGTAGATTGAGAAATTCCTTACTAGCTTACCTTATCATTTTTAAGCAAAAGTTGCCTTGCTTAAATACATGAAAAATCCTTGTGAACTTACTGTTAAATGAATCACTTGGGCAAGTATTCGAACTGCATCATTTGTATCCAATATGTCAGCCATCCACTTTCGAGGACGGAAAGAGCTTGGCTTTATAGACATCAAGGATAGTGGTCTTAGCGAAGTTGTTTTTGACACAATTGTTAGAAATGATGACTCTAATACCACTGAAGAGAAATGGGATCTACTTTCCCAGAGATTTACTAAATTTCTTAGATAGAATTAAACCTTTTTTAGGGGTTTTAGAAAAACATAATCCGAGCTCTAAAATGATTGTTTCAATGAATTTTGATTTGTACTTGTTCCAAACAACATGAAATATTTTGCAAACCACTCATATAAGTATTTGAGCTTCAAAATAAACCTAGAACTACGAAGTTGACAAAAAATATTGAACTCTATATCAAGCACGAGGATGAAACTTGGAACAAATTCTAAACATGTTTTTCAAACATTATCAACTACTCGTACAATTTGGTTGGAACTATCAGGAAAGAGAAGTAGATTGAGAATTACCTTACTAGCTTACCTTATCATTTTCTAGCAAAAGTTGCCTTGCTTAAATACAAGAAAAATCCTTGTGAACTTACTGTTAAATGAATCACTTGGGCAAGTATTCGAACTGCTTCACTTGAATCCAATATGTCAGCCATCCACTATCGAGGACGGAAATAGCTTCGCTTTATAGACATCAAGGATAGTGGTGTTAGCGAAGATGTTTTTGACACAATTGTTAGAAATGATGACTCTAATACCAATGAAGAGAAATGGGATCTACTTTCCCAGAGATTTACTAAATTTCTTAGATAGAATTAACCCTTTTTTAAGGGTTTTAGAAAAACATAATCCGAGCTCTAAAATGATTATTTCAATGAATTTAGAGTTGTACTTCTTCCAAACCACATGAAATATTTTGCAAACCACTCATATAGGTATTTGAGCTAAAAAATAAATCTAGAAATACGAATGTGACCAACATTTTTGAACGCTATATCAAGCAAGAGAATGAAACTTGGAACAAATTCTAATCATGTTTTTCAAACATTATCAACTACTCGTACAATTTGGGTGGACTTATCAGGAAAGAGAAGTAGATTGAGAAATTCCTTACTAGCTTACCTTATCATTTTTAAGCAAAAGTTGCCTTGCTTAAATACATGAAAAATCCTTGTGAACTTACTGTTAAATGAATCACTTGGGCAAGTATTCGAACTGCATCATTTGTATCCAATATGTCAGCCATCCACTTTCGAGGACGGAAAGAGCTTGGCTTTATAGACATCAAGGATAGTGGTCTTAGCGAAGTTGTTTTTGACACAATTGTTAGAAATGATGACTCTAATACCACTGAAGAGAAATGGGATCTACTTTCCCAGAGATTTACTAAATTTCTTAGATAGAATTAAACCTTTTTTAGGGGTTTTAGAAAAACATAATCCGAGCTCTAAAATGATTGTTTCAATGAATTTTGATTTGTACTTGTTCCAAACAACATGAAATATTTTGCAAACCACTCATATAAGTATTTGAGCTTCAAAATAAACCTAGAACTACGAAGTTGACCAAAAATATTGAACTCTATATCAAGCACGAGGATGAAACTTGGAACAAATTCTAAACATGTTTTTCAAACATTATCAACTACTCGTACAATTTGGGTGGAACTATCAGGAAAGAGAAGTAGATTGAGAAATTCCTTACTAGCTTACCTTATCATTTTCAAGCAAAAGTTACCTTGCTTAAATACATGAAAAATCCTTGTGAACTTACTATTAAATGAAGCACTTGGGCAAGTATTCGAACTGCATCACTTGTATAGAATATGTCAGCCATCCACTAGTCGAGGACGGCAAGAGCTTGGCTATATAGACATCAAGGATAGTGGTCTAAGCGAAGATCTTTTTGACACAATTGTTAGAAATGATGACTCTAATACCAATGAAGAGAAATGGGATCTACTTTCCCACAGATTTACTAAATTTCTTACATAGAATTAACCCTTTTTTCGGGGTTTTAGAAAAAAATAATCTGAGCTCTAAAATGATTATTTCAATGAATTTATAGTTGTACTTCTTCCAAACAACATGAAATATTTTGCAGACCACTCATATAGGTATTTGAGCTACAAAATAAACCTAGAACTGCGAAGTTGACCAAAAATAATGAACGCTATATCAAGCAAGAGTATGAGACTTGGAAAAAATTCTAATCATGTTTTTCAAACATTATCAACTACTCGTACAATTTGGGTGGACTTATAAGGAAAGAGAAGTAGATTGAGAAATTCCTTACTAGCTTACCTTATCATTCTCAAGCAAAAGTTACCTTGCTTAAATACATGAAAAATCCTTGTGAACTTACTGTTAAATGAATCACTTGGGCAAGTATTCGAACTGCATCATTGGTATCCAATATGTCAGCCATCCACTTTCGAGGACGGAAAGAGCATCGCTTTGTAGACATCAAGGATAGTGGTCTTAGCGAAGATGTTTTTGACACAATTGTTAGAAATGATGACTCTAATACCAATGAAGAGAAATGGGATCTACTTTCCCAGAGATTTACTAAATTTCTTAGATAGAATTAACCCTTTTTTAAGGGTTTTAGAAAAACATAATCCGAGCTCTAAAATGATTATTTCAATGAATTTAGAGTTGTACTTCTTCCAAACCACATGAAATATTTTGCAAACCACTCATATAGGTATTTGAGCTAAAAAATAAATCTAGAAATACGAATGTGACCAACATTTTTGAACGCTATATCAAGCAAGAGAATGAAACTTGGAACTAATTCTAATCATGTTTTTCAAACATTATCAACTACTCGTACAATTTGAGTGTACTTATCAGGAAAGAGAAGTAGATTGCGAAATTCCTTACTAGCTTACCTTATCATTTTTAAGCAAAGGTTGCCTTGCTTAAATACATGAAAAATCCTTGTGAACTTACTGTTAAATGAATCACTTGGGCAAGTATTCGAACTGCATCATTTGTATCCAATATGTCAGCCATCCACTTTCGAGGACGGAAAGAGCTTGGCTTTATAGACATCAAGGATAGTGGTCTTAGCGAAGTTGTTTTTGACACAATTGTTAGAAATGATGACTCTAATACCACTGAAGAGAAATGGGATCTACTTTCCCAGAGATTTACTAAATTTCTTAGATAGAATTAAACCTTTTTTAGGGGTTTTAGAAAAACATAATCCGAGCTCTAAAATGATTGTTTCAATGAATTTTGGCTTGTACTTGTTCCAAACAACATGAAATATTTTGCAAACCACTCATATAGATATTTGAGCTAAAAAATAAATCTAGAAATACGAAGGTGACCAAAAATATTGAACTCTATATCAAGCACGAGGATGAAACTTGGAACAAATTCTAAAAATGTTTTTCAAACATTATCAACTACTCGTATAATTTGGGTGGAACTATGAGGAAAGAGAAGTAGATTGAGAAATTCCTTACTAGCTTACCTTATCATTTTCAAGAAAAAGTTACCTTGCTTAAATACATGAAAAATCCTTGTGAACTTACTATTAAATGAATCACTTGGGCAAGTATTCGAACTGCATCACTTGTATCCAATATGTCAGCCATCCACGTTCGAGGATAGAAAGAGTTTGGCTTTATAGACATCAAGGATAGTGGTCTTAGCGAAGATGTTTTTGACACAATTGTTAGAAATGATGACTCTAATACCAATGAAGAGAAATGGGATCTACATTCCCAGAGATTTACTAAATTTCTTAGATAGAATTAACCCTTTTTTAGGGGTTTTAGAAAAACATAATCCCAGCTCTAAAATGATTATTTCAATGAATTTAGAGTTGTACTTTTTCCGAAAACATGAAATATTTTGCAAACCACTCATATAGGTATTTGAGCTAAAAAATAAATCTAGAATTACGAAGGTGACCAACATTTTTGAACGCTATATCAAGCAAAAGAATGAAACTTGGAACAAATTCTAATCATGTTTTTCAAACATTATCAACTACTCGTACAATTTGGGTTAACCTATCAAGAAAGAGAAGTAGATTGAGAAATTCCTTACTAGCTTACCTTATCATTTTCTAGCAAAAGTTGCCTTGCTTAAATACATGAAAAATCCTTGTGAACTTACTATTAAATGAATCACTTGGGCAAGTATTCGAACTGCATCACTTGAATCCAATATGTCAGCCATCCACTATCGAGGACGGAAATAGCTTCGCTTTATAGACATCAAGGATAGTGGTGTTAGCGAAGATCTTTTTGACACAATTGTTAGAAATGATGACTCTAATACCAATGAAGAGAAATGGGATCTACTTTCCCAGAGATTTACTAAATTACTAAGATAGAATTAACCCTTTTTTAGGGGTTTTAGAAAAACATAATCCGAGCTCTAAAATGATTATTTCAATGAATTTAGAGTTGTACTTCTTCCAAACAACATGAAATATTTTGCAAACCACTCATATAGGTATTTGAGCTAAAAAATAAATCTAGAAATACGAATGTGAATAACATTTTTGAACGCTATATCAAGCAAGAGAATGAAACTTGGAACAAATTCTAATAATGTTTTTCAAACATTTTCAACTACTCGTACAATTTGGGTGGACTTATCAGGAAAGAGAAGTAGATTGAGAAATTCCTTACTAGCTTACCTTATCATTTTCAAGCAAAAGTTGCCTTGCTTAAATACATGAAAAATCCTTGTGAACTTACTGTTAAATGAATCACTTGGCCAAGTATTCGAACTGCATCATTTGTATCCAATATGTCAGCCATCCACTTTCGAGGACGGAAAGAGCTTGGCTTTATAGACAGCAAGGATACTGGTCTTAGCGAAGTTGTTTTTGACACAATTGTTAGAAATGATGACTCTAATACCACTGAAGAGAAATGGGATCTACTTTTCTAGAGATTTACTAAATTTCGTAGATAGAATTAAACCTTTTTTAGGGGTTTTAGAACAACATAATCCGAGCTCTAAAATGATTGTTTCAATGAATTTAGATTTGTACTTGTTCCAAACAACATGAAATATTTTGCAAACCACTCATATAGGTATTTGAGCTAAAAAATAAATCTAGAAATACGAATGTGACCAAAATTATTGAACTCTATATTCTAAACATGTTTTTCAAACATTATCAACTAGTCGTACAATTTGGGTGGAACTATCAAGAAAGAGAATTAGATTGAGAAATTCCTTACTAGCTTACCTTATCATTTTCAAGCAAAAGTTACCTTGCTTAAATACATGAAAAATCCTTGTGAACTTACTATTAAATGAATCACTTGGGCAAGTATTCGAACTGCATCACTTGTATCCAATATGTCAGCCATCCACTTTCGAGGACGGAAAGAGCTTGGCTTTATAGACATCAAGGATAGTGGTCTTAGCAAAGATGTTTTTGACACAATTGTTAGAAATGATGACTCTAATACCAATGAAGAGAAATGTGATCTACTTTCCCAAAGATTTACTAAATTTCTTAGATAGAATTAACCCTTTTTTAGGGGTTTTAGAAAAACATAATCCGAGCTCTAAAATGATTATTTCAATGAAGTTAGAGTTCTAGTTCTTCAAAACAACATGAAATATTTTGCAGACCACTCATATAGGTATTTGAGCTTCAAAATAAGCCTAGAACTACGAAGTTGACAAAAAATATTGAACTCTATATTCTAAACAAGTTTTTCAAACATTATCAACTACTCTTACAATTTGGGTGGAACTATGAGGAAAGAGAAGTAGATTGAGAAATTCCTTACTAGCTTACCTTATCATTTTCAAGCAAAAGTTTCCTTGCTTAAATACATGAAAATTCCTTGTGAACTTACTATTAAATGAATCACTTGGGCAAGTATTCGAACTGCATCACTTGTATCCAATATGTCAGCCATCCACTTTCGAGGACGGAAAGAGCTTGGCTTTATAGACATCAAGGATAGTGGTCTTAGCGAAGATGTTTTGGACACAATTGTTAGAAATGATGACTCTAATACCAATGAAGAGATATGGGATCTACTTTCCGAGAGATTTACTAAATTTCTTAGATAGAATTATACCTTTTTTAGGGGTTTTAGAAAAACATAATCCGAGCTCTAAAAGGATTATTTCAATGAATTTAGATTTGTACTTGTTCCAAACAACATGAAATATTTTGCAAACCACTCATATAGGTATTTGAGCTAAAAAATAAATCTAGAAATACGAAGGTGACCAAAATTTTTGAAGGCTATATCAAGCAAGAGTATAAAACTTGGAACAAATTCTAATCATGTTTTTCAAACATTATCAACTACTCGTACAATTTGGGTGGACCTATCAGGAAAGAGAAGTAGATTGAGAAATTCCTTACTAGCTTACCTTATCATTTTCAAGCAAAAGTTACCTTGCTTAAATACATGAAAAATCCTTGTGAACTTACTATTAAATGAATCACTTGGGCAAGTATTCGAACTGCATCACTTTTATCCAATATGTCAGCCATCCACTTTCGAGGACGGAAAGAGCTTAGCTTTATAGACATCAAGGATAGTGGTGTTAGCGAAGATCTTTTTGACACAATTGTTAGGAATGATGACTCTAATACCAATGAAGAGAAATGGGATCTACTTTCCCATAGATTTACTAAATTTCTTAGATAGAATTAACCCTTTTTTAGGGGTTTTAGAAAAACATAATCCGAACTCTAAAATGATTGTTTTAATGAAGTTAGAGTTGTAGTTCCTCAAAACAACATGAAATATTTTGCAGACCACTCATATAGGTATTTGAGCTTCAAAATAAACCTAGAACTACGAAGTTGACCAAAAATATTGAACTCTATATTCTAAACATGTTTTTCAAACATTATCAACTACTCGTACAATTTGGGTGGAACTATCAGGAAAGAGAAGTAGATTGAGAAATTCCTTACTAGGTTATATTATCATTTTCAAGCAAAAGTTACCTTGCTTAAATTCATGAAAAATCCTTGTGAACTTACTATTAAATGAATCACTTGGGCAAGTATTCGAACTGCATCACTTGTATCCAATATGTCAACCATCCACTTTCGAGGACGGAAAGTGCTTGGCTTTATAGACATCAAGGATAGTGGTCTTAGCGAAGATGTTTTTGACACAATTGTTAGAAATGATGACTCTAATACCAACGAAGAGAAATGGGATCTACTTTCCCAGAGATTTACTAAATTTCTTAGATAGAATTAACCCTTTTTTAGGGGTTTTAGAAAAACATAATCCGAGCTCTAAAATGATTATTTCAATGAATTTAGATATTTACTTGTTCCAAACAACATGAAATATTTTGCAAACCACTCATATAGGTATTTGAGCTAAAAAATAAATCAAGAAATACGAAGGTGACCAAAATTTTTGAACGCTATATCAAACAAGAGTATAAAACTTGGAACAAATTCTAATCATGTTTTTCAAACATTATCAACTACTCGTACAATTTGGGTGGACCTATCAGGAAAGAGAAGTAGATTGAGAAATTCCTTACTAGCTTACCTTATCATTTTCAAGCAAAAGTTGCCTTGCTTAAATACATGAAAAATCCTTGTGAACTTACTGTTAAATGAATAACTTGGGCAAGTATTCGAACTGCATCACTTGAATCCAATATGTCAGCCATCCACTATCGAGGACAGAAATAGCTTCGCTTTATAGACATCAAGGATAGTGGTGTTAGCGAAGATCTTTTTGACACAATTGTTAGGAATGATGACTCTAATACCAATGAAGAGAAATGGGATCTACTTTCCCATAGATTTACTAAATTTCTTAGATAGAATTAACCCTTTTTTAGGGGTTTTAGAAAAACATAATCCGAGCTCTAAAATGATTATTTCAATGAATTTAGATATTTACTTGTTCCAAACAACATGAAATATTTTGCAAACCACTCATATAGGTATTTGAGCTAAAAAATAAATCAAGAAATACGAAGGTGACCAAAATTTTTGAACGCTATATCAAACAAGAGTATAAAACTTGGAACAAATTCTAATCATGTTTTTCAAACATTATCAACTACTCGTACAATTTGGGTGGACCTATCAGGAAAGAGAAGTAGATTGAGAAATTCCTTACTAGCTTACCTTATAATTTTCAAGCAAAAGTTGCCTTGCTTAAATACATGAAAAATCCTTGTGAACTTACTGTTAAATGAATAACTTGGGCAAGTATTCGAACTGCATCACTTGAATCCAATATGTCAGCCATCCACTATCGAGGACAGAAATAGCTTCGCTTTATAGACATCAAGGAGAGTGGTGTTAGCGAAGATCTTTTTGACACAATTGTTAGGAATGATGACTCTAATACCAATGAAGAGAAATGGGATCTACTTTCCCAGAGATGTACTAAATTTCTTAGATAGAATTAACCCTTTTTTAGGGGTTTTAGAAAAACATAATCCGAACTCTAAAATGATTGTTTCAATGAAGTTAGAGGTGTAGTTCTTCAAAACAACATGAAATATTTTGCAGACCACTCATATAGGTATTTGAGCTTCAAAATAAGCCTAGAACTACGAAGTTGACCAAAAATATTGAACTCTATATTCTAAACAAGTTTTTCAAACATTATCAACTACTCTTACAATTTGGGTGGAACTATCAGGAAAGAGAAGTAGATTGAGAAATTCCTTACTAGCTTACCTTATAATTTTCAAGCAAAAGTTACCTTGCTTAAATACATGAAAAATCCTTGTGAACTTACTATTAAATGAATCACTTGGGCAAGTATTCGAACTGCATCACTTGTATCCAATATGTCAGCCATCCACTTTCGAGGACGGAAAGAGCTTGGCTTTATAGACATCAAGGATAGTGGTCTTAGCGAAGATGTTTTTGACACAATTGTTAGAAATGATGACTCTAATACCAATGAAGAGAAATGGGATCTACTTTCACAGAGATTTACTAAATTTCTTAGATAGAATTAACCCTTTTTTTGTTTTAGAAAAACATAATTCGAGCTCTAAAATGATTATTTCAAGGAATTTAAATTTGTACTTGTTCCAAACAACATGAAATATTTTGCAAACCACTCATATAGGTATTTGAGCTAAAAAATAAATCTAGAAATACGAAGGTGACCAAAATTTTTGAACGCTATATCAAGCAAGAGTATAAAACTTGGAACAAATTCTAATCATATTTTTCAAACATTATCAACTACTCGTACAATTTGGGTGGACCTATCAGGAAAGAGAAGTAGATTGAGAAATTCCTTACTAGCTTACCTTATCATTTTCAAGCAAAAGTTACCTTGCTTAAATACATGAAAAATCCTTGTGAACTTACTATTAAATGAATCACTTGGGCAAGTATTCGAACTGCATCACTTGTATCCAATATGTCAGCCATCCACTTTCGAGGACGGAAAGAGCTTGGCTTTATAGATATCAAGGATAGTGGTGTTAGCGAAGATCTTTTTGACACAATTGTTAGGAATGATGACTCTAATACCAATGAAGAGAAATGGGATCTACTTTCCCATAGATTTACTAAATTTCTTAGATAGAATTAACCCTTTTTTAGGGGTTTTAGAAAAACATAATCCGAACTCTAAAATGATTGTTTTAATGAAGTTAGAGTTGTAGTTCTTCAAAACAACATGAAATATTTTGCAGACCACTCATATAGGTATTTGAGCTTCAAAATAAGCCTAGAACTACGAAGTTGACCAAAAATATTGAACTCTATATTCTAAACATGTTTTTCAAACATTATCAACTACTCGTACAATTTGGGTGGAACTATCAGGAAAGAGAAGTAGATTGAGAAATTCCTTACTAGGTTATATTATCATTTTCAAGCAAAAGTTACCTTGCTTAAATTCATGAAAAATCCTTGTGAACTTACTATTAAATGAATCACTTGGGCAAGTATTCGAACTGCATCACTTGTATCCAATATGTCAACCATCCACTTTCGAGGACGGAAAGTGCTTGGCTTTATAGACATCAAGGATAGTGGTCTTAGCGAAGATGTTTTTGACACAATTGTTAGAAATGATGACTCTAATACCAATGAAGAGAAATGGGATCTACTTTCCCAGAGATTTACTAAATTTCTTAGATAGAATTAACCCTTTTTTAGGGGTTTTAGAAAAACATAATCCGAGCTCTAAAATGATTATTTCAATGAATTTAGATATTTACTTGTTCCAAACAACATGAAATATTTTGCAAACCACTCATATAGGTATTTGAGCTAAAAAATAAATCAAGAAATACGAAGGTGACCAAAATTTTTGAACGCTATATCAAACAAGAGTATAAAACTTGGAACAAATTCTAATCATGTTTTTCAAACATTATCAACTACTCGTACAATTTGGGTGGACCTATCAGGAAAGAGAAGTAGATTGAGAAATTCCTTACTAGCTTACCTTATCATTTTCAAGCAAAAGTTACCTTGCTTAAATACATGAAAAATCCTTGTGAACTTACTGTTAAATGAATAACTTGGGCAAGTATTCGAACTGCATCACTTGAATCCAATATGTCAGCCATCCACTATCGAGGACAGAAATAGCTTCGCTTTATAGACATCAAGGATAGTGGTGTTAGCGAAGATCTTTTTGACACAATTGTTAGGAATGATGACTCTAATACCAATGAAGAGAAATGGGATCTACTTTCCCAGAGATTTACTAAATTTCTTAGATAGAATTAACCCTTTTTTAGGGGTTTTAGAAAAACATAATCCGAACTCTAAAATGATTGTTTCAATGAAGTTAGAGTTGTAGTTCTTCAAAACAACATGAAATATTTTGCAGACCACTCATATAGGTATTTGAGCTTCAAAATAAGCCTAGAACTACGAAGTTGACCAAAAATATTGAACTCTATATTCTAAACAAGTTTTTCAAACATTATCAACTACTCTTACAATTTGGGTGGAACTATCAGGAAAGAGAAGTAGATTGAGAAATTCCTTACTAGCTTACCTTATAATTTTCAAGCAAAAGTTACCTTGCTTAAATACATGAAAAATCCTTGTGAACTTACTATTAAATGAATCACTTGGGCAAGTATTCGAACTGCATCACTTGTATCCAATATGTCAGCCATCCACTTTCGAGGACGGAAAGAGCTTGGCTTTATAGACATCAAGGATAGTGGTCTTAGCGAAGATGTTTTTGATACAATTGTTAGAAATGATGACTCTAATACCAATGAAGAGAAATGGGATCTACTTTCACAGAGATTTACTAAATTTCTTAGATAGAATTAACCCTTTTTTTTGTTTTAGAAAAACATAATTCGAGCTCTAAAATGATTATTTCAAGGAATTTAAATTTGTACTTGTTCCAAACAACATGAAATATTTTGCAAACCACTCATATAGGTATTTGAGCTAAAAAATAAATCTAGAAATACGAAGGTGACCAAAATTTTTGAACGCTATATCAAGCAAGAGTATAAAACTTGGAACAAATTCTAATCATATTTTTCAAACATTATCAACTACTCGTACAATTTGGGTGGACCTATCAGGAAAGAGAAGTAGATTGAGAAATTCCTTACTAGCTTACCTTATCATTTTCAAGCAAAAGTTACCTTGCTTAAATACATGAAAAATCCTTGTGAACTTACTATTAAATGAATCACTTGGGCAAGTATTCGAACTGCATCACTTTTATCCAATATGTCAGCCATCCACTTTCGAGGACGGAAAGAGCTTGGCTTTATAGATATCAAGGATAGTGGTGTTAGCGAAGATCTTTTTGACACAATTGTTAGGAATGATGACTCTAATACCAATGAAGAGAAATGGGATCTACTTTCCCATAGATTTACTAAATTTCTTAGATAGAATTAACCCTTTTTTAGGGGTTTTAGAAAAACATAATCCGAACTCTAAAATGATTGTTTTAATGAAGTTAGAGTTGTAGTTCTTCAAAACAACATGAAATATTTTGCAGACCACTCATATAGGTATTTGAGCTTCAAAATAAACCTAGAACTACGAAGTTGACCAAAAATATTGAACTCTATATTCTAAACATGTTTTTCAAACATTATCAACTACTCGTACAATTTGGGTGGAACTATCAGGAAAGAGAAGTAGATTGAGAAATTCCTTACTAGGTTATATTATCATTTTCAAGCAAAAGTTACCTTGCTTAAATTCATGAAAAATCCTTGTGAACTTACTATTAAATGAATCACTTGGGCAAGTATTCGAACTGCATCACTTGTATCCAATATGTCAGCCATCCACTTTCGAGGACGGAAAGTGCTTGGCTTTATAGACATCAAGGATAGTGGTCTTAGCGAAGATGTTTTTGACACAATTGTTAGAAATGATGACTCTAATACCAATGAAGAGAAATGGGATCTACTTTCCCAGAGATTTACTAAATTTCTTAGATAGAATTAACCCTTTTTTAGGGGTTTTAGAAAAACATAATCCGAGCTCTAAAATGATTATTTCAATGAATTTAGATATTTACTTGTTCCAAACAACATGAAATATTTTGCAAACCACTCATATAGGTATTTGAGCTAAAAAATAAATCAAGAAATACGAAGGTGACCAAAATTTTTGAACGCTATATCAAACAAGAGTATAAAACTTGGAACAAATTCTAATCATGTTTTTCAAACATTATCAACTACTCGTACAATTTGGGTGGACCTATCAGGAAAGAGTAGTAGATTGAGAAATTCCTTACTAGCTTACCTTATCATTTTCAAGCAAAAGTTGCCTTGCTTAAATACATGAAAAATCCTTGTGAACTTACTGTTAAATGAATAACTTGGGCAAGTATTCGAACTGCATCACTTGAATCCAATATGTCAGCCATCCACTATCGAGGACAGAAATAGCTTCGCTTTATAGACATCAAGGAGAGTGGTGTTAGCGAAGATCTTTTTGACACAATTGTTAGGAATGATGACTCTAATACCAATGAAGAGAAATGGGATCTACTTTCCCAGAGATTTACTAAATTTCTTAGATAGAATTAACCCTTTTTTAGGGTTTTAGAAAAACATAATCCGAACTCTAAAATGATTGTTTCAATGAAGTTAGAGTTGTAGTTCTTCAAAACAAAATGAAATATTTTGCAGACCACTCATATAGGTATTTGAGCTTCAAAATAAGCCTAGAACTACGAAGTTGACCAAAAATATTGAACTCTATATTCTAAACAAGTTTTTCAAACATTATCAACTACTCTTACAATTTGGGTGGAACTATCAGGAAAGAGAAGTAGATTGAGAAATTCCTTACTAGCTTACCTTATAATTTTCAAGCAAAAGTTACCTTGCTTAAATACATGAAAAATCCTTGTGAACTTACTATTAAATGAATCACTTGGGCAAGTATTCGAACTGCATCACTTGTATCCAATATGTCAGCCATCCACTTTCGAGGACGGAAAGAGCTTGGCTTTATAGACATCAAGGATAGTGGTCTTAGCGAAGATGTTTTTGACACAATTGTTAGAAATTATGACTCTAATACCAATGAAGAGAAATGGGATCTACTTTCACAGAGATTTACTAAATTTCTTAGATAGAATTAACCCTTTTTTTTGTTTTAGAAAAACATAATCCGAGCTCTAAAATGATTATTTCAAGGAATTTAGATTTGTACTTGTTCCAAACAACATGAAATATTTTGCAAACCACTCATATAGGTATTTGAGCTAAAAAATAAATCTAGAAATACGAAGGTGACCAAAATTTTTGAACGCTATATCAAGCAAGAGTATAAAACTTGGAACAAATTCTAATCATGTTTTTCAAACATTATCAACTACTCGTACAATTTGGGTGGACCTATCAGGAAAGAGAAGTAGATTGAGAAATTGCTTACTAGCTTACCTTATCATTTTCAAGCAAAAGTTGCCTTGCTTAAATACATGAAAAATCCTTGTGAACTTACTATTAAATGAATCACTTGGGCAAGTATTCGAACTGCATCACTTGTATCCAATATGTCAGCCATCCACTTTCGAGGACGGAAAGTGCTTGGCTTTATAGACATCAAGGATAGTGGTCTTAGCGAAGATGTTTTTGACACAATTGTTAGAAATGATGACTCTAATACCAATGAAGAGAAATGGGATCTACTTTCCCAGAGATTTACTAAATTTCTTAGATAGAATTAACCCTTTTTTAGGGGTTTTAGAAAAACATAATCCGAGCTCTAAAATGATTATTTCAATGAATTTAGATATTTACTTGTTCCAAACAACATGAAATATTTTGCAAACCACTCATATAGGTATTTGAGCTAAAAAATAAATCAAGAAATACGAAGGTGACCAAAATTTTTGAACGCTATATCAAACAAGAGTATAAAACTTGGAACAAATTCTAATCATGTTTTTCAAACATTATCAACTACTCGTACAATTTGGGTGGACCTATCAGGAAAGAGTAGTAGATTGAGAAATTCCTTACTAGCTTACCTTATCATTTTCAAGCAAAAGTTGCCTTGCTTAAATACATGAAAAATCCTTGTGAACTTACTGTTAAATGAATAACTTGGGCAAGTATTCGAACTGCATCACTTGAATCCAATATGTCAGCCATCCACTATCGAGGACAGAAATAGCTTCGCTTTATAGACATCAAGGAGAGTGGTGTTAGCGAAGATCTTTTTGACACAATTGTTAGGAATGATGACTCTAATACCAATGAAGAGAAATGGGATCTACTTTCCTAGAGATTTACTAAATTTCTTAGATAGAATTAACCCTTTTTTAGGGGTTTTAGAAAAACATAATCGGAACTCTAAAATGATTGTTTCAATGAAGTTAGAGTTGTAGTTCTTCAAAACAACATGAAATATTTTGCAGACCACTCATATAGGTATTTGAGCTTCAAAATAAGCCTAGAACTACGAAGTTGACCAAAAATATTGAACTCTATATTCTAAACATGTTTTTCAAACATTATCAACTAATCGTACAATTTGGGTGGAACTATCAGGAAAGAGAAGTAGATTGAGAAATTCCTTACTAGCTTACCTTATCATTTTCAAGCAAAAGTTACCTTGCTTAAATACATGAAAAATCCTTATGAACTTACTATTAAATGAATCACTTGGGCAAGTATTCGAACTGCATCACTTGTATCCAATATGTCAGCCATCCACTTTCGAGGACGGAAAGAGCTTGGCTTTATAGATATCAAGGATAGTGGTGTTAGCGAAGATCTTTTTGACACAATTGTTAGGAATGATGACTCTAATACCAATGAAGAGAAATGGGATCTACTTTCCCATAGATTTACTAAATTTCTTAGATAGAATTAACCCTTTTTTAGTGGTTTTAGAAAAACATAATCCGAACTCTAAAATGATTGTTTTAATGAAGTTAGAGTTGTAGTTCTTCAAAACAACATGAAATATTTTGCAGACCACTCATATAGGTATTTGAGTTTCAAAATAAACCTAGAACTACGAAGTTGACCAAAAATATTGAACTCTATATTCTAAACATGTTTTTCAAACATTATCAACTACTCGTACAATTTGGGTGGAACTATCAGGAAAGAGAAGTAGATTGAGAAATTCCTTACTAGGTTATATTATCATTTTCAAGCAAAAGTTACCTTGCTTAAATTCATGAAAAATCCTTGTGAACTTACTATTAAATGAAAAACTTGGGCAAGTATTCGAACTGCATCACTTGTATCCAATATGTCAGCCATCCACTTTCGAGGACGGAAAGTGCTTGGCTTTATAGACATCAAGGATAGTGGTCTTAGCGAAGATGTTTTTGACACAATTGTTAGAAATGATGACTCTAATACCAATGAAGAGAAATGGGATCTACTTTCCCAGAGATTTACTAAATTTCTTAGATAGAATTAACCCTTTTTTAGGGCTTTTAGAAAAACATAATCCGAGCTCTAAAATGATTATTTCAATGAATTTAGATATTTACTTGTTCCAAACAACATGAAATATTTTGCAAACCACTCATATAGGTATTTGAGCTAAAAAATAAATCAAGAAATACGAAGGTGACCAAAATTTTTGAACGCTATATCAAACAAGAGTATAAAACTTGGAACAAATTCTAATCATGTTTTTCAAACATTATCAACTACTCGTACAATTTGGGTGGACCTATCAGGAAAGAGTAGTAGATTGAGAAATTCCTTACTAGCTTACCTTATCATTTTCAAGCAAAAGTTGCCTTGCTTAAATACATGAAAAATCCTTGTGAACTTACTATTAAATGAATCACTTGGGCAAGTATTCGAACTGCATCACTTGAATCCAATATGTCAGCCATCCACTATCGAGGACAGAAATAGCTTCGCTTTATAGACATCAAGGATATTGGTGTTAGCGAAGATCTTTTTGACACAATTGTTAGGAATGATGACTCTAATACCAATGAAGAGAAATGGGATCTACTTTCCTAGAGATTTACTAAATTTCTTAGATAGAATTAACCCTTTTTTAGGGGTTTTAGAAAAACATAATCCGAACTCTAAAATGATTGTTTCAATGAAGTTAGAGTTGTAGTTCTTCAAAACAAAATGAAATATTTTGCAGACCACTCATATAGGTATTTGAGCTTCAAAATAAGCCTAGAACTACGAAGTTGACCAAAAATATTGAACTCTATATTCTAAACAAGTTTTTCAAACATTATCAACTAATCGTACAATTTGGGTGGAACTATCAGGAAAGAGAAGTAGATTGGGAAATTCCTTACTAGCTTACCTTATCATTTTCAAGCAAAAGTTACCTTGCTTAAATACATGAAAAATCCTTGTGAACTTACTATTAAATGAATCACTTGGGCAAGTATTCGAACTGCATCACTTGTATCCAATATGTCAGCCATCCACTTTCGAGGACGGAAAGAGCTTGGCTTTATAGATATCAAGGATAGTGGTGTTAGCGAAGATCTTTTTGACACAATTGTTAGGAATGATGACTCTAATACCAATGAAGAGAAATGGGATCTACTTTCCCATAGATTTACTAAATTTCTTAGATAGAATTAACCCTTTTTTAGGGGTTTTAGAAAAACATAATCCGAACTCTAAAATGATTGTTTTAATGAAGTTAGAGTTGTAGTTCTTCAAAACAACATGAAATATTTTGCAGACCACTCATATAGGTATTTGAGCTTCAAAATAAACCTAGAACTACGAAGTTGACCAAAAATATTGAACTCTATATTCTAAACATGTTTTTCAAACATTATCAACTACTCGTACAATTTGGGTGGAACTATCAGGAAAGAGAAGTAGATTGAGAAATTCCTTACTAGGTTATATTATCATTTTCAAGCAAAAGTTACCTTGCTTAAATTCATGAAAAATCCTTGTGAACTTACTATTAAATGAATCACTTGGGCAAGTATTCGAACTGCATCACTTGTATCCAATATGTCAGCCATCCACTTTCGAGGACGGAAAATGCTTGGCTTTATAGACATCAAGGATAGTGGTCTTAGCGAAGATGTTTTTGACACAATTGTTAGAAATGATGACTCTAATACCAATGAAGAGAAATGGGATCTACTTTCCCAGAGATTTACTAAATTTCTTAGATAGAATTAACCCTTTTTTAGGGGTTTTAGAAAAACATAATCCGAGCTCTAAAATGATTATTTCAATGAATTTAGATATTTACTTGTTCCAAACAACATGAAATATTTTGCAAACCACTCATATAGGTATTTGAGCTAAAAAATAAATCAAGAAATACGAAGGTGACCAAAATTTTTGAACGCTATATCAAACAAGAGTATAAAACTTGGAACAAATTCTAATCATGTTTTTCAAACATTATCAACTACTCGTACAATTTGGGTGGACCTATCAGGAAAGAGAAGTAGATTGAGAAATTCCTTACTAGCTTACCTTATCATTTTCAAGCAAAAGTTGCCTTGCTTAAATACATGAAAAATCCTTGTGAACTTACTGTTAAATGAATAACTTGGGCAAGTATTCGAACTGCATCACTTGAATCCAATATGTCAGCCATCCACTATCGAGGACAGAAATAGCTTCGCTTTATAGACATCAAGGAGAGTGGTGTTAGCGAAGATCTTTTTGACACAATTGTTAGGAATGATGACTCTAATACCAATGAAGAGAAATGGGATCTACTTTCCCAGAGATTTACTAAATTTCTTAGATAGAATTAACCCTTTTTTAGGGGTTTTAGAAAAACATAATCCGAACTCTAAAATGATTGTTTCAATGAAGTTAGAGTTGTAGTTCTTCAAAACAAAATGAAATATTTTGCAGACCACTCATATAGGTATTTGAGCTTCAAAATAAGCCTAGAACTACGAAGTTGACCAAAAATATTGAACTCTATATTCTAAACAAGTTTTTCAAACATTATGAACTACTCTTACAATTTGGGTGGAACTATCAGGAAAGAGAAGTAGATTGAGAAATTCCTTACTAGCTTACCTTATAATTTTCAAGCAAAAGTTACCTTGCTTAAATACATGAAAAATCCTTGTGAACTTACTATTAAATGAATCACTTGGGCAAGTATTCGAACTGCATCACTTGTATCCAATATGTCAGCCATCCACTTTCGAGGACGGAAAGAGCTTGGCTTTATAGACATCAAGGATAGTGGTCTTAGCGAAGATGTTTTTGACACAATTGTTAGAAATGATGACTCTAATACCAATGAAGAGAAATGGGATCTACTTTCACAGAGATTTACTAAATTTCTTAGATAGAATTAACCCTTTTTTTTGTTTTAGAAAAACATAATCCGAGCTCTAAAATGATTATTTCAAGGAATTTAGATTTGTACTTGTTCCAAACAACATGAAATATTTTGCAAACCACTCATATAGGTATTTGAGCTAAAAAATAAATCTAGAAATACGAAGGTGACCAAAATTTTTGAACGCTATATCAAGCAAGAGTATAAAACTTGGAACAAATTCTAATCATGTTTTTCAAACATTATCAACTACTCGTACAATTTGGGTGGACCTATCAGGAAAGAGAAGTAGATTGAGAAATTGCTTACTAGCTTACCTTATCATTTTCAAGCAAAAGTTGCCTTGCTTAAATACATGAAAAATCCTTGTGAACTTACTATTAAATGAATCACTTGGGCAAGTATTCGAACTGCATCACTTGAATCCAATATGTCAGCCTTCCACTATCGAGGACGGAAATAGCTTCGCTTTATAGACATCAAGGATATTGGTGTTAGCGAAGATCTTTTTGACACAATTGTTAGGAATGATGACTCTAATACCAATGAAGAGAAATGGGATCTACTTTCCTAGAGATTTACTAAATTTCTTAGATAGAATTAACCCTTTTTTAGGGGTTTTAGAAAAACATAATCGGAACTCTAAAATGATTGTTTCAATGAAGTTAGAGTTGTAGTTCTTCAAAACAACATGAAATATTTTGCAGACCACTCATATAGGTATTTGAGCTTCAAAATAAGCCTAGAACTACGAAGTTGACCAAAAATATTGAACTCTATATTCTAAACATGTTTTTCAAACATTATCAACTAATCGTACAATTTGGGTGGAACTATCAGGAAAGAGAAGTAGATTGAGAAATTCCTTACTAGCTTACCTTATCATTTTCAAGCAAAAGTTACCTTGCTTAAATACATGAAAAATCCTTATGAACTTACTATTAAATGAATCACTTGGGCAAGTATTCGAACTGCATCACTTGTATCCAATATGTCAGCCATCCACTTTCGAGGACGGAAAGAGCTTGGCTTTATAGATATCAAGGATAGTGGTGTTAGCGAAGATCTTTTTGACACAATTGTTAGGAATGATGACTCTAATACCAATGAAGAGAAATGGGATCTACTTTCCCATAGATTTACTAAATTTCTTAGATAGAATTAACCCTTTTTTAGGGGTTTTAGAAAAACATAATCCGAACTCTAAAATGATTGTTTTAATGAAGTTAGAGTTGTAGTTCTTCAAAACAACATGAAATATTTTGCAGACCACTCATATAGGTATTTGAGTTTCAAAATAAACCTAGAACTACGAAGTTGACCAAAAATATTGAACTCTATATTCTAAACATGTTTTTCAAACATTATCAACTACTCGTACAATTTGGGTGGAACTATCAGGAAAGAGAAGTAGATTGAGAAATTCCTTACTAGGTTATATTATCATTTTCAAGCAAAAGTTACCTTGCTTAAATTCATGAAAAATCCTTGTGAACTTACTATTAAATGAAAAACTTGGGCAAGTATTCGAACTGCATCACTTGTATCCAATATGTCAGCCATCCACTTTCGAGGACGGAAAGTGCTTGGCTTTATAGACATCAAGGATAGTGGTCTTAGCGAAGATGTTGTTGACACAATTGTTAGAAATGATGACTCTAATACCAATGAAGAGAAATGGGATCTACTTTCCCAGAGATTTACTAAATTTCTTAGATAGAATTAACCCTTTTTTAGGGGTTTTAGAAAAACATAATCCGAGCTCTAAAATGATTATTTCAATGAATTTAGATATTTACTTGTTCCAAACAACATGAAATATTTTGCAAACCACTCATATAGGTATTTGAGCTAAAAAATAAATCAAGAAATACGAAGGTGACCAAAATTTTTGAACGCTATATCAAACAAGAGTATAAAACTTGGAACAAATTCTAATCATGTTTTTCAAACATTATCAACTACTCGTACAATTTGGGTGGACCTATCAGGAAAGAGTAGTAGATTGAGAAATTCCTTACTAGCTTACCTTATCATTTTCAAGCAAAAGTTGCCTTGCTTAAATACATGAAAAATCCTTGTGAACTTACTATTAAATGAATCACTTGGGCAAGTATTCGAACTGCATCACTTGAATCCAATATGTCAGCCATCCACTATCGAGGACAGAAATAGCTTCGCTTTATAGACATCAAGGATATTGGTGTTAGCGAAGATCTTTTTGACACAATTGTTAGGAATGATGACTCTAATACCAATGAAGAGAAATGGGATCTACTTTCCTAGAGATTTACTAAATTTCTTAGATAGAATTAACCCTTTTTTAGGGGTTTTAGAAAAACATAATCCGAACTCTAAAATGATTGTTTCAATGAAGTTAGAGTTGTAGTTCTTCAAAACAAAATGAAATATTTTGCAGACCACTCATATAGGTATTTGAGCTTCAAAATAAGCCTAGAACTACGAAGTTGACCAAAAATATTGAACTCTATATTCTAAACAAGTTTTTCAAACATTATCAACTAATCGTACAATTTGGGTGGAACTATCAGGAAAGAGAAGTAGATTGAGAAATTCCTTACTAGCTTACCTTATCATTTTCAAGCAAAAGTTACCTTGCTTAAATACATGAAAAATCCTTGTGAACTTACTATTAAATGAATCACTTGGGCAAGTATTCGAACTGCATCACTTGTATCCAATATGTCAGCCATCCACTTTCGAGGACGGAAAGAGCTTGGCTTTATAGATATCAAGGATAGTGGTGTTAGCGAAGATCTTTTTGACACAATTGTTAGGAATGATGACTCTAATACCAATGAAGAGAAATGGGATCTACTTTCCCATAGATTTACTAAATTTCTTAGATAGAATTAACCCTTTTTTAGGGGTTTTAGAAAAACATAATCCGAACTCTAAAATGATTGTTTTAATGAAGTTAGAGTTGTAGTTCTTCAAAACAACATGAAATATTTTGCAGACCACTCATATAGGTATTTGAGCTTCAAAATAAACCTAGAACTACGAAGTTGACCAAAAATATTGAACTCTATATTCTAAACATGTTTTTCAAACATTATCAACTACTCGTACAATTTGGGTGGAACTATCAGGAAAGAGAAGTAGATTGAGAAATTCCTTACTAGGTTATATTATCATTTTCAAGCAAAAGTTACCTTGCTTAAATTCATGAAAAATCCTTGTGAACTTACTATTAAATGAATCACTTGGGCAAGTATTCGAACTGCATCACTTGTATCCAATATGTCAGCCATCCACTTTCGAGGACGGAAAGTGCTTGGCTTTATAGACATCAAGGATAGTGGTCTTAGCGAAGATGTTTTTGACACAATTGTTAGAAATGATGACTCTAATACCAATGAAGAGAAATGGGATCTACTTTCCCAGAGATTTACTAAATTTCTTAGATAGAATTAACCCTTTTTTAGGGGTTTTAGAAAAACATAATCCGAGCTCTAAAATGATTATTTCAATGAATTTAGATATTTACTTGTTCCAAACAACATGAAATATTTTGCAAACCACTCATATAGGTATTTGAGCTAAAAAATAAATCAAGAAATACGAAGGTGACCAAAATTTTTGAACGCTATATCAAACAAGAGTATAAAACTTGGAACAAATTCTAATCATGTTTTTCAAACATTATCAACTACTCGTACAATTTGGGTGGACCTATCAGGAAAGAGAAGTAGATTGAGAAATTCCTTACTAGCTTACCTTATCATTTTCAAGCAAAAGTTGCCTTGCTTAAATACATGAAAAATCCTTGTGAACTTACTGTTAAATGAATAACTTGGGCAAGTATTCGAACTGCATCACTTGAATCCAATATGTCAGCCATCCACTATCGAGGACAGAAATAGCTTCGCTTTATAGACATCAAGGAGAGTGGTGTTAGCGAAGATCTTTTTGACACAATTGTTAGGAATGATGACTCTAATACCAATGAAGAGAAATGGGATCTACTTTCCCAGAGATTTACTAAATTTCTTAGATAGAATTAACCCTTTTTTAGGGGTTTTAGAAAAACATAATCCGAACTCTAAAATGATTGTTTCAATGAAGTTAGAGTTGTAGTTCTTCAAAACAAAATGAAATATTTTGCAGACCACTCATATAGGTATTTGAGCTTCAAAATAAGCCTAGAACTACGAAGTTGACCAAAAATATTGAACTCTATATTCTAAACAAGTTTTTCAAACATTATGAACTACTCTTACAATTTGGGTGGAACTATCAGGAAAGAGAAGTAGATTGAGAAATTCCTTACTAGCTTACCTTATAATTTTCAAGCAAAAGTTACCTTGCTTAAATACATGAAAAATCCTTGTGAACTTACTATTAAATGAATCACTTGGGCAAGTATTCGAACTGCATCACTTGTATCCAATATGTCAGCCATCCACTTTCGAGGACGGAAAGAGCTTGGCTTTATAGACATCAAGGATAGTGGTCTTAGCGAAGATGTTTTTGACACAATTGTTAGAAATGATGACTCTAATACCAATGAAGAGAAATGGGATCTACTTTCACAGAGATTTACTAAATTTCTTAGATAGAATTAACCCTTTTTTTTGTTTTAGAAAAACATAATCCGAGCTCTAAAATGATTATTTCAAGGAATTTAGATTTGTACTTGTTCCAAACAACATGAAATATTTTGCAAACCACTCATATAGGTATTTGAGCTAAAAAATAAATCTAGAAATACGAAGGTGACCAAAATTTTTGAACGCTATATCAAGCAAGAGTATAAAACTTGGAACAAATTCTAATCATGTTTTTCAAACATTATCAACTACTCGTACAATTTGGGTGGACCTATCAGGAAAGAGAAGTAGATTGAGAAATTGCTTACTAGCTTACCTTATCATTTTCAAGCAAAAGTTGCCTTGCTTAAATACATGAAAAATCCTTGTGAACTTACTATTAAATGAATCACTTGGGCAAGTATTCGAACTGCATCACTTGAATCCAATATGTCAGCCTTCCACTATCGAGGACGGAAATAGCTTCACTTTATAGACATCAAGGATATTGGTGTTAGCGAAGATCTTTTTGACACAATTGTTAGGAATGATGACTCTAATACCAATGAAGAGAAATGGGATCTACTTTCCTAGAGATTTACTAAATTTCTTAGATAGAATTAACCCTTTTTTAGGGGTTTTAGAAAAACATAATCGGAACTCTAAAATGATTGTTTCAATGAAGTTAGAGTTGTAGTTCTTCAAAACAACATGAAATATTTTGCAGACCACTCATATAGGTATTTGAGCTTCAAAATAAGCCTAGAACTACGAAGTTGACCAAAAATATTGAACTCTATATTCTAAACATGTTTTTCAAACATTATCAACTAATCGTACAATTTGGGTGGAACTATCAGGAAAGAGAAGTAGATTGAGAAATTCCTTACTAGCTTACCTTATCATTTTCAAGCAAAAGTTACCTTGCTTAAATACATGAAAAATCCTTGTGAACTTACTATTAAATGAATCACTTGGGCAAGTATTCGAACTGCATCACTTGTATCCAATATGTCAGCCATCCACTTTCGAGGACGGAAAGAGCTTGGCTTTATAGATATCAAGGATAGTGGTGTTAGCGAAGATCTTTTTGACACAATTGTTAGGAATGATGACTCTAATACCAATGAAGAGAAATGGGATCTACTTTCCCATAGATTTACTAAATTTCTTAGATAGAATTAACCCTTTTTTAGGGGTTTTAGAAAAACATAATCCGAACTCTAAAATGATTGTTTTAATGAAGTTAGAGTTGTAGTTCTTCAAAACAACATGAAATATTTTGCAGACCACTCATATAGGTATTTGAGCTTCAAAATAAACCTAGAACTACGAAGTTGACCAAAAATATTGAACTCTATATTCTAAACATGTTTTTCAAACATTATCAACTACTCGTACAATTTGGGTGGAACTATCAGGAAAGAGAAGTAGATGGAGAAATTCCTTACTAGGTTATATTATCATTTTCAAGCAAAAGTTACCTTGCTTAAATTCATGAAAAATCCTTGTGAACTTACTATTAAATGAATCACTTGGGCAAGTATTCGAACTGCATCACTTGTATCCAATATGTCAGCCATCCACTTTCGAGGACGGAAAGTGCTTGGCTTTATAGACATCAAGGATAGTGGTCTTAGCGAAGATGTTTTTGACACAATTGTTAGAAATGATGACTCTAATACCAATGAAGAGAAATGGGACCTACTTTCCCAGAGATTTACTAAATTTCTTAGATAGAATTAACCCTTTTTTAGGGGTTTTAGAAAAACATAATCCGAGCTCTAAAATGATTATTTCAATGAATTTAGATATTTACTTGTTCCAAACAACATGAAATATTTTGCAAACCACTCATATAGGTATTTGAGCTAAAAAATAAATCAAGAAATACGAAGGTGACCAAAATTTTTGAACGCTATATCAAACAAGAGTATAAAACTTGGAACAAATTCTAATCATGTTTTTCAAACATTATCAACTACTCGTACAATTTGGGTGGACCTATCAGGAAAGAGAAGTAGATTGAGAAATTCCTTACTAGCTTACCTTATCATTTTCAAGCAAAAGTTGCCTTGCTTAAATACATGAAAAATCCTTGTGAACTTACTGTTAAATGAATAACTTGGGCAAGTATTCGAACTGCATCACTTGAATCCAATATGTCAGCCATCCACTATCGAGGACAGAAATAGCTTCGCTTTATAGACATCAAGGAGAGTGGTGTTAGCGAAGATCTTTTTGACACAATTGTTAGGAATGATGACTCTAATACCAATGAAGAGAAATGGGATCTACTTTCCCAGAGATTTACTAAATTTCTTAGATAGAATTAACCCTTTTTTAAGGGTTTTAGAAAAACATAATCCGAACTCTAAAATGATTGTTTCAATGAAGTTAGAGTTGTAGTTCTTCAAAACAAAATGAAATATTTTGCAGACCACTCATATAGGTATTTGAGCTTCAAAATAAGCCTAGAACTACGAAGTTGACCAAAAATATTGAACTCTATATTCTAAACAAGTTTTTCAAACATTATCAACTACTCTTACAATTTGGGAGGAACTATCAGGAAAGAGAAGTAGATTGAGAAATTCCTTACTAGCTTACCTTATAATTTTCAAGCAAAAGTTACCTTGCTTAAATACATGAAAAATCCTTGTGAACTTACTATTAAATGAATCACTTGGGCAAGTATTCGAACTGCATCACTTGTATCCAATATGTCAGCCATCCACTTTCGAGGACGGAAAGAGCTTGGCTTTATAGACATCAAGGATAGTGGTCTTAGCGAAGATGTTTTTGACACAATTGTTAGAAATGATGACTCTAATACCAATGAAGAGAAATGGGATCTACTTTCACAGAGATTTACTAAATTTCTTAGATAGAATTAACCCTTTTTTTTTGTTTTAGAAAAACATAATCCGAGCTCTAAAATGATTATTTCAAGGAATTTAGATTTGTACTTGTTCCAAACAACATGAAATATTTTGCAAACCACTCATATAGGTATTTGAGCTAAAAAATAAATCTAGAAATACGAAGGTGACCAAAATTTTTGAACGCTATATCAAGCAAGAGTATAAAACTTGGAACAAATTCTAATCATGTTTTTCAAACATTATCAACTACTCGTACAATTTGGGTGGACCTATCAGGAAAGAGAAGTAGATTGAGAAATTGCTTACTAGCTTACCTTATCATTTTCAAGCAAAAGTTGCCTTGCTTAAATACATGAAAAATCTTTGTGAACTTACTATTAAATGAATCACTTGGGCAAGTATTCGAACTGCATCACTTGAATCCAATATGTCAGCCATCCACTATCGAGGACGGAAATAGCTTCACTTTATAGACATCAAGGATAGTGGTTTTAGCGAAGATCTTTTTGACACAATTGTTAGGAATGATGACTCTAATACCAATGAAGAGAAATGGGATCTACTTTCCCAGAGATTTACTAAATTTCTTAGATAGAATTAACCCTTTTTTAGGGGTTTTAGAAAAACATAATCGGAACTCTAAAATGATTGTTTCAATGAAGTTAGAGTTGTAGTTCTTCAAAACAACATGAAATATTTTGCAGACCACTCATATAGGTATTTGAGCTTCAAAATAAGCCTAGAACTACGAAGTTGACCAAAAATATTGAACTCAATATTCTAAACATGTTTTTCAAACATTATCAACTAATCGTACAATTTGGGTGGAACTATCAGGAAAGAGAAGTTGATTGAGAAATTCCTTACTAGCTTACCTTATCATTTTCAAGCAAAAGTTACCTTGCTTAAATACATGAAAAATCCTTGTGAAGTTACTATTAAATGAATAACTTGGGCAATTACTCGAACTGCATCACTTGTATCCAATATGTCAGCCATCCACTTTCGAGGGTGGAAAGTGCTTGGCTTTATAGACATCAAGGATAGTGGTCTTAGCGAAGATGTTTTTGACACAATTGTTAGAAATGATGACTCTAATACCAATGAAGAGAAATGGGATCTACTTTCACAGAGATTTACTAAATTTCTTAGATAGAATTAACCCTTTTTTTTTGTTTTAGAAAAACATAATCCGAGCTCTAAAATGATTATTTCAAGGAATTTAGATTTGTACTTGTTCCAAACAACATGAAATATTTTGCAAACCACTCATATAGGTATTTGAGCTAAAAAATAAATCTAGAAATACGAAGGTGACCAAAATTTTTGAACGCTATATCAAGCAAGAGTATAAAACTTGGAACAAATTCTAATCATGTTTTTCAAACATTATCAACTACTCGTACAATTTGGGTGGACCTATCAGGAAAGAGAAGTAGATTGAGAAATTGCTTACTAGCTTACCTTATCATTTTCAAGCAAAAGTTGCCTTGCTTAAATACATGAAAAATCTTTGTGAACTTACTATTAAATGAATCACTTGGGCAAGTATTCGAACTGCATCACTTGAATCCAATATGTCAGCCATCCACTATCGAGGACGGAAATAGCTTCGCTTTATAGACATCAAGGATATTGGTGTTAGCGAAGATCTTTTTGACACAATTGTTAGGAATGATGACTCTAATACCAATGAAGAGAAATGGGATCTACTTTCCTAGAGATTTACTAAATTTCTTAGATAGAATTAACCCTTTTTTAGGGGTTTTAGAAAAACATAATCGGAACTCTAAAATGATTGTTTCAATGAAGTTAGAGTTGTAGTTCTTCAAAACAACATGAAATATTTTGCAGACCACTCATATAGGTATTTGAGCTTCAAAATAAGCCTAGAACTACGAAGTTGACCAAAAATATTGAACTCTATATTCTAAACATGTTTTTCAAACATTATCAACTAATCGTACAATTTGGGTGGAACTATCAGGAAAGAGAAGTAGATTGAGAAATTCCTTACTAGCTTACCTTATCATTTTCAAGCAAAAGTTACCTTGCTTAAATACATGAAAAATCCTTGTGAACTTACTATTAAATGAATCACTTGGGCAAGTATTCGAACTGCATCACTTGAATCCAATATGTCAGCCATCCACTATCGAGGACAGAAATAGCTTCGCTTTATAGATATCAAGGATAGTGGTGTTAGCGGAGATCTTTTTGACACAATTGTTAGGAATGATGACTCTAATACCAATGAAGAGAAATGGGATCTACTTTCCTAGAGATTTACTAAATTTCTTAGATAGAATTAACCCTTTTTTAGGGGTTTTAGAAAAACATAATCCGAACTCTAAAATGATTGTTTCAATGAAGTTAGAGTTGTAGTTCTTCAAAACAACATGAAATATTTTGCAGACCACTCATATAGGTATTTGAGCTTCAAAATAAGCCTAGAACTACGAAGTTGACCAAAAATATTGAACTCTATATTCTAAACAAGTTTTTCAAACATTATCAACTACTCTTACAATTTGGGTGGAACTATCAGGAAAGAGAAGTAGATTGAGAAATTCCTTACTAGCTTACCTTATAATTTTCAAGCAAAAGTTACCTTGCTTAAATACATGAAAAATCCTTGTGAACTTACTATTAAATGAATCACTTGGGCAAGTATTCGAACTGCATCACTTGTATCCAATATGTCAGCCATCCACTTTCGAGGACGGAAAGAGCTTGGCTTTATAGACATCAAGGATAGTGGTCTTAGCGAAGATGTTTTTGACACAATTGTTTGAAATGATGACTCTAATACCAATGAAGAGAAATGGGATCTACTTTCCCAGAGATTTACTAAATTTCTTAGATAGAATTAACCCTTTTTTAGGGGTTTTAGAAAAACATAATCCCAGCTCTAAAATGATTATTTCAATGAATTTAGATTTGTACTTGTTCCAAACAACATGAAATATTTTGCAAACCACTCATATAGGTATTTGAGCTAAAAAATAAATCTAGAAATACGAAGGTGACCAAAATTTTTGAACGCTATATCAAGCAAGAGTATAAAACTTGGAACAAATTCTAATCATGTTTTTCAAACATTATCAACTACTCGTACAATTTGGGTGGACCTATCAGGAAAGAGAAGTAGATTGAGAAATTCCTTACTAGCTTACCTTATCATTTTCAAGCAAAAGTTGCCTTGCTTAAATACATGAAAAATCCTTGTGAACTTACTATTAAATGAATCACTTGGGCAAGTATTCGAACTGCATCACCTGAATCCAATATGTCAGCCATCCACTATCGAGGACGGAAATAGCTTCGCTTTATAGACATCAAGGATAGTGGTTTTAGCGAAGATCTTTTTGACACAATTGTTAGGAATGATGACTCTAATACCAATGAAGAGAAATGGGATCTACTTTCCCAGAGATTTACTAAATTTCTTAGATAGAATTAACCCTTTTTTAGGGGTTTTAGAAAAACATAATCGGAACTCTAAAATGATTGTTTCAATGAAGTTAGAGTTGTAGTTCTTCAAAACAACATGAAATATTTTGCAGACCACTCATATAGGTATTTGAGCTTCAAAATAAGCCTAGAACTACGAAGTTGACCAAAAATATTGAACTCAATATTCTAAACATGTTTTTCAAACATTATCAACTAATCGTACAATTTGGGTGGAACTATCAGGAAAGAGAAGTAGATTGAGAAATTCCTTACTAGCTTACCTTATCATTTTCAAGCAAAAGTTACATTGCTTAAATACATGAAAAATCCATGTGAAGTTACTATTAAATGAATAACTTGGGCAATTACTCGAACTGCATCACTTGTATCCAATATGTCAGCCATCCACTTTCGAGGGTGGAAAGTGCTTGGCTTTATAGACATCAAGGATAGTGGTCTTAGCGAAGATGTTTTTGACACAATTGTTTGAAATGATGACTCTAATACCAATGAAGAGAAATGGGATCTACTTTCCCAGAGATTTACTAAATTTCTTAGATAGAATTAACCCTTTTTTAGGGGTTTTAGAAAAACATAATCCCAGCTCTAAAATGATTATTTCAATGAATTTAGATTTGTACTTCTTCCAAACAACATGAAATATTTTGCAAACCACTCATATAGGTATTTGAGCTAAAAACTAAATCTAGAAATACGAAGGTGACCAAAATATTTGAACGCTATATCAAGCAAGAGTATAAAACTTGGAACAAATTCTAATCATGTTTTTCAAACATTATCAACTACTCGTACAATTTGGGTGGACCTATCAGGAAAGAGAAGTAGATTGAGAAATTCCTTACTAGCTTACCTTATCATTTTCAAGCAAAAGTTGCCTTGCTTAAATACATGAAAAATCCTTGTGAACTTACTGTTAAATGAATAACTTGGGCAAGTATTCGAACTGCATCACTTGAATCCAATATGTCAGCCATCCACTATCGAGGACAGAAATAGCTTCGCTTTATAGACATCAAGGAGAGTGGTGTTAGCGAAGATCTTTTTGACACAATTGTTAGGAATGATGACTCTAATACCAATGAAGAGAAATGGGATCTACTTTCCCAGAGATTTACTAAATTTCTTAGATAGAATTAACCCTTTTTTAGGGGTTTTAGAAAAACATAATCCGAACTCTAAAATGATTGTTTCAATGAAGTTAGAGTTGTAGTTCTTCAAAACAAAATGAAATATTTTGCAGACCACTCATATAGGTATTTGAGCTTCAAAATAAGCCTAGAACTACGAAGTTGACCAAAAATATTGAACTCTATATTCTAAACAAGTTTTTCAAACATTATCAACTACTCTTACAATTTGGGTGGAACTATCAGGAAAGAGAAGTAGATTGAGAAATTCCATACTAGCTTACCTTATAATTTTCAAGCAAAAGTTACCTTGCTTAAATACATGAAAAATCCTTGTGAACTTACTATTAAATGAATCACTTGGGCAAGTATTCGAACTGCATCACTTGTATCCAATATGTCAGCCATCCACTTTCGAGGACGGAAAGAGCTTGGCTTTATAGACATCAAGGATAGTGGTCTTAGCGAAGATGTTTTTGACACAATTGTTAGAAATGATGACTCTAATACCAATGAAGAGAAATGGGATCTACTTTCACAGAGATTTACTAAATTTCTTAGATAGAATTAACCCTTTTTTTTTGTTTTAGAAAAACATAATCCGAGCTCTAAAATGATTATTTCAAGGAATTTAGATTTGTACTTGTTCCAAACAACATGAAATATTTTGCAAACCACTCATATAGGTATTTGAGCTAAAAAATAAATCTAGAAATACGAAGGTGACCAAAATTTTTGAACGCTATATCAAGCAAGAGTATAAAACTTGGAGCAAATTCTAATCATGTTTTTCAAACATTATCAACTACTCGTACAATTTGGGTGGACCTATCAGGAAAGAGAAGTAGATTGAGAAATTGCTTACTAGCTTACCTTATCATTTTCAAGCAAAAGTTGCCTTGCTTAAATACATGAAAAATCTTTGTGAACTTACTATTAAATGAATCACTTGGGCAAGTATTCGAACTGCATCACTTGAATCCAATATGTCAGCCATCCACTATCGAGGACGGAAATAGCTTCGCTTTATAGACATCAAGGATATTGGTGTTAGCGAAGATCTTTTTGACACAATTGTTAGGAATGATGACTCTAATACCAATGAAGAGAAATGGGATCTACTTTCCTAGAGATTTACTAAATTTCTTAGATAGAATTAACCCTTTTTTAGGGGTTTTAGAAAAACATAATCGGAACTCTAAAATGATTGTTTCAATGAAGTTAGAGTTGTAGTTCTTCAAAACAACATGAAATATTTTGCAGACCACTCATATAGGTATTTGAGCTTCAAAATAAGCCTAGAACTACGAAGTTGACCAAAAATATTGAACTCTATATTCTAAACATGTTTTTCAAACATTATCAACTAATCGTACAATTTGGGTGGAACTATCAGGAAAGAGAAGTAGATTGAGAAATTCCTTACTAGCTTACCTTATCATTTTCAAGCAAAAGTTACCTTGCTTAAATACATGAAAAATCCTTGTGAACTTACTATTAAATGAATCACTTGGGCAAGTATTCGAACTGCATCACTTGAATCCAATATGTCAGCCATCCACTATCGAGGACAGAAATAGCTTCGCTTTATAGATATCAAGGATAGTGGTGTTAGCGGAGATCTTTTTGACACAATTGTTAGGAATGATGACTCTAATACCAATGAAGAGAAATGGGATCTACTTTCCTAGAGATTTACTAAATTTCTTAGATAGAATTAACCCTTTTTTAGGGGTTTTAGAAAAACATAATCCGAACTCTAAAATGATTGTTTCAATGAAGTTAGAGTTGTAGTTCTTCAAAACAACATGAAATATTTTGCAGACCACTCATATAGGTATTTGAGCTTCAAAATAAGCCTAGAACTACGAAGTTGACCAAAAATATTGAACTCTATATTCTAAACAAGTTTTTCAAACATTATCAACTACTCTTACAATTTGGGTGGAACTATCAGGAAAGAGAAGTAGATTGAGAAATTCCTTACTAGCTTACCTTATAATTTTCAAGCAAAAGTTACCTTGCTTAAATACATGAAAAATCCTTGTGAACTTACTATTAAATGAATCACTTGGGCAAGTATTCGAACTGCATCACTTGTATCCAATATGTCAGCCATCCACTTTCGAGGACGGAAAGAGCTTGGCTTTATAGACATCAAGGATAGTGGTCTTAGCGAAGATGTTTTTGACACAATTGTTTGAAATGATGACTCTAATACCAATGAAGAGAAATGGGATCTACTTTCCCAGAGATTTACTAAATTTCTTAGATAGAATTAACCCTTTTTTAGGGGTTTTAGAAAAACATAATCCCAGCTCTAAAATGATTATTTCAATGAATTTAGATTTGTACTTGTTCCAAACAACATGAAATATTTTGCAAACCACTCATATAGGTATTTGAGCTAAAAAATAAATCTAGAAATACGAAGGTGACCAAAATTTTTGAACGCTATATCAAGCAAGAGTATAAAACTTGGAACAAATTCTAATCATGTTTTTCAAACATTATCAACTACTCGTACAATTTGGGTGGACCTATCAGGAAAGAGAAGTAGATTGAGAAATTCCTTACTAGCTTACCTTATCATTTTCAAGCAAAAGTTGCCTTGCTTAAATACATGAAAAATCCTTGTGAACTTACTATTAAATGAATCACTTGGGCAAGTATTCGAACTGCATCACCTGAATCCAATATGTCAGCCATCCACTATCGAGGACGGAAATAGCTTCGCTTTATAGACATCAAGGATAGTGGTTTTAGCGAAGATCTTTTTGACACAATTGTTAGGAATGATGACTCTAATACCAATGAAGAGAAATGGGATCTACTTTCCCAGAGATTTACTAAATTTCTTAGATAGAATTAACCCTTTTTTAGGGGTTTTAGAAAAACATAATCGGAACTCTAAAATGATTGTTTCAATGAAGTTAGAGTTGTAGTTCTTCAAAACAACATGAAATATTTTGCAGACCACTCATATAGGTATTTGAGCTTCAAAATAAGCCTAGAACTACGAAGTTGACCAAAAATATTGAACTCAATATTCTAAACATGTTTTTCAAACATTATCAACTAATCGTACAATTTGGGTGGAACTATCAGGAAAGAGAAGTTGATTGAGAAATTCCTTACTAGCTTACCTTATCATTTTCAAGCAAAAGTTACCTTGCTTAAATACATGAAAAATCCTTGTGAAGTTACTATTAAATGAATAACTTGGGCAATTACTCGAACTGCATCACTTGTATCCAATATGTCAGCCATCCACTTTCGAGGGTGGAAAGTGCTTGGCTTTATAGACATCAAGGATAGTGGTCTTAGCGAAGATGTTTTTGACACAATTGTTTGAAATGATGACTCTAATACCAATGAAGAGAAATGGGATCTACTTTCCCAGAGATTTACTAAATTTCTTAGATAGAATTAACCCTTTTTTAGGGGTTTTAGAAAAACATAATCCCAGCTCTAAAATGATTATTTCAATGAATTTAGATTTGTACTTCTTCCAAACAACATGAAATATTTTGCAAACCACTCATATAGGTATTTGAGCTAAAAACTAAATCTAGAAATACGAAGGTGACCAAAATATTTGAACGCTATATCAAGCAAGAGTATAAAACTTGGAACAAATTCTAATCATGTTTTTCAAACATTATCAACTACTCGTACAATTTGGGTGGACCTATCAGGAAAGAGAAGTAGATTGAGAAATTCCTTACTAGCTTACCTTATCATTTTCAAGCAAAAGTTGCCTTGCTTAAATACATGAAAAATCCTTGTGAACTTACTGTTAAATGAATAACTTGGGCAAGTATTCGAACTGCATCACTTGAATCCAATATGTCAGCCATCCACTATCGAGGACAGAAATAGCTTCGCTTTATAGACATCAAGGAGAGTGGTGTTAGCGAAGATCTTTTTGACACAATTGTTAGGAATGATGACTCTAATACCAATGAAGAGAAATGGGATCTACTTTCCCAGAGATTTACTAAATTTCTTAGATAGAATTAACCCTTTTTTAGGGGTTTTAGAAAAACATAATCCGAACTCTAAAATGATTGTTTCAATGAAGTTAGAGTTGTAGTTCTTCAAAACAAAATGAAATATTTTGCAGACCACTCATATAGGTATTTGAGCTTCAAAATAAGCCTAGAACTACGAAGTTGACCAAAAATATTGAACTCTATATTCTAAACAAGTTTTTCAAACATTATCAACTACTCTTACAATTTGGGTGGAACTATCAGGAAAGAGAAGTAGATTGAGAAATTCCTTACTAGCTTACCTTATAATTTTCAAGCAAAAGTTACCTTGCTTAAATACATGAAAAATCCTTGTGAAGTTACTATTAAATGAATAACTTGGCAAGTACTCGAACTGCATCACTTGTATCCAATATGTCAGCCATCCACTTTCGAGGGTGGAAAGTGCTTGGCTTTATAGACATCAAGGATAGTGGTCTTAGCGAAGATGTTTTTGACACAATTGTTTGAAATGATGACTCTAATACCAATGAAGAGAAATGGGATCTACTTTCCCAGAGATTTACTAAATTTCTTAGATAGAATTAACCCTTTTTTAGGGGTTTTAGAAAAACATAATCCCACCTCTAAAATGATTATTTCAATGAATTTAGATTTGTACTTGTTCCAAACAACATGAAATATTTTGCAAACCACTCATATAGGTATTTGAGCTAAAAGTTAAATCTAGAAATACGAAGGTGACCAAAATTTTTGAACGCTATATCAAGCAAGAGTATAAAACTTGGAACAAATTCTAATCATGTTTTTCAAACATTATCAACTACTCGTACAATTTGGGTTGACCTATCAGGAAAGAGAAGTAGATTGAGAAATTCCTTACTAGCTTAACTTATCATTTTCAAGCAAAAGTTGCCTTGCTTAAATACATGAAAAATCCTTGTGAACTTACTATTAAATGAATCACTTGGGCAAGTATTCGAACTGCATCACTTGAATCCAATATGTCAGCCATCCACTATCGAGGACAGAAATAGCTTCGCTTTATAGATATCAAGGATAGTGGTGTTAGCGGAGATCTTTTTGACACAATTGTTAGGAATGATGAGTCTAATACCAATGAAGAGAAATGGGATCTACTTTCCTAGAGATTTACTAAATTTCTTAGATAGAATTAACCCTTTTTTAGGGGTTTTAGAAAAACATAATCCGAACTCTAAAATGATTGTTTCAATGAAGTTAGAGTTGTAGTTCTTCAAAACAACATGAAATATTTTGCAGACCACTCATATAGGTATTTGAGCTTCAAAATAAGCCTAGAACTACGAAGTTGACCAAAAATATTGAACTCTATATTCTAAACAAGTTTTTCAAACATTATCAACTACTCTTACAATTTGGGTGGAACTATCAGGAAAGAGAAGTAGATTGAGAAATTCCTTACTAGCTTACCTTATAATTTTCAAGCAAAAGTTACCTTGCTTAAATACATGAAAAATCCTTGTGAACTTACTATTAAATGAATCACTTGGGCAAGTATTCGAACTGCATCACTTGTATCCAATATGTCAGCCATCCACTTTCGAGGACGGAAAGAGCTTGGCTTTATAGACATCAAGGATAGTGGTCTTAGCGAAGATGTTTTTGACACAATTGTTTGAAATGATGACTCTAATACCAATGAAGAGAAATGGGATCTACTTTCCCAGAGATTTACTAAATTTCTTAGATAGAATTAACCCTTTTTAGGGGTTTTAGAAAAACATAATCCCAGCTCTAAAATGATTATTTCAATGAATTTAGATTTGTACTTGTTCCAAACAACATGAAATATTTTGCAAACCACTCATATAGGTATTTGAGCTAAAAAATAAATCTAGAAATACGAAGGTGACCAAAATTTTTGAACGCTATATCAAGCAAGAGTATAAAACTTGGAACAAATTCTAATCATGTTTTTCAAACATTATCAACTACTCGTACAATTTGGGTGGACCTATCAGGAAAGAGAAGTAGATTGAGAAATTCCTTACTAGCTTACCTTATCATTTTCAAGCAAAAGTTGCCTTGCTTAAATACATGAAAAATCCTTGTGAACTTACTATTAAATGAATCACTTGGGCAAGTATTCGAACTGCATCACTTGAATCCAATATGTCAGCCATCCACTATCGAGGACGGAAATAGCTTCGCTTTATAGACATCAAGGATAGTGGTTTTAGCGAAGATCTTTTTGACACAATTGTTAGGAATGATGACTCTAATACCAATGAAGAGAAATGGGATCTACTTTCCCAGAGATTTACAAAATTTCTTAGATAGAATTAACCCTTTTTTAGGGGTTTTAGAAAAACATAATCCCACCTCTAAAATGATTATTTCAATGAATTTAGATTTGTACTTGTTCCAAACAACATGAAATATTTTGCAAACCACTCATATAGGTATTTGAGCTAAAAGTTAAATCTAGAAATACGAAGGTGACCAAAATTTTTGAACGCTATATCAAGCAAGAGTATAAAACTTGGAACAAATTCTAATCATGTTTTTCAAACATTATCAACTACTCGTACAATTTGGGTTGACCTATCAGGAAAGAGAAGTAGATTGAGAAATTCCTTACTAGCTTAACTTATCATTTTCAAGCAAAAGTTGCCTTGCTTAAATACATGAAAAATCCTTGTGAACTTACTATTAAATGAATCACATGGGCAAGTATTCGAACTGCATCACTTGAATCCAATATGTCAGCCATCCACTATCGAGGACAGAAATAGCTTCGCTTTATAGATATCAAGGATAGTGGTGTTAGCGGAGATCTTTTTGACACAATTGTTAGGAATGATGACTCTAATACCAATGAAGAGAAATGGGATCTACTTTCCTAGAGATTTACTAAATTTCTTAGATAGAATTAACCCTTTTTTAGGGGTTTTAGAAAAACATAATCCGAACTCTAAAATGATTGTTTCAATGAAGTTAGAGTTGTAGTTCTTCAAAACAACATGAAATATTTTGCAGACCACTCATATAGGTATTTGAGCTTCAAAATAAGCCTAGAACTACGAAGTTGACCAAAAATATTGAACTCTATATTCTAAACAAGTTTTTCAAACATTATCAACTACTCTTACAATTTGGGTGGAACTATCAGGAAAGAGAAGTAGATTGAGAAATTCCTTACTAGCTTACCTTATAATTTTCAAGCAAAAGTTACCTTGCTTAAATACATGAAAAATCCTTGTGAACTTACTATTAAATGAATCACTTGGGCAAGTATTCGAACTGCATCACTTGTATCCAATATGTCAGCCATCCACTTTCGAGGACGGAAAGAGCTTGGCTTTATAGACATCAAGGATAGTGGTCTTAGCGAAGATGTTTTTGACACAATTGTTTGAAATGATGACTCTAATACCAATGAAGAGAAATGGGATCTACTTTCCCAGAGATTTACTAAATTTCTTAGATAGAATTAACCCTTTTTAGGGGTTTTAGAAAAACATAATCCCAGCTCTAAAATGATTATTTCAATGAATTTAGATTTGTACTTGTTCCAAACAACATGAAATATTTTGCAAACCACTCATATAGGTATTTGAGCTAAAAAATAAATCTAGAAATACGAAGGTGACCAAAATTTTTGAACGCTATATCAAGCAAGAGTATTAAACTTGGAACAAATTCTAATCATGTTTTTCAAACATTATCAACTACTCGTACAATTTGGGTGGACCTATCAGGAAAGAGAAGTAGATTGAGAAATTCCTTACTAGCTTACCTTATCATTTTCAAGCAAAAGTTGCCTTGCTTAAATACATGAAAAATCCTTGTGAACTTACTATTAAATGAATCACTTGGGCAAGTATTCGAACTGCATCACCTGAATCCAATATGTCAGCCATCCACTATCGAGGACGGAAATAGCTTCGCTTTATAGACATCAAGGATAGTGGTTTTAGCGAAGATCTTTTTGACACAATTGTTAGGAATGATGACTCTAATACCAATGAAGAGAAATGGGATCTACTTTCCCAGAGATTTACTAAATTTCTTAGATAGAATTAACCCTTTTTTAGGGGTTTTAGAAAAACATAATCGGAACTCTAAAATGATTGTTTCAATGAAGTTAGAGTTGTAGTTCTTCAAAACAACATGAAATATTTTGCAGACCACTCATATAGGTATTTGAGCTTCAAAATAAGCCTAGAACTACGAAGTTGACCAAAAATATTGAACTCAATATTCTAAACATGTTTTTCAAACATTATCAACTAATCGTACAATTTGGGTGGAACTATCAGGAAAGAGAAGTAGATTGAGAAATTCCTTACTAGCTTACCTTATCATTTTCAAGCAAAAGTTACCTTGCTTAAATACATGAAAAATCCTTGTGAAGTTACTATTAAATGAATAACTTGGGCAAGTACTCGAACTGCATCACTTGTATCCAATATGTCAGCCATCCACTTTCGAGGGTGGAAAGTGCTTGGCTTTATAGACATCAAGGATAGTGGTCTTAGCGAAGATGTTTTTGACACAATTGTTTGAAATGATGACTCTAATACCAATGAAGAGAAATGGGATCTACTTTCCCAGAGATTTACTAAATTTCTTAGATAGAATTAACCCTTTTTTAGGGGTTTTAGAAAAACATAATCCCAGCTCTAAAATGATTATTTCAATGAATTTAGATTTGTACTTCTTCCAAACAACATGAAATATTTTGCAAACCACTCATATAGGTATTTGAGCTAAAAACTAAATCTAGAAATACGAAGGTGACCAAAATATTTGAAAGCTATATCAAGCAAGAGTATAAAACTTGGAACAAATTCTAATCATGTTTTTCAAACATTATCAACTACTCGTACAATTTGGGTGGACCTATCAGGAAAGAGAAGTAGATTGAGAAATTCCTTACTAGCTTACCTTATCATTTTCAAGCAAAAGTTGCCTTGCTTAAATACATGAAAAATCCTTGTGAACTTACTATTAAATGAATCACTTGGGCAAGTATTCGACCTGCATCACTTGAATCCAATATGTCAGCCATCCACTATCGAGGACGGAAATAGCTTCGCTTTATAGACATCAAGGATAGTGGTTTTAGCGAAGATCTTTTTGACACAATTGTTAGGAATGATGACTCTAATACCAATGAAGAGAAATGGGATCTACTTTCCCAGAGATTTACAAAATTTCTTAGATAGAATTAACCCTTTTTTAGGGGTTTTAGAAAAACATAATCGGAACTCTAAAATGATTGTTACAATGAAGTTAGAGTTGTAGTTCTTCAAAACAACATGAAATATTTTGCAGACCACTCATATAGGTATTTGAGCTTCAAAATAAGCCTAGAACTACGAAGTTGACCAAAAATATTGAACTCTATATTCTAAACATGTTTTTCAAACATTATCAACTAATCGTACAATTTGGGTGGAACTATCAGGAAAGAGAAGTAGATTGAGAAATTCCTTACTAGCTTACCTTATCATTTTCAAGCAAAAGTTACCTTGCTTAAATACATGAAAAATCCTTGTGAAGTTACTATTAAATGAATAACTTGGCAAGTACTCGAACTGCATCACTTGTATCCAATATGTCAGCCATCCACTTTCGAGGGTGGAAAGTGCTTGGCTTTATAGACATCAAGGATAGTGGTCTTAGCGAAGATGTTTTTGACACAATTGTTTGAAATGATGACTCTAATACCAATGAAGAGAAATGGGATCTACTTTCCCAGAGATTTACTAAATTTCTTAGATAGAATTCACCCTTTTTTAGGGGTTTTAGAAAAACATAATCCCACCTCTAAAATGATTATTTCAATGAATTTAGATTTGTACTTGTTCCAAACAACATGAAATATTTTGCAAACCACTCATATAGGTATTTGAGCTAAAAGTTAAATCTAGAAATACGAAGGTGACCAAAATTTTTGAACGCTATATCAAGCAAGAGTATAAAACTTGGAACAAATTCTAATCATGTTTTTCAAACATTATCAACTACTCGTACAATTTGGGTTGACCTATCAGGAAAGAGAAGTAGATTGAGAAATTCCTTACTAGCTTACCTTATCATTTTCAAGCAAAAGTTGCCTTGCTTAAATACATGAAAAATCCTTGTGAACTTACTGTTAAATGAATCACTTGGGCAAGTATTGGAACTGCATCACTTGAATCCAATATGTCAGCCATCCACTATCGAGGACGGAAATAGCTTCGCTTTATAGACATCAAGGATAGTGGTGTTAGCGAAGATCTTTTTGACACAATTGTTAGGAATGATGACTCTAATACCAATGAAGAGAAATGGGATCTACTTTCCCAGAGATTTACTAAATTTCTTAGATAGAATTAACCCTTTTTTAGGGGTTTTAGAAAAACATAATCGGAACTCTAAAATGATTGTTACAATGAAGTTAGAGTTGTAGTTCTTCAAAACAACATGAAATATTTTGCAGACCACTCATATAGGTATTTGAGCTTCAAAATAAGCCTAGAACTACGAAGTTGACCAAAAATATTGAACTCTATATTCTAAACATGTTTTTCAAACATTATCAACTAATCGTACAATTTGGGTGGAACTATCAGGAAAGAGAAGTAGATTGAGAAATTCCTTACTAGCTTACCTTATCATTTTCAAGCAAAAGTTACCTTGCTTAAATACATGAAAAATCCTTGTGAAGTTACTATTAAATGAATAACTTGGCAAGTACTCGAACTGCATCACTTGTATCCAATATGTCAGCCATCCACTTTCGAGGGTGGAAAGTGCTTGGCTTTATAGACATCAAGGATAGTGGTCTTAGCGAAGATGTTTTTGACACAATTGTTTGAAATGATGACTCTAATACCAATGAAGAGAAATGGGATCTACTTTCCCAGAGATTTACTAAATTTCTTAGATAGAATTAACCCTTTTTTAGGGGTTTTAGAAAAACATAATCCCACCTCTAAAATGATTATTTCAATGAATTTAGATTTGTACTTGTTCCAAACAACATGAAATATTTTGCAAACCACTCATATAGGTATTTGAGCTAAAAGTTAAATCTAGAAATACGAAGGTGACCAAAATTTTTGAACGCTATATCAAGCAAGAGTATAAAACTTGGAACAAATTCTAATCATGTTTTTCAAACATTATCAACTACTCGTACAATTTGGGTTGACCTATCAGGAAAGAGAAGTAGATTGAGAAATTCCTTACTAGCTTACCTTATCATTTTCAAGCAAAAGTTGCCTTGCTTAAATACATGAAAAATCCTTGTGAACTTACTGTTAAATGAATCACTTGGGCAAGTATTGGAACTGCATCACTTGAATCCAATATGTCAGCCATCCACTATCGAGGACGGAAATAGCTTCGCTTTATAGACATCAAGGATAGTGGTGTTAGCGAAGATCTTTTTGACACAATTGTTAGGAATGATGACTCTAATACCAATGAAGAGAAATGGGATCTACTTTCCCAGAGATTTACTAAATTTCTTAGATAGAATTAACCCTTTTTTAGGGGTTTTAGAAAAACATAATCCGAACTCTAAAATGATTGTTTCAATGAAGTTAGAGTTGTAGTTCTTCAAAACAACATGAAATATTTTGCAGACCACTCATATAGGTATTTGAGCTTCAAAATAAACCTAGAACTACGAAGTTGACCAAAAATATTGAACTCTATATTCTAAACATGTTTTTCAAACATTATCAACGACTCGTACAATTTGGGTGGAACTATCAGGAAAGAGAAGTAGATTGAGAAATTCCTTACTAGCTTACCTTATCATTTTCAAGCAAAAGTTACCTTGCTTAAATACATGAAAAATCCTTGTGAACTTACTATTAAATGAATCACTTGGGCAATTATTCGAACTGCATCACTTGTATCCAATATGTCAGCCATCCACTTTCGAGGACGGAAAGAGCTTGGCTTTATAGACATCAAGGATAGTGGTCTTAGCGAAGATGTTTTTGACACAATTGTTAGAAATGATGACTCTAATACCAATGAAGAGAAATGGGATCTACTTTCCCAGAGATTTACTAAATTTCTTAGATAGAATTAACCCTTTTTTATTGGTTTTAGAAAAACATAATACGAGCTCTAAAATGATTATTTCAAGGAATTTAGATTTGTACTTGTTCCAAACAACATGAAATATTTTGCAAACCACTCATATAGGTATTTGAGCTAAAAAATAAATCTAGAAATACTAAGGTGACCAAAATTTTTGAACGCTATATCAAACAAGAGTATAAAACTTGGAACAAATTCTAATCATGTTTTTCAAACATTATCAACTACTCGTACAATTTGGGTGGACCTATCAGGAAAGAGAAGTAGATTGAGAAATTCCTTACTAGCTTACCTTATCATTTTCAAGCAAAAGTTGCCTTGCTTAAATACATGAAAAATCCTTGTGAACTTACTATTAAATGAATCACTTGGGCAAGTATTCGAACTGCATCACTTGAATCCAATATGTCAGCCATCCACTATCGAGGACGGAAATAGCTTCGCTTTATAGACATCAAGGATAGTGGTTTTAGCGAAGATCTTTTTGACACAATTGTTAGGAATGATGACTCTAATACCAATGAAGAGAAATGGGATCTACTTTCCCAGAGATTTACAAAATTTCTTAGATAGAATTAACCCTTTTTTAGGGGTTTTAGAAAAACATAATCGGAACTCTAAAATGATTGTTACAATGAAGTTAAAGTTGTAGTTCTTCAAAACAACATGAAATATTTTGCAGACCACTCATATAGGTATTTGAGCTTCAAAATAAGCCTAGAACTACGAAGTTGACCAAAAATATTGAACTCTATATTCTAAACATGTTTTTCAAACATTATCAACTAATCGTACAATTTGGGTGGAACTATCAGGAAAGAGAAGTAGATTGAGAAATTCCTTACTAGCTTACCTTATCATTTTCAAGCAAAAGTTACCTTGCTTAAATACATGAAAAATCCTTGTGAAGTTACTATTAAATGAATAACTTGGCAAGTACTCGAACTGCATCACTTGTATCCAATATGTCAGCCATCCACTTTCGAGGGTGGAAAGTGCTTGGCTTTATAGACATCAAGGATAGTGGTCTTAGCGAAGATGTTTTTGACACAATTGTTTGAAATGATGACCCTAATACCAATGAAGAGAAATGGGATCTACTTTCTCAGAGATTTACTAAATTTCTTAGATAGAATTAACCCTTTTTTAGGGGTTTTAGAAAAACATAATCCCACCTCTAAAATGATTATTTCAATGAATTTAGATTTGTACTTGTTCCAAACAACATGAAATATTTTGCAAACCACTCATATAGGTATTTGAGCTAAAAGTTAAATCTAGAAATACGAAGGTGACCAAAATTTTTGAACGCTATATCAAGCAAGAGTATAAAACTTGGAACAAATTCTAATCATGTTTTTCAAACATTATCAACTACTCGTACAATTTGGGTTGACCTATCAGGAAAGAGAAGTAGATTGAGAAATTCCTTACTAGCTTACCTTATCATTTTCAAGCAAAAGTTGCCTTGCTTAAATACATGAAAAATCCTTGTGAACTTACAGTTAAATGAATCACTTGGGCAAGTATTGGAACTGCATCACTTGAATCCAATATGTCAGCCATCCACTATCGAGGACGGAAATAGCTTCGCTTTATAGACATCAAGGATAGTGGTGTTAGCGAAGATCTTTTTGACACAATTGTTAGGAATGATGACTCTAATACCAATGAAGAGAAATGGGATCTACTTTCCCAGAGATTTACTAAATTTCTTAGATAGAATTAACCCTTTTTTAGGGGTTTTAGAAAAACATAATCCGAACTCTAAAATGATTGTTTCAATGAAGTTAGAGTTGTAGTTCTTCAAAACAACATGAAATATTTTGCAGACCACTCATATAGGTATTTGAGCTTCAAAATAAACCTAGAACTACGAAGTTGACCAAAAATATTGAACTCTATATTCTAAACATGTTTTTCAAACATTATCAACGACTCGTACAATTTGGGTGGAACTATCAGGAAAGAGAAGTAGATTGAGAAATTCCTTACTAGCTTACCATATCATTTTCAAGCAAAAGTTACCTTGCTTAAATACATGAAAAATCCTTGTGAACTTACTATTAAATGAATCACTTGGGCAATTATTCGAACTGCATCACTTGTATCCAATATGTCAGCCATCCACTTTCGAGGACGGAAAGAGCTTGGCTTTATAGACATCAAGGATAGTGGTCTTAGCGAAGATGTTTTTGACACAATTGTTAGAAATGATGACTCTAATACCAATGAAGAGAAATGGGATCTACTTTCCCAGAGATTTACTAAATTTCTTAGATAGAATTAACCCTTTTTTATTGGTTTTAGAAAAACATAATACGAGCTCTAAAATGATTATTTCAAGGAATTTAGATTTGTACTTGTTCCAAACAACATGAAATATTTTGCAAACCACTCATATAGGTATTTGAGCTAAAAAATAAATCTAGAAATACTAAGGTGACCAAAATTTTTGAACGCTATATCAAACAAGAGTATAAAACTTGGAACAAATTCTAATCATGTTTTTCAAACATTATCAACTACTCGTACAATTTGGGTGGACCTATCAGGAAAGAGAAGTAGATTGAGAAATTCCTTACTAGCTTACCTTATCATTTTCAAGCAAAAGTTGCCTTGCTTAAATACATGAAAAATCCTTGTGAACTTACTATTAAATGAATCACTTGGGCAAGTATTCGAACTGCATCACTTGTATCCAATATGTCAGCCATCCACTTTCGGGAACGGAAAGAGCTTGGCTTTATAGACATCAAGGATAGTGGTCTTAGCGAAGATGTTTTTGACAAAAATTGTTAGAAATGATGACTCTAATACCAATGAAGAGAAATGGGATCTACTTTCCCAGAGATTTACTAAATTTCTTAGATAGAATTAACCCTTTTTTAGGGGTTTTAGAAAAACATAATCCCAGCTCTAAAATGATTATTTCAATGAATTTAGATTTGTACTTGTTCAAAACAACATGAAATATTTTGCAAACCACTCATATAGGTATTTGAGCTAAAAATTAAATCTAGAAATACGAAGGTGACCAAAATTTTTGAACGCTATATCAAGCAAGAGTATAAAACTTGGAACAAATTCTAATCATGTTTTTCAAACATTATCAACTACTCGTACAATGTGGGTGGACCTATCAGGAAAGAGAAGTAGATTGAGAAATTCCTTACTAGCTTACCTTATCATTTTCAAGCAAAAGTTACCTTGCTTAAATACATGAAAAATCCTTGTGAACTTATAGTGAAATGAATCACTTGGGCAAGTATTCGAACTGCATCACTTGAATCCAATATGTCAGCCATCCACTATCGAGGACGGAAATAGCTTCGCGTTATAGACATCAAGGATAGTGGTTTTAGCGAAGATCTTTTTGACACAATTGTTAGGAATGATGACTCTAATACCAATGAAGAGAAATGGGATCTACTTTCCCAGAGATTTACTAAATTTCTTAGATAGAATTAACCCTTTTTTAGGGGTTTTAGAAAAACATAATCCGAACTCTAAAATGATTTTTTCTATGAATTTAGAGTTTTAGTTCTTCAAAACAACATGAAATATTTTGCAGACCACTCATATAGGTATTTGAGCTTCAAAATAAGCCTAGAACTACGAAGTTGACCAAAAATATTGAACTCTATATTCTAAACATGTTTTTCAAACATTATCCACTTCTCGTACAATTTGGGTGGAACTATCAGGAAAGAGAAGTAGATTGAGAAATTCCTTACTAGCTTACCTTATCATTTTCAAGCAAAAGTTACCTTGCTTAAATACATGAAAAATCCTTGTGAACTTACTATTAAATGAATTACTTGGGCAAGTATTCGAACTGCATCACTTGTATCCAATATGTCAGCCATCCACTTTCGAGGACGGAAAGAGCTTGGCTTTATAGACATCAAGGATAGTGGTCTTAGCGAAGATTTTTTTGACACAATTGTTAGAAATGATGACTCTAATACCAATGAAGAGAAATGGGATCTACTTTACCAGAGATTTACTAAATTTCTTAGATAGAATTAACCCTTTTTTATTAGTTTTAGAAAAACATAATACGAGCTCTAAAATGATTATTTCAATGAATTTAGATTTGTACTTGTTCCAAACAACATGAAATATTTTGCAAACCACTCATATAGGTATTTGAGCTAAAAAATAAATCTAGAAATACTAAGGTGACCAAAATGTTTGAACGCTATATCAAACAAGAGTATAAAACTTGGAACAAATTCTAATCATGTTTTTCAAACATTATCAACTACTCGTACAATTTGGGTGGACCTATCTGGAAAGAGAAGTAGATTGAGAAATTCCTTACTAGCTTACCTTATCATTTTCAAGCAAAAGTTGCCTTGCTTAAATACATGAAAAATCCTTGTGAACTTACAGTTAAATGAATCACTTGGGCAAGTATTCGAACTGCATCACTTGAATCCAATATGTCAGCCATCCACTATCGAGGACTGAAATAGCTTCGCTTTATATACATCAAGGATAGTGGTGTTAGCGAAGATCTTTTTGACACAATTGTTAGGAATGATGACTCTAATACCAATGAAGAGAAATGGGATCTACTTTCCCAGAGATTTACTAAATTTTTTAGATTTAATTAACCCTTTTTTAGGGGTTTTAGAAAAACATAATCCGAACTCTAAAATGATTTTTTCAATGAATTTAGAGTTGTAGTTCTTCAAAACAACATGAAATATTTTGCAGACCACTCATATAGGTATTTGAGCTTCAAAATAAACCTAGAACTACAAAGTTGACCAAAAATATTGAACTCTATGTTCTAAACATGTTTTTCAAACATTATCAACTACTCGTACAATTTGGGTGGAACTATCAGGAAAGAGAAGTAGATTGAGAAATTCCTTACTAGCTTACCTTATCATTTTCAAGCAAAAGTTACCTTGCTTAAATACATGAAAAATCCTTGTGAACTTACTATTAAATGAATCACTTGGGCAAGTATTCGAACTGCATCACTTGTATCCAATATGTCAGCCATCCACTTTCGAGGGTGGAAAGTGCTTGGCTTTATAGACATCAAGGATAGTGGTCTTAGCGAAGATGTTTTTGACACAATTGTTTGAAATGATGACTCTAATACCAATGAAGAGAAATGGGATCTACTTTCCCAGAGATTTACTAAATTTCTTAGATAGAATTAACCCTTTTTTAGGGGTTTTAGAAAAACATAATCCCACCTCTAAAATGATTATTTCAATGAATTTAGATTTGTACTTGTTCCAAACAACATGAAATATTTTGCAAACCACTCATATAGGTATTTGAGCTAAAAGTTAAATCTAGAAATACGAAGGTGACCAAAATTTTTGAACGCTATATCAAGCAAGAGTATAAAACTTGGAACAAATTCTAATCATGTTTTTCAAACATTATCAACTACTCGTACAATTTGGGTTGACCTATCAGGAAAGAGAAGTAGATTGAGAAATTCCTTACTAGCTTACCTTATCATTTTCAAGCAAAAGTTGCCTTGCTTAAATACATGAAAAATCCTTGTGAACTTACTGTTAAATGAATCACTTGGGCAAGTATTGGAACTGCATCACTTGAATCCAATATGTCAGCCATCCACTATCGAGGACGGAAATAGCTTCGCTTTATAGACATCAAGGATAGTGGTGTTAGCGAAGATCTTTTTGACACAATTGTTAGGAATGATGACTCTAATACCAATGAAGAGAAATGGGATCTACTTTCCCAGAGATTTACTAAATTTCTTAGATAGAATTAACCCTTTTTTAGGGGTTTTAGAAAAACATAATCCGAACTCTAAAATGATTGTTTCAATGAAGTTAGAGTTGTAGTTCTTCAAAACAACATGAAATATTTTGCAGACCACTCATATAGGTATTTGAGCTTCAAAATAAACCTAGAACTACGAAGTTGACCAAAAATATTGAACTCTATATTCTAAACATGTTTTTCAAACATTATCAACGACTCGTACAATTTGGGTGGAACTATCAGGAAAGAGAAGTAGATTGAGAAATTCCTTACTAGCTTACCTTATCATTTTCAAGCAAAAGTTACCTTGCTTAAATACATGAAAAATCCTTGTGAACTTACTATTAAATGAATCACTTGGGCAATTATTCGAACTGCATCACTTGTATCCAATATGTCAGCCATCCACTTTCGAGGACGGAAAGAGCTTGGCTTTATAGACATCAAGGATAGTGGTCTTAGCGAAGATGTTTTTGACACAATTGTTAGAAATGATGACTCTAATACCAATGAAGAGAAATGGGATCTACTTTCCCAGAGATTTACTAAATTTCTTAGATAGAATTAACCCTTTTTTATTGGTTTTAGAAAAACATAATACGAGCTCTAAAATGATTATTTCAAGGAATTTAGATTTGTACTTGTTCCAAACAACATGAAATAATTTGCAAACCACTCATATAGGTATTTGAGCTAAAAAATAAATCTAGAAATACTAAGGTGACCAAAATTTTTGAACGCTATATCAAACAAGAGTATAAAACTTGGAACAAATTCTAATCATGTTTTTCAAACATTATCAACTACTCGTACAATTTGGGTGGACCTATCAGGAAAGAGAAGTAGATTGAGAAATTCCTTACTAGCTTACCTTATCATTTTCAAGCAAAAGTTGCCTTGCTTAAATACATGAAAAATCCTTGTGAACTTACTATTAAATGAATCACTTGGGCAAGTATTCGAACTGCATCACTTGAATCCAATATGTCAGCCATCCACTATCGAGGACGGAAATAGCTTCGCTTTATAGACATCAAGGATAGTGGTTTTAGCGAAGATCTTTTTGACACAATTGTTAGGAATGATGACTCTAATACCAATGAAGAGAAATGGGATCTACTTTCCCAGAGATTTACAAAATTTCTTAGATAGAATTAACCCTTTTTTAGGGGTTTTAGAAAAACATAATGGGAACTCTAAAATGATTGTTACAATGAAGTTAAAGTTGTAGTTCTTCAAAACAACATGAAATATTTTGCAGACCACTCATATAGGTATTTGAGCTTCAAAATAAGCCTAGAACTACGAAGTTGACCAAAAATATTGAACTCTATATTCTAAACATGTTTTTCAAACATTATCAACTAATCGTACAATTTGGGTGGAACTATCAGGAAAGAGAAGTAGATTGAGAAATTCCTTACTAGCTTACCTTATCATTTTCAAGCAAAAGTTACCTTGCTTAAATACATGAAAAATCCTTGTGAAGTTACTATTAAATGAATAACTTGGCAAGTACTCGAACTGCATCACTTGTATCCAATATGTCAGCCATCCACTTTCGAGGGTGGAAAGTGCTTGGCTTTATAGACATCAAGGATAGTGGTCTTAGCGAAGATGTTTTTGACACAATTGTTTGAAATGATGACCCTAATACCAATGAAGAGAAATGGGATCTACTTTCCCAGAGATTTACTAAATTTCTTAGATAGAATTAACCCTTTTTTAGGGGTTTTAGAAAAACATAATCCCACCTCTAAAATGATTATTTCAATGAATTTAGATTTGTACTTGTTCCAAACAACATGAAATATTTTGCAAACCACTCATATAGGTATTTGAGCTAAAAGTTAAATCTAGAAATACGAAGGTGACCAAAATTTTTGAACGCTATATCAAGCAAGAGTATAAAACTTGGAACAAATTCTAATCATGTTTTTCAAACATTATCAACTACTCGTACAATTTGGGTTGACCTATCAGGAAAGAGAAGTAGATTGAGAAATTCCTTACTAGCTTACCTTATCATTTTCAAGCAAAAGTTGCCTTGCTTAAATACATGAAAAATCCTTGTGAACTTACAGTTAAATGAATCACTTGGGCAAGTATTGGAACTGCATCACTTGAATCCAATATGTCAGCCATCCACTATCGAGGACGGAAATAGCTTCGCTTTATAGACATCAAGGATAGTGGTGTTAGCGAAGATCTTTTTGACACAATTGTTAGGAATGATGACTCTAATACCAATGAAGAGAAATGGGATCTATTTTCCCAGAGATTTACTAAATTTCTTAGATAGAATTAACCCTTTTTTAGGGGTTTTAGAAAAACATAATCCGAACTCTAAAATGATTGTTTCAATGAAGTTAGAGTTGTAGTTCTTCAAAACAACATGAAATATTTTGCAGACCACTCATATAGGTATTTGAGCTTCAAAATAAACCTAGAACTACGAAGTTGACCAAAAATATTGAACTCTATATTCTAAACATGTTTTTCAAACATTATCAACGACTCGTACAATTTGGGTGGAACTATCAGGAAAGAGAAGTAGATTGAGAAATTCCTTACTAGCTTACCATATCATTTTCAAGCAAAAGTTACCTTGCTTAAATACATGAAAAATCCTTGTGAACTTACTATTAAATGAATCACTTGGGCAATTATTCGAACTGCATCACTTGTATCCAATATGTCAGCCATCCACTTTCGAGGACGGAAAGAGCTTGGCTTTATAGACATCAAGGATAGTGGTCTTAGCGAAGATGTTTTTGACACAATTGTTAGAAATGATGACTCTAATACCAATGAAGAGAAATGGGATCTACTTTCCCAGAGATTTACTAAATTTCTTAGATAGAATTAACCCTTTTTTATTGGTTTTAGAAAAACATAATACGAGCTCTAAAATGATTATTTCAAGGAATTTAGATTTGTACTTGTTCCAAACAACATGAAATATTTTGCAAACCACTCATATAGGTATTTGAGCTAAAAAATAAATCTAGAAATACTAAGGTGACCAAAATTTTTGAACGCTATATCAAACAAGAGTATAAAACTTGGAACAAATTCTAATCATGTTTTTCAAACATTATCAACTACTCGTACAATTTGGGTGGACCTATCAGGAAAGAGAAGTAGATTGAGAAATTCCTTACTAGCTTACCTTATCATTTTCAAGCAAAAGTTGCCTTGCTTAAATACATGAAAAATCCTTGTGAACTTACTATTAAATGAATCACTTGGGCAAGTATTCGAACTGCATCACTTGTATCCAATATGTCAGCCATCCACTTTCGGGAACGGAAAGAGCATGGCTTTATAGACATCAAGGATAGTGGTCTTAGCGAAGATGTTTTTGACAAAAATTGTTAGAAATGATGACTCTAATACCAATGAAGAGAAATGGGATCTACTTTCCCAGAGATTTACTAAATTTCTTAGATAGAATTAACCCTTTTTTAGGGGTTTTAGAAAAACATAATCCCAGCTCTAAAATGATTATTTCAATGAATTTAGATTTGTACTTGTTCAAAACAACATGAAATATTTTGCAAACCACTCATATAGGTATTTGAGCTAAAAATTAAATCTAGAAATACGAAGGTGACCAAAATTTTTGAACGCTATATCAAGCAAGAATATAAAACTTGGAACAAATTCTAATCATGTTTTTCAAACATTATCAACTACTCGTACAATGTGGGTGGACCTATCAGGAAAGAGAAGTAGATTGAGAAATTCCTTACTAGCTTACCTTATCATTTTCAAGCAAAAGTTACCTTGCTTAAATACATGAAAAATCCTTGTGAACTTATAGTGAAATGAATCACTTGGGCAAGTATTCGAACTGCATCACTTGAATCCAATATGTCAGCCATCCACTATCGAGGACGGAAATAGCTTCGCGTTATAGACATCAAGGATAGTGGTGTTAGCGAAGATCTTTTTGACACAATTGTTAGGAATGATGACTCTAATACCAATGAAGAGAAATGGGATCTACTTTCCCAGAGATTTACTAAATTTCTTAGATAGAATTAACCCTTTTTTAGGGGTTTTAGAAAAACATAATCCGAACTCTAAAATGATTTTTTCAATGAATTTAGAGTTTTAGTTCTTCAAAACAACATGAAATATTTTGCAGACCACTCATATAGGTATTTGAGCTTCAAAATAAGCCTAGAACTACGAAGTTGACCAAAAATATTGAACTCTATATTCTAAACATGTTTTTCAAACATTATCCACTTCTCGTACAATTTGGGTGGAACTATCAGGAAAGAGAAGTAGATTGAGAAATTCCTTACTAGCTTACCTTATCATTTTCAAGCAAAAGTTACCTTGCTTAAATACATGAAAAATCCTTGTGAACTTACTATTAAATGAATTACTTGGGCAAGTATTCGAACTGCATCACTTGTATCCAATATGTCAGCCATCCACTTTCGAGGACGGAAAGAGCTTGGCTTTATAGACATCAAGGATAGTGGTCTTAGCGAAGATTTTTTTGACACAATTGTTAGAAATGATGACTCTAATACCAATGAAGAGAAATGGGATCTACTTTACCAGAGATTTACTAAATTTCTTAGATAGAATTAACCCTTTTTTATTAGTTTTAGAAAAACATAATACGAGCTCTAAAATGATTATTTCAATGAATTTAGATTTGTACTTGTTCCAAACAACATGAAATATTTTGCAAACCACTCATATAGGTATTTGAGCTAAAAAATAAATCTAGAAATACTAAGGTGACCAAAATGTTTGAACGCTATATCAAACAAGAGTATAAAACTTGGAACAAATTCTAATCATGTTTTTCAAACATTATCAACTACTCGTACAATTTGGGTGGACCTATCTGGAAAGAGAAGTAGATTGAGAAATTCCTTACTAGCTTACCTTATCATTTTCAAGCAAAAGTTGCCTTGCTTAAATACATGAAAAATCCTTGTGAACTTACAGTTAAATGAATCACTTGGGCAAGTATTCGAACTGCATCACTTGAATCCAATATGTCAGCCATCCACTATCGAGGACTGAAATAGCTTCGCTTTATATACATCAAGGATAGTGGTGTTAGCGAAGATCTTTTTGACACAATTGTTAGGAATGATGACTCTAATACCAATGAAGAGAAATGGGATCTACTTTCCCAGAGATTTACTAAATTTTTTAGATTTAATTAACCCTTTTTTAGGGGTTTTAGAAAAACATAATCCGAACTCTAAAATGATTTTTTCAATGAATTTAGAGTTGTAGTTCTTCAAAACAACATGAAATATTTTGCAGACCACTCATATAGGTATTTGAGCTTCAAAATAAACCTAGAACTACAAAGTTGACCAAAAATATTGAACTCTATGTTCTAAACATGTTTTTCAAACATTATCAACTACTCGTACAATTTGGGTGGAACTATCAGGAAAGAGAAGTAGATTGAGAAATTCCTTACTAGCTTACCTTATCATTTTCAAGCAAAAGTTACCTTGCTTAAATACATGAAAAATCCTTGTGAACTTACTATTAAATGAATCACTTGGGCAAGTATTCGAACTGCATCACTTGTATCCAATATGTCAGCCATCCACTTTCGAGGACAGAAAGAGCTTGGCTTTATAGACATCAAGGATAGTGGTCTTAGCAAAGATGTTTTTGACACAATTGTTTGAAAGGATGACTCTAATACCAATGAAGAGAAATGGGATCTACTTTCCCAGAGATTTACTAAATTTCTTAGATTGAATTAACCCTTTTTAAGGGGTTTTAGAAAAACATAATCCGAGCTCTAAAATGATTATTTCAATGAATTTTGATATTTACTTGTTCCAAACAACATGAAATATTTTGCAAACCACTCATATAGGTATTTGAGCTAAAAAATAAATCTAGAAATATGAAGGTGACCAAAATTTTTGAACGCTATATCAAACAAGAGTATAAAACTTGGAACAAATTCTAATCATGTTTTTCAAACATTATCAACTACTCGTACAATTTGCGTGGACCTATCAGGAAAGAGAAGTAGATTGAGAAATTCCTTACTAGCTTACCTTATCATTTTCAAGCAAAAGTTTCCTTGCTTAAATACATGAAAAATCCTTGTGAACTTACTGTTAAATGAATCACTTGGGCAAGTATTCGAACTGCATCACTTGAATCCAATATATCAGCCATCCACTATCGAGGACCGAAATAGCTTCACTTTATAGACATCAAGGATAGTGGTGTTAGCGAAGATCTTTTTGACACAATTGTTAGGAATGATGACTCTAATACCAATGAAGAGAAATGGGATCTACTTTCCCAGAGATTTACTAAATTTCTTAGATAGAATTAACCCTTTTTAGGGGTTTTAGAAAACCATAATCCGAACTCTAAAATGATTGTTTCAATGAATTTAGAGTTGTAGTTCTTCCAAACAACATGAAATATTTTGCAGACCACTCATATAGGTATTTGAGCTTCAAAATAAACCTAGAACTACGAAGTTGACCAAAAATATTGAACTCTATATTCTAAACATGTTTTTCAAACATTATCAACTACTCGTACAATTTGGGTGGAACTATCAGGAAAGAGAAGTAGATTGAGAAATTCCTTACTAGCTTACCTTATCATTTTCAAGCAAAAGTTACCTTGCTTAAATACATGAAAAATCCTTGTGAACTTACTATTAAATGAATCACTTGGGCAAGTATTCGAACTGCATCACTTGTATCCAATATGTCAGCCATCCACTTTCGAGGACGGAAAGAGCTTGGCTTTATAGACATCAAGGATAGTGGTCTTAGCGAAGATGTTTTTGACACAATTGTTTGAAAGGATGACTATAATACCAATGAAGAGAAATGGGATCTACTTTCCCAGAGATTTACTAAATTTCTTAGATTGAATTAACCCTTTTTTAGGGGTTTTAGAAAAACATAATCCGAGCTCTAAAATGATTATTTCAATGAATTTTGATATTTACTTGTTCCAAACAACATGAAATATTTTGCAAACCACTCATATAGGTATTTGAGCTAAAAAATAAATCTAGAAATATGAAGGTGACCAAAATTTTTGAACGCTATATCAAACAAGAGTATAAAACTTGGAACAAATTCGAATCATGTTTTTCAAACATTATCAACTACTCGTACAATTTGGGTGGACCTATCAGGAAAGAGAAGTAGATTGAGAAATTCCTTACTAGCTTACCTTATCATTTTCAAGCAAAAGTTGCCTTGCTTAAATACATGAAAAATCCTTGTGAACTTACTGTTAAATGAATCACTTGGGCAAGTATTCGAACTGCATCACTTGAATCCAATATATCAGCCATCCACTATCGAGGACCGAAATAGCTTCGCTTTATAGACATCAAGGATAGTGGTGTTAGCAAAGATCTTTTTGACACAATTGTTAGGAATGATGACTCTAATACCAATGAAGAGAAATGGGATCTACTTTCCCAAAGATTTACTAAATTTCTTAGATAGAATTAACCCTTTTTTAGGGGTTTTAGAAAAACATAATCCCAGCTCTAAAATGATTATTTCAATGAATTTAGATTTGTACTTCTTCCAAACAACATGAAATATTTTGCAAACCACTCATATAGGTATTTGAGCTAAAAAATAAATCTAGAAATACGAAGGTGACCAAAATATTTGAACGCTATATCAAGCAAGAGTATAAAACTTGGAACAAATTCTATTCATGTTTTTCAAACATTATCAACTACTCGTACAATTTGGGTGGACCTATCAGGAAAGAGAAGTAGATTGAGTAATTCCTTACTAGCTTACCTTATCATTTTCAAGCAAAAGTTGCCTTGCTTAAATACATGAAAAATCCTTGTGAACTTACTATTAAATGAATCACTTGGGCAAGTATTCGAACTGCATCACTTGAATCCAATATGTCAGCCATCCACTATCGAGGACAGAAATAGCTTCGCTTTATAGACATCAAGGATAGTGGTTTTAGCGAAGATCTTTTTGACACAATTGTTAGGAATGATGACTCTAATACCAATGAAGAGAAATGGGATCTACTTTCCCAGAGATTTACTAAATTTCTTAGATAGAATTAACCCTTTTTTAGGGGTTTTAGAAAAACATAATCGGAACTCTAAAATGATTGTTACAATGAAGTTAGAGTTGTAGTTCTTCAAAACAACATGAAATATTTTGCAGACCACTCATATAGGTATTTGAGCTTCAAAATAAGCCTAGAACTACGAAGTTGACCAAAAATATTGAACTCTATATTCTAAACATGTTTTTCAAACATTATCAACTAATCGTACAATTTGGGTGGAACTATCAGGAAAGAGAAGTAGATTGAGAAATTCCTTACTAGCTTACCTTATCATTTTCAAGCAAAAGTTACCTTGCTTAAATACATGAAAAATCCTTGTGAAGTTACTATTAAATGAATAACTTGGCAAGTACTCGAACTGCATCACTTGTATCCAATATGTCAGCCATCCACTTTCGAGGGTGGAAAGTGCTTGGCTTTATAGACATCAAGGATAGTGGTCTTAGCGATGATGTTTTTGACACAATTGTTTGAAATGATGACTCTAATACCAATGAAGAGAAATGGGATCTACTTTCCCAGAGATTTACTAAATTTCTTAGATAGAATTAACCCTTTTTTAGGGGTTTTAGAAAAACATAATCCCACCTCTAAAATGATTATTTCAATGAATTTAGATTTGTACTTGTTCCAAACAACATGAAATATTTTGCAAACCACTCATATAGGTATTTGAGCTAAAAGTTAAATCTAGAAATACGAAGGTGACCAAAATTTTTGAACGCTATATCAAGCAAGAGTATAAAACTTGGAACAAATTCTAATCATGTTTTTCAAACATTATCAACTACTCGTACAATTTGGGTTGACCTATCAGGAAAGAGAAGTAGATTGAGAAATTCCTTACTAGCTTACCTTATCATTTTCAAGCAAAAGTTGCCTTGCTTAAATACATGAAAAATCCTTGTGAACTTACTGTTAAATGAATCACTTGGGCAAGTATTGGAACTGCATCACTTGAATCCAATATGTCAGCCATCCACTATCGAGGACGGAAATAGCTTCGCTTTATAGACATCAAGGATAGTGGTGTTAGCGAAGATCTTTTTGACACAATTGTTAGGAATGATGACTCTAATACCAATGAAGAGAAATGGGATCTACTTTCCCAGAGATTTACTAAATTTCTTAGATAGAATTAACCCTTTTTTAGGGGTTTTAGAAAAACATAAGCCGAACTCTAAAATGATTGTTTCAATGAAGTTAGAGTTGTAGTTCTTCAAAACAACATGAAATATTTTGCAGACCACTCATATAGGTATTTGAGCTTCAAAATAAACCTAGAACTGCGAAGTTGACCAAAAATATTGAACTCTATATTCTAAACATGTTTTTCAAACATTATCAACGACTCGTACAATTTGGGTTGACCTATCAGGAAAGAGAAGTAGATTGAGAAATTCCTTACTAGCTTACCTTATCATTTTCAAGCAAAAGTTGCCTTGCTTAAATACATGAAAAATCCTTGTGAACTTACTATTAAATGAATCACTTGGGCAAGTATTCGAACTGCATCACTTGAATCCAATATGTCAGCCATCCACTATCGAGGACAGAAATAGCTTCGCTTTATAGACATCAAGGATAGTGGTTTTAGCGAAGATCTTTTTGACACAATTGTTAGGAATGATGACTCTAATACCAATGAAGAGAAATGGGATCTACTTTCCCAGAGATTTACTAAATTTCTTAGATAGAATTAACCCTTTTTTAGGGGTTTTAGAAAAACATAATCGGAACTCTAAAATGATTGTTACAATGAAGTTAGAGTTGTAGTTCTTCAAAACAACATGAAATATTTTGCAGACCACTCATATAGGTATTTGAGCTTCAAAATAAACCTAGAACTGCGAAGTTGACCAAAAATATTGAACTCTATATTCTAAACATGTTTTTCAAACATTATCAACGACTCGTACAATTTGGGTGGAACTATCAGGAAAGAGAAGTAGATTGAGAAATTCCTTACTAGCTTACCTTATCATTTTCAAGCAAAAGTTACCTTGCTTAAATACATGAAAAATCCTTGTGAACTTACTATTAAATGAATTACTTGGGCAAGTATTCGAACTGCATCACTTGTATCCAATATGTCAGCCATCCACTTTCGAGGACGGAAAGAGCTTGGCTTTATAGACATCAAGGATAGTGGTCTTAGCGAAGATGTTTTTGACACAATTGTTAGAAATGATGACTCTAATACCAATGAAGAGAAATGGGATCTACTTTCCCAGAGATTTACTAAATTTCTTAGATAGAATTAACCATTTTTTATTGGTTTTAGAAAAACATAATACGAGCTCTAAAATAATTATTTCAAGGAATTTAGATTTGTACTTGTTCCAAACAACATGAAATATTTTGCAAACCACTCATATAGGTATTTGAGCTAAAAAATAAATCTAGAAATACTAAGGTGACCAAAATTTTTGAACGCTATATCAAACAAGAGTATAAAACTTGGAACAAATTCTAATCATGTTTTTCAAACATTATCAACTACTCGTACAATTTGGGTGGACCTATCGGGAAAGAGAAGTAGATTGAGAAATTCCTTACTAGCTTACCTTATCATTTTCAAGCAAAAGTTGCCTTGCTTAAATACATGAAAAATCCTTGTGAACTTACTATTAAATGAATCACTTGGGCAAGTATTCGAACTGCATCACTTGTATCCAATATGTCAGCCATCCACTTTCGGGAACGGAAAGAGCTTGGCTTTATAGAGATCAAGGATAGTGGTCTTAGCGAAGATGTTTTTGACAACAATTGTTAGAAATGATGACTCTAATACCAATGAAGAGAAATGGGATCTACTTTCCCAGAGATTTACTAAATTTCTTAGATAGAATTAACCCTTTTTTAGGGGTTTTAGAAAAACATAATCCCAGCTCTAAAATGATTATTTCATTGAATTTAGATTTGTACTTGTTCAAAACAACATGAAATATTTTGCAAACCACTCATATAGGTATTTGAGCTAAAAATTAAATCTAGAAATACGAAGGTGACCAAAATTTTTGAACGCTATATCAAGCAAGAGTATAAAACTTGGAACAAATTCTAATCATGTTTTTCAAACATTATCAACTACTCGTACAATGTGGGTGGACCTATCAGGAAAGAGAAGTAGATTGAGAAATTCCTTACTAGCTTACCTTATCATTTTCAAGCAAAAGTTGCCTTGCTTAAATACATGAAAAATCCTTGTGAACTTATAGTGAAATGAATCACTTGGGCAAGTATTCGAACTGCATCACTTGAATCCAATATGTCAGCCATCCACTATCGAGGACGGAAATAGCTTCGCGTTATAGACATCAAGGATAGTGGTGTTAGCGAAGATCTTTTTGACACAATTGTTAGGAATGATGACTCTAATACCAATGAAGAGAAATGGGATCTACTTTCCCAGAGATTTACTAAATTTCTTAGATAGAATTAACCCTTTTTTAGGGGTTTTAGAAAAACATAATCCGAACTCTAAAATGATTTTTTCAATGAATTTAGAGTTTTAGTTCTTCAAAACAACATGAAATATTTTGCAGACCACTCATATAGGTATTTGAGCTTCAAAATAAGCCTAGAACTACGAAGTTGACCAAAAATATTGAACTCTATATTCTAAATATGTTTTTCAAACATTATCCACTTCTCGTACAATTTGGGTGGAACTATCAGGAAAGAGAAGTAGATTGAGAAATTCCTTACTAGCTTACCTTATCATTTTCAAGCAAAAGTTACCTTGCTTAAATACATGAAAAATCCTTGTGAACTTACTATTAAATGAATTACTTGGGCAAGTATTCGAACTGCATCACTTGTATCCAATATGTCAGCCATCCACTTTCGAGGACGGAAAGAGCTTGGCTTTATAGACATCAAGGATAGTGGTCTTAGCGAAGATTTTTTTGACACAATTGTTAGAAATGATGACTCTAATACCAATGAAGAGAAATGGGATCTACTTTCCCAGAGATTTACTAAATTTCTTAGATAGAATTAACCCTTTTTTATTAGTTTTAGAAAAACATAATACGAGCTCTAAAATGATTATTTCAATGAATTTAGATTTGTACTTGTTCCAAACAACATGAAATATTTTGCAAACCACTCATATAGGTATTTGAGCTAAAAAATAAATCTAGAAATACTAAGGTGACCAAAATGTTTGAACGCTATATCAAACAAGAGTATAAAACTTGGAACAAATTCTAATCATGTTTTTCAAACATTATCAACTACTCGTACAATTTGGGTGGACCTATCAGGAAAGAGAAGTAGATTGAGAAATTCCTTACTAGCTTACCTTATCATTTTCAAGCAAAAGTTGCCTTGCTTAAATACATGAAAAATCCTTGTGAACTTACAGTTAAATGAATCACTTGGGCAAGTATTCGAACTGCATCACTTGAATCCAATATGTCAGCCATCCACTATCGAGGACTGAAATAGCTTCGCTTTATAGACATCAAGGATAGTGGTGTTAGCGAAGATCTTTTTGACACAATTGTTAGGAATGATGACTCTAATACCAATGAAGAGAAATGGGATCTACTTTCCCAGAGATTTACTAAATTTTTTAGATTTAATTAACCCTTTTTTAGGGGTTTTAGAAAAACATAATCCGAACTCTAAAATGAGTTTTTCAATGAATTTAGAGTTGTAGTTCTTCAAAACAACATGAAATATTTTGCAGACCACTCATATAGGTATTTGAGCTTCAAAATAAACCTAGAACTACGAAGTTGACCAAAAATATTGAACTCTATGTTCTAAACATGTTTTTCAAACATTATCAACTACTCGTACAATTGGGGTGGAACTATCAGGAAAGAGAAGTAGATTGAGAAATTCCTTACTAGCTTACCTTATCATTTTCAAGCAAAAGTTACCTTGCTTAAATACATGAAAAATCCTTGTGAACTTACTATTAAATGAATCACTTGGGCAAGTATTCGAACTGCATCACTTGTATCCAATATGTCAGCCATCCACTTTCGAGGACGGAAAGAGCTTGGCTTTATAGACATCAAGGATAGTGGTCTTAGCGAAGTTGTTTTTGACACAATTGTTTGAAAGGATGACTCTAATACCAATGAAGAGAAATGGGATCTACTTTCCCAGAGATTTACTAAATTTCTTAGATTGAATTAACCCTTTTAAAGGGGTTTTAGAAAAACATAATCCGAGCTCTAAAATGATTATTTCAATGAATTTTGATATTTACTTGTTCCAAACAACATGAAATATTTTGCAAACCACTCATATAGGTATTTGAGCTAAAAAATAAATCTAGAAATATGAAGGTGACCAAAATTTTTGAACGCTATATCAAACAAGAGTATAAAACTTGGAACAAATTCTAATCATGTTTTTCAAACATTATCAACTACTCGTACAATTTGGGTGGACCTATCAGGAAAGAGAAGTAGATTGAGAAATTCCTTACTAGCTTACCTTATCATTTTCAAGCAAAAGTTGCCTTGCTTAAATACATGAAAAATCCTTGTGAACTTACTATTAAATGAATCACTTGGGCAAGTATTCGAACTGCATCACTTGAATCCAATATATCAGCCATCCACTATCGAGGACCGAAATAGCTTCGCTTTATAGACATCAAGGATAGTGGTGTTAGCGAAGATCTTTTTGACATAATTGTTAGGAATGATGACTCTAATACCAATGAAGAGAAATGGGATCTACTTTCCCAGAGATTTACTAAATTTCTTAGATAGAATTAACCCTTTTTAGGGGTTTTAGAAAACCATAATCCGAACTCTAAAATGATTGTTTCAATGAATTTAGAGTTGTAGTTCTTCCAAACAACATGAAATATTTTGCAGACCACTCATATAGGTATTTGAGCTTCAAAATAAACCTAGAACTACGAAGTTGACCAAAAATATTGAACTCTATATTCTAAACATGTTTTTCAAACATTATCAACTACTCGTCCAATTTGGGTGGAACTATCTGGAAAGAGAAGTAGATTGAGAAATTCCTTACTAGCTTACCTTATCATTTTCAAGCAAAAGTTACCTTGCTTAAATACATGAAAAATCCTTGTGAACTTACTATTAAATGAATCACTTGGGCAAGTATTCGAACTGCATCACTTGTATCCAATATGTCAGCCATCCACTTTCGAGGACGGAAAGAGCTTGGCTTTATAGACATCAAGGATAGTGGTCTTAGCGAAGATGTTTTTGACACAATTGTTTGAAAGGATGACTCTAATACCAATGAAGAGAAATGGGATCTACTTTCCCAGAGATTTACTAAATTTCTTAGATTGAATTAACCCATTTTTAGGGGTTTTAGAAAAACATAATCCGAGGTCTAAAATGATTATTTCAATGAATTTTGATATTTACTTGTTCCAAACAACATGAAATATTTTGCAAACCACTCATATAGGTATATGAGCTAAAAAATAAATCTAGAAATATGAAGGTGACCAAAATTTTTGAACGCTATATCAAACAAGAGTATAAAACTTGGAACAAATTCTAATCATGTTTTTCAAACATTATCAACTACTCGTACAATTTGGGTGGACCTATCAGGAAAGAGAAGTAGATTGAGAAATTCCTTACTAGCTTACCTTATCATTTTCAAGCAAAAGTTGCCTTGCTTAAATACATGAAAAATCCTTGTGAACTTACTGTTAAATGAATCACTTGGGCAAGTATTCGAACTGCATCACTTGAATCCAATATATCAGCCATCCACTATCGAGGACCGAAATAGCTTCGCTTTATAGACATCAAGGATAGTGGTGTTAGCGAAGATCTTTTTGACACAATTGTTAGGAATGATGACTCTAATACCAATGAAGAGAAATGGGATCTACTTTCCCAGAGATTTACTAAATTTCTTAGATAGAATTAACCCTTTTTAGGGGTTTTAGAAAACCATAATCCGAACTCTAAAATGATTGTTTCAATGAATTTAGAGTTGTAGTTCTTCCAAACAACATGAAATATTTTGCAGACCACTCATATAGGTATTTGAGCTTCAAAATAAGCCTAGAACTACGAAGTTGACCAAAAATATTGAACTCTATATTCTAAACATGTTTTTCAAACATTATCAACTACTCGTACAATTTGGGTGGAACTATCAGGAAAGAGAAGTAGATTGAGAAATTCCTTACTAGCTTATCTTATCATTTTCAAGCCAAAGTTACCTTGCTTAAATACATGAAAAATCCTTGTGAACTTACTATTAAATGAATCACTTGGGCAAGTATTGGAACTGCATCACTTGAATCCAATATGTCAGCCATCCACTATCGAGGACGGAAATAGCTTCGCTTTATAGACATCAAGGATAGTGGTCTTAGCGAAGATCGTTTTCACACAATTTTTAGGAATGATGACTCTAATACCAATGAAGAGAAATGGGATATACTTTCCCAGAGATTTACTAAATTTCTTAGATAGAATTAACCCTTTTTTAGGGGTTTTAGAAAAACATAATGCCAGCTCTAAAATGATTATTTCAATGAATTTAGATTTGTACTTGTTCCAAACAACATGAAATATTTTGCAAACCACTCATATAGGTATTTGAGCTTCAAAATAAGCCTAGAACTACGAAGTTGACCAAAAATATTGAACTCTATATTCTAAACATGTTTTTCAAACATTATCCACTTCTCGTACAATTTGGGTGGAACTATCAGGAAAGAGAAGTAGATTGAGCAATTCCTTACTAGCTTACCTTATCATTTTCAAGCAAAAGTTACCTTGCTTAAATACATGAAAAATCCTTGTGAACTTACTATTAAATGAATCACTTGGGCAAGTATTCGAACTGCATCACTTGTATCCAATATGTCAGCCAACCACTTTCGAGGACGGAAAGAGCTTGGCTTTATAGACATCAAGGATAGTGGTCTTAGCGAAGATTTTTTTGACACAATTGTTAGAAATGATGACTCTAATACCAATGAAGAGAAATGGGATCTACTTTCCCAGAGATTTACTAAATTTCTTAGATAGAATTAACCCTTTTTTATTAGTTTTAGAAAAACATAATACGAGCTCTAAAATGATTATTTCAATGAATTTAGATTTGTACTTGTTCCAAACAACATGAAATATTTTGCAAACCACTCATATAGGTATTTGAGCTAAAAAATAAATCTAGAAATACTAAGGTGACCAAAATGTTTGAACGCTATATCAAACAAGAGTATAAAACTTGGAACAAATTCTAATCATGTTTTTCAAACATTATCAACTACTCGTACAATTTGGGTGGACCTATCAGGAAAGAGAAGTAGATTGAGAAATTCCTTACTAGCTTACCTTATCATTTTCAAGCAAAAGTTGCCTTGCTTAAATACATGAAAAATCCTTGTGAACTTACAGTTCAATGAATCACTTGGGCAAGTATTCGAACTGCATCACTTGAATCCAATATGTCAGCCATCCACTATCGAGGACGGAAATAGCTTCGCTTTATAGACATCAAGGATAGTGGTGTTAGCGAAGATCTTTTTGACACAATTGTTAGGAATGATGACTCTAATACCAATGAAGAGAAATGGGATCTACTTTCCCAGAGATTTACTAAATATTTTTGATTGAATTAACCCTTTTTTAGGGGTTTTAGAAAAACATAATCCGAACTCTAAAATGATTTTTTCAATGAATTTAGAGTTGTAGTTCTTCAAAACAACATGAAATATTTTGCAGACCACTCATATAGGTATTTGAGCTTCAAAATAAACCTAGAACTACGAAGTTGACCAAAAATATTGAACTCTATATTCTAAACATGTTTTTCAAACATTATCAACTACTCGTACAATTTGGGTGGAACTATCAGGAAAGAGAAGTAGATTGAGAAATTCCTTACTAGCTTACCTTATCATTTTCAAGCAAAAGTTACCTTGCTTAAATACATGAAAAATCCTTGTGAACTTACTATTAAATGAATCACTTGGGCAAGTATTCGAACTGCATCACTTGTATCCAATATGTCAGCCATCCACTTTCAAGGACGGAAAGAGCTTGGCTTTATAGATATCAAGGATAGTGGTCTTAGCGAAGATGTTTTTGACACAATTGTTTGAAAGGATGACTCTAATACCAATGAAGAGAAATGGGATCTACTTTCCCAGAGATTTACTAAATTTCTTAGATTGAATTAACCCTTTTTTAGGGGTTTTAGAAAAACATAATCCGAGCTCTAAAATGATTATTTCAATGAATTTTGATATTTACTTGTTCCAAACAACCTGAAATATTTTGCAAACCACTCATATAGGTATTTGAGCTAAAAAATAAATCTAGAAATACGAAGGCGACCAAAATTTTTGAACGCTATATCAAACAAGAGTATAAAACTTGGAACAAATTCTAATCATGTTTTTCAAACATTATCAACTACTCGTACAATTTGGGTGGACCTATCAGGAAAGAGAAGTAGATTGAGAAATTCCTTACTAGCTTACCTTATCATTTTCAAGCAAAAGTTACCTTGCTTAAATACATGAAAAATCCTTGTGAACTTACTATTAAATGAATCACTTGGGCAAGTATTCGAACTGCATCACTTGTATCCAATATGTCAGCCATCCACTTTCGAGGACGGAAAGAGCTTGGCTTTATAGACATCAAGGATAGTGGTCTTAGCGAAGATTTTTTTGACACAATTGTTAGAAATGATGACTCTAATACCAATGAAGAGAAATGGGATCTACTTTCCCAGAGATTTACTAAATTTCTTAGATAGAATTAACCCTTTTTTATTAGTTTTAGAAAAACATAATACGAGCTCTAAAATGATTATTTCAATGAATTTAGATTTGTACTTGTTCCAAACAACATGAAATATTTTGCAAACCACTCATATAGGTATTTGAGCTAAAAAATAAATCTAGAAATACTAAGGTGACCAAAATGTTTGAACGCTATATCAAACAAGAGTATAAAACTTGGAACAAATTCTAATCATGTTTTTCAAACATTATCAACTACTCGTACAATTTGGGTGGACCTATCAGGAAAGAGAAGTAGATTGAGAAATTCCTTACTAGCTTACCTTATCATTTTCAAGCAAAAGTTGCCTTGCTTAAATACATGAAAAATCCTTGTGAACTTACAGTTCAATGAATCACTTGGGCAAGTATTCGAACTGCATCACTTGAATCCAATATGTCAGCCATCCACTATCGAGGACGGAAATTGCTTCGCTTTATAGACATCAAGGATAGTGGTGTTAGCGAAAATCTTTTTGACACAATTGTTAGGAATGATGACTCTAATACCAATGAAGAGAAATGGGATCTACTTTCCCAGAGATTTACTAAATATTTTTGATTGAATTAACCCTTTTTTAGGGGTTTTAGAAAAACATAATCCGAACTCTAAAATGATTTTTTCAATGAATTTAGAGTTGTAGTTCTTCAAAACAACATGAAATATTTTGCAGACCACTCATATAGGTATTTGAGCTTCAAAATAAACCTAGAACTACGAAGTTGACCAAAAATATTGAACTCTATATTCTAAACATGTTTTTCAAACATTATCAACTACTCGTACAATTTGGGTGGAACTATCAGGAAAGAGAAGTAGATTGAGAAATTCCTTACTAGCTTACCTTATCATTTTCAAGCAAAAGTTACCTTGCTTAAATACATGAAAAATCCTTGTGAACTTACTATTAAATGAATCACTTGGGCAAGTATTCGAACTGCATCACTTGTATCCAATATGTCAGCCATCCACTTTCAAGGACGGAAAGAGCTTGGCTTTATAGATATCAAGGATAGTGGTCTTAGCGAAGATGTTTTTGACACAATTGTTTGAAAGGATGACTCTAATACCAATGAAGAGAAATGGGATCTACTTTCCCAGAGATTTACTAAATTTCTTAGATTGAATTAACCCTTTTTTAGGGGTTTTAGAAAAACATAATCCGAGCTCTAAAATGATTATTTCAATGAATTTTGATATTTACTTGTTCCAAACAACCTGAAATATTTTGCAAACCACTCATATAGGTATTTGAGCTAAAAAATAAATCTAGAAATACGAAGGCGACCAAAATTTTTGAACGCTATATCAAACAAGAGTATAAAACTTGGAACAAATTCTAATCATGTTTTTCAAACATTATCAACTACTCGTACAATTTGGGTGGACCTATCAGGAAAGAGAAGTAGATTGAGAAATTCCTTACTAGCTTACCTTATCATTTTCAAGCAAAAGTTGCCTTGCTTAAATACATGAAAAATCCTTGTGAACTTACAGTTAAATGAATCACTTGGGCAAGTATTCGAACTGCATCACTTGAATCCAATATGTCAGCCATCCACTATCGAGGACTGAAATAGCTTCGCTTTATAGACATCAAGGATAGTGGTGTTAGCGAAGATCTTTTTGACACAATTGTTAGGAATGATGACTCTAATACCAATGAAGAGAAATGGGATCTACTTTCTCAGAGATTTACTAAATTTTTTAGATTCAATTAACCCTTTTTTAGGGGTTTTAGAAAAACATAATCTGAACTCTAAAATGATTTTTTCAATGAATTTAGAGTTGTAGTTCTTCAAAACAACATGAAATATTTTGCAGACCACTCATATAGGTATTTGAGCTAAAAGTTAAATCTAGAAATACGAAGGTGAACAAAATTTTTGAACGCTATATCAAGCAAGAGTATAAAACTTGGAACAAATTCTAATCATGTTTTTCAAACATTATCAACTACTCATACAATTTGGGTGGACCTATCAGGAAAGAGAAGTAGATAGAGAAATTCCTTACTAGCTTACCTTATCATTTTCAAGCAAAAGTTGCCTTGCTTAAATACATGAAAAATCCTTGTGAACTTACAGTTAAATGAATCACTTGGGCAAGTATTCGAACTGCATCACTTGAATCCAATATGTCAGCCATCCACTATCGGGGACGGAAAGAGCTTTTCTTTATAGACATCAAGGATAGTGGTCTTAGCGAAGATGTTTTTGACACAATTGTTAGAAATGATGACTCTAATACCAATGAAGAGAAATGGGATCTACTTTCCCAGAGATTTACTAAATTTCTTAGATAGAATTAACCCTTTTTTAGGGGTTTTAGAAAAACATAATCCGAACTCTAAAATGATTTTTTCAATGAATTTAGAGTTTTAGTTCTTCAAAACAACATGAAATATTTTGCAGACCACTCATATAGGTATTTGAGCTTCAAAATAAGCCTAGAACTACGAAGTTGACCAAAAATATTGAACTCTATATTCTAAACATGTTTTTCAAACATTATCAACTACTCGTACAATTTGGGTGGAACTATCAGGAAAGAGAAGTAGATTGAGAAATTCCTTACTAGCTTACCTTATCATTTTCAAGCAAAAGTTACCTTGCTTAAATACATGAAAAATCCTTGTGAACTTACTATTAAATGAATCACTTGGGCAAGTATTCGAACTAAATCACTTGTATCCAATATGTCAGCCATCCACTTTCGAGGACGGAAAGAGCTTGGCTTTATAGACATCAAGGATAGTGGTCTTAGCGAAGATGTTTTTGACACAATTGTTAGAAATGATGACTCTAATACCAATGAAGAGAAATGGGATCTACTTTCCCATAGATTTACTAAATTTCTTAGATAGAATTAACCCTTTTTTAGGGGTTTTAGAAAAACATAATCCGAGCTCTAAAATGATTATTTCAAGGAATTTTGATTTGTACTTGTTCCAAACAACCTGAAATATTTTGCAAACCACTCATATAGGTATTTGAGCTAAAAGTTAAATCTAGAAATACGAAGGTGACCAAAATTTTTGAACGCTATATCAAACAAGAGTATAAAACTTGGAACAAATTCTAATCATGTTTTTCAAACATTATCAACTACTCGTACAATTTGGGTGGACCTATCAGGAAAGAGAAGTAGATTGAGAAATTCCTTACTAGCTTACCTTATCATTTTCAAGCAAAAGTTGCCTTGCTTAAATACATGAAAAATCCTTGTGAACTTACTGTTAAATGAATCACTTGGGCAAGTATTCGAACTGCATCACTTGAATCCAATATATCAGCCATCCACTATCGAGGACAGAAATAGCTTCGCTTTATAGACAACAAGGATAGTGGTGTTAGCGAAGATCTTTTTGACACAATTGTTAGGAATGATGACTCTAATACCAATGAAGAGAAATGGGATCTACTTTCCCAGAGATTTACTAAATTTCTTAGATAGAATTAACCCTTTTTAGGGGTTTTAGAAAAACATAATCCGAACTCTAAAATGATTGTTTCAATGAATTTAGAGTTGTAGTTCTTCCAAACAACATGAAATATTTTGCAGACCACTCATATAGGTATTTGAGCTTCAAAATAAACCTAGAACTACGAAGTTGACCAAAAATATTGAACTCTATATTCTAAACATGTTTTTCAAACATTATCAACTACTCGTACAATTTGGGTGGAACTATCAGGAAAGAGAAGTAGATTGAGAAATTCCTTACTAGCTTACCTTATCATTTTCAAGCAAAAGTTACCTTGCTTAAATACATGAAAAATCCTTGTTAACTTACTATTAAATGAATCACTTGGGCAAGTATTCGAACTGCATCACTTGAATCCAATATGTCAGCCATCCACTATCGAGGACGGAAATAGCTTCGCTTTATAGACATCAAGGATAGTGGTCTTAGCGAAGATCTTTTTGACACAATTGTTAGGAATGATGACTCTAATACCAATGAAGAGAAATTGGATCTACTTTCCCAGAGATTTACTAAATTTCTTAGATAGAATTAACACTTTTTTAGGGGTTTTAGAAAAACATAAGCCCAGCTCTAAAATGATTATTTCAATGAATTTAGATTTGTACTTGTTCCAAACAACATGAAATATTTTGCAAACCACTCATATAGGTATTTGAGCTAAAAGTTAAATCTAGAAATACGAAGGTGACCAAAATTTTTGAACGCTATATCAAGCAAGAGTATTAAACTTGGAACAAATTCTAATCATGTTTTTCAAACATTATCAACTACTCGTACAATTTGGGTGGACCTATCAGGAAAGAGAAGTAGATTGAGAAATTCCTTACTAGCTTACCTTATCATTTTCAAGCAAAAGTTGCCTTGCTTAAATACATGAAAAATCCTTGTGAACTTACAGTTAAATGAATCACTTGGGCAAGTATTCGAACTGCATCACTTGAATCCAATATATCAGCCATCCACTATCGAGGACGGAAATAGCTTCGCTTTATAGACATCAAGGATAGTGGTGTTAGCGAAGATCTTTTTGACACAATTGTTAGGAATGATGACTCTAATACCAATGAAGAGAAATGGGATCTACTTTCCCAGAGATTTACCAAATTTCTTAGATAGAATTAACCCTTTTTTAGGGGTTTTAGAAAAACATAATCCGAACTCTAAAATGATTGTTTCAATGAATTTAGAGTTTTAGTTCTTCAAAACAACATGAAATATTTTGCAGACCACTCATATAGGTATTTGAGCTTCAAAATAAGCCTAGAACTACGAAGTTGACCAAAAATATTAAACTCTATATTCTAAACATGTTTTTCAAACATTATCCAGTACTCGTACAATTTGGGTGGAACTATCAGGAAAGAGAAGTAGATTGAGAAATTCCTTACTAGCTTACCTTATCATTTTCAAGCAAAAGTTACCTTGCTTAAATACATGAAAAATCCTTGTGAACTTACTATTAAATGAATCACTTGGGCAATTATTCGAACTGCATCACTTGTATCCAATATGTCAGCCATCCACTTTCGAGGACGGAAAGAGCTTGGCTTTATAGACATCAAGGATAGTGGTCTTAGCGAAGATGTTTTTGACACAATTGTTAGAAATGATGACTCTAATACCAATGAAGAGAAATGGGATCTACTTTCCCAGAGATTTACTAAATTTCTTAGATAGAATTAACCCTTTTTTAGGGGTTTTAGAAAAACATAATCCCAGCTCTAAAATGATTGTTTCAATGAATTTAGAGTTGTACTTCTTCCAAACAACATGAAATATTTTGCAGACCACTCATATAGGTATTTGAGCTACAAAATAAACCTAGAACTGCGAAGTTCACCAAAAATATTGAACGCTATATCAAGCAAGAGTATGAAACTTGGAAAAAATTCTAATCATGTTTTTCAAACATTATCAACTACTCGTACAATTTGGGTGGACTTATCAGGAAAGAGAAGTAGATTGAGAAATTCCTTACTAGCTTACCTTATCATTTTCAAGCAAAAGTTGCCTTGCTTAAATACATGAAAAATCCTTGTGAACTTACTGTTAAATGAATCACTTGGGCTAGTATTCGAACTGCATCATTTGTATCCAATATGTCAGCCATCCACTTTCGAGGACGGAAAGAGCTTGGCTTTATAGACATCAAGGATAGTGGTCTTAGCGAAGATGTTTTTGACACAATTGTTAGAAATGATGACTCTAATACCAATGAAGAGAAATGGGATCTACTTTCTCAGAGATTAACTAAATTTATTAGATAGAATTAACCCTTTTTTAGGGGTTTTAGAAAAACATAATCCCAGCTCTAAAATGATTATTTCAATGAATTTAGATTTGGACTTGTTCCAAACAACATGAAATATTTTGCAAACCACTCATATAGGTATTTGAGCTACAAAATAAACCTAGAACTGCGAAGTTCACCAAAAATATTGAACGCTATATCAAGCAAGAGTATGAAACTTGGAAAAAATTCTAATCATGTTTTTCAAACATTATCAACTACTCGTACAATTTGGGTGGACTTATCAGGAAAGAGAAGTAGATTGAGAAATTCCTTACTAGCTTACCTTATCATTTTCAAGCAAAAGTTGCCTTGCTTAAATACATGAAAAATCCTTGTGAACTTACTGTTAAATGAATCACTTGGGCAAGTATTCGAACTGCATCACTTGAATCCAATATGTCAGCCATCCACTATCGAGGACGGAAATAGCTTCGCTTTATAGACATCAAGGATAGTGGTGTTAGCGAAGATCTTTTTGACATAATTGTTAGGAATGATGACTCTAATACCAATGAAGAGAAATGGGATCTACTTTCCCAGAGATTTACTAAATTTCTTAGATAGAATTAAGCCTTTTTTAGGGGTTTTAGAAAAAAATAATCCCAGCTCTAAAATGATTATTTCAATGAATTTAGATTTGGACTTGTTCCAAACAACATGAAATATTTTGCAAACCACTCATATAGGTATTTGAGCTTCAAAATAAACCTAGAACTACGAAGTTGACCAAAAATATTGAACTCTATATTCTAAACATGTTTTTCAAACATTATCAACTACTCGTACAATTTGGGTGGAACTATCAGGAAAGAGAAGTAGATTGAGAAATTCCTTACTAGCTTACCTTATCATTTTCAAGCAAAAGTTACCTTGCTTAAATACATGAAAAATCCTTGTTAACTTACTATTAAATGAATCACTTGGGCAAGTATTCGAACTGCATCACTTGAATCCAATATGTCAGCCATCCACTATCGAGGACGGAAATAGCTTCGCTTTATAGACATCAAGGATAGTGGTGTTAGCGAAGATCTTTTTGACATAATTGTTAGGAATGATGACTCTAATACCAATGAAGAGAAATGGGATCTACTTTCCCAGAGATTTACTAAATTTCTTAGATAGAATTAAGCCTTTTTTAGGGGTTTTAGAAAAAAATAATCCCAGCTCTAAAATGATTATTTCAATGAATTTAGATTTGGACTTGTTCCAAACAACATGAAATATTTTGCAAACCACTCATATAGGTATTTGAGCTTCAAAATAAACCTAGAACTACGAAGTTGACCAAAAATATTGAACTCTATATTCTAAACATGTTTTTCAAACATTATCAACTACTCGTACAATTTGGGTGGAACTATCAGGAAAGAGAAGTAGATTGAGAAATTCCTTACTAGCTTACCTTATCATTTTCAAGCAAAAGTTACCTTGCTTAAATACATGAAAAATCCTTGTTAACTTACTATTAAATGAATCACTTGGGCAAGTATTCGAACTGCATCACTTGAATCCAATATGTCAGCCATCCACTATCGAGGACGGAAATAGCTTCGCTTTATAGACATCAAGGATAGTGGTGTTAGCGAAGATCTTTTTGACATAATTGTTAGGAATGATGACTCTAATACCAATGAAGAGAAATGGGATCTACTTTCCCAGAGATTTACTAAATTTCTTAGATAGAATTAAGCCTTTTTTAGGGGTTTTAGAAAAAAATAATCCCAGCTCTAAAATGATTATTTCAATGAATTTAGATTTGGACTTGTTCCAAACAACATGAAATATTTTGCAAACCACTCATATAGGTATTTTAGCTAAAAAATAAATCTAGAAATACGAAGGTGACCAAAAATTTTGAACGCTATAACAAGCAAGAGTATGAAACTTGGAAAAAATTCTAATCATGTTTTTCAAACATTATCAACTACTCGTACAATTTGGGTGGACCTATCAGGAAAGAGAAGTAGATTGAGAAATTCCTTACTAGCTTACCTTATCATTTTCAAGCAAAAGTTGCCTTGCTTAAATACATGAAAAATCCTTGTGAACTTACTGTTAAATGAATCACTTGGGCAAGTATTCGAACTGCATCACTTGAATCCAATATATCAGCCATCCACTATCGAGGACCGAAATAGCTTCGCTTTATAGACATCAAGGATAGTGGTGTTAGCGAAGATCTTTTTGACACAATTGTTAGGAATGATGACTCTAATACCAATGAAGAGAAATGGGATCTACTTTCCCAGAGATTTACTAAATTTCTTAGATAGAATTAACCCTTTTTTAGGGGTTTTAGAAAAACATAATCCCAGCTCTAAAATGATTGTTTCAATGAATTTAGAGTTGTACTTCTTCCAAACAACATGAAATATTTTGCAGACCACTCATATAGGTATTTGAGCTACAAAATAAACCTAGAACTGCGAAGTTCACCAAAAATATTGAACGCTTTATCAAGCAAGAGTATGAAATTTGGAAAAAATTCTAATCATGTTTTTCAAACATTATCAACTACTCGTACAATTTGGGTGGACTTATCAGGAAAGAGAAGTAGATTGAGAAATTCCTTACTAGCTTAACTTATCATTTTCAAGCAAAAGTTGCCTTGCTTAAATACATGAAAAATCCTTGTGAACTTACTGTTAAATGAATCACTTGGGCAAGTATTCGAACTGCATCACTTGAATCCAATATATCAGCCATCCACTATCGAGGACCGAAATAGCTTCGCTTTATAGACATCAAGGATAGTGGTGTTAGCGAAGATCTTTTTGACACAATTGTTAGGAATGATGACTCTAATACCAATGAAGAGAAATGGGATCTACTTTCCCAGAGATTTACTAAATTTCTTAGATAGAATTAACCCTTTTTTAGGGGTTTTAGAAAAACATAATCCCAGCTCTAAAATGATTGTTTCAATGAATTTAGAGTTGTACTTCTTCCAAACAACATGAAATATTTTGCAGACCACTCATATAGGTATTTGAGCTACAAAATAAACCTAGAACTGCGAAGTTCACCAAAAATATTGAACGCTATATCAAGCAAGAGTATGAAACTTGGAAAAAATTCTAATCATGTTTTTCAAACATTATCAACTACTCGTACAATTTGGGTGGACTTATCAGGAAAGAGAAGTAGATTGAGAAATTCCTTACTAGCTTACCTTATCATTTTCAAGCAAAAGTTGCCTTGCTTAAATACATGAAAAATCCTTGTGAACTTACTGTTAAATGAATCACTTGGGCTAGTATTCGAACTGCATCATTTGTATCCAATATGTCAGCCATCCACTTTCGAGGACGGAAAGAGCTTGGCTTTATAGACATCAAGGATAGTGGTCTTAGCGAAGATGTTTTTGACACAATTGTTAGAAATGATGACTCTAATACCAATGAAGAGAAATGGGATCTACTTTCTCAGAGATTAACTAAATTTATTAGATAGAATTAAGCCTTTTTTAGGGGTTTTAGAAAAAAATAATTCGAGCTCTAAAATGATTGTTTAAATGAATTTAGAGTTGTACTTCTTCCAAACAACATGAAATATTTTGCAGACCACTCATATAGGTATTTTAGCTAAAAAATAAATCTAGAAATACGAAGGTGACCAAAAATTTTGAACGCTATAACAAGCAAGAGTATGAAACTTGGAAAAAATTCTAATCATGTTTTTCAAACATTATCAACTACTCGTACAATTTGGGTGGACCTATCAGGAAAGAGAAGTAGATTGAGAAATTCCTTACTAGCTTACCTTATCATTTTCAAGCAAAAGTTGCCTTGCTTAAATACATGAAAAATCCTTGTGAACTTACTGTTAAATGAATCACTTGGGCAAGTATTCGAACTGCATCACTTGAATCCAATATATCAGCCATCCACTATCGAGGACCGAAATAGCTTCGCTTTATAGACATCAAGGATAGTGGTGTTAGCGAAGATCTTTTTGACACAATTGTTAGGAATGATGACTCTAATACCAATGAAGAGAAATGGGATCTACTTTCCCAGAGATTTACTAAATTTCTTAGATAGAATTAACCCTTTTTTAGGGGTTTTAGAAAAACATAATCCCAGCTCTAAAATGATTGTTTCAATGAATTTAGAGTTGTACTTCTTCCAAACAACATGAAATATTTTGCAGACCACTCATATAGGTATTTGAGCTACAAAATAAACCTAGAACTGCGAAGTTCACCAAAAATATTGAACGCTTTATCAAGCAAGAGTATGAAATTTGGAAAAAATTCTAATCATGTTTTTCAAACATTATCAACTACTCGTACAATTTGGGTGGACTTATCAGGAAAGAGAAGTAGATTGAGAAATTCCTTACTAGCTTAACTTATCATTTTCAAGCAAAAGTTGCCTTGCTTAAATACATGAAAAATCCTTGTGAACTTACTGTTAAATGAATCACTTGGGCAAGTATTCGAACTGCATCACTTGAATCCAATATATCAGCCATCCACTATCGAGGACCGAAATAGCTTCGCTTTATAGACATCAAGGATAGTGGTGTTAGCGAAGATCTTTTTGACACAATTGTTAGGAATGATGACTCTAATACCAATGAAGAGAAATGGGATCTACTTTCCCAGAGATTTACTAAATTTCTTAGATAGAATTAACCCTTTTTTAGGGGTTTTAGAAAAACATAATCCCAGCTCTAAAATGATTGTTTCAATGAATTTAGAGTTGTACTTCTTCCAAACAACATGAAATATTTTGCAGACCACTCATATAGGTATTTGAGCTACAAAATAAACCTAGAACTGCGAAGTTCACCAAAAATATTGAACGCTATATCAAGCAAGAGTATGAAACTTGGAAAAAATTCTAATCATGTTTTTCAAACATTATCAACTACTCGTACAATTTGGGTGGACTTATCAGGAAAGAGAAGTAGATTGAGAAATTCCTTACTAGCTTACCTTATCATTTTCAAGCAAAAGTTGCCTTGCTTAAATACATGAAAAATCCTTGTGAACTTACTGTTAAATGAATCACTTGGGCTAGTATTCGAACTGCATCATTTGTATCCAATATGTCAGCCATCCACTTTCGAGGACGGAAAGAGCTTGGCTTTATAGACATCAAGGATAGTGGTCTTAGCGAAGATGTTTTTGACACAATTGTTAGAAATGATGACTCTAATACCAATGAAGAGAAATGGGATCTACTTTCTCAGAGATTAACTAAATTTATTAGATAGAATTAAGCCTTTTTTAGGGGTTTTAGAAAAAAATAATTCGAGCTCTAAAATGATTGTTTAAATGAATTTAGAGTTGTACTTCTTCCAAACAACATGAAATATTTTGCAGACCACTCATATAGGTATTTGAGCTTCAAAATAAGCCTAGAACTACGAAGGTGACCAAAAATTTTGAACGCTATAACAAGCAAGAGTATGAAACTTGGAAAAAATTCTAATCATGTTTTTCAAACATTATCAACTACTCGTACAATTTGGGTGGACTTATCAGGAAAGAGAAGTAGATTGAGAAATTCCTTACTAGCTTACCTTATCATTTTCAAGCAAAAGTTGCCTTGCTTAAATACATGAAAAATCCTTGTGAACTTACTGTTAAATGAATCACTTGGGCAAGTATTCGAACTGCATCACTTGTATCCAATATGTCAGCCATCCACTTTCGAGGGCGGAAAGAGCTTGGCTTTATAGACATCAAGGATAGTGGTGTGAACTTACTGTTAAATGAATCACTTGGGCAAGTATTCGAACTGCATCACTTGTATCCAATATGTCAGCCATCCACTTTCGAGGGCGGAAAGAGCTTGGCTTTATAGACATCAAGGATAGTGGTCTTAGCGAAGATGTTTTTGACACAATTGTTAGAAATGATGACTCTAATACCAATGAAGAGAAATGGGATCTACTTTCCCAGAGATTTACTAAATTTCTTAGATAGAATTAAGCCTTTTTTAGGGGTTTTAGAAAAAAATAATCCCAGCTCTAAAATGATTATTTCAATGAATTTAGATTTGGACTTGTTCCAAACAACATGAAATATTTTGCAAACCACTCATATAGGTATTTGAGCTAAAAAATAAATCTAGAAATACGAAGGTGACCAAAAATTTTGAACGCTATAACAAGCAAGAGTATGAAACTTGGAAAAAATTCTAATCATGTTTTTCAAACATTATCAACTACTCGTACAATTTGGGTGGACCTATCAGGAAAGAGAAGTAGATTGAGAAATTCCTTACTAGCTTACCTTATCATTTTCAAGCAAAAGTTGCCTTGCTTAAATACATGAAAAATCCTTGTGAACTTACTGTTAAATGAATCACTTGGGCAAGTATTCGAACTGCATCACTTGAATCCAATATATCAGCCATCCACTATCGAGGACCGAAATAGCTTCGCTTTATAGACATCAAGGATAGTGGTGTTAGCGAAGATCTTTTTGACACAATTGTTAGGAATGATGACTCTAATACCAATGAAGAGAAATGGGATCTACTTTCCCAGAGATTTACTAAATTTCTTAGATAGAATTAACCCTTTTTTAGGGGTTTTAGAAAAACATAATCCCAGCTCTAAAATGATTGTTTCAATGAATTTAGAGTTGTACTTCTTCCAAACAACATGAAATATTTTGCAGACCACTCATATAGGTATTTGAGCTACAAAATAAACCTAGAACTGCGAAGTTCACCAAAAATATTGAACGCTATATCAAGCAAGAGTATGAAATTTGGAAAAAATTCTAATCATGTTTTTCAAACATTATCAACTACTCGTACAATTTGGGTGGACTTATCAGGAAAGAGAAGTAGATTGAGAAATTCCTTACTAGCTTAACTTATCATTTTCAAGCAAAAGTTGCCTTGCTTAAATACATGAAAAATCCTTGTGAACTTACTGTTAAATGAATCACTTGGGCTAGTATTCGAACTGCATCATTTGTATCCAATATGTCAGCCATCCACTTTCGAGGACGGAAAGAGCTTGGCTTTATAGACATCAAGGATAGTGGTCTTAGCGAAGATGCTTTTGACACAATTGTTAGAAATGATGACTCTAATACCAATGAAGAGAAATGGGATCTACTTTCTCAGAGATTAACTAAATTTATTAGATAGAATTAAGCCTTTTTTAGGGGTTTTAGAAAAAAATAATTCGAGCTCTAAAATGATTGTTTAAATGAATTTAGAGTTGTACTTCTTCCAAAAAAGATGAAATATTTTGCAGACCATTCATATAGGTATTTGAGCTACAAAATAAACCTTGAACTACGAAGTTGACCAAAAATATTGAACTCTATATCAAGCAAGAGGATGAAACTTTGACCAAATTCTAATCATGTTTTTTAAACATTATCAACTACTCATTCAATTTGGGTGGACCTATGAGGAAAGAGAAGTACAATTTTAAATTCATCGTAATTATCATTTTTGATCCCTTATTACCTTTTTTTAATATCCCTAAAAAAGGGTTTCTTATTTCTAAGAAATTTAGGAAATCACACTACAGGTAGAGCTATTTTCTCTTCATTATGATTAAAGTCATCTTTTCTAACACTTGGGTCAAAACACATGTTCACTCTCACCACTATCCTTGATGTCTTGAGGGCCCATTTCTTTCCCTCCTCGAAAGTAGATTGCTCTCAACATGGGCAAAAGTGATGCACTTCGAATACTTACCCAACAGATTCATTTAATAGTATGTTCGGTGGGCTTTTTCATGGACTTAAGCAAGGTAACTTTGGCATTAAAATGATAAGGTAGTATAGAAATTATTTTCTCGATTTAATTTTCTTTGGAAATAGGTCCACCCAAGTTTTACAAGTAGTTGATAATGTTTGAAAAATATTGAAAGACTTTGTCCAAAGTTTCTTCCCCTTGCATGATATAGAGCTCAAAATTTCAATGTGACTTCATAATTCTAGATTTATTTTAATATTGAAATGCTTATATGAGTGCTCTCAAAAATCATTCATGTTGTTTTGAAGAATTACAATTTTAAATTAATTGTAATAATCATTTTAGAGCCCTAATTTTTCTTTTTATAATAATTCTAAAAAAGGGTTTTTTTCTTCCTAAGAAATTTAGGAAATCACACTGCAAGTAGAGCCATTTTCTCTTCATTATGATTAGAGTCATCTTTTCTAACACTTGGGTCAAAAACATGTTCACTCTCACCACTATCCTTGATGTCTTGAGGGCCAATTTCTTTCCCTCCTCGAAAATAGATTGCTCTCAACATAGGAAAAAGTGATGCAGTTCGAATACTTGCCCAACAGATTCATTTAAGAGTGTGTTGGGTGGGTATGTACATGGACTTAAGCAAGGTAAATTTGGAATTAAAATGATAAGGTAGTATAGGAATTATTTTCTCAATCTAATTTTCCTTGGAAATAGATCCACCCAAGTTATACAAGTAATTGATCATGTTTGAAAAACATTGAAAGACTTTGTCCAAAGTTTCTTCCCCTTCCATGATATAGAGCTCAAAATTTCAATTCAACTTCATAATTCTAGATTTATTTGAATATTGAAATGCTTATATGAGTGGTCTCAAAAATCATTCATGTTGTTTTGAAGAAGTACATTTTAAATTAATTGTAATAATCATTTTAGAGCCCTAATTACCTTTTTTTTAATAATCCTAAGAAAGGGTTTTTGTTTTCTATGAAATTTAGGAAATCACAATGCATGTAAAGCCATTTTCTCTTCATTATGATTAGAGTCATCTTTTCTAACAATTGGGTCAAAAACATGTTCACTCTCACCACTATCCTTGATGTCTTGAGGGCCAATTTCTTTCCCTCATCGAAAGTAGATTGCTCTTAACTTGGGCAAAAGTGATGCACTTCGAATACTTACCCAACAGATTCATTTAAGATTATGTTCGGTGGGCTTGTACATGGACTTAAGCAAGGTAACTTTGGCATTAAAATGATGAGGTAGTATAGAAATTATTTTCTCAATTTAATTTTCTTTGGAAATTGGTCCACCCAAGTTTTACAAGTAGTTGATAATGTTTGAAGAACATTGAAAGACTTTGTCCAAAGTTTCTACTCCTTGCATGATATAGAGCTCAAAATTTCAATGCAACATCATAATTCTAGATTTATTTTAATATTGAAATGCTTATATGAGTGGTCTCAAAAATCATTCATGTTGTTTTGAAGAATTACACTTTTAAATTAATTGTAATAATCATTTTCGAGCCCTAATTACCTTTTTTTAATAATCCTAAAAAAGGGATTTTGTTTTCTATGAAATTTAGGAAATCACAATGCAAGTAAAGCCATTTTCTCTTCATTATGATTAGAGTCATTTTTTCTAACAATTGGGGTCAAAAAAATGTTCACTCTCACCACTATCCTTGATGTCTTGAGGGATAATTTATTTCCCTCCTCGAAAGTCGATTGCTCTCAACTTGGGCGAAAGTGATGCAGTTCGAATACTTGCCCAACAGATTCTTTTAAGAGTATGTTCGGTGGGCTTGTACATGGATTTAAGCAAGTTAACTTTGGCATTAAAATGATAAGGTAGTATAGGAATTATTTTCTCAATATAATTTTCTTCGCTAATAAGTCCACCAAACTGCTTCAAGGAGTTGATAATGCTTGAAAAACATTCAAAGACTTTGTCCAAAGTTTCATCCCCTTGCATTATATAGAGCTCAAAATTTCAATTCAACTTCATAATTCTTGATAGATTTTAATGTTGAAATGCTTATATGAGTGGTCTCCAAAATCATTCATGTTGTTTTTGAAGAAGTACAATTTTAAATTCATCATAATAATCATTTTAGATCCCTAATTACCTTTTTTTAATATCCCTAAAAAAGGGTTTCTTATTTCTAAGAAATTTAGGAAATCACACTGCAAGTAGTGCCATTTTCCCTTCATTATGATTAGAGTCATCTTTTCTAACACTTGGGTCAAAAACATGTTCACTCTCACCACTATCCTTGATGTCTAACGGTCAATTTCTTTCCCTCCTCGAAAGTAGATTGCTCTCAACATGGGCAAAAGTGATGCACTTCGAATACTTGCCCAACAGATTCATTTAATAGTAGGTTCGGTGGGCTTGTACAAGGACTTAAGCAAGGTAACTTTGGCATTAAAATGATAAGGTAGTAGTGGAATGATTTTCTCAATCTAATTTTCTTTGGAAATACGTCCACCCAAGTTTTACAAGTAATTGATCATGTTTGAAAAACATTGAAAGACTTTGTCCAAAGTTTCTTCCCCTTCCATGATATAGAGCTCAAAATTTCAATTCAACTTCATAATTCTAGATTTATTTTAATATTGAAATGCTTATATGAGTGGTCTAAAAAATGATTCATGTTGTTTTGAAGAAGTACATTTTAAATTAATTGTAATAATCCTTTTCGAGCCCTAATTACCTTTTTTTAATAATCCTAAAAAAGGGTTTTTGTTTTCTATGAAATTTAGGAAATCACAATGCAAGTAAAGCCATTTTCTCTTCATTATGATTGGAGTCATTTTTTCTTACAATTGGGTCAAAAACATGTTCACTCTCACCACTATCCTTGATGTCTTGAGGGCCAATTTCTTTCCCTCCTTGAAAGTCGATTGCTCTCAACTTGGGCGAAAGTGATGTAGTTCGAATACTTGCCCAACAGATTCATTTAAGAGTATGTTCGGTGGGCTTGTACATGGACTTAAGCAAGTTAACTTTGGCATTAAAATGATAAGGTAGTATAGGTATTATTTTCTCAATATAATTTTCTTCGCTAATAGGTCCACCAAACTGCTTCAAGGAGTTGATAATGCTTGAAAAACATTCAAAGACTTTGTCCAAAGTTTCAACCCCTTGCATTATATAGAGCTCCAAATTTCAATTCAACTTCATAATTCTAGATTGATTTGAATGTTGAAATGCTTATATGAGTGGTGTCTAAAATCATTCATGTTGTTTTTGAAGAAGTACAATTTTAAATTCATCATAATAATCATTTTAGATCCCTAATTACCTTTTTTTAATATCCCTAAAAAAGGGTTTCTTATTTCTAAGAAATTTAGGAAATCACACTGCAAGTAGTGCCATTTTCTCTTCATTTTGATTAGAGTCATCTTTTCTAACACTTGGGTCAAAAACATGTTCAATCTCACCACTATCCTTGATGTCTAACGGTCAATTTCTTTCCCTCCTCGAAAGTAGATTGCTCTCAACATGGGCAAAAGTGATGCACTTCGAATACTTGCCCAACAGATTCATTTAATAGTATGTTCGGTGGGCTTGTACAAGGACTTAAGCAAGGTAACTTTGGCATTAAAATGATAAGGTAGTAATGGAATGATTTTCTCAATCTAATTTTCTTTGCAAATATGTTCACCAAACTTCTTCAAGGAGTTGATAATGTTTGAAAAATATTCAAAGGCTTTGTCCAAAGTTTCATCCCCTTGCATGATATAGAGCTCAACATTTCAATTCAACTTCATAATTCGAGATTAATTTTAATTTTGAAATGCTTATATGAGTGGTGTCTAAAATCATTCATGTGGTTTTTGAAGAAGTACAATTTTAAATTCAGCATAAAAATCATTTTAGATCCCTAATTACCTTTTTTTAATATCCCTAAAAAAGGGTTTCTAATTTCTAAGAAATTTAGGAAATCACACAACAAGTAGAGCCATTTTCTCTTCATTATGATTACAGTCATCTTTTCTAACACTTCGGTCAATAACATGTTCACTCTCACCACTATCCTTGATGTCTTGTTGGCCAATTTCTTTCCCTCCTCGAAATTCGATTGCTCTGAACATGGGCAAAAGTGATGCACTTCGAATACTTGCCCAACAGATTCATTTAAGAGTATGTTCCGTGGGCTTGTACAAAGACTTAAGCAAGGTAACTTTATCATTAAAATGATAAGGTAGTAGAGGAATGATTTTCTCAATCTAATTTTCATTGCAAATAGGTCCACTAAACTTCTTCAAGGAGTTGATAATGTTTGAAAAACATTCAAAGACTTTGTCCAATGTTTCATCCCCTTGCATGATACAACGCTCAAAATTTCAATTCAACTTCATAATTCTAGATTGATTTTAATGTTGAAATGCTTATATGAGTGGTCTCCAAAATCATTCATGTTGTTTTTGAAAAAGTATAATTTAAAATTCATCATAATAATCATTTTAGATCCCTAATTACCTTTTTTTAATATCCCTAAAAAAGGGTTTCTTATTTCTAAGAAATTTAGGAAATCACACTACAAGTACAGCCATTTTATCTTCATTATGATTAGAGTCATCTTTCCTAACACTTGGGTCAAAAACATGTTCACTCTCACCACTATCCTTGATGTCTTGAGGGCCATTATCTTTCCCTCCTCGAAAGTAGATTGCTCTTAACTTGGTAAAAAGAGATGCAGTTCGAATACTTGCCCAACAGATTCATTTAAGAGTATGTTCGGTGGGCTTGTACATGGACTTAAGCACGGTAACTTTGGCATTAAAATGATAAGTTAGTATAGGAATTATTTTCTCAATCTAATTTTCTTTGGAAATAGGTCCACGCATGTTGTAAAAGTAGTTGATAATGTTTGAAAAACATTGAAAGACTTTGTCCAAAGTTTCTTCCCCTTGAATGATATAGAGCTCAAAAGTTCAATTCAACTTCATTATTCTAGATTTATTTTAATATTGAAATGCTTATATGAGTGGTCTCAAAAATCATTCATGTTGTTTTGAAGAATTTCAATTTTAAATTAATTGTAATAATCATTTTAGAGCCCTAATTTCCTTTTTATAATAATCCTAAAAAAGGGTTTTTTTCTTTCAAAGAAATTTAGGAAATCACACTGCAAGTAGAGCCATTTTCTCTTCAATATGATTAGAGTCATCTTTTCTAACAATTGGGTCAAAAACATATTCACTCTCACCACTATCCTTGATGTCTTGAGGGCCAATTTCTTTCCCTCCTCGAAAGTCGATTGCTCTCAACTTGGGCAAAAGTGATGCACTTCGAATACTTGCCCAACAGATTCATTTAAGAGTATGTTCGGTGGGCATGTACATGGACTTAAGCAAGGTAACTTTGGCATTAAAATAATAAGGTAGTATAGGAATGATTTTCTCCATCTCATTTTCTTTGCAAATAGGTCCACCAACCTTCTTCAAGGAGTTGATAATGTTTGAAAAACATTCAAAGACTTTGTCCAAAGTTTCATCCCCTTGCATGATATAGATCTCAAAATTTCAATTCAACTTCATAATTCTGGATTGATTTTAATGTTGAAATGCTTATATGAGTGACCTCCAAAATCATTCAAGTTTTTTTTGAAGAAGTATAATTTTAAATTCATCATAATAATCATTTTAGATACCTAATTACCCTTTTTTAATATCCTTAAAAAAGGGTTTCTTATTTCTATGAAATTTAGGAAATCACACTACAAGTAGAGCCATTTTCCCTTCATTATGATTAGAGTCATGTTTTCTAACAATTGGGTCAAAAACATGTTCACTCTCACCACTATCCTTGATGTCTTGGGGGCCAATTTCTTTCCCACCTCGAAAGTCGATTGCTCTCAACTTGGGCGAAAGTGATGCACTTCGAATACTTGCCCAACAGATTCATTTAAGAGTATGTTCGGTGGGCATGTACATGGACTTAAGCAAGGTAACTTTGGCATTAAAATAATAAGGTAGTATATGAATGATTTTCTCCATCTCATTTTCTTTGCAAATAGGTCCACCCATGTTTTACAAGTAATTGATCATGTTTGAAAAACATTGAAAGGCTTTGTCCAAAGTTTCTTCCCCTTCCATGATATAGAGCTCAAAATTTCAATTCAACTTAATAATTCTAGATTTATTTTAATAAGGAAATGCTTATATGAGTGGTCTCAAAAATCATTCATGTTGTTTTGAAGAAGTACATTTTAAATTAATTGTAATAATCATTTTAGAGCCCTAATTACCTTTTTTTTAATAATCCTAAGAAAGGGTTTTTGTTTTCTATGAAATTTAGGAAATCACAATGCATGTAAAGCCATTTTCTCTTCATTATGATTAGTTCATTTTTTCTAACAATTGGGTCAAAAACATGTTCACTCTCACCACTATCCTTGATGTCTTGAGGGCCAATTTCTTTCCCTCCTCGAAAGTAGATTGCTCTCAACATAGGCAAAAGTGATGCAGTTCAAAAACTTGCCCAACAGATTCATTTAAGAGTATGTTCGGTGGGCATGTACATGGACTTAAGCATTTTAACTTTGGCATTAAAATGATACGGTAGTATACGAATTATTTTCTCAATCTAATTTTCTTTGCAAATAGGTCCACCCATGTTTTACAAGTAATTGATCATGTTTGAAAAACATTGAAAGGCTTTGTCCAAAGTTTCTTCCCCTTCCATGATATAGAGCTCAAAATTTCAATTCAACTTAATAATTCTAGATTTATTTTAATAAGGAAATGCTTATATGAGTGGCTCAAAAATCATTCATGTTGTTTTGAAGAAGTACATTTTAAATTAATTGTAATAATCATTTTAGAGCCCTAATTACCTTTTTTTTAATAATCCTAAGAAAGGGTTTTTGTTTTCTATGAAATTTAGGAAATCACACTGCATGTAAAGCCATTTTCTCTTCATTATGATTAGTGTCATCTTTTCTAACAATTGGGTCAAAAACATGTTCACTCTCACCACTATCCTTGATGTCTTGAGGGCCAATTTCTTTCCCTCCTCGAAAGTAGATTGCTCTTAACTTGGGCAAAAGTGATGCACTTCGAATACTTACCCAACAGATTCATTTAAGAGTATGTTCGGTGGGCTTGTACATGGACTTAAGCATTTTAACTTTGGCATTAAAATGATACGGTAGTATACGAATTATTTTCTCAATCTAATTTTCTTTGCAAATAGGTCCACCCATGTTTTACAAGTAATTGATCATGTTTGAAAAACATTGAAAGGCTTTGTCCAAAGTTTCTTCCCCTTCCATGATATAGAGCTCAAAATTTCAATTCAACTTAATAATTCTAGATTTATTTTAATAAGGAAATGCTTATATGAGTGGTCTCAAAAATCATTCATGTTGTTTTGAAGAAGTACATTTTAAATTAATTGTAATAATCATTTTAGAGCCCTAATTACCTTTTTTTTAATAATCCTAAGAAAGGGTTTTTGTTTTCTATGAAATTTAGGAAATCACACTGCATGTAAAGCCATTTTCTCTTCATTATGATTAGTGTCATCTTTTCTAACAATTGGGTCAAAAACATGTTCACTCTCACCACTATCCTTGATGTCTTGAGGGCCAATTTCTTTCCCTCCTCGAAAGTAGATTGCTCTTAACTTGGGCAAAAGTGATGCACTTCGAATACTTACCCAACAGATTCATTTAAGAGTATGTTCGGTGGGCTTGTACATGGACTTAAGCAAGGTAACTTTGGCATTAAAATGATAAGGTAGTATAGAAATTATTTTCTCAATTTAATTTTCTATGGAAATAGGTCCACCCAAGGTTTACAAGTAGTTGATAATGTTTGAAAACCATTGAAAGACTTTGTCCAAAGTTTCTTCCCCTTGCCTGATATAGAGCTCAAAAGTTCAATTCAACTTCATAATTCTAGATTTATTTTAATATTGAAATGCTTATATGAGTGGTCTCAAAAATCATTCATGTTGTTTTGAAGAATTTCAATTTTAAATTAATTGTAATAATCATTTTAGAGCCCTAATTTCCTTTTTATAATAATCCTAAAAAAGGGTTTTTTTCTTTCAAAGAAATTTAGGAAATCACACTGCAAGTAGAGCCATTTTCTCTTCAATATGATTAGAGTCATCTTTTCTAACAATTGGGTCAAAAACATATTCACTCTCACCACTATCCTTGATGTCTTGAGGGCCAATTTCTTTCCCTCCTCGAAAGTCGATTGCTCTCAACTTGGGCAAAAGTGATGCACTTCGAATACTTGCCCAACAGATTCATTTAAGAGTATGTTCGGTGGGCATGTACATGGACTTAAGCAAGGTAACTTTGGCATTAAAATAATAAGGTAGTATAGGAATGATTTTCTCCATCTCATTTTCTTTGCAAATAGGTCCACCAACCTTCTTCAAGGAGTTGATAATGTTTGAAAAACATTCAAAGACTTTGTCCAAAGTTTCATCCCCTTGCATGATATAGATCTCAAAATTTCAATTCAACTTCATAATTCTGGATTGATTTTAATGTTGAAATGCTTATATGAGTGACCTCCAAAATCATTCAAGTTTTTTTTGAAGAAGTATAATTTTAAATTCATCATAATAATCATTTTAGATACCTAATTACCCTTTTTTAATATCCTTAAAAAAAGGTTTCTTATTTCTATGAAATTTAGGAAATCACACTACAAGTAGAGCCATTTTCCCTTCATTATGATTAGAGTCATCTTTTCTATCAATTGGGTCAAAAACATGTTCACTCTCACCACTATCCTTGATGTCTTGAGGGCCAATTTCTTTCCCTCCTCGAAAGTCGATTGCTCTCAACTTGGGCGAAAGTGATGCTGTTCGAATACTTGCCCAACAGATTCATTTAAGAGTATGTTCGGTAGGCTTGTACATGGACTTAAGCAAGTTAACTTTGGCATTAAAATGATAAGGTAGTATACGAATTATTTTCTCAATCTAATTTTCTTTGCAAATAGGTCCACCCAAGTTTTACAAATAATTGATCATGTTTGAAAAACATTGAAAGACTTTGTCAAAGTTTCTTCCCCTTCCATGATATAGAGCTCAAAATTTCAATTCAACTTTATAATTCTAGATTTATTTGAATATTGAAATGCTTATATGAGTGGTCTCAAAAATCATTCTTGTTGTTTTGAAGAAGTACATTTTAAATTAATTGTAATAATCATTTTAGAGCCCTAATTACCTTTTTTTTAATAATCCTAAGAAAGGGTTTTTGTTTTCTATGAATTTAGGAAATCACAATGCATGTAAAGCCATTTTCTCTTCATTATGATTAGAGTCATCTTTTCTAAAAATTGGGTCAAAAACATGTTCACTCTCACCACTATCCTTGATGTCTTGAGGGCCAATTTCTTTCCCTCCTCGAAAGTAGATTGCTCTTAACTTGGGCAAAAGTGATGCACTTCGAATACTTACCCAACAGATTCATTTAAGAGTATGTTCGGTGGGTTTTTACATGGACTTAAGCAAGGTAACTTTGGCATTAAAATGATAAGGTAGTATAGAAATTATTTTCTCAATTTAATTTTCTATGGAAATAGGTCCACCCAAGGTTTACAAGTAGTTGATAATGTTTGAAAAACATTGAAAGACTTTGTCCAAAGTTTCTTCCCCTTGCCTGATATAGAGCTCAAAAGTTCAATTCAACTTCATAATTCTAGATTTATTTTAATATTGAAATGCTTATATGAGTGGTCTCAAAAATCATTCATGTTGTTTTGAAGAATTTCAATTTTAAATTAATTGTAATAATCATTTTAGAGCCCTAATTTCCTTTTTATAATAATCCTAAAAAAGGGTTTTTTTCTTTCAAAGAAATTTAGGAAATCACACTGCAAGTAGAGCCATTTTCTCTTCAATATGATTAGAGTCATCTTTTCTAACAATTGGGTCAAAAACATATTCACTCTCACCACTATCCTTGATGTCTTGAGGGCCAATTTCTTTCCCTCCTCGAAAGTCGATTGCTCTCAACTTGGGCAAAAGTGATGCACTTCGAATACTTGCCCAACAGATTCATTTAAGAGTATGTTCGGTGGGCATGTACATGGACTTAAGCAAGGTAACTTTGGCATTAAAATAATAAGGTAGTATAGGAATGATTTTCTCCATCTCATTTTCTTTGCAAATAGGTCCACCAACCTTCTTCAAGGAGTTGATAATGTTTGAAAAACATTCAAAGACTTTGTCCAAAGTTTCATCCCCTTGCATGATATAGATCTCAAAATTTCAATTCAACTTCATAATTCTGGATTGATTTTAATGTTGAAATGCTTATATGAGTGACCTCCAAAATCATTCAAGTTTTTTTTGAAGAAGTATAATTTTAAATTCATCATAATAATCATTTTAGATACCTAATTACCCTTTTTTAATATCCTTAAAAAAAGGTTTCTTATTTCTATGAAATTTAGGAAATCACACTACAAGTAGAGCCATTTTCCCTTCATTATGATTAGAGTCATCTTTTCTATCAATTGGGTCAAAAACATGTTCACTCTCACCACTATCCTTGATGTCTTGAGGGCCAATTTCTTTCCCTCCTCGAAAGTCGATTGCTCTCAACTTGGGCGAAAGTGATGCTGTTCGAATACTTGCCCAACAGATTCATTTAAGAGTATGTTCGGTAGGCTTGTACATGGACTTAAGCAAGTTAACTTTGGCATTAAAATGATAAGGGAGTATAGGTATTATTTTCTCAATCTAATTTTCCTTGGAAATAGGTCCACCCAAGTTTTACAAATAATTGATCATGTTTGAAAAACATTGAAAGACTTTGTCAAAGTTTCTTCCCCTTCCATGATATAGAGCTCAAAATTTCAATTCAACTTTATAATTCTAGATTTATTTGAATATTGAAATGCTTATATGAGTGGTCTCAAAAATCATTCTTGTTGTTTTGAAGAAGTACATTTTAAATTAATTGTAATAATCATTTTAGAGCCCTAATTACCTTTTTTTTAATAATCCTAAGAAAGGGTTTTTGTTTTCTATGAATTTAGGAAATCACAATGCATGTAAAGCCATTTTCTCTTCATTATGATTAGAGTCATCTTTTCTAAAAATTGGGTCAAAAACATGTTCACTCTCACCACTATCCTTGATGTCTTGAGGGCCAATTTCTTTCCCTCCTCGAAAGTAGATTGCTCTTAACTTGGGCAAAAGTGATGCACTTCGAATACTTACCCAACAGATTCATTTAAGAGTATGTTCGGTGGGTTTTTACATGGACTTAAGCAAGGTAACTTTGGCATTAAAATGATAAGGTAGTATAGAAATTATTTTCTCAATTTAATTTTCTATGGAAATAGGTCCACCCAAGGTTTACAAGTAGTTGATAATGTTTGAAAAACATTGAAAGACTTTGTCCAAAGTTTCTTCCCCTTGCCTGATATAGAGCTCAAAAGTTCAATTCAACTTCATAATTCTAGATTTATTTTAATATTGAAATGCTTATATGAGTGGTCTCAAAAATCATTCATGTTGTTTTGAAGAATTACAATTTTAAATTAATTGTAATAATCATTTTAGAGCCCTAATTTCCTTTTTAAAATAATCCTAAAAAAGGGTTTTTTTCTTTCTATGAAATTTAGGAAATCACACTGCAAGTAGAGCCATTTTCCCTTCATTATGATTAGAGTCATGTTTTCTAACAATTGGGTCAAAAACATGTTCACTCTCACCACTATCCTTGATGTCTTGGGGGCCAATTTCTTTCCCACCTCGAAAGTCGATTGCTCTCAACTTGGGCGAAAGTGATGCAGTTCGAATACTTGCCCAACAGATTCATTTAAGAGTATGTTCGGTGGGCATGTACATGGACTTAAGCAAGGTAACTTTGGCATTAAAATAATAAGGTAGTATATGAATGATTTTCTCCATCTCATTTTCTTTGCAAATAGGTCCACCAAACTTTTACAAGTAATTGATCATGTTTGAAAAACATTCAAAGACTTTGTCCAAAGTTTCATCCCCTTGCATGATATAGAGCTCAAAATTTCAATTCAACTTTATAATTCTAGATTTATTTGAATATTGAAATGCTTATATGCGTGGTCTCAAAAATCATTCTTGTTGTTTTGAAGAAGTACATTTTAAATTAATTGTAATAATCATTTTAGAGCCCTAATTACCTTTTTTTTAATAATCGTAAGAAAGGGTTTTTGTTTTCTATGAAATTTAGGAAATCACAATGCATGTAAAGCCATTTTCCCTTCATTATGATTAGAGTCATCTTTTCTAAAAATTGGGTCAAAAACATGTTCACTCTCACCACTATCCTTGATGTCTTGAGGGCCAATTTCTTTCCCTCCTCGAAAGTAGATTGCTCTTAACTTGGGCAAAAGTGATGCACTTCGAATACTTACCCAACAGATTCATTTAAGAGTATGTTCGGTGGGTTTTTACATGGACTTAAGCAAGGTAACTTTGGCATTAAAATGATAAGGTAGTATAGAAATTATTTTCTCAATTTAATTTTCTATGCAAATAGGTCCACCCAAGGTTTACAAGGAGTTGATAATGTTTGAAAAACATTCAAAGACTTTGTCCAAAGTTTCATCCCCTTGCACGATATAGATCTCAAAATTTCAATTCAACTTCATAATTCTAGATTGATTTTAATGTTGAAATGCTTATATGAGTGGTCTCCAAAATCATTCATGTTGTTTTTGAAGAAGTACAATTTTAAATTCATCATAATAATCATTTTAGATCCCTAATTACCATTTTTTTAATATCCTTAAAAAAGGGTTTCTTATTTCTATGAAATTTAGGAAATCACACTACAAGTAGAGCCATTTTCTCTTCAATATGATTAGAGTCATCTTTTCTAACAATTGGGTCAAAAACATATTCACTCTCACCACTATCCTTGATGTCTTGAGGGCCAATTTCTTTCCCTCCTCGAAAGTCGATTGCTCTCAACTTGGGCAAAAGTGATGCACTTCGAATACTTGCCCAACAGATTCATTTAAGAGTATGTTCGGTGGGCATGTACATGGACTTAAGCAAGGTAACTTTGGCATTAAAATAATAAGGTAGTATAGGAATGATTTTCTCCATCTCATTTTCTTTGCAAATAGGTCCACCAACCTTCTTCAAGGAGTTGATAATGTTTGAAAAACATTCAAAGACTTTGTCCAAAGTTTCATCCCCTTGCATGATATAGATCTCAAAATTTCAATTCAACTTCATAATTCTGGATTGATTTTAATGTTGAAATGCTTATATGAGTGACCTCCAAAATCATTCAAGTTTTTTTTGAAGAAGTATAATTTTAAATTCATCATAATAATCATTTTAGATACCTAATTACCCTTTTTTAATATCCTTAAAAAAAGGTTTCTTATTTCTATGAAATTTAGGAAATCACACTACAAGTAGAGCCATTTTCCCTTCATTATGATTAGAGTCATCTTTTCTATCAATTGGGTCAAAAACATGTTCACTCTCACCACTATCCTTGATGTCTTGAGGGCCAATTTCTTTCCCTCCTCGAAAGTCGATTGCTCTCAACTTGGGCGAAAGTGATGCTGTTCGAATACTTGCCCAACAGATTCATTTAAGAGTATGTTCGGTAGGCTTGTACATGGACTTAAGCAAGTTAACTTTGGCATTAAAATGATAAGGTAGTATACGAATTATTTTCTCAATCTAATTTTCTTTGCAAATAGGTCCACCCAAGTTTTACAAATAATTGATCATGTTTGAAAAACATTGAAAGACTTTGTCAAAGTTTCTTCCCCTTCCATGATATAGAGCTCAAAATTTCAATTCAACTTTATAATTCTAGATTTATTTGAATATTGAAATGCTTATATGAGTGGTCTCAAAAATCATTCTTGTTGTTTTGAAGAAGTACATTTTAAATTAATTGTAATAATCATTTTAGAGCCCTAATTACCTTTTTTTTAATAATCCTAAGAAAGGGTTTTTGTTTTCTATGAATTTAGGAAATCACAATGCATGTAAAGCCATTTTCTCTTCATTATGATTAGAGTCATCTTTTCTAAAAATTGGGTCAAAAACATGTTCACTCTCACCACTATCCTTGATGTCTTGAGGGCCAATTTCTTTCCCTCCTCGAAAGTAGATTGCTCTTAACTTGGGCAAAAGTGATGCACTTCGAATACTTACCCAACAGATTCATTTAAGAGTATGTTCGGTGGGTTTTTACATGGACTTAAGCAAGGTAACTTTGGCATTAAAATGATAAGGTAGTATAGAAATTATTTTCTCAATTTAATTTTCTATGGAAATAGGTCCACCCAAGGTTTACAAGTAGTTGATAATGTTTGAAAAACATTGAAAGACTTTGTCCAAAGTTTCTTCCCCTTGCCTGATATAGAGCTCAAAAGTTCAATTCAACTTCATAATTCTAGATTTATTTTAATATTGAAATGCTTATATGAGTGGTCTCAAAAATCATTCATGTTGTTTTGAAGAATTTCAATTTTAAATTAATTGTAATAATCATTTTAGAGCCCTAATTTCCTTTTTATAATAATCCTAAAAAAGGGTTTTTTTCTTTCAAAGAAATTTAGGAAATCACACTGCAAGTAGAGCCATTTTCTCTTCAATATGATTAGAGTCATCTTTTCTAACAATTGGGTCAAAAACATATTCACTCTCACCACTATCCTTGATGTCTTGAGGGCCAATTTCTTTCCCTCCTCGAAAGTCGATTGCTCTCAACTTGGGCAAAAGTGATGCACTTCGAATACTTGCCCAACAGATTCATTTAAGAGTATGTTCGGTGGGCATGTACATGGACTTAAGCAAGGTAACTTTGGCATTAAAATAATAAGGTAGTATAGGAATGATTTTCTCCATCTCATTTTCTTTGCAAATAGGTCCACCAACCTTCTTCAAGGAGTTGATAATGTTTGAAAAACATTCAAAGACTTTGTCCAAAGTTTCATCCCCTTGCATGATATAGATCTCAAAATTTCAATTCAACTTCATAATTCTGGATTGATTTTAATGTTGAAATGCTTATATGAGTGACCTCCAAAATCATTCAAGTTTTTTTTGAAGAAGTATAATTTTAAATTCATCATAATAATCATTTTAGATACCTAATTACCCTTTTTTAATATCCTTAAAAAAAGGTTTCTTATTTCTATGAAATTTAGGAAATCACACTACAAGTAGAGCCATTTTCCCTTCATTATGATTAGAGTCATCTTTTCTATCAATTGGGTCAAAAACATGTTCACTCTCACCACTATCCTTGATGTCTTGAGGGCCAATTTCTTTCCCTCCTCGAAAGTCGATTGCTCTCAACTTGGGCGAAAGTGATGCTGTTCGAATACTTGCCCAACAGATTCATTTAAGAGTATGTTCGGTAGGCTTGTACATGGACTTAAGCAAGTTAACTTTGGCATTAAAATGATAAGGTAGTATACGAATTATTTTCTCAATCTAATTTTCTTTGCAAATAGGTCCACCCAAGTTTTACAAATAATTGATCATGTTTGAAAAACATTGAAAGACTTTGTCAAAGTTTCTTCCCCTTCCATGATATAGAGCTCAAAATTTCAATTCAACTTTATAATTCTAGATTTATTTGAATATTGAAATGCTTATATGAGTGGTCTCAAAAATCATTCTTGTTGTTTTGAAGAAGTACATTTTAAATTAATTGTAATAATCATTTTAGAGCCCTAATTACCTTTTTTTTAATAATCCTAAGAAAGGGTTTTTGTTTTCTATGAATTTAGGAAATCACAATGCATGTAAAGCCATTTTCTCTTCATTATGATTAGAGTCATCTTTTCTAAAAATTGGGTCAAAAACATGTTCACTCTCACCACTATCCTTGATGTCTTGAGGGCCAATTTCTTTCCCTCCTCGAAAGTAGATTGCTCTTAACTTGGGCAAAAGTGATGCACTTCGAATACTTACCCAACAGATTCATTTAAGAGTATGTTCGGTGGGTTTTTACATGGACTTAAGCAAGGTAACTTTGGCATTAAAATGATAAGGTAGTATAGAAATTATTTTCTCAATTTAATTTTCTATGGAAATAGGTCCACCCAAGGTTTACAAGTAGTTGATAATGTTTGAAAAACATTGAAAGACTTTGTCCAAAGTTTCTTCCCCTTGCCTGATATAGAGCTCAAAAGTTCAATTCAACTTCATAATTCTAGATTTATTTTAATATTGAAATGCTTATATGAGTGGTCTCAAAAATCATTCATGTTGTTTTGAAGAATTACAATTTTAAATTAATTGTAATAATCATTTTAGAGCCCTAATTTCCTTTTTAAAATAATCCTAAAAAAGGGTTTTTTTCTTTCTATGAAATTTAGGAAATCACACTGCAAGTAGAGCCATTTTCCCTTCATTATGATTAGAGTCATGTTTTCTAACAATTGGGTCAAAAACATGTTCACTCTCACCACTATCCTTGATGTCTTGGGGGCCAATTTCTTTCCCACCTCGAAAGTCGATTGCTCTCAACTTGGGCGAAAGTGATGCAGTTCGAATACTTGCCCAACAGATTCATTTAAGAGTATGTTCGGTGGGCATGTACATGGACTTAAGCAAGGTAACTTTGGCATTAAAATAATAAGGTAGTATATGAATGATTTTCTCCATCTCATTTTCTTTGCAAATAGGTCCACCAAACTTTTACAAGTAATTGATCATGTTTGAAAAACATTCAAAGACTTTGTCCAAAGTTTCATCCCCTTGCATGATATAGAGCTCAAAATTTCAATTCAACTTTATAATTCTAGATTTATTTGAATATTGAAATGCTTATATGCGTGGTCTCAAAAATCATTCTTGTTGTTTTGAAGAAGTACATTTTAAATTAATTGTAATAATCATTTTAGAGCCCTAATTACCTTTTTTTTAATAATCGTAAGAAAGGGTTTTTGTTTTCTATGAAATTTAGGAAATCACAATGCATGTAAAGCCATTTTCCCTTCATTATGATTAGAGTCATCTTTTCTAAAAATTGGGTCAAAAACATGTTCACTCTCACCACTATCCTTGATGTCTTGAGGGCCAATTTCTTTCCCTCCTCGAAAGTAGATTGCTCTTAACTTGGGCAAAAGTGATGCACTTCGAATACTTACCCAACAGATTCATTTAAGAGTATGTTCGGTGGGTTTTTACATGGACTTAAGCAAGGTAACTTTGGCATTAAAATGATAAGGTAGTATAGAAATTATTTTCTCAATTTAATTTTCTATGCAAATAGGTCCACCCAAGGTTTACAAGGAGTTGATAATGTTTGAAAAACATTCAAAGACTTTGTCCAAAGTTTCATCCCCTTGCACGATATAGATCTCAAAATTTCAATTCAACTTCATAATTCTAGATTGATTTTAATGTTGAAATGCTTATATGAGTGGTCTCCAAAATCATTCATGTTGTTTTTGAAGAAGTACAATTTTAAATTCATCATAATAATCATTTTAGATCCCTAATTACCATTTTTTTAATATCCTTAAAAAAGGGTTTCTTATTTCTATGAAATTTAGGAAATCACACTACAAGTAGAGCCATTTTCCCTTCATTATGATTAGAGTCATCTTTTCTATCAATTGGGTCAAAAACATGTTCACTCTCACCACTATCCTTGATGTCTTGAGGGCCAATTTCTTTCCCTCCTCGAAAGTCGATTGCTCTCAACTTGGGCGAAAGTGATGCTGTTCGAATACTTTCCCAACAGATTCATTTAAGAGTATGTTCGGTAGGCTTGTACATGGGCTTAAGCAAGTTAACTTTGGCATTAAAATGATAAGGTAGTATAGGTATTATTTTCACAATCTAATTTTCCTTGGAAATAGGTCCACCCAAGTTTTACAAGTAATTGATCATGTTTGAAAAACATTGAAAGACTTTGTCCAAAGTTTCTACTCCTTGCATGATATAGAGCTCAAAATTTCAATGCAACTTCATAATTCTAGATTTATTTTAATATTGAAATGCTTATATGAGTGGTGTCAAAAATCATTCATGTTGTTTTGAAGAATTACACTTTTAAATTAATTGTAATAATCATTTTCGAGCCCTAATTTCTCTTTTTTAATAATCCTAAAAAAGGGTTTTTGTTTTCTATGAAATTTAGGAAATCACAATGCAAGTAAAGCCATTTTCTCTTCATTATGATTAGAGTCATTTTTTCTAACAATTGGGTCAAAAACATGTTCACTCTCACCACTATCCTTGATGTCTTGAGGGCCAATTTCTTTCCCTCCTCGAAAGTAGATTGCTCTCAACATAGGCAAAAGTGATGCAGTTCGAAAACTTGCCCAACAGATTCATTTAAGAGTATGTTCGGTGGGCATGTACATGGACTTAAGCATTTTAACTTTGGCATTAAAATGATACGGTAGTATAGGAATTATTTTCTCAATCTAATTTTCTTTGGAAATAGGTCCACCCAACTTTTACAAGTAATTGATCATGTTTGAAATACATTGAAAGGCTTTGTCCAAAGTTTCTTCCCCTTCCATGATATAGAGCTCAAAATTTCAATTCAACTTCATAATTCTAGATTTATTTTAATATGGAAATGCTTATATGAGTGGTCTCAAAAATCATTCATGTTGTTTTGAAGAAGTACATTTTAAATTAATTGTAATAATCATTTTAGAGCCCTAATTACCTTTTTTTTAATAATCCTAGGAAAGGGTTTTTGTTTTCTATGAAATTTAGGAAATCACAATGCATGTAAAGCCATTTTCTCTTCATTATGATTAGTGTCATCTTTTCTAACAATTGGGTCAAAAACATATTCACTCTCACCACTATCCTTTATGTCTTGAGGGCCAATTTCTTTCCGTCCTCGAAAGTAGATTGCTCTTAACTTGGGCAAAAGTGATGCACTTCGAATACTTACCCAACAGATTCATTTAAGAGTATGTTCGGTGGGCTTGTACATGGACTTAAGCAAGGTAACTTTGGCATTAAAATGATAAGGTAGTATAGAAATTATTTTCTCAATTTAATTTTCTATGGAAATAGGTCCACCCAAGGTTTACAAGTAGTTGATAATGTTTGAAAAACATTGAAAGACTTTGTCCAAAGTTTCTTCCCCTTGCCTGATATAGAGCTCAAAAGTTCAATTCAACTTCATAATTCTAGATTTATTTTAATATTGAAATGCTTATATGAGTGGTCTCAAAAATCATTCATGTTGTTTTGAAGAATTACAATTTTAAATTAATTGTAATAATCATTTAAGAGCCCTAATTTCCTTTTTAAAATAATCCTAAAAAAGGGTTTTTTTCTTTCTAAGAAATTTAGGAAATCACACTGCAAGTAGAGCCATTTTCTCTTCAATATGATTAGAGTCATGTTTTCTAACAATTGGGTCAAAAACATGTTCACTCTCACCACTATCCTTGATGTCTTGGGGGCCAATTTCTTTCCCACCTCGAAAGTCGATTGCTCTCAACTTGGGCAAAAGTGATGCACTTCGAATACTTGCCCAACAGATTCATTTAAGAGTATGTTCGGTGGGCATGTACATGGACTTAAGCAAGGTAACTTTGGCATTAAAATAATAAGGTAGTATAGGAATGATTTTCTCCATCTCATTTTCTTTGCAAATAGGTCCACCAAACTTCTTCAAGGAGTTGATAATGTTTGAAAAACATTCAAAGACTTTGTCCAAAGTTTCATCCCCTTGCACGATATAGATCTCAAAATTTCACTTCAACTTCATAATTCTAGATTGATTTTAATGTTGAAATGCTTATATGAGTGGTCTCCAAAATCATTCATGTTGTTTTTGAAGAAGTATAATTTTAAATTCATCATAATAATCATTTTAGATCCCTAATTACCATTTTTTTAATATCCTTAAAAAAGGGTTTCTTATTTCTATGAAATTTAGGAAATCACACTACAAGTAGAGCCATTTTCCCTTCATTATGATTAGAGTCATCTTTTCTATCAATTGGGTCAAAAACATGTTCACTCTCACCACTATCCTTGATGTCTTGAGGGCCAATTTCTTTCCCTCCTCGAAAGTCGATTGCTCTCAACTTGGGCGAAAGTGATGCTGTTCGAATACTTGCCCAACAGAATCATTTAAGAGTATGTTCGGTAGGCTTGTACATGGACTTAAGCAAGTTAACTTTGGCATTAAAATGATAAGGTAGTATAGGTATTATTTTCACAATCTAATTTTCCTTGGAAATAGGTCCACCCAAGTTTTACAAGTAATTGATCATGTTTGAAAAACATTGAAAGACTTTGTCCAAAGTTTCTACTCCTTGCATGATATAGAGCTCAAAATTTCAATGCAACTTCATAATTCTAGATTTATTTTAATATTGAAATGCTTATATGAGTGGTCTCAAAAATCATTCTTGTTGTTTTGAAGAATTACACTTTTAAATTAATTGTAATAATCATTTTCGAGCCCTAATTTCTCTTTTTTAATAATCCTAAAAAAGGGTTTTTGTTTTCTATGAAATTTAGGAAATCACAATGCAAGTAAAGCCATTTTCTCTTCATTATGATTAGAGTCATTTTTTCTAACAATTGGGTCAAAAACATGTTCACTCTCACCACTATCCTTGATGTCTTGAGGGCCAATTTCTTTCCCTCCTCGAAAGTAGATTGCTCTCAACATAGGCAAAAGTGATGCAGTTCGAAAACTTGCCCAACAGATTCATTTAAGAGTATGTTCGGTGGGCATGTACATGGAATTAAGCATTTTAACTTTGGCATTAAAATGATACGGTAGTATAGGAATTATTTTCTCAATCTAATTTTCTTTGGAAATAGGTCCACCCAACTTTTACAAGTAATTGATCATGTTTGAAATACATTGAAAGGCTTTGTCCAAAGTTTCTTCCCCTTCCATGATATAGAGCTGAAAATTTCAATTCAACTTCATAATTCTAGATTTATTTTAATATGGAAATGCTTATATGAGTGGTCTCAAAAATCATTCATGTTGTTTTGAAGAAGTACATTTTAAATTAATTGTAATAATCATTTTAGAGCCCTAATTACCTTTTTTTTAATAATCCTAGGAAAGGGTTTTTGTTTTCTATGAAATTTAGGAAATCACAATGCATGTAAAGCCATTTTCTCTTCATTATGATTAGTGTCATCTTTTCTAACAATTGGGTCAAAAACATGTTCACTCTCACCACTATCCTTGATGTCTTGAGGGCCAATTTCATTCCCTCCTCGAAAGTAGATTGCTCTTAACTTGGGCAAAAGTGATGCACTTCGAATACTTACCCAACAGATTCATTTAAGAGTATGTTCGGTGGGCTTGTACATGGACTTAAGCAAGGTAACTTTGGCATTAAAATGATAAGGTAGTATAGAAATTATTTTCTCAATTTAATTTTCTATGGAAATAGGTCCACCCAAGGTTTACAAGTAGTTGATAATGTTTGAAAAACATTGAAAGACTTTGTCCAAAGTTTCTTCCCCTTGCCTGATATAGAGCTCAAAAGTTCAATTCAACTTCATAATTCTAGATTTATTTTAATATTGAAATGCTTATATGAGTGGTCTCAAAAATCATTCATGTTGTTTTGAAGAATTACAATTTTAAATTAATTGTAATAATCATTTAAGAGCCCTAATTTCCTTTTTAAAATAATCCTAAAAAAGGGTTTTTTTCTTTCTAAGAAATTTAGGAAATCACACTGCAAGTAGAGCCATTTTCTCTTCAATATGATTAGAGTCATGTTTTCTAACAATTGGGTCAAAAACATGTTCACTCTCACCACTATCCTTGATGTCTTGGGGGCCAATTTCTTTCCCACCTCGAAAGTCGATTGCTCTCAACTTGGGCAAAAGTGATGCACTTCGAATACTTGCCCAACAGATTCATTTAAGAGTATGTTCGGTGGGCATGTACATGGACTTAAGCAAGGTAACTTTGGGATTAAAATAATAAGGTAGTATAAAAATGATTTTCTCCATCTCATTTTCTTTGCAAATAGGTCCACCAAACTTCTTCAAGGAGTTGATAATGTTTGAAAAACATTCAAAGACTTTGTCCAAAGTTTCATCCCCTTGCACGATATAGATCTCAAAATTTCAATTCAACTTCATAATTCTAGATTGATTTTAATGTTGAAATGCTTATATGAGTGGTCTCCAAAATCATTCATGTTGTTTTTGAAGAAGTACAATTTTAAATTCATCATAATAATCATTTTAGATCCCTAATTACCATTTTTTTAATATCCTTAAAAAAGGGTTTCTTATTTCTATGAAATTTAGGAAATCACACTACAAGTAGAGCCATTTTCCCTTCATTATGATTAGAGTCATCTTTTCTATCAATTGGGTCAAAAACATGTTCACTCTCACCACTATCCTTGATGTCTTGAGGGCCAATTTCTTTCCCTCCTCGAAAGTCGATTGCTCTCAACTTGGGCGAAAGTGATGCTGTTCGAATACTTGCCCAACAGAATCATTTAAGAGTATGTTCGGTAGGCTTGTACATGGACTTAAGCAAGTTAACTTTGGCATTAAAATGATAAGGTAGTATAGGTATTATTTTCACAATCTAATTTTCCTTGGAAATAGGTCCACCCAAGTTTTACAAGTAATTGATCATGTTTGAAAAACATTGAAAGACTTTGTCCAAAGTTTCTACTCCTTGCATGATATAGAGCTCAAAATTTCAATGCAACTTCATAATTCTAGATTTATTTTAATATTGAAATGCTTATATGAGTGGTGTCAAAAATCATTCATGTTGTTTTGAAGAATTACACTTTTAAATTAATTGTAATAATCATTTTCGAGCCCTAATTTCTCTTTTTTAATAATCCTAAAAAAGGGTTTTTGTTTTCTATGAAATTTAGGAAATCACAATGCAAGTAAAGCCATTTTCTCTTCATTATGATTAGAGTCATTTTTTCTAACAATTGGGTCAAAAACATGTTCACTCTCACCACTATCCTTGATGTCTTGAGGGCCAATTTCTTTCCCTCCTCGAAAGTAGATTGCTCTCAACATAGGCAAATGTGATGCAGTTCGAAAACTTGCCCAACAGATTCATTTAAGAGTATGTTCGGTGGGCATGTACATGGACTTAAGCATTTTAACTTTGGCATTAAAATGATACGGTAGTATAGGAATTATTTTCTCAATCTAATTTTCTTTGGAAATAGGTCCACCCAACTTTTACAAGTAATTGATCATGTTTGAAATACATTGAAAGGCTTTGTCCAAAGTTTCTTCCCCTTCCATGATATAGAGCTCAAAATTTCAATTCAACTTCATAATTCTAGATTTATTTTAATATGGAAATGCTTATATGAGTGGTCTCAAAAATCATTCATGTTGTTTTGAAGAAGTACATTTTAAATTAATTGTAATAATCATTTTAGAGCCCTAATTACCTTTTTTTTAATAATCCTAGGAAAGGGTTTTTGTTTTCTATGAAATTTAGGAAATCATAATGCATGTAAAGCCATTTTCTCTTCATTATGATTAGTGTCATCTTTTCTAACAATTGGGTCAAAAACATGTTCACTCTCACCACTATCCTTGATGTCTTGAGGGCCAATTTCTTTCCCTCCTCGAAAGTAGATTGCTCTTAACTTGGGCAAAAGTGATGCACTTCGAATACTTACCCAACAGATTCATTTAAGAGTATGTTCGGTGGGCTTGTACATGGACTTAAGCAAGGTAACTTTGGCATTAAAATGATAAGGTAGTATAGAAATTATTTTCTCAATTTAATTTTCTATGGAAATAGGTCCACCCAAGGTTTACAAGTAGTTGATAATGTTTGAAAAACATTGAAAGACTTTGTCCAAAGTTTCTTCCCCTTGCCTGATATAGAGCTCAAAAGTTCAATTCAACTTCATAATTCTAGATTTATTTTAATATTGAAATGCTTATATGAGTGGTCTCAAAAATCATTCATGTTGTTTTGAAGAATTACAATTTTAAATTAATTGTAATAATCATTTAAGAGCCCTAATTTCCTTTTTAAAATAATCCTAAAAAAGGGTTTTTTTCTTTCTAAGAAATTTAGGAAATCACACTGCAAGTAGAGCCATTTTCTCTTCAATATGATTAGAGTCATGTTTTCTAACAATTGGGTCAAAAACATGTTCACTCTCACCACTATCCTTGATGTCTTGGGGGCCAATTTCTTTCCCACCTCGAAAGTCGATTGCTCTCAACTTGGGCAAAAGTGATGCACTTCGAATACTTGCCCAACAGATTCATTTAAGAGTATGTTCGGTGGGCATGTACATGGACTTAAGCAAGGTAACTTTGGCATTAAAATAATAAGGTAGTATAGGAATGATTTTCTCCATCTCATTTTCTTTGCAAATAGGTCCACCAAACTTCTTCAAGGAGTTGATAATGTTTGAAAAACATTCAAAGACTTTGTCCAAAGTTTCATCCCCTTGCACGATATAGATCTCAAAATTTCAATTCAACTTCATAATTCTAGATTGATTTTAATGTTGAAATGCTTATATGAGTGGTCTCCAAAATCATTCATGTTGTTTTTGAAGAAGTACAATTTTAAATTCATCATAATAATCATTTTAGATCCCTAATTACCATTTTTTTAATATCCTTAAAAAAGGGTTTCTTATTTCTATGAAATTTAGGAAATCACACTACAAGTAGAGCCATTTTCCCTTCATTATGATTAGAGTCATCTTTTCTATCAATTGGGTCAAAAACATGTTCACTCTCACCACTATCCTTGATGTCTTGAGGGCCAATTTCTTTCCCTCCTCGAAACTCGATTGCTCTCAACTTGGGCGAAAGTGATGCTGTTCGAATACTTGCCCAACAGATTCATTTAAGAGTATGTTCGGTAGGCTTGTACATGGACTTAAGCAAGTTAACTTTGGCATTAAAATGATAAGGTAGTATAGGTATTATTTTCACAATCTAATTTTCCTTGGAAATAGGTCCACCCAAGTTTTACAAGTAATTGATCATGTTTGAAAAACATTGAAAGACTTTGTCCAAAGTTTCTACTCCTTGCATGATATAGAGCTCAAAATTTCAATGCAACTTCATAATTCTTGATTTATTTTAATATTGAAATGCTTATATGAGTGGTGTCAAAAATCATTCATGTTGTTTTGAAGAATTACACTTTTAAATTAATTGTAATAATCATTTTCGAGCCCTAATTTCTTTTTTTTAATAATCCTAAAAAAGGGTTTTTGTTTTCTATGAAATTTAGGAAATCACAATGCAAGTAAAGCCATTTTCTCTTCATTATGATTAGAGTCATTTTTTCTAACAATTGGGTCAAAAACATGTTCACTCTCACCACTATCCTTGATGTCTTGAGGGCCAATTTCTTTCCCTCCTCGAAAGTAGATTGCTCTCAACATAGGCAAATGTGATGCAGTTCGAAAACTTGCCCAACAGATTCATTTAAGAGTATGTTCGGTGGGCATGTACATGGACTTAAGCATTTTAACTTTGGCATTAAAATGATACGGTAGTATAGGAATTATTTTCTCAATCTAATTTTTTTTGGAAATAGGTCCACCCAAGTTTTACAAGTAATTGATCATGTTTGAAAAACATTGAAAGGCTTTGTCCAAAGTTTCTTCCCCTTCCATGATATAGAGCTCAAAATTTCAATTCAACTTCATAATTCTAGATTTATTTTAATATGGAAATGCTTATATGAGTGGTCTCAAAAATCATTCATGTTGTTTTGAAGAATTACACTTTTAAATTAATTGTAATAATCATTTTCGAGCCCTAATTTCCTTTTTTTAATAATCCTAAAAAAGGGTTTTTGTTTTCTATGAAATTTAGGAAATCACAATGCAAGTAAAGCCATTTTCTCTTCATTATGATTAGAGTCATTTTTCCTAACAATTGGGTCAAAAACATGTTCACTCTCACCACTATCCTTGATGTCTTGAGGGCCAATTTCTTTCCCCCCTCGAAAGTAGATTGCTCTCAACATAGGCAAAAGTGATGCAGTTCGAAAACTTGCCCAACAGATTCATTTAAGAGTATGTTCGGTGGGCATGTACATGGACTTAAGCATTTTAACTTTGGCATTAAAATGATACGGTAGTATAGGAATTATTTTCTCAATCTAATTTTTTTTGGAAATAGGTCCACCCAAGTTTTACAAGTAATTGATCATGTTTGAAAAACATTGAAAGGCTTTGTCCAAAGTTTCTTCCCCTTCCATGATATAGAGCTCAAAATTTCAATTCAACTTCATAATTCTAGATTTATTTTAATATGTAAATGCTTATATGAGTGGTCTCAAAAATCATTCATGTTGTTTTGAAGAAGTACATTTTAAATTAATTGTAATAATCATTTTAGAGCCCTAATTACCTTTTTTTTAATAATCCTAGGAAAGGGTTTTTGTTTTCTAAGAAATTTAGGAAATCACAATGCAAGTAAAGCCATTTTCTCTTCATTATGATTAGAGTCATTTTTTTTAACAATTGGGTCAAAAACATGTTCACTCTCACCACTATCCTTGATGTCTTGAGGGCCAATTTCTTTCCCTCCTCGAAAGTCGATTGCTCTCAACTTGGGCGAAAGCGATGCAGTTCGAATACTTGCCCAACAGATTCATTTAAGAGTATGTTCAGTGGGCTTGTACATGGACTTAAGAAAGTTAATATTGGCATTAAAATGATAAGATAGTATAGGTATTATTTTCTCAATATAATTTTCTTCGCTAATAGGTCCCCCAAACTGCTTCAACGAGTTGATAATCCTTGAAAAACATTCAAAGACTTTGTCCAAAGTTTCATCCCCTTGCATTATATAGAGCTCAAAATTTCAATTCAACTTCATAATTCTAGATTGATTTTAATGTTGAAATGCTTATATGAGTGGTGTCTAAAATCATTCATGTTTTTTTTAAGAAGTACAATTTTAAATTCATCATAATAATCATTTTAGATCCCTAATTACCTTTTTTTAATATCCCTAAAAATGGGTTTCTTGTTTCTAAGAAATTTAGGAAATCACAGTGCAAGTAGAGCCATTTTCTCTTCATTATGATTAGAGTCATCTTTTCTAACACTTGGGTCAAAAACATGTTCAATCTCACCACTATCCTTGATGTCTAACGGTCAATTTCTTTCCCTCCACGAAAGTAGATTGCTCTCAACATGGGCAAAAGTGATGCACTTCGAATACTTGCCCAACAGATTCATTTAAGAGTATGTTCGGTGGGCTTGTACAAGGACTTAAGCAAGGTAACTTTGGCATTAAAATGATAAGGTAGTAGAGGAATGATTTTCTCAATCTAATTTTCTTTGCAAATAGGTTCACCAAACTTCTTCAAGGATTTGATAATGTTTGAAAAATATTCAAAGACTTTGTCCAAAGTTTCATCCCCTTGCATGATATAGAGCTCAAAATTTCAATTCAACTTCACAATTCGAGATTAATTTTAATTTTGAAATGCTTATATGAGTGGTGTCTAAAATCATTCATGTGGTTTTTGAAGAAGTACAATTTTAAATTCAGCATAATAATCATTTTAGATCCCTAATTACATTTTTTTAATATCCCTAAAAAAGGGTTTCTTATTTCTAAGAAATTTAGGAAATCACACAGCAAGTAGAGCCATTTTCTCTTCATTATGATTACAGTCATCTTTTCTAACACTTGGGTCAATAACATGTTCATTCTCACCACTATCCTTGATGTCTTGAGGGCCAATTTCTTTCCCTCCTCGAAATTCGATTGCTCTCAACATGGGCAAAAATGATGCACTTTGAATACTTGCCCAACAGATTCATTTAAGAGTATGTTCGGTGGGCTTGTACAAAGACCTAAGCAAGGTAACTTTGGCATTAAAATGATAAGGTAGTAGAGTAATGATTTTCTCAATCTAATTTTCATTGCAAATAGGTCCACCAAACTTCTTCAAGGAGTTGATAATGTTTGAAAAATATTCAAAGACTTTGTCCAATGTTTCATCCCCTTGCATGATATAGAGCTCAAAATTTCAATTCAACTTCATAATTCGAGATTAATTTTAATTTTGAAATGCTTATATGAGTGGTGTCTAAAATCATTCATGTGGTTTTTGAAGAAGTATAATTTTATATTCATCATAATAATCATTTTAGATCCCTAATTACCTTTTTTTAATATCCCTAAAAAAGGGTTTCTTATTTCTAAGAAATTTAGGAAATCACACTACAAGTACAGCCATTTTATCTTCATTTTGACTAGAGTCATCTTTCCTAACACTTGGGTCAAAAAAATGTTCACTCTCACCACTATCCTTGATGTCTTGAGGGCCATTATCTTTCCCTCCTCGAAAGTAGATTGCTCTTAACTGAGGCAAAAGTGATGCAGTTCGAATACTTGCCCAACAGATTCATTTAAGAGTATGTTCGGTGGGCTTGTACATGGACTTAAGCAAGGTAACTTTGGCATTAAGATGATAAGGTAGTATAGGAATTATGTTCTCAATCTAATTTTCTTTGGAAATAAGTTCACCAAACTTCTTCAAGGAGTTGATAATGTTTGAAAAATATTCAAAGACTTTGTCCAATGTTTCATCCCCTTGCATGATATAGAGCTCAAAATTTCAATTCAACTTCATAATTCGAGATTAATTTTAATTTTGAAATGCTTATATGAGTGGTATCTAAAATCATTCATGTGGTTTTTGAAGAAGTACAATTTTAAATTCAGCATGATAATCATTTTAGATCCCTAATTACCTTTTTTTAATATCCCTAAAAAAGGGTTTCTTATTTCTAAGAAATTTAGGAAATCACACAGCAAGTAGAGCCATTTTCTCTTCATTATGATTACAGTCATCTTTTCTAACACTTGGGTCAATAACATGTTCATTCTCACCACTATCCTTGATGTCTTGAGGGCCAATTTCTTTCCCTCCTCGAAATTCGATTGCTCTCAACATGGGCAAAAATGATGCACTTCGAATACTTGTCCAAGAGATTCATTTAAGAGTATGTTCAGTGGGCTTGTACAAAGACTTAAGCAAGGTAACTTTGGCATTAAAATGATAAGGTAGTAGAGGAATGATTTTCTCAATCTAATTTTCATTGCAAATAGGTCCACCAAACTTCTTCAAGGAGTTGATAATGTTTGAAAAACATTCAAAGACTTTGTCCAATGTTTCATCCCCTTGCATGATATAGAGCTAAAAATTTCAATTCAACTTCATAATTCGAGATTAATTTTAATTTTGAAATGCTTATATGAGTGGTGTCTAAAATCATTCATGTGGTTTTTGAAGAAGTACAATTTTAAATTCAGCATAATAATCATTTTAGATCCCTAATTACCTTTTTTTAATATCCCTAAAAAAGGGTTTCTTATTTCTAAGAAATTTAGGAAATCACACAGCAAGTAGAGCCATTTTCTCTTCATTATGATTACAGTCATCTTTTCTAACACTTGGGTCAATAACATGTTCATTCTCACCACTATCCTTGATGTCTTGAGGGCCAATTTCTTTCCCTCCTCGAAATTCGATTGCTCTCAACATGGGCAAAAATGATGCACTTTGAATACTTGCCCAACAGATTCATTTAAGAGTATGTTCGGTGGGCTTGTACAAAGACCTAAGCAAGGTAACTTTGGCATTAAAATGATAAGGTAGTAGAGGAATGATTTCTCAATCTAATTTTCATTGCAAATAGGTCCACCAAACTTCTTCAAGGAGTTGATAATGTTTGAAAAATATTCAAAGACTTTGTCCAATGTTTCATCCCCTTGCATGATATAGAGCTCAAAATTTCAATTCAACTTCATAATTCGAGATTAATTTTAATTTTGAAATGCTTATATGAGTGGTGTCTAAAATCATTCATGTGGTTTTTGAAGAAGTACAATTTTAAATTCAGCATAATAATCATTTTAGATCCCTAATTACCTTTTTTTAATATCCCTAAAAAAGGGTTTCTTATTTCTAAGAAATTTAGGAAATCACACAGCAAGTAGAGCCATTTTCTCTTCATTATGATTACAGTCATCTTTTCTAACACTTGGGTCAATAACATGTTCATTCTCACCACTATCCTTGATGTCTTGAGGGCCAATTTCTTTCCCTCCTCGAAATTCGATTGCTCTCAACATGGGCAAAAATGATGCACTTCGAATACTTGCCCAACAGATACATTTAAGAGTATGGTCGGTGGGCTTGTACAAAGACTTAAGCAAGGTAACTTTGGCATTAAAATGATAAGGTAGTAGAGGAATCATTTTCTCAATCTAATTTTCATTGCAAATAGGTCCGCCAAACTTCTTCAAGGAGTTGATAGTGTTTGAAAAACATTCAAAGACTTTGTCCAATGTTTCATCCCCTTGCATGATATAAAGCTCAAAATTTCAATTCAACTTCATAATTCTAGATTGATTTTAATGTTGAAATGCATATATGAGTGGTCTCCAAAATCACTCATGTTGTTTTTGAAAAAGTATAATTTTATATTCATCATAATAATCATTTTAGATCCCTAATTACCTTTTTTCAATATCCCTAAAAAAGGGTTTCTTATTTCTAAGAAATTTAGGAAATCACACTACAAGTACAGCCATTTTATCTTCATTTTGACTAGAGTCATCTTTCCTAACACTTGGGTCAAAAAAATGTTCACTCTCACCACTATCCTTGATGTCTTGAGGGCCATTATCTTTCCCTCCTCGAAAGTAGATTGCTCTTAACTGAGGCAAAAGTGATGCAGTTCGAATACTTGCCCAACAGATTCATTTAAGAGTATGTTCGGTGGGCTTGTACATGGACTTAAGCAAGGTAACTTTGGCATTAAGATGATAAGGTAGTATAGGAATTATGTTCTCAATCTAATTTTCTTTGGAAATAGGTTCACCAAACTTCTTCAAGGAGTTGATAATGTTTGAAAAATATTCAAAGACTTTGTCCAATGTTTCATCCCCTTGCATGATATAGAGCTCAAAATTTCAATTCAACTTCATAATTCGAGATTAATTTTAATTTTGAAATGCTTATATGAGTGGTATCTAAAATCATTCATGTGGTTTTTGAAGAAGTACAATTTTAAATTCAGCATAATAATCATTTTAGATCCCTAATTACCTTTTTTTAATATCCCTAAAAAAGGGTTTCTTATTTCTAAGAAATTTAGGAAATCACACAGCAAGTAGAGCCATTTTCTCTTCATTATGATTACAGTCATCTTTTCTAACACTTGGGTCAATAACATGTTCATTCTCACCACTATCCTTGATGTCTTGAGGGCCAATTTCTTTCCCTCCTCGAAATTCGATTGCTCTCAACATGGGCAAAAATGATGCACTTTGAATACTTGCCCAAGAGATTCATTTAAGAGTATGTTCGGTGGGCTTGTACAAAGACTTAAGCAAGGTAACTTTGGCATTAAAATGATAAGGTAGTAGAGGAATGATTTTCTCAATCTAATTTTCATTGCAAATAGGTCCACCAAACTTCTTCAAGGAGTTGATAATGTTTGAAAAATATTCAAAGACTTTGTCCAATGTTTCATCCCCTTGCATGATATAGAGCTCAAAATTTCAATTCAACTTCATAATTCGAGATTAATTTTAATTTTGAAATGCTTATATGAGTGGTGTCTAAAATCATTCATGTGGTTTTTGAAGAAGTACAATTTTAAATTCAGCATAATAATCATTTTAGATCCCTAATTACCTTTTTTTAATATCCCTAAAAAAGGGTTTCTTATTTCTAAGAAATTTAGGAAATCACACAGCAAGTAGAGCCATTTTCTCTTCATTATGATTACAGTCATCTTTTCTAACACTTGGGTCAATAACATGTTCATTCTCACCACTATCCTTGATGTCTTGAGGGCCAATTTCTTTCCCACCTCGAAATTCGATTGCTCTCAACATGGGCAAAAATGATGCACTTCGAATACTTGCCCAACAGATACATTTAAGAGTATGGTCGGTGGGCTTGTACAAAGACTTAAGCAAGGTAACTTTGGCATTAAAATGATAAGGTAGTAGAGGAATCATTTTCTCAATCTAATTTTCATTGCAAATAGGTCCGCCAAACTTCTTCAAGGAGTTGATAGTGTTTGAAAAACATTCAAAGACTTTGTCCAATGTTTCATCCCCTTGCATGATATAAAGCTCAAAATTTCAATTCAACTTCATAATTCTAGATTGATTTTAATGTTGAAATGCATATATGAGTGGTCTCCAAAATCACTCATGTTGTTTTTGAAAAAGTATAATTTTATATTCATCATAATAATTATTTTAGATCCCTAATTACCTTTTTTTAATATCCCTAAAAAAGGGTTTCTTATTTCTAAGAAATTTAGGAAATCACACTACAAGTACAGCCATTTTATCTTCATTTTGACTAGAGTCATCTTTCCTAACACTTGCGTCAAAAAAATGTTCACTCTCACCACTATCCTTGATGTCTTGAGGGCCATTATCTTTCCCTCCTCGAAAGTAGATTGCTCTTAACTGAGGCAAAAGTGATGCAGTTCGAATACTTGCCCAACAGATTCATTTAAGAGTATGTTCGGTGGGCTTGTACATGGACTTAAGCAAGGTAACTTTGGCATTAAGATGATAAGGTAGTATAGGAATTATGTTCTCAATCTAATTTTCTTTGGAAATAAGTTCACCAAACTTCTTCAAGGAGTTGATAATGTTTGAAAAATATTCAAAGACTTTGTCCAATGTTTCATCCCCTTGCATGATATAGAGCTCAAAATTTCAATTCAACTTCATAATTCGAGATTAATTTTAATTTTGAAATGCTTATATGAGTGGTATCTAAAATCATTCATGTGGTTTTTGAAGAAGTACAATTTTAAATTCAGCATAATAATCATTTTAGATCCCTAATTACCTTTTTTTAATATCCCTAAAAAAGGGTTTCTTATTTCTAAGAAATTTAGGAAATCACACAGCAAGTAGAGCCATTTTCTCTTCATTATGATTACAGTCATCTTTTCTAACACTTGGGTCAATAACATGTTCATTCTCACCACTATCCTTGATGTCTTGAGGGCCAATTTCTTTCCCTCCTCGAAATTCGATTGCTCTCAACATGGGCAAAAATGATGCAGTTCGAATACTTGTCCAAGAGATTCATTTAAGAGTATGTTCAGTGGGCTTGTACAAAGACTTAAGCAAGGTAACTTTGGCATTAAAATGATAAGGTAGTAGAGGAATGATTTTCTCAATCTAATTTTCATTGCAAATAGGTCCACCAAACTTCTTCAAGGAGTTGATAATGTTTGAAAAATATTCAAAGACTTTGTCCAATGTTTCATCCCCTTGCATGATATAGAGCTCAAAATTTCAATTCAACTTCATAATTCGAGATTAATTTTAATTTTGAAATGCTTATATGAGTGGTGTCTAAAATCATTCATGTGGTTTTTGAAGAAGTACAATTTTAAATTCAGCATAATAATCATTTTAGATCCCTAATTACCTTTTTTTAATATCCCTAAAAAAGGGTTTCTTATTTCTAAGAAATTTAGGAAATCACACAGCAAGTAGAGCCATTTTCTCTTCATTATGATTACAGTCATCTTTTCTAACACTTGGGTCAATAACATGTTCATTCTCACCACTATCCTTGATGTCTTGAGGGCCAATTTCTTTCCCTCCTCGAAATTCGATTGCTCTCAACATGGGCAAAAATGATGCACTTCGAATACTTGCCCAACAGATACATTTAAGAGTATGGTCGGTGGGCTTGTACAAAGACTTAAGCAAGGTAACTTTGGCATTAAAATGATAAGGTAGTAGAGGAATCATTTTCTCAATCTAATTTTCATTGCAAATAGGTCCGCCAAGCTTCTTCAAGGAGTTGATAATGTTTGAAAAACATTCAAAGACTTTGTCCAATGTTTCATCCCCTTGCATGATATAAAGCTCAAAATTTCAACTCAACTTCATAATTCTAGATTGATTTTAATGTTGAAATGCATATATGAGTGGTCTCCAAAATCACTCATGTTGTTTTTGAAAAAGTATAATTTTATATTCATCATAATAATCATTTTAGATCCCTAATTACCTTTTTTTAATATCCCTAAAAAAGGGTTTCTTATTTCTAAGAAATTTAGGAAATCACACTACAAGTACAGCCATTTTATCTTCATTTTGACTAGAGTCATCTTTCCTAACACTTGGGTCAAAAACATGTTCACCTTAACCACTATCCTTGATGTCTTGAGGGCCATTATCTTTCCCTCCTCGAAAGTAGATTGCTCTTAACTGAGGCAAAAGTGATGCAGTTCGAATACTTGCCCAACAGATTCATTTAAGAGTATGTTCGGTGGGCTTGTACATGGACTTAAGCAAGGTAACTTTGGCATTAAGATGATAAGGTAGTATAGGAATTATGTTCTCAATCTAATTTTCTTTGGAAATAGGTTCACCAAACTTCTTCAAGGAGTTGATAATGTTTGAAAAATATTCAAAGACTTTGTCCAATGTTTCATCCCCTTGCATGATATAGAGCTCAAAATTTCAATTCAACTTCATAATTCGAGATTAATTTTAATTTTGAAATGCTTATATGAGTGGTATCTAAAATCATTCATGTGGTTTTTGAAGAAGTACAATTTTAAATTCAGCATAATAATCATTTTAGATCCCTAATTACCTTTTTTTAATATCCCTAAAAAAGGGTTTCTTATTTCTAAGAAATTTAGGAAATCACACAGCAAGTAGAGCCATTTTCTCTTCATTATGATTACAGTCATCTTTTCTAACACTTGGGTCAATAACATGTTCATTCTCACCACTATCCTTGATGTCTTGAGGGCCAATTTCTTTCCCTCCTCGAAATTCGATTGCTCTCAACATGGGCAAAAATGATGCACTTCGAATACTTGCCCAAGAGATTCATTTAAGAGTATGTTCGGTGGGCTTGTACAAAGACTTAAGCAAGGTAACTTTGGCATTAAAATGATAAGGTAGTAGAGGAATGATTTTCTCAATCTAATTTTCATTGCAAATAGGTCCACCAAACTTCTTCAAGGAGTTGATAATGTTTAAAAAATATTCAAAGACTTTGTCCAATGTTTCATCCCCTTGCATGATATAAAGCTCAAAATTTCAATTCAACTTCATAATTCTAGATTGATTTTAATGTTCAAATGCATATATGAGTGGTCTCCAAAATCATTCATGTGGTTTTTGAAAAAGTATAATTTTATATTCATCATAATAATCATTTTAGATCCCTAATTACCTTTTTTTAATATCCCTAAAAAAGGGTTTCTTATTTCTAAGAAATTTAGGAAATCACACTACAAGTACAGCCATTTTATCTTCATTATGACTAGATCATCTTTCCTAACACTTGGGTCAAAAACATGTTCACTCTCACCACTATCCTTGATGTCTTGAGGGCTATTATCTTTCCCTCCTCGAATGTAGATTGCTCTTAACTTGGGCAAAAGTGATGCAGTTCGAATACTTGCCCAACAGATTCATTTAAGAGTATGTTCGGTGGGCTTGTACATGGACTTAAGCAAGGTAACTTTGGCATTAAGATGATAAGGTAGTATAGGAATTATGTTCTCAATCTAATTTTCTTTGGAAATCGGTCGACCCATGTTTTAAAAGTTGTTGATAATGTTTGAAAAACATTGAAAGACTTTGTCCAAAGTTTCTTCCCCTTGCATGATATAGAACTCAAAAGTTCAATTCAACTTCATAATTCTAGATTTATTTTAATATTGAAATGCTTATATGAGTGGTCTCAAAAATCATTCATGTTGTTTTGAAGAATTACAATTTTAAATTAATTGTAATAATTATTTTAGAGCCCTAATTTATTTTTTATAATAATCCTAAAAAAGGGTTTTTTTCTTTCTAAGAAATTTAGGAAATCCCACTACAAGTAGAGCCATTTTCTCTTCAATATGATTAGAGTCATCTTTTCTAACACATGGGTCAAAAACATGTTCACTCTCACCACTATCCTTGATGTCTTGAGGGCCAATATCTTTCCCTCCTTGAAAGTAGATTTCTCTTAACTTGGGCAAAAGTGATGCACTTCGAATACTTACCCCACAGATTCATTTAAGAGTATGTTCGGTGGGCTTGTAAATGGACTTAAGCAAGGTAACATTGGCATTAAAATGATAAGGTAGTATAGGAATGATTTTATCAATCTAATTTTCTTGGCAAATAGGTCCACCAAACTTTTCAAGGAGTTGCTAATGTTTGCAAAACATTCAAAGACTTTGTTTAAAGTTTCATCCCCTTCCATGATATAGTGCTCAAAATTTCAATTCAACTTCATAATTCTAGATTGATTTTAATGTTGAAATGCTTATATGAGTGGTCTCAAAAATCATTCATGTTGTTTTGAAGAATTACAATTTTAAATTAATTGTAATAATCATTTTAGACCCCTAATTTCCTTTTTATAATAATCCTATAAAACGGTTGTTTCTTTCTAAGAAATTTAGGAAATCACACTACAAATGGAGCCATTTTTTCTTCATTATGATTAGAGTCATCTTTTCTAACACTTGGGTCAAAAACATGTTCACTCTAACCACTATACTTGATGTCTTGAGGGCCAATTTCTTTCCCTCCTCGAAAGACGATTGCTCTCAACTGGGGCAAAAGTGATGCACTTCGAATACTTGCCCAACATATTCATTTAAGAGTATGTTCGGTTGGCTTGTAAATGGACTTAAGCAAGGTAACTTTGGCATTAAAATGATAAGGTAGTATAGGACTGATTTTATCAATCTAATTTTCTTGGCAAATAGGTCCACAAACTTTTCAAGGAGTTGCTAATGTTTGAAAAACATTCAAAGACTTTGTCTAAAGTTTCATCCCCTTCCATGATATAGTGCTCAAAATTTCAATTCAACTTCATAATTCTAGATTGATTTTAATGTTGAAATGGTTATATGAGTGGTCTCCAAAATTATTCATGTTGTTTTTGAAGAAGTAAAATTTTAAATTCATCATAACAATCATTTTAGATCCCTAATTACCTTTTTTTAATATCCCTAAAAAAGGGTTTCTTATTTCTAAGAAATTTAGGAAATAACACTGCAAGTGTAGCCATTTTCTCTTCATTTGGATTAGAGTCATCTTTTCTAACACTTGGGTCAAAAACATGTTCACTCTAACCACTATCCTTGATGTCTTGAGGGCCGATTTCTTTCCCTCCTCGAAAGACGATTGCTCTCAACTGGGGCAAGAGTGATGCAGTTCGAATACTTGCCCAACATATTCATTAAAAGTATGTTCGGTTGGCTTGTAAATGGACTTAAGCAAGGTAACTTTGGCATTAAAATGATAAGGTAGTATAGGACTGATTTTATCAATCTAATTTTCTTGGCAAATAGGTCCACCAAACTTTTCAAGGAGTTGCTAATGTTTGAAAAACATTCAAAGACATTGTCTAAAGTTTCATCCCCTTCCATGATATAGTGCTCAAAATTTCAATTCAACTTCATAATTCTAGATTGATTTTAATGTTGAAATGCTTATATGAGTGGTCTCCAAAATCATTCATGTTGTTTTTGAAGAAGTAAAATTTTAAATTCATCATAACAATCATTTTAGATCCCTAATTACCTTTTTTTAATATCCCTAAAAAAGGGTTTCTTATTTCTAAGAAATTTAGGAAATAACACTGCAAGTGTAGCCATTTTCTCTTCATTTTGATTAGAGTCATCTTTTCTAACACTTGGGTCAAAAACATGTTCAATCTATCCACTATCCTTGATGTCTTGAGGGCCAATTTCTTTCCCTCCTCGAAAGTAGATTGCTCTTAACTTCGGCCAAAACTGATGCACTTCGAATACTTACCCAACAGATTCATTTAAGAGTATGTTCGGTGGGCTTTTACAAGGACTTAAGCAAGGTAAATTTGGCATTAAAAGGACAAGGTAGTATAGGAATTCTTTTTTCAATCTAATTTTCTTTGCAAATAGGTCCTCCCAATTTTTACAAGTGGTTGATAATGTTTGAAAAACATTGAAAGACTTTGTCCAAAGTTTCTTCCCCTTGCATGATATAGTGCTCAAAATTTCAATTCAACTTCATAATTCTAGATTTATTTTAATATTGAAATGCTTATATGAGTGGTCACAAAAATCATTCATGTTGTTTTGAAGAATTACAATTTTAAATTAATTGTAATAATCATTTTAGACCCCCAATTTCCTTTTTATAATAATCCTAAAAAAGGGTTTTTTCTTTCTAAGAAATTTAAGAAATCACAATACAAATGGAGCCATTTTTCTTCATTATGATTAGAGTCATCTTTTCTAACAATTGGGTCAAAAACATGTTCACTCTCACCACTATCCTTGATATCTTGAGGGCCAATTTCTTTCCCTCCTCGAAATTCGATTGCTCTCAACTTGATCAAAAGTGATGCAGTTTGAATACTTGCCCAACAGATTCATTTAAGAGTATGTTCGGTGGGCATGTACATGGACTTAAGCAAGGTAACTTTGGCATTAAAATGATAAGGTAGTATAGGAATGATTTTCTCAATCTAAGTTTGCTTGCAAATAGGTCCACTAAACTTCTTCAAGGAGTTGATAATGTTTGAAAAACATTGAAAGACTTTGTCCAAAGTTTCTTCCCCTTGCATGATATAGTGCTCAAAATTTCAATTCAACTTCATAACTCTAGATTTATTTTAATATTGAAATGCTTATATGAGTGGTCTCAAAAATCATTCATGTTGTTTTGAAGAATTACAATTTTAAATTAATTGTAATAATCATTTTAGACCCCTAATTTCCTTTCTAAGAAATTTAGGAAATCACAATACAAATGGAGCCATTTTTCTTCATTATGATTAGAGTCATCTTTTCTAACAATTGGGTCAAAAACATGTTCACTCTCACCACTATCCTTGATATCTTGAGGGCCAATTTCTTTCCCTCCTCGAAAGTCGATTGCTCTCAACTTGATCAAAAGTGATGCAGTTTGAATACTTGCCCAACAGATTCATTTAAGAGTATGTTCGGTGGGCATGTACATGGACTTAAGCAAGGTAACTTTGGCATTAAAATGATAAGGTAGTATAGGAATGATTTTCTCAATCTAAGTTTGCTTGCAAATAGGTCCACTAAACTTCTTCAAGGAGTTGATAATGTTTGAAAAACATTGAAAGACTTTGTCCAAAGTTTCTTCCCCTTGCATGATATAGTGCTCAAAATTTCAATTCCACTTCATAATTCTAGATTTATTTTAATATTGAAATGCTTATATGAGTGGTCTCAAAAATCATTCATGTTGTTTTGAAGAATTACAATATTAAATTAATTGTAATAATCATTTTAGAGCCCTAATTTCCTTTTTATAATAATTCTTAAAAAGGGTTTTTTTCTTTCTAAGAAATTTTGGAAATCACACTGCAAGTAGAGCCATTTTTTCTTCATTATGATTAGAGTCATCTTTTCTAACACTTGGGTCAAAAACATGTTCACTCTAACCACTATCCTTGATGTCTTGAGGGCCAATTTCTTTCTCTTCTCGAAAGTAGATTGCTCTCAACTTGGGGAAAATTGATGTAGTTCGAATACTTGCCCAACAGATTCATTTAAGAGTATGTTTGGTGGGCATGTAAATGGGCTTAAGCAAGGTAACTTTGGTATTAAAATGATAAGGTAGTATAGGAATTATTTTCTCAATCTAATTTTCTTTGGAAATAGGTCCACCCAAGTTTTACAAGTAGTTGATAATGTTTGAAAAACATTGAAAGACTTTGTCCAAAGTTTCTTCCCCTTGCATGATATAGAGCTCAAAATTTCAATTCAACTTCATAATTCTAGATTTATTTTAATATTGAATCGCTTATATGAGTGGTCTCAAAAATCATTCATGTTGTTTTGAAGAAGTACAATTTTAAATTAATTGTAATAATCATTTTAGAGACCTAATTTCCTTTTTATAATAATCCTAAAAAACGGTTGTTTCTTTCTAAGAAATTTAGGAAATCACACTACAAATGGAGCCATTTTTTCTTCATTATGATTAGAGTCATCTTTTCTAACACTTGGGTCAAAAACATGTTCACTCTAACCACTATACTTGATGTCTTGAGGGCCAATTTCTTTCCCTCCCCGAAAGACGATTGCTCTCAACTGGGGCAAAAGTGATGCACTTCGAATACTTGCCCAACATATTCATTTAAGAGTATGTTCGGTTGGCTTGTAAATGGACTTAAGCAAGGTAACTTTGGCATTAAAATGATAAGGTAGTATAGGACTGATTTTATCAATCTAATTTTCTTGGCAAATAGGTCCACAAACTTTTCAAGGAGTTGCTAATGTTTGAAAAACATTCAAAGACTTTGTCTAAAGTTTCATCCCCTTCCATGATATAGTGCTCAAAATTTCAATTCAACTTCATAATTCTAGATTGATTTTAATGTTGAAATGGTTATATGAGTGGTCTCCAAAATCATTCATGTTGTTTTTGAAGAAGTAAAATTTTAAATTCATCATAACAATCATTTTAGATCCCTAATTACCTTTTTTTAATATCCCTAAAAAAGGGTTTCTTATTTCTAAGAAATTTAGGAAATAACACTGCAAGTGTAGCCATTTTCTCTTCATTTTGATTAGAGTCATCTTTTCTAACACTTGGGTCAAAAACATGTTCACTCTAACCACTATCCTTGATGTCTTGAGGGCCGATTTCTTTCCCTCCTCGAAAGACGATTGCTCTCAACTGGGGCAAGAGTGATGCAGTTCGAATACTTGCCCAACATATTCATTAAAAGTATGTTCGGTTGGCTTGTAAATGGACTTAAGCAAGGTAACTTTGGCATTAAAATGATAAGGTAGTATAGGACTGATTTTATCAATCTAATTTTCTTGGCAAATAGGTCCACCAAACTTTTCAAGGAGTTGCTAATGTTTGAAAAACATTCAAAGACATTGTCTAAAGTTTCATCCGCTTCCATGATATAGTGCTCAAAATTTCAATTCAACTTCATAATTCTAGATTGATTTTAATGGTGAAATGCTTATATGAGTGGTCTCCAAAATCATTCATGTTGTTTTTGAAGAAGTAAAATTTTAAATTCATCATAACAATCATTTTAGATCCCTAATTACCTTTTTTTAATATCCCTAAAAAAGGGTTTCTTATTTCTAAGAAATTTAGGAAATAACACTGCAAGTGTAGCCATTTTCTCTTCATTTTGATTAGAGTCATCTTTTCTAACACTTGGGTCAAAAACATGTTCACTCTACCCACTATCCTTGATGTCTTGAGGGCCAATTTCTTTCCCTCCTCGAAAGTAGATTGCTCTTAACTTCGGCAAAAGTGATGCACTTCGAATACTTACCCAACAGATTCATTTAAGAGTATGTTCGGTGGGCTTTTACAAGGACTTAAGCAAGGTAAATTTGGCATTAAAAGGACAAGGTAGTATAGGAATTCTTTTTTCAATCTAATTTTCTTTGCAAATAGGTCCTCCCAATTTTTACAAGTGGTTGATAATGTTTGAAAAACATTGAAAGACTTTGTCCAAAGTTTCTTCCCCTTGCATGATATAGTGCTCAAAATTTCAATTCAACTTCATAATTCTAGATTTATTTTAATATTGAAATGCTTATTTGAGTGGTCACAAAAATCATTCATGTTGTTTTGAAGAATTACAATTTTAAATTAATTGTAATAATCATTTTAGACCCCTAATTTCCTTTTTATAATAATCCTAAAAAAGGGTTTTTTCTTTCTAAGAAATTTAGGAAATCACAATACAAATGGAGCCATTTTTCTTCATTATGATTAGAGTCATCTTTTCTAACAATTGGGTCAAAAACATGTTCACTCTCACCACTATCCTTGATATCTTGAGGGCCAATTTCTTTCCCTCCTCGAAATTCGATTGCTCTCAACTTGATCAAAAGTGATGCAGTTCGAATACTTGCCCAACAGATTCATTTAAGAGTATGTTCGGTGGGCATGTACATGGACTTAAGCAAGGTAACTTTGGCATTAAAATGATAAGGTAGTATAGGAATGATTTTCTCAATCTAAGTTTGCTTGCAAATAGGTCCACTAAACTTCTTCAAGGAGTTGATAATGTTTGAAAAACATTGAAAGACTTTGTCCAAAGTTTCTTCCCCTTGCATGATATAGTGCTCAAAATTTCAATTCAATTTCATAATTCTAGATTTATTTTAATATTGAAATGCTTATATGAGTGCTCTCAAAAATCATTCATGTTGTTTTGAAGAATTACAATATTAAATTAATTGTAATAATCATTTTAGAGCCCTAATTTCCTTTTTATAATAATTCTTAAAAAGGGTTTTTTTCTTTCTAAGAAATTTTGGAAATCACACTGCAAGTAGAGCCATTTTTTCTTCATTATGATTAGAGTCATCTTTTCTAACACTTGGGTCAAAAACATGTTCACTCTAACCACTATCCTTGATGTCTTGAGGGCCAATTTCTTTCTCTCCTCGAAAGTAGATTGCTCTCAACTTGGGGAAAATTGATGTAGTTCGAATACTTGCCCAACAGATTCATTTAAGAGTATGTTTGGTGGGCATGTACATGGGCTTAAGCAAGGTAACTTTGGTATTAAAATGATAAGGTAGTATAGGAATTATTTTCTCTATCTAATTTTCTTTGGAAATAGGTCCACCCAAGTTTTACAAGTAGTTGATAATGTTTGAAAAACATTGAAAGACTTTGTCCAAAGTTTCTTCCCCTTGCATGATATAGAGCTCAAAATTTCAATTCAACTTCATAATTCTAGATTTATTTTAATATTGAATCGCTTATATGAGTGGTCTCAAAAATCATTCATGTTGTTTTGAAGAAGTACAATTTTAAATTAATTGTAATAATCATTTTAGAGACCTAATTTCCTTTTTATAATAATCCTAAAAAAAGGGTTTCTTATTTCTAAGAAATTTAGGAAATCACACTACAAGTAGAGCCATTTTCTCTTCATTATGATTAGAGTCATCTTTTCTAACACTTGGGTCAAAAACGTGTTCACTCTCACCACTATCGTTGATGTCTTGAGGGCAAATTTCTTTACCTCCTCGAAAGTAGATTGCTCTCAACTTGGGTAAAAGTGATGTAGTTTGAATACTTGCCCAACAGATTCATTTAAGAATATGTTCGGTGGGCATGTACATGGACTTAAGCAAGGTAACTTTGCCATTAAAATGATAAGGTAGTATAGGAATTATTTTCTCAATCTAATTTTCTTTGGAAATAGGTCCACCCAAGTTTTACAAGTAGTTGATAATGTTTGAAAAACATTGAAAGACTTTGTCCAAAGTTTCTTAACCTTGCATGATATAGAGCTCAAAATTTCAATTCAACTTCATAATTCTAGATTTATTTTAATATTGAAATGCTTATATGAGTGGTCTCAAAAATCATTCATGTTGTTTTGAATAAGTACAATTTTAAATTAATTCTAATAATCATTTTAGAGCCCTAATTTCCTTTTTATAATAATCCTAAAAAAGTGCTTTTTCTTTTTAAGAAATTTAGTAAATCACACTGCAAGTAGAGCCATGTTCTCTTCATTACGATTAGAGTCATTTTTTCTAACAATTGGGTCAAAAACATGTTCATTCTCACCACTATCCTTGCTGTCTTGAGGGCCAATTTCTTTCCCTCCTCGAAAGACGATTGCTCTCAACTGGGGCAAAAGTGATGCAGTTCGAATACTTGCCCAACAGATTCATTTAAGAGTATGTTCGGTGGGCTTGTAAATGGACTTAAGCAAGGTAACTTTGGCATTAAAATGATAAGGTAGTATAGGAATGATTTTATCAATCTAATTTTCTTGGCAAATAGGTCCACCAAACTTTTCAAGGAGTTGCTAATGTTTGAAAAACATTCATAGACTTTGTCCAAAGTTTCATCCCCTTCCATGATATAGTGCTCAAAATTTCAATTCAACTTCATAATTCTAGATTGATTTTAATGTTGAAATGCTTATATGAGTGGTCTCCAAAATCATTCATGTTGTTTTTGAAGAAGTAAAATTTTAAATTCATCATAATAATCATTTTAGATCCCTAATTAGCTTTTTTTAATATCCCTAAAAAGGGTTTCTTATTTCTAAGAAATTTAGGAAATCACACTGCAAGTAGAGCCATTTTCTCTTCATTATGATTAGAGTCATCTTTTCTAATAATTGGGTCAAAAACGTGTTCACTCTCACCACTATCCTTGATGTCTTAAGGAACAATTTCCTTCCCTCTTCGAAAGTAAACTGCTCTGAACTTAGGCAAAAGTGATGCAGTTCGAATACTTGCCCAATAGATTCATTTAAGAGTATGTTCGGTGGGCATGTACATGGACTTAAGCAAGGTAACTTTGGCATTTAAATGACAAGGTAGTATAGGAACTCTTTTTTCAATCTAATTTTCTTTGCAAATAGGTCCACCCAATTTTTACAAGTAGTTGATAATGTTTGAAAAAAATTGAAAGACTTTGTCCAAAGTTTCTTCCCCTTGCATGATATAGTGCTCAAAATTTCAATTCAACTTCATAATTCTAGATTTATTTTAATATTGAAATGCTTATATGAGTGGTCTCAAAAATCATTCATGTTGTTTTGAAGAATTACAATTTTAAATTAATTGTAATAATCATTTTAGAGCCCCAATTTCCTTTTTATAATAATCCTAAAAAAAGGGTTTCTTATTTCTAAGAAATTTAGGAAATCACACTACAAGTAGAGCCATTTTCTCTTCATTATGATTAGAGTCATCTTTTCTAACACTTGGGTCAAAAACGTGTTCACTCTCACCACTATCGTTGATGTCTTGAGGGCAAATTTCTTTACCTCCTCGAAAGTAGATTGCTCTCAACTTGGGTAAAAGTGATGTAGTTCGAATACTTGCCCAACAGATTCATTTAAGAATATGTTCGGTGGGCATGTACATGGACTTAAGCAAGGTAACTTTGCCATTAAAATGATAAGGTAGTATAGGAATTATTTTCTCAATCTAATTTTCTTTGGAAATAGGTCCACCCAAGTTTTACAAGTAGTTGATAATGTTTGAAAAACATTGAAAGACTTTGTCCAAAGTTTCTTAACCTTGCATGATATAGAGCTCAAAATTTCAATTCAACTTCATAATTCTAGATTTATTTTAATATTGAAATGCTTATATGAGTGGTCTCAAAAATCATTCATGTTGTTTTGAATAAGTACAATTTTAAATTAATTCTAATAATCATTTTAGAGCCCTAATTTCCTTTTTATAATAATCCTAAAAAAGGGCTTTTTCTTTTTAAGAAATTTAGTAAATCACACTGCAAGTAGAGCCATGTTCTCTTCATTACGATTAGAGTCATTTTTTCTAACAATTGGGTCAAAAACATGTTCATTCTCACCACTATCCTTGATGTCTTGAGGGCCAATTTCTTTCCCTCCTCGAAAGACGATTGCTCTCAACTGGGGCAAAAGTGATGCAGTTCGAATACTTGCCCAACAGATTCATTTAAGAGTATGTTCGGTGGGCTTGTAAATGGACTTAAGCAAGGTAACTTTGGCATTAAAATGATAAGGTAGTATAGGAATGATTTTATCAATCTAATTTTCTTGGCAAATAGGTCCACCAAACTTTTCAAGGAGTTGCTAATGTTTGAAAAACATTCAAAGACTTTGTCCAAAGTTTCATCCCCTTCCATGATATAGTGCTCAAAATTTCAATTCAACTACATAATTCTAGATTGATTTTAATGTTGAAATGCTTATATGAGTGGTCTCCAAAATCATTCATGTTGTTTTTGAAGAAGTAAAATTTTAAATTCATCATAATAATCATTTTAGATCCCTAATTAGCTTTTTTTAATATCCCTAAAAAGGGTTTCTTATTTCTAAGAAATTTAGGAAATCACACTGCAAGTAGAGCCATTTTCTCTTCATTATGATTAGAGTCATCTTTTCTAATAATTGGGTCAAAAACGTGTTCACTCTCACCACTATCCTTGATGTCTTAAGGAACAATTTCCTTTCCTCTTCGAAAGTAAACTGCTCTGAACTTAGGCAAAAGTGATGCAGTTCGAATACTTGCCCAATAGATTCATTTAAGAGTATGTTCGGTGGGCATGTACATGGACTTAAGCAAGGTAACTTTGGCATTTAAATGACAAGGTAGTATAGGAACTCTTTTTTCAATCTAATTTTCTTTGCAAATAGGTCCACCCAATTTTTACAAGTAGTTGATAATGTTTGAAAAAAATTGAAAGACTTTGTCCAAAGTTTCTTCCCCTTGCATGATATAGTGCTCAAAATTTCAATTCAACTTCATAATTCTAGATTTATTTTAATATTGAAATGCTTATATGAGTGGTCTCAAAAATCATTCATGTTGTTTTGAAGAATTACAGTTTTAAATTAATTGAAATAATCATTTTAGAGCCCCAATTTTCTTTTTATAATAATCCTAAAAAAAGGGTTTCTTATTTCTAAGAAATTTAGGAAATCACACTACAAGTAGAGCCATTTTCTCTTCATTATGATTAGAGTCATCTTTTCTAACACTTGGGTCAAAAACGTGTTCACTCTCACCACTATCGTTGATGTCTTGAGGGCAAATTTCTTTACCTCCTCGAAAGTAGATTGCTCTCAACTTGGGTAAAAGTGATGTAGTTCGAATACTTGCCCAACAGATTCATTTAAGAGTATGTTTGGTGGGCATGTACATGGACTTAAGCAAGGTAACTTTGGCATTAAAATGATAAGGTAGTATAGGAATTATTTTCTCAATCTAATTTTCTTTGGAAATAGGTCCACCCAAGTTTTACAAGTAGTTGATAATGTTTGAAAAACATTGAAAGACTTTGTCCAAAGTTTCTTCCCCTTGCATGATATAGAGCTCAAAATTTCAATTCAACTTCATAATTCTAGATTTATTTTAATATTGAAATGCTTATATGAGTGGTCTCAAAAATCATTCATGTTGTTTTGAATAAGTACAATTTTAAATTAATTCTAATAATCATTTTAGAGCCCTAATTTCCTTTTTATAATAATCCTAAAAAAGGGCTTTTTCTTTTTAAGAAATTTAGTAAATCACACTGCAAGTAGAGCCATGTTCTCTTCATTACGATTAGAGTCATTTTTTCTAACAGTTGGGTCAAAAACATGTTCATTCTCACCACTATCCTTGATGTCTTGAGGGCCAATTTCTTTCCCTCCTCGAAAGACGATTGCTCTCAACTGGGGCAAAAGTGATGCAGTTCGAATACTTGCCCAACAGATTCATTTAAGAGTATGTTCGGTGGGCTTGTAAATGGACTTAAGCAAGGTAACTTTGGCATTAAAATGATAAGGTAGTATAGGAATGATTTTATCAATCTAATTTTCTTGGCAAATAGGTCCACCAAACTTTTCAAGGAGTTGCTAATGTTTGAAAAACATTCAAAGACTTTGTCCAAAGTTTCATCCCCTTCCATGATATAGTGCTCAAAATTTCAATTCAACTTCATAATTCTAGATTGATTTTAATGTTGAAATGCTTATATGAGTGGTCTCCAAAATCATTCATGTTGTTTTTGAAGAAGTAAAATTTTAAATTCATCATAATAATCATTTTAGATCCCTAATTAGCTTTTTTTAATATCCCTAAAAAGGGTTTCTTATTTCTAAGAAATTTAGGAAATCACACTGCAAGTAGAGCCATTTTCTCTTCATTATGATTAGAGTCATCTTTTCTAATAATTGGGTCAAAAACGTGTTCACTCTCACCACTATCCTTGATGTCTTAAGGAACAATTTCCTTCCCTCTTCGAAAGTAAACTGCTCTGAACTTAGGCAAAAGTGATGCAGTTCGAATACTTGCCCAATAGATTCATTTAAGAGTATGTTCGGTGGGCATGTACATGGACTTAAGCAAGGTAACTTTGGCATTTAAATGACAAGGTAGTATAGGAACTCTTTTTTCAATCTAATTTTCTTTGCAAATAGGTCCACCCAATTTTTACAAGTAGTTGATAATGTTTGAAAAAAATTGAAAGACTTTGTCCAAAGTTTCTTCCCCTTGCATGATATAGTGCTCAAAATTTCAATTCAACTTCATAATTCTAGATTTATTTTAATATTGAAATGCTTATATGAGTGGTCTCAAAAATCATTCATGTTGTTTTGAAGAATTACAGTTTTAAATTAATTGTAATAATCATTTTAGAGCCCCAATTTCCTTTTTATAATAATCCTAAAAAAAGGGTTTCTTATTTCTAAGAAATTTAGGAAATCACACTACAAGTAGAGCCATTTTCTCTTCATTATGATTAGAGTCATCTTTTCTAACACTTGGGTCAAAAACGTGTTCACTCTCACCACTATCGTTGATGTCTTGAGGGCAAATTTCTTTACCTCCTCGAAAGTAGATTGCTCTCAACTTGGGTAAAAGTGATGTAGTTCGAATACTTGCCCAACAGATTCATTTAAGAATATGTTCGGTGGGCATGTACATGGACTTAAGCAAGGTAACTTTGCCATTAAAATGATAAGGTAGTATAGGAATTATTTTCTCAATCTAATTTTCTTTGGAAATAGGTCCACCCAAGTTTTACAAGTAGTTGATAATGTTTGAAAAACATTGAAAGACTTTGTCCAAAGTTTCTTAACCTTGCATGATATAGAGCTCAAAATTTCAATTCAACTTCATAATTCTAGATTTATTTTAATATTGAAATGCTTATATGAGTGGTCTCAAAAATCATTCATGTTGTTTTGAATAAGTACAATTTTAAATTAATTCTAATAATCATTTTAGAGCCCTAATTTCCTTTTTATAATAATCCTAAAAAAGGGCTTTTTCTTTTTAAGAAATTTAGTAAATCACACTGCAAGTAGAGCCATGTTCTCTTCATTACGATTAGAGTCATTTTTTCTAACAATTGGGTCAAAAACATGTTCATTCTCACCACTATCCTTGATGTCTTGAGGGCCAATTTCTTTCCCTCCTCGAAAGACGATTGCTCTCAACTGGGGCAAAAGTGATGCAGTTCGAATACTTGCCCAACAGATTCATTTAAGAGTATGTTCGGTGGGCTTGTAAATGGACTTAAGCAAGGTAACTTTGGCATTAAAATGATAAGGTAGTATAGGAATGATTTTATCAATCTAATTTTCTTGGCAAATAGGTCCACCAAACTTTTCAAGGAGTTGCTAATGTTTGAAAAACATTCAAAGACTTTGTCCAAAGTTTCATCCCCTTCCATGATATAGTGCTCAAAATTTCAATTCAACTTCATAATTCTAGATTGATTTTAATGTTGAAATGCTTATATGAGTGGTCTTCAAAATCATTCATGTTGTTTTTGAAGAAGTAAAATTTTAAATTCATCATAATAATCATTTTAGATCCCTAATTAGCTTTTTTTAATATCCCTAAAAAGGGTTTCTTATTTCTAAGAAATTTAGGAAATCACACTGCAAGTAGAGCCATTTTCTCTTCATTATGATTAGAGTCATCTTTTCTAATAATTGGGTCAAAAACGTGTTCACTCTCACCACTATCCTTGATGTCTTAAGGAACAATTTCCTTCCCTCTTCGAAAGTAAACTGCTCTGAACTTAGGCAAAAGTGATGCAGTTCGAATACTTGCCCAATAGATTCATTTAAGAGTATGTTCGGTGGGCATGTACATGGACTTAAGCAAGGTAACTTTGGCATTTAAATGACAAGGTAGTATAGGAACTCTTTTTTCAATCTAATTTTCTTTGCAAATAGGTCCACCCAATTTTTACAAGTAGTTGATAATGTTTGAAAAAAATTGAAAGACTTTGTCCAAAGTTTCTTCCCCTTGCATGATATAGTGCTCAAAATTTCAATTCAACTTCATAATTCTAGATTTATTTTAATATTGAAATGCTTATATGAGTGGTCTCAAACATCATTCATGTTGTTTTGAAGAATTACAATTTTAAATTAATTGTAATAATCATTTTAGAGCCCCAATTTCCTTTTTATAATAATCCTAAAAAAAGGGTTTCTTATTTCTAAGAAATTTAGGAAATCACACTACAAGTAGAGCCATTTTCTCTTCATTATGATTAGAGTCATCTTTTCTAACACTTGGGTCAAAAACGTGTTCACTCTCACCACTATCGTTGATGTCTTGAGGGCAAATTTCTTTACCTCCTCGAAAGTAGATTGCTCTCAACTTGGGTAAAAGTGATGTAGTTCGAATACTTGCCCAACAGATTCATTTAAGAGTATGTTCGGTGGGCATGTACATGGACTTAAGCAAGGTAACTTTGCCATTAAAATGATAAGGTAGTATAGGAATTATTTTCTCAATCTAATTTTCTTTGGAAATAGGTCCACCCAAGTTTTACAAGTAGTTGATAATGTTTGAAAAACATTGAAAGACTTTGTCCAAAGTTTCTTCCCCTTGCATGATATAGAGCTCAAAATTTCAATTCAACTTCATAATTCTAGATTTATTCTAATATTGAAATGCTTATATGAGTGGTCTCAAAAATCATTCATGTTGTTTTGAAGAAGTAAAATTTTAAATTCATCATAATAATCATTTTAGATCCCTAATTAGCTTTTTTTAATATCCCTAAAAAGGGTTTCTTATTTCTAAGAAATTTAGGAAATCACACTGCAAGTAGAGCCATTTTCTCTTCATTATGATTAGAGTCATCTTTTCTAACAATTGGGTCAAAAACATGTTCATTCTCACCACTATCCTCGATATCTTGAGGGCCAATTTATTTCCCTCCTCGAAAGTCGATTGCTCTCAACTTGGGAAAAAGTGATGCAGTTCGAATACTTCCCCAACAGATTCAGTTAAGCGTATGTTCGGTGGGCATGTACATGGACTTAAGCAAGGTAAATTTGGCATTAAAATGATAAGGTAGTATTGGAATGATTTTCTCAATCTAATTTTGTTTGCAAATAGGTCCACTAACCTTCTTCAAGGAGTTGATAATGTTTGAAAAACATTGAAAGACTTTGTCCAAAGTTTCTTCCCCTTGCATGATATAGTGCTGAAAATTTCAATTCAACTTCATAATTCTAGATTTATTTTAATATTGAAATGCTTATATGAGTGGTCTCAAACATCATTCATGTTGTTTTGAAGAATTACAATTTTAAATTACTTGTAATAATCATATTAGAGCCCTAATATCCTTTTTATAATAATCCTTAAAAAGATTTTTTTTCTTTCTAAGAAATTTAGGAAATCACACTGCAAGTAGAGCCATTTTTTCTTCATTATTATTAGAGTCATCTTTTCTAACACTTGGGTCAAAAACATGTTCACTCTAACCACTATCCTTGATGTCTTGAGGGCCAATTTCTTTCTCTCCTCGAAAGTAGATTGCTCTCAACTTGGGGAAAATTGATGTAGTTCGAATACTTGCCCAACAGATTCATTTAAGAGTATGTTTGGTGGGCATGTACATGGGCTTAAGCAAGGTAACTTTGGTATTAAAATGATTAGGTAGTATAGGAATTATTTTCTCAATCTAATTTTCTTTGGAAATAGGTCCACCCAAGTTTTACAAGTAGTTGATAATGTTTGAAAAACATTGAAAGACTTTGTCCAAAGTTTCATACCCTTGCATGATATAGGGCTCAAAATTTCAATTCAACTTCATAATTCTAGATTTATTTTAATATTGAAATGCTTATATGAGTGGTCTCAAAAATCATTCATGTTGTTTTGAAGAATTACAATTTTAAATTAATTGTAATAATCGTTTTAGAGCCATAATTTCCTTTTTATAATAATCCTAAAAAAGGTTTTTTTTCTTTCTAAAAAATTTAGGAAATCACACTGCAAGTAGAGCCATTTTCTCTTCATTATGATTAGGGTCATCTTTTCTAACACTTGGTTCAAAAACATGTTCACTCTAACCAGTATCCTTGATGTCTTGAGGGCAAATTTCTTTCCCTCATCGAAAGTAGATTGCTCTCAACTTGGGGAAAATTGATGTAGTTCGAATACTTGCCCAACAGATTCATTTAAGAGTATGTTTGTTGGGCATGTACATGGACTTAAGCAAGGTAACTTTGGCATTAAAATGATAAGGTAGTATAGGAATGATTTTATGAATCTAATTTTCTTGGCAAATAGGTCCACCAAACTTTTCAAGGAGTTGCTAATGTTTGAAAAACATTCAAAGACTTTGTCTAAAGTTTCATCCCCTTCCATGATATAGTGCTCAAAATTTCAATTCAACTTCATAATTCTAGATTGATTTTAATGTTGAAATTCTTATATGAGTGGTGTCCAAAATCATTCATGTTGTTTTTGAAAAAGAAAAATTTTAAATTAATTGTAATAATCATTTTAGAGCCCTAATTTCCTTTTTATAATAATCCTAAAAAAGGGTTTTTTTCTTTTTAAGAAATTTAGGAAATAACACTACAAGTAGAGCCATTTTTTCTTCATTATGATTAGAGTTATCTTTTCTAACACTTGGGTCAAAAACATGTTCACTCTAACCACTATCCTTGATGTCTTGAGGGCCAATTTCTTTCCCTCCTCGAAAGTAGATTGCTCTCAACTTGGGGAAAATTGATGTAGTTCGAATACTTGCCCAACAGATTCATTTAAGAGTATGTTTGGTGGGCATGTACATGGACTTAAGCAAGGTAACTTTGGCATTAAAATGATAAGGTAGTATATGAATTATTTTCTCAATCTAATTTTCTTTGGAAATAGGTCCACCCAAGTTTTACAACTAGTTGATAATGTTTGAAATACATTGAAAGACTTTGTCCAAAGTTTCTTCCCCTTGCATGATATAGAGCTCAAAATTTCAATTCAACTTCATAATTCTAGATTTATTTTAATATTGAATCGCTTATATGAGTGGTCTCAAAAATCATTCATGTTGTTTTGAAGAAGTACAATTTTAAATTAATTGTAATAATCATTTTAGAGCCCTAATTTCCTTTTTATAATAATCCTAAAAAAAGGGTTTCTTATTTATAAGAAATTTAGGAAATCACACTACAAGTAGAGCCATTTTCTCTTCATTATGATTAGAGTCATCTTTTCTAACACTTGGGTCAAAAACGTGTTCACTCTCACCACTATCCTTCATGTCTTGAGGGTACATTTCTTGAACTCCTCGAAAGTAGATTGCTCTCAACTTGGGTAAAAGTGATGTAGTTCGAATACTTACCCAACATATTCATTTAAGAGTATGTTCGGTGGGCATGTACATGGACTTAAGCAAGGTAACTTTGGCATTAAATTGATAAGGTAGTATAGGAATTATTTTCTCAATCTAATTTTCTTTGGAAATAGGTCCACCCAAGTTTTACAAGTAGTTGACAATGTTTGAAAAACATTGAAAGACTTTGTCCAAAGTTTCTTCCCCTTGCATGATATAGAGCTCAAAATTTCAATTCAACTTCATAATTCTAGATTTATTTTAATATTGAAATGCTTATATGAGTGGTCTCAAAAATCATTCATGTTGTTTTGAATAAGTACAATTTTAAATTAATTCTAATAATCATTTTAAAGCCCTAATTTCCTTTTTGTAATAATCCTAAAAAAAGGCTTTTTCTTTTTAAGAAATTTAGTAAAGCACACTGCAAGTAGAGCCATGTTCTCTTTATTATGATTAGAGTCATTTTTTCTAACAATTGGGTCAAAAACATGTTCATTCTCACCACTATCCTTGATGTCTTGAGGGCCAATTTCTTTCACTCCTCGAAAGACGATTGCTCTCAACTGGGGCAAAAGTGATGCAGTTCGAATACTTGCCCAACAGATTCATTTAAGAGTATGTTTGGTGGGCATGTACATGGACTTAAGCAAGGTAACTATGGCATTAAAATGATAAGGTGGTATAGGAATTATTTTCTCAATCAAATTTTCTTTGGAAATAGGTCCACCCAAGTTTTACAAGGAGTTGATAATGTTTGAAAAACATTGAAAGACTTTGTCCAAAGTTTCTTCCCCTTGCATGATATAGAGCTCAAAATTTCAATTCAACTTCATAATTCTAGATTTATTTTAATATTGAAATGCTTATATGAGTGGTCTCAAAAATCATTCATGTTTTTTTGAAGAAGTACAATTTTAAATTAATTGTAATAATCATTTTAGAGCCCTAATTTCCTTTTTATAATAATCCTAAAAAAAGGGTTTCTTATTTATAAGAAATTTAGGAAATCACACTGCAAGTAGAGCCATTTTCTCTTCATTATGATTAGAGTCATCTTTTCTAACACTTGGGTCAAAAACGTGTTCACTCTCACCACTATCCTTCATGTCTTGAGGGTACATTTCTTGAACTCCTCGAAAGTAGATTGCTCTCAACTTGGGTAAAAGTGATGTAGTTCGAATACTTGCCCAACAGATTCATTTAAGAGTATGTTCGGTGGGCATGTACATGGACTTAAGCAAGGTAACTTTGGCATTAAAATGATAAGGTAGTATAGGAATTATTTTCTCAATCTAATTTTCTTTGGAAATAGGTCCACCCAAGTTTTACAAGTAGTTGACAATGTTTGAAAAACATTGAAAGACTTTGTCCAAAGTTTCTTCCCCTTGCATGATATAGAGCTCAAAATTTCAATTCAACTTCATAATTCTAGATTTATTTTAATATTGAAATGCTTATATGAGTGGTCTCAAAAATCATTCATGTTGTTTTGAATAAGTACAATTTTAAATTAATTCTAATAATCATTTTAGAGCCCTAATTTCCTTTTTGTAATAATCCTAAAAAAAGGCTTTTTCTTTTTAAGAAATTTAGTAAAGCACACTGCAAGTAGAGCCATGTTCACTTTATTATGATTAGAGTCATTTTTTCTAACAATTGGGTCAAAAACATGTTCATTCTCACCACTATCCTTGATGTCTTGAGGGCCAATTTCTTTCACTCCTCGAAAGACGATTGCTCTCAACTGGGGAAAAAGTGATGCAGTTCGAATACTTCCCCAACAGATTCAGTTAAGCGTATGTTCGGTGGGCATGTACATGGACTTAAGCAAGGTAAATTTGGCATTAAAATGATAAGGTAGTATTGGAATGATTTTCTCAATCTAATTTTGTTTGCAAATAGGTCCACTAACCTTCTTCAAGGAGTTGATAATGTTTGAAAAACATTGAAAGACTTTGTCCAAAGTTTCTTCCCCTTGCATGATATAGTGCTGAAAATTTCAATTCAACTTCATAATTCTAGATTTATTTTAATATTGAAATGCTTATATGAGTGGTCTCAAACATCATTCATGTTGTTTTGAAGAATTACAATTTTAAATTACTTGTAATAATCATATTAGAGCCCTAATATCCTTTTTATAATAATCCTTAAAAAGATTTTTTTTCTTTCTAAGAAATTTAGGAAATCACACTGCAAGTAGAGCCATTTTTTCTTCATTATTATTAGAGTCATCTTTTCTAACACTTGGGTCAAAAACATGTTCACTCTAACCACTATCCTTGATGTCTTGAGGGCCAATTTCTTTCTCTCCTCGAAAGTAGATTGCTCTCAACTTGGGGAAAATTGATGTAGTTCGAATACTTGCCCAACAGATTCATTTAAGAGTATGTTTGGTGGGCATGTACATGGGCTTAAGCAAGGTAACTTTGGTATTAAAATGATTAGGTAGTATAGGAATTATTTTCTCAATCTAATTTTCTTTGGAAATAGGTCCACCCAAGTTTTACAAGTAGTTGATAATGTTTGAAAAACATTGAAAGACTTTGTCCAAAGTTTCATACCCTTGCATGATATAGGGCTCAAAATTTCAATTCAACTTCATAATTCTAGATTTATTTTAATATTGAAATGCTTATATGAGTGGTCTCAAAAATCATTCATGTTGTTTTGAAGAATTACAATTTTAAATTAATTGTAATAATCGTTTTAGAGCCATAATTTCCTTTTTATAATAATCCTAAAAAAGGTTTTTTTTCTTTCTAAAAAATTTAGGAAATCACACTGCAAGTAGAGCCATTTTCTCTTCATTATGATTAGGGTCATCTTTTCTAACACTTGGTTCAAAAACATGTTCACTCTAACCAGTATCCTTGATGTCTTGAGGGCAAATTTCTTTCCCTCATCGAAAGTAGATTGCTCTCAACTTGGGGAAAATTGATGTAGTTCGAATACTTGCCCAACAGATTCATTTAAGAGTATGTTTGTTGGGCATGTACATGGACTTAAGCAAGGTAACTTTGGCATTAAAATGATAAGGTAGTATAGGAATGATTTTATGAATCTAATTTTCTTGGCAAATAGGTCCACCAAACTTTTCAAGGAGTTGCTAATGTTTGAAAAACATTCAAAGACTTTGTCTAAAGTTTCATCCCCTTCCATGATATAGTGCTCAAAATTTCAATTCAACTTCATAATTCTAGATTGATTTTAATGTTGAAATTCTTATATGAGTGGTGTCCAAAATCATTCATGTTGTTTTTGAAAAAGAAAAATTTTAAATTAATTGTAATAATCATTTTAGAGCCCTAATTTCCTTTTTATAATAATCCTAAAAAAGGGTTTTTTTCTTTTTAAGAAATTTAGGAAATAACACTACAAGTAGAGCCATTTTTTCTTCATTATGATTAGAGTTATCTTTTCTAACACTTGGGTCAAAAACATGTTCACTCTAACCACTATCCTTGATGTCTTGAGGGCCAATTTCTTTCCCTCCTCGAAAGTAGATTGCTCTCAACTTGGGGAAAATTGATGTAGTTCGAATACTTGCCCAACAGATTCATTTAAGAGTATGTTTGGTGGGCATGTACATGGACTTAAGCAAGGTAACTTTGGCATTAAAATGATAAGGTAGTATATGAATTATTTTCTCAATCTAATTTTCTTTGGAAATAGGTCCACCCAAGTTTTACAACTAGTTGATAATGTTTGAAATACATTGAAAGACTTTGTCCAAAGTTTCTTCCCCTTGCATGATATAGAGCTCAAAATTTCAATTCAACTTCATAATTCTAGATTTATTTTAATATTGAATCGCTTATATGAGTGGTCTCAAAAATCATTCATGTTGTTTTGAAGAAGTACAATTTTAAATTAATTGTAATAATCATTTTAGAGCCCTAATTTCCTTTTTATAATAATCCTAAAAAAAGGGTTTCTTATTTATAAGAAATTTAGGAAATCACACTACAAGTAGAGCCATTTTCTCTTCATTATGATTAGAGTCATCTTTTCTAACACTTGGGTCAAAAACGTGTTCACTCTCACCACTATCCTTCATGTCTTGAGGGTACATTTCTTGAACTCCTCGAAAGTAGATTGCTCTCAACTTGGGTAAAAGTGATGTAGTTCGAATACTTACCCAATATATTCATTTAAGAGTATGTTCGGTGGGCATGTACATGGACTTAAGCAAGGTAACTTTGGCATTAAATTGATAAGGTAGTATAGGAATTATTTTCTCAATCTAATTTTCTTTGGAAATAGGTCCACCCAAGTTTTACAAGTAGTTGACAATGTTTGAAAAACATTGAAAGACTTTGTCCAAAGTTTCTTCCCCTTGCATGATATAGAGCTCAAAATTTCAATTCAACTTCATAATTCTAGATTTATTTTAATATTGAAATGCTTATATGAGTGGTCTCAAAAATCATTCATGTTGTTTTGAATAAGTACAATTTTAAATTAATTCTAATAATCATTTTAGAGCCCTAATTTCCTTTTTGTAATAATCCTAAAAAAAGGCTTTTTCTTTTTAAGAAATTTAGTAAAGCACACTGCAAGTAGAGCCATGTTCTCTTTATTATGATTAGAGTCATTTTTTCTAACAATTGGGTCAAAAACATGTTCATTCTCACCACTATCCTTGATGTCTTGAGGGCCAATTTCTTTCACTCCTCGAAAGACGATTGCTCTCAACTGGGGCAAAAGTGATGCAGTTCGAATACTTGCCCAACAGATTCATTTAAGAGTATGTTTGGTGGGCATGTACATGGACTTAAGCAAGGTAACTATGGCATTAAAATGATAAGGTGGTATAGGAATTATTTTCTCAATCAAATTTTCTTTGGAAATAGGTCCACCCAAGTTTTACAAGGAGTTGATAATGTTTGAAAAACATTGAAAGACTTTGTCCAAAGTTTCTTCCCCTTGCATGATATAGAGCTCAAAATTTCAATTCAACTTCATAATTCTAGATTTATTTTAATATTGAAATGCTTATATGAGTGGTCTCAAAAATCATTCATGTTTTTTTGAAGAAGTACAATTTTAAATTAATTGTAATAATCATTTTAGAGCCCTAATTTCCTTTTTATAATAATCCTAAAAAAAGGGTTTCTTATTTATAAGAAATTTAGGAAATCACACTGCAAGTAGAGCCATTTTCTCTTCATTATGATTAGAGTCATCTTTTCTAACACTTGGGTCAAAAACGTGTTCACTCTCACCACTATCCTTCATGTCTTGAGGGTACATTTCTTGACCTCCTCGAAAGTAGATTGCTCTCAACTTGGGTAAAAGTGATGTAGTTCGAATACTTGCCCAACAGATTCATTTAAGAGTATGTTCGGTGGGCATGTACATGGACTTAAGCAAGGTAACTTTGGCATTAAAATGATAAGGTAGTATAGGAATTATTTTCTCAATCTAATTTTCTTTGGAAATAGGTCCACCCAAGTTTTACAAGTAGTTGACAATGTTTGAAAAACATTGAAAGACTTTGTCCAAAGTTTCTTCCCCTTGCATGATATAGAGCTCAAAATTTCAATTCAACTTCATAATTCTAGATTTATTTTAATATTGAAATGCTTATATGAGTGGTCTCAAAAATCATTCATGTTGTTTTGAATAAGTACAATTTTAAATTAATTCTAATAATCATTTTAGAGCCCTAATTTCCTTTTTGTAATAATCCTAAAAAAAGGCTTTTTCTTTTTAAGAAATTTAGTAAAGCACACTGCAAGTAGAGCCATGTTCTCTTTATTATGATTAGAGTCATTTTTTCTAACAATTGGGTCAAAAACATGTTCATTCTCACCACTATCCTTGATGTCTTGAGGGCCAATTTCTTTCACTCCTCGAAAGACGATTGCTCTCAACTGGGGCAAAAGTGATGCAGTTCGAATACTTGCCCAACAGATTCATTTAAGAGTATGTTTGGTGGGCATGTACATGGACTTAAGCAAGGTAACTATGGCATTAAAATGATAAGGTGGTATAGGAATTATTTTCTCAATCTAATTTTCTTTGGAAATAGGTCCACCCAAGTTTTACAAGGAGTTGATATTGTTTGAAAAACATTGAAAGACTTTGTCCAAAGTTTCTTCCCCTTGCATGATATAGAGCTCAAAATTTCAATTCAACTTCATAATTCTAGATTTATTTTAATATTGAAATGCTTATATGAGTGGTCTCAAAAATCATTCATGTTTTTTTGAAGAAGTACAATTTTAAATTAATTGTAATAATCATTTTAGAGCCCTAATTTCCTTTTTATAATAATCCTAAAAAAAGGGTTTCTTATTTATAAGAAATTTAGGAAATCACACTGCAAGTAGAGCCATTTTCTCTTCATTATGATTAGAGTCATCTTTTCTAACACTTCGGTCAAAAACGTGTTCACTCTCACCACTATCCTTCATGTCTTGAGGGTACATTTCTTGACCTCCTCGAAAGTAGATTGCTCTCAACTTGGGTAAAAGTGATGTAGTTCGAATACTTGCCCAACAGATTCATTTAAGAGTATGTTCGGTGGGCATGTACATGGACTTAAGCAAGGTAACTTTGGCATTAAAATGATAAGGTAGTATAGGAATTATTTTCTCAATCTAATTTTCTTTGGAAATAGGTCCACCCAAGTTTTACAAGTAGTTGACAATGTTTGAAAAACATTGAAAGACTTTGTCCAAAGTTTCTTCCCCTTGCATGATATAGAGCTCAAAATTTCAATTCAACTTCATAATTCTAGATTTATTTTAATATTGAAATGCTTATATGAGTGGTCTCAAAAATCATTCATGTTGTTTTGAATAAGTACAATTTTAAATTAATTCTAATAATCATTTTAGAGCCCTAATTTCCTTTTTATAATAATCCTAAAAAAAGGCTTTTTCTTTTTAAGAAATTTAGTAAATCACACTGCAAGTAGAGCCATGTTCTCTTTATTATGATTAGAGTCATTTTTTCTAACAATTGGGTCAAAAACATGTTCATTCTCACCACTATCCTTGATGTCTTGAGGGCCAATTTCTTTCCCTCCTCGAAAGACGATTGCTCTCAACTGGGGCAAAAGTGATGCAGTTCGAATACTTGCCCAACAGATTCATTTAAGAGTATGTTTGGTGGGTATATACATGGACTTAAGCAAGGTAACTTTGGCATTACAATGATAAGGTAGTATATGAATTATTTTCTCAATCTAATTTTCTTTGGAAATAGGTCCACCCAAGTTTTACAAGGAGTTGATAATGTTTGAAATACATTGAAAGACTTTGTTCAAAGTTTCTTCCCCTTGCATGATATAGAGCTCAAAATTTCAATTCAACTTCATAATTCTAGATTTATTTTAATATTGAATCGCTTATATGAGTGGTCTCAAAAATCATTCATGTTGTTTTGAAGAATTACAATTTTAAATTAATTGTAATAATCGTTTTAGAGCCATAATTTCCTTTTTATAATAATCCTAAAAAAGGTTTTTTTTTCTTTCTAAGAAATTTAGGAAATCACACTGCATGTAGAGCCATTTTCTCTTCATTATGATTAGGGTCATCTTTTCTAACACTTGGTTCAAAAACATGTTCACTCTAACCAGTATCCTTGATGTCTTGAGGGCCAATTTCTTTCCCTCATCGAAAGTAGATTGCTCTCAACTTGGGGAAAATTGATGTAGTTCGAATACTTGCCCAACAGATTCATTTAAGAGTATGTTTGTTGGGCATGTACATGGACTTAAGCAAGGTAACTTTGGCATTAAAATGATAAGGTAGTATAGGAATGATTTTATGAATCTAATTTTCTTGGCAAATAGGTCCACCAAACTTTTCAAGGAGTTGCTAATGTTTGAAAAACATTCAAAGACTTTGTCTAAAGTTTCATCCCCTTCCATGATATAGTGCTCAAAATTTCAATTCAACTTCATAATTCTAGATTGATTTTAATGTTGAAATGCTTATATGAGTGGTCTCCAAAATCATTCATGTTGTTTTTGAAGAAGAAAAATTTTAAATTAATTGTAATAATCATTTTAGAGCCCTAATTTCCTTTTTATAATAATCCTAAAAAAGGGTTTTTTTCTTTTTAAGAAATTTAGGAAATAGCACTACAAGTAGAGCCATTTTTTCTTCATTATGATTAGAGTTACCTTTTCTAACACTTGGGTCAAAAACATGTTCACTCTAACCACTATCCTTGATGTCTTGAGGGCCAATTTCTTTCCCTCCTCGAAAGTAGATTGCTCTCAACTCGGGGAAAATTGATGTAGTTCGAATACTTCCCCAACAGATTTAGTTAAGAGTATGTTCGGTGGGCATGTACATGGACTTAAGCAAGGTAAATTTGGCATTAAAATGATAAGGTAGTATTGGAATGATTTTCTCAATCTAATTTTGTTTGCAAATAGGTCCACTAACCTTCTTCAAGGAGTTGATAATGTTTGAAAAACATTGAAAGACTTTGTCCAAAGTTTCTTCCCCTTGCATGATATAGTGCTGAAAATTTCAATTCAACTTCATAATTCTAGATTTATTTTAATATTGAAATGCTTATATGAGTGGTCTCAAACATCATTCATGTTGTTTTGAAGAATTACAATTTTAAATTACTTGTAATAATCATTTTAGAGCCCTAATATCCTTTTTATAATAATCCTTAAAAAGATTTTTTTTCTTTCTAAGAAATTTAGGAAATCACACTGCAAGTAGAGCCATTTTTTCTTCATTATTATTAGAGTCATCTTTTCTAACACTTTGGTCAAAAACATGTTCACTCTAACCACTATCCTTGATGTCTTGAGGGCCAATTTCTTTCTCTCCTCGAAAGTAGATTGCTCTCAACTTGGGGAAAATTGATGTAGTTCGAATACTTGCCCAACAGATTCATTTAAGAGTATGTTTGGTGGGCATGTACATGGGCTTAAGCAAGGTAACTTTGGTATTAAAATGATCAGGTAGTATAGGAATTATTTTCTCAATCTAATTTTCTTTGGAAATAGGTCCACCCATGTTTTACAAGTAGTTGATAATGTTTGAAAAACATTGAAAGACTTTGTCCAAAGTTTCTTCCCCTTGCATGATATAGGCCTCAAAATTTCAATTCAACTTCATAATTCTAGATTTATTTTAATATTGAAATGCTTATATGAGTGGTCTCAAAAATCATTCATGTTGTTTTGAAGAATTACAATTTTAAATTAATTGTAATAATCGTTTTAGAGCCATAATTTCCTTTTTATAATAATCCTAAAAAAGGTTTTTTTTCTTTCTAAGAAATTTAGGAAATCACACTGCAAGTAGAGCCATTTTCGCTTCATTTTGATTAGGGTCATCTTTTCTAACACTTGGTTCAAAAACATGTTCACTCTAACCAGTATCCTTGATGTCTTGAGGGCCAATTTCTTTCCCTCATCGAAAGTAGATTGCTCTCAACTTGGGGAAAATTGATGTAGTTCGAATACTTGCCCAACAGATTCATTTAAGAGTATGTTCGGTGGGCATGTACATGGACTTAAGCAAGGTAACTTTGGCATTAAAATGATAAGGTAGTATAGGAATGATTTTATGAATCTAATTTTCTTGGCAAACAGGTCCACCAAACTTTTCAAGGAGTTGCTAATGTTTGAAAAACATTCAAAGACTTTGTCTAAAGTTTCATCCCCTTCCATGATATAGTGCTCAAAATTTCAATTCAACTTCATAATTCTAGATTGATTTTAATGTTGAAATGCTTATATGAGTGGTCTCCAAAATCATTCATGTTGTTTTTGAAGAAGAAAAATTTTAAATTAATTGTAATAATCATTTTAGAGCCCTAATTTCCTTTTTATAATAATCCTAAAAAAGGGTTTTTTTCATTTTAAGAAATTTAGGAAATAACACTACAAGTAGAGCCATTTTTTCTTCATTATGATTAGAGTTATCTTTTCTAACACTTGGGTCAAAAACATGTTCACTCTAACCACTATCCTTGATGTCTTGAGGGCCAATTTCTTTCCCTCCTCGAAAGTAGATTGCTCTCAACTTGGGGAAAATTGATGTAGTTCGAATACTTGCCCAACAGATTCATTTAAGAGTATGTTTGGTGGGCATGTACATGGACTTAAGCAAGGTAACTTTGGCATTAAAATGATAAGGTAGTATATGAATTATTTTCTCAATCTAATTTTCTTTGGAAATAGGTCCACCCAAGTTTTACAACTAGTTGATAATGTTTGAAATACATTGAAAGACTTTGTCCAAAGTTTCTTCCCCTTGCATGATATAGAGCTCAAAATTTCAATTCAACTTCATAATTCTAGATTTATTTTAATATTGAATCGCTTATATGAGTGGTCTCAAAAATCATTCATGTTGTTTTGAAGAAGTACAATTTTAAATTAATTGTAATAATCATTTTAGAGCCCTAATTTCCTTTTTATAATAATCCTAAAAAAAGGGTTTCTTATTTATAAGAAATTTAGGAAATCACACTACAAGTATAGCCATTTTCTCTTCATTATGATTAGAGTCATCTTTTCTAACACTTGGGTCAAAAACGTGTTCACTCTCACCACTATCCTTCATGTCTTGAGGGTACATTTCTTGAACTCCTCGAAAGTAGATTGCTCTCAACTTGGGTAAAAGTGATGTAGTTCGAATACTTACCCAACATATTCATTTAAGAGTATGTTCGGTGGGCATGTACATGGACTTAAGCAAGGTAACTTTGGCATTAAAATGATAAGGTAGTATAGGAATTATTTTCTCAATCTAATTTTCTTTGGAAATAGGTCCACCCAAGTTTTACAAGTAGTTGACAATGTTTGAAAAACATTGAAAGACTTTGTCCAAAGTTTCTTCCCCTTGCATGATATAGAGCTCTAAATTTCAATTCAACTTCATAATTCTAGATTTATTTTAATATTGAAATGCTTATATGAGTGGTCTCAAAAATCATTCATGTTGTTTTGAATAAGTACAATTTTAAATTAATTCTAATAATCATTTTAGAGCCCTAATTTCCTTTTTGTAATAATCCTAAAAAAAGGCTTTTTCTTTTTAAGAAATTTAGTAAAGCACACTGCAAGTAGAGCCATGTTCTCTTTATTATGATTAGAGTCATTTTTTCTAACAATTGGGTCAAAACATGTTCACTCTAACCACTATCCTTGATATCTTGAGGGCCAATTTCTTTCCCTCCTCGAAAGACGATTGCTCTCAACTGGGGCAAAAGTGATGCAGTTCGAATACTTGCCCAACAGATTCATTTAAGAGTATGTTTGGTGGGCATGTACATGGACTTAAGCAAGGTAACTATGGCATTAAAATGATAAGGTGGTATAGGAATTATTTTCTCAATCTAATTTTCTTTGGAAATAGGTCCACCCAAGTTTTACAAGGAGTTGATAATGTTTGAAAAACATTGAAAGACTTTGTCCAAAGTTTCATACCCTTGCATGATATAGAGCTCAAAATTTCAATTCAACTTCATAATTCTAGATTTATTTTAATATTGAATCGCTTATATGAGTGGTCTCAAAAATCATTCATGTTGTTTTGAAGAAGTACAATTTTAAATTAATTGTAATAATCATTTTAGAGCCCTAATTTCCTTTTTATAATAATCCTAAAAAAAGGGTTTCTTATTTATAAGAAATTTAGGAAATCACACTGCAAGTAGAGCCATTTTCTCTTCATTATGATTAGAGTCATCTTTTCTAACACTTGGGTCAAAAACGTGTTCACTCTCACCACTATCCTTCATGTCTTGAGGGTACATTTCTTGACCTCCTCGAAAGTAGATTGCTCTCAACTTGGGTAAAAGTGATGTAGTTCGAATACTTGCCCAACAGATTCATTTAAGAGTATGTTCGGTGGGCATGTACATGGACTTAAGCAAGGTAACTTTGGCATTAAAATGATAAGGTAGTATAGGAATTATTTTCTCAATCTAATTTTCTTTGGAAATAGGTCCACCCAAGTTTTACAAGTAGTTGACAATGTTTGAAAAACATTGAAAGACTTTGTCCAAAGTTTCTTCCCCTTGCATGATATAGAGCTCAAAATTTCAATTCAACTTCATAATTCTAGATTTATTTTAATATTGAAATGCTTATATGAGTGGTCTCAAAAATCATTCATGTTGTTTTGAATAAGTACAATTTTAAATTAATTCTAATAATCATTTTAGAGCCCTAATTTCCTTTTTATAATAATCCTAAAAAAAGGCTTTTTCTTTTTAAGAAATTTATTAAATCACACTGCAAGTAGAGCCATGTTCTCTTTATTATGATTAGAGTCATTTTTTCTAACAATTGGGTCAAAACATGTTCATTCTCACCACTATCCTTGATGTCTTGAGGGCCAATTTCTTTCCCTCCTCGAAAGACGATTGCTCTCAACTGGGGCAAAAGTGATGCAGTTCGAATACTTGCCCAACAGATTCATTTAAGAGTATGTTTGGTGGGTATATACATGGACTTAAGCAAGGTAACTTTGGCATTAAAATGATAAGGTGGTATAGGAATTATTTTCTCAATCTAATTTTCTTTGGAAATAGGTCCACCCAAGTTTTACAAGGAGTTGATAATGTTTGAAAAACATTGAAAGACTTTGTCCAAAGTTTCATACTTTTGCATGATATAGAGCTCAAAATTTCAATTCAACTTCATAATTCTAGATTTATTTTAATATTGAATCGCTTATATGAGTGGTCTCAAAAATCATTCATGTTGTTTTGAAGAAGTACAATTTTAAATTAATTGTAATAATCATTTTAGAGCCCTAATTTCCTTTTTATAATAATCCTAAAAAAAGGGTTTCTTATTTATAAGAAATTTAGGAAATCACACTACAAGTAGAGCCATTTTCTCTTCATTATGAGTAGAGTCATCTTTTCTAACACTTGGGTCAAAAACGTGTTCACTCTCACCACTATCCTTCATGTCTTGAGGGTACATTTCTTGAACTCCTCGAAAGTAGATTGCTCTCAACTTGGGTAAAAGTGATGTAGTTCGAATACTTACCCAACATATTCATTTAAGAGTATGTTCGGTGGGCATGTACATGGACTTAAGCAAGGTAACTTTGGCATTAAAATGATAAGGTAGTATAGGAATTATTTTCTCAATCTAATTTTCTTTGGAAATAGGTCCACCCAAGTTTTACAAGTAGTTGACAATGTTTGAAAAACATTGAAAGACTTTGTCCAAAGTTTCTTCCCCTTGCATGATATAGAGCTCAAAATTTCAATTCAACTTCATAATTCTAGATTTATTTTAATATTGAAATGCTTATATGAATGGTCTCAAAAATCATTCATGTTGTTTTGAATAAGTACAATTTTAAATTAATTCTAATAATCATTTTAGAGCCCTAATTTCCTTTTTATAATAATCCTAAAAAAAGGCTTTTTCTTTTTAAGAAATTTAGTAAAGCACACTGCAAGTAGAGCCATGTTCTCTTTATTATGATTAGAGTCATTTTTTCTAACAATTGGGTCAAAAACATGTTCATTCTCACCACTATCCTTGATGTCTTGAGGGCCAATTTCTTTCCCTCCTCGAAATACGATTGCTCTCAACTGGGGCAAAAGTGATGCAGTTCGAATACCTGCCCAACAGATTCATTTAAGAGTATGTTTGGTGGGCATGTACATGGACTTAAGCAAGGTAACTATGGCATTAAAATGATAAGGTGGTATAGGAATTATTTTCTCAATCTAATTTTCTTTGGAAATAGGTCCACCCAAGTTTTACAAGGAGTTGATAATGTTTGAAAAACATTGAAAGACTTTGTCCCAAGTTTCATACCCTTGCATGATATAGAGCTCAAAATTTCAATTCAACTTCATAATTCTAGATTTATTTTAATATTGAATCGCTTATATGAGTGGTCTCAAAAATCATTCATGTTGTTTTGAAGAAGTACAATTTTAAATTAATTGTAATAATCATTTTAGAGCCCTAATTTCCTTTTTATAATAATCCTAAAAAAAGGGTTTCTTATTTATAAGAAATTTAGGAAATCACACTGCAAGTAGAGCCATTTTCTCTTCATTATGATTAGAGTCATCTTTTCTAACACTTGGGTCAAAAACGTGTTCACTCTCACCACTATCCTTCATGTCTTGAGGGTACATTTCTTGACCTCCTCGAAAGTAGATTGCTCTCAACTTGGGTAAAAGTGATGTAGTTCGAATACTTGCCCAACAGATTCATTTAAGAGTATGTTCGGTGGGCATGTACATGGTATTAAGCAAGGTAACTTTGGCATTAAAATGATAAGGTAGTATAGGAATTATTTTCTCAATCTAATTTTCTTTGGAAATAGGTCCACCCAAGTTTTACAAGTAGTTGACAATGTTTGAAAAACATTGAAAGACTTTGTCCAAAGTTTCTTCCCCTTGCATGATATAGAGCTCAAAATTTCAATTCAACTTCATAATTCTAGATTTATTTTAATATTGAAATGCTTATATGAGTGGTCTCAAAAATCATTCATGTTGTTTTGAATAAGTACAATTTTAAATTAATTCTAATAATCATTTTAGAGCCCTAATTTCCTTTTTATAATAATCCTAAAAAAAGGCTTTTTCTTTTTAAGAAATTTAGTAAATCACACTGCAAGTAGAGCCATGTTCTCTTTATTATGATTAGAGTCATTTTTTCTAACAATTGGTTCAAAACATGTTCATTCTCACCACTATCCTTGATGTCTTGAGGGCCAATTTCTTTCCCTCCTCGAAAGACGATTGCTCTCAACTGGGGCAAAAGTGATGCTGTTCGAATACTTGCCCAACAGATTCATTTAAGAGTATGTTTGGTGGGTATATACATGGACTTAAGCAAGGTAACTTTGGCATTAAAATGTTAAGCTAGTATATGAATTATTTTCTCAATCTAATTTTCTTTGGAAATAGGTCCACCCAAGTTTTACAAGGAGTTGATAATGTTTGAAATACATTGAAAGACTTTGTCCAAAGTTTCTTCCCCTTGCATGATATAGAGCTCAAAATTTCAATTCAACTTCATAATTCTAGATTTATTTTAATATTGAATCGCTTATATGAGTGGTCTCAAAAATCATTCATGTTGTTTTGAAGAAGTACAATTTTAAATTAATTGTAATAATCATTTTAGAGCCCTAATTTCCTTTTTATAATAATCCTAAAAAAAGGGTTTCTTATTTATAAGAAATTTAGGAAATCACACTGCAAGTAGAGCCATTTTCTCTTCATTATGATTAGAGTCATCTTTTCTAACACTTGGGTCAAAAACGTGTTCACTCTCACCACTATCCTTGATGTCTTGAGGGCCAATTTCTTTCCCTCCTCGAAAGTCGATTGCTCTCAACTTGTGCAAAAGTGATGCAGTTCGAATACTTGCCCAACAGATTCATTTAAGAGTATGTTCGGTGGGCATGTACATGGACTTAAGCAAGGTAACTTTGGCATTAAAATGATAAGGTAGTATAGGAATTATTTTCTCAATCTAATTTTCTTTGGAAATAGGTCCACCCAAGTTTTACAAGTAGTTGACAATGTTTGAAAAACATTGAAAGACTTTGTCCAAAGTTTCATACCCTTGCATGATATAGAGCTCAAAATTTCAATTCAACTTCATAATTCTAGATTTATTTTAATATTGAATCGCTTATATGAGTGGTCTCAAAAATCAATCATGTTGTTTTGAAGAAGTACAATTTTAAATTAATTCTAATAATCGTTTTACAGCCCTAATTTCCTTTTTATAATAATCCTAAAAAAGGGTTTCTTATTTATAAGAAATTTAGTAAATCACACTGCAAGTAGAGCCTTTTTCTCTTCATTATGATTAGAGTCATCTTTTCTAACACTTGGGTCAAAAACGTGTTCACTCTCACCACTATCCTTCATGTCTTGAGGGTAAATTTTTGACCTCCTCGAAAGTAGATTGCTCTCAACTTGGGTAAAAGTGATGTAGTTCGAATACTTGCCCAACAGATTCATTTAAGAGTATGTTCGGTGGGCATGTACATGGACTTAAGCAAGGTAACTTTGACATTAAAATGATAAGGTTGTATAGGAATGATTTTATCAATCTAATTTTTTTTGGAAATAGGTCCACCCAAGTTTTACAAGTAGTTGACAATGTTTGAAAAACATTGAAAGCATTTGTCCAAAGTTTCTTCCCCTTGCATGATATAGAGCTCAAAATTTCAATTCAACTTCATAATTCTAGATTTATTTTAATATTGAAATGCTTATATGAGTGGTCTCAAAAATAATTCATGTTGTTTTGAATAAGTACAATTTTAAATTAATTCTAATAATCATTTTAGAGCCCTAATTTCCTTTTTATAATAATCCTAAAAAAAGGCTTTTTCTTTTTAAGAAATTTAGTAAATCACACTGCAAGTAGAGCCATGTTCTCTTTATTATGATTAGAGTCATTTTTTCTAACAATTGGTTCAAAACATGTTCACTCTCACCACTATCCTTCATGTCTTGAGGGTACATTTCTTGAACTCCTCGAAAGTAGATTGCTCTCAACTTGGGTAAAAGTGATGTAGTTCGAATACTTACCCAACATATTCATTTAAGAGTATGTTCGGTGGGCATGTACATGGACTTAAGCAAGGTAACTTTGGCATTAAAATGATAAGGTAGTATAGGAATTATTTTCTCAATCTAATTTTCTTTGGAAATAGGTCCACCCAAGTTTTACAAGTAGTTGACAATGTTTGAAAAACATTGAAAGACTTTGTCCAAAGTTTCTTCCCCTTGCATGATATAGAGCTCAAAATTTCAATTCAACTTCATAATTCTAGATTTATTTTAATATTGAAATGCTTATATGAGTGGTCTCAAAAATCATTCATGTTGTTTTGAATAAGTACAATTTTAAATTAATTCTAATAATCATTTTAGCGCCCTAATTTCCTTTTTGTAATAATCCTAAAAAAAGGCTTTCTCTTTTTAAGAAATTTAGTAAAGCACACTGCAAGTAGAGCCATGTTCTCTTTATTATGATTAGAGTCATTTTTTCTAACAATTGGGTCAAAAACATGTTCATTCTCACCACTATCCTTGATGTCTTGAGGGCCAATTTCTTTCCCTCCTCGAAAGACGATTGCTCTCAACTGGGGTAAAAGTGATGCAGTTCGAATACTTGCCCAACAGATTCATTTAAGAGTATGTTTGGTGGGCATGTACATGGACTTAAGCAAGGTAACTGTGGCATTAAAATGATAAGGTGGTATAGGAATTATTTTCTCAATCTAATTTTCTTTGGAAATAGGTCCACCCAAGTTTTACAAGGAGTTGATAATGTTTGAAAAACATTGAAAGACTTTGTCCAAAGTTTCTTCCCCTTGCATGATATAGAGCTCAAAATTTCAATTCAACTTCATAATTCTAGATTGATTTTAATGTTGAAATGCTTATATGAGTGGTCTCAAAAATCATTCATGTTGTTTTTGAAGAAGTAAAATTTTAAATTAATTGTAATAATCGTTTTAGATCCCTAATTAGCTTTTTTTAATATCCCTAAAAAGGGTTTCTTATTTCTAAGAAATTTAGGAAATCACACTGCAAGTAGAGCCATTGTCTCTTCATTATGATTAGAGTCATCTTTTCTAATAATTGGGTCAAAAACATGTTCACTCTCACCACTATCCTTGATGTCTTGAGGGCCAATTTCTTTCCCTCCTCGAAAGTCGATTGCTCTCAACTTGTGCAAAAGTGATGCAGTTCGAATACTTGCCCAACAGATTCATTTAAGAGTATGTTCGGTGGGCATGTACATGGACTTAAGCAAGGTAACTTTGGCATTAAAATGACAAGGTTGTATAGGAATGATTTTTTCAATCTAATTTTCTTTGCAAATAGGTCCACCCAATTTTTACAAGTAGTTGATAATGTTTGAAAAACATTGAAAGACTTTGTCCAAAGTTTCTTCCCCTTGCATGATATAGTGCTCAAAATTTCAATTCAACTTCATAATTCTAGATTTATTTTTATATTGAACTGCTTATATGAGTGGTCTCAAAAATCATTCATGTTGTTTTGAAGAATTACAATTTTAAATTAATTGTAATAATCATTTTAGAGCCCTAATTTCCTTTTTATAATAATCCTAAAAAAGGGATGTTTTCTTTCTAAGAAATTTAGGAAATCACACTGCAAGTGGAGCCATTTTCTCTTCATTATGATTAGAGTCATCTTTTCTAACACTTGGGTCAAAAACATGTTCACTCTCACCACTATCCTTGATGTCTTGAGGGCCAATTTCTTTCCCTCCTCGAAAGTCGATTGCTCTCAACTTGTGCAAAAATGATGCTGTTCGAATACTTGCCCAACAGATTCATTTAAGAGTATGTTCGGTGGGCATGTACATGGACTTAAGCAAGGTAACTTTGGCATTAAAATGATAAGGTAGTATAGGAATTATTTTCTCAATCTAATTTTCTTTGGAAATAGGTCCACCCAAGTTTTACAAGTAGTTGATAATGTTTGAAAAACATTGAAAGACTTTGTCCAAAGTTTCTTCCCCTTGCATGATGTAGAGCTCAAAATTTCAATTCAACTTCATAATTCTAGATTTATTTTAATATTGAAATGCTTATATGAGTGGTCTCAAAAATCATTCATGTTGTTTTGAAGAAGTACAATTTTAAATTAATTGTAATAATCATTTTAGAGCCCTAATTTCCTATTTATAATAATCCTAAAAAAGGGATTTTTTCTTTCTAAGAAATTTAGGAAATCACACTGCAAGTGGAGCCATTTTTTCTTCATTATGATTAGAGTCATCTTTTCTAACAATTGGGTCAAAAACATGTTCACTCTCACCACTATCCTTGATATCTTGAGGGCCAATTTCTTTCCCTGCTCGAAAGTCGATTGCTCTCAACATAGGCAAAAGTGATGTAGTTCGAATACTTGGCCAACATATTCATTTAAGAGTATGTTTGGTGGGCATGTACAAGGACTTAAGCAAGGTAACTATGGCATTAAAATGATAAGGTAGTATAGGAATTATTTTCTCAATCTAATTTTCTTTGGAAATAGGTCCACAAAAAGTTTTACAAGTAGTTGATAATTTTGAAAAACATTGAAAGACTTTGTCCAAAGTTTCATACCCTTGCATGATATAGAGCTCAAAATTTCAATTCAACTTCATAATTCTAGATTTATTTTAATATTGAAATGCTTATATGAGTGGTCTCAAAAATCATTCATGTTTTTTTGAAGAAGTACAATTTTAAATTAATTGTAATAATCATTTTAGAGCCCTAATTTCCTTTTTATAATAATCCTTAAAAAGGGTTTTTTTCTTTCTAAGAAATTTAGGAAATCACACTGCAAGTAGAGCCATTTTCTCTTCATTATGATTAGAGTCATCTTTTCTAACACTTGGTTCAAAAACATGTTCACTCTAACCACTATCCTTCATGTCTTGAGGGTAAATTTCTTTACCTCCTCGAAAGTAGATTGCTCTCAACTTGGGTAAAAGTGATGTAGTTCGAATACTTGCCCAACAGATTCATTTAAGAGTATGTTCGGTGGGCATGTACATGGACATAAGCAAGGTAACTTTGGCATTAAAATGATAAGGTAGTATAGGAATTATTTTCTCAATCTAATTTTCTTTGGAAATAGGTCCACCCAAGTTTTACAAGTAATTGATATTGTTTGAAAAACATTGAACGACTTTGTCCAAAGTTTCTTCCCCTTGCATGATATAGAGCTCAAAATTTCAATTCAACTTCATAATTCTAGATTTATTTTAATATTGAATCGCTTATATGAGTGGTCTCAAAAATCATTCATGTTGTTTTGAAGAATTACAATTTTAAATTAAGTGTAATAATCATTTTAGAGCCTTAAGTTCCTTTTTATAATAATCCTAAAAAAGGGTTTTTTTCTTTCTAAGAAATTTTGGAAATCACACTGCAAGTAGAGCCATTTTTTCTTCATTATGATTAGAGTCATCTTTTCTAACACTTGGGTCAAAACATTTTCACTCTAACCACTATCCTTGATGTCTTGAGGGTCAATTTCTTTCCCTCCTCGAAAGTAGATTGCTCTCAACTTGGGGAAAATTGATGTAGTTCGAATACTTGCCCAACAGATTCATTTAAGAGTATGTTTGGTGGGCATGTACATGGACTTAAGCAAGGTAACTTTGGCATTAAAATGATAAGGTAGTATACTAATTATTTTCTCAATCTAATTTTCTTTGGAAATAGGTCCACCCAAGTTTTACAAGTAGTTGATAATGTTTGAAAAACATTGAAAGACTTTGTCCAAAGTTTCTTCCCCTTGCATGATATAGAGCTCAAAATTTCAATTCAACTTCATAATTCTAGATTTATTTTAATATTGAAATGCTTATATGAGTGGTCTCAAAAATCATTCATGTTGTTTTGAAGAATTACAATTTTAAATTAATTGTAATAATCATTTTAGAGCCCTAATTTCCTTTTTATAATAATCCTAAAAGAGGGATTTTTTCTTTCTAAGAAATTTAGGAAATCACACTGCAAGTAGAGCCATTTTCTCTTCATTATGATTAGAGTCATCTTTTCTAACACTTGGGTCAAAAACATGTTCACTCTCACCAATATCCTTGATGTCTTGAGGGCCAATTTCTTTCCCTCCTCGAAAGTCGATTGCTCTCAACTTGTGCAAAAGTGATGCAGTTCGAATACTTGCCCAACAGATTCATTTAAGAGTATGTTCGGTGGGCATGTACATGGACTTAAGCAAGGTAACTTTGGCATTAAAATGACAAGGTAGTATAGGAATGATTTTTTCAATCTAATTTTCTTTGCAAATAGGTCCACCCAATTTTTACAAGTAGTTGATAATGTTTGAAAAACATTGAAAGACTTTGTCCAAAGTTTCTTCCCCTTGCATGATATAGTGCTCAAAATTTCAATTCAACTTCATAATTCTAGATTTATTTTTATATTGAACTGCTTATATGAGTGGTCTCAAAAATCATTCATGTTGTTTTGAAGAAGTACAATTTTAAATTAATTGTAATAATCATTTTAGAGCCCTAATTTCCTATTTATAATAATCCTAAAAAAGGGATTTTTTCTTTCTAAGAAATTTAGGAAATCACACTGCAAGTGGAGCCATTTTTTCTTCATTATGATTAGAGTCATCTTTTCTAACAATTGGGTCAAAAACATGTTCACTCTCACCACTATCCTTGATATCTTGAGGGCCAATTTCTTTCCCTCCTCGAAAGTCGATTGTTCTCAACATAGGCAAAAGTGATGTAGTTCGAATACTTGGCCAACATATTCATTTAAGAGTATGTTTGGTGGGCATGTACAAGGACTTAAGCAAGGTAACTATGGCATTAAAATGATAAGGTAGTATAAGAATTATTTTCTCAATCTAATTTTCTTTGGAAATAGGTCCACCCAAGGTTTACCAATAGTTGATAATTTTGAAAAACATTGAAAGACTTTGTCCAAAGTTTCATACCCTTGCATGATATAGAGCTCAAAATTTCAATTCAACTTCATAATTCTTGATTTATTTTAATATTGAAATGCTTATATGAGTGGTCTCATAAATCGTTCATGTTTTTTTTGAAGAAGTACAATTTTAAATTAATTGTAATAATCATTTTAGAGCCCTAATTTCCTTTTTATAATAATCCTTAAAAAGGGTTTTTTTCTTTCTAAGAAATTTAGGAAATCACACTGCAAGTAGAGCCATTTTCTCTTTATTATGATTAGAGTCATCTTTTCTAACACTTGGTTCAAAAACATGTTCACTCTAACCCCTATCCTTCATGTCTTAAGGGTAAATTTCTTTACCTCCTCGAAAGTAGATTGCTCTCAACTTGGGTAAAAGTGATGTAGTTCGAATACTTGCCCAACAGATTCATTTAAGAGTATGTTCGGTGGGCATGTACATGGACTTAAGCAAGGTAACTTTGGCATTAAAATGATAAGGTAGTATAGGAATTATTTTCTCAATCTAATTTTCTTTGGAAATAGGTCCACCCAAGTTTTACAAGTAATTGATATTGTTTGAAAAACATTGAACGACTTTGTCCAAAGTTTCTTCCCCTTGCATGATATAGAGCTCAAAATTTCAATTCAACTTCATAATTCTAGATTTATTTTAATATTGAATCGCTTATATGAGTGGTCTCAAAAATCATTCATGTTGTTTTGAAGAATTACAATTTTAAATTAAGTGTAATAATCATTTTAGAGCCTTAATTTCCTTTTTATAATAATCCTAAAAAAGGGTTTTTTTCTTTCTAAGAAATTTTGGAAATCACACTGCAAGTAGAGCCATTTTTTCTTCATTTTGATTAGAGTCATCTTTCCTAACACTTGGGTCAAAACATGTTCACTCTAACCACTATCCTTGATGTCTTGAGGGTCAATTTCTTTCCCTCCTCGAAAGTAGATTGCTCTCAACTTGGGGAAAATTGATGTAGTTCGAATACTTGCCCAACAGATTCATTTAAGAGTATGTTTGGTGGGCATGTACATGGACTTAAGCAAGGTAAATTTGGCATTAAAATGATAAGGTAGTATACTAATTATTTTCTCAATCTAATTTTCTTTGGAAATAGGTCCACCCAAGTTTTACAAGTAGTTGATAATGTTTGAAAAACATTGAAAGACTTTGTCCAAAGTTTCTTCCCCTTGCATGATATAGAGCTCAAAATTTCAATTCAACTTCATAATTCTAGATTTATTTTAATATTGAAATGCTTATATGAGTGGTCTCAAAAATCATTCATGTTGTTTTGAAGAATTACACTTTTAAATTAATTGTAATAATCATTTTAGAGCCCTAATTTCCTTTTTATAATAATCCTAAAAGACGGATTTTTTCTTTCTAAGAAATTTAGGAAATCACACTGCAAGTAGAGCCATTTTTTCTTCATTATGATTAGAGTCATCTTTTCTAACAATTGGGTCAAAACCATGTTCACTCTCACCACTATCCTTGATATCTTGAGGGCCAATTTCTTTCCCTCCTCGAAAGTCGATTGCTCTCAACATAGGCAAAAGTGATGTAGTTCGAATACTTGGCCAACATATTCATTTAAGAGTATGTTTGGTGGGCATGTACAAGGACTTAAGCAAGGTAACTATGGCATTAAAATGACAAGGTAGTATAGGAATGATTTTTTCAATCTAATTTTCTTTGCAAATAGGTCCACCCAATTTTTACAAGTAGTTGATAATGTTTGAAAAACATTGAACGACTTTGTCCAAAGTTTCTTCCCCTTGCATGATATAGTGCTCAAAATTTCAATTCAACTTCATAATTCTAGATTTATTTTAATATTGAATCGCTTATATGAGTGGTCTCAAAAATCATTCATGTTGTTTTGAAGAATTACAATTTTAAATTAAGTGTAATAATCATTTTAGAGCCTTAATTTCCTTTTTATAATAATCCTAAAAGAGGGATTTTTTCTTTCTAAGAAATTTTGGAAATCACACTGCAAGTAGAGCCATTTTCTCTTCATTATGATTAGAGTCATCTTTTCTAACACTTGGGTCAAAAACATGTTCACTCTCACCACTATCCTTGATGTCTTGAGGGTCAATTTCTTTCCCTCCTCGAAAGTAGATTGCTCTCAACTTGGGGAAAATTGATGTAGTTCGAATACTTGCCCAACAGATTCATTTAAGAGTATGTTTGGTGGGCATGTACATGGACTTAAGCAAGGTAAATTTGGCATTAAAATGATAAGGTAGTATACTAATTATTTTCTCAATCTAATTTTCTTTGGAAATAGGTCCACCCAAGTTTTACAAGTAGTTGATAATGTTTGAAAAACATTGAAAGACTTTGTCCAAAGTTTCTTCCCCTTGCATGATATAGAGCTCAAAATTTCAATTCAACTTCATAATTCTAGATTTATTTTAATATTGAAATGCTTATATGAGTGGTCTCAAAAATCATTCATGTTGTTTTGAAGAATTACAATTTTAAATTAATTGTAATAATCATTTTAGAGCCCTAATTTCCTTTTTATAATAATCCTAAAAGAGGGATTTTTTCTTTCTAAGAAATTTAGGAAATCACACTGCAAGTAGAGCCATTTTCTCTTCATTATGATTAGAGTCATCTTTTCTAACACTTGGGTCAAAAACATGTTCACTCTCACCACTATCCTTGATATCTTGAGGGCCAATTTCTTTCCCTCCTCGAAATTCGATTGCTCTCAACTTGTGCAAAAGTGGTGCAGTTCGAATACTTGCCCAACAGATTCATTTAAGAGTATGTTCGGTGGGCATGTACATGGACTTAAGCGAGGTAACTTTGGCATTAAAATGACAAGGTAGTATAGGAATGATTTTTTCAATCTAATTTTCTTTGCAAATAGGTCCACCCAATTTTTACAAGTAGTTGATAATGTTTGAAAAACATTGAAAGACTTTGTCCAAAGTTTCTTCCCCTTGCATGATATAGTGCTCAAAATTTCAATTCAACTTCATAATTCTAGATTTATTTTTATATTGAACTGCTTATATGAGTGGTCTCAAAAATCATTCATGTTGTTTTGAAGAAGTACAATTTTAAATTAATTGTAATAATCATTTTAGAGCCCTAATTTCCTATTTATAATAATCCTAAAAAAGGGATTTTTTCTTTCTAAGAAATTTAGGAAATCACACTGCAAGTGGAGCCATTTTTTCTTCATTATGATTAGAGTCATCTTTTCTAACAATTGGGTCAAAAACATGTTCACTCTCACCACTATCCTTGATATCTTGAGGGCCAATTTCTTTCCCTCCTCGAAAGTCGATTGCTCTCAACATAGGCAAAAGTGATGTAGTTCGAATACTTGGCCAACATATTCATTTAAGAGTATGTTTGGTGGGCATGTACAAGGACTTAAGCAAGGTAACTATGGCATTAAAATGATAAGGTAGTATAGGAATTATTTTCTCTATCTAATTTTCTTTGGAAATAGGTCCACCCAAGTTTTACAAGTAGTTGATAATTTTGAAAAACATTGAAAGACTTTGTCCAAAGTTTCATACCCTTGCATGATATAGAGCTCAAAATTTCAATTCAACTTCATAATTCTAGATTTATTTTAATATTGAAATGCTTATATGAGTGGTCTCATAAATCGTTCATGTTTTTTTGAAGAAGTACAATTTTAAATTAATTGTAATAATCATTTTAGAGCCCTAATTTCCTTTTTATAATAATCCTTAAAAAGGGTTTTTTTCTTTCTAAGAAATTTAGGAAATCACACTGCAAGTAGAGCCATTTTCTCTTCATTATGATTAGAGTCATCTTTTCTAACACTTGGTTCAAAAACATGTTCACTCTAACCACTATCCTTGATGTCTTGAGGGTCAATTTCTTTCCCTCCTCGAAAGTAGATTGCTCTCAACTTGGGTAAAAGTGATGTAGTTCGAATACTTGCCCAACAGATTCATTTAAGAGTATGTTCGGTGGGCATGTACATGGACTTAAGCAAGGTAACTTTGGCATTAAAATGATAAGGTAGTATAGGAATTATTTTCTCAATCTAATTTTCTTTGGAAATAGGTCCACCCAAGTTTTACAAGTAATTGATATTGTTTGAAAAACATTGAACGACTTTGTCCAAAGTTTCTTCCCCTTGCATGATATAGAGCTCAAAATTTCAATTCAACTTCATAATTCTAGATTTATTTTAATATTGAATCGCTTATATGAGTGGTCTCAAAAATCATTTATGTTGTTTTGAAGAATTACAATTTTAAATTAAGTGTAATAATCATTTTAGAGTCTTAATTTCCTTTTTATAATAATCCTAAAAAAGGGTTTTTTTCTTTCTAAGAAATTTAGGAAATCACACTGCAAGTAGAGCCATTTTTTCTTCATTATGATTAGAGTCATCTTTTCTAACAATTGGGTCAAAAACATGTTCACTCTCACCACTATCCTTGATATCTTGAGGTCCAATTTCTTTCCCTCCTCGAAAGTCGATTGCTCTCAATTTGTGCAAAAGTGGTGCAGTTCGAATACTTGCCCAACAGATTCATTTAAGAGTATGTTCGGTGGGCATGTACAAGGACTTAAGCAAGGTAACTATGGCATTAAAATGACAAGGTAGTATAGGAATGATTTTTTCAATCTAATTTTCTTTGCAAATAGGTCCACCCAATTTTTACAAGTAGTTGATAATGTTTGAAAAACATTGAAAGACTTTGTCCAAAGTTTCTTCCCCTTGCATGATATAGTGCTCAAAGTTTCAATTCAACTTCATAATTCTAGATTTATTTTAATATTGAAATGCTTATATGAGTGGTCTCAAAAATCATTCATGTTGTTTTGAAGAATTACAATTTTAAATTAATTGTAATAATCATTTTAGAGCCCTAATTTCCTTTTTATAATAATCCTAAAAGAGGGATTTTTTCTTTCTAAGAAATTTAGGAAATCACACTGCAAGTAGAGCCATTTTCTCTTCATTATGATTAGAGTCATCTTTTCTAACACTTGGGTCAAAAACATGTTCACTCTCACCACTATCCTTGATATCTTGAGGGCCAATTTCTTTCCCTCCTCGAAAGTCGATTGCTCTCAACTTGTGCAAAAGTGGTGCAGTTCGAATACTTGCCCAACAGATTCATTTAAGAGTATGTTCGGTGGGCATGTACATGGACTTAAGCGAGGTAACTTTGGCATTAAAATGACAAGGTAGTATAGGAATGATTTTTTCAATCTAATTTTCTTTGCAAATAGGTCCACCCAATTTTTACAAGTAGTTGATAATGTTTGAAAAACATTGAAAGACTTTGTCCAAAGTTTCTTCCCCTTGCATGATATAGTGCTCAAAATTTCAATTCAACTTCATAATTCTAGATTTATTTTTATATTGAACTGCTTATATGAGTGGTCTCAAAAATCATTCATGTTGTTTTGAAGAAGTACAATTTTAAATTAATTGTAATAATCATTTTAGAGCCCTAATTTCCTATTTATAATAATCCTAAAAAAGGGATTTTTTCTTTCTAAGAAATTTAGGAAATCACACTGCAAGTGGAGCCATTTTTTCTTCATTATGATTAGAGTCATCTTTTCTAACAATTGGGTCAAAAACATGTTCACTCTCACCACTATCCTTGATATCTTGAGGGCCAATTTCTTTCCCTCCTCGAAAGTCGATTGCTCTCAACATAGGCAAAAGTGATGTAGTTCGAATACTTGGCCAACATATTCATTTAAGAGTATGTTTGGTGGGCATGTACAAGGACTTAAGCAAGGTAACTATGGCATTAAAATGATAAGGTAGTATAGGAATTATTTTCTCTATCTAATTTTCTTTGGAAATAGGTCCACCCAAGTTTTACAAGTAGTTGATAATTTTGAAAAACATTGAAAGACTTTGTCCAAAGTTTCATACCCTTGCATGATATAGAGCTCAAAATTTCAATTCAACTTCATAATTCTAGATTTATTTTAATATTGAAATGCTTATATGAGTGGTCTCATAAATCGTTCATGTTTTTTTGAAGAAGTACAATTTTAAATTAATTGTAATAATCATTTTAGAGCCCTAATTTCCTTTTTATAATAATCCTTAAAAAGGGTTTTTTTCTTTCTAAGAAATTTAGGAAATCACACTGCAAGTAGAGCCATTTTCTCTTCATTATGATTAGAGTCATCTTTTCTAACACTTGGTTCAAAAACATGTTCACTCTAACCACTATCCTTGATGTCTTGAGGGTCAATTTCTTTCCCTCCTCGAAAGTAGATTGCTCTCAACTTGGGTAAAAGTGATGTAGTTCGAATACTTGCCCAACAGATTCATTTAAGAGTATGTTCGGTGGGCATGTACATGGACTTAAGCAAGGTAACTTTGGCATTAAAATGATAAGGTAGTATAGGAATTATTTTCTCAATCTAATTTTCTTTGGAAATAGGTCCACCCAAGTTTTACAAGTAATTGATATTGTTTGAAAAACATTGAACGACTTTGTCCAAAGTTTCTTCCCCTTGCATGATATAGAGCTCAAAATTTCAATTCAACTTCATAATTCTAGATTTATTTTAATATTGAATCGCTTATATGAGTGGTCTCAAAAATCATTTATGTTGTTTTGAAGAATTACAATTTTAAATTAAGTGTAATAATCATTTTAGAGTCTTAATTTCCTTTTTATAATAATCCTAAAAAAGGGTTTTTTTCTTTCTAAGAAATTTAGGAAATCACACTGCAAGTAGAGCCATTTTTTCTTCATTATGATTAGAGTCATCTTTTCTAACAATTGGGTCAAAAACATGTTCACTCTCACCACTATCCTTGATATCTTGAGGTCCAATTTCTTTCCCTCCTCGAAAGTCGATTGCTCTCAATTTGTGCAAAAGTGGTGCAGTTCGAATACTTGCCCAACAGATTCATTTAAGAGTATGTTCGGTGGGCATGTACAAGGACTTAAGCAAGGTAACTATGGCATTAAAATGACAAGGTAGTATAGGAATGATTTTTTCAATCTAATTTTCTTTGCAAATAGGTCCACCCAATTTTTACAAGTAGTTGATAATGTTTGAAAAACATTGAAAGACTTTGTCCAAAGTTTCTTCCCCTTGCATGATATAGTGCTCAAAGTTTCAATTCAACTTCATAATTCTAGATTTATTTTAATATTGAAATGCTTATATGAGTGGTCTCAAAAATCATTCATGTTGTTTTGAAGAATTACAATTTTAAATTAATTGTAATAATCATTTTAGAGCCCTAATTTCCTTTTTATAATAATCCTAAAAGAGGGATTTTTTCTTTCTAAGAAATTTAGGATATCACACTGCAAGTAGAGCCATTTTCTCTTCATTATGATTAGAGTCATCTTTTCTAACACTTGGGTCAAAAACATGTTCACTCTCACCACTATCCTTGATGTCTTGAGGGCCAATTTCTTTCCCTCCTCGAAAGTCGATTGCTCTCAACTTGTGCAAAAGTGATGCAGTTCGAATACTTGCCCAACAGATTCATTTAAGAGTATGTTCGGTGGGCATGTACATGGACTTAAGCAAGGTAACTTTGGCATTAAAATGACAAGGTAGTATAGGAATGATTTTTTCAATCTAATTTTCTTTGCAAATAGGTCCACCCAATTTTTAATAATGTTTGAAAAACATTGAAAGACTTTGTCCAAAGTTTCTTCCCCTTGCATGATATAGTGCTCAAAATTTCAATTCAACTTCATAATTCTAGATTTATTTTTATATTGAACTGCTTATACGAGTGGTTCCAAAAATCATTCATGTTGTTTTGAAGAATTACAATTTTAAATTAATTGTAATAATCATTTTAGAGCCCTAATTTCCTTTTTATAATAATCCTAAAAAAGGGATGTTTTCTTTCTAAGAAATTTAGGAAATCACACTGCAAGTGGAGCCATTTTCTCTTCATTATGATTAGAGTCATCTTTTCTAACACTTGGGTCAAAAACATGTTCACTCTCACCACTATCCTTGATGTCTTGAGGGCCAATTTCTTTCCCTCCTCGAAAGTCGATTGCTCTCAACTTGTGCAAAAATGATGCTGTTCAAATACTTGCCCAACAGATTCATTTAAGAGTATGTTCGGTGGGCATGTACATGGACTTAAGCAAGGTAACTTTGGCATTAAAATGATAAGGTAGTATAGGAATTATTTTCTCAATCTAATTTTCTTTGGAAATAGGTCCACCCAAGTTTTACAAGTAGTTGATAATGTTTGAAAAACATTGAAAGACTTTGTCCAAAGTTTCTTCCCCTTGCATGATATAGAGCTCAAAATTTCAATTCAACTTCATAATTCTAGATTTATTTTAATATTGAATCGCTTATATGAGTGGTCTCAAAAATCATTCATGTTGTTTTGAAGAAGTACAATTATAAATTAATTGTAATAATCATTTTAGAGCCCTAATTTCCTATTTATAATAATCCTAAAAAAGGGATGTTTTCTTTCTAAGAAATATAGGAAATCACACTGCAAGTGGAGCCATTTTCTCTTCATTATGATTAGAGTCATCTTTTCTAACACTTGGGTCAAAAACATGTTCACTCTCACCACTATCCTTGATGTCTTGAGGGCCAATTTCTTTCCCTCCTCGAAAGTCGATTGCTCTCAACTTGTGCAAAAATGATGCTGTTCGAATACTTGCCCAACAGATTCATTTAAGAGTATGTTCGGTGGGCATGTACATGGACTTAAGCAAGGTAACTTTGGCATTAAAATGATAAGGTAGTATAGGAATTATTTTCTCAATCTAATTTTCTTTGGAAATAGGTCCACCCAAGTTTTACAAGTAGTTGATAATGTTTGAAAAACATTGAAAGACTTTGTCCAAAGTTTCTTCCCCTTGCATGATATAGAGCTCAAAATTTCAATTCAACTTCATAATTCTAGATTTATTTTAATATTGAAATGCTTATATGAGTGGTCTCAAAAATCATTCATGTTTTTTTTGAAGAAGTACAATTTTAAATTAATTGTAATAATCATTTTAGAGCCCTAATTTCCTTTTTATAATAATCCTTAAAAAGGGTTTTTTTCTTTCTAAGAAATTTAGGAAATCACACTGCAAGTAGAGCCATTTTCTCTTCATTATGATTAGAGTCATCTTTTCTAACACTTGGTTCAAAAACATGTTCACTCTAACCACTATCCTTCATGTCTTGAGGGTAAATTTCTTTACCTCCTCGAAAGTAGATTGCTCTCAACTTGGGCAAAAGTGATGTAGTTCGAATACTTGGCCAACATATTCATTTAAGAGTATGTTCGGTGGGCATGTACATGGACTTAAGCAAGGTAACTTTGGCATTAAAATGATAAGGTAGTATAGGAATTATTTTCTCAATCTAATTTTCTTTGGAAATAGGTCCACCCAAGTTTTACAAGTAATTGATATTGTTTGAAAAACATTGAACGACTTTGTCCAAAGTTTCTTCCCCTTGCATGATATAGAGCTCAAAATTTCAATTCAACTTCATAATTCTAGATTTATTTTAATATTGAATAGCTTATATGAGTCGTCTCAAAAATCATTCATGTTGTTTTGAAGAATTACAATTTTAAATTAAGTGTAATAATCATTTTAGAGCCTTAATTTCCTTTTTATAATAATCCTAAAAAAGGGTTTTTTTCTTTCTAAGAAATTTTGGAAATCACACTGCAAGTAGAGCCATTTTTTCTTCATTATGATTAGAGTCATCTTTTCTAACACTTGGGTCAAAACATGTTCACTCTAACCACTATCCTTGATGTCTTGAGGGTCAATTTCTTTCCCTCCTCGAAAGTAGATTGCTCTCAACTTGGGGAAAATTGATGTAGTTCGAATACTTGCCCAACAGATTCATTTAAGAGTATGTTCGGTGGGCATGTACATGGACTTAAGCAAGGTAACTTTGGCATTAAAATGATAAGGTAGTATAGGAATTATTTTCTCAATCTAATTTTCTTTGGAAATAGGTCCACCCAAGTTTTACAAGTAGTTGATAATGTTTGAAAAACATTGAAAGACTTTGTCCAAAGTTTCTTCCCCTTGCATGATATAGAGCTCAAAATTTCAATTCAACTTCATAATTCTAGATTTATTTTAATATTGAAATGCTTATATGAGTGGTCTCAAAAATCATTCATGTTTTTTTTGAAGAAGTACAATTTTAAATTAATTGTAATAATCATTTTAGAGCCCTAATTTCCTTTTTATAATAATCCTTAAAAAGGGTTTTTTTCTTTCTAAGAAATTTAGGAAATCACACTGCAAGTAGAGCCATTTTCTCTTCATTATGATTAGAGTCATCTTTTCTAACACTTGGTTCAAAAACATGTTCACTCTAACCACTACCCTTCATGTCTTGAGGGTAAATTTCTTTACCTCCTCGAAAGTAGATTGCTCTCAACTTGGGCAAAAGTGATGTAGTTCGAATACTTGGCCAACATATTCATTTAAGAGTATGTTCGGTGGGCATGTACATGGACTTAAGCAAGGTAACTTTGGCATTAAAATGATAAGGTAGTATAGGAATTATTTTCTCAATCTAATTTTCTTTGGAAATAGGTCCACCCAAGTTTTACAAGTAATTGATATTGTTTGAAAAACATTGAACGACTTTGTCCAAAGTTTCTTCCCCTTGCATGATATAGAGCTCAAAATTTCAATTCAACTTCATAATTCTAGATTTATTTTAATATTGAATAGCTTATATGAGTCGTCTCAAAAATCATTCATGTTGTTTTGAAGAATTACAATTTTAAATTAAGTGTAATAATCATTTTAGAGCCTTAATTTCCTTTTTATAATAATCCTAAAAAAGGGTTTTTTTCTTTCTAAGAAATTTTGGAAATCACACTGCAAGTAGAGCCATTTTTTCTTCATTATGATTAGAGTCATCTTTTCTAACACTTGGGTCAAAACATGTTCACTCTAACCACTATCCTTGATGTCTTGAGGGTCAATTTCTTTCCCTCCTCGAAAGTAGATTGCTCTCAACTTGGGGAAAATTGATGTAGTTCGAATACTTGCCCAACAGATTCATTTAAGAGTATGTTTGGTGGGCATGTACATGGACTTAAGCAAGGTAACTTTGGCATTAAAATGATAAGGTAGTATAGGAATTATTTTCTCAATCTAATTTTCTTTGGAAATAGGTCCACCCAAGTTTTACAAGTAGTTGATAATGTTTGAAAAACATTGAAAGACTTTGTCCAAAGTTTCTTCCCCTTGCATGATATAGAGCTTAAAATTTCAATTCAACTTCATAATTCTAGATTTATTTTAATATTGAAATGCTTATATGAGTGGTCTCAAAAATCATTCATGTTGTTTTGAAGAATTACACTTTTAAATTGATTGTAATAATCATTTTAGAGCCCTAATTTCCTTTTTATAATAATTCTAAAAGAGGCATTTTTTCTTTCTAAGAAATTTAGGAAATCACACTGCAAGTAGAGCCATTTTTTCTTCATTATGATTAGAGTCATCTTTTCTAACAATTGGGTCAAAAACATGTTCACTCTCACCACTATCCTTGATATCTTGAGGGCCAATTTCTTTCCCTCCTCGAAAGTCGATTGCTCTCAACATAGGCAAAAGTGATGTAGTTCGAATACTTGGCCAACATATTCATTTAAGAGTATGTTCGGTGGGCATGTACATGGACTTAAGCAAGGTAACTTTGGCATTAAAATGATAAGGTAGTATAGGAATTATTTTCTCAATCTAATTTTCTTTGGAAATAGGTCCACCCAAGTTTTACAAGTAGTTGATAATGTTTGAAAAACATTGAAAGACTTTGTCCAAAGTTTCTTCCCCTTGCATGATATAGAGCTCAAAATTTCAATTCAACTTCATAATTCTAGATTTATTTTAATATTGAAATGCTTATATGAGTGGTCTCAAAAATCATTCATGTTGTTTTGAAGAAGTACAATTTTAAATTAATTGTAATATTCATTTTAGAGCCCTAATTTCCTATTTATAATAATCCTAAAAAAGGGATTTTTTCTTTCTAAGAAATTTAGGAAATCACACTGCAAGTGGAGCCATTTTTTCTTCATTATGATTAGAGTCATCTTTTCTAACAATTGGGTCCAAAACATGTTCACTCTCACCACTATCCTTGATATCTTGAGGGCCAATTTCTTTCCCTCCTCGAAAGTCGATTGCTCTCAACATAGGCAAAAGTGATGTAGTTCGAATACTTGGCCAACATATTCATTTAAGAGTATGTTTGGTGGGCATGTACAAGGACTTAAGCAAGGTAACTATGGCATTAAAATGATAAGGTAGTATAGGAATTATTTTCTCAATCTAATTTTCTTTGGAAATAGGTCCACCCAAGTTTTACAAGTAGTTGATAATTTTGAAAAACATTGAAAGACTTTGTCCAAAGTTTCATACCCTTGCATGATATAGAGCTCAAAATTTCAATTCAACTTCATAATTCTAGATTTATTTTAATATTGAAATGCTTATATGAGTGGTCTCAAAAATCATTCATGTTTTTTTGAAGAAGTACAATTTTAAATTAATTGTAATAATCATTTTAGAGCCCTAATTTCCTTTTTATAGTAATCCTTAAAAAGGGTTTTTTTCTTTCTAAGAAATTTAGGAAATCACACTGCAAGTAGAGCCATTTTCTCTTCATTATGATTAGAGTCATCTTTTCTAACACTTGGTTCAAAAACATGTTCACTCTAACCACTATCCTTCATGTCTTGAGGGTAAATTTCTGTACCTCCTCGAAAGTAGATTGCTCTCAACTTGGGTAAAAGTGATGTAGTTCGAATACTTGCCCAACAGATTCATTTAAGAGTATGTTCGGTGGGCATGTACATGGACTTAAGCAAGGTAACTTTGGCATTAAAATGATAAGGTAGTATAGGAATTATTTTCTCAATCTAATTTTCTTTGGAAATAGGTCCACCCAAGTTTTACAAGTAATTGATATTGTTTGAAAAACATTGAACGACTTTGTCCAAAGTTTCTTCCCCTTGCATGATATAGAGCTCAAAATTTCAATTCAACTTCATAATTCTAGATTTATTTTAATATTGAATCGCTTATATGAGTGGTCTCAAAAATCATTCATGTTGTTTTGAAGAATTACAATTTTAAATTAAGTGTAATAATCATTTTAGTGTCTTAATTTCCTTTTTATAATAATCCTAAAAAAGGGTTTTTTTCTTTCTAAGAAATTTTGGAAATCACACTGCAAGTAGAGCCATTTTTTCTTCATTTTGATTAGAGTCATCTTTTCTCACACTTGGGTCAAAACATGTTCACTCTAACCACTATCCTTGATGTCTTGAGGGTCAATTTCTTTCCCTCCTCGAAAGTAGATTGCTCTCAACTTGGGGAAAATTGATGTAGTTCGAATACTTGCCCAACAGATTCATTTAAGAGTATGTTTGGTGGGCATGCACATGGACTTAAGCAAGGTAACTTTGGCATTAAAATGATAAGGTAGTATACTAATTATTTTCTCAATCTAATTTTCTTTGGAAATAGGTCCACCCAAGTTTTACAAGTAATTGATATTGTTTGAAAAACATTGAACGACTTTGTCCAAAGTTTCTTCCCCTTGCATGATATAGAGCTCAAAATTTCAATTCAACTTCATAATTCTAGATTTATTTTAATATTGAATCGCTTATATGAGTGGTCTCAAAAATCATTCATGTTGTTTTGAAGAAATACAATTTTAAATTAAGTGTAATAATCATTTTAGAGTCTTAATTTCCTTTTTATAATAATCCTAAAAAAGGGTTTTTTTCTTTCTAAGAAATTTTGGAAATCACACTGCAAGTAGAGCCATTTTTTCTTCATTTTGATTAGAGTCATCTTTTCTCACACTTGGGTCAAAACATGTTCACTCTAACCACTATCCTTGATGTCTTGAGGGTCAATTTCTTTCCCTCCTCGAAAGTAGATTGCTCTCAACTTGGGGAAAATTGATGTAGTTCGAATACTTGCCCAACAGATTCATTTAAGAGTATGTTTGGTGGGCATGTACATGGACTTAAGCAAGGTAACTTTGGCATTAAAATGATAAGGTAGTATACTAATTATTTTCTCAATCTAATTTTCTTTGGAAATAGGTCCACCCAAGTTTTACAAGTAGTTGATAATGTTTGAAAAACATTGAAAGACTTTGTCCAAAGTTTCTTCCCCTTGCATGATATAGAGCTCAAAATTTCAATTCAACTTCATAATTCTAGATTTATTTTAATATTGAATCGCTTATATGAGTGGTCTCAAAAATCATTCATGTTGTTTTGAAGAAGTACAATTATAAATTAATTGTAATAATCATTTTAGAGCCCTAATTTCCTTTTTATAATAATCCTTAAAAAGGGTTTTTTTCTTTCTAAGAAATTTAGGAAATCACACTGCAAGTAGAGCCATTTTCTCTTCATTATGATTAGAGTCATCTTTTCTAACACTTGGTTCAAAAACATGTTCACTCTAACCACTATCCTTCATGTCTTGAGGGTAAATTTCTTTACCTCCTCGAAAGTAGATTGCTCTCAACTTGGGTAAAAGTGATGTAGTTCGAATACTTGCCCAACAGATTCATTTAAGAGTATGTTCGGTGGGCATGTACATGGACTTAAGCAAGGTAACTTTGGCATTAAAATGATAAGGTAGTATAGGAATTATTTTCTCAATCTAATTTTCTTTGGAAATAGGTCCACCCAAGTTTTACAAGTAATTGATATTGTTTGAAAAACATTGAACGACTTTGTCCAAAGTTTCTTCCCCTTGCATGATATAGAGCTCAAAATTTCAATTCAACTTCATAATTCTAGATTTATTTTAATATTGAATCGCTTATATGAGTGGTCTCAAAAATCATTCATGTTGTTTTGAAGAATTACAATTTTAAATTAAGTGTAATAATCATTTTAGAGTCTTAATTTCCTTTTTATAATAATCCTAAAAAAGGGTTTTTTTTCTTTCTAAGAAATTTTGGAAATCACACTGCAAGTAGAGCCATTTTTTCTTCATTTTGATTAGAGTCATCTTTTCTCACACTTGGGTCAAAACATGTTCACTCTAACCACTATCCTTGATGTCTTGAGGGTCAATTTCTTTCCCTCCTCGAAAGTAGATTGCTCTCAACTTGGGGAAAATTGATGTAGTTCGAATACTTGCCCAACAGATTCATTTAAGAGTATGTTTGGTGGGTATGTACATGGACTTAAGCAAGGTAACTTTGGCATTAAAATGATAACGTAGTATACTAATTATTTTCTCAATCTAATTTTCTTTGGAAATAGGTCCACCCAAGTTTTACAAGTAATTGATATTGTTTGAAAAACATTGAACGACTTTGTCCAAAGTTTCTTCCCCTTGCATGATATAGAGCTCAAAATTTCAATTCAACTTCATAATTCTAGATTTATTTTAATATTGAATCGCTTATATGAGTGGTCTCAAAAATCATTCATGTTGTTTTGAAGAATTACAATTTTAAATTAAGTGTAATAATCATTTTAGAGTCTTAATTTCCTTTTTATAATAATCCTAAAAAAGGGTTTTTTTCTTTCTAAGAAATTTTGGAAATCACACTGCAAGTAGAGCCATTTTTTCTTCATTTTGATTAGAGTCATCTTTTCTCACACTTGGGTCAAAACATGTTCACTCTAACCACTATCCTTGATGTCTTGAGGGTCAATTTCTTTCCCTCCTCGAAAGTAGATTGCTCTCAACTTGGGGAAAATTGATGTAGTTCGAATACTTGCCCAACAGATTCATTTAAGAGTATGTTTGGTGGGCATGTACATGGACTTAAGCAAGGTAACTTTGGCATTAAAATGATAAGGTAGTATACTAATTATTTTCTCAATCTAATTTTCTTTGGAAATAGGTCCACCCAAGTTTTACAAGTAGTTGATAATGTTTGAAAAACATTGAAAGACTTTGTCCAAAGTTTCTTCCCCTTGCATGATATAGAGCTCAAAATTTCAATTCAACTTCATAATTCTAGATTTATTTTAATATTGAAATGCTTATATGAGTGGTCTCAAAAATCATTCATGTTGTTTTGAAGAATTACAATTTTAAATTAATTGTAATAATCATTTTAGAGCCCTAATTTCCTTTTTATAATAATCCTAAAAGAGGGATTTTTTCTTTCTAAGAAATTTAGGCAATCACACTGCAAGTAGAGCCATTTTTTCTTCATTATGATTAGAGTCATCTTTTCTAACAATTGGGTCAAAAACATGTTCACTCTCACCACTATCCTTGATATCTTGAGGGCCAATTTCTTTCCCTCCTCGAAAGTCGATTGCTCTCAACATAGGCAAAAGTGATGTAGTTCGAATACTTGGCCAACATATTCATTTAAGAGTATGTTCGGTGGGCATGTACATGGACTTAAGCAAGGTAACTTTGGCATTAAAATGATAAGGTAGTATAGGAATTATTTTCTCAATCTAATTTTCTTTGGAAATAGGTCCACCCAAGTTTTACAAGTAATTGATAATGTTTGAAAAACATTGAAAGTCTTTGTCCAAAGTTTCTTCCCCTTGCATGATATAGAGCTCAAAATTTCAATTCAACTTCATAATTCTAGATTTATTTTAATATTGAAATGCTTATATGAGTGGTCTCAAAAATCATTCATGTTGTTTTGAAGAAGTACAATTTTAAATTAATTGTAATAATCATTTTAGAGCCCTAATTTCGTATTTATAATAATCCTAAAAAAGGGATTTTTTCTTTCTAAGAAATTTAGGAAATCACACTACAAGTGGAGCCATTTTTTCTTCATTATGATTAGAGTCATCTTTTCTAACAATTGGCTCAAAAACATGTTCACTCTCACCACTATCCTTGATATCTTGAGGGCCAATTTCTTTCCCTCCTCGAAAGTCGATTGCTCTCAACATAGGCAAAAGTGATGTAGTTCGAATACTTGGCCAACATATTCATTTAAGAGTATGTTTGGTGGGCATGTACAAGGACTTAAGCAAGGTAACTATGGCATTAAAATGATAAGGTAGTATAGGAATTATTTTCTCAATCTAATTTTCTTTGGAAATAGGTCCACCCAAGTTTTACAAGTAGTTGATAATTTTGAAAAACATTGAAAGACTTTGTCCAAAGTTTCATACCCTTGCATGATATAGAGCTCAAAATTTCAATTCAACTTCATAATTCTAGATTTATTTTAATATTGAAATGCTTATATGAGTGGTCTCAAAAATCATTCATGTTTTTTTGAAGAAGTACAATTTTAAATTAATTGTAATAATCATTTTAGAGCCCTAATTTCCTTTTTATAATAATCCTTAAAAAGGGTTTTTTTCTTTCTAAGAAATTTAGGAAATCACACTGCAAGTAGAGCCATTTTCTCTTCATTATGATTAGAGTCATCTTTTCTAACACTTGGTTCAAAAACATGTTCACTCTAACCACTATCCTTCATGTCTTGAGGGTAAATTTCTTTACCTCCTCGAAAGTAGATTGCTCTCAACTTGGGTAAAAGTGATGTAGTTCGAATACTTGCCCAACAGATTCATTTAAGAGTATGTTCGGTGGGCATGTACATGGACTTAAGCAAGGTAACTTTGGCATTAAAATGATAAGGTAGTATAGGAATTATTTTCTCAATCTAATTTTCTTTGGAAATAGGTCCACCCAAGTTTTACAAGTAATTGATATTGTTTGAAAAACATTGAACGACTTTGTCCAAAGTTTCTTCCCCTTGCATGATATAGAGCTCAAAATTTCAATTCAACTTCATAATTCTAGATTTATTTTAATATTGAATCGCTTATATGAGTGGTCTCAAAAATCATTCATGTTGTTTTGAAGAATTACAATTTTAAATTAAGTGTAATAATCATTTTAGAGTCTTAATTTCCTTTTTATAATAATCCTAAAAAAGGGTTTTTTTCTTTCTAAGAAATTTTGGAAATCACACTGCAAGTAGAGCCATTTTTTCTTCATTTTTATTAGAGTCATCTTTTCTCACACTTGGGTCAAAACATGTTCACTCTAACCACTATCCTTGATGTCTTGAGGGTCAATTTCTTTCCCTCCTCGAAAGTAGATTGCTCTCAACTTGGGGAAAATTGATGTAGTTCGAATACTTGCCCAACAGATTCATTTAAGAGTATGTTTGGTGGGCATGTACATGGACTTAAGCAAGGTAACTTTGGCATTAAAATGATAAGGTAGTATACTAATTATTTTCTCAATCTAATTTTCTTTGGAAATAGGTCCACCCAAGTTTTACAAGTAGTTGATAATGTTTGAAAAACATTGAAAGACTTTGTCCAAAGTTTCTTCCCCTTGCATGATATAGAGCTCAAAATTTCAATTCAACTTCATAATTCTAGATTTATTTTAATATTGAAATGCTTATATGAGTGGTCTCAAAAATCATTCATGTTGTTTTGAAGAAGTACAATTTTAAATTAATTGTAATAATCATTTTAGAGCCCTAATTTCCTATTTATAATAATCCTAAAAAAGGGATTTTTTCTTTCTAAGAAATTTAGGAAATCACACTGCAAGTGGAGCCATTTTTTCTTCATTATGATTAGAGTCATCTTTTCTAACAATTGGGTCCAAAACATGTTCACTCTCACCACTATCCTTGATATCTTGAGGGCCAATTTCTTTCCCTCCTCGAAAGTCGATTGCTCTCAACATAGGCAAAAGTGATGTAGTTCGAATACTTGGCCAACATATTCATTTAAGAGTATGTTTGGTGGGCATGTACAAGGACTTAAGCAAGGTAACTATGGCATTAAAATGATAAGGTAGTATAGGAATTATTTTCTCAATCTAATTTTCTTTGGAAATAGGTCCACCCAAGTTTTACAAGTAGTTGATAATTTTGAAAAACATTGAAAGACTTTGTCCAAAGTTTCATACCCTTGCATGATATAGAGCTCAAAATTTCAATTCAACTTCATAATTCTAGATTTATTTTAATATTGAAATGCTTATATGAGTGGTCTCAAAAATCATTCATGTTTTTTTGAAGAAGTACAATTTTAAATTAATTGTAATAATCATTTTAGAGCCCTAATTTCCTTTTTATAATAATCCTTAAAAAGGGTTTTTTTCTTTCTAAGAAATTTAGGAAATCACACTGCAAGTAGAGCCATTTTCTCTTCATTATGATTAGAGTCATCTTTTCTAACACTTGGTTCAAAAACATGTTCACTCTAACCACTATCCTTCATGTCTTGAGGGTAAATTTCTTTACCTCCTCGAAAGTAGATTGCTCTCAACTTGGGTAAAAGTGATGTAGTTCGAATACTTGCCCAACAGATTCATTTAAGAGTATGTTCGGTGGGCATGTACATGGACTTAAGCAAGGTAACTTTGGCATTAAAATGATAAGGTAGTATAGGAATTATTTTCTCAATCTAATTTTCTTTGGAAATAGGTCCACCCAAGTTTTACAAGTAATTGATATTGTTTGAAAAACATTGAACGACTTTGTCCAAAGTTTCTTCCCCTTGCATGATATAGAGCTCAAAATTTCAATTCAACTTCATAATTCTAGATTTATTTTAATATTGAATCGCTTATATGAGTGGTCTCAAAAATCATTCATGTTGTTTTGAAGAATTACAATTTTAAATTAAGTGTAATAATCATTTTAGAGTCTTAATTTCCTTTTTATAATAATCCTAAAAAAGGGTTTTTTTCTTTCTAAGAAATTTTGGAAATCACACTGCAAGTAGAGCCATTTTTTCTTCATTTTTATTAGAGTCATCTTTTCTCACACTTGGGTCAAAACATGTTCACTCTAACCACTATCCTTGATGTCTTGAGGGTCAATTTCTTTCCCTCCTCGAAAGTAGATTGCTCTCAACTTGGGGAAAATTGATGTAGTTCGAATACTTGCCCAACAGATTCATTTAAGAGTATGTTTGGTGGGCATGTACATGGACTTAAGCAAGGTAACTTTGGCATTAAAATGATAAGGTAGTATACTAATTATTTTCTCAATCTAATTTTCTTTGGAAATAGGTCCACCCAAGTTTTACAAGTAGTTGATAATGTTTGAAAAACATTGAAAGACTTTGTCCAAAGTTTCTTCCCCTTGCATGATATAGAGCTCAAAATTTCAATTCAACTTCATAATTCTAGATTTATTTTAATATTGAAATGCTTATATGAGTGGTCTCAAAAATCATTCATGTTGTTTTGAAGAAGTACAATTTTAAATTAATTGTAATAATCATTTTAGAGCCCTAATTTCCTATTTATAATAATCCTAAAAAAGGGATTTTTTCTTTCTAAGAAATTTAGGAAATCACACTGCAAGTGGAGCCATTTTTTCTTCATTATGATTAGAGTCATCTTTTCTAACAATTGGTTCCAAAACATGTTCACTCTCACCACTATCCTTGATATCTTGAGGGCCAATTTCTTTCCCTCCTCGAAAGTCGATTGCTCTCAACATAGGCAAAAGTGATGTAGTTCGAATACTTGGCCAACATATTCATTTAAGAGTATGTTTGGTGGGCATGTACAAGGACTTAAGCAAGGTAACTATGGCATTAAAATGATAAGGTAGTATAGGAATTATTTTCTCAATCTAATTTTCTTTGGAAATAGGTCCACCCAAGTTTTACAAGTAGTTGATAATTTTGAAAAACATTGAAAGACTTTGTCCAAAGTTTCATACCCTTGCATGATATAGAGCTCAAAATTTCAATTCAACTTCATAATTCTAGATTTATTTTAATATTGAAATGCTTATATGAGTGGTCTCAAAAATCATTCATGTTTTTTTGAAGAAGTACAATTTTAAATTAATTGTAATAATCATTTTAGAGCCCTAATTTCCTTTTTATAATAATCCTTAAAAAGGGTTTTTTTCTTTCTAAGAAATTTAGGAAATCACACTGCAAGTAGAGCCATTTTCTCTTCATTATGATTAGAGTCATCTTTTCTAACACTTGGTTCAAAAACATGTTCACTCTAACCACTATCCTTCATGTCTTGAGGGTAAATTTCTTTACCTCCTCGAAAGTAGATTGCTCTCAACTTGGGTAAAAGTGATGTAGTTCGAATACTTGCCCAACAGATTCATTTAAGAGTATGTTCGGTGGGCATGTACATGGACTTAAGCAAGGTAACTTTGGCATTAAAATGATAAGGTAGTATAGGAATTATTTTCTCAATCTAATTTTCTTTGGAAATAGGTCCACCCAAGTTTTACAAGTAATTGATATTGTTTGAAAAACATTGAACGACTTTGTCCAAAGTTTCTTCCCCTTGCATGATATAGAGCTCAAAATTTCAATTCAACTTCATAATTCTAGATTTATTTTAATATTGAATCGCTTATATGAGTGGTCTCAAAAATCATTCATGTTGTTTTGAAGAATTACAATTTTAAATTAAGTGTAATAATCATTTTAGAGTCTTAATTTCCTTTTTATAATAATCCTAAAAAAGGGTTTTTTTCTTTCTAAGAAATTTTGGAAATCACACTGCAAGTAGAGCCATTTTTTCTTCATTTTGATTAGAGTCATCTTTTCTCACACTTGGGTCAAAACATGTTCACTCTAACCACTATCCTTGATGTCTTGAGGGTCAATTTCTTTCCCTCCTCGAAAGTAGATTGCTCTCAACTTGGGGAAAATTGATGTAGTTCGAATACTTGCCCAACAGATTCATTTAAGAGTATGTTTGGTGGGCATGTACATGGACTTAAGCAAGGTAACTTTGGCATTAAAATGATAAGGTAGTATAGGAATTATTTTCTCAATCTAATTTTCTTTGGAAATAGGTCCACCCAAGTTTTACAAGTAGTTGATAATGTTTGAAAAACATTGAAAGACTTTGTCCAAAGTTTCTTCCCCTTGCATGATATAGAGCTCAAAATTTCAATTCAACTTCATAATTCTAGATTTATTTTAATATTGAAATGCTTATATGAGTGGTCTCAAAAATCATTCATGTTGTTTTGAAGAATTACAATTTTAAATTAATTGTAATAATCATTTTAGAGCCCTAATTTCCTTTTTATAATAATCCTAAAAGAGGGATTTTTTCTTTCTAAGAAATTTAGGAAATCACACTGCAAGTAGAGCCATTTTTTCTTCATTATGATTAGAGTCATCTTTTCTAACAATTGGGTCAAAAACATGTTCACTCTCACCACTATCCTTGATATCTTGAGGGCCAATTTCTTTCCCTCCTCGAAAGTCGATTGCTCTCAACATAGGCAAAAGTGATGTAGTTCGAATACTTGGCCAACATATTCATTTAAGAGTATGTTCGGTGGGCATGTACATGGACTTAAGCAAGGTAACTTTGGCATTAAAATGATAAGGTAGTATAGGAATTATTTTCTCAATCTAATTTTCTTTGGAAATAGGTCCACCCAAGTTTTACAAGTAGTTGATAATGTTTGAAAAACATTGAAAGTCTTTGTCCAAAGTTTCTTCCCCTTGCATGATATAGAGCTCAAAATTTCAATTCAACTTCATAATTCTAGATTTATTTTAATATTGAAATGCTTATATGAGTGGTCTCAAAAATCATTCATGTTGTTTTGAAGAAGTACAATTTTAAATTAATTGTAATAATCATTTTAGAGCCCTAATTTCGTATTTATAATAATCCTAAAAAAGGGATTTTTTCTTTCTAAGAAATTTAGGAAATCACACTACAAGTGGAGCCATTTTTTCTTCATTATGATTAGAGTCATCTTTTCTAACAATTGGCTCAAAAACATGTTCACTCTCACCACTATCCTTGATATCTTGAGGGCCAATTTCTTTCCCTCCTCGAAAGTCGATTGCTCTCAACATAGGCAAAAGTGATGTAGTTCGAATACTTGGCCAACATATTCATTTAAGAGTATGTTTGGTGGGCATGTACAAGGACTTAAGCAAGGTAACTATGGCATTAAAATGATAAGGTAGTATAGGAATTATTTTCTCAATCTAATTTTCTTTGGAAATAGGTCCACCCAAGTTTTACAAGTAGTTGATAATTTTGAAAAACATTGAAAGACTTTGTCCAAAGTTTCATACCCTTGCATGATATAGAGCTCAAAATTTCAATTCAACTTCATAATTCTAGATTTATTTTAATATTGAAATGCTTATATGAGTGGTCTCAAAAATCATTCATGTTTTTTTGAAGAAGTACAATTTTAAATTAATTGTAATAATCATTTTAGAGCCCTAATTTCCTTTTTATAATAATCCTTAAAAAGGGTTTTTTTCTTTCTAAGAAATTTAGGAAATCACACTGCAAGTAGAGCCATTTTCTCTTCATTATGATTAGAGTCATCTTTTCTAACACTTGGTTCAAAAACATGTTCACTCTAACCACTATCCTTCATGTCTTGAGGGTAAATTTCTTTACCTCCTCGAAAGTAGATTGCTCTCAACTTGGGTAAAAGTGATGTAGTTCGAATACTTGCCCAACAGATTCATTTAAGAGTATGTTCGGTGGGCATGTACATGGACTTAAGCAAGGTAACTTTGGCATTAAAATGATAAGGTAGTATAGGAATTATTTTCTCAATCTAATTTTCCTTGGAAATAGGTCCACCCAAGTTTTACAAGTAATTGATATTGTTTGAAAAACATTGAACGACTTTGTCCAAAGTTTCTTCCCCTTGCATGATATAGAGCTCAAAATTTCAATTCAACTTCATAATTCTAGATTTATTTTAATATTGAATCGCTTATATGAGTGGTCTCAAAAATCATTCATGTTGTTTTGAAGAATTACAATTTTAAATTAAGTGTAATAATCATTTTAGAGCCTTAATTTCCTTTTTATAATAATCCTAAAAAAGGGTTTTTTTCTTTCTAAGAAATTTTGGAAATCACACTGCAAGTAGAGCCATTTTTTCTTCATTATGATTAGAGTCATCTTTTCTAACACTTGGGTCAAAACATGTTCACTCTAACCACTATCCTTGATGTCTTGAGGGTCAATTTCTTTCCCTCCTCGAAAGTAGATTGCTCTCAACTTGGGGAAAATTGATGTAGTTCGAATACTTGCCCAACAGATTCATTTAAGAGTATGTTTGGTGGGCATGTACATGGACTTAAGCAAGGTAACTTTGGCATTAAAATGATAAGGTAGTATAGGAATTATTTTCTCAATCTAATTTTCTTTGGAAATAGGTCCACCCAAGTTTTACAAGTAGTTGATAATGTTTGAAAAACATTGAAAGACTTTGTCCAAAGTTTCTTCCCCTTGCATGATATAGAGCTCAAAATTTCAATTCAACTTCATAATTCTAGATTTATTTTAATATTGAAATGCTTATATGAGTGGTCTCAAAAATCATTCATGTTGTTTTGAAGAATTACACTTTTAAATTAATTGTAATAATCATTTTAGAGCCCTAATTTCCTTTTTATAATAATCCTAAAAGAGGGATTTTTTTTTTCTAAGAAATTTAGGAAATCACACTGCAAGTAGAGCCATTTTTTCTTCATTATGATTAGAGTCATCTTTTCTAACACTTGGGTCAAAACATGTTCACTCTAACCACTATCCTTGATGTCTTGAGGGTCAATTTCTTTCCCTCCTCGAAAGTAGATTGCTCTCAACTTGGGGAAAATTGATGTAGTTCGAATACTTGCCCAACAGATTCATTTAAGAGTATGTTTGGTGGGCATGTACATGGACTTAAGCAAGGTAACTTTGGCATTAAAATGATAAGGTAGTATAGGAATTATTTTCTCAATCTAATTTTCTTTGGAAATAGGTCCACCCAAGTTTTACAAGTAGTTGATAATGTTTGAAAAACATTGAAAGACTTTGTCCAAAGTTTCTTCCCCTTGCATGATATAGAGCTCAAAATTTCAATTCAACTTCATAATTCTAGATTTATTTTAATATTGAAATGCTTATATGAGTGGTCTCAAAAATCATTCATGTTGTTTTGAAGAATTACACTTTTAAATTAATTGTAATAATCATTTTAGAGCCCTAATTTCCTTTTTATAATAATCCTAAAAGAGGGATTTTTTCTTTCTAAGAAATTTAGGAAATCACACTGCAAGTAGAGCCATTTTTTCTTCATTATGATTAGAGTCATCTTTTCTAACACTTGGTTCAAAAACATGTTCACTCTAACCACTATCCTTCATGTCTTGAGGGTAAATTTCTTTACCTCCTCGAAAGTAGATTGCTCTCAACTTGGGTAAAAGTGATGTAGTTCGAATACTTGCCCAACAGATTCATTTAAGAGTATGTTCGGTGGGCATGTACATGGACTTAAGCATGGTAACTTTGGCATGAAAATGATAAGGTAGTATAGGAATTATTTTCTCAATCTAATTTTCTTTGGAAATAGGTCCACCCAAGTTTTACAAGTAATTGATATTGTTTGAAAAACATTGAACGACTTTGTCCAAAGTTTCTTCCCCTTGCATGATATAGAGCTCAAAATTTCAATTCAACTTCATATTTCTAGATTTATTTTAATATTGAATCGCTTATATGAGTGGTCTCAAAAATCATTCATGTTGTTTTGAAGAATTACAATTTTAAATTAAGTGTAATAATCATTTTAGAGCCTTAATTTCCTTTTTATAATAATCCTAAAAAAGGGTTTTTTTCTTTCTAAGAAATTTTGGAAATCACACTGCAAGTAGAGCCATTTTTTCTTCATTATGATTAGAGTCATCTTTTCTAACACTTGGGTCAAAACATGTTCACTCTAACCACTATCCTTGATGTCTTGAGGGTCAATTTCTTTCCCTCCTCGAAAGTAGATTGCTCTCAACTTGGGGAAAATTGATGTAGTTCGAATACTTGCCCAACAGATTCATTTAAGAGTATGTTTGGTGGGCATGTACATGGACTTAAGCAAGGTAACTTTGGCATTAAAATGATAAGGTAGTATAGGAATTATTTTCTCAATCTAATTTTCTTTGGAAATAGGTCCACCCAAGTTTTACAAGTAGTTGATAATGTTTGAAAAACATTGAAAGACTTTGTCCAAAGTTTCTTCCCCTTGCATGATATAGAGCTCAAAATTTCAATTCAACTTCATAATTCTAGATTTATTTTAATATTGAAATGCTTATATGAGTGGTCTCAAAAATCATTCATGTTGTTTTGAAGAATTACACTTTTAAATTAATTGTAATAATCATTTTAGAGCCCTAATTTCCTTTTTATAATAATCCTAAAAGAGGGATTTTTTCTTTCTAAGAAATTTAGGAAATCACACTGCAAGTAGAGCCATTTTTTCTTCATTATGATTAGAGTCATCTTTTCTAACAATTGGGTCAAAAACATGTTCATTCTCACCACTATCCTTGATATCTTGAGGGCCAATTTCTTTCCCTCCTCGAAAGTCGATTGCTCTCAACATAGGCAAAAGTGATGTAGTTCGAATACTTGGCCAACATATTCATTTAAGAGTATGTTTGGTGGGCATGTACAAGGACTTAAGCAAGGTAACTATGGCATTAAAATGATAAGGTAGTATAGGAATTATTTTCTCAATCTAATTTTCTTTGGAAATAGGTCCACCCAAGTTTTATAAGTAGTTGATAATTTTGAAAAACATTGAAAGACTTTGTCCAAAGTTTCATACCCTTGCATGATATAGAGCTCAAAATTTCAATTCAACTTCATAATTCTAGATTTATTTTAATATTGAAATGCTTATATGAGTGGTCTCAAAAATCATTCATGTTTTTTTGAAGAAGTACAATTTTAAATTAATTGTAATAATCATTTTAGAGCCCTAATTTCCTTTTTATAATAATCCTTAAAAAGGGTTTTTTTCTTTCTAAGAAATTTAGGAAATCACACTGCAAGTAGAGCCATTTTCTCTTCATTATGATTAGAGTCATCTTTTCTAACACTTGGTTCAAAAACATGTTCACTCTAACCACTATCCTTCATGTCTTGAGGGTAAATTTCTTTACCTCCTCGAAAGTAGATTGCTCTCAACTTGGGTAAAAGTGATGTAGTTCGAATACTTGCCCAACAGATTCATTTAAGAGTATGTTCGGTGGGCATGTACATGGACTTAAGCATGGTAACTTTGGCATGAAAATGATAAGGTAGTATAGGAATTATTTTCTCAATCTAATTTTCTTTGGAAATAGGTCCACCCAAGTTTAACAAGTAATTGATATTGTTTGAAAAACATTGAACGACTTTGTCCAAAGTTTCTTCCCCTTGCATGATATAGAGCTCAAAATTTCAATTCAACTTCATATTTCTAGATTTATTTTAATATTGAATCGCTTATATGAGTGGTCTCAAAAATCATTCATGTTGTTTTGAAGAATTACAATTTTAAATTAAGTGTAATAATCATTTTAGAGCCTTAATTTCCTTTTTATAATAATCCTAAAAAAGGGTTTTTTTCTTTCTAAGAAATTTTGGAAATCACACTGCAAGTAGAGCCATTTTTTCTTCATTATGATTAGAGTCATCTTTTCTAACACTTGGGTCAAAACATGTTCACTCTAACCACTATCCTTGATGTCTTGAGGGTCAATTTCTTTCCCTCCTCGAAAGTAGATTGCTCTCAACTTGGGGAAAATTGATGTAGTTCGAATACTTGCCCAACAGATTCATTTAAGAGTATGTTTTGTGGGCATGTACATGGACTTAAGCAAGGTAACTTTGGCATTAAAATGATAAGGTAGTATAGGAATTATTTTCTCAATCTAATTTTCTTTGGAAATAGGTCCACCCAAGTTTTACAAGTAGTTGATAATGTTTGAAAAACATTGAAAGACTTTGTCCAAAGTTTCTTCCCCTTGCATGATATAGAGCTCAAAATTTCAATTCAACTTCATAATTCTAGATTTATTTTAATATTGAAATGCTTATATGAGTGGTCTCAAAAATCATTCATGTTGTTTTGAAGAATTACACTTTTAAATTAATTGTAATAATCATTTTAGAGCCCTAATTTCCTTTTTATAATAATCCTAAAAGAGGGATTTTTTCTTTCTAAGAAATTTAGGAAATCACACTGCAAGTAGAGCCATTTTTTCTTCATTATGATTAGAGTCATCTTTTCTAACACTTGGTTCAAAAACATGTTCACTCTCACCACTATCCTTCATGTCTTGAGGGTAAATTTCTTTACCTCCTCGAAAGTAGATTGCTCTCAACTTGGGTAAAAGTGATGTAGTTCGAATACTTGCCCAACATATTCATTTAAGAGTATGTTCGGTGGGCATGTACATGGACTTAAGCATGGTAACTTTGGCATTAAAATGATAAGGTAGTATAGGAATTATTTTCTCAATCTAATTTTCTTTGGAAATAGGTCCACCCAAGTTTTACAAGTAATTGATATTGTTTGAAAAACATTGAACGACTTTGTCCAAAGTTTCTTCCCCTTGCATGATATAGAGCTCAAAATTTCAATTCAACTTCATATTTCTAGATTTATTTTAATATTGAATCGCTTATATGAGTGGTCTCAAAAATCATTCATGTTGTTTTGAAGAATTACAATTTTAAATTAAGTGTAATAATCATTTTAGAGCCTTAATTTCCTTTTTATAATAATCCTAAAAAAGGGTTTTTTTCTTTCTAAGAAATTTTGGAAATCACACTGCAAGTAGAGCCATTTTTTCTTCATTATGATTAGAGTCATCTTTTCTAACACTTGGGTCAAAACATGTTCACTCTAACCACTATCCTTGATGTCTTGAGGGTCAATTTCTTTCCCTCCTCGAAAGTAGATTGCTCTCAACTTGGGGAAAATTGATGTAGTTCGAATACTTGCCCAACAGATTCATTTAAGAGTATGTTTGGTGGGCATGTACATGGACTTAAGCAAGGTAACTTTGGCATTAAAATGATAAGGTAGTATAGGAATTATTTTCTCAATCTAATTTTCTTTGGAAATAGGTCCACCCAAGTTTTACAAGTAGTTGATAATGTTTGAAAAACATTGAAAGACTTTGTCCAAAGTTTCTTCCCCTTGCATAATATAGAGCTCAAAATTTCAATTCAACTTCATAATTCTAGATTTATTTTAATATTGAAATGCTTATATGAGTGGTCTCAAAAATCATTCATGTTGTTTTGAAGAATTACACTTTTAAATTAATTGTAATAATCATTTTAGAGCCCTAATTTCCTTTTTATAATAATCCTAAAAGAGGGATTTTTTCTTTCTAAGAAATTTAGGAAATCACACTGCAAGTAGAGCCATTTTTTCTTCATTATGATTAGAGTCATCTTTTCTAACAATTGGGTCAAAAACATGTTCATTCTCACCACTATCCTTGATATCTTGAGGGCCAATTTCTTTCCCTCCTCGAAAGTCGATTGCTCTCAACATAGGCAAAAGTGATGTAGTTCGAATACTTGGCCAACATATTCATTTAAGAGTATGTTTGGTGGGCATGTACAAGGACTTAAGCAAGGTAACTATGGCATTAAAATGATAAGGTAGTATAGGAATTATTTTCTCAATCTAATTTTCTTTGGAAATAGGTCCACCCAAGTTTTATAAGTAGTTGATAATTTTGAAAAACATTGAAAGACTTTGTCCAAAGTTTCATACCCTTGCATGATATAGAGCTCAAAATTTCAATTCAACTTCATAATTCTAGATTTATTTTAATATTGAAATGCTTATATGAGTGGTCTCAAAAATCATTCATGTTTTTTTGAAGAAGTACAATTTTAAATTAATTGTAATAATCATTTTAGAGCCCTAATTTCCTTTTTATAATAATCCTTAAAAAGGGTTTTTTTCTTTCTAAGAAATTTAGGAAATCACACTGCAAGTAGAGCCATTTTCTCTTCATTATGATTAGAGTCATCTTTTCTAACACTTGGTTCAAAAACATGTTCACTCTAACCACTATCCTTCATGTCTTGAGGGTAAATTTCTTTACCTCCTCGAAAGTAGATTGCTCTCAACTTGGGTAAAAGTGATGTAGTTCGAATACTTGCCCAACAGATTCATTTAAGAGTATGTTCGGTGGGCATGTACATGGACTTAAGCATGGTAACTTTGGCATGAAAATGATAAGGTAGTATAGGAATTATTTTCTCAATCTAATTTTCTTTGGAAATAGGTCCACCCAAGTTTAACAAGTAATTGATATTGTTTGAAAAACATTGAACGACTTTGTCCAAAGTTTCTTCCCCTTGCATGATATAGAGCTCAAAATTTCAATTCAACTTCATATTTCTAGATTTATTTTAATATTGAATCGCTTATATGAGTGGTCTCAAAAATCATTCATGTTGTTTTGAAGAATTACAATTTTAAATTAAGTGTAATAATCATTTTAGAGCCTTAATTTCCTTTTTATAATAATCCTAAAAAAGGGTTTTTTTCTTTCTAAGAAATTTTGGAAATCACACTGCAAGTAGAGCCATTTTTTCTTCATTATGATTAGAGTCATCTTTTCTAACACTTGGGTCAAAACATGTTCACTCTAACCACTATCCTTGATGTCTTGAGGGTCAATTTCTTTCCCTCCTCGAAAGTAGATAGCTCTCAACTTGGGGAAAATTGATGTAGTTCGAATACTTGCCCAACAGATTCATTTAAGAGTATGTTTGGTGGGCATGTACATGGACTTAAGCAAGGTAACTTTGGCATTAAAATGATAAGGTAGTATACTAATTATTTTCTCAATCTAATTTTCTTTGGAAATAGGTCCACCCAAGTTTTACAAGTAGTTGATAATGTTTGAAAAACATTGAAAGACTTTGTCCAAAGTTTCTTCCCCTTGCATGATATAGAGCTCAAAATTTCAATTCAACTTCATAATTCTAGATTTATTTTAATATTGAAATGCTTATATGAGTGGTCTCAAAAATCATTCATGTTGTTTTGAAGAATGACAATTTTAAATTAATTGTAATAATCATTTTAGAGCCCTAATTTCCTTTTTATAATAATCCTAAAAGAGGGATTTTTTCTTTCTAAGAAATTTAGGAAATCACACTGCAAGTAGAGCCATTTTTTCTTCATTATGATTAGAGTCATCTTTTCTAACAATTGGGTCAAAAACATGTTCACTCTCACCACTATCCTTGATATCTTGAGGGCCAATTTCTTTCCCTCCTCGAAAGTCGATTGCTCTCAACTTGGGGAAAATTGATGTAGTTCGAATACTTGCCCAACATATTCATTTAAGAGTATGTTCGGTGGGCATGTACATGGACTTAAGCAAGGTAACTTTGGCATTAAAATGATAAGGTAGTATAGGAATTATTTTCTCAATCTAATTTTCTTTGGAAATAGGTCCACCCAAGTTTTACAAGTAGTTGATAATGTTTGAAAAACATTGAAAGACTTTGTCCAAAGTTTCTTCCCCTTGCATGATATAGAGCTCAAAATTTCAATTCAACTTCATAATTCTAGATTTATTTTAATATTGAAATGCTTATATGAGTGGTCTCAAAAATCATTCATGTTGTTTTGAAGAATTACAATTTTAAATTAATTGTAATAATCATTTTAGAGCCCTAATTTCCTTTTTATAATAATCCTAAAAGAGGGATTTTTTCTTTCTAAGAAATTTAGGAAATCACACTACAAGTGGAGCCATTTTTTCTTCATTATGATTAGAGTCATCTTTTCTAACAATTGGGTCAAAAACATGTTCACTCTCACCACTATCCTTGATATCTTGAGGGCCAATTTCTTTCCCTCCTCGAAAGTCGATTGCTCTCAACATAGGCAAAAGTGATGTAGTTCGAATACTTGGCCAACATATTCATTTAAGAGTATGGTCGGTGGGCATGTACATGGACTTAAGCAAGGTAACTATGGCATTAAAATGATAAGGTAGTATAGGAATTATTTTCTCAATCTAATTTTCTTTGGAAATAGGTCCACCCAAGTTTTACAAGTAGTTGATAATGTTTGAAAAACATTGAAAGACTTTGTCCAAAGTTTCTTCCCCTTGCCTGATATAGAGCTCAAAATTTCAATTCAACTTCATAATTCTAGATTTATTTTAATATTGAAATGCTTATATGAGTGGTCTCAAAAATCATTCATGTTGTTTTGAAGAAGTACAATTTTAAATTAATTGTAATAATCATTTTAGAGCCCTAATTTCCTTTTTATAATAATCCTTAAAAAGGGTTTTTTTCTTTCTAAGAAATTTAGGAAATCACACTGCAAGTGGAGCCATTTTTTCTTCATTATGATTAGAGTCATCTTTTCTAACACTTGGGTCAAAAACATGTTCACTCTAACCACTATCCTTGATGTCTTGAGGGTCAATTTCTTTCCCTCCTCGAAAGTAGATTGCTCTCAACTTGGGGAAAATTGATGTAGTTCGAATACTTGCCCAACAGATTCATTTAAGAGTATGTTTGGTGGGCATGTACATGGACTTAAGCAAGGTAACTTTGGAATTAAAATGATAAGGTAGTATAGGAATTATTTTCTCAATCTAATTTTCTTTGGAAATAGGTCCACCCAAGTTTTACAAGTAGTTGATAATGTTTGAAAAACATTGAAAGACTTTGTCCAAAGTTTCTTCCCCTTGCATGATATAGAGCTCAAAATTTCAATTCAACTTCATAATTCTAGATTTATTTTAATATTGAAATGCTTATATGAGTGGTCTCAAAAATCATTCATGTTTTTTTGAAGAAGTACAATTTTAAATTAATTGTAATAATCATTTTAGAGCCCTAATTTCCTTTTTATAATAATCCTTAAAAAGGTTTTTTTCTTTCTAAGAAATTTAGGAAATCACACTGCAAGTAGAGCCATTTTCTCTTCATTATGATTAGAGTCATCTTTTCTAACACTTGGTTCAAAAACATGTTCACTCTAACCACTATCCTTCATGTCTTGAGGGTAAATTTCTTTACCTCCTCGAAAGTAGATTGCTCTCAACTTGGGTAAAAGTGATGTAGTTCGAATACTTGCCCAACAGATTCATTTAAGAGTATGTTCGGTGGGCATGTACATGGACTTAAGCAAGGTAACTTTGGCATTAAAATGATAAGGTAGTATACTAATTATTTTCTCAATCTAATTTTCTTTGGAAATAGGTCCACCCAAGTTTTACAAGTAGTTGATAATGTTTGAAAAACATTGAAAGACTTTGTCCAAAGTTTCTTCCCCTTGCATGATATAGAGCTCAAAATTTCAATTCAACTTCATAATTCTAGATTTATTTTAATATTGAAATGCTTATATGAGTGGTCTCAAAAATCATTCATGTTGTTTTGAAGAATTACAATTTTAAATTAAGTGTAATAATCATTTTAGAGCCTTAATTTCCTTTTTATAATAATCCTAAAAAAGGGATTTTTTCTTTCTATGAAATTTTGGAAATCACACTGCAAGTAGAGCCATTTTTTCTTCATTATGATTAGAGTCATCTTTTCTAACACTTGGGTCAAAACATGTTCACTCTAACCACTATCCTTGATGTCTTGAGGGTCAATTTCTTTCCCTCCTCGAAAGTAGATTGCTCTCAACTTGGGGAAAATTGATGTAGTTCGAATACTTGCCCAACAGATTCATTTAAGAGTATGTTTGGTGGGCATGTACATGGACTTAAGCAAGGTAACTTTGGCATTAAAATGATAAGGTAGTATACTAATTATTTTCTCAATCTAATTTTCTTTGGAAATAGGTCCACCCAAGTTTTACAAGTAGTTGATAATGTTTGAAAAACATTGAAAGACTTTGTCCAAAGTTTCTTCCCCTTGCATGATATAGAGCTCAAAATTTCAATTCAACTTCATAATTCTAGATTTATTTTAATATTGAAATGCTTATATGAGTGGTCTCAAAAATCATTCATGTTGTTTTGAAGAATTACACTTTTAAATTAATTGTAATAATCATTTTAGAGCCCTAATTTCCTATTTATAATAATCCTAAAAGAGGGATTTTTTCTTTCTAAGAAATTTAGGAAATCACACTGCAAGTAGAGCCATTTTTTCTTCATTATGATTAGAGTCATCTTTTCTAACAATTGGGTCAAAAACATGTTCATTCTCACCACTATCCTTGATATCTTGAGGGCCAATTTCTTTCCCTCCTCGAAAGTCGATTGCTCTCAACATAGGCAAAAGTGATGTAGTTCGAATACTTGGCCAACATATTCATTTAAGAGTATGTTTGGTGGGCATGTACAAGGACTTAAGCAAGGTAACTATGGCATTAAAATGATAAGGTAGTATAGGAATTATTTTCTCAATCTAATTTTCTTTGGAAATAGGTCCACCCAAGTTTTACAAGTAGTTGATAATTTTGAAAAACATTGAAAGACTTTGTCCAAAGTTTCATACCCTTGCATGATATAGAGCTCAAAATTTCAATTCAACTTCATAATTCTAGATTTATTTTAATATTGAAATGCTTATATGAGTGGTCTCAAAAATCATTCATGTTTTTTTGAAGAAGTACAATTTTAAATTAATTGTAATAATCATTTTAGAGCCCTAATTTCCTTTTTATAATAATCCTTAAAAAGGGTTTTTTTCTTTCTAAGAAATTTGGGAAATCACTCTGCAAGTAGAGCCATTTTCTCTTCATTATGATTAGAGTCATCTTTTCTAACACTTGGTTCAAAAACATGTTCACTCTAACCACTATCCTTCATGTCTTGAGGGTAAATTTCTTTACCTCCTCGAAAGTAGATTGCTCTCAACTTGGGTAAAAGTGATGTAGTTCGAATACTTCCCCAACAGATTCATTTAAGAGTATGTTCGGTGGGCATGTACATGGACTTAAGCAAGGTAACTTTGGCATGAAAATGATAAGGTAGTGTAGGAATTATTTTCTCAATCTAATTTTCTTTGGAAATAGGTCCACCCAAGTTTTACAAGTAGTTGATAATGTTTGAAAAACATTGAAAGACTTTGTCCAAAGTTTCTTCCCCTTGCATGATATAGAGCTCAAAATTTCAATTCAACTTCATAATTCTAGATTTATTTTAATATTGAAATGCTTATATGAGTGGTCTCAAAAATCATTCATGTTGTTTTGAAGAATTACACTTTTAAATTAATTGTAATAATCATTTTAGAGCCCTAATTTCCTTTTTATAATAATCCTAAAAGAGGGATTTTTTCTTTCTAAGAAATTTAGGAAATCACACTGCAAGTGGAGCCATTTTTTCTTCATTATGATTAGAGTCATCTTTTCTAACAATTGGGTCAAAAACATGTTCACTCTCACCACTATCCTTGATATCTTGAGGGCCAATTTCTTTCCCTCCTCGAAAGTCGATTGCTCTCAACATAGGCAAAAGTGATGTAGTTCGAATACTTGGCCAACATATTCATTTAAGAGTATGGTCGGTGGGCATGTACATGGACTTAAGCAAGGTAACTATGGCATTAAAATGATAAGGTAGTATAGGAATTATTTTCTCAATCTAATTTTCTTTGGAAATAGGTCCACCCAAGTTTTACAAGTAGTTGATAATGTTTGAAAAACATTGAAAGACTTTGTCCAAAGTTTCTTCCCCTTGCATGATATAGAGCTCAAAATTTCAATTCAACTTCATAATTCTAGATTTATTTTAATATTGAAATGCTTATATGAGTGGTCTCAAAAATCATTCATGTTGTTTTGAAGAAGTACAATTTTAAATTAATTGTAATAATCATTTTAGAGCCCTAATTTCCTTTTTATAATAATCCTTAAAAAGGGTTTTTTTCTTTCTAAGAAATTTAGGAAATCACACTGCAAGTGGAGCCATTTTTTCTTCATTATGATTAGAGTCATCTTTTCTAACACTTGGGTCAAAAACATGTTCACTCTAACCACTATCCTTGATGTCTTGAGGGTCAATTTCTTTCCCTCCTCGAAAGTAGATTGCTCTCAACTTGGGGAAAATTGATGTAGTTCGAATACTTGCCCAACAGATTCATTTAAGAGTATGTTTGGTGGGCATGTACATGGACTTAAGCAAGGTAACTTTGGAATTAAAATGATAAGGTAGTATAGGAATTATTTTCTCAATCTAATTTTCTTTGGAAATAGGTCCACCCAAGTTTTACAAGTAGTTGATAATGTTTGAAAAACATTGAAAGACTTTGTCCAAAGTTTCTTCCCCTTGCATGATATAGAGCTCAAAATTTCAATTCAACTTCATAATTCTAGATTTATTTTAATATTGAAATGCTTATATGAGTGGTCTCAAAAATCATTCATGTTTTTTTGAAGAAGTACAATTTTAAATTAATTGTAATAATCATTTTAGAGCCCTAATTTCCTTTTTATAATAATCCTTAAAAAGGTTTTTTTCTTTCTAAGAAATTTAGGAAATCACACTGCAAGTAGAGCCATTTTCTCTTCATTATGATTAGAGTCATCTTTTCTAACACTTGGTTCAAAAACATGTTCACTCTAACCACTATCCTTCATGTCTTGAGGGTAAATTTCTTTACCTCCTCGAAAGTAGATTGCTCTCAACTTGGGTAAAAGTGATGTAGTTCGAATACTTGCCCAACAGATTCATTTAAGAGTATGTTCGGTGGGCATGTACATGGACTTAAGCAAGGTAACTTTGGCATTAAAATGATAAGGTAGTATACTAATTATTTTCTCAATCTAATTTTCTTTGGAAATAGGTCCACCCAAGTTTTACAAGTAGTTGATAATGTTTGAAAAACATTGAAAGACTTTGTCCAAAGTTTCTTCCCCTTGCATGATATAGAGCTCAAAATTTCAATTCAACTTCATAATTCTAGATTTATTTTAATATTGAAATGCTTATATGAGTGGTCTCAAAAATCATTCATGTTGTTTTGAAGAATTACAATTTTAAATTAAGTGTAATAATCATTTTAGAGCCTTAATTTCCTTTTTATAATAATCCTAAAAAAGGGATTTTTTCTTTCTATGAAATTTTGGAAATCACACTGCAAGTAGAGCCATTTTTTCTTCATTATGATTAGAGTCATCTTTTCTAACACTTGGGTCAAAACATGTTCACTCTAACCACTATCCTTGATGTCTTGAGGGTCAATTTCTTTCCCTCCTCGAAAGTATATTGCTCTCAACTTGGGGAAAATTGATGTAGTTCGAATACTTGCCCAACAGATTCATTTAAGAGTATGTTTGGTGGGCATGTACATGGACTTAAGCAAGGTAACTTTGGCATTAAAATGATAAGGTAGTATACTAATTATTTTCTCAATCTAATTTTCTTTGGAAATAGGTCCACCCAAGTTTTACAAGTAGTTGATAATGTTTGAAAAACATTGAAAGACTTTGTCCAAAGTTTCTTCCCCTTGCATGATATAGAGCTCAAAATTTCAATTCAACTTCATAATTCTAGATTTATTTTAATATTGAAATGCTTATATGAGTGGTCTCAAAAATCATTCATGTTGTTTTGAAGAATTACACTTTTAAATTAATTGTAATAATCATTTTAGAGCCCTAATTTCCTTTTTATAATAATCCTAAAAGAGGGATTTTTTCTTTCTAAGAAATTTAGGAAATCACACTGCAAGTAGAGCCATTTTTTCTTCATTATGATTAGAGTCATCTTTTCTAACAATTGGGTCAAAAACATGTTCATTCTCACCACTATCCTTGATATCTTGAGGGCCAATTTCTTTCCCTCCTCGAAAGTCGATTGCTCTCAACATAGGCAAAAGTGATGTAGTTCGAATACTTGGCCAACATATTCATTTAAGAGTATGTTTGGTGGGCATGTACAAGGACTTAAGCAAGGTAACTATGGCATTAAAATGATAAGGTAGTATAGGAATTATTTTCTCAATCTAATTTTCTTTGGAAATAGGTCCACCCAAGTTTTACAAGTAGTTGATAATTTTTAAAAACATTGAAAGACTTTGTCCAAAGTTTCATACCCTTGCATGATATAGAGCTCAAAATTTCAATTCAACTTCATAATTCTAGATTTATTTTAATATTGAAATGCTTATATGAGTGGTCTCAAATATCATTCATGTTTTTTTGAAGAAGTACAATTTTAAATTAATTGTAATAATCATTTTAGAGCCCTAATTTCCTTTTTATAATAATCCTTAAAAAGGGTTTTTTTCTTTCTAAGAAATTTAGGAAATCACACTGCAAGTGGAGCCATTTTTTCTTCATTATGATTAGAGTCATCTTTTCTAACACTTGGGTCAAAAACATGTTCACTCTAACCACTATCCTTGATGTTTTGAGGGTCAATTTCTTTCCCTCCTCGAAAGTAGATTGCTCTCAACTTGGGGAAAATTGATGTAGTTCGAATACTTGCCCAACAGATTCATTTAAGAGTATGTTTGGTGGGCATGTACATGGACTTAAGCAAGGTAACTTTGGCATTAAAATGATAAGGTAGTATAGGAATTATTTTCTCAATCTAATTTTCTTTGGAAATAGGTCCACCCAAGTTTTTCAAGTAATTGATATTGTTTGAAAAACATTGAACGACTTTGTCCAAAGTTTCTTCCCCTTGCATGATATAGAGCTCAAAATTTCAATTCAACTTCATAATTCTAGATTTATTTTAATATTGAATCGCTTATATGAGTGGTCTCAAAAATCATTCATGTTGTTTTGAAGAATTACAATTTTAAATTAAGTGTAATAATCATTTTAGAGCCTTAATTTCCTTTTTATAATAATCCTAAAAAAGGGATTTTTTCTTTCTATGAAATTTTGGAAATCACACTGCAAGTAGAGCCATTTTTTCTTCATTATGATTAGAGTCATCTTTTCTAACACTTGGGTCAAAACATGTTCACTCTAACCACTATCCTTGATGTCTTGAGGGTCAATTTCTTTCCCTCCTCGAAAGTAGATTGCTCTCAACTTGGGGAAAATTGATGTAGTTCAAATACTTGCCCAACAGATTCATTTAAGAGTATGTTTGGTGGGCATGTACATGGACTTAAGCAAGGTAACTTTGGCATTAAAATGATAAGGTAGTATACTAATTATTTTCTCAATCTAATTTTCTTTGGAAATAGGTCCACCCAAGTTTTACAAGTAGTTGATAATGTTTGAAAAACATTGAAAGACTTTGTCCAAAGTTTCTTCCCCTTGCATGATATAGAGCTCAAAATTTCAATTCAACTTCATAATTCTAGATTTATTTTAATATTGAAATGCTTATATGAGTGGTCTCAAAAATCATTCATGTTGTTTTGAAGAATTACACTTTTAAATTAATTGTAATAATCATTTTAGAGCCCTAATTTCCTTTTTATAATAATCCTAAAAGAGGGATTTTTTCTTTCTAAGAAATTTAGGAAATCACACTGCAAGTAGAGCCATTTTTTCTTCATTATGATTAGAGTCATCTTTTCTAACAATTGGGTCAAAAACATGTTCATTCTCACCACTATCCTTGATATCTTGAGGGCCAATTTCTTTCCCTCCTCGAAAGTCGATTGCTCTCAACATAGGCAAAAGTGATGTAGTTCGAATACTTGGCCAACATATTCATTTAAGAGTATGTTTGGTGGGCATGTACAAGGACTTAAGCAAGGTAACTATGGCATTAAAATGATAAGGTAGTATAGGAATTATTTTCTCAATCTAATTTTCTTTGGAAATAGGTCCACCCAAGTTTTACAAGTAGTTGATAATTTTGAAAAACATTGAAAGACTTTGTCCAAAGTTTCATACCCTTGCATGATATAGAGCTCAAAATTTCAATTCAACTTCATAATTCTAGATTTATTTTAATATTGAAATGCTTATATGAGTGGTCTCAAAAATCATTCATGTTTTTTTGAAGAAGTACAATTTTAAATTAATTGTAATAATCATTTTAGAGCCCTAATTTCCTTTTTATAATAATCCTTAAAAAGGGTTTTTTTCTTTCTAAGAAATTTGGGAAATCACTCTGCAAGTAGAGCCATTTTCTCTTCATTATGATTAGAGTCATCTTTTCTAACACTTGGTTCAAAAACATGTTCACTCTAACCACTATCCTTCATGTCTTGAGGGTAAATTTCTTTACCTCCTCGAAAGTAGATTGCTCTCAACTTGGGTAAAAGTGATGTAGTTCGAATACTTCCCCAACAGATTCATTTAAGAGTATGTTCGGTGGGCATGTACATGGACTTAAGCAAGGTAACTTTGGCATGAAAATGATAAGGTAGTGTAGGAATTATTTTCTCAATCTAATTTTCTTTGGAAATAGGTCCACCCAAGTTTTACAAGTAGTTGATAATGTTTGAAAAACATTGAAAGACTTTGTCCAAAGTTTCTTCCCCTTGCATGATATAGAGCTCAAAATTTCAATTCAACTTCATAATTCTAGATTTATTTTAATATTGAAATGCTTATATGAGTGGTCTCAAAAATCATTCATGTTGTTTTGAATAAGTACAATTTTAAATTAATTCTAATAATCATTTTAGAGCCCTAATTTCCTATTTATAATAATCCTAAAAAAGGGATTTTTTCTTTCTAAGAAATTTAGGAAATCACACTGCAAGTGGAGCCATTTTTTCTTCATTATGATTAGAGTCATCTTTTCTAACAATTGGGTCAAAAACATGTTCACTCTCACCACTATCCTTGATATCTTGAGGGCCAATTTCTTTCCCTCCTCGAAAGTCGATTGCTCTCAACATAGGCAAAAGTGATGTAGTTCGAATACTTGGCCAACATATTCATTTAAGAGTATGTTTGGTGGGCATGTACAAGGACTTAAGCAAGGTAACTATGGCATTAAAATGATAAGGTAGTATAGGAATTATTTTCTCAATCTAATTTTCTTTGGAAATAGGTCCACCCAAGTTTTACAAGTAGTTGATAATTTTGAAAAACATTGAAAGACTTTGTCCAAAGTTTCATACCCTTGCATGATATAGAGCTCAAAATTTCAATTCAACTTCATAATTCTAGATTTATTTTAATATCGAAATGCTTATATGAGTGGTCTCCAAAATCATTCATGTTTTTTTGAAGAAGTACAATTTTAAATTAATTGTAATAATCATTTTAGAGCCCTAATTTCCTTTTTATAATAATCCTTAAAAAGGGTTTTTTTCTTTCTAAGAAATTTAGGAAATCACACTGCAAGTAGAGCCATTTTCTCTTCATTATGATTAGAGTCATCTTTTCTAACACTTGGTTCAAAAACATGTTCACTCTAACCACTATCCTTCATGTCTTGAGGGTAAATTTCTTTACCTCCTCGAAAGTAGATTGCTCTCAACTTGGGTAAAAGTGATGTAGTTCGAATACTTGCCCAACAGATTCATTTAAGAGTATGTTCGGTGGGCATGTACATGGACTTAAGCATGGTAACTTTGGCATGAAAATGATAAGGTAGTATAGGAATTATTTTCTCAATCTAATTTTCTTTGGAAATAGGTCCACCCAAGTTTTACAAGTAATTGATATTGTTTGAAAAACATTGAACGACTTTGTCCAAAGTTTCTTCCCCTTGCATGATATAGAGCTCAAAATTTCAATTCAACTTCATATTTCTAGATTTATTTTAATATTGAATCGCTTATATGAGTGGTCTCAAAAATCATTCATGTTGTTTTGAAGAATTACAATTTTAAATTAAGTGTAATAATCATTTTAGAGCCTTAATTTCCTTTTTATAATAATCCTAAAAAAGGGTTTTTTTCTTTCTAAGAAATTTTGGAAATCACACTGCAAGTAGAGCCATTTTTTTTCATTATGATTAGAGTCATCTTTTCTAACACTTGGGTCAAAACATGTTCACTCTAACCACTATCCTTGATGTCTTGAGGGTCAATTTCTTTCCCTCCTCGAAAGTAGATTGCTCTCAACTTGGGGAAAATTGATGTAGTTCGAATACTTGCCCAACAGATTCATTTAAGAGTATGTTTGGTGGGCATGTACATGGACTTAAGCAAGGTAACTTTGGCATTAAAATGATAAGGTAGTATACTAATTATTTTCTCAATCTAATTTTCTTTGGAAATAGGTCCACCCAAGTTTTACAAGTAGTTGATAATGTTTGAAAAACATTGAAAGACTTTGTCCAAAGTTTCTTCCCCTTGCATGATATAGAGCTCAAAATTTCAATTCAACTTCATAATTCTAGATTTATTTTAATATTGAAATGCTTATATGAGTGGTCTCAAAAATCATTCATGTTGTTTTGAAGAATTACAATTTTAAATTAATTGTAATAATCATTTAAGAGCCCTAATTTCCTTTTTATAATAATCCTAAAAGAGGGATTTTTTCTTTCTAAGAAATTTAGGAAATCACACTGCAAGTAGAGCCATTTTTTCTTCATTATGATTAGAGTCATCTTTTCTAACAATTGGGTCAAAAACATGTTCACTCTCACCACTATCCTTGATATCTTGAGGGCCAATTTCTTTCCCTCCTCGAAAGTCGATTGCTCTCAACATAGGCAAAAGTGATGTAGTTTGAATACTTGGCCAACATATTCATTTAAGAGTATGTTCGGTGGGCATGTACATGGACTTAAGCAAGGTAACTTTGGCATTAAAATGATAAGGTAGTATAGGAATTATTTTCTCAATCTAATTTTCTTTGGAAATAGGTCCACCCAAGTTTTACAAGTAGTTGATAATGTTTGAAAAACATTGAAAGACTTTGTCCAAAGTTTCTTCCCCTTGCATGATATAGAGCTCAAAATTTCAATTCAACTTCATAATTCTAGATTTATTTTAATATTGAAATGCTTATATGAGTGGTCTCAAAAATCATTCATGTTGTTTTGAAGAAGTACAATTTTAAATTAATTGTAATAATCATTTTAGAGCCCTAATTTCCTATTTATAATAATCCTAAAAAAGGGATTTTTTCTTTCTAAGAAATTTAGGAAATCACACTGCAAGTGGAGCCATTTTTTTTTCATTATGATTAGAGTCATCTTTTCTAACAATTGGGTCAAAAACATGTTCACTCTCACCACTATCCTTGATATCTTGAGGGCCAATTTCTTTCCCTCCTCGAAAGTCGATTGCTCTCAACATAGGCAAAAGTGATGTAGTTCGAATACTTGGCCAACATATTCATTTAAGAGTATGTTTGGTGGGCATGTACAAGGACTTAAGCAAGGTAACTATGGCATTAAAATGATAAGGTAGTATAGGAATTATTTTCTCAATCTAATTTTCTTTGGAAATAGGTCCACCCAAGTTTTACAAGTAGTTGATAATTTTGAAAAACATTGAAAGACTTTGTCCAAAGTTTCATACCCTTGCATGATATAGAGCTCAAAATTTCAATTCAACTTCATAATTCTAGATTTATTTTAATATTGAAATGCTTATATGAGTGGTCTCAAAAATCATTCATGTTTTTTTGAAGAAGTACAATTTTAAATTAATTGTAATAATCATTTTAGAGCCCTAATTTCCTTTTTATAACAATCCTTAAAAAGGGTTTTTTTCTTTCTAAGAAATTTAGGAAATCACACTGCAAGTAGAGCCATTTTCTCTTCATTATGATTAGAGTCATCTTTTCTAACACTTGGTTCAAAAACATGTTCACTCTAACCACTATCCTTCATGTCTTGAGGGTAAATTTCTTTACCTCCTCGAAAGTAGATTGCTCTCAACTTGGGTAAAAGTGATGTAGTTCGAATACTTGCCCAACAGATTCATTTAAGAGTATGTTCGGTGGGCATGTACATGGACTTAAGCAAGGTAACTTTGGCATGAAAATGATAAGGTAGTATAGGAATTATTTTCTCAATCTAATTTTCTTTGGAAATAGGTCCACCCAAGTTTTACAAGTAATTGATATTGTTTGAAAAACATTGAACGACTTTGTCCAAAGTTTCTTCCCCTTGCATGATATAGAGCTCAAAATTTCAATTCAACTTAATAATTCTAGTTTTATTTTAATATTGAATCGCTTATATGAGTGGTCTCAAAAATCATTCATGTTGTTTTGAAGAATTACAATTTTAAATTAAGTGTAATAATCATTTTAGAGCCTTAATTTCCTTTTTATAATAATCCTAAAAAAGGGTTTTTTTCTTTCTAAGAAATTTTGGAAATCACACTGCAAGTAGAGCCATTTTTTCTTCATTATGATTAGAGTCATCTTTTCTAACACTTGGGTCAAAAACATGTTCACTCTAACCACTATCCTTGATGTCTTGAGGGTCAATTTCTTTCCCTCCTCGAAAGTAGATTGCTCTCAACTTGGGGAAAATTGATGTAGTTCGAATACTTGCCCAACAGATTCATTTAAGAGTATGTTTGGTGGGCATGTACATGGACTTAAGCAAGGTAACTTTGGCATTAAAATGATAAGGTAGTATAGGAATTATTTTCTCAATCTAATTTTCTTTGGAAATAGGTCCACCCAAGTTTTACAAGTAATTGATATTGTTTGAAAAACATTGAACGACTTTGTCCAAAGTTTCTTCCCCTTGCATGATATAGAGCTCAAAATTTCAATTCAACTTAATAATTCTAGATTTATTTTAATATTGAATCGCTTATATGAGTGGTCTCAAAAATCATTCATGTTGTTTTGAAGAATTACAATTTTAAATTAAGTGTAATAATCATTTTAGAGCCTTAATTTCCTTTTTATAATAATCCTAAAAAAGGGTTTTTTTCTTTCTAAGAAATTTAGGAAATCACACTGCAAGTAGAGCCATTTTTTCTTCATTATGATTAGAGTCATCTTTTCTAACACTTGGGTCAAAACATGTTCACTCTAACCACTATCCTTGATGTCTTGAGGGTCAATTTCTTTCCCTCCTCGAAAGTAGATTGCTCTCAACTTGGGGAAAATTGATGTAGTTCGAATACTTGCCCAACAGATTCATTTAAGAGTATGTTTGGTGGGCATGTACATGGACTTAAGCAAGGTAACTTTGGCATTAAAATGATAAGGTAGTATACTAATTATTTTCTCAATCTAATTTTCTTTGGAAATAGGTCCACCCAAGTTTTACAAGTAGTTGATAATGTTTGAAAAACATTGAAAGACTTTGTCCAAAGTTTCTTCCCCTTGCATGATATAGAGCTCAAAATTTCAATTCAACTTCATAATTCTAGATTTATTTTAATATTGAAATGCTTATATGAGTGGTCTCAAAAATCATTCATGTTGTTTTGAAGAATTACACTTTTAAATTAATTGTAATAATCATTTTAGAGCCCTAATTTCCTTTTTATAATAATCCTAAAAGAGGGATTTTTTCTTTCTAAGAAATTTAGGAAATCACACTGCAAGTAGAGCCATTTTTTCTTCATTATGATTAGAGTCATCTTTTCTAACAATTGGGTCAAAAACATGTTCATTCTCACCACTATCCTTGATATCTTGAGGGCCAATTTCTTTCCCTCCTCGAAAGTCGATTGCTCTCAACATAGGCAAAAGTGATGTAGTTCGAATACTTGGCCAACATATTCATTTAAGAGTATGTTTGGTGGGCATGTACAAGGACTTAAGCAAGGTAACTATGGCATTAAAATGATAAGGTAGTATAGGAATTGTTTTCTCAATCTAATTTTCTTTGGAAATAGGTCCACCCAAGTTTTACAAGTAGTTGATAATTTTTAAAAACATTGAAAGACTTTGTCCAAAGTTTCATACCCTTGCATGATATAGAGCTCAAAATTTCAATTCAACTTCATAATTCTAGATTTATTTTAATATTGAAATGCTTATATGAGTGGTCTCAAAAATCATTCATGTTTTTTTGAAGAAGTACAATTTTAAATTAATTGTAATAATCATTTTAGAGCCCTAATTTCCTTTTTATAATAATCCTTAAAAAGGGTTTTTTTCTTTCTAAGAAATTTGGGAAATCACACTGCAAGTAGAGCCATTTTCTCTTCATTATGATTAGAGTCATCTTTTCTAACACTTGGTTCAAAAACATGTTCACTCTAACCACTATCCTTCATGTCTTGAGGGTAAATTTCTTTACCTCCTCGAAAGTAGATTGCTCTCAACTTGGGTAAAAGTGATGTAGTTCGAATACTTGCCCAACAGATTCATTTAAGAGTATGTTCGGTGGGCATGTACATGGACTTAAGCAAGGTAACTTTGGCATGAAAATGATAAGGTAGTGTAGGAATTATTTTCTCAATCTAATTTTCTTTGGAAATAGGTCCACCCAAGTTTTACAAGTAGTTGATAATGTTTGAAAAACATTGAAAGACTTTGTCCAAAGTTTCTTCCCCTTGCATGATATAGAGCTCAAAATTTCAATTCAACTTCATAATTCTAGATTTATTTTAATATCGAAATGCTTATATGAGTGGTCTCAAAAATCATTCATGTTTTTTTGAAGAAGTACAATTTTAAATTAATTGTAATAATCATTTTAGAGCCCTAATTTCCTTTTTATAATAATCCTTAAAAAGGGTTTTTTTCTTTCTAAGAAATTTAGGAAATCACACTGCAAGTAGAGCCATTTTCTCTTCATTATGATTAGAGTCATCTTTTCTAACACTTGGTTCAAAAACATGTTCACTCTAACCACTATCCTTCATGTCTTGAGGGTAAATTTCTTTACCTCCTCGAAAGTAGATTGCTCTCAACTTGGGTAAAAGTGATGTAGTTCGAATACTTGCCCAACAGATTCATTTAAGAGTATGTTCGGTGGGCATGTACATGGACTTAAGCATGGTAACTTTGGCATGAAAATGATAAGGTAGTATAGGAATTATTTTCTCAATCTAATTTTCTTTGGAAATAGGTCCACCCAAGTTTTACAAGTAATTGATATTGTTTGAAAAACATTGAACGACTTTGTCCAAAGTTTCTTCCCCTTGCATGATATAGAGCTCAAAATTTCAATTCAACTTCATATTTCTAGATTTATTTTAATATTGAATCGCTTATATGAGTGGTCTCAAAAATCATTCATGTTGTTTTGAAGAATTACAATTTTAAATTAAGTGTAATAATCATTTTAGAGCCTTAATTTCCTTTTTATAATAATCCTAAAAAAGGGTTTTTTTCTTTCTAAGAAATTTTGGAAATCACACTGCAAGTAGAGCCATTTTTTCTTCATTAGGATTAGAGTCATCTTTTCTAACACTTGGGTCAAAACATGTTCACTCTAACCACTATCCTTGATGTCTTGAGGGTCAATTTCTTTCCCTCCTCGAAAGTAGATTGCTCTCAACTTGGGGAAAATTGATGTAGTTCGAATACTTGCCCAACAGATTCATTTAAGAGTATGTTTGGTGGGCATGTACATGGACTTAAGCAAGGTAACTTTGGCATTAAAATGATAAGGTAGTATACTAATTATTTTCTCAATCTAATTTTCTTTGGAAATAGGTCCACCCAAGTTTTACAAGTAGTTGATAATGTTTGAAAAACATTGAAAGACTTTGTCCAAAGTTTCTTCCCCTTGCATGATATAGAGCTCAAAATTTCAATTCAACTTCATAATTCTAGATTTATTTTAATATTGAAATGCTTATATGAGTGGTCTCAAAAATCATTCATGTTGTTTTGAAGAATTACAATTTTAAATTAATTGTAATAATCATTTTAGAGCCCTAATTTCCTATTTATAATTATCCTTAAAAAGGGTTTTTTTCTTTCTAAGAAATTTAGGAAATCACACTGCAAATGGAGCCATTTTCTCTTCATTATGATTAGAGTCATCTTTTCTAACACTTGGGTCAAAAACATGTTCACTCTCACCACTATCCTTGATGTCTTGAGGGCCAATTTCTTTCCCTCCTCGAAAGTCGATTGCTCTCAACATAGGCAAAAGTGATGTAGTTCGAATACTTGGCCAACAGATTCATTTAAGAGTATGTTCGGTGGGCATGTACATGGACTTAAGCAAGGTAACTTTGGCATTAAAATGATAAGGTAGTATAGGAATTATTTTCTCAATCTAATTTTCTTTGGAAATAGGTCCACCCAAGTTTTACAAGTAGTTGATAATGTTTGAAAAACATTGAAAGACTTTGTCCAAAGTTTCTTCCCCTTGCATGATATAGAGCTCAAAATTTCAATTCAACTTCATAATTCTAGATTTATTTTAATATTGAAATGCTTATATGAGTGGTCTCAAAAATCATTCATGTTGTTTTGAAGAAGTACAATTTTAAATTAATTGTAATAATCATTTTAGAGCCCTAATTTCCTATTTATAATAATCCTAAAAAAGGGATTTTTTCTTTCTAAGAAATTTAGGAAATCACACTGCAAGTGGAGCCATTTTTTCTTCATTATGATTAGAGTCATCTTTTCTAACAATTGGGTCAAAAACATGTTCACTCTCACCACTATCCTTGATATCTTGAGGGCCAATTTCTTTCCCTCCTCGAAAGTCGATTGCTCTCAACATAGGCAAAAGTGATGTAGTTCGAATACTTGGCCAACATATTCATTTAAGAGTATGTTTGGTGGGCATGTACAAGGACTTAAGCAAGGTAACTATGGCATTAAAATGATAAGGTAGTATAGGAATTATTTTCTCAATCTAATTTTCTTTGGAAATAGGTCCATCCAAGTTTTACAAGTAGTTGATAATTTTGAAAAACATTGAAAGACTTTGTCCAAAGTTTCATACCCTTGCATGATATAGAGCTCAAAATTTCAATTCAACTTCATAATTCTAGATTTATTTTAATATTGAAATGCTTATATGAGTGGTCTCAAAAATCATTCATGTTTTTTTGAAGAAGTACAATTTTAAATTAATTGTAATAATCATTTTAGAGCCCTAATTTCCTTTTTATAATAATCCTTAAAAAGGGTTTTTTTCTTTCTAAGAAATTTAGGAAATCACACTGCAAGTAGAGCCATTTTCTCTTCATTATGATTAGAGTCATCTTTTCTAACACTTGGTTCAAAAACATGTTCACTCTAACCACTATCCTTCATGTCTTGAGGGTAAATTTCTTTACCTCCTCGAAAGTAGATTGCTCTCAACTTGGGTAAAAGTGATGTAGTTCGAATACTTGCCCAACAGATTCATTTAAGAGTATGTTCGGTGGGCATGTACATGGACTTAAGCAAGGTAACTTTGGCATTAAAATGATAAGGTAGTATAGGAATTATTTTCTCAATCTAATTTTCTTTGGAAATAGGTCCACCCAAGTTTTACAAGTAATTGATATTGTTTGAAAAACATTGAACGACTTTGTCCAAAGTTTCTTCCCCTTGCATGATATAGAGCTCAAAATTTCAATTCAACTTAATAATTCCAGATTTATTTTAATATTGAATCGCTTATATGAGTGGTCTCAAAAATCATTCATGTTGTTTTGAAGAATTACAATTTTAAATTAAGTGTAATAATCATTTTAGAGCCTTAATTTCCTTTTTATAATAATCCTAAAAAAGGGTTTTTTTCTTTCTAAGAAATTTTGGAAATCACACTGCAAGTAGAGCCATTTTTTCTTCATTATGATTAGAGTCATCTTTTCTAACACTTGGGTCAAAACATGTTCACTCTAACCACTATCCTTGATGTCTTGAGAGTCAATTTCTTTCCCTCCTCGAAAGTAGATTGCTCTCAACTTGGGGAAAATTGATGTAGTTCGAATACTTGCCCAACAGATTCATTTAAGAGTATGTTTGGTGGGCATGTACATGGACTTAAGCAAGGTAACTTTGGCATTAAAATGATAAGGTAGTATACTAATTATTTTCTCAATCTAATTTTCTTTGGAAATAGGTCCACCCAAGTTTTACAAGTAGTTGATAATGTTTGAAAAACATTGAAAGACTTTGTCCAAAGTTTCTTCCCCTTGCATGATATAGAGCTCAAAATTTCAATTCAACTTCATAATTCTAGATTTATTTTAATATTGAAATGCTTATATGAGTGGTCTCAAAAATCATTCATGTTGTTTTGAAGAATTACAATTTTAAATTAATTGTAATAATCATTTTAGAGCCCTAATTTCCTATTTATAATAATCCTTAAAAAGGGTTTTTTTCTTTCTAAGAAATTTAGGAAATCACACTGCAAATGGAGCCATTTTCTCTTCATTATGATTAGAGTCATCTTTTCTAACACTTGGGTCAAAAACATGTTCACTCTCACCACTATCCTTGATGTCTTGAGGGCCAATTTCTTTCCCTCCTCGAAAGTCGATTGCTCTCAACATAGGAAAAAGTGATGTAGTTCGAATACTTGCCCAACAGATTCATTTCAGAGTATGTTCGGTGGGCATGTACATGGACTTAAGCAAGGTAACTTTGGCATTAAAATGATAAGGTAGTATAGGAATTATTTTCTCAATCTAATTTTCTTTGGAAATAGGTCCACCCAAGTTTTACAAGTAGTTGATAATGTTTGAAAAACATTGAAAGACTTTGTCCAAAGTTTCTTCCCCTTGCATGATATAGAGCTCAAAATTTCAATTCAACTTCATAATTCTAGATTTATTTTAATATTGAAATGCTTATATGAGTGGTCTCAAAAATCATTCATGTTGTTTTGAAGAAGTACAATTTTAAATTAATTGTAATAATCATTTTAGAGCCCTAATTTCCTATTTATAATAATCCTAAAAAAGGGATTTTTTCTTTCTAAGAAATTTAGGAAATCACACTGCAAGTGGAGCCATTTTTTCTTCATTATGATTAGAGTCATCTTTTCTAACAATTGGGTCAAAAACATGTTCACTCTCACCACTATCCTTTATATCTTGAGGGCCAATTTCTTTCCCTCCTCGAAAGTCGATTGCTCTCAACATAGGCAAAAGTGATGTAGTTCGAATACTTCGCCAACATATTCATTTAAGAGTATGTTTGGTTGGCATGTACAAGGACTTAAGCAAGGTAACTATGGCATTAAAATGATAAGGTAGTATAGGAATTATTTTCTCAATCTAATTTTCTTTGGAAATAGGTCCACCCAAGTTTTACAAGTAGTTGATAATTTTGAAAAACATTGAAAGACTTTGTCCAAAGTTTCATACCCTTGCATGATATAGAGCTCAAAATTTCAATTCAACTTCATAATTCTAGATTTATTTTAATATTGAAATGCTTATATGAGTGGTCTCAAAAATCATTCATGTTTTTTTGAAGAAGTACAATTTTAAATTAATTGTAATAATCATTTTAGAGCCCTAATTTCCTTTTTATAATAATCCTTAAAAAGGGTTTTTTTCTTTCTAAGAAATTTAGGAAATCACACTGCAAGTAGAGCCATTTTCTCTTCATTATGATTAGAGTCATCTTTTCTAACACTTGGTTCAAAAACATGTTCACTCTAACCACTATCCTTCATGTCTTGAGGGTAAATTTATTTACCTCCTCGAAAGTAGATTGCTCTCAACTTGGGTAAAAGTGATGTAGTTCGAATACTTGCCCAACAGATTCATTTAAGAGTATGTTCGGTGGGCATGTACATGGACTTAAGCAAGGTAACTTTGGCATTAAAATGATAAGGTAGTATAGGAATTATTTTCTCAATCTAATTTTCTTTGGAAATAGGTCCACCCAAGTTTTACAAGTAATTGATATTGTTTGAAAAACATTGAACGACTTTGTCCAAAGTTTCTTCCCCTTGCATGATATAGAGCTCAAAATTTCAATTCAACTTAATAATTCTAGATTTATTTTAATATTGAATCGCTTAAATGAGTGGTCTCAAAAATCATTCATGTTGTTTTGAAGAATTACAATTTTAAATTAAGTGTAATAATCATTTTAGAGCCTTAATTTCCTTTTTATAATAATCCTAAAAAAGGGTTTTTTTCTTTCTAAGAAATTTAGGAAATCACACTACAAGTGGAGCCATTTTTTCTTCATTATGATTAGAGTCATCTTTTCTAACAATTGGCTCAAAAACATGTTCACTCTCACCACTATCCTTGATATCTTGAGGGCCAATTTCTTTCCCTCCTCGAAAGTCGATTGCTCTCAACATAGGCAAAAGTGATGTAGTTCGAATACTTGGCCAACATATTCATTTAAGAGTATGTTTGGTGGGCATGTACAAGGACTTAAGCAAGGTAACTATGGCATTAAAATGATAAGGTAGTATAGGAATTATTTTCTCAATCTAATTTTCTTTGGAAATAGGTCCACCCAAGTTTTACAAGTAGTTGATAATTTTGAAAAACATTGAAAGACTTTGTCCAAAGTTTCATACCCTTGCATGATATAGAGCTCAAAATTTGAATTCAACTTCATAATTCTAGATTTATTTTAATATTGAAATGCTTATATGAGTGGTCTCAAAAATCATTCATGTTTTTTTGAAGAAGTACAATTTTAAATTAATTGTAATAATCATTTTAGAGCCCTAATTTCCTTTTTATAATAATCCTTAAAAAGGGTTTTTTTCTTTCTAAGAAATTTAGGAAATCACACTGCAAGTAGAGCCATTTTCTCTTCATTATGATTAGAGTCATCTTTTCTAACACTTGGTTCAAAAACATGTTCACTCTAACCACTATCCTTCATGTCTTGAGGGTAAATTTATTTACCTCCTCGAAAGTAGATTGCTCTCAACTTGGGTAAAAGTGATGTAGTTCGAATACTTGCCCAACAGATTCATTTAAGAGTATGTTCGGTGGGCATGTACATGGACTTAAGCAAGGTAACTTTGGCATTAAAATGATAAGGTAGTATAGGAATTATTTTCTCAATCTAATTTTCTTTGGAAATAGGTCCACCCAAGTTTTACAAGTAATTGATATTGTTTGAAAAACATTGAACGACTTTGTCCAAAGTTTCTTCCCCTTGCATGATATAGAGCTCAAAATTTCAATTCAACTTCATAATTCTAGATTTATTTTAATATTGAATCGCTTATATGAGTGGTCTCAAAAATCATTCATGTTGTTTTGAAGAATTACAATTTTAAATTAAGTGTAATAATCATTTTAGAGCCTTAATTTCCTTTTTATAATAATCCTAAAAAAGGGTTTTTTTCTTTCTAAGAAATTTTGGAAATCACACTGCAAGTAGAGCCATTTTTTCTTCATTATGATTAGAGTCATCTTTTCTAACACTTGGGTCAAAACATGTTCACTCTAACCACTATCCTTGATGTCTTGAGGGTCAATTTCTTTCCCTCCTCGAAAGTAGATTGCTCTCAACTTGGGGAAAATTGATGTAGTTCGAATACTTGCCCAACAGATTCATTTAAGAGTATGTTTGGTGGGCATGTACATGGACTTAAGCAAGGTAACTTTGGCATTAAAATGATAAGGTAGTATAGGAATTATTTTCTCAATCTAATTTTCTTTGGAAATAGGTCCACCCAAGTTTTACAAGTAGTTGATAATGTTTGAAAAACATTGAAAGACTTTGTCCAAAGTTTCTTCCCCTTGCATGATATAGAGCTCAAAATTTCAATTCAACTTCATAATTCTAGATTTATTTTAATATTGAAATGCTTATATGAGTGGTCTCAAAAATCATTCATGTTGTTTTGAAGAATTACACTTTTAAATTAATTGTAATAATCATTTTAGAGCCCTAATTTCCTTTTTATAATAATCCTAAAAGAGGGATTTTTTCTTTCTAAGAAATTTAGGAAATCACACTGCAAGTAGAGCCATTTTTTCTTCATTATGATTAGAGTCATCTTTTCTAACAATTGGGTCAAAAACATGTTCATTTTCACCACTATCCTTGATATCTTGAGGGCCAATTTCTTTCCCTCCTCGAAAGTCGATTGCTCTCAACATAGGCAAAAGTGATGTAGTTCGAATACTTGGCCAACATATTCATTTAAGAGTATGTTTGGTGGGCATGTACAAGGACTTAAGCAAGGTAACTATGGCATTAAAATGATAAGGTAGTATAGGAATTATTTTCTCAATCTAATTTTCTTTGGAAATAGGTCCACCCAAGTTTTACAAGTAGTTGATAATTTTGAAAAACATTGAAAGACTTTGTCCAAAGTTTCATACCCTTGCATGATATAGAGCTCAAAATTTCAATTCAACTTCATAATTCTAGATTTATTTTAATATTGAAATGCTTATATGAGTGGTCTCAAAAATCATTCATGTTTTTTTGAAGAAGTACAATTTTAAATTAATTGTAATAATCATTTTAGAGCCCTAATTTCCTTTTTATAATAATCCTTAAAAAGGGTTTTTTTCTTTCTAAGAAATTTAGGAAATCACACTGCAAGTAGAGCCATTTTCTCTTCATTATGATTAGAGTCATCTTTTCTAACACTTGGTTCAAAAACATGTTCACTCTAACCACTATCCTTCATGTCTTGAGGGTAAATTTCTTTACCTCCTCGAAAGTAGATTGCTCTCAACTTGGGTAAAAGTGATGTAGTTCGAATACTTGCCCAACAGATTCATTTAAGAGTATGTTCGGTGGGCATGTACATGGACTTAAGCATGGTAACTTTGGCATGAAAATGATAAGGTAGTATAGGAATTATTTTCTCAATCTAATTTTCTTTGGAAATAGGTCCACCCAAGTTTTACAAGTAATTGATATTGTTTGAAAAACATTGAACGACTTTGTCCAAAGTTTCTTCCCCTTGCATGATATAGAGCTCAAAATTTCAATTCAACTTCATATTTCTAGATTTATTTTAATATTGAATCGCTTATATGAGTGGTCTCAAAAATCATTCATGTTGTTTTGAAGAATTACAATTTTAAATTAAGTGTAATAATCATTTTAGAGCCTTAATTTCCTTTTTATAATAATCCTAAAAAAGGGTTTTTTTCTTTCTAAGAAATTTTGGAAATCACACTGCAAGTAGAGCCATTTTTTCTTCATTATGATTAGAGTCATCTTTTCTAACACTTGGGTCAAAACATGTTCACTCTAACCACTATCCTTGATGTCTTGAGGGTCAATTTCTTTCCCTCCTCGAAAGTAGATTGCTCTCAACTTGGGGAAAATTGATGTAGTTCGAATACTTGCCCAACAGATTCATTTAAGAGTATGTTTGGTGGGCATGTACATGGACTTAAGCAAGGTAACTTTGGCATTAAAATGATAAGGTAGTATAGGAATTATTTTCTCAATCTAATTTTCTTTGGAAATAGGTCCACCCAAGTTTTACAAGTAGTTGATAATGTTTGAAAAACATTGAAAGACTTTGTCCAAAGTTTCTTCCCCTTGCATGATATAGAGCTCAAAATTTCAATTCAACTTCATAATTCTAGATTTATTTTAATATTGAAATGCTTATATGAGTGGTCTCAAAAATCATTCATGTTGTTTTGAAGAATTACACTTTTAAATTAATTGTAATAATCATTTTAGAGCCCTAATTTCCTTTTTATAATAATCCTAAAAGAGGGATTTTTTCTTTCTAAGAAATTTAGGAAATCACACTGCAAGTAGAGCCATTTTTTCTTCATTATGATTAGAGTCATCTTTTCTAACAATTGGGTCAAAAACATGTTCATTTTCACCACTATCCTTGATATCTTGAGGGCCAATTTCTTTCCCTCCTCGAAAGTCGATTGCTCTCAACATAGGCAAAAGTGATGTAGTTCGAATACTTGGCCAACATATTCATTTAAGAGTATGTTTGGTGGGCATGTACAAGGACTTAAGCAAGGTAACTATGGCATTAAAATGATAAGGTAGTATAGGAATGATTTTTTCAATCTAATTTTCTTTGCAAATAGGTCCACCCAATTTTTACAAGTAGTTGATAATGTTTGAAAAACATTGAAAGACTTTGTCCAAAGTTTCTTCCCCTTGCATGATATAGTGCTCAAAATTTCAATTCAACTTCATAATTCTAGATTTATTTTAATATTGAAATGCTTATATGAGTGGTCTCAAAAATCATTCATGTTTTTTTGAAGAAGTACAATTTTAAATTAATTGTAATAATCATTTTAGAGCCCTAATTTCCTTTTTATAATAATCCTTAAAAAGGGTTTTTTTCTTTCTAAGAAATTTAGGAAATCACACTGCAAGTAGAGCCATTTTCTCTTCATTATGATTAGAGTCATCTTTTCTAACACTTGGTTCAAAAACATGTTCACTCTAACCACTATCCTTCATGTCTTGAGGGTAAATTTCTTTACCTCCTCGAAAGTAGATTGCTCTCAACTTGGGTAAAAGTGATGTAGTTCGAATACTTGCCCAACAGATTCATTTAAGAGTATGTTCGGTGGGCATGTACATGGACTTAAGCATGGTAACTTTGGCATGAAAATGATAAGGTAGTATAGGAATTATTTTCTCAATCTAATTTTCTTTGGAAATAGGTCCACCCAAGTTTTACAAGTAATTGATATTGTTTGAAAAACATTGAACGACTTTGTCCAAAGTTTCTTCCCCTTGCATGATATAGAGCTCAAAATTTCAATTCAACTTCATATTTCTAGATTTATTTTAATATTGAATCGCTTATATGAGTGGTCTCAAAAATCATTCATGTTGTTTTGAAGAATTACAATTTTAAATTAAGTGTAATAATCATTTTAGAGCCTTAATTTCCTTTTTATAATAATCCTAAAAAAGGGTTTTTTTCTTTCTAAGAAATTTTGGAAATCACACTGCAAGTAGAGCCATTTTTTCTTCATTATGATTAGAGTCATCTTTTCTAACACTTGGGTCAAAACATGTTCACTCTAACCACTATCCTTGATGTCTTGAGGGTCAATTTCTTTCCCTCCTCGAAAGTAGATTGCTCTCAACTTGGGGAAAATTGATGTAGTTCGAATACTTGCCCAACAGATTCATTTAAGAGTATGTTTGGTGGGCATGTACATGGACTTAAGCAAGGTAACTTTGGCATTAAAATGATAAGGTAGTATAGGAATTATTTTCTCAATCTAATTTTCTTTGGAAATAGGTCCACCCAAGTTTTACAAGTAGTTGATAATGTTTGAAAAACATTGAAAGACTTTGTCCAAAGTTTCTTCCCCTTGCATGATATAGAGCTCAAAATTTCAATTCAACTTCATAATTCTAGATTTATTTTAATATTGAAATGCTTATATGAGTGGTCTCAAAAATCATTCATGTTGTTTTGAAGAATTACACTTTTAAATTAATTGTAATAATCATTTTAGAGCCCTAATTTCCTTTTTATAATAATCCTAAAAGAGGGATTTTTTCTTTCTAAGAAATTTAGGAAATCACACTGCAAGTAGAGCCATTTTTTCTTCATTATGATTAGAGTCATCTTTTCTAACAATTGGGTCAAAAACATGTTCATTCTCACCACTATCCTTGATATCTTGAGGGCCAATTTCTTTCCCTCCTCGAAAGTCGATTGCTCTCAACATAGGCAAAAGTGATGTAGTTCGAATACTTGGCCAACATATTCATTTAAGAGTATGTTTGGTGGGCATGTACAAGGACTTAAGCAAGGTAACTATGGCATTAAAATGATAAGGTAGTATAGGAATTATTTTCTCAATCTAATTTTCTTTGGAAATAGGTCCACCCAAGTTTTACAAGTAGTTGATAATTTTGAAAAACATTGAAAGACTTTGTCCAAAGTTTCATACCCTTGCATGATATAGAGCTCAAAATTTCAATTCAACTTCATAATTCTAGATTTATTTTAATATTGAAATGCTTATATGAGTGGTCTCAAAAATCATTCATGTTTTTTTGAAGAAGTACAATTTTAAATTAATTGTAATAATCATTTTAGAGCCCTAATTTCCTTTTTATAATAATCCTTAAAAAGGGTTTTTTTCTTTCTAAGAAATTTAGGAAATCACACTGCAAGTAGAGCCATTTTCTCTTCATTATGATTAGAGTCATCTTTTCTAACACTTGGTTCAAAAACATGTTCACTCTAACCACTATCCTTCATGTCTTGAGGGTAAATTTCTTTACCTCCTCGAAAGTAGATTGCTCTCAACTTGGGTAAAAGTGATGTAGTTCGAATACTTGCCCAACAGATTCATTTAAGAGTATGTTCGGTGGGCATGTACATGGACTTAAGCATGGTAACTTTGGCATGAAAATGATAAGGTAGTATAGGAATTATTTTCTCAATCTAATTTTCTTTGGAAATAGGTCCACCCAAGTTTTACAAGTAATTGATATTGTTTGAAAAACATTGAACGACTTTGTCCAAAGTTTCTTCCCCTTGCATGATATAGAGCTCAAAATTTCAATTCAACTTCATATTTCTAGATTTATTTTAATATTGAATCGCTTATATGAGTGGTCTCAAAAATCATTCATGTTGTTTTGAAGAATTACAATTTTAAATTAAGTGTAATAATCATTTTAGAGCCTTAATTTCCTTTTTATAATAATCCTAAAAAAGGGTTTTTTTCTTTCTAAGAAATTTTGGAAATCACACTGCAAGTAGAGCCATTTTTTCTTCATTATGATTAGAGTCATCTTTTCTAACACTTGGGTCAAAACATGTTCACTCTAACCACTATCCTTGATGTCTTGAGGGTCAATTTCTTTCCCTCCTCGAAAGTCGATTGCTCTCAACTTGGGGAAAATTGATGTAGTTCGAATACTTGCCCAACATATTCATTTAAGAGTATGTTCGGTGGGCATGTACATGGACTTAAGCAAGGTAACTTTGGCATTAAAATGATAAGGTAGTATAGGAATTATTTTCTCAATCTAATTTTCTTTGGAAATAGGTCCACCCAAGTTTTACAAGTAGTTGATAATGTTTGAAAAACATTGAAAGACTTTGTCCAAAGTTTCTTCCCCTTGCATGATATAGAGCTCAAAATTTCAATTCAACTTCATAATTCTAGATTTATTTTAATATTGAAATGCTTATATGAGTGGTCTCAAAAATCATTCATGTTGTTTTGAAGAATTACAATTTTAAATTAATTGTAATAATCATTTTAGAGCCCTAATTTCCTTTTTATAATAATCCTAAAAAAGGGATTTTTTCTTTCTAAGAAATTTTGGAAATCAAACTGCAAGTGTAGCCATTTTCTCTTCATTATGATTAGAGTCATCTTTTCTAACACTTGGGTCAAAACATGTTCACTCTAACCACTATCCTTGATGTCTTGAGGGTCAATTTCTTTCCCTCCTCGAAAGTAGATTGCTCTCAACTTGGGGAAAATTGATGTAGTTCGAATACTCGCCCAACAGATTCATTTAAGAGTATGTTTGGTGGGCATGTACATGGACTTAAGCAAGGTAACTTTGGCATTAAAATGATAAGGTAGTATAGGAATTATTTTCTCAATCTAATTTTCTTTGGAAATAGGTCCACCCAAGTTTTACAAGTAGTTGATAATGTTTGAAAAACATTGAAAGACTTTGTCCAAAGTTTCTTCCCCTTGCATGATATAGAGCTCAAAATTTCAATTCAACTTCATAATTCTAGATTTATTTTAATATTGAAATGCTTATATGAGTGGTCTCAAAAATCATTCATGTTGTTTTGAAGAAGTACACTTTTAAATTAATTGTAATAATCATTTTAGAGCCCTAATTTCCTTTTTATAATAATCCTAAAAGAGGGATTTTTTCTTTCTAAGAAATTTAGGAAATCACACTGCAAGTAGAGCCATTTTTTCTTCATTATGATTAGAGTCATCTTTTCTAACAATTGGGTCAAAAACATGTTCATTCTCACCACTATCCTTGATATCTTGAGGGCCAATTTCTTTCCCTCCTCGAAAGTCGATTGCTCTCAACATAGGCAAAAGTGATGTAGTTCGAATACTTGGCCAACATATTCATTTAAGAGTATGTTTGGTGGGCATGTACAAGGACTTAAGCAAGGTAACTATGGCATTAAAATGATAAGGTAGTATAGGAATTATTTTCTCAATCTAATTTTCTTTGGAAATAGGTCCACCCAAGTTTTACAAGTAGTTGATAATTTTGAAAAACATTGAAAGACTTTGTCCAAAGTTTCATACCCTTGCATGATATAGAGCTCAAAATTTCAATTCAACTTCATAATTCTAGATTTATTTTAATATTGAAATGCTTATATGAGTGGTCTCAAAAATCATTCATGTTTTTTTGAAGAAGTACAATTTTAAATTAATTGTAATAATCATTTTAGAGCCCTAATTTCCTTTTTATAATAATCCTTAAAAAGGGTTTTTTTCTTTGTAAGAAATTTAGGAAATCACACTGCAAGTAGAGCCATTTTCTCTTCATTATGATTAGAGTCATCTTTTCTAACACTTGGTTCAAAAACATGTTCACTCTAACCACTATCCTTCATGTCTTGAGGGTAAATTTCTTTACCTCCCCGAAAGTAGATTGCTCTCAACTTGGGTAAAAGTGATGTAGTTCGAATACTTGCCCAACAGATTCATTTAAGAGTATGTTCGGTGGGCATGTACATGGACTTAAGCATGGTAACTTTGGCATGAAAATGATAAGGTAGTATAGGAATTATTTTCTCAATCTAATTTTCTTTGGAAATAGGTCCACCCAAGTTTTACAAGTAATTGATATTGTTTGAAAAACATTGAACGACTTTGTCCAAAGTTTCTTCCCCTTGCATGATATAGAGCTCAAAATTTCAATTCAACTTCATATTTCTAGATTTATTTTAATATTGAATCGCTTATATGAGTGGTCTCAAAAATCATTCATGTTGTTTTGAAGAATTACAATTTTAAATTAAGTGTAATAATCATTTTAGAGCCTTAATTTCCTTTTTATAATAATCCTAAAAAAGGGTTTTTTTCTTTCTAAGAAATTTTGGAAATCACACTGCAAGTAGAGCCATTTTTTCTTCATTATGATTAGAGTCATCTTTTCTAACACTTGGGTCAAAACATGTTCACTCTAACCACTATCCTTGATGTCTTGAGGGTCAATTTCTTTCCCTCCTCGAAAGTCGATTGCTCTCAACTTGGGGAAAATTGATGTAGTTCGAATACTTGCCCAACATATTCATTTAAGAGTATGTTCGGTGGGCATGTACATGGACTTAAGCAAGGTAACTTTGGCATTAAAATGATAAGGTAGTATAGGAATTATTTTCTCAATCTAATTTTCTTTGGAAATAGGTCCACCCAAGTTTTACAAGTAGTTGATAATGTTTGAAAAACATTGAAAGACTTTGTCCAAAGTTTCTTCCCCTTGCATGATATAGAGCTCAAAATTTCAATTCAACTTCATAATTCTAGATTTATTTTAATATTGAAATGCTTATATGAGTGGTCTCAAAAATCATTCATGTTGTTTTGAAGAATTACACTTTTAAATTAATTGTAATAATCATTTTAGAGCCCTAATTTCCTTTTTATAATAATCCTAAAAGAGGGATTTTTTCTTTCTAAGAAATTTAGGAAATCACACTGCAAGTAGAGCCATTTTTTCTTCATTATGATTAGAGTCATCTTTTCTAACAATTGGGTCAAAAACATGTTCACTCTCACCACTATCCTTGATATCTTGAGGGCCAATTTCTTTCCCTCCTCGAAAGTCGATTGCTCTCAACTTGGGGAAAATTGATGTAGTTCGAATACTTGCCCAACATATTCATTTAAGAGTATGTTCGGTGGGCATGTACATGGACTTAAGCAAGGTAACTTTGGCATTAAAATGATAAGGTAGTATAGGAATTATTTTCTCAATCTAATTTTCTTTGGAAATAGGTCCACCCAAGTTTTACAAGTAGTTGATAATGTTTGAAAAACATTGAAAGACTTTGTCCAAAGTTTCTTCCCCTTGCATGATATAGAGCTCAAAATTTCAATTCAACTTCATAATTCTAGATTTATTTTAATATTGAAATGCTTATATGAGTGGTCTCAAAAATCATTCATGTTGTTTTGAAGAATTACAATTTTAAATTAATTGTAATAATCATTTTAGAGCCCTAATTTCCTTTTTATAATAATCCTAAAAGAGGGATTTTTTCTTTCTAAGAAATTTAAGAAATCACACTACAAGTGGAGCCATTTTTTCTTCATTATGATTAGAGTCATCTTTTCTAACAATTGGGTCAAAAACATGTTCACTCTCACCACTATCCTTGATATCTTGAGGGCCAATTTCTTTCCCTCCTCGAAAGTCGATTGCTCTCAACATAGGCAAAAGTGATGTAGTTCGAATACTTGGCCAACATATTCATTTAAGAGTATGTTCGGTGGGCATGTACATGGACTTAAGCAAGGTAACTATGGCATTAAAATAATAAGGTAGTATAGGAATTATTTTCTCAATCTAATTTTCTTTGGAAATAGGTCCACCCAAGTTTTACAAGTAGTTGATAATGTTTGAAAAACATTGAAAGACTTTGTCCAAAGTTTCTTCCCCTTGCATGATATAGAGCTCAAAATTTCAATTCAACTTCATAATTCTAGATTTATTTTAATATTGAAATGCTTATATGAGTGGTCTCAAAAATCATTCATGTTGTTTTGAAGAAGTACAATTTTAAATTAATTGTAATAATCATTTTAGAGCCCTAATTTCCTTTTTATAATAATCCTTAAAAAGGGTTTTTTTCTTTCTAAGAAATTTAGGAAATCACACTGCAAGTGGAGCCATTTTTTCTTCATTATGATTAGAGTCATCTTTTCTAACACTTGGGTCAAAAACATGTTCACTCTAACCACTATCCTTGATGTCTTGAGGGTCAATTTCTTTCCCTCCTCGAAAGTAGATTGCTCTCAACTTGGGGAAAATTGACGTAGTTCGAATACTTGCCCAACAGATTCATTTAAGAGTATGTTTGGTGGGCACGTACATGGACTTAAGCAAGGTAACTTTGGCATTAAAATGATAAGGTAGTATAGGAATTATTTTCTCAATCTAATTTTCTTTGGAAATAGGTCCACCCAAGTTTTACAAGTAGTTGATAATGTTTGAAAAACATTGAAAGACTTTGTCCAAAGTTTCTTCCCCTTGCATGATATAGAGCTCAAAATTTCAATTCAACTTCATAATTCTAGATTTATTTTAATATTGAAATGCTTATATGAGTGGTCTCAAAAATCATTCATGTTGTTTTGAAGAATTACAATTTTAAATTAAGTGTAATAATCATTTTAGAGCCTTAATTTCCTTTTTATAATAATCCTAAAAAAGGGTTTTTTTCTTTCTAAGAAATTTTGGAAATCACACTGCAAGTAGAGCCATTTTTTCTTCATTATGATTAGAGTCATCTTTTCTAACACTTGGGTCAAAACATGTTCACTCCAACCACTATCCTTGATGTCTTGAGGGTCAATTTCTTTCCCTCCTCGAAAGTAGATTGCTCTCAACTTGGGGAAAATTGATGTAGTTCGAATACTTGCCCAACATATTCATTTAAGAGTATGTTTGGTGGGCATGTACATGGACTTAAGCAAGGTAACTTTGGCATTAAAATGATAAGGTAGTATAGGAATTATTTTCTCAATCTAATTTTCTTTGGAAATAGGTCCACCCAAGTTTTACAAGTAGTTGATAATGTTTGAAAAACATTGAAAGACTTTGTCCAAAGTTTCTTCCCCTTGCATGATATAGAGCTCAAAATTTCAATTCAACTTCATAATTCTAGATTTATTTTAATATTGAAATGCTTATATGAGTGGTCTCAAAAATCATTCATGTTGTTTTGAAGAATTACACTTTTAAATTAATTGTAATAATCATTTTAGAGCCCTAATTTCCTTTTTATAATAATCCTAAAAGAGGGATTTTTTCTTTCTAAGAAATTTAGGAAATCACACTGCAAGTAGAGCCATTTTTTCTTCATTATGATTAGAGTCATCTTTTCTAACAATTGGGTCAAAAACATGTTCACTCTCACCACTATCCTTGATATCTTGAGGGCCAATTTCTTTCCCTCCTCGAAAGTCGATTGCTCTCAACTTGGGGAAAATTGATGTAGTTCGAATACTTGCCCAACATATTCATTTAAGAGTATGTTCGGTGGGCATGTACATGGACTTAAGCAAGGTAACTTTGGCATTAAAATGATAAGGTAGTATAGGAATTATTTTCTCAATCTAATTTTCTTTGGAAATAGGTCCACCCAAGTTTTACAAGTAGTTGATAATGTTTGAAAAACATTGAAAGACTTTGTCCAAAGTTTCTTCCCCTTGCATGATATAGAGCTCAAAATTTCAATTCAACTTCATAATTCTAGATTTATTTTAATATTGAAATGCTTATATGAGTGGTCTCAAAAATCATTCATGTTGTTTTGAAGAATTACAATTTTAAATTAATTGTAATAATCATTTTAGAGCCCTAATTTCCTTTTTATAATAATCCTAAAAGAGGGATTTTTTCTTTCTAAGAAATTTAAGAAATCACACTACAAGTGGAGCCATTTTTTCTTCATTATGATTAGAGTCATCTTTTCTAACAATTGGGTCAAAAACATGTTCACTCTCACCACTATCCTTGATATCTTGAGGGCCAATTTCTTTCCCTCCTCGAAAGTCGATTGCTCTCAACATAGGCAAAAGTGATGTAGTTCGAATACTTGGCCAACATATTCATTTAAGAGTATGTTCGGTGGGCATGTACATGGACTTAAGCAAGGTAACTATGGCATTAAAATGATAAGGTAGTATAGGAATTATTTTCTCAATCTAATTTTCTTTGGAAATAGGTCCACCCAAGTTTTACAAGTAGTTGATAATGTTTGAAAAACATTGAAAGACTTTGTCCAAAGTTTCTTCCCCTTGCATGATATAGAGCTCAAAATTTCAATTCAACTTCATAATTCTAGATTTATTTTAATATTGAAATGCTTATATGAGTGGTCTCAAAAATCATTCATGTTGTTTTGAAGAAGTACAATTTTAAATTAATTGTAATAATCATTTTAGAGCCCTAATTTCCTTTTTATAATAATCCTTAAAAAGGGTTTTTTTCTTTCTAAGAAATTTAGGAAATCACACTGCAAGTGGAGCCATTTTTTCTTCATTATGATTAGAGTCATCTTTTCTAACACTTGGGTCAAAAACATGTTCACTCTAACCACTATCCTTGATGTCTTGAGGGTCAATTTCTTTCCCTCCTCGAAAGTAGATTGCTCTCAACTTGGGGAAAATTGACGTAGTTCGAATACTTGCCCAACAGATTCATTTAAGAGTATGTTTGGTGGGCACGTACATGGACTTAAGCAAGGTAACTTTGGCATTAAAATGATAAGGTAGTATAGGAATTATTTTCTCAATCTAATTTTCTTTGGAAATAGGTCCACCCAAGTTTTACAAGTAGTTGATAATGTTTGAAAAACATTGAAAGACTTTGTCCAAAGTTTCTTCCCCTTGCATGATATAGAGCTCAAAATTTCAATTCAACTTCATAATTCTAGATTTATTTTAATATTGAAATGCTTATATGAGTGGTCTCAAAAATCATTCATGTTTTTTTGAAGAAGTACAATTTTAAATTAATTGTAATAATCATTTTAGAGCCCTAATTTCCTTTTTATAATAATCCTTAAAAAGGGTTTTTTTCTTTCTAAGAAATTTAGGAAATCACACTGCAAGAGGAGCCATTTTCTCTTCATTATGATTAGAGTCATCTTTTCTAACACTTGGTTCAAAAACATGTTCACTCTAACCACTATCCTTCATGTCTTGAGGGTAAATTTCTTTACCTCCTCCAAAGTAGATTGCTCTCAACTTGGGTAAAAGTGATGTAGTTCGAATACTTGCCCAACAGATTCATTTAAGAGTATGTTCGGTGGGCATGTACATGGACTTAAGCAAGGTAACTTTGGCATTAAAATGATAAGGTAGTATACTAATTATTTTCTCAATCTAATTTTCTTTGGAAATAGGTCCACCCAAGTTTTACAAGTAGTTGATAATGTTTGAAAAACATTGAAAGACTTTGTCCAAAGTTTCTTCCCCTTGCATGATATAGAGCTCAAAATTTCAATTCAACTTCATAATTCTAGATTTATTTTAATATTGAAATGCTTATATGAGTGGTCTCAAAAATCATTCATGTTGTTTTGAAGAATTACAATTTTAAATTAAGTGTAATAATCATTTTAGAGCCTTAATTTCCTTTTTATAATAATCCTAAAAAAGGGATTTTTTCTTTCTATGAAATTTTGGAAATCACACTGCAAGTAGAGCCATTTTTTCTTCATTATGATTAGAGTCATCTTTTCTAACACTTGGGTCAAAACATGTTCACTCTAACCACTATCCTTGATGTCTTGAGGGTCAATTTCTTTCCCTCCTCGAAAGTAGATTGCTCTCAACTTGGGGAAAATTGATGTAGTTCGAATACTTGCCCAACAGATTCATTTAAGAGTATGTTTGGTGGGCATGTACATGGACTTAAGCAAGGTAACTTTGGCATTAAAATGATAAGGTAGTATACTAATTATTTTCTCAATCTAATTTTCTTTGGAAATAGGTCCACCCAAGTTTTACAAGTAGTTGATAATGTTTGAAAATCATTGAAAGACTTTGTCCAAAGTTTCTTCCCCTTGCATGATATAGAGCTCAAAATTTCAATTCAACTTCATAATTCTAGATTTATTTTAATATTGAAATGCTTATATGAGTGGTCTCAAAAATCATTCATGTTGTTTTGAAGAATTACACTTTTAAATTAATTGTAATAATCATTTTAGAGCCCTAATTTCCTTTTTATAATAATCCTAAAAGAGGGATTTTTTCTTTCTAAGAAATTTAGGAAATCACACTGCAAGTAGAGCCATTTTTTCTTCATTATGATTAGAGTCATCTTTTCTAACAATTGGGTCAAAAACATGTTCATTCTCACCACTATCCTTGATATCTTGAGGGCCAATTTCTTTCCCTCCTCGAAAGTCGATTGCTCTCAACATAGGCAAAAGTGATGTAGTTCGAATACTTGGCCAACATATTCATTTAAGAGTATGTTTGGTGGGCATGTACAAGGACTTAAGCAAGGTAACTATGGCATTAAAATGATAAGGTAGTATAGGAATTATTTTCTCAATCTAATTTTCTTTGGAAATAGGTCCACCCAAGTTTTACAAGTAGTTGATAATTTTGAAAAACATTGAAAGACTTTGTCCAAAGTTTCATACCCTTGCATGATATAGAGCTCAAAATTTCAATTCAACTTCATAATTCTAGATTTATTTTAATATTGAAATGCTTATATGAGTGGTCTCAAAAATCATTCATGTTTTTTTGAAGAAGTACAATTTTAAATTAATTGTAATAATCATTTTAGAGCCCTAATTTCCTTTTTATAATAATCCTTAAAAAGGGTTTTTTTCTTTCTAAGAAATTTAGGAAATCACACTGCAAGTGGAGCCATTTTTTCTTCATTATGATTAGAGTCATCTTTTCTAACACTTGGGTCAAAAACATGTTCACTCTAACCACTATCCTTGATGTCTTGAGGGTCAATTTCTTTCCCTCCTCGAAAGTAGATTGCTCTCAACTTGGGGAAAATTGATGTAGTTCGAATACTTGCCCAACAGATTCATTTAAGAGTATGTTTGGTGGGCATGTACATGGACTTAAGCAAGGTAACTTTGGCATTAAAATGATAAGGTAGTATAGGAATTATTTTCTCAATCTAATTTTCTTTGGAAATAGGTCCACCCAAGTTTTACAAGTAATTGATATTGTTTGAAAAACATTGAACGACTTTGTCCAAAGTTTCTTCCCCTTGCATGATATAGAGCTCAAAATTTCAATTCAACTTCATAATTCTAGATTTATTTTAATATTGAATCGCTTATATGAGTGGTCTCAAAAATCATTCATGTTGTTTTGAAGAATTACAATTTTAAATTAAGTGTAATAATCATTTTAGAGCCTTAATTTCCTTTTTATAATAATCCTAAAAAAGGGATTTTTTCTTTCTATGAAATTTTGGAAATCACACTGCAAGTAGAGCCATTTTTTCTTCATTATGATTAGAGTCATCTTTTCTAACACTTGGGTCAAAACATGTTCACTCTAACCACTATCCTTGATGTCTTGAGGGTCAATTTCTTTCCCTCCTCGAAAGTAGATTGCTCTCAACTTGGGGAAAATTGATGTAGTTCGAATACTTGCCCAACAGATTCATTTAAGAGTATGTTTGGTGGGCATGTACATGGACTTAAGCAAGGTAACTTTGGCATTAAAATGATAAGGTAGTATACTAATTATTTTCTCAATCTAATTTTCTTTGGAAATAGGTCCACCCAAGTTTTACAAGTAGTTGATAATGTTTGAAAAACATTGAAAGACTTTGTCCAAAGTTTCTTCCCCTTGCATGATATAGAGCTCAAAATTTCAATTCAACTTCATAATTCTATATTTATTTTAATATTGAAATGCTTATATGAGTGGTCTCAAAAATCATTCATGTTGTTTTGAAGAATTACACTTTTAAATTAATTGTAATAATCATTTTAGAGCCCTAATTTCCTTTTTATAATAATCCTAAAAGAGGGATTTTTTCTTTCTAAGAAATTTAGGAAATCACACTGCAAGTAGAGCCATTTTTTCTTCATTATGATTAGAGTCATCTTTTCTAACAATTGGGTCAAAAACATGTTCATTCTCACCACTATCCTTGATATCTTGAGGGCCAATTTCTTTCCCTCCTCGAAAGTCGATTGCTCTCAACATAGGCAAAAGTGATGTAGTTCGAATACTTGGCCAACATATTCATTTAAGAGTATGTTTGGTGGGCATGTACAAGGACTTAAGCAAGGTAACTATGGCATTAAAATGATAAGGTAGTATAGGAATTATTTTCTCAATCTAATTTTCTTTGGAAATAGGTCCACCCAAGTTTTACAAGTAGTTGATAATTTTGAAAAACATTGAAAGACTTTGTCCAAAGTTTCATACCCTTGCATGATATAGAGCTCAAAATTTCAATTCAACTTCATAATTCTAGATTTATTTTAATATTGAAATGCTTATATGAGTGGTCTCAAAAATCATTCATGTTTTTTTGAAGAAGTACAATTTTAAATTAATTGTAATAATCATTTTAGAGCCCTAATTTCCTTTTTATAATAATCCTTAAAAAGGGTTTTTTTCTTTCTAAGAAATTTGGGAAATCACACTGCAAGTAGAGCCATTTTCTCTTCATTATGATTAGAGTCATCTTTTCTAACACTTGGTTCAAAAACATGTTCACTCTAACCACTATCCTTCATGTCTTGAGGGTAAATTTCTTTACCTCCTCGAAAGTAGATTGCTCTCAACTTGGGTAAAAGTGATGTAGTTCGAATACTTGCCCAACAGATTCATTTAAGAGTATGTTCGGTGGGCATGTACATGGACTTAAGCAAGGTAACTTTGGCATGAAAATGATAAGGTAGTGTAGGAATTATTTTCTCAATCTAATTTTCTTTGGAAATAGGTCCACCCAAGTTTTACAAGTAGTTGATAATGTTTGAAAAACATTGAAAGACTTTGTCCAAAGTTTCTCCCCCTTGCATGATATAGAGCTCAAAATTTCAATTCAACTTCATAATTCTAGATTTATTTTAATATTGAAATGCTTATATGAGTGGTCTCAAAAATCATTCATGTTGTTTTGAATAAGTACAATTTTAAATTAATTCTAATAATCATTTTAGAGCCCTAATTTCCTATTTATAATAATCCTAAAAAAGGGATTTTTTCTTTCTAAGAAATTTAGGAAATCACACTGCAAGTGGAGCCATTTTTTCTTCATTATGATTAGAGTCATCTTTTCTAACAATTGGGTCAAAAACATGTTCACTCTCACCACTATCCTTGATATCTTGAGGGCCAATTTCTTTCCCTCCTCGAAAGTCGATTGCTCTCAACATAGGCAAAAGTGATGTAGTTCGAATACTTGGCCAACATATTCATTTAAGAGTATGTTTGGTGGGCATGTACAAGGACTTAAGCAAGGTAACTATGGCATTAAAATGATAAGGTAGTATAGGAATTATTTTCTCAATCTAATTTTCTTTGGAAATAGGTCCACCCAAGTTTTACAAGTAGTTGATAATTTTGAAAAACATTGAAAGACTTTGTCCAAAGTTTCATACCCTTGCATGATATAGAGCTCAAAATTTCAATTCAACTTCATAATTCTAGATTTATTTTAATATCGAAATGCTTATATGAGTGGTCTCAAAAATCATTCATGTTTTTTTGAAGAAGTACAATTTTAAATTAATTGTAATAATCATTTTAGAGCCCTAATTTCCTTTTTATAATAATCCTTAAAAAGGGTTTTTTTCTTTCTAAGAAATTTAGGAAATCACACTGCAAGTAGAGCCATTTTCTCTTCATTATGATTAGAGTCATCTTTTCTAACACTTGGTTCAAAAACATGTTCACTCTAACCACTATCCTTCATGTCTTGAGGGTAAATTTCTTTACCTCCTCGAAAGTAGATTGCTCTCAACTTGGGTAAAAGTGATGTAGTTCGAATACTTGCCCAACAGATTCATTTAAGAGTATGTTCGGTGGGCATGTACATGGACTTAAGCATGGTAACTTTGGCATGAAAATGATAAGGTAGTATAGGAATTATTTTCTCAATCTAATTTTCTTTGGAAATAGGTCCACCCAAGTTTTACAAGTAATTGATATTGTTTGAAAAACATTGAACGACTTTGTCCAAAGTTTCTTCCCCTTGCATGATATAGAGCTCAAAATTTCAATTCAACTTCATATTTCTAGATTTATTTTAATATTGAATCGCTTATATGAGTGGTCTCAAAAATCATTCATGTTGTTTTGAAGAATTACAATTTTAAATTAAGTGTAATAATCATTTTAGAGCCTTAATTTCCTTTTTATAATAATCCTAAAAAAGGGTTTTTTTCTTTCTAAGAAATTTTGGAAATCACACTGCAAGTAGAGCCATTTTTTCTTCATTATGATTAGAGTCATCTTTTCTAACACTTGGGTCAAAACATGTTCACTCTAACCACTATCCTTGATGTCTTGAGGGTCAATTTCTTTCCCTCCTCGAAAGTAGATTGCTCTCAACTTGGGGAAAATTGATGTAGTTCGAATACTTGCCCAACAGATTCATTTAAGAGTATGTTTGGTGGGCATGTACATGGACTTAAGCAAGGTAACTTTGGCATTAAAATGATAAGGTAGTATACTAATTATTTTCTCAATCTAATTTTCTTTGGAAATAGGTCCACCCAAGTTTTACAAGTAGTTGATAATGTTTGAAAAACATTGAAAGACTTTGTCCAAAGTTTCTTCCCCTTGCATGATATAGAGCTCAAAATTTCAATTCAACTTCATAATTCTAGATTTATTTTAATATTGAAATGCTTATATGAGTGGTCTCAAAAATCATTCATGTTGTTTTGAAGAATTACAATTTTAAATTAATTGTAATAATCATTTAAGAGCCCTAATTTCCTTTTTATAATAATCCTAAAAGAGGGATTTTTTCTTTCTAAGAAATTTAGGAAATCACACTGCAAGTGGAGCCATTTTTTCTTCATTATGATTAGAGTCATCTTTTCTAACAATTGGGTCAAAAACATGTTCACTCTCACCACTATCCTTGATATCTTGAGGGCCAATTTCTTTCCCTCCTCGAAAGTCGATTGCTCTCAACATAGGCAAAAGTGATGTAGTTCGAATACTTGGCCAACATATTCATTTAAGAGTATGTTCGGTGGGCATGTACATGGACTTAAGCAAGGTAACTTTGGCATTAAAATGATAAGGTAGTATAGGAATTATTTTCTCAATCTAATTTTCTTTGGAAATAGGTCCACCCAAGTTTTACAAGTAGTTGATAATGTTTGAAAAACATTGAAAGACTTTGTCCAAAGTTTCTTCCCCTTGCATGATATAGAGCTCAAAATTTCAATTCAACTTCATAATTCTAGATTTATTTTTATATTGAAATGCTTATATGAGTGGTCTCAAAAATCATTCATGTTGTTTTGAAGAAGTACAATTTTAAATTAATTGTAATAATCATTTTAGAGCTCTAATTTCCTATTTATAATAATCCTAAAAAAGGGATTTTTTCTTTCTAAGAAATTTAGGAAATCACACTGCAAGTGGAGCCATTTTTTCTTCATTATGATTAGAGTCATCTTTTCTAACAATTGGGTCAAAAACATGTTCACTCTCACCACTATCCTTGATATCTTGAGGGCCAATTTCTTTCCCTCCTCGAAAGTCGATTGCTCTCAACATAGGCAAAAGTGATGTAGTTCGAATACTTGGCCAACATATTCATTTAAGAGTATGTTTGGTGGGCATATACAAGGACTTAAGCAAGGTAACTATGGCATTAAAATGATAAGGTAGTATAGGAATTATTTTCTCAATCTAATTTTCTTTGGAAATAGGTCCACCCAAGTTTTACAAGTAGTTGATAATTTTGAAAAACATTGAAAGACTTTGTCCAAAGTTTCATACCCTTGCATGATATAGAGCTCAAAATTTCAATTCAACTTCATAATTCTAGATTTATTTTAATATTGAAATGCTTATATGAGTGGTCTCAAAAATCATTCATGTTTTTTTGAAGAAGTACAATTTTAAATTAATTGTAATAATCATTTTAGAGCCCTAATTTCCTTTTTATAATAATCCTTAAAAAGGGGTTTTTTTCTTTCTAAGAAATTTAGGAAATCACACTGCAAGTAGAGCCATTTTCTCTTCATTATGATTAGAGTCATCTTTTCTAACACTTGGTTCAAAAACATGTTCACTCTAACCACTATCCTTCATGTCTTGAGGGTAAATTTCTTTACCTCCTCGAAAGTAGATTGCTCTCAACTTGGGTAAAAGTGATGTAGTTCGAATACTTGCCCAACAGATTCATTTAAGAGTATGTTCGGTGGGCATGTACATGGACTTAAGCAAGGTAACTTTGGCATTAAAATGATAAGGTAGTATAGGAATTATTTTCTCAATCTAATTTTCTTTGGAAATAGGTCCACCCAAGTTTTACAAGTAATTGATATTGTTTGAAAAACATTGAACGACTTTGTCCAAAGTTTCTTCCCCTTGCATGATATAGAGCTCAAAATTTCAATTCAACTTAATAATTCTAGATTTATTTTAATATTGAATCGCTTATATGAGTGGTCTCAAAAATCATTCATGTTGTTTTGAAGAATTACAATTTTAAATTAAGTGTAATAATCATTTTAGAGCCTTAATTTCCTTTTTATAATAATCCTAAAAAAGGGTTTTTTTCTTTCTAAGAAATTTTGGAAATCACACTGCAAGTAGAGCCATTTTTTCTTCATTATGATTAGAGTCATCTTTTCTAACACTTGGGTCAAAACATGTTCACTCTAACCACTATCCTTGATGTCTTGAGAGTCAATTTCTTTCCCTCCTCGAAAGTAGATTGCTCTCAACTTGGGGAAAATTGATGTAGTTCGAATACTTGCCCAACAGATTCATTTAAGAGTATGTTTGCTGGGCATGTACATGGACTTAAGCAAGGTAACTTTGGCATTAAAATGATAAGGTAGTATACTAATTATTTTCTCAATCTAATTTTCTTTGGAAATAGGTCCACCCAAGTTTTACAAGTAGTTGATAATGTTTGAAAAACATTGAAAGACTTTGTCCAAAGTTTCTTCCCCTTGCATGATATAGAGCTCAAAATTTCAATTCAACTTCATAATTCTAGATTTATTTTAATATTGAAATGCTTATATGAGTGGTCTCAAAAATCATTCATGTTGTTTTGAAGAATTACAATTTTAAATTAATTGTAATAATCATTTTAGAGCCCTAATTTCCTATTTATAATAATCCTTAAAAAGGGTTTTTTTCTTTCTAAGAAATTTAGGAAATCACACTGCAAATGGAGCCATTTTCTCTTCATTATGATTAGAGTCATCTTTTCTAACACTTGGGTCAAAAACATGTTCACTCTCACCACTATCCTTGATGTCTTGAGGGCCAATTTCTTTCCCTCCTCGAAAGTCGATTGCTCTCAACTTGTGCAAAAATGATGCTGTTCGAATACTTGCCCAACAGATTCATTTAAGAGTATGTTCGGTGGGCATGTACATGGACTTAAGCAAGGTAACTTTGGCATTAAAATGATAAGGTAGTATAGGAATTATTTTCTCAATCTAATTTTCTTTGGAAATAGGTCCACCCAAGTTTTACAAGTAGTTGATAATGTTTGAAAAACATTGAAAGACTTTGTCCAAAGTTTCTTCCCCTTGCATGATATAGAGCTCAAAATTTCAATTCAACTTCATAATTCTAGATTTATTTTAATATTGAAATGCTTATATGAGTGGTCTCAAAAATCATTCATGTTGTTTTGAAGAATTACAATTTTAAATTAATTGTAATAATCATTTTAGAGCCCTAATTTCCTTTTTATAATAATCCTAAAAGAGGGATTTTTTCTTTCTAAGAAATTTAGGAAATCACACTGCAAGTAGAGCCATTTTCTCTTCATTATGATTAGAGTCATCTTTTCTAACACTTGGGTCAAAAACATGTTCACTCTCACCACTATCCTTGATGTCTTGAGGGCCAATTTCTTTCCCTTCTCGAAAGTCGATTGCTCTCAACTTGTGCAAAAGTGATGCAGTTCGAATACTTGCCCAACAGATTCATTTAAGAGTATGTTCGGTGGGCATGTACATGGACTTAAGCAAGGTAACTTTGGCATTAAAATGACAAGGTAGTATAGGAATGATTTTTTCAATCTAATTTTCTTTGCAAATAGGTCCACCCAATTTTTACAAGTAGTTGATAATGTTTGAAAAACATTGAAAGACTTTGTCCAAAGTTTCTTCCCCTTGCATGATATAGTGCTCAAAATTTCAATTCAACTTCATAATTCTAGATTTATTTTTATATTGAACTGCTTATATGAGTGGTCTCAAAAATCATTCATGTTGTTTTGAAGAATTACAATTTTAAATTAATTGTAATAATCATTTTAGAGCCCTAATTTCCTTTTTATAATAATCCTAAAAAAGGGATGTTTTCTTTCTAAGAAATTTAGGAAATCACACTGCAAGTGGAGCCATTTTCTCTTCATTATGATTAGAGTCATCTTTTCTAACACTTGGGTCAAAAACATGTTCACTCTCACCACTATCCTTGATGTCTTGAGGGCCAATTTCTTTCCCTACTCGAAAGTCGATTGCTCTCAACTTGTGCAAAAATGATGCTGTTCGAATACTTGCCCAACAGATTCATTTAAGAGTATGTTCGGTGGGCATGTACATGGACTTAAGCAAGGTAACTTTGGCATTAAAATGATAAGGTAGTATAGGAATTATTTTCTCAATCTAATTTTCTTTGGAAATAGGTCCACCCAAGTTTTACAAGTAGTTGATAATGTTTGAAAAACATTGAAAGACTTTGTCCAAAGTTTCTTCCCCTTGCATGATATAGAGCTCAAAATTTCAATTCAACTTCATAATTCTAGATTTATTTTAATATTGAATCGCTTATATGAGTGGTCTCAAAAATCATTCATGTTGTTTTGAAGAAGTACAATTTTAAATTAATTGTAATAATCATTTTAGAGCCCTAATTTCCTATTTATAATAATCCTAAAAAAGGGATGTTTTCTTTCTAAGAAATTTAGGAAATCACACTGCAAGTGGAGCCATTTTCTCTTCATTATGATTAGAGTCATCTTTTCTAACACTTGGGTCAAAAACATGTTCACTCTCACCACTATCCCTGATGTCTTGAGGGCCAATTTCTTTCCCTCCTCGAAAGTCGATTGCTCTCAACTTGTGCAAAAATGATGCTGTTCGAATACTTGCCCAACAGATTCATTTAAGAGTATGTTCGGTGGGCATGTACATGGACTTAAGCAAGGTAACTTTGGCATTAAAATGATAAGGTAGTATAGGAATTATTTTCTCAATCTAATTTTCTTTGGAAATAGGTCCACCCAAGTTTTACAAGTAGTTGATAATGTTTGAAAAACATTGAAAGACTTTGTCCAAAGTTTCTTCCCCTTGCATGATATAGAGCTCAAAATTTCAATTCAACTTCATAATTCTAGATTTATTTTAAAATTGAAATGCTTATATGAGTGGTCTCAAAAATCATTCATGTTTTTTTGAAGAAGTACAATTTTAAATTAATTGTAATAATCATTTTAGAGCCCTAATTTCCTTTTTATAATAATCCTTAAAAAGGGTTTTTTTCTTTCTAAGAAATTTAGGAAATCACACTGCAAGTAGAGCCATTTTCTCTTCATTATGATTAGAGTCATCTTTTCTAACACTTGGTTCAAAAACATGTTCACTCTAACCACTATCCTTCATGTCTTGAGGGTAAATTTCTTTACCTCCTCGAAAGTAGATTGCTCTCAACTTGGGTAAAAGTGATGTAGTTCGAATACTTGCCCAACAGATTCATTTAAGAGTATGTTCGGTGGGAATGTACATGGACTTAAGCAAGGTAACTTTGCATTAAAATGATAAGGTAGTATAGGAATTATTTTCTCAATCTAATTTTCTTTGGAAATAGGTCCACCCAAGTTTTACAAGTAATTGATATTGTTTGAAAAACATTGAACGACTTTGTCCAAAGTTTCTTCCCCTTGCATGATATAGAGCTCAAAATTTCAATTCAACTTCATAATTCTAGATTTATTTTAATATTGAATCGCTTATATGAGTGGTCTCAAAAATCATTCATGTTGTTTGGAAGAATTACAATTTTAAATTAAGTGTAATAATCATTTTAGAGCCTTAATTTCCTTTTTATAATAATTCTAAAAAAGGGTTTTTTTCTTTCTAAGAAATTTTGGAAATCACACTGCAAGTAGAGCCATTTTTTCTTCATTATGATTAGAGTCATCTTTTCTAACACTTGGGTCAAAACATGTTCACTCTAACCACTATCCTTGATGTCTTGAGGGTCAATTTCTTTCCCTCCTCGAAAGTAGATTGCTCTCAACTTGGGGAAAATTGATGTAGTTCGAATACTTGCCCAACAGATTCATTTAAGAGTATGTTTGGTGGGCATGTACATGGACTTAAGCAAGGTAACTTTGGCATTAAAATGATAAGGTAGTATAGTAATTATTTTCTCAATCTAATTTTCTTTGGAAATAGGTCCACCCAAGTTTTACAAGTAGTTGATAATGTTTGAAAAACATTGAAAGACTTTGTCCAAAGTTTCTTCCCCTTGCATGATATAGAGCTCAAAATTTCAATTCAACTTCATAATTCTAGATTTATTTTAATATTGAATCGCTTATATGAGTGGTCTCAAAAATCATTCATGTTGTTTTGAAGAAGTACAATTTTAAATTAATTGTAATAATCATTTTAGAGCCCTAATTTCCTATTTATAATAATCCTAAAAAAGGGATGTTTTCTTTCTAAGTAATTTAGGAAATCACACTGCAAGTGGAGCCATTTTCTCTTCATTATGATTAGAGTCATCTTTTCTAACACTTGGGTCAAAAACATGTTCACTCTCACCACTATCCCTGATGTCTTGAGGGCCAATTTCTTTCCCTCCTCGAAAGTCGATTGCTCTCAACTTGTGCAAAAATGATGCTGTTCGAATACTTGCCCAACAGATTCATTTAAGAGTATGTTCGGTGGGCATGTACAAGGACTTAAGCAAGGTAACTTTGGCATTAAAATGATAAGGTAGTATAGGAATTATTTTCTCAATCTAATTTTCTTTGGAAATAGGTCCACCCAAGTTTTACAAGTAGTTGATAATGTTTGAAAAACATTGAAAGACTTTGTCCAAAGTTTCTTCCCCTTGCATGATATAGAGCTCAAAATTTCAATTCAACTTCATAATTCTAGATTTATTTTAATATTGAAATGCTTATATGAGTGGTCTCAAAAATCATTCATGTTTTTTTGAAGAAGTACAATTTTAAATTAATTGTAATAATCATTTTAGAGCCCTAATTTCCTTTTTATAATAATCCTTAAAAAGGGCTTTTTTCTTTCTAAGAAATTTAGGAAATCACACTGCAAGTAGAGCCATTTTCTCTTCATTATGATTAGAGTCATCTTTTCTAACACTTGGTTCAAAAACATGTTCACTCTAACCACTATCCTTCATGTCTTGAGGGTAAATTTCTTTACCTCCTCGAAAGTAGATTGCTCTCAACTTGGGTAAAAGTGATGTAGTTCGAATACTTGCCCAACAGATTCATTTAAGAGTATGTTCGGTGGGCATGTACATGGACTTAAGCAAGGTAACTTTGCATTAAAATGATAAGGTAGTATAGGAATTATTTTCTCAATCTAATTTTCTTTGGAAATAGGTCCACCCAAGTTTTACAAGTAATTGATATTGTTTGAAAAACATTGAACGACTTTGTCCAAAGTTTCTTCCCCTTGCATGATATAGAGCTCAAAATTTCAATTCAACTTCATAATTCTAGATTTATTTTAATATTGAATCGCTTATATGAGTGGTCTCAAAAATCATTCATGTTGTTTTGAAGAAGTACAATTTTAAATTAATTGTAATAATCATTTTAGAGCCCTAATTTCCTATTTATAATAATCCTTAAAAAGGGTTTTTTTCTTTCTAAGAAATTTAGGAAATCACACTGCAAATGGAGCCATTTTCTCTTCATTATGATTAGAGTCATCTTTTCTAACACTTGGGTCAAAAACATGTTCACTCTCACCACTATCGTTGATGTCTTGAGGGCCAATTTCTTTCCCTCCTCGAAAGTCGATTGCTCTCAACTTGTGCAAAAATGATGCTGTTCGAATACTTGCCCAACAGATTCATTTAAGAGTATGTTCGGTGGGCATGTACATGGACTTAAGCAAGGTAACTTTGGCATTAAAATGATAAGGTAGTATAGGAATTATTTTCTCAATCTAATTTTCTTTGGAAATAGGTCCACCCAAGTTTTACAAGTAGTTGATAATGTTTGAAAAACATTGAAAGACTTTGTCCAAAGTTTCTTCCCCTTGCATGATATAGAGCTCAAAATTTCAATTCAACTTCATAATTCTAGATTTATTTTAATATTGAAATGCTTATATGAGTGGTCTCAAAAATCATTCATGTTGTTTTGAAGAATTACAATTTTAAATTAATTGTAATAATCATTTTAGAGCCCTAATTTCCTTTTTATAATAATCCTAAAAGAGGGATTTTTTCTTTCTAAGAAATTTAGGAAATCAAACTGCAAGTACAGCCATTTTCTCTTCATTATGATTAGAGTCATCTTTTCTAACACTTGGGTCAAAAACATGTTCACTCTCACCACTATCCTTGATGTCTTGAGGGCCAATTTCTTTCCCTTCTCGAAAGTCGATTGCTCTCAACTTGTGCAAAAGTGATGCAGTTCGAATACTTGCCCAACAGATTCATTTAAGAGTATGTTCGGTGGGCATGTACATGGACTTAAGCAAGGTAACTTTGGCATTAAAATGACAAGGTAGTATAGGAATGATTTTTTCAATCTAATTTTCTTTGCAAATAGGTCCACCCAATTTTTACAAGTAGTTGATAATGTTTGAAAAACATTGAAAGACTTTGTCCAAAGTTTCTTCCCCTTGCATGATATAGTGCTCAAAATTTCAATTCAACTTCATAATTCTGGATTTATTTTTATATTGAACTGCTTATATGAGTGGTCTCAAAAATCATTCATGTTGTTTTGAAGAATTACAATTTTAAATTAATTGTAATAATCATTTTAGAGCCCTAATTTCCTTTTTATAATAATCCTAAAAAAGGGATGTTTTCTTTCTAAGAAATTTAGGAAATCACACTGCAAGTGGAGCCATTTTCTCTTCATTATGATTAGAGTCATCTTTTCTAACACTTGGGTCAAAAACATGTTCACTCTCACCACTATCCTTGATGTCTTGAGGGCCAATTTCTTTCCCTACTCGAAAGTCGATTGCTCTCAACTTGTGCAAAAATGATGCTGTTCGAATACTTGCCCAAAAGATTCATTTAAGAGTATGTTCGGTGGGCATGTACATGGACTTAAGCAAGGTAACTTTGGCATTAAAATGATAAGGTAGTATAGGAATTATTTTCTCAATCTAATTTTCTTTGGAAATAGGTCCACCCAAGTTTTACAAGTAGTTGATAATGTTTGAAAAACATTGAAAGACTTTGTCCAAAGTTTCTTCCCCTTGCATGATATAGAGCTCAAAATTTCAATTCAACTTCATAATTCTAGATTTATTTTAATATTGAATCGCTTACATGAGTGGTCTCAAAAATCATTCATGTTGTTTTGAAGAAGTACAATTTTAAATTAATTGTAATAATCATTTTAGAGCCCTAATTTCCTATTTATAATAATCCTAAAAAAGGGATGTTTTCTTTCTAAGAAATTTAGGAAATCACACTGCAAGTGGAGCCATTTTCTCTTCATTATGATTAGAGTCATCTTTTCTAACACTTGGGTCAAAAACATGTTCACTCTCACCACTATCCCTGATGTCTTGAGGGCCAATTTCTTTCCCTCCTCGAAAGTCGATTGCTCTCAACTTGTGCAAAAATGATGCTGTTCGAATACTTGCCCAACAGATTCATTTAAGAGTATGTTCGGTGGGCATGTACATGGACTTAAGCAAGGTAACTTTGGCATTAAAATGATAAGGTAGTATAGGAATTATTTTCTCAATCTAATTTTCTTTGGAAATAGGTCCACCCAAGTTTTACAAGTAGTTGATAATGTTTGAAAAACATTGAAAGACTTTGTCCAAAGTTTCTTCCCCTTGCATGATATAGAGCTCAAAATTTCAATTCAACTTCATAATTCTAGATTTATTTTAAAATTGAAATGCTTATATGAGTGGTCTCAAAAATCATTCATGTTTTTTTGAAGAAGTACAATTTTAAATTAATTGTAATAATCATTTTAGAGCCCTAATTTCCTTTTTATAATAATCCTTAAAAAGGGTTTTTTTCTTTCTAAGAAATTTAGGAAATCACACTGCAAGTAGAGCCATTTTCTCTTCATTATGATTAGAGTCATCTTTTCTAACACTTGGTTCAAAAACATGTTCACTCTAACCACTATCCTTCATGTCTTGAGGGTAAATTTCTTTACCTCCTCGAAAGTAGATTGCTCTCAACTTGGGTAAAAGTGATGTAGTTCGAATACTTGCCCAACAGATTCATTTAAGAGTATGTTCGGTGGGAATGTACATGGACTTAAGCAAGGTAACTTTGCATTAAAATGATAAGGTAGTATAGGAATTATTTTCTCAATCTAATTTTCTTTGGAAATAGGTCCACCCAAGTTTTACAAGTAATTGATATTGTTTGAAAAACATTGAACGACTTTGTCCAAAGTTTCTTCCCCTTGCATGATATAGAGCTCAAAATTTCAATTCAACTTCATAATTCTAGATTTATTTTAATATTGAATCGCTTATATGAGTGGTCTCAAAAATCATTCATGTTGTTTGGAAGAATTACAATTTTAAATTAAGTGTAATAATCATTTTAGAGCCTTAATTTCCTTTTTATAATAATTCTAAAAAAGGGTTTTTTTCTTTCTAAGAAATTTTGGAAATCACACTGCAAGTAGAGCCATTTTTTCTTCATTATGATTAGAGCATCTTTTCTAACACTTGGGTCAAAACATGTTCACTCTAACCACTATCCTTGATGTCTTGAGGGTCAATTTCTTTCCCTCCTCGAAAGTAGATTGCTCTCAACTTGGGGAAAATTGATGTAGTTCGAATACTTGCCCAACAGATTCATTTAAGAGTATGTTTGGTGGGCATGTACATGGACTTAAGCAAGGTAACTTTGGCATTAAAATGATAAGGTAGTATAGTAATTATTTTCTCAATCTAATTTTCTTTGGAAATAGGTCCACCCAAGTTTTACAAGTAGTTGATAATGTTTGAAAAACATTGAAAGACTTTGTCCAAAGTTTCTTCCCCTTGCATGATATAGAGCTCAAAATTTCAATTCAACTTCATAATTCTAGATTTATTTTAATATTGAATCGCTTATATGAGTGGTCTCAAAAATCATTCATGTTGTTTTGAAGAAGTACAATTTTAAATTAATTGTAATAATCATTTTAGAGCCCTAATTTCCTATTTATAATAATCCTAAAAAAGGGATGTTTTCTTTCTAAGTAATTTAGGAAATCACACTGCAAGTGGAGCCATTTTCTCTTCATTATGATTAGAGTCATCTTTTCTAACACTTGGGTCAAAAACATGTTCACTCTCACCACTATCCCTGATGTCTTGAGGGCCAATTTCTTTCCCTCCTCGAAAGTCGATTGCTCTCAACTTGTGCAAAAATGATGCTGTTCGAATACTTGCCCAACAGATTCATTTAAGAGTATGTTCGGTGGGCATGTACAAGGACTTAAGCAAGGTAACTTTGGCATTAAAATGATAAGGTAGTATAGGAATTATTTTCTCAATCTAATTTTCTTTGGAAATAGGTCCACCCAAGTTTTACAAGTAGTTGATAATGTTTGAAAAACATTGAAAGACTTTGTCCAAAGTTTCTTCCCCTTGCATGATATAGAGCTCAAAATTTCAATTCAACTTCATAATTCTAGATTTATTTTAATATTGAAATGCTTATATGAGTGGTCTCAAAAATCATTCATGTTTTTTTGAAGAAGTACAATTTTAAATTAATTGTAATAATCATTTTAGAGCCCTAATTTCCTTTTTATAATAATCCTTAAAAAGGGCTTTTTTCTTTCTAAGAAATTTAGGAAATCACACTGCAAGTAGAGCCATTTTCTCTTCATTATGATTAGAGTCATCTTTTCTAACACTTGGTTCAAAAACATGTTCACTCTAACCACTATCCTTCATGTCTTGAGGGTAAATTTCTTTACCTCCTCGAAAGTAGATTGCTCTCAACTTGGGTAAAAGTGATGTAGTTCGAATACTTGCCCAACAGATTCATTTAAGAGTATGTTCGGTGGGCATATACATGGACTTAAGCAAGGTAACTTTGCATTAAAATGATAAGGTAGTATAGGAATTATTTTCTCAATCTAATTTTCTTTGGAAATAGGTCCACCCAAGTTTTACAAGTAATTGATATTGTTTGAAAAACATTGAACGACTTTGTCCAAAGTTTCTTCCCCTTGCATGATATAGAGCTCAAAATTTCAATTCAACTTCATAATTCTAGATTTATTTTAATATTGAATCGCTTATATGAGTGGTCTCAAAAATCATTCATGTTGTTTTGAAGAAGTACAATTTTAAATTAATTGTAATAATCATTTTAGAGCCCTAATTTCCTATTTATAATAATCCTTAAAAAGGGTTTTTTTCTTTCTAAGAAATTTAGGAAATCACACTGCAAATGGAGCCATTTTCTCTTCATTATGATTAGAGTCATCTTTTCTAACACTTGGGTCAAAAACATGTTCACTCTCACCACTATCCTTGATGTCTTGAGGGCCAATTTCTTTCCCTCCTCGAAAGTCGATTGCTCTCAACTTGTGCAAAAATGATGCTGTTCGAATACTTGCCCAACAGATTCATTTAAGAGTATGTTCGGTGGGCATGTACATGGACTTAAGCAAGGTAACTTTGGCATTAAAATGATAAGGTAGTATAGGAATTATTTTCTCAATCTAATTTTCTTTGGAAATAGGTCCACCCAAGTTTTACAAGTAGTTGATAATGTTTGAAAAACATTGAAAGACTTTGTCCAAAGTTTCTTCCCCTTGCATGATATAGAGCTCAAAATTTCAATTCAACTTCATAATTCTAGATTTATTTTAATATTGAAATGCTTATATGAGTGGTCTCAAAAATCATTCATGTTGTTTTGAAGAATTACAATTTTAAATTAATTGTAATAATCATTTTAGAGCCCTAATTTCCTTTTTATAATAATCCTAAAAGAGGGATTTTTTCTTTCTAAGAAATTTAGGAAATCACACTGCAAGTAGAGCCATTTTCTCTTCATTATGATTAGAGTCATCTTTTCTAACACTTGGGTCAAAAACATGTTCACTCTCACCACTATCCTTGATGTCTTGAGGGCCAATTTCTTTCCCTCCTCGAAAGTCGATTGCTCTCAACTTGTGCAAAAGTGATGCAGTTCGAATACTTGCCCAACAGATTCATTTAAGAGAATGTTCGGTGGGCATGTACATGGACTTAAGCAAGGTAACTTTGGCATTAAACTAACAAGGTAGTATAGGAATGATTTTTTCAATCTAATTTTCTTTGCAAATAGGTCCACCCAATTTTTACAAGTAGTTGATAATGTTTGAAAAACATTGAAAGACTTTGTCCAAAGTTTCTTCCCCTTGCATGATATAGTGCTCAAAATTTCAATTCAACTTCATAATTCTAGATTTATTTTTATATTGAAATGCTTATATGAGTGGTATCAAAAATCATTCATGTTGTTTTGAAGAATTACAATTTTAAATTAATTGTAATAATCATTTTAGAGCCCTAATTACCTTTTTATAATAATCCTAAAAGAGGGATTTTTTCTTTCTAAGAAATTTAGGAAATCACACTGCAAGTCGAGCCATTTTCTCTTCATTATGATTAGAGTCATCTTTTCTAACACTTGGGTCAAAAACATGTTCACTCTCACCACTATCCTTGATGTCTTGAGGGCCAATTTCTTTCCCTCCTCGAAAGTCGATTGCTCTCAACTTGTGCAAAAGTGATGCAGTTCGAATACTTGCCCAACAGATTCATTTAAGAGTATGTTCGGTGGTCATGTACATGGACTTAAGCAAGGTAACTTTGGCATTAAAATGACAAGGTAGTATAGGAATTATTTTTTAATCTAATTTTCTTTGCAAATAGGTCCACCCAATTTTTACAAGTAGTTGATAATGTTTGAAAAACATTGAAAGACTTTGTCCAAAGTTTCTTCCCCTTGCATGATATAGTGCTCAAAATTTCAATTCATCTTCATAATTCTAGATTTATTTTTATATTGAACTGCTTATATGAGTGGTCTCAAAAATCATTCATTTTGTTTTGAAGAATTACAATTTTAAATTAATTGTAATAATCATTTTAGAGCCCTAATTTCCTTTTTATAATAATCCTAAAAAAGGGTTTTTTTCTTTCTAAGAAATTTAGGAAATCACACTGCAAGTAGAGCCATTTTCTCTTCATTATGATTAGAGTCATCTTTTCTAACACTTGGTTCAAAAACATGTTCACTCTAACCACTATCCTTCATGTCTTGAGGGTAAATTTCTTTACCTCCTCGAAAGTAGATTGCTCTCAACTTGGGTAAAAGTGATGTAGTTCGAATACTTGCCCAACAGATTCATTTAAGAGTATGTTCGGTGGGCATGTACATGGACTTAAGCAAGGTAACTTTGGCATTGAAATGATAAGGTAGTATAGGAATTATTTTCTCAATCTAATTTTCTTTGGAAATAGGTCCACCCAAGTTTTACAAGTAGTTGATAATGTTTGAAAAACATTGAAAGACTTTGTCCAAAGTTTCTTCCCCTTGCATGATATAGAGCTCAAAATTTCAATTCAACTTCATAATTCTAGATTTATTTTAATATTGAATCGCTTATATGAGTGGTCTCAAAAATCATTCATGTTGTTTTGAAGAAGTACAATTTTAAATTAATTGTAATAATCATTTTAGAGCCCTAATTTCCTTTTTATAATAATCCTTAAAAAGGGTTTTTTTCTTTCTAAGAAATTTAGGAAATCACACTGCAAGTAGAGCCATTTTCTCTTCATTATGATTAGAGTCATCTTTTCTAACACTTGGGTCAAAAACGTGTTCACTCTCACCACTATCCTTGATGTCTTGAGGGCCAATTTCTTTCCCTCCTCGAAAGTCGATTGCTCTCAACTTGTGCAAAAGTGATGCAGTTCGAATACTTGCCCAACAGATTCATTTAAGAGTATGTTCGGTAGTCATGTACATGGACTTAAGCAAGGTAACTTTGGCATTAAAATGACAAGGTAGTATAGGAATTATTTTTTAATCTAATTTTCTTTGCAAATAGGTCCACCCAATTTTTACAAGTAGTTGATAATGTTTGAAAAACATTGAAAGACTTTGTCCAAAGTTTCTTCCCCTTGCATGATATAGTGCTCAAAATTTCAATTCATCTTCATAATTCTAGATTTATTTTTATATTGAACTGCTTATATGAGTGGTCTCAAAAATCATTCATGTTGTTTTGAAGAATTACAATTTTAAATTAATTGTAATAATCATTTTAGAGCCCTAATTTCCTTTTTATAATAATCCTAAAAAAGGGATGTTTTCTTTCTAAGAAATTTAGGAAATCACACTGCAAGTGGAGCCATTTTCTCTTCATTATGATTAGAGTCATCTTTTCTAACACTTGGGTCAAAAACATGTTCACTCTCACCACTATCCTTGATGTCTTGAGGGCCAATTTCTTTCCCTCCTCGAAAGTCGATTGCTCTCAACTTGTGCAAAAATGATGCTGTTCGAATACTTGCCCAACAGATTCATTTAAGAGTATGTTCGGTGGGCATGTACATGGACTTAAGCAAGGTAACTTTGGCATTAAAATGATAAGGTAGTATAGGAATTATTTTCTCAATCTAATTTTCTTTGGAAATAGGTCCACCCAAGTTTTACAAGTAGTTGATAATGTTTGAAAAACATTGAAAGACTTTGTCCAAAGTTTCTTCCCCTTGCATGATATAGAGCTCAAAATTTCAATTCAACTTCATAATTCTAGATTTATTTTAATATTGAAATGCTTATATGAGTGGTCTCAAAAATCATTCATGTTGTTTTGAAGAATTACAATTTTAAATTAATTGTAATAATCATTTTAGAGCCCTAATTTCCTTTTTATAATAATCCTAAAAGAGGGATTTTTTCTTTCTAAGAAATTTAGGAAATCACACTGCAAGTAGAGCCATTTTCTCTTCATTATGATTAGAGTCATCTTTTCTAACACTTGGGTCAAAAACATGTTCACTCTCACCACTATCCTTGATGTCTTGAGGGCCAATTTCTTTCCCTTCTCGAAAGTCGATTGCTCTCAACTTGTGCAAAAGTGATGCAGTTCGAATACTTGCCCAACAGATTCATTTAAGAGTATGTTCGGTGGGCATGTACATGGACTTAAGCAAGGTAACTTTGGCATTAAAATGACAAGGTAGTATAGGAATGATTTTTTCAATCTAATTTTCTTTGCAAATAGGTCCACCCAATTTTTACAAGTAGTTGATAATGTTTGAAAAACATTGAAAGACTTTGTCCAAAGTTTCTTCCCCTTGCATGATATAGTGCTCAAAATTTCAATTCAACTTCATAATTCTAGATTTATTTTAATATTGAATCGCTTATATGAGTGGTCTCAAAAATCATTCATGTTGTTTGTAAGAATTACAATTTTAAATTAAGTGTAATAATCATTTTAGAGCCTTAATTTCCTTTTTATAATAATCCTAAAAAAGGGTTTTTTTCTTTCTAAGAAATTTTGGAAATCACACTGCAAGTAGAGCCATTTTTTCTTCATTATGATTAGAGTCATCTTTTCTAACACTTGGGTCAAAAACATGTTCACTCTCACCACTATCCTTGATGTCTTGAGGGCCAATTTCTTTCCCTCCTCGAAAGTCGATTGCTCTCAACTTGTGCAAAAGTGATGCAGTTCGAATACTTGCCCAACAGATTCATTTAAGAGAATGTTCGTTGGGCATGTACATGCACTTAAGCAAGGTAACTTTGGCATTAAAATAACAAGGTAGTATAGGAATGATTTTTTCAATCTAATTTTCTTTGCAAATAGGTCCACCCAATTTTTACAAGTAGTTGATAATGTTTGAAAAACATTGAAAGACTTTGTCCAAAGTTTCTTCCCCTTGCATGATATAGTGCTCAAAATTTCAATTCAACTTCATAATTCTAGATTTATTTTTATATTGAAATGCTTATATGAGTGGTATCAAAAATCATTCATGTTGTTTTGAAGAATTACAATTTTAAATTAATTGTAATAATCATTTTAGAGCCCTAATTACCTTTTTATAATAATCCTAAAAGAGGGATTTTTTCTTTCTAAGAAATTTAGGAAATCACACTGCAAGTCGAGCCATTTTCTCTTCATTATGATTAGAGTCATCTTTTCTAACACTTGGGTCAAAAACATGTTCACTCTCACCACTATCCTTGATGTCTTGAGGGCCAATTTCTTTCCCTCCTCGAAAGTCGATTGCTCTCAACTTGTGCAAAAGTGATGCAGTTCGAATACTTGCCCAACAGATTCATTTAAGAGTATGTTCGGTGGTCATGTACATGGACTTAAGCAAGGTAACTTTGGCATTAAAATGACAAGGTAGTATAGGAATTATTTTTTAATCTAATTTTCTTTGCAAATAGGTCCACCCAATTTTTACAAGTAGTTGATAATGTTTGAAAAACATTGAAAGACTTTGTCCAAAGTTTCTTCCCCTTGCATGATATAGTGCTCAAAATTTCAATTCATCTTCATAATTCTAGATTTATTTTTATATTGAACTGCTTATATGAGTGGTCTCAAAAATCATTCATGTTGTTTTGAAGAATTACAATTTTAAATTAATTGTAATAATCATTTTAGAGCCCTAATTTCCTTTTTACAATAATCCTAAAAAAGGGTTTTTTTCTTTCTAAGAAATTTAGGAAATCACACTGCAAGTAGAGCCATTTTCTCTTCATTATGATTAGAGTCATCTTTTCTAACACTTGGTTCAAAAACATGTTCACTCTAACCACTATCCTTCATGTCTTGAGGGTAAATTTCTTTACCTCCTCGAAAGTAGATTGCTCTCAACTTGGGTAAAAGTGATGTAGGTCGAATACTTGCCCAACAGATTCATTTAAGAGTATGTTCGGTGGGCATGTACATGGACTTAAGCAAGGTAACTTTGGCATTGAAATGATAAGGTAGTATAGGAATTATTTTCTCAATCTAATTTTCTTTGGAAATAGGTCCACCCAAGTTTTACAAGTAGTTGATAATGTTTGAAAAACATTGAAAGACTTTGTCCAAAGTTTCTTCCCCTTGCATGATATAGAGCTCAAAATTTCAATTCAACTTCATAATTCTAGATTTATTTTAATATTGAATCGCTTATATGAGTGGTCTCAAAAATCATTCATGTTGTTTTGAAGAAGTACAATTTTAAATTAATTGTAATAATCATTTTAGAGCCCTAATTTCCTTTTTATAATAATCCTAAAAAAGGGTTTTTTTTCTTTCTAAGAAATTTAGGAAATCACACTGCAAGTAGAGCCATTTTCTCTTCATTATGATTAGAGTCATCTTTTCTAACACTTGGGTCAAAAACGTGTTCAGTCTCACCACTATCCTTCATGTCTTGAGGGTAAATTTCTTTACCTCCTCGAAAGTAGATTGCTCTCAACTTGGGTAAAAGTGATGTAGTTCGAATACTTGCCCAACAGATTCATTTAAGAGTATGTTCGGTGGGCATGTACATGGACTTAAGCAAGGTAACTTTGCATTAAAATGATAAGGTAGTATAGGAATTATTTTCTCAATCTAATTTTATTTGGAAATAGGTCCACCCAAGTTTTACAAGTAATTGATATTGTTTGAAAAACATTGAACGACTTTGTCCAAAGTTTCTTCCCCTTGCATGATATAGAGCTCAAAATTTCAATTCAACTTCATAATTCTAGATTTATTTTAATATTGAATCGCTTATATAAGTGGTCTCAAAAATCATTCATGTTGTTTGGAAGAATTACAATTTTAAATTAAGTGTAATAATCATTTTAGAGCCTTAATTTCCTTTTTATAATAATCCTAAAAAAGGGTTTTTTTCTTTCTAAGAAATTTTGGAAATCACACTGCAAGTAGAGCCATTTTTTCTTCATTATGATTAGAGTCATCTTTTCTAACACTTGGGTCAAAAACATGTTCACTCTCACCACTATCCTTGATGTCTTGAAGGCCAATTTCTTTCCCTCCTCGAAAGTCGATTGCTCTCAACTTGTGCAAAAGTGATGCAGTTCGAATACTTGCCCAACAGATTCATTTAAGAGAATGTTCGTTGGGCATGTACATGGACTTAAGCAAGGTAACTTTGGCATTAAAATAACAAGGTAGTATAGGAATGATTTTTTCAATCTAATTTTCTTTGCAAATAGGTCCACCCAATTTTTACAAGTAGTTGATAATGTTTGAAAAACATTGAAAGACTTTGTCCAAAGTTTCTTCCCCTTGCATGATATAGTGCTCAAAATTTCAATTCAACTTCATAATTCTAGATTTATTTTTATATTGAAATGCTTATATGAGTGGTCTCAAAAATCATTCATGTTGTTTTGAAGAATTACAATTTTAAATTAATTGTAATAATCATTTTAGAGCCCTAATTTCCTTTTTATAATAATCCTAAAAGAGGGATTTTTTCTTTCCAAGAAATTTAGGAAATCACACTGCAAGTCGAGCCATTTTCTCTTCATTATGATTAGAGTCATCTTTTCTAACACTTGGGTCAAAAACATGTTCACTCTCACCACTATCCTTGATGTCTTGAGGGCCAATTTCTTTCCCTCCTCGAAAGTCGATTGCTCTCAACTTGTGCAAAAGTGATGCAGTTCGAATACTTGCCCAACAGATTCATTTAAGAGTATGTTCGGTGGTCATGTACATGGACTTAAGCAAGGTAACTTTGGCATTAAAATGACAAGGTAGTATAGGAATTATTTTTTAATCTAATTTTCTTTGCAAATAGGTCCACCCAATTTTTACAAGTAGTTGATAATGTTTGAAAAACATTGAAAGACTTTGTCCAAAGTTTCTTCCCGTTGCATGATATAGTGCTCAAAATTTCAATTCATCTTCATAATTCTAGATTTATTTTTATATTGAACTGCTTATATGAGTGGTCTCAAAAATCATTCATGTTGTTTTGAAGAATTACAATTTTAAATTAATTGTAATAATCATTTTAGAGCCCTAATTTCCTTTTTATAATAATCCTAAAAAAGGGATGTTTTCTTTCTAAGAAATTTAGGAAATCACACTGCAAGTGGAGCCATTTTCTCTTCATTATGATTAGAGTCATCTTTTCTAACACTTGGGTCAAAAACATGTTCACTCTCACCACTATCCTTGATGTCTTGAGGGCCAATTTCTTTCCCTCCTCGAAAGTCGATTGCTCTCAACTTGTGCAAAAATGATGATGTTCTAATACTTGCCCAACAGATTCATTTAAGAGTATGTTCGGTGGGCATGTACATGGACTTAAGCAAGGTAACTTTGGCATTGAAATGATAAGGTAGTATAGGAATTATTTTCTCAATCTAATTTTCTTTGGAAATAGGTCCACCCAAGTTTTACAAGTAGTTGATAATGTTTGAAAAACATTGAAAGACTTTGTCCAAAGTTTCTTCCCCTTGCATGATATAGAGCTCAAAATTTCAATTCAACTTCATAATTCTAGATTTATTTTAATATTGAATCGCTTATATGAGTGGTCTCAAAAATCATTCATGTTGTTTTGAAGAAGTACAATTTTAAATTAATTGTAGTAATCATTTTAGAGCCCTAATTTGCTTTTTATAATAATCCTAAAAAAAGGGTTTCTTATTTCTAAGAAATTTAGGAAATCACACTGCAAGTAGAGCCATTGTTTTCTTCATTATGATTAGAGTAATCTTTTCTAACACTTGGGTCAAAAACATGTTCACTCTCACCACTATCCTTGATGTCTTGAGGGCCAATTTCTTTCCCTCCTCGAAAGTAGATTGCTCTCAACTGGGGCAAAAGTGATGCAGTTCCAATACTTTCCCAACAGATTCATTTAAGAGTATGTTCGGTGGGCATGTACATGGACTTAAGCAAGGTAACTTTGGCATTAAAATGATAAGGTAGTATAGGAATTATTTTCTCAATCTAATTTTCTTTGGAAATAGGTCCACCCAAGTTTTACAAGTAGTTGATAATGTTTGAAAAACATTGAAAGACTTTGTCCAAAGTTTCTTCCCCTTGCATGATATAGAGCTCAAAATTTCAATTCAACTTCATAATTCTAGATTTATTTTAATATTGAAATGCTTATATGAGTGGTCTCAAAAATCATTCATATTGTTTTGAATAAGTACAATTTTAAATTAATTCTAATAATCATTTTAGAGCCCTAATTTCCTTTTTATAATAATCCTAAAAAAGGGCTTTTTCTTTTTAAGAAATTTAGTAAATCACACTGCAAGTAGAGCCATGTTCTCTTCATTATGATTAGAGTCATCTTTTCTAACAATTGGGTCAAAAACATGTTCACTCTCACCACTATCCTTGATGTCTTGAGGGCCAATTTCTTTCCCTCCTCGAAAGACGATTGCTCTCAACTGGGGCAAAAGTGATGCAGTTCCAATACTTGCCCAACAGATTCATTTAAGAGTATGTTCGGTGGGCTTGTAAATAGACTTAAGCAAGGTAACTTTGGCATTAAAATGATAAGGTAGTATAGGAATGATTTTATCAATCTAATTTTCTTGGCAAATAGGTCCACCAAACTTTTCAAGGAGTTGCTAATGTTTGAAAAACATTGAAAGACTTTGTCTAAAGTTTCATCCCCTTCCATGATATAGTGCTCAAAATTTCAATTCAACTTCATAATTCTAGATTGATTTTAATGTTGAAATGCTTATATGAGTGGTCTCCAAAATCATTCATGTTGTTTTTGAAGAAGTAAAATTGTAAATGCATCATAATAATCATTTTAGATCCCTAATTAGCTTTTTTTAATATCCCTAAAAAGGGTTTCTTATTTCTAAGAAATTTAGGAAATCACACTGCAAGTAGAGCCATTTTCTCTTCATTATGATTAGAGTCATCTTTTCTAATAATTGGGTCAAAAGCGTGTTCACTCTCACCACTATCTTTGATGTCTTGAGGAACAATTTCCTTCCCTCCTCGAAAGTAAACTGCTCTCAACTTAGGCAAAAGTGATGCAGTTCGAATACTTGCCCAATAGATTCATTTAAGAGTATGTTCGGTGGGCATGTACATGGACTTAAGCAAGGTAACTTTGGCATTAAAATGACAAGGTAGTATAGGAATTCTTTTTTCAATATAATTTCCTTTGCAAATAGGTCCACCTAATTTTTACAAGTAGTTGATAATGTTTGAATAACATTGAAAGACTTTGTCCAAAGTTTCTTCCCCTTGCATGATATAGTGCTCAAAATTTCAATTCAACTTCATAATTCTAGATTTATTTTAATATTGAAATGCTTATATGAGTGGTCTCAAAAATCATTCATGTTGTTTTGAAGAATTACAATTTTAAATTAATTGTAATAATCATTTTAGAGCCCAAATTTCCTTTTTATAATAATCCTAAAAAAGGGATTTTTTCTTTCTAAGAAATTTAGTAAATCACACTGCAAGTAGAGCCATTTTCTCTTCATTATGATTAGAGTCATCTTTTCTAACACTTGGGTCAAAAACATGTTCACTCTCACCACTATCCTTGATGTCTTGAGGGCCAATTTCTTTCCCTCCTCGAAAGTCGATTGCTCTCAACTTGTGCAAAAGTGATGCAGTTCGAATACTTGCCCAACAGATTCATTTAAGAGTATGTTCGGTGGGCATGTACATGGACTTAAGCAAGGTAACTTTGGCATTAAAATGACAAGGTAGTATAGGAATGATTTTTTCAATCTAATTTTCTTTGCAAATAGGTCCACCCAATTTTTACAAGTAGTTGATAATGTTTGAAAAACATTGAAAGACTTTGTCCAAAGTTTCTTCCCCTTGCATGATATAGTGCTCAAAATTTCAATTCAACTTCATAATTCTATATTTATTTTTATATTGAAATGCTTATATGAGTGGTCTCAAAAATCATTCATGTTGTTTGGAAGAATTACAATTTTAAATTAATTGTATTAATCATTTTAGAGCCCTAATTTCCTTTTTATAATAATCCTAAAAAAGGGTTTTTTTCTTTCTAAGAAATTTTGGAAATCACACTGCAAGTAGAGCCATTTTTTCTTCATTATGATTAGAGTCATATTTTCTAACACTTGGGTCAAAAACATGTTCACTCTCACCACTATCCTTGATGTCTTGAGGGCCAATTTCTTTCCCTCCTCGAAATTCGATTGCTCTCAACTTGTGCAAAAGTGATGCAGTTCGAATACTTGCCCAACAGATTCATTTAAGAGAATGTTCGTTGGGCATGTACATGGACTTAAGCAAGGTAACTTTGGCATTAAAATAACAAGGTAGTATAGGAATGATTTTTTCAATCTAATTTTCTTTGCAAATAGGTCCACCCAATTTTTACAAGTAGTTGATAATGTTTGAAAAACATTGAAAGACTTTGTCCAAAGTTTCTTCCCCTTGCATGATATAGTGCTCAAAATTTCAATTCAACTTCATAATTCTAGATTTATTTTTATATTGAAATGCTTATATGAGTGGTCTCAAAAATCATTCATGTTGTTTTGAAGAATTACAATTTTAAATTAATTGTAATAATCATTTTAGAGCCCTAATTTCCTTTTTATAATAATCCTAAAAGAGGGATTTTTTCTTTCTAAGAAATTTAGGAAATCACACTGCAAGTGTAGCCATTTTCTCTTCATTATGATTAGAGTCATCTTTTCTAACACTTGGGTCAAAAACATGTTCACTCTCACCACTATCCTTGATGTCTTGAGGGCCAATTTCTTTCCCTCCTCGAAAGTCGATTGCTCTCAACTTGTGCAAAAGTGATGCAGTTCGAATACTTGCCCAACAGATTCATTTAAGAGTATGTTCGGTGGGCATGTACATGGACTTAAGCAAGGTAACTTTGGCATTAAAATGACAAGGTAGTATAGGAATTATTTTTTAATCTAATTTTCTTTGCAAATAGGTCCACCCAATTTTTACAAGTAGTTGATAATGTTTGAAAAACATTGAAAGACTTTGTCCAAAGTTTCTTCCCCTTGCATGATATAGTGCTCAAAATTTCAATTCAACTTCATAATTCTAGATTTATTTTTATATTGAACTGCTTATATGAGTGGTCTCAAAAATCATTCATGTTGTTTTGAAGAATTACAATTTTAAATTAATTGTAATAATCATTTTAGAGCCCTAATTTCCTTTTTATAATAATCCTAAAAAAGGGATGTTTTCTTTCTAAGAAATTTAGGAAATCACACTGCAAGTGGAGCCATTTTCTCTTCATTATGATTAGAGTCATCTTTTCTAACACTTGGGTCAAAAACATGTTCACTCTCACCACTATCCTTGATGTCTTGAGGGCCAATTTCTTTCCCTCCTCGAAAGTCGATTGCTCTCAACTTGTGCAAAAATGATGATGTTCTAATACTTGCCCAACAGATTCATTTAAGAGTATGTTCGGTGGGCATGTACATGGACTTAAGCAAGGTAACTTTGGCATTGAAATGATAAGGTAGTATAGGAATTATTTTCTCAATCTAATTTTCTTTGGAAATAGGTCCACCCAAGTTTTACAAGTAGTTGATAATGTTTGAAAAACATTGAAAGACTTTGTCCAAAGTTTCTTCCCCTTGCATGATATAGAGCTCAAAATTTCAATTCAACTTCATAATTCTAGATTTCTTTTAATATTGAATCGCGTATATGAGTGGTCTCAAAAATCATTCTTGTTGTTTTGAAGAAGTACAATTTTAAATTAATTGTATTAATCATTTTAGAGCCCTAATTTCCTTTTTATAATAATCCTAAAAAAAGGGTTTCTTATTTCTAAGAAATTTAGGAAATGACAATGCAAGTAGAGCCATTGTTTTCTTCATTATGATTAGAGTAATCTTTTCTAACACTTGGGTCAAAAACGTGTTCACTCTCACCACTATCCTTGATGTCTTGAGGGCCAATTTCTTTCCCTCCTCGAAAGTCGATTGCTCTCAACTTGTGCAAAAGTGATGCAGTTCGAATACTTGCCCAACAGATTCATTTAAGAGTATGTTCGGTGGGCATGTACATGGACTTAAGCAAGGTAACTTTGGCATTAAAATGACAAGGTAGTATAGGAATGATTTTTTCAATCTAATTTTCTTTGCAAATAGGTCCACCCAAGTTTTACAAGTAGTTGATAATGTTTGAAAAACATTGAAAGACTTTGTCCAAAGTTTCTTCCCCTTGCATGATATAGAGCTCAAAATTTCAATTCAACTTCATAATTCTAGATTTATTTTAATATTGAAATGCTTATATGAGTGGTCTCAAAAATCATTCATGTTGTTTTGAATAAGTACAATTTTAAATTAATTCTAATAATCATTTTAGAGCCCTAATTTCCTTTTTATAATAATCCTAAAAAAGGGCTTTTTCTTTTTAAGAAATTTAGTAAATCACACTGCAAGTAGAGCCATGTTCTCTTCATTATGATTAGAGTCATCTTTTCTAACAATTGGGTCAAAAACATGTTCACTCTCACCACTATCCTTGATGTCTTAAGGGCCAATTTCTTTCCCTCCTCGAAAGACGATTGCTCTCAACTGGGGCAAAAGTGATGCAGTTCCAATACTTGCCCAACAGATTCATTTAAGAGTACGTTCGGTGGGCTTGTAAATAGACTTAAGCAAGGTAACTTTGGCATTAAAATGATAAGGTAGTATAGGAATGATTTTATCAATCTAATTTTCTTGGCAAATAGGTCCACCAAACTTTTCAAGGAGTTGCTAATGTTTGAAAAACATTGAAAGACTTTGTCTAAAGTTTCATCCCCTTCCATGATATAGTGCTCAAAATTTCAATTCAACTTCATAATTCTAGATTGATTTTAATGTTGAAATGCTTATATGAGTGGTCTCCAAAATCATTCATGTTGTTTTTGAAGAAGTAAAATTGTAAATGCATCATAATAATCATTTTAGATCCCTAATTAGCTTTTTTTAATATACCTAAAAAGGGTTTCTTATTTCTAAGAAATTTAGGAAATCACACTGCAAGTAGAGCCATTTTCTCTTCATTATGATTAGAGTCATCTTTTCTAATAATTGGGTCAAAAGCGTGTTCACTCTCACCACTATCTTTGATGTCTTGAGGAACAATTTCCTTCCCTCCTCGAAAGTAAACTGCTCTCAACTTAGGCAAAAGTGATGCAGTTCGAATACTTGCCCAATAGATTCATTTAAGAGTATGTTCGGTGGGCATGTACATGGACTTAAGCAAGGTAACTTTGGCATTAAAATGACAAGGTAGTATAGGAATTCTTTTTTCAATATAATTTGCTTTGCAAATAGGTCCACCTAATTTTTACAAGTAGTTGATAATGTTTGAATAACATTGAAAGACTTTGTCCAAAGTTTCTTCCCCTTGCATGATATAGTGCTCAAAATTTCAATTCAACTTCATAATTCTAGATTTATTTTAATATTGAAATGCTTATATGAGTGGTCTCAAAAATCATTCATGTTGTTTTGAAGAATTACAATTTTAAATTAATTGTAATAATCATTTTAGAGCCCAAATTTCCTTTTTATAATAATCCTAAAAAAGGGATTTTTTCTTTCTAAGAAATTTAGTAAATCACACTGCAAGTAGAGCCATTTTCTCTTCATTATGATTATTGTCATCTTTTCTAACACTTGGGTCAAAAACATGTTCACTCTCACCACTATCCTTGATGTCTTGAGGGCCAATTTCTTTCCCTCCTCGAAAGTCGATTGCTCTCAACTTGTGCAAAAGTGATGCAGTTCGAATACTTGCCCAACAGATTCATTTAAGAGTATGTTCGGTGGGCATGTACATGGACTTAAGCAAGGTAACTTTGGCATTAAAATGACAAGGTAGTATAGGAATGATTTTTTCAATCTAATTTTCTTTGCAAATAGGTCCACCCAATTTTTACAAGTAGTTGATAATGTTTGAAAAACATTGAAAGACTTTGTCCAAAGTTTCTTCCCCTTGCATGATATAGTACTCAAAATTTCAATTCAACTTCATAATTCTAGATTTATTTTAATATTGAACTGCTTATATGAGTAGTCTCAAAAATCATTCATGTTGTTTTGAAGAATTACAATTTTAAATTAATTGTAATAATCATTTTAGAGCCCTAATTTCCTTTTTATAATAATCCTAAAAAAGGGATTTTTTCTTTCTAAGAAATTTAGGAAATCACACTGCAAGTGTAGCCATTTTCTCTTCATTATGATTAGAGTCATCTTTTCTAACACTTGGGTCAAAAACGTGTTCACTCTCACCACTATCCTTGATGTCTTGAGGGCCAATTTCTTTCCCTCCTCGAAAGTCGATTGCTCTCAACTTGTGCAAAAGTGATGCAGTTCGAATACTTGCCCAACAGATTCATTTAAGAGAATGTTCGTTGGGCATGTACATGGACTTAAGCAAGGTAACTTTGGCATTAAAATAACAAGGTAGTATAGGAATGATTTTCTCAATCTAATTTTCTTTGCAAATAGGTCCACCCAATTTTTACAAGTAGTTGATAATGTTTGAAAAACATTGAAAGACTTTGTCCAAAGTTTCTTCCCCTTGCATGATATAGTGCTCAAAATTTCAATTCAACTTCATAATTCTAGATTTATTTTTATATTGAAATGCTTATATGAGTGGTCTCAAAAATCATTCATGTTGTTTGGAAGAATTACAATTTTAAATTAATTGTATTAATCATTTTAGAGCCCTAATTTCCTTTTTATAATAATCCTAAAAAAGGGTTTTTTTCTTTCTAAGAAATTTTGGAAATCACACTGCAAGTAGAGCCATTTTTTCTTCATTATGATTAGAGTCATATTTTCTAACACTTGGGTCAAAAACATGTTCACTCTCACCACTATCCTTGATGTCTTGAGGGCCAATTTCTTTCCCTCCTCGAAATTCGATTGCTCTCAACTTGTGCAAAAGTGATGCAGTTCGAATACTTGCCCAACAGATTCATTTAAGAGAATGTTCGTTGGGCATGTACATGGACTTAAGCAAGGTAACTTTGGCATTAAAATAACAAGGTAGTATAGGAATGATTTTTTCAATCTAATTTTCTTTGCAAATAGGTCCACCCAATTTTTACAAGTAGTTGATAATGTTTGAAAAACATTGAAAGACTTTGTCCAAAGTTTCTTCCCCTTGCATGATATAGTGCTCAAAATTTCAATTCAACTTCATAATTCTAGATTTATTTTTATATTGAAATGCTTATATGAGTGGTCTCAAAAATCATTCATGTCGTTTTGAAGAATTACAATTTTAAATTAATTGTAATAATCATTTTAGAGCCCTAATTTCCTTTTTATAATAATCCTAAAAGAGGGATTTTTTCTTTCTAAGAAATTTAGGAAATCACACTGCAAGTGTAGCCATTTTCTCTTCATTATGATTAGAGTCATCTTTTCTAACACTTGGGTCAAAAACATGTTCACTCTCACCACTATCCTTGATGTCTTGAGGGCCAATTTCTTTCCCTCCTCGAAAGTCGATTGCTCTCAACTTGTGCAAAAGTGATGCAGTTCGAATACTTGCCCAACAGATTCATTTAAGAGTATGTTCGGTGGGCATGTACATGGACTTAAGCAAGGTAACTTTGGCATTAAAATGACAAGGTAGTATAGGAATTATTTTTTAATCTAATTTTCTTTGCAAATAGGTCCACCCAATTTTTAAAAGTAGTTGATAATGTTTGAAAAACATTGAAAGACTTTGTCCAAAGTTTCTTCCCCTTGCATGATATAGTGCTCAAAATTTCAATTCAACTTCATAATTCTAGATTTATTTTTATATTGAACTGCTTATATGAGTGGTCTCAAAAATCATTCATGTTGTTTTGAAGAATTACAATTTTAAATTAATTGTAATAATCATTTTAGAGCCCTAATTTCCTTTTTATAATAATCCTAAAAAAGGGATGTTTTCTTTCTAAGAAATTTAGGAAATCACACTGCAAGTGGAGCCATTTTCTCTTCATTATGATTAGAGTCATCTTTTCTAACACTTGGGTCAAAAACATGTTCACTCTCACCACTATCCTTGATGTCTTGAGGGACAATTTCTTTCCCTCCTCGAAAGTCGATTGCTCTCAACTTGTGCAAAAATGATGATGTTCTAATACTTGCCCAACAGATTCATTTAAGAGTATGTTCGGTGGGCATGTACATGGACTTAAGCAAGGTAACTTTGGCATTGAAATGATAAGGTAGTATAGGAATTATTTTCTCAATCTAATTTTCTTTGGAAATAGGTCCACCCAAGTTTTACAAGTAGTTGATAATGTTTGAAAAACATTGAAAGACTTTGTCCAAAGTTTCTTCCCCTTGCATGATATAGAGCTAAAAATTTCAATTCAACTTCATAATTCTAGATTTCTTTTAATATTGAATCGCTTATATGAGTGGTCTCAAAAATCATTCTTGTTGTTTTGAAGAAGTACAATTTTAAATTAATTGTATTAATCATTTTAGAGCCCTAATTTCCTTTTTATAATAATCCTAAAAAAAGGGTTTCTTATTTCTAAGAAATTTAGGAAATGACACTGCAAGTAGAGCCATTGTTTTCTTCATTATGATTAGAGTAATCTTTTCTAACACTTGGGTCAAAAACGTGTTCACTCTCACCACTATCCTTGATGTCTTGAGGGCCAATTTCTTTCCCTCCTCGAAAGTCGATTGCTCTCAACTTGTGCAAAAGTGATGCAGTTCGAATACTTGCCCAACAGATTCATTTAAGAGTATGTTCGGTGGGCATGTACATGGACTTAAGCAAGGTAACTTTGGCATTAAAATGACAAGGTAGTATAGGAATGATTTTTTCAATCTAATTTTCTTTGCAAATAGGTCCACCCAAGTTTTACAAGTAGTTGATAATGTTTGAAAAACATTGAAAGACTTTGTCCAAAGTTTCTTCCCCTTGCATGATATAGAGCTCAAAATTTCAATTCAACTTCATAATTCTAGATTTATTTTAATATTGAAATGCTTATATGAGTGGTCTCAAAAATCATTCATGTTGTTTTGAATAAGTACAATTTTAAATTAATTCTAATAATCATTTTAGAGCCCTAATTTCCTTTTTATAATAATCCTAAAAAAGGGCTTTTTCTTTTTAAGAAATTTAGTAAATCACACTGCAAGTAGAGCCATGTTCTCTTCATTATGATTAGAGTCATCTTTTCTAACAATTGGGTCAAAAACATGTTCACTCTCACCACTATCCTTGATGTCTTGAGGGCCAATTTCTTTCCCTCCTCGAAAGACGATTGCTCTCAACTGGGGCAAAAGTGATGCAGTTCCAATACTTGCCCAACAGATTCATTTAAGAGTATGTTCGGTGGGCTTGTAAATAGACTTAAGCAAGGTAACTTTGGCATTAAAATGATAAGGTAGTATAGGAATGATTTTATCAATCTAATTTTCTTGGCAAATAGGTCCACCAAACTTTTCAAGGAGTTGCTAATGTTTGAAAAACATTGAAAGACTTTGTCTAAAGTTTCATCCCCTTCCATGATATAGTGCTCAAAATTTCAATTCAACTTCATACATCTAGATTGATTTTAATGTTGAAATGCTTATATGAGTGGTCTCCAAAATCATTCATGTTGTTTTTGAAGAAGTAAAATTGTAAATGCATCATAATAATCATTTTAGATCCCTAATTAGCTTTTTTTAATATCCCTAAAAAGGGTTTCTTATTTCTAAGAAATTTAGGAAATCACACTGCAAGTAGAGCCATTTTCTCTTCATTATGATTAGAGTCATCTTTTCTAATAATTGGGTCAAAAGCGTGTTCACTCTCACCACTATCTTTGATGTCTTGAGGAACAATTTCCTTCCCTCCTCGAAAGTAAACTGCTCTCAACTTAGGCAAAAGTGATGCAGTTCGAATACTTGCCCAATAGATTCATTTAAGAGTATGTTCGGTGGGCATGTACATGGACTTAAGCAAGGTAACTTTGGCATTAAAATGACAAGGTAGTATAGGAATTCTTTTTTCAATATAATTTGCTTTGCAAATAGGTCCACCTAATTTTTACAAGTAGTTGATAATGTTTGAATAACATTGAAAGACTTTGTCCAAAGTTTCTTCCCCTTGCATGATATAGTGCTCAAAATTTCAATTCAACTTCATAATTCTAGATTTATTTTAATATTGAAATGCTTATATGAGTGGTCTCAAAAATCATTCATGTTGTTTTGAAGAATTACAATTTTAAATTAATTGTAATAATCATTTTAGAGCCCAAATTTCCTTTTTATAATAATCCTAAAAAAGGGATTTTTTCTTTCTAAGAAATTTAGTAAATCACACTGCAAGTAGAGCCATTTTCTCTTCATTATGATTAGAGTCATCTTTTCTAACACTTGGGTCAAAAACATGTTCACTCTCACCACTATCCTTGATGTCTTGAGGGCCAATTTCTTTCCCTCCTCGAAAGTCGATTGCTCTCAACTTGTGCAAAAGTGATGCAGTTCGAATACTTGCCCAACAGATTCATTTAAGAGTATGTTCGGTGGGCATGTACATGGACTTAAGCAAGGTAACTTTGGCATTAAAATGACAAGGTAGTATAGGAATGATTTTTTCAATCTAATTTTCTTTGCAAATAGGTCCACCCAAGTTTTACAAGTAGTTGACAATGTTTGAAAAACATTGAAAGACTTTGTCCAAAGTTTCTTCCCCTTGCATGATATAGAGCTCAAAATTTCAATTCAACTTCATAATTCTAGATTTATTTTAATATTGAAATGCTTATATGAGTGGTCTCAAAAATCATTCATGTTGTTTTGAATAAGTACAATTTTAAATTAATTCTAATAATCATTTTAGAGCCCTAATTTCCTTTTTATAATAATCCTAAAAAAGGGCTTTTTCTTTTTAAGAAATTTAGTAAATCACACTGCAAGTAGAGCCATGTTCTCTTCATTATGATTAGAGTCATCTTTTCTAACAATTGGGTCAAAAACATGTTCACTCTCACCACTATCCTTGATGTCTTAAGGGCCAATTTCTTTCCCTCCTCGAAAGACGATTGCTCTCAACTGGGGCAAAAGTGATGCAGTTCCAATACTTGCCCAACAGATTCATTTAAGAGTACGTTCGGTGGGCTTGTAAATAGACTTAAGCAAGGTAACTTTGGCATTAAAATGATAAGGTAGTATAGGAATGATTTTATCAATCTAATTTTCTTGGCAAATAGGTCCACCAAACTTTTCAAGGAGTTGCTAATGTTTGAAAAACATTGAAAGACTTTGTCTAAAGTTTCATCCCCTTCCATGATATAGTGCTCAAAATTTCAATTCAACTTCATAATTCTAGATTGATTTTAATGTTGAAATGCTTATATGAGTGGTCTCCAAAATCATTCATGTTGTTTTTGAAGAAGTAAAATTGTAAATGCATCATAATAATCATTTTAGATCCCTAATTAGCTTTTTTTAATATCCCTAAAAAGGGTTTCTTATTTCTAAGAAATTTAGGAAATCACACTGCAAGTAGAGCCATTTTCTCTTCATTATGATTAGAGTCATCTTTTCTAATAATTGGGTCAAAAGCGTGTTCACTCTCACCACTATCTTTGATGTCTTGAGGAACAATTTCCTTCCCTCCTCGAAAGTAAACTGCTCTCAACTTAGGCAAAAGTGATGCAGTTCGAATACTTGCCCAATAGATTCATTTAAGAGTATGTTCGGTGGGCATGTACATGGACTTAAGCAAGGTAACTTTGGCATTAAAATGACAAGGTAGTATAGGAATTCTTTTTTCAATATAATTTGCTTTGCAAATAGGTCCACCTAATTTTTACAAGTAGTGGATAATGTTTGAATAACATTGAAAGACTTTGTCCAAAGTTTCTTCCCCTTGCATGATATAGTGCTCAAAATTTCAATTCAACTTCATAATTCTAGATTTATTTTAATATTGAAATGCTTATATGAGTGGTCTCAAAAATCATTCATGTTGTTTTGAAGAATTACAATTTTAAATTAATTGTAATAATCATTTTAGAGCCCAAATTTCCTTTTTATAATAATCCTAAAAAAGGGATTTTTTCTTTCTAAGAAATTTAGTAAATCACACTGCAAGTAGAGCCATTTTCTCTTCATTATGATTAGAGTCATCTTTTCTAACACTTGGGTCAAAAACATGTTCACTCTCACCACTATCCTTGATGTCTTGAGGGCCAATTTCTTTCCCTCCTCGAAAGTCGATTGCTCTCAACTTGTGCAAAAGTGATGCAGTTCGAATACTTGCCCAACAGATTCATTTAAGAGTATGCTCGGTGGGCATGTACATGGACTTAAGCAAGGTAACTTTGGCATTAAAATGACAAGGTAGTATAGGAATGATTTTTTCAATCTAATTTTCTTTGCAAATAGGTCCACCCAAGTTTTACAAGTAGTTGACAATGTTTGAAAAACATTGAAAGACTTTGTCCAAAGTTTCTTCCCCTTGCATGATATAGTGCTCAAAATTTCAATTCAACTTCATAATTCTAGATTTATTTTAATATTGAACTGCTTATATGAGTGGTCTCAAAAATCATTCATGTTGTTTTGAATAAGTACAATTTTAAATTAATTGTAATAATCATTTTAGAGCCCTAATTTCCTTTTTATAATAATCCTAAAAAAGGGATTTTTTCTTTCTAAAAAATTTAGGAAATCACACTGCAAGTAGAGCCATGTTCTCTTCATTATGATTAGAGTCATCTTTTCTAACAATTGGGTCAAAAACGTGTTCACTCTCACCACTATCCTTGATGTCTTAAGGGCCAATTTCTTTCCCTCCTCGAAAGACGATTGCTCTCAACTGGGGCAAAAGTGATGCAGTTCCAATACTTGCCCAACAGATTCATTTAAGAGTACGTTCGGTGGGCTTGTAAATAGACTTAAGCAAGGTAACTTTGGCATTAAAATGATAAGGTAGTATAGGAATGATTTTATCAATCTAATTTTCTTGGCAAATAGGTCCTCCAAACTTTTCAAGGAGTTGCTAATGTTTGAAAAACATTGAAAGACTTTGTCTAAAGTTTCATCCCCTTCCATGATATAGTGCTCAAAATTTCAATTCAACTTCATAATTCTAGATTGATTTTAATGTTGAAATGCTTATATGAGTGGTCTCCAAAATCATTCATGTTGTTTTTGAAGAAGTAAAATTGTAAATGCATCATAATAATCATTTTAGATCCCTAATTAGCTTTTTTTAATATCCCTAAAAAGGGTTTCTTATTTCTAAGAAAGTTAGGAAATCACACTGCAAGTAGAGCCATTTTCTCTTCATTATGATTAGAGTCATCTTTTCTAATAATTGGGTCAAAAGCGTGTTCACTCTCACCACTATCTTTGATGTCTTGAGGAACAATTTCCTTCCCTCCTCGAAAGTAAACTGCTCTCAACTTAGGCAAAAGTGATGCAGTTCGAATACTTGCCCAATAGATTCATTTAAGAGTATGTTCGGTGGGCATGTACATGGACTTAAGCAAGGTAACTTTGGCATTAAAATGACAAGGTAGTATAGGAATTCTTTTTTCAATATAATTTGCTTTGCAAATAGGTCCACCTAATTTTTACAAGTAGTTGATAATGTTTGAATAACATTGAAAGACTTTGTCCAAAGTTTCTTCCCCTTGCATGATATAGTGCTCAAAATTTCAATTCAACTTCATAATTCTAGATTTATTTTTATATTGAAATGCTTATATGAGTGGTCTCAAAAATCATTCATGTTGTTTTGAAGAATTACAATTTTAAATTAATTGTAATAATCATTTTAGAGCCCAAATTTCCTTTTTATAATAATCCTAAAAAAGGGATTTTTTCTTTCTAAGAAATTTAGTAAATCACACTGCAAGTAGAGCCATTTTCTCTTCATTATGATTAGAGTCATCTTTTCTAACACTTGGGTCAAAAACATGTTCACTCTCACCACTATCCTTGATGTCTTGAGGGCCAATTTCTTTCCCTCCTCGAAAGTCGATTGCTCTCAACTTGTGCAAAAGTGATGCAGTTCGAATACTTGCCCAACAGATTCATTTAAGAGAATGTTCGTTGGGCATGTACATGGACTTAAGCAAGGTAACTTTGGCATTAAAATAACAAGGTAGTATAGGAATGATTTTTTCAATCTAATTTTCTTTGCAAATAGGTCCACCCAATTTTTACAAGTAGTTGATAATGTTTGAAAAACATTGAAAGACTTTGTCCAAAGTTTCTTCCCCTTGCATGATATAGTGCTCAAAATTTCAATTCAACTTCATAATTCTAGATTTATTTTTATATTGAAATGCTTATATGAGTGGTCTCAAAAATCATTCATGTTGTTTTGAAGAATTACAATTTTAAATTAATTGTAATAATCATTTTAGAGCCCTAATTTCCTTTTTATAATAATCCTAAAAGAGGGATTTTTTCTTTCTAAGAAATTTAGGAAATCACACTGCAAGTGTAGCCATTTTCTCTCCATTATGATTAGAGTCATCTTTTCTAACACTTGGGTCAAAAACATGTTCACTCTCACCACTATCCTTGATGTCTTGAGGGCCAATTTCTTTCCCTCCTCGAAAGTCGATTGCTCTCAACTTGTGCAAAAGTGATGCAGTTCGAATACTTGCCCAACAGATTCATTTAAGAGTATGTTCGGTGGGCATGTACATGGACTTAAGCAAGGTAACTTTGGCATTAAAATGACAAGGTAGTATAGGAATTATTTTTTAATCTAATTTTCTTTGCAAATAGGTCCACCCAATTTTTACAAGTAGTTGATAATGTTTGAAAAACATTGAAAGACTTTGTCCAAAGTTTCTTCCCCTTGCATGATATAGTGCTCAAAATTTCAATTCAACTTCATAATTCTAGATTTATTTTTATATTGAACTGCTTATATGAGTGGTCTCAAAAATCATTCATGTTGTTTTGAAGAATTACAATTTTAAATTAATTGTAATAATCATTTTAGAGCCCTAATTTCCTTTTTATAATAATCCTAAAAAAGGGATGTTTTCTTTCTATGAAATTTAGGAAATCACACTGCAAGTGGAGCCATTTTCTCTTCATTATGATTAGAGTCATCTTTTCTAACACTTGGGTCAAAAACATGTTCACTCTCACCACTATCCTTGATGTCTTGAGGGCCAATTTCTTTCCCTCCTCGAAAGTCGATTGCTCTCAACTTGTGCAAAAATGATGATGTTCTAATACTTGCCCAACAGATTCATTTAAGAGTATGTTCGGTGGGCATGTACATGGACTTAAGCAAGGTAATTTTGGCATTGAAATGATAAGGTAGTATAGGAATTATTTTCTCAATCTAATTTTCTTTGGAAATTGGTCCACCCAAGTTTTACAAGTAGTTGATAATGTTTGAAAAACATTGAAAGACTTTGTCCAAAGTTTCTTCCCCTTGCATGATATAGAGCTCAAAATTTCAATTCAACTTCATAATTCTAGATTTCTTTTAATATTGAATCGCTTATATGAGTGGTCTCAAAAATCATTCTTGTTGTTTTGAAGAAGTACAATTTTAAATTAATTGTATTAATCATTTTAGAGCCCTAATTTCCTTTTTATAATAATCCTAAAAAAAAGGTTTCTTATTTCTAAGAAATTTAGGAAATGACACTGCAAGTAGAGCCATTGTTTTCTTCATTATGATTAGAGTAATCTTTTCTAACACTTGGGTCAAAAACGTGTTCACTCTCACCACTATCCTTGATGTCTTGAGGGCCAATTTCTTTCCCTCCTCGAAAGTCGATTGCTCTCAACTTGTGCAAAAGTGATGCAGTTCGAATACTTGCCCAACAGATTCATTTAAGAGTATGTTCGGTGGGCATGTACATGGACTTAAGCAAGGTAACTTTGGCATTAAAATGACAAGGTAGTATAGGAATGATTTTTTCAATCTAATTTTCTTTGCAAATAGGTCCACCCAAGTTTTACAAGTAGTTGATAATGTTTGAAAAACATTGAAAGACTTTGTCCAAAGTTTCTTCCCCTTGCATGATATAGAGCTCAAAATTTCAATTCAACTTCATAATTCTAGATTTATTTTAATATTGAAATGCTTATATGAGTGGTCTCAAAAATCATTCATGTTGTTTTGAATAAGTACAATTTTAAATTAATTCTAATAATCATTTTAGAGCCCTAATTTCCTTTTTATAATAATCCTAAAAAAGGGCTTTTTCTTTTTAAGAAATTTAGTAAATCACACTGCAAGTAGAGCCATGTTCTCTTCATTATGATTAGAGTCATTTTTTCTAACAATTGGTTCAAAAACATGTTCACTCTCACCACTATCCTTGATGTCTTGAGGGCCAATTTCTTTCCCTCCTCGAAAGACGATTGCTCTCAACTGGGGCAAAAGTGATGCAGTTCCAATACTTGCCCAACAGATTCATTTAAGAGTATGTTCGGTGGGCTTGTAAATAGACTTAAGCAAGGTAACTTTGGCATTAAAATGATAAGGTAGTATAGGAATGATTTTATCAATCTAATTTTCTTGGCAAATAGGTCCACCAAACTTTTCAAGGAGTTGCTAATGTTTGAAAAACATTGAAAGACTTTGTCTAAAGTTTCATCCCCTTCCATGATATAGTGCTCAAAATTTCAATTCAACTTCATAATTCTAGATTGATTTTAATGATGAAATGCTTATATGAGTGGTCTCCAAAATCATTCATGTTGTTTTTGAAGAAGTAAAATTGTAAATGCATCATAATAATCATTTTAGATCCCTAATTAGCTTTTTTTAATATCCCTAAAAAGGGTTTCTTATTTCTAAGAAATTTAGGAAATCACACTGCAAGTAGTGCCATTTTCTCTTCATTATGATTAGAGTCATCTTTTCTAATAATTGGGTCAAAAGCGTGTTCACTCTCACCACTATCTTTGATGTCTTGAGGAACAATTTCCTTCCCTCCTCGATAGGAAACTGCTCTCAACTTAGGCAAAAGTGATGCAGTTCGAATACTTGCCCAATAGATTCATTTAAGAGTATGTTCGGTGGGCATGTACATGGACTTAAGCAAGGTAAATTTGGCATTAAAATGACAAGGTAGTATAGAAATTCTTTTTTCAATCTAATTTGCTTTGCAAATAGGTCCACCTAATTTTTACAAGTAGTTGATAATGTTTGAAAAACATTGAAAGACTTTGTCCAAAGTTTCTTCCCCTTGCATGATATAGTGCTCAAAATTTCAATTCAACTTCATAATTCTATATTTATTTTAATATTGAAATGCTTATATGAGTGGTCTCAAAAATCATTCATGTTGTTTTGAAGAATTACAATTTTAAATTAATTGTAATAATCATTTTAGAGCCCAAATTTCCTTTTTATAATAATCCTAAAAAAGGGATTTTTTCTTTCTAAGAAATTTAGTAAATCACACTGCAAGTAGAGCCATTTTCTCTTCATTATGATTAGAGTCATCTTTTCTAACACTTGGGTCAAAAACATGTTCACTCTCACCACTATCCTTGATGTCTTGAGGGCCAATTTCTTTCCCTCCTCGAAAATCGATTGCTCTCAACTTGTGCAAAAGTGATGCAGTTCGAATACTTGCCCAACAGATTCATTTAAGAGTATGTTCGGTGGGCATGTACATGGACTTAAGCAAGGTAACTTTGGCATTAAAATGACAAGGTAGTATAGGAATGATTTTTTCAATCTAATTTGCTTTGCAAATAGGTCCACCCAATTTTTACAAGTAGTTGATAATGTTTGAAAAACATTGAAAGACTTTGTCCAAAGTTTCTTCCCCTTGCATGATATAGAGCTCAAAATTTCAATTCAACTTCATAATTCTAGATTTCTTTTAATATTGAATCGCTTATATGAGTGGTCTCAAAAATCATTCTTGTTGTTTTGAAGAAGTACAATTTTAAATTAATTGTATTAATCATTTTATAGCCCTAATTTCCTTTTTATAATAATCCTAAAAAAAGGGTTTCTTATTTCTAAGAAATTTAGGAAATGACACTGCAAGTAGAGCCATTGTTTTCTTCATTATGATTAGAGTAATCTTTTCTAACACTTGGGTCAAAAACGTGTTCACTCTCACCACTATCCTTGATGTCTTGAGGGCCAATTTCTTTCCCTCCTCGAAAGTCGATTGCTCTCAACTTGTGCAAAAGTGATGCAGTTCGAATACTTGCCCAACAGATTCATTTAAGAGTATGTTCGGTGGGCATGTACATGGACTTAAGCAAGGTAACTTTGGCATTAAAATGACAAGGTAGTATAGGAATGATTTTTTCAATCTAATTTTCTTTGCAAATAGGTCCACCCAAGTTTTACAAGTAGTTGATAATGTTTGAAAAACATTGAAAGACTTTGTCCAAAGTTTCTTCCCCTTGCATGATATAGTGCTCAAAATTTCAATTCAACTTCATAATTCTAGATTTCTTTTAATATTGAATCGCTTATATGAGTGGTCTCAAAAATCATTCTTGTTGTTTTGAAGAAGTACAATTTTAAATTAATTGTATTAATCATTTTAGAGCCCTAATTTCCTTTTTATAATAATCCTAAAAAAAGGGTTTCTTATTTCTAAGAAATTTAGGAAATCACACTGCAAGTAGGGCCATTGTTTTCTTCATTATGATTAGAGTAATCTTTTCTAACACTTGGGTCAAAAACGTGTTCAGTCTCACCACAATCCTTGATGTCTTGAGGGCCAATTTCTTTCCCTCCTCGAAAGACGATTGCTCTCAACTGGGGCAAAAGTGATGCAGTTCCAATACTTGCCCAACAGATTCATTTAAGAGTATGTTCGGTGGGCTTGTAAATAGACTTAAGCAAGGTAACTTTGGCATTAAAATGATAAGGTAGTATAGGAATGATTTTATCAATCTAATTTTCTTGGCAAATAGGTCCACCAAACTTTTCAAGGAGTTGCTAATGTTTGAAAAACATTGAAAGACTTTGTCTAAAGTTTCATCCCCTTCCATGATATAGTGCTCAAAATTTCAATTCAACTTCATAATTCTAGATTGATTTTAATGTTGAAATGCTTATATGAGTGGTCTCCAAAATCATTCATGTTGTTTTTGAAGAAGTAAAATTGTAAATGCATCATAATAATCATTTTAGATCCCTAATTAGCTTTTTTTAATATCCCTAAAAAGGGTTTCTTATTTCTAAGAAATTTAGGAAATCACACTGCAAGTAGAGCCATTTTCTCTTCATTATGATTAGAGTCATCTTTTCTAATAATTGGGTCAAAAGCGTGTTCACTCTCACCACTATCTTTGATGTCTTGAGGAACAATTTCCTTCCCTCCACGATAGTAAACTGCTCTCAACTTAGGCAAAAGTGATGCAGTTCGAATACTTGCCCAATAGATTCATTTAAGAGTATGTTCGGTGGGCATGTACATGGACTTAAGCAAGGTAACTTTGGCATTAAAATGACAAGGTAGTATAGAAATTCTTTTTTCAATCTAATTTGCTTTGCAAATAGGTCCACCTAATTTTTACAAGTAGTTGATAATGTTTGAAAAACATTGAAAGACTTTGTCCAAAGTTTCTTCCCCTTGCATGATATAGTGCTCAAAATTTCAATTCAACTTCATAATTCTAGATTTATTTTAATATTGAACTGCTTATATGAGTGGTCTCAGAAATCATTCATGTTGTTTTGAAGAATTACAATTTTAAATTAATTGTAATAATCATTTTAGAGCCCTAATTTCCTTTTTATAATAATCCTAAAAAAGGGATTTTTTCTTTCTAAGAAATTTAGGAAATCACACTGCAAGTAGAGCCATTTTCTCTTCATTATGATTAGAGTCATCTTTTCTAACACTTGGGTCAAAAACATGTTCACTCTCACCACTATCCTTGATGTCTTGAGGGCCAATTTCTTTCCCTCCTCGAAAGTCGATTGCTCTCAACTTGTGCAAAAGTGATGCAGTTCGAATACTTGCCCAACAGATTCATTTAAGAGTATGTTCGGTGGGCATGTACATGGACTTAAGCAAGGTAACTTTGGCATTAAAATGACAAGGTAGTATAGGATTGATTTTTTCAATCTAATTTGCTTTGCAAATAGGTCCACCCAATTTTTACAAGTAGTTGATAATGTTTGAAAAACATTGAAAGACTTTGTCCAAAGTTTCTTCCCCTTGCATGATATAGTGCTCAAAATTTCAATTCAACTTCATAATTCTAGATTTATTTTAATATTGAACTGCTTATATGAGTGGTCTCAGAAATCATTCATGTTGTTTTGAAGAATTACAATTTTAAATTAATTGTAATAATCATTTTAGAGCCCTAATTTCCTTTTTATAATAATCCTAAAAAAGGGATTTTTTCTTTCTAAGAAATTTAGGAAATCACACTGCAAGTGTAGCCATTTTCTCTTCATTATGATTAGAGTCTTCTTTTCTAACACTTGGGTCAAAAACGTGTTCACTCTCACCACTATCCTTCATGTCTTGAGGGTAAATTTCTTTACCTCCTCGAAAGTAGATTGCTCTCAACTTGGGTAAAAGTGATGTAGTTCGAATACTTGCCCAACAGATTCATTTAAGAGTATGTTCGGTGGGCATGTACATGGACTTAAGCAAGGTAACTTTGGCATTAAAATGATAAGGTAGAATAGGAATGATTTTCTCAATTTAATTTTCTTTGCAAATAGGTCCACTAAACTTCTTCAAGGAGTTGATAATGTTTGAAAAACATTGAAAGACTTTGTCCAAAGTTTCTTCCCCTTGCATGATATAGTGCTCAAAATTTCAATTCAACTTCATAATTCTAGATTTCTTTTAATATTGAATCGCTTATATGAGTGGTCTCAAAAATCATTCTTGTTGTTTTGAAGAAGTACAATTTTAAATTAATTGTATTAATCATTTTAGAGCCCTAATTTCCTTTTTATAATAATCCTAAAAAAAGGGTTTCTTATTTCTAAGAAATTTAGGAAATCACACTGCAAGTAGGGCCATTGTTTTCTTCATTATGATTAGAGTAATCTTTTCTAACACTTGGGTCAAAAACGTGTTCAGTCTCACCACAATCCTTCATGTCTTGAGGGTAAATTTCTTTACCTCCTCGAAAGACGATTACTCTCAACTGGGGCAAAAGTGATGCAGTTCCAATACTTGCCCAACAGATTCATTTAAGAGAATGTTCGTTGGGCATGTACATGGACTTAAGCAAGGTAACTTTGGCATTAAAATAACAAGGTAGTATAGGAATGATTTTTTCAATCTAATTTTCTTTGCAAATAGGTCCACCCAATTTTTACAAGTAGTTGATAATGTTTGAAAAACATTGAAAGACTTTGTCCAAAGTTTCTTCCCCTTGCATGATATAGTGCTCAAAATTTCAATTCAACTTCATAATTCTAGATTTATTTTTATATTGAAATGCTTATATGAGTGGTCTCAAAAATCATTCATGTTGTTTTGAAGAATTACAATTTTAAATTAATTGTAATAATCATTTTAGAGCCCTAATTTCCTTTTTATAATAATCCTAAAAGAGGGATTTTTTCTTTCTAAGAAATTTAGGAAATCACACTGCAAGTGTAGCCATTTTCTCTTCATTATGATTAGAGTCATCTTTTCTAACACTTGGGTCAAAAACATGTTCACTCTCACCACTATCCTTGATGTCTTGAGGGCCAATTTCTTTCCCTCCTCGAAAGTCGATTGCTCTCAACTTGTGCAAAAGTGATGCAGTTCGAATACTTGCCCAACAGATTCATTTAAGAGTATGTTCGGTGGGCATGTACATGGACTTAAGCAAGGTAACTTTGGCATTAAAATGACAAGGTAGTATAGGAATTATTTTTTAATCTAATTTTCTTTGCAAATAGGTCCACCCAATTTTTACAAGTAGTTGATAATGTTTGAAAAACATTGAAAGACTTTGTCCAAAGTTTCTTCCCCTTGCATGATATAGTGCTCAAAATTTCAATTCAACTTCATAATTCTAGATTTATTTTTATATTGAACTGCTTATATGAGTGGTCTCAAAAATCATTCATGTTGTTTTGAAGAATTACAATTTTAAATTAATTGTAATAATCATTTTAGAGCCCTAATTTCCTTTTTATAATAATCCTAAAAAAGGGATGTTTTCTTTCTATGAAATTTAGGAAATCACACTGCAAGTGGAGCCATTTTCTCTTCATTATGATTAGAGTCATCTTTTCTAACACTTGGGTCAAAAACATGTTCACTCTCACCACTATCCTTGATGTCTTGAGGGCCAATTTCTTTCCCTCCTCGAAAGTCGATTGCTCTCAACTTGTGCAAAAATGATGATGTTCTAATACTTGCCCAACAGATTCATTTAAGAGTATGTTCGGTGGGCATGTACATGGACTTAAGCAAGGTAACTTTGGCATTGAAATGATAAGGTAGTATAGGAATTATTTTCTCAATCTAATTTTCTTTGGAAATTGGTCCACCCAAGTTTTACAAGTAGTTGATAATGTTTGAAAAACATTGAAAGACTTTGTCCAAAGTTTCTTCCCCTTGCATGATATAGAGCTCAAAATTTCAATTCAACTTCATAATTCTAGATTTCTTTTAATATTGAATCGCTTATATGAGTGGTCTCAAAAATCATTCTTGTTGTTTTGAAGAAGTACAATTTTAAATTAATTGTATTAATCATTTTAGAGCCCTAATTTCCTTTTTATAATAATCCTAAAAAAAAGGTTTCTTATTTCTAAGAAATTTAGGAAATGACACTGCAAGTAGAGCCATTGTTTTCTTCATTATGATTAGAGTAATCTTTTCTAACACTTGGGTCAAAAACGTGTTCACTCTCACCACTATCCTTGATGTCTTGAGGGCCAATTTCTTTCCCTCCTCGAAAGTCGATTGCTCTCAACTTGTGCAAAAGTGATGCAGTTCGAATACTTGCCCAACAGATTCATTTAAGAGTATGTTCGGTGGGCATGTACATGGACTTAAGCAAGGTAACTTTGGCATTAAAATGACAAGGTAGTATAGGAATGATTTTTTCAATCTAATTTTCTTTGCAAATAGGTCCACCCAAGTTTTACAAGTAGTTGATAATGTTTGAAAAACATTGAAAGACTTTGTCCAAAGTTTCTTCCCCTTGCATGATATAGAGCTCAAAATTTCAATTCAACTTCATAATTCTAGATTTATTTTAATATTGAAATGCTTATATGAGTGGTCTCAAAAATCATTCATGTTGTTTTGAATAAGTACAATTTTAAATTAATTCTAATAATCATTTTAGAGCCCTAATTTCCTTTTTATAATAATCCTAAAAAAGGGCTTTTTCTTTTTAAGAAATTTAGTAAATCACACTGCAAGTAGAGCCATGTTCTCTTCATTATGATTAGAGTCATTTTTTCTAACAATTGGTTCAAAAACATGTTCACTCTCACCACTATCCTTGATGTCTTGAGGGCCAATTTCTTTCCCTCCTCGAAAGACGATTGCTCTCAACTGGGGCAAAAGTGATGCAGTTCCAATACTTGCCCAACAGATTCATTTAAGAGTATGTTCGGTGGGCTTGTAAATAGACTTAAGCAAGGTAACTTTGGCATTAAAATGATAAGGTAGTATAGGAATGATTTTATCAATCTAATTTTCTTGGCAAATAGGTCCACCAAACTTTTCAAGGAGTTGCTAATGTTTGAAAAACATTGAAAGACTTTGTCTAAAGTTTCATCCCCTTCCATGATATAGTGCTCAAAATTTCAATTCAACTTCATAATTCTAGATTGATTTTAATGATGAAATGCTTATATGAGTGGTCTCCAAAATCATTCATGTTGTTTTTGAAGAAGTAAAATTGTAAATGCATCATAATAATCATTTTAGATCCCTAATTAGCTTTTTTTAATATCCCTAAAAAGGGTTTCTTATTTCTAAGAAATTTAGGAAATCACACTGCAAGTAGTGCCATTTTCTCTTCATTATGATTAGAGTCATCTTTTCTAATAATTGGGTCAAAAGCGTGTTCACTCTCACCACTATCTTTGATGTCTTGAGGAACAATTTCCTTCCCTCCTCGATAGGAAACTGCTCTCAACTTAGGCAAAAGTGATGCAGTTCGAATACTTGCCCAATAGATTCATTTAAGAGTATGTTCGGTGGGCATGTACATGGACTTAAGCAAGGTAAATTTGGCATTAAAATGACAAGGTAGTATAGAAATTCTTTTTTCAATCTAATTTGCTTTGCAAATAGGTCCACCTAATTTTTACAAGTAGTTGATAATGTTTGAAAAACATTGAAAGACTTTGTCCAAAGTTTCTTCCCCTTGCATGATATAGTGCTCAAAATTTCAATTCAACTTCATAATTCTATATTTATTTTAATATTGAAATGCTTATATGAGTGGTCTCAAAAATCATTCATGTTGTTTTGAAGAATTACAATTTTAAATTAATTGTAATAATCATTTTAGAGCCCAAATTTCCTTTTTATAATAATCCTAAAAAAGGGATTTTTTCTTTCTAAGAAATTTAGTAAATCACACTGCAAGTAGAGCCATTTTCTCTTCATTATGATTAGAGTCATCTTTTCTAACACTTGGGTCAAAAACATGTTCACTCTCACCACTATCCTTGATGTCTTGAGGGCCAATTTCTTTCCCTCCTCGAAAATCGATTGCTCTCAACTTGTGCAAAAGTGATGCAGTTCGAATACTTGCCCAACAGATTCATTTAAGAGTATGTTCGGTGGGCATGTACATGGACTTAAGCAAGGTAACTTTGGCATTAAAATGACAAGGTAGTATAGGAATGATTTTTTCAATCTAATTTGCTTTGCAAATAGGTCCACCCAATTTTTACAAGTAGTTGATAATGTTTGAAAAACATTGAAAGACTTTGTCCAAAGTTTCTTCCCCTTGCATGATATAGAGCTCAAAATTTCAATTCAACTTCATAATTCTAGATTTCTTTTAATATTGAATCGCTTATATGAGTGGTCTCAAAAATCATTCTTGTTGTTTTGAAGAAGTACAATTTTAAATTAATTGTATTAATCATTTTATAGCCCTAATTTCCTTTTTATAATAATCCTAAAAAAAGGGTTTCTTATTTCTAAGAAATTTAGGAAATGACACTGCAAGTAGAGCCATTGTTTTCTTCATTATGATTAGAGTAATCTTTTCTAACACTTGGGTCAAAAACGTGTTCACTCTCACCACTATCCTTGATGTCTTGAGGGCCAATTTCTTTCCCTCCTCGAAAGTCGATTGCTCTCAACTTGTGCAAAAGTGATGCAGTTCGAATACTTGCCCAACAGATTCATTTAAGAGTATGTTCGGTGGGCATGTACATGGACTTAAGCAAGGTAACTTTGGCATTAAAATGACAAGGTAGTATAGGAATGATTTTTTCAATCTAATTTTCTTTGCAAATAGGTCCACCCAAGTTTTACAAGTAGTTGATAATGTTTGAAAAACATTGAAAGACTTTGTCCAAAGTTTCTTCCCCTTGCATGATATAGTGCTCAAAATTTCAATTCAACTTCATAATTCTAGATTTCTTTTAATATTGAATCGCTTATATGAGTGGTCTCAAAAATCATTCTTGTTGTTTTGAAGAAGTACAATTTTAAATTAATTGTATTAATCATTTTAGAGCCCTAATTTCCTTTTTATAATAATCCTAAAAAAAGGGTTTCTTATTTCTAAGAAATTTAGGAAATCACACTGCAAGTAGGGCCATTGTTTTCTTCATTATGATTAGAGTAATCTTTTCTAACACTTGGGTCAAAAACGTGTTCAGTCTCACCACAATCCTTGATGTCTTGAGGGCCAATTTCTTTCCCTCCTCGAAAGACGATTGCTCTCAACTGGGGCAAAAGTGATGCAGTTCCAATACTTGCCCAACAGATTCATTTAAGAGTATGTTCGGTGGGCTTGTAAATAGACTTAAGCAAGGTAACTTTGGCATTAAAATGATAAGGTAGTATAGGAATGATTTTATCAATCTAATTTTCTTGGCAAATAGGTCCACCAAACTTTTCAAGGAGTTGCTAATGTTTGAAAAACATTGAAAGACTTTGTCTAAAGTTTCATCCCCTTCCATGATATAGTGCTCAAAATTTCAATTCAACTTCATAATTCTAGATTGATTTTAATGTTGAAATGCTTATATGAGTGGTCTCCAAAATCATTCATGTTGTTTTTGAAGAAGTAAAATTGTAAATGCATCATAATAATCATTTTAGATCCCTAATTAGCTTTTTTTAATATCCCTAAAAAGGGTTTCTTATTTCTAAGAAATTTAGGAAATCACACTGCAAGTAGAGCCATTTTCTCTTCATTATGATTAGAGTCATCTTTTCTAATAATTGGGTCAAAAGCGTGTTCACTCTCACCACTATCTTTGATGTCTTGAGGAACAATTTCCTTCCCTCCACGATAGTAAACTGCTCTCAACTTAGGCAAAAGTGATGCAGTTCGAATACTTGCCCAATAGATTCATTTAAGAGTATGTTCGGTGGGCATGTACATGGACTTAAGCAAGGTAACTTTGGCATTAAAATGACAAGGTAGTATAGAAATTCTTTTTTCAATCTAATTTGCTTTGCAAATAGGTCCACCTAATTTTTACAAGTAGTTGATAATGTTTGAAAAACATTGAAAGACTTTGTCCAAAGTTTCTTCCCCTTGCATGATATAGTGCTCAAAATTTCAATTCAACTTCATAATTCTAGATTTATTTTAATATTGAAATGCTTATATGAGTGGTCTCAAAAATCATTCATGTTGTTTTGAAGAATTACAATTTTAAATTAATTGTAATAATCATTTTAGAGCCCAAATTTCCTTTTTATAATAATCCTAAAAAAGGGATTTTTTCTTTCTAAGAAATTTAGGAAATCACACTGCAAGTAGAGCCATTTTCTCTTCATTATGATTAGAGTCATCTTTTCTAACACTTGGGTCAAAAACATGTTCACTCTCACCACTATCCTTGATGTCTTGAGGGCCAATTTCTTTCCCTCCTCGAAAGTCGATTGCTCTCAACTTGTGCAAAAGTGATGCAGTTCGAATACTTGCCCAACAGATTCATTTAAGAGTATGTTCGGTGGGCATGTACATGGACTTAAGCAAGGTAACTTTGGCATTAAAATGACAAGGTAGTATAGGAATGATTTTTTCAATCTAATTTGCTTTGCAAATAGGTCCACCCAATTTTTACAAGTAGTTGATAATGTTTGAAAAACATTGAAAGACTTTGTCCAAAGTTTCTTCCCCTTGCATGATATAGTGCTCAAAATTTCAATTCAACTTCATAATTCTAGATTTATTTTAATATTGAAATGCTTATATGAGTGGTCTCAAAAATCATTCATGTTGTTTTGAAGAATTACAATTCTAAATTAATTGTAATAATCATTTTAGAGCCCTAATTTCCTTTTTATAATAATCCTAAAAAAGGGATTTTTTCTTTCTAAGAAATTTAGGAAATCACACTACAAGTAGAGCCATTTTCTCTTCATTATGATTAGAGTCATCTTTTCTAACACTTGGGTCAAAAACATGTTCACTCTCACCACTATCCTTGATGTCTTGAGGGCCAATTTCTTTCCCTCCTCGAAATTAGATTGCTCTCAACTTGGGCAGAATTGATGTAGTTCGAATACTTGCCCAACAGATTCATTTAAGTGTATGTTTGGTAGGCATGTACATGGACTTAAGCAAGGTAACTTTGGCATTAAAATGATAAGGTAGAATAGGAATGATTTTCTCAATTTAATTTTCTTTGCAAATAGGTCCACTAAACTTCTTCAAGGAGTTGATAATGTTTGAAAAACATTGAAAGACTTTGTCCAACGTTTCTTCCCCTTGCATGATATAGTGCTCAAAATTTCAATTCAACTTCATAATTCTAGATTTCTTTTAATATTGAATCGCATATATGAGTGGTCTCAAAAATCATTCTTGTTGTTTTGAAGAAGTACAATTTTAAATTAATTGTATTAATCATTTTAGAGCCCTAATTTCCTTTTTATAATAATCCTAAAAAAAGGGTTTCTTATTTCTAAGAAATTTAGGAAATCACACTGCAAGTAGGGCCATTGTTTTCTTCATTATGATTAGAGTAATCTTTTCTAACACTTGGGTCAAAAACGTGTTCAGTCTCACCACAATCCTTCATGTCTTGAGGGTAAATTTCTTTACCTCCTCGAAAGACGATTACTCTCAACTGGGGCAAAAGTGATGCAGTTCCAATACTTGCCCAACAGATTCATTTAAGAGTATGTTTGGTGGGCTTGTAAATAAACTTAAGCAAGGTAACTTTGGCATTAAAATGATAAGGTAGTATAGGAATTATTTTCTCAATCTAATTTTCTTTGGAAATAGGTCGACCCAAGTTTTACAAGTAGTTGATAATGTTTGAAAAACATTGAAAGACTTTGTCCAAAGTTTCTTCCCCTTGCATGATATAGAGCTCAAAATTTCAATTCAACTTCATAATTCTAGATTTATTTTAATATTGAAATGCCTATATGAGTGGTCTCAAAAATCATTCATGTTGTTTTGAATAAGTACAATTTTAAATTAATTCTAATAATCATTTTAGAGCCCTAATTTCCTTTTTATAATAATCCTAAAAAAGGGATTTTTTCTTTCTAAGAAATTTAGGAAATCACACTGCAAGTGTAGCCATTTTCTCTTCATTATGATTAGAGTCATCTTTTCTAACACGTGGGTCAAAAACATGTTCACTCTCACCACTATCCTTGATGTCTTGAGGGCCAATTTCTTTCCCTCCTCGGAAGTCTATTGCTCTCAACTTGTACAAAAGTGATGCTGTTCGAATACTTGCCCAACAGATTCATTTAAGAGTATGTTCGGTGGGCATGTACATGGACTTAAGCAAGGTAACTTTGGCATTAAAATGATAAGGTAGTATAGGAATGATTTTCTCAATATAATTTTCTTTGCAAATAGGTCCACCCAATTTTTACAAGTAGTTGATAATGTTTGAAAAACATTGAAAGACTTTGTCCAAAGTTTCTTCCCCTTGCATGATATAGTGCTCAAAATTTCAATTCAACTTCATAATTCTAGATTTATTTTAATATTGAACTGCTTATATGAGTGGTCTCAGAAATCATTCATGTTGTTTTGAAGAATTACAATTTTAAATTAATTGTAATAATCATTTTAGAGCCCTAATTTCCTTTTTATAATAATCCTAAAAAAGGGATTTTTTCTTTCTAAGAAATTTAGGAAATCACACTGCAAGTGTAGCCATTTTCTCTTCATTATGATTAGAGTCATCTTTTCTAACACTTGGGTCAAAAACGTGTTCACTCTCACCACTATCCTTCATGTCTTGAGGGTAAATTTCTTTACCTCCTCGAAAGTAGATTGCTCTCAACTTGGGTAAAAGTGATGTAGTTCGAATACTTGCCCAACAGATTCATTTAAGAGTATGTTCGGTGTGCATGTACATGGACTTAAGCAAGGTAACTTTGGCATTAAAATGATAAGGTAGAATAGGAATGATTTTCTCAATTTAATTTTCTTTGCAAATAGGTCCACTAAACTTCTTCAAGGAGTTGATAATGTTTGAAAAACATTGAAAGACTTTGTCCAAAGTTTCTTCCCCTTGCATGATATAGTGCTCAAAATTTCAATTCAACTTCATAATTCTAGATTTCTTTTAATATTGAATCGCTTATATGAGTGGTCTCAAAAATCATTCTTGTTGTTTTGAAGAAGTACAATTTTAAATTAATTGTATTAATCATTTTAGAGCCCTAATTTCCTTTTTATAATAATCCTAAAAAAAGGGTTTCTTATTTCTAAGAAATTTAGGAAATCACACTGCAAGTAGGGCCATTGTTTTCTTCATTATGATTAGAGTAATCTTTTCTAACACTTGGGTCAAAAACGTGTCCAGTCTCACCACAATCCTTCATGTCTTGAGGGTAAATTTCTTTACCTCCTCGAAAGTAGATTGCTCTCAACTTGGGTAAAAGTGATGTAGTTCGAATACTTGCCCAACAGATTCATTTAAGAGTATGTTCGGTGGGCATGTACATGGACTTAAGCAAGGTAACTTTGGCATTAAAATGATAAGGTAGTATAGGAATTATTTTCTCAATCTAATTTTCTTTGGAAATAGGTCCACCCAAGTTTTACAAGTAGTTGATAATGTTTGAAAAACATTGAAAGACTTTGTCCAAAGTTTCTTCCCCTTGCATGATATAGAGCTCAAAATTTCAATTCAACTTCATAATTCTAGATTTATTTTAATATTGAAATGCTTATATGAGTGGTCTCAAAAATCATTCATGTTGTTTTGAAGAATTACAATTTTAAATTAATTGTAATAATCATTTTAGAGCCCAAATTTCCTTTTTATAATAATCCTAAAAAAGGGCTTTTTCTTTTTAAGAAATTTAGGAAATCACACTGCAAGTGGAGCCATTTTCTCTTCATTATGATTAGAGTCATCTTTTCTAACAATTGGGTCAAAAACATGTTCACTCTCACCACTATCCTTGATGTCTTGAGGAACAATTTCCTTCCCTCCTCGAAAGACGATTACTCTCAACTGGGGCAAAAGTGATGCAGTTATAATACTTGCCCAACAGATTCATTTAAGAGTATGTTTGGTGGGCTTGTAAATAAACTTAAGCAAGGTAACTTTGGCATTAAAATGATAAGGTAGTATAGGAATGATTTTATCAATCTAATTTTCTTGGCAAATAGGTCCACCAAACTTTTCAAGGAGTTGCTAATGTTTGAAAAACATTGAAAGACTTTGTCTAAAGTTTCATCCCCTTCCATGATATAGTGCTCAAAATTTCAATTCAACTTCATAATTCTAGATTGATTTTAATGTTGAAATGCTTATATGAGTGGTCTCCAAAATCATTCATGTTGTTTTTGAAGAAGTAAAATTGTAAATGCATCATAATAATCATTTTAGAGCCCTAATTTCCTTTTTATAATAATCCTAAAAAAGGGATTTTTTCTTTCTAAGAAATTTAGGAAATCACACTGCAAGTGTAGCCATTTTCTCTTCATTATGATTAGAGTCATCTTTTCTAACACGTGGGTCAAAAACATGTTCACTCTCACCACTATCCTTGATGTCTTGAGGGCCAATTTCTTTCCCTCCTCGAAAGTCTATTGCTCTCAACTTGTACAAAAGTGATGCTGTTCGAATACTTGCCCAACAGATTCATTTAAGAGTATGTTCGTTGGGCATGTACATGGACTTAAGCAAGGTAACTTTGGCATTAAAATGATAAGGTAGTATAGGAATGATTTTCTCAATATAATTTTCTTTGCAAATAGGTCCACTAAACTTCTTCAAGGAGTTGATAATGTTTGAAAAACATTGAAAGACTTTGTCCAAAGTTTCTTCCCCTTGCATGATATAGTGCTCAAAATTTCAATTCAACTTCATAATTCTAGATTTATTTTAATATTCAAATGCTTATATTAGTGGTCTCAAAAATCATTCATGTTGTTTTGAAGAATTACAATTTTAAATTAATTGTAATAATCATTTTAGAGCCCTAATTTCCTTTTTATAATAATCCTTAAAAAGGGTTTTTTTCTTTCTAAGAAATTTAGGAAATCACACTGCAAGTAGAGCCATTTTCTCTTCATTATGATAAGAGTCATCTTTTCTAACACCTGGGTCAAAAACATGTTCACTCTAACCACTATCCTTGATGTCTTGAGAGCCAATTTCTTTCCCTCCTCGAAAGTAGATTGCTCTCAACTTGGGCAGAATTGATGTAGTTCGAATACTTGCCCAACAGATTCATTTAAGTGTATGTTTGGTAGGCATGTACATGGACTTAAGCAAGGTAACTTTGGCATTAAAATGATAAGGTAGTATAGGAATTATTTTCTCAATCTAATTTTCTTTGGAAATAGGTCCACCCAAGTTTTACAAGTAGTTGATAATGTTTGAAAAACATTGAAAGACTTTGTCCAAAGTTTCTTCCCCTTGCATGATATAGAGCTCAAAATTTCAATTCAACTTCATAATTCTAGATTTATTTTAATATTGAATCGCTTATATGAGTGGTCTCAAAAATCATTCATGTTGTTTTGAAGAAGTACAATTTTAAATTAATTGTAATAATCATTTTAGAGCCCTAATTTCCTTTTTATAATAATCCTAAAAAAAGGGTTTCTTATTTCTAAGAAATTTAGGAAATCACACTGCAAGTAGAGCCATTTTTTTCTTCATTATGATTAGAGTAATCTTTTCTAACACTTGGGTCAAAAACGTGTTCACTCTCACCACTATCCTTGATGTCTTGAGGGCAAATTTCTTTACCTCTTCGAAATTATATTGCTCTCAACTTGGGTAAAAGTGATGTAGTTCGAAAACTTGCCCAACATGCTCATTTAAGAGTATGTTCGGTGGGCATGTACATGGACTTAAGCAAGGTAACTTTGGCATTAAAATGACAAGGTAGTATAGGAAGGATTTTTTCAATCTAATTTTCTTTGCAAATAGGTCCACCCAATTTTTACAAGTAGTTGATAATGTTTGAAAAACATTGAAAGACTTTGTCCAAAGTTTCTTCCCCTTGCATGATATAGTGCTCAAAATTTCAATTCAACTTCATAATTCTAGATTTATTTTTATATTGAACTGCTTATATGAGTGGTCTCAAAAATCATTCATGTTGTTTTGAAGAATTACAATTTTAAATTAATTGTAATAATCATTTTAGAGCCCAAATTTCCTTTTTATAATAATCCTAAAAAAGGGATTTTTTCTTTCTAAGAAATTTAGGAAATCACACTGCAAGTGGAGCCATTTTCTCTTCATTATGATTAGAGTCATCTTTTCTAATAATTGGGTCAAAAGCGTGTTCACTCTCACCACTATCTTTGATGTCTTGAGGAACAATTTCCTTCCCTCCTCGAAAGTAAACTGCTCTCAACTTAGGCAAAAGTGATGCAGTTCGAATACTTGCCCAATAGATTCATTTAAGAGTATGTTCGGTGGGCATGTACATGGACTTAAGCAAGGTAACTTTGGCATTAAAATGACAAGGTAGTATAGGAATTCTTTTTTCAATCTAATTTGCTTTGCAAATAGGTCCACCCAATTTTCACAAGTAGTTGATAATGTTTGAAAAACATTGAAAGACTTTGTCCAAAGTTTCTTCCCCTTGCATGATATAGTGCTCAAAATTTCAATTCAACTTCATAATTCTAGATTTATTTTAATATTGAAATGCTTATATGAGTGGTCTCAAAAATCATTCATGTTGTTTTGAAGAATTACAATTCTAAATTAATTGTAATAATCATTTTAGAGCCCTAATTTCCTTTTTATAATAATCCTAAAAAAGGGATTTTTTCTTTCTAAGAAATTTAGGAAATCACACTGCAAGTAGAGCCATTTTCTCTTCATTCTGATTAGAGTCATCTTTTCTAACACTTGGGTCAAAAACATGGTCACTCTCACCACTATCCTTGATGTCTTGAGGGCCAATTTCTTTCCCTCCTCGAAAGTAGATTGCTCTCAACTTGGGCAGAATTGATGTAGTTCGAATACTTGCCCAACAGATTCATTTAAGTGTATGTTTGGTAGGCATGTACATGGACTTAAGCAAGGTAACTTTGGCATTAAAATGATAGGGTAGTATAGGAATGATTTTCTCAATATAATTTTCTTTGCAAATAGGTCCACTAAACTTCTTCAAGGAGTTGATAATGTTTGAAAAACATTGAAAGACTTTGTCCAAAGTTTCTTCCCCTTGCATGATATAGTGCTCAAAATTTCAATTCAACTTCATAATTCTAGATTTATTTTAATATTCAAATGCTTATATTAGTGGTCTCAAAAATCATTCATGTTGTTTTGAAGAATTACAATTTTAAATTAATTGTAATAATCATTTTAGAGCCCTAATTTCCTTTTTATAATAATCCCTAAAAAGGGTTTTTTTCTTTCTAAGAAATTTAGGAAATCACACTGCAAGTAGAGCCATTTTCTCTTCATTATGATAAGAGTCATCTTTTCTAACACCTGGGTCAAAAACATGTTCACTCTAACCACTATCCTTGATGTCTTGAGAGCCAATTTCTTTCCCTCCTCGAAAGTAGATTGCTCTCAACTTGGGCAGAATTGATGTAGTTCGAATACTTGCCCAACAGATTCATTTAAGTGTATGTTTGGTAGGCATGTACATGGACTTAAGCAAGGTAACTTTGGCATTAAAATGATAAGGTAGTATAGGAATTATTTTCTCAATCTAATTTTCTTTGGAAATAGGTCCACCCAAGTTTTACAAGTAGTTGATAATGTTTGAAAAACATTGAAAGACTTTGTCCAAAGTTTCTTCCCCTTGCATGATATAGAGCTCAAAATTTCAATTCAACTTCATAATTCTAGATTTATTTTAATATTGAATCGCTTATATGAGTGGTCTCAAAAATCATTCATGTTGTTTTGAAGAAGTACAATTTTAAATTAATTGTAATAATCATTTTAGAGCCCTAATTTCCTTTTTATAATAATCCTAAAAAAAGGGTTTCTTATTTCTAAGAAATTTAGGAAATCACACTGCAAGTAGAGCCATTTTTTTCTTCATTATGATTAGAGTAATCTTTTCTAACACTTGGGTCAAAAACGTGTTCACTCTCACCACTATCCTTGATGTCTTGAGGGCAAATTTCTTTACCTCTTCGAAAGTATATTGCTCTCAACTTGGGTAAAAGTGATGTAGTTCGAAAACTTGCCCAACATGCTCATTTAAGAGTATGTTCGGTGGGCATGTACATGGACTTAAGCAAGGTAACTTTGGCATTAAAATGACAAGGTAGTATAGGAAGGATTTTTTCAATCTAATTTTCTTTGCAAATAGGTCCACCCAATTTTTACAAGTAGTTGATAATGTTTGAAAAACATTGAAAGACTTTGTCCAAAGTTTCTTCCCCTTGCATGATATAGTGCTCAAAATTTCAATTCAACTTCATAATTCTAGATTTATTTTTATATTGAACTGCTTATATGAGTGGTCTCAAAAATCATTCATGTTGTTTTGAAGAATTACAATTTTAAATTAATTGTAATAATCATTTTAGAGCCCAAATTTCCTTTTTATAATAATCCTAAAAAAGGGATTTTTTTCTTTCTAAGAAATTTAGGAAATCACACTGCAAGTGGAGCCATTTTCTCTTCATTATGATTAGAGTCATCTTTTCTAATAATTGGGTCAAAAGCGTGTTCACTCTCACCACTATCTTTGATGTCTTGAGGAACAATTTCCTTCCCTCCTCGAAAGTAAACTGCTCTCAACTTAGGCAAAAGTGATGCAGTTCGAATACTTGCCCAATAGATTCATTTAAGAGTATGTTCGGTGGGCATGTACATGGACTTAAGCAAGGTAACTTTGGCATTAAAATGACAAGGTAGTATAGGAATTCTTTTTTCAATCTAATTTGCTTTGCAAATAGGTCCACCCAATTTTCACAAGTAGTTGATAATGTTTGAAAAACATTGAAAGACTTTGTCCAAAGTTTCTTCCCCTTGCATGATATAGTGCTCAAAATTTCAATTCAACTTCATAATTCTAGAGTTATTTTAATATTGAAATGCTTATATGAGTGGTCTCAAAAATCATTCATGTTGTTTTGAAGAATTACAATTTTAAATTAATTGTAATAATCATTTTAGAGCCCTAATTTCCTTTTTATAATAATCCTAAAAAAGGGATTTTTTCTTTCTAAGAAATTTAGGAAATCACACTGCAAGTAGAGCCATTTTCTCTTCATTATGATTAGAGTCATCTTTTCTAACACTTGGGTCAAAAACATGTTCACTCTCACCACTATCCTTGATGTCTTGAGGGCCAATTTCTTTCCCTCCTCGAAAGTAGATTGCTCTCAACTTGGGCAGAATTGATGTAGTTCGAATAATTGCCCAACAGATTCATTTAAGTGTATGTTTGGTAGGCATGTACATGGACTTAAGCAAGGTAACTTTGGCATTAAAATGATAAGGTAGTATAGGAATTATTTTCTCAATATAATTTTCTTTGCAAATAGGTCCACTAAACTTCTTCAAGGAGTTGATAATGTTTGAAAAACATTGAAAGACTTTGACCAAAGTTTCTTCCCCTTGCATGATATAGTGCTCAAAATTTCAATTCAACTTCATAATTCTAGATTTATTTTAATATTCAAATGCTTATATGAGTGGTCTCAAAAATCATTCATGTTGTTTTGAAGAATTACAATTTTAAATTAATTGTAATAATCATTTTAGAGCCCTAATTTCCTTTTTATAATAATCCCTAAAAAGGGTTTTTTTCTTTCTATGAAATTTAGGAAATCACACTGCAAGTAGAGCCATTTTCTCTTCATTATGATAAGAGTCATCTTTTCTAACACCTGGGTCAAAAACATGTTCACTCTAACCACTATCCTTGATGTCTTGAGAGCCAATTTCTTTCCCTCCTCGAAAGTAGATTGCTCTCAACTTGGGCAGAATTGATGTAGTTCGAATACTTGCCCAACAGATTCATTTAAGTGTATGTTTGGTAGGCATGTACATGGACTTAAGCAAGGTAACTTTGGCATTAAAATGACAAGGTAGTATAGGAATTCTTTTTTCAATCTAATTTGCTTTGCAAATAGGTCCACCCAATTTTTACAAGTAGTTGATAATGTTTGAAAAACATTGAAAGACTTTGTCCAAAGTTTCTTCCCCTTGCTTGATATAGTGCCCAAAATTTCAATTCAACTTCATAATTCTAGATTTATTTTAATATTGAATCGCTTATATGAGTGGTCTCAAAAATCTTTCATGTTGTTTTGAAGAATTACAATTCTAAATTAATTGCAATAATCATTTTAGAGCCCTAATTTCCTTTTTATAATAATATTAAAAAAGGGATTTTTTCTTTCTAAGAAATTTAGGAAATCACACTGCAAGTAGAGCCATTTTCTCTTCATTGTGATTAGAGTCATCTTTTCTAACACTTGGGTCAAAAACATGGTCACTCTCACCACTATCCTTGATGTCTTGAGGGCCAATTTCTTTCCCTCCTCGAAAGTAGATTGCTCTCAACTTGGGCAGAATTGATGTAGTTCGAATACTTGCCCAACAGATTCATTTAAGTGTATGTTTGGTAGGCATGTACATGGACTTAAGCAAGGTAACTTTGGCATTAAAATGATAGGGTAGTATAGGAATGATTTTCTCAATATAATTTTCTTTGCAAATAGGTCCACTAAACTTCTTCAAGGAGTTGATAATGTTTGAAAAACATTGAAAGACTTTGTCCAAAGTTTCTTCCCCTTGCATGATATAGTGCTCAAAATTTCAATTCAACTTCATAATTGTAGATTTCTTTTAATATTCAAATGCTTATATGAGTGGTCTCAAAAATCATTCATGTTGTTTTGAAGAATTACAATTTTAAATTAATTGTAATAATCATTTTAGAGCCCTAATTTCCTTTTTATAATAATCCTAAAAAAGGGATTTTTTCTTTCTAAGAAATTTAGGAAATCACACTGCAAGTGGAGCCATTTTCTCTTCATTATGATTAGAGTCATCTTTTCTAATAATTGGGTCAAAAGCGTGTTCACTCTCACCACTATCTTTGATGTCTTGAGGAACAATTTCCTTCCCTCCTCGAAAGTAAACTGCTCTCAACTTAGGCAAAACTGATGCAGTTCGAATACTTGCCCAATAGATTCATTTAAGAGTATGTTCGGTGGGCATGTACATGGACTTAAGGAAGGTAACTTTGGCATTAAAATGACAAGGTAGTATAGGAAATCTATTTTCAATCTAATTTGCTTTGCAAATAGGTCCACCCAATTTTTACAAGTAGTTGATAATGTTTGAAAAACATTGAAAGACTTTATCCAAAGTTTCTTCCCCTTGCATGATATAGTGCTCAAAATTTCAATTCAACTTCATAATTCTAGATTTATTTTTATATTGAAATGCTTATATGAGTGGTCTCAAAAATCATTCATGTTGTTTTGAAGAATTACAATTTTAAATTAATTGCAATAATCATTTTAGAGCCCTAATTTCCTTTTTATAATAATCCTAAAAAAGGGATTTTTTCTTTCTAAGAAATTTAGGAAATCACACTGCAAGTAGAGCCATTTTCTCTTCATTGTGATTAGAGTCATCTTTTCTAACAATTGGGTCAAAAACATGTTCACTCTCACCACTATCTTTGATGTCTTAGGGCCAATTTCCTTCCCTCCTCGAAAGTAAACTGCTCTCAACTTAGGCAAAAGTGATGCAGTTCGAATACTTGCCCAACAGATTCATTTAAGAGTATGTTCGGTGGGCATGTACATGGACTTAAGCAAGGTAACTTTGGCATTAAAATGATAAGGTAGTATAGGAATGATTTTCTCAATATAATTTTCTTTGCAAATAGGTCCACTAAACTTCTTCAAGGAGTTGATAATGTTTGAAAAACTTTGAAAGACTTTGTCCAAAGTTTCTTCCCCTTGCATGATATAGTGCTCAAAATTTCAATTCAACTTCATAATTGTAGATTTCTTTTAATATTCAAATGCTTATATGAGTGGTCTCAAAAATCATTCATGTTGTTTTGAAGAATTACAATTTTAAATTAATTGTAATAATCATTTTAGAGCCCTAATTTCCTTTTTATAATAATCCTTAAAAAGGGTTTTTTTCTTTCTAAGAAATTTAGGAAATCACACTGCAAGTGGAGCCATTTTCTCTTCATTATGATTAGAGTCATCTTTTCTAATAATTGGGTCAAAAGTGTGTTCACTCTCACCACTATCTTTGATGTCTTGAGAGCCAATTTCCTTCCCTCCTCGAAAGTAGATTGCTCTCAACTTGGGCAGAATTGATGTAGTTCGAATACTTGCCCAACATATTCATTTAAGAGTATGTTCGGTGGGCATGTACATGGACTTAAGGAAGGTAACTTTGGCATTAAAATGACAAGGTAGTATAGGAAATCTATTTTCAATCTAATTTGCTTTGCAAATAGGTCCACCCAATTTTTACAAGTAGTTGATAATGTTTGAAAAACATTGAAAGACTTTGTCCAAAGTTTCTTCCCCTTGCATGATATAGTGCTCAAAATTTCAATTCAACTTCATAATTCTAGATTTATTTTTATATTGAAATGCTTATATGAGTGGTCTCAAAAATCATTCATGTTGTTTTGAAGAATTACAATTTTAAATTAATTGCAATAATCATTTTAGAGCCCTAATTTCCTTTTTATAATAATCCTAAAAAAGGGATTTTTTCTTTCTAAGAAATTTAGGAAATCACACTGCAAGTGGAGCCATTTTCTCTTCATTATGATTAGAGTCATCTTTTCTAATAATTGGGTCAAAAGCGTGTTCACTCTCACCACTATCTTTGATGTCTTGAGGAACAATTTCCTTCCCTCCTCGAAAGTAAACTGCTCTCAACTTAGGCAAAAGTGATGCAGTTCGAATACTAGCCCAATAGATTCATTTAAGAGTATGTTCGGTGGGCATGTACATGGACTTAAGCAAGGTAACTTTGGCATTAAAATGACAAGGTAGTATAGGAAATCTATTTTCAATCTAATTTGCTTTGCAAATAGGTCCACCCAATTTTTACAAGTAGTTGATAATGTTTGAAAAACATTGAAAGACTTTGTCCAAAGTTTCTTCCCCTTGCATGATATAGTGCTCAAAATTTCAATTCAACTTCACAATTCTAGATTTATTTTTATATTGAACTGCTTATATGAGTGGTCTCAAAAATCATTCATGTTGTTTTGAAGAATTACAATTTTAAATTAATTGTAATAATCATTTTAGAGCCCTAAATTCCTTTTTATAATAATCCTAAAAAAGGGATTTTTTCTTTCTAAGAAATTTAGGAAATCACACTGCAAGTGGAGCCATTTTCTCTTCATTATGATTAGAGTCATCTTTTCTAATAATTGGGTCAAAAGCGTGTTCACTCTCACCACTATCTTTGATGTCTTAAGGAACAATTTCCTTCCCTCCTCGAAAGTAAACTGCTCTCAACTTAGGCAAAAGTGATGCAGTTCGAATACTTGCCCAATAGATTCATTTAAGAGTATGTTCGGTGGGCATGTACATGGACTTAAGCAAGGTAACTTTGGCATTAAAATGATAAGGTAGTATAGGAATGATTTTCTCAATATAATTTTCTTTGCAAATAGGTCCACTAAACTTCTTCAAGGAGTTGATAATGTTTGAAAAACTTTGAAAGACTTTGTCCAAAGTTTCTTCCCCTTGCATGATATAGTGCTCAAAATTTCAATTCAACTTCATAATTGTAGATTTCTTTTAATATTCAAATGCTTATATGAGTGGTCTCAAAAATCATTCATGTTGTTTTGAAGAATTACAATTTTAAATTAATTGTAATAATCATTTTAGAGCCCTAATTTCCTTTTTATAATAATCCTAAAAAAATGGTTTCTTATTTCTAAGAAATTTAGGAAATCACACTGCAAGTAGAGCCATTGTTTTCTTCATTATGATTAGAGTAATCTTTTCTAACACTTGGGTCAAAAACGTGTTCACTCTCACCACTATCCTTCATGTCTTGAGGGTAAATTTCTTTACCTAATCGAAAGTAGATTGCTCTCAACTTGGGTAAAAGTGATGTAGTTCGAATACTTGCCCAACAGATTCATTTAAGAGTATGTTCGGTGGGCACGTACATGGACTTAAGCAAGGTAACTTTGGCATTTAAATGATAAGGTAGTATAGGAAATATTTTCTCAATCTAATTTTCTTTGGAAATAGGTCCACCCAAGTTTTACAAGTAGTTGATAATGTTTGAAAAACATTGAAAGACTTTGTCCAAAGTTTCTTCCCCTTGCATGATATAGTGCTCAAAATTTCAATTCAACTTCATAATTCTAGATTTATTTTTATATTGAACTGCTTATATGAGTGGTCTCAAAAATCATTCATGTTGTTTTGAAGAATTACAATTTTAAATTAATTGTAATAATCATTTTAGAGCCCTAATTTCCTTTTTATAATAATCCTTAAAAAGGGTTTTTTTCTTTCTAAGAAATTTAGGAAATCACACTGCAAGTAGAGCCATTTTCTCTTCATTATGATAAGAGTCATCTTTTCTAACACTTGGGACAAAAACATGTTCACTCTAACCACTATCCTTGATGTCTTGAGAGCCAATTTCTTTCCCTCCTCGAAAGTAGATTGCTCTCAACTTGGGCAGAATTGATGTAGTTCGAATACCTGCCCAACATATTCATTTAAGTGTATGTTTGATGGGCATGTACATGGACTTAAGCAAGGTAACTTTGGCATTAAAATGATAAGGTAGTATAGGAATTATTTTCTCAATCTAATTTTCTTTGGAAATAGGTCCACCCAAGTTTTACAAGTAGTTGATAATGTTTGAAAAACATTAAAAGACTTTGTCCAAAGTTTCTTCCCCTTGCATGATATAGAGCTCAAAATTTCAATTCAACTTCATAATTCTAGATTTATTTTAATATTGAATCGCTTATATGAGTGGTCTCAAAAATCATTCATGTTGTTTTGAAGAAGTACAATTTTAAATTAATTGTAATAATCATTTTAGAGCCCTAATTTCCTTTTTATAATAATCCTAAAAAAAGGGTTTCTTATTTCTAAGAAATTTAGGAAATCACACTGCAAGTAGAGCCATTGTTTTCTTCATTATGCTTAGAGTAATCTTTTCTAACACTTGGGTCAAAAACGTGTTCACTCTCACCACTATCCTTCATGTCTTGAGGGTAAATTTCTTTACCTCCTCGAAAGTAGATTGCTCTCAACTTGGGTAAAAGTGATGTAGTTCGAATACTTGCCCAACAGATTCATTTAAGAGTATGATCGGTGGGCACGTACATGGACTTAAGCAAGGTAACTTTGGCATTAAAATGATAAGGTAGTATAGGAATTATTTTCTCAATCTAATTTTCTTTGGAAATAGGTCCACCCAAGTTTTAAAAGTAGTTGATAATGTTTGAAAAACATTGAAAGACTTTGTCCAAAGTTTCTTCCCCTTGCATGATATAGAGCTCAAAATTTCAATTCAACTTCATAATTCTAGATTTATTTTAATATTGAAATGCTTATATTAGTGGTCTCAAAAATCATTCATGTTGTTTTGAATAAGTACAATTTTAAATTAATTCTAATAATCATTTTAGAGCCCTAATTTCCTTTTTATAATAATCCTAAAAAAGGGCTTTTTCTTTTTAAGAAATTTAGTAAATCACACTGCAAGTAGAGCCATGTTCTCTTCATTATGATTAGAGTCATATTTTCTAACAATTGGGTCAAAAACATGTTCACGCTCACCACTATCCTTGATGTCTTGAGGGCCAATTTCTTTCCCTCCTCGAAAGACGATTGCTCTCAACTGGGGCAAAAGTGATGCAGTTCCAATACTTGCCCAACATATTCATTTAAGAGTATGTTCGGTGGGCTTGTAAATAGACTTAAGCAAGGTAACTTTGGCATTAAAATGATAAGGTAGTATAGGAATGATTTTATCAATCTAATTTTCTTGGCAAATAGGTCCACCAAACTTTTCAAGGAGTTGCTAATGTTTGAAAAACATTGAAAGACTTTGTCTAAAGTTTCATCCCCTTCCATGATATAGTGCTCAAAATTTCAATTCAACTTCATAATTCTAGATTGATTTTAATGTTGAAATGCTTATATGAGTGGTCTCCAAAATCATTCATGTTGTTTTTGAAGAAGTAAAATTGTAAATGCATCATAATAATCATTTTAGATCCCTAATTAGCTTTTTTTAATATCCCTAAAAAGGGTTTCTTATTTCTAAGAAATTTAGGAAATCACACTGCAAGTAGAGCCATTTTCTCTTCATTATGATTAGAGTCATCTTTTCTAATAATTGGGTCAAAAGCGTGTTCACTCTCACCACTATCTTTGATGTATTGAGGAACAATTTCCTTCCCTCCTCGAAAGTAAACTGCTCTCAACTTAGGCAAAAGTGATGCAGTTCGAATACTTGCCCAATAGATTCATTTAAGAGTATGTTCGGTGGGCATGTACATGGACTTAAGCAAGGTAACTTTGGCATTAAAATGACAAGGTAGTATAGGAATTCTTTTTTCAATCTAATTTGCTTTGCAAATAGGTCCACCCAATTTTTACAAGTAGTTGATAATGTTTGAAAAACATTGAAAGACTTTGTCCAAAGTTTCTTCCCCTTGCATGATATAGTGCTCAAAATTTCAATTCAACTTCATAATTCTAGATTTATTTTAATATTGAAATGCTTATATGAGTGGTCTCAAAAATCATTCATGTTGTTTTGAAGAATTACAATTTTAAATTAATTGTAATAATCATTTTAGAGCCCTAATTTCCTTTTTATAATAATCCTAAAAAAGGGATTTTTTCTTTCTAAGAAATTTAGGAAATCACACTGCAAGTAGAGCCATTTTCTCTTCATTATGATTAGAGTCATCTTTTCTAACACTTGGGTCAAAAACATGTTCACTCTCAGCACTATCCTTGATGTCTTGAGGGCCAATTTCTTTCCCTCCTCGAAAGTCGATTGCTCCCAACTTGTGCAAAAGTGATGCAGTTCGAATACTTGCCCAACAGATTCATTTAAGAGTTTGTTCGGTGGGCATGTACATGGACTTAAGCAAGGTAACTTTGGCATTAAAATGACAAGGTAGTATAGGAATGATTTTTTCAATCTAATTTTCTTTGCAAATAGGTCCACGCAATTTTTACAAGTAGTTGATAATGTTTGAAAAACATTGAAAGACTTTGTCCAAAGTTTCTTCCCCTTGCATGATATAGTGCTCAAAATTTCAATTCAACTTCATAATTCTAGATTTATTTTATTATTGAACTGCTTATATGAGTGGTCTCAAAAATCATTCATGTTGTTTTGAAGAATTACAATTTTAAATTAATTGTAATAATCATTTTAGAGCCCTAATTTCCTTTTTATAATAATCCTAAAAAAGGGATTTTTTCTTTCTAAGAAATTTTGGAAATCAAACTGCAAGTGTAGCCATTTTCTCTTCATTATGATTAGAGTCATCTTTTCTAACACTTGGGTCAAAAACATTTTCACTCTCACCACTATCCTTGATGTCTTGAGGGCCAATTTCTTTCCCTCCTCGAAAGTCGATTGCTCTCAACTTGTGCAAAAGTGATGCTGTTCGAATACTTGCCCAACAGATTCATTTAAGAGTATGTTCGGTGGGCATGTACATGGACTTAAGCAAGGTAACTTTGGCATTAAAATGATAAGGTAGTATAGGAATGATTTTCTCAATATAATTTTCTTTGCAAATAGGTCCACTAAACTTCTTCAAGGAGTTGATAATGTTTGAGAAACATTGAAAGACTTTGTCCAAAGTTTCTTCCCCTTGCATGATATAGTGCTCAAAATTTCAATTCAACTTCATAATTCTAGATTTATTTTAATATTCAAATGCTTATATGAGTGGTCTCAAAAATCATTCATGTTGTTTTGAAGAATTACAATTTTAAATTAATTGTAATAATCATTTTAGAGCCCTAATTTCCTTTTTATAATAATCCTTAAAAAGGGTTTTTTTCTTTCTAAGAAATTTAGGAAATCACACTGCAAGTAGAGCCATTTTCTCTTCATTATGATAAGAGTCATCTTTTCTAACACCTGGGTCAAAAACATGTTCACTCTAACCACTATTCTTGATGTCTTGAGAGCCAATTTCTTTCCCTCCTCGAAAGTAGATTGCTCTCAACTTGGGCAGAATTGATGTAGTTCGAATACTTGCCCAACAGATTCATTTAAGTGTATGTTTGGTAGGCATGTACACGGACTTAAGCAAATTAACTTTGGCATTAAAATGATAAGGTAGTATAGGAATTATTTTCTCAATCTAATTTTCTTTGGAAATAGGTCCACCCAAGTTTTACAAGTAGTTGATAATGTTTGAAAAACATTGAAAGACTTTGTCCAAAGTTTCTTCCCCTTGCATGATATAGAGCTCAAAATTTCAATTCAACTTCATAATTCTAGATTTATTTTAATATTGAATCGCTTATATGAGTGGTCTCAAAAATCATTCATGTTGTTTTGAAGAAGTACAATTTTAAATTAATTGTAATAATCATTTTAGAGCCCTAATTTCCTTTTTATAATAATCCTAAAAAAAGGGTTTCTTATTTCTAAGAAATTTAGGAAATCACATTGCAAGTAGAGCCTTTTTTTCTTCATTATGATTAGGGTAATCTTTTCTAACACTTGGGTCAAAAACGTGTTCACTCTCACCACTATCCTTGATGTCTTGAGGGCAAATTTCTTTACCTCTTCGAAAGTATATTGCTCTCAACTTGGGTAAAAGTGATGTAGTTCGAAAACTTGCCCAACAGACTCATTTAAGAGTAATTTCGGTGGGCATGTACATGGACTTAAGCAAGGTAACTTTGGCATTAAAATGATAAGGTAGTATAGGAATTATTTTCTCAATCTAATTTTCTTTGGAAATAGGTCCACCCAAGTTTTACAAGTAGTTGATAATATTTGAAAAACATTGAAAGACTTTGTCCAAAGTTTCTTCCCCTTGCATGATATAGAGCTCAAAATTTCAATTCAACTTCATAATTCTAGATTTATTTTAATATTGAAATGCTTATATGAGTGGTCTCAAAAATCATTCATGTTGCTTTGAATAAGTACAATTTTAAATTAATTCTAATAATCATTTTAGAGCCCTAATTTCCTTTTTATAATAATCCTAAAAAAGGACTTTTTCTTTTTAAGAAATTTAGAAAATCACACTGCAAGTAGAGCCATTTTCTCTTCATTATGATTAGAGTCATCTTTTCTAACACTTGGGTCAAAAACATGTTCACTCTCACCACTATCCTTGATGTCTTGAGGGCCAATTTCTTTCCCTCCTCGAAAGACGATTGCTCTCAACTGGGGCAAAAGTGATGCATTTCGAATACTTGCCCAACATATTCATTTAAGAGTATGTTCGGTTGGCTTGTAAATGGACTTAAGCAAGGTAACTTTGGCATTAAAATGATAAGGTAGTATAGGACTGATTTTATCAATCTAATTTTCTCGGCAAATAGGTCCACCAAACTTTTGAAGGAGTTGCTAATGTTTGAAAAACATTCAAAGACTTTGTCTAAAGTTTCATCCCCTTCCATGATATAGTGCTCAAAATTTCAATTCAACTTCATAATTCTAGATTGATTTTAATGTTGAAATGCTTATATGAGTGGTCTCCAAAATCATTCATGTTGTTTTTGAAGAAGTAAAATTGTAAATGCATCATAATAATCATTTTAGATCCCTAATTAGCTTTTTTTAATATCCCTAAAAAGGGTTTCTTATTTCTTAGAAATTTAGGAAATCACACTGCAAGTAGAGCCATTTTCTCTTCATTATGATTAGAGTCATCTTTTCTAATAATTGGGTCAAAAACGTGTTCACTCTCACCACTATCTTTGATGTCTTGAGGAACAATTTCCTTCCCTTTTCGAAAGTAAACTTCTCTCACCTTAGGCAAAAGTGATGCAGTTCGAATACTTGCCCAATAGATTCATTTAAGAGTATGTTCGGTGGGCATGTACATGGACTTAAGCAAGGTAACTTTGGCATTATAATGATAAGGTAGTATAGGAATGATTTTATCAATCTAATTTTCTTGGCAAATAGGTCCACCAAACTTTTCAAGGAGTTGCTAATGTTTGAAAAACATTCAAAGACTTTGTCTAAAGTTTCATCCCCTTCCATGATATAGTGCTCAAAATTTCAATTCAACTTCATAATTCTAGATTGATTTTAATGTTGAAATGCTTATATGAGTGGTCTCCAAAATCATTCATGTTGTTTTTGAAGAAGTAAAATTTTAAATTCATCATAATAATCATTTTAGATCCCTAATTAGCTTTTTTTTAATATCCCTAAAAAGGGTTTCTTATTTCTAAGAAATTTAGGAAATCACACTGCAAGTAGAGCCATTTTCTCTTCATTATGATTAGAGTCATATTTTCTTATAATTGGGTCAAAAACGTGTTCACTCTCACCACTATCCTTGATGTCTTGAGGAACAATTTCCTTCCCTCTTCGAAAGTAAACTGCTCTCAACTTAGGCAAAAGTGATGCAGTTCGAATACTTGCCCAATAAATTCATTTAAGAGTATGTTCGGTGGGCATGTACATGGACTTAAGCAAGGTAACTTTCGCATTAAAATGACAAGGTAGTATAGGAATTCTTTTTTCAATCTAATTTTCTTTGCAAATAGGTCCACCCAATTTTTACAAGTAGTTGATAATGTTTGAAAAACATTGAAAGACTTTGTCCAAAGTTTCTTCCCCTTGCATGATATAGTGCTCAAAATTTCAATTCAACTTCATAATTCTAGATTTATTTTAATATTGAAATGCTTATATGAGTGGTCTCAAAAATCATTCATGTTGTTTTGAAGAATTACAATTTTAAAGTAATTGTAATAATCATTGTAGAGCCCTAATTTCCTTTTTATAATAATCCTAAAAAAGGGATTTTTTTCTTCTAAGAAATTTAGGAAATCACACTGCAAGTAGAGCCGTTTTTTCTTCATTATGATTAGAGTCATCTTTTCTAACAATTGGGTCAAAAACATGTTCACTCTCACCACTATCCTTGATGTCTTGAGGGCCAATTTCTTTCCCTCCTCGAAAGACGATTGCTCTCAACTGGGGCAAAAGTGATGCATTTCGAATACTTGCCCAACATATTCATTTAAGAGTATGTTCGGTTGGCTTGTAAATGGACTTAAGCAAGGTAACTTTGTCATTAAAATGATAAGGTAGTATAGGACTGATTTTATCAATCTAATTTTCTCGGCAAATAGGTCCACCAAACTTTTCAAGGACTTGCTAATGTTTGAAAAACATTCAAAGACTTTGTCTAAAGTTTCATCCCCTTCCATGATATAGTGCTCAAAATTTCAATTCAACTTCATAATTCTAGATTGATTTTAATGTTGAAATGCTTATATGAGTGGTCTCCAAAATCATTCATGTTGTTTTTGAAGAAGTAAAATTGTAAATGCATCATAATAATCATTTTAGATCCCTAATTAGCTTTTTTTAATATCCCTAAAAAGGGTTTCTTATTTCTTAGAAATTTAGGAAATCACACTGCAAGTAGAGCCATTTTCTCTTCATTATGATTAGAGTCATCTTTTCTAATAATTGGGTCAAAAACGTGTTCACTCTCACCACTATCTTTGATGTCTTGAGGAACAATTTCCTTCCCTTTTCGAAAGTAAACTTCTCTCACCTTAGGCAAAAGTGATGCAGTTCGAATACTTGCCCAATAGATTCATTTAAGAGTATGTTCGGTGGGCATGTACATGGACTTAAGCAAGGTAACTTTGGCATTATAATGATAAGGTAGTATAGGAATGATTTTATCAATCTAATTTTCTTGGCAAATAGGTCCACCAAACTTTTGAAGGAGTTGCTAATGTTTGAAAAACATTCAAAGACTTTGTCTAAAGTTTCATCCCCTTCCATGATATAGTGCTCAAAATTTCAATTCAACTTCATAATTCTAGATTGATTTTAATGTTGAAATGCTTATATGAGTGGTCTCCAAAATCATTCATGTTGTTTTTGAAGAAGTAAAATTGTAAATGCATCATAATAATCATTTTAGATCCCTAATTAGCTTTTTTTAATATCCCTAAAAAGGGTTTCTTATTTCTTAGAAATTTAGGAAATCACACTGCAAGTAGAGCCATTTTCTCTTCATTATGATTAGAGTCATCTTTTCTAATAATTGGGTCAAAAACGTGTTCACTCTCACCACTATCTTTGATGTCTTGAGGAACAATTTCCTTCCCTTTTCGAAAGTAAACTTCTCTCACCTTAGGCAAAAGTGATGCAGTTCGAATACTTGCCCAATAGATTCATTTAAGAGTATGTTCGGTGGGCATGTACATGGACTTAAGCAAGGTAACTTTGGCATTATAATGATAAGGTAGTATAGGAATGATTTTATCAATCTAATTTTCTTGGCAAATAGGTCCACCAAACTTTTGAAGGAGTTGCTAATGTTTGAAAAACATTCAAAGACTTTGTCTAAAGTTTCATCCCCTTCCATGATATAGTGCTCAAAATTTCAATTCAACTTCATAATTCTAGATTGATTTTAATGTTGAAATGCTTATATGAGTGGTCTCCAAAATCATTCATGTTGTTTTTGAAGAAGTAAAATTGTAAATGCATCATAATAATCATTTTAGATCCCTAATTAGCTTTTTTTAATATCCCTAAAAAGGGTTTCTTATTTCTTAGAAATTTAGGAAATCACACTGCAAGTAGAGCCATTTTCTCTTCATTATGATTAGAGTCATCTTTTCTAATAATTGGGTCAAAAACGTGTTCACTCTCACCACTATCTTTGATGTCTTGAGGAACAATTTCCTTCCCTTTTCGAAAGTAAACTTCTCTCACCTTAGGCAAAAGTGATGCAGTTCGAATACTTGCCCAATAGATTCATTTAAGAGTATGTTCGGTGGGCATGTACATGGACTTAAGCAAGGTAACTTTGGCATTATAATGATAAGGTAGTATAGGAATGATTTTATAAATCTAATTTTCTTGGCAAATAGGTCCACCAAACTTTTCAAGGAGTTGCTAATGTTTGAAAAACATTCAAAGACTTTGTCTAAAGTTTCATCCCCTTCCATGATATAGTGCTCAAAATTTCAATTCAACTTCATAATTCTAGATTGATTTTAATGTTGAAATGCTTATATGAGTGGTCTCCAAAATCACTCATGTTGTTTTTGAAGAAGTAAAATTTTAAATTCATCATAATAATCATTTTAGATCCCTAATTAGCTTTTTTTTAATATCCCTAAAAAGGGTTTCTTATTTCTAAGAAATTTAGGAAATCACACTGCAAGTAGAGCCATTTTCTCTTCATTATGATTAGAGTCATATTTTCTTATAATTGGGTCAAAAACGTGTTCACTCTCACCACTATCCTTGATGTCTTGAGGAACAATTTCCTTCCCTCTTCGAAAGTAAACTGCTCTCAACTTAGGCAAAAGTGATGCAGTTCGAATACTTGCCCAATAAATTCATTTAAGAGTATGTTCGGTGGGCATGTACATGGACTTAAGCAAGGTAACTTTCGCATTAAAATGACAAGGTAGTATAGGAATTCTTTTTTCAATCTAATTTTCTTTGCAAATAGGTCCACCCCATTTTTACAAGTAGTTGATAATGTTTGAAAAACATTGAAAGACTTTGTCCAAAGTTTCTTCCCCTTGCATGATATAGTGCTCAAAATTTCAATTCAACTTCATAATTCTAGATTTATTTTAATATTGAAATGCTTATATGAGTGGTCTCAAAAATCATTCATGTTGTTTTGAATAATTACAATTTTAAAGTAATTGTAATAATCATTGTAGAGCCCTAATTTCCTTTTTATAATAATCCTAAAAAAGGGATTTTTTTCTTCTAAGAAATTTAGGAAATCACACTGCAAGTAGAGCCGTTTTTTCTTCATTATGATTAGAGTCATCTTTTCTAACAATTGGGTCAAAAACATGTTCACTCTCACCACTATCCTTGATGTCTTGAGGGCCAATTTCTTTCCCTCCTCGAAAGACGATTGCTCTCAACTGGGGCAAAAGTGATGCATTTCGAATACTTGCCCAACATATTCATTTAAGAGTATGTTCGGTTGGCTTGTAAATGGACTTAAGCAAGGTAACTTTGTCATTAAAATGATAAGGTAGTATAGGACTGATTTTATCAATCTAATTTTCTCGGCAAATAGGTCCACCAAACTTTTCAAGGACTTGCTAATGTTTGAAAAACATTCAAAGACTTTGTCTAAAGTTTCATCCCCTTCCATGATATAGTGCTCAAAATTTCAATTCAACTTCATAATTCTAGATTGATTTTAATGTTGAAATGCTTATATGAGTGGTCTCCAAAATCATTCATGTTGTTTTTGAAGAAGTAAAATTTTAAATTCATCATAATAATCATTTTAGATCCCTAATTAGCTTTTTTTTAATATCCCTAAAAAGGGTTTCTTATTTCTAAGAAATTTAGGAAATCACACTGCAAGTAGAGCCATTTTCTCTTCATTATGATTAGAGTCATCTTTTCTTATAATTGGGTCAAAAACGTGTTCACTCTCACCACTATCCTTGATGTCTTGAGGAACAATTTCCTTCCCTCTTCGAAAGTAAACTGCTCTCAACTTAGGCAAAAGTGATGCAGTTCGAATACTTGCCCAATAAATTCATTTAAGAGTATGTTCGGTGGGCATGTACATGGACTTAAGCAAGGTAACTTTCGCATTAAAATGACAAGGTAGTATAGGAATTCTTTTTTCAATCTAATTTTCTTTGCAAATAGGTCCACCCAATTTTTACAAGCAGTTGATAATGTTTGAAAAACATTGAAAGACTTTGTCCAAAGTTTCTTCCCCTTGCATGATATAGTGCTCAAAATTTCAATTCAACTTCATAATTCTAGATTTATTTTAATATTGAAATGCTTATATGAGTGGTCTCAAAAATCATTCATGTTGTTTTGAAGTATTACAATTTTAAAGTAATTGTAATAATCATTTTAGAGCCCTAATTTCCTTTTTATAATAATCCTAAAAAAAGGATTTTTTCTTTCTAAGAAATTTAGGAAATCACACTGCAAGTGGAGCCATTTTTTCTTCATTATGATTAGAGTCATCTTTTCTAACAATTGGGTCAAAAACATGTTCACTCTCACCACTATCCTTGATATCTTGATGGCCAATTTCTTTCCCTCCTCGAAAGTCGATTGCTCTCAACATAGGCAAAAGTGATGCAGTTCGAATACTTGCCCAACAGATTCATTTAGGAGTATGTTTGGTGGGCATGTACATGGACTTAAGCAAGGTAACTATGGCATTAAAATGATAAGGTAGTATAGGAATTATTTTCTCAATTTAATTTTCTTTGGAAATAGGTCCACCCAAGTTTTACAAGGATTTGATAATGTTTGAAAAACATTGAAAGACTTTGTCCAAAGTTTCATACCCTTGCATGATATAGAGCTCAAAATTTCAATTCAACTTTATAATTCTAGATTTATTTTAATATTGAAATGCTTATATGAGTGGTCTCAAAAATCAATCATGTTGTTTTGAAGAATTACAATTTTAAATTAATTGTAATAATCTTTTTACAGCCATAATTTCCTTTTTATTATAATCCTAAAAAAGGGTTTTTTTCTTTCTAAGAAATTTATTAAATCACACTGCAAGTAGAGCCATTTTCTCTTCATTATGATTAGAGTCATCTTTTCTAACAATTGGGTCAAAAACATGTTCACTATCACCACTATCCTTGATGTCTTGAGGGCCAATTTCTTTCCCTCCTCGAAAGTAAACTGCTCTCAACTTAGGCAAAAGTGATGCAGTTCGAATACTTGCCCAATAAATTCATTTAAGAGTATGTTCGGTGGGCATGTACATGGACTTAAGCAAGATAACTTTCGCATTAAAATGACAAGGTAGTATAGGAATTCTTTTTTCAATCTAATTTTCTTTGCAAATAGGTCCACCCAATTTTTACAAGTAGTTGATAATGTTTGAAAAACATTGAAAGACTTTGTCCAAAGTTTCTTCCCCTTGCATGATATAGTGCTCAAAATTGCAATTCAACTTCATAATTCTAGATTTATTTTAATATTGAAATGCTTATATGAGTGGTCTCAAAAATCATTCATGTTGTTTTGAAGTATTACAATTTTAAAGTAATTGTAATAATCATTTTAGAGCCCTAATTTCCTTTTTATAATAATCCTAAAAAAGGGATTTTTTCTTTCTAAGAAATTTAGGAAATCACACTGGAAGTGGAGCCATTTTTTCTTCATTATGATTAGAGTCATCTTTTCTAACAATTGGGTCAAAAACTTGTTCACTCTCACCACTATCCTTGATATCTTGAGGGCCAATTTCTTTCCCTCCTCGAAAGTCGATTGCTCTCAACATAGGCAAAAGTGATGCAGTTCGAATACTTGCCCAACAGATTCATTTAGGAGTATGTTTGGTGGGCATGTACATGGACTTAAGCAAGGTAACTATGGCATTAAAATGATAAGGTAGTATAGGAATTATTTTCTCAATCTAATTTTCTTTGGAAATAGGTCCACCCAAGTTTTACAAGGATTTGATAATGTTTGAAAAACATTGAAAGACTTTGTCCAAAGTTTCATACCCTTGCATGATATAGAGCTCAAAATTTCAATTCAACTTTATAATTCTAGATTTATTTTAATATTGAAATGCTTATATGAGTGGTCTCAAAAATCAATCATGTTGTTTTGAAGAATTACCATTTTAAATTGATTGTAATAATCTTTTTACAGCCATAATTTCCTTTTTATTATAATCCTAAAAAAGGGTTTTTTTCTTTCTAAGAAATTTAGTAAATCACACTGCAAGTAGAGCCATTTTCTCTTCATTATGATTAGAGTCATCTTTTCTAACAATTGGCTCAAAAACATGTTCACTCTCACCACTATCCTTGATGTCTTGAGGGCCAATTTCTTTCCCTCCTCGAAAGTAGATTGCTCTCAACTGGGGCAAAAGTGATGCAGTTCGAATACTTGCCCAACAGATTCATTTAAGAGTATGTTCGGTGGGCTTGTAAATGGACTTAAGCAAGGTAACTTTGGCATTAAAATGATAAGGTAGTATAGGAATGATTTTATCAATCTAATTTTCTTGGAAAATAGGTCCACCAAACTTTTCAAGGAGTTGCTAATGTTTGAAAAACATTCAAAGACTTTGTCTAAAGTTTCATCCCCTTCCATGATATAGTGCTCAAAATTTCCATTCAACTTCATAATTCTAGATTGATTTTAATGTTGAAATGCTTATATGAGTGGTCTCCAAAATCATTCATGTTGTTTTTGAAGAAGTAAAATTTTAAATTCATTATAACAATCATTTTAGATCCCTAATTAGCTTTTTTTAATATCCCTAAAAAAGGTTTCTTATTTCTAAGAAATTTAGGAAATCACACTGCAAGTAGAGCCATTTTCTCTTCATTATGATTAGAGTCATCTTTTCTAACACTTGGTCAAAAACATGTTCACTCTCACCATTATCCTTGATGTCTTGAGGGCCAATTTCTTTCCCTCCTCGAAAGTAGATTGCTCTCAACTGGGGCAAAAGTGATGCAGTTCGAATACTTGCCCAACAGATTCATTTAAGAGTATGTTCGGTGGGCTTGTAAATGGACTTAAGCAAGGTAACTTTGGCATTAACATGATAAGGTAGTATAGGAATGATTTTATCAATCTAATTTTCTTGGAAAATAGGTCCACCAAACTTTTCAAGGAGTTGCTAATGTTTGAAAAAAATTGAAAGACTTTGTCCAAAGTTTCTTCCCCTTGCATGATATAGTGCTCAAAATTTCAATTCAACTTCATAATTCTAGATTTATTTTAATATTGAAATGCTTATATGAGTGGTCTCAAAAATCATTCATGTTGTTTTGAAGAATTACAATTTTAAATTAATTGTAATAATCATTTTAGAGCCCTAATTTCCTTTTTATAATAATCCTAAAAAAGGGATTTTTTCTTTCTAAGAAATTTAGGAAATCACACTACAAGTGGAGCGATTCTTTCTTCATTATGATTAGAGTCATCTTTTCTAACAATTGGGTCAAAAACATGTTCACTCTCACCACTATCCTTGATATCTTGAGTGCCAATTTCGTTCCCTCCTCGAAAGTTGATTGCTCTCAACATAGGCAAAAGTTATGCAGTTCGAATACTTGCCCAACAGATTCATTTAAGAGTTTGTTTGGTGGGCATGTACATGGACTTAAGCAAGGTAACTATGGCATTAAAATGATAAGGTAGTATAGGAATTATTTTCTCAATCTAATTTTCTTTAGAAATAGGTCCACCCAAGTTTTACAAGTAGTTGATAATGTTTGAAAAACATTGAAAGACTTTGTCCAAAGTTTCATACCCTTGCATGATATAGAGCTCAAAATTTCAATTCAACTTCATAATTCTAGATTTATTTTAATATTCAAATGCTTATATGAGTGGTCTCAAAAATCATTCATGTTGTTTTAAAGAATTACAATTTTAAATTAATTGTAATAATCGTTTTAGAGCCCTAATTTCCTTTTTATAATAATCCTAAAAAAGGGTTTTTTTCTTTCTAAGAAATTTAGGAAATCACACTGCAAGTAGAGCCATTTTCTCTTCATTGTGATTAGAGTCATCTTTTCTAACAATTGGTTCAAAAACATGTTCACTCTAACCACTATCCTTGTTGTCGTGAGGGCCAATTTCTTTCCCTCCTCGAAAGTAGATTGCTCTCAACTTGGGGAAAATTGATGTAGTTCGAATACTTGCCCAACAGATTCATTTAAGAATATGTTTGGTGGGCATGTACATGGACTTAAGCAAGGTAACTTTGGCATTAAAATGATGAGGTAGTATAGGAATTATTTTCTCAATCTTATTTTCTTTCGAAATAGGTCCACCCAAGTTTTACAAATAATTGATATTGTTTGAAAAACATTGAATGACTTTGTCCAAAGTTTCTTCCCCTTGCATGATATAGAGCTCAAAATTTCAATTCAACTTCATAATTCTAGATTTATTTTAATATTGAATCGCTTATATGAGTGGTCTCAAAAATCAATCATGTTGTTTTGAAGAATTACAATTTTTAATTAATTCTAATAATCGTTTTACAGCCGTAATTTCCTTTTTATAATAATCCTAAAAAAGGGTTTTTTTCTTTCTAAGAAATTTAGTAAATCCCACTGCAAGTAGAGCCATTTTCTCTTCATTATGATTAGAGTCATCTTTTGTAACAATTGGGTCAAAAACATGTTCACTCTCACCACTATCCTTGATGTCTTGAGGGCCAATTTCTTTCCCTCCTCGAAAGTAGATTGCTCTCAACTGGGGCAAAAGTGATGCAGTTCGAATACTTGCCCAACAGATTCATTTAAGAGTATGTTCGGTGGGCTTGTAAAACGGACTTAAGCAAGGTAACTTTGGCATTAAAATGATAAGGTAGTATAGGAATGATTTTATCAATCTAATTTTCTTGGAAAATAGGTCCACCAAACTTTTCAAGGAGTTGCTAATGTTTGAAAAACATTCAAAGACTTTGTCTAAAGTTTCATCCCCTTCCATGATATAGTGCTCAAAATTTCAATTCAACTTCATAATTCTAGATTGATTTTAATGTTGAAATGCTTATATGAGTGGTCTCCAAAATCATTCATGTTGTTTTTGAAGAAGTAAAATTTTAAATGCATCATAATAATCATTTTAGATCCCTAATTAGCTTTTTTTAATATCCCTAAAAAGGGTTTCTTATTTCTATGAAATTTAGGAAATCACACTGCAAGTAGAGCCATTTTCTCTTCATTATGATTAGAGTCATCTTTTCTAATAATTGGGTCAAAAACGTGTTCACTCTCACCACTATCTTTGATGTCTTGAGGAAAAATTTCCTTCCCTTTTTGAAAGTAAACTGCTCTCAACTTAGGCAAAAGTGATGCAGTTCGAATACTTGCCCAATAGATTCATTTAAGAGTATGTTCGGTGGGCATGTACATGGACTTAAGCAAGGTAACTTTGGCATTAAAATGACAAGGTAGTGTAGGAATTCTTTTTTCAATCTAATTTTCTTTGCAAATAGGTCCATCCAAGTTTTACAAGTAATTGATACTGTTTGAAAAACATTGAACGACTTTGTCCAAAGTTTCTTCCCCTTGCATGATATAGTGCTAAAAATTTCAATTCAACTTCATAATTCTAGATTTATTTTAATATTCAAATGCTTATATGAGTGGTCTCAAAAATCATTCATGTTGTTTTAAAGAATTACAATTTTAAATTAATTGTAATAATCGTTTTAGAGCCCTAATTTCCTTTTTATAATAATCCTAAAAAAGGGTTTTTTTCTTTCTAAGAAATTTAGGAAATCACACTGCAAGTAGAGCCATTTTCTCTTCATTGTGATTAGAGTCATCTTTTCTAACAATTGGTTCAAAAACATGTTCACTCTAACCACTATCCTTGTTGTCGTGAGGGCCAATTTCTTTCCCTCCTCGAAAGTAGATTGCTCTCAACTTGGGGAAAATTGATGTAGTTCGAATACTTGCCCAACAGATTCATTTAAGAATATGTTTGGTGGGCATGTACATGGACTTAAGCAAGGTAACTTTGGCATTAAAATGATGAGGTAGTATAGGAATTATTTTCTCAATCTTATTTTCTTTCGAAATAGGTCCACCCAAGTTTTACAAATAATTGATATTGTTTGAAAAACATTGAATGACTTTGTCCAAAGTTTCTTCCCCTTGCATGATATAGAGCTCAAAATTTCAATTCAACTTCATAATTCTAGATTTATTTTAATATTGAATCGCTTATATGAGTGGTCTCAAAAATCAATCATGTTGTTTTGAAGAATTACAATTTTTAATTAATTCTAATAATCGTTTTACAGCCGTAATTTCCTTTTTATAATAATCCTAAAAAAGGGTTTTTTTCTTTCTAAGAAATTTAGTAAATCCCACTGCAAGTAGAGCCATTTTCTCTTCATTATGATTAGAGTCATCTTTTGTAACAATTGGGTCAAAAACATGTTCACTCTCACCACTATCCTTGATGTCTTGAGGGCCAATTTCTTTCCCTCCTCGAAAGTAGATTGCTCTCAACTGGGGCAAAAGTGATGCAGTTCGAATACTTGCCCAACAGATTCATTTAAGAGTATGTTCGGTGGGCTTGTAAAACGGACTTAAGCAAGGTAACTTTGGCATTAAAATGATAAGGTAGTATAGGAATGATTTTATCAATCTAATTTTCTTGGAAAATAGGTCCACCAAACTTTTCAAGGAGTTGCTAATGTTTGAAAAACATTCAAAGACTTTGTCTAAAGTTTCATCCCCTTCCATGATATAGTGCTCAAAATTTCAATTCAACTTCATAATTCTAGATTGATTTTAATGTTGAAATGCTTATATGAGTGGTCTCCAAAATCATTCATGTTGTTTTTGAAGAAGTAAAATTTTAAATGCATCATAATAATCATTTTAGATCCCTAATTAGCTTTTTTTAATATCCCTAAAAAGGGTTTCTTATTTCTATGAAATTTAGGAAATCACACTGCAAGTAGAGCCATTTTCTCTTCATTATGATTAGAGTCATCTTTTCTAATAATTGGGTCAAAAACGTGTTCACTCTCACCACTATCTTTGATGTCTTGAGGAAAAATTTCCTTCCCTTTTTGAAAGTAAACTGCTCTCAACTTAGGCAAAAGTGATGCAGTTCGAATACTTGCCCAATAGATTCATTTAAGAGTATGTTCGGTGGGCATGTACATGGACTTAAGCAAGGTAACTTTGGCATTAAAATGACAAGGTAGTGTAGGAATTCTTTTTTCAATCTAATTTTCTTTGCAAATAGGTCCATCCAAGTTTTACAAGTAATTGATACTGTTTGAAAAACATTGAACGACTTTGTCCAAAGTTTCTTCCCCTTGCATGATATAGTGCTAAAAATTTCAATTCAACTTCATAATTCTAGATTTATTTTAATATTGAAATGCTTATATGAGTGGTCTCAAAAATCATTCATGTTGTTTTGAAGAATTACAATTTTAAATTAATTGTAATAATCATTTTAGAGCCCTAATTTCCTTTTTATAATAATCCTAAAAAAGGGATTTTTTCTTTCTAAGAAATTTAGGAAATCACACTGCAAGTGGAGCGATTCTTTCTTCATTATGATTAGAGTCATCTTTTCTAACAATTGGGTCAAAAACATGTTCACTCTCACCACTATCCTTGATATCTTGAGTGCCAATTTCGTTCCCTCCTCGAAAGTCGATTGCTCTCAACATAGGCAAAAGTTATGCAGTTCGAATACTTGCCCAACAGATTCATTTAAGAGTATGTTCGGTGGGCATGTACATGGACTTAAGCAAGGTAACTATGGCATTAAAATGATAAGGTGGTATAGGAATTATTTTCTCAATCTAATTTTCTTTAGAAATAGGTCCACCCAAGTTTTACAAGTAGTTGATAATGTTTGAAAAACATTGAAAGACTTTGTCCAAAGTTTCATACCCTTGCATGATATAGAGCTCAAAATTTCAATTCAACTTCATAATTCTAGATTTATTTTAATATTCAAATGCTTATATGAGTGGTCTCAAAAATCATTCATGTTGTTTTGAAGAATTACAATTTTAAATTAATTGTAATAATCGTTTTAGAGCCCTAATTTCCTTTTTATAATAATCCTAAAAAAAGGGTTTTTTTCTTTCTAAGAAATTTAGGAAACACACTGCAAGTAGAGCCATTTTCTCTTCATTGTGATTAGAGTCATCTTTTCTAACAATTGGTTCAAAAACATGTTCACTCTAACCACTATCCTTGTTGTCTTGAGGGCCAATTTCTTTCCCTCCTCGAAAGTAGATTGCTCTCAACTTGGGGAAAATTTATGTAGTTCGAATACTTGACCAACAGATTCATTTAAGAATATGTTTGGTGGGCATGTACATGGACTTAAGCAAGGTAACTTTGGCATTAAAATGATGAGGTAGTATAGGAATTATTTTCTCAATCTAATTTTCTTTGGAAATAGGTCCACCCAAGTTTTACAAGTAGTTGATATTGTTTGAAAAACATTGAACGACTTTGTCCAAAGTTTCTTCCGCTTGCATGATATAGAGCTCAAAATTTCAATTCAACTTCATAATTCTAGATTTATTTTAATATTGAATCGCTTATATGAGTGGTCTCAAAAATCAATCACGTTGTTTTGAAGAATTACAATTTTTAATTAATTCTAATAATCGTTTTACAGCCGTAATTTCCTTTTTATAATAATCCTAAAAAAGGGTTTTTTTCTTTCTAAGAAATTTAGTAAATCACACTGCAAGTAGAGCCATTTTCTCTTCATTATGATTAGAGTCATCTGTTCTAACAATTGGGTCAAAAACATGTTCACTCTCACCACTATCCTTGATGTCTTGAGGGCCAATTTCTTTCCCTCCTCGAAAGTAGATTGCTCTCAACTGGGGCAAAAGTGATGCAGTCCGAATACTTGCCCAACAGATTCATTTAAGAGTATGTTCGGATGGCTTGTAAAACGGACTTAAGCAAGGTAACTTTGGCATTAAAATGATAAGGTAGTATAGGAATGATTTTATCAATCTAATTTTCTTGGAAAATAGGTCCACCAAACTTTTCAAGGAGTTGCTAATGTTTGAAAAACATTCAAAGACTTTGTCTAAAGTTTCATCCCCTTCCATGATATAGTGCTCAAAATTTCAATTCAACTTCATAATTCTAGATTGATTTTAATGTTGAAATGCTTATATGAGTGGTCTCCAAAATCATTCATGTTGTTTTTGAAGAAGTAAAATTTTAAATGCATCGTAATAATCATTTTAGATCCCTAATTAGCTTTTTTTAATATCCCTAAAAAGGGTTTCTTATTTCTAAGAAATTTAGGAAATCACACTGCAAGTAGAGCCATTTTCTCTTCATTATGATTAGAGTCATCTTTTCTAATAATTGGGTCAAAAACGTGTTCACTCTCACCACTATCTTTGATGTCTTGAGGAACAATTTCCTTCCCTTTTCGAAAGTAAACTTCTCTCACCTTAGGCAAAAGTGATGCAGTTCGAATACTTGCCCAATAGATTCATTTAAGAGTATGTTCGGTGGGCATGTACATGGACTTAAGCAAGGTAACTTTGGCATTATAATGATAAGGTAGTATAGGAATGATTTTATCAATCTAATTTTCTTGGAAAATAGGTCCACCAAACTTTTCAAGGAGTTGCTAATGTTTGAAAAACATTCAAAGACTTTGTCTAAAGTTTCATCCCCTTCCATGATATAGTGCTCAAAATTTCAATTCAACTTCATAATTCTAGATTGATTTTAATGTTGAAATGCTTATATGAGTGGTCTCCAAAATCATTCATGTTGTTTTTGAAGAAGTAAAATTTTAAATGCATCATAATAATCATTTTAGATCCCTAATTAGCTTTTTTTAATATCCCTAAAAAGGGTTTCTTATTTCTAAGAAATTTAGGAAATCACACTGCAAGTAGAGCCATTTTCTCTTCATTATGATTAGAGTCATCTTTTCTAATAATTGGGTCAAAAACGTGTTCACTCTCACCACTATCTTTGATGTCTTGAGGAACAATTTCCTTCCCTTTTCGAAAGTAAACTTCTCTCACCTTAGGCAAAAGTGATGCAGTTCGAATACTTGCCCAATAGATTCATTTAAGAGTATGTTCGGTGGGCATGTACATGGACTTAAGCAAGGTAACTTTGGCATTATAATGATAAGGTAGTATAGGAATGATTTTATCAATCTAAATTTCTTGGAAAATAGGTCCACCAAACTTTTCAAGGAGTTGCTAATGTTTGAAAAACATTCGAAGACTTTGTCTAAAGTTTCATCCCCTTCCATGATATAGTGCTCAAAATTTCAATTCAACTTCATAATTCTAGATTGATTTTAATGTTGAAATGCTTATATGAGTGGTCTCCAAAATCATTCATGTTGTTTTTGAAGAAGTAAAATTTTAAATGCATCATAATAATCAATTTAGATCCCTAATTAGCTTTTTTTAATATCCCAAAAAAGGGTTTCTTATTTCTATGAAATTTAGGAAATCACACTGCAAGTAGAGCCATTTTCTCTTCATTATGATTAGAGTCATCTTTTCTAATAATTTGGTCAAAAACGTGTTCACTCTCACCACTATCTTTGATGTCTTGAGGAACAATTTCCTTCCCTTTTTGAAAGTAAACTGCTCTCAACTTAGGCAAAAGTGATGCAGTTCGAATACTTGCCCAATAGATTCATTTAAGAGTATGTTCGGTGGGCATGTACATGGACTTAAGCAAGGTAACTTTGGCATTAAAATGACAAGGTAGTGTAGGAATTCTTTTTTCAATCTAATTTTCTTTGCAAATAGGTCCATCCAAGTTTTACAAGTAATTGATACTGTTTGAAAAACATTGAACGACTTTGTCCAAAGTTTCTTCCCCTTGCATGATATAGTGCTAAAAATTTCAATTCAACTTCATAATTCTAGATTTATTTTAATATTGAAATGCTTATATGAGTGGTCTCAAAAATCATTCATGTTGTTTTGAAGAATTACAATTTTAAATTAATTGTAATAATCATTTTAGAGCCCTAATTTCCTTTTTATAATAATCCTAAAAAAGGGATTTTTTCTTTCTAAGAAATTTAGGAAATCACACTGCAAGTGGAGCGATTCTTTCTTCATTATGATTAGAGACATCTTTTCTAACAATTGGGTCAAAAACATGTTCACTCTCACCACTATCCTTGATATCTTGAGTGCCAATTTCGTTCCCTCCTCGAAAGTCGATTGCTCTCAACATAGGCAAAAGTTATGCAGTTCGAATACTTGCCCAACAGATTCATTTAAGAGTATGTTCGGTGGGCATGTACATGGACTTAAGCAAGGTAACTATGGCATTAAAATGATAAGGTAGTATAGGAATTATTTTCTCAATCTAATTTTCTTTAGAAATAGGTCCACCCAAGTTTTACAAGTAGTTGATAATGTTTGAAAAACATTGAAAGACTTTGTCCAAAGTTTCATACCCTTGCATGATATAGAGCTCAAAATTTCAATTCAACTTCATAATTCTAGATTTATTTTAATATTCAAATGCTTATATGAGTGGTCTCAAAAATCATTCATGTTGTTTTGAAGAATTACAATTTTAAATTAATTGTAATAATCGTTTTAGAGCCCTAATTTCCTTTTTATAATAATCCTAAAAAAAGGGTTTTTTTCTTTCTAAGAAATTTAGGAAACACACTGCAAGTAGAGCCATTTTCTCTTCATTGTGATTAGAGTCATCTTTTCTAACAATTGGTTCAAAAACATGTTCACTCTAACCACTATCCTTGTTGTCTTGAGGGCCAATTTCTTTCCCTCCTCGAAAGTAGATTGCTCTCAACTTGGGGAAAATTGATGTAGTTCGAATACTTGACCAACAGATTCATTTAAGAATATGTTTGGTGGGCATGTACATGGACTTAAGCAAGGTAACTTTGGCATTAAAATGATGAGGTAGTATAGGAATTATTTTCTCAATCTAATTTTCTTTGGAAATAGGTCCACCCAAGTTTTACAAGTAGTTGATATTGTTTGAAAAACATTGAACGACTTTGTCCAAAGTTTCTTCCGCTTGCATGATATAGAGCTCAAAATTTCAATTCAACTTCATAATTCTAGATTTATTTTAATATTGAATCGCTTATATGAGTGGTCTCAAAAATCAAGCACGTTGTTTTGAAGAATTACAATTTTTAATTAATTCTAATAATCGTTTTACAGCCGTAATTTCCTTTTTATAATAATCCTAAAAAAGGGTTTTTTTCTTTCTAAGAAATTTAGTAAATCACACTGCAAGTAGAGCCATTTTCTCTTCATTATGATTAGAGTCATCTGTTCTAACAATTGGGTCAAAAACATGTTCACTCTCACCACTATCCTTGATGTCTTGAGGGCCAATTTCTTTCCCTCCTCGAAAGTAGATTGCTCTCAACTGGGGCAAAAGTGATGCAGTTCGAATACTTGCCCAACAGATTCATTTAAGAGTATGTTCGGTTGGCTTGTAAAACGGACTTAAGCAAGGTAACTTTGGCATTAAAATGATAAGGTAGTATAGGAATGATTTTATCAATCTAATTTTCTTGGAAAATAGGTCCACCAAACTTTTCAAGGAGTTGCTAATGTTTGAAAAACATTCAAAGACTTTGTCTAAAGTTTCATCCCCTTCCATGATATAGTGCTCAAAATTTCAATTCAACTTCATAATTCTAGATTGATTTTAATGTTGAAATGCTTATATGAGTGGTCTCCAAAATCATTCATGTTGTTTTTGAAGAAGTAAAATTTTAAATGCCACATAATAATCATTTTAGATCCCTAATTAGCTTTTTTTAATATCCCTAAAAAGGGTTTCTTATTTCTAAGAAATTTAGGAAATCACACTGCAAGTAGAGCCATTTTCTCTTCATTATGATTAGAGTCATCTTTTCTAATAATTGGGTCAAAAACGTGTTCACTCTCACCACTATCTTTGATGTCTTGAGGAACAATTTCCTTCCCTTTTCGAAAGTAAACTTCTCTCACCTTAGGCAAAAGTGATGCAGTTCGAATACTTGCCCAATAGATTCATTTAAGAGTATGTTCGGTGGGCATGTACATGGACTTAAGCAAGGTAACTTTGGCATTATAATGATAAGGTAGTATAGGAATGATTTTATCAATCTAATTTTCTTGGAAAATAGGTCCACCACACTTTTCAAGGAGTTGCTAATGTTTGAAAAACATTCAAAGACTTTGTCTAAAGTTTCATCCCCTTCCATGATATAGTGCTCAAAATTTCCATTCAACTTCATAATTCTAGATTGATTTTAATGTTGAAATGCTTATATGAGTGGTCTCCAAAATCATTCATGTTGTTTTTGAAGAAGTAAAATTTTAAATTCATCATAACAATCATTTTAGATACCTAATTAGCTTTTTTTAATATCCCTAAAAAGGGTTTCTTATTTCTAAGAAATTTAGGAAATCACACTGCAAGTAGAGCCATTTTCTCTTCATTATGATTAGAGTCATCTTTTCTAACACTTGGTCAAAAACATGTTCACTCTCACCATTATCCTTGATGTCTTGAAGGCCAATTTCTTTCCCTCCTCAAAAGTAGGTTGCTCTCAACTGGGGCAAAAGTGATGCAGTTCGAATACTTGCCCAATAGATTCATTTAAGAGTATGTTCGGTGGGCATGTGAATGGACTTAAGCAAGGTAACTTTCGCATTAAAATGACAAGGTGGTATAGGAATTCTTTTTTCAATCTAATTTTCTTTGCAAATAGGTCCACCCAATTTTTACAAGTAGTTGATAATGTTTGAAAAAAATTGAAAGACTTGGTCCAAAGTTTCTTCCCCTTGCATGATATAGTGCTCAAAATTTCAATTCAACTTCATAATTCTAGATTTATTTTAATATTGAAATGCTTATATGAGTGGTCTCAAAAATCATTCATGTTGTTTTGAAGAAGTACAATTTTAAATTAATTCTAATAATCATTTTAGAGCCCTAATTTCCTTTTTATAATAATCCTTAAAAAGGGTTTTTTTCTTTCTAAGAAATTTAGGAAATCACACTGCAAGTGGAGCTATTTTTTCTTCATTATGATTAAAGTTATCTTTTCTAACAATTGGGTCAAAAACGTGTTCACTCTCACCACTATCCTTGATATCTTGAGAGCCAATTTCTTTCCCTCCTCGAAAGACGATTGCTCTCAACATGGGCAAAAGTGATGTAGTTCGAATACTTGCCCAACAAATTCATTTAAGAGTATGTTCGGTGGGCATGTACATGGACTTAAGCAAGGTAACTTTGGCATTAAAATGATAAGGTAGTGTAGGAATGATTTTCTCAATCTAATTTTGTTTGTAAATAGGTCCACTAAACTTCTTCAAGGAGTTGATTATATTTTAAAAACATTGAAAGACTTTGTCTAAAGTTTCATCCCCTTCCATGATATAGTGCTCAAAATTTCAATTCAACTTCATAATTCTAGATAGATTTTAATGTTGAAATGCTTATATGAGTGGTCTCCAAAATCATTCATGTTGTTTTGAAGAAGTACAATTTTAAATTAATTCTAATAATCATTTTAGAGCCCTAATTTCCTTTTTATAATAATCCTTAAAAAGGGTTTTTTTCTTTCTAAAAAATTTAGGAAATCATACTGCAAGTAGAGCCATTTTCTCTTCATTATGATTAGAGTCATCTTTTCTAATATTTGGGTCAAAAACGTGTTCACTCTCACCACTATCCTGATGTCTTGGGAACAATTTCCTTCCCTCCACGAAAGTAAACTGCTCTCAACTTAGGCAAAAGTGATGCAGTTCGAATACTTGTCCAATAGATTCATTTAAGAGTATGTTCGGTGGGCATGTACATGGACTTAAGCAAGGTAACTTTGGCATTAAAATGATAAGGTAGTATAGGAATGATTTTATCAATCTAATTTTCTTTGGAAATAGGTCCACCCAAGTTTTACAAGTAATTGATATTGTTTGAAAAACATTGAACGACTTTGTCCAAAGTTTCTTCCCCTTGCATGATATAGAGCTCAAAATTTCAATTCAACTTCATAATTCTAGATTTATTTTAATATTGAATCGCTTATATGAGTGGTCTTAAAAATCAATCATGTTGTTTTGAAGAATTACAATTTTAAATTAATTGTAATAATCGTTTTACAGCCGTAATTTCCTTTTTATAATAATCCTAAAAAAGGGTTTTTTTCTTTCTAAGAAATTTAGGAAATCACACTGCAAGTAGAGCCATTTTCTCTTCATTGTGATTAGAGTCATCTTTTCTAACAATTGGTTCAAAAACATGTTCACTCTAACCACTATCCTTGTTGTCTTGAGGGCCAATTTCTTTCCCTCCTCGAAAGTAGATTGCAGTCAACTTGGGGAAAATTGATGTAGTTCGAATACTTGCCCAACAGATTCATTTAAGAATATGTTTGGTGGGCATGTACATGGACTTAAGCAAGGTAACTTTGGCATTAAAATGATGAGGTAGTATAGGAATTATTTTCTCAATCTAATTTTCTTTGGAAATAGGTCCACCCAAGTTTTACAAGTAATTGATATTGTTTGAAAAACATTGAACGACTTTGTCCAAAGTTTCTTCCCCTTGCATGATATAGAGCTCAAAATTTCAATTCAACTTCATAATTCTAGATTTATTTTAATATTGAATCGCTTATATGAGTGGTCTCAAAAATCAATCACGTTGTTTTGAAGAATTACAATTTTTAATTAATTCTAATAATCGTTTTACAGCCGTAATTTCCTTTTTATAATAATCCTAAAAAAGGGATTTTTTCTTTCTAAGAAATTTAGTAAATCACACTGCAAGTAGATCCATTTTCTCTTCATTGTGATTAGAGTCATCTGTTCTAACAATTGGGTCAAAAACATGTTCACTCTCACCACTATCCTTGATGTCTTGAGGGCCAATTTCTTTCCCTCCTCGAAAGTAGATTGCTCTCAACTGGGGCAAAAGTGATGCAGTTCGAATACTTGCCCAACAGATTCATTTAAGAGTATGTTCGGTGGGCTTGTAAAACGGACTTAAGCAAGGCATCTTTGGCATTAAAATGATAAGGTAGTATAGGAATGATTTTATCAATCTAATTTTCTTGGAAAATAGGTCCACCAAACTTTTCAAGGAGTTGCTAATGTTTGAAAAACATTCAAAGACTTTGTCTAAAGTTTCATCCCCTTCCATGATATAGTGCTCAAAATTTCAATTCAACTTCATAATTCTAGATTGATTTTAATGTTGAAATGCTTATATGAGTGGTCTCCAAAATCATTCATGTTGTTTTTGAAGAAGTAAAATTTTAAATGCATCATAATAATCATTTTAGATCCCTAATTAGCTTTTTTTAATATCCCTAAAAAGGGTTTCTTATTTCTAAGAAATTTAGGAAATCACACTGCAAGTAGAGCCATTTTCTCTTCATTATGGTTAGAGTCATCTTTTCTAATAATTGGGTCAAAAACGTGTTCACTCTCACCACTATCTTTGATGTCTTGAGGAACAATTTCCTTCCCTTTTCGAAAGTAAACTGCTCTCAACTTAGGCAAAAGTGATGCAGTTCGAATACTTGCCCAATAGATTCATTTAAGAGTATGTTCGGTGGGCATGTACATGGACTTAAGCAAGGTAACTTTGGCATTAAAATGACAAGGTAGTATAGGAATGATTTTATCAATCTAATTTTCTTGGAAAATAGGTCCACCAAACTTTTCAAGGAGTTGCTAATGTTTGAAAAACATTCAAAGACTTTGTCTAAAGTTTCATCCCCTTCCATGATATAGTGCTCAAAATTTCCATTCAACTTCATAATTCTAGATTTATTTTAATATTCAAATGCTTATATGAGTGGTCTCAAAAATCATTCATGTTGTTTTGAAGAATTACAATTTTAAATTAATTGTAATAATCGTTTTAGAGCCCTAATTTCCTTTTTATAATAATCCTAAAAAAGGGTTTTTTTCTTTCTAAGAAATTTAGGAAATCACACTGCAAGTAGAGCCATTTTCTCTTCATTGTGATTAGAGTCATCTTTCCTAACAATTGGTTCAAAAACATGTTCACTCTAACCACTATCCTTGTTGTCTTGAGGGCCAATTTCTTTCCCTCCTCGAAAGTAGATTGCCGTCAACTTGGGGAAAATTGATGTAGTTCGAATACTTGCCCAACAGATTCATTTAAGAATATGTTTGGTGGGCATGTACATGGACTTAAGCAAGGTAACTTTGGCATTAAAATGATGAGGTAGTATAGGAATTATTTTCTCAATCTAATTTTCTTTGGAAATAGGTCCACCCAAGTTTTACAAGTAATTGATATTGTTTGAAAAACATTGAACGACTTTGTCCAAAGTTTCTTCCCCTTGCATGATATAGAGCTCAAAATTTCAATTCAACTTCATAATTCTAGATTTATTTTAATATTGAATCGCTTATATGAGTGGTCTCAAAAATCAATCATGTTGTTTTGAAGAATTACAATTTTTAATTAATTCTAATAATCGTTTTACAGCCGTAATTTCCTTTTTATAATAATCCTAAAAAAGGGTTTTTTTCTTTCTAAGAAATTTAGTAAATCACACTGCAAGTAGAGCCATTTTCTCTTCATTATGATTAGAGTCATCTTTTCTAACAATTGGGTCAAAAACATGTTCACTCTCACCACTATCCTTGATGTCTTGAGGGCCAATTTCTTTCCCTCCTCGAAAGTAGATTGCTCTCAACTGGGGCAAAAGTGATGCAGTTCGAATACTTGCCCAACAGATTCATTTAAGAGTATGTTCGGTGGGCTTGTAAAACGGACTTAAGCAAGGTAACTTTGGCATTATAATGATAAGGTAGTATAGGAATGATTTTATCAATCTTATTTTCTTGGAAAATAGGTCCACCAAACTTTTCAAGGAGTTGCTAATGTTTGAAAAACATTCAAAGACTTTGTCTAAAGTTTCATCCCCTTCCATGATATAGTGCTCAAAATTTCCATTCAACTTCATAATTCTAGATTGATTTTAATGTTGAAATGCTTATATGAGTGGTCTCCAAAATCATTCATGTTGTTTTTGAAGAAGTAAAATTTTAAATTCATCATAACAATCATTTTAGATCCCTAATTAGCTTTTTTTAATATCCCTAAAAAGGGTTTCTTATTTCTAAGAAATTTAGGAAATCACACTGCAAGTAGAGCCATTTTCTCTTCATTATGATTAGAGTCATCTTTTCTAACACTTGGTCAAAAACATGTTCACTCTCACCATTATCCTTGATGTCTTGAGGGCCGATTTCTTTCCCTCCTCAAAAGTAGATTGCTCTCAACTGGGGAAAAAGTGATGCAGTTCGAATACTTGCCCAATAGATTCATTTAAGAGTATGTTCGTTGGGCATGTGAATGGACTTAAGCAAGGTAACTTTCGCATTAAAATGACAAGGTGGTATAGGAATTCTTTTTTCAATCTAATTTTCTTTGCAAATAGGTGCACCCAATTTTTACAAGTAGTTGATAATGTTTGAAAAAAATTGAAAGACTTGGTCCAAAGTTTCTTCCCCTTGCATGATATAGTGCTCAAAATTTCAATTCAACTTCATAATTCTAGATTTATTTTAATATTGAAATGCTTATATGAGTGGTCTTAAAAATCAATCATGTTGTTTTGAAGAATTACAATTTTTAATTAATTCTAATAATCGTTTTACAGCCGTAATTTCCTTTTTATAATAATCCTAAAAAAGGGTTTTTTTCTTTCTAAGAAATTTAGTAAATCACACTGCAAGTAGAGCCATTTTCTCTTCATTATGATTAGAGTCATCTTTTCTAACAATTGGGTCAAAAACATGTTCACTCTCACCACTATCCTTGATGTCTTGAGGGCCAATTTCTTTCCCTCCTCGAAAGTAGATTGCTCTCCACTAGGGCAAAAGTGATGCAGTTCGAATACTTGCCCAACAGATTCATTTAAGAATATGTTTGGTGGGCATGTACATGGACTTAAGCAAGGTAACTTTGGCATTAAAATGATGAGGTAGTATAGGAATTATTTTCTCAATCTAATTTTCTTTGGAAATAGGTCCACCCAAGTTTTACAAGTAATTGATATTGTTTGAAAAACATTGAACGACTTTGTCCAAAGTTTCTTCCCCTTGCATGATATAGAGCTCAAAATTTCAATTCAACTTCATAATTCTAGATTTATTTTAATATTGAATCGCTTATATGAGTGGTCTCAAAAATCAATCACGTTGTTTTGAAGAATTACAATTTTTAATTAATTCTAATAATCGTTTTACAGCCGTAATTTCCTTTTTATAATAATCCTAAAAAAGGGTTTTTTTCTTTCTAAGAAATTTAGTAAATCACACTGCAAGTAGAGCCATTTTCTCTTCATTATGATTAGAGTCATCTTTTCTAACAATTGGGTCAAAAACATGTTCACTCTCACCACTATCCTTGATGTCTTGAGGGCCAATTTCTTTCCCTCCTCGAAAGTAGATTGCTCTCAACTGGGGCAAAAGTGATGCAGTTCGAATACTTGCCCAACAGATTCATTTAAGAGTATGTTCGGTGGGCTTGTAAAACGGACTTAAGCAAGGTAACTTTGGCATTATAATGATAAGGTAGTATAGGAATGATTTTATCAATCTTATTTTCTTGGAAAATAGGTCCACCAAACTTTTCAAGGAGTTGCTAATGTTTGAAAAACATTCAAAGACTTTGTCTAAAGTTTCATCCCCTTCCATGATATAGTGCTCAAAATTTCCATTCAACTTCATAATTCTAGATTGATTTTAATGTTGAAATGCTTATATGAGTGGTCTCCAAAATCATTCATGTTGTTTTTGAAGAAGTAAAATTTTAAATTCATCATAACAATCATTTTAGATCCCTAATTAGCTTTTTTTAATATCCCTAAAAAGGGTTTCTTATTTCTAAGAAATTTAGGAAATCACACTGCAAGTAGAGCCATTTTCTCTTCATTATGATTAGAGTCATCTTTTCTAACACTTGGTCAAAAACATGTTCACTCTCACCATTATCCTTGATGTCTTGAGGGCCGATTTCTTTCCCTCCTCAAAAGTAGATTGCTCTCAACTGGGGAAAAAGTGATGCAGTTCGAATACTTGCCCAATAGATTCATTTAAGAGTATGTTCGTTGGGCATGTGAATGGACTTAAGCAAGGTAACTTTCGCATTAAAATGACAAGGTGGTATAGGAATTCTTTTTTCAATCTAATTTTCTTTGCAAATAGGTGCACCCAATTTTTACAAGTAGTTGATAATGTTTGAAAAAAATTGAAAGACTTGGTCCAAAGTTTCTTCCCCTTGCATGATATAGTGCTCAAAATTTCAATTCAACTTCATAATTCTAGATTTATTTTAATATTGAAATGCTTATATGAGTGGTCTTAAAAATCAATCATGTTGTTTTGAAGAATTACAATTTTTAATTAATTCTAATAATCGTTTTACAGCCGTAATTTCCTTTTTATAATAATCCTAAAAAAGGGTTTTTTTCTTTCTAAGAAATTTAGTAAATCACACTGCAAGTAGAGCCATTTTCTCTTCATTATGATTAGAGTCATCTTTTCTAACAATTGGGTCAAAAACATGTTCACTCTCACCACTATCCTTGATGTCTTGAGGGCCAATTTCTTTCCCTCCTCGAAAGTAGATTGCTCTCCACTAGGGCAAAAGTGATGCAGTTCGAATACTTGCCCAACAGATTCATTTAAGAATATGTTTGGTGGGCATGTACATGGACTTAAGCAAGGTAACTTTGGCATTAAAATGATGAGGTAGTATAGGAATTATTTTCTCAATCTAATTTTCTTTGGAAATAGGTCCACCCAAGTTTTACAAGTAATTGATATTGTTTGAAAAACATTGAACGACTTTGTCCAAAGTTTCTTCCCCTTGCATGATATAGAGCTCAAAATTTCAATTCAACTTCATAATTCTAGATTTATTTTAATATTGAATCGCTTATATGAGTGGTCTCAAAAATCAATCACGTTGTTTTGAAGAATTACAATTTTTAATTAATTCTAATAATCGTTTTACAGCCGTAATTTCCTTTTTATAATAATCCTAAAAAAGGGTTTTTTTCTTTCTAAGAAATTTAGTAAATCACACTGCAAGTAGAGCCATTTTCTCTTCATTATGATTAGAGTCATCTGTTCTAACAATTGGGTCAAAAACATGTTCACTCTCACCACTATCCTTGATGTCTTGAGGGCCAATTTCTTTCCCTCCTCGAAAGTAGATTGCTCTCAACTGGGGCAAAAGTGATGCAGTTCGAATACTTGCCCAACAGATTCATTTAAGAGTATGTTCGGTGGGCTTGTAAAACGGACTTAAGCAAGGTATCTTTGGCATTAAAATGATAAGGTAGTATAGGAATGATTTTATCAATCTAATTTTCTTGGAAAATAGGTCCACCAAACTTTTCAAGGAGTTGCTAATGTTTGAAAAACATTCAAAGACTTTGTCTAAAGTTTCATCCCCTTCCATGATATAGTGCTCAAAATTTCAATTCAACTTCATAATTCTAGATTGATTTTAATGTCGAAATGCTTATATGAGTGGTCTCCAAAATCATTCATGTTGTTTTTGAAGAAGTAAAATTTTAAATGCATCATAATAATCATTTTAGATCCCTAATTAGCTTTTTTTAATATCCCTAAAAAGGGTTTCTTATTTCTAAGAAATTTAGGAAATCACACTGCAAGTAGAGCCATTTTCTCTTCATTATGATTAGAGTCATCTTTTCTAATAATTGGGTCAAAAACGTGTTCACTCTCACCACTATCTTTGATGTCTTGAGGAACAATTTCCTTCCCTTTTCGAAAGTAAACTGCTCTCAACTTAGGCAAAAGTGATGCAGTTCGAATACTTGCCCAATAGATTCATTTAAGAGTATGTTCGGTGGGCATGTACATGGACTTAAGCAAGGTAACTTTGGCATTAAAATGACAAGGTAGTGTAGGAATTCGTTTTTCAATCTAATTTTCTTAGCAAATAGGTCCATCCAAGTTTTACAAGTAATTGATACTGTTTGAAAAACATTGAACGATCTTGTCCAAAGTTTCTTCCCCTTGCATGATATAGTGCTAAAAATTTCAATTCAACTTCATAATTCTAGATTTATTTTAATATTGCAATGCTTATATGAGTGGTCTCAAAAATCATTCATGTTGTTTTGAAGAAGTACAATTTTAAATTAATTCTAATAATCATTTTAGAGCCCTAATTTCCTTTTTATAATAATCCTAAAAAAGAGTTTTTTTCTTTCTAAGAAATTTTGGAAATCACACTGCAAGTGGAGCTATTTTTTCTTCTTTATGATTAAAGTCATCTTTTCTAACAATTGGGTCAAAAACGTGTTCACTCTCACCACTATCCTTGATATCTTGAGAGCCAATTTCTTTCCCTCCTCGAAAGACGATTGCTCTCAACATGGGCAAAAGTGATGTAGTTCGAATACTTGCCCAACAAATTCATTTAAGAGTATGTTCGGTGGGCATGTACATGGACTTAAGCAAGGTAACTTTGGCATTAAAATGATAAGGTAGTGTAATAATGATTTTCTCAATCTAATTTTGTTTGTAAATAGGTCCACTAAACTTCTTCAAGGAGTTGATTATATTTTAAAAACATTGAAAGACTTTGTCTAAAGTTTCATCCCCTTCCATGATATAGTGCTCAAAATTTCAATTCAACTTCATAATTCTAGATAGATTTTAATGTTGAAATGCTTATATGAGTGGTCTCCAAAATCATTCATGTTGTTTTTGAAGAAGTAAAATTTTAAATGCATCATAATAATCATTTTAGATCCCTAATTAGCTTTTTTTAATATCCCTAAAAAGGGTTTCTTATTTCTATGAAATTTAGGAAATCACACTGCAAGTAGAGCCATTTTCTCTTCATTATGATTAGAGTCATCTTTTCTAATAATTGGGTCAAAAACATGTTCACTCTCACCACTATCCTTGATGTCTTGAGGAACAATTTCCTTCCCTCCTCGAAAGTAAACTGCTCTCAACTTAGGCAAAAGTGATGCAGTTCGAATACTTGCCCAATAGATTAATTTAAGAGTATGTTCGGTGGGCATGTACATGGACTTAAGCAAGGTAACTTTGGCATTAAAATGATAAGGTAGTGTAGGAATGATTTTTTCAATCTAATTTTGTTTGCAAATAGGTCCACTAAACTTCTTCAAGGAGTTGATTATATTTGAAAAACATTGAAAGACTTTGTCCAAAGTTTCTTCCCCTTGCATGATATAGTGCTCAAAATTTCAATTCAACTTCATAATTCTAGATTTATTTTAATATTGAAATGCTTATATGAGTGGTCTCAAAAATCATTCCTGTTGTTTTGAAGAATTACAATTTTAAATTAATTGTAATAATCATTTTAGAGCCCTAATTTCCTTTTTATAATAATCCTAAAAAAGGGATTTTTTCTTTCTAAGAAATTTAGGAAATCACACTGCAAGTGGAGCGATTTTCTCTTCATTGTGATTAGAGTCATCTTTTCTAACAATTGGTTCAAAAACATGTTCACTCTAACCACTATCCTTGTTGTCTTGAGGGCCAATTTCTTTCCCTCCTCGAAAGTAGATTGCAGTCAACTTGGGGAAAATTAATGTAGTTCGAATACTTGCCCAACAAATTCATTTAAGAGTATGTTCGGTGGGCATGTACATGGACTTAAGCAAGGTAACTTTGGCATTAAAATGATAAGGTAGTGTAGGAATGATTTTCTCAATCTAATTTTGTTTGTAAATAGGTCCACTAAACTTCTTCAAGGAGTTGATTATATTTTAAAAACATTGAAAGACTTTGTCTAAAGTTTCATCCCCTTCCATGATATAGTGCTCAAAATTTCAATTCAACTTCATAATACTAGATTGATTTTAATATTGAAATGCTTATATGAGTGGTCTCAAAAATCAATCATGTTGTTTTGAAGAAGTACAATTTTAAATTAATTCTAATAATCATTTTAGATCCCTAATTAGCTTTTTTTAATATCCCTAAAAAGAGTTTCTTATTTCTAAGAAATTTAGGAAATCACACTGCACGTAGAGCCATTTTCTCTTCATTATGATTAGAGTCATCTTTTCTAATAATTGGGTCAAAAACGTGTTCACTCTCACCACTATCCTTGATGTCTTGAGGAACAATTTCCTTCCCTCCTCGAAAGTAAACTGCTCTCAACTTAGGCAAAAGTGATGCAGTTCGAATACTTGTCCAATAGATTCATTTAAGAGTATGTTCGGTGGGCATGTACATGGACTTAAGCAAGGTAACTTTGGCATTAAAATGATAAGGTAGTATAGGAATGATTTTATCAATCTAATTTTCTTGGCAAATAGGTCCACCAAACTTTTCAAGGAGTTGCTAATGTTTGAAAAACATTCAAAGACTTTGTCTAAAGTTTCATCCCCTTCCATGATATAGTGCTCAAAATTTCAATTCAACTTCATAATTCTAGATAGATTTTAATGTTGAAATTCTTATATGAGTGGTCTCCAAAATCATTCATGTTGTTTTTGAAGAAGTAAAATTTTAAATGCATCATAATAATCATTTTAGATCCCTAATTAGCTTTTTTTAATATCCCTAAAAAGGGTTTCTTATTTCTAAGAAATTTAGGAAATCACACTGCAAGTAGAGCCATTTTCTCTTCATTATTATTAGAGTCATCTATTCTAATAATTGGGTCAAAAACGTGTTCACTCTCACCACTATCCTTGATGTCTTGAGGAACAATTTCTTTCCCTCCTCGAAAGTAAACTGCTCTCAACTTAGGCAAAAGTGATGCAGTTCGAATACTTGCCCAATAGATTCATTTAAGAGTATGTTCGGTGGGCATGTACATGGACATAAGCAAGGTAACTTTGGCATTAAAATGATAAGGTAGTTTAGGAATGATTTTGTCAATCTAATTTTGTTTGCAAATAGGTCCACTAAACTTCTTCAAGGAGTTGATTATATTTGAAAAACATTGAAAGACTTTGTCCAAAGTTTCTTCCCCTTGCATGATATAGTGCTCAAAATTTCAATTCAACTTCATAATTCTAGATTTATTTTAATATTGAAATGCTTATATGAGTGGTCTCAAAAATCATTCATGTTGTTTTGAAGAAGTACAATTTTAAATTAATTCTAATAATCATTTTAGAGCCCTAATTTCCTTTTTATAATAATCCTAAAAAAGAGTTTTTTTCTTTCTAAGAAATTTTGGAAATCACACTGCAAGTGGAGCCATTTTTTCTTCATTATGATTAAAGTCATCTTTTCTAACAATTGGGTCAAAAACGTGTTCACTCTCACCACTATCCTTGATATCTTGAGAGCCAATTTCTTTCCCTCCTCGAAAGACGATTGCTCTCAACATGGGCAAAAGTGATGTAGTTCGAATACTTGCCCAACAAATTCATTTAAGAGTATGTTCGGTGGGCATGTACATGGACTTAAGCAAGGTAACTTTGGCATTAAAATGATAAGGTAGTGTAGGAATGATTTTCTCAATCTAATTTTGTTTGTAAATAGGTCCACTAAACTTCTTCAAGGAGTTGATTATATTTTAAAAACATTGAAAGACTTTATCTAAAGTTTCATCCCCTTCCATGATATAGTGCTCAAAATTTCAATTCAACTTCATAATACTAGATTGATTTTAATATTGAAATGCTTATATGAGTGGTCTCAAAAATCAATCATGTTGTTTTGAAGAAGTACAATTTTAAATTAATTCTAATAATCATTTTAGATCCCTAATTAGCTTTTTTTAATATCCCTAAAAAGAGTTTCTTATTTCTAAGAAATTTAGGAAATCACACTGCACGTAGAGCCATTTTCTCTTCATTATGATTAGAGTCATCTTTTCTAATAATTGGGTCAAAAACGTGTTCATTCTCACCACTATCCTTGATGTCTTGAGGAACAATTTCCTTCCCTCCTCGAAAGTAAACTGCTCTCAACTTAGGCAAAAGTGATGCAGTTCGAATACTTGTCCAATAGATTCATTTAAGAGTATGTTCGGTGGGCATGTACATGGACTTAAGCAAGGTAACTTTGGCATTAAAATGATAAGGTAGTATAGGAATGATTTTATCAATCTAATTTTCTTGGCAAATAGGTCCACCAAACTTTTCAAGGAGTTGCTAATGTTTGAAAAACATTCAAAGACTTTGTCTAAAGTTTCATCCCCTTCCATGATATAGTGCTCAAAATTTCAATTCAACTTCATAATTCTAGATAGATTTTAATGTTGAAATGCTTATATGAGTGGTCTCCAAAATCATTCATGTGGTTTTTGAAGAAGTAAAATTTTAAATGCATCATAATAATCATTTTAGATCCCTAATTAGCTTTTTTTAATATCCCTAAAAAGGGTTTCTTATTTCTAAGAAATTTAGGAAATCACACTGCAAGTAGAGCCATTTTCTCTTCATTATGATTAGAGTCATCTTTTCTAATAATTGGGTCAAAAACGTGTTCACTCTCACCCCTATCCTTGATGTCTTGAGGAACAATTTCCTTCCCTCCTCGAAAGTAAACGGCTCTCAACTTAGGCAAAAAAGATGTAGTTTGAATACTTGCCCAATAGATTCATTTAAGAGTATGTTCGGTGGGCATGTACATGGACATAAGCAAGGTAACTTTGGCATTAAAATGATAAGGTAGTGTAGGAATGATTTTGTCAATCTAATTTTATTTGCAAATAGGTCCACTAAACTTCTTCAAGGAGTTGATTATATTTGAAAAACATTGAAAGACTTTGTCCAAAGTTTCTTCCCTTGCATGATATAGTGCTCAAAATTTCAATTCAACTTCATAATTCTAGATTTATTTTAATATTGAAATGCTTATATGAGTGGTCTCAAAAATCATTCCTGTTGTTTTGAAGAATTACAATTTTAAATTAATTGTAATAATCATTTTAGAGCCCTAATTTCCTTTTTATAATATCCCTAAAAAGGGTTTCTTATTTCTAAGAAATTTAGGAAATCACACTGCAAGTAAAGCCATTTTCTCTTCATTATGATTAGAGTCATCTTTTCTAATAATTTGGTCCAAAACGTGTTCACTCTCACCACTATCCTTGATGTTTTGAGGAACAATTTCCTTCCCTCCTCGAAAGTAGACTGCTCTCAACTTAGGCAAAAGTGATGCAGTTCGAATACGTGCCCATTAGATTCATTTAAGAGTATGGTCGGTGGGCATGTACATGGACTTAAGCAAGGTAACTTTGGCATTAAAATGACAAGGTAGTATAGAAATTCTTTTTTCAATCTAATTTTCTTTGCAAATAGGTCCACCCAATTTTTACAAGTAGTTTATAATGTTTGAAAAACATTGATAGACTTTGTCCAAAGTTTCTGCCCCTTGCATGATATAGAGCTCAAAATTTCAATTGAACTTCATAATTCTAGATTTATTTTAATATTGAAATGCTTATATGAGTGGTCTCAAAAATCATTCATGTTGTTTTGAAGAAGTACAATTTTAAATTAATTCTAATAATCATTTTAGAGCCCTAATTTCCTTTTTATAATAATCCTAAAAAAGGGCTTTTTCTTTTTAAGAAATTTAGTAAATCACACTGCAAGTAGAGCCATGTTCTCTTCATTATGATTAGAGTCATCTTTTCTAACAATTGGGTCAAAAACATGTTCACTCTCACCACTATCCTTGATATCTTGAGGGCCAATTTCTTTCCCTCCTCGAAAGTCAATTGCTCTCAACTTGTGCAAAAGTGATGCAGTTCGAATACTTGCCCAACAGATTCATTTAAGAGTATGTTCGGTGGGCATGTACATGGACTTAAGCAAGGTAACTTTGGCATTAAAATGATAAGGTAGTATAGGAATGATTTTCTCAATCTAATTTTGTTTGCAAATAGGTCCACTAAACTTCTTCAAGGAGTTGATAATGTTTGACAAACATTGAAAGACATTGTCCAAAGTTTCTTCCCCTTGCATGATATAGTGCTCAAAATTTCAATTCAACTTCATAATTCTAGATTTATTTTAATATTCAAATGCTTATATCAGTGGTCTAAAAAATCATTCATGTTGTTTTGAAGAATTACAATTTTAAATTAATTGTAATAATCATTTTAGAGCCCTAATTTCCTTTTTATAATAATCCTTAAAAAGGGTTTTTTTCTTTCTAAACAATTTAGGAAATCACACTGCAAGTAGAGCCATTTTCTCTTCATTATGATTAGAGTCATCTTTTCTAACACTTGGGTCAAAAACATGTTCACTCTAACCACTATCCTTGATGTCTTGAGAGCCAATTTGTTTCCCTCCTCGAAAGTAGATTGCTCTCAACTTGGGCAGAATTGATGCAGTTCGAATACTTGCCCAACAGATTCATTTAAGTGTATGTTCGGTGGGCATGTACATGGACTTAAGCAAGGTAACTTTGGCATTAAAATGACAAGGTAGTATAGGAATTCTTTTTTCAATCTAATTTTCTTTGCAAATAGGTCCACCCAATTTTTACAAGTAGTTTATAATGTTTGAAAAACATTGAAAGACTTTGTCCAAAGTTTCTTCCCCTTGCATGATATAGAGCTCAAAATTTCAATTCAACTTCATATTTCTAGACTTATTTTAATATTGAAATGCTTATATGAGTGGTCTCAAAAATCAATCATGTTGTTTTGAAGAAGTACAATTTTAAATTAATTCTAATAATCATTTTAGATCCCTAATTAGCTTTTTTTAATATCCCTAAAAAGAGTTTCTTATTTCTAAGAAGTTTAGGAAATCACACTGCACGTAGAGCCATTTTCTCTTCATTATGATTAGAGTCATCTTTTCTAATAATTGGGTCAAAAACGTGTTCACTCTCACCACTATCCTTGATGTCTTGAGGAACAATTTCCTTCCCTCCTCGAAAGTAAACTGCTCTCAACTTAGGCAAAAGTGATGCAGTTCGAATACTTGTCCAATAGATTCATTTAAGAGTATGTTCGGTGGGCATGTACATGGACTTAAGCAAGGTAACTTTGGCATTAAAATGATAAGGTAGTATAGGAATGATTTTATCAATCTAATTTTCTTGGCAAATAGGTCCACCAAACTTTTCAAGGAGTTGCTAATGTTTGAAAAACATTCAAAGACTTTGTCTTAAGTTTCATCCCCTTCCATGATATAGTGCTCAAAATTTCAATTCAACTTCATAATTCTAGATAGATTTTAATGTTGAAATGCTTATATGAGTGGTCTCCAAAATCATTCATGTTGTTTTTGAAGAAGTAAAATTTTAAATGCATCATAATAATCATTTTAGATCCCTAATTAGCTTTTTTTAATATCCCTAAAAAGAGTTTCTTATTTCTAAGAAATTTAGGAAATCACACTGCACGTAGAGCCATTTTCTCTTCATTATGATTAGAGTCATCTTTTCTAATAATTGGGTCAAAAACGTGTTCACTCTCACCACTATCCTTGATGTCTTGAGGAACAATTTCCTTCCCTCCTCGAAAGTAAACTGCTCTCAACTTAGGCAAAAGTGATGCAGTTCAAATACTTGTCCAATAGATTCATTTAAGAGTATGTTCAGTGGGCATGTACATGGACTTAAGCAAGGTAACTTTGGCATTAAAATGATAAGGTAATATAGGAATGATTTTATCAATCTAATTTTCTTGGCAAATAGGTCCACCAAACTTTTCAAGGAGTTGCTAATGTTTGAAAAAAATTCAAAGACTTTGTCTAAAGTTTCATCCCCTTCCATGATATAGTGCTCAAAATTTCAATTCAACTTCATAATTCTAGATAGATTTTAATGTTGAAATTCTTATATGAGTGGTCTCCAAAATCATTCATGTTGTTTTTGAAGAAGTAAAATTTTAAATGCATCATAATAATCATTTTAGATCCCTAATTAGCTTTTTTTAATATCCCTAAAAAGGGTTTCTTATTTCTAAGAAATTTAGGAAATCACACTGCAAGTAGAGCCATTTTCTCTTCATTATGATTAGAGTCATCTTTTCTAATAATTGGGTCAAAAATGTGTTCACTCTCACCACTATCCTTGATGTCTTGAGGAACAATTTCTTTCCCTCCTCGAAAGTAAACTGCTCTCAACTTAGGCAAAAGTGATGCAGTTCGAATACTTGCCCAATAGATTCATTTAAGAGTATGTTCGGTGGGCATGTACATGGACATAAGCAAGGTAACTTTGGCATTAAAATGATAAGGTAGTGTAGGAATGATTTTGTCAATCTAATTTTGTTTGCAAATAGGTCCACTAAACTTCTTCAAGGAGTTGATTATATTTGAAAAACATTGAAAGACTTTGTCCAAAGTTTCTTCCCCTTGCATGATATATTGCTCAAAATTTCAATTCAACTTCATAATTCTAGATTTATTTTAATATTGAAATGCTTATATGAGTGGTCTCAAAAATCATTCCTGTTGTTTTGAAGAATTACAATTTTAAATTAATTGTAATAATCATTTTAGAGCCCTAATTTCCTTTTTATAATATCCCTAAAAAGGGTTTCTTATTTCTAAGAAATTTAGGAAATCACACTGCAAGTAGAGCCATTTTCTCTTCATTATGATTAGAGTCATCTTTTCTAATAATTTGGTCAAAAACGTGTTCACTCTCACCACTATCCTTGATGTTTTGAGGAACAATTTCCTTCCCTCCTCGAAAGTAGACTGCTCTCAACTTAGGCAAAAGTGATGCAGTTCGAATACGTGCCCAATAGATTCATTTAAGAGTATGTTCGGTGGGCATGTACATGGACTTAAGCAAGGTAACTTTGGCATTAAAATGACAAGGTAGTATAGGAATTCTTTTTTCAATCTAATTTTCTTTGCAAATAGGTCCACCCAATTTTTACAAGTAGTTTATAATGTTTGAAAAACATTGATAGACTTTGTCCAAAGTTTCTGCCCCTTGCATGATATAGAGCTCAAAATTTCAATTGAACTTCATAATTCTAGATTTATTTTAATATTGAAATGCTTATATGAGTGGTCTCAAAAATCATTCATGTTGTTTTGAAGAAGTACAATTTTAAATTAATTCTAATAATCATTTTAGAGCCCTAATTTCCTTTTTATAATAATCCTAAAAAAGGGCTTTTTCTTTTTAAGAAATTTAGTAAATCACACTGCAAGTAGAGCCATGTTCTCTTCATTATGATTAGAGTCATCTTTTCTAACAATTGGGTCAAAAACATGTTCACTCTCACCACTATCCTTGATATCTTGAGGGCCAATTTATTTCCCTCCACGAAAGTCAATTGCTCTCAACTTGGGCAGAATTGATGCATTTCGAATACTTGCCCAACAGATTCATTTAATTGTATGTTCGGTGGGCATGTACATGGACTTAAGCAAGGTAACTTTGTCATTAAAATGACAAGGTAGTATAGGAATTCTTTTTTCAATCTAATTTTCTTTGCAAATAGGTCCACCCAATTTTTACAAGTAGTTTATAATGTTTGAAAAGCATTGAAAGACTTTGTCCAAAGTTTCTTCCCCTTGCATGATATAGAGCTCAAAATTTCAATTCAACTTCATATTTCTAGATTTATTTTAATATTGAAATGCTTATATGAGTGGTCTCAAAAATCAATCATGTTGTTTTGAAGAAGTACAATTTTAAATTAATTCTAATAATCATTTTACATCCCTAATTAGCTTTTTTTAATATCCCTAAAAAGAGTTTCTTATTTCTAAGAAATTTAGGAAATCACACTGCACGTAGAGCCATTTTCTCTTCATTATGATTAGAGTCATCTTTTCTAATAATTGGGTCAAAAACGTGTTCACTCTCACCACTATCCTTGATGTCTTGAGGAACAATTTCCTTCCCTCCTCGAAAGTAAACTGCTCTCAACTTAGGCAAAAGTGATGCAGTTCGAATACTTGTCCAATAGATTCATTTAAGAGTATGTTCGGTGGGCATGTACATGGACTTAAGCAAGGTAACTTTGGCATTAAAATGATAAGGTAGTATAGGAATGATTTTATCAATCTAATTTTCTTGGCAAATAGGTCCACCAAACTTTTCAAGGAGTTGCTAATGTTTGAAAAACATTCAAAGACTTTGTCTAAAGTTTCATCCCCTTCCATGATATAGTGCTCAAAATTTCAATTCAACTTCATAATTCTAGATAGATTTTAATGTTGAAATGCTTATATGAGTGGTCTCCAAAATCATTCATGTTGTTTTTGAAGAAGTAAAATTTTAAATGCATCATAATAATCATTTTAGATCCCTAATTAGCTTTTTTTAATATCCCTAAAAAGGGTTTCTTATTTCTAAGAAATTTAGGAAATCACACTGCAAGTAGAGCCATTTTCTCTTCATTATGATTAGAGTCATCTTTTCTAATAATTGGGTCAAAAACGTGTTCACTCTCACCACTATCCTTGATGTCTTGAGGAACAATTTCCTTCCCTCCTCGAAAGTAAACTGCTCTCAACTTAGGCAAAAGTGATGCAGTTCGAATACTTGCCCAATAGATTCATTTAAGAGTATGTTCGGTGGGCATGTACATGGACTTAAGCAAGGTAACTTTGGCATTAAAATGATAAGGTAGTATACGAATTCTTTTTTCAATCTAATTTTCTTTGCAAATAGGTCCACCCAATTTTTACAAGTAGTTGATAATGTTTGAAAAACATTGAAAGACTTTGTCCAAAGTTTCTTCCCCTTGCATGATATAGAGCTCAAAATTTCAATTGAACTTCATAATTCTAGATTTATTTTAATATTGAAATGCTTATATGAGTGGTCTCAAAAATCATTCATGTTGTTTTGAAGAAGTACAATTTTAAATTAATTCTAATAATCATTTTAGAGCCCTAATTTCCTTTTTATAATAATCCTAAAAAAGGGATTTTTTCTTTCTAAGAAATTTAGGAAATCACACTGCAAGTAGAGCCATTTTCTCTTCATTATGATTAGAGTCACCTTTTCTAATAATTTGGTCAAAAACGTGTTCACTCTCACCACTATCCTTGATGTTTTGAGGGCCAATTTCTTTCCCTCCTCGAAAGTCAATTGGTCTCAACTTGTGCAAAAGTGATGCAGTTCGAATACTTGCCCAACAGATTCATTTAAGAGTATGTTCGGTGGGCATGTACATGGACTTAAGCAAGGTAACTTTGGCATTAAAATGATAAGGTAGTATAGGAATGATTTTCTCAATCTAATTTTGTTTGCAAATAGGTCCACTAAACTTCTTCAAGGAGTTGATAATGTTTGAAAAACATTGAAAGACATTGTCCAAAGTTTCTTCCCCTTGCATGATATAGTGCTCAAAATTTCAATTCAACTTCATAATTATAGATTTATTTTAATATTCAAATGCTTATATGAGTGGTCTCAAAAATCATTCATGTTGTTTTGAAGAATTACAATTTTAAATTAATTGTAATAATCATTTTAGAGCCCTAATTTCCTTTTTATAATAATCCTTAAAAAGGGTTTTTTTCTTTCTAAACAATTTAGGAAATCACACTGCAAGTAGAGCCATTTTCTCTTCATTATGATTAGAGTCATCTTTTCTAACACTTGGGTCAAAAACATGTTCACTCTAACCACTATCCTTGATGTCTTGAGAGCCAATTTGTTTCCCTCCTCGAAAGTAGATTGCTCTCAACTTGGGCAGAATTGATGCAGTTCGAATACTTGCCCAACAGATTCATTTAAGTGTATGTTCGGTGCGCATGTACATGGACTTAAGCAAGGTAACTTTGGCATTAAAATGACAAGGTAGTATAGGAATTCTTTTTTCAATCTAATTTCCTTTGTAAATAGGTCCACCCAATTTTTACAAGTAGTTTATAATGTTTGAAAAACATTGAAAGACTTTGTCCAAAGTTTCTTCCCCTTGCATGATATAGAGCTCAAAATTTCAATTCAACTTCATATTTCTAGATTTATTTTAATATTGAAATGCTTATATGAGTGGTCTCAAAAATCAATCATGTTGTTTTGAAGAAGTACAATTTTAAATTAATTCTAATAATCATTTTAGAGCCCTAATTTCCTTTTTATAATAATCCTTAAAAAGGGTTTTTTTCTTTCTAAAAAATTTAGGAAATCACACTGCACGTAGAGCCATTTTCTCTTCATTATGATTAGAGTCATATTTTCTAACACTTGGGTCAAAAACGTGTTCACTCTAACCACTATCCTTGATGTCTTGAGAGCCAATTTGTTTCCCTCCTCGAAAGTAGATTGCTCCCAACTTGGGCAGAATTGATGCAGTTCGAATACTTGCCCAACAGATTCATTTAAGTGTATGTTCGGTGGGCATGTACATGGACTTAAGCAAGGTAACTTTGGCATTAAAATGACAAGGTAGTATAGGAATTCTTTTTTCAATCTAATTTTCTTTGCAAATAGGTCCACCCAATTTTTACAAGTAGTTTATAATGTTTGAAAAACATTGAAAGACTTTGTCCAAAGTTTCTTCCCCTTGCATGATATAGAGCTCAAAATTTCAATTCCACTTCATATTTCTAGATTTATTTTAATATTGAAATGCTTATATGAGTGGTCTCAAAAATCAATCATGTTGTTTTGAAGAAGTACAATTTTAAATTAATTCTAATAATCATTTTAGATCCCTAATTAGCTTTTTTTAATATCCCTAAAAAGAGTTTCTTATTTCTAAGAAATTTAGGAAATCACACTGCACGTAGAGCCATTTTCTCTTCATTATGATTAGAGTCATCTTTTCTAATAATTGGGTCAAAAACGTGTTCACTCTCACCACTATCCTTGATGTCTTGAGGAACAATTTCTTTCCCTCCTCGAAAGTAAACTGCTGTCAACTTAGGCAAAAGTGATGCAGTTCGAATACTTGCCCAATAGATTCATTTAAGACTATGTTCGGTGGTCATGTACATGGACATAAGCAAGGTAACTTTGGCATTAAAATGATAAGGTAGTGTAGGAATGATTTTGTCAATCTAATTTTGTTTGCAAATAGGTCCACTAAACTTCTTCAAGGAGTTGATTATATTTGAAAAACATTGAAAGACTTTGTCCAAAGTTTCTTCCCCTTGCATGATATAGTGCTCAAAATTTCAATTCAACTTCATAATTCTAGATTTATTTTATTATGGAAATGCTTATATGAGTGGTCTCAAAAATCATTCCTGTTGTTTTGAAGAATTACAATTTTAAATTAATTGTAATAATCATTTTAGAGCCCTAATTTCCTTTTTATAATATCCCTAAAAAGGGTTTCTTATTTCTAAGAAATTTAGGAAATCACACTGCAAGTAGAGCCATTTTCTCTTCATTATGATTAGAGTCATCTTTTCTAATAATTTAGTCAAAAACGTGTTCACTCTCACCACTATCCTTGATGTTTTGAGGAACAATTTCCTTCCCTCCTCGAAAGTAGACTGCTCTCAACTTAGGCAAAAGTGATACAGTTCGAATACGTGCCCAATAGATTCATTTAAGAGTATGTTCGGTGGGCATGTACATGGACTTAAGCAAGGTAACTTTGGCATTAAAATGATAAGGTAGTATAGGAATTCTTTTTTCAATCTAATTTTCTTTGCAAATAGGTCCACCCAATTTTTACAAGTAGTTTATAATGTTTGAAAAACATTGATAGACTTTGTCCAAAGTTTCTGTCCCTTGCATGATATAGAGCTCAAAATTTCAATTGAACTTCATAATTCTAGATTTATTTTAATATTGAAATGCTTATATGAGTGGTCTCAAAAATCATTCATGTTGTTTTGAAGAAGTACAATTTTAAATTAATTCTAATAATCATTTTAGAGCCCCAATTTCCTTTTTATAATAATCCTAAAAAAAGGCTTTTTCTTTTTAAGAAATTTAGTAAATCACACTGGAAGTAGAGCCATGTTCCCTTCATTATGATTAGAATCATCTTTTCTAACAATTGGGTCAAAAACATGTTCACTCTCACCACTATCGTTGATATCTTGAGGGCCAATTTCTTTCCCTCCTCGAAAGTCAATTGCTCTCAACTTGTGCAAAAGTGATGCAGTTCGAATACTTGCCCAACAGATTCATTTAAGTGTATGTTCGGTGGGCATGTACATGGACTTAAGCAAGGTAACTTTGGCATTAAAATGATAAGGTAGTATAGGAATGATTTTCTCAATCTAATTTTGTTTGCAAATAGGTCCACTAAACTTCTTCAAGGAGTTGATAATGTTTTGAAAAACATTGAAAGACATTGTCCAAAGTTTCTTCCCCTTGCATGATATAGTGCTCAAAATTTCAATTCAACTTCATAATTCTAGATTTATTTTAATATTCAAATGCTTATATGAGTGGTCTCAAAAATCATTCATGTTGTTTTGAAGAATTACAATTTTAAATTAATTGTAATAATCATTTTAGAGCCCTAATTTCCTTTTTATAATAATCCTTAAAAAGGGTTTTTTTCTTTCTATACAATTTAGGAAATCACACTGCAATTAGAGCCATTTTCTCTTCATTATGATTAGAGTCATCTTTTCTAACACTTAGGTCAAAAACATGTTCACTCTAACCACTATCCTTGATGTCTTGAGAGCCAATTTGTTTCCCTCCTCGAAAGTAGATTGCTCTCAACTTGGGCAGAATTGATGCAGTTCGAATACTTGCCCAACAGATTCATTTAAGTGTATGTTCGGTGGGCATGTACATGGACTTAAGCAAGGTAACTTTGGCATTAAAATGACAAGGTAGTATAGGAATTCTTTTTTCAATCTAATTTTCTTTGCAAATAGGTCCACCCAATTTTTACAAGTAGTTTATAATGTTTGAAAAACATTGAAAGACTTTGTCCAAAGTTTCTTCCCCTTGCATGATATAGAGCTCAAAATTTCAATTCAACTTCATATTTCTAGATTTATTTTAATATTGAAATGCTTATATGAGTGGTCTCCAAAATCAATCATGTTGTTTTGAAGAAGTACAATTTTAAATTAATTCTAATAATCATTTTAGATCCCTAATTAGCTTTTTTTAATATCCCTAAAAAGAGTTTCTTATTTCTAAGAAATTTAGGAAATCACACTGCACGTACAACCATTTTCTCTTCATTATGATTAGAGTCATCTTTTCTAATAATTGGGTCAAAAACGTGTTCACTCTCACCACTATCCTTGATGTCTTGAGGAACAATTTCCTTCCCTCCTCGAAAGTAAACTGCTCTCAACTTAGGCAAAAGTGATGCAGTTCGAATACTTGTCCAATAGATTCATTTAAGAGTATGTTCGGTGGGCATGTACATGGACTTAAGCAAGGTAACTTTGGCATTAAAATGATAAGGTAGTATAGGAATGATTTTATCAATCTAATTTTCTTGGCAAATAGGTCCACCAAACTTTTCAAGGAGTTGCTAATGTTTGAAAAACATTCAAAGACTTTGTCTAAAGTTTCATCCCCTTCCATGATATAGTGCTCAAAATTTCAATTCAACTTCATAATTCTAGATAGATTTTAATGTCGAAATGCTTATATGAGTGGTCTCCAAAATCATTCATGTTGTTTTTGAAGAAGTAAAATTTTAAATGCATCATAATAATCATTTTAGATCCCTAATTAGCTTTTTTTAATATCCCTAAAAAGGGTTTCTTATTTCTAAGAAATTTAGGAAATCACACTCCAAGTAGAGCCATTTTCTCTTCATTATGATTAGAGTCATCTTTTCTAATAATTGGGTCAAAAACGTGTTCACTCTCACCACTATCCTTGAGGTCTTGAGGAACAATTTCCTTCCCTCCTCGAAAGTAAACTGCTCTCAACTTAGGCAAAAGTGATGCAGTTCGAATACTTGCCCAATAGATTCATTTAAGAGTATGTTCTGTGGGCATGTACATGGACTTAAGCAAGGTAAATTTGGCATTAAAATGAAAAGGTAGTATACGAATTCTTTTTTCAATCTAATTTTCTTTGCAAATAGGTCCACCCAATTTTTACAAGTAGTTGATAATGTTTGAAAAACATTGAAAGACTTTGTCCAAAGTTTCTTCCCCTTGCATGATATAGTGCTCAAAATTTCAATTCAACTTCATAATTCTAGATTTATTTTAATATTGAAATGCTTATATGAGTGGTCTCAAAAATCATTCATGTTGTTTGGAAGAATTACAATTTTCAATTAATTGTATTAATCATTTTAGAGCCCTAATTTCCTTTTTATAATAATCCTAAAAAAGGGATTTTTTCTTTCTAAGAAATTTAGGAAATCACACTGCAAGTAGAGCCATTTTCTCTTCATTATGATTAGAGTCATCTTTTCTAATAATTTGGTCAAAAACGTGTTCACTCTCACCACTATCCTTGATGTTTTGAGGAACAATTTCCTTCCCTCCTCGAAAGTAGACTGCTCTCACCTTAGGCAAAAGTGATGCAGTTCGAATACGTGCCGAATAGATTCATTTAAGGGTATGTTCGGTGGGCATGTACATGGACTTAAGCAATGTAACTTTGGCATTAAAATGACAAGGTAGTATAGGAATTCTTTTTTCAATCTAATTTTCTTTGCAAATAGGTCCACCCAATTTTTACAAGTAGTTTATAATGTTTGAAAAACATTGATAGACTTTGTCCAAAGTTTCTGCCCCTTGAATGATATAGAGCTCAAAATTTCAATTCAACTTCATAATTCTAGATTTATTTTAATATTGAAATGCTTATATGAGTGGTCTCAAAAATCATTCATGTTGTTTTGAAGAAGTACAATTTTAAATTAATTCTAATAATCATTTTAGAGCCCTAATTTCCTTTTTATAATAATCCTAAAAAAGGGCTTTTTCTTTTTAAGAAATTTAGTAAATCACACTGCAAGTAGAGCCATTTTCTCTTCATTATGATTAGAGTCATCTTTTCTAACAATTGGGTCAAAAACATGTTCACTCTCACCACTATCCTTGATATCTTGAGGGCCAATTTATTTCCCTCCACGAAAGTCAATTGCTCTCAACTTGGGCAGAATTGATGCATTTCGAATACTTGCCCAACAGATTCATTTAATTGTATGTTCGGTGGGCATGTACATGGACTTAAGCAAGGTAACTTTGTCATTAAAATGACAAGGTAGTATAGGAATTCTTTTTTCAATCTAATTTTCTTTGCAAATAGGTCCACCCAATTTTTACAAGTAGTTTATAATGTTTGAAAAACATTGAAAGACTTTGTCCAAAGTTTCTTCCCCTTGCATGATATAGAGCTCAAAATTTCAATTCAACTTCATATTTCTAGATTTATTTTAATATTGAAATGCTTATATGAGTGGTCTCAAAAATCAATCATGTTGTTTTGAAGAAGTACAATTTTAAATTAATTCTAATAATCATTTTAGATCCCTAATTAGCTTTTTTTAATATCCCTAAAAAGAGTTTCTTATTTCTAAGAAATTTAGGAAATCACACTGCACGTAGAGCCATTTTCTCTTCATTATGATTAGAGTCATCTTTTCTAATAATTGGGTCAAAAACGTGTTCACTCTCACCACTATCCTTGATGTCTTGAGGAACAATTTCCTTCCCTCCTCGAAAGTAAACTGCTCTCAACTTAGGCAAAAGTGATGCAGTTCGAATACTTGTCCAATAGATTCATTTAAGAGTATGTTCGGTGGGCATGTACATGGACTTAAGCAAGGTAACTTTGGCATTAAAATGATAAGGTAGTATAGGAATGATTTTATCAATCTAATTTTCTTGGCAAATAGGTCCACCAAACTTTTCAAGGAGTTGCTAATGTTTGAAAAACATTCAAAGACTTTGTCTAAAGTTTCATCCCCTTCCATGATATAGTGCTCAAAATTTCAATTCAACTTCATAATTCTAGATAGATTTTAATGTTGAAATGCTTATATGAGTGGTCTCCAAAATCATTCATGTTGTTTTTGAAGAAGTATAATTTTAAATGCATCATAATAATCATTTTAGATCCCTAATTAGCTTTTTTTAATATCCCTAAAAAGGGTTTCTTATTTCTAAGAAATTTAGGAAATCACACTGCAAGTAGAGCCATTTTCTCTTCATTATGATTAGAGTCATCTTTTCTAATAATTGGGTCAAAAACGAGTTCACTCTCACCACTATCCTTGATGTCTTGAGGAACAATTTCCTTCCCTCCTCGAAAGTAAACTGCTCTCAACTTAGGCAAAAGTGATGCAGTTCGAATACTTGCCCAATAGATTCATTTAAGAGTATGTTCGGTGGGCATGTACATGGACTTAAGCAAGGTAACTTTGGCATTAAAATGATAAGGTAGTATACGAATTCTTTTTTCAATCTAATTTTCTTTGCAAATAGGTCCACCCAATTTTTACAAGTAGTTGATAATGTTTGAAAAACATTGAAAGACTTTGTCCAAAGTTTCTTCCCCTTGCATGATATAGTGCTCAAAATTTCAATTCAACTTCATAATTCTAGATTTATTTTAATATTGAAATGCTTATATGAGTAGTCTCAAAAATCATTCATGTTGTTTTGAAGAATTACAATTTTCAATTAATTGTATTAATCATTTTAGAGCCCTAATTTCCTTTTTATAATAATCCTAAAAAAGGGATTTTTTCTTTCTAAGAAATTTAGGAAATCACACTGCAAGTAGAGCCATTTTCTCTTCATTATGATTAGAGTCACCTTTTCTAATAATTTGGTCAAAAACGTGTTCACTCTCACCTCTATCCTTGATGTTTTGAGGAACAATTTCTTTCCCTCCTCGAAAGTAGACTGCTCTCAACTTAGGCAAAAGTGATGCAGTTCGAATACGTGCCCAATAGATTCATTTAAGAGTATGTTCGGTGGGCATGTACATGGACTTAAGCAAGGTAACTTTGGCATTAAAATGACAAGGTAGTATAGGAATTCTTTTTTCAATCTAATTTTCTTTGCAAATAGGTCCACCCAATTTTTACAAGTAGTTTATAATGTTTGAAAAACATTGATAGACTTTGTCCAAAGTTTCTGCCCCTTGCATGATATAGAGCTCAAAATTTCAATTGAACTTCATAATTCTAGATTTATTTTAATATTGAAATGCTTATATGAGTGGTCTCAAAAATCATTCATGTTGTTTTGAAGAAGTACAATTTTAAATTAATTCTAATAATCATTTTAGAGCCCTAATTTCCTTTTTATAATAATCCTAAAAAAGGGCTTTTTCTTTTTAAGAAATTTAGTAAATCACACTGCAAGTAGAGCCATGTTCTCTTCATTATGATTAGAGTCATCTTTTCTAACAATTGGGTCAAAAACATGTTCACTCTCACCACTATCCTTGATATCTTGAGGGCCAATTTCTTTCCCTCCTCGAAAGTCAATTGCTCTCAACTTCTGCAAAAGTGATGCAGTTCGAATACTTGCCCAACAGATTCATTTAAGAGTATGTTCGGTGGGCATGTACATGGACTTAAGCAAGGTAACTTTGGCATTAAAATGATAAGGTAGTATAGGAATGATTTTCTCAATCTAATTTTGTTTGCAAATAGGTCCACTAAACTTCTTCAAGGAGTTGATAATGTTTGAAAAACATTGAAAGACATTGTCCAAAGTTTCTTCCCCTTGCATGATATAGTGCTCAAAATTTCAATTCAACTTCATAATTCTAGATTTATTTTAATATTCAAATGCTTATATCAGTGGTCTCAAAAATCATTCATGTTGTTTTGAAGAATTACAATTTTAAATTAATTGTAATAATCATTTTAGAGCCCTAATTTCCTTTTTATAATAATCCTTAAAAAGGGTTTTTTTCTTTCTAAACAATTTAGGAAATCACACTGCAAGTAGAGCCATTTTCTCTTCATTATGATTAGAGTCATCTTTTCTAACACTTGGGTCAAAAACATGTTCACTCTAACCACTATCCTTGATGTCTTGAGAGCCAATTTGTTTCCCTCCTAGAAAGTAGATTGCTCTCAACTTGGGCAGAATTGATGCAGTTTGAATACTTGCCCAACAGATTCATTTAAGTGTATGTTCGGTGGGCATGTACATGGACTTAAGCAAGGTAACTTTGGCATTAAAATGACAAGGTAGTATAGGAATTCTTTTTTCAATCTAATTTTCTTTGAAAATAGGTCCACCCAATTTTTACAAGTAGTTTATAATGTTTGAAAAACATTTAAAGACTTTGTCCAAAGTTTCTTCCCCTTGCATGATATAGAGCTCAAAATTTCAATTCAACTTCATATTTCTAGATTTATTTTAATATTGAAATGCTTATATGAGTGGTCTCAAAAATCATTCATGTTGTTTTGAAGAAGTACAATTTTAAATTAATTCTAATAATCATTTTAGAGCCCTAATTTCCTTTTTATAATAATCCTTAAAAAGGGTTTTTTTCTTTCTAAAAAATTTAGGAAATCACACTGCAAGTAGAGCCATTTTCTCTTCATTATGATTAGAGTCATCTTTTCTAACACTTGGGTCAAAAACATGTTCACTCTAACCACTATCCTTGATGTCTTGAGAGCCAATTTGTTTCCCTCCTCGAAAGTAGATTGCTCTCAACTTGGGCAGAATTGATGCAGTTCGAATACTTGCCCAACAGATTCATTTAAGTGTATGTTCGGTGGGCATGTACATGGACTTAAGCAAGGTAACTTTGGCATTAAAATGACAAGGTAGTATAGGAATTCTTTTTTCAATCTAATTTTCTTTGCAAATAGGTCCACTTAATTTTTACAAGTAGTTTATGATGTTTGAAAAACATTGAAAGACTTTGTCCAAAGTTTCTTCCCCTTGCATGATATAGAGCTCAAAATTTCAATTCAACTTCATATTTCTAGATTTATTTTAATATTTAAATGCTTATATGAGTGGTCTCAAAAATCAATCATGTTGTTTTGAAGAAGTACAATTTTAAATTAATTCTAATAATCATTTTAGATCCCTAATTAGCTTTTTTTAATATCCCTAAAAAGAGTTTCTTATTTCTAAGAAATTTAGGAAATCACACTGCACGTAGAGCCATTTTCTCTTCATTATGATTAGAGTCATCTTTTCTAATAATTGGGTCAAAAACGTGTTCACTCTCACCACTATCCTTGATGTCTTGAGGAACAATTTCCTTCCCTCCTCGAAAGTAAACTGCTCTCAACTTAGGCAAAAGTGATGCAGTTCGAATACTTGTCCAATAGATTCATTTAAGAGTATGTTCGGTGGGCATGTACATGGACTTAAGCAAGGTAACTTTGGCATTAAAATGATAAGGTACTATAGGAATGATTTTATCAATCTAATTTTCTTGGCAAATAGGTCCACCAAACTTTTCAAGGAGTTGCTAATGTTTGAAAAACATTCAAAGACTTTGTCTAAAGTTTCATCCCCTTCCATGATATAGTGCTCAAAATTTCAATTCAACTTCATAATTCCAGATAGATTTTAATGTTGAAATGCTTATATGAGTGGTCTCCAAAATCATTCATGTTGTTTTTGAAGAAGTAAAATTTTAAATGCATCATAATAATCATTTTATATCCCTAATTAGCTTTTTTTAATATCCCTAAAAAGGGTTTCTTATTTCTAAGAAATTTAGGAAATCACACTGCAAGTAGAGCCATTTTCTCTTCATTATGATTAGAGTCATCTTTTCTAATAATTGGGTCAAAAACGTGTTCACTCTCACCACTATCCTTGATGTCTTGAGGAACAATTTCCTTCCCTCCTCGAAAGTAAACTGCTCTCAACTTAGGCAAAAGTTATGCAGTTCGAATACTTGCCCAATAGATTCATTTAAGAGTATGTTCGGTGGGTATGTACATGGACTTAAGCAAGGTAACTTTGGCATTAAAATGATAAGGTAGTATAGGAATGATTTTATCAATCTAATTTTCTTGGCAAATAGGTCCACCAAACTTTTCAAGGAGTTGCTAATGTTTGAAAAACATTCAAAGACTTTGTCTAAAGTTTCATCCCCTTCCATGATATAGTGCTCAAAATTTCAATTCAACTTCATAATTCCAGATAGATTTTAATGTTGAAATGCTTATATGAGTGGTCTCCAAAATCATTCATGTTGTTTTTGAAGAAGTATAATTTTAAATGCATCATAATAATCATTTTAGATCCCTAATTAGCTTTTTTTAATATCCCTAAAAAGGGTTTCTTATTTCTAAGAAATTTAGGAAATCACACTGCAAGTAGAGCCATTTTCTCTTCATTATGATTAGAGTCATCTTTTCTAATAATTGGGTCAAAAACGAGTTCACTCTCACCACTATCCTTGATGTCTTGAGGAACAATTTCCTTCCCTCCTCGAAAGTAAACTGCTCTCAACTTAGGCAAAAGTGATGCAGTTCGAATACTTGCCCAATAGATTCATTTAAGAGTATGTTCGGTGGGCATGTACATGGACTTAAGCATGGTAACTTTGGCATTAAAATGATAAGGTAGTATACGAATTCTTTTTTCAATCTAATTTTCTTTGCAAATAGGTCCACCCAATTTTTACAAGTAGTTGATAATGTTTGAAAAACATTGAAAGACTTTGTCCAAAGTTTCTTCCCCTTGCATGATATAGTGCTCAAAATTTCAATTCAACTTCATAATTCTAGATTTATTTTAATATTGAAATGCTTATATGAGTAGTCTCAAAAATCATTCATGTTGTTTTGAAGAATTACAATTTTCAATTAATTGTATTAATCATTTTAGAGCCCTAATTTCCTTTTTATAATAATCCTAAAAAAGGGATTTTTTCTTTCTAAGAAATTTAGGAAATCACACTGCAAGTAGAGCCATTTTCTCTTCATTATGATTAGAGTCACCTTTTCTAATAATTTGGTCAAAAACGTGTTCACTCTCACCACTATCCTTGATGTTTTGAGGAACAATTTCTTTCCCTCCTCGAAAGTAGACTGCTCTCAACTTAGGCAAAAGTGATGCAGTTCGAATACGTGCCCAATAGATTCATTTAAGAGTATGTTCGGTGGGCATGTACATGGACTTAAGCAAGGTAACTTTGGCATTAAAATGACAAGGTAGTATAGGAATTCTTTTTTCAATCTAATTTTCTTTGCAAATAGGTCCACCCAATTTTTACAAGTAGTTTATAATGTTTGAAAAACATTGATAGACTTTGTCCAAAGTTTCTGCCCCTTGCATGATATAGAGCTCAAAATTTCAATTGAACTTCATAATTCTAGATTTATTTTAATATTGAAATGCTTATATGAGTGGTCTCAAAAATCATTCATGTTGTTTTGAAGAAGTACAATTTTAAATTAATTCTAATAATCATTTTAGAGCCCTAATTTCCTTTTTATAATAATCCTAAAAAAGGGCTTTTTCTTTTTAAGAAATTTAGTAAATCACACTGCAAGTAGAGCCATGTTCTCTTCATTATGATTAGAGTCATCTTTTCTAACAATTGGGTCAAAAACATGTTCACTCTCACCACTATCCTTGATATCTTGAGGGCCAATTTCTTTCCCTCCTCGAAAGTCAATTGCTCTCAACTTGTGCAAAAGTGATGTAGTTCGAATACTTGCCCAACAGATTCATTTAAGAGTATGTTCGGTGGGCATGTACATGGACTTAAGCAAGGTAACTTTGGCATTAAAATGATAAGGTAGTATAGGAATGATTTTCTCAATCTAATTTTGTTTGCAAATAGGTCCACTAAACTTCTTCAAGGAGTTGATAATGTTTGAAAAACATTGAAAGACATTGTCCAAAGTTTCTTCCCCTTGCATGATACAGTGCTCAAAATTTCAATTCAACTTCATAATTCTAGATTTATTTTAATATTCAAATGCTTATATCAGTGGTCTCAAAAATCATTCATGTTGTTTTGAAGAATTACAATTTTAAATTAATTGTAATAATCATTTTAGAGCCCTAATTTCCTTTTTATAATAATCCTTAAAAAGGGTTTTTTTCTTTCTAAACAATTTAGGAAATCACACTGCAAGTAGAGCCATTTTCTCTTCATTATGATTAGAGTCATCTTTTCTAACACTTGGGTCAAAAACATGTTCACTCTAACCACTATCCTTGATGTCTTGAGAGCCAATTTGTTTCCCTCCTCGAAAGTAGATTGCTCTCAACTTGGGCAGAATTGATGCAGTTCGAATACTTGCCCAACAGATTCATTTAAGTGTATGTTCGGTGGGCATGTACATGGACTTAAGCAAGGTAACTTTGGCATTAAAATGACAAGGTAGTATAGGAATTCTTTTTTCAATCTAATTTTCTTTGAAAATAGGTCCACCCAATTTTTACAAGTAGTTTATAATGTTTGAAAAACATTTAAAGACTTTGTCCAAAGTTTCTTCCCCTTGCATGATATAGAGCTCAAAATTTCAATTCAACTTCATATTTCTAGATTTATTTTAATATTGAAATGCTTATATGAGTGGTCTCAAAAATCATTCATGTTGTTTTGAAGAAGTACAATTTTAAATTAATTCTAATAATCATTTTAGAGCCCTAATTTCCTTTTTATAATAATCCTTAAAAAGGGTTTTTTTCTTTCTAAATAATTTAGGAAATCACACTGCAAGTAGAGCCATTTTCTCTTCATTATGATTAGAGTCATCTTTTCTAACACTTGGGTCAAAAACATGTTCACTCTAACCACTATCCTTGATGTCTTGAGAGCCAATTTGTTTCCCTCCTCGAAAGTAGATTGCTCTCAACTTGCGCAGAATTGATGCAGTTCGAATACTTGCCCAACAGATTCATTTAAGTGTATGTTCGGTGGGCATGTACATGGACTTAAGGAAGGTAACTTTGGCATTAAAATGACAAGGTAGTATAGGAATTCTTTTTTCAATCTAATTTTCTTTGCAAATAGGTCCACTTAATTTTTACAAGTAGTTTATGATGTTTGAAAAACATTGAAAGACTTTGTCCAAAGTTTCTTCCCCTTGCATGATATAGAGCTCAAAATTTCAATTCAACTTCATATTTCTAGATTTATTTTAATATTTAAATGCTTATATGAGTGGTCTCAAAAATCAATCATGTTGTTTTGAAGAAGTACAATTTTAAATTAATTCTAATAATCATTTTAGATCCCTAATTAGCTTTTTTTAATATCCCTAAAAAGAGTTTCTTATTTCTAAGAAATTTAGGAAATCACACTGCAAGTAGAGCCATTTTCTCTTCATTATGATTAGAGTCATCTTTTCTAATAATTGGGTCAAAAACGTGTTCACTCTCACCACTATCCTTGATGTCTTGAGGAACAATTTCCTTCCCTCCTCGAAAGTAAACTGCTCTCAACTTAGGCAAAATTTATGCAGTTCGAATACTTGCCCAATAGATTCATTTAAGAGTATGTTCGGTGGGTATGTACATGGACTTAAGCAAGGTAACTTTGGCATTAAAATGATAAGGTAGTGTAGGAATGATTTTGTCAATCTAATTTTGTTTGCAAATAGGTCCACTAAACTTCTTCAAGGAGTTGATTATATTTGAAAAACATTGAAAGACTTTGTCCAAAGTTTCTTCCCCTTGCATGATATAGTGCTCAAAATTTCAATTCAACTTCATAATTCTAGATTTATTTTAATATTGAAATGCTTATAGGAGTGGTCTCAAAAATCATTCCTGTTGTTTTGAAGAATTACAATTTTAAATTAATTGTAATAATCATTTTAGAGCCCTAATTTCCTTTTTATAATATCCCTAAAAAAGGTTTCTTATTTCTAAGAAATTTAGGAAATCACACTGCAAGTAGAGCCATTTTCTCTTCATTATGATTAGAGTCATCTTTTCTAATAATTTCCTCAAAAACGTGTTCACTCTCACCACTATCCTTGATGTCTTGAGGAACAATTTCCTTCCCTCCTCGAAAGTAGACTGCTCTCAACTTAGGCAAAAGTGATGCAGTTCGAATACGTGCCCAATAGATTCATTTAAGACTATGTTCGGTGGGCATGTATATGGACTTAAGCAAGGTAACTTTGGCATTAAAATGACAAGGTAGTATAGGAATTCTTTTTTCAATCTAATTTTCTTTGCAAATAGGTCCACCCAATTTTTACAAGTAGTTTATAATGTTTGAAAAACATTTAAAGACTTTGTCCAAAGTTTCTTCCCCTTGCATGATATAGAGCTCAAAATTTCAATTCAACTTCATATTTCTAGATTTATTTTAATATTGAAATGCTTATATTAGTGGTCTCAAAAATCATTCATGTTGTTTTGAAGAAGTACAATTTTAAATTAATTCTAATAATCATTTTAGAGCCCTAATTTCCTTTTTATAATAATCCTTAAAAAGGGTTTTTTTCTTTCTAAAAAATTTAGGAAATCACACTACAAGTAGAGCCATTTTCTCTTCATTATGATTAGAGTCATCTTTTCTAACACTTGGGTCAAAAACATGTTCACTCTAACCACTATCCTTGATGTCTTGAGAGCCAATTTGTTTCCCTCCTCGAAAGTAGATTGCTCTCAACTTGGGCAGAATTGATGCAGTTCGAATACTTGCCCAACAGATTCATTTAAGTGTATGTTCGGTGGGCATGTACATGGACTTAAGCAAGGTAACTTTGGCATTAAAATGACAAGGTAGTATAGGAATTCTTTTTTCAATCTAATTTTCTTTGCAAATAGGTCCACTTAATTTTTACAAGTAGTTTATGATGTTTGAAAAACATTGAAAGACTTTATCCAAAGTTTCTTCCCCTTGCATGATATAGAGCTCAAAATTTCAATTCAACTTCATATTTCTAGATTTATTTTAATATTTAAATGCTTATATGAGTGGTCTCAAAAATCAATCATGTTGTTTTGAAGAAGTACAATTTTAAATTAATTCTAATAATCATTTTAGATCCGTAATTAGCTTTTTTTAATATCCCTAAAAAGAGTTTCTTATTTCTAAGAAATTTAGGAAATCACACTGCACGTAGAGCCATTTTCTCTTCATTATGATTAGAGTCATCTTTTCTAATAATTGGGTCAAAAACGTGTTCACTCTCACCACTATCCTTGATGTCTTGAGGAACAATTTCCTTCCCTCCTCGAAAGTAAACTGCTCTCAACTTAGGCAAAAGTGATGCAGTTCGAATACTTGTCCCATAGATTCATTTAAGAGTATGTTCGGTGGGCATGTACATGGACTTAAGCAAGGTAACTTTGGCATTAAAATGATAAGGTAGTGTAGGAATGATTTTGTCAATCTAATTTTGTTTGCAAATAGGTCCACTAAACTTCTTCAAGGAGTTGATTATATTTGAAAAACATTGAAAGACTTTGTCCAAAGTTTCTTCCCCTTGCATGATATAGTGCTCAAAATTTCAATTCAACTTCATAATTCTAGATTTATTTTAATATTGAAATGCTTATATGAGTGGTCTCAAAAATCATTCCTGTTGTTTTGAAGAATTACAATTTTAAATTAATTGTAATAATCATTTTAGAGCCCTAATTTCCTTTTTATAATATCCCTAAAAAAGGTTTCTTATTTCTAAGAAATTTAGGAAATCACACTGCACGTAGAGCCATTTTCTCTTCATTATGATTAGAGTCATCTTTTCTAATAATTTCCTCAAAAACGTGTTCACTCTCACCACTATCCTTGATGTCTTGAGGAACAATTTCCTTCCCTCCTCGAAAGTAAACTGCTCTCAACTTAGGCAAAAGTGATGCAGTTCGAATACTTGTCCAATAGATTCATTTAAGAGTATGTTCGGTGGGCATGTACATGGACTTAAGCAAGGTAACTTTGGCATTAAAATGATAAGGTAGTGTAGGAATGATTTTGTCAATCTAATTTTGTTTGCAAATAGGTCCACTAAACTTCTTCAAGGAGTTTATTATATTTGAAAAACATTGAAAGACTTTGTCCAAAGTTTCTTCCCCTTGCATGATATAGAGCTCAAAATTTCAATTCAACTTCATATTTCTAGATTTATTTTAATATTGAAATGCTTATATTAGTGGTCTCAAAAATCATTCATGTTGTTTTGAAGAAGTACAATTTTAAATTAATTCTAATAATCATTTTAGAGCCCTAATTTCCTTTTTATAATAATCCTTAAAAAGGGTTTTTTTCTTTCTAAAAAATTTAGGAAATCACACTACAAGTAGAGCCATTTTCTCTTCATTATGATTAGAGTCATCTTTTCTAACACTTGGGTCAAAAACATGTTCACTCTAACCACTATCCTTGATGTCTTGAGAGCCAATTTGTTTCCCTCCTCGAAAGTAGATTGCTCTCAACTTGGGCAGAATTGATGCAGTTCGAATACTTGCCCAACAGATTCATTTAAGTGTATGTTCGGTGGGCATGTACATGGACTTAAGCAAGGTAACTTTGGCATTAAAATGACAAGGTAGTATAGGAATTCTTTTTTCAATCTAATTTTCTTTGCAAATAGGTCCACTTAATTTTTACAAGTAGTTTATGATGTTTGAAAAACATTGAAAGACTTTGTCCAAAGTTTCTTCCCCTTGCATGATATAGAGCTCAAAATTTCAATTCAACTTCATATTTCTAGATTTATTTTAATATTTAAATGCTTATATGAGTGGTCTCAAAAATCAATCATGTTGTTTTGAAGAAGTACAATTTTAAATTAATTCTAATAATCATTTTAGATCCGTAATTAGCTTTTTTTAATATCCCTAAAAAGAGTTTCTTATTTCTAAGAAATTTAGGAAATCACACTGCACGTAGAGCCATTTTCTCTTCATTATGATTAGAGTCATCTTTTCTAATAATTGGGTCAAAAACGTGTTCACTCTCACCACTATCCTTGATGTCTTGAGGAACAATTTCCTTCCCTCCTCGAAAGTAAACTGCTCTCAACTTAGGCAAAAGTGATGCAGTTCGAATACTTGTCCCATAGATTCATTTAAGAGTATGTTCGGTGGGCATGTACATGGACTTAAGCAAGGTAACTTTGGCATTAAAATGATAAGGTAGTGTAGGAATGATTTTGTCAATCTAATTTTGTTTGCAAATAGGTCCACTAAACTTCTTCAAGGAGTTGATTATATTTGAAAAACATTGAAAGACTTTGTCCAAAGTTTCTTCCCCTTGCATGATATAGTGCTCAAAATTTCAATTCAACTTCATAATTCTAGATTTATTTTAATATTGAAATGCTTATATGAGTGGTCTCAAAAATCATTCCTGTTGTTTTGAAGAATTACAATTTTAAATTAATTGTAATAATCATTTTAGAGCCCTAATTTCCTTTTTATAATATCCCTAAAAAAGGTTTCTTATTTCTAAGAAATTTAGGAAATCACACTGCACGTAGAGCCATTTTCTCTTCATTATGATTAGAGTCATCTTTTCTAATAATTTCCTCAAAAACGTGTTCACTCTCACCACTATCCTTGATGTCTTGAGGAACAATTTCCTTCCCTCCTCGAAAGTAAACTGCTCTCAACTTAGGCAAAAGTGATGCAGTTCGAATACTTGTCCAATAGATTCATTTAAGAGTATGTTCGGTGGGCATGTACATGGACTTAAGCAAGGTAACTTTGGCATTAAAATGATAAGGTAGTGTAGGAATGATTTTGTCAATCTAATTTTGTTTGCAAATAGGTCCACTAAACTTCTTCAAGGAGTTTATTATATTTGAAAAACATTGAAAGACTTTGTCCAAAGTTTCTTCCCCTTGCATGATATAGAGCTCAAAATTTCAATTCAACTTCATATTTCTAGATTTATTTTAATATTGAAATGCTTATATGAGTGGTCTCAAAAATCATTCCTGTTGTTTTGAAGAATTACAATTTTAAATTAATTGTAATAATCATTTTAGAGCCCTAATTTCCTTTTTATAATATCCCTAAAAAAGGTTTCTTATTTCTAAGAAATTTAGGAAATCACACAGCAAGTAGAGCCATTTTCTCTTCATTATGATTAGAGTCATCTTTTCTAATAATTTCCTCAAAAACGTGTTCACTCTCACCACTATCCTTGATGTCTTGAGGAACAATTTCCTTCCCTCCTCGAAAGTAGACTGCTCTCAACTTAGGCAAAAGTGATGCAGTTCGAATACGTGCCCAATAGATTCATTTAAGACTATGTTCGGTGGGCATGTATATGGACTTAAGCAAGGTAACTTTGGCATTAAAATGACAAGGTAGTATAGGAATTCTTTTTTCAATCTAATTTTCTTTGCAAATAGGTCCACCCAATTTTTACAAGTAGTTTATAATGTTTGAAAAACATTGATAGACTTTGTCCAAAGTTTCTTCCCCTTGCATGATATAGAGCTCAAAATTTCAATTCAACTTCATATTTCTAGATTTATTTTAATATTGAAATGCTTATATTAGTGGTCTCAAAAATCATTCCTGTTGTTTTGAAGAATTACAATTTTAAATTAATTGTAATAATCATTTTAGAGCCCTAATTTCCTTTTTATAATATCCCTAAAAAGGGTTTCTTATTTCTAAGAAATTTAGGAAATCACACTGCAAGTAGAGCCATTTTCTCTTCATTATGATTAGAGTCATCTTTTCTAATAATTTCCTCAAAAACGTGTTCACTCTCACCACTATCCTTGATGTCTTGAGGAACAATTTCCTTCCCTCCTTGAAAGTAGACTGCTCTCAACTTAGGCAAAAGTGATGCAGTTCGAATACGTGCCCAATAGATTCATTTAAGACTATGTTCGGTGGGCATGTATATGGACTTAAGCAAGGTAACTTTGGCATTAAAATGACAAGGTAGTATAGGAATTCTTTTTTCAATCTAATTTTCTTTGCAAATAGGTCCACCCAATTTTTACAAGTAGTTTATAATGTTTGAAAAACATTGATAGACTTTGTCCAAAGATTCTTCCCCTTACATGATATAGTGCTCAAAATTTCAATTCAACTTCATAATTCTAGATTTATTTTAATATTGAAATGCTTATATGAGTGGTCTCAAAAATCATTCCTGTTGTTTTGAAGAATTACAATTTTAAATTAATTGTAATAATCATTTTAGAGCCCTAATTTCCTTTTTATAATATCCCTAAAAAAGGTTTCTTATTTCTAAGAAATTTAGGAAATCACACTGCACGTAGAGCCATTTTCTCTTCATTATGATTAGAGTCATCTTTTCTAATAATTTCCTCAAAAACGTGTTCACTCTCACCACTATCCTTGATGTCTTGAGGAACAATTTCCTTCCCTCCTCGAAAGTAAACTGCTCTCAACTTAGGCAAAAGTGATGCAGTTCGAATACTTGTCCAATAGATTCATTTAAGAGTATGTTCGGTGGGCATGTACATGGACTTAAGCAAGGTAACTTTGGCATTAAAATGATAAGGTAGTGTAGGAATGATTTTGTCAATCTAATTTTGTTTGCAAATAGGTCCACTAAACTTCTTCAAGGAGTTTATTATATTTGAAAAACATTGAAAGACTTTGTCCAAAGTTTCTTCCCCTTGCATGATATAGAGCTCAAAATTTCAATTCAACTTCATATTTCTAGATTTATTTTAATATTGAAATGCTTATATTAGTGGTCTCAAAAATCATTCATGTTGTTTTGAAGAAGTACAATTTTAAATTAATTCTAATAATCATTTTAGAGCCCTAATTTCCTTTTTATAATAATCCTTAAAAAGGGTTTTTTTCTTTCTAAAAAATTTAGGAAATCACACTACAAGTAGAGCCATTTTCTCTTCATTATGATTAGAGTCATCTTTTCTAACACTTGGGTCAAAAACATGTTCACTCTAACCACTATCCTTGATGTCTTGAGAGCCAATTTGTTTCCCTCCTCGAAAGTAGATTGCTCTCAACTTGGGCAGAATTGATGCAGTTCGAATACTTGCCCAACAGATTCATTTAAGTGTATGTTCGGTGGGCATGTACATGGACTTAAGCAAGGTAACTTTGGCATTAAAATGACAAGGTAGTATAGGAATTCTTTTTTCAATCTAATTTTCTTTGCAAATAGGTCCACTTAATTTTTACAAGTAGTTTATGATGTTTGAAAAACATTGAAAGACTTTGTCCAAAGTTTCTTCCCCTTGCATGATATAGAGCTCAAAATTTCAATTCAACTTCATATTTCTAGATTTATTTTAATATTTAAATGCTTATATGAGTGGTCTCAAAAATCAATCATGTTGTTTTGAAGAAGTACAATTTTAAATTAATTCTAATAATCATTTTAGATCCGTAATTAGCTTTTTTTAATATCCCTAAAAAGAGTTTCTTATTTCTAAGAAATTTAGGAAATCACACTGCACGTAGAGCCATTTTCTCTTCATTATGATTAGAGTCATCTTTTCTAATAATTGGGTCAAAAACGTGTTCACTCTCACCACTATCCTTGATGTCTTGAGGAACAATTTCCTTCCCTCCTCGAAAGTAAACTGCTCTCAACTTAGGCAAAAGTGATGCAGTTCGAATACTTGTCCCATAGATTCATTTAAGAGTATGTTCGGTGGGCATGTACATGGACTTAAGCAAGGTAACTTTGGCATTAAAATGATAAGGTAGTGTAGGAATGATTTTGTCAATCTAATTTTGTTTGCAAATAGGTCCACTAAACTTCTTCAAGGAGTTGATTATATTTGAAAAACATTGAAAGACTTTGTCCAAAGTTTCTTCCCCTTGCATGATATAGTGCTCAAAATTTCAATTCAACTTCATAATTCTAGATTTATTTTAATATTGAAATGCTTATATGAGTGGTCTCAAAAATCATTCCTGTTGTTTTGAAGAATTACAATTTTAAATTAATTGTAATAATCATTTTAGAGCCCTAATTTCCTTTTTATAATATCCCTAAAAAAGGTTTCTTATTTCTAAGAAATTTAGGAAATCACACTGCACGTAGAGCCATTTTCTCTTCATTATGATTAGAGTCATCTTTTCTAATAATTTCCTCAAAAACGTGTTCACTCTCACCACTATCCTTGATGTCTTGAGGAACAATTTCCTTCCCTCCTCGAAAGTAAACTGCTCTCAACTTAGGCAAAAGTGATGCAGTTCGAATACTTGTCCAATAGATTCATTTAAGAGTATGTTCGGTGGGCATGTACATGGACTTAAGCAAGGTAACTTTGGCATTAAAATGATAAGGTAGTGTAGGAATGATTTTGTCAATCTAATTTTGTTTGCAAATAGGTCCACTAAACTTCTTCAAGGAGTTTATTATATTTGAAAAACATTGAAAGACTTTGTCCAAAGTTTCTTCCCCTTGCATGATATAGAGCTCAAAATTTCAATTCAACTTCATATTTCTAGATTTATTTTAATATTGAAATGCTTATATGAGTGGTCTCAAAAATCATTCCTGTTGTTTTGAAGAATTACAATTTTAAATTAATTGTAATAATCATTTTAGAGCCCTAATTTCCTTTTTATAATATCCCTAAAAAAGGTTTCTTATTTCTAAGAAATTTAGGAAATCACACAGCAAGTAGAGCCATTTTCTCTTCATTATGATTAGAGTCATCTTTTCTAATAATTTCCTCAAAAACGTGTTCACTCTCACCACTATCCTTGATGTCTTGAGGAACAATTTCCTTCCCTCCTCGAAAGTAGACTGCTCTCAACTTAGGCAAAAGTGATGCAGTTCGAATACGTGCCCAATAGATTCATTTAAGACTATGTTCGGTGGGCATGTATATGGACTTAAGCAAGGTAACTTTGGCATTAAAATGACAAGGTAGTATAGGAATTCTTTTTTCAATCTAATTTTCTTTGCAAATAGGTCCACCCAATTTTTACAAGTAGTTTATAATGTTTGAAAAACATTGATAGACTTTGTCCAAAGTTTCTTCCCCTTGCATGATATAGAGCTCAAAATTTCAATTCAACTTCATATTTCTAGATTTATTTTAATATTGAAATGCTTATATTAGTGGTCTCAAAAATCATTCCTGTTGTTTTGAAGAATTACAATTTTAAATTAATTGTAATAATCATTTTAGAGCCCTAATTTCCTTTTTATAATATCCCTAAAAAGGGTTTCTTATTTCTAAGAAATTTAGGAAATCACACTGCAAGTAGAGCCATTTTCTCTTCATTATGATTAGAGTCATCTTTTCTAATAATTTCCTCAAAAACGTGTTCACTCTCACCACTATCCTTGATGTCTTGAGGAACAATTTCCTTCCCTCCTTGAAAGTAGACTGCTCTCAACTTAGGCAAAAGTGATGCAGTTCGAATACGTGCCCAATAGATTCATTTAAGACTATGTTCGGTGGGCATGTATATGGACTTAAGCAAGGTAACTTTGGCATTAAAATGACAAGGTAGTATAGGAATTCTTTTTTCAATCTAATTTTCTTTGCAAATAGGTCCACCCAATTTTTACAAGTAGTTTATAATGTTTGAAAAACATTGATAGACTTTGTCCAAAGTTTCTTCCCCTTGCATGATATAGAGCTCAAAATTTCAATTCAACTTCATAATTCTAGATTTATTTTAATATTGAAATGCTTATATGAATGGTCTCAAAAATCATTCATGTTGTTTTGAAGAAGTACAATTTTAAATTAATTCTAATAATCATTTTAGAGCCCTAATTTCCTTTTTATAATAATCCTAAAAAAGGGCTTTTTCTTTTTAAGAAATTTAGTAAATCACACTGCAAGTAGAGCCATTTTCTCTTCATTATGATTAGAGTCATCTTTTCTAACAATTGGGTCAAAAACATGTTCACTCTCACCACTATCCTTGATATCTTGAGGGCCAATTTCTTTCCCTCCTCGAAAGTCAATTGCTCTCAACTTGTGCAAAAGTGATGCAATTCGAATACTTGCCCAACAGATTCATTTAAGAGTATGTTCGGTGGGCATGTACATGGACTTAAGCAAGGTAACTTTGGCATTAAAATGATAAGGTAGTATAGGAATGATTTTCTCAATCTAATTTTGTTTGCAAATAGGTCCACTAAACTTCTTCAAGGAGTTGATAATGTTTGAAAAACATTGAAAGACATTGTCCAAAGTTTCTTCCACTTGCATGATATAGTGCTCAAAATTTCAATTCAACTTCATAATTCTAGATTTATTTTAATATTCAAATGCTTATATGAGTGGTCTCAAAAATCATTCATGTTGTTTTGAAGAATTACAATTTTAAATTAATTGTAATAATCATTTTAGAGCCCTAATTTCCTTTTTATAATAATCCATAAAAAGGGTTTTTTTCTTTCTAAAAAATTTAGGAAATCACACTGCAAGTAGAGCCATTTTCTCTTCATTATGATTAGAGTCATCTTTTCTAACACTTGGGTCAAAAACATGTTCACTCTAACCACTATCCTTGATGTCTTGAGAGCCAATTTGTTTCCCTCCTCGAAAGTAGATTGCTCTCAACTTGGGCAGAATTGATGCAGTTCGAATACTTTGCCAACATATTCATTTAAGTGTTTGTTCGGTGGGCATGTACATGGACTTAAGCAAGGTAACTTTGGCATTAAAATGACAAGGTAGTATAGGAATTCTTTTTTCAATCTAATTTTCTTTGCAAATAGGTCCACCCAATTTTTACAAGTAGTTTATAATGTTTGGAAAACATTGAAAGACTTTGTCCAAAGTTTCTTCCCCTTGCATGATATAGAGCTCAAAATTTCAATTCAACTTCATATTTCTAGATTTATTTTAATATTGAAATGCTTATATGAGTGGTCTCAAAAATCATTCCTGTTGTTTTGAAGAAGTACAATTTTAAATTAATTCTAATAATCATTTTAGAGCCCTAATTTCCTTTTTATAATAATCCTAAAAAAGGGCTTTTTCTTTTTAAGAAATTTATTAAATCACACTGCAAGTAGAGCCATGTTCTCTTCATTAGGATTAGATTCTTCTTTTCTAACAATTGGGTCAAAAACATGTTCACTCTCACCACTACCCTTGACGTCTTGAGGGCCAATTTCTTTCCCTCCTCGAAAGACCATTGCTCTCAACTGGGGAAAAAGTGATGCAGTTCGAATAGTTGCCCAACAGATTCATTTAAGAGTATGTTCGGTGGGCTAGTAAATGGACTTAAGCAAGGAAACTTTGGCATTAAGATGATAAGGTAGTATAGGAATGATTTTATCAATCTAATTTTCTGGGCAAATAGATCCACCAAACTTTTCAAGGAGTTGCTAATGTTTGAAAAACATTCGAAGACTTTGTCTAAAGTTTCATCCCCTTCCATGATATAGTGCTCAAAATTTAAATTCAACTTCATAATTCTAGATTGATTTTAATGTTGAAATGCTTATATGAGTGGTCTCCAAAATCATTCATGTTGTTTTGAAGAAGTAAAATTTTAAATTCATCATAACAATCATTTTAGATCGCTAATTAGCTTTTTTTAATATCTTTAAAAAGGGTTTCTTATTTCTAAGAAATTTAGGAAATCACACTGCAAGTAGAGCCATTTTCTCTTCATTATGATTAGAGTCATCTTTTCTAACACTTGGTCAAAAACATGTTCAGTCTCAGCACTATCCTTGATGTCTTGAGGGCCAATTTCTTTCCCTCCTCAAAAGTAGATTGCTCTCAACTGGGGCAAAAGTGATGCAGTTCGAATACTTGCCCAACAGATTCATTTAAGAGTATGTTCGGTGGGCTTGTAAATTTACTTAAGCAAGGTAACTTTGGCATTAAAATGATAAGGTAGTATAGGAATGATTTTATCAATCTAATTTTCTTGGCAAATAGGTCCACCAAACTTTTCAAGGAGTTGCTAATGTTTGAAAAACATTCAAAGACTTTGTCTAAAGTTTCATCCCCTTCCATGATATAGTCCTCAAAATTTCAATTCAACTTCATAATTCTAGATAGATTTTAATGTTGAAATGCTTATATGAGTGGTCTCCAAAATCATTCATGTTGTTTTTGAAGAAGTAAAATTTTAAATGCATCATAATAATCATTTTAGATCCCTAATTAGCTTTTTTTAATATCCCTAAAAAGGGTTTCTTATTTCTAAGAAATTTAGGCAATCACACTGCAAGTAGAGCCATTTTCTCTTCATTATGATTAGAGTCATCGTTTCTAATAATTGGGTCAAAAACGTGTTCACTCTCACCACTATCCTTGATGTCTTGAGGAACAATTTCCTTCCCTCCTCGAAAGTAAACTGCTCTCAACTTAGGCAAAAGTGATGCAGTTCGAATACTTGTCCAATAGATTCATTTAAGAGTATGTTCGGTGGGCATGTACATGGACTTAAGCAAGGTAACTTTGGCATTAAAATGACAAGGTAGTATAGGAATTCTTTTTTCAATCTAATTTTCTTGGCAAATAGGTCCACCCAATTTTTACAAGTAGTTGATAATGTTTGAAAAACATTGAAAGACTTTGTCCAAAGTTTCTTCCCCTTGCATGATATAGTGCTCAAAATTTCAATTCAACTTCATAATTCTAGATTTATTTTAATATTGAAATGCTGATATGAGTGGTCTCAAAAATCATTCATGTTGTTTTGAAGAATTACAATTTTAAATTAATTGTAATAATCATTTTAGAGCCCTAATTTCCTTTTTATAATAATCCTTAAAAAGGGTTTTTTTCTTTCTAAATAATTTAGGAAATCACACTGCAAGTACAACCATTTTCTCTTCATTATGATTAGAGTCATCTTTTCTAACACTTGGGTCAAAAACATGTTCACTCTAACCACTATCCTTGATGTCTTGAGAGCCAATTTGTTTCCCTCCTCGAAAGTAGATTGCTCTCAACTTGGGCAGAATTGATGCAGTTCGAATACTTGCCCAACAGATTCATTTAAGTGTATGTTCGGTGGGCATGTACATGGACTTAAGCAAGGTAACTTTGGCATTAAAATGACAAGGTAGTATAGGAATTCTTTTTTCAATCTAATTTTCTTTGCAAATAGGTCCACCCAATTTTTACAAGTAGTTTATAATGTTTGAAAAACATTGAAAAACTTTGTCCAAAGTTTCTTCCCCTTGCATGATATAGAGCTGAAAATTTCAATTCAACTTCATATTTCTAGATTTATTTTAATATTGAAATGCTTATATGAGTGGTCTCAAAAATCATTCATGTTGTTTTAAAGAATTACAATTTTAAATTAATTCTAATAATCATTTTAGAGCGCTAATTTCCTTTTTATAATAATCCTAAAAAAGAGTTTTTTTCTTTCTAAGAAATTTTGGAAATCACACTGCAAGTGGAGCCATTTTTTTTTCATTATGATTAAAGTCATCTTTTCTAACAATTGGGTCAAAAACGTGTTCACTCTCACCACTATCCTTGATATCTTGAGGGCCAATTTCTTTCCCTCCTCGAAAGACGATTGCTCTCAACATGGGCAAAAGTGATGTAGTTCGAATACTTGCCCAACAAATTCATTTAATAGTATGTTCGGTGGGCATGTACATGGACTTAAGCAAGGTAACGTTGGCTTTAAAATGATAAGGTAGTGTAGGAATGATTTTGTCAATCTAATTTTGTTTGCAAATAGGTCCACTAAATTTCTTCAAGGAGTTGATTATATTTGAAAAACATTGAAAGACTTTGTCCAAAGTTTCTTCCCCTTGCATGATATAGTGCTCAAAATTTCAATTCAACTTCATAATTCTAGATTTATTTTAATATTGAAATGCTTATATGAGTGGTCTCAAAAATCATTCCTGTTGTTTTGAAGAATTACAATTTTAATTTAATTGTAATAATCATTTTAGAGCCCTAATTTCCTTTTTATAATAATCCTTAAAAAGGGTTTTTTTCTTTCTAAAAAATTTAGGAAATCACACTGCAAGTAGAGCCATTTTCTCTTCATTATGATTAGAGTCATCTTTTCTAACACTTGGGTCAAAAACATGTTCACTCCAACCACTATCCTTGATGTCTTGAGAGCCAATTTGTTTCCCTCCGCGAAAGTAGATTGCTCTCAACTTGGGCAGAATTGATGCAGTTCGAATACTTGCCCAACAGATTCATTTAAGTGTATGTTCGGTGGGCATGTACATGGACTTAAGCAAGGTAACTTTGGCATTAAAATGACAAGGTAGTATAGGAATTCTTTTTTCAATCTAATTTTCTTTGCAAATAGGTCCACCCAATTTTTACAAGTAGTTTATAATGTTTGAAAACCATTGAAAGACTTTGTCCAAAGTTTCTTCCCCTTGCATGATATAGAGCTCAAAATTTCAATTCAACTTCATATTTCTAGATTTATTTTAATATTGAAATTCTTATATGAGTGGTCTCAAAAATCATTCATGTTGTTTTGAAGAAGTACAATTTTAAATTAATTCTAATAATCATTTTAGAGCCCTAATTTCCTTTTTATAATAATCCTAAAAAAGAGTTTTTTTCTTCCTAAGAAATTTTGGAAATCACACTGCAAGTGGAGCCATTTTTTCTTCATTATGATTAGAGTCATCTTTTCTAACACTTGGGTCAAAAACATGTTCACTCCAACCACTATCCTTGATGTCTTGAGAGCCAATTTGTTTCCCTCCGCGAAAGTAGATTGCTCTCAACTTGGGCAAAAGTGATGCAGTTCGAATACTTGCCCAACAGATTCATTTAAGTGTATGTTCGGTGGGCATGTACATGGACTTAAGCAAGGTAACTTTGGCATTAAAATGACAAGGTAGTATAGGAATTCTTTTTTCAATCTAATTTTCTTTGGAAATAGGTCCACCCAATTTTTACAAGTAGTTTATAATGTTTGAAAACCATTGAAAGACTTTGTCCAAAGTTTCTTCCCCTTGCATGATATAGAGCTCAAAATTTCAATTCAACTTCATATTTCTAGATTTATTTTAATATTGAAATTCTTATATGAGTGGTCTCAAAAATCATTCATGTTGTTTTGAAGAAGTACAATTTTAAATTAATTCTAATAATCATTTTAGAGCCCTAATTTCCTTTTTATAATAATCCTAAAAAAGAGTTTTTTTCTTTCTAAGAAATTTTGGAAATCACACTGCAAGTGGAGCCATTTTTTCTTCATTATGATTAGAGTCATCTTTTCTAACACTTGGTCAAAAACATGTTCACTCTCACCATTATCCTTGATGTCTTGAGGGCCAATTTCTTTCCCTCCTCAAAAGTAGATTGCTCTCAACTGGGGCAAAAGTGATGCAGTTCGAATACTTGCCCAACAGATTCATTTAAGAGTATGTTCGGTGGGCTTGTAAATGGACTTAAGCAAGGTAACTTTGGCATTAAAATGATAAGGTAGTGTAGGAATGATTTTCTCAATCTAATTTTGTTTGCAAATAGGTCCACTAAACTTCTTCAAGGAGTTGATTATATTTGAAAAACATTGAAAGACTTTGTCAAAAGTTTCTTCCCCTTGCATGATATAGTGCTCAAAATTTCAATTCAACTTCATAATTCTAGATTTATTTTAATATTGAAATGCTTATATGAGTGGTCTCAAAAATCATTCCTGTTGTTTTGAAGAATTACAATTTTAAATTAATTGTAATAATCATTTTAGAGCCCTAATTTCCTTTTTATAATATCCCTAAAAAGGGTTTCTTATTTCTAAGAAATTTAGGAAATCACACTGCATGTAGAGCCATTTTCTCTTCATTATGATTAGAGTCATCTTTTCTAACACTTGGTCAAAAACATGTTCACTCTCACCATTATCCTTGATGTCTTGAGGGCCAATTTCTTTCCCTCCTCAAAAGTAGATTGCTCTCAACTGGGTCAAAAGTGATGCAGTTCGAATACTTGCCCAACAGATTCATTTAAGAGTATGTTCGGTGGGCTTGTAAATGGACTTAAGCAAGGTAACTTTGGCATTAAAATGATAAGGTAGTATAGGAATGATTTTATCAATCTAATTTTCTAGGCAAATAGGTCCACTAAACTTCTTCAAGGAGTTGATTATATTTGAAAAACATTGAAAGACTTTGTCCAAAGTTTCTTCCCCTTGCATGATATAGTGCTCAAAATTTCAATTCAACTTCATAATTCTAGATTTATTTTAATATTGAAATGCTTATATGAGTGGTCTCAAAAATCATTCATGTTGTTTTGAAGAATTACAATTTTAAATTAATTGTAATAGTCATTTTAGAGCCCTAATTTCTTTTTTATAATAATCCTTAAAAAGGGTTTTTTTCTTTCTAAAAAATTTAGGAAATCACACTGCAAGTAGAGCCATTTTCTCTTCATTATGATTAGAGTCATCTTTTCTAACACTTGGGTCAAAAACATGTTCACTCTAACCACTATCCTTGATGTCTTGAGAGCCAATTTGTTTCCCTCCTCGAAAGTAGATTGCTCTCAACTTGGGCAGAATTGATGCAGTTCGAATACTTGCCCAACAGATTCATTTAAGTGTATGTTCGGTGGGCATGTACATGGACTTAAGCAAGGAAACTTTGGCATTAAAATGACAAGGTAGTATAGGAATTCTTTTTTCAATCTAATTTTCTTTGCAAATAGGTCCACCCAATTTTTACAAGTAGTTTATAATGTTTGAAAAACATTTAAAGACTTTGTCCAAAGTTTCTTCCCCTTGCATGATATAGAGCTCAAAATTTCAATTCAACTTCATATTTCTAGATTTATTTTAATAATGAAATGCTTATATGAGTGGTCTCAAAAATCATTCATGTTGTTTTGAAGAAGTACAATTTTAAATTAATTCTAATAATCATTTTAGAGCCCTAATTTCCTTTTTATAATAATCCTAAAAAAGGGATTTTTTCTTTCTAAGAAATTTTGGAAATCACACTGCAAGTGGAGCCATTTTTTTCTTCATTATGATTAAAGTCATCTTTTCTAACAATTGGGTCAAAAATGTGTTCACTCTCACCACTATCCTTGATATCTTGAGGGCCAATTTCTTTCCCTCCTCGAAAGACGATTGCTCTCAACATGGGCAAAAGTGATGTAGTTCGAATACTTGCCCAACAAATTCATTTAAGAGTATGTTCGGTGGGCATGTACATGGACTTAAGCAAGGTAACTTTGGCATTAAAATGATAAGGTAGTGTAGGAATGATTTTCTCAATCTAATTTTGTTTGCAAATAGGTCCACTAAACTTCTTCAAGGAGTTGATTATATTTGAAAAACATTGAAAGACTTTGTCCAAAGTTTCTTCCCCTTGCTTGATATAGTGCTCAAAATTTCACTTCAACTTCATAATTCTAGATTTATTTTAATATTGAAATGCTTATATGAGTGGTCTCAAAAATCATTCCTTTTGTTTTGAAGAATTACAATTTTAAATTAATTGTAATAATCATTTTAGAGCCCTAATTTCCTTTTTATAATATCCCTAAAAAGGGTTTCTTATTTCTAAGAAATTTAGGAAATCACACTGCAAGTAGAGCCATTTTCTCTTCATTATGATTAGTGTCATCTTTTCTAATAATTTGGTCAAAAACGTGTTCACTCTCACCACTATCCTTGATGTCTTGATGAACAATTTCCTTCCCTCCTCGAAAGTAGACTGCTCTAAACTTAGGCAAAAGTGATGCAGTTCGAATACGTGCCCAATAGATTCATTTAAGAGTATGTTCGGTGGGCATGTACATGGACTTAAGCAAGCTAACTTTGGCATTAAAATGACAAGGTAGTATAGGAATTCTTTTTTCAATCTAATTTTCTTTGCAAATAGGTCCACCCAATTTTTACAAGTAGTTTATAATGTTTGAAAACCATTGAAAGACTTTGTCCAAAGTTTCTTCCCCTTGCATGATATAGAGCTCAAAATTTCAATTCAACTTCATATTTCTAGATTTATTTTAATATTGAAATTCTTATATGAGTGGTCTCAAAAATCATTCATGTTGTTTTGAAGAAGTACAATTTTAAATTAATTCTAATAATCATTTTAGAGCCCTAATTTCCTTTTTATAATAATCCTAAAAAAGAGTTTTTTTCTTTCTAAGAAATTTTGGAAATCACACTGCAAGTGGAGCCATTTTTTCTTCATTATGATTAGAGTCATCTTTTCTAACACTTGGTCAAAAACATGTTCACTCTCACCATTATCCTTGATGTCTTGAGGGCCAATTTCTTTCCCTCCTCAAAAGTAGATTGCTCTCAACTGGGGCAAAAGTGATGCAGTTCGAATACTTGCCCAACAGATTCATTTAAGAGTATGTTCGGGGGGCTTGTAAATGGACTTAAGCAAGGTAACTTTGGCATTAAAATGATAAGGTAGTATAGGAATGATTTTATCAATCTAATTTTCTAGGCAAATAGGTCCACCAAACTTTTCAAGGAGTTGCTAATGTTTGAAAAACATTCAAAGACTTTGTCTAAAGTTTCATCCTCTTCCATGATATAGTGCTCAAAATTTCAATTCAACTTCATAATTCTAGATTTATTTTAATATTGAAATGCTTATATGTGTGGTCTCAAAAATCATTCATGTTGTTTTGAAGAATTACAATTTTAAATTAATTGAAATAATCATTTTAGAGCCCTAATTTCCTTTTTATAATAATCCTTAAAAAGTGCTTTTTTCTTTCTAAATAATTTAGGAAATCACACTGCAAGTACAACCATTTTCTCTTCATTATGATTAGAGTCATCTTTTCTAACAATTGGGTCAAAAACGTGTTCACTCTCACCACTATCTTTGATTTCTTGAGGGCCAATTTCTTTCCCTCCTCGAAAGACGATTGCTCTCAATATGGGCAAAAGTGATGTAGTTCGAATACATGCCCAACAAATTCATTTAAGAGTATGTTCGGTGGGCATGTACATGGACTTAAGCAAGGTAACTTTGGCATTAAAATGATAAGGTAGTGTAGGAATGATTTTCTCAATTTAATTTTGTTTGCAAATAGGTCCACTAAACTTCTTCAAGGAGTTGATTATATTTGAAAAACATTGAAAGACTTTGTCCAAAGTTTCTTCCCCTTGCATGATATAGTGCTCAAAATTTCAATTCAACTTCATAATTCTAGATTTATTTTAATATTGAAATGCTTATATGAGTGGTCTCAAAAATCATTCCTGTTGTTTTGAAGAATTACAATTTTAATTTGATTGTAATAATCATTTTAGAGCCCTAATTTCCTTTTTATAATAATCCTTAAAAAGGGCTTTTTTCTTTCTAAAAAATTTATGAAATCACACTGCAAGTAGAGCCATTTTCTCTTCATTATGATTAGAGTCATCTTTTCTAATAATTTGGTCAAAAACGTGTTCACTCTCACCACTATCCTTGATGTCTTGATGAACAATTTCCTTCCCTCCTCGAAAGTAGACTGCTCTAAACTTAGGCAAAAGTGATGCAGTTCGAATACGTGCCCAATAGATTCATTTAAGAGTATGTTCGGTGGGCATGTACATGGACTTAAGCAAGGTAACTTTGGCATTAAAATGACAAGGTAGTATAGGAATTCTTTTTTCAATCTAATTTTCTTTGCAAATAGGTCCACCCAATTTTTACAAGTAGTTTATAATGTTTGAAAACCATTGAAAGACTTTGTCCAAAGTTTCTTCCCCTTGCATGATATAGAGCTCAAAATTTCAATTCAAATTCATATTTCTAGATTTATTTTAATATTGAAATTCTTATATGAGTGGTCTCAAAAATCATTCATGTTGTTTTGAAGAAGTACAATTTTAAATTAATTCTAATAATCATTTTAGAGCCCTAATTTCCTTTTTATAATAATCCTAAAAAAGAGTTTTTTTCTTTCTAAGAAATTTTGGAAATCACACTGCAAGTGGAGCCATTTTTTCTTCATTATGATTAGAGTCATCTTTTCTAACACTTGGTCAAAAACATGTTCACTCTCACCATTATCCTTGATGTCTTGAGGGCCAATTTCTTTCCCTCCTCAAAAGTAGATTGCTCTCAACTGGGGCAAAAGTGATGCAGTTCGAATACTTGCCCAACAGATTCATTTAAGAGTATGTTCGGTGGGCTTGTAAATGGACTTAAGCAAGGTAACTTTGGCATTAAAATGATAAGGTAGTATAGGAATGATTTTATCAATCTAATTTTCTAGGCAAATAGGTCCACCAAACTTTTCAAGGAGTTGCTAATGTTTGAAAAACATTCAAAGACTTTGTCTAAAGTTTCATCCTCTTCCATGATATAGTGCTCAAAATTTCAATTCAACTTCATAATTCTAGATTTATTTTAATATTGAAATGCTTATATGTGTGGTCTCAAAAATCATTCATGTTGTTTTGAAGAATTACAATTTTAAATTAATTGAAATAATCATTTTAGAGCCCTAATTTCCTTTTTATAATAATCCTCAAAAAGTGTTTTTTTCTTTCTAAATAATTTAGGAAATCACACTGCAAGTACAACCATTTTCTCTTCATTATGATTAGAGTCATCTTTTCTAACAATTGGGTCAAAAACGTGTTCACTCTCACCACTATCTTTGATTTCTTGAGGGCCAATTTCTTTCCCTCCTCGAAAGACGATTGCTCTCAATATGGGCAAAAGTGATGTAGTTCGAATACATGCCCAACAAATTCATTTAAGAGTATGTTCGGTGGGCATGTACATGGACTTAAGTAAGGTAACTTTGGCATTAAAATGATAAGGTAGTGTAGGAATGATTTTCTCAATCTAATTTTGTTTGCAAATAGGTCCACTAAACTTCTTCAAGGAGTTGATTATATTTGAAAAACATTGAAAGACTTTGTCCAAAGTTTCTTCCCCTTGCATGATATAGTGCTCAAAATTTCAATTCAACTTCATAATTCTAGATTTATTTTAATATTGAAATGCTTATATGAGTGGTCTCAAAAATCATTCCTGTTGTTTTGAAGAAGTACAATTTTAAATTAATTCTAATAATCATTTTAGAGCCCTAATTTCCTTTTTATAATAATCCTAAAAAAGGGCTTTTTCTTTTTAAGAAATTTAGTAAATCACACTGCAATTAGAGCCATGTTCTCTTCATTATGATTAGATTCTTCTTTTCTTACAATTGGGTCAAAAACATGTTCACTCTCACCACTACCTTTGATGTCTTGAGGGCCAATTTCTTTCCCTCCTCGAAAGACCATTGCTCTCAACTGGGGCAAAAGTGATGCAGTTCGAATAGTGGCCCAACAGATTCATTTAAGAGTATGTTCGGTGGGCTAGTAAATGGACTTAAGCAAGGAAACTTTGGCATTAAGATGATAAGGTAGTATAGGAATGATTTTATCAATCTAATTTTCTGGGCAAATAGGTCCACCAAATTTTCAAGGAGTTGCTAATGTTTGAAAAACATTCGAAGACTTTTTCTAAAGTTTCATCCCCTTCCATGATATAGGGCTCAAAATTTAAATTCAACTTCATAATTCTAGATTGATTTTAATGTTGAAATGCTTATATGAGTGGTCTCCAAAATCATTCATGTTGTTTTTGAAGAAGTAAAATTTTAAATTCATCATAACAATCATTTTAGATCGCTAATTAGCTTTTTTTAATATCTTTAAAAAGGGTTTCTTATTTCTAAGAAATTTAGGAAATCACACTGCATGTAGAGCCATTTTCTCTTCATTATGATTAGAGTCATCTTTTCTAACACTTGGTCAAAAACATGTTCACTCTCACCATTATCCTTGATGTCTTGAGGGCCAATTTCTTTCCCTCCTCAAAAGTAGATTGCTCTCAACTGGGGCAAAAGTGATGCAGTTCGAATACTTGCCCAACAGATTCATTTAAGAGTATGTTCGGTGGGCTTGTAAATGGACTTAAGCAAGGTAACTTTGGCATTAAAATGATAAGGTAGTATAGGAATGATTTTATCAATCTAATTTTCTAGGCAAATAGGTCCACCATACTTTTAAAGGAGTTGCTAATGTTTGAAAAACATTCAACGACTTTGTCTAAAGTTTCATCCCCTTCCATGATATAGTGCTCAAAATTTCAATTCAACTTCATAATTCTAAATTTATTTTAATATTGAAATGCTTATATGAGTGGTCTCAAAAATCATTCATGTTGATTTGAAGAATTACAATTTTAAATTAATTGTAATAATCATTTTAGAGCCCTAATTTCCTTTTTATAATAATCCTTAAAAAGGGTTTTTTTCTTTCTAAATAATTTAGGAAATCACACTGCAAGTACAACCATTTTCTCTTCATTATGATTAGAGTCATCTTTTCTAACACTTGGGTCAAAAACATGTTCACTCTAACCACTATCCTTGATGTCTTGAGAGCCAATTTGTTTCCCTCCGCGAAAGTAGATTGCTCTCAACTTGGGCAGAATTGATGCAGTTCGAATACTTGCCCAACAGATTCATTTAAGTGTATGTTCGGTGGGCATGTACATGGACTTAAGCAAGGTAACTTTGGCATTAAAATGACAAGGTAGTATAGGAATTCTTTTTTCAATCTAATTTTCTTTGCAAATAGGTCCACCCAATTTTTACAAGTAGTTTATAATGTTTGAAAAACATTGAAAGACTTTGTCCAAAGTTTCTTCCCCTTGCATGATATAGAGCTCAAAATTTCAATTCAACTTCATATTTCTAGATTTATTTTAATATTGAAATGCTTATATGAGTGGTCTCAAAAATCATTCATGTTGTTTTGAAGAAGTACAATTTTAAATTAATTCTAATAATCATTTTAGAGCCCTAATTTCCTTTTTATAATAATCCTAAAAAAGAGTTTTTTTCTTTCTAAGAAATTTTGGAAATCACACTGCAAGTGGAGCCATTTTTTCTTCATTATGATTAAAGTCATCTTTTCTAACAATTGGGTCAAAAACGTGTTCACTATCACCACTATCCTTGATTTCTTGAGGGCCAATTTCTTTCCCTCCTCGAAAGACGATTGCTCTCAACATGGGCAAAAGTGATGTAGTTCGAATACATGCCCAACAAATTCATTTAAGAGTATGTTCGGTGGGCATGTACATGGACTTAAGCAAGGTAACTTTGGCATTAAAATGATAAGGTAGTGTAGGAATGATTTTCTCAATCTAATTTTGTTTGCAAATAGGTCCACTAAACTTCTTCAAGGAGTTGATTATATTTGAAAAACATTGAAAGACTTTGTCAAAAGTTTCTTCCCCTTGCATGATATAGTGCTCAAAATTTCAATTCAACTTCATAATTCTAGATTTATTTTAATATTGAAATGCTTATATGAGTGGTCTCAAAAATCATTCCTGTTGTTTTGAAGAATTACAATTTTAAATTAATTGTAATAATCATTTTAGAGCCCTAATTTCCTTTTTATAATATCCCTAAAAAGGGTTTCTTATTTCTAAGAAATTTAGGAAATCACACTGCATGTAGAGCCATTTTCTCTTCATTATGATTAGAGTCATCTTTTCTAACACTTGGTCAAAAACATGTTCACTCTAACCACTATCCTTGATGTCTTGAGAGCCAATTTGTTTCCCTCCGCGAAAGTAGATTGCTCTCAACTTGGGCAGAATTGATGCAGTTCGAATACTTGCCCAACAGATTCATTTAAGTGTATGTTCGGTGGGCATGTACATGGACTTAAGCAAGGTAACTTTGGCATTAAAATGACAAGGTAGTATAGGAATTCTTTTTTCAATCTAATTTTCTTTGCAAATAGGTCCACCCAATTTTTACAAGTAGTTTATAATGTTTGAAAAACATTGAAAGACTTTGTCCAAAGTTTCTTCCCCTTGCATGATATAGAGCTCAAAATTTCAATTCAACTTCATATTTCTAGATTTATTTTAATATTGAAATGCTTATATGAGTGGTCTCAAAAATCATTCATGTTGTTTTGAAGAAGTACAATTTTAAATTAATTCTAATAATCATTTTAGAGCCCTAATTTCCTTTTTATAATAATCCTAAAAAAGAGTTTTTTTCTTTCTAAGAAATTTTGGAAATCACACTGCAAGTGGAGCCATTTTTTCTTCATTATGATTAAAGTCATCTTTTCTAACAATTGGGTCAAAAACGTGTTCACTATCACCACTATCCTTGATTTCTTGAGGGCCAATTTCTTTCCCTCCTCGAAAGACGATTGCTCTCAACATGGGCAAAAGTGATGTAGTTCGAATACATGCCCAACAAATTCATTTAAGAGTATGTTCGGTGGGCATGTACATGGACTTAAGCAAGGTAACTTTGGCATTAAAATGATAAGGTAGTGTAGGAATGATTTTCTCAATCTAATTTTGTTTGCAAATAGGTCCACTAAACTTCTTCAAGGAGTTGATTATATTTGAAAAACATTGAAAGACTTTGTCAAAAGTTTCTTCCCCTTGCATGATATAGTGCTCAAAATTTCAATTCAACTTCATAATTCTAGATTTATTTTAATATTGAAATGCTTATATGAGTGGTCTCAAAAATCATTCCTGTTGTTTTGAAGAATTACAATTTTAAATTAATTGTAATAATCATTTTAGAGCCCTAATTTCCTTTTTATAATATCCCTAAAAAGGGTTTCTTATTTCTAAGAAATTTAGGAAATCACACTGCATGTAGAGCCATTTTCTCTTCATTATGATTAGAGTCATCTTTTCTAACACTTGGTCAAAAACATGTTCACTCTCACCATTATCCTTGATGTCTTGAGGGCCAATTTCTTTCCCTCCTCAAAAGTAGATTGCTCTCAACTGGGTCAAAAGTGATGCAGTTCGAATACTTGCCCAACAGATTCATTTAAGAGTATGTTCGGTGGGCTTGTAAATGGACTTAAGCAAGGTAACTTTGGCATTAAAATGATAAGGTAGTATAGGAATGATTTTATCAATCTAATTTTCTAGGCAAATAGGTCCACTAAACTTCTTCAAGGAGTTGATTATATTTGAAAAACATTGAAAGACTTTGTCCAAAGTTTCTTCCCCTTGCATGATATAGTGCTCAAAATTTCAATTCAACTTCATAATTCTAGATTTATTTTAATATTGAAATGCTTATATGAGTGGTCTCAAAAATCATTCATGTTGTTTTGAAGAATTACAATTTTAAATTAATTGTAATAGTCATTTTAGAGCCCTAATTTCTTTTTTATAATAATCCTTAAAAAGGGTTTTTTTCTTTCTAAAAAATTTAGGAAATCACACTGCAAGTAGAGCCATTTTCTCTTCATTATGATTAGAGTCATCTTTTCTAACACTTGGGTCAAAAACATGTTCACTCCAACCACTATCCTTGATGTCTTGAGAGCCAATTTGTTTCCCTCCTCGAAAGTAGATTGCTCTCAACTTGGGCAGAATTGATGCAGTTCGAATACTTGCCCAACAGATTCATTTAAGTGTATGTTCGGTGGGCATGTACATGGACTTAAGCAAGGAAACTTTGGCATTAAAATGACAAGGTAGTATAGGAATTCTTTTTTCAATCTAATTTTCTTTGCAAATAGGTCCACCCAATTTTTACAAGTAGTTTATAATGTTTGAAAAACATTTAAAGACTTTGTCCAAAGTTTCTTCCCCTTGCATGATATAGAGCTCAAAATTTCAATTCAACTTCATATTTCTAGATTTATTTTAATAATGAAATGCTTATATGAGTGGTCTCAAAAATCATTCATGTTGTTTTGAAGAAGTACAATTTTAAATTAATTCTAATAATCATTTTAGAGCCCTAATTTCCTTTTTATAATAATCCTAAAAAAGGGATTTTTTCTTTCTAAGAAATTTTGGAAATCACACTGCAAGTGGAGCCATTTTTTTCTTCATTATGATTAAAGTCATCTTTTCTAACAATTGGGTCAAAAATGTGTTCACTCTCACCACTATCCTTGATATCTTGAGGGCCAATTTGTTTCCCTCCTCGAAAGTAGATTGCTCTCAACTTGGGCAGAATTGATGCAGTTCGAATACTTGCCCAACAGATTCATTTAAGTGTATGTTCGGTGGGCATGTACATGGACTTAAGCAAGGAAACTTTGGCATTAAAATGACAAGGTAGTATAGGAATTCTTTTTTCAATCTAATTTTCTTTGCAAATAGGTCCACCCAATTTTTACAAGTAGTTTATAATGTTTGAAAAACATTTAAAGACTTTGTCCAAAGTTTCTTCCCCTTGCATGATATAGAGCTCAAAATTTCAATTCAACTTCATATTTCTAGATTTATTTTAATAATGAAATGCTTATATGAGTGGTCTCAAAAATCATTCATGTTGTTTTGAAGAAGTACAATTTTAAATTAATTCTAATAATCATTTTAGAGCCCTAATTTCCTTTTTATAATAATCCTAAAAAAGGGATTTTTTCTTTCTAAGAAATTTTGGAAATCACACTGCAAGTGGAGCCATTTTTTTCTTCATTATGATTAAAGTCATCTTTTCTAACAATTGGGTCAAAAACATGTTCACTCCAACCACTATCCTTGATGTCTTGAGAGCCAATTTGTTTCCCTCCTCGAAAGTAGATTGCTCTCAACTTGGGCAGAATTGATGCAGTTCGAATACTTGCCCAACAGATTCATTTAAGTGTATGTTCGGTGGGCATGTACATGGACTTAAGCAAGGAAACTTTGGCATTAAAATGATAAGGTAGTGTAGGAATGATTTTCTCAATCTAATTTTGTTTGCAAATAGGTCCACTAAACTTCTTCAAGGAGTTGATTATATTTGAAAAACATTGAAAGACTTTGTCCAAAGTTTCTTCCCCTTGCATGATATAGTGCTCAAAATTTCAATTCAACTTCATAATTCTAGATTTATTTTAATATTGAAATGCTTATATGAGTGGTCTCAAAAATCATTCCTGTTGTTTTGAAGAATTACAATTTTAATTTAATTGTAATAATCATTTTAGAGCCCTAATTTCCTTTTTATAATAATCCTTAAAAAGGGTTTTTTTCTTTCTAAAAAATTTAGGAAATCACACTGCAAGTAGAGCCATTTTCTCTTCATTATGATTAGAGTCATCTTTTCTAACACTTGGGTCAAAAACATGTTCACTCCAACCACTATCCTTGATGTCTTGAGAGCCAATTTGTTTCCCTCCTCGAAAGTAGATTGCTCTCAACTTGGGCAGAATTGATGCAGTTCGAATACTTGCCCAACAGATTCATTTAAGTGTATGTTCGGTGGGCATGTACATGGACTTAAGCAAGGAAACTTTGGCATTAAAATGACAAGGTAGTATAGGAATTCTTTTTTCAATCTAATTTTCTTTGCAAATAGGTCCACCCAATTTTTACAAGTAGTTTATAATGTTTGAAAAACATTTAAAGACTTTGTCCAAAGTTTCTTCCCCTTGCATGATATAGAGCTCAAAATTTCAATTCAACTTCATATTTCTAGATTTATTTTAATAATGAAATGCTTATATGAGTGGTCTCAAAAATCATTCATGTTGTTTTGAAGAAGTACAATTTTAAATTAATTCTAATAATCATTTTAGAGCCCTAATTTCCTTTTTATAATAATCCTAAAAAAGGGATTTTTTCTTTCTAAGAAATTTTGGAAATCACACTGCAAGTGGAGCCATTTTTTTCTTCATTATGATTAAAGTCATCTTTTCTAACAATTGGGTCAAAAATGTGTTCACTCTCACCACTATCCTTGATATCTTGAGGGCCAATTTCTTTCCCTCCTCGAAAGACGATTGCTCTCAACATGGGCAAAAGTGATGTAGTTCGAATACTTGCCCAACAAATTCATTTAAGAGTATGTTCGGTGGGCATGTACATGGACTTAAGCAAGGTAACTTTGGCATTAAAATGATAAGGTAGTGTAGGAATGATTTTCTCAATCTAATTTTGTTTGCAAATAGGTCCACTAAACTTCTTCAAGGAGTTGATTATATTTGAAAAACATTGAAAGACTTTGTCCAAAGTTTCTTCCCCTTGCTTGATATAGTGCTCAAAATTTCACTTCAACTTCATAATTCTAGATTTATTTTAATATTGAAATGCTTATATGAGTGGTCTCAAAAATCATTCCTTTTGTTTTGAAGAATTACAATTTTAAATTAATTGTAATAATCATTTTAGAGCCCTAATTTCCTTTTTATAATATCCCTAAAAAGGGTTTCTTATTTCTAAGAAATTTAGGAAATCACACTGCAAGTAGAGCCATTTTCTCTTCATTATGATTAGAGTCATCTTTTCTAATAATTTGGTCAAAAACGTGTTCACTCTCACCACTATCCTTGATGTCTTGATGAACAATTTCCTTCCCTCCTCGAAAGTAGACTGCTCTAAACTTCGGCAAAAGTGATGCAGTTCGAATACGTGCCCAATAGATTCATTTAAGAGTATGTTCGGTGGGCATGTACATGGACTTAAGCAAGGTAACTTTGGCATTAAAATGACAAGGTAGTATAGGAATTCTTTTTTCAATCTAATTTTCTTTGCAAATAGGTCCACCCAATTTTTACAAGTAGTTTATAATGTTTGAAAACCATTGAAAGACTTTGTCCAAAGTTTCTTCCCCTTGCATGATATAGAGCTCAAAATTTCAATTCAACTTCATATTTCTAGATTTATTTTAATATTGAAATTCTTATATGAGTGGTCTCAAAAATCATTCATGTTGTTTTGAAGAAGTACAATTTTAAATTAATTCTAATAATCATTTTAGAGCCCTAATTTCCTTTTTATAATAATCCTAAAAAAGAGTTTTTTTCTTTCTAAGAAATTTTGGAAATCACACTGCAAGTGGAGCCATTTTTTCTTCATTATGATTAGAGTCATCTTTTCTAACACTTGGTCAAAAACATGTTCACTCTCACCATTATCCTTGATGTCTTGAGGGCCAATTTCTTTCCCTCCTCAAAAGTAGATTGCTCTCAACTGGGGCAAAAGTGATGCAGTTCGAATACTTGCCCAACAGATTCATTTAAGAGTATGTTCGGTGGGCTTGTAAATGGACTTAAGCAAGGTAACTTTGGCATTAAAATGATAAGGTAGTATAGGAATGATTTTATCAATCTAATTTTCTAGGCAAATAGGTCCACCAAACTTTTCAAGGAGTTGCTAATGTTTGAAAAACATTCAAAGACTTTGTCTAACGTTTCATCCTCTTCCATGATATAGTGCTCAAAATTTCAATTCAACTTCATAATTCTAGATTTATTTTAATATTGAAATGCTTATATGTGTGGTCTCAAAAATCATTCATGTTGTTTTGAAGAATTACAATTTTAAATTAATTGAAATAATCATTTTAGAGCCCTAATTTCCTTTTTATAATAATCCTTAAAAAGTGTTTTTTTCTTTCTAAATAATTTAGGAAATCACACTGCAAGTACAACCATTTTCTCTTCATTATGATTAGAGTCATCTTTTCTAACACTTGGTCAAAAACATGTTCACTCTCACCATTATCCTTGATGTCTTGAGGGCCAATTTCTTTCCCTCCTCAAAAGTAGATTGCTCTCAACTGGGGCAAAAGTGATGCAGTTCGAATACTTGCCCAACAGATTCATTTAAGAGTATGTTCGGTGGGCTTGTAAATGGACTTAAGCAAGGTAACTTTGGCATTAAGATGATAAGGTAGTATAGGAATGATTTTATCAATCTAATTTTCTGGGCAAATAGGTCCACCAAACTTTTCAAGGAGTTGCTAATGTTTGAAAAACATTCAAAGACTTTGTCTAAAGTTTTATGCGCTTCCATGATATAGTGCTTAAAATTTCAATTCAACTTCATAATTCTAGATTGATTTTAATGTTGAAATGCTTATATGAGTGGTCTCCAAAATCATTCATGTTGTTTTTGAAGAAGTAAAATTTAAAATTCATCATAACAATCATTTTAGATCCCTAATTAGCTTTTTTTAATATCCCTAAAAAGTGTTTCTTATTTCTAAGAAATTTAGGAAATGACACTGCAAGTAGAGCCATTTTCTCTTCATTATGATTAGAGTCATCTTTTCTAACACTTTGTCAAAAACATGTTCACTCTCACCATTATCCTTGATGTCTTGAGGGCCAATTTCTTTCCCTCCTCAAAAGTAGATTGCTCTCAACTGGGGCAAAAGTGATGCAGTTCGAATACTTGCCCAACAGATTCATTTAAGAGTATGTTCGGTGGGCTTGTAAATGGACTTAAGCAAGGTAACTTTGGCAATAAAATGATATGGTAGTATAGGAATGATTTTATCAATCTAATTTTCTTGGCAAATAGGTCCACCAAACTTTTCAAGGAGTTGCTAATGTTTGAAAAACATTCAAATACTTTGTCCAAAGTTTCATCCCCTTCCATGATACAGTGCTCAAAATTTCAATTCAACTTCATAATTCTAGATTGATTTTAATGTTGAAATGCTTATATGAGTGTTTCCAAAATCATTCATGTTGTTTTTGAAGAAGTAAAATTTTAAATTCATCATAACAATCATTTTAGATCCCTAATTAGCTTTTTTTAATATCCCTAAAAAGGGTTTCTTATTTCTAAGAAATTTAGGAAATCACACTGCAAGTAGAGCCATTTTCTCTTCATTATGATTAGAGTCATCTTTTCTAACACTTGATCAAAAACATGTTCAGTCTCAGCACTATCCTTGATGTCTTGAGGGCTAATTTCTTTCCCTCCTCAAAAGTAGATTGCTCTCAACTGGGGCAAAAGTGATGCAGTTCGAATACTTGCCCAACAGATTCATTTAAGAGTATGTTCGGTGGGCTTGTAAATGGACTTAAGCAAGGTAACTTTGGCATTAAAATGATAAGGTAGTATAGGAATGATTTTATCAATATAATTTTCTTGGGAAATAGGTCCACCAAACTTTTCAAGGAGTTGCTAATGTTTGAAAAACATTCAAAGACTTTGTCTAAAGTTTCATCCCCTTCCATGATATAGTGCTCAAAATTTCAATTCAACTTCATAATTCTAGATTGATTTTAATGTTGAAATGCTTATATGAGTGGTCTCCAAAATCATTCATGTTGTTTTTGAAGAAGTAAAATTTTAAATTCATCATAACAATCATTTTAGATCCCTAATTAGCTTTTTTTAATATCCCTAAAAAGGGTTTCTTATTTCTAAGAAATTTAGGAAATCACACTGCAAGTAGAGCCATTTTCTCTTCATTATGATTAGAGTCATCTTTTCTAACACTTGGTCAAAAACATGTTCAGTCTCAGCACTATCCTTGATGTCTTGAGGGCTAATTTCATTCCCTCCTCAAAAGACGATTGCTCTCAACTGGGGCAAAAGTGATGCAGATCCAATACTTGCCCAACAGATTCATTTAAGAGTATGTTTGGTGGGCTTGTAAATGGACTTAAGCAAGGTAACTTTGGCATTAAAATGATAAGGTAGTATAGGAATGATTTTATCAATCTAATTTTCTTGGCAAATAGGTCCACCAAACTCTTCAAGGAGTTGCTATTGTTTGAAAAACATTCAAAGACTTTGTCTAAAGTTTCATCCCCTTCCATGATATAGTGCTCAAAATTTCAATTCAACTTCGTAATTCTAGATTGATTTTAATGTTGAAATGCTTATATGAGTGGTCTCCAAAATCATTCATGTTGTTTTTGAAGAAGTAAAATTTTAAATTCATCATAACAATCATTTTAGATCCCTAACTAGCTTTTTTTAATATCCCTAAAAAGGGTTTCTTATTTATAAGAAATTTAGGAAATCACACTGCAAGTAGAGTCATTTTCTCATCATTATGATTAGAGTCATCTTTTCTAACACTTGGTCAAAAACATGTTCAGTCTCAGCACTATCCTTGATGTCTTGAGGGCGAATTTCATTCCCTCCTCAAAAGACGATTGCTCTCAACTGGGGCAAAAGTGATGCAGTTCGAATACTTCCCAACAGATTCATTTAAGAGTATGTTCGGTGGGCTTGTAAATGGACTTAAGCAAGGTAACTTTGGCATTAAAATGATAAGGTAGTATAGGAATGATTTTATCAATCTAATTTTCTTGGGAAATAGGTCCACCAAACTTTTCAAGGAGTTGCTAATGTTTGAAAAACATTCAAAGACTTTGTCTAAAGTTTCATCCCCTTCCATGATATAGTGCTCAAAATTTCAATTCAACTTCATAATTCTAGATTGATTTTAATGTTGAAATGCTTATATGAGTGGTCTCCAAAATCATTCATGTTGTTTTTGAAGAAGTAAAATTTTAAATTCATCATAACAATCATTTTAGATCCCTAATTAGCTTTTTTTAATATCCCTAAAAAGGGTTTCTTATTTCTAAGAAATTTAGGAAATCACACTGCAAGTAGAGCCATTTTCTCTTCATTATGATTAGAGTCATCTTTTCTAACACTTGATCAAAAACATGTTCAGTCTCAGCACTATCCTTGATGTCTTGAGGCCCAATTTCTTTCCCTCCTCAAAAGTAGATTGCTCTCAACTGGGGCAAAAGTGATGCAGTTCGAATACTTTCCCAACAGATTCATTTAAGAGTATGTTCGGTGGGCTTGTAAATGGACTTAAGCAAGGTAACTTTGGCATTAACATGATAAGGTAGTATAGGAATGATTTTATCAATCTAATTTTCTTGGCAAATAGGTCCACCAAACTTTTCAAGGAGTTGCTAATGTTTGAAAAACATTCAAAGACTTTGTCTAAAGTTTCATCCCCTTTCATGATATAGTGCTCAAAATTTCAATTCAACTTCATAATTCTAGATTGATTTTAATGTTGAAATGCTTATATGACTGGCCTCCAAAATCTTTCATGTTGTTTTTGAAGAAGTAAAATTTTAAATTCATCATAACAATCATTTTAGATCCCTAATTAGCTTTTTTTAATATCCCTAAAAAGGGTTTCTTATTTCTAAGAAATTTAGGAAATCACACTGCAAGTAGAGCCATTTTCTCTTCATTATGATTAGAGTCATCTTTTCTAACACTTGGTCAAAAACATGTTCACTCTCACCACTATCCTTGATGTCTTGAGGGCCAATTTCTTTCCCTCCTCGAAAGTAGATTTCTCTCAACTGGGGAAAAATTGATGCAGTTCGAATACTTGCCCAACAGATTCATTTAAGAGTATGTTCGGTGGGCTTGTAAATGGACTTAAGCAAGGTAACTTTGGCATTAACATGATAAGGTAGTATAGGAATGATTTTATCAATCTAATTTTCTTGGCAAATAGGTCCACCAAACTTTTCAAGGAGTTGCTAATGTTTGAAAAACATTCAAATACTTTGTCTAAAGTTTCATCCCCTTCCATGATATAGTGCTCAAAATTTCAATTCAACTTCATAATTCTAGATTGATTTTAATGTTGAAATGCTTATATGTGTGTCTCCAAAATCATTCATGTTGTTTTTGAAGAAGTAAAATTTTAAATTCATCATAACAATCATTTTAGATCCCAAATTAGCTTTTTTTAATATCCCTAAAAAGGGTTTCTTATTTCTAAGAAATTTAGGAAATCACACTGCAAGTAGAGCCATTTTCTCTTCATTATGATTAGAGTCATCTTTCCTAACACTTGATCAAAAACATGTTCAGTCTCAGCACTATCCTTGATGTGTTGAGGGCCAATTTCTTTCCCTCCTCAAAAGTAGATTTCTCTCAACTGGGGCAAAAGTGATGCAGTTCGAATACTTGCCCAACAGATTCATTTAAGAGTATGTTCGGTGGGCTTGTAAATGGACTTAAGCAAGGTAACTTTGGCATTAAAATGATAAGGTAGTATAGGAATGATTTTATCAATCTAATTTTCTTGGGAAATAGGTCCCCCAAACTTTTCAAGGAGTTGCTAATGTTTGAAAAACATTCAAATACTTTGTCTAAAGTTTCATCCCCTTCCATGATATAGTGCTCAAAATTTCAATTCAACTTCATAATTCTAGATTGATTTTAATGTTGAAATGCTTATATGAGTGTCTCCAAAATCATTCATGTTGTTTTTGAAGAAGTAAAATTTTAAATTCATCATAACAATCATTTTAGATCACTAATTAGCTTTTTTTAATATCCCTAAAAAGGGTTTCTTATTTTTAAGAAATTTAGGAAATCACACTGCAAGTAGAGGCATTTTCTCTTCATTATGATTAGAGTCATCTTTTCTAACACTTGATCAAAAACATGTTCAGTCTCAGCACTATCCTTGATGTCTTGAGCGCCAATTTCTTTCCCTCCTCAAAAGACGATTGCTCTCAACTGGGGCAAAAGTGGTGCAGTTCGAATACTTGCCCAACAGATTCATTTAAGAGTATGTTCGGTGGGCTTGTAAATGGACTTAAGCAAGGTAACTTTGGCATTAAAATGATAAGGGAGTATAGGAATGATTTTATCAATCTAATTTTCTTGGCAAATAGGTCCACCAAACTTTTCAAGGAGTTGCTAATGTTTGAAAAACATTCAAATACTTTGTCTAAAGTTTCATCCCCTTCCATGATATAGTGCTCAAAATTTCAATTCAACTTCATAATTCTAGATTGATTTTAATGTTGAAATGCTTATATGAGTGTCTCCAAAATCATTCATGTTGTTTTTGAAGAAGTAAAATTTTAAATTCATCATAACAATCATTTTAGATCCATAATTAGCTTTTTTTAATATCCCTAAAAAGGGTTTCTTATTTCTAAGAAATTTAGGAAATCACACTGCAAGTAGAGCCATTTTCTCTTCATTATGATTAGAGTCATCTTTTCTAACACTTGATCAAAAACATGTTCAGTCTCAGCACTATCCTTGATGTCTTGAGCGCCAATTTCTTTCCCTCCTCAAAAGACGATTGCTCTCAACTGGGGCAAAAGTGATGCAGTTCGAATACTTGCCCAACAGATTCATTTAAGAGTATGTTCGGTGGGCTTGTAAATGGACTTAAGCAAGGTAACTTTGGCATTAAAATGATAAGGAAGTATAGGAATGATTTTATCAATCTAATTTTCTTGGCAAATAGGTCCACCAAACTTTTCAAGGAGTTGCTAATGTTTGAAAAACATTCAAAGACTTTGTCTAAAGTTTCATCCCCTTCCATGATATAGTGCTCAAAATTTCAATTCAACTTCATAATTCTAGATTGATTTTAATGTTGAAATGCTTATATGAGTGTCTCCAAAATCATTCATGTTGTTTTTGAAGAAGTAAAATTTTAAATTCATCATAACAATCATTTTAGATCCCTAATTAGCTTTTTTTAATATCCCTAAAAAGGGTTTCTTATTTCTAAGAAATTTAGGAAATCACACTGCAAGTAGAGCCATTTTCTCTTCATTATGATTAGAGTCATCTTTTCTAACACTTGATCAAAAACATGTTCAGTCTCAGCACTATCCTTGATGTCTTGAGGCCCAATTTCTTTCCCTCCTCAAAAGTAGATTGCTCTCAACTGGGGCAAAAGTGATGCAGTTCGAATACTTTCCCAACAGATTCATTTAAGAGTATGTTCGGTGGGCTTGTAAATGGACTTAAGCAAGGTAACTTTGGCATTAACATGATAAGGTAGTATAGGAATGATTTTATCAATCTAATTTTCTTGGCAAATAGGTCCACCAAACTTTTCAAGGAGTTGCTAATGTTTGAAAAACATTCAAAGACTTTGTCTAAAGTTTCATCCCCTTTCATGATATAGTGCTCAAAATTTCAATTCAACTTCATAATTCTAGATTGATTTTAATGTTGAAATGCTTATATGACTGGCCTCCAAAATCTTTCATGTTGTTTTTGAAGAAGTAAAATTTTAAATTCATCATAACAATCATTTTAGATCCCTAATTAGCTTTTTTTAATATCCCTAAAAAGGGTTTCTTATTTCTAAGAAATTTAGGAAATCACACTGCAAGTAGAGCCATTTTCTCTTCATTATGATTAGAGTCATCTTTTCTAACACTTGGTCAAAAACATGTTCACTCTCACCACTATCCTTGATGTCTTGAGGGCCAATTTCTTTCCCTCCTCGAAAGTAGATTTCTCTCAACTGGGGAAAAATTGATGCAGTTCGAATACTTACCCAACAGATTCATTTAAGAGTATGTTCGGTGGGCTTGTAAATGGACTTAAGCAAGGTAACTTTGGCATTAACATGATAAGGTAGTATAGGAATGATTTTATCAATCTAATTTTCTTGGCAAATAGGTCCACCAAACTTTTCAAGGAGTTGCTAATGTTTGAAAAACATTCAAATACTTTGTCTAAAGTTTCATCCCCTTCCATGATATAGTGCTCAAAATTTCAATTCAACTTCATAATTCTAGATTGATTTTAATGTTGAAATGCTTATATGTGTGTCTCCAAAATCATTCATGTTGTTTTTGAAGAAGTAAAATTTTAAATTCATCATAACAATCATTTTAGATCCCAAATTAGCTTTTTTTAATATCCCTAAAAAGGGTTTCTTATTTCTAAGAAATTTAGGAAATCACACTGCAAGTAGAGCCATTTTCTCTTCATTATGATTAGAGTCATCTTTCCTAACACTTGATCAAAAACATGTTCAGTCTCAGCACTATCCTTGATGTGTTGAGGGCCAATTTCTTTCCCTCCTCAAAAGTAGATTTCTCTCAACTGGGGCAAAAGTGATGCCGTTCGAATACTTGCCCAACAGATTCATTTAAGAGTATGTTCGGTGGGCTTGTAAATGGACTTAAGCAAGGTAACTTTGGCATTAAAATGATAAGGTAGTATAGGAATGATTTTATCAATCTAATTTTCTTGGGAAATAGGTCCCCCAAACTTTTCAAGGAGTTGCTAATGTTTGAAAAACATTCAAATACTTTGTCTAAAGTTTCATCCCCTTCCATGATATAGTGCTCAAAATTTCAATTCAACTTCATAATTCTAGATTGATTTTAATGATGAAATGCTTATATGAGTGTCTCCAAAATCATTCATGTTGTTTTTGAAGAAGTAAAATTTTAAATTCATCATAACAATCATTTTAGATCACTAATTAGCTTTTTTTAATATCCCTAAAAAGGGTTTCTTATTTTTAAGAAATTTAGGAAATCACACTGCAAGTAGAGGCATTTTCTCTTCATTATGATTAGAGTCATCTTTTCTAACACTTGATCAAAAACATGTTCAGTCTCAGCACTATCCTTGATGTCTTGAGCGCCAATTTCTTTCCCTCCTCAAAAGACGATTGCTCTCAACTGGGGCAAAAGTGGTGCAGTTCGAATACTTGCCCAACAGATTCATTTAAGAGTATGTTCGGTGGGCTTGTAAATGGACTTAAGCAAGGTAACTTTGGCATTAAAATGATAAGGGAGTATAGGAATGATTTTATCAATCTAATTTTCTTGGCAAATAGGTCCACCAAACTTTTCAAGGAGTTGCTAATGTTTGAAAAACATTCAAATACTTTGTCTAAAGTTTCATCCCCTTCCATGATATAGTGCTCAAAATTTCAATTCAACTTCATAATTCTAGATTGATTTTAATGTTGAAATGCTTATATGAGTGTCTCCAAAATCATTCATGTTGTTTTTGAAGAAGTAAAATTTTAAATTCATCATAACAATCATTTTAGATCCATAATTAGCTTTTTTTAATATCCCTAAAAAGGGTTTCTTATTTCTAAGAAATTTAGGAAATCACACTGCAAGTAGAGCCATTTTCTCTTCATTATGATTGGAGTCATCTTTTCTAACACTTGATCAAAAACATGTTCAGTCTCAGCACTATCCTTGATGTCTTGAGCGCCAATTTCTTTCCCTCCTCAAAAGACGATTGCTCTCAACTGGGGCAAAAGTGATGCAGTTCGAATACTTGCCCAACAGATTCATTTAAGAGTATGTTCGGTGGGCTTGTAAATGGACTTAAGCAAGGTAACTTTGGCATTAAAATGATAAGGAAGTATAGGAATGATTTTATCAATCTAATTTTCTTGGCAAATAGGTCCACCAAACTTTTCAAGGAGTTGCTAATGTTTGAAAAACATTCAAAGACTTTGTCTAAAGTTTCATCCCCTTCCATGATATAGTGCTCAAAATTTCAATTCAACTTCATAATTCTAGATTGATTTTAATGTTGAAATGCTTATATGAGTGTCTCCAAAATCATTCATGTTGTTTTTGAAGAAGTAAAATTTTAAATTCATCATAACAATCATTTTAGATCCCTAATTAGCTTTTTTTAATATCCCTAAAAAGGGTTTCTTATTTCTAAGAAATTTAGGAAATCAAACTGCAAGTAGAGCCATTTTCTCTTCATTATGATTAGAGTCATCTTTTCTAACACTTGGTCAAAAACATGTTCACTCTCACCACTATCCTTGATGTCTTGAGGGCCAATTTCTTTCCCTCCTCGAGAGTAGATTGCTCTCAACTGGGGAAAAATTGATGCAGTTCGAATACTTGCCCAATAGATTCATTTAAGAGTATGTTCGGTGGGCTTGTAAATGGACTTAAGCAAGGTAACTTTGGCATTAACATGATAAGGTAGTATAGGAATGATTTTATCAATCTAATTTTCTTGGCAAATAGGTCCACCAAACTTTTCAAGGAGTTGCTAATGTTTGAAAAACATTCAAATACTTTGTCTAAAGTTTCATCCCCTTCCATGATATAGTGTTCAAAATTTCAATTCAACTTCATAATTCTAGATTGATTTTAATGTTGAAATGCTTATATGAGTGGTCTCCAAAATCATTCATGTTGTTTTTGAAGAAGTAAAATTTTAAATTCATCATAACAATCATTTTAGATCCCTAATTAGCTTTTTTTAATATCCCTAAAAAGGGTTTCTTATTTCTAAGAAATTTAGGAAATCACACTGCAAGTAGAGCCATTTTCTCTTCATTATGATTAGAGTCATCTTTTCTAACACTTGGTGAAAAACATGTTCAGTCTCAGCACTATCCTTGATGTCTTGAGGGCTAATTTCATTCCCTCCTCAAAAGACGATTGCTCTCAACTGGGGCAAAAGTGATGCAGTTCGAATACTTGCCCAACAGATTCATTTAAGAGTATGTTCGGTGGGCTTGTAAATGGACTTAAGCAAGGTAACTTTGGCATGAAAATGATAAGGTAGTATAGGAATGATTTTATCAATCTAATTTTCTTGGCAAATAGGTCCACCAATCTTTTCAAGGAGTTGCTAATGTTTGAAAAACATTCAAATACTTTGTCTAAAGTTTCATCCCCTTCCATGATATAGTGCTCAAAATTTCAATTCAACTTCATAATTCTAGATTGATTTTAATGTTGAAATGCTTATATGAGTGTCTCCAAAATCATTCTTGTTGTTTTTGAAGAAGTAAAATTTTAAATTCATCATAACAATCATTTTAGATCACTAATTAGCTTTTTTTAATATCCCTAAAAAGGGTTTCTTATTTTTAAGAAATTTAGGAAATCACACTCCAAGTAGAGGCATTTTCTCTTCATTATGATTAGAGTCATCTTTTCTAACACTTGATCAAAAACATGTTCAGTCTCAGCACTATCCTTGATGTCTTGAGTGCCAATTTCTTTCCCTCCTCAAAAGACGATTGCTCTCAACTGGGGCAAAAGTGGTGCAGTTCGAATACTTGCCCAACAGATTCATTTAAGAGTATGTTCGGTGGGCTTGTAAATGGACTTAAGCAAGGTAACTTTGGCATTAAAATGATAAGGTAGTATAGGAATGATTTTATCAATCTAATTTTCTTGGCAAATAGGTCCACCAAACTTTTCAAGGAGTTGCTAATGTTTGAAAAACATTCAAATACTTTGTCTAAAGTTTCATCCCCTTCCATGATATAGTGCTCAAAATTTCAATTCAACTTCATAATTCTAGATTGATTTTAATGTTGAAATGCTTATATGAGTGTCTCCAAAATCATTCATGTTGTTTTTGAAGAGGTAAAATTTTAAATTCATCATAACAATCATTTTAGATCCATAATTAGCTTTTTTTAATATCCCTAAAAAGGGTTTCTTATTTCTAAGAAATTTAGGAAATCACACTGCAAGTAGAGCCATTTTCTCTTCATTATGATTAGAGTCATCTTTTCTAACACTTGATCAAAAACATGTTCAATCTCAGCACTATCCTTGATGTCTTGAGCGCCAATTTCTTTCCCTCCTCAAAAGACGATTGCTCTCAACTGGGGCAAAAGTGATGCAGTTCGAATACTTGCCCAACAGATTCATTTAAGAGTATGTTCGGTGGGCTTGTAAATGGACTTAAGCAAGGTAACTTTGGCATTAAAATGATAAGGAAGTATAGGAATGATTTTATCAATCTAATTTTCTTGGCAAATAGGTCCACCAAACTTTTCAAGGAGTTGCTAATGTTTGAAAAACATTCAAAGACTTTGTCTAAAGTTTCATCCCCTTCCATGATATAGTGCTCAAAATTTCAATTCAACTTCATAATTCTAGATTGATTTTAATGTTGAAATGCTTATATGAGTGTCTCCAAAATCATTCATGTTGTTTTTGAAGAAGTAAAATTTTAAATTCATCATAACAATCATTTTAGATCCCTAATTAGCTTTTTTTAATATCCCTAAAAAGGGTTTCTTATTTCTAAGAAATTTAGGAAATCACACTGCAAGTAGAGCCATTTTCTCTTCATTATGATTAGAGTCATCTTTTCTAACACTTGGTCAAAAACATGTTCACTCTCACCACTATCCTTGATGTCTTGAGGGCCAATTTCTTTCCCTCCTCGAGAGTAGATTGCTCTCAACTGGGGAAAAATTGATGCAGTTCGAATACTTGCCCAATAGATTCATTTAAGAGTATGTTCGGTGGGCTTGTAAATGGACTTAAGCAAGGTAACTTTGGCATTAACATGATAAGGTAGTATAGGAATGATTTTATCAATCTAATTTTCTTGGCAAATAGGTCCACCAAACTTTTCAAGGAGTTGCTAATGTTTGAAAAACATTCAAATACTTTGTCTAAAGTTTCATCCCCTTCCATGATATAGTGCTCAAAATTTCAATTCAACTTCATAATTCTAGATTGATTTTAATGTTGAAATGCTTATATGAGTGTCTCCAAAATCATTCATGTCTTTTTGAAGAAGTAAAATTTTAAATTCATCATAACAATCATTTTAGATCCATAATTAGCTTTTTTTAATATCCCTAAAAAGGGTTTCTTATTTCTAAGAAATTTAGGAAATCACACTGCAAGTAGAGCCATTTTCTCTTCATTATGATTAGAGTCATCTTTTCTAACACTTGATCAAAAACATGTTCAGTCTCAGCACTATCCTTGATGTCTTGAGCGCCAATTTCTTTCCCTCCTCAAAAGACGATTGCTCTCAACTGGGGCAAAAGTGGTGCAGTTCGAATACTTGCCCAACAGATTCATTTAAGAGTATGTTCGGTGGGCTTGTAAATGGACTTAAGCAAGGTAACTTTGGCATTAAAATGATAAGGAAGTATAGGAATGATTTTATCAATCTAATTTTCTTGGCAAATAGGTCCACCAAACTTTTCAAGGAGTTGCTAATGTTTGAAAAACATTCAAAGACTTTGTCTAAAGTTTCATCCCCTTCCATGATATAGTGCTCAAAATTTCAATTCAACTTCATAATTCTAGATTGATTTTAATGTTGAAATGCTTATATGAGTGTCTCCAAAATCATTCATGTTGTTTTTGAAGAAGTAAAATTTTAAATTCATCATAACAATCATTTTAGATCCCTAATTAGCTTTTTTTAATATCCCTAAAAAGGGTTTCTTATTTCTAAGAAATTTAGGAAATCACACTGCAAGTAGAGCCATTTTCTCTTCATTATGATTAGGGTCATCTTTTCTAACACTTGGTCAAAAACATGTTCACTCTCACCACTATCCTTGATGTCTTGAGGGCCAATTTCTATCCCTCCTCGAGAGTAGATTGCTCTCAACTGGGGAAAAATTGATGCAGTTCGAATACTTGCCCAATAGATTCATTTAAGAGTATGTTCGGTGGGCTTGTAAATGGACTTAAGCAAGGTAACTTTGGCATTAACATGATAAGGTAGTATAGGAATGATTTTATCAATCTAATTTTCTTGGCAAATAGGTCCACCAAACTTTTCAAGGAGTTGCTAATGTTTGAAAAACATTCAAATACTTTGTCTAAAGTTTCATCCCCTTCCATGATATAGTGCTCAAAATTTCAATTCAACTTCATAATTCTAGATTGATTTTAATGTTGAAATGCTTATATGAGTGTCTCCAAAATCATTCATGTTGTTTTTGAAGAAGTAAAATTTTAAATTCATCATAACAATCATTTTAGATCCATAATTAGCTTTTTTTAATATCCCTAAAAAGGGTTTCTTATTTCTAAGAAATTTAGGAAATCACACTGCAAGTAGAGCCATTTTCTCTTCATTATGATTAGAGTCATCTTTTCTAACACTTGATCAAAAACATGTTCAGTCTCAGCACTATCCTTGATGTCTTGAGCGCCAATTTCTTTCCCTCCTCAAAAGACGATTGCTCTCAACTGGGGCAAAAGTGGTGCAGTTCGAATACTTGCCCAACAGATTCATTTAAGAGTATGTTCGGTGGGCTTGTAAATGGACTTAAGCAAGGTAACTTTGGCATTAAAATGATAAGGTAGTATAGGAATGATTTTATCAATCTAATTTTCTTGGCAAATAGGTCCACCAAACTTTTCAAGGAGTTGCTAATGTTTGAAAAACATTCAAATACTTTGTCTAAAGTTTCATCCCCTTCCATGATATAGTGCTCAAAATTTCAATTCAACTTCATAATTCTAGATTGATTTTAATGTTGAAATGCTTATATGAGTGTCTCCAAAATCATTCATGTTGTTTTTGAAGAAGTAAAATTTTAAATTCATCATAACAATCATTTTAGATCCATAATTAGCTTTTTTTAATATCCCTAAAAAGGGTTTCTTATTTCTAAGAAATTTAGGAAATCACACTGCAAGTAGAGCCATTTTCTCTTCATTTTGATTAGAGTCATCTTTTCTAACACTTGATCAAAAACATGTTCAGTCTCAGCACTATCCTTGATGTCTTGAGCGCCAATTTCTTTCCCTCCTCAAAAGACGATTGCTCTCAACTGGGGCAAAAGTGATGCAGTTCGAATACTTGCCCAACAGATTCATTTAAGAGTATGTTCGGTGGGCTTGTAAATGGACTTAAGCAAGGTAACTTTGGCATTAAAATGATAAGGAAGTATAGGAATGATTTTATCAATCTAATTTTCTTGGCAAATAGGTCCACCAAACTTTTCAAGGAGTTGCTAATGTTTGAAAAACATTCAAAGACTTTGTCTAAAGTTTCATCCCCTTCCATGATATAGTGCTCAAAATTTCAATTCAACTTCATAATTCTAGATTGATTTTAATGTTGAAATGCTTATATGAGTGTCTCCAAAATCATTCATGTTGTTTTTGAAGAAGTAAAATTTTAAATTCATCATAACAATCATTTTAGATCCCTAATTAGCTTTTTTTAATATCCCTAAAAAGGGTTTCTTATTTCTAAGAAATTTAGGAAATCACACTGCAAGTAGAGCCATTTTCTCTTCATTATGATTAGAGTCATCTTTTCTAACACTTGGTCAAAAACATGTTCACTCTCACCACTATCCTTGATGTCTTGAGGGCCAATTTCTTTCCCTCCTCGAGAGTAGATTGCTCTCAACTGGGGAAAAATTGATGCAGTTCGAATACTTGCCCAATAGATTCATTTAAGAGTATGTTCGGTGGGCTTGTAAATGGACTTAAGCAAGGTAACTTTGGCATTAACATGATAAGGTAGTATAGGAATGATTTTATCAATCTAATTTTCTTGGCAAATAGGTCCACCAAACTTTTCAAGGAGTTGCTAATGTTTGAAAAACATTCAAAGACTTTGTCTAAAGTTTCATCCCCTTTCATGATATAGTGCTCAAAATTTCAATTCAACTTCATAATTCTAGATTGATTTTAATGTTGAAATGCTTATATGACTGGCCTCCAAAATCTTTCATGTTGTTTTTGAAGAAGTAAAATTTTAAATTCATCATAACAATCATTTTAGATCCCTAATTAGCTTTTTTTAATATCCCTAAAAAGGGTTTCTTATTTCTAAGAAATTTAGGAAATCACACTGCAAGTAGAGCCATTTTCTCTTCATTATGATTAGAGTCATCTTTTCTAACACTTGGTGAAAAACATGTTCAGTCTCAGCACTATCCTTGATGTCTTGAGCGCCAATTTCTTTCCCTCCTCAAAAGACGATTGCTCTCAACTGGGGCAAAAGTGATGCAGTTCGAATACTTGCCCAACAGATTCATTTAAGAGTATGTTCGGTGGGCTTGTAAATGGACTTAAGCAAGGTAACTTTGGCATGAAAATGATAAGGTAGTATAGGAATGATTTTATCAATCTAATTTTCTTGGCAAATAGGTCCACCAATCTTTTCAAGGAGTTGCTAATGTTTGAAAAACATTCAAATACTTTGTCTAAAGTTTCATCCCCTTCCATGATATAGTGCTCAAAATTTCAATTCAACTTCATAATTCTAGATTGATTTTAATGTTGAAATGCTTATATGAGTGTCTCCAAAATCATTCTTGTTGTTTTTGAAGAAGTAAAATTTTAAATTCATCATAACAATCATTTTAGATCACTAATTAGCTTTTTTTAATATCCCTAAAAAGGGTTTCTTATTTTTAAGAAATTTAGGAAATCACACTCCAAGTAGAGGCATTTTCTCTTCATTATGATTAGAGTCATCTTTTCTAACACTTGATCAAAAACATGTTCAGTCTCAGCACTATCCTTGATGTCTTGAGCGCCAATTTCTTTCCCTCCTCAAAAGACGATTGCTCTCAACTGGGGCAAAAGTGATGCAGTTCGAATACTTGCCCAACAGATTCATTTAAGAGTATGTTCGGTGGGCTTGTAAATGGACTTAAGCAAGGTAACTTTGGCATTAAAATGATAAGGAAGTATAGGAATGATTTTATCAATCTAATTTTCTTGGCAAATAGGTCCACCAAACTTTTCAAGGAGTTGCTAATGTTTGAAAAACATTCAAAGACTTTGTCTAAAGTTTCATCCCCTTCCATGATATAGTGCTCAAAATTTCAATTCAACTTCATAATTCTAGATTGATTTTAATGTTGAAATGCTTATATGAGTGTCTCCAAAATCATTCATGTTGTTTTTGAAGAAGTAAAATTTTAAATTCATCATAACAATCATTTTAGATCCCTAATTAGCTTTTTTTAATATCCCTAAAAAGGGTTTCTTATTTCTAAGAAATTTAGGAAATCACACTGCAAGTAGAGCCATTTTCTCTTCATTATGATTAGAGTCATCTTTTCTAACACTTGGTCAAAAACATGTTCACTCTCACCACTATCCTTGATGTCTTGAGGGCCAATTTCTTTCCCTCCTCGAGAGTAGATTGCTCTCAACTGGGGAAAAATTGATGCAGTTCGAATACTTGCCCAATAGATTCATTTAAGAGTATGTTCGGTGGGCTTGTAAATGGACTTAAGCAAGGTAACTTTGGCATTAACATGATAAGGTAGTATAGGAATGATTTTATCAATCTAATTTTCTTGGCAAATAGGTCCACCAAACTTTTCAAGGAGTTGCTAATGTTTGAAAAACATTCAAATACTTTGTCTAAAGTTTCATCCCCTTCCATGATATAGTGCTCAAAATTTCAATTCAACTTCATAATTCTAGATTGATTTTAATGTTGAAATGCTTATATGAGTGTCTCCAAAATCATTCATGTTGTTTTTGAAGAAGTAAAATTTTAAATTCATCATAACAATCATTTTAGATCCATAATTAGCTTTTTTTAATATCCCTAAAAAGGGTTTCTTATTTCTAAGAAATTTAGGAAATCACACTGCAAGTAGAGCCATTTTCTCTTCATTATGATTAGAGTCATCTTTTCTAACACTTGATCAAAAACATGTTCAGTCTCAGCACTATCCTTGATGTCTTGAGCGCCAATTTCTTTCCCTCCTCAAAAGACGATTGCTCTCAACTGGGGCAAAAGTGGTGCAGTTCGAATACTTGCCCAACAGATTCATTTAAGAGTATGTTCGGTGGGCTTGTAAATGGACTTAAGCAAGGTAACTTTGGCATTAAAATGATAAGGTAGTATAGGAATGATTTTATCAATCTAATTTTCTTGGCAAATAGGTCCACCAAACTTTTCAAGGAGTTGCTAATGTTTGAAAAACATTCAAATACTTTGTCGAAAGTTTCATCCCCTTCCATGATATAGTGCTCAAAATTTCAATTCAACTTCATAATTCTAGATTGATTTTAATGTTGAAATGCTTATATGAGTGTCTCCAAAATCATTCATGTTGTTTTTGAAGAAGTAAAATTTTAAATTCATCATAACAATCATTTTAGATCCATAATTAGCTTTTTTTAATATCCCTAAAAAGGGTTTCTTATTTCTAAGAAATTTAGGAAATCACACTGCAAGTAGAGCCATTTTCTCTTCATTTTGATTAGAGTCATCTTTTCTAACACTTGATCAAAAACATGTTCAGTCTCAGCACTATCCTTGATGTCTTGAGCGCCAATTTCTTTCCCTCCTCAAAAGACGATTGCTCTCAACTGGGGCAAAAGTGATGCAGTTCGAATACTTGCCCAACAGATTCATTTAAGAGTATGTTCGGTGGGCTTGTAAATGGACTTAAGCAAGGTAACTTTGGCATTAAAATGATAAGGAAGTATAGGAATGATTTTATCAATCTAATTTTCTTGGCAAATAGGTCCACCAAACTTTTCAAGGAGTTGCTAATGTTTGAAAAACATTCAAAGACTTTGTCTAAAGTTTCATCCCCTTCCATGATATAGTGCTCAAAATTTCAATTCAACTTCATAATTCTAGATTGATTTTAATGTTGAAATGCTTATATGAGTGTCTCCAAAATCATTCATGTTGTTTTTGAAGAAGTAAAATTTTAAATTCATCATAACAATCATTTTAGATCCCTAATTAGCTTTTTTTAATATCCCTAAAAAGGGTTTCTTATTTCTAAGTAATTTAGGAAATCACACTGCAAGTAGAGCCATTTTCTCTTCATTATGATTAGAGTCATCTTTTCTAACACTTGGTCAAAAACATGTTCACTCTCACCACTATCCTTGATGTCTTGAGGGCCAATTTCTTTCCCTCCTCGAGAGTAGATTGCTCTCAACTGGGGAAAAATTGATGCAGTTCGAATACTTGCCCAATAGATTCATTTAAGAGTATGTTCGGTGGGCTTGTAAATGGACTTAAGCAAGGTAACTTTGGCATTAAAATGATAAGGTAGTATAGGAATGATTTTATCAATCTAATTTTCTTGGCAAATAGGTCCACCAAACTTTTCAAGGAGTTGCTAATGTTTGAAAAACATTCAAATACTTTGTCTAAAGTTTCATCCCCTTCCATGATATAGTGCTCAAAATTTCAATTCAACTTCATAATTCTAGATTGATTTTAATGTTGAAATGCTTATATGAGTGTCTCCAAAATCATTCATGTTGTTTTTGAAGAAGTAAAATTTTAAATTCATCATAACAATCATTTTAGATCCATAATTAGCTTTTTTTAATATCCCTAAAAAGGGTTTCTTATTTCTAAGAAATTTAGGAAATCACACTGCAAGTAGAGCCATTTTCTCTTCATTTTGATTAGAGTCATCTTTTCTAACACTTGCTCAAAAACATGTTCAGTCTCAGCACTATCCTTGATGTCTTGAGCGCCAATTTCTTTCCCTCCTCAAAAGACGATTGCTCTCAACTGGGGCAAAAGTGATGCAGTTCGAATACTTGCCCAACAGATTCATTTAAGAGTATGTTCGGTGGGCTTGTAAATGGACTTAAGCAAGGTAACTTTGGCATTAAAATGATAAGGAAGTATAGGAATGATTTTATCAATCTAATTTTCTTGGCAAATAGGTCCACCAAACTTTTCAAGGAGTTGCTAATGTTTGAAAAACATTCAAAGACTTTGTCTAAAGTTTCATCCCCTTCCATGATATAGTGCTCAAAATTTCAATTCAACTTCATAATTCTAGATTGATTTTAATGTTGAAATGCTTATATGAGTGTCTCCAAAATCATTCATGTTGTTTTTGAAGAAGTAAAATTTTAAATTCATCATAACAATCATTTTAGATCCCTAATTAGCTTTTTTTAATATCCCTAAAAAGGGTTTCTTATTTCTAAGAAATTTAGGAAATCACACTGCAAGTAGAGCCATTTTCTCTTCATTATGATTAGAGTCATCTTTTCTAACACTTGGTCAAAAACATGTTCACTCTCACCACTATCCTTGATGTCTTGAGGGCCAATTTCTTTCCCTCCTCGAGAGTAGATTGCTCTCAACTGGGGAAAAATTGATGCAGTTCGAATACTTGCCCAATAGATTCATTTAAGAGTATGTTCGGTGGGCTTGTAAATGGACTTAAGCAAGGTAACTTTGGCATTAACATGATAAGGTAGTATAGGAATGATTTTATCAATCTAATTTTCTTGGCAAATAGGTCCACCAAACTTTTCAAGGAGTTGCTAATGTTTGAAAAACATTCAAATACTTTGTCTAAAGTTTCATCCCCTTCCATGATATAGTGCTCAAAATTTCAATTCAACTTCATAATTCTAGATTGATTTTAATGTTGAAATGCTTATATGAGTGTCTCCAAAATCATTCATGTTGTTTTTAAAGAAGTAAAATTTTAAATTCATCATAACAATCATTTTAGATCCATAATTAGCTTTTTTTAATATCCCTAAAAAGGGTTTCTTATTTCTAAGAAATTTAGGAAATCACACTGCAAGTAGAGCCATTTTCTCTTCATTATGATTAGAGTCATCTTTTCTAACACTTGATCAAAAACATGTTCAGTCTCAGCACTATCCTTGATGTCTTGAGCGCCAATTTCTTTCCCTCCTCAAAAGACGATTGCTCTCAACTGGGGCAAAAGTGGTGCAGTTCGAATACTTGCCCAACAGATTCATTTAAGAGTATGTTCGGTGGGCTTGTAAATGGACTTAAGCAAGGTAACTTTGGCATTAAAATGATAAGGTAGTATAGGAATGATTTTATCAATCTAATTTTCTTGGCAAATAGGTCCACCAAACTTTTCAAGGAGTTGCTAATGTTTGAAAAACATTCAAATACTTTGTCGAAAGTTTCATCCCCTTCCATGATATAGTGCTCAAAATTTCAATTCAACTTCATAATTCTAGATTGATTTTAATGTTGAAATGCTTATATGAGTGTCTCCAAAATCATTCATGTTGTTTTTGAAGAAGTAAAATTTTAAATTCATCATAACAATCATTTTAGATCCATAATTAGCTTTTTTTAATATCCCTAAAAAGGGTTTCTTATTTCTAAGAAATTTAGGAAATCACACTGCAAGTAGAGCCATTTTCTCTTCATTTTGATTAGAGTCATCTTTTCTAACACTTGATCAAAAACATGTTCAGTCTCAGCACTATCCTTGATGTCTTGAGCGCCAATTTCTTTCCCTCCTCAAAAGACGATTGCTCTCAACTGGGGCAAAAGTGATGCAGTTCGAATACTTGCCCAACAGATTCATTTAAGAGTATGTTCGGTGGGCTTGTAAATGGACTTAAGCAAGGTAACTTTGGCATTAAAATGATAAGGAAGTATAGGAATGATTTTATCAATCTAATTTTCTTGGCAAATAGGTCCACCAAACTTTTCAAGGAGTTGCTAATGTTTGAAAAACATTCAAAGACTTTGTCTAAAGTTTCATCCCCTTCCATGATATAGTGCTCAAAATTTCAATTCAACTTCATAATTCTAGATTGATTTTAATGTTGAAATGCTTATATGAGTGTCTCCAAAATCATTCATGTTGTTTTTGAAGAAGTAAAATTTTAAATTCATCATAACAATCATTTTAGATCCCTAATTAGCTTTTTTTAATATCCCTAAAAAGGGTTTCTTATTTCTAAGTAATTTAGGAAATCACACTGCAAGTAGAGCCATTTTCTCTTCATTATGATTAGAGTCATCTTTTCTAACACTTGGTCAAAAACATGTTCACTCTCACCACTATCCTTGATGTCTTGAGGGCCAATTTCTTTCCCTCCTCGAGAGTAGATTGCTCTCAACTGGGGAAAAATTGATGCAGTTCGAATACTTGCCCAATAGATTCATTTAAGAGTATGTTCGGTGGGCTTGTAAATGGACTTAAGCAAGGTAACTTTGGCATTAACATGATAAGGTAGTATAGGAATGATTTTATCAATCTTATTTTCTTGGCAAATAGGTCCACCAAACTTTTCAAGGAGTTGCTAATGTTTGAAAAACATTCAAATACTTTGTCTAAAGTTTCATCCCCTTCCATGATATAGTGCTCAAAATTTCAATTCAACTTCATAATTCTAGATTGATTTTAATGTTGAAATGCTTATATGAGTGGTCTCCAAAATCATTCATGTTGTTTTTGAAGAAGTAAAATTTTAAATTCATCATAACAATCATTTTAGATCCCTAATTAGCTTTTTTTAATATCCCTAAAAAGGGTTTCTTATTTCTAAGAAATTTAGGAAATCACACTGCAAGTAGAGCCATTTTCTCTTCATTATGATTAGAGTCATCTTTTCTAACACTTGGTGAAAAACATGTTCAGTCTCAGCACTATCCTTGATGTCTTGAGGGCTAATTTCATTCCCTCCTCAAAAGACGATTGCTCTCAACTAGGGCAAAAGTGATGCAGTTCGAATACTTGCCCAACAGATTCATTTAAGAGTATGTTCGGTGGGCTTGTAAATGGACTTAAGCAAGGTAACTTTGGCATGAAAATGATAAGGTAGTATAGGAATGATTTTATCAATCTAATTTTCTTGGCAAATAGGTCCACCAATCTTTTCAAGGAGTTGCTAATGTTTGAAAAACATTCAAATACTTTGTCTAAAGTTTCATCCCCTTCCATGATATAGTGCTCAAAATTTCAATTCAACTTCATAATTCTAGATTGATTTTAATGTTGAAATGCTTATATGAGTGTCTCCAAAATCATTCTTGTTGTTTTTGAAGAAGTAAAATTTTAAATTCATCATAACAATCATTTTAGATCACTAATTAGCTTTTTTTAATATCCCTAAAAAGGGTTTCTTATTTTTAAGAAATTTAGGAAATCACACTCCAAGTAGAGGCATTTTCTCTTCATTATGATTAGAGTCATCTTTTCTAACACTTGATCAAAAACATGTTCAGTCTCGGCACTATCCTTGATGTCTTGAGCGCCAATTTCTTTCCCTCCTCAAAAGTAGATTGCTCTCAACTGGGGCAAAAGTGATGCAGTTCGAATACTTGCCCAACAGATTCATTTAAGAGTATGTTCGGTGGGCTTGTAAATGGACTTAAGCAAGGTAACTTTGGCATTAAAATGATAAGGAAGTATAGGAATGATTTTATCAATCTAATTTTCTTGGGAAATAGGTCCACCAAACTTTTCAAGGAGTTGCTAATGTTTGAAAAACATTCAAAGACTTTGTCTAAAGTTTCATCCCCTTCCATGATATAGTGCTCAAAATTTCAATTCAACTTCATAATTCTAGATTGATTTTAATGTTGAAATACTTATATGAGTGGCCTCCAAAATCTTTCATGTTGTTTTTGAAGAAGTAAAATTTTAAATTCATCATAACAATCATTTTAGATCCCTAATTAGCTTTTTTTAATATCCCTAAAAAGGGTTTCTTATTTCTAAGAAATTTAGGAAATCACACTGCAAGTAGAGCCATTTTCTCTTCATTATGATTAGAGTCATCTTTTCTAACACTTGGTCAAAAACATGTTCACTCTCACCACTATCCTTGATGTCTTGAGGGCCAATTTCTTTCCCTCCTCGAAAGTAGATTGCTCTCAACTGGGGAAAAATTGATGCAGTTCGAATACTTGCCCAACAGATTCATTTAAGAGTATGTTCGGTGGGCTTGTAAATGGACTTAAGCAAGGTAACTTTGGCATTAAAATGATAAGGAAGTATAGGAATGATTTTATCAATCTAATTTTCTTGGCAAATAGGTCCACCAAACTTTTCAAGGAGTTGCTAATGTTTGAAAAACATTCAAAGACTTTGTCTAAAGTTTCATCCCCTTCCATGATATAGTGCTCAAAATTTCAATTCAACTTCATAATTCTAGATTGATTTTAATGTTGAAATGCTTATATGAGTGTCTCCAAAATCATTCATGTTGTTTTTGAAGAAGTAAAATTTTAAATTCATCATAACAATCATTTTAGATCCCTAATTAGCTTTTTTTAATATCCCTAAAAAGGGTTTCTTATTTCTAAGAAATTTAGGAAATCACACTGCAAGTAGAGCCATTTTCTCTTCATTATGATTAGAGTCATCTTTTCTAACACTTGGTCAAAAACATGTTCACTCTCACCACTATCCTTGATGTCTTGAGGGCCAATTTCTTTCCCTCCTCGAGAGTAGATTGCTCTCAACTGGGGAAAAATTGATGCAGTTCGAATACTTGCCCAATAGATTCATTTAAGAGTATGTTCTGTGGGCTTGTAAATGGACTTAAGCAAGGTAACTTTGGCATTAACATGATAAGGTAGTATAGGAATGATTTTATCAATCTAATTTTCTTGGCAAATAGGTCCACCAAACTTTTCAAGGAGTTGCTAATGTTTGAAAAACATTCAAATACTTTGTCTAAAGTTTCATCCCCTTCCATGATATAGTGCTCAAAATTTCAATTCAACTTCATAATTCTAGATTGATTTTAATGTTGAAATGCTTATATGAGTGGTCTCTAAAATCATTCATGTTGTTTTTGAAGAAGTAAAATTTTAAATTCATCATAACAATCATTTTAGATCCCTAATTAGCTTTTTTTAATATCCCTAAAAAGGGTTTCTTATTTCTAAGAAATTTAGGAAATCACACTGCAAGTAGAGCCATTTTCTCTTCATTATGATTAGAGTCATCTTTTCTAACACTTGGTGAAAAACATGTTCAGTCTCAGCACTATCCTTGATGTCTTGAGGGCTAATTTCATTCCCTCCTCAAAAGACGATTGCTCTCAACTGGGGCAAAAGTGATGCAGTTCGAATACTTGCCCAACAGATTCATTTAAGAGTATGTTCGGTGGGCTTGTAAATGGACTTAAGCAAGGTAACTTTGGCATGAAAATGATAAGGTAGTATAGGAATGATTTTATCAATCTAATTTTCTTGGCAAATAGGTAAACCAAACTTTTCAAGGAGTTGCTAATGTTTGAAAAACATTCAAATACTTTGTCTAAAGTTTCATCCCCTTCCATGATATAGTGCTCAAAATTTCAATTCAACTTCATAATTCTAGATTGATTTTAATGTTGAAATGCTTATATGAGTGTCTCCAAAATCATTCATGTTGTTTTTGAAGAAGTAAAATTTTAAATTCATCATAACAATCATTTTAGATCCATAATTAGCTTTTTTTAATATCCCTAAAAAGGGTTTCTTATTTTTAAGAAATTTAGGAAATCACACTCCAAGTAGAGGCATTTTCTCTTCATTATGATTAGAGTCATCTTTTCTAACACTTGATCAAAAACATGTTCAGTCTCAGCACTATCCTTGATGTCTTGAGTGCCAATTTCTTTCCCTCCTCAAAAGACGATTGCTCTCAACTGGGGCAAAAGTGGTGCAGTTCGAATACTTGCCCAACAGATTCATTTAAGAGTATGTTCGGTGGGCTTGTAAATGGACTTAAGCAAGGTAACTTTGGCATTAAAATGATAAGGAAGTATAGGAATGATTTTATCAATCTAATTTTCTTGGCAAATAGGTCCACCAAACTTTTCAAGGAGTTGCTAAAGTTTGAAAAACATTCAAAGACTTTGTCTAAAGTTTCATCCCCTTCCATGATATAGTGCTCAAAATTTCAATTCAACTTCATAATTCTAGATTGATTTTAATGTTGAAATGCTTATATGAGTGTCTCCAAAATCATTCATGTTGTTTTTGAAGAAGTAAAATTTTAAATTCATCATAACAATCATTTTAGATCCCTAATTAGCTTTTTTTAATATCCCTAAAAAGGGTTTCTTATTTCTAAGAAATTTAGGAAATCACACTGCAAGTAGAGCCATTTTCTCTTCATTATGATTAGAGTCATCTTTTCTAACACTTGGTCAAAAACATGTTCACTCTCACCACTATCCTTGATGTCTTGAGGGCCAATTTCTTTCCCTCCTCGAGAGTAGATTGCTCTCAACTGGGGAAAAATTGATGCAGTTCGAATACTTGCCCAATAGATTCATTTAAGAGTATGTTCGGTGGGCTTGTAAATGGACTTAAGCAAGGTAACTTTGGCATTAACATGATAAGGTAGTATAGGAATGATTTTATCAATCTAATTTTCTTGGGAAATAGGTCCACCAAACTTTTCAAGGAGTTGCTAATGTTTGAAAAACATTCAAATACTTTGTCGAAAGTTTCATCCCCTTCCATGATATAGTGCTCAAAATTTCAATTCAACTTCATAATTCTAGATTGATTTTAATGTTGAAATGCTTATATGAGTGTCTCCAAAATCATTCATGTTGTTTTTGAAGAAGTAAAATTTTAAATTCATCATAACAATCATTTTAGATCCATAATAAGCTTTTTTTAATATCCCTAAAAAGGGTTTCTTATTTCTAAGAAATTTAGGAAATCACACTGCAAGTAGAGCCATTTTCTCTTCATTTTGATTAGAGTCATCTTTTCTAACACTTGCTCAAAAACATGTTCAGTCTCAGCACTATCCTTGATGTCTTGAGCGCCAATTTCTTTCCCTCCTCAAAAGACGATTGCTCTCAACTGGGGCAAAAGTGATGCAGTTCGAATACTTGCCCAACAGATTCATTTAAGAGTATGTTCGGTGGGCTTGTAAATGGACTTAAGCAAGGTAACTTTGGCATTAAAATGATAAGGAAGTATAGGAATGATTTTATCAATCTAATTTTCTTGGCAAATAGGTCCACCAAACTTTTCAAGGAGTTGCTAATGTTTGAAAAACATTCAAATACTTTGTCTAAAGTTTCATCCCCTTCCATGATATAGTGCTCAAAATTTCAATTCAACTTCATAATTCTAGATTGATTTTAATGTTGAAATGCTTATATGAGTGTCTCCAAAATCATTCATGTTGTTTTTGAAGAAGTAAAATTTTAAATTCATCATAACAATCGTTTTAGATCCCTAATTAGCTTTTTTTAATATCCCTAAAAAGGGTTTCTTATTTTTAAGAAATTTAGGAAATCACACTCCAAGTAGAGGCATTTTCTCTTCATTATGATTAGAGTCATCTTTTCTAACACTTGATCAAAAACATGTTCAGTCTCAGCACTATCCTTGATGTCTTGAGTGCCAATTTCTTTCCCTCCTCAAAAGACGATTGCTCTCAACTGGGGCAAAAGTGGTGCAGTTCGAATACTTGCCCAACAGATTCATTTAAGAGTATGTTCGGTGGGCTTGTAAATGGACTTAAGCAAGGTAACTTTGGCATTAAAATGATAAGGAAGTATAGGAATGATTTTATCAATCTAATTTTCTTGGCAAATAGGTCCACCAAACTTTTCAAGGAGTTGCTAAAGTTTGAAAAACATTCAAAGACTTTGTCTAAAGTTTCATCCCCTTCCATGATATAGTGCTCAAAATTTCAATTCAACTTCATAATTCTAGATTGATTTTAATGTTGAAATGCTTATATGAGTGTCTCCAAAATCATTCATGTTGTTTTTGAAGAAGTAAAATTTTAAATTCATCATAACAATCATTTTAGATCCCTAATTAGCTTTTTTTAATATCCCTAAAAAGGGTTTCTTATTTCTAAGAAATTTAGGAAATCACACTGCAAGTAGAGCCATTTTCTCTTCATTATGATTAGAGTCATCTTTTCTAACACTTGGTCAAAAACATGTTCACTCTCACCACTATCCTTGATGTCTTGAGGGCCAATTTCTTTCCCTCCTCGAGAGTAGATTGCTCTCAACTGGGGAAAAATTGATGCAGTTCGAATACTTGCCCAATAGATTCATTTAAGAGTATGTTCGGTGGGCTTGTAAATGGACTTAAGCAAGGTAACTTTGGCATTAACATGATAAGGTAGTATAGGAATGATTTTATCAATCTAATTTTCTTGGGAAATAGGTCCACCAAACTTTTCAAGGAGTTGCTAATGTTTGAAAAACATTCAAATACTTTGTCGAAAGTTTCATCCCCTTCCATGATATAGTGCTCAAAATTTCAATTCAACTTCATAATTCTAGATTGATTTTAATGTTGAAATGCTTATATGAGTGTCTCCAAAATCATTCATGTTGTTTTTGAAGAAGTAAAATTTTAAATTCATCATAACAATCATTTTAGATCCATAATTAGCTTTTTTTAATATCCCTAAAAAGGGTTTCTTATTTCTAAGAAATTTAGGAAATCACACTGCAAGTAGAGCCATTTTCTCTTCATTTTGATTAGAGTCATCTTTTCTAACACTTGCTCAAAAACATGTTCAGTCTCAGCACTATCCTTGATGTCTTGAGCGCCAATTTCTTTCCCTCCTCAAAAGACGATTGCTCTCAACTGGGGCAAAAGTGATGCAGTTCGAATACTTGCCCAACAGATTCATTTAAGAGTATGTTCGGTGGGCTTGTAAATGGACTTAAGCAAGGTAACTTTGGCATTAAAATGATAAGGAAGTATAGGAATGATTTTATCAATCTAATTTTCTTGGCAAATAGGTCCACCAAACTTTTCAAGGAGTTGCTAATGTTTGAAAAACATTCAAATACTTTGTCTAAAGTTTCATCCCCTTCCATGATATAGTGCTCAAAATTTCAATTCAACTTCATAATTCTAGATTGATTTTAATGTTGAAATGCTTATATGAGTGTCTCCAAAATCATTCATGTTGTTTTTGAAGAAGTAAAATTTTAAATTCATCATAACAATCGTTTTAGATCCCTAATTAGCTTTTTTTAATATCCCTAAAAAGGGTTTCTTATTTCTAAGAAATTTAGGAAATCACACTGCAAGTAGAGCCATTTTCTCTTCATTATGATTAGAGTCATCTTTTCTAACACTTGATCAAAAACATGTTCAGTCTCAGCACTATCCTTGATGTCTTGAGCGCCAATTTCTTTCCCTCCTCAAAAGTAGATTGCTCTCAACTGGGGGAAAAGTGATGCAGTTCGAATACTTGCCCAACAGATTCATTTAAGAGTATGTTCGGTGGGCTTGTAAATGGACTTAAGCAAGGTAACTTTGGCATTAAAATGATAAGGAAGTATAGGAATGATTTTATCAATCTAATTTTCTTGGGAAATAGGTCCACCAAACTTTTCAAGGAGTTGCTAATGTTTGAAAAACATTCAAAGACTTTGTCTAAAGTTTCATCCCCTTCCATGATATAGTGCTCAAAATTTCAATTCAACTTCATAATTCTAGATTGATTTTAATGTTGAAATGCTTATATGAGTGGCCTCCAAAATCTTTCATGTTGTTTTTGAAGAAGTAAAATTTTAAATTCATCATAACAATCATTTTAGATCCCTAATTAGGTTTTTTTAATATCCCTAAAAAGGGTTTCTTATTTCTAAGAAATTTAGGAAATCACACTGCAAGTAGAGCCATTTTCTCTTCATTATGATTAGAGTCATCTTTTCTAACACTTGGTCAAAAACATGTTCACTCTCACCACTATCCTTGATGTCTTGAGGGCCAATTTCATTCCCTCCTCAAAAGACGATTGCTCTCAACTGGGGAAAAATTGATGCAGTTCGAATACTTGCCCAACAGATTCATTTAAGAGTATGTTCGGTGGGCTTGTAAATGGACTTAAGCAAGGTAACTTTGGCATTAAAATGATAAGGTAGTATAGGAATGATTTTATCAATCTAATTTTCTTGGGAAATAGGTCCACCAAACTTTTCAAGGAGTTGCTAATGTTTGAAAAACATTCTAATACTTTGTCTAAAGTTTCATCCCCTTCCATGATATAGTGCTCAAAATTTCAATTCAACTTCATAATTCTAGATTGATTTTAATGTTGAAATGCTTATATGAGTGGTCTCCAAAATCATTCATGTTGTTTTTGAAGAAGTAAAATTTTAAATTCATCATAACAATCGTTTTAGATCCCTAATTAGCTTTTTTTAATATCCCTAAAAAGGGTGTCTTATTTCTAAGAAATTTAGGAAATCACACTGCAAGTAGAGCCATTTTCTCTTCATTATGATTAGAGTCATCTTTTCTAACACTTGGTGAAAAACATGTTCAGTCTCAGCACTATCCTTGATGTCTTGAGGGCCAATTTCATTCCCTCCTCAAAAGACGATTGCTCTCAACTAGGGCAAAAGTGATGCAGTTCGAATACTTGCCCAACAGATTCATTTAAGAGTATGTTCGGTGGGCTTGTAAATGGACTTAAGCAAGGTAACTTTGGCATTAAAATGATAAGGAAGTATAGGAATGATTTTATCAATCTAATTTTCTTGGCAAATAGGTCCACCAAACTTTTCAAGGAGTTGCTAATGTTTGAAAAACATTCAAATACTTTGTCTAAAGTTTCATCCCCTTCCATGATATAGTGCTCAAAATTTCAATTCAACTTCATAATTCTAGATTGATTTTAATGTTGAAATGCTTATATGAGTGTCTCCAAAATCATTCATGTTGTTTTTGAAGAAGTAAAATTTTAAATTCATCATAACAATCGTTTTAGATCCCTAATTAGCTTTTTTTAATATCCCTAAAAAGGGTTTCTTATTTCTAAGAAATTTAGGAAATCACACTGCAAGTAGAGCCATTTTCTCTTCATTATGATTAGAGTCATCTTTTCTAACACTTGATCAAAAACATGTTCAGTCTCAGCACTATCCTTGATGTCTTGAGCGCCAATTTCTTTCCCTCCTCAAAAGTAGATTGCTCTCAACTGGGGGAAAAGTGATGCAGTTCGAATACTTGCCCAACAGATTCATTTAAGAGTATGTTCGGTGGGCTTGTAAATGGACTTAAGCAAGGTAACTTTGGCATTAAAATGATAAGGAAGTATAGGAATGATTTTATCAATCTAATTTTCTTGGGAAATAGGTCCACCAAACTTTTCAAGGAGTTGCTAATGTTTGAAAAACATTCAAAGACTTTGTCTAAAGTTTCATCCCCTTCCATGATATAGTGCTCAAAATTTCAATTCAACTTCATAATTCTAGATTGATTTTAATGTTGAAATGCTTATATGAGTGGCCTCCAAAATCTTTCATGTTGTTTTTGAAGAAGTAAAATTTTAAATTCATCATAACAATCATTTTAGATCCCTAATTAGGTTTTTTTAATATCCCTAAAAAGGGTTTCTTATTTCTAAGAAATTTAGGAAATCACACTGCAAGTAGAGCCATTTTCTCTTCATTATGATTAGAGTCATCTTTTCTAACACTTGGTCAAAAACATGTTCACTCTCACCACTATCCTTGATGTCTTGAGGGCCAATTTCATTCCCTCCTCAAAAGACGATTGCTCTCAACTGGGGAAAAATTGATGCAGTTCGAATACTTGCCCAACAGATTCATTTAAGAGTATGTTCGGTGGGCTTGTAAATGGACTTAAGCAAGGTAACTTTGGCATTAAAATGATAAGGTAGTATAGGAATGATTTTATCAATCTAATTTTCTTGGGAAATAGGTCCACCAAACTTTTCAAGGAGTTGCTAATGTTTGAAAAACATTCTAATACTTTGTCTAAAGTTTCATCCCCTTCCATGATATAGTGCTCAAAATTTCAATTCAACTTCATAATTCTAGATTGATTTTAATGTTGAAATGCTTATATGAGTGGTCTCCAAAATCATTCATGTTGTTTTTGAAGAAGTAAAATTTTAAATTCATCATAACAATCGTTTTAGATCCCTAATTAGCTTTTTTTAATATCCCTAAAAAGGGTGTCTTATTTCTAAGAAATTTAGGAAATCACACTGCAAGTAGAGCCATTTTCTCTTCATTATGATTAGAGTCATCTTTTCTAACACTTGGTGAAAAACATGTTCAGTCTCAGCACTATCCTTGATGTCTTGAGGGCCAATTTCATTCCCTCCTCAAAAGACGATTGCTCTCAACTAGGGCAAAAGTGATGCAGTTCGAATACTTGCCCAACAGATTCATTTAAGAGTATGTTCGGTGGGCTTGTAAATGGACTTAAGCAAGGTAACTTTGGCATTAACATGATAAGGTAGTATAGGAATGATTTTATCAATCTAATTTTCTTGGCAAATAGGTCCACCAAACTTTTCAAGGAGTTGTTAATGTTTGAAAAACATTCAAATACTTTGTCTAAAGTTTCATCCCCTTCCATGATATAGTGCTCAAAATTTCAATTCAACTTCATAATTCTAGATTGATTTTAATGTTGAAATGCTTATATGAGTGTCTCCAAAATCATTCTTGTTGTTTTTGAAGAAGTAAAATTTTAAATTCATCATAACAATCATTTTAGATCACTAATTAGCTTTTTTTAATATCCCTAAAAAGGGTTTCTTATTTTTAAGAAATTTAGGAAATCACACTCCAAGTAGAGGCATTTTCTCTTCATTATGATTAGAGTCATCTTTTCTAACACTTGATCAAAAACATGTTCAGTCTCAGCACTATCCTTGATGTCTTGAGCGCCAATTTCTTTCCCTCCTCAAAAGACGATTGCTCTCAACTGGGGCAAAAGTGGTGCAGTTCGAATACTTGCCCAACAGATTCATTTAAGAGTATGTTCGGTGGGCTTGTAAATGGACTTAAGCAAGGTAACTTTGGCATTAAAATGATAAGGTAGTATAGGAATGATTTTATCAATCTAATTTTCTTGGCAAATAGGTCCACCAAACTTTTCAAGGAGTTGCTAATGTTTGAAAAACATTCAAATACTTTGTCTAAAGTTTCATCCCCTTCCATGATATAGTGCTCAAAATTTCAATTCAACTTCATAATTCTAGATTGATTTTAATGTTGAAATGCTTATATGAGTGTCTCCAAAATCATTCATGTTGTTTTTGAAGAAGTAAAATTTTAAATTCATCATAACAATCATTTTAGATCCATAATTAGCTTTTTTTAATATCCCTAAAAAGGGTTTCTTATTTCTAAGAAATTTAGGAAATCACACTGCAAGTAGAGCCATTTTCTCTTCATTATGATTAGAGTCATCTTTTCTAACACTTGATCAAAAACATGTTCAGTCTCAGCACTATCCTTGATGTCTTGAGCGCCAATTTCTTTCCCTCCTCAAAAGACGATTGCTCTCAACTGGGGCAAAAGTGATGCAGTTCGAATACTTGCCCAACAGATTCATTTAAGAGTATGTTCGGTGGGCTTGTAAATGGACTTAAGCAAGGTAACTTTGGCATTAAAATGATAAGGAAGTATAGGAATGATTTTATCAATCTAATTTTCTTGGGAAATAGGTCCACCAAACTTTTCAAGGAGTTGCTAATGTTTGAAAAACATTCAAATACTTTGTCTAAAGTTTCATCCCCTTCCATGATATAGTGCTCAAAATTTCAATTCAACTTCATAATTCTAGATTGATTTTAATGTTGAAATGCTTATATGAGTGTCTCCAAAATCATTCATGTTGTTTTTGAAGAAGTAAAATTTTAAATTCATCATAACAATCATTTTAGATACCTAATTAGCTTTTTTTAATATCCCTAAAAAGGGTTTCTTATTTCTAAGAAATTTAGGAAATCACACTGCAAGTAGAGCCATTTTCTCTTCATTATGATTAGAGTCATCTTTTCTAACACTTGGTCAAAAACATGTTCACTCTCACCACTATCCTTGATGTCTTGAGGGCCAATTTCTTTCCCTCCTCGAGAGTAGATTGCTCTCAACTGGGGAAAAATTGATGCAGTTCGAATACTTGCCCAATAGATTCATTTAAGAGTATGTTCGGTGGGCTTGTAAATGGACTTAAGCAAGGTAACTTTGGCATTAACATGATAAGGTAGTATAGGAATGATTTTATCAATCTAATTTTCTTGGCAAATAGGTCCACCAAACTTTTCAAGGAGTTGCTAATGTTTGAAAAAACATTCAAATACTTTGTCTAAAGTTTCATCCCCTTCCATGATATAGTGCTCAAAATTTCAATTCAACTTCATAATTCTAGATTGATTTTAATGTTGAAATGCTTATATGAGTGTCTCCAAAATCATTCATGTTGTTTTTGAAGAAGTAAAATTTTAAATTCATCATAACAATCATTTTAGATCCCTAATTAGCTTTTTTTAATATCCCTAAAAAGGGTTTCTTATTTCTAAGAAATTTAGGAAATCACACTGCAAGTAGAGCCATTTTCTCTTCATTATGATTAGAGTCATCTTTTCTAACACTTGCTCAAAAACATGTTCAGTCTCGGCACTATCCTTGATGTCTTGAGCGCCAATTTCTTTCCCTCCTCAAAAGTAGATTGCTCTCAACTGGGGCAAAAGTGATGCAGTTCGAATACTTGCCCAACAGATTCATTTAAGAGTATGTTCGGTGGGCTTGTAAATGGACTTAAGCAAGGTAACTTTGGCATTAAAATGATAAGGAAGTATAGGAATGATTTTATCAATCTAATTTTCTTGGGAAATAGGTCCACCAAACTTTTCAAGGAGTTGCTAATGTTTGAAAAACATTCAAAGACTTTGTCTAAAGTTTCATCCCCTTCCATGATATAGTGCTCAAAATTTCAATTCAACTTCATAATTCTAGATTGATTTTAATGTTGAAATACTTATATGAGTGGCCTCCAAAATCTTTCATGTTGTTTTTGAAGAAGTAAAATTTTAAATTCATCATAACAATCATTTTAGATCCCTAATTAGCTTTTTTTAATATCCCTAAAAAGGGTTTCTTATTTCTAAGAAATTTAGGAAATCACACTGCAAGTAGAGCCATTTTCTCTTCATTATGATTAGAGTCATCTTTTCTAACACTTGGTCAAAAACATGTTCACTCTCACCACTATCCTTGATGTCTTGAGGGCCAATTTCTTTCCCTCCTCTAAAGTAGATTGCTCTCAACTGGGGAAAAATTAATGCAGTTCGAATACTTGCCCAACAGATTCATTTAAGAGTATGTTCGGTGGGCTTGTAAATGGACTTAAGCAAGGTAACTTTGGCATTAACATGATAAGGTAGTATAGGAATGATTTTATCAATCTAATTTTCTTGGCAAATAGGTCCACCAAACTTTTCAAGGAGTTGCTAATGTTTGAAAAACATTCTAATACTTTGTCTAAAGTTTCATCCCCTTCCATGATATAGTGCTCAAAATTTCAATTCAACTTCATAATTCTAGATTGATTTTAATGTTGAAATGCTTATATGAGTGTCTCCAAAATCATTCATGTTGTTTTTGAAGAAGTAAAATTTTAAATTGATCATAACAATCATTTTAGATCCCTAATTAGCTTTTTTTAATATCCCTAAAAAGGGTTTCTTATTTCTAAGAAATTTAGGAAATCACACTGCAAGTAGAGCCATTTTCTCTTCATTATGATTAGAGTCATCTTTTCTAACACTTGATCAAAAACATGTTCAGTCTCAGCACTATCCTTGATGTGTTGAGGGCCAATTTCTTTCCCTCCTCAAAAGTAGATTGCTCTCAACTGGGGCAAAAGTGATGCAGTTCGAATACTTGCCCAACAGATTCATTTAAGAGTATGTTCGGTGGGCTTGTAAATGGACTTAAGCAAGGTAACTTTGGCATTAAAATGATAAGGTAGTATAGGAATGATTTTATCAATCTAATTTTCTTGGGAAATAGGTCCACCAAACTTTTCAAGGAGTTGCTAATGTTTGAAAAACATTCAAAGACTTTGTCTAAAGTTTCATCCCCTTCCATGATATAGTGCTCAAAATTTCAATTCAACTTCATAATTCTAGATTGATTTTAATGTTGAAATGCTTATATGAGTGGTCTCCAAAATCATTCATGTTGTTTTTGAAGAAGTAAAATTTTAAACTGATCATAACAATCATTTTAGATCCCTAATTAGCTTTTTTTAATATCCCTAAAAAGGGTTTCTTATTTCTAAGAAATTTAGGAAATCACACTGCAAGTAGAGCCATTTTCTCTTCATTATGATTAGAGTCATCTTTTCTAACACTTGGTCAAAAACATGTTCAGTCTCAGCACTATCCTTGATGTCTTGAGGGCCAATTTCATTCCCTCCTCAAAAGACGATTGCTTTCCACTGGGGGCAAAAGTGATGCAGTTCGAATACTTGCCCAACAGATTCATTTAAGAGTATGTTCGGTGGGCTTGTAAATGGACTTAAGCAAGGTAACTTTGGCATTAAAATAATAAGGTAGTATAGGAATGATTTTATCAATCTAATTTTCTTGGCAAATAGGTCCACCAAACTTTTCAAGGAGTTGCTAATGTTTGAAAAACATTCAAATACTTTGTCTAAAGTTTCATCCCCTTCCATGATATAGTGCTCAAAATTTCAATTCAACTTCATAATTCTAGATTGATTTTAATGTTGAAATGCTTATATGAGTGTCTCCAAAATCATTCATGTTGTTTTTGAAGAAGTAAAATTTTAAATTCATCATAACAATCATTTTAGATTCATAATTAGCTTTTTTTAATATCCCTAAAAAGGGTTTCTTATTTCTAAGAAATTTAGGAAATCACACTGCAAGTAGAGCCATTTTCTCTTCATTATGATTAGAGTCATCTTTTCTAACACTTGATCAAAAACATGTTCAGTCTCAGCACTATCCTTGATGTCTTGAGCGCCAATTTCTTTCCCTCCTCAAAAGACGATTGCTCTCAACTGGGGCAAAAGTGATGCAGTTCGAATACTTGCCCAACAGATTCATTTAAGAGTATGTTCGGTGGGCTTGTAAATGGACTTAAGCAAGGTAACTTTGGCATTAAAATGATAAGGTAGTATAGGTATGATTTTATCAATCTAATTTTCTTGGCAAATAGGTCCACCAAACTCTTCAAGGAGTTGCTATTGTTTGAAAAACATTCAAAGACTTTGTCTAAAGTTTCATCCCCTTCCCTGATATAGTGCTCAAAATTTCAATTCAACTTCATAATTCTAGATTGATTTTAATGTTGAAATGCTTATATGAGTGGTCTCCAAAATCATTCATGATGTTTTTGAAGAAGTAAAATTTTAAATTCATCATAACAATCATTTTAGATCCCTAATTAGCTTTTTTTAATATCCCTAAAAAGGGTTTCTTATTTCTAAGAAATTTAGGAAATCACACTGCAAGTAGAGCCATTTTCTCTTCATTATGATTAGAGTCATCTTTTCTAACACTTGGTCAAAAACATGTTCACTCTCACCACTATCCTTGATGTCTTGAGGGCCAATTTCATTCCCTCCTCAAAAGACGATTGCTCTCAACTGGGGAAAAATTGATGCAGTTCGAATACTTGCCCAACAGATTCATTTAAGAGTATGTTCGGTGGGCTTGTAAATGGACTTAAGCAAGGTAACTTTGGCATTAAAATGATAAGGTAGTATAGGAATGATTTTATCAATCTAATTTTCTTGGGAAATAGGTCCACCAAACTTTTCAAGGAGTTGCTAATGTTTGAAAAACATTCTAATACTTTGTCTAAAGTTTCATCCCCTTCCATGATATAGTGCTCAAAATTTCAATTCAACTTCATAATTCTAGATTGATTTTAATGTTGAAATGCTTATATGAGTGGTCTCCAAAATCATTCATGTTGTTTTTGAAGAAGTAAAATTTTAAATTCATCATAACAATCATTTTAGATCCCTAATTAGCTTTTTTTAATATCCCTAAAAAGGGTTTCTTATTTCTAAGAAATTTAGGAAATCACACTGCAAGTAGAGCCATTTTCTCTTCATTATGATTAGAGTCATCTTTTCTAACACTTGGTGAAAAACATGTTCAGTCTCAGCACTATCCTTGATGTCTTGAGGGCCAATTTCATTCCCTCCTCAAAAGACGATTGCTCTCAACTGGGGAAAAAGTGATGCAGTTCGAATACTTGCCCAACAGATTCATTTAAGAGTATGTTCGGTGGGCTTGTAAATGGACTTAAGCAAGGTAACTTTGGCATTAACATGATAAGGTAGTATAGGAATGATTTTATCAATCTAATTTTCTTGGGAAATAGGTCCACCAAACTTTTCAAGGAGTTGCTAATGTTTGAAAAACATTCTAATACTTTGTCTAAAGTTTCATCCCCTACCATGATATAGTGCTCAAAATTTCAATTCAACTTCATAATTCTAGATTGATTTTAATGTTGAAATGCTTATATGAGTGGTCTCCAAAATCATTCATGTTGTTTTTGAAGAAGTAAAATTTTAAATTCATCATAACAATCGTTTTAGATCCCTAATTAGCTTTTTTTAATATCCCTAAAAAGGGTTTCTTATTTCTAAGAAATTTAGGAAATCACACTGCAAGTAGAGCCATTTTCTCTTCATTATGATTAGAGTCATCTTTTCTAACACTTGGTGAAAAACATGTTCAGTCTCAGCACTATCCTTGATGTCTTGAGGGCCAATTTCATTCCCTCCTCAAAAGACGATTGCTCTCAACTAGGGCAAAAGTGATGCAGTTCGAATACTTGCCCAACAGATTCATTTAAGAGTATGTTCGGTGGGCTTGTAAATGGACTTAAGCAAGGTAACTTTGGCATTAACATGATAAGGTAGTATAGGAATGATTTTATCAATCTAATTTTCTTGGCAAATAGGTCCACCAAACTTTTCAAGGAGTTGTTAATGTTTGAAAAACATTCAAATACTTTGTCTAAAGTTTCATCCCCTTCCATGATATAGTGCTCAAAATTTCAATTCAACTTCATAATTCTAGATTGATTTTAATGTTGAAATACTTATATGAGTGTCTCCAAAATCATTCTTGTTGTTTTTGAAGAAGTAAAATTTTAAATTCATCATAACAATCATTTTAGATCACTAATTAGCTTTTTTTAATATCCCTAAAAAGGGTTTCTTATTTTTAAGAAATTTAGGAAATCACACTCCAAGTAGAGGCATTTTCTCTTCATTATGATTAGAGTCATCTTTTCTAACACTTGATCAAAAACATGTTCAGTCTCAGCACTATCCTTGATGTCTTGAGCGCCAATTTCTTTCCCTCCTCAAAAGACGATTGCTCTCAACTGGGGCAAAAGTGGTGCAGTTCGAATACTTGCCCAACAGATTCATTTAAGAGTATGTTCGGTGGGCTTGTAAATGGACTTAAGCAAGGTAACTTTGGCATTAAAATGATAAGGTAGTATAGGAATGATTTTATCAATCTAATTTTCTTGGCAAATAGGTCCACCAAACTTTTCAAGGAGTTGCTAATGTTTGAAAAACATTCAAATACTTTGTCTAAAGTTTCATCCCCTTCCATGATATAGTGCTCAAAATTTCAATTCAACTTCATAATTCTAGATTGATTTTAATGTTGAAATGCTTATATGAGTGTCTCCAAAATCATTCATGTTGTTTTTGAAGAAGTAAAATTTTAAATTCATCATAACAATCATTTTAGATCCATAATTAGCTTTTTTTAATATCCCTAAAAAGGGTTTCTTATTTCTAAGAAATTTAGGAAATCACACTGCAAGTAGAGCCATTTTCTCTTCATTATGATTAGAGTCATCTTTTCTAACACTTGATCAAAAACATGTTCAGTCTCAGCACTATCCTTGATGTCTTGAGCGCCAATTTCTTTCCCTCCTCAAAAGACGATTGCTCTCAACTGGGGCAAAAGTGATGCAGTTCGAATACTTGCCCAACAGATTCATTTAAGAGTATGTTCGGTGGGCTTGTAAATGGACTTAAGCAAGGTAACTTTGGCATTAAAATGATAAGGAAGTATAGGAATGATTTTATCAATCTAATTTTCTTGGCAAATAGGTCCACCAAACTTTTCAAGGAGTTGCTAATGTTTGAAAAACATTCAAAGACTTCGTCTAAAGTTTCATCCCCTTCCATGATATAGTGCTCAAAATTTCAATTCAACTTCATAATTCTAGATTGATTTTAATGTTGAAATGCTTATATGAGTGGCCTCCAAAATCTTTCATGTTGTTTTTGAAGAAGTAAAATTTTAAATTCATCATAACAATCATTTTAGATACCTAATTAGCTTTTTTTAATATCCCTAAAAAGGGTTTCTTATTTCTAAGAAATTTAGGAAATCACACTGCAAGTAGAGCCATTTTCTCTTCATTATGATTAGAGTCATCTTTTCTAACACTTGGTCAAAAACATGTTCACTCTCACCACTATCCTTGATGTCTTGAGGGCCAATTTCTTTCCCTCCTCGAGAGTAGATTGCTCTCAACTGGGGAAAAATTGATGCAGTTCGAATACTTGCCCAATAGATTCATTTAAGAGTATGTTCGGTGGGCTTGTAAATGGACTTAAGCAAGGTAACTTTGGCATTAACATGATAAGGTAGTATAGGAATGATTTTATCAATCTAATTTTCTTGGCAAATAGGTCCACCAAACTTTTCAAGGAGTTGCTAATGTTTGAAAAAACATTCAAATACTTTGTCTAAAGTTTCATCCCCTTCCATGATATAGTGCTCAAAATTTCAATTCAACTTCATAATTCTAGATTGATTTTAATGTTGAAATGCTTATATGAGTGTCTCCAAAATCATTCATGTTGTTTTTGAAGAAGTAAAATTTTAAATTCATCATAACAATCATTTTAGATCCCTAATTAGCTTTTTTTAATATCCCTAAAAAGGGTTTCTTATTTCTAAGAAATTTAGGAAATCACACTGCAAGTAGAGCCATTTTCTCTTCATTATGATTAGAGTCATCTTTTCTAACACTTGATCAAAAACATGTTCAGTCTCGGCACTATCCTTGATGTCTTGAGCGCCAATTTCTTTCCCTCCTCAAAAGTAGATTGCTCTCAACTGGGGCAAAAGTGATGCAGTTCGAATACTTGCCCAACAGATTCATTTAAGAGTATGTTCGGTGGGCTTGTAAATGGACTTAAGCAAGGTAACTTTGGCATTAAAATGATAAGGAAGTATAGGAATGATTTTATCAATCTAATTTTCTTGGGAAATAGGTCCACCAAACTTTTCAAGGAGTTGCTAATGTTTGAAAAACATTCAAAGACTTTGTCTAAAGTTTCATCCCCTTCCATGATATAGTGCTCAAAATTTCAATTCAACTTCATAATTCTAGATTGATTTTAATGTTGAAATACTTATATGAGTGGCCTCCAAAATCTTTCATGTTGTTTTTGAAGAAGTAAAATTTTAAATTCCTCATAACAATCATTTTAGATCCCTAATTAGCTTTTTTTAATATCCCTAAAAAGGGTTTCTTATTTCTAAGAAATTTAGGAAATCACACTGCAAGTAGAGCCATTTTCTCTTCATTATGATTAGAGTCATCTTTTCTAACACTTGGTCAAAAACATGTTCACTCTCACCACTATCCTTGATGTCTTGAGGGCCAATTTCTTTCCCTCCTCGAAAGTAGATTGCTCTCAACTGGGGAAAAATTGATGCAGTTCGAATACTTGCCCAACAGATTCATTTAAGAGTATGTTAGGTGGGCTTGTAAATGGACTTAAGCAAGGTAACTTTGGCATTAACATGATAAGGTAGTATAGGAATGATTTTATCAATCTAATTTTCTTGGCAAATAGGTCCACCAAACTTTTCAAGGAGTTGCTAATGTTTGAAAAACATTCTAATAATTTGTCTAAAGTTTCATCCCCTTCCATGATATAGTGCTCAAAATTTCAATTCAACTTCATAATTCTAGATTGATTTTAATGTTGAAATGCTTATATGAGTGTCTCCAAAATCATTCATGTTGTTTTTGAAGAAGTAAAATTTTAAATTCATCATAACAATCATTTTAGATCCCTAATTAGCTTTTTTTAATATCCCTAAAAAGGGTTTCTTATTTCTAAGAAATTTAGGAAATCACACTGCAAGTAGAGCCATTTTCTCTTCATTATGATTAGAGTCATCTTTTCTAACACTTGATCAAAAACATGTTCAGTCTCAGCACTATCCTTGATGTGTTGAGGGCCAATTTCTTTCCCTCCTCAAAAGTAGATTGCTCTCAACTGGGGCAAAAGTGATGCAGTTCGAATACTTGCCCAACAGATTCATTTAAGAGTATGTTCGGTGGGCTTGTAAATGGACTTAAGCAAGGTAACTTTGGCATTAAAATGATAAGGTAGTATAGGAATGATTTTATCAATCTAATTTTCTTGGGAAATAGGTCCACCAAACTTTTCAAGGAGTTGCTAATGTTTGAAAAACATTCAAAGACTTTGTCTAAAGTTTCATCCCCTTCCATGATATAGTGCTCAAAATTTCAATTCAACTTCATAATTCTAGATTGATTTTAATGTTGAAATGCTTATATGAGTGGTCTCCAAAATCATTCATGTTGTTTTTGAAGAAGTAAAATTTTAAATTCATCATAACAATCATTTTAGATCCCTAATTAGCTTTTTTTAATATCCCTAAAAAGGGTTTCTTATTTCTAAGAAATTTAGGAAATCACACTGCAAGTAGAGCCATTTTCTCTTCATTATGATTAGAGTCATCTTTTCTAACACTTGGTCAAAAACATGTTCAGTCTCAGCACTATCCTTGATGTCTTGAGGGCCAATTTCATTCCCTCCTCAAAAGACGATTGCTTTCCACTGGGGGCAAAAGTGATGCAGTTCGAATACTTGCCCAACAGATTCATTTAAGAGTATGTTCGGTGGGCTTGTAAATGGACTTAAGCAAGGTAACTTTGGCATTAAAATAATAAGGTAGTATAGGAATGATTTTATCAATCTAATTTTCTTGGCAAATAGGTCCACCAAACTTTTCAAGGAGTTGCTAATGTTTGAAAAACATTCAAATACTTTGTCTAAAGTTTCATCCCCTTCCATGATATAGTGCTCAAAATTTCAATTCAACTTCATAATTCTAGATTGATTTTAATGTTGAAATGCTTATATGAGTGTCTCCAAAATCATTCATGTTGTTTTTGAAGAAGTAAAATTTTAAATTCATCATAACAATCATTTTAGATCCCTAATTAGCTTTTTTTAATATCCCTAAAAAGGGTTTCTTATTTCTAAGAAATTTAGGAAATCACACTGCAAGTAGAGCCATTTTCTCTTCATTATGATTAGAGTCATCTTTTCTAACACTTGATCAAAAACATGTTCAGTCTCAGCACTATCCTTGATGTGTTGAGGGCCAATTTCTTTCCCTCCTCAAAAGTAGATTGCTCTCAACTGGGGCAAAAGTGATGCAGTTCGAATACTTGCCCAACAGATTCATTTAAGAGTATGTTCGGTGGGCTTGTAAATGGACTTAAGCAAGGTAACTTTGGCATTAAAATGATAAGGTAGTATAGGTATGATTTTATCAATCTAATTTTCTTGGCAAATAGGTCCACCAAACTCTTCAAGGAGTTGCTATTGTTTGAAAAACATTCAAAGACTTTGTCTAAAGTTTCATCCCCTTCCCTGATATAGTGCTCAAAATTTCAATTCAACTTCATAATTCTAGATTGATTTTAATGTTGAAATGCTTATATGAGTGGTCTCCAAAATCATTCATGATGTTTTTGAAGAAGTAAAATTTTAAATTCATCATAACAATCATTTTAGATCCCTAATTAGCTTTTTTTAATATCCCTAAAAAGGGTTTCTTATTTCTAAGAAATTTAGGAAATCACACTGCAAGTAGAGCCATTTTCTCTTCATTATGATTAGAGTCATCTTTTCTAACACTTGGTCAAAAACATGTTCAGTCTCACCATTATCCTTGATGTCTTGAGGGCCAATTTCTTTCCCTCCTAGAAAGTAGATTGCTCTCAACTTGGGCAAAAGTGATGTAGTTCGAATACTTGCCCAACAGATTCTTTTAAGAGTATGTTCGGTGGGCATGTACATGGACTTAAGCAAGGTAACTTTGGCATTAAAATGATAAGGTAGTATAGGAATGATTTTCTCAATCTAATTTTGTTTGCAAATAGGTCCACCCAATTGTTACAAGTAGTTGATAATGTTTGAAAAGTATTGATAGACTTTGTCCAAAGATTCTTCCCTTGCATGATATAGTGCTCAAAATTTCAATTCAACTTCATAATTCTAGATTTATTTTAATATTGAAATGCTTATATGAGTGGTCTCAAAAATCATTCATGTTGTTTTGAAGAATTTCAATTTTAAATTAATTGTAATAATCATTTGAGAGCCGTAATTTCCTTTTTATAATAATCCTAAAAAAAGGGTTTCTTATTTCTAAGAAATTTAGGAAATCACACTGCAAGTAGAGCCATTTTCTCTTCATTATGATTAGAGTCATCTTTTCTAACAATTGGGTCAAAAACGTGTTCACTCTCACCACTATCCTTGATGTCTTGTGGGCCAATTTCTTGCACTCCTCGAAAGTCGATTGCTCTCAACTTTGGCAAAAGTGATGCAGTTCGAATACTTGCCCAACAGATTCATTTAAGAGTATGTTCGGTGGGCATGTACATGGACTTAAGCACGGTAACTTTGGCATTAAAATGATAAGGTAGTATAGGAATGATTTTCTCAATCTAATTTTGTTTGCAAATAGGTCCACTAAACTTCTTCAAGGAGTTGATAATGTTTGGAAAACATTGGAAGACTTTGTCCAAAGTTTCTTCCCTTTGCATGATATAGTGCTCAAAATTTCAATTCAACTTCATAATTCTAGATTTATTTTAATATTGAAATGCTTATATGAGTGGTCTCAAAAATCATTCATGTTGTTTTGAAGAATTACAATTTTAAATTAATTGTAATAATCATTTTAGAGCCCTAATTTCCTTTCTATAATAATCCTTAAAAAGGGTTTTTTTCTTTCTAAGAAATTTAGGAAATAACACTACAAGTAGATCTATTTTCTCTTCATTATGATTAGAGTCATCTTTTCTAACACTTGGGTCAAAAACATGTTCACTCTAACCACTATCCTTGATGTCTTGAGGGCCAATATCTTTCCCTCCTCGAAAGTAGATTGCTCTCAACTTGGGCAAAACTGATGCAGTTCGAATACTTGCCCAACATATTTACTTAAGAGTATGTTCGGTGGACTTGTACATGGACTTAAGCAAGGTAACTTTGGCATTAAAATGATAAGGTAGTACAGGAATTATTTTCTCCATCTAATTTTCTTTGAAAATTGGTCCACTAAACTTCTTCAAGGAGTTGATAATGTTTGAAAAACATTGAAAGACTTTGTCCAAAGTTACTTCCCCTTGCATGATATAGTGCTCAAAATTTCAATTCAACTTCATAATTATAGATTTATTTTAATATTGAAATGCTTATATGAGTGGTCTCAAAAATCATTCATGTTGTTTTGAAGAATTACAATTTTAAATTAATTGTAATAATCATTTTAGAGCCCTAATTTCCTTTTTATAATCATCCTAAAAAAAGTGTTTCTTATTTCTAAGAAATTTAGGAAATCACACTGCAAGTAGAGCCATTTTCTCTATATTATGATTAGAGTCATCTTTTCTAACAATTGGGTCAAAAACGTGTTCACTCTCACCACTATCCTTGATGTCTTGAGGGCCAATTTCTTTCCCTCCTAGAAAGTAGATTGCTCTCAACTTGGGCAAAAGTGATGTAGTTCGAATACTTGCCCAACAGATTCTTTTAAGAGTATGTTCGGTGGGCATGTACATGGACTTAAGCAAGGTAACTTTGGCATTAAAATGATAAGGTAGTATAGGAATGATTTTCTCAATCTAATTTTGTTTGCAAATAGGTCCACCCAATTTTTACAAAGTAGTTGATAATGTTTGAAAAGTATTGATAGACTTTGTCCAAAGATTCTTCCCCTTACATGATATAGTGCTCAAAATTTCAATTCAACTTCATAATTCTAGATTTATTTTAATATTGAAATGCTTATATGAGTGGTCTCAAAAATCATTCATGTTGTTTTGAAGAATTACAATTTTAAATTAATTGTAATAATCATTTGAGAGCCCTAATTTCCTTTTTATAATAATCCTAAAAAAAGGGTTTCTTATTTCTAAGAAATTTAGGAAATCACACTGCAAGTAGAGCCATTTTCTCTTCATTATGATTAGAGTCATCTTTTCTAACAATTGGGTCAAAAACGTGTTCACTCTCACCACTATCCTTGATGTCTTGAGGGCCAATTTCTTTCCCTCCTAGAAAGTAGATTGCTCTCAACTTGGGCAAAAGTGATGTAGTTCGAATACTTGCCCAACAGATTCTTTTAAGAGTATGTTCGGTGGGCATGTACATGGACTTAAGCAAGGTAACTTTGGCATTAAAATGATAAGGTAGTATAGGAATGATTTTCTCAATCTAATTTTGTTTGCAAATAGGTCCACCCAATTTTTACAAAGTAGTTGATAATGTTTGAAAAGTATTGATAGACTTTGTCCAAAGATTCTTCCCCTTACATGATATAGTGCTCAAAATTTCAATTCAACTTCATAATTCTAGATTTATTTTAATATTGAAATGCTTATATGAGTGGTCTCAAAAATCATTCATGTTGTTTTGAAGAATTACAATTTTAAATTAATTGTAATAATCATTTGAGAGCCCTAATTTCCTTTTTATAATAATCCTAAAAAAAGGGTTTCTTATTTCTAAGAAATTTAGGAAATCACACTGCAAGTAGAGCCATTTTCTCTTCATTATGATTAGAGTCATCTTTTCTAACAATTGGGTCAAAAACGTGTTCACTCTCACCACTATCCTTGATGTCTTGAGGGCCAATTTCTTTCCCTCCTAGAAAGTAGATTGCTCTCAACTTGGGCAAAAGTGATGTAGTTCGAATACTTGCCCAACAGATTCTTTTAAGAGTATGTTCGGTGGGCATGTACATGGACTTAAGCAAGGTAACTTTGGCATTAAAATGATAAGGTAGTATAGGAATGATTTTCTCAATCTAATTTTGTTTGCAAATAGGTCCACCCAATTTTTACAAAGTAGTTGATAATGTTTGAAAAGTATTGATAGACTTTGTCCAAAGATTCTTCCCCTTACATGATATAGTGCTCAAAATTTCAATTCAACTTCATAATTCTAGATTTATTTTAATATTGAAATGCTTATATGAGTGGTCTCAAAAATCATTCATGTTGTTTTGAAGAATTACAATTTTAAATTAATTGTAATAATCATTTGAGAGCCCTAATTTCCTTTTTATAATAATCCTAAAAAAAGGGTTTCTTATTTCTAAGAAATTTAGGAAATCACACTGCAAGTAGAGCCATTTTCTCTTCATTATGATTAGAGTCATCTTTTCTAACAATTGGGTCAAAAACGTGTTCACTCTCACCACTATCCTTGATGTCTTGAGGGCCAATTTCTTTCCCTCCTAGAAAGTAGATTGCTCTCAACTTGGGCAAAAGTGATGTAGTTCGAATACTTGCCCAACAGATTCTTTTAAGAGTATGTTCGGTGGGCATGTATATGGACTTAAGCACGGTAACTTTGGCATTAAAATGATAAGGTAGTATAGGAATGATTTTCTCAATCTAATTTTGTTTGCAAATAGGTCCACTAAACTTCTTCAAGGAGTTGATAATGTTTGGAAAACATTGGAAGACTTTGTCCAAAGTTTCTTCCCCTTGCATGATATAGTGCTCAAAATTTCAATTCAACTTCCTAATTCTAGATTTATTTTAATATTGAAATGCTTATATGAGTGGTCTCAAAAATCATTCATGTTGTTTTGAAGAATTACAATTTTAAATTAATTGTAATAATCATTTTAGAGCCCTAATTTCCTTTCTATAATAATCCTTAAAAAGGGTTTTTTTCTTTCTAAGAAATTTAGGAAATAACACTACAAGTAGAGCCATTTTCTCTTCATTATGATTAGAGTCATCTTTTCTAACACTTGGGTCAAAAACATGTTCACTCTAACCACTATCCTTGATATCTTGAGGGCCAATATCTTTCCCTCCTCGAAAGTACATTGCTCTCAACTTGGGCAAAAGTGATGCAGTTCGAATACTTGCCCAACAGATTCATTTAAGAGTATGTTCGGTGGGCATGTACATGCACTTAAGCAAAGTAACTTTGGCATTAAAATGATAAGGTAGTACAGGAATTATTTTCTCCATCTAATTTTCTTTGAAAATAGGTCCACTAAACTTCTTCAAGGAGTTGATAATGTTTGAAAAACATTGAAAGACTTTGTCCAAAGTTACTTCCCCTTGCATGATATAGTGCTCAAAATTTCAATTCAACTTCATAATTATAGATTTATTTTAATATTGAAATGCTTATATGAGTGGTCTCAAAAATCATTCATGTTGTTTTGAAGAAATACACTTTTAAATTAATTGTAATAATCATTTTAGAGACCTAATTACCTTTTTTTAATTATCCTAAAAAATGGTTTTTTTTCTATGAAATTTAGGAAATCACACACCAAGTGGAGCCATTTTCTCTTCATTATAATTAGAGTCATTCTTTCTAACAATTGGGTCAAAAACATGTTCACTCTCACCACTATCCTTGATGTCTTGAGGGCCAATTTCTTTCCCTCCTCGAAAGTATATTAATCTCAACTGGGGCAAAAGTGATGCAGTTCGAATACTTGCCCAACAGATTCATTTAAGAGTATGTTCAGTGGGCTTGTAAATGGACTTAAGCAAGGTAATTTTGGCATTAAAATGATAAGGTAGTATAGGAATGATTTTATCAATCTAATTTTCATGCCAAATAGGTCCACCAAACTTTTCAAGGAGTTGCTAATGTTTGAAAAACATTCAAAGACTTTGTCTAAAGTTTCATCCCCTTCCATGATATAGAGCTCAAAATTACAATTCAACTTCATAAGTCTAGATTGATTTTAATGTTGAAATGCTTATATGAGTGGTCTCCCAAATAATTCATGTTGTTTTTGAAGAAGTAAAATTTTAAATTCATCATAATAATCATTTTAGATCCCTAATTACCTTTTTCTAATAACCCTAAAAATGGGTTTCTTATTGCTAAAAAATTTAGGAAATCACACTACAAGTAGAGCCATTTTCTCTTCATTATGATTAGAGTCATCTTTTCTAACACTTGGGTCAAAAACATGTTCACGCTAACCACTATCCTTGATGTCTTGAGGGCCAATTTCTTTCCCTCCTCGAAAGTAGATTGCTCTCAATTTGTGCGAAAGTGATGTAGTTCGAATACTTGCCCAACAGATTCATTTAAGAGTATGTTCGGTGGACATGTACATGGACTTAAGCAAGGTAACTTTGGCATTAAAATGACAAGGTAGTATAGGAATTATTTTTTCAATCTAATTTTCTTTGCAAATAGGTCCACTAAACTTCTTCAAGTAGTTGATAATGTTTGATAAACATTGAAAGACTTTGTCCAAAGTTTATTCCCCTTGCATGATATAGTGCTCAAAATTTCAATTCAACTTCATAATTCTTGGTTTATTTTAATATTGAAATGCTTATATGAGTGGACTCAAAAATCATTCATGTTGTTTTGAAGAATTACAATTTTAAATTAATTGTAATAATCATTTTAGAGCCCTAATTTTATTTTTATAATAATCCTAAAAAAGAGTTTTTTTTCTTTCTAAGAAATTTAGGAAATCACACTGCAAGTGGAGCCATTTTCTCTTCATTATGATTAGAGTCATCTTTTCTAACAATTGGGTCAAAAACATTTTCACTCTCATCACTATCCTTGACATCTTGAGGGCCAATTTCTTTCCCTCCTCAAAAGTCGATTGCTCTCAACTTGGGCAAAAGTGATGTAGTTCGAATTCACTCTAACCACCATCCTTGATATCTTGAGTGCCAATTTCTTTCCCTTCTCCAAAGTAGATTGCTCTTAACTTGGGCAAAAGTGATGCACTTCGAATACTTACCCAACAGATTCATTTAAGAGTATGTTCGGTGGGCATGTACATGGACTTAATCAAGGTAACTTTGGCATTAAAATGATAAGGTAGTATAGGAATGATTTTCTCAATCTAATTTTGTTTGCAAATAGGTCCACTAAACTTCTTCAAGGAGTAGATAATGTTTGAAAAACATTGGAAGACTTTGTCCAAAGTTTCTTCCCCTTGCATGATATAGTGCTCAAAATTTCAATTCAACTTCATAATTCTAGATTTATTTTAATATTGAAATGCTTATATGAGTGGTCTCAAAAATCATTCATGTTGTTTTGAAGAATTACAATTTTAAATTAATTGTAATAATCATTTTAGAGCCCTAATTTCCTTTCTATAATAATCCTTAAAAAGGGTTTTCTTCTTTCTAAGAAATTTAGGAAATCACACTGCAAGTAGAGCTATTTTCTCTTCATTATGATTAGAGTCATCTTTTCTAACACTTGGGTCAAAAACATGTTCACTCTAACCACTATCCTTGATGTCATGAGGGCCAATATCTTTCCCTCCTCAAAAGTAGATTGCTCTCAACTTGGGCAAAAGTGATGCAGTTCGAATACTTGCCCAACAGATTCATTTAAGAGTATGTTCGGTGGGCATGTACATGGACATAAGCAAAGTAACTTTGGCATTAAAATGATAAGGTAGTACAGGAATTATTTTCTCCATCTAATTCTCTTTTAAAATAGGTCCACTAAACTTCTTCAAGGATTTGATAATGTTTGAAAAACATTGAAAGAATTTGTCGAAAGTTACTTCCCCTTGCATGATATAGTGCTCAAAATTTCAATTCAACTTCATAATTCTAGATTTATTTTAATATTGAAATGCTTATATTAGTGGTCTCAAAAATCATTCATGTTGTTTTGAAGAAATACACTTTTAAATTAATTGTAATAATCATTTTAGAGACCTAATTACCTTTTTTTAATTATCCTAAAAAATGGTTTTTTTTCTATGAAATTTAGGAAATCACACACCAAGTGGAGCCATTTTCTCTTCATTATGATTAGAGTCATCTTTTCTAACAATTGGGTCAAAAACATGTTCACTCTCACCACTATCCTTGATGTCTTGAGGGCCAATTTCTTTCCCTCCTCGAAAGTATATTGCTCTCAACTGGGGCAAAAGTGATGCAGTGCAAATACTTGCCCAACAGATTCATTTAAGAGTATGTTCGGTGGGCTTGTAAATGGACTTAAGCAAGGTAACTTTGGCATTAAAATGATAAGGTAGTATAGGAATGATTTTCTCAATCTAATTTTGTTTGCAAATAGGTGCACCCAATTTTTACAAGGAGTGGATAATGTTTGAAAAACATTGAAAGACTTTGTCCAAAGTTTCTTCCCCTTGCATGATATAGTGCTCAAAATTTTAATTCAACTTCATAATTCTAGATTTATTTTAATATTGAAATGCTTATATGAGTGGTCTCAAAAATCATTCATGTTGTTTTGAAGAATTACAATTTTAAATTAATTGTAATAATCATTTTAGAGCCCTAATTTTCTTTTTATAATAATCCTTAAAAAGTGTTTTTTTCTTTCTAAGAAATTTCGGAAATCACACTGCAAGTGGAGCCATTTTCTCTTCATTATGATTAGAGTCATCTTTTCTAACACTTAGGTCAAAAACTTGTTCACTCTAACCACTATCCTTGATGTCTTCAGGGGCCAATTTCATTCCTTCCCCGAAAGTCGATTGCTCTCAACTTGGGCAAAAGTGATGTAGTTCGAATACTTGCCCAACAGATTCATTTAAGAGTATGTTCGGTGGGCATGTACATGGACTTATGCAAGGTAACTTTGGCATTAAAATGATAAGGTAGTATAGGAATGATTTTCTCAATCTAATTTTGTTTGCAAATAGGTCCACTAAACTTCTTCAAGGAGTTGATAATGTTTGAAAAACAATGAAAGGCTTTGTCCAAAGTTTCTTCCCCTTGCATGATATAGTGCTCAAAATTTCAATTCAACTTCATAATTCTAGATTTATTTTAATATTGAAATGCTTATATGAGTGGTATCAAAAATCATTCATGTTGTTTTGAAGAATTACAATTTTAAATTAATAGTAATAATCATTTTAGAGCCCTAATTTCCTTTTTATAATAATCCTTAAAAAGGGTTTTTTTCTTTCTAAGAAATTTAGGAAATCAGACTGCAAGTAGAGTCATTTTCTCTTCATTATGATTAGAGTCATCTTTTCTAACACTTGGGTCAAAAACATGTTCACTCTAACCACTATCCTTGATGTCTTGAGGGCCAATTTCTTTCCCTCCTCGAAAGTAGATTGCTCTCAACTTGTGCGAAAGTGATGTAGTTCGAATACTTGCCCAACAGATTCATTTAAGAGTATGTTCGGTGGACATGTACATGGACTTAAGCAAGGTAACTTTGGCATTAAAACGATAAGGTAGTATAGGAATGATTTTCTCCCTCTAATTTTCCTTGCAAATAGGTGCACCCAATTTTTACAAGGAGTGGATAATGTTTGAAAAACATTGAAAGACTTTGTCCAAAGTTTCTTCCCCTTGCATGATATAGTGCTCAAAATTTCAATTCAACTTCATAATTCTAGATTTATTTTAATATTGAAATGCTTATATGAGTGGTCTCAAAAATCATTCATGTTGTTTTGAAGAATTACAATTTTAAATTAATTGTAATAATCATTTTAGAGCCCTAATTTCCTTTCTATAATAATCCTTAAAAAGGGTTTTCTTCTTTCTAAGAAATTTAGGAAATCACACTGCAAGTAGAGCTATTTTCTCTTCATTATGATTAGAGTCATCTTTTCTAACACTTGGGTCAAAAACATGTTCACTCTAACCACTATCCTTGATGTCTTGAGGGCCAATTTCTTTCCCTCCTCGAAAGTAGATTGCTCTCAACTTGTGCGAAAGTGATGTAGTTCGAATACTTGCCCAACAGATTCATTTAAGAGTATGTTCGGTGGACATGTACATGGACTTAAGCAAGGTAACTTTGGCATTAAAACGATAAGGTAGTATAGGAATGATTTTCTCCCTCTAATTTTCCTTGCAAATAGGTGCACCCAATTTTTACAAGGAGTGGATAATGTTTGAAAAACATTGAAAGACTTTGTCCAAAGTTTCTTCCCCTTGCATGATATAGTGCTCAAAATTTCAATTCAACTTCATAATTCTAGATTTATTTTAATATTGAAATGCTTATATGAGTGGTCTCAAAAATCATTCATGTTGTTTTGAAGAATTACAATTTTAAATTAATTGTAATAATCATTTTAGAGCCCTAATTTCCTTTCTATAATAATCCTTAAAAAGGGTTTTCTTCTTTCTAAGAAATTTAGGAAATCACACTGCAAGTAGAGCTATTTTCTCTTCATTATGATTAGAGTCATCTTTTCTAACACTTGGGTCAAAAACATGTTCACTCTAACCACTATCCTTGATGTCATGAGGGCCAATATCTTTCCCTCCTCAAAAGTAGATTGCTCTCAACTTGGGCAAAAGTGATGCAGTCCGAATACTTGCCCAACAGATTCATTTAAGAGTATGTTCGGTGGGCATGTACATGGACTTAAGAAAAGTAACTTTGGCATTAATATGATAAGGTAGTACAGGAATTATTTTCTCCATCTAATTTTCTTTTAAAATAGGTCCACTAAACTTCTTCAAAGATTTGATAATGTTTGAAAAACATTGAAAGACTTTGTCGAAAGTTACTTCCCCTTGCATGATATAGTGCTCAAAATTTCAATTCAACTTCATAATTCTAGATTTATTTTAATATTGAAATGCTTATATTAGTGGTCTCAAAAATCATTCATGTTGTTTTGAAGAAATACACTTTTAAATTAATTGTAATAATCATTTTAGAGACCTAATTACCTTTTTTTAATTATCCTAAAAAATGGTTTTTTTTCTATGAAATTTAGGAAATCACACACCAAGTGGAGCCATTTTCTCTTCATTATGATTAGAGTCATCTTTTCTAACAATTGGGTCAAAAACATGTTCACTCTCACCACTGTCCTTGATGTCTTGAGGGCCAATTTCTTTCCCTCCTCGAAAGTATATTGCTCTCAACTGGGGCAAAAGTGATGCAGTGCAAATACTTGCCCAACAGATTCATTTAAGAGTATGTTCGGTGGGCTTGTAAATGGACTTAAGCAAGGTAACTTTGGCATTAAAATGATAAGGTAGTATAGGAATGATTTTCTCAATCTAATTTTGTTTGCAAATAGGTGCACCCAATTTTTACAAGGAGTGGATAATGTTTGAAAAACATTGAAAGACTTTGTCCAAAGTTTCTTCCCCTTGCATGATATAGTGCTCAAAATTTTAATTCAACTTCATAATTCTAGATTTATTTTAATATTGAAATGCTTATATGAGTGGTCTCAAAAATCATTCATGTTGTTTTGAAGAATTACAATTTTAAATTAATTGTAATAATCATTTTAGAGCCCTAATTTTCTTTTTATAATAATCCTTAAAAAGTGTTTTTTTCTTTCTAAGAAATTTCGGAAATCACACTGCAAGTGGAGCCATTTTCTCTTCATTATGATTAGAGTCATCTTTTCTAACACTTAGGTCAAAAACTTGTTCACTCTAACCACTATCCTTGATGTCTTCAGGGGCCAATTTCATTCCTTCCCCGAAAGTCGATTGCTCTCAACTTGGGCAAAAGTGATGTAGTTCGAATACTTGCCCAACAGATTCATTTAAGAGTATGTTCGGTGGGCATGTACATGGACTTATGCAAGGTAACTTTGGCATTAAAATGATAAGGTAGTATAGGAATGATTTTCTCAATCTAATTTTGTTTGCAAATAGGTCCACTAAACTTCTTCAAGGAGTTGATAATGTTTGAAAAACAATGAAAGGCTTTGTCCAAAGTTTCTTCCCCTTGCATGATATAGTGCTCAAAATTTCAATTCAACTTCATAATTCTAGATTTATTTTAATATTGAAATGCTTATATGAGTGGTCTCAAAAATCATTCATGTTGTTTTGAAGAATTACAATTTTAAATTAATTGTAATAATCATTTGAGAGCCCTAATTTCCTTTTTATAATAATCCTAAAAAAAGGGTTTCTTATTTCTAAGAAATTTAGGAAATCACACTGCAAGTAGAGCCATTTTCTCTTCATTATGATTAGAGTCATCTTTTCTAACAATTGGGTCAAAAACGTGTTCACTCTCACCACTATCCTTGATGTCTTGAGGGCCAATTTCTTTCCCTCCTAGAAAGTAGATTGCTCTCAACTTGGGCAAAAGTGATGTAGTTCGAATACTTGCCCAACAGATTCTTTTAAGAGTATGTTCGGTGGGCATGTATATGGACTTAAGCACGGTAACTTTGGCATTAAAATGATAAGGTAGTATAGGAATGATTTTCTCAATCTAATTTTGTTTGCAAATAGGTCCACTAAACTTCTTCAAGGAGTTGATAATGTTTGGAAAACATTGGAAGACTTTGTCCAAAGTTTCTTCCCCTTGCATGATATAGTGCTCAAAATTTCAATTCAACTTCCTAATTCTAGATTTATTTTAATATTGAAATGCTTATATGAGTGGTCTCAAAAATCATTCATGTTGTTTTGAAGAATTACAATTTTAAATTAATTGTAATAATCATTTTAGAGCCCTAATTTCCTTTCTATAATAATCCTTAAAAAGGGTTTTTTTCTTTCTAAGAAATTTAGGAAATAACACTACAAGTAGAGCCATTTTCTCTTCATTATGATTAGAGTCATCTTTTCTAACACTTGGGTCAAAAACATGTTCACTCTAACCACTATCCTTGATATCTTGAGGGCCAATATCTTTCCCTCCTCGAAAGTACATTGCTCTCAACTTGGGCAAAAGTGATGCAGTTCGAATACTTGCCCAACAGATTCATTTAAGAGTATGTTCGGTGGGCATGTACATGCACTTAAGCAAAGTAACTTTGGCATTAAAATGATAAGGTAGTACAGGAATTATTTTCTCCATCTAATTTTCTTTGAAAATAGGTCCACTAAACTTCTTCAAGGAGTTGATAATGTTTGAAAAACATTGAAAGACTTTGTCCAAAGTTACTTCCCCTTGCATGATATAGTGCTCAAAATTTCAATTCAACTTCATAATTATAGATTTATTTTAATATTGAAATGCTTATATGAGTGGTCTCAAAAATCATTCATGTTGTTTTGAAGAAATACACTTTTAAATTAATTGTAATAATCATTTTAGAGACCTAATTACCTTTTTTTAATTATCCTAAAAAATGGTTTTTTTTCTATGAAATTTAGGAAATCACACACCAAGTGGAGCCATTTTCTCTTCATTATAATTAGAGTCATTCTTTCTAACAATTGGGTCAAAAACATGTTCACTCTCACCACTATCCTTGATGTCTTGAGGGCCAATTTCTTTCCCTCCTCGAAAGTATATTAATCTCAACTGGGGCAAAAGTGATGCAGTTCGAATACTTGCCCAACAGATTCATTTAAGAGTATGTTCAGTGGGCTTGTAAATGGACTTAAGCAAGGTAATTTTGGCATTAAAATGATAAGGTAGTATAGGAATGATTTTATCAATCTAATTTTCATGCCAAATAGGTCTACCAAACTTTTCAAGGAGTTGCTAATGTTTGAAAAACATTCAAAGACTTTGTCTAAAGTTTCATCCCCTTCCATGATATAGAGCTCAAAATTACAATTCAACTTCATAAGTCTAGATTGATTTTAATGTTGAAATGCTTATATGAGTGGTCTCCCAAATAATTCATGTTGTTTTTGAAGAAGTAAAATTTTAAATTCATCATAATAATCATTTTAGATCCCTAATTACCTTTTTCTAATAACCCTAAAAATGGGTTTCTTATTGCTAAAAAATTTAGGAAATCACACTACAAGTAGAGCCATTTTCTCTTCATTATGATTAGAGTCATCTTTTCTAACACTTGGGTCAAAAACATGTTCACGCTAACCACTATCCTTGATGTCTTGAGGGCCAATTTCTTTCCCTCCTCGAAAGTAGATTGCTCTCAATTTGTGCGAAAGTGATGTAGATCGAATACTTGCCCAACAGATTCATTTAAGAGTATGTTCGGTGGACATGTACATGGACTTAAGCAAGGTAACTTTGGCATTAAAATGACAAGGTAGTATAGGAATTATTTTTTCAATCTAATTTTCTTTGCAAATAGGTCCACTAAACTTCTTCAAGTAGTTGATAATGTTTGATAAACATTGAAAGACTTTGTCCAAAGTTTATTCCCCTTGCATGATATAGTGCTCAAAATTTCAATTCAACTTCATAATTCTTGGTTTATTTTAATATTGAAATGCTTATATGAGTGGACTCAAAAATCATTCATGTTGTTTTGAAGAATTACAATTTTAAATTAATTGTAATAATCATTTTAGAGCCCTAATTTTATTTTTATAATAATCCTAAAAAAGAGTTTTTTTTTCTTTCTAAGAAATTTAGGAAATCACACTGCAAGTGGAGCCATTTTCTCTTCATTATGATTAGAGTCATCTTTTCTAACAATTGGGTCAAAAACATTTTCACTCTCATCACTATCCTTGACATCTTGAGGGCCAATTTCTTTCCCTCCTCAAAAGTCGATTGCTCTCAACTTGGGCAAAAGTGATGTAGTTCGAATTCACTCTAACCACCATCCTTGATATCTTGAGTGCCAATTTCTTTCCCTTCTCCAAAGTAGATTGCTCTTAACTTGGGCAAAAGTGATGCACTTCGAATACTTACCCAACAGATTCATTTAAGAGTATGTTCGGTGGGCATGTACATGGACTTAATCAAGGTAACTTTGGCATTAAAATGATAAGGTAGTATAGGAATGATTTTCTCAATCTAATTTTGTTTGCAAATAGGTCCACTAAACTTCTTCAAGGAGTAGATAATGTTTGAAAAACATTGGAAGACTTTGTCCAAAGTTTCTTCCCCTTGCATGATATAGTGCTCAAAATTTCAATTCAACTTCATAATTCTAGATTTATTTTAATATTGAAATGCTTATATGAGTGGTCTCAAAAATCATTCATGTTGTTTTGAAGAATTACAATTTTAAATTAATTGTAATAATCATTTTAGAGCCCTAATTTCCTTTCTATAATAATCCTTAAAAAGGGTTTTCTTCTTTCTAAGAAATTTAGGAAATCACACTGCAAGTAGAGCTATTTTCTCTTCATTATGATTAGAGTCATCTTTTCTAACACTTGGGTCAAAAACATGTTCACTCTAACCACTATCCTTGATGTCATGAGGGCCAATATCTTTCCCTCCTCAAAAGTAGATTGCTCTCAACTTGGGCAAAAGTGATGCAGTTCGAATACTTGCCCAACAGATTCATTTAAGAGTATGTTCGGTGGGCATGTACATGGACATAAGCAAAGTAACTTTGGCATTAAAATGATAAGGTAGTACAGGAATTATTTTCTCCATCTAATTCTCTTTTAAAATAGGTCCACTAAACTTCTTCAAGGATTTGATAATGTTTGAAAAACATTGAAAGAATTTGTCGAAAGTTACTTCCCCTTGCATGATATAGTGCTCAAAATTTCAATTCAACTTCATAATTCTAGATTTATTTTAATATTGAAATGCTTATATTAGTGGTCTCAAAAATCATTCATGTTGTTTTGAAGAAATACACTTTTAAATTAATTGTAATAATCATTTTAGAGACCTAATTACCTTTTTTTAATTATCCTAAAAAATGGTTTTTTTTCTATGAAATTTAGGAAATCACACACCAAGTGGAGCCATTTTCTCTTCATTATGATTAGAGTCATCTTTTCTAACAATTGGGTCAAAAACATGTTCACTCTCACCACTATCCTTGATGTCTTGAGGGCCAATTTCTTTCCCTCCTCGAAAGTATATTGCTCTCAACTGGGGCAAAAGTGATGCAGTGCAAATACTTGCCCAACAGATTCATTTAAGAGTATGTTCGGTGGGCTTGTAAATGGACTTAAGCAAGGTAACTTTGGCATTAAAATGATAAGGTAGTATAGGAATGATTTTCTCAATCTAATTTTGTTTGCAAATAGGTGCACCCAATTTTTACAAGGAGTGGATAATGTTTGAAAAACATTGAAAGACTTTGTCCAAAGTTTCTTCCCCTTGCATGATATAGTGCTCAAAATTTTAATTCAACTTCATAATTCTAGATTTATTTTAATATTGAAATGCTTATATGAGTGGTCTCAAAAATCATTCATGTTGTTTTGAAGAATTACAATTTTAAATTAATTGTAATAATCATTTTAGAGCCCTAATTTTCTTTTTATAATAATCCTTAAAAAGTGTTTTTTTCTTTCTAAGAAATTTCGGAAATCACACTGCAAGTGGAGCCATTTTCTCTTCATTATGATTAGAGTCATCTTTTCTAACACTTAGGTCAAAAACTTGTTCACTCTAACCACTATCCTTGATGTCTTCAGGGGCCAATTTCATTCCTTCCCCGAAAGTCGATTGCTCTCAACTTGGGCAAAAGTGATGTAGTTCGAATACTTGCCCAACAGATTCATTTAAGAGTATGTTCGGTGGGCATGTACATGGACTTATGCAAGGTAACTTTGGCATTAAAATGATAAGGTAGTATAGGAATGATTTTCTCAATCTAATTTTGTTTGCAAATAGGTCCACTAAACTTCTTCAAGGAGTTGATAATGTTTGAAAAACAATGAAAGGCTTTGTCCAAAGTTTCTTCCCCTTGCATGATATAGTGCTCAAAATTTCAATTCAACTTCATAATTCTAGATTTATTTTAATATTGAAATGCTTATATGAGTGGTATCAAAAATCATTCATGTTGTTTTGAAGAATTACAATTTTAAATTAATAGTAATAATCATTTTAGAGCCCTAATTTCCTTTTTATAATAATCCTTAAAAAGGGTTTTTTTCTTTCTAAGAAATTTAGGAAATCAGACTGCAAGTAGAGTCATTTTCTCTTCATTATGATTAGAGTCATCTTTTCTAACACTTGGGTCAAAAACATGTTCACTCTAACCACTATCCTTGATGTCTTGAGGGCCAATTTCTTTCCCTCCTCGAAAGTAGATTGCTCTCAACTTGTGCGAAAGTGATGTAGTTCGAATACTTGCCCAACAGATTCATTTAAGAGTATGTTCGGTGGACATGTACATGGACTTAAGCAAGGTAACTTTGGCATTAAAACGATAAGGTAGTATAGGAATGATTTTCTCCCTCTAATTTTCCTTGCAAATAGGTGCACCCAATTTTTACAAGGAGTGGATAATGTTTGAAAAACATTGAAAGACTTTGTCCAAAGTTTCTTCCCCTTGCATGATATAGTGCTCAAAATTTCAATTCAACTTCATAATTCTAGATTTATTTTAATATTGAAATGCTTATATGAGTGGTCTCAAAAATCATTCATGTTGTTTTGAAGAATTACAATTTTAAATTAATTGTAATAATCATTTTAGAGCCCTAATTTCCTTTCTATAATAATCCTTAAAAAGGGTTTTCTTCTTTCTAAGAAATTTAGGAAATCACACTGCAAGTAGAGCTATTTTCTCTTCATTATGATTAGAGTCATCTTTTCTAACACTTGGGTCAAAAACATGTTCACTCTAACCACTATCCTTGATGTCATGAGGGCCAATATCTTTCCCTCCTCAAAAGTAGATTGCTCTCAACTTGGGCAAAAGTGATGCAGTCCGAATACTTGCCCAACAGATTCATTTAAGAGTATGTTCGGTGGGCATGTACATGGACTTAAGAAAAGTAACTTTGGCATTAAAATGATAAGGTAGTACAGGAATTATTTTCTCCATCTAATTTTCTTTTAAAATAGGTCCACTAAACTTCTTCAAAGATTTGATAATGTTTGAAAAACATTGAAAGACTTTGTCGAAAGTTACTTCCCCTTGCATGATATAGTGCTCAAAATTTCAATTCAACTTCATAATTCTAGATTTATTTTAATATTGAAATGCTTATATTAGTGGTCTCAAAAATCATTCATGTTGTTTTGAAGAAATACACTTTTAAATTAATTGTAATAATCATTTTAGAGACCTAATTACCTTTTTTTAATTATCCTAAAAAATGGTTTTTTTTCTATGAAATTTAGGAAATCACACACCAAGTGGAGCCATTTTCTCTTCATTATGATTAGAGTCATCTTTTCTAACAATTGGGTCAAAAACATGTTCACTCTCACCACTGTCCTTGATGTCTTGAGGGCCAATTTCTTTCCCTCCTCGAAAGTATATTGCTCTCAACTGGGGCAAAAGTGATGCAGTGCAAATACTTGCCCAACAGATTCATTTAAGAGTATGTTCGGTGGGCTTGTAAATGGACTTAAGCAAGGTAACTTTGGCATTAAAATGATAAGGTAGTATAGGAATGATTTTCTCAATCTAATTTTGTTTGCAAATAGGTGCACCCAATTTTTACAAGGAGTGGATAATGTTTGAAAAACATTGAAAGACTTTGTCCAAAGTTTCTTCCCCTTGCATGATATAGTGCTCAAAATTTTAATTCAACTTCATAATTCTAGATTTATTTTAATATTGAAATGCTTATATGAGTGGTCTCAAAAATCATTCATGTTGTTTTGAAGAATTACAATTTTAAATTAATTGTAATAATCATTTTAGAGCCCTAATTTTCTTTTTATAATAATCCTTAAAAAGTGTTTTTTTCTTTCTAAGAAATTTCGGAAATCACACTGCAAGTGGAGCCATTTTCTCTTCATTATGATTAGAGTCATCTTTTCTAACACTTAGGTCAAAAACTTGTTCACTCTAACCACTATCCTTGATGTCTTCAGGGGCCAATTTCATTCCTTCCCCGAAAGTCGATTGCTCTCAACTTGGGCAAAAGTGATGTAGTTCGAATACTTGCCCAACAGATTCATTTAAGAGTATGTTCGGTGGGCATGTACATGGACTTATGCAAGGTAACTTTGGCATTAAAATGATAAGGTAGTATAGGAATGATTTTCTCAATCTAATTTTGTTTGCAAATAGGTCCACTAAACTTCTTCAAGGAGTTGATAATGTTTGAAAAACAATGAAAGGCTTTGTCCAAAGTTTCTTCCCCTTGCATGATATAGTGCTCAAAATTTCAATTCAACTTCATAATTCTAGATTTATTTTAATATTGAAATGCTTATATGAGTGGTCTCAAAAATCATTCATGTTGTTTTGAAGAATTACAATTTTAAATTAATTGTAGTAATCATTTTAGAGCCCTAATTTCCTTTTTATAATAATCCTTAAAAAGGGTTTTTTTCTTTCTAAGAAATTTAGGAAATCAGACTGCAAGTAGAGTCATTTTCTCTTCATTATGATTAGAGTCATCTTTTCTAACACTTGGGTCAAAAACATGTTCACTCTAACCACTATCCTAGATGTCTTGAGGGTCAATTTCTTTCCCTCCTAGAAAGTAGATTGCTCTCAACTTGTGCGAAAGTGATGTAGTTCGAATACTTGCCCAACAGATTCATTTAAGAGTATGTTCGGTGGACATGTACATGGACTTAAGCAAGGTAACTTTGGCATTAAAACGATAAGGTAGTATAGGAATGATTTTCTCCCTCTAATTTTCTTTGCAAATAGGTGCACCCAATTTTTACAAGGAGTGGATAATGTTTGAAAAACATTGAAAGACTTTGTCCAAAGTTTCTTCCCCTTGCATGATATAGTGCTCAAAATTTCAATTCAACTTCATAATTCTAGATTTATTTTAATATTGAAATGCTTATATGAGTGGTCTCAAAAATCATTCATGTTGTTTTGAAGAATTACAATTTTAAATTAATTGTAATAATCATTTTAGAGCCCTAATTTCCTTTCTATAATAATCCTTAAAAAGGGTTTTCTTCTTTCTAAGAAATTTTGGAAATCACACTGCAAGTAGAGCTATTTTCTCTTCATTATGATTAGAGTCATCTTTTCTAACACTTGGGTCAAAAACATGTTCACTCTAACCACTATCCTTGATGTCATGAGGGCCAATATCTTTCCCTCCTCAAAAGTAGATTGCTCTCAACTTGGGCAAAAGTGATGCAGTCCGAATACTTGCCCAACAGATTCATTTAAGAGTATGTTCGGTGGGCATGTACATGGACTTAAGAAAAGTAACTTTGGCATTAAAATGATAAGGTAGTACAGGAATTATTTTCTCCATCTAATTTTCTTTTAAAATAGGTCCACTAAACTTCTTCAAAGATTTGATAATGTTTGAAAAACATTGAAAGACTTTGTCGAAAGTTACTTCCCCTTGCATGATATAGTGCTCAAAATTTCAATTCAACTTCATAATTCTAGATTTATTTTAATATTGAAATGCTTATATTAGTGGTCTCAAAAATCATTCAAGTTGTTTTGAAGAAATACACTTTTAAATTAATTGGAATAATCATTTTAGAGACCTAATTACCTTTTTTTAATTATCCTAAAAAATGGTTTTTTTTTCTATGAAATTTAGGAAATCACACACCAAGTGGAGCCATTTTCTCTTCATTATGATTAGAGTCATCTTTTCAAACAATTGGGTCAAAAACATGTTCACTCTCACCACTATCCTTGATGTCTTGAGGGCCAATTTCTTTCCCTCCTCGAAAGTATATTGCTCTCAACTGGGGCAAAAGTAATGCAGTGCAAATACTTGCCCAACAGATTCATTTAAGAGTATGTTCGGTGGGCTTGTAAATGGACTTAAGCAAGGTAACTTTGGCATTAAAATGATAAGGTAGTATAGGAATGATTTTCTCAATCTAATTTTGTTTGCAAATAGGTGCACCCAATTTTTACAAGGCGTGGAGAATGTTTGAAAAACATTGAAAGACTTTGTCCAAAGTTTCTTCCCCTTGCATGATATAGTGCTCAAAATTTTAATTCAACTTCATAATTCTAGATTTATTTTAATATTGAAATGCTTATATGAGTGGTCTCAAAAATCATTCATGTTGTTTTGAAGAATTACAATTTTTAATTAATTGTAATAATCATTTTAGAGCCCTAATTTTCTTTTTATAATAATCCTTAAAAAGTGTTTTTTTCTTTCTAAGAAATTTCGGAAATCACACTGCAAGTGGAGCCATTTTCTCTTCATTATGATTAGAGTCATCTTTTCTAACACTTAGGTCAAAAACTTGTTCACTCTAACCACTATCCTTGATGTCTTCAGGGGCCAATTTCTTTCCTTCCCCGAAAGTCGATTGCTCTCAACTTGGGCAAAAGTGATGTAGTTCGAATACTTGCCCAACAGATTCATTTAAGAGTATGTTCGGTGGGCATGTACATGGACTTATGCAAGGTAACTTTGGCATTAAAATGATAAGGTAGTATAGGAATGATTTTCTCAATCTAATTTTGTTTGCAAATAGGTCCACTAAACTTCTTCAAGGAGTTGATAATGTTTGAAAAACATTGAAAGGCTTTGTCCAAAGTTTCTTCCCCTTGCATGATATAGTGCTCAAAATTTCAATTCAACTTCATAATTCTAGATTTATTTTAATATTGAAATGCTTATATGAGTGGTCTCAAAAATCATTCATGTTGTTTTGAAGAATTACAATTTTAAATTAATTGTAATAATCATTTTAGAGCCCTAATTTCCTTTTTATAATAATCCTTAAAAAGGGTTTTTTTTCTTTCTAAGAAATTTAGGAAATCAGACTGCAAGTAGAGTCATTTTCTCTTCATTATGATTAGAGTCATCTTTTCTAACACTTGGGTCAAAAACATGTTCACTCTAACCACTATCCTTGATGTCTTGAGGGCCAATTTCTTTCCCTCCTCGAAAGTAGATTGCTCTCAACTTGTGCGAAAGTGATGTAGTTCGAATACTTGCCCAACAGATTCATTTAAGAGTATGTTCGGTGGACATGTACATGGACTTAAGCAAGGTAACTTTGGCATTAAAACGATAAGGTAGTATAGGAATGATTTTCTCCCTCTAATTTTCTTTGCAAATAGGTGCACCCAATTTTTACAAGGAGTGGATAATGTTTGAAAAACATTGAAAGACTTTGTCCAAAGTTTCTTCCCCTTGCATGATATAGTGCTCAAAATTTCAATTCAACTTCATAATTCTAGATTTCTTTTAATATTGAAATGCTTATATGAGTGGTCTCAAAAATCATTCATGTTGTTTTGAAGAATTACAATTTTAAATTAATTGTAATAATCATTTTAGAGCCCTAATTTCCTTTTTATAATAATCCTTAAAGAGGGTTTTTTTCTTTCTTAGAAATTTCGAAAATGACACTGCAAGTGGAGCCATTTTCTCTTCATTATGATTAGAGTCATCTTTTCTAACACTTGGGTCAAAAATATGTTCACTCTAACCACTATCCTTGATGTCTTGAGGGCCAATTTCTTTCCCTCCCCGAAAGTCGATAGCTCTCAACTTGGGCAAAAGTGATGTAGTTCGAATACTTGCAAAACATATTCATTTAAGAGTATGTTCGGTGGGCATGTACATGGACTTAAGCAAGGTGACTTTGGCATTAAAATGATAAGGTAGTATAGGAATGATTTTCTCAATCTAATTTTCTTTGCAAATAGGTCCACTAAACTTCTTCAAGGAGTTTATAATGTTTGAAAAACTTTGAAAGACTTTGTCCAAAGTTTCTTCCCCTTGCATGATATAGTGCTCATAATTTCAATTCAACTTCATAATTGTAGATTTATTTTAATATTGAAATGCTTATATGAGTGGTCTCAAAAATCATTCATGTTGTTTTGAAGAAGTACACTTTTAAATTAATTGTAATAATCATTTTAGAGCCCTAATTTCCTTTTTATAATAATCCTAAAAAAGGGTTTTTGTTCTTTCTAAGAAATTTAGGAAATCACACTGCAAGTGGAGCCATTTCCACTTCATTATGATTAGAGTCATCTTTTCTAACACTTGGGTCAAAAACATGTTCACTCTAACCACTATCCTTGATGTCTTGAGGGCCAATTTCTTTCCCTCCTCGAAAGTCGATTGCGCTCAACTTGGGCAAAAGTGGTGTAGTTCGAATACTTGCCCAACAGATTCATTTAAGAGTATGTTCGATGGGCATGTACATGGACTTAAGCAAGGTAACTTTGGCATTAAAATGATAACGTACTATAGGAATGATTTTCTCAATCTAATTTTCTTGGCAAATAGGTCCACTAATTTTTCAAGGAGTTGCTAATGTTTGAAAAACATTCAAAGACTTTGTCCAAAGTTACTTCCCCTTGCATGATATAGTGCTAAAAATTTCAATTCAACTTCATAATTCTAGATTTATTTTAATGTTGAAATGCTTATATGAGTGGTCTAAAAAATCATTGATGTTGTTTTGAACAATTACACTTTTAAATTAATTGTAATAATCATTTTAGAGACCTAATTACCTTTTTTTAATTATCCTAAAAAATGGTTTTTTTCTTTCTATGAAATTTAGGAAATCACACTACAAGTGGAGCTATTTTCTCTTCATTATGATTAGAGTCATCTTTTCTACCAATTGGGTCAAAAACATGTTCACTCTCACCACTATCCTTGATGTCTTGAGGGCCAATTTCTTTCCCTCCTCGAAAGTACATTGCTCAGAACTGGGGAAAAAGTGATGCAGTTCGAATACTTGCCCAACAGATTCATTTAAGAGTATGTCCAGTGGGCTTGCAAATGGACTTAGGCAAGGTAACTTTGGCATTAAAATTATAAGGTAGTATAGGAATGGTTTTATCAATCTAATTTTCTTGGCAAATAGGTCCCCTAAACGTTTCAAGGAGTTGCTAATGTTTGAAAAACATTCAAAGACTTTGTCTAAAGTTTCATCCCCTTCCATGATATAGAGCTCAAAATTGCAATTCAACTTCATAATTCTAGATTGATTTTAATGATGAAATGCTTATATGAGTGGTCTCCAAAATAATTCATGTTGTTTTTGAAGAAGTAAAATTTTAAATTCATCATAATAATCATTTTAGATCCCTAATTACCTTTTTTTAATAACCCTAAAAAAGGGTTTCTTATTGCTAAGAAATTTAGGAAATCACACTACAAGTAGAGCCATTTTCTCTTCATTATGATTAGAGTCATCTTTTCTAATACTTGGGTCAAAAACATGTTCACACTCACCACTATCCTTGATGTCTTGAGGGCCAATTTCTTTCCCTCCTCGAAAGTAGATTGCTCTTAACTTGGGCAAAAGTGATGCACTTGGAATACTTACCCAACAAATTCATTTAAGACTATGTTCGGTGGGCATGTACATGGACTTAAGCAAGATAACTTTGGCATTAAAATGATAAGGTACTATAGGAATGATTTTCTCAATCTAATTTTGTTTGCAAATAGGTGCACCCAATTTTTACAAGGAGTGGATAATGTTTGAAAAACATTGAAAGACTTTGTCCAAAGTTTCTTCCCTTTGCTTGATATAGTGCTCAAAATTTCAATTCAACTTCATAATTCTAGATTTATTTTAATATTGAAATGCTTATATGAGTGGTCTCAAAAATCATTCATGTTGTTTTGAAGAATTACAATTTTAAATTAATTGTAATAATCATTTTAGAGCCCTAATTTCCTTTTTATAATAATCCTTAAAAGGGGTTTTTTTCTTTCTAAGAAATTTCGGAAATCACACTGCAAGTGCAGCCATTTTCTCTTTATTATGATTAGAGTCATCTCTTCTAACACTTGGGTCAAAAACATGTTCTCTCTAACCACTATCCTTGATGTCTTCAGGGCCAATTTCTTTCCCACCCCGAAAGTCGATTGCTCTCAACTTGGGCAAAAGTGATGTAGTTCGAATACTTGCCCAACAGATTCATTTAAGAGTATGTTCGGTGGACATGTATATGGACTTAAGCATGGGAACTTTGGCATTAAAATGATAAGGTAGTATAGGAATGATTTTCTCAATCTAATTTTCTTTTTAAATAGGTCCACTAAACTTCTTCAAGGAGTTTATAATGTTTGAAAAACTTTGAAAGACTTTGTCCAAAGTTTCTTCCCCTTGCATGATATAGTGCTCAAAATTTCAATTCAACTTCATAATTGTAGATTTATTTTAATATTGAAAATGCTTATATGAGTGGTCTCAAAAATCATTCATGTTGTTTTGAAGAAGTACACTTTTAAATTAATTGTAATAATCATTTTAGAGCCCTAATTTCCGTTTTATAATAATCCTAAAAAAGGGTTTTTTTCTTTCTAAGAAATTTCGGAAATCACACTGCAAGTGGAGCCATTTTCTCTTTATTATGATTAGAGTCATCTCTTCTAACACTTGGGTCAAAAACATGTTCACTCTAACCACTATCCTTGATGTCTTGAGGGCCAATTTCTTTCCCTCCCCGAAAGTCGATTGCTCTCAACTTGGGCAAAAGTGATGTAGTTCGAATACTTGCCCAACAGATTCATTTAAGAGTTTGTTCGGTGGGCATGTATATGGACTTAAGCATGGGAACTTTGGCATTAAAATGATAAGGTAGTATAGGAATGATTTCCTCAATCTAATTTTCTTTTTAAATAGGTCCACTAAACTTCTTCAAGGAGTTTATAATGTTTGAAAAACTTTGAAAGACTTTGTCCAAAGTTTCTTCCCCTTGCATGATATAGTGCTCAAAATTTCAATTCAACTTCATAATTGTAGATTTATTTTAATATTGAAATGCTTATATGAGTGGTCTCAAAAATCATTCATGTTATTTTGAAGAAGTACACTTTTAAATTAATTGTAATAATCATTTTAGAGCCCTAATTTCCTTTTTATAATAATCCTAAAAAAGGGTTTTTTTCTTTCTAAGAAATTTCGGAAATCACACTGCAAGTGGAGCCATTTTCTCTTTATTATGATTAGAGTCATCTCTTCTAACACTTGGGTCAAAAACATGTTCACTCTAACAACTATCCTTGATGTCTTGAGGGCCAATTTCTTTCCCTCCTCGAAAGTCGATTGCGCTCAACTTGGGCAAAAGTGGTGTAGTTCGAATACTTGCCCAACAGATTCATTTAAGAGTATGTTCGATGGGCATGTACATGGACTTAAGCAAGGTAACTTTGGCATTAAAATGATAACGTACTATAGGAATGATTTTCTCAATCTAATTTTCTTGGCAAATAGGTCCACTAATTTTTCAAGGAGTTGCTAATGTTTGAAAAACATTCAAAGACTTTGTCCAAAGTTACTTCCCCTTGCATGATATAGTGCTAAAAATTTCAATTCAACTTCATAATTCTAGATTTATTTTAATGTTGAAATGCTTATATGAGTGGTCTAAAAAATCATTGATGTTGTTTTGAACAATTACACTTTTAAATTAATTGTAATAATCATTTTAGAGACCTAATTACCTTTTTTTAATTATCCTAAAAAATGGTTTTTTTCTTTCTATGAAATTTAGGAAATCACACTACAAGTGGAGCTATTTTCTCTTCATTATGATTAGAGTCATCTTTTCTACCAATTGGGTCAAAAACATGTTCACTCTCACCACTATCCTTGATGTCTTGAGGGCCAATTTCTTTCCCTCCTCGAAAGTACATTGCTCAGAACTGGGGAAAAAGTGATGCAGTTCGAATACTTGCCCAACAGATTCATTTAAGAGTATGTCCAGTGGGCTTGCAAATGGACTTAGGCAAGGTAACTTTGGCATTAAAATTATAAGGTAGTATAGGAATGGTTTTATCAATCTAATTTTCTTGGCAAATAGGTCCCCTAAACGTTTCAAGGAGTTGCTAATGTTTGAAAAACATTCAAAGACTTTGTCTAAAGTTTCATCCCCTTCCATGATATAGAGCTCAAAATTGCAATTCAACTTCATAATTCTAGATTGATTTTAATGATGAAATGCTTATATGAGTGGTCTCCAAAATAATTCATGTTGTTTTTGAAGAAGTAAAATTTTAAATTCATCATAATAATCATTTTAGATCCCTAATTACCTTTTTTTAATAACCCTAAAAAAGGGTTTCTTATTGCTAAGAAATTTAGGAAATCACACTACAAGTAGAGCCATTTTCTCTTCATTATGATTAGAGTCATCTTTTCTAATACTTGGGTCAAAAACATGTTCACACTCACCACTATCCTTGATGTCTTGAGGGCCAATTTCTTTCCCTCCTCGAAAGTAGATTGCTCTTAACTTGGGCAAAAGTGATGCACTTGGAATACTTACCCAACAAATTCATTTAAGACTATGTTCGGTGGGCATGTACATGGACTTAAGCAAGATAACTTTGGCATTAAAATGATAAGGTACTATAGGAATGATTTTCTCAATCTAATTTTGTTTGCAAATAGGTGCACCCAATTTTTACAAGGAGTGGATAATGTTTGAAAAACATTGAAAGACTTTGTCCAAAGTTTCTTCCCTTTGCTTGATATAGTGCTCAAAATTTCAATTCAACTTCATAATTCTAGATTTATTTTAATATTGAAATGCTTATATGAGTGGTCTCAAAAATCATTCATGTTGTTTTGAAGAATTACAATTTTAAATTAATTGTAATAATCATTTTAGAGCCCTAATTTCCTTTTTATAATAATCCTTAAAAGGGGTTTTTTTCTTTCTAAGAAATTTCGGAAATCACAATGCAAGTGCAGCCATTTTCTCTTTATTATGATTAGAGTCATCTCTTCTAACACTTGGGTCAAAAACATGTTCTCTCTAACCACTATCCTTGATGTCTTCAGGGCCAATTTCTTTCCCACCCCGAAAGTCGATTGCTCTCAACTTGGGCAAAAGTGATGTAGTTCGAATACTTGCCCAACAGATTCATTTAAGAGTATGTTCGGTGGACATGTATATGGACTTAAGCATGGGAACTTTGGCATTAAAATGATAAGGTAGTATAGGAATGATTTTCTCAATCTAATTTTCTTTTTAAATAGGTCCACTAAACTTCTTCAAGGAGTTTATAATGTTTGAAAAACTTTGAAAGACTTTGTCCAAAGTTTCTTCCCCTTGCATGATATAGTGCTCAAAATTTCAATTCAACTTCATAATTGTAGATTTATTTTAATATTGAAAATGCTTATATGAGTGGTCTCAAAAATCATTCATGTTGTTTTGAAGAAGTACACTTTTAAATTAATTGTAATAATCATTTTAGAGCCCTAATTTCCGTTTTATAATAATCCTAAAAAAGGGTTTTTTTCTTTCTAAGAAATTTCGGAAATCACACTGCAAGTGGAGCCATTTTCTCTTTATTATGATTAGAGTCATCTCTTCTAACACTTGGGTCAAAAACATGTTCACTCTAACCACTATCCTTGATGTCTTGAGGGCCAATTTCTTTCCCTCCCCGAAAGTCGATTGCTCTCAACTTGGGCAAAAGTGATGTAGTTCGAATACTTGCCCAACAGATTCATTTAAGAGTTTGTTCGGTGGGCATGTATATGGACTTAAGCATGGGAACTTTGGCATTAAAATGATAAGGTAGTATAGGAATGATTTCCTCAATCTAATTTTCTTTTTAAATAGGTCCACTAAACTTCTTCAAGGAGTTTATAATGTTTGAAAAACTTTGAAAGACTTTGTCCAAAGTTTCTTCCCCTTGCATGATATAGTGCTCAAAATTTCAATTCAACTTCATAATTGTAGATTTATTTTAATATTGAAATGCTTATATGAGTGGTCTCAAAAATCATTCATGTTATTTTGAAGAAGTACACTTTTAAATTAATTGTAATAATCATTTTAGAGCCCTAATTTCCTTTTTATAATAATCCTAAAAAAGGGTTTTTTTCTTTCTAAGAAATTTCGGAAATCACACTGCAAGTGGAGCCATTTTCTCTTTATTATGATTAGAGTCATCTCTTCTAACACTTGGGTCAAAAACATGTTCACTCTAACAACTATCCTTGATGTCTTGAGGGCCAATTTCTTTCCCTCCCCGAATGTCGATTGCTCTCAACTTGGGCAAAAGTGATGTAGTTCGAATACTTGCCCAAGAGATTCATTTAAGAGTTTGTTCGGTGGGCATGTATATGGACTTAAGCATGGGAACTTTGGCATTAAAATGATAAGGTAGTATAGGAATGATTTTCTCAATCTAATTTTCTTTTTAAATAGGTCCACTAAACTTCTTCAAGGAGTTTATAATGTTTGAAAAACTTTGAAAGACTTTGTCCAAAGTTTCTTCCCCTTGCATGATATAGTGCTCAAAATTTCAATTCAACTTCATAATTGTAGATTTATTTTAATATTGAAATGCTTATATGAGTGGTCTCAAAAATCATTCATGTTGTTTTGAAGAAGTACACTTTTAAATTACCTTTTTTTAATTATCCTAAAAAATGGTTTTTTTTCTATGAAATTTAGGAAATCACACTACAAATAGAGCCATTTTCTCTTCATTATGATTAGAGTCATCTTTTCTAACAATTGGGTCAAAAACATGTTCACTCTCACCACTATCCTTGATATCTTGAGGTCCAATTTCTTTCCCTCCTCGAAAGTCGATTGCTCTCAACATAGGCAAAAGTGATGCAGTTCGAATACTTGCCTAACAGATTCATTTAAGAGTATGTTCGGTGGACATGTACATTGACTTTAAGCAAGGTAACTTTGGCATTAAAATGATAAGGTAGTATAGGAATTATTTTCTCCATCTAATTTTCATTGCAAATAGGTCCACTAAACTTCTTCAAGGAGTTGATAATATTTGAAAAACATTGAAAGACTTTGTCCAAATATTCTTCCCCTTGCATGATATAGTGCTCAAAATTTCAATTCAACTTCATAATTCTAGATTTATTTTAATATTGAAATTCTTATATGAGTGGTCTCAAAAATCATTCATGTTGTTTTGAAGAAATACAATTTTAAATTAACTGTAATAATCATTTTAGAGCCCTAATTTCCTTTGTATAATAATCCTTAAAAATGGTTTTTTTCTTTCTAAGAAATTTAGGAAATCACACTGCAAGTAGAGCCATTTTCTCTTCATTATGATTAGAGTCATCTTTTCTAACACTTGGGTCAAAAACATGTTCACTCTAACCACTATCCTTGATGTCTTGAGGGCCAATTTCTTTCCTTCCTCGAAAGTAGATTGCTCTTAACTTGTGCGAAAGTGATGTAGTTTGAATACTTGCCCAACAGATTCATTTAAGAGTATGTGCGGTAGACATGTACATGGACTTAAGCAAGGTAACTTTGGCATTAAAAAGATAAGGTAGTATTGGAATAATTTTCTCCAACTAATTTTCTTTGCAAATAGGTCCACTAAAGTTCTTCAAGGAGTTGATAATGTTTGAAAAACACTGAAAGACTTTGTCCAAAGTTACTTCCCCTTGCATGATATAGTGCTCAAAATTTCAATTAAACTTCATAATTCTAGATTTATTTTAATATTGAAATGCTTATATGAGTGGTCTGAAAAATCATTCATGTTGTTTTCAAGAATTACAATTTTAAATTAATTGTAATAATCATTTTAGAGCTCTAATTTCCTTTTTATAATAATCCATAAAAAGGGTTTTTTTCTTTCTAAGAAATTTAGGAAATCACACTGCAAGTGGAGCCATTTTCACTTCATTATGATTAGAGTCATCTTTTCTAACACTTGGGTCAAAAACATGTTCACTCTAACCACTATCCTTCATGTCTTGAGGGCCAATTTATTTCCTTCCTCGAAAGTAAATTGCTCTCAACTTGTGCGAAAGTGGTGTAGTTTGAATACTTGCCCAACAGATTCATTTAAGAGTATGTGCGGTGGACATGTACATGGACTTAAGCAAGGTAACTTTGGCATTAAAACGATAAGGTAGTATTGGAATGATTTTCTCCAACTAATTTTCTTTGCAAATAGGTCCACTAAACTTCTTCATGGAGTTGATAATGTTTGAAAAACATTGAAAGACTTTGTCCAAAGTTACTTCCCCTTGCATGATATAGTGCTCAAAATTTCAATTGAACTTCATAATTCTAGATTTATTTTAATATTGAAATGCTTATATGAGTGGTCTCAAAAATCATTCATGTTGTTTTGAAGAATTACAATTTTAAATTAATTGTAATAATCATTTTAGAGCCCTAATTTCCTTTTTATAATAATCCTTAAAAGGGTTTTTTTCTTTCTATGAAATTTAGGAAATCACACTGCAAGTAGAGCTATTTTCTCTTCATTATTATTATAGTCATCTTTTCTAACACTTGGGTTAAAAACATGTTCACTCTAACCACTATCCTTCATGTCTTGAGGGCCAATTTCTTTCACTTCTCAAAAGTAGATTGCTCTCAACTTGGGCAAAAGTGATATAGTTCGAATACTTGCCCAACAGATTCATTTAAGAGTATAGTCGGTGGGCATGTACATGGACTTAAGCAAGGTAAATTTGGCATTAAAATGATAAGGTAGTATGGGAATTATTTTCTCCATCTAATTTTCTTTGAAAATAGGTCCACTAAACTTCTTCAAGGAGTTGATAATGTTTGAAAAACATTGAAAGACTTTGTCCAAAGTTACTTCCCCTTGCATGATATAGTTCTCAAAATTTCAATTCAACTCCATAATTGTAGATTTTTTTTAATATTGAAATGCTTATATGAGTGGTCTCAAAAATCATTCTTGTTGTTTTGAAGAAGTACACTTTCAAATTACCTTTTTTTAATTATCCTAAAAAATGGTTTTTTTCTTTCTATGAAATTTAGGAAATCACACTACAAGTAGAGCCATTTTCTCTTCATTATGATTAGAGTCATCTTTTCTAACACTTGGGTCAAAAACATGTTCACTCTAACCACTATCCTTGATATCTTGAGGTCCAATTTATTTCCCTCCTCGAAAGTCGATTGCTCTCAACTTAGGCAAAAGTGATGCAGTTCGAATACTTGCCCAACAGATTCATTTAAGAGTATGTTCGGTGGACATGCACATTTACTTTAAGCAAGGTAACTTTGGCATTAAAATGATAAGGTAGTATAGGAATTATTTTCTCCATCTAATTTTCTTTGCAAATAGGTCCACTAAACTTCTTCAAGGAGTTGATAATGTATGAAATACATTGAAAGACTTTGTCCAAATATTCTTCCCCTTGCATGATATAGTGCTCAACATTTCAATTCAACTTCATAATTCTAGATTTATTATAATATTTAAATGCTTATATGAGTGGTCTCAAAAATCATTCATGTTGTTTTGAAGAATTATTTTTTTAAATTAATTGTAATAATCATTTTAGAGCCCTAATTTCCTTTGTATAATAATCCTTAAAAAGGGTTTTTTTCTTTCTAAGAAATTTAGGAAATCACACTGCAAGTAGAGCCATTTTCTCTTCATTATGATTAGAGTCATCTTTTCTAACACTTTGGTCAAAAACATGTTCACTCTAACCACTATCCTTGATGTCTTGAGGGCCAATTTCTTTCCTTCCTCGAAAGTAGATTGCTCTCAACTTGTGCGAAAGTGATGTAGTTTGAATACTTTCCCAACAGATTCATTTAAGAGTATGTGCGGTGGACATGTACATGGACATAAGCAAGGTAACTTTGGCATTAAAACGATAAGGTAATTTTGGAATGATTTTCTCCAACTAATTTTCTTTGAAAATAGGTCCACTAAACTTCTTCAAGGAGTTGATAATGTTTGAAAAACATTGAAAGACTTTGTCCAAAGTTACTTCCCCTTGCATGATATAGTGCTCAAAATTTCAATTCAACTTCATAATTCTAGATTTACTTTAATATTGAAATGCTTATATGAGTGGTCTCAAAAATCATTCATGTTGTTTTGAAGAAGTACAATTTTAAATTAATTGTAATAATCATTTTAGAGCCCTAATTTCCTTTTTATAATAATCCTAAAAAAAGGTTTTTTTCTTTCTAAGAAATTTAGGAAATCACAGTGCAAGTCGAGCCATTTTCTCTTCATTATGATTAGAGTCATCTTTTCTAACACTTGGGTCAAAAACATGTTCACTCTAACCACTATCCTTGATGTCTTGAGGGCCAATTTCTTTCCCTCCTCGGATGTCAATTGCGCTCAACTTGGGCAAAAGTGATGTAGTTCGAATACTTGCCCAACAGATTCATTTAAGAGTATGTTCGGTGGGCATGTACATGGACTTAAGCAAGGTAACTTTGGCATTAAAATGATAAGGTAGTATAGGAATGATTTTCTCCATCTAATTTTGTTTGCAAATACGTCTACTAAACTTCTTCAAGGAGTTGATAATGTTTGAAAAACATTGAAAGACTTTGTCCAAAGTTACTTCCCCTTGCATGATATAGTGCTCAAAATTTCAATTAAACTTCATAATTCTAGATTTATTTTAATATTGAAATGCTTATATGAGTGGTCTCAAAAATCATTCATGTTGTTTTGAAGAATTACAATTTTAAATTAATTGAAATAATCATTTTAGAGCCCTAATTTCCTTTTTATAATAATCCTTAAAAAAGGGTTTTTTTCTTTCTAAGAAATTTAGGAAATCAGATTCCAAGTGGAGCCATTTTCTCTTCATTATGATTAGAGTCTTCTTTTCTAACAATTGGGTCAAAAACATGTTCAGTCTCACCACTATCCTTGATGTCTTGAGGGCCAATTTCTTTCCCTCCTGGAAAGTAGATTGCTCTCAACTTAGGCAAAAGTGATGCAGTTCGAATACTTGCCCAACAAATTCATTTAAGAGTATGTTCGGTGGGCATGTATATGGACTTAAGCAAGGTAACTTTGGCATTAAAATGATAAGGTAGTATAGGAATGATTTTCTCAATCTAATTTTCTTTGCAAATAGGTCCACTAAACTTATTCAAGGAGGTGATAATATTTGAAAAACATTGAAAGACTTTGTCCAAAGTTTCTTCCCCTTGCATGATATAGTGCTCAAAATTTCAATTCAACTTCATAATTCTAGATTTATTTTAATAATGAAATGCTTATATGAGTGGTCTCAAAAATCATTCATGTTGTTTTGAAGAAGTACACTTTTAAATTAATTGTAATAATCATTTTAGAGACCTAATTACCTTTTTTTAATTATCCTAAAAAATGGTTTTTTTCTTTCCATGAAATTTAGGAAATCACACTGCAAGTAGAGCCATTTTCTCTTCATTATGATTAGAGTCATCTTTTCTATCAATTGGGTCAAAAACATGTTCACTCTCACCACTATCCTTGATGTCTTGAGGAACAATTTCCTTCCCTCCTCCAAAGTAGACTGCTCTCAACTTAGGCAAAAGTGATGCAGTTCGAATACTTGCCCAATAGATTCATTTAAGAGTATATTCGGTGGGCATGTACATGGACTTAAGCATGGTAACTTTGGCATTAAAATGACAAGGTAGTATAGGAATTCATTTTTCAATCTAATTTTCTTTGCAAATAGGTCCACCCAATTTTCATAAGTAGTTGATAATGTTTGATAAACATTGAAAGACTTTGTCCAAAGTTTCTTCCCCTTGCATGATATAGTGCTCAAAATTTCAATTCAATTTCATAATTGTATATTTATTTTAGTATTGAAATGCTTATATGAGTGGTCTCAAAAATCATTCATGTTGTTTTCAAGAAGTACAATTTTAAATTAATTGTAATAATAATTTTAGAGCCGTAATTGTCTTTTTATAATAATCCTAAAAAAAGGGTTTCTTATTTCTAAGAAATTTAGGAAATCACACTGCAAGTAGAGCCATTTTCTCTTCATTATGATTAGAGTCATCTTTTCTAACAATTGGGTCAAAAACGTGTTCCCTCTCACCACTATCCTTGATGTCTTCAGGGCCAATTTCTTTCCCTCCTCGAAAGTCGATTGCTCTCAACATGGGCAAAAGTGATGCAGTTCGAATACTTGCCCAACAGATTCATTTAAGAGTATTTTCGGTGGGCATGTACATGGACTTAAGCAAGGTAACTTTGGTATTAAAATGATAAGCTAGAATAGGAATGATTTTCTCAATCTAATTTTGTTTGCAAATAGGTCCACTAAACTTCTTCAAGGAGTTGATAATGTTTGAAAAACATTGAAAGACTTTGTCCAAAGTTTCTTCCCCTTGCATGATATAGTGCTCAAAATTTCAATTAAACTTCATAATTCTAGATTTATTTTAATATTGAAATGCTTATATGAGTGGTCTCAAAAATCATTCATGTTGTTTTGAAGAATTACAATTTTAAATTAATTGTAATAATCATTTTAGAGCCCTAATTTCCTTTTTATAATAATCCTAAAAAAGTGTTTTTTTCTTTCTAAGAAATTAAGGAAATCACACTGCAAGTGGAGCCATTTTCTCTTCATTATGATTAGAGTCATCTTTTCTAACACTTGGGTCAAAAACATGTTAACTCTAACCACTATCCTTGATGTCTTGAAGGTCAATTTCTATCCCTCATCGAAATTCGATTGCGCTCAACTTGTGCGAAAGTGATAGAGTTCGAATACTTGCCCAACAGATTCATTTAAGAGTATGTTCGGTGGACATGTACATGGACTTAAGCAAGGTAACTTTGGCATTAAAACGATAAGGTAGTATAGGAATGATTTTCTCAATCTAATTTTCTTTGCAAATAGGTCCACTAAACTTCTTCAAGGAGTTGATAATGTTTGAAAAACATTGAAAGACTTTCTCCAAAGTTACTTCCCCTTGCATGATATAGTGCTCAACTTTTCAATTAAACTTCATAATTCTAGATTTATTTTAATATTGAAATGCTTATATGAGTGGTCTCAAAAATCATTCATGTTGTTTTAAAGAATTACAATTTTAAATTAATTGTAATAATCATTTTAGAGCCCTAATTTCCTTTTTATAATAATCCTTAAAAAGGGTTTTTTTCTTTCTAAGAAATTTAGGAAATCACACTGCAAGTAGAGCCATTTTCTCTTCATTATTATTAGAGTCATCTTTTGTAACACTTGGGTCAAAAACATGTTCACTCTAACCACTATCCTTGATGTCGTGAGGGCCAATTTCTTTCCCTCCTCAAAAGTAGATTGTTCTCAACATGGGCATAAATGCTGTAGTTCGAATACTTGCCCAAGAGATTCATTTAAGAGTATGTTCGGTGGGCATGTACATGGACTTAAGCAAGGTAACTTTGGCATTAAAATGATAAGGTAGTATAGGAATTATTTTCTCCATCTAATTTTCTTTGAAAATAGGTCCACTAAACTTCTTTAAAGAGTTGATAATGTTTGAAAAACATTGAAAGACTTTGTCCAAAGTTACTTCCCCTTGCATGATATAGTGCTCAAAATTTCAATTAAACTTCATAATTCTAGATTTATTTTAATATTGACATGCTTATATGAGTGGTCTCAAAAATCATTCATGTTGTTTTGAAGAATTACAATTTTAAATTAATTGTAATAATCATTTTAGAGCCCTAATTTCCTTTTTATAATAATCCTAAAAAAGGGTTTTTTCTCTTTCTAAGAAATTTAGGAAATCACACTGCAAGTGGAGCCATTTTCTCTTCATTATGATTAGAGTCATCTTTTCAAACACTTGGGTCAAAAACATGTTCACTCTCACCACTATCCTTGATGTCTTGAGGGCCAATTTCTTTCCCTCCTCGAAAGTATAATGCTCTCAACTTGAACAAAAGTGATGCAGTTCGAATACTTGCCCAACAGATTCATTACAGAGTATGTCCGGTGGGCTTGTAAATGGACTTAAGCAAGGTAAATTTGGCAATAAAACGATAAGGTAGTATAGGAATGATTTACTCAATCTAATTTTCTTTGCAAATAGGTCCACTAAACTTCTTCAAGGAGTTGATAATGTTTGAAAAACATTGAAAGACTTTGTCCAAAGTTACTTCCCCTTGCATGATATAGTGCTCAAAATTTCAATTCAACTTCATAATTCTAGATTTATTTTAAAATTGAAATGCTTATATGAGTGGTCTCAAAAATCATTCATGTTGTTTTGAAGAAATAAAATTTTAAATTAATTGTAATAATCATTTTAGAGCCCTAATTTCCTTTTTATAATAATCCTTAAAAAGGGTTTTTTTCTTTCTAAGAAATTTCCGGAAATCACACTGCAAGTGGAGGCATTTTCTCTTCATTAGGATTAGAGTCATCTTTTCAAACAATTGGGTCAAAAACATGTTCACTCTCACCACTATCCTTGATGTCTTGAGGGACAATTTCTTTCCCTCCTCGAAAGTATATTGCTCTCAACTAGGGCAAAAGTGATGCAGTTCGAATACTTGCCCAACAGATTCATTTAAGAGTATGTCCGCTGGGCTTGTAAATGGACTTAAGCAAGGTAAATTTGGCATTAAAACGATAAGGTTGTCTAGGAATGATTTTCTCAATCTAATTTTCTTTGCAAATAGGTCCACTAAACTTCTTCAAGTAGTTGATAATGTTTGAAAAACAGTGAAAGACTTTGTCCAAAGTTACTTCCCCTTGCATGATATAGTGCTCAAAATTTCAATTCAACTTCATAATTCTAGATTTATTTTAATATTGAAATGCTTATAGGAGTGGTCTCAAAAATCATTCATGTTGTTTTGAAGAAGTACACTTTTAAATTAATTGTAATAATCATTTTAGAGAACTAATTGCCTTTTTTTAATTATCCTAAAAAATGGTTTTTTTCTTTCTATGAAATTTAGGGAATCACACTGCAAGTGGAGCCATTTTCTCTTCATTATGATTAGAGTCATCTTTTGTAACACTTGGGTCAAAAACATGTTCACTCTCACCACTATCCTTGATGTCTTGAGGGCCAATTTCTTTCCCTCCCCGAAAGTCGATTGCTCTCAACTTGGGCAAAAGTGATGTAGTTCGAATACTTGCCCAACAGATTCATTTAAGAGTATGTTCGGTGGGCATGTACATGGACTTAAGTAAGGTAACTTTGGCATTAAAATGATAAGGTAGTATAGGAATGATTTTCTCAATCTAATTTTCTTTGCAAATAGGTCCACTAAACTTCTTCAAGTAGTTGATAATGTTTGAAAAACATTGAAAGACTTTGTCCAAAGTTACTTCCCCTTGCATGATATAGTGCTCAAAATTTCAATTCAACTTCATAATTCTAGATTTATTTTAATATTGAAATGCTTATATGAGTGGTCTCAAAAATCATTCATGTTGTTTTGAAGAAGTACACTTTTAAATTAATTGTAATAATCATTTTAGAGACCTAATTACCTTTTTTTAATTATCCTAAAAAATGGTTTTTTTCTTTCTATAAAATTTAGGAAATCACACTGCAGGTGGAGGCATTTTCTCTTCATTAGGATTAGAGTCATCTTTTCAAACAATTGGGTCAAAAACATGTTCACTCTCACCACTATCCTTGATGTCTTGAGGGACAATTTCTTTCCCTCCTCGAAAGTATATTGCTCTCAACTAGGGCAAAAGTGATGCAGTTCGAATACTTGCCCAACAGATTCATTTAAGAGTATGTCCGGTGGGCTTGTAAATGGACTTAAGCAAGGTAAATTTGGCATTAAAACGATAAGGTTGTCTAGGAATGATTTTCTCAATCTAATTTTCTTTGCAAATAGGTCCACTAAACTTCTTCAAGTAGTTGATAATGTTTGAAAAACAGTGAAAGACTTTGTCCAAAGTTACTTCCCCTTGCATGATATAGTGCTCAAAATTTCAATTCAACTTCATAATTCTAGATTTATTTTAATATTGAAATGCTTATACGAGTGGTCTCAAAAATCATTCATTTTGTTTTGAAGAAGTACACTTTTAAATTAATTGTAATAATCATTTTAGAGAACTAATTGCCTTTTTTTAATTATCCTAAAAAATGGTTTTTTTCTTTCTATGAAATTTAGGAAATCACACTGCAAGTGGAGCCATTTTCTCTTCATTATGATTAGAGTCATCTTTTGTAACACTTGGGTCAAAAACATGTTCACTCTCACCACTATCCTTGATGTCTTGAGGGCCAATTTCTTTCCCTCCCCGAAAGTTGATTCCTCTCAACTTGGGCAAAAGTGATGTAGTTCGAATACTTGCCCAACAGATTCATTACAGAGTATGTTCGGTGGGCATGTACATGGACTTAAGTAAGGTAACTTTGGCATTAAAATGATAAGGTAGTATAGGAATGATTTTCTCAATCTAATTTTCTTTGCAAATAGGTCCACTAAACTTCTTCAAGTAGTTGATAATGTTTGAAAAACATTGAAAGACTTTGTCCAAAGTTACTTCCCCTTGCATGATATAGTGCTCAAAATTTCAATTCAACTTCATAATTCTAGATTTATTTTAATATTGAAATGCTTATATGAGTGGTCTCAAAAATCATTCATGTTGTTTTGAAGAAGTACACTTTTAAATTAATTGTAATAATCATTTTAGAGACCTAATTACCTTTTTTTAATTATCCTAAAAAATGGTTTTTTTCTTTCTATAAAATTTAGGAAATCACACTGCAAGTGGAGGCATTTTCTCTTCATTAGGATTAGAGTCATCTTTTCAAACAATTGGGTCAAAAACATGTTCACTCTCACCACTATCCTTGATGTCTTGAGGGACAATTTCTTTCCCTCCTCGAAAGTATATTGCTCTCAACTAGGGCAAAAGTGATGCAGTTCGAATACTTGCCCAACAGATTCATTTAAGAGTATGTCCGGTGGGCTTGTAAATGGACTTAAGCAAGGTAAATTTGGCATTAAAACGATAAGGTTGTCTAGGAATGATTTTCTCAATCTAATTTTCTTTGCAAATAGGTCCACTAAACTTCTTCAAGTAGTTGATAATGTTTGAAAAACAGTGAAAGACTTTGTCCAAAGTTACTTCCCCTTGCATGATATAGTGCTCAAAATTTCAATTCAACTTCATAATTCTAGATTTATTTTAATATTGAAATGCTTATACGAGTGGTCTCAAAAATCATTCATGTTGTTTTGAAGAAGTACACTTTTAAATTAATTGTAATAATCATTTTAGAGAACTAATTGCCTTTTTTTAATTATCCTAAAAAATGGTTTTTTTCTTTCTATGAAATTTAGGAAATCACACTGCAAGTGGAGCCATTTTCTCTTCATTATGATTAGAGTCATCTTTTGTAACACTTGGGTCAAAAACATGTTCACTCTCACCACTATCCTTGATGTCTTGAGGGCCAATTTCTTTCCCTCCCCGAAAGTCGATTGCTCTCAACTTGAGCAAAAGTGATGTAGTTCGAATACTTGCCCAACAGATTCATTACAGAGTATGTTGGGTGGGTATGTACATGGACTTAAGTAAGGTAACTTTGGCATTAAAATGATAAGATAGTATAGGAATGATTTTATCAATCTAATTTTCTTGGCAAATAGGTCCACTAAACTTTTCAAGGAGTTGCTAATGTTTGAAAAACATTCCAAGACTTTGTCCAAAGTTACTTCCCCTTGCATGATATAGTGCTCAAAATTTCAATTCAACTTCATAAATCTAGATTGATTTTAATGTTGAAATGCTTATAAGAGTGGTCTCAAAAATCATTCATGTTGTTTTGAAGAAGTACACTTTTAAATTAATTGTAATAATCATTTTAGAGACCTAATTACCTTTTTTTAATTATCCTAAAAATGGTTTTTTTCTTTCTATGAAATTTAGGAATTCACACTGCAAGTAGAGCCATTTTCTCTTCATTTTGATTAGAGTCATCATTTCTAACACTTGGCTCAAAAACATGTTCAGTCTCACAACTATCTTTGATGTTTTGAGGGCCAATTTCTTTCCCTCCTCGAAAGTATATTGCTCTCAACTTGGGCAAAAGTGATGTAGTTCGAATACTTGCCCAACAGATTCATTTAAGAGTATGTTCGGTGGACATGTACATGGACTTAAGCAAGGTAACTTTGGCATTAAAACGATAAGGTAGTATAGGAATGATTTTCTCAATCTAATTTTCTTTGCAAATAGGTCCACTAAACTTCTTCAAGGAGTTGATAATGTTTGAAAAACATTGAAAGACTTTGTCCAAAGTTACTTCCCCTTGCATGATATAGTGCTCAACTTTTCAATTAAACTTCATAATTCTAGATTTATTTTAATATTGAAATGCTTATATGAGTGGTCTCAAAAATCATTCATGTTGTTTTAAAGAATTACAATTTTAAATTAATTGTAATAATCATTTTAGAGACCTAATTACCTTTTTTTAATTATCCTAAAAAATGGTTTTTTTCTTTCTATAAAATTTAGGAAATCACACTGCAAGTGGAGGCATTTTCTCTTCATTAGGATTAGAGTCATCTTTTCAAACAATTGGGTCAAAAACATGTTCACTCTCACCACTATCCTTGATGTCTTGAGGGACAATTTCTTTCCCTCCTCGAAAGTATATTGCTCTCAACTAGGGCAAAAGTGATGCAGTTCGAATACTTGCCCAACAGATTCATTTAAGAGTATGTCCGGTGGGCTTGTAAATGGACTTAAGCAAGGTAAATTTGGCATTAAAACGATAAGATTGTCTAGGAATGATTTTCTCAATCTAATTTTCTTTGCAAATAGGTCCACTAAACTTCTTCAAGTAGTTGATAATGTTTGAAAAACAGTGAAAGACTTTGTCCAAAGTTACTTCCCCTTGCATGATATAGTGCTCAAAATTTCAATTCAACTTCATAATTCTAGATTTATTTTAATATTGAAATGCTTATACGAGTGGTCTCAAAAATCATTCATGTTGTTTTGAAGAAGTACACTTTTAAATTAATTGTAATAATCATTTTAGAGAACTAATTGCCTTTTTTTAATTATCCTAAAAAATGGTTTTTTTCTTTCTATGAAATTTAGGAAATCACACTGCAAGTGGAGCCATTTTCTCTTCATTATGATTAGAGTCATCTTTTGTAACACTTGGGTCAAAAACATGTTCACTCTCACCACTATCCTTGATGTCTTGAGGGCCAATTTCTTTCCCTCCCCGAAAGTCGATTGCTCTCAACTTGGGCAAAAGTGATGTAGTTCGAATACTTGCCCAACAGATTCATTACAGAGTATGTTCGGTGGGTATGTACATGGAATTAAGTAAGGTAACTTTGGCATTAAAATGATAAGATAGTATAGGAATGATTTTATCAATCTAATTTTCTTGGCAAATAGGTCCACTAAACTTTTCAAGGAGTTGCTAATGTTTGAAAAACATTCCAAGACTTTGTCCAAAGTTACTTCCCCTTGCATGATATAGTGCTCAAAATTTCAATTCAACTTCATAAATCTAGATTGATTTTAATGTTGAAATGCTTATATGAGTGGTCTCAAAAATCATTCATGTTGTTTTGAAGAAGTACACTTTTAAATTAATTGTAATAATCATTTTAGAGACCTAATTACCTTTTTTTAATTATCCTAAAAAATGGTTTTTTTCTTTCTATAAAATTTAGGAAATCACACTACAAGTGGAGGCATTTTCTCTTCATTAGGATTAGAGTCATCTTTTCAAACAATTGGGTCAAAAACATGTTCACTCTCAGCACTATCCTTGATGTCTTGAGGGACAATTTCTTTCCCTCCTCGAAAGTATATTGCTCTCAACTAGGGAAAAAGTGATGCAGTTCGAATACTTGCCCAACAGATTCATTTAAGAGTATGTCCGGTGGGCTTGTAAATGGACTTAAGCAAGGTAAATTTGGCATTAAAACGATAAGGTTGTATAGGAATGATTTTCTCAATCTAATTTTCTTTGCAAATAGGTCCACTAAACTTCTTCAAGTAGTTGGTAATGTTTGAAAAACATTGAAAGACTTTGTCCAAAGTTACTTCCCCTTGCATGATATAGTGCTCAAAATTTCAATTCAACTTCATAATTCTAGATTTATTTTAATATTGAAATGCTTATATGAGTGGTCTCAAAAATCATTCATGTTGTTTTGAAGATGTACACTTTTAAATTAATTGTAATAATCATTTTAGAGACCTAATTACCTTTTTTTAATTATCCTAAAAAATGGTTTTTTTCTTTCTATGAAATTTAGGAATTCACACTGCAAGTAGAGCCATTTTCTCTTCATTATGATTAGAGTCATCTTTTCTAACACTTGGGTCAAAAACATGTTCACTCTCACCACTATCCTTGATGTCTTGAGGGCCAATTTCTTTCCCTCCTCGAAAGTATATTGCTCTCAACTTGGGCAAAAGTGATGTAGTTCGAATACTTGCCCAACAGATTCATTTAAGAGTATGTTCGGTGGGCTTGTACATGGCCTTAAGCAAGGTAACTTTGGCATTAAAATGATAAGGTAGTATAGGAATGATTTTATCAATCTAATTTTCTTGGCAAATAGGTCCACTGAACGTTTCAAGGAGTTGCTAATGTTTGAAAAACATTCCAAGACTTTGTCCAAAGTTACTTCCCCTTGCATGATATAGTGCTCAAAATTTCAATTCAACTTCATAAATCTAGATTGATTTTAATGTTGAAATGCTTATATGAGTGGTCTCAAAAATCATTCATGTTGTTTTGAAGAAGTACACTTTTAAATTAATTGTAATAATCATTTTAGAGACCTAATTACCTTTTTTTAATTATCCTAAAAATGGTTTTTTTCTTTCTATGAAATTTAGGAATTCACACTGCAAGTAGAGCCATTTTCTCTTCATTTTGATTAGAGTCATCATTTCTAACACTTGGCTCAAAAACATGTTCAGTCTCACAACTATCTTTGATGTTTTGAGGGCCAATTTCTTTCCCTCCTCGAAAGTATATTGCTCTCAACTTGGGCAAAAGTGATGTAGTTCGAATACTTGCCCAACAGATTCATTTAAGAGTATGTTCGGTGGACATGTACATGGACTTAAGCAAGGTAACTTTGGCATTAAAACGATAAGGTAGTATAGGAATGATTTTCTCAATCTAATTTTCTTTGCAAATAGGTCCACTAAACTTCTTCAAGGAGTTGATAATGTTTGAAAAACATTGAAAGACTTTGTCCAAAGTTACTTCCCCTTGCATGATATAGTGCTCAACTTTTCAATTAAACTTCATAATTCTAGATTTATTTTAATATTGAAATGCTTATATGAGTGGTCTCAAAAATCATTCATGTTGTTTTAAAGAATTACAATTTTAAATTAATTGTAATAATCATTTTAGAGACCTAATTACCTTTTTTTAATTATCCTAAAAAATGGTTTTTTTCTTTCTATAAAATTTAGGAAATCACACTACAAGTGGAGGCATTTTCTCTTCATTAGGATTAGAGTCATCTTTTCAAACAATTGGGTCAAAAACATGTTCACTCTCAGCACTATCCTTGATGTCTTGAGGGACAATTTCTTTCCCTCCTCGAAAGTATATTGCTCTCAACTAGGGAAAAAGTGATGCAGTTCGAATACTTGCCCAACAGATTCATTTAAGAGTATGTCCGGTGGGCTTGTAAATGGACTTAAGCAAGGTAACTTTGGCATTAAAACGATAAGGTTGTATAGGAATGATTTTCTCAATCTAATTTTCTTTGCAAATAGGTCCACTAAACTTCTTCAAGTAGTTGGTAATGTTTGAAAAACATTGAAAGACTTTGTCCAAAGTTACTTCCCCTTGCATGATATAGTGCTCAAAATTTCAATTCAACTTCATAATTCTAGATTTATTTTAATATTGAAATGCTTATATGAGTGGTCTCAGAAATCATTCATGTTGTTTTGAAGAATTACAATTTTCAATTAATTGTAATAATCATTTTAGGTCCCTAATTTCCTTTTTATAATAACCCTAAAAAAGGGTTTTTTTCTTTCTAAGAAATTTAGGAAATCACACTGCAAGTGGAGCCATTTTCTCTTCATTATGATTAGAGTCATCTTTTGTAACACTTGGGTCAAAAACATGTTCACTCTCACCACTATCCTTGATGTCTTGAGGGCCAATTTCTTTCCCTCCTCGAAAGTATAATGCTCTCGACTAGGGCAAAAGTGATGCAGTTCGAATACTTGCCCAACAGATTCATTTAAGAGTATGTCCGGTGGGCATGTAAATGGACTTAAGCAAGGTAAATTTGGCATTAAAACGATAAGGTAGTATAGGAATGATTTTCTCAATCTAATTTTCTTTGCAAATAGGTCCACTAAACTTCTTCAAGGAGTTGATAATGTTTGAAAAACATTGAAAGACTTTGTCCAAAGTTACTTCCCCTTGCATGATATAGTGCTCAACTTTTCAATTAAACTTCATAATTCTAGATTTATTTTAATATTGAAATGCTTATATGAGTGGTCTCAAAAATCATTCATGTTGTTTTAAAGAATTACAATTTTAAATTAATTGTAATAATCATTTTAGAGACCTAATTACCTTTTTTTAATTATCCTAAAAAATGGTTTTTTTCTTTCTATAAAATTTAGGAAATCACACTGCAAGTGGAGGCATTTTCTCTTCATTAGGATTAGAGTCATCTTTTCAAACAATTGGGTCAAAAACATGTTCACTCTCACCACTATCCTTGATGTCTTGAGGGACAATTTCTTTCCCTCCTCGAAAGTATATTGCTCTCAACTAGGGCAAAAGTGATGCAGTTCGAATACTTGCCCAACAGATTCATTTAAGAGTATGTCCGGTGGGCTTGTAAATGGACTTAAGCAAGGTAAATTTGGCATTAAAACGATAAGATTGTCTAGGAATGATTTTCTCAATCTAATTTTCTTTGCAAATAGGTCCACTAAACTTCTTCAAGTAGTTGATAATGTTTGAAAAACAGTGAAAGACTTTGTCCAAAGTTACTTCCCCTTGCATGATTTAGTGCTCAAAATTTCAATTCAACTTCATAATTCTAGATTTATTTTAATATTGAAATGCTTATACGAGTGGTCTCAAAAATCATTCATGTTGTTTTGAAGAAGTACACTTTTAAATTAATTGTAATAATCATTTTAGAGAACTAATTGCCTTTTTTTAATTATCCTAAAAAATGGTTTTTTTCTTTCTATGAAATTTAGGAAATCACACTGCAAGTGGAGCCATTTTCTCTTCATTATGATTAGAGTCATCTTTTGTAACACTTGGGTCAAAAACATGTTCACTCTCACCACTATCCTTGATGTCTTGAGGGCCAATTTCTTTCCCTCCCCGAAAGTCGATTGCTCTCAACTTGGGCAAAAGTGATGTAGTTCGAATACTTGCCCAACAGATTCATTACAGAGTATGTTCGGTGGGTATGTACATGGAATTAAGTAAGGTAACTTTGGCATTAAAATGATAAGATAGTATAGGAATGATTTTATCAATCTAATTTTCTTGGCAAATAGGTCCACTAAACTTTTCAAGGAGTTGCTAATGTTTGAAAAACATTCCAAGACTTTGTCCAAAGTTACTTCCCCTTGCATGATATAGTGCTCAAAATTTCAATTCAACTTCATAAATCTAGATTGATTTTAATGTTGAAATGCTTATATGAGTGGTCTCAAAAATCATTCATGTTGTTTTGAAGAAGTACACTTTTAAATTAATTGTAATAATCATTTTAGAGACCTAATTACCTTTTTTTAATTATCCTAAAAAATGGTTTTTTTCTTTCTATAAAATTTAGGAAATCACACTACAAGTGGAGGCATTTTCTCTTCATTAGGATTAGAGTCATCTTTTCAAACAATTGGGTCAAAAACATGTTCACTCTCAGCACTATCCTTGATGTCTTGAGGGACAATTTCTTTCCCTCCTCGAAAGTATATTGCTCTCAACTAGGGAAAAAGTGATGCAGTTCGAATACTTGCCCAACAGATTCATTTAAGAGTATGTCCGGTGGGCTTGTAAATGGACTTAAGCAAGGTAAATTTGGCATTAAAACGATAAGGTTGTATAGGAATGATTTTCTCAATCTAATTTTCTTTGCAAATAGGTCCACTAAACTTCTTCAAGTAGTTGGTAATGTTTGAAAAACATTGAAAGACTTTGTCCAAAGTTACTTCCCCTTGCATGATATAGTGCTCAAAATTTCAATTCAACTTCATAATTCTAGATTTATTTTAATATTGAAATGCTTATATGAGTGGTCTCAAAAATCATTCATGTTGTTTTGAAGATGTACACTTTTAAATTAATTGTAATAATCATTTTAGAGACCTAATTACCTTTTTTTAATTATCCTAAAAAATGGTTTTTTTCTTTCTATGAAATTTAGGAATTCACACTGCAAGTAGAGCCATTTTCTCTTCATTATGATTAGAGTCATCTTTTCTAACACTTGGGTCAAAAACATGTTCACTCTCACCACTATCCTTGATGTCTTGAGGGCCAATTTCTTTCCCTCCTCGAAAGTATATTGCTCTCAACTTGGGCAAAAGTGATGTAGTTCGAATACTTGCCCAACAGATTCATTTAAGAGTATGTTCGGTGGGCTTGTACATGGCCTTAAGCAAGCTAACTTTGGCATTAAAATGATAAGGTAGTATAGGAATTATTTTCTCAATCTAATTTTCTTTGCAAATAGGTCCACCCAAGTTTTACAAGTAGTTGATAATGTTTGAAAAGCATTGAAAGACTTTGTCCAAAGTTACTTCCCCTTGCATGATATAGTGCTCAAAATTTCAATTCAACTTCATAATTCTAGATTTATTTTAATATTGAAATGCTTATATGAGTGGTCTCAAAAATCATTCATGTTGTTTTGAAGATGTACACTTTTAAATTAATTATAATAATCATTTTAGAGACCTAATTACCTTTTTTTAATTATCCTAAAAAATGGTTTTTTTCTTTCTATGAAATTTAGGAATTCACACTGCAAGTAGAGCCATTTTCTCTTCATTATGATTAGAGTCATCTTTTCTAACACTTGGGTCAAAAACATGTTCACTCTCACCACTATCCTTGATGTCTTGAGGGCCAATTTCTTTCCCTCCTCGAAAGTATATTGCTCTCAACTTGGGCAAAAGTGATGTAGTTCGAATAATTGCCCAACAGATTCATTTAAGAGTATGTTCGGTGGGCTTGTACATGGCCTTAAGCAAGCTAACTTTGGCATTAAAATGATAAGGTAGTATAGGAATTATTTTCTCAATCTAATTTTCTTTGCAAATAGGTCCACCCAAGTTTTACAAGTAGTTGATAATGTTTGAAAAGCATTGAAAGACTTTGTCCAAAGTTACTTCCCCTTGCATGATATAGTGCTCAAAATTTCAATTCAACTTCATAATTCTAGATTTATTTTAATATTGAAATGCTTATATGAGTGGTCTCAAAAATCATTCATGTTGTTTTGAAGATGTACACTTTTAAATTAATTGTAATAATCATTTTAGAGACCTAATTACCTTTTTTTAATTATCCTAAAAAATGGTTTTTTTCTTTCTATGAAATTTAGGAATTCACACTGCAAGTAGAGCCATTTTCTCTTCATTATGATTAGAGTCATCTTTTCTAACACTTGGGTCAAAAACATGTTCACTCTCACCACTATCCTTGATGTCTTGAGGGCCAATTTCTTTCCCTCCTCGAAAGTATATTGCTCTCAACTTGGGCAAAAGTGATGTAGTTCGAATAATTGCCCAACAGATTCATTTAAGAGTATGTTCGGTGGGCTTGTACATGGCCTTAAGCAAGCTAACTTTGGCATTAAAATGATAAGGTAGTATAGGAATTATTTTCTCAATCTAATTTTCTTTGCAAATAGGTCCACCCAAGTTTTACAAGTAGTTGATAATGTTTGAAAAGCATTGAAAGACTTTGTCCAAAGTTACTTCCCCTTGCATGATATAGTGCTCAAAATTTCAATTCAACTTCATAATTCTAGATTTATTTTAATATTGAAATGCTTATATGAGTGGTCTCAAAAATCATTCATGTTGTTTTGAAGATGTACACTTTTAAATTAATTGTAATAATCATTTTAGAGACCTAATTACCTTTTTTTAATTATCCTAAAAAATGGTTTTTTTCTTTCTATGAAATTTAGGAATTCACACTGCAAGTAGAGCCATTTTCTCTTCATTATGATTAGAGTCATCTTTTCTAACACTTGGGTCAAAAACATGTTCACTCTCACCACTATCCTTGATGTCTTGAGGGCCAATTTCTTTCCCTCCTCGAAAGTATATTGCTCTCAACTTGGGCAAAAGTGATGTAGTTCGAATACTTGCCCAACAGATTCATTTAAGAGTATGTTCGGTGGGCTTGTACATGGCCTTAAGCAAGCTAACTTTGGCATTAAAATGATAAGGTAGTATAGGAATTATTTTCTCAATCTAATTTTCTTTGCAAATAGGTCCACCCAAGTTTTACAAGTAGTTGATAATGTTTGAAAAGCATTGAAAGACTTTGTCCAAAGTTACTTCCCCTTGCATGATATAGTGCTCAAAATTTCAATTCAACTTCATAATTCTAGATTTATTTTAATATTGAAATGCTTATATGAGTGGTCTCAAAAATCATTCATGTTGTTTTGAAGATGTACACTTTTAAATTAATTGTAATAATCATTTTAGAGACCTAATTACCTTTTTTTAATTATCCTAAAAAATGGTTTTTTTCTTTCTATGAAATTTAGGAATTCACACTGCAAGTAGAGCCATTTTCTCTTCATTATGATTAGAGTCATCTTTTCTAACACTTGGGTCAAAAACATGTTCACTCTCACCACTATCCTTGATGTCTTGAGGGCCAATTTCTTTCCCTCCTCGAAAGTATATTGCTCTCAACTTGGGCAAAAGTGATGTAGTTCGAATACTTGCCCAACAGATTCATTTAAGAGTATGTTCGGTGGGCTTGTACATGGCCTTAAGCAAGCTAACTTTGGCATTAAAATGATAAGGTAGTATAGGAATTATTTTTCAATCTAATTTTCTTTGCAAATAGGTCCACCCAAGTTTTACAAGTAGTTGATAATGTTTGAAAAGCATTGAAAGACTTTGTCCAAAGTTACTTCCCCTTGCATGATATAGTGCTCAAAATTTCAATTCAACTTCATAATTCTAGATTTATTTTAATATTGAAATGCTTATATGAGTGGTCTCAAAAATCATTCATGTTGTTTTGAAGATGTACACTTTTAAATTAATTGTAATAATCATTTTAGAGACCTAATTACCTTTTTTTAATTATCCTAAAAAATGGTTTTTTTCTTTCTATGAAATTTAGGAATTCACACTGCAAGTCGAGCCATTTTCTCTTCATTATGATTAGAGTCATCTTTTCTAACACTTGGGTCAAAAACATGTTCACTCTCACCACTATCCTTGATGTCTTGAGGGCCAATTTCTTTCCCTCCTCGAAAGTATATTGCTCTCAACTTGGGCAAAAGTCATGTAGTTCGAATACTTGCCCAACAGATTCATTTAAGAGTATGTTCGGTGGGCTTGTACATGGCCTTAAGCAAGCTAACTTTGGCATTAAAATGATAAGGTAGTATAGGAATTATTTTCTCAATCTAATTTTCTTTGCAAATAGGTCCACCCAAGTTTTACAAGTAGTTGATAATGTTTGAAAAGCATTGAAAGACTTTGTCCAAAGTTACTTCCCCTTGCATGATATAGTGCTCAAAATTTCAATTCAACTTCATAATTCTAGATTTATTTTAATATTGAAATGCTTATATGAGTGGTCTCAAAAATCATTCATGTTGTTTTGAAGATGTACACTTTTAAATTAATTGTAATAATCATTTTAGAGACCTAATTACCTTTTTTTAATTATCCTAAAAAATGGTTTTTTTCTTTCTATGAAATTTAGGAATTCACACTGCAAGTAGAGCCATTTTCTCTTCATTATGATTAGAGTCATCTTTTCTAACACTTGGGTCAAAAACATGTTCACTCTCACCACTATCCTTGATGTCTTGAGGGCCAATTTCTTTCCCTCCTCGAAAGTATATTGCTCTCAACTTGGGCAAAAGTGATGTAGTTCGAATACTTGCCCAACAGATTCATTTAAGAGTATGTTCGGTGGGCTTGTACATGGCCTTAAGCAAGCTAACTTTGGCATTAAAATGATAAGGTAGTATAGGAATTATTTTCTCAATCTAATTTTCTTTGCAAATAGGTCCACCCAAGTTTTACAAGTAGTTGATAATGTTTGAAAAGCATTGAAAGACTTTGTCCAAAGTTACTTCCCCTTGCATGATATAGTGCTCAAAATTTCAATTCAACTTCATAATTCTAGATTTATTTTAATATTGAAATGCTTATATGAGTGGTCTCAAAAATCATTCATGTTGTTTTGAAGATGTACACTTTTAAATTAATTGTAATAATCATTTTAGAGACCTAATTACCTTTTTTTAATTATCCTAAAAAATGGTTTTTTTCTTTCTATGAAATTTAGGAATTCACACTGCAAGTAGAGCCATTTTCTCTTCATTATGATTAGAGTCATCTTTTCTAACACTTGGGTCAAAAACATGTTCACTCTCACCACTATCCTTGATGTCTTGAGGGCCAATTTCTTTCCCTCCTCGAAAGTATATTGCTCTCAACTTGGGCAAAAGTGATGTAGTTCGAATACTTGCCCAACAGATTCATTTAAGAGTATGTTCGGTGGGCTTGTACATGGCCTTAAGCAAGCTAACTTTGGCATTAAAATGATAAGGTAGTATAGGAATTATTTTCTCAATCTAATTTTCTTTGCAAATAGGTCCACCCAAGTTTTACAAGTAGTTGATAATGTTTGAAAAGCATTGAAAGACTTTGTCCAAAGTTACTTCCCCTTGCATGATATAGTGCTCAAAATTTCAATTCAACTTCATAATTCTAGATTTATTTTAATATTGAAATGCTTATATGAGTGGTCTCAAAAATCATTCATGTTGTTTTGAAGAAGTACACTTTTAAATTAATTGTAATAATCATTTTAGAGACCTAATTACCTTTTTTTAATTATCCTAAAAAATGGTTTTTTTCTTTCTATAAAATTTAGGAAATCACACTGCAAGTGGAGGCATTTTCTCTTCATTAGGATTAGAGTCATCTTTTCAAACAATTGGGTCAAAAACATGTTCACTCTCACCACTATCCTTGATGTCTTGAGGGACAATTTCTTTCCCTCCTCGAAAGTATATTGCTCTCAACTAGGGCAAAAGTGATGCAGTTCGAATACTTGCCCAACAGATTCATTTAAGAGTATGTCCGGTGGGCTTGTAAATGGACTTAAGCAAGGTAAATTTGGCATTAAAACGATAAGGTTGTCTAGGAATGATTTTCTCAATCTAATTTTCTTTGCAAATAGGTCCACTAAACTTCTTCAAGTAGTTGATAATGTTTGAAAAACAGTGAAAGACTTTGTCCAAAGTTACTTCCCCTTGCATGATATAGTGCTCAAAATTTCAATTCAACTTCATAATTCTAGATTTATTTTAATATTGAAATGCTTATACGAGTGGTCTCAAAAATCATTCATGTTGTTTTGAAGAAGTACACTTTTAAATTAATTGTAATAATCATTTTAGAGAACTAATTGCCTTTTTTTAATTATCCTAAAAAATGGTTTTTTTCTTTCTATGAAATTTAGGAAATCACACTGCAAGTGGAGCCATTTTCTCTTCATTATGATTAGAGTCATCTTTTGTAACACTTGGGTCAAAAACATGTTCACTCTCACCACTATCCTTGATGTCTTGAGGGCCAATTTCTTTCCCTCCCCGAAAGTCGATTGCTCTCAACTTGGGCAAAAGTGATGTAGTTCGAATACTTGCCCAACAGATTCATTACAGAGTATGTTCGGTGGGTATGTACATGGACTTAAGTAAGGTAACTTTGGCATTAAAATGATAAGATAGTATAGGAATGATTTTATCAATCTAATTTTCTTGGCAAATAGGTCCACTAAACTTTTCAAGGAGTTGCTTATGTTTGAAAAACATTCCAAGACTTTGTCCAAAGTTACTTCCCCTTGCATGATATAGTGCTCAAAATTTCAATTCAACTTCATAAATCTAGATTGATTTTAATGTTGAAATGCTTATATGAGTGGTCTCAAAAATCATTCATGTTGTTTTGAAGAAGTACACTTTTAAATTAATTGTAATAATCATTTTAGAGACCTAATTACCTTTTTTTAATTATCCTAAAAAATGGTTTTTTTCTTTCTATAAAATTTAGGAAATCACACTACAAGTGGAGGCATTTTCTCTTCATTAGGATTAGAGTCATCTTTTCAAACAATTGGGTCAAAAACATGTTCACTCTCACCACTATCCTTGATGTCTTGAGGGACAATTTCTTTCCCTCCTCGAAAGTATATTGCTCTCAACTAGGGAAAAAGTGATGCAGTTTGAATACTTGCCCAACAGATTCATTTAAGAGTATGTCCGGTGGGCTTGTAAATGGACTTAAGCAAGGTAAATTTGGCATTAAAACGATAAGGTTGTATAGGAATGATTTTCTCAATCTAATTTTCTTTGCAAATAGGTCCACTAAACTTCTTCAAGTAGTTGGTAATGTTTGAAAAACATTGAAAGACTTTGTCCAAAGTTACTTCCCCTTGCATGATATAGTGCTCAAAATTTCAATTCAACTTCATAATTCTAGATTTATTTTAATATTGAAATGCTTATATGAGTGGTCTCAAAAATCATTCATGTTGTTTTGAAGATGTACACTTTTAAATTAATTGTAATAATCATTTTAGAGACCTAATTACCTTTTTTTAATTATCCTAAAAAATGGTTTTTTTCTTTCTATGAAATTTAGGAATTCACACTGCAAGTAGAGCCATTTTCTCTTCATTATGATTAGAGTCATCTTTTCTAACACTTGGGTCAAAAACATGTTCACTCTCACCACTATCCTTGATATCTTGAGGGCCAATTTCTTTCCCTCCTCGAAAGTATATTGCTCTCAACTTGGGCAAAAGTGATGTAGTTCGAATACTTGCCCAACAGATTCATTTAAGAGTATGTTCGGTGGGCTTGTACATGGCCTTAAGCAAGCTAACTTTGGCATTAAAATGATAAGGTAGTATAGGAATTATTTTCTCAATCTAATTTTCTTTGCAAATAGGTCCACCCAAGTTTTACAAGTAGTTGATAATGTTTGAAAAGCATTGAAAGACTTTGTCCAAAGTTACTTCCCCTTGCATGATATAGTGCTCAAAATTTCAATTCAACTTCATAATTCTAGATTTATTGTAATATTGAAATGCTTATATGAGTGGTCTCAGAAATCATTCATGTTGTTTTGAAGAATTACAATTTTCAATTAATTGTAATAATCATTTTAGGTCCCTAATTTCCTTTTTATAATAACCCTAAAAAAGGGTTTTTTTCTTTCTAAGAAATTTAGGAAATCACACTGCAAGTGGAGCCATTTTCTCTTCATTATGATTAGAGTCATCTTTTGTAACACTTGGGTCAAAAACATGTTCACTCTCACCACTATCCTTGATGTCTTGAGGGCCAATTTCTTTCCCTCCTCGAAAGTATAATGCTCTCGACTAGGGCAAAAGTGATGCAGTTCGAATACTTGCCCAACAGATTCATTTAAGAGTATGTCCGGTGGGCTTGTAAATGGACTTAAGCAAGGTAAATTTGGCATTAAAACGATAAGGTTGTCTAGGAATGATTTTCTCAATCTAATTTTCTTTGCAAATAGGTCCACTAAACTTCTTCAAGTAGTTGATAATGTTTGAAAAACAGTGAAAGACTTTGTCCAAAGTTACTTCCCCTTGCATGATATAGTGCTCAAAATTTCAATTCAACTTCATAATTCTAGATTTATTTTAATATTGAAATGCTTATACGAGTGGTCTCAAAAATCATTCATGTTGTTTTGAAGAAGTACACTTTTAAATTAATTGTAATAATCATTTTAGAGAACTAATTGCCTTTTTTTAATTATCCTAAAAAATGGTTTTTTTCTTTCTATGAAATTTAGGAAATCACACTGCAAGTGGAGCCATTTTCTCTTCATTATGATTAGAGTCATCTTTTGTAACACTTGGGTCAAAAACATGTTCACTCTCACCACTATCCTTGATGTCTTGAGGGCCAATTTCTTTCCCTCCCCGAAAGTCGATTGCTCTCAACTTGGGCAAAAGTGATGTAGTTCGAATACTTGCCCAACAGATTCATTACAGAGTATGTTCGGTGGGTATGTACATGGACTTAAGTAAGGTAACTTTGGCATTAAAATGATAAGATAGTATAGGAATGATTTTATCAATCTAATTTTCTTGGCAAATAGGTCCACTAAACTTTTCAAGGAGTTGCTAATGTTTGAAAAACATTCCAAGACTTTGTCCAAAGTTACTTCCCCTTGCATGATATAGTGCTCAAAATTTCAATTCAACTTCATAAATCTAGATTGATTTTAATGTTGAAATGCTTATATGAGTGGTCTCAAAAATCATTCATGTTGTTTTGAAGAAGTACACTTTTAAATTAATTGTAATAATCATTTTAGAGACCTAATTACCTTTTTTTAATTATCCTAAAAAATGGTTTTTTTCTTTCTATAAAATTTAGGAAATCACACTACAAGTGGAGGCATTTTCTCTTCATTAGGATTAGAGTCATCTTTTCAAACAATTGGGTCAAAAACATGTTCACTCTCACCACTATCCTTGATGTCTTGAGGGACAATTTCTTTCCCTCCTCGAAAGTATATTGCTCTCAACTAGGGAAAAAGTGATGCAGTTTGAATACTTGCCCAACAGATTCATTTAAGAGTATGTCCGGTGGGCTTGTAAATGGACTTAAGCAAGGTAAATTTGGCATTAAAACGATAAGGTTGTATAGGAATGATTTTCTCAATCTAATTTTCTTTGCAAATAGGTCCACTAAACTTCTTCAAGTAGTTGGTAATGTTTGAAAAACATTGAAAGACTTTGTCCAAAGTTACTTCCCCTTGCATGATATAGTGCTCAAAATTTCAATTCAACTTCATAATTCTAGATTTATTTTAATATTGAAATGCTTATATGAGTGGTCTCAAAAATCATTCATGTTGTTTTGAAGATGTACACTTTTAAATTAATTGTAATAATCATTTTAGAGACCTAATTACCTTTTTTTAATTATCCTAAAAAATGGTTTTTTTCTTTCTATGAAATTTAGGAATTCACACTGCAAGTAGAGCCATTTTCTCTTCATTATGATTAGAGTCATCTTTTCTAACACTTGGGTCAAAAACATGTTCACTCTCACCACTATCCTTGATATCTTGAGGGCCAATATCTTTCCCTCCTCGAAAGTATATTGCTCTCAACTTGGGCAAAAGTGATGTAGTTCGAATACTTGCCCAACAGATTCATTTAAGAGTATGTTCGGTGGGCTTGTACATGGCCTTAAGCAAGCTAACTTTGGCATTAAAATGATAAGGTAGTATAGGAATTATTTTCTCAATCTAATTTTCTTTGCAAATAGGTCCACCCAAGTTTTACAAGTAGTTGATAATGTTTGAAAAGCATTGAAAGACTTTGTCCAAAGTTACTTCCCCTTGCATGATATAGTGCTCAAAATTTCAATTCAACTTCATAATTCTAGATTTATTGTAATATTGAAATGCTTATATGAGTGGTCTCAGAAATCATTCATGTTGTTTTGAAGAATTACAATTTTCAATTAATTGTAATAATCATTTTAGGTCCCTAATTTCCTTTTTATAATAACCCTAAAAAAGGGTTTTTTTCTTTCTAAGAAATTTAGGAAATCACACTGCAAGTGGAGCCATTTTCTCTTCATTATGATTAGAGTCATCTTTTGTAACACTTGGGTCAAAAACATGTTCACTCTCACCACTATCCTTGATGTCTTGAGGGCCAATTTCTTTCCCTCCTCGAAAGTATAATGCTCTCGACTAGGGCAAAAGTGATGCAGTTCGAATACTTGCCCAACAGATTCATTTAAGAGAATGTCCGGTGGGCTTGTAAATGGACTTAAGCAAGGTAAATTTGGCATTAAAACGATAAGGTTGTCTAGGAATGATTTTCTCAATCTAATTTTCTTTGCAAATAGGTCCACTAAACTTCTTCAAGTAGTTGATAATGTTTGAAAAACAGTGAAAGACTTTGTCCAAAGTTACTTCCCCTTGCATGATATAGTGCTCAAAATTTCAATTCAACTTCATAATTCTAGATTTATTTTAATATTGAAATGCTTATACGAGTGGTCTCAAAAATCATTCATGTTGTTTTGAAGAAGTACACTTTTAAATTAATTGTAATAATCATTTTAGAGAACTAATTGCCTTTTTTTAATTATCCTAAAAAATGGTTTTTTTCTTTCTATGAAATTTAGGAAATCACACTGCAAGTGGAGCCATTTTCTCTTCATTATGATTAGAGTCATCTTTTGTAACACTTGGGTCAAAAACATGTTCACTCTCACCACTATCCTTGATGTCTTGAGGGCCAATTTCTTTCCCTCCCCGAAAGTCGATTGCTCTCAACTTGGGCAAAAGTGATGTAGTTCGAATACTTGCCCAACAGATTCATTACAGAGTATGTTCGGTGGGTATGTACATGGACTTAAGTAAGGTAACTTTGGCATTAAAATGATAAGATAGTATAGGAATGATTTTATCAATCTAATTTTCTTGGCAAATAGGTCCACTAAACTTTTCAAGGAGTTGCTAATGTTTGAAAAACATTCCAAGACTTTGTCCAAAGTTACTTCCCCTTGCATGATATAGTGCTCAAAATTTCAATTCAACTTCATAAATCTAGATTGATTTTAATGTTGAAATGCTTATATGAGTGGTCTCAAAAATCATTCATGTTGTTTTGAAGAAGTACACTTTTAAATTAATTGTAATAATCATTTTAGAGACCTAATTACCTTTTTTTAATTATCCTAAAAAATGGTTTTTTTCTTTCTATAAAATTTAGGAAATCACACTACAAGTGGAGGCATTTTCTCTTCATTAGGATTAGAGTCATCTTTTCAAACAATTGGGTCAAAAACATGTTCACTCTCACCACTATCCTTGATGTCTTGAGGGACAATTTCTTTCCCTCCTCGAAAGTATATTGCTCTCAACTAGGGAAAAAGTGATGCAGTTCGAATACTTGCCCAACAGATTCATTTAAGAGTATGTCCGGTGGGCTTGTAAATGGACTTAAGCAAGGTAAATTTGGCATTAAAACGATAAGGTTGTATAGGAATGATTTTCTCAATCTAATTTTCTTTGCAAATAGGTCCACTAAACTTCTTCAAGTAGTTGGTAATGTTTGAAAAACATTGAAAGACTTTGTCCAAAGTTACTTCCCCTTGCATGATATAGTGCTCAAAATTACAATTCAACTTCATAATTCTAGATTTATTTTAATATTGAAATGCTTATATGAGTGGTCTCAAAAATCATTCATGTTGTTTTGAAGAAGTACACTTTTAAATTAATTGTAATAATCATTTTAGAGACCTAATTACCTTTTTTTAATTATCCTAAAAAATGGTTTTTTTCTTTCTATGAAATTTAGGAATTCACACTGCAAGTAGAGCCATTTTCTCTTCATTATGATTAGAGTCATCTTTTCTAACACTTGGGTCAAAAACATGTTCACTCTCACCACTATCCTTGATGTCTTGAGGGCCAATTTCTTTCCCTCCTCGAAAGTATATTGCTCTCAACTTGGGCAAAAGTGATGTAGTTCGAATACTTGCCCAACAGATTCATTTAAGAGTATGTTCGGTGGGCTTGTACATGGCCTTAAGCAAGCTAACTTTGGCATTAAAATGATAAGGTAGTATAGGAATTATTTTCTCAATCTAATTTTCTTTGCAAATAGGTCCACCCAAGTTTTACAAGTAGTTGATAATGTTTGAAAAGCATTGAAAGACTTTGTCCAAAGTTACTTCCCCTTGCATGATATAGTGCTCAAAATTTCAATTCAACTTCATAATTCTAGATTTATTTTAATATTGAAATGCTTATATGAGTGGTCTCAAAAATCATTCATGTTGTTTTGAAGATGTACACTTTTAAATTAATTGTAATAATCATTTTAGAGACCTAATTACCTTTTTTTAATTATCCTAAAAAATGGTTTTTTTTCTTTCTATGAAATTTAGGAATTCACACTGCAAGTAGAGCCATTTTCTCTTCATTATGATTAGAGTCATCTTTTCTAACACTTGGGTCAAAAACATGTTCACTCTCACCACTATCCTTGATGTCTTGAGGGCCAATTTCTTTCCCTCCTCGAAAGTATATTGCTCTCAACTTGGGCAAAAGTGATGTAGTTCGAATACTTGCCCAACAGATTCATTTAAGAGTATGTTCGGTGGGCTTGTACATGGCCTTAAGCAAGCTAACTTTGCCATTAAAATGATAAGGTAGTATAGGAATTATTTTCTCAATCTAATTTTCTTTGCAAATAGGTCCACCCAAGTTTTACAAGTAGTTGATAATGTTTGAAAAGCATTGAAAGACTTTGTCCAAAGTTACTTCCCCTTGCATGATATAGTGCTCAAAATTTCAATTCAACTTCATAATTCTAGATTTATTTTAATATTGAAATGCTTATATGAGTGGTCTCAAAAATCATTCATGTTGTTTTGAAGATGTACACTTTTAAATTAATTGTAATAATCATTTTAGAGACCTAATTACCTTTTTTTAATTATCCTAAAAAATGGTTTTTTTCTTTCTATGAAATTTAGGAATTCACACTGCAAGTAGAGCCATTTTCTCTTCATTATGATTAGAGTCATCTTTTCTAACACTTGGGTCAAAAACATGTTCACTCTCACCACTATCCTTGATGTCTTGAGGGCCAATTTCTTTCCCTCCTCGAAAGTATATTGCTCTCAACTTGGGCAAAAGTGATGTAGTTCGAATACTTGCCCAACAGATTCATTTAAGAGTATGTTCGGTGGGCTTGTACATGGCCTTAAGCAAGCTAACTTTGGCATTAAAATGATAAGGTAGTATAGGAATTATTTTCTCAATCTAATTTTCTTTGCAAATAGGTCCACCCAAGTTTTACAAGTAGTTGATAATGTTTGAAAAGCATTGAAAGACTTTGTCCAAAGTTACTTCCCCTTGCATGATATAGTGCTCAAAATTTCAATTCAACTTCATAATTCTAGATTTTTTTTAAAATTGAAATGCTTATATGAGTGGTCTCAGAAATCATTCATGTTGTTTTGAAGAATTACAATTTTCAATTAATTGTAATAATCATTTTAGGTCCCTAATTTCCTTTTTATAATAACCCTAAAAAAGGGTTTTTTTCTTTCTAAGAAATTTAGGAAATCACACTGCAAGTGGAGCCATTTTCTCTTCATTATGATTAGAGTCATCTTTTGTAACACTTGGGTCAAAAACATGTTCACTCTCACCACTATCCTTGATGTCTTGAGGGCCAATTTCTTTCCCTCCTCGAAAGTATAATGCTCACGACTAGGGCAAAAGTGATGCAGTTCGAATACTTGCCCAACAGATTCATTTAAGAGTATGTCCGGTGGGCTTGTAAATGGACTTAAGCAAGGTAAATTTGGCATTAAAACGATAAGGTAGTATAGGAATGATTTTCTCAATCTAATTTTCTTTGCAAATAGGTCCACTAAACTTCTTCAAGGAGTTGATAATGTTTGAAAAACATTGAAAGACTTTGTCCAAAGTTACTTCCCCTTGCATGATATAGTGCTCAAAATTTCAATTCAACTTCATAATTCTAGATTTATTTTAATATTGAAATGCTTATACGAGTGGTCTCAAAAATCATTCATGTTGTTTTGAAGAAGTATACTTTTAAATTAATTGTAATAATCATTTTAGAGACCTAATTGCCTTTTTTTAATTATCCTAAAAAATGGTTTTTTGCTTTCTATGAAATTTAGGAAATCTCACTGCAAGTGGAGCCATTTTCTCTTCATTATGATTAGAGTCATCTTTTGTAACACTTGGGTCAAAAACATGTTCACTCTCACCACTATCCTTGATGTCTTGAGGGCCAATTTCTTTCCCTCCCCGAAAGTCGATTGCTCTCAACTTGAACAAAAGTGATGTAGTTCGAATACTTGCCCAACAGATTCATTACAGAGTATGTTCGGTGGGCATGTACATGGACTTAAGTAAGGTAACTTTGGCATTAAAATGATAAGGTAGTATAGGAATGATTTTCTCAATCTAATTTTCTTTGCTAATAGGTCCACTAAACTTCTTCAAGTAGTTGGTAATGTTTGAAAAACATTGAAAGACTTTGTCCAAAGTTACTTCCCCTTGCATGATATAGTGCTCAAAATTTCAATTAAACTTCATAATTCTAGATTTATTTTAATATTGACATGCTTATATGAGTGGTCTCAAAAATCATTCATGTTGTTTTGAAGAATTACAATTTTAAATTAATTGTAAAAATCATTTTAGAGCCCTAATTACCTTTTTTTAATTATCCTAAATTTTTTTTTGCTTTCTATGAAATTTAGGAAATCACACTGCAAGTGGAGCCATTTTCTCTTCATTATGATTAGACTCATCTTTTCTAACAATTGGGTCAAAAACATGTTCACTCTCACCACTATCCTTGATGTCTTCAGGGCCAATTTCTTTCCCTCCTCGAAAGTATATTGCTCTCAACTTGGGCAAAAGTGATGTAGTTCGAATACTTGCCCAACAGATTCATTTAAGAGTATGTTCGGTGGGCATGTACATGGCCTTAAGCAAGGTAACTTTGGCATTAAAATGATAAGGTAGTATAGGAATGATTTTATCAATCTAATTTTCTTGGCAAATAGGTCCACTGAACGTTTCAAGGAGTTGCTAATGTTTGAAAAACATTCCAAGACTTTGTCCAAAGTTACTTCCCCTTGCATGATATAGTGCTCAAAATTTCAATTCAACTTCATAAATCTAGATTGATTTTAATGTTGAAATGCTTATATGAGTGGTCTAAAAAATCATTCATGTTGTTTTGAAGAAGTACACTTTTAAATTAATTGTAATAATCATTTTAGAGACCTAATTACCTTTTTTTAATTATCCTAAATTTTTTTTTCTTTCTATGAAATTTAGGAAATCACACTGCAAGTGGAGCCATTTTCTCTTCATTATGATTAGACTCATCTTTTCTAACAATTGGGTCAAAAACATGTTCACTCTCACCACTATCCTTGATGTCTTGAGGGCCAATTTCTTTCCCTCCTCAAAAGTATATTGCTATCAACTGGGGCAAAAGTGATGCAGTTTGAATTCACTCTAACCACTATCCTTGATGTCTTGAGTGCCAATTTCTTTCCCTCCTCGAAAGTAGATTGCTCTTAACTTGGGCAAAAGTGATGCACTTCGAATACTTACCTAACAGATTCATTTAAGAGTATGTTCGGTGGGCTTGTACATGGACTTAAGCAAGCTAACTTTGGCATTAAAATGATAAGGTAGTATAGGAATTATTTTCTCAATCTAATTTTCTTTGCAAATAGGTCCACCCAAGTTTTACAAGTAGTTGATAATGTTTGAAAAGCACTGAAAGACTTTGTCCAAAGTTACTTCCCCTTGCATGATATAGTGCTCAAAATTTCAATTCAACTTCATAATTCTAGATTTATTTTAATATTGAAATGCTTATATGAGTGGTCTCAGAAATCATTCATGTTGTTTTGAAGAATTACAATTTTCAATTAATTGTAATAATCATTTTAGGTCCCTAATTTCCTTTTTATAATAACCCTAAAAAAGGGTTTTTTTCTTTCTAAGAAATTTAGGAAATCACACTGCAAGTGGAGCCATTTTCTCTTCATTATGATTAGAGTCATCTTTTGTAACACTTGGGTCAAAAACATGTTCACTCTCACCACTATCCTTGATGTCTTGAGGGCCAATTTCTTTCCCTCCTCGAAAGTATAATGCTCTCGACTAGGGCAAAAGTGATGCAGTTCGAATACTTGCCCAACAGATTCATTTAAGAGTATGTCCGGTGGGCATGTAAATGGACTTAAGCAAGGTAAATTTGGCATTAAAACGATAAGGTAGTATAGGAATGATTTTCTCAATCTAATTTTCTTTGCAAATAGGTCCACTAAACTTCTTCAAGGAGTTGATAATGTTTGAAAAACATTGAAAGACTTTGTCCAAAGTTACTTCCCCTTGCATGATATAGTGCTCAAAATTTCAATTAAACTTCATAATTCTAGATTTATTTTAATATTGACATGCTTATACGAGTGGTCCCAAAAATCATTCATGTTGTTTTGAAGAAGTACACTTTTAAATGAATTGTAATAATCATTTTAGAGACCTAATTACCTTTTTTTAATTATCCTAAAAATGGTTTTTTTCTTTCTATGAAATTTAGGAATTCACACTGCAAGTAGAGCCATTTTCTCTTCATTTTGATTAGAGTCATCTTTTCTAACACTTGGGTCAAAAACATGTTCACTCTCACCACTATCTTTGATGTTTTGAGGGCCAATTTCTTTCCCTCCTCGAAAGTATATTGCTCTCAACTTGGGCAAAAGTGATGTAGTTCGAATACTTGCCCAACAGATTCATTTAAGAGTATGTTCGGTGGGCATGTACATGGCCTTAAGCAAGGTAACTTTGGCATTAAAATGATAAGGTAGTATAGGAATGATTTTATCAATCTAATTTTCTTGGCAAATAGGTCCACTAAACGTTTCAAGGAGTTGCTAATGTTTGAAAAACATTCCAAGACTTTGTCCAAAGTTACTTCCCCTTGCATTATATAGTGCTCAAAATTTCAATTCAACTTCATAAATCTAGATTGATTTTAATGTTGAAATGCTTATATGAGTGGTCTCAAAAATCATTCATGTTGTTTTGAAGAAGTACACTTTTAAATTAATTGTAATAATCATTTTAGAGACCTAATTACCTTTTTTTAATTATCCTAAATTTTTTTTTTCTTTCTATGAAATTTAGGAAATCACACTGCAAGTGGAGCCATTTTCTCTTCATTATGATTAGACTCATCTTTTCTAACAATTGGGTCAAAAACATGTTCACTCTCACCACTATCCTTGATGTCTTGAGGGCCAATTTCTTTCCCTCCTCAAAAGTATATTGCTGTCAACTGGGGCAAAAGTGATGCAGTTTGAATTCACTCTAACCACTATCCTTGATGTCTTGAGTGCCAATTTCTTTCCCTCCTCGAAAGTAGATTGCTCTTAACTTGGGCAAAAGTGATGCACTTCGAATACTTACCTAACAGATTCATTTAAGAGTATGTTCGGTGGGCTTGTACATGGACTTAAGCAAGCTAACTTTGGCATTAAAATGATAAGGTAGTATAGGAATTATTTTCTCAATCTAATTTTCTTTGCAAATAGGTCCACCCAAGTTTTACAAGTAGTTGATAATGTTTGAAAAGCATTGAAAGACTTTGTCCAAAGTTACTTCCCCTTGCATGATATAGTGCTCAAAATTTCAATTCAACTTCATAATTCTAGATTTATTTTAATATTGAAATGCTTATATGAGTGGTCTCAGAAATCATTCATGTTGTTTTGAAGAATTACAATTTTCAATTAATTGTAATAATCATTTTAGGTCCCTAATTTCCTTTTTATAATAACCCTAAAAAAGGGTTTTTTTCTTTCTAAGAAATTTAGGAAATCACACTGCAAGTGGAGCCATTTTCTCTTCATTATGATTAGAGTCATCTTTTGTAACACTTGGGTCAAAAACATGTTCACTCTCACCACTATCCTTGATGTCTTGAGGGCCAATTTCTTTCCCTCCTCGAAAGTATAATGCTCTCGACTAGGGCAAAAGTGATGCAGTTCGAATACTTGCCCAACAGATTCATTTAAGAGTATGTCCGGTGGGCATGTAAATGGACTTAAGCAAGGTAAATTTGGCATTAAAACGATAAGGTAGTATAGGAATGATTTTCTCAATCTAATTTTCTTTGCAAATAGGTCCACTAAACTTCTTCAAGGAGTTGATAATGTTTGAGAAACATTGAAAGACTTTGTCCAAAGTTACTTCCCCTTGCATGATATAGTGCTCAAAATTTCAATTCAACTTCATAATTCTAGATTTATTTTAAAATTGAAATGCTTATATGAGTGGTCTCAAAAATCATTCATGTTGTTTTGAAGAAATAAAATTTTAAATTAATTGTAATAATCATTTTAGAGCCCTAATTTCCTTTTTATAATAATCCTTAAAAAGGGTTTTTTTCTTTCTAAGAAATTTAGGAAATCACACTGCAAGTAGAGCTATTTTCTCTTCATTATGATTAGAGTCATCTTTTGTAACACTTGGGTCAAAAACATGTTCACTCTCACCACTATCCTTGATGTCTTGAGGGCCAATTTCTTTCCCTCCCCGAAAGTCGATCGCTCTCAACTTGGGCAAAAGTGATGTAGTTCGAATACTTGCCCAACAGATTCATTACAGAGTATGTTCGGTGGGCATGTACATGGACTTAAGTAAGGTAACTTTGGCATTAAAATTATAAGGTAGTATAGGAATGATTTTCTCAATCTAATTTTCTTTGCAAATAGGTCCACTAAACTTCTTCAAGTAGTTGATAATCTTTGAAAAACATTGAAAGACTTTGTCCAAAGTTACTTCCCCTTGCATGATATAGTGCTCAAAATTTCAATTCAACTTCATAATTCTAGATTTATTTTAATATTGAAATGCTTATACGAGTGGTCCCAAAAATCATTCATGTTGTTTTGAAGAAGTACACTTTTAAATGAATTGTAATAATCATTTTAGAGACCTAATTACCTTTTTTTAATTATCCTAAAAATGGTTTTTTTCTTTCTATGAAATTTAGGAATTCACACTGCAAGTAGAGCCATTTTCTCTTCATTTTGATTAGAGTCATCTTTTCTAACACTTGGGTCAAAAACATGTTCACTCTCACCACTATCTTTGATGTTTTGAGGGCCAATTTCTTTCCCTCCTCGAAAGTATATTGCTCTCAACTTGGGCAAAAGTGATGTAGTTCGAATACTTGCCCAACAGATTCATTTAAGAGTATGTTCGGTGGGCATGTACATGGCCTTAAGCAAGGTAACTTTGGCATTAAAATGATAAGGTAGTATAGGAATGATTTTATCAATCTAATTTTCTTGGCAAATAGGTCCACTAAACGTTTCAAGGAGTTGCTAATGTTTGAAAAACATTCCAAGACTTTGTCCAAAGTTACTTCCCCTTGCATGATATAGTGCTCAAAATTTCAATTCAACTTCATAAATCTAGATTGATTTTAATGTTGAAATGCTTATATGAGTGGTCTCAAAAATCATTCATGTTGTTTTGAAGAAGTACACTTTTAAATTAATTGTAATAATCATTTTAGAGACCTAATTACCTTTTTTTAATTATCCTAAATTTTTTTTTTCTTTCTATGAAATTTAGGAAATCACACTGCAAGTGGAGCCATTTTCTCTTCATTATGATTAGACTCATCTTTTCTAACAATTGGGTCAAAAACATGTTCACTCTCACCACTATCCTTGATGTCTTGAGGGCCAATTTCTTTCCCTCCTCAAAAGTATATTGCTGTCAACTGGGGCAAAAGTGATGCAGTTTGAATTCACTCTAACCACTATCCTTGATGTCTTGAGTGCCAATTTCTTTCCCTCCTCGAAAGTAGATTGCTCTTAACTTGGGCAAAAGTGATGCACTTCGAATACTTACCTAACAGATTCATTTAAGAGTATGTTCGGTGGGCTTGTACATGGACTTAAGCAAGCTAACTTTGGCATTAAAATGATAAGGTAGTATAGGAATTATTTTCTCAATCTAATTTTCTTTGCAAATAGGTCCACCCAAGTTTTACAAGTAGTTGATAATGTTTGAAAAGCATTGAAAGACTTTGTCCAAAGTTACTTCCCCTTGCATGATATAGTGCTCAAAATTTCAATTCAACTTCATAATTCTAGATTTATTTTAATATTGAAATGCTTATATGAGTGGTCTCAGAAATCATTCATGTTGTTTTGAAGAATTACAATTTTCAATTAATTGTAATAATCATTTTAGGTCCCTAATTTCCTTTTTATAATAACCCTAAAAAAGGGTTTTTTTCTTTCTAAGAAATTTAGGAAATCACACTGCAAGTGGAGCCATTTTCTCTTCATTATGATTAGAGTCATCTTTTGTAACACTTGGGTCAAAAACATGTTCACTCTCACCACTATCCTTGATGTCTTGAGGGCCAATTTCTTTCCCTCCTCGAAAGTATAATGCTCTCAACTAGGGCAAAAGTGATGCAGTTCGAATACTTGCCCAACAGATTCATTTAAGAGTATGTCCGGTGGGCATGTAAATGGACTTAAGCAAGGTAAATTTGGCATTAAAACGATAAGGTAGTATAGGAATGATTTTCTCAATCTAATTTTCTTTGCAAATAGGTCCACTAAACTTCTTCAAGGAGTTGATAATGTTTGAGAAACATTGAAAGACTTTGTCCAAAGTTACTTCCCCTTGCATGATATAGTGCTCAAAATTTCAATTCAACTTCATAATTCTAGATTTATTTTAAAATTGAAATGCTTATATGAGTGGTCTCAAAAATCATTCATGTTGTTTTGAAGAAATAAAATTTTAAATTAATTGTAATAATCATTTTAGAGCCCTAATTTCCTTTTTATAATAATCCTTAAAAAGGGTTTTTTTCTTTCTAAGAAATTTAGGAAATCACACTGCAAGTAGAGCTATTTTCTCTTCATTATGATTAGAGTCATCTTTTGTAACACTTGGGTCAAAAACATGTTCACTCTCACCACTATCCTTGATGTCTTGAGGGCCAATTTCTTTCCCTCCCCGAAAGTCGATCGCTCTCAACTTGGGCAAAAGTGATGTAGTTCGAATACTTGCCCAACAGATTCATTACAGAGTATGTTCGGTGGGCATGTACATGGACTTAAGTAAGGTAACTTTGGCATTAAAATTATAAGGTAGTATAGGAATGATTTTCTCAATCTAATTTTCTTTGCAAATAGGTCCACTAAACTTCTTCAAGTAGTTGATAATCTTTGAAAAACATTGAAAGACTTTGTCCAAAGTTACTTCCCCTTGCATGATATAGTGCTCAAAATTTCAATTCAACTTCATAATTCTAGATTTATTTTAATATTGAAATGCTTATACGAGTGGTCCCAAAAATCATTCATGTTGTTTTGAAGAAGTACACTTTTAAATGAATTGTAATAATCATTTTAGAGACCTAATTACCTTTTTTTAATTATCCTAAAAATGGTTTTTTTCTTTCTATGAAATTTAGGAATTCACACTGCAAGTAGAGCCATTTTCTCTTCATTTTGATTAGAGTCATCTTTTCTAACACTTGGGTCAAAAACATGTTCACTCTCACCACTATCTTTGATGTTTTGAGGGCCAATTTCTTTCCCTCCTCGAAAGTATATTGCTCTCAACTTGGGCAAAAGTGATGTAGTTCGAATACTTGCCCAACAGATTCATTTAAGAGTATGTTCGGTGGGCATGTACATGGCCTTAAGCAAGGTAACTTTGGCATTAAAATGATAAGGTAGTGTAGGAATGATTTTCTCAATCTAATTTTCTTTGCAAATAGGTCCACTAAACTTCTTCAAGGAGTTGATAATGTTTGAAAAACATTGAAAGACTTTGTTCAAAGTTTCTTCCCCTTGCATGATATAGTGCTCAAAATTTCAATTCAACTTCATAATTCTAGATTTATTTTAATATTGAAATATTTATATGAGTGGTCTCAAAAATCATTCATGTTGTTTTGAAGAAGTACACTTTTAAATTAATTGTAATAATCATTTTAGAGACCTAATTGCCTTTTTTTAATTATCCTAAAAAATGTTTTTTTTCTTTCTATGAAATTTAGGAAATCACACTGCAAGTGGAGCTATTTTCTCTTCATTATGATTAGAGTCATCTTTTGTAACACTTGGGTCAAAAACATGTTCACTCTCACCACTATCCTTGATGTCTTGAGGGCCAATTTCTTTCCCTCCCCGAAAGTCGATTGCTCTCAACTTGGGCAAAAGTGATGTAGTTCGAATACTTGCCCAACAGATTCATTACAGAGTATGTTCGGTGGGCATGTACATGGACTTAAGTAAGGTAACTTTGGCATTAAAATGATAAGATAGTATAGGAATGATTTTATCAATCTAATTTTCTTGGCAAATAGGTCCACTAAACTTTTCAAGGAGTTGCTAATGTTTGAAAAACATTCCAAGACTTTGTCCAAAGTTACTTCCCCTTGCATGATATAGTGCTCAAAATTTCAATTCAACTTCATAAATCTAGATTGATTTTAATGTTGAAATGCTTATATGAGTGGTCTCAAAAATCATTCATGTTGTTTTGAAGAAGTACACTTTTAAATTAATTGTAATAATCATTTTAGAGACCTAATTACGTTTTTTTAATTATCCTAAAAAATGGTTTTTTTATTTCTATAAAATTTAGGAAATCACACTGCAAGTGGAGGCATTTTCTCTTCATTAGGATTAGAGTCATCTTTTCAAACAATTGGGTCAAAAACATGTTCACTCTCACCACTATCCTTGATGTCTTGAGGGAAAATTTCTTTCCCTCCTCGAAAGTATATTGCTCTCAACTAGGGCAAAAGTGATGCAGTTCGAATACTTGCCCAACAGATTCATTTAAGAGTATGTCCGGTGGGCTTGTAAATGGACTTAAGCAAGGTAAATTTGGCATTAAAACGATAAGGTTGTATAGGAATGATTTTCTCAATCTAATTTTCTTTGCAAATAGGTCCACTAAACTTCTTCAAGTAGTTGGTAATGTTTGAAAAACATTGAAAGACTTTGTCCAAAGTTACTTCCCCTTGCATGATATAGTGCTCAAAATTTCAATTCAACTTCATAATTCTAGATTTATTTTAATATTGAAATGCTTATATGAGTGGTCTCAAAAATCATTCATGTTGTTTTGAAGAAGTACACTTTTAAATTAATTGTAATAATCATTTTAGAGACCTAATTACCTTTTTTTAATTATCCTAAAAAATGGTTTTTTTCTTTCTATGAAATTTAGGAATTCACACTGCAAGTAGAGCCATTTTCTCTTCATTATGATTAGAGTCATCTTTTCTAACACTTGGGTCAAAAACATGTTCACTCTCACCACTATCCTTGATGTTTTGAGGGCCAATTTCTTTCCCTCCCCGAAAGTCGATCGCTCTCAACTTGGGCAAAAGTGATGTAGTTCGAATACTTGCCCAACAGATTCATTACAGAGTATGTTCGGTGGGCATGTACATGGACTTAAGTAAGGTAACTTTGGCATTAAAATGATAAGGTAGTATAGGAATGATTTTCTCAATCTAATTTTCTTTGCAAATAGGTCCACTAAACTTCTTCAAGTAGTTGATAATGTTTGAAAAACATTGAAAGACTTTGTTCAAAGTTTCTTCCCCTTGCATGATATAGTGCTCAAAATTTCAATTCAACTTCATAATTCTAGATTTATTTTAATATTGAAATATTTATATGAGTGGTCTCAAAAATCATTCATGTTGTTTTGAAGAAGTACAATTTTAAATTAATTGTAATAATCATTTTATAGACCTAATTGCCTCTTTTTAATTATCCTAAAAAATGGTTTTTTTCTTTCTATGAAATTTAGGAAATCACACTGCAAGTTGAGCCATTTTCTCTTCATTATGATTAGAGTCATCTTTTCAAACAATTGGGTCAAAAACATGTTCACTCTCACCACTATCCTTGATGTCTTGAGGGACAATTTCTTTCCCTCCTCGAAAGTATATTGCTCTCAACTAGGGCAAAAGTGATGCAGTTCGAATACTTGCCCAACAGATTCATTTAAGTGTATGTCCGGTGGGCTTGTAAATGGACTTAAGCAAGGTAAATTTGGCATTAAAACGATAAGGTTGTATAGGAATGATTTTCTCAATCTAATTTTCTTTGCAAATAGGTCCACTAAACTTCTTCAAGTAGTTGGTAATGTTTGAAAAACATTGAAAGACTTTGTCCAAAGTTACTTCCCCTTGCATGATATAGTGCTCAAAATTTCAATTCAACTTCATAATTCTAGATTTATTTTAATATTGAAATGCTTATATGAGTGGTCTCAAAAATCATTCATGTTGTTTTGAAGAAGTACACTTTTAAATTAATTGTAATAATCATTTTAGAGACCTAATTGCCTTTTTTTAATTATCCTAAAAAATGGTTTTTTTCTTTCTATGAAATTTAGGAAATCACACTGCAAGTGGAGCCATTTTCTCTTCATTATGATTAGAGTCATCTTTTGTAACACTTGGGTCAAAAACATGTTCACTCTCACCACTATCCTTGATGTCTTGAGGGCCAATTTCTTTCCCTCCCCGAAAATCGATTGCTCTCAACTTGGGCAAAAGTGATGTAGTTCGAATACTTGCCCAACAGATTCATTACAGAGTATGTTCGGTGGGCATGTACATGGACTTAAGTAAGGTAACTTTGGCATTAAAATGATAAGATAGTATAGGAATGATTTTATCAATCTAATTTTCTTGGGAAATAGGTCCACTAAACTTTTCAAGGAGTTGCTAATGTTTGAAAAACATTCCAAGACTTTGTCCAAAGTTACTTCCCCTTGCATGATATAGTGCTCAAAATTTCAATTCAACTTCATAAATCTAGATTGATTTTAATGTTGAAATGCTTATATGAGTGGTCTCAAAAATCATTCATGTTGTTTTGAAGAAGTACACTATTAAATTAATTGTAATAATCATTTTAGAGACCTAATTACCTTTTTTTAATTATCCTAAAAAATGGTTTTTTTATTTCTATAAAATTTAGGAAATCACACTGCAAGTGGAGGCATTTTCTCTTCATTAGGATTAGAGTCATCTTTTCAAACAATTGGGTCAAAAACATGTTCACTCTCACCACTATCCTTGATGTCTTGAGGGACAATATCTTTCCCTCCTCGAAAGTATATTGCTCTCAAGTAGGGCAAAAGTGATGCAGTTCGAATACTTGCCCAACAGATTCATTTAAGAGTATGTCCGGTGGGCTTGTAAATGGACTTAAGCAAGGTAAATTTGGCATTAAAACGATAAGGTTGTATAGGAATGATTTTCTCAATCTAATTTTCTTTGCAAATAGGTCCACTAAACTTCTTCAAGTAGTTGGTAATGTTTGAAAAACATTGAAAGACTTTGTCCAAAGTTACTTCCCCTTGCATGATATAGTGCTCAAAATTTCAATTCAACTTCATAATTCTAGATTTATTTTAATATTGAAATGCTTATATGAGTGGTCTCAAAAATCATTCATGTTGTTTTGAAGAAGTACACTTTTAAATTAATTGTAATAATCATTTTAGAGACCTAATTACCTTTTTTTAATTATCCTAAAAATGGTTTTTTTCTTTCTATGAAATTTAGGAATTCACACTGCAAGTAGAGCCATTTTCTCTTCATTATGATTAGAGTCATCTTTTCTAACACTTGGGTCAAAAACATGTTCACTCTCACCACTATCCTTGATGTTTTGAGGGCCAATTTCTTTCCCTCCTCGAAAGTATATTGCTCTCAACTTGGGCAAAAGTGATGTAGTTCGAATACTTGCCCAACAGATTCATTTAAGAGTATGTTCGGTGGGCATGTACATGGCCTTAAGCAAGGTAACTTTGGCATTAAAATGATAAGGTAGTATAGGAATGATTTTATCAATCTAATTTTCTTGGCAAATAGGTCCACTAAACGTTTCAAGGAGTTGCTAATGTTTGAAAAACATTCCAAGACTTTGTCCAAAGTTACTTCCCCTTGCATGATATAGTGCTCAAAATTTCAATTCAACTTCATAAATCTAGATTGATTTTAATGTTGAAATGCTTATATGAGTGGTCTCAAAAATCATTCATGTTGTTTTGAAGAAGTACACTTTTAAATTAATTGTAATAATCATTTTAGAGACCTAATTACCTTTTTTTAATTATCCTAAATTTTTTTTTTCTTTCTATGAAATTTAGGAAATCACACTGCAAGTGGAGCCATTTTCTCTTCATTATGATTAGAGTCATCTTTTCTAACAATTGGGTCAAAAACATGTTCACTCTCACCACTATCCTTGATGTCTTGTGGGCCAATTTCTTTCCCTTCTCGAAAGTATATTGCTCTCAACTAGGGCAAAAGTGATGCAGTTCGAAGACTTGCCCAACAGATTCATTTAAGAGGATGTCCGGTGGGTTTGTAAATGGACTTAAGCAAGGTAAATTTGGCATTAAAACGATAAGGTTGTATAGGAATGATTTTCTCAATCTAATTTTCTTTGCAAATACGTCCACTAAACTTCTTCAAGTAGTTGGTAATGTTTGAAAAACATTGAAAGACTTTGTCCAAAGTTACTTCCCCTTGCATGATATAGTGCTCAAAATTTCAATTCAACTTCATAAATCTAGATTGATTTTAATGTTGAAATGCTTATATGAGTGGTCTCAAAAATCATTCATGTTGTTTTGAAGAAGTACACTTTTAAATTAATTGTAATAATCATTTTAGAGACCTAATTACCTTTTTTTAATTATCCTAAATTTTTTTTTCTTTCTATGAAATTTAGGAAATCACACTGCAAGTGGAGCCATTTTCTCTTCATTATGATTAGAGTCATCTTTTGTAACACTTGGGTAAAAAACATGTTCACTCTCACCACTATCCTTGATGTCTTGAGGGCCAATTTCTTTCCCTCCCCGAAAGTCGATTGCTCTCAACTTGGGCAAAAGTGATGTAGTTCGAATACTTGCCCAACAGATTCATTACAGAGTATGTTCGGTGGGCATGTACATGGACTTAAGTAAGGTAACTTTGGCATTAAAATGATAAAGTAGTATAGGAATGATTTTCTCAATCTAATTTTCTTTGCAAATAGGTCAACTAAACTTCTTCAAGTAGTTGGTAATGTTTGAAAAACATTGAAAGACTTTGTCGAAAGTTACTTCCCCTTGCATGATATAGTGCTCAAAATTTCAATTCAACTTCATAATTCTAGATTTATTTTAATATTGAAATGCTTATATGAGTGGTCTCAAAAATCATTCATGTTGTTTTGAAGAAGTAACTTTTAAATTAATTGTAATAATCATTTTAGAGACCTAATTACCTTTTTTTAATTATCCTAAAAAATGGTTTTTTTCTTTCTATGAAATTTAGGAATTCACACTGCAAGTAGAGCCATTTTCTCTTCATTATGATTAGAGTCATCTTTTCTAACACTTGGGTCAAAAACATGTTCACTCTCACCACTATCCTTGATGTTTTGAGGGCCAATTTCTTTCCCTCCTCGAAAGTATATTGCTCTCAACTTGGGCAAAAGTGATGTAGTTCGAATACTTGCCCAACAGATTCATTTAAGAGTATGTTCGGTGGGCATGTACATGGCCTTAAGCAAGGTAACTTTGGCATTAAAATGATAAGGTAGTATAGGAATGATTTTATCAATCTAATTTTCTTGGCAAATAGGTCCATTAAACGTTTCAAGGAGTTGCTAATGTTTGAAAAACATTCCAAGACTTTGTCCAAAGTTACTTCCCCTTGCATGATATAGTGCTCAAAATTTCAATTCAACTTCATAAATCTAGATTGATTTTAATGTTGAAATGCTTATATGAGTGGTCTCAAAAATCATTCATGTTGTTTTGAAGAAGTACACTTTTAAATTAATTGGAATAATCATTTTAGAGACCTAATTACCTTTTTTTAATTATCCTAAATTTTTTTTTTCTTTCTATGAAATTTAGGAAATCACACTGCAAGTGGAGCCATTTTCTCTTCATTATGATTAGAGTCATCTTTTCTAACAATTGGGTCAAAAACATGTTCACTCTCACCACTATCCTTGATGTCTTGTGGGCCAATTTCTTTCCCTCCTCGAAAGTATATTGCTCTCAACTAGGGCAAAAGTGATGCAGTTCGAAGACTTGCCCAACAGATTCATTTAAGAGTATGTCCGGTGGGCTTGTAAATGGACTTAAGCAAGGTAAATTTGGCATTAAAACGATAAGGTTGTATAGGAATGATTTTCTCAATCTAATTTTCTTTGCAAATACGTCCACTAAACTTCTTCAAGTAGTTGGTAATGTTTGAAAAACATTGAAAGACTTTGTCCAAAGTTACTTCCCCTTGCATGATATAGTGCTCAAAATTTCAATTCAACTTCATAAATCTAGATTGATTTTAATGTTGAAATGCTTATATGAGTGGTCTCAAAAATCATTCATGTTGTTTTGAAGAAGTACACTTTTAAATTAATTGTAATAATCATTTTAGAGACCTAATTACCTTTTTTAAATTATCCTAAATTTTTTTTTCTTTCTATGAAATTTAGGAAATCACACTGCAAGTGGAGCCATTTTCTCTTCATTATGATTAGACTCATCGTTTCTAACAATTGGGTCAAAAACATGTTCACTCTCACCACTATCCTTGATGTCTTGAGGGCCAATTTCTTTCCCTCCTCGAAAGTATATTGCTGTCAACTGGGGCAAAAGTGATGCAGTTTGTATTCACTCTAACCACTATCCTTGATGTCTTGAGTGCCAATTTCTTTCCCTCCTCGAAAGTAGATTGCTCTTAACTTGGGCAAAAGTGATGCACTTCGAATACTTACCTAACAGATTCATTTAAGAGCATGTTCGGTGGGCTTGTACATGGACTTAAGCAAGCTAACTTTGGCATTAAAATGATAAGGTAGTATAGGAATTATTTTCTCAATCTAATTTTCTTTGCAAATAGGTCCACCCAAGTTTTACAAGTAGTTGATAATGTTTGAAAAACATTGAAAGACTTTGTCCAAAGTTACTTCCCCTTGCATGATATAGTGCTCAAAATTTCAATTCAACTTCATAATTCTAGATTTATTTTAATATTGAAATGCTTATATGAGTGGTCTCAGAAATCATTCATGTTGTTTTGAAGAATTACAATTTTCAATTAATTGTAATAATCATTTTAGATCCCTAATTTCCTTTTTATAATAACCCTAAAAAAGGGTTTTTTTCTTTCTAAGAAATTTAGGAAATCACACTGCAAGTGGAGCCATTTTCTCTTCATTATGATTAGAGTCATCTTTTGTAACACTTGGGTCAAAAACATGTTCACTCTCACCACTATCCTTGATGTCTTGAGGGCCAATTTCTTTCCCTCCTCGAAAGTATATTGCTCTCAACTTGGGCAAAAGTGATGTAGTTCGAATACTTGCCCAACAGATTCATTTAAGAGTATGTTCGGTGGGCATGTACATGGCCTTAAGCAAGGTAACTTTGGCATTAAAATGATAAGGTAGTATAGGAATGATTTTATCAATCTAATTTTCTTGGCAAATAGGTCCACTAAACGTTTCAAGGAGTTGCTAATGTTTGAAAAACATTCCAAGACTTTGTCCAAAGTTACTTCCCCTTGCATGATATAGTGCTCAAAATTTCAATTCAACTTCATAAATCTAGATTGATTTTAATGTTGAAATGCTTATATGAGTGGTCTCAAAAATCATTCATGTTGTTTTGAAGAAGTACACTTTTAAATTAATTGTAATAATCATTTTAGAGACCTAATTACCTTTTTTTAATTATCCTAAATTTTTTTTTCTTTCTATGAAATTTAGGAAATCACACTGCAAGTGGAGCCATTTTCTCTTCATTATGATTAGAGTCATCTTTTCTAACAATTGGGTCAAAAACATGTTCACTCTCACCACTATCCTTGATGTCTTGTGGGCCAATTTCTTTCCCTCCTCGAAAGTATATTGCTCTCAACTAGGGCAAAAGTGATGCAGTTCGAAGACTTGCCCAACAGATTCATTTAAGAGTATGTCCGGTGGGCTTGTAAATGGACTTAAGCAAGGTAAATTTGGCATTAAAACGATAAGGTTGTATAGGAATGATTTTCTCAATCTAATTTTCTTTGCAAATACGTCCACTAAACTTCTTCAAGTAGTTGGTAATGTTTGAAAAACATTGAAAGACTTTGTCCAAAGTTACTTCCCCTTGCATGATATAGTGCTCAAAATTTCAATTCAACTTCATAAATCTAGATTGATTTTAATGTTGAAATGCTTATATGAGTGGTCTCAAAAATCATTCATGTTGTTTTGAAGAAGTACACTTTTAAATTAATTGTAATAATCATTTTAGAGACCTAATTACCTTTTTTTAATTATCCTAAATTTTTTTTTTCTTTCTATGAAATTTAGGAAATCACACTGCAAGTGGAGCCATTTTCTCTTCATTATGATTAGACTCATCGTTTCTAACAATTGGGTCAAAAACATGTTCACTCTCACCACTATCCTTGATGTCTTGAGGGCCAATTTCTTTCCCTCCTCGAAAGTATATTGCTGTCAACTGGGGCAAAAGTGATGCAGTTTGAATTCACTCTAACCACTATCCTTGATGTCTTGAGTGCCAATTTCTTTCCCTCCTCGAAAGTAGATTGCTCTTAACTTGGGCAAAAGTGATGCACTTCGAATACTTACCTAACAGATTCATTTAAGAGCATGTTCGGTGGGCTTGTACATGGACTTAAGCAAGCTAACTTTGGCATTAAAATGATAAGGTAGTATAGGAATTATTTTCTCAATCTAATTTTCTTTGCAAATAGGTCCACCCAAGTTTTACAAGTAGTTGATAATGTTTGAAAAACATTGAAAGACTTTGTCCAAAGTTACTTCCCCTTGCATGATATAGTGCTCAAAATTTCAATTCAACTTCATAATTCTAGATTTATTTTAATATTGAAATGCTTATATGAGTGGTCTCAGAAATCATTCATGTTGTTTTGAAGAATTACAATTTTCAATTAATTGTAATAATCATTTTAGATCCCTAATTTCCTTTTTATAATAACACTAAAAAAGGGTTTTTTTCTTTCTAAGAAATTTAGGAAATCACACTGCAAGTGGAGCCATTTTCTCTTCATTATGATTAGAGTCATCTTTTGTAACACTTGGGTCAAAAACATGTTCACTCTCACCACTATCCTTGATGTCTTGAGGGCCAATTTCTTTCCCTCCTCGAAAGTATATTGCTCTCAACTTGGGCAAAAGTGATGTAGTTCGAATACTTGCCCAACAGATTCATTTAAGAGTATGTTCGGTGGGCATGTACATGGCCTTAAGCAAGGTAACTTTGGCATTAAAATGATAAGGTAGTATAGGAATGATTTTATCAATCTAATTTTCTTGGCAAATAGGTCCACTAAACGTTTCAAGGAGTTGCTAATGTTTGAAAAACATTCCAAGACTTTGTCCAAAGTTACTTCCCCTTGCATGATATAGTGCTCAAAATTTCAATTCAACTTCATAAATCTAGATTGATTTTAATGTTGAAATGCTTATATGAGTGGTCTCAAAAATCATTCATGTTGTTTTGAAGAAGTACACTTTTAAATTAATTGGAATAATCATTTTAGAGACCTAATTACCTTTTTTTAATTATCCTAAATTTTTTTTTTCTTTCTATGAAATTTAGGAAATCACACTGCAAGTGGAGCCATTTTCTCTTCATTATGATTAGAGTCATCTTTTCTAACAATTGGGTCAAAAACATGTTCACTCTCACCACGATCCTTGAGGTCTTGTGGGCCAATTTCTTTCCCTCCTCGAAAGTATATTGCTCTCAACTAGGGCAAAAGTGATGCAGTTCGAAGACTTGCCCAACAGATTCATTTAAGAGTATGTCCGGTGGGCTTGTAAATGGACTTAAGCAAGGTAAATTTGGCATTAAAACGATAAGGTTGTATAGGAATGATTTTCTCAATCTAATTTTTCTTTGCAAATACGTCCACTAAACTTCTTCAAGTAGTTGGTAATGTTTGAAAAACATTGAAAGACTTTGTCCAAAGTTACTTCCCCTTGCATGATATAGTGCTCAAAATTTCAATTCAACTTTATAAATCTAGATTGATTTTAATGTTGAAATGCTTATATGAGTGGTCTCAAAAATCATTCATGTTGTTTTGAAGAAGTACACTTTTAAATTAATTGTAATAATCATTTTAGAGACCTAATTACCTTTTTTTAATTATCCTAAATTTTTTTTTTCTTTCTATGAAATTTAGGAAATCACACTGCAAGTGGAGCCATTTTCTCTTCATTATGATTAGACTCATCGTTTCTAACAATTGGGTCAAAAACATGTTCACTCTCACCACTATCCTTGATGTCTTGAGGGCCAATTTCTTTCCCTCCTCGAAAGTATATTGCTGTCAACTGGGGCAAAAGTGATGCAGTTTGAATTCACTCTAACCACTATCCTTGATGTCTTGAGTGCCAATTTCTTTCCCTCCTCGAAAGTAGATTGCTCTTAACTTGGGCAAAAGTGATGCACTTCGAATACTTACCTAATAGATTCATTTAAGAGTATGTTCGGTGGGCTTGTACATGGACTTAAGCAAGCTAACTTTGGCATTAAAATGATAAGGTAGTATAGGAATTATTTTCTCAATCTAATTTTCTTTGCAAATAGGTCCACCCAAGTTTTACAAGTAGTTGATAATGTTTGAAAAACATTGAAAGACTTTGTCCAAAGTTACTTCCCCTTGCATGATATAGTGCTCAAAATTTCAATTCAACTTCATAATTCTAGATTTATTTTAATATTGAAATGCTTATATGAGTGGTCTCAGAAATCATTCATGTTGTTTTGAAAAATTACAATTTTCAATTAATTGTAATAATCATTTTAGATCCCTAATTTCCTTTTTATAATAACCCTAAAAAAGGGTTTTTTTCTTTCTAAGAAATTTAGGAAATCACACTGCAAGTGGAGCCATTTTCTCTTCATTATGATTAGAGTCATCTTTTGTAACACTTGGGTCAAAAACATGTTCACTCTCACCACTATCCTTGATGTCTTGAGGGCCAATTTCTTTCCCTCCTCGAAAGTATAATGCTCTCAACTAGGGCAAAAGTGATGCAGTTCGAATACTTGCCCAACAGATTCATTTAAGAGTATGTCCGGTGGGCTTGTAAATGCACTTAAGCAAGGTAAATTTGGCATTAAAACGATAAGGTAGTATAGGAATGATTTTCTCAATCTAATTTTCTTTGCAAATAGGTCCACTAAACTTCTTCAAGGAGTTGATAATGTTTGAAAAACATTGAAAGACTTTGTCCAAAGTTACTTCCCCTTGCATGATATAGTGCTCAAAATTTCAATTCAACTTCATAATTCTAGATTTATTTTAAAATTGAAATGCTTATATGAGTGGTCTCAAAAATCATTCATGTTGTTTTGAAGAAATAAAATTTTAAATTAATTGTAATAATCATTTTAGAGCCCTAATTTCCTTTTTATAATAATCCTTAAAAAGGGTTTTTTTCTTTCTAAGAAATTTAGGAAATCACACTGCAAGTAGAGCTATTTTCTCTTCATTATGATTAGAGTCATCTTTTGTAACACTTGGGTCAAAAACATGTTCACTCTCACCACTATCCTTGATGTCTTGAGGGCCAATTTCTTTCCCTCCCCGAAAGTCGATTGCTCTCAACTTGGGCAAAAGTGATGTATTTCGAATACTTGCCCAACAGATTCATTACAGAGTATGTTCGGTGGGCATGTACATGGACTTAAGTAAGGTAACTTTGGCATTAAAATGATAAGGTAGTATAGGAATGATTTTCTCAATCTAATTTTCTTTGCAAATAGGTCCACTAAACTTCTTCAAGTAGTTGATAATGTTTGAAAAACATTGAAAGACTTTGTCCAAAGTTACTTCCCCTTGCATGATATAGTTCTCAAAATTTCAATTCAACTTCATAATTCTAGATTTATTTTAATATTGAAATGCTTATATGAGTGGTCTCAAAAATCATTCATGTTGTTTTGAAGAAGTACACTTTTAAATTAATTGTAATAATCATTTTAGAGACCTAATTACCTTTTTTTAATTATCCTAAAAAATGGTTTTTTTCTTTCTATAAAATTTAGGAAATCACACTGCAAGTGGAGGCATTTTCTCTTCATTAGGATTAGAGTCATCTTTTCAAACAATTGGGTCAAAAACATGTTTACTCTCACCACTATCCTTGTTGTCTTGATGGACAATTTCTTTCCCTCCTCGAAAGTATATTGCTCTCAACAAGGGCAAAAGTGATTGAGTTCGAATACTTGCCCAACAGATTCATTTAAGAGTATGTCCGGTGGGCTTGTAAATGGACTTAAGCAAGGTAAATTTGGCATTAAAACGATAAGGTTGTAAAGGAATGATTTTCTCAATCTAATTTTCTTTGCAAAAAGGTCCACTAAACTTCTTCAAGTAGTTGATAATGTTTGAAAAACAGTGAAAGACTTTGTCCAAAGTTACTTCCCCTTGCATGATATAGTGCTCAAAATTTCAATTCAACTTCATAATTCTAGATTTATTTTAATATTGAAATGCTTATACGAGTGGTCTCAAAAATCATTCATGTTGTTTTGAAGAAGTACACTTTTAAATTAATTGTAATAATCATTTTAGAGACCTAATTGCCTTTATTTAATTATCCTAAAAAATGGTTTTTTTCTTTCTATGAAATTTAGGAAATCACACTGCAAGTGGAGCCATTTTCTATTCATTATGATTAGAGTCATCTTTTGTAACACTTGGGTCAAAAACATGTTCACTCTCACCACTATCCTTGATGTCTTGAGGGCCAATTTCTTTCCCTCCCCGAAAGTCGATTGCTCTCAACTTGGGCAAAAGTGATGTAGTTCGAATACTTGCCCAACAGATTCATTACAGAGTATGTTCGGTGGGCATGTACATGGACTTAAGTAAGGTAACTTTGGCATTAAAATGATAAGATAGTATAGGAATGATTTTATCAATCTAATTTTCTTGGCAAATAGGTCCACTAAACTATTCAAGGAGTTGCTAATGTTTGAAAAACATTCCAAGACTTTGTCCAAAGTTACTTCCCCTTGCATGATATAGTGCTCAAAATTTCAATTCAACTTCATAAATCTAGATTGATTTTAATGTTGAAATGCTTATATGAGTGGTCTCAAAAATCATTCATGTTGTTTTGAAGAAGTACACTTTTAAATTAATTGTAATAATCATTTTAGAGACCTAATTACCTTTTTTTAATTATCCTAAAAAATGGTTTTTTTCTTTCTATAAAATTTAGGAAATCACACTGCAAGTGGAGGCATTTTCTCTTCATTAGGATTAGAGTCATCTTTTCTAACACTTGGGTCAAAAACATGTTCACTCTCACCACTATCCTTGATGTTTTGAGGGCCAATTTCTTTCCCTCCTCGAAAGTATATTGCTCTCAACTAGGGCAAAAGTTATGTAGTTCGAATACTTGCCCAACAGATTCATTTAAGAGTATGTCCGGTGGGCTTGTAAATGGACTTAAGCAAGGTAAATTTGGCATTAAAACGATAAGGTTGTATAGGAATGATTTTCTCAATCTAATTTTCTTTGCAAATAGGTCCACTAAACTTCTTCAAGTAGTTGATAATGTTTGAAAAACAGTGAAAGACTTTGTCCAAAGTTACTTCCCCTTGCATGATATAGTGCTCAAAATTTCAATTCAACTTCATAAATCTAGATTGATTTTAATGTTGAAATGCTTATATGAGTGGTCTCAAAAATCATTCATGTTGTTTTGAAGAAGTACACTTTTAAATTAATTGTAATAATCATTTTAGAGACCTAATTACCTTTTTTTAATTATCCTAAAAAATGGTTTTTTTCTTTCTATAAAATTTAGGAAATCACACTGCAAGTGGAGGCATTTTCTCTTCATTAGGATTAGAGTCATCTTTTCAAACAATTGGGTCAAAAACATGTTCACTCTCACCACTATCCTTGATGTCTTGAGGGACAATTTCTTTCCCTCCTCGAAAGTATATTGCTCTCAACTAGGGCAAAAGTGATTGAGTTCGAATACTTGCCCAACAGATTCATTTAAGAGTATGTCCGGTGGGCTTGTAAATGGACTTAAGCAAGGTAAATTAGGCATTAAAACGATAAGGTTGTATAGGAATGATTTTCTCAATTTAATTTTCTTTGCAAATAGGTCTACTAAACTTCTTCAAGTAGTTGGTAATGTTTGAAAAACATTGAAAGACTTTGTCCAAAGTTACTTCCCCTTGCATGATATAGTGCACAAAATTTCAATTCAACTTCATAATTCTAGATTTATTTTAATATTGAAATGCTTATATGAGTGGTCTCAAAAATCATTCATGTTGTTTTGAAGAAGTACACTTTTAAATTAATTGTAATAATCATTTTAGAGACCTAATTACCTTTTTTTAATTATCCTAAAAATTGGTTTTTTTCTTTCTATGAAATTTAGGAATTCACACTGCAAGTAGAGCCATTTTCTCTTTATTATGATTAGAGTCATCTTTTCTAACACTTGGGTCAAAAACATGTTCACTCTCACCATTATCCTTGATGTTTTGAGGGCCAATTTCTTTCCCTCCTCAAAAGTATATTGCTCTCAACTAGGGCAAAAGTGATGCAGTTCGAATACTTGCCCAACAGATTCATTTAAGAGTATGTCCGGTGGGCTTGTAAATGGACTTAAGCAAGGTAAATTTGGCATTAAAACGATAAAGTTGTATAGGAATGATTTTCTCAATCTAATTTTCTTTGCAAATAGGTCCACTAAACTTCTTCAAGTAGTTGATAATGTTTGAAAAACAGTGAAAGACTTTGTCCAAAGTTACTTCCCCTTGCATGATATAGTGCTCAAAATTTCAATTCAACTTCATAATTCTAGATTTATTTTAATATTGAAATGCTTATACGAGTGGTCTCAAAAATCATTCATGTTGTTTTGAAGAAGTACACTTTTAAATTAATTGTAATAATCATTTTAGAGACCTAATTACCTCTTTTTAATTATCCTAAAAAATGGTTTTTTTCTTTCTATAAAATTTAGGAAATCACACTGCAAGTGGAGGCATTTTCTCTTCATTAGGATTAGAGTCATCTTTTCAAACAATTGGGTCAAAAACATGTTCACTCTCACCACTATCCTTGATGTCTGGAGGGACAATTTCTTTCCCTCCTCGAAAGTATATTGCTCTCAACTAGGGCAAAAGTGATGCAGTTCGAATACTTGCCCAACAGATTCATTTAAGAGTATGTCCAGTGGGCTTGTAAATGGACTTAAGCAAGGTAAATTTGGCATTAAAACGATAAGGTTGTATAGGAATGATTTTCTCAATCTAATTTTCTTTGCAAATAGGTCCACTAAACTTCTTCAAGTAGTTGGTAATGTTTGAAAAACATTGAAAGACTTTGTCCAAAGTTACTTCCCCTTGCATGATATAGTGCACAAAATTTCAATTCAACTTCATAATTCTAGATTTATTTTAATATTGAAATGCTTATATGAGTGGTCTCAAAAATCATTCATGTTGTTTTGAAGAAGTACACTTTTAAATTAATTGTAATAATCATTTTAGAGACCTAATTACCTTTTTTTAATTATCCTAAAAATTGGTTTTTTTCTTTCTATGAAATTTAGGAATTCACACTGCAAGTAGAGCCATTTTCTCTTTATTATGATTAGAGTCATCTTTTCTAACACTTGGGTCAAAAACATGTTCACTCTCACCATTATCCTTGATGTTTTGAGGGCCAATTTCTTTCCCTCCTCAAAAGTATATTGCTCTCAACTAGGGCAAAAGTGATGCAGTTCGAATACTTGCCCAACAGATTCATTTAAGAGTATGTCCGGTGGGCTTGTAAATGGACTTAAGCAAGGTAAATTTGGCATTAAAACGATAAAGTTGTATAGGAATGATTTTCTCAATCTAATTTTCTTTGCAAATAGGTCCACTAAACTTCTTCAAGTAGTTGATAATGTTTGAAAAACAGTGAAAGACTTTGTCCAAAGTTACTTCCCCTTGCATGATATAGTGCTCAAAATTTCAATTCAACTTCATAATTCTAGATTTATTTTAATATTGAAATGCTTATACGAGTGGTCTCAAAAATCATTCATGTTGTTTTGAAGAAGTACACTTTTAAATTAATTGTAATAATCATTTTAGAGACCTAATTACCTCTTTTTAATTATCCTAAAAAATGGTTTTTTTCTTTCTATAAAATTTAGGAAATCACACTGCAAGTGGAGGCATTTTCTCTTCATTAGGATTAGAGTCATCTTTTCAAACAATTGGGTCAAAAACATGTTCACTCTCACCACTATCCTTGATGTCTGGAGGGACAATTTCTTTCCCTCCTCGAAAGTATATTGCTCTCAACTAGGGCAAAAGTGATGCAGTTCGAATACTTGCCCAACAGATTCATTTAAGAGTATGTCCAGTGGGCTTGTAAATGGACTTAAGCAAGGTAAATTTGGCATTAAAACGATAAGGTTGTATAGGAATGATTTTCTCAATCTAATTTTCTTTGCAAATAGGTCCACTAAACTTCTTCAAGTAGTTGGTAATGTTTGAAAAACATTGAAAGACTTTGTCCAAAGTTACTTCCCCTTGCATGATATAGTGCTCAAAATTTCAATTCAACTTCATAATTCTAGATTTATTTTAATATTGAAATGCTTATATGAGTGGTCTCAAAAATCATTCATGTTGTTTTGAAGAAGTAACTTTTAAATTAATTGTAATAATCATTTTAGAGACCTAATTACCTTTTTTTAATTATCCTAAAAAATGGTTTTTTTCTTTCTATGAAATTTAGTAATTCACACTGCAAGTAGAGCCATTTTCTCTTCATTATGATTAGAGTCATCTTTTCTAACACTTGGGTCAAAAACATGTTCACTCTCACCACTATCCTTGATGTTTTGAGGGCCAATTTCTTTCCCTCCTCGAAAGTATATTGCTCTCAACTAGGGCAAAAGTGATGCAGTTCGAATACTTGCCCAACAGATTCATTTAAGAGTATGTCCGGTGGGCTTGTAAATGGACTTAAGCAAGGTAAATTTGGCATTAAAACGATAAGGTTGTATAGGAATGATTTTCTCAATCTAATTTTCTTTGCAAATAGGTCCACTAAACTTCTTCAAGTAGTTGATAATGTTTGAAAAACAGTGAAAGACTTTGTCCAAAGTTACTTCCCCTTGCATGATATAGTGCTCAAAATTTCAATTCAACTTCATAATTCTAGATTTATTTTAATATTGAAATGCTTATACGAGTGGTCTCAAAAATCATTCATGTTGTTTTGAAGAAGTACACTTTTAAATTAATTGTAATAATCATTTTAGAGACCTAATTGCCTTTTTTTAATTATCCTAAAAAATGGTTTTTTTCTTTCTATGAAATTTAGGAAATCACACTGCAAGTGGAGCCATTTTCTCTTCATTATGATTAGAGTCATCTTTTGTAACACTTGGGTAAAAAACATGTTCACTCTCACCACTATCCTTGATGTCTTGAGGGCCAATTTCTTTCCCTCCCCGAAAGTCGATTGCTCTCAACATGGGCAAAAGTGATGTAGTTCGAATAGTTGCCCAACAGATTCATTACAGAGTATGTTCGGTGGGCATGTACATGGACTTAAGTAAGGTAACTTTGGCATTAAAATGATAAGGTAGTATAGGAATGATTTTCTCAATCTAATTTTCTTTGCAAATAGGTCCACTAAACTTCTTCAAGTAGTTGGTAATGTTTGAAAAACATTGAAAGACTTTGTCCAAAGTTACTTCCCCTTGCATGATATAGTGCTCAAAATTTCAATTCAACTTCATAATTCTAGATTTATTTTAATATTGAAATGCTTATATGAGTGGTCTCAAAAATCATTCATGTTGTTTTGAAGAAGTACACTTTTAAATTAATTGTAATAATCATTTTAGAGACCTAATTACCTTTTTTTAATTATCCTAAAAATGGTTTTTTTCTTTCTATGAAATTTAGGAATTCACACTGCAAGTAGAGCCATTTTCTCTTCATTATGATTAGAGTCATCTTTTCTAACACTTGGGTCAAAAACATGTTCACTCTCACCACTATCCTTGATGTTTTGAGGGCCAATTTCTTTCCCTCCTCGAAAGTATATTGCTCTCAACTAGGGCAAAAGTGATGTAGTTCGAATACTTGCCCAACAGATTCATTACAGAGTATGTTCGGTGGGCATGTACATGGACTTAAGTAAGGTAACTTTGGCATTAAAATGATAAGGTAGTATAGGAATGATTTTCTCAATCTAATTTTCTTTGCAAATAGGTCCACTAAACTTCTTCAAGTAGTTGATAATGTTTGAAAAACATTGAAAGACTTTGTCCAAAGTTACTTCCCCTTGCATGATATAGTGCTCAAAATTTCAATTCAACTTCATAATTCTAGATTTATTTTAATATTGAAATGCTTATACGAGTGGTCTCAAAACTCATTCATGTTGTTTTGAAGAAGTACACTTTTAAATTAATTGTAATAATCATTTTAGAGACCTAATTGCCTTTTTTTAATTATCCTAAAAAATGGTTTTTTTCTTTCTATGAAATTTAGGAAATCACACTGCAAGTGGAGCCATTTTCTCTTCATTATGATTAGAGTCATCTTTTGTAACACTTGGGTAAAAAACATGTTCACTCTCACCACTATCCTTGATGTCTTGAGGGCCAATTTCTTTCCCTCCCCGAAAGTCGATTGCTCTCAACTTGGGCAAAAGTGATGTAGTTCGAATAGTTGCCCAACAGATTCATTACAGAGTATGTTCGGTGGGCATGTACATGGACTTAAGTAAGGTAACTTTGGCATTAAAATGATAAGGTAGTATAGGAATGATTTTCTCAATCTAATTTTCTTTGCAAATAGGTCCACTAAACTTCTTCAAGTAGTTGGTAATGTTTGAAAAACATTGAAAGACTTTGTCGAAAGTTACTTCCCCTTGCATGATATAGTGCTCAAAATTTCAATTCAACTTCATAATTCTAGATTTATTTTAATATTGAAATGCTTATATGAGTGGTCTCAAAAATCATTCATGTTGTTTTGAAGAAGTAACTTTTAAATTAATTGTAATAATCATTTTAGAGACCTAATTACCTTTTTTTAATTATCCTAAAAAATGGTTTTTTTCTTTCTATGAAATTTAGGAATTGACACTGCAAGTAGAGCCATTTTCTCTTCATTATGATTAGAGTCATCTTTTCTAACACTTGGGTCAAAAACATGTTCACTCTCACCACTATCCTTGATGTTTTGAGGGCCAATTTCTTTCCCTCCTCGAAAGTATATTGCTCTCAACTAGGGCAAAAGTGATGCAGTTCGAATACTTGCCCAACAGATTCATTTAAGAGTATGTCCAGTGGGCTTGTAAATGGACTTAAGCAAGGTAAATTTGGCATTAAAACGATAAGGTTGTATAGGAATGATTTTCTCAATCTAATTTTCTTTGCAAATAGGTCCACTAAACTTCTTCAAGTAGTTGGTAATGTTTGAAAAACATTGAAAGACTTTGTCCAAATTTACTTCCCCTTGCATGATATAGTGCTCAAAATTTCAATTCAACTTCATAATTCTAGATTTATTTTAATATTGAAATGCTTATATGAGTGGTCTCAAAAATCATTCATGTTGTTTTGAAGAAGTAACTTTTAAATTAATTGTAATAATCATTTTAGAGACCTAATTACCTTTTTTTAATTATCCTAAAAAATGGTTTTTTTCTTTCTATGAAATTTAGGAATTCACACTGCAAGTAGAGCCATTTTCTCTTCATTATGATTAGAGTCATCTTTTCTAACACTTGGGTCAAAAACATGTTCACTCTCACCACTATCCTTGATGTTTTGAGGGCCAATTTCTTTCCCTCCTCGAAAGTATATTGCTCTCAACTAGGGCAAAAGTGATGCAGTTCGAATACTTGCCCAACAGATTCATTTAAGAGTATGTCCGGTGGGCTTGTAAATGGACTTAAGCAAGGTAAATTTGGCATTAAAACGATAAGGTTGTATAGGAATGATTTTCTCAATCTAATTTTCTTTGCAAATAGGTCCACTAAACTTCTTCAAGTAGTTGATAATGTTTGAAAAACAGTGAAAGACTTTGTCCAAAGTTACTTCCCCTTGCATGATATACTGCTCAAAATTTCAATTCAACTTCATAATTCTAGATTTATTTTAATATTGAAATGCTTATACGAGTGGTCTCAAAAATCATTCATGTTGTTTTGAAGAAGTACACTTTTAAATTAATTGTAATAATCATTTTAGAGACCTAATTGCCTTTTTTTAATTATCCTAAAAAATGGTTTTTTTCTTTCTATGAAATTTAGGAAATCACACTGCAAGTGGAGCCATTTTCTCTTCATTATGATTAGAGTCATCTTTTGTAACACTTGGGTAAAAAACATGTTCACTCTCACCACTATCCTTGATGTCTTGAGGGCCAATTTCTTTCCCTCCCCGAAAGTCGATTGCTCTCAACTTGGGCAAAAGTGATGTAGTTCGAATACTTGCCCAACAGATTCATTACAGAGTATGTTCGGTGGGCATGTACATGGACTTAAGTAAGGTAACTTTGGCATTAAAATGATAAGGTAGTATAGGAATGATTTTCTCAATCTAATTTTCTTTGCAAATAGGTCCACTAAACTTCTTCAAGTAGTTGATAATGTTTGAAAAACATTGAAAGACTTTGTCGAAAGTTACTTCCCCTTGCATGATATAGTGCTCAAAATTTCAATTCAACTTCATAATTCTAGATTTATTTTAATATTGAAATGCTTATACGAGTGGTCTCAAAAATCATTCATGTTGTTTTGAAGAAGTACACTTTTAAATTAATTGTAATAATCATTTTAGAGACCTAATTGCCTTTTTTTAATTATCCTAAAAAATGGTTTTTTTCTTTCTATGAAATTTAGGAAATCACACTGCAAGTGGAGCCATTTTCTCTTCATTATGATTAGAGTCATCTTTTGTAACACTTGGGTAAAAAACATGTTCACTCTCACCACTATCCTTGATGTCTTGAGGGCCAATTTCTTTCCCTCCCCGAAAGTCGATTGCTCTCAACTTGGGCAAAAGTGATGTAGTTCGAATACTTGCCCAACAGATTCATTACAGAGTATGTTCGGTGGGCATGTACATGGACTTAAGTAAGGTAACTTTGGCATTAAAATGATAAGGTAGTATAGGAATGATTTTCTCAATCTAATTTTCTTTACAAATAGGTCCACTAAACTTCTTCAAGTAGTTGGTAATGTTTGAAAAATATTGAAAGACTTTGTCGAAAGTTACTTCCCCTTGCATGATATAGTGCTCAAAATTTCAATTCAACTTCATAATTCTAGATTTATTTTAATATTGAAATGCTATTATGAGTGGTCTCAAAAATCATTCATGTTGTTTTGAAGAAGTAACTTTTAAATTAATTGTAATAATCATTTTAGAGACCTAATTACCTTTTTTTAATTATCCTAAAAAATTGTTTTTTTCTTTCTATGAAATTTAGGAATTGACACTGCAAGTAGAGCCATTTTCTCTTCATTATGATTAGAGTCATCTTTTCTAACACTTGGGTCAAAAACATGTTCACTCTCACCACTATCCTTGATGTTTTGAGGGCCAATTTCTTTCCCTCCTCGAAAGTATATTGCTCTCAACTTGGGCAAAAGTGATGTAGTTCGAATACTTGCCCAACAGATTCATTTAAGAGTATGTTCGGTGGGCATGTACATGGCCTTAAGCAAGGTAACTTTGGCATTAAAATGATAAGGTAGTATAGGAATGATTTTATCAATCTAATTTTCTTGGCAAATAGGTCCACTAAACGTTTCAAGGAGTTGCTAATGTTTGAAAAACATTCCAAGACTTTGTCCAAAGTTACTTCCCCTTGCATAATATAGTGCTCAAAATTTCAATTCAACTTCATAAATCTAGATTGATTTTAATGTTGAAATGCTTATATGAGTGGTCTCAAAAATCATTCATGTTGTTTTGAAGAAGTACACTTTTAAATTAATTGTAATAATCATTTTAGAGACCTAATTACCTTTTTTTAATTATCCTAAAATTTTTTTTCTTTCTATGAAATTTAGGAAATCACACTGCAAGTGGAGCCATTTTCTCTTCATTATGATTAGACTCATCTTTTCTAACAATTGGGTCAAAAACATGTTCACTCTCACCACTATCCTTGATGTCTTGACGGCCAATTTCTTTCCCTCCTCGAAAGTATATTGCTGTCAACTGGGGCAAAAGTGATGCAGTTTGAATTCACTCTAACCACTATCCTTGATGTCTTGAGTGCCAATTTCTTTCCCTCCTCGAAAGTAGATTGCTCTTAACTTGGGGAAAAGTGATGCACTTCGAATACTTACCTAACAGATTCATTTAAGAGTATGTTCGGTGGGCTTGTACATGGACTTAAGCAAGCTAACTTTGGCATTAAAATGATAAGGTAGTATAGGAATTATTTTCTCAATCTAATTTTCTTTGCAAATAGGTCCACCCAAGTTTTACAAGTAGTTGATAATGTTTGAAAAACATTAAAAGACTTTGTCCAAAGTTACTTCCCCTTGCATGATATAGTGCTCAAAATTTCAATTCAACTTCATAATTCTAGATTTATTTTAATATTCAAATGCTTATATGAGTGGTCTCGTAAATCATTCATGTTGTTTTGAAGAATTACAATTTTCAATTAATTGTAATAATCATTTTAGATCCCTAATTTCCTTTTTATAATAACCCTAAAAAAGGGTTTTTTTCTTTCTAAGAAATTTAGGAAATCACACTGCAAGTGGAGCCATTTTCTCTTCATTATGATTAGAGTCATCTTTTGTAACACTTGGGTCAAAAACATGTTCACTCTCACCACTATCCTTGATGTCTTGAGGGCCATTTTCTTTCCCTCCTCGAAAGTATAATGCTCTCAACTAGGGCAAAAGTGATGCAGTTCGAATACTTGCCCAACAGATTCATTTAAGAGTATGTTCGGTGGGCTTGTACATGGACTTAAGCAAGCTAACTTTGGCATTAAAATGATAAGGTAGTATAGGAATTATTTTCTCAATCTAATTTTCTTTGCAAATAGGTCCACCCAAGTTTTACAAGTAGTTGATAATGTTTGAAAAACATTAAAAGACTTTGTCCAAAGTTACTTCCCCTTGCATGATATAGTGCTCAAAATTTCAATTCAACTTCATAATTCTAGATTTATTTTAATATTCAAATGCTTATATGAGTGGTCTCGTAAATCATTCATGTTGTTTTGAAGAATTACAATTTTCAATTAATTGTAATAATCATTTTAGATCCCTAATTTCCTTTTTATAATAACCCTAAAAAAGGGTTTTTTTCTTTCTAAGAAATTTAGGAAATCACACTGCAAGTGGAGCCATTTTCTCTTCATTATGATTAGAGTCATCTTTTGTAACACTTGGGTCAAAAACATGTTCACTCTCACCACTATCCTTGATGTCTTGAGGGCCATTTTCTTTCCCTCCTCGAAAGTATAATGCTCTCAACTAGGGCAAAAGTGATGCAGTTCGAATACTTGCCCAACAGATTCATTTAAGAGTATGTCCGGTGGGCTTGTAAATGGACTTAAGCAAGGTAAATTTGGCATTAAAACCATAAGGTAGTATAGGAATGATTTTCTCAATCTAATTTTCTTTGCAAATAGGCCCACTAAACTTCTTCAAGGAGTTGATAATGTTTGAAAAACATTGAAAGACTTTGTCCAAAGTTACTTCCCCTTGCATTATATAGTGCTCAAAATTTCAATTCAACTTCATAATTCTAGATTTATTTTAAAATTGAAATGCTTATATGAGTGGTCTCAAAAATCATTCATGTTGTTTTGAAGAAATAAAATTTTAAATTAATTGTAATAATCATTTTAGAGCCCTAATTTCCTTTTTATAATAATCCTTAAAAAGGGTTTTTTTCTTTCTAAGAAATTTAGGAAATCACACTGCAAGTAGAGCTATTTTCTCTTCATTATGATTAGAGTCATCTTTTGTAACACTTGGGTCAAAAACATGTTCACTCTCACCACTATCCTTGATGTCTTGAGGGCCAATTTCTTTCCCTCCCCGAAAGTCGATTGCTCTCAACTTGGGCAAAAGTGATGTATTTCGAATACTTGCCCAACAGATTCATTACAGAGTATGTTCGGTGGGCATGTACATGGACTTAAGTAAGGTAACTTTGGCATTAAAATGATAAGGTAGTATAGGAATGATTTTCTCAATCTAATTTTCTTTGCAAATAGGTCCACTAAACTTCTTCAAGTAGTTGATAATGTTTGAAAAACATTGAAAGACTTTGTCCAAAGTTAATTCCCCTTGCATGATATAGTGCTCAAAATTTCAATTCAACTTCATAATTCTAGATTTATTTTAATATTGAAATGCTTATACGAGTGGTCTCAAAAATCATTAATGTTGTTTTGAAGAAGTACACTTTTAAATTAATTGTAATAATCATTTTAGAGACCTAATTACCTTTTTTTAATTATCCTAAAAATGGTTTTTTTCTTTCTATGAAATTTAGGAATTCACACTGCAAGTAGAGCCATTTTCTCTTCATTTTGATTAGAGTCATCTTTTCTAACACTTGGGTCAAAAACATGTTCACTCTCACCACTATCTTTGATGTTTTGAGGGCCAATTTCTTTCCCTCCTCGAAAGTATATTGCTCTCAACTTGGGCAAAAGTGATGTAGTTCGAATACTTCCCAACAGATTCATTTAAGAGTATGTTCGGTGGGCATGTACATGGCCTTAAGCAAGGTAACTTTGGCATTAAAATGATTAGGTAGTGTAGGAATGATTTTCTCAATCTAATTTTCTTTGCAAATAGGTCCACTAAACTTCTTCAAGGAGTTGATAATGTTTGAAAAACATTGAAAGACTTTGTTCAAAGTTTCTTCCCCTTGCATGATATAGTGCTCAAAATTTCAATTCAACTTCATAATTCTAGATTTATTTTAATATTGAAATATTTATATGAGTGGTCTCAAAAATCATTCATGTTGTTTTGAAGAAGTACACTTTTAAATTAATTGTAATAATCATTTTAGAGACCTAATTGCTTTTTTTTAATTATCCTAAAAAATGGTTTTTTTCTTTCTATGAAATTTAGGAAATCACACTGCAAGTGGAGCTATTTTCTCTTCATTATGATTAGAGTCATCTTTTGTAACACTTGGGTCAAAAACATGTTCACTCTAACCACTATCCTTGATTCCTTGAGGGCCAATTTCTTTCCCTCCCCGAAAGTCGATTGCTCTCAACTTGGGCAAAAGTGATGTAGTTCGAATACTTGCCCAACAGATTCATTACAGAGTATGTTCGGTGGGCATGTACAAGGACTTAAGTAAGGTAACTTTGGCATTAAAACCATAAGGTAGTATAGGAATGATTTTCTCAATCTAATTTTCTTTGCAAATAGGCCCACTAAACTTCTTCAAGGAGTTGATAATGTTTGAAAAACATTGAAAGACTTTGTCCAAAGTTACTTCCCCTTGCATGATATATTGCTCAAAATTTCAATTCAACTTCATAATTCTAGATTTATTTTAATATTGAAATGCTTATACGAGTGGTCTCAAAAATCATTCATGTTGTTTTGAAGAAGTACACTTTTAAATTAATTGTAATAATCATTTTAGAGACCTAATTGCCTTTTTTTAATTATCCTAAAAAATGGTTTTTTTCTTTCTATGAAATTTAGGAAATCACACTGCAAGTGGAGCCATTTTCTCTTCATTATGATTAGAGTCATCTTTTGTAACACTTGGGTAAAAAACATGTTCACTATCACCACTATCCTTGATGTCTTGAGGGCCAATTTCTTTCCCTCCCCGAAAGTCGATTGCTCTGAACTTGGGCAAAAGTGATGTAGTTCGAATACTTGCCCAACAGATTCATTACAGAGTATGTTCGGTGGGCATGTACATGGACTTAAGTAAGGTAACTTTGGCATTAAAATGATAAGGTAGTATAGGAATGATTTTCTCAATCTAATTTTCTTTGCAAATAGGTCCACTAAACTTCTTCAAGTAGTTGATAATGTTTGAAAAACATTGAAAGACTTTGTCCAAAGTTAATTCCCCTTGCATGATATAGTGCTCAAAATTTCAATTCAACTTCATAATTCTAGATTTATTTTAATATTGAAATGCTTATACGAGTGGTCTCAAAAATCATTCATGTTGTTTTGAAGAAGTACACTTTTAAATTAATTGTAATAATCATTTTAGAGACCTAATTACCTTTTTTTAATTATCCTAAAAATGGTTTTTTTCTTTCTATGAAATTTAGGAATTCACACTGCAAGTAGAGCCATTTTCTCTTCATTTTGATTAGAGTCATCTTTTCTAACACTTGGGTCAAAAACATGTTCACTCTCACCACTATCTTTGATGTTTTGAGGGCCAATTTCTTTCCCTCCTCGAAAGTATATTGCTCTCAACTTGGGCAAAAGTGATGTAGTTCGAATACTTCCCAACAGATTCATTTAAGAGTATGTTCGGTGGGCATGTACATGGCCTTAAGCAAGGTAACTTTGGCATTAAAATGATTAGGTAGTGTAGGAATGATTTTCTCAATCTAATTTTCTTTGCAAATAGGTCCACTAAACTTCTTCAAGGAGTTGATAATGTTTGAAAAACATTGAAAGACTTTGTTCAAAGTTTCTTCCCCTTGCATGATATAGTGCTCAAAATTTCAATTCAACTTCATAATTCTAGATTTATTTTAATATTGAAATGCTTATACGAGTGGTCTCAAAAATCATTCATGTTGTTTTGAAGAAGTACACTTTTAAATTAATTGTAATAATCATTTTAGAGACCTAATTGCCTTTTTTTAATTATCCTAAAAAATGGTTTTTTTCTTTCTATGAAATTTAGGAAATCACACTGCAAGTGGAGCCATTTTCTCTTCATTATGATTAGAGTCATCTTTTGTAACACTTGGGTAAAAAACATGTTCACTATCACCACTATCCTTGATGTCTTGAGGGCCAATTTCTTTCCCTCCCCGAAAGTCGATTGCTCTGAACTTGGGCAAAAGTGATGTAGTTCGAATACTTGCCCAACAGATTCATTACAGAGTATGTTCGGTGGGCATGTACATGGACTTAAGTAAGGTAACTTTGGCATTAAAATGATAAGGTAGTATAGGAATGATTTTCTCAATCTAATTTTCTTTGCAAATAGGTCAACTAAACTTCTTCAAGTAGTTGGTAATGTTTGAAAAACATTGAAAGACTTTGTCGAAAGTTACTTCCCCTTGCATGATATAGTGCTCAAAATTTCAATTCAACTTCATAATTCTAGATTTATTTTAATATTGAAATGCTTATATGAGTGGTCTCAAAAATCATTCATGTTGTTTTGAAGAAGTAACTTTTAAATTAATTGTAATAATCATTTTAGAGACCTAATTACCTTTTTTTAATTATCCTAAAAAATGGTTTTTTTCTTTCTATGAAATTTAGGAATTCACACTGCAAGTAGAGCCATTTTCTCTTCATTATGATTAGAGTCATCTTTTCTAACACTTGGGTCAAAAACATGTTCACTCTCACCACTATCCTTGATGTTTTGAGGGCCAATTTCTTTCCCTCCTCGAAAGTATATTGCTCTCAACTAGGGCAAAAGTTATGTAGTTCGAATACTTGCCCAACAGATTCATTTAAGAGTATGTCCGGTGGGCTTGTAAATGGACTTAAGCAAGGTAAATTTGGCATTAAAACGATAAGGTTGTATAGGAATGATTTTCTCAATCTAATTTTCTTTGCAAATAGGTCCACTAAACTTCTTCAAGTAGTTGATAATGTTTGAAAAACAGTGAAAGACTTTGTCCAAAGTTACTTCCCCTTGCATGATATAGTGCTCAAAATTTCAATTCAACTTCATAATTCTAGATTTATTTTAATATTAAAATGCTTATACGAGTGGTCTCAAAAATCATTCATGTTGTTTTGAAGAAGTACACTTTTAAATTAATTGTAATAATCATTTTAGAGATCTAATTGCCTTTTTTTAATTATCCTAAAAAATGATTTTTTTCTTTCTATGAAATTTAGGAAATCACACTGCAAGTGGAGCCATTTTCTCTTCATTATGATTAGAGTCATCTTTTGTAACACTTGGGTAAAAAACATGTTCACTCTCACCACTATCCTTGATGTCTTGAGGGCCAATTTCTTTCCCTCCCCGTAAGTCGATTGCTCTCAACTTGGGCAAAAGTGATGTAGTTCGAATACTTGCCCAACAGATTCATTTAAGAGTATGTTCGGTGGGCATGTACATGGCCTTAAGCAAGGTAACTTTGGCATTAAAATGATAAGGTAGTATAGGAATGATTTTATCAATCTAATTTTCTTGGCAAATAGGTCCACTAAACGTTTCAAGGAGTTGCTAATGTTTGAAAAACATTCCAAGACTTTGTCCAAAGTTACTTCCCCTTGCATAATATAGTGCTCAAAATTTCAATTCAACTTCATAAATCTAGATTGATTTTAATGTTGAAATGCTTATATGAGTGGTCTCAAAAATCATTCATGTTGTTTTGAAGAAGTACACTTTTAAATTAATTGTAATAATCATTTTAGAGACCTAATTACCTTTTTTTAATTATCCTAAATTTTTTTTTTCTTTCTATGAAATTTAGGAAATCACACTGCAAGTGGAGCCATTTTCTCTTCATTATGATTAGACTCATCTTTTCTAAAAATTGGGTCAAAAACATGTTCACTCTCACCACTATCCTTGATGTCTTGAGGGCCAATTTCTTTCCCTCCTCGAAAGTATATTGCTGTCAACTAGGGCAAAAGTGATGCAGTTTGAATTCACTCTAACCACTATCCTTGATGTCTTGAGTGCCAATTTCTTTCCCTCCTCGAAAGTAGATTGCTCTTAACTTGGGCAAAAGTGATGCACTTCGAATACTTACCTAACAGATTCATTTAAGAGTATGTTCGGTGGGCTTGTACATGGACTTAAGCAAGCTAACTTTGGCATTAAAATGATAAGGTAGTATAGGAATTATTTTCTCAATCTAATTTTCTTTGCAAATAGGTCCACCCAAGTTTTACAAGTAGTTGATAATGTTTGAAAAACATTGAAAGACTTGGTCCAAAGTTACTTCCCCTTGCATGATATAGTGCTCAAAATTTCAATTCAACTTCATAATTCTAGATTTATTTTAATATTCAAATGCTTATATGAGTGGTCTCAGAAATCATTCATGTTGTTTTGAAGAATTACAATTTTCAATTAATTGTAATAATCATTTTAGATCCCTAATTTCCTTTTTATAATAACCCTAAAAAAGGGTTTTTTTCTTTCTAAGAAATTTAGGAAATCACACTGCAAGTGGAGCCATTTTCTCTTCATTATGATTAGAGTCATCTTTTGTAACACTTGGGTCAAAAACATGTTCACTCTCACCACTATCCTTGATGTCTTGAGGGCCAATTTCTTTCCCTCCTCGAAAGTATAATGCTCTCAACTAGGGCAAAAGTGATGCAGTTCGAATACTTGCCCAACAGATTCATTTAAGAGTATGTCCGGTGGGCTTGTAAATGGACTTAAGCAAGGTAAATTTGGCATTAAAACGATAAGGTAGTATAGGAATGATTTTCTCAATCTAATTTTCTTTGCAAATAGGCCCACTAAACTTCTTCAAGGAGTTGATAATGTTTGAAAAACATTGAAAGACTTTGTCCAAAGTTACTTCCCCTTGCATGATATAGTGCTCAAAATTTCAATTCAAATTCATAATTCTAGATTTATTTTAATATTGAAATGCTTATACGAGTGGTCTCAAAAATCATTCATGTTGTTTTGAAGAAGTACACTTTTAAATTAATTGTAATAATCATTTTAGAGCCCTAATTTCCTTTTTATAATAATCCTTAAAAAGGGTTTTTTTCTTTCTAAGAAATTTAGGAAATCACACGACAAGTAGAGCTATTTTCTCTTCATTATGATTAGAGTCATCTTTTGTAACACTTGGGTCAAAAACATGTTCACTCTCACCACTATCCTTGATGTCTTGAGGGCCAATTTCTTTCCCTCCCCGAAAGTCGATTGCTCTCAACTTGGGCAAAAGTGATCTATTTCGAATACTTGCCCAACAGATTCATTACAGAGTATGTTCGGTGGGCATGTACATGGACTTAAGTAAGGTAACTTTGGCATTAAAATGATAAGGTAGTATAGGAATGATTTTCTCAATCTAATTTTCTTTGCAAATAGGTCCACTAAACTTCTTCAAGTAGTTGATAATGTTTGAAAAACATTGAAAGACTTTGTCCAAAGTTACTTCCCCTTGCATGATATAGTGCTCAAAATTTCAATTCAACTTCATAATTCTAGATTTATTTTAATATTGAAATGCTTATACGAGTGGTCTCAAAAATCATTCATGTTGTTTTGAAGAAGTACACTTTTAAATTAATTGTAATAATCATTTTAGAGACCTAATTACCTTTTTTTAATTATCCTAAAAATGGTTTTTTTCTTTCTATGAAATTTAGGAATTCACACTGCAAGTAGAGCCATTTTCTCTTCATTTTGATTAGAGTCATCTTTTCTAACACTTGGGTCAAAAACATGTTCACTCTCACCACTATCTTTGATGTTTTGAGGGCCAATTTCTTTCCCTCCTCGAAAGTATATTGCTCTCAACTTGGGCAAAAGTGATGTAGTTCGAATACTTGCCCAACAGATTCATTTAAGAGTATGTTCGGTGGGCATGTACATGGCCTTAAGCAAGGTAACTTTGGCATTAAAATGATAAGGTAGTATAGGAATGATTTTATCAATCTAATTTTCTTGGCAAATAGGTCCACTAAACGTTTCAAGGAGTTGCTAATGTTTGAAAAACATTCCAAGACTTTGTCCAAAGTTACTTCCCCTTGCATAATATAGTGCTCAAAATTTCAATTCAACTTCATAAATCTAGATTGATTTTAATGTTGAAATGCTTATATGAGTGGTCTCAAAAATCATTCATGTTGTTTTGAAGAAGTACACTTTTAAATTAATTGTAATAATCATTTTAGAGACCTAATTACCTTTTTTTAATTATCCTAAATTTTTTTTTTCTTTCTATGAAATTTAGGAAATCACACTGCAAGTGGAGCCATTTTCTCTTCATTATGATTAGACTCATCTTTTCTAAAAATTGGGTCAAAAACATGTTCACTCTCACCACTATCCTTGATGTCTTGAGGGCCAATTTCTTTCCCTCCTCGAAAGTATATTGCTGTCAACTAGGGCAAAAGTGATGCAGTTTGAATTCACTCTAACCACTATCCTTGATGTCTTGAGTGCCAATTTCTTTCCCTCCTCGAAAGTAGATTGCTCTTAACTTGGGCAAAAGTGATGCACTTCGAATACTTACCTAACAGATTCATTTAAGAGTATGTTCGGTGGGCTTGTACATGGACTTAAGCAAGCTAACTTTGGCATTAAAATGATAAGGTAGTATAGGAATTATTTTCTCAATCTAATTTTCTTTGCAAATAGGTCCACCCAAGTTTTACAAGTAGTTGATAATGTTTGAAAAACATTGAAAGACTTGGTCCAAAGTTACTTCCCCTTGCATGATATAGTGCTCAAAATTTCAATTCAACTTCATAATTCTAGATTTATTTTAATATTCAAATGCTTATATGAGTGGTCTCAGAAATCATTCATGTTGTTTTGAAGAATTACAATTTTCAATTAATTGTAATAATCATTTTAGATCCCTAATTTCCTTTTTATAATAACCCTAAAAAAGGGTTTTTTTCTTTCTAAGAAATTTAGGAAATCACACTGCAAGTGGAGCCATTTTCTCTTCATTATGATTAGAGTCATCTTTTGTAACACTTGGGTCAAAAACATGTTCACTCTCACCACTATCCTTGATGTCTTGAGGGCCAATTTCTTTCCCTCCTCGAAAGTATAATGCTCTCAACTAGGGCAAAAGTGATGCAGTTCGAATACTTGCCCAACAGATTCATTTAAGAGTATGTCCGGTGGGCTTGTAAATGGACTTAAGCAAGGTAAATTTGGCATTAAAACGATAAGGTAGTATAGGAATGATTTTCTCAATCTAATTTTCTTTGCAAATAGGCCCACTAAACTTCTTCAAGGAGTTGATAATGTTTGAAAAACATTGAAAGACTTTGTCCAAAGTTACTTCCCCTTGCATGATATAGTGCTCAAAATTTCAATTCAAATTCATAATTCTAGATTTATTTTAATATTGAAATGCTTATACGAGTGGTCTCAAAAATCATTCATGTTGTTTTGAAGAAGTACACTTTTAAATTAATTGTAATAATCATTTTAGAGCCCTAATTTCCTTTTTATAATAATCCTTAAAAAGGGTTTTTTTCTTTCTAAGAAATTTAGGAAATCACACGACAAGTAGAGCTATTTTCTCTTCATTATGATTAGAGTCATCTTTTGTAACACTTGGGTCAAAAACATGTTCACTCTCACCACTATCCTTGATGTCTTGAGGGCCAATTTCTTTCCCTCCCCGAAAGTCGATTGCTCTCAACTTGGGCAAAAGTGATCTATTTCGAATACTTGCCCAACAGATTCATTACAGAGTATGTTCGGTGGGCATGTACATGGACTTAAGTAAGGTAACTTTGGCATTAAAATGATAAGGTAGTATAGGAATGATTTTCTCAATCTAATTTTCTTTGCAAATAGGTCCACTAAACTTCTTCAAGTAGTTGATAATGTTTGAAAAACATTGAAAGACTTTGTCCAAAGTTACTTCCCCTTGCATGATATAGTGCTCAAAATTTCAATTCAACTTCATAATTCTAGATTTATTTTAATATTGAAATGCTTATACGAGTGGTCTCAAAAATCATTCATGTTGTTTTGAAGAAGTACACTTTTAAATTAATTGTAATAATCATTTTAGAGACCTAATTACCTTTTTTTAATTATCCTAAAAATGGTTTTTTTCTTTCTATGAAATTTAGGAATTCACACTGCAAGTAGAGCCATTTTCTCTTCATTTTGATTAGAGTCATCTTTTCTAACACTTGGGTCAAAAACATGTTCACTCTCACCACTATCTTTGATGTTTTGAGGGCCAATTTCTTTCCCTCCTCGAAAGTATATTGCTCTCAACTTGGGCAAAAGTGATGTAGTTCGAATACTTCCCAACAGATTCATTTAAGAGTATGTTCGATGGGCATGTACATGGCCTTAAGCAAGGTAACTTTGGCATTAAAATGATAAGGTAGTGTAGGAATGATTTTCTCAATCTAATTTTCTTTGCAAATAGGTCCACTAAACTTCTTCAAGGAGTTGATAATGTTTGAAAAACATTGAAAGACTTTGTTCAAAGTTTCTTCCCCATGCATGATATAGTGCTCAAAATTTCAATTCAACTTCATAATTCTAGATTTATTTTAATATTGAAATATTTATATGAGTGGTCTCAAAAATCATTCATGTTGTTTTGAAGAAGTACACTTTTAAATTAATTGTAATAATCATTATAGAGACCTAATTGCTTTTTTTTAATTATCCTAAAAAATGGTTTTTTTCTTTCTATGAAATTAAGGAAATCACACTGCAAGTGGAGCTATTTTCTCTTCATTATGATTAGAGTCATCTTTTGTAACACTTGGGTCAAAAACATGTTCACTCTCACCACTATCCTTGATGTCTTGAGGGCCAATTTCTTTCCCTCCCCGAAAGTCGATTGCTCTCAACTTGGGCAAAAGTGATGTAGTTCGAATACTTGCCCAACAAATTCATTACAGAGTATGTTCGGTGGGCATGTACATGGACTTAAGTAAGGTAACTTTGGCATTAAAATGATAAGGTAGTATAGGAATGATTTTCTCAATCTAATTTTCTTTGCAAATAGGTCCACTAAACTTCTTCAAGTAGTTGATAATGTTTGAAAAACATTGAAAGACTTTGTCCAAAGTTACTTCCCCTTGCATGATATAGTGCTCAAAATTTCAATTCAACTTCATAATTCTAGATTTATTTTAATATTGAAATGCTTATATGAGTGGTCTCAAAAATCATTCATGTTGTTTTGAAGAAGTACACTTTTAAATTAATTGTAATAATCATTTTAGAGACCTAATTGCCTTTTTTTAATTATCCTAAAAAATGGTTTTTTTCTTTCTATGAAATTTAGGAAATCACACTGCAAGTGGAGCTATTTTCTCTTCATTATGATTAGAGTCATCTTTTGTAACACTTGGGTCAAAAACATGTTCACTCTCACCACTATCCTTGATGTCTTGAGGGCCAATTTCTTTCCCTCCCCGAAAGTCGATTGCTCTCAACTTGGGCAAAAGTGATGTAGTTCGAATACTTGCCCAACAGATTCATTACACAGTATGTTCGGTGGGCATGTACATGGACTTAAGTAAGGTAACTTTGGCATTAAAATGATAAGGTAGTATAGGAATGATTTTCTCAATCTAATTTGGTTTGCAAATAGGTCCACTAAACTTCTTCAAGTAGTTGATAATGTTTGAAAAACATTGAAAGACTTTGTCCAAAGTTACTTCCCCTTGCATGATATAGTGCTCAAAATTTCAATTCAACTTCATAATTCTAGATTTATTTTAATATTGAAATGCTTATACGAGTGGTCTCAAAAATCATTCATGTTGTTTTGAAGAAGTAATCTTTTAAATTAATTGTAATAATCATTTTAGAGACCTAATTACCTTTTTTTAATTATCCTAAAAAATGGTTTTTTTCTTTCTATAAAATTTAGGAAATCACACTGCAAGTGGAGGCATTTTCTCTTCATTAGGATTAGAGTCATCTTTTCAAACAATTCGGTCAAAAACATGTTCACTCTCACCACTATCATTGATGTCTTGAGGGACAATTTCTTTCCCTCCTCGAAAGTATATTGCTCTCAACTAGGGCAAAAGTGATGCAGTTCGAATACTTGCCCAACAGATTCATTTAAGAGTATGTCCGGTGGGCTTGTAAATGGACTTAAGCAAGGTAAATTTGGCATTAAAACGATAAGGTTGTATAGGAATGATTTTCTCAATCTAATTTTCTTTGCAAATAGGTCTACTAAACTTCTTCATGTAGTTGATAATGTTTGAAAAACAGTGAAAGACTTTGTCCAAAGTTACTTCCCCCTGCATGATATAGTGCTCAAAATTTCAATTCAACTTCATAATTCTAGATTTATTTTAATATTGAAATGCTTATACGAGTGGTCTCAAAAATCATTCATGTTGTTTTGAAGAAGTACACTTTTAAATTAATTGTAATAATCATTTTAGAGACCTAATTGCCTTTTTTTAATTATCCTAAAAAATGGTTTTTTTCTTTCTATGAAATTTAGGAAATCACACTGCAAGTGGAGCCATTTTCTCTTCATTATGATTAGAGTCATCTTTTGTAACACTTGGGTCAAAAACATGTTCACTCTCACCACTATCCTTGATGTCTTGAGGGCCAATTTCTTTCCCTCCCCGAAAGTCGATTGCTCTCAACTTGGGCAAAAGTGATGTAGTTCGAATACTTGCCCAACAGATTCATTACAGAGTATGTTCGGTGGGCATGTACATGGACTTAAGTAAGGTAACTTTGGCATTAAAATGATAAGATAGTATAGGAATGATTTTATCAATCTAATTTTCGTGGCAAATAGGTCCACTAAACTTTTCAAGGAGTTGATAATGTTTGAAAAACATTGAAAGACTTTGTCGAAAGTTACTTCCCCTTGCATGATATAGTGCTCAAAATTTCAATTCAACTTCATAATTCTAGATTTATTTTAATATTGAAATGCTTATACGAGTGGTCTCAAAAATCATTCATGTTGTTTTGAAGAAGTACACTTTTAAATTAATTGTAATAATCATTTTAGAGACCTAATTACCTTTTTTTAATTATCCTAAAAAATGGTTTTTTTCTTTCTATAAAATTTAGGAAATCACACTGCAAGTGGAGGCATTTTCTCTTCATTAGGATTAGAGTCATCTTTTCAAACAATTGGGTCAAAAACATGTTCACTCTCACCACTATCATTGATGTCTTGAGGGACAATTTCTTTCCCTCCTCGAAAGTATATTGCTCTCAACTAGGGCAAAAGTGATGCAGTTCGAATACATGCCCAACAGATTCATTTAAGAGTATGTCCGGTGGGCTTGTAAATGGACTTAAGCAAGGTAAATTTGGCATTAAAACGATAAGGTTGTATAGGAATGATTTTCTCAATCTAATTTTCTTTGCAAATAGGTCTACTAAACTTCTTCATGTAGTTGATAATGTTTGAAAAACAGTGAAAGACTTTGTCCAAAGTTACTTCCCCTTGCATGATATAGTGCTCAAAATTTCAATTCAACTTCATAATTCTATATTTATTTTAATATTGAAATGCTTATACGAGTGGTCTCAAAAATCATTCATGTTGTTTTGAAGAAGTACACTTTTAAATTAATTGTAATAATCATTTTAGAGACCTAATTGCCTTTTTTAATTATCCTAAAAAATGGTTTTTTTCTTTCTATGAAATTTAGGAAATCACACTGCAAGTGGAGCCATTTTCTCTTCATTATGATTAGAGTCATCTTTTGTAACACTTGGGTCAAAAACATGTTCACTCTCACCACTATCCTTGATGTCTTGAGGGCCAATTTCTTTCCCTCCCCGAAAGTCGATTGCTCTCAACTTGGGCAAAAGTGATGTAGTTCGAATACTTGCCCAACAGATTCATTACAGAGTATGTTCGGTGGGCATGTACATGGACTTAAGTAAGGTAACTTTGGCATTAAAATGATAAGATAGTATAGGAATGATTTTATCAATCTAATTTTCTTGGCAAATAGGTCCACTAAACTTTTCAAGGAGTTGATAATGTTTGAAAAACATTGAAAGACTTTGTCCAAAGTTACTTCCCCTTGCATGATATAGTGCTCAAAATTTCAATTCAACTTCATAATTCTAGATTTATTTTAATATTGAAATGCTTATATGAGTGGTCTCAAAAATCATTCATGTTGTTTTGAAGAAGTACACTTTTAAATTAATTGTAATAATCATTTTAGAGACCTAATTACCTTTTTTTAATTATCCTAAAAAATGGTTTTTTTCTTTCTATAAAATTTAGGAAAGCACACTGCAAGTGGAGGCATTTTCTCTTCATTAGGATTAGAGTCATCTTTTAAAACAATTGGGTCAAAAACATGTTCACTCTCACCACTATCCTTGATGTCTTGAGGGACAATTTCTTTCCCTCCTCGAAAGTATATTGCTCTCAACTAGGGCAAAAGTGATGCAGTTCGAATACTTGCCCAACAGATTCATTTAAGAGTATGTCCGGTGGGCTTGTAAATGGACTTAAGTAAGGTAACTTTGGCATTAAAATGATAAGGTAGTATAGGAATGATTTTCTCAATCTAATTTTCTTTGCAAATAGATCCGCTAAACTTCTTCAAGTAGTTGATAATGTTTGAAAAACATTGAAAGACTTTGTCCAAAGTTACTTCCCCTTGCATGATATAGTGCTCAAAATTTCAATTCAACTTCATAATTCTAGATTTATTTTAATATTGAAATGCTTATATGAGTGGTCTAAAAAATCATTCATGTTGTTTTGAAGAAGTACACTTTTAAATTAATTGTAATAATCATTTTAGAGACCTAATTACCTTTTTTTAATTATCCTAAAAAATGGTTTTTCTCTTTCTATAAAATTTAGGAAATCACACTGCAAATGGAGGCATTTTCTCTTCATTAGGATTAGAGTCATCTTTTCAAACAATTGGGTCAAAAACATGTTCACTCTCACCACTATCCTTGATGTCTTGAGGGACAATTTCTTTCCCTCCTCGAAAGTATATTGCTCTCAACTAGGGCAAAAGTGATGCAGTTCGAATACTTGCCCAACAGATTCATTTAAGAGTATGTCCGGTGGGCTTGTAAATGGACTTAAGCAAGGTAAATTTGGCATTAAAACGATAAGGTTGTATAGGAATGATTTTCTCAATCTAATTTTCTTTGCAAATAGGTCCACTAAACTTCTTCAAGTAGTTGATAATGTTTGAAAAACAGTGAAAGACTTTGTCCAAAGTTACTTCCCCTTGCATGATATAGTGCTCAAAATTTCAATTCAACTTCATAATTCTAGATTTATTTTAATATTGAAATGCTTATACGAGTGGTCTCAAAAATCATTCATGTTGTTTTGAAGAAGTACACTTTTAAATTAATTGTAATAATCATTTTAGAGACCTAATTGCCTTTTTTAATTATCCTAAAAAATGGTTTTTTTCTTTCTATGAAATTTAGGAAATCACACTGCAAGTGGAGCCATTTTCTCTTCATTATGATTAGAGTCATCTTTTGTAACACTTGGGTCAAAAACATGTTCACTCTCACCACTATCCTTGATGTCTTGAGGGCCAATTTCTTTCCCTCCCCGAAAGTCGATTGCTCTCAACTTGGGCAAAAGTGATGTAGTTCGAATACTTGCCCAACAGATTCATTACAGAGTATGTTCGGTGGGCATGTACATGGACTTAAGTAAGGTAACTTTGGCATTAAAATGATAAGATAGTATAGGAATGATTTTATCAATCTAATTTTCTTTTCAAATAGGTCCACTAAACTTTTCAAGGAGTTGATAATGTTTGAAAAACATTGAAAGACTTTGTCCAAAGTTACTTCCCCTTGCATGATATAGTGCTCAAAATTTCAATTCAACTTCATAATTCTAGATTTATTTTAATATTGAAATGCTTATATGAGTGGTCTCAAAAATCATTCATGTTGTTTTGAAGAAGTACACTTTTAAATTAATTGTAATAATCATTTTAGAGACCTAATTACCTTTTTTTAATTATCCTAAAAAATGGTTTTTTTCTTTCTATAAAATTTAGGAAATCACACTGCAAGTGGAGGCATTTTCTCTTCATTAGGATTAGAGTCATCTTTTAAAACAATTGGGTCAAAAACATGTTCACTCTCACCACTATACTTGATGTCTTGAGGGACAATTTCTTTCCCTCCTCGAAAGTATATTGCTCTCAACTAGGGCAAAAGTGATGCAGTTCGAATACTTGCCCAACAGATTCATTTAAGAGTATGTCCGGTGGGCTTGTAAATGGACTTAAGTAAGGTAACTTTGGCATTAAAATGATAAGGTAGTATAGGAATGATTTTCTCAATCTAATTTTCTTTGCAAATAGGTCCGCTAAACTTCTTCAAGTAGTTGATAATGTTTGAAAAACATTGAAAGACTTTGTCCAAAGTTACTTCCCCTTGCATGATATAGTGGTCAAAATTTCAATTCAACTTCATAATTCTAGATTTATTTTAATATTGAAATGCTTATACGAGTGGTCTCAAAAATCATTCATGTTGTTTTGAAGAAGTACACTTTTAAATTAATTGTAATAATCATTTTAGAGACCTAATTGCCTTTTTTTAATTATCCTAAAAAATGGTTTTTTTCTTTCTATGAAATTTAGGAAATCACACTGCAAGTGGAGCCATTTTCTCTTCATTATGATTAGAGTCATCTTTTGTAACACTTGGGTCAAAAACATGTTCACTCTCACCACTATCCTTGATGTCTTGAGGGCCAATTTCTTTCCCTCCCCGAAAGTCGATTGCTCTCAACTTGGGCAAAAGTGATGTAGTTCGAATACTTGCCCAACAGATTCATTACAGAGTATGTTCGGTGGGCATGTACATGGACTTAAGTAAGGTAACTTTGGCATTAAAATGATAAGATAGTATAGGAATGATTTTATCAATCTAATTTTCTTGGCAAATAGGTCCACTAAACTTTTCAAGGAGTTGCTAATGTTTGAAAAACATTCCAAGACTTTGTCCAAAGTTACTTCCCCTTGCATGATATAGTGCTCAAAATTTCAATTCAACTTCATAAATCTAGATTTATTTTAATGTTGAAATGCTTATATGAGTGGTCTCAAAAATCATTCATGTTGTTTTGAAGAAGTACACTTTTAAATTAATTGTAATAATCATTTTAGAGACCTAATTACCTTTTTTTAATTATCCTAAAAAATGGTTTTTTTCTTTCTATAAAATTTAGGAAATCACACTGCAAGTGGAGGCATTTTCTCTTCATTAGGATTAGAGTCATCTTTTCAAACAATTGGGTCAAAAACATGTTCACTCTCACCACTATCCTTGATGTCTTGAGGGACAATTTCTTTCCCTCCTCGAAAGTATATTGCTCTCAACTAGGGCAAAAGTGATGCAGTTCGAATACTTGCCCAACAGATTCATTTAAGAGTATGTCCGGTGGGCTTGTAAATGGACTTAAGTAAGGTAACTTTGGCATTAAAATGATAAGGTAGTATAGGAATGATTTTCTCAATCTAATTTTCTTTGCAAATAGGTCCGCTAAACTTCTTCAAGTAGTTGATAATGTTTGAAAAACATTGAAAGACTTTGTCCAAAGTTACTTCCCCTTGCATGATATAGTGGTCAAAATTTCAATTCAACTTCATAATTCTAGATTTATTTTAATATTGAAATGCTTATACGAGTGGTCTCAAAAATCATTCATGTTGTTTTGAAGAAGTACACTTTTAAATTAATTGTAATAATCATTTTAGAGACCTAATTGCCTTTTTTTAATTATCCTAAAAAATGGTTTTTTTCTTTCTATGAAATTTAGGAAATCACACTGCAAGTGGAGCCATTTTCTCTTCATTATGATTAGAGTCATCTTTTGTAACACTTGGGTCAAAAACATGTTCACTCTCACCACTATCCTTGATGTCTTGAGGGCCAATTTCTTTCCCTCCCCGAAAGTCGATTGCTCTCAACTTGGGCAAAAGTGATGTAGTTCGAATACTTGCCCAACAGATTCATTACAGAGTATGTTCGGTGGGCATGTACATGGACTTAAGTAAGGTAACTTTGGCATTAAAATGATAAGATAGTATAGGAATGATTTTATCAATCTAATTTTCTTGGCAAATAGGTCCACTAAACTTTTCAAGGAGTTGCTAATGTTTGAAAAACATTCCAAGACTTTGTCCAAAGTTACTTCCCCTTGCATGATATAGTGCTCAAAATTTCAATTCAACTTCATAAATCTAGATTTATTTTAATGTTGAAATGCTTATATGAGTGGTCTCAAAAATCATTCATGTTGTTTTGAAGAAGTACACTTTTAAATTAATTGTAATAATCATTTTAGAGACCTAATTACCTTTTTTTAATTATCCTAAAAAATGGTTTTTTTCTTTCTATAAAATTTAGGAAATCACACTGCAAGTGGAGGCATTTTCTCTTCATTAGGATTAGAGTCATCTTTTCAAACAATTGGGTCAAAAACATGTTCACTCTCACCACTATCCTTGATGTCTTGAGGGACAATTTCTTTCCCTCCTCGAAAGTATATTGCTCTCAACTAGGGCAAAAGTGATGCAGTTCGAATACTTGCCCAACAGATTCATTTAAGAGTATGTCCGGTGGGCTTGTAAATGGACTTAAGTAAGGTAACTTTGGCATTAAAAAGATAAGGTAGTATAGGAATGATTTTCTCAATCTAATTTTCTTTGCAAATAGGTCCACTAAACTTCTTCAAGTAGTTGATAATGTTTGAAAAACATTGAAAGACTTTGTCCAAAGTTACTTCCCCTTGCATGATATAGTGCTCAAAATTTCAATTCAACTTCATAATTCTAGATTTATTTTAATATTGAAATGCTTATACGAGTGGTCTCAAAAATCATTCATGTTGTTTTGAAGAAGTACACTTTTAAATTAATTGTAATAATCATTTTAGAGACCTAATTGCCTTTTTTTAATTATCCTAAAAAATGGTTTTTTTCTTTCTATGAAATTTAGGAAATCACACTGCAAGTGGAGCCATTTTCTCTTCATTATGATTAGAGTCATCTTTTGTAACAATTGGGTCAAAAACATGTTCACTCTCACCACTATCCTTGATGTTTTGAGGGCCAATTTCTTTCCCTCCTCGAAAGTATATTGCTCTCAACTTGGGCAAAAGTGATGCAGTTCGAATACTTGCCCAAGAGATTCATTTAAGAGTATGTTCGGTGGGCATGTACATGGCCTTAAGCAAGGTAACTTTGGCATTAAAATGATAAGGTAGTATAGGAATGATTTTCTCAATCTAATTTTCTTTGCAAATAGGTCCACTAAACTTCTTCAAGTAGTTGATAATGTTTGAAAAACATTGAAAGACTTTGTCCAAAGTTACTTCCCCTTGCATGATATAGTGCTCAAAATTTCAATTCAACTTCATAATTCTAGATTTATTTTAATATTGAAATGCTTATACGAGTGGTCTCAAAAATCATTCATGTTGTTTTGAAGAAGTACACTTTTAAATTAATTGTAATAATCATTTTAGAGACCTAATTACCTTTTTTTAATTATCCTAAAAAATGGTTTTTTTCTTTCTATAAAATTTAGGAAATCACACTGCAAGTGGAGGCATTTTCTCTTCATTAGGATTAGAGTCATCTTTTCAAACAATTGGGTCAAAAACATGTTCACTCTCACCACTATCATTGATGTCTTGAGGGACAATTTCTTTCCCTCCTCGAAAGTATATTGCTCTCAACTAGGGCAAAAGTGATGCAGTTCGAATACATGCCCAACAGATTCATTTAAGAGTATGTCCGGTGGGCTTGTAAATGGACTTAAGCAAGGTAAATTTGGCATTAAAACGATAAGGTTGTATAGGAATGATTTTCTCAATCTAATTTTCTTTGCAAATAGGTCTACTAAACTTCTTCATGTAGTTGATAATGTTTGAAAAACAGTGAAAGACTTTGTCCAAAGTTACTTCCCCTTGCATGATATAGTGCTCAAAATTTCAATTCAACTTCATAATTCTATATTTATTTTAATATTGAAATGCTTATACGAGTGGTCTCAAAAATCATTCATGTTGTTTTGAAGAAGTACACTTTTAAATTAATTGTAATAATCATTTTAGAGACCTAATTGCCTTTTTTAATTATCCTAAAAAATGGTTTTTTTCTTTCTATGAAATTTAGGAAATCACACTGCAAGTGGAGCCATTTTCTCTTCATTATGATTAGAGTCATCTTTTGTAACACTTGGGTCAAAAACATGTTCACTCTCACCACTATACTTGATGTCTTGAGGGCCAATTTCTTTCCCTCCTCGAAAGTATAATGCTCTCAACTAGGGCAAAAGTGATGCAGTTCGAATACTTGCCCAACAGATTCATTTAAGAGTATGTCCGGTGGGCTTGTAAATGGACTTAAGCAAGGTAAATTTGGCATTAAAACGATAAGGTAGTATAGGAATGATTTTCTCAATCTAATTTTCTTTGCAAATAGGCCCACTAAACTTCTTCAAGGAGTTGATAATGTTTGAAAAACATTGAAAGACTTTGTCCAAAGTTACTTCCCCTTGCATGATATAGTGCTCAAAATTTCAATTCAACTTCATAATTCTAGATTTATTTTAATATTGAAATGCTTATACGAGTGGTCTCAAAAATCATTCATGTTGTTTTGAAGAAGTACACTTTTAAATTAATTGTAATAATCATTTTAGAGACCTAATTACCTTTTTTTAATTATCCTAAAAAATGGTTTTTTTCTTTCTATAAAATTTAGGAAATCACACTGCAAGTGGAGGCATTTTCTCTTCATTAGGATTAGAGTCATCTTTTGTAACACTTGGGTCAAAAACATGTTCACTCTCACCACTATCCTTGATGTCTTGAGGGACAATTTCTTTCCCTCCTCGAAAGTATATTGCTCTAAACTAGGGCAAAAGTGATGCAGTTCGAATACTTGCCCAACAGATTCATTTAAGAGTATGTCCGGTGGGCTTGTAAATGGACTTAAGTAAGGTAACTTTGGCATTAAAATGATAAGGTAGTATAGGAATGATTTTCTCAATCTAATTTTCTTTGCAAATAGGTCCGCTAAACTTCTTCAAGTAGTTGATAATGTTTGAAAAACATTGAAAGACTTTGTCCAAAGTTACTTCCCCTTGCATGATATAGTGGTCAAAATTTCAATTCAACTTCATAATTCTAGATTTATTTTAATATTGAAATGCTTATATGAGTGGTCTAAAAAATCATTCATGTTGTTTTGAAGAAGTACACTTTTAAATTAATTGTAATAATCATTTTAGAGACCTAATTACCTTTTTTTAATTATCCTAAAAAATGGTTTTTCTCTTTCTATAAAATTTAGGAAATCACACTGCAAGTGGAGGCATTTTCTCTTCATTAGGATTAGAGTCATCTTTTCAAACAATTGGGTCAAAAACATGTTCACTCTCACCACTATCCTTGATGTCTTGAGGGACAATTTCTTTCCCTCCTCGAAAGTATATTGCTCTCAACTAGGGCAAAAGTGATGCAGTTCGAATACTTGCCCAACAGATTCATTTAAGAGTATGTCCGGTGGGCTTGTAAATGGACTTAAGCAAGGTAAATTTGGCATTAAAACGATAAGGTTGTATAGGAATGATTTTCTCAATCTAATTTTCTTTGCAAATAGGTCCACTAAACTTCTTCAAGTAGTTGATAATGTTTGAAAAACATTGAAAGACTTTGTCCAAAGTTACTTCCCCTTGCATGATATAGTGCTCAAAATTTCAATTCAACTTCATAATTCTAGATTTATTTTAATATTGAAATGCTTATACGAGTGGTCTCAAAAATCATTCATGTTGTTTTGAAGAAGTACACTTTTAAATTAATTGTAATAATCATTTTAGAGACCTAATTGCCTTTTTTTAATTATCCTAAAAAATGTTTTTTTTCTTTCTATGAAATTTAGGAAATCACACTGCAAGTGGAGCCATTTTCTCTTCATTATGATTAGAGTCATCTTTTGTAACACTTGGGTCAAAAACATGTTCACTCTCACCACTATCCTTGATGTCTTGAGGGCCAATTTCTTTCCCTCCCCGAAAGTCGATTGCTCTCAACTTGGGCAAAAGTGATGTAGTTCGAATACTTGCCCAACAGATTCATTACAGAGTATGTTCGGTGGGCATGTACATGGACTTAAGTAAGGTAACTTTGGCATTAAAATGATAAGATAGTATAGGAATGATTTTATCAATCTAATTTTCTTGGCAAATAGGTCCACTAAACTTTTCAAGGAGTTGCTAATGTTTGAAAAACATTCCAAGACTTTGTCCAAAGTTACTTCCCCTTGCATGATATAGTGCTCAAAATTTCAATTCAACTTCATAAATCTAGATTTATTTTAATGTTGAAATGCTTATATGAGTGGTCTCAAAAATCATTCATGTTGTTTTGAAGAAGTACACTTTTAAATTAATTGTAATAATCATTTTAGAGACCTAATTACCTTTTTTTAATTATCCTAAAAAATGGTTTTTTTCTTTCTATAAAATTTAGGAAATCACACTGCAAGTGGAGGCATTTTCTCTTCATTAGGATTAGAGTCATCTTTTCAAACAATTGGGTCAAAAACATGTTCACTCTCACCACTATCCTTGATGTCTTGAGGGACAATTTCTTTCCCTCCTCGAAAGTATATTGCTCTCAACTAGGGCAAAAGTGATGCAGTTCGAATACTTGCCCAACAGATTCATTTAAGAGTATGTCAGGTGGGCTTGTAAATGGACTTAAGTAAGGTAACTTTGGCATTAAAAAGATAAGGTAGTATAGGAATGATTTTCTCAATCTAATTTTCTTTGCAAATAGGTCCACTAAACTTCTTCAAGTAGTTGATAATGTTTGAAAAACATTGAAAGACTTTGTCCAAAGTTACTTCCCCTTGCATGATATAGTGCTCAAAATTTCAATTCAACTTCATAATTCTAGATTTATTTTAATATTGAAATGCTTATACGAGTGGTCTCAAAAATCATTCATATTGTTTTGAAGAAGTACACTTTTAAATTAATTGTAATAATCATTTTAGAGACCTAATTGCCTTTTTTTAATTATCCTAAAAAATGGTTTTTTTCTTTCTATGAAATTTAGGAAATCACACTGCAAGTGGAGCCATTTTCTCTTCATTATGATTAGAGTCATCTTTTGTAACAATTGGGTCAAAAACATGTTCACTCTCACCACTATCCTTGATGTTTTGAGGGCCAATTTCTTTCCCTCCTCGAAAGTATATTGCTCTCAACTTGGGCAAAAGTGATGTAGTTCGAATACTTGCCCAACAGATTCATTTAAGAGTATGTTCGGTGGGCATGTACATGGCCTTAAGCAAGGTAACTTTGGCATTAAAATGATAAGGTAGTATAGGAATGATTTTCTCAATCTAATTTTCTTTGCAAATAGGTCCACTAAACTTCTTCAAGTAGTTGATAATGTTTGAAAAACATTGAAAGACTTTGTCCAAAGTTACTTCCCCTTGCATGATATAGTGCTCAAAATTTCAATTCAACTTCATAATTCTAGATTTATTTTAATATTGAAAAGCTTATATGAGTGGTCTAAAAAATCATTCATGTTGTTTTGAAGAAGTACACTTTTAAATTAATTGTAATAATCATTTTAGAGACCTAATTACCTTTTTTTAATTATCCTAAAAAATGGTTTTTCTCTTTCTATAAAATTTAGGAAATCACACTGCAAGTGGAGGCATTTTCTCTTCATTAGGATTAGAGTCATCTTTTCAAACAATTGGGTCAAAAACATGTTCACTCTCACCACTCTCCTTGATGTCTTGAGGGACAATTTCTTTCCCTCCTTGAAAGTATATTGCTCTCAACTAGGGCAAAAGTGATGCAGTTCGAATACTTGCCCAACAGATTCATTTAAGAGTATGTCCGGTGGGCTTGTAAATGGACTTAAGCAAGGTAAATTTGGCATTAAAACGATAAGGTTGTATAGGAATGATTTTCTCAATCTAATTTTCTTTGCAAATAGGTCCACTAAAATTCTTCAAGTAGTTGATAATGTTTGAAAAACAGTGAAAGACTTTGTCCAAAGTTACTTCCCCTTGCATGATATAGTGCTCAAAATTTCAATTCAACTTCATAATTCTAGATTTATTTTAATATTGAAATGCTTATACGAGTGGTCTCAAAAATCATTCATGTTGTTTTGAAGAAGTACACTTTTAAATTAATTGTAATAATCATTTTAGAGACCTAATTGCCTTTTTTTAATTATCCTAAAAAATGGTTTTTTTCTTTCTATGAAATTTAGGAAATCACACTGCAAGTGGAGCCATTTTCTCTTCATTATGATTAGAGTCATCTTTTGTAACAATTGGGTCAAAAACATGTTCACTCTCACCACTATCCTTGATGTTTTGAGGGCCAATTTCTTTCCCTCCTCGAAAGTATATTGCTCTCAACTTGGGCAAAAGTGATGCAGTTCGAATACTTGCCCAACAGATTCATTTAAGAGTATGTTCGGTGGGCATGTACATGGCCTTAAGCAAGGTAACTTTGGCATTAAAATGATAAGGTAGTATAGGAATGATTTTCTCAATCTAATTTTCTTTGCAAAAAGGTCCACTAAACTTCTTCAAGTAGTTGATAATGTTTGAAAAACATTGAAAGACTTTGTCCAAAGTTACTTCCCCTTGCATGATATAGTGCTCAAAATTTCAATTCAACTTCATAATTCTAGATTTATTTTAATATTGAAATGCTTATATGAGTGGTCTAAAAAATCATTCATGTTGTTTTGAAGAAGTACACTTTTAAATTAATTGTAATAATCATTTTAGAGACCTAATTACCTTTTTTTAATTATCCTAAAAAATGGTTTTTCTCTTTCTATAAAATTTAGGAAATCACACTGCAAGTGGAGGCATTTTCTCTTCATTTGGATTAGAGTCATCTTTTCAAACAATTGGGTCAAAAACATGTTCACTCTCACCACTATCCTTGATGTCTTGAGGGACAATTTCTTTCCCTCCTCGAAAGTATATTGCTCTCAACTAGGGCAAAAGTGATGCAGTTCGAATACTTGCCCAACAGATTCATTTAAGGGTATGTCCGGTGGGCTTGTAAATGGACTTAAGCAAGGTAAATTTGGCATTAAAACGATAAGGTTGTATAGGAATGATTTTCTCAATCTAATTTTCTTTGCAAATAGGTCCACTAAAATTCTTCAAGTAGTTGATAATGTTTGAAAAACAGTGAAAGACTTTGTCCAAAGTTACTTCCCCTTGCATGATATAGTGCTCAAAATTTCAATTCAACTTCATAATTCTGGATTTATTTTAATATTGAAATGCTTATACGAGTGGTCTCAAAAATCATTCATGTTGTTTTGAAGAAGTACACTTTTAAATTAATTGTAATAATCATTTTAGAGACCTAATTGCCTTTTTTTAATTATCCTAAAAAATGGTTTTTTTCTTTCTATGAAATTTAGGAAATCACACAGCAATTGGAGCCATTTTCTCTTCATTATGATTAGAGTCATCTTTTGTAACACTTGGGTCAAAAACATGTTCACTCTCACCACTATCCTTGATGTCTTGAGGGCCAATTTCTTTCCCTCCCCGAAAGTCGATTGCTCTCAACTTGGGCAAAAGTGATGTAGTTCGAATACTTGCCCAACAGATTCATTACAGAGTATGTTCGGTGGGCATGTACATAGACTTAAGTAAGGTAACTTTGGCATTAAAATGATAAGGTAGTATAGGAATGATTTTCTCAATCTAATTTTCTTTGCAAATAGGTCCGCTAAACTTCTTCAAGTAGTTGATAATGTTTGAAAAACATTGAAAGACTTTGTCCAAAGTTACTTCCCCTTGCATGATATAGTGCTCAAAATTTCAATTCAACTTCATAATTCTAGATTTATTTTAATATTGAAATGCTTATATGAGTGGTCTAAAAAATCATTCATGTTGTTTTGAAGAAGTACACTTTTAAATTAATTGTAATAATCATTTTAGAGACCTAATTACCTTTTTTTAATTATCCTAAAAAATGGTTTTTCTCTTTCTATAAAATTTAGGAAATCACACTGCAAGTGGAGGCATTTTCTCTTCATTAGGATTAGAGTCATCTTTTCAAACAATTGGGTCAAAAACATGTTCACTCTCACCACTATCCTTTATGTCTTGAGGGACAATTTCTTTCCCTCCTCGAAAGTATATTGCTCTCAACTAGGGCAAAAGTGATGCAGTTCGAATACTTGCCCAACAGATTCATTTAAGAGTATGTCCGGTGGGCTTGTAAATGGACTTAAGCAAGGTAAATTTGGCATTAAAACGATAAGGTTGTATAGGAATGATTTTCTCAATCTAATTTTCTTTGCAAATAGGTCCACTAATGTTCTTCAAGTAGTTGATAATGTTTGAAAAACAGTGAAAGACTTTGTCCAAAGTTACTTCCCCTTGCATGATATAGTGCTCAAAATTTCAATTCAACTTCATAATTCTAGATTTATTTTAATATTGAAATGCTTATACGAGTGGTCTCAAAAATCATTCATGTTGTTTTGAAGAAGTAAACTTTTAAATTAATTGTAATAATCATTTTAGAGACCTAATTGCCTTTTTTTAATTATCCTAAAAAATGGTTTTTTTCTTTCTATGAAATTTAGGAAATCACACTGCAAGTGGAGCCATTTTCTCTTCATTATGATTAGAGTCATCTTTTGTAACACTTGGGTCAAAAACATGTTCACTCTCACCACTATCCTTGATGTCTTGAGGGCCAATTTCTTTCCCTCCCCGAAAGTCGATTGCTCTCAACTTGGGCAAAAGTGATGTAGTTCGAATACTTGCCCAACAGATTCATTACAGAGTATGTTCGGTGGGCATGTACATGGACTTAAGTAAGGTAACTTTGGCATTAAAATGATAAGATAGTATAGGAATGATTTTATCAATCTAATTTTCTTGGCAAATAGGTCCACTAAACTTTTCAAGGAGTTGCTAATGTTTGAAAAACATTCCAAGACTTTGTCCAAAGTTACTTCCCCTTGCATGATATAGTGCTCAAAATTTCAATTCAACTTCATAAATCTAGATTGATTTTAATGTTGAAATGCTTATATGAGTGGTCTCAAAAATCATTCATGTTGTTTTGAAGAAGTACACTTTTAAATTAATTGTAATAATCATTTTAGAGACCTAATTACCTTTTTTTAATTATCCAAAAAAATGGTTTTTTTCTTTCTATAAAATTTAGGAAATCACACTGCAAGTGGAGGCATTTTCTCTTCATTAGGATTAGAGTCATCTTTTCAAACAATTGGGTCAAAAACATGTTCACTCTCACCACTATCCTTGATGTCTTGAGGGACAATTTCTTTCCCTCCTCGAAAGTATATTGCTCTCAACTAGGGCAAAAGTGATGCAGTTCGAATACTTGCCCAACAGATTCATTTAAGAGTATGTCCGGTGGGCTTGTAAATGGACTTAAGTAAGGTAACTTTGGCATTAAAAAGATAAGGTAGTATAGGAATGATTTTCTCAATCTAATTTTCTTTGCAAATAGGTCCACTAAACTTCTTCAAGTAGTTGATAATGTTTGAAAAACATTGAAAGACTTTGTCCAAAGTTACTTCCCCTTGCATGATATAGTGCTCAAAATTTCAATTCAACTTCATAATTCTAGATTTATTTTAATATTGAAATGCTTATACGAGTGGTCTCAAAAATCATTCATGTTGTTTTGAAGAAGTACACTTTTAAATTAATTGTAATAATCATTTTAGAGACCTAATTGCCTTTTTTTAATTATCCTAAAAAATGGTTTTTTTCTTTCTATGAAATTTAGGAAATCACACTGCAAGTGGAGCCATTTTCTCTTCATTATGATTAGAGTCATCTTTTGTAACAATTGGGTCAAAAACATGTTCACTCTCACCACTTTCCTTGATGTTTTGAGGGCCAATTTCTTTCCCTCCTCGAAAGTATATTGCTCTCAACTTGGGCAAAAGTGATGCAGTTCGAATACTTGCCCAACAGATTCATTTAAGAGTATGTTCGGTGGGCATGTACATGGCCTTAAGCAAGGTAACTTTGGCATTAAAATGATAAGGTAGTATAGGAATGATTTTCTCAATCTAATTTTCTTTGCAAATAGGTCCACTAAACTTCTTCAAGTAGTTGATAATGTTTGAAAAACATTGAAAGACTTTGTCCAAAGTTACTTCCCCTTGCATGATATAGTGCTCAAAATTTCAATTCAACTTCATAATTCTAGATTTATTTTAATATTGAAATGCTTATATGAGTGGTCTAAAAAATCATTCATGTTGTTTTGAAGAAGTACACTTTTAAATTAATTGTAATAATCATTTTAGAGACCTAATTACCTTTTTTTAATTATCCTAAAAAATGGTTTTTCTCTTTCTATAAAATTTAGGAAATCACACTGCAAGTGGAGGCATTTTCTCTTCATTAGGATTAGAGTCATCTTTTCAAACAATTGGGTCAAAAACATGTTCACTCTCACCACTATCCTTGATGTCTTGAGGGACAATTTCTTTCCCTCCTCGAAAGTATATTGCTCTCAACTAGGGCAAAAGTGATGCAGTTCGAATACTTGCCCAACAGATTCATTTAAGAGTATGTCCGGTGGGCTTGTAAATGGACTTAAGTAAGGTAACTTTGGCATTAAAAAGATAAGGTAGTATAGGAATGATTTTCTCAATCTCATTTTCTTTGCAAATAGGTCCACTAAACTTCTTCAAGTAGTTGATAATGTTTGAAAAACATTGAAAGACTTTGTCCAAAGTTACTTCCCCTTGCATGATATAGTGCTCAAAATTTCAATTCAACTTCATAATTCTAGATTTATTTTAATATTGAAATGCTTATACGAGTGGTCTCAAAAATCATTCATGTTGTTTTGAAGAAGTACACTTTTAAATTAATTGTAATAATCATTTTAGAGACCTAATTGCCTTTTTTTAATTATCCTAAAAAATGGTTTTTTTCTTTCTATGAAATTTAGGAAATCACACTGCAAGTGGAGCCATTTTCTCTTCATTATGATTAGAGTCATCTTTTGTAACACTTGGGTCAAAAACATGTTCACTCTCACCACTATCCTTGATGTCTTGAGGGCCAATTTCTTTCCCTCCCCGAAAGTCGATTGCTCTCAACTTGGGCAAAAGTGATGTAGTTCGAATACTTGCCCAACAGATTCATTACAGAGTATGTTCGGTGGGCATGTACATGGACTTAAGTAAGGTAACTTTGGCATTAAAATGATAAGATAGTATAGGAATGATTTTATCAATCTAATTTTCTTGGCAAATAGGTCCACTAAACTTTTCAAGGAGTTGCTAATGTTTGAAAAACATTCCAAGACTTTGTCCAAAGTTACTTCCCCTTGATTGATATAGTGCTCAAAATTTCAATTCAACTTCATAAATCTAGATTGATTTTAATGTTGAAATGCTTATATGAGTGGTCTCAAAAATCATTCATGTTGTTTTGAAGAAGTACACTTTTAAATTAATTGAAATAATCATTTTAGAGACCTAATTACCTTTTTTTAATTATCCTAAAAAATGGTTTTTTTCTTTCTATAAAATTTAGGAAATCACACTACAAGTGGAGGCATTTTCTCTTCATTAGGATTAGAGTCATCTTTTCAAACAATTGGGTCAAAAACATGTTCACTCTCACCACTATCCTTGATGTCTTGAGGGACAATTTCTTTCCCTCCTCGAAAGTATATTGCTCTCAACTAGGGCAAAAGTGATGCAGTTCGAATACTTGCCCAACAGATTCATTTAAGAGTATGTCCGGTGGGCTTGTAAATGGACTTAAGTAAGGTAACTTTGGCATTAAAAAGATAAGGTAGTATAGGAATGATTTTCTCAATCTCATTTTCTTTGCAAATAGGTCCACTAAACTTCTTCAAGTAGTTGATAATGTTTGAAAAACATTGAAAGACTTTGTCCAAAGTTACTTCCCCTTGCATGATATAGTGCTCAAAATTTCAATTCAACTTCATAATTCTAGATTTATTTTAATATTGAAATGCTTATACGAGTGGTCTCAAAAATCATTCATGTTGTTTTGAAGAAGTACACTTTTAAATTAATTGTAATAATCATTTTAGAGACCTAATTGCCTTTTTTTAATTATCCTAAAAAATGGTTTTTTTCTTTCTATGAAATTTAGGAAATCACACTGCAAGTGGAGCCATTTTCTCTTCATTATGATTAGAGTCATCTTTTGTAACACTTGGGTCAAAAACATGTTCACTCTCACCACTATCCTTGATGTCTTGAGGGCCAATTTCTTTCCCTCCCCGAAAGTCGATTGCTCTCAACTTGGGCAAAAGTGATGTAGTTCGAATACTTGCCCAACAGATTCATTACAGAGTATGTTCGGTGGGCATGTACATGCACTTAAGTAAGGTAACTTTGGCATTAAAATGATAAGATAGTATAGGAATGATTTTATCAATCTAATTTTCTTGGCAAATAGGTCCACTAAACTTTTCAAGGAGTTGCTAATGTTTGAAAAACATTCCAAGACTTTTTCCAAAGTTACTTCCCCTTGATTGATATAGTGCTCAAAATTTCAATTCAACTTCATAAATCTAGATTGATTTTAATGTTGAAATGCTTATATGAGTGGTCTCAAAAATCATTCATGTTGTTTTGAAGAAGTACACTTTTAAATTAATTGTAATAATCATTTTAGAGACCTAATTACCTTTTTTTAATTATCCTAAAAAATGGTTTTTTTCTTTCTATAAAATTTAGGAAATCACACTGCAAGTGGAGGCATTTTCTCTTCATTAGGATTAGAGTCATCTTTTCAAACAATTGGGTCAAAAACATGTTCACTCTCACCACTATCCTTGATGTCTTGAGGGACAATTTCTTTCCCTCCTCGAAAGTATATTGCTCTCAACTAGGGCAAAAGTGATGCAGTTCGAATACTTGCCCAACAGATTCATTTAAGAGTATGTCCGGTGGGCTTGTAAATGGACTTAAGTAAGGTAACTTTGGCATTAAAAAGATAAGGTAGTAGAGGAATGATTTTCTCAATCTAATTTTCTTTTCAAATAGGTCCACTAAACTTCTTCAAGTAGTTGATAATGTTTGAAAAACATTGAAAGACTTTGTCCAAAGTTACTTCCCCTTGCATGATATAGTGCTCAAAATTTCAATTCAACTTCATAATTCTAGATTTATTTTAATATTGAAATGCTTATACGAGTGGTCTCAAAAATCATTCATGTTGTTTTGAAGAAGTACACTTTTAAATTAATTGTAATAATCATTTTAGAGACCAAATTGCCTTTTTTTAATTATCCTAAAAAATGGTTTTTTTCTTTCTATGAAATTTAGGAAATCACACTGCAAGTGGAGCCATTTTCTCTTCATTATGATTAGAGTCATCTTTTGTAACAATTGGGTCAAAAACATGTTCACTCTCACCACTATCCTTGATGTTTTGAGGGCCAATTTCTTTCCCTCCTCGAAAGTATATTGCTCTCAACTTGGGCAAAAGTGATGCAGTTCGAATACTTGCCTAACAGATTCATTTAAGAGTATGTTCGGTGGGCATGTACATGGCCTTAAGCAAGGTAACTTTGGCATTAAAATGATAAGGTAGTATAGGAATGATTTTCTCAATCTAATTTTCTTTGCAAAAAGGTCCACTAAACTTCTTCAAGTAGTTGATAATGTTTGAAAAACATTGAAAGACTTTGTCCAAAGTTACTTCCCCTTGCATGATATAGTGCTCAAAATTTCAATTGAACTTCATAAATCTAGATTGATTTTAATGTTGAAATGCTTATATGAGTGGTCTCAAAAATCATTCATGTTGTTTTGAAGAAGTACACTTTTAAATTAATTGTAATAATCATTTTAGAGACCTAATTACCTTTTTTTAATTATCCTAAAAATTTTTTTTTCTTTCTATGAAATTTAGGAAATCACACTACAAGTGGATCCATTTTCTCTTCATTATGATTAGAGTCATCTTTTCTAACAATTGGGTCAAAAACATGTTCACTCTCACCACTATCCTTGATGTCTTGAGGGCCAATTTCTTTCCCTCCTCGAAAGTATATTGCTCTCAACTAAGGCAAAATTGATGCAGTTCGAATACTGGCCCAACATATTCATTTAAGAGTATGTCCGGTGGGCTTGTAAATGGACTTAAGCAAGGTAAATTTGGCATTAAAACGATAAGGTTGTATAGGAATGATTTTCTCAATCTAATTTTCTTTGCAAATAGGTCCACTAAACTTCTTCAAGTAGTTGATAATGTTTGAAAAACAGTGAAAGACTTTGTCCAAAGTTACTTCCCCTTGCATGATATAGTGCTCAAAATTTCAATTCAACTTCATAATTCTAGATTTATTTTAATATTGAAATGCTTATACGAGTGGTCTCAAAAATCATTCATGTTGTTTTGAAGAAGTACACTTTTAAATTAATTGTAATAATCATTTTAGAGACCTAATTACCTTTTTTTAATTATCCTAAAAAATGGTTTTTTTCTTTCTATAAAATTTAGGAAATCACACTGCAAGTGGAGGCATTTTCTCTTCATTAGGATTAGAGTCATCTTTTCAAACAATTGGGTCAAAAACATGTTCACTCTCACCACTATCCTTGATGTCTTGAGGGCCAATTTCTTTCCCTCCTCGAAAGTATATTGCTCTCAACTAAGGCAAAAGTGATGCAGTTCGAATACTGGCCCAACATATTCATTTAAGAGTATGTCCGGTGGGCTTGTAAATGGACTTAAGCAAGGTAAATTTGGCATTAAAACGATAAGGTTGTATAGGAATGATTTTCTCAATCTAATTTTCTTTGCAAATAGGTCCACTAAACTTCTTCAAGTAGTTGATAATGTTTGAAAAACAGTGAAAGACTTTGTCCAAAGTTACTTCCCCTTGCATGATATAGTGCTCAAAATTTCAATTCAACTTCATAATTCTAGATTTATTTTAATATTGAAATGCTTATACGAGTGGTCTCAAAAATCATTCATGTTGTTTTGAAGAAGTACACTTTTAAATTAATTGTAATAATCATTTTAGAGACCAAATTGCCTTTTTTTAATTATCATAAAAAATGGTTTTTTTCTTTCTATGAAATTTAGGAATTCACACTGCAAGTAGAGCCATTTTCTATTCATTATGATTAGAGTCATCTTTTCTAACACTTGGGTCAAAAACATGTTCACTCTCACCACTATCCTTGATGTTTTGAGGGCCAATTTCTTTCCCTCCTCGAAAGTATATTGCTCTCAACTTGGGCAAAAGTGATGTCGTTCGAATACTTGCCCAACAGATTCATTTAAGAGTATGTTCGGTGGGCATGTACATGGCCCTAAGCAAGGTAACTTTGGCATTAAAATGATAAGGTAGTATAGGAATGATTTTATCAATCTAATTTTCTTGGCAAATAGGTCCACTAAACGTTTCAAGGAGTTGCTAATGTTTGAAAAACATTCCAAGACTTTGTCCAAAGTTACTTCCCCTTGCATGATATAGTGCTCAAAATTTCAATTCAACTTCATAAATCTAGATTGATTTTAATGTTGAAATGCTTATATGAGTGGCCTCAAAAATCATTCATGTTGTTTTGAAGAAGTACACTTTTAAATTAATTGTAATAATCATTTTAGAGACCTAATTACCTTTTTTTAATTATCCTAAAAAATGGTTTTTTTCTTTCTATAAAATTTAGGAAATCACACTGCAAGTGGAGGCATTTTCTCTTCATTAGGATTAGAGTCATCTTTTCAAACAATTGGGTCAAAAACATGTTCACTCTCACCACTATCCTTGATGTCTTGAGGGACAATTTCTTTCCCTCCTCGAAAGTATATTGCTCTCAACTAGGGCAAAAGTGATGCAGTTCGAATACTTGCCCAACAGATTCATTTAAGAGTATGTCCGGTGGGCTTGTAAATGGACTTAAGTAAGGTAACTTTGGCATTAAAAAGATAAGGTAGTAGAGGAATGATTTTCTCAATCTAATTTTCTTTGCAAATAGGTCCACTAAACTTCTTCAAGTAGTTGATAATGTTTGAAAAACATTGAAAGACTTTGTCCAAAGTTACTTCCCCTTGCATGATATAGTGCTCAAAATTTCAATTCAACTTCATAATTCTAGATTTATTTTAATATTGAAATGCTTATACGAGTGGTCTCAAAAATCATTCATGTTGTTTTGAAGAAGTACACTTTTAAATTAATTGTAATAATCATTTTAGAGACCAAATTGCCTTTTTTTAATTATCCTAAAAAATGGTTTTTTTCTTTCTATGAAATTTAGGAAATGACACTGCAAGTGGAGCCATTTTCTCTTCATTATGATTAGAGTCATCTTTTGTAACAATTGGGTCAAAAACATGTTCACTCTCACCACTATCCTTGATGTTTTGAGGGCCAATTTCTTTCCCTCCTCGAAAGTATATTGCTCTCAACTTGGGCAAAAGTGATGCAGTTCGAATACTTGCCCAACAGATTCATTTAAGAGTATGTTCGGTGGGCATGTACATGGCCTTAAGCAAGGTAACTTTGGCATTAAAATGATAAGGTAGTATAGGAATGATTTTATCAATCTAATTTTCTTGGCAAATAGGTCCACTAAACGTTTCAAGGAGTTGCTAATGTTTGAAAAACATTCCAAGACTTTGTCCAAAGTTACTTCGCCTTGCATGATATAGTGCTCAAAATTTCAATTCAACTTCATAAATCTAGATTGATTTTAATGTTGAAATGCTTATACGAGTGGTCTCAAAAATCATTCATGTTGTTTTGAAGAAGTACACTTTTAAATTAATTGTAATAATCATTTTAGAGACCTAATTGCCTTTTTTTAATTATCCTAAAAAATGGTTTTTTTCTTTCTATGAAATTTAGGAAATCACACTGCAAGTGGAGCCATTTTCTCTTCATTATGATTAGAGTCATCTTTTGTAACAATTGGGTCAAAAACATGTTCACTCTCACCACTATCCTTGATGTCTTGAGGGCCAATTTCTTTCCCTCCTCGAAAGTATATTGCTCTCAACTAAGGCAAAAGTGATGCAGTTCGAATACTGGCCCAACATATTCATTTAAGAGTATGTCCGGTGGGCTTGTAAATGGACTTAAGCAAGGTAAATTTGGCATTAAAACGATAAGGTTGTATAGGAATGATTTTCTCAATCTAATTTTCTTTGCAAATAGGTCCACTAAACTTCTTCAAGTAGTTGATAATGTTTGAAAAACAGTGAAAGACTTTGTCCAAAGTTACTTCCCCTTGCATGATATAGTGCTCAAAATTTCAATTCAACTTCATAATTCTAGATTTATTTTAATATTGAAATGCTTATACGAGTGGTCTCAAAAATCATTCATGTTGTTTTGAAGAAGTACACTTTTAAATTAATTGTAATAATCATTTTAGAGACCTAATTACCTTTTTTTAATTATCCTAAAAAATGGTTTTTTTCTTTCTATAAAATTTAGGAAATCACACTGCAAGTGGAGGCATTTTCTCTTCATTAGGATTAGAGTCATCTTTTCAAACAATTGGGTCAAAAACATGTTCACTCTCACCACTATCCTTGATGTCTTGAGGGCCAATTTCTTTCCCTCCTCGAAAGTATATTGCTCTCAACTAAGGCAAAAGTGATGCAGTTCGAATACTGGCCCAACATATTCATTTAAGAGTATGTCCGGTGGGCTTGTAAATGGACTTAAGCAAGGTAAATTTGGCATTAAAACGATAAGGTTGTATAGGAATGATTTTCTCAATCTAATTTTCTTTGCAAATAGGTCCACTAAACTTCTTCAAGTAGTTGATAATGTTTGAAAAACAGTGAAAGACTTTGTCCAAAGTTACTTCCCCTTGCATGATATAGTGCTCATAATTTCAATTCAACTTCATAATTCTAGATTTATTTTAATATTGAAATGCTTATACGAGTGGTCTCAAAAATCATTCATGTTGTTTTGAAGAAGTACACTTTTAAATTAATTGTAATAATCATTTTAGAGACCAAATTGCCTTTTTTTAATTATCATAAAAAATGGTTTTTTTCTTTCTATGAAATTTAGGAATTCACACTGCAAGTAGAGCCATTTTCTATTCATTATGATTAGAGTCATCTTTTCTAACACTTGGGTCAAAAACATGTTCACTCTCACCACTATCCTTGATGTTTTGAGGGCCAATTTCTTTCCCTCCTCGAAAGTATATTGCTCTCAACTTGGGCAAAAGTGATGTCGTTCGAATACTTGCCCAACAGATTCATTTAAGAGTATGTTCGGTGGGCATGTACATGGCCTTAAGGAAGGTAACTTTGGCATTAAAATGATAAGGTAGTATAGGAATGATTTTATCAATCTAATTTTCTTGGCAAATAGGTCCACTAAACGTTTCAAGGAGTTGCTAATGTTTGAAAAACATTCCAAGACTTTGTCCAAAGTTACTTCCCCTTGCATGATATAGTGCTCAAAATTTCAATTCAACTTCATAAATCTAGATTGATTTTAATGTTGAAATGCTTATATGAGTGGCCTCAAAAATCATTCATGTTGTTTTGAAGAAGTACACTTTTAAATTAATTGTAATAATCATTTTAGAGACCTAATTACCTTTTTTTAATTATCCTAAAATTTTTTTTTTCTTTCTATGAAATTTAGGAAATCACACTACAAGTGGAGCCATTTTCTCTTCATTATGATTAGAGTCATCTTTTCTAACAATTGGGTCAAAAACATGTTCACTCTCACCACTATCCTTGATGTCTTGAGGGCCAATTTCTTTCCCTCCTCGAAAGTATATTGCTCTCAACTAAGGCAAAAGTGATGCAGTTCGAATGCTGGCCCAACATATTCATTTAAGAGTATGTCCGGTGGGCTTGTAAATGGACTTAAGCAAGGTAAATTTGGCATTAAAACGATAAGGTTGTATAGGAATGATTTTCTCAATCTAATTTTCTTTGCAAATAGGTCCACTAAACTTCTTCAAGTAGTTGATAATGTTTGAAAAACAGTGAAAGACTTTGTCCAAAGTTACTTCCCCTTGCATGATATAGTGCTCCAAATTTCAATTCAACTTCATAATTCTAGATTTATTTTAATATTGAAATGCTTATATGAGTGGTCTCAAAAATCATTCATGTTGTTTTGAAGAAGTACACTTTTAAATTAATTGTAATAATCATTTTAGAGACCTAATTACCTTTTTTTAATTATCCTAAAAAATGGTTTTTTTCTTTCTATGAAATTTAGGAATTCACACTGCAAGTAGAGCCATTTTCTATTCATTATGATTAGAGTCATCTTTTCTAACACTTGGGTCAAAAACATGTTCACTCTCACCACTATCCTTGATGTTTTGAGGGCCAATTTCTTTCCCTCCTCGAAAGTATATTGCTCTCAACTTGGGCAAAAGTGATGTAGTTCGAATACTTGCCCAACAGATTCATTTAAGAGTATGTTCGGTGGGCATGTACATGGCCTTAAGCAAGGTAACTTTGGCATTAAAATGATAAGGTAGTATAGGAATGATTTTATCAATCTAATTTTCTTGGCAAATAGGTCCACTAAACGTTTCAAGGAGTTGCTAATGTTTGAAAAACATTCCAAGACTTTGTCCAAAGTTACTTCCCCTTGCATGATATAGTGCTCAAAATTTCAATTCAACTTCATAAATCTAGATTGATTTTAATGTTGAAATGCTTATATGAGTGGTCTCAAAAATCATTCATGTTGTTTTGAAGAAGTACACTTTTAAATTAATTGTAATAATCATTTTAGAGACCTAATTACCTTTTTTTAATTATCCTAAATTTTTTTTTTCTTTCTATGAAATTTAGGAAATCACACTACAAGTGGAGCCATTTTCTCTTCATTATTATTAGAGTCATCTTTTCTAACCATTGGGTCAAAAACATGTTCACTCTCACCACTATCCTTGATGTCTTGAGGGCCAATTTCTTTCCCTCCTCGAAAGTATATTGCTCTCAACTAAGGCAAAAGTGATGCAGTTCGAATACTGGCCCAACATATTCATTTAAGAGTATGTCCGGTGGGCTTGTAAATGGACTTAAGCAAGGTAAATTTGGCATTAAAACGATAAGGTTGTATAGGAATGATTTTCTCAATCTAATTTTCTTTGCAAATAGGTCCACTAAACTTCTTCAAGTAGTTGATAATGTTTGAAAAACAGTGAAAGACTTTGTCCAAAGTTACTTCCCCTTGCATGATATAGTGCTCAAAATTTCAATTCAACTTCATAATTCTAGATTTATTTTAATATTGAAATGCTTATACGAGTGGTCTCAAAAATCATTCATGTTGTTTTGAAGAAGTACACTTTTAAATTAATTGTAATAATCATTTTAGAGACCTAATTACCTTTTTTTAATTATCCTAAAAAATGGTTTTTTTCTTTCTATAAAATTTAGGAAATCACACTGCAAGTGGAGGCATTTTCTCTTCATTAGGATTAGAGTCATCTTTTCAAACAATTGGGTCAAAAACATGTTCACTCTCACCACTATCCTTGATGTCTTGAGGGACAATTTCTTTCCCTCCTCGAAAGTATATTGCTCTCAACTAGGGCAAAAGTGATGCAGTTCGAATACTTGCCCAACAGATTCATTTAAGAGTATGTCCGGTGGGCTTGTAAATGGACTTAAGCAAGGTAAATTTGGCATTAAAACGATAAGGTTGTATAGGAATGATTTTCTCAATCTAATTTTCTTTGCAAATAGGTCCACTAAACTTCTTCAAGTAGTTGGTAATGTTTGAAAAACATTGAAAGACTTTGTCCAAAGTTACTTCCCCTTGCATGATATAGTGCTCAAAATTTCAATTCAACTTCATAATTCTAGATTTATTTTAATATTGAAATGCTTATACGAGTGGTCTCAAAAATCATTCATGTTGTTTTGAAGAAGTACACTTTTAAATTAATTGTAATAATCATTTTAGAGACCAAATTGCCTTTTTTTAATTATCCTAAAAAATGGTTTTTTTCTTTCTATGAAATTTAGGAATTCACACTGCAAGTAGAGCCATTTTCTATTCATTATGATTAGAGTCATCTTTTCTAACACTTGGGTCAAAAACATGTTCACTCTCACCACTATCCTTGATGTTTTGAGGGCCAATTTCTTTCCCTCCTCGAAAGTATATTGCTCTCAACTTGGGCAAAAGTGATGTAGTTCGAATACTTGCCCAACAGATTCATTTAAGAGTATATTCGGTGGGCATGTACATGGCCTTAAGCAAGGTAACTTTGGCATTAAAATGATAAGGTAGTATAGGAATGATTTTATCAATCTAATTTTCTTGGCAAATAGGTCCACTAAACGTTTCAAGGAGTTGCTAATGTTTGAAAAACATTCCAAGACTTTGTCCAAAGTTACTTCCCCTTGCATGATATAGTGCTCAAAATTTCAATTGAACTTCATAAATCTAGATTGATTTTAATGTTGAAATGCTTATATGAGTGGTCTCAAAAATCATTCATGTTGTTTTGAAGAAGTACACTTTTAAATTAATTGTAATAATCATTTTAGAGACCTAATTACCTTTTTTTAATTATCCTAAAAATTTTTTTTTCTTTCTATGAAATTTAGGAAATCACACTACAAGTGGATCCATTTTCTCTTCATTATGATTAGAGTCATCTTTTCTAACAATTGGGTCAAAAACATGTTCACTCTCACCACTATCCTTGATGTCTTGAGGGCCAATTTCTTTCCCTCCTCGAAAGTATATTGCTCTCAACTAAGGCAAAAGTGATGCAGTTCGAATACTGGCCCAACATATTCATTTAAGAGTATGTCCGGTGGGCTTGTAAATGGACTTAAGCAAGGTAAATTTGGCATTAAAACGATAAGGTTGTATAGGAATGATTTTCTCAATCTAATTTTCTTTGCAAATAGGTCCACTAAACTTCTTCAAGTAGTTGATAATGTTTGAAAAACAGTGAAAGACTTTCTCCAAAGTTACTTCCCCTTGCATGATATAGTGCTCAAAATTTCAATTCAACTTCATAATTCTAGATTTATTTTAATATTGAAATGCTTATACGAGTGGTCTCAAAAATCATTCATGTTGTTTTGAAGAAGTACACTTTTAAATTAATTGTAATAATCATTTTAGAGACCTAATTACCTTTTTTTAATTATCCTAAAAAATGGTTTTTTTCTTTCTATAAAATTTAGGAAATCACACTGCAAGTGGAGGCATTTTCTCTTCATTAGGATTAGAGTCATCTTTTCAAACAATTGGGTCAAAAACATGTTCACTCTCACCACTATCCTTGACGTCTTGAGGGACAATTTCTTTCCCTCCTCGAAAGTATATCGCTCTCAACTAGGGCAAAAGTGATGCAGTTCGAATACTTGCCCAACAGATTCATTTAAGAGTATGTCCGGTGGGCTTGTAAATGGACTTAAGCAAGGTAAATTTGGCATTAAAACGATAAGGTTGTATAGGAATGATTTTCTCAATCTAATTTTCTTTGCAAATAGGTCCACTAAACTTCTTCAAGTAGTTGGTAATGTTTGAATAACATTGAAAGACTTTGTCCAAAGTTACTTCCCCTTGCATGATATAGTGCTCAAAATTTCAATTCAACTTCATAATTCTAGATTTATTTTAATATTGAAATGCTTATATGAGTGGTCTCAAAAATCATTCATGTTGTTTTGAAGAAGTACACTTTTAAATTAATTGTAATAATCATTTTAGAGACCTAATTACCTTTTTTTAATTATCCTAAAAAATGGTTTTTTTCTTTCTATGAAATTTAGGAATTCACACTGCAAGTAGAGCCATTTTCTATTCATTATGATTAGAGTCATCTTTTCTAACACTTGGGTCAAAAACATGTTCACTCTCACCACTATCCTTGATGTTTTGAGGGCCAATTTCTTTCCCTCCTCGAAAGTATATTGCTCTCAACTTGGGCAAAAGTGATGTAGTTCGAATACTTGCCCAACAGATTCATTTAAGAGTATGTTCGGTGGGCATGTACATGGCCTTAAGCAAGGTAACTTTGGCATTAAAATGATAAGGTAGTATAGGAATGATTTTATCAATCTAATTTTCTTGGCAAATAGGTCCACTAAACGTTTCAAGGAGTTGCTAATGTTTGAAAAACATTCCAAGACTTTGTCCAAAGTTACTTCCCCTTGCATGATATAGTGCTCAAAATTTCAATTCAACTTCATAAATCTAGATTGATTTTAATGTTGAAATGCTTATATGAGTGGTCTCAAAAATCATTCATGTTGTTTTGAAGAAGTACACTTTTAAATTAATTGTAATAATCATTTTAGAGACCTAATTACCTTTTTTTAATTATCCTAAATTTTTTTTTTCTTTCTATGAAATTTAGGAAATCACACTACAAGTGGAGCCATTTTCTCTTCATTATTATTAGAGTCATCTTTTCTAACCATTGGGTCAAAAACATGTTCACTCTCACCACTATCCTTGATGTCTTGAGGGCCAATTTCTTTCCCTCCTCGAAAGTATATTGCTCTCAACTAAGGCAAAAGTGATGCAGTTCGAATACTGGCCCAACATATTCATTTAAGAGTATGTCCGGTGGGCTTGTAAATGGACTTAAGCAAGGTAAATTTGGCATTAAAACGATAAGGTTGTATAGGAATGATTTTCTCAATCTAATTTTCTTTGCAAATAGGTCCACTAAACTTCTTCAAGTAGTTGATAATGTTTGAAAAACAGTGAAAGACTTTGTCCAAAGTTACTTCCCCTTGCATGATATAGTGCTCAAAATTTCAATTCAACTTCATAATTCTAGATTTATTTTAATATTGAAATGCTTATACGAGTGGTCTCAAAAATCATTCATGTTGTTTTGAAGAAGTACACTTTTAAATTAATTGTAATAATCATTTTAGAGACCTAATTACCTTTTTTTAATTATCCTAAAAAATGGTTTTTTTCTTTCTATAAAATTTAGGAAATCACACTGCAAGTGGAGGCATTTTCTCTTCATTAGGATTAGAGTCATCTTTTCAAACAATTGGGTCAAAAACATGTTCACTCTCACCACTATCCTTGATGTCTTGAGGGACAATTTCTTTCCCTCCTCGAAAGTATATTGCTCTCAACTAGGGCAAAAGTGATGCAGTTCGAATACTTGCCCAACAGATTCATTTAAGAGTATGTCCGGTGGGCTTGTAAATGGACTTAAGCAAGGTAAATTTGGCATTAAAACGATAAGGTTGTATAGGAATGATTTTCTCAATCTAATTTTCTTTGCAAATAGGTCCACTAAACTTCTTCAAGTAGTTGGTAATGTTTGAAAAACATTGAAAGACTTTGTCTAAAGTTACTTCCCCTTGCATGATATAGTGCTCAAAATTTCAATTCAACTTCATAATTCTAGATTTATTTTAATATTGAAATGCTTATATGAGTGGTCTAAAAAATCATTCATGTTGTTTTGAAGAAGTAACTTTTAAATTAATTGTAATAATCATTTTAGAGACCTAATTACCTTTTTTTAATTATCCTAAAAAATGGTTTTTTTCTTTCTATGAAATTTAGGAATTCACACTGCAAGTAGAGCCATTTTCTCTTCATTATGATTAGAGTCATCTTTTCTAACACTTGGGTCAAAAACATGTTCACTCTCACCACTATCCTTGATGTTTTGAGGGCCAATTTCTTTCCCTCCTCGAAAGTATATTGCTCTCAACTTGGGCAAAAGTGATGTAGTTCGAATACTTGCCCAACAGATTCATTTAAGAGTATGTTCGGTGGGCATGTACATGGCCTTAAGGAAGGTAACTTTGGCATTAAAATGATAAGGTAGTATAGGAATGATTTTATCAATCTAATTTTCTTGGCAAATAGGTCCACTAAACGTTTCAAGGAGTTGCTAATGTTTGAAAAACATTCCAAGACTTTGTCCAAAGTTACTTCCCCTTGCATGATATAGTGCTCAAAATTTCAATTCAACTTCATAATTCTAGATTTATTTTAATATTGAAATGCTTATATGAGTGGTCTCAAAAATCATTCATGTTGTTTTGAAGAAGTACACTTTTAAATTAATTGTAATAATCATTTTAGAGACCTAATTACCTTTTTTTAATTATCCTAAAAAATGGTTTTTTTCTTTCTATAAAATTTAGGAAATCACACTGCAAGTGGAGGCATTTTCTCTTCATTAGGATTAGTTCCATCTTTTCAAACAATTGGGTCAAAAACATGTTCACTCTCACCACTATCCTTGACGTCTTGAGGGACAATTTCTTTCCCTCCTCGAAAGTATATCGCTCTCAACTAGGGCAAAAGTGATGCAGTTCGAATACTTGCCCAACAGATTCATTTAAGAGTATGTCCGGTGGGCTTGTAAATGGACTTAAGCAAGGTAAATTTGGCATTAAAACGATAAGGTTGTATAGGAATGATTTTCTCAATCTAATTTTCTTTGCAAATAGGTCCACTAAACTTCTTCAAGTAGTTGGTAATGTTTGAAAAACATTGAAAGACTTTGTCCAAAGTTACTTCCCCTTGCATGATATAGTGCTCAAAATTTCAATTCAACTTCATAATTCTAGATTTATTTTAATATTGAAATGCTTATATGAGTGGTCTCAAAAATCATTCATGTTGTTTTGAAGAAGTACACTTTTAAATTAATTGTAATAATCATTTTAGAGACCTAATTACCTTTTTTTAATTATCCTAAAAAATGGTTTTTTTCTTTCTATGAAATTTAGGAATTCACACTGCAAGTAGAGCCATTTTCTATTCATTATGATTAGAGTCATCTTTTCTAACACTTGGGTCAAAAACATGTTCACTCTCACCACTATCCTTGATGTTTTGAGGGCCAATTTCTTTCCCTCCTCGAAAGTATATTGCTCTCAACTTGGGCAAAAGTGATGTAGTTCGAATACTTGCCCAACAGATTCATTTAAGAGTATGTTCGGTGGGCATGTACATGGCCTTAAGCAAGGTAATGATGAGTGCTCAAAAAGCACTAAAATAACCATGATTTTATGTACCTTAATTGATTAAAAATACATATATTTATATGTTTTATCATATATTTATATAAATTTGTCTTTTTCGGAATCACGGGTATTTTTATTGTTTTTCAGGTATTTTAGCTTAAAAACGCAATGTAAAGACTCAAAGAGGAATATTTGAAGCAATACATCACAAATATATCAACAAATAAGTGAGAAAAGGTCAACAAACATGGAAAAATCGGACGAAATGGGTCGAAAAGGTCAAAAATGTCAAAAAGACGGAAATTGCGCGCCGAGCTGCGCGCAGCGACAGCCCCAGCGCGCGCGCGCAGTGCCCCAGCAGCCCCCCTCCGCGCGCCCAACGCGTTTTCGCCCCATTTTTCACGTGCAGCCGCCCCTGTGACGTCATGCTGACGTAATTGATGACATCAGCAATTCCAATACGCGTTTTTACATTTTTTAATATTTTTTTAACATTTTTTTACTCATTTTTTCTCTCCATCCTCACCTATAAATACCCCCCTTCCATTCACTTCAAATCACACCTTCAAAACTCACTTCTCTCTTCTTTCTTTCTCTCATTTCTTAGTTTTTAGTTTCTCTTAGTTTCTTTCTAAGTTTCTAAGCTTTTCTTAGTTTTTCTCTTAGTTTTTAGTTCAATTCTCTTAGGTTTAGTGTTCTTCTCTTTTTGAGAGGAACTTGTAATGTTTTTGTAATAATTTAGATTTTTGATTCAATATATGGAAGTGCAAATTCCGCTCGGAGGTTTTCTAGCAACGGGAATAGCGTCGAAGTTCTGTAAGGATTTTATTTTCTTTACAGTTATTTTTATGCTTTATTCTTACATGTTATATTCAACTTGTCTGTGGTTAAATTTAACTATGCTAGCTGTTTAGTAAAAATGATGTAATAACGACGTTGTTATGCTTGCGAAATATTAAATAGGTAAAAATCTTTAAAATGAATTGATTTTGTTTTTATTCAAGATTTTATATTAAGAATGTTAGAGAGAAATATATTATTTTTCATTACAAACTTAAACCCGAAAATTAGATTTTAAGGTTTAGTTATCCGGTCTAATTTAGAGTAGTACTCTTTTATTTGTTGGTACAACCGCCCGGTAGTTAGAGTGAAACTCTATTTCAAAAGTTTTTATAAGAATTATTATGTGAAAATGTATTGACAACATGTTTTCAATAGTGGTTTTAAAACTTGAAAGTTAGTACTCGGATAATTAAATTCTTAAGTTTAATTTGGACACCTTGAATAATGTTTAAATTGTCTAACCCCACCAAAGGTGGCATTTAAATGGTTCATTTTCAATCTCTTAGAAAAAGGAATTAATTTAATTAAGCATATTAGTTATCAACCCCACCCATAGGTGTTAATTGATTTGTTTAGTTAACAAAGAATATCTAACCCCACCAAAGGTGGTATTTATATAAAAAAAGAGAGAATCAATAAAATATCAATTTATATCTTTAATAACCTAGTTAATATGAGCAAGCATAATTAATTTAGTTATTATATCCATAAATACTCCGCTAATATAAATGATAAAAATTTGCATGAATATTTATTGAATCCGTATATATGTTTATTTTTAGATAATTATTTATTGAATTTGTATCTATGTTTATTTTTATGTTATTAGACTATATTTAATTAATCTGTATATATGTTTATTTTATGTTATTAGATTAGGAACACAAAAACCAAACTATCGTGACAGGATGTTTAGGATTTAATTTCGTTTTTAAAAGTTTGAATAATAAATTAAAAACCACATACATTCCTTCCTTAGATCGACCTTGGGAGTATACTTATCATTTTCTTCGAAATGATTCGTGCACTTGCGAGAGTTTTATAAATATTAAAACCAAAGTATTTGCGAAGATCGGCGATGCCGGTTTTCGTTCATCAAGTTTTTGGCGCCGTTGCCGGGGAGGAATAGCGTTTTTAAATTATTTATCAAAATTTTAAAAACATTTTTGTGCTGTAAATAATTGTGATATTTTAATAATAATCAAATTTCAAAATTCATAATAAATAAAAAAAAAAAAAATAATAAAAAATAATAAAAAAAAAAAAAAAAATAATTTTTTTTTTTTGTAAAATAATTTAGAAATTTGAAATTTGAAGTAAAATAAAATTACCGTTCATAAAAAAAAAAAAAAAATTTCAAAAACTTAAATTTCAAAAAAAAAAGTTTTAAGTTAATAAGACATTATATAGCGTGAATAGTAAAATAAAATTACCGTTTATAAAAAAAAAAAAAAAAAAAAAAAAAACAAAACAAAAAAAAAAAAAAAATTTTAAAATTCAAAATATAAAAAATTTTAAGTTAATAAGAAATAATATAGCGTGAATAGTAAAATAAAATTACCGTTCATAAAAAAAAAAAAAAAAATTTCAAAAACTTAAATTTCAAAAAAAAAAGTTTTAAGTTAATAAGACATTATATAGCGTGAATAGTAAAATAAAATTACCGTTTATAAAAAAAAAAAAAAAAAAAAAAAAACATTACTTGAATTTATACCTAATTAACTAAATAACATAAAAAGTAAAAATCTAAGGGAGTTCTGTCTAGGAGACTAGTTCTTGGAAGCCTTTGTGCCACTAGTCTTTCCTGGGAACGTTGCTCTGGCTAGGAGAATGGTATTTAAGGTGCCGTTTGCACCACCATTCTTTCCTGGGAGCACTCTTGGTTAATACTAATTATGTTACAAAAAAATAAAAAAAAAATAAAAAAAAAATGAAAAAAAAAAAAAAAAAAATTTCTTTTTTTTTTTTAGGGTTTAACTAGTTTTGTTTAGTGTTTTGTATAAAATAACATGTAAATTTTATCTAAATTTTTTTATTTTGTTGACAGGAGTTTTAAATTTACGTTTACAATAGTCTATGCGTGGTAGGAGATCCTTAGGAAACCCCCTTACACCATATGTAAATAAATTTCATAAATTTAAACAAGTGTCAACAAAACTGGATTCTACCCATCAACCTGTTTTTGAGCCAAACATAGAACCAAGTCTTAATCCTTTACTAGAACCAAAAGAAATGGAGGAAAACCAACATATTAGGGAAACCACAATGAAAGAGTTTGCAAGACCGGTAATAGGCACGGCAACTGCCGCTATCCAGTTGGGGGAGGCTGCTCGGAATTACGACCTTAAAAATATTCATTTTTCTATGCTTCCTTCCTTTTATGGGTTACCTAATGAAGATTCTCTTTCCTTTATGAGAGATTTCTATGCTACGGTCCAAACATTCCCCCTCGGTATTCTAAACGAGGATCAACTTAGGATGAGATGTTTTCCCTACACTCTAAAGGATAAGGCCAAAGCTTGGTTGATGTCACTTCCCCCAGGTTCTCTGATGACATGGGGTAACATTTACAACAAATTCATGGGAAAATTCTATTCCCATCAAAAAACATCAGAGTTGAGAGGAAAGATTGCTACTTTCTCTCAGATGGATGGAGAACCATTCCATGAAGCTTGGGATAGGTTCAAGATGTTTCTCACTCAGTGTCCCCATCATAGCTTTCCCCTGCAGTTGCAGAACCAATTCTTTTACGATGGACTTACACAACAATGTCAGTTCATTGTCGACAACGCTGCAGGAGGAGCAATAGGAGAAAAAACTGCCTCAGAGACGTATAACCTCTTTGAGATGTTGGGTGCTAATTCCCAACAGAAAAGCTCCCGAGTGAGAAAAGCTGGAGTTCATGAAATCGACTCCAGTAATGAAGTTCAACAACAACTTGTTCAACTGACTAAGCAAGTTGCCCTTCTCGCTACACAAACCAACACCAATAATGATCAATATGGTTTGTATAGCAACATGGGACATGGTACTGAAGCCTGTCCATATCAAGGAGAAACAACTGGACCTGAACAGGTCAATGTGTTGGGAGCATATCAACAGAGACCAAGGTTTGATCCCAACTCAAATACCTATAATCCTGGGTGGAGAAGTCATCCAAATTTCTCTTGGAGGCAAAACAACCCTCCTTTCACTCAAGGCTCAAACCAGGCAGGTCAGCAATTCCACCCACCTATTCCAAGAAGCATTCCCAATAAACCAACCTTGGAGGACAACTTGAATTCTTTTATTCAAGTCTGTAGGGATAACCAATCTAAAACCAATCAACGGTTGGACTCTGTGGAAGCTTCTATCAAAAAGGTGGAAGTTCAAGTTGAACAGTTAGTTGAACATTTGCAAAAAGGCAAAGACTAATTTGATACTTAAATGAATTCAATGAAGAGGAGACATTGAGTTTTTTATTCTGCAATCTCCAAGCAACGTCTTACTAGAAGACGATAAATTTTAGTCCTGTATGGGAGGTCACCCATTATTGTATTTTCCTTTGTTTTAGTTTGCGTGTAATAAAAATTCAGATGAAATAAAATTCGTTTGTTTCAAAAAAATTCTGTCCATTCACTTAAATTTAAAAAAAAAAAAAAAAAAAAAAAATTAGGTTCCTTGCACTTTTTGCTTTTACGTTTTATCAAGTTATAAATATTTCTTAGAGATATCTACTAAAAGCAAAATGTTGATACACAATAGGAGGAGGATCATTTTCAACTACAAACAACCATGGGAGATGCTGAAGATAGGCGGAAAAAGATGAAAGAATATACAATGCCAATCATTGGCAATGTAACTTCCGGTATCCAATTACAAGAGGCTGCAAGGAATTATGAATTGAAAAAGATTCATTATTCTTTGTTGCCTTCCTTTTACGGTATCCCTAATGAAGACCCTTTAAATTTCATTCGAGAATTCTATGCTATTGTCCAAACCTTTCCACTACATGCAATTAATGAAGATCAACTTAGGATGAGGTGTTTTCCTTACACTCTCAAAGATAAAGCTTGGTCATGGTTCATTACTCTACAGTCAGGTTCTCTTAAAACTTGGGAGGCAGTCTATGAAATTTTCATGGGTAGGTTCTATTCCCATCAAAAGACTGTTGATCTAAGAACAAAGATAGCAACATTTTCTCAAATGAATGAAGAGCCCTTTCATGAAGCTTGGGAACGATTCAAACTCCTTTTCATGCAATGTCAAAATCATAGCTTTCCCTTACAGCTACAAAACCAATTCTTTTATGATGGATTGACACTACAGAGTCAATACATGGTTGATAATGCTGCTGGAGGTGCTGTAGGAGAAAAGACCGCAGAGGAAACCTATAATCTTTATGAGCTGTTGGGTTCTAATTCCCAACAAAGAGGTGGTAGAAGGAAAGCAAAGGTCAATGAAGTCGGCTCTGATAATGAGATAACCTTGCAACTTGCTGAATTGACTAAACAAGTGAAATTCCTCACTTCCTACCAAATTTCAAATCAAGAGGTATGTGAAGTGTGTTGTTCAATTGGGCATGGTACTCATAATTGTTCAAATACTTGTGATTCTAGTGTCGATGCCATAGAGGAAGTTCAATCTTTTCAAAGATATCATCCAAACACCTATAATCACCCAGCCTACACCCAATATCCAACACTAAGGTCAGATAACAACCACCCTTACCCACCAAGCCAATCTTTTAAGCCAACCTTAGAAGATAGCTTGAATGCTTTTATTCAAGTTAGTCGTGACAACCAATTGATGACTAATCAAAGGTTGAACACCATGGAGGCTTCAGTTAAAAGGATTGAATCTAAAGTTGGGCAACTGGCTGAACAAATGCAAAAGAAAGAACCAGGAAAGTTGCCCAGTCAACCAGAACAAGCAAAGGATGTTAGAACCCTTCGAAGTGGTAAGGTAGTCAATACTAGTTTACCTGAAATCTCTAACAATCTACCTTGTAGTTCAGGTAACAAAGAAGGCGATACTCTAATCTTGCAAAAAGGAGAAACAAGTGTTAAACTTAACAAGCCTTCTGAAAAACTCATTGGGGGGTCATCTGACACCCCCAAAATTCAAAAGACAACAGAACCACACCAGATACAAGTACCTTTTCCCCACCGGTTGAAAGAATCCAAACAAGATAAGCAATTCACTGATCTTTTTAATATGCTCTCTAAAGTAAATATCAATTTACCATTATTAGAAGTGATCATGAATGTGCCCTCATATGCCAAATTTTTCAAAGAGTTGAACACTAAGAAAAGGAGGTATGAACTGAATGAACGAGTAGTAGTATCAGAAATTTCTAGCGCTGTACTTCAGCACAAACTACCCCCTAAGTTGAAAGACCCTGGAAGTTTTATTATAAACATAACTATGGGGGATAGGAAGGTTGCTAAAGCAATGCTTGATTTAGGTGCTAGTATAAATTTGATGCCCTACTCTATATTCTTACAACTCAATCTAGGGGATTTAAAACCCACAACTATGTCCCTTCAACTTGCAGATAGATCTCTTAAATATCCAGAGGGAATAGTTGAGGATGTTTTGGTACAGGTAGACAAACTGATAATACCTGTTGACTTTGTGGTTCTGGATATGCAAGAAAATCCAGCATTGGACAGAGAGCACACAATACTGCTTGGTAGACCATTTATGGCAACTACTAAAACTATTATTGATGTCCAAGATGGAAATTTGACAATGACAGTCTTAGGAGAGACTGTTCATTTTAAAGTTTTTGATTCTTCACCTTTCCCTTCTATTTCTGCCATCGATGAAATATTCGATGTTGATCCTTTGGATAATCTTGTCCAAAACACCTTTTTCCGAACCAGAATAGAAGACAAGCTTGAAACCGTTCTTACACTTGAAAAGGTTGAAGAAGATTTAGATGAGGAAATAAAGGGGTACCTTGAACAACTAGACAATAATGAAGTGATGACAAAATCTAGTACACTTTTAAATCTACCCAGTTCTTCATCTATTAAAGAGGCCAATCCACCTGAACTTGAACTCAAAGACTTACCTGAGCACTTAAAATATGTGTTTTTGGGAGAAGGGGAAACTTATCCAGTGATAATTTCTTCAACCTTGACCAAACCACAAGAAAAGGAACTCATCAAAGTGCTTAAACAGTTTAAGAAATCTATAGGTTGGAGTATAGGGGATATAAGAGGCATTAGTCCAACAATGTGTATGCACAAGATCAACTTGGAGGACGGTGCTAAACCTGTACGAGAGGCCCAAAGAAGACTAAACCCAAACATGCAAGAGGTAGTTAAGAAGGAAATTCTTAAATTATTAGAAGAAGGGATTATCTACCCTATTGCAGATAGTAAGTGGGTTAGTCCAGTGCATGTGGTACCAAAGAAATCTGGGATAACAGTTGTTAAGAATGACAAAAGTGAATTAGTGCCCACTAGAATAATCACTGGATGGAGAATGTGTATAGATTTTAGGAAACTAAATTTATATACGAAAAAGGATCACTTTCCTCTTCCATTCATTGATCAAATGCTGGAAAGATTAGCTGGGCACGAATTTTACTGTTTTTTGGATGGACTGTCTGGATATTATCAAGTACCCATAGCACCAGAAGATCAGGAAAAGACCACATTTACATGTCCTTTTGGGACATTTGCTTTTCGCAGAATGCCATTTGGGTTATGCAATGCCCCTGCCACATTCCAGAGATGCATGATATCCATTTTCTCGGACATGGTGGAAAAATTCATTGAGATTTTCATGCACGATTTCTCTGTCTTTGGGAACTCATTTGATGATTGCTTACATAAATTGACTTTGGTTTTAGAAAGATGCATTGAATGCAATCTAACCCTTAGTTGGGAGAAAAGTCATTTTATGGTTCAACAAGGGATAGTTTTAGGACATATAATTTCAAACAAGGGTATTGAAGTTGATAAGGCAAAAGTTGAATTAATATCCAAACTACCTCCCCCTACATCTGTGAAGGGGATAAGAAGCTTCTTGGGACATGCAGGATTCTACAGACGATTTATTAAAGATTTCTCTAAAATAAGTCGTCCATTATGTAACTTGCTATCCAAAGATGCTGATTTTGATTTCAACAATGACTGCCTTACTTCCTTTAATACCTTGAAAGATAAACTCACATCTACCCCTGTTATAATGGCACCAAACTGGTCTTTACCCTTTGAAATAATGTGTGACGCTTCTGATTATGCAATAGGAGCAGTCCTGGGACAAAGAGTGGAAAAGCATTTACATGTCATCTACTATGCTAGCAAAACACTCAATGATGCCCAGATGAATTACACCACCACTGAAAAGGAATTCTTGGCTATAGTATTCTCTTTAGACAAATTTCGGTCTTATTTAGTAGGATCTAAAGTGATTGTGCATTCTGATCATGCTGCTTTAAGATACCTATTGAGTAAACCAAATGCCAAGCCAAGATTAATCAGGTGGGTCTTACTCTTACAAGAATTTGACCTAGAAATCAAGGATAAGAAAGGCAGTGAAAACTTAGTAGCTGACCATTTGTCTAGGTTAATTTCTGACTTTAATTCTCTTAAAGATGAGAGTAATGACGATATAGTTGAAACCTTTCCTGATGAACAGTTATTTTTCATAGGTCCGAACCCATGGTACGCTGATATTGTAAACTATCTTGCCACTGGTGTTTTGCGACCTAACACTTCATATCAGGAGAAGAAAAGGTTTTTTAAAACTATTAAGGACTATTTCTGGGATGACCCTTATTTATACAAGATTGGTCAAGATCAAGTCATCCGGAGATGTGTACCTGAAGAAGAACATAAGAGCATTCTGACTTTTTGTCATGAACTTCATTGTGGGGGTCATTTTGGAGGAGAAAAGACAGCCCGTAAGATATTACAGTCTGGATTCTTTTGGCCCACTCTTTTTAAAGATGCTCATATGTTTTGTGCACAATGTGATAGATGTCAAAGAATAGGAAACATAAGCAAAAGAGATGAAATGCCTTTGACATCTAATTTAGTTGTTGAACTCTTTGACGTATGGGGGATTGACTTTATGGGTCCTTTTCCCCCATCTAATGGTTTTCAATACATTTTGGTTGCTGTGGATTATGTGTCCAAGTGGGTAGAAGCTATCCCCACCAAAACCAATGATGCTAATGTTGTTGTGAAATTCTTGAAAGATTTCATATTCAGTAGGTTCGGAACGCCTAGAGCTATAATAAGTGATGGAGGTAGCCATTTTTGTAACAAACTCTTTGATGGAGTACTAAACAAGTACAACATCACACATAAGGTAGCTACTCCATATCATCCTCAAACTTCCGGATTAGTGGAAGTAAGTAATAGGCAAATCAAGGGAATACTGGAACGCACTGTGCGTCCTTCAAGGAAGGATTGGGCATTTAAGTTAAATGATGCCTTATGGGCATACCGCACCGCTTACAAAACACCTATTGGGATGAGCCCTTACCGGTTAATCTTTGGGAAAGCGTGCCACCTTCCAGTTGAACTTGAACACAAGGCTTATTGGGCAATTAAAGAGCTAAACATGGATTTAGATAAAGCAGGTGAAAAACGAGTACTCCAGCTTCATGAGTTGGAAGAAATTAGGAATGAAGCCTATGAGAATGCCAAATTATACAAGGAGCGTACTAAGCGCTATCATGACAAGAGGCTAGTTCCTAAAACTTTTCACCCTGGAATGAAAGTTCTTTTATTTAACTCTCGTTTGAGATTGTTTCCAGGAAAGCTAAGATCAAGATGGGATGGACCATTCAAAATAGTTCAGGTATCTGAACATGGAGTGGTAGAACTATTGGACTCCAAGACACAAAAAACGTTCAAAGTTAATGGCCATCGTGTCAAGCCTTATGTGGAAGAACCGAACAACATTGCTGAAATGGATTGCATTTGGCTGAGTAACCCTTAGCACCAAAAAGATACGTCTTGCTAAGACGTTAAACTAAGCGCTGGATGGGAGGCAACCCATCATGTTAGGTAATTTTTTTTATTGTTATTTGTTTTATTTACTTAATTTTATTGTTTATTTTAGTTTACTTGTATGTGAATAATTTTTAAATTTGTTAAAACTAAAATATTTGTTGAGATGTTAAGAGTTCACAGCGATCTGTCTGTATACACTTTAATGATGAATATGATGGATGCACCTGCATTTCTTCATTACTACTTACACATTCTCAAGAAATAGGTAATCTTTCTCCTCTTTTCTCTTTATCTTTAATTTGCAGTTGTTACATTGAGGACAATGTAAGTTCTAGGTTGGGGGTGGTGAAAAGTTACCATGCTATATATATAAAAATAAAAAATAAAAAAATTCTCACAAAAATTTATCATTTCTTTAAATCAAATTTAAGTAAATAGTTAAGTCTTTGGTACTGTTAGATTAATTTTTGAAAACATATCATGAAATATTGTGTAATTATTTTTGATAATTAGTTAGTTTTTGTCATAACTAGTATTTCTTGATAAAATGTGGAAATTAGATTAAACCCAAAATCGGTATTTATGAATTTTGTTTTAGTGGAGACTACCCTTGTGAGATATAATTTGAGCCTAATTTCTTTTATTCAGAGTGAAATATATATTTTTTCTACTCCAAACACATTTCTTATTTATTCAAAAAGTTTAGATGATCTCTATAGGTATTAGCATTGAATGTATGAATTTTTTTCATCTTAATAGAGTATCATATATTTTTTATTATTATTTTTCGTTTAGATTAAACGATTTGAGTAGAAATTGATAGTATATGCTTATATCTCATTCATGCATGACTGCTACAAAAACAAAAAGACATATCTGGGGTTACCTAAACCGAGATCAAACAGAAAAGACACAAAATTAACCACTCACCAAAATCCAAAAAAATGTACAATCTGTACATGGGTTGACTCTCTAAAAAAAATACATATATTGAAAAAAAAATATCTTCAGAAAAAAAAATAGAGAGATAAAAAAATTATAGTATCATCTACATACTATGACCCACATTGCCTACAAAGTTGTGAGTAAAGGCTAATTACAAAAGAAATATATAGGAAGTAATTCCCTAAAAAGTCATTGCAATTTCTTCATTTGTAAAAAGCATATATCTTGAAATTCTTTCTTAATGAGTTTGATTTATGCATTAAAATAATTTTTATATATGATATCTTTATAATTTATACATTCGATTCCTTTCATGAGATCAATGTTAAAATAACACTTTGAACCTTTATTCTTTATACATATGCGAACATATTAGTTCATTTCTATACATCAACTCTTTCGCATATAAATTAGTATGAGTGTTTGAACCCATAGGATTCAGTGCTTTGAGAGTATTGACTTGTGAGGAATAGAGTCGAAGCGAATACTGATTCATGACACTGAAATTGGGTAAAATTAAATTGATACATTTTTGAAATGAAATATGAAAATGATTTTCGACTAATTATTATAATAAAATCATGATTGTTTAAAGAGATTAAAATAACTTATGCTTGAGATTTCAATTATGATCTTAAAAGAGATTAAAAAGTATGAGATATTTTTGTGATATGTTGTGTTCTTTTACTCTTAAATTAATTTTTGATTGTGTTGTAATTTTAATTTTTGATTTGATTGTTTTTATCTTTACATTTAGTTCAATGTTTGTGGGTATCATTACTGAAAACCCTCACGAGACTCAAACTCGTCCACTAGAGCAACCTAGGGGTTTAACGGCTTGTTGCATAGGCTAAATGCAACCGTTTCAATCCACGAAAGTGATTTAGGATAGTTTAATTTTTAGCTTTTATCGCTTCTCTTGCTAAGAGACTAGCAAGAAGCTGGTTGGGGGTTGTGATGAGTGCTCAAAAAGCACTAAAATAACCATGATTTTATGTACCTTAATTGATTAAAAATACATATATTTATATGTTTTATCATATATTTATATAAATTTGTCTTTTTCGGAATCACGGGTATTTTTATTGTTTTTCAGGTATTTTGGCTTAAAAACGCAATGTAAAGACTCAAAGAGGAATATTTGAAGCAATACATCACAAATATATCAACAAATAAGTGAGAAAAGGTCAACAAACATGGAAAAATCGGACGAAATGGGTCGAAAAGGTCAAAAATGTCAAAAAGACGGAAATTGCGCGCCGCAGCCCAGCCGTGCGCGCAGCCCAGCGCCCCAGCGCCCAGCCGCGCGCGCCCCAGCGCCCATTCCGCGCGCGCCCGCGCGCGCTGGCACTGTTCACGCGCGCCGAGCTGCGCGCAGCGACAGCCCCAGCGCGCGCGCGCAGCGCCCCAGCAGCCCCCCTCCGCGCGCCCAACGCGTTTTCGCCCCATTTTTCACGTGCAGCCGCCCCTGTGACGTCATGCTGACGTCATTGATGACATCAGCAATTCCAATACGCGTTTTTACATTTTTTAATATTTTTTTAACATTTTTTTACTCATTTTTTCTCTCCATCCTCACCTATAAATACCCCCCTTCCATTCACTTCAAATCACACCTTCAAAACTCACTTCTCTCTTCTTTCTTTCTCTCATTTCTTAGTTTTTAGTTTCTCTTAGTTTCTTTCTAAGTTTCTAAGCTTTTCTTAGTTTTTCTCTTAGTTTTTAGTTCAATTCTCTTAGGTTTAGTGTTCTTCTCTTTTTGAGAGGAACTTGTAATGTTTTTGTAATAATTTAGATTTTTGATTCAATATATGGAAGTTCAAATTCCGCTCGGAGGTTTTCTAGCAACGGGAATAGCGTCGAAGTTCTGTAAGGATTTTATTTTCTTTACAGTTATTTTTATGCTTTATTCTTACATGTTATATTCAACTTGTCTGTGGTTAAATTTAACTATGCTAGCTGTTTAGTAAAAATGATGTAATAACGACGTTGTTATGCTTGCGAAATATTAAATAGGTAAAAATCTTTAAAATGAATTGATTTTGTTTTTATTCAAGATTTTATATTAAGAATGTTAGAGAGAAATATATTATTTTTCATTACAAACTTAAACCCGAAAATTAGATTTTAAGGTTTAGTTATCCGGTCTAATTTAGAGTAGTGCTCTTTTATTTGTTGGTACAATCGCCCGGTAGTTAGAGTGAAACTCTATTTCAAAAGTTTTTATAAGAATTATTATGTGAAAATGTATTGACAACATGTTTTCAATAGTGGTTTTAAAACTTGAAAGTTAGTACTCGGATAATTAAATTCTTAAGTTTAATTTGGACACCTTGAATAATGTTTAAATTGTCTAACCCCACCAAAGGTGGCATTTAAATGGTTCATTTTCAATCTCTTAGAAAAAGGAATTAATTTAATTAAGCATATTAGTTATCAACCCCACCCATAGGTGTTAATTGATTTGTTTAGTTAACAAAGAATATCTAACCCCACCAAAGGTGGTATTTATATAAAAAAAGAGAGAATCAATAAAATATCAATTTATATCTTTAATAACCTAGTTAATATGAGCAAGCATAATTAATTTAGTTATTATATCCATAAATACTCCGCTAATATAAATGATAAAAATTTGCATGAATATTTATTGAATCCGTATATATGTTTATTTTTAGATAATTATTTATTGAATTTGTATCTATGTTTATTTTTATGTTATTAGACTATATTTAATTAATCTGTATATATGTTTATTTTATGTTATTAGATTAGGAACACAAAAACCAAACTATCGTGACAGGATGTTTAGGATTTAATTTCGTTTTTAAAAGTTTGAATAATAAATTAAAAACCACATACATTCCTTCCTTAGATCGACCTTGGGAGTATACTTATCATTTTCTTCGAAATGATTCGTGCACTTGCGAGAGTTTTATAAATATTAAAACCAAAGTATTTGCGAAGATCGGTGATGTAGTTCGAATACTTGCCCAACAGATTCATTTAAGAGTATGTTCGGTGGGCATGTACATGGCCTTAAGCAAGGTAACTTTGGCATTAAAATGATAAGGTAGTATAGGAATGATTTTATCAATCTAATTTTCTTGGCAAATAGGTCCACTAAACGTTTCAAGGAGTTGCTAATGTTTGAAAAACATTCCAAGACTTTGTCCAAAGTTACTTCCCCTTGCATGATATAGTGCTCAAAATTTCAATTCAACTACATAAATCTAGATTGATTTTAATGTTGAAATGCTTATATGAGTGGTCTCAAAAATCATTCATGTTGTTTTGAAGAAGTACACTTTTAAATTAATTGTAATAATCATTTTAGAGACCTAATTACCTTTTTTTAATTATCCTAAAAAATGGTTTTTTTCTTTCTATAAAATTTAGGAAATCACACTGCAAGTGGAGGCATTTTCTCTTCATTATGATTAGAGTCATCTTTTCTAACAATTGGGTCAAAAACATGTTCACTCTCACCACTATCCTTGATGTCTTGAGGGCCAATTTCTTTCCCTCCTCGAAAGTATATTGCTCTCAACTAAGGCAAAAGTGATGCAGTTCAAATACTGGCCCAACATATTCATTTAAGAGTATGTCCGGTGGGCTTGTAAATGGACTTAAGCAAGGTAAATTTGGCATTAAAACGATAAGGTTGTATAGGAATGATTTTCTCAATCTAATTTTCTTTGCAAATAGGTCCACTAAACTTCTTCAAGTAGTTGATAATGTTTGAAAAACAGTGAAAGACTTTGTCCAAAGTTACTTCCCCTTGCATGATATAGTGCTCAAAATTTCAATTCAACTTCATAATTCTAGATTTATTTTAATATTGAAATGCTTATACGAGTGGTCTCAAAAATCATTCATGTTGTTTTGAAGAAGTACACTTTTAAATTAATTGTAATAATCATTTTAGAGACCTAATTACCTTTTTTTAATTATCCTAAAAAATGGTTTTTTTCTTTCTATAAAATTTAGGAAATCACACTGCAAGTGGAGGCATTTTCTCTTCATTATGATTAGAGTCATCTTTTCTAACAATTGGGTCAAAAACATGTTCACTCTCACCACTATCCTTGATGTCTTGAGGGCCAATTTCTTTCCCTCCTCGAAAGTATATTGCTCTCAACTAAGGCAAAAGTGATGCAGTTCTAATACTGGCCCAACATATTCATTTAAGAGTATGTCCGGTGGGATTGTAAATGGACTTAAGCAAGGTAAATTTGGCATTAAAACGATAAGGTTGTATAGGAATGATTTTCTCAATCTAATTTTCTTTGCAAATAGGTCCACTAAACTTCTTCAAGTAGTTGATAATGTTTGAAAAACAGGGAAAGACTTTGTCCAAAGTTACTTCCCCTTGCATGATATAGTGCTCAAAATTTCAATTCAACTTCATAATTCTAGATTTATTTTAATATTGAAATGCTTATACGAGTGGTCTCAAAAATCATTCATGTCGTTTTGAAGAAGTACACTTTTAAATTAATTGTAATAATCATTTTAGAGACCTAATTGCCTTTTTTTAATTATCCTAAAAAATGGTTTTTTTCTTTCTATGAAATTTAGGAAATCACACTGCAAGTGGAGCCATTTTCTCTTCATTATGATTAGAGTCATCTTTTGTAACACTTGGGTCAAAAACATGTTCACTCTCACCACTATCCTTGATGTCTTGAGGGCCAATTTCTTTCCCTCCCCGAAAGTCGATTGCTCTCAACTTGGGCAAAAGTTATGTAGTTCGAATACTTGCCCAACAGATTCATTACAGAGTATGTTCGGTGGGCATGTACATGGACTTAAGTAAGGTAACTTTGGCATTAAAATGATAAGGTAGTATAGGAATGATTTTCTCAATCTAATTTTCTTTGCAAATAGGTCCACTAAACTTCTTCAAGTAGTTGGTAATGTTTGAAAAACATTGAAAGACTTTGTCCAAAGTTACTTCCCCTTGCATGATATAGTGCTCAAAATTTCAATTCAACTTCATAATTCTAGATTTATTTTAATATTGAAATGCTTATATGAGTGGTCTCAAAAATCATTCATGTTGTTTTGAAGAAGTAACTTTTAAATTAATTGTAATAATCATTTTAGAGACCTAATTACCTTTTTTTAATTATCCTAAAAAATGGTTTTTTTCTTTCTATGAAATTTAGGAATTCACACTGCAAGTAGAGCCATTTTCTCTTCATTATGATTAGAGTCATCTTTTCTAACACTTGGGTCAAAAACATGTTCACTCTCACCACTATCCTTGATGTTTTGAGGGCCAATTTCTTTCCCTCCTCGAAAGTATATTGCTCTCAACTTGGGCAAAAGTGATGTAGTTCGAATACTTGCCCAACAGATTCATTTAAGAGTATGTTCGGTGGGCATGTACATGGCCTTAAGGAAGGTAACTTTGGCATTAAAATGATAAGGTAGTATAGGAATGATTTTATCAATCTAATTTTCTTGGCAAATAGGTCCACTAAACGTTTCAAGGAGTTGCTAATGTTTGAAAAACATTCCAAGACTTTGTCCAATGTTACTTCCCCTTGCATGATATAGTGCTCAAAATTTCAATTCAACTTCATAAATCTAGATTGATTTTAATGTTGAAATGCTTATATGAGTGGTCTCAAAAATCATTCATGTTGTTTTGAAGAAGTACACTTTTAAATTAATTGTAATAATCATTTTAGAGACCTAATTACCTTTTTTTAATTATCCTAAAATGTTTTTTTTCTTTCTATGAAATTTAGGAAATCACACTGCAAGTGGAGCCATTTTCTCTTCATTATGATTAGAGTCATCTTTTCTAACAATTGGGTCAAAAACATGTTCACTCTCACCACTATCCTTGATGTCTTGAGGGCCAATTTCTTTCCCTCCTCGAAAGTATATTGCTCTCAACTAAGGCAAAAGTGATGCAGTTCGAATACTGGCCCAACATATTCATTTAAGAGTATGTCCGGTGGGCTTGTAAATGGACTTAAGCAAGGTAAATTTGGCATTAAAACGATAAGGTTGTATAGGAATGATTTTCTCAATCTAATTTTCTTTGCAAATAGGTCCACTAAACTTCTTCAAGTAGTTGATAATGTTTGAAAAACAGGGAAAGACTTTGTCCAAAGTTACTTCCCCTTGCATGATATAGTGCTCAAAATTTCAATTCAACTTCATAATTCTAGATTTATTTTAATATTGAAATGCTTATACGAGTGGTCTCAAAAATCATTCATGTTGTTTTGAAGAAGTACACTTTTAAATTAATTGTAATAATCATTTTAGAGACCTAATTACCTTTTTTTAATTATCCTAAAAAATGGTTTTTTTCTTTCTATAAAATTTAGGAAATCACACTGCAAGTGGAGGCATTTTCTCTTCATTAGGATTAGAGTCATCTTTTCAAACAATTGGGTCAAAAACATGTTCACTCTCACCACTATCCTTGATGTCTTGAGGGAAAATTTCTTTCCCTCCTCGAAAGTATATCGCTCTCAACTAGGGCAAAAGTGATGCAGTTCGAATACTTGCCCAACAGATTCATTACAGAGTATGTTCGGTGGGCATGTACATGGACTTAAGTAAGGTAACTTTGGCATTAAAATGATAAGGTTGTATAGGAATGATTTTCTCAATCTAATTTTCTTTGCAAATAGGTCCACTAAACTTCTTCAAGTAGTTGGTAATGTTTGAAAAACATTGAAAGACTTTGTCCAAAGTTACTTCCCCTTGCATGATATAGTGCTCAAAATTTCAATTCAACTTCATAATTCTAGATTTATTTTAATATTGAAATGCTTATATGAGTGGTCTCAAAAATCATTCATGTTGTTTTGAAGAAGTACACTTTTAAATTAATTGTAATAATCATTTTAGAGACCTAATTACCTTTTTTTAATTATCCTAAAAAATGGTTTTTTTCTTTCTATGAAATTTAGGAATTCACACTGCAAGTAGAGCCATTTTCTCTTCATTATGATTAGAGTCATCTTTTCTAACACTTGGGTCAAAAACATGTTCACTCTCACCACTATCCTTGATGTTTTGAGGGCCAATTTCTTTCCCTCCTCGAAAGTATATTGCTCTCAACTTGGGCAAAAGTGATGTAGTTCGAATACTTTCCCAACAGATTCATTTAAGAGTATGTTCGGTGGGCATGTACATGGCCTTAAGCAAGGTAACTTTGGCATTAAAATGATAAGGTAGTATAGGAATGATTTTATCAATCTAATTTTCTTGGCAAATAGGTCCACTAAACGTTTCAAGGAGTTGCTAATGTTTGAAAAACATTCCATGACTTTGTCCAAAGTTACTTCCCCTTGCATGATATAGTGCTCAAAATTTCAATTCAACTTCATAAATCTAGATTGATTTTAATGTTGAAATGCTTATATGAGTGGTCTCAAAAATCATTCATGTTGTTTTGAAGAAGTACACTTTTAAATTAATTGTAATAATCATTTTAGAGACCTAATTACCTTTTTTTAATTATCCTAAAATTTTTTTTTTCTTTCTATGAAATTTAGGAAATCACACTGCAAGTGGAGCTATTTTCTCTTCATTATGATTAGAGTCATCTTTTCTAACAATTGGGTCAAAAACATGTTCACTCTCACCACTATCCTTGATGTCTTGAGGGCCAATTTCTTTCCCTCCTCGAAAGTATATTGCTCTCAACTAGGGCAAAAGTGATGCAGTTCGAATACTTGCCCAACAGATTCATTTAAGAGTATGTCCGGTGGGCTTGTAAATGGACTTAAGCAAGGTAAATTTGGCATTAAAACGATAAGGTTGTATAGGAATGATTTTCTCAATCTAATTTTCTTTGCAAATTGGTCCACTAAACTTCTTCAAGTAGTTGATAATGTTTGAAAAACAGTGAAAGAATTTGTCCAAAGTTACTTCCCCTTGCATGATATAGTGCTCAAAATTTCAATTCAACTTCATTATTCTAGATTTATTTTAATATTGAAATGCTTATACGAGTGGTCTCAAAAATCATTCATGTTGTTTTGAAGAAGTACACTTTTAAATTAATTGTAATAATCATTTTAGAGACCTAATTGCCTTTTTTTAATTATCCTAAAAAATGGGTTTTTTCTTTCTATGAAATTTAGGAAATCACACTGCAAGTGGAGCCATTTTCTCCTCATTATGATTAGAGTCTTCTTTTGTAACACTTGGGTCAAAAACATGTTCACTCTCACCACTATCCTTGATGTCTTGAGGGCCAATTTCTTTCCCTCCCCGAAAGTCGATTGCTCTCAACTTGGGCAAAAGTGATGTAGTTCGAATACTTGCCCAACAGATTCATTACAGAGTATGTTCGGTGGGCATGTACATGGACTTAAGTAAGGTAACTTTGGCATTAAAATGATAAGGTAGTATAGGAATGATTTTCTCAATCTAATTTTCTTTGCAAATAGGTCCACTAAACTTCTTCAAGTAGTTGGTAATGTTTGAAAAACATTGAAAGACTTTGTCCAAAGTTACTTCCCCTTGCATGATATAGTGCTCAAAATTTCAATTCAACTTCATAATTCTAGATTTATTTTAATATTGAAATGCTTATATGAGTGGTCTCAAAAATCATTCATGTTGTTTTGAAGAAGTACACTTTTAAATTAATTGTAATAATCATTTTAGAGACCTAATTGCCTTTTTTTAATTATCCTAAAAAATGGGTTTTTTCTTTCTATGAAATTTAGGAATTCACACTGCAAGTAGAGCCATTTTCTCTTCATTATGATTAGAGTCATCTTTTCTAACACTTGGGTCAAAAACATGTTCACTCTCACCACTATCCTTGATGTTTTGAGGGCCAATTTCTTTCCCTCCTCGAAAGTATATTGCTCTCAACTTGGGCAAAAGTGATGTAGTTCGAATACTTGCCCAACAGATTCATTTAAGAGTATGTTCGGTGGGCATGTACATGGCCTTAAGGAAGGTAACTTTGGCATTAAAATGATAAGGTAGTATAGGAATGATTTTATCAATCTAATTTTCTTGGCAAATAGGTCCACTAAACGTTTCAAGGAGTTGCTAATGTTTGAAAAACATTCCAAGACTTTGTCCAATGTTACTTCCCCTTGCATGATATAGTGCTCAAAATTTCAATTCAACTTCATAAATCTAGATTGATTTTAATGTTGAAATGCTTATATGAGTGGTCTCAAAAATCATTCATGTTGTTTTGAAGAAGTACACTTTTAAATTAATTGTAATAATCATTTTAGAGACCTAATTACCTTTTTTTAATTATCCTAAAATGTTTTTTTTCTTTCTATGAAATTTAGGAAATCACACTGCAAGTGGAGCCATTTTCTCTTCATTATGATTAGAGTCATCTTTTCTAACAATTGGGTCAAAAACATGTTCACTCTCACCACTATCCTTGATGTCTTGAGGGCCAATTTCTTTCCCTCCTCGAAAGTATATTGCTCTCAACTAAGGCAAAAGTGATGCAGTTCGAATACTGGCCCAACATATTCATTTAAGAGTATGTCCGGTGGGCTTGTAAATGGACTTAAGCAAGGTAAATTTGGCATTAAAACGATAAGGTTGTATAGGAATGATTTTCTCAATCTAATTTTCTTTGCAAATAGGTCCACTAAACTTCTTCAAGTAGTTGATAATGTTTGAAAAACAGGGAAAGACTTTGTCCAAGTTACTTCCCCTTGCATGATATAGTGCTCAAAATTTCAATTCAACTTCATAATTCTAGATTTATTTTAATATTGAAATGCTTATACGAGTGGTCTCAAAAATCATTCATGTTGTTTTGAAGAAGTACACTTTTAAATTAATTGTAATAATCATTTTAGAGACCTAATTTCCTTTTTTTAATTATCCTAAAAAATGGGTTTTTTCTTTCTATGAAATTTAGGAAATCACACTGCAAGTGGAGCCATTTTCTCTTCATTATGATTAGAGTCTTCTTTTGTAACACTTTGGTCAAAAACATGTTCACTCTCACCACTATCCTTGATGTCTTGAGGGCCAATTTCTTTCCCTCCCCGAAAGTCGATTGCTCTCAACTTGGGCAAAAGTGATGTAGTTCGAATACTTGCCCAACAGATTCATTACAGAGTATGTTCGGTGGGCATGTACATGGACTTAAGTAAGGTAACTTTGGAATTAAAATGATAAGGTAGTATAGGAATGATTTTCTCAATCTAATTTTCTTTGCAAATAGGTCGACTAAACTTCTTCAAGTAGTTGGTAATGTTTGAAAAACATTGAAAGACTATGTCCAAAGTTACTTCCCCTTGCATGATATAGTGCTCAAAATTTCAATTCAACTTCATAATTCTAGATTTATTTTAATATTGAAATGCTTATATGAGTGGTCTCAAAAATCATTCATGTTGTTTTGAAGAAGTAACTTTTAAATTAATTGTAATAATCATTTTAGAGACCTAATTTCCTTTTTTTAATTATCCTAAAAAATGGTTTTTTTGTTTCTATGAAATTTAGGAATTCACACTGCAAGTAGAGCCATTTTCTCTTCATTATGATTAGAGTCATCTTTTCTAACACTTGGGTCAAAAACATGTTCACTCTCACCACTATCCTTGATGTTTTGAGGGCCAATTTCTTTCCCTCCTCGAAATTATATTGCTCTCAACTTGGGCAAAAGTGATGTAGTTCGAATACTTGCCCAACAGATTCATTTAAGAGTATGTTCGGTGGGCATGTACATGGCCTTAAGGAAGGTAACTTTGGCATTAAAATGATAAGGTAGTATAGGAATGATTTTATCAATCTAATTTTCTTGGCAAATAGGTCCACTAAACGTTTCAAGGAGTTGCTAATGTTTGAAAAACATTCCAAGACTTTGTCCAAAGTTACTTCCCCTTGCATGATATAGTGCTCAAAATTTCAATTCAACTTCATAAATCTAGATTGATTTTAATGTTGAAATGCTTATATGAGTGGTCTCAAAAATCATTCATGTTGTTTTGAAGAAGTACACTTTTAAATTAATTGTAATAATCATTTTAGAGACCTAATTACCTTTTTTTAATTATCCTAAAATTTTTTTTTCTTTCTATGAAATTTAGGAAATCACAATGCAAGTGGAGCCATTTTCTCTTCATTATGATTAGAGTCATCTTTTCTAACAATTGGGTCAAAAACATGTTCACTCTCACCACTATCCTTGATGTCTTGAGGGCCAATTTCTTTCCCTCCTCGAAAGTATATTGCTCTCAACTAAGGCAAAAGTGATGCAGTTCGAATACTGGCCCAACATATTCATTTAAGAGTATGTCCGGTGGGCTTGTAAATGGACTTAAGCAAGGTAAATTTGGCATTAAAAGGATAAGGTTGTATAGGAATGATTTTCTCAATCTAATTTTCTTTGCAAATAGGTCCACTAAACTTCTTCAAGTAGTTGATAATGTTTGAAAAACAGGGAAAGACTTTGTCCAAAGTTACTTCCCCTTGCATGATATAGTGCTCAAAATTTCAATTCAACTTCATAATTCTAGATTTATTTTAATATTGAAATGCTTATACGAGTGGTCTCAAAAATCATTCATGTTGTTTTGAAGAAGTACACTTTTAAATTAATTGTAATAATCATTTTAGAGACCTAATTTCCTTTTTTTAATTATCCTAAAAAATGGGTTTTTTCTTTCTATGAAATTTAGGAAATCACACTGCAAGTGGAGCCATTTTCTCTTCATTATGATTAGAGTCTTCTTTTGTAACACTTTGGTCAAAAACATGTTCACTCTCACCACTATCCTTGATGTCTTGAGGGCCAATTTCTTTCCCTCCCCGAAAGTCGATTGCTCTCAACTTGGGCAAAAGTGATGTAGTTCGAATACTTGCCCAACAGATTCATTACAGAGTATGTTCGGTGGGCATGTACATGGACTTAAGTAAGGTAACTTTGGAATTAAAATGATAAGGTAGTATAGGAATGATTTTCTCAATCTAATTTTCTTTGCAAATAGGTCGACTAAACTTCTTCAAGTAGTTGGTAATGTTTGAAAAACATTGAAAGACTTTGTCCAAAGTTACTTCCCCTTGCATGATATAGTGCTCAAAATTTCAATTCAACTTCATAATTCTAGATTTATTTTAATATTGAAATGCTTATATGAGTGGTCTCAAAAATCATTCATGTTGTTTTGAAGAAGTAACTTTTAAATTAATTGTAATAATCATTTTAGAGACCTAATTTCCTTTTTTTAATTATCCTAAAAAATGGTTTTTTTGTTTCTATGAAATTTAGGAATTCACACTGCAAGTAGAGCCATTTTCTCTTCATTATGATTAGAGTCATCTTTTCTAACACTTGGGTCAAAAACATGTTCACTCTCACCACTATCCTTGATGTCTTGAGGGCCAATTTCTTTCCCTCCTCGAAAGTATATTGCTCTCAACTTGGGCAAAAGTGATGTAGTTCGAATACTTGCCCAACAGATTCATTTAAGAGTATGTTCGGTGGGCATGTACATGGCCTTAAGGAAGGTAACTTTGGCATTAAAATGATAAGGTAGTATAGGAATGATTTTATCAATCTAATTTTCTTGGCAAATAGGTCCACTAAACGTTTCAAGGAGTTGCTAATGTTTGAAAAACATTCCAAGACTTTGTCCAAAGTTACTTCCCCTTGCATGATATAGTGCTCAAAATTTCAATTCAACTTCATAAATCTAGATTGATTTTAATGTTGAAATGCTTATATGAGTGGTCTCAAAAATCATTCATGTTGTTTTGAAGAAGTACACTTTTAAATTAATTGTAATAATCATTTTAGAGACCTAATTACCTTTTTTTAATTATCCTAAATTTTTTTTTTCTTTCTATGAAATTTAGGAAATCACACTGCAAGTGGAGCCATTTTCTCTTCATTATGATTAGAGTCATCTATTCTAACAATTGGGTCAAAAACATGTTCACTCTCACCACTATCCTTGATGTCTTGAGGGCCAATTTCTTTCCCTCCTCGAAAGTATATTGCTCTCAACTAAGGCAAAAGTAATGCAGTTCGAATACTGGCCCAACATATTCATTTAAGAGTATGTCCGGTGGGCTTGTAAATGGACTTAAGCAAGGTAAATTTGGCATTAAAACGATAAGGTTGTATAGGAATGATTTTCTCAATCTAATTTTCTTTGCAAATAGGTCCACTAAACTTCTTCATGTAGTTGATAATGTTTGAAAAACAGGGAAAGACTTTGTCCAAAGTTACTTCCCCTTGCATGATATAGTGCTCAAAATTTCAATTCAACTTCATAATTCTAGATTTATTTTAATATTGAAATGCTTATACGAGTGGTCTCAAAAATCATTCATGTTGTTTTGAAGAAGTACACTTTTAAATTAATTGTAATAATCATTTTAGAGACCTAATTACCTTTTTTTAATTATCCTAAAAAATGGTTTTTTTCTTTCTATAAAATTTAGGAAATCACACTGCAAGTGGAGGCATTTTCTCTTCATTAGGATTAGAGTCATCTTTTCAAACAATTGGGTCAAAAACATGTTCACTCTCACCACTATCCTTGATGTCTTGAGGGACAATTTCTTTCCCTCCTCGAAAGTATATTGCTCTCAACTAGGGCAAAAGTGATGCAGTTCGAATACTTGCCCAACAGATTCATTACAGAGTATGTTCGGTGGGCATGTACATGGAATTAAGTAAGGTAACTTTGGCATTAAAATGATAAGGTAGTATAGGAATGATTTTATCAATCTAATTTTCTTTGCAAATAGGTCCACTAAACTTCTTCAAGTAGTTGGTAATGTTTGAAAAACATTGAAAGACTTTGTCCAAAGTTACTTCCCCTTGCATGATATAGCGCTCAAAATTTCAATTCAACTTCATAATTCTAGATTTATTTTAATATTGAAATGCTTATATGAGTGGTCTCAAAAATCATTCATGTTGTTTTGAAGAAGTACACTTTTAAATTAATTGTAATAATCATTTTAGAGACCTAATTTCCTTTTTTTAATTATCCTAAAAAATGGGTTTTTTCTTTCTATGAAATTTAGGAAATCACACTGCAAGTGGAGCCATTTTCTCTTCATTATGATTAGAGTCTTCTTTTGTAACACTTTGGTCAAAAACATGTTCACTCTCACCACTATCCTTGATGTCTTGAGGGCCAATTTCTTTCCCTCCCCGAAAGTCGATTGCTCTCAACTTGGGCAAAAGTGATGTAGTTCGAATACTTGCCCAACAGATTCATTACAGAGTATGTTCGGTGGGCATGTACATGGACTTAAGTAAGGTAACTTTGGAATTAAAATGATAAGGTAGTATAGGAATGATTTTCTCAATCTAATTTTCTTTGCAAATAGGTCGACTAAACTTCTTCAAGTAGTTGGTAATGTTTGAAAAACATTGAAAGACTATGTCCAAAGTTACTTCCCCTTGCATGATATAGTGCTCAAAATTTCAATTCAACTTCATAATTCTAGATTTATTTTAATATTGAAATGCTTATATGAGTGGTCTCAAAAATCATTCATGTTGTTTTGAAGAAGTAACTTTTAAATTAATTGTAATAATCATTTTAGAGACCTAATTTCCTTTTTTTAATTATCCTAAAAAATGGTTTTTTTGTTTCTATGAAATTTAGGAATTCACACTGCAAGTAGAGCCATTTTCTCTTCATTATGATTAGAGTCATCTTTTCTAACACTTGGGTCAAAAACATGTTCACTCTCACCACTATCCTTGATGTTTTGAGGGCCAATTTCTTTCCCTCCTCGAAATTATATTGCTCTCAACTTGGGCAAAAGTGATGTAGTTCGAATACTTGCCCAACAGATTCATTTAAGAGTATGTTCGGTGGGCATGTACATGGCCTTAAGGAAGGTAACTTTGGCATTAAAATGATAAGGTAGTATAGGAATGATTTTATCAATCTAATTTTCTTGGCAAATAGGTCCACTAAACGTTTCAAGGAGTTGCTAATGTTTGAAAAACATTCCAAGACTTTGTCCAAAGTTACTTCCCCTTGCATGATATAGTGCTCAAAATTTCAATTCAACTTCATAAATCTAGATTGATTTTAATGTTGAAATGCTTATATGAGTGGTCTCAAAAATCATTCATGTTGTTTTGAAGAAGTACACTTTTAAATTAATTGTAATAATCATTTTAGAGACCTAATTACCTTTTTTTAATTATCCTAAAATTTTTTTTTCTTTCTATGAAATTTAGGAAATCACAATGCAAGTGGAGCCATTTTCTCTTCATTATGATTAGAGTCATCTTTTCTAACAATTGGGTCAAAAACATGTTCACTCTCACCACTATCCTTGATGTCTTGAGGGCCAATTTCTTTCCCTCCTCGAAAGTATATTGCTCTCAACTAAGGCAAAAGTGATGCAGTTCGAATACTGGCCCAACATATTCATTTAAGAGTATGTCCGGTGGGCTTGTAAATGGACTTAAGCAAGGTAAATTTGGCATTAAAAGGATAAGGTTGTATAGGAATGATTTTCTCAATCTAATTTTCTTTGCAAATAGGTCCACTAAACTTCTTCAAGTAGTTGATAATGTTTGAAAAACAGGGAAAGACTTTGTCCAAAGTTACTTCCCCTTGCATGATATAGTGCTCAAAATTTCAATTCAACTTCATAATTCTAGATTTATTTTAATATTGAAATGCTTATACGAGTGGTCTCAAAAATCATTCATGTTGTTTTGAAGAAGTACACTTTTAAATTAATTGTAATAATCATTTTAGAGACCTAATTTCCTTTTTTTAATTATCCTAAAAAATGGGTTTTTTCTTTCTATGAAATTTAGGAAATCACACTGCAAGTGGAGCCATTTTCTCTTCATTATGATTAGAGTCTTCTTTTGTAACACTTTGGTCAAAAACATGTTCACTCTCACCACTATCCTTGATGTCTTGAGGGCCAATTTCTTTCCCTCCCCGAAAGTCGATTGCTCTCAACTTGGGCAAAAGTGATGTAGTTCGAATACTTGCCCAACAGATTCATTACAGAGTATGTTCGGTGGGCATGTACATGGACTTAAGTAAGGTAACTTTGGAATTAAAATGATAAGGTAGTATAGGAATGATTTTCTCAATCTAATTTTCTTTGCAAATAGGCCGACTAAACTTCTTCAAGTAGTTGGTAATGTTTGAAAAACATTGAAAGACTTTGTCCAAAGTTACTTCCCCTTGCATGATATAGTGCTCAAAATTTCAATTCAACTTCATAATTCTAGATTTATTTTAATATTGAAATGCTTATATGAGTGGTCTCAAAAATCATTCATGTTGTTTTGAAGAAGTAACTTTTAAATTAATTGTAATAATCATTTTAGAGACCTAATTTCCTTTTTTTAATTATCCTAAAAAATGGTTTTTTTGTTTCTATGAAATTTAGGAATTCACACTGCAAGTAGAGCCATTTTCTCTTCATTATGATTAGAGTCATCTTTTCTAACACTTGGGTCAAAAACATGTTCACTCTCACCACTATCCTTGATGTCTTGAGGGCCAATTTCTTTCCCTCCTCGAAATTATATTGCTCTCAACTTGGGCAAAAGTGATGTAGTTCGAATACTTGCCCAACAGATTCATTTAAGAGTATGTTCGGTGGGCATGTACATGGCCTTAAGGAAGGTAACTTTGGCATTAAAATGATAAGGTAGTATAGGAATGATTTTATCAATCTAATTTTCTTGGCAAATAGGTCCACTAAACGTTTCAAGGAGTTGCTAATGTTTGAAAAACATTCCAAGACTTTGTCCAAAGTTACTTCCCCTTGCATGATATAGTGCTCAAAATTTCAATTCAACTTCATAAATCTAGATTGATTTTAATGTTGAAATGCTTATATGAGTGGTCTCAAAAATCATTCATGTTGTTTTGAAGAAGTACACTTTTAAATTAATTGTAATAATCATTTTAGAGACCTAATTACCTTTTTTTAATTATCCTAAAATTTTTTTTTCTTTCTATGAAATTTAGGAAATCACAATGCAAGTGGAGCCATTTTCTCTTCATTATGATTAGAGTCATCTTTTCTAACAATTGGGTCAAAAACATGTTCACTCTCACCACTATCCTTGATGTCTTGAGGGCCAATTTCTTTCCCTCCTCGAAAGTATATTGCTCTCAACTAAGGCAAAAGTGATGCAGTTCGAATACTGGCCCAACATATTCATTTAAGAGTATGTCCGGTGGGCTTGTAAATGGACTTAAGCAAGGTAAATTTGGCATTAAAAGGATAAGGTTGTATAGGAATGATTTTCTCAATCTAATTTTCTTTGCAAATAGGTCCACTAAACTTCTTCAAGTAGTTGATAATGTTTGAAAAACAGGGAAAGACTTTGTCCAAAGTTACTTCCCCTTGCATGATATAGTGCTCAAAATTTCAATTCAACTTCATAATTCTAGATTTATTTTAATATTGAAATGCTTATACGAGTGGTCTCAAAAATCATTCATGTTGTTTTGAAGAAGTACACTTTTAAATTAATTGTAATAATCATTTTAGAGACCTAATTTCCTTTTTTTAATTATCCTAAAAAATGGGTTTTTTCTTTCTATGAAATTTAGGAAATCACACTGCAAGTGGAGCCATTTTCTCTTCATTATGATTAGAGTCTTCTTTTGTAACACTTTGGTCAAAAACATGTTCACTCTCACCACTATCCTTGATGTCTTGAGGGCCAATTTCTTTCCCTCCTCGAAAGTATATTGCTCTCAACTTGGGCAAAAGTGATGTAGTTCGAATACTTGCCCAACAGATTCATTTAAGAGTATGTTCGGTGGGCATGTACATGGCCTTAAGGAAGGTAACTTTGGCATTAAAATGATAAGGTAGTATAGGAATGATTTTATCAATCTAATTTTCTTGGCAAATAGGTCCACTAAACGTTTCAAGGAGTTGCTAATGTTTGAAAAACATTCCAAGACTTTGTCCAAAGTTACTTCCCCTTGCATGATATAGTGCTCAAAATTTCAATTCAACTTCATAAATCTAGATTGATTTTAATGTTGAAATGCTTATATGAGTGGTCTCAAAAATCATTCATGTTGTTTTGAAGAAGTACACTTTTAAATTAATTGTAATAATCATTTTAGAGACCTAATTACCTTTTTTTAATTATCCTAAAATTTTTTTTTCTTTCTATGAAATTTAGGAAATCACAATGCAAGTGGAGCCATTTTCTCTTCATTATGATTAGAGTCATCTTTTCTAACAATTGGGTCAAAAACATGTTCACTCTCACCACTATCCTTGATGTCTTGAGGGCCAATTTCTTTCCCTCCTCGAAAGTATATTGCTCTCAACTAAGGCAAAAGTGATGCAGTTCGAATACTGGCCCAACATATTCATTTAAGAGTATGTCCGGTGGGCTTGTAAATGGACTTAAGCAAGGTAAATTTGGCATTAAAAGGATAAGGTTGTATAGGAATGATTTTCTCAATCTAATTTTCTTTGCAAATAGGTCCACTAAACTTCTTCAAGTAGTTGATAATGTTTGAAAAACAGGGAAAGACTTTGTCCAAAGTTACTTCCCCTTGCATGATATAGTGCTCAAAATTTCAATTCAACTTCATAATTCTAGATTTATTTTAATATTGAAATGCTTATACGAGTGGTCTCAAAAATCATTCATGTTGTTTTGAAGAAGTACACTTTTAAATTAATTGTAATAATCATTTTAGAGACCTAATTTCCTTTTTTTAATTATCCTAAAAAATGGGTTTTTTCTTTCTATGAAATTTAGGAAATCACACTGCAAGTGGAGCCATTTTCTCTTCATTATGATTAGAGTCTTCTTTTGTAACACTTTGGTCAAAAACATGTTCACTCTCACCACTATCCTTGATGTCTTGAGGGCCAATTTCTTTCCCTCCCCGAAAGTCGATTGCTCTCAACTTGGGCAAAAGTGATGTAGTTCGAATACTTGCCCAACAGATTCATTACAGAGTATGTTCGGTGGGCATGTACATGGACTTAAGTAAGGTAACTTTGGAATTAAAATGATAAGGTAGTATAGGAATGATTTTCTCAATCTAATTTTCTTTGCAAATAGGCCGACTAAACTTCTTCAAGTAGTTGGTAATGTTTGAAAAACATTGAAAGACTTTGTCCAAAGTTACTTCCCCTTGCATGATATAGTGCTCAAAATTTCAATTCAACTTCATAATTCTAGATTTATTTTAATATTGAAATGCTTATATGAGTGGTCTCAAAAATCATTCATGTTGTTTTGAAGAAGTAACTTTTAAATTAATTGTAATAATCATTTTAGAGACCTAATTTCCTTTTTTTAATTATCCTAAAAAATGGTTTTTTTGTTTCTATGAAATTTAGGAATTCACACTGCAAGTAGAGCCATTTTCTCTTCATTATGATTAGAGTCATCTTTTCTAACACTTGGGTCAAAAACATGTTCACTCTCACCACTATCCTTGATGTCTTGAGGGCCAATTTCTTTCCCTCCTCGAAAGTATATTGCTCTCAACTTGGGCAAAAGTGATGTAGTTCGAATACTTGCCCAACAGATTCATTTAAGAGTATGTTCGGTGGGCATGTACATGGCCTTAAGGAAGGTAACTTTGGCATTAAAATGATAAGGTAGTATAGGAATGATTTTATCAATCTAATTTTCTTGGCAAATAGGTCCACTAAACGTTTCAAGGAGTTGCTAATGTTTGAAAAACATTCCAAGACTTTGTCCAAAGTTACTTCCCCTTGCATGATATAGTGCTCAAAATTTCAATTCAACTTCATAAATCTAGATTGATTTTAATGTTGAAATGCTTATATGAGTGGTCTCAAAAATCATTCATGTTGTTTTGAAGAAGTACACTTTTAAATTAATTGTAATAATCATTTTAGAGACCTAATTACCTTTTTTTAATTATCCTAAATTTTTTTTTTCTTTCTATGAAATTTAGGAAATCACACTGCAAGTGGAGCCATTTTCTCTTCATTATGATTAGAGTCATCTATTCTAACAATTGGGTCAAAAACATGTTCACTCTCACCACTATCCTTGATGTCTTGAGGGCCAATTTCTTTCCCTCCTCGAAAGTATATTGCTCTCAACTAAGGCAAAAGTAATGCAGTTCGAATACTGGCCCAACATATTCATTTAAGAGTATGTCCGGTGGGCTTGTAAATGGACTTAAGCAAGGTAAATTTGGCATTAAAACGATAAGGTTGTATAGGAATGATTTTCTCAATCTAATTTTCTTTGCAAATAGGTCCACTAAACTTCTTCATGTAGTTGATAATGTTTGAAAAACAGGGAAAGACTTTGTCCAAAGTTACTTCCCCTTGCATGATATAGTGCTCAAAATTTCAATTCAACTTCATAATTCTAGATTTATTTTAATATTGAAATGCTTATACGAGTGGTCTCAAAAATCATTCATGTTGTTTTGAAGAAGTACACTTTTAAATTAATTGTAATAATCATTTTAGAGACCTAATTACCTTTTTTTAATTATCCTAAAAAATGGTTTTTTTCTTTCTATAAAATTTAGGAAATCACACTGCAAGTGGAGGCATTTTCTCTTCATTAGGATTAGAGTCATCTTTTCAAACAATTGGGTCAAAAACATGTTCACTCTCACCACTATCCTTGATGTCTTGAGGGACAATTTCTTTCCCTCCTCGAAAGTATATTGCTCTCAACTAGGGCAAAAGTGATGCAGTTCGAATACTTGCCCAACAGATTCATTACAGAGTATGTTCGGTGGGCATGTACATGGAATTAAGTAAGGTAACTTTGGCATTAAAATGATAAGGTAGTATAGGAATGATTTTATCAATCTAATTTTCTTTGCAAATAGGTCCACTAAACTTCTTCAAGTAGTTGGTAATGTTTGAAAAACATTGAAAGACTTTGTCCAAAGTTACTTCCCCTTGCATGATATAGCGCTCAAAATTTCAATTCAACTTCATAATTCTAGATTTATTTTAATATTGAAATGCTTATATGAGTGGTCTCAAAAATCATTCATGTTGTTTTGAAGAAGTACACTTTTAAATTAATTGTAATAATCATTTTAGAGACCTAATTACCTTTTTTTAATTATCCTAAAAAATGGTTTTTTTCTTTCTATGAAATTTAGGAATTCACACTGCAAGTAGAGCCATTTTCTCTTCATTATGATTAGACTCATCTTTTCTAACAATTGGGTCAAAAACATGTTCACTCTCACCACTATCCTTGATGTTTTGAGGGCCAATTTCTTTCCCTCCTCGAAAGTATATTGCTCTCAACTTGGGCAAAAGTGATGTAGTTCGAATACTTGCCCAACAGATTCATTTAAGAGTATGTTCGGTGGGCATGTACATGGACTTAAGTAAGGTAACTTTGGCATTAAAATGATAAGGTAGTATAGGAATGATTTTCTCAATCTAATTTTCTTTGCAAATAGGTCCACTAAACTTCTTCAAGTAGTTGGTAATGTTTGAAAAACATTGAAAGACTTTGTCCAAAGGTACTTCCCCTTGCATGATATAGTGCTCAAAATTTCAATTCAACTTCATAATTCTAGATTTATTTTAATATTGAAATGCTTATACGAGTGGTCTCAAAAATCATTCATGTTGTTTTGAAGAAGTACACTTTTAAATTAATTGTAATAATCATTTTAGAGACCTAATTGCCTTTTTTTAATTATCCTAAAAAATGGGTTTTTTCTTTCTATGAAATTTAGGAAATCACACTGCAAGTGGAGCCATTTTCTCTACATTATGATTAGAGTCTTCTTTTGTAACACTTTGGTCAAAAACATGTTCACTCTCACCACTATCCTTGATGTCTTGAGGGCCAATTTCTTTCCCTCCCCGAAAGTCGATTGCTCTCAACTTGGGCAAAAGTGATGTAGTTCGAATACTTGCCCAACAGATTCATTACAGAGTATGTTCGGTGGGCATGTACATGGACTTAAGTAAGGTAACTTTGGAATTAAAATGATAAGGTAGTATAGGAATGATTTTCTCAATCTAATTTTCTTTGCAAATAGGTCGACTAAACTTCTTCAAGTAGTTGGTAATGTTTGAAAAACATTGAAAGACTTTGTCCAAAGTTACTTCCCCTTGCATGATATAGTGCTCAAAATTTCAATTCAACTTCATAATTCTAGATTTATTTTAATATTGAAATGCTTATATGAGTGGTCTCAAAAATCATTCATGTTGTTTTGAAGAAGTAACTTTTAAATTAATTGTAATAATCATTTTAGAGACCTAATTTCCTTTTTTTAATTATCCTAAAAAATGGTTTTTTTCTTTCTATGAAATTTAGGAATTCACACTGCAAGTAGAGCCATTTTCTCTTCATTATGATTAGAGTCATCTTTTCTAACACTAGGGTCAAAAACATGTTCACTCTCACCACTATCCTTGATGTTTTGAGGGCCAATTTCTTTCCCTCCTCGAAATTATATTGCTCTCAACTTGGGCAAAAGTGATGTAGTTCGAATACTTGCCCAACAGATTCATTTAAGAGTATGTTCGGTGGGCATGTACATGGCCTTAAGGAAGGTAACTTTGGCATTAAAATGATAAGGTAGTATAGGAATGATTTTATCAATCTAATTTTCTTGGCAAATAGGTCCACTAAACGTTTCAAGGAGTTGCTAATGTTTGAAAAACATTCCAAGACTTTGTCCAAAGTTACTTCCCCTTGCATGATATAGTGCTCAAAATTTCAATTCAACTTCATAAATCTAGATTGATTTTAATGTTGAAATGCTTATATGAGTGGTCTCAAAAATCATTCATGTTGTTTTGAAGAAGTACACTTTTAAATTAATTGTAATAATCATTTTAGACACCTAATTACCTTTTTTTAATTATCCTAAATTTTTTTTTTCTTTCTATGAAATTTAGGAAATCACACTGCAAGTGGAGCCATTTTCTCTTCATTATGATTAGAGTCATCTTTTCTAACAATTGGGTCAAAAACATGTTCACTCTCACCACTATCCTTGATGTCTTGAGGGCCAATTTCTTTCCCTCCTCGAAAGTATATTGCTCTCAACTAAGGCAAAAGTAATGCAGTTCGAATACTGGCCCAACATATTCATTTAAGAGTATGTCCGGTGGGCTTGTAAATGGACTTAAGCAAGGTAAATTTGGCATTAAAACGATAAGGTTGTATAGGAATGATTTTCTCAATCTAATTTTCTTTGCAAATAGGTCCACTAAACTTCTTCAAGTAGTTGATAATGTTTGAAAAACAGGGAAAGACTTTGTCCAAAGTTACTTCCCCTTGCATGATATAGTGCTCAAAATTTCAATTCAACTTCATAATTCTAGATTTATTTTAATATTGAAATGCTTATACGAGTGGTCTCAAAAATCATTCATGTTGTTTTGAAGAAGTACACTTTTAAATTAATTGTAATAATCATTTTAGAGACCTAATTACCTTTTTTTAATTATCCTAAAAAATGGTTTTTTTCTTTCTATAAAATTTAGGAAATCACACTGCAAGTGGAGGCATTTTCTCTTCATTAGGATTAGAGTCATCTTTTCAAACAATTGGGTCAAAAACATGTTCACTCTCACCACTATCCTTGATGTCTTGAGGGACAATTTCTTTCCCTCCTCGAAAGTATATTGCTCTCAACTAGGGCAAAAGTGATGCAGTTCGAATACTTGCCAAACAGATTCATTACAGAGTATGTTCGGTGGGCATGTACATGGACTTAAGTAAGGTAACTTTGGCATTAAAATGATAAGGTAGTATAGGAATGATTTTATCAATCTAATTTTCTTTGCAAATAGGTCCACTAAACTTCTTCAAGTAGTTGGTAATGTTTGAAAAACATTGAAAGACTTTGTCCAAAGTTACTTCCCCTTGCATGATATAGCGCTCAAAATTTCAATTCAACTTCATAATTCTAGATTTATTTTAATATTGAAATGCTTATATGAGTGGTCTCAAAAATCATTCATGTTGTTTTGAAGAAGTACACTTTTAAATTAATTGTAACAATCATTTTAGAGACCTAATTACCTTTTTTTAATTATCCTAAAAAATGGTTTTTTTCTTTCTATGAAATTTAGGAATTCACACTGCAAGTAGAGCCATTTTCTCTTCATTATGATTAGACTCATCTTTTCTAACAATTGGGTCAAAAACATGTTCACTCTCACCACTATCCTTGATGTTTTGAGGGCCAATTTCTTTCCCTCCTCGAAAGTATATTGCTCTCAACTTGGGCAAAAGTGATGTAGTTCGAATACTTGCCCACCAGATTCATTTAAGAGTATGTTCGGTGGGCATGTACATGGACTTAAGTAAGGTAACTTTGGCATTAAAATGATAAGGTAGTATAGGAATGATTTTCTCAATCTAATTTTCTTTGCAAATAGGTCCACTAAACTTCTTCAAGTAGTTGGTAATGTTTGAAAAACATTGAAAGACTTTGTCCAAAGGTACTTCCCCTTGCATGATATAGTGCTCAAAATTTCAATTCAACTTCATAATTCTAGATTTATTTTAATATTGAAATGCTTATACGAGTGGTCTCAAAAATCATTCATGTTGTTTTGAAGAAGTACACTTTTAAATTAATTGTAATAATCTTTTAGAGACCTAATTGCCTTTTTTTAATTATCCTAAAAAATGGGTTTTTTCTTTCTATGAAATTTAGGAAATCACACTGCAAGTGGAGCCATTTTCTCTACATTATGATTAGAGTCTTCTTTTGTAACACTTTGGTCAAAAACATGTTCACTCTCACCACTATCCTTGATGTCTTGAGGGCCAATTTCTTTCCCTCCCCGAAAGTCGATTGCTCTCAACTTGGGCAAAAGTGATGTAGTTCGAATACTTGCCCAACAGATTCATTACAGAGTATGTTCGGTGGGCATGTACATGGACTTAAGTAAGGTAACTTTGGAATTAAAATGATAAGGTAGTATAGGAATGATTTTCTCAATCTAATTTTCTTTGCAAATAGGTCGACTAAACTTCTTCATGTAGTTGGTAATGTTTGAAAAACATTGAAAGACTTTGTCCAAAGTTACTTCCCCTTGCATGATATAGTGCTCAAAATTTCAATTCAACTTCATAATTCTAGATTTATTTTAATATTGAAATGCTTATATGAGTGGTCTCAAAAATCATTCATGTTGTTTTGAAGAAGTAACTTTTAAATTAATTGTAATAATCATTTTAGAGACCTAATTTCCTTTTTTTAATTATCCTAAAAAATGGTTTTTTTCTTTCTATGAAATTTAGGAATTCACACTGCAAGTAGAGCCATTTTCTCTTCATTATGATTAGAGTCATCTTTTCTAACACTTGGGTCAAAAACATGTTCACTCTCACCACTATCCTTGATGTTTTGAGGGCCAATTTCTTTCCCTCCTCGAAATTATATTGCTCTCAACTTGGGCAAAAGTGATGTAGTTCGAATACTTGCCCAACAGATTCATTTAAGAGTATGTTCGGTGGGCATGTACATGGCCTTAAGGAAGGTAACTTTGGCATTAAAATGATAAGGTAGTACAGGAATGATTTTATCAATCTAATTTTCTTGGCAAATAGGTCCACTAAACGTTTCAAGGAGTTGCTAATGTTTGAAAAACATTCCAAGACTTTGTCCAAAGTTACTTCCCCTTGCATGATATAGTGCTCAAAATTTCAATTCAACTTCATAAATCTAGATTGATTTTAATGTTGAAATGCTTATATGAGTGGTCTCAAAAATCATTCATGTTGTTTTGAAGAAGTACACTTTTAAATTAATTGTAATAATCATTTTAGAGACCTAATTACCTTTTTTTAATTATCCTCAATTTTTTTTTTCTTTCTATGAAATTTAGGAAATCACACTGCAAGTGGAGCCATTTTCTCTTCATTATGATTAGAGTCATCTTTTCTAACAATTGGGTCAAAAACATGTTCACTCTCACCACTATCCTTGATGTCTTGAGGGCCAATTTCTTTCCCTCCTCGAAAGTATATTGCTCTCAACTAAGGCAAAAGTAATGCAGTTCGAATACTGGCCCAACATATTCATTTAAGAGTATGTCCGGTGGGCTTGTAAATGGACTTAAGCAAGGTAAATTTGGCATTAAAACGATAAGGTTGTATAGGAATGATTTTCTCAATCTAATTTTCTTTGCAAATAGGTCCACTAAACTTCTTCAAGTAGTTGATAATGTTTGAAAAACAGGGAAAGACTTTGTCCAAAGTTACTTCCCCTTGCATGATATAGTGCTCAAAATTTCAATTCAACTTCATAATTCTAGATTTATTTTAATATTGAAATGCTTATACGAGTGGTCTCAAAAATCATTCATGTTGTTTTGAAGAAGTACACTTTTAAATTAATTGTAATAATCATTTTAGAGACCTAATTACCTTTTTTTAATTATCCTAAAAAATGGTTTTTTTCTTTCTATAAAATTTAGGAAATCACATTGCAAGTGGAGGCATTTTCTCTTCATTAGGATTAGAGTCATCTTTTCAAACAATTGGGTCAAAAACATGTTCACTCTCACCACTATCCTTGATGTCTTGAGGGACAATTTCTTTCCCTCCTCGAAAGTATATTGCTCTCAACTAGGGCAAAAGTGATGCAGTTCGAATACTTGCCCAACAGATTCATTACAGAGTATGTTCGGTGGGCATGTACATGGACTTAAGTAAGGTAACTTTGGCATTAAAATGATAAGGTAGTATAGGAATAATTTTCTCAATCTAATTTTCTTTGCAAATAGGTCCACTAAACTTCTTCAAGTAGTTGGTAATGTTTGAAAAACATTGAAAGACTTTGTCCAAAGTTACTTCCCCTTGCATGATATAGTGCTCAAAATTTCAATTCAACTTCATAATTCTAGATTTAGTTTAATATTGAAATGCTTATATGAGTGGTCTCAAAAATCATTCATGTTGTTTTGAAGAAGTACACTTTTAAATTAATTGTAATAATCATTTTAGAGACCTAATTACCTTTTTTTAATTATCCTAAAAAATGGTTTTTTTCTTTCTATGAAATTTAGGAATTCACACTGCAAGTAGAGCCATTTTCTCTTCATTATGATTAGACTCATCTTTTCTAACACTTGGGTCAAAAACATGTTCACTCTCACCACTATCCTTGATGTTTTGAGGGCCAATTTCTTTCCCTCCTCGAAAGTATATTGCTCTCAACTTGGGCAAAAGTGATGTAGTTCGAATACTTTCCCAACAGATTCATTTAAGAGTATGTTCGGTGGGCATGTACATGGCCTGAAGCAAGGTAACTTTGGCATTAAAATGATAAGGTAGTATAGGAATGATTTTATCAATCTAATTTTCTTGGCAAATAGGTCCACTAAACGTTTCAAGGAGTTGCTAATGTTTGAAAAACATTCCAAGACTTTGTCCAAAGTTACTTCCCCTTGCATGATATAGTGCTCAAAATTTCAATTCAACTTCATAAATCTAGATTGATTTTAATGTTGAAATGCTTATATGAGTGGTCTCAAAAATCATTCATGTTGTTTTGAAGAAGTACACTTTTAAATTAATTGTAATAATCATTTTAGAGACCTAATTACCTTTTTTTAATTATCCTAAATTTTTTTTTTCTTTCTATGAAATTTAGGAAATCACACTGCAAGTGGAGCCATTTTCTCTTCATTATGATTAGACTCATCTTTTCCAACAATTGGGTCAAAAACATGTTCACTCTCACCACTATCCTTGATGTCTTGAGGGCCAATTTCTTTCCCTCCTCGAAAGTATATTGCTGTCAACTGGGGCAAAAGAGATGCAGTTCGAATACTTGCTCAACAGATTCATTTAAGAGTATGTCCGGTGGGCTTGTAAATGGACTTAAGCAAGGTAAATTTGGCATTAAAACGATAAGGTTGTATAGGAATGATTTTCTCAATCTAATTTTCTTTGCAAATTGGTCCACTAAACTTCTTCAAGTAGTTGATAATGTTTGAAAAACAGTGAAAGACTTTGTCCAAAGTTACTTCCCCTTGCATGATATAGTGCTCAAAATTTCAATTCAACTTCATAATTCTAGATTTATTTTAATATTGAAATGCTTATACGAGTGGTCTCAAAAATCATTCATGTTGTTTTGAAGAAGTACACTTTTAAATTAATTGTAATAATCATTTTAGAGACCTAATTACCTTTTTTTAATTATCCTAAAAAATGGTTTTTTTCTTTCTATAAAATTTAGGAAATCACATTGCAAGTGGAGGCATTTTCTCTTCATTAGGATTAGAGTCATCTTTTCAAACAATTGGGTCAAAAACATGTTCACTCTCACCACTATCCTTGATGTCTTGAGGGACAATTTCTTTCCCTCCTCGAAAGTATATTGCTCTCAACTAGGGCAAAAGTGATGCAGTTCGAATACTTGCCCAACAGATTCATTACAGAGTATGTTCGGTGGGCATGTACATGGACTTAAGTAAGGTAACTTTGGCATTAAAATGATAAGGTAGTATAGGAATGATTTTCTCAATCTAATTTTCTTTGCAAATAGGTCCACTAAACTTCTTCAAGTAGTTGGTAATGTTTGAAAAACATTGAAAGACTTTGTCCAAAGTTACTTCCCCTTGCATGATATAGTGCTCAAAATTTCAATTCAACTTCATAATTCTAGATTTAGTTTAATATTGAAATGCTTATATGAGTGGTCTCAAAAATCATTCATGTTGTTTTGAAGAAGTACACTTTTAAATTAATTGTAATAATCATTTTAGAGACCTAATTACCTTTTTTTAATTATCCTAAAAAATGGTTTTTTTCTTTCTATGAAATTTAGGAATTCACACTGCAAGTAGAGCCATTTTCTCTTCATTATGATTAGACTCATCTTTTCTAACACTTGAGTCAAAAACATGTTCACTCTCACCACTATCCTTGATGTTTTGAGGGCCAATTTCTTTCCCTCCTCGAAAGTATATTGCTCTCAACTTGGGCAAAAGTGATGTAGTTCGAATACTTTCCCAACAGATTCATTTAAGAGTATGTTCGGTGGGCATGTACATGGCCTGAAGCAAGGTAACTTTGGCATTAAAATGATAAGGTAGTATAGGAATGATTTTATCAATCTAATTTTCTTGGCAAATAGGTCCACTAAACGTTTCAAGGAGTTGCTAATGTTTGAAAAACATTCCAAGACTTTGTCCAAAGTTACCTCCCCTTGCATGATATAGTGCTCAAAATTTCAATTCAACTTCATAAATCTAGATTGATTTTAATGTTGAAATGCTTATATGAGTGGTCTCAAAAATCATTCATGTTGTTTTGAAGAAGTACACTTTTAAATTAATTGTAATAATCATTTTAGAGACCTAATTACCTTTTTTTAATTATCCTAAATTTTTTTTTTCTTTCTATGAAATTTAGGAAATCACACTGCAAGTGGAGCCATTTTCTCTTCATTATGATTAGACTCATCTTTTCTAACAATTGGGTCAAAAACATGTTCACTCTCACCACTATCCTTGATGTCTTGAGGGCCAATTTCTTTCCCTCCTCGAAAGTATATTGCTGTCAACTAGGGAAAAAGAGATGCAGTTCGAATACTTGCCCAACAGATTCATTTAAGAGTATGTCCGGTGGGCTTGTAAATGGACTTAAGCAAGGTAAATTTGGCATTAAAACGATAAGGTTGTATAGGAATGATTTTCTCAATCTAATTTTCTTTGCAAATTGGTCCACTAAACTTCTTCAAGTAGTTGATAATGTTTGAAAAACAGTGAAAGACTTTGTCCAAAGTTACTTCCCCTTGCATGATATAGTGCTCAAAATTTCAATTCAATTTCATAATTCTAGATTTATTTTAATATTGAAATGCTTATACGAGTGGTCTCAAAAATCATTCATGTTGTTTTGAAGAAGTACACTTTTAAATTAATTGTAATAATCATTTTAGAGACCTAATTGCCTTTTTTTAATTATCCTAAAAAATGGGTTTTTTCTTTCTATGAAATTTAGGAAATCACACTGCAAGTGGAGCCATTTTCTCTTCATTATGATTAGAGTCTTCTTTTGTAACACTTGGGTCAAAAACATGTTCACTCTCACCACTATCCTTGATGTCTTGAGGGCCAATTTCTTTCCCTCCCCGAAAGTCGATTGCTCTCAACTTGGGCAAAAGTGATGTAGTTCGAATACTTGCCCAACAAATTCATTACAGAGTATGTTCGGTGGGCATGTACATGGACTTAAGTAAGGTAACTTTGGCATTAAAATGATAAGGTAGTATAGGAATCATTTTCTCAATCTAATTTTCTTTGCAAATAGGTCCACTAAACTTCTTCAAGTAGTTGGTAATGTTTGAAAAACATTGAAAGACTTTGTCCAAAGTTACTTCCCCTTGCATGATATAGTGCTCAAAATTTCAATTCAACTTCATAATTCTAGATTTATTTTAATATTGAAATGCTTATATGAGTGGTCTCAAAAATCATTCATGTTGTTTTGAAGAAGTAACTTTTAAATTAATTGTAATAATCATTTTAGAGACCTAATTACCTTTTTTTAATTATCCTAAAAAATGGTTTTTTTCTTTCTATGAAATTTAGGAATTCACACTGCAAGTAGAGCCATTTTCTCTTCATTATGATTAGAGTCATCTTTTCTAACACTTGGGTCAAAAACATGTTCACTCTCACCACTATCCTTGATGTTTTGAGGGCCAATTTCTTTCCCTCCTCGAAAGTATATTGCTGTCAACTTGGGCAAAAGTGATGTAGTTCGAATACTTGCCAAACAGATTCATTTAAGAGTATGTTCGGTGGGCATGTACATGGCCTTAAGGAAGGTAACTTTGGCATTAAAATGATAAGGTAGTATAGGAATGATTTTATCAATCTAAATTTCTTGGCAAATAGGTCCACTAAACGTTTCAAGGAGTTGCTAATGTTTGAAAAACATTCCAAGACTTTGTCCAAAGTTACTTCCCCTTGCATGATATAGTGCTCAAAATTTCAATTCAACTTCATAAATCTAGATTGATTTTAATGTTGAAATGCTTATATGAGTGGTCTCAAAAATCATTCATGTTGTTTTGAAGAAGTACACTTTTAAATTAATTGTAATAATCATTTTAGAGACCTAATTACCTTTTTTTAATTATCCTAAATTGTTTTTTTCTTTCTATGAAATTTAGGAAATCACACTGCAAGTGGAGCCATTTTCTCTTCATTATGATTAGACTCATCTTTTCTAACAATTGGGTCAAAAACATGTTCACTCTCACCACTATCCTTGATGTCTTGAGGGCCAATTTCTTTCCCTCCTCGAAAGTATATTGCTGTCAACTGGGGCAAAAGTGATGCAGTTTGAATTCACTCTAACCACTATCCTTGATGTCTTGAGTGCCAATTTCTTTCCCTCCTCGAAAGTAGATTGCTCTTAACTTGGGCAAAAGTGATGCACTTCGAATACTTACCTAACAGATTCATTTAAGAGTATGTTCGGTGGGCTTGTACATGGACTTAAGCAAGCTAACTTTGGCATTAAAATGATAAGGTAGTATAGGAATTATTTTCTCAATCTAATTTTCTTTGCAAATAGGTCCACCCAAGTTTTACAAGTAGTTGATAATGTTTGAAAAACATTGCAAGACTTTGTCCAAAGTTACTTCCCCTTGCATGATATAGTGCTCAAAATTTCAATTCAACTTCATAATTCTAGATTTATTTTAATATTGAAATGCTTATATGAGTGGTCTCAGAAATCATTCATCTTGTTTTGAAGAATTACAATTTTCAATTAATTGTAATAATCATTTTAGATCCCTAATTTCCTTTTTATAATAACCCTAAAAAAGGGTTTTTTTCTTTCTAAGAAATTTAGGAAATCACACTGCAAGTGGAGCCATTTTCTCTTCATTATGATTAGAGTCATCTTTTGTAACACTTGGGTCAAAAACATGTTCACTCTCACCACTATCCTTGATGTCTTGAGGGCCAATATCTTTCCCTCCTCGAAAGTATAATGCTCTCAACTAGGGCAAAAGTGATGCACTTCGAATACTTGCCCAACAGATTCATTTAAGAGTATGTCCGGTGGGCTTGTAAATGGACTTAAGCAAGGTAAATTTGGCATTAAAACGATAAGGTAGTATAGGAATGATTTTCTCAATCTAATTTTCTTTGCAAATAGGTCCACTAAACTTCTTCAAGGAGTTGATAATGTTTGAAAAACATTGAAAGACTTTGTCCAAAGTTACTTCCCCTTGCATGATATAGTGCTCAAAATTTCAATTCAACTTCATAATTCTAGATTTATTTTAAAATTGAAATGCTTATATGAGTGGTCTCAAAAATCATTCATGTTGTTTTGAAGAAATAAAATTTTAAATTAATTGTAATAATCATTTTAGAGCCCTAATTTCCTTTTTATAATAATCCTTAAAAAGGGTTTTTTTTTCTAAGAAATTTAGGAAATCACACAGCAAGTAGAGCTATTTTCTCTTCATTATGATTAGAGTCATCTTTTGTAACACTTCGGTCAAAAACATGTTCACTCTCACCACTATCCTTGATGTCTTGAGGGCCAATTTCTTTCCCTCCCCGAAAGTCGATTGCTCTCAACTTGGGCAAAAGTGATGTAGTTCGAATACTTGCCCAACAGATTCATTACAGAGTATGTTCGGTGGGCATGTACATGGACTTAAGTAAGGTAACTTTGGCATTAAAATGATAAGGTAGTATAGGAATGATTTTCTCAATCTAATTTTCTTTGTAAATAGGTCCACTAAACTTCTTCAAGTAGTTGATAATGTTTGAAAAACATTGAAAGACTTTGTCCAAAGTTACTTCCCCTTGCATGATATAGTGCTCAAAATTTCAATTCAACTTCATAATTCTAGATTTATTTTAATATTGAAATGCTTATATGAGTGGTCTCAAAAATCATTGATGTTGTTTTGAAGAAGTACACTTTTAAATTAATTGTAATAATCATTTTAGAGACCTAATTGCCTTTTTTTAATTATCCTAAAAAATGGTTTTTTTCTTTCTATGAAATTTAGGAAATCACACTGCAAGTGGAGCCATTTTCTCTTCATTATGATTAGAGTCATCTTTTGTAACACTTGGGTCAAAAACATGTTCACTCTCACCACTATCCTTGATGTCTTGAGGGACAATTTCTTTCCCTCCTCGAAAGTATATTGCTCTCAACTTGGGCAAAAGTGATGTAGTTCGAATACTTGCCCAACAGATTCATTTAAGAGTATGTTCGGTGGGCATGTACATGGCCTTAACCAAGGTAACTTTGGCATTAAAATGATAAGGTAGTATAGGAATGATTTTCTCAATCTAATTTTCTTTGCAAATAGGTCGACTAAACTTCTTCAAGTAGTTGGTAATGTTTGAAAAACATTGAAAGACTTTGTCCAAAGTTACTTCCCCTTGCATGATATAGTGCTCAAAATTTCAATTCAACTTCATAATTCTAGATTTATTTTAATATTTAAATGCTTATATGAGTGGTCTCAAAAATCATTCATGTTGTTTTGAAGAAGTAACTTTTAAATTAATTGTAATAATCATTTTAGAGACCTAATTTCCTTTTTTTAATTATCCTAAAAAATGGTTTTTTTCTTTCTATGAAATTTAGGAATTCACACTGCAAGTAGAGCCATTTTCTCTTCATTATGATTAGAGTCATCTTTTCTAACACTTGGGTCAAAAACATGTTCACTCTCACCACTATCCTTGATGTTTTGAGGGCCAATTTCTTTCCCTCCTCGAAATTATATTGCTCTCAACTTGGGCAAAAGTGATGTAGTTCGAATACTTGCCCAACAGATTCATTTAAGAGTATGTTCGGTGGGCATGTACATGGCCTTAAGGAAGGTAACTTTGGCATTAAAATGATAAGGTAGTATAGGAATGATTTTATCAATCTAATTTTCTTGGCAAATAGGTCCACTAAACGTTTCAAGGAGTTGCTAATGTTTGAAAAAAATTCCAAGACTTTGTCCAAAGTTACTTCCCCTTGCATGATATAGTGCTCAAAATTTCAATTCAACTTCATAAATCTAGATTGATTTTAATGTTGAAATGCTTATATGAGTGGTCTCAAAAATCATTCATGTTGTTTTGAAGAAGTACACTTTTAAATTAATTGTAATAATCATTTTAGAGACCTAATTACCTTTTTTTAATTATCCTAAATTTTTTTTTTCTTTCTATGAAATTTAGGAAATCACACTGCAAGTGGAGCCATTTTCTCTTCATTATGATTAGAGTCATCTTTTCTAACAATTGGGTCAAAAACATGTTCACTCTCACCACTATCCTTGATGTCTTGAGGGCCAATTTCTTTCCCTCCTCGAAAGTATATTGCTCTCAACTAAGGCAAAAGTAATGCAGTTCGAATACTGGCCCAACATATTCATTTAAGAGTATGTCTGGTGGGCATGTAAATGGACTTAAGCAAGGTAAATTTGGCATTAAAACGATAAGGTTGTATAGGAATGATTTTCTCAATCTAATTTTCTTTGCAAATAGGTCCACTAAACTTCTTCAAGTAGTTGATAATGTTTGAAAAACAGGGAAAGACTTTGTCCAAAGTTACTTCCCCTTGCATGATATAGTGCTCAAAATTTCAATTCAACTTCATAATTCTAGATTTATTTTAATATTGAAATGCTTATACGAGTGGTCTCAAAAATCATTCATGTTGTTTTGAAGAAGTACACTTTTAAATTAATTGTAATAATCATTTTAGAGACCTAATTACCTTTTTTTAATTATCCTAAGAAATGGTTTTTTTCTTTCTATAAAATTTAGGAAATCACATTGCAAGTGGAGGCATTTTCTCTTCATTAGGATTAGAGTCATCTTTTCAAACAATTGGGTCAAAAACATGTTCACTCTCACCACTATCCTTGATGTCTTGAGGGACAATTTCTTTCCCTCCTCGAAAGTATATTGCTCTCAACTAGGGCAAAAGTGATGCAGTTCGAATACTTGCCCAACAGATTCATTACAGAGTATGTTCGGTGGGCATGTACATGGACTTAAGTAAGGTAACTTTGGCATTAAAATGATAAGGTAGTATAGGAATGATTTTCTCAATCTAATTTTCTTTGCAAATAGGTCCACTAAACTTCTTCAAGTAGTTGGTAATGTTTGAAAAACATTGAAAGACTTTGTCCAAAGTTACTTCCCCTTGCATGATATAGTGCTCAAAATTTCAATTCAACTTCATAATTCTAGATTTAGTTTAATATTGAAATGCTTATATGAGTGGTCTCAAAAATCATTCATGTTGTTTTGAAGAAGTACACTTTTAAATTAATTGTAATAATCATTTTAGAGACCTAATTACCTTTTTTTAATTATCCTAAAAAATGGTTTTTTTCTTTCTATGAAATTTAGGAATTCACACTGCAAGTAGAGCCATTTTCTCTTCATTATGATTAGACTCATCTTTTCTAACACTTGGGTGAAAAACATGTTCACTCTCACCACTATCCTTGATGTTTTGAGGGCCAATTTCTTTCCCTCCTCGAAAGTATATTGCTCTCAACTTGGGCAAAAGTGATGTAGTTCGAATACTTTCCCAACAGATTCATTTAAGAGTATGTTCGGTGGGCATGTACATGGCCTGAAGCAAGGTAACTTTGGCATTAAAATGATAAGGTAGTATAGGAATGATTTTCTCAATCTAATTTTCTTTGTAAATAGGTCCACTAAACTTCTTCAAGTAGTTGATAATGTTTGAAAAACATTGAAAGACTTTGTCCAAAGTTACTTCCCCTTGCATGATATAGTGCTCAAAATTTCAATTCAACTTCATAATTCTAGATTTATTTTAATATTGAAATGCTTATATGAGTGGTCTCAAAAATCATTGATGTTGTTTTGAATAAGTACACTTTTAAATTAATTGTAATAATCATTTTAGAGACCTAATTGCCTTTTTTTAATTATCCTAAAAAATGGTTTTTTTCTTTCTATGAAATTTAGGAAATCACACTGCAAGTGGAGCCATTTTCTCTTCATTATGATTAGAGTCATCTTTTGTAACACTTGGGTCAAAAACATGTTCACTCTCACCACTATCCTTGATGTCTTGAGGGACAATTTCTTTCCCTCCTCGAAAGTATATTGCTCTCAACTTGGGCAAAAGTGATGTAGTTCGAATACTTGCCCAACAGATTCATTTAAGAGTATGTTCGGTGGGCATGTACATGGCCTTAACCAAGGTAACTTTGGCATTAAAATGATAAGGTAGTATAGGAATGATTTTCTCAATCTAATTTTCTTTGCAAATAGGTCGACTAAACTTCTTCAAGTAGTTGGTAATGTTTGAAAAACATTGAAAGACTTTGTCCAAAGTTACTTCCCCTTGCATGATATAGTGCTCAAAATTTCAATTCAACTTCATAATTCTAGATTTATTTTAATATTGAAATGCTTATATGAGTGGTCTCAAAAATCATTCATGTTGTTTTGAAGAAGTAACTTTTAAATTAATTGTAATAATCATTTTAGAGACCTAATTTCCTTTTTTTAATTATCCTAAAAAATGGTTTTTTTCTTTCTATGAAATTTAGGAATTCACACTGCAAGTAGAGCCATTTTCTCTTCATTATGATTAGAGTCATCTTTTCTAACACTTGGGTCAAAAACATGTTCACTCTCACCACTATCCTTGATGTTTTGAGGGCCAATTTCTTTCCCTCCTCGAAATTATATTGCTCTCAACTTGGGCAAAAGTGATGTAGTTCGAATACTTGCCCAACAGATTCATTTAAGAGTATGTTCGGTGGGCATGTACATGGCCTTAAGGAAGGTAACTTTGGCATTAAAATGATAAGGTAGTATAGGAATGATTTTATCAATCTAATTTTCTTGGCAAATAGGTCCACTAAACGTTTCAAGGAGTTGCTAATGTTTGAAAAAAATTCCAAGACTTTGTCCAAAGTTACTTCCCCTTGCATGATATAGTGCTCAAAATTTCAATTCAACTTCATAAATCTAGATTGATTTTAATGTTGAAATGCTTATATGAGTGGTCTCAAAAATCATTCATGTTGTTTTGAAGAAGTACACTTTTAAATTAATTGTAATAATCATTTTAGAGACCTAATTACCTTTTTTTAATTATCCTAAATTTTTTTTTTCTTTCTATGAAATTTAGGAAATCACACTGCAAGTGGAGCCATTTTCTCTTCATTATGATTAGAGTCATCTTTTCTAACAATTGGGTCAAAAACATGTTCACTCTCACCACTATCCTTGATGTCTTGAGGGCCAATTTCTTTCCCTCCTCGAAAGTATATTGCTCTCAACTAAGGCAAAAGTAATGCAGTTCGAATACTGGCCCAACATATTCATTTAAGAGTATGTCTGGTGGGCTTGTAAATGGACTTAAGCAAGGTAAATTTGGCATTAAAACGATAAGGTTGTATAGGAATGATTTTCTCAATCTAATTTTCTTTGCAAATAGGTCCACTAAACTTCTTCAAGTAGTTGATAATGTTTGAAAAACAGGGAAAGACTTTGTCCAAAGTTACTTCCCCTTGCATGATATAGTGCTCAAAATTTCAATTCAACTTCATAATTCTAGATTTATTTTAATATTGAAATGCTTATACGAGTGGTCTCAAAAATCATTCATGTTGTTTTGAAGAAGTACACTTTTAAATTAATTGTAATAATCATTTTAGAGACCTAATTACCTTTTTTTAATTATCCTAAGAAATGGTTTTTTTCTTTCTATAAAATTTAGGAAATCACATTGCAAGTGGAGGCATTTTCTCTTCATTAGGATTAGAGTCATCTTTTCAAACAATTGGGTCAAAAACATGTTCACTCTCACCACTATCCTTGATGTCTTGAGGGACAATTTCTTTCCCTCCTCGAAAGTATATTGCTCTCAACTAGGGCAAAAGTGATGCAGTTCGAATACTTGCCCAACAGATTCATTACAGAGTATGTTCGGTGGGCATGTACATGGACTTAAGTAAGGTAACTTTGGCATTAAAATGATAAGGTAGTATAGGAATGATTTTCTCAATCTAATTTTCTTTGCAAATAGGTCCACTAAACTTCTTCAAGTAGTTGGTAATGTTTGAAAAACATTGAAAGACTTTGTCCAAAGTTACTTCCCCTTGCATGATATAGTGCTCAAAATTTCAATTCAACTTCATAATTCTAGATTTAGTTTAATATTGAAATGCTTATATGAGTGGTCTCAAAAATCATTCATGTTGTTTTGAAGAAGTACACTTTTAAATTAATTGTAATAATCATTTTAGAGACCTAATTACCTTTTTTTAATTATCCTAAAAAATGGTTTTTTTCTTTCTATGAAATTTAGGAATTCACACTGCAAGTAGAGCCATTTTCTCTTCATTATGATTAGACTCATCTTTTCTAACACTTGGGTGAAAAACATGTTCACTCTCACCACTATCCTTGATGTTTTGAGGGCCAATTTCTTTCCCTCCTCGAAAGTATATTGCTCTCAACTTGGGCAAAAGTGATGTAGTTCGAATACTTTCCCAACAGATTCATTTAAGAGTATGTTCGGTGGGCATGTACATGGCCTGAAGCAAGGTAACTTTGGCATTAAAATGATAAGGTAGTATAGGAATGATTTTATCAATCTAATTTTCTTGGCAAATAGGTCCACTAAACGTTTCAAGGAGTTGCTAATGTTTGAAAAACATTCCAAGACTTTGTCCAAAGTTACTTCCCCTTGCATGATATAGTGCTCAAAATTTCAATTCAACTTCATAAATCTAGATTGATTTTAATGTTGAAATGCTTATATGAGTGGTCTCAAAAATCATTCATGTTGTTTTGAAGAAGTACACTTTTAAATTAATTGTAATAATCATTTTAGAGACCTAATTACCTTTTTTTAATTATCCTAAATTTTTTTTTTCTTTCTATGAAATTTAGGAAATCACACTGCAAGTGGAGCCATTTTCTCTTCATTATGATTAGACTCATCTTTTCTAACAATTGGGTCAAAAACATGTTCACTCTCACCACTATCCTTGATGTCTTGAGGGCCAATTTCTTTCCCTCCTCGAAAGTATATTGCTGTCAACTGGGGCAAAAGAGATGCAGTTCGAATACTTGCCCAACAGATTCATTTAAGAGTATGTCCGGTGGGCTTGTAAATGGACTTAAGCAAGGTAAATTTGGCATTAAAACGATAAGGTTGTATAGGAATGATTTTCTCAATCTAATTTTCTTTGCAAATTGGTCCACTAAACTTCTTCAAGTAGTTGATAATGTTTGAAAAACAGTGAAAGACTTTGTCCAAAGTTACTTCCCCTTGCATGATATAGTGCTCAAAATTTCAATTCAACTTCATAATTCTAGATTTATTTTAATATTGAAATGCTTATACGAGTGGTCTCAAAAATCATTCATGTTGTTTTGAAGAAGTACACTTTTAAATTAATTGTAATAATCATTTTAGAGACCTAATTGCCTTTTTTTAAGTATCCTAAAAAATGGGTTTTTTCTTTCTATGAAATTTAGGAAATCACACTGCAAGTGGAGCCATTTTCTCTTCATTATGATTAGAGTCTTCTTTTGTAACACTTGGGTCAAAAACATGTTCACTCTCACCACTATCCTTGATGTCTTGAGGGCCAATTTCTTTCCCTCCCCGAAAGTCGATTGCTCTCAACTTGGGCAAAAGTGATGTAGTTCGAATACTTGCCCAACAGATTCATTACAGAGTATGTTCGGTGGGCATGTACATGGACTTAAGTAAGGTAACTTTGGCATTAAAATGATAAGGTAGTATAGGAATGATTTTCTCAATCTAATTTTCTTTGCAAATAGGTCCACTAAACTTCTTCAAGTAGTTGGTAATGTTTGAAAAACATTGAAAGACTTTGTCCAAAGTTACTTCCCCTTGCATGATATAGTGCTCAAAATTTCAATTCAACTTCATAATTCTAGATTTATTTTAATATTGAAATGCTTATATGAGTGGTCTCAAAAATCATTCATGTTGTTTTGAAGAAGTAACTTTTAAATTAATTGTAATAATCATTTTAGAGACCTAATTACCTTTTTTTAATTATCCTAAAAAATGGTTTTTTTCTTTCTATGAAATTTAGGAATTCACACTGCAAGTAGAGCCATTTTCTCTTCATTATGATTAGAGTCATCTTTTCTAACACTTGGGTCAAAAACATGTTCACTCTCACCACTATCCTTGATGTTTTGAGGGCCAATTTCTTTCCCTCCTCGAAAGTATATTGCTGTCAACTTGGGCAAAAGTGATGTAGTTCGAATACTTGCCAAACAGATTCATTTAAGAGTATGTTCGGTGGGCATGTACATGGCCTTAAGGAAGGTAACTTTGGCATTAAAATGATAAGGTAGTATAGGAATGATTTTATCAATCTAAATTTCTTTGCAAATAGGTCCACTAAACTTCTTCAAGTAGTTGGTAATGTTTGAAAAACATTGAAAGACTTTGTCCAAAGTTACTTCCCCTTGCATGATATAGTGCTCAAAATTTCAATTCAACTTCATAAATCTAGATTGATTTTAATGTTGAAATGCTTATATGAGTGGTCTCAAAAATCATTCATGTTGTTTTGAAGAAGTACACTTTTAAATTAATTGTAATAATCATTTTAGAGACCTAATTACCTTTTTTTAATTATCCTAAATTTTTTTTTTCTTTCTATGAAATTTAGGAAATCACACTGCAAGTGGAGCCATTTTCTCTTCATTATGATTAGACTCATCTTTTCTAACAATTGGGTCAAAAACATGTTCACTCTCACCACTATCCTTGATGTCTTGAGGGCCAATTTCTTTCCCTCCTCGAAAGTATATTGCTGTCAACTGGGGCAAAAGTGATGCAGTTTGAATTCACTCTAACCACTATCCTTGATGTCTTGAGTGCCAATTTCTTTCCCTCCTCGAAAGTAGATTGCTCTTAACTTGGGCAAAAGTGATGCACTTCGAATACTTACCTAACAGATTCATTTAAGAGTATGTTCGGTGGGCTTGTACATGGACTTAAGCAAGCTAACTTTGGCATTAAAATGATAAGGTAGTATAGGAATTATTTTCTCAATCTAATTTTCTTTGCAAATAGGTCCACCCAAGTTTTACAAGTAGTTGATAATGTTTGAAAAACATTGCAAGACTTTGTCCAAAGTTACTTCCCCTTGCATGATATAGTGCTCAAAATTTCAATTCAACTTCATAATTCTAGATTTATTTTAATATTGAAATGCTTATATGAGTGGTCTCAGAAATCATTCATCTTGTTTTGAAGAATTACAATTTTCAATTAATTGTAATAATCATTTTAGATCCCTAATTTCCTTTTTATAATAACCCTAAAAAAGGGTTTTTTTCTTTCTAAGAAATTTAGGAAATCACACTGCAAGTGGAGCCATTTTCTCTTCATTATGATTAGAGTCATCTTTTGTAACACTTGGGTCAAAAACATGTTCACTCTCACCACTATCCTTGATGTCTTGAGGGCCAATATCTTTCCCTCCTCGAAAGTATAATGCTCTCAACTAGGGCAAAAGTGATGCACTTCGAATACTTGCCCAACAGATTCATTTAAGAGTATGTCCGGTGGGCTTGTAAATGGACTTAAGCAAGGTAAATTTGGCATTAAAACGATAAGGTAGTATAGGAATGATTTTCTCAATCTAATTTTCTTTGCAAATAGGTCCACTAAACTTCTTCAAGGAGTTGATAATGTTTGAAAAACATTGAAAGACTTTGTCCAAAGTTACTTCCCCTTGCATGATATAGTGCTCAAAATTTCAATTCAACTTCATAATTCTAGATTTATTTTAAAATTGAAATGCTTATATGAGTGGTCTCAAAAATCATTCATGTTGTTTTGAAGAAATAAAATTTTAAATTAATTGTAATAATCATTTTAGAGCCCTAATTTTCTTTTTATAATAATCCTTAAAAAGGGTTTTTTTTCTAAGAAATTTAGGAAATCACACAGCAAGTAGAGCTATTTTCTCTTCATTATGATTAGAGTCATCTTTTGTAACACTTCGGTCAAAAACATGTTCACTCTCACCACTATCCTTGATGTCTTGAGGGCCAATTTCTTTCCCTCCCCGAAAGTCGATTGCTCTCAACTTGGGCAAAAGTGATGTAGTTCGAATACTTGCCCAACAGATTCATTACAGAGTATGTTCGGTGGGCATGTACATGGACTTAAGTAAGGTAACTTTGGCATTAAAATGATAAGGTAGTATAGGAATGATTTTCTCAATCTAATTTTCTTTGCAAATAGGTCCACTAAACTTCTTCAAGTAGTTGATAATGTTTGAAAAACATTGAAAGACTTTGTCCAAAGTTACTTCCCCTTGCATGATATAGTGCTCAAAATTTCAATTCAACTTCATAATTCTAGATTTATTTTAATATTGAAATGCTTATATGAGTGGTCTCAAAAATCATTGATGTTGTTTTGAAGAAGTACACTTTTAAATTAATTGTAATAATCATTTTAGAGACCTAATTGCCTTTTTTTAATTATCCTAAAAAATGGTTTTTTTCTTTCTATGAAATTTAGGAAATCACACTGCAAGTGGAGCCATTTTCTCTTCATTATGATTAGAGTCATCTTTTGTAACACTTGGGTCAAAAACATGTTCACTCTCACCACTATCCTTGATGTCTTCAGGGACAATTTCTTTCCCTCCTCGAAAGTATATTGCTCTCAACTTGGGCAAAAGTGATGTAGTTCGAATACTTGCCCAACAGATTCATTTAAGAGTATGTTCGGTGGGCATGTACATGGCCTTAACCAAGGTAACTTTGGCATTAAAATGATAAGGTAGTATAGGTATGATTTTATCAATCTAATTTTCTTGGCAAATAGGTCCACCAAACTCTTCAAGGAGTTGCTATTGTTTGAAAAACATTCAAAGACTTTATCTAAAGTTTCATCCCCTTACATGATATAGTGCTCAAAATTTCAATTCAACTTCATAAATCTAGATTGATTTTAATGTTGAAATGCTTATATGAGTGGTCTCCAAAATCATTCATGTTGTTTTTGAAGAAGATAAATTTTAAATTCATCATAACAATCATTTTAGATCCCTAATTAGCTTTTTTTAATATCCCTAAAAAGGGTTTCTTATTTCTAAGAAATTTAGGAAATCACACTGCAAGTGGAGCCATTTTCTCTTCATTATGATTAGAGTCATCTTTTCTAACAATTGGGTCAAAAACATGTTCACTCTCACCACTATCCTTGATGTCTTGAGGGCCAATTTCTTTCCCTCCTCGAAAGTATATTGCTCTCAACTAAGGCAAAAGTGATGCAGTTCGAATACTGGCCCAACATATTCATTTAAGAGTATGTCCGGTGGGCTTGTAAATGGACTTAAGCAAGGTAAATTTGGCATTAAAACGATAAGGTTGTATAGGAATGATTTTCTCAATCTAATTTTCTTTGCAAATTGGTCCACTAAACTTCTTCAAGTAGTTGATAATGTTTGAAAAACAGTGAAAGACTTTGTCCAAAGTTACTTCCCCTTGCATGATATAGTGCTCAAAATTTCAATTCAACTTCATAATTCTAGATTTATTTTAATATTGAAATGCTTATACGAGTGGTCTCAAAAATCATTCATGTTGTTTTGAAGAAGTACACTTTTAAATTAATTGTAATAATCATTTTAGAGACCTAATTGCCTTTTTTTAATTATCCTAAAAAATGGGTTTTTTCTTTCTATGAAATTTAGGAAATCACACTGCAAGTGGAGCCATTTTCTCTTCATTATGATTAGAGTCTTCTTTTGTAACACTTGGGTCAAAAACATGTTCACTCTCACCACTATCCTTGATGTCTTGAGGGCCAATTTCTTTCCCTCCCCGAAAGTCGATTGCTCTCAACTTGGGCAAAAGTGATGTAGTTCGAATACTTGCCCAACAGATTCATTACAGAGTATGTTCGGTGGGCATGTACATGGACTTAAGTAAGGTAACTTTGGCATTAAAATGATAAGGTAATATAGGAATGATTTTCTCTATCTAATTTTCTTTGCAAATAGGTCCACTAAACTTCTTCAAGTAGTTGGTAATGTTTGAAAAACATTGAAAGACTTTGTCCAAAGTTACTTCCCCTTGCATGATATAGTGCTCAAAATTTCAATTCAACTTCATAATTCTAGATTTATTTTAATATTGAAATGCTTATATGAGTGGTCTCAAAAATCATTCATGTTGTTTTGAAGAAGTAACTTTTAAATTAATTGTAATAATCATTTTAGAGACCTAATTACCTTTTTTTAATTATCCTAAAAAATGGTTTTTTTCTTTCTATGAAATTTAGGAATTCACACTACAAGTAGAGCCATTTTCTCTTCATTATGATTAGAGTCATCTTTTCTAACACTTGGGTCAAAAACATGTTCACTCTCACCACTATCCTTGATGTTTTGAGGGCCAATTTCTTTCCGTCCTCGAAAGTATATTGCTCTCAACTTGGGCAAAAGTGATGTAGTTCGAATACTTGCCCAACAGATTCATTTAAGAGTATGTTCGGTGGGCATGTACATGGCCTTAAGGAAGGTAACTTTGGCATTAAAATGATAAGGTAGTATAGGAATGATTTTATCAATCTAAATTTCTTGGCAAATAGGTCCACTAAATGTTTCAAGGAGTTGCTAATGTTTGAAAAACATTCCAAGACTTTGTCCAAAGTTACTTCCCCTTGCATGATATAGTGCTCAAAATTTCAATTCAACTTCATAAATCTAGATTGATTTTGATGAGTGCTCAAAAAGCACTAAAATAACCATGATTTTATGCACATTAATTGATTAAAAATACATATATTTATATGTTTTATCATATATTTATATAAATTTGTCTTTTTCGGAATCACGGGTATTTTTATTGTTTTTCAGGTATTTTGGCTTAAAAACGCAATTTAAAGACTCAAACAGGAATACTTGAAGCAATACATCACAAATATATTAATAAATAAGTGGGAAAAGGTCAACAAATATGGAAAAAAATGGACAAAATGGGTCGAAAAGGTCAAAAATGTCAAAAAGACGAAAATCGCGCCGCCCCGCCGCGCCCCAGCGCCCAGCACCGCCCCAAGCGGCAGCGCGCGGCACTGTTCATCCGCGGGTACTGTTCATCCGCGCGTACTGTTCATCCGCGCGTACTGTTCATCAGACTCGGCACTGTTCATACCCGGTACTGTGCAGCCGCGGTACTGTTCATACCCGGTACTGTGCAGCCGCCCCATGTCATGCTGACGTCATCAAATGACGTCAGCAATCAATAATCCGCGTTTTTACATTTTTTTAACATTTTTTTCTCTACTTTTTCTCTCCATCCTCACCTATAAATACTCCCCTTCCCTTCACTTCAAAATACACCTTAAAACCACACTTCTCTCTTCTTTCTTTCTCTCATTTCTTAGTTTTTTGAGTTTTCCTTAGTTTCTTTCTTAGTTTCTATGTTTTTCTTAGTTTCCTTCTTAGTTTTTAGTTCAATTCTCTTAGTTTTAGTGTTCTTCTCTTTTTGAGAGGAACTTGTAATGTTTTTGTAATAATTTAGTTTTTGATTCAATATATGGAAGTGCAAATTCCGCTCGGAGGTTTTCTAGCAACGGGAATAGCGTCGAAGTTCTGTAAGGATTTTATTTTCTTTACAGTTATTTTTATGCTTTATTCTTACATGTTATATTCAACTTGTCTGTGGTTAAATTTAACTATGCTAGCTGTTTAGTAAAAATGATGTAATAACGACGTTGTTATGCTTGCGAAATATTAAATAGGTAAAAATCTTTAAAATAAATTGATTTTGTTTTTATTCAAGATTTTATATTAAGAATGTTAGAGAGAAATATATTATTTTTCATTACAAACTTAAACCCGAAAATTAGATTTTAAGGTTTAGTTATCCGGTCTAATTTAGAGTAGTGCTCTTTTATTTGTTGGTACAATCGCCCGGTAGTTAGAGTGAAACTCTATTTCAAAAGTTTTTATAAGAATTATTATGTGAAAATGTATTGACAACATGTTTTCAATAGTGGTTTTAAAACTTGAAAGTTAGTACTCGGATAATTAAATTCTTAAATTTAATTTGGACACCTTGAATAATGTTTAAATTGTCTAACCCCACCAAAGGTGGCATTTAAATGGTTCATTTTCAATCTCTTAGAAAAAGGAATTAATTTAATTAAGCATATTAGTTATCAACCCCACCCATAGGTGTTAATTGATTTGTTTAGTTAACAAAGAATATCTAACCCCACCAAAGGTGGTATTTATATAAAAAAGAGAGAATCAATAAAATATCAATTTATATCTTTAATAACCTAGTTAATATGAGCAAGCATAATTAATTTAGTTATTATATCCATAAATACTCCGCTAATATAAATGATAAAAATTTGCATGAATATTTATTGAATTCGTATATATGTTTATTTTTAGATAATTATTTATTGAATTTGTATCTATGTTTATTTTTATGTTATTAGATTATATTTAATTAATCTGTATATATGTTTATTTTATGTTATTAGATTAGGAACACAAAAACCAAACTATCGTGACAGGATGTTTAGGATTTAATTTCGTTTTTAAAAGTTTGAATAATAAATTAAAAACCACATACATTCCTTCCTTAGATCGACCTTGGGAGTATACTTATCATTTTCTTCGAAATGATTCGTGCACTTGCGAGAGTTTTATAAATATTAAAACCAAAGTATTTGCGAAGATCGGCGATGCCGGTTTTCGTTCATCAGATTTTAATGTTGAAATGCTTATATGAGTGGTCTCAAAAATCATTCATGTTGTTTTGAAGAAGTACACTTTTAAATTAATTGTAATAATCATTTTAGAGACCTAATTACCTTTTTTTAATTATCCTAAAATGGTTTTTTTCTGTCTATGAAATTTAGGAAATCACACTGCATGTGGAGCCATTTTCTCTTCATTATGATTAGAGTCATCTTTTCTAACAATTGGGTCAAAAACATGTTCACTCTCACCACTATCCTTGATGTCTTGAGGGCCAATTTCTTTCCCTCCTCGAAAGTATATTGCTCTCAACTAAGGCAAAAGTGATGCAGTTCGAATACTGGCCCAACATATTCATTTAAGAGTATGTCCGGTGGGCTTGTAAATGGACTTAAGCAAGGTAAATTTGGCATTAAAACGATAAGGTTGTATAGGAATGATTTTCTCAATCTAATTTTCTTTGCAAATTGGTCCACTAAACTTCTTCAAGTAGTTGATAATGTTTGAAAAACAGTGAAAGACTTTGTCCAAAGTTACTTCCCCTTGCATGATATAGTGCTCAAAATTTCAATTCCACTTCATAATTCTAGATTTATTTTAATATTGAAATGCTTATATGAGTGGTCTAAAAAATCATTCATGTTGTTTTGAAGAAGTACACTTTTAAATTAATTGTAATAATCATTTTAGAGCCCTAATTTCCTTTTTATAATAATCCTTAAAAAGGGTTTTTTTTCTAAGAAATTTAGGAAATCACACTGCAAGTAGAGCTATTTTCTCTTCATTATGATTAGAGTCATCTTTTGTAACACTTCGGTCAAAAACATGTTCACTCTCACCACTATCCTTGATGTCTTGAGGGCCAATTTCTTTCCCTCCCCGAAAGTCGATTGCTGTCAACTTGGGCAAAAGTGATGTAGTTCGAATACTTGCCCAACAGATTCATTACAGAGTATGTTCGGTGGGCATGTACATGGACTTAAGTAAGGTAACTTTGGCATTAAAATGATAAGGTAGTATAGGAATGATTTTCTCAATCTAATTTTCTTTGCAAATAGGTCCACTAAACTTCTTCAAGTAGTTGATAATGTTTGAAAAACATTGAAAGACTTTGTCCAAAGTTACTTCCCCTTGCATGATATAGTGCTCAAAATTTCAATTCAACTTCATAATTCTAGATTTATTTTAATATTGAAATGCTTATATGAGTGGTCTCAAAAATCATTGATGTTGTTTTGAAGAAGTACACTTTTAAATTAATTGTAATAATCATTTTAGAGACCTAATTGCCTTTTTTTAATTATCCTAAAAAATGGTTTTTTTCTTTCTATGAAATTTAGGAAATCACACTGCAAGTGGAGCCATTTTCTCTTCATTATGATTAGAGTCATCTTTTGTAACACTTGGGTCAAAAACATGTTCACTCTCACCACTATCCTTGATGTCTTGAGGGACAATTTCTTTCCCTCCTCGAAAGTATATTGCTCTCAACTTGGGAAAAAGTGATGTAGTTCGAATACTTGCCCAACAGATTCATTTAAGAGTATGTTTGGTGGGCATGTACATGGCCTTAACCAAGGTAACTTTGGCATTAAAATGATAAGGTAGTATAGGAATTATTTTATCAATCTAGTTTTCTTGGCAAATAGGTCCACTAAACGTTTCAAGGAGTTGCTAATGTTTGAAAAACATTCCAAGACTTTGTCCAAAGTTACTTCCCCTTACATGATATAGTGCTCAAAATTTCAATTCAACTTCATAAATCTAGATTGATTTTAATGTTGAAATGCTTATATGAGTGGTCTCAAAAATCATTCATGTTGTTTTGAAGAAGTACACTTTTAAATTAATTGTAATAATAATTTTAGAGACCTAATTACCTTTTTTTAATTATCCTAAAAAATGGTTTTTTTCTTTCTATAAAATTTAGGAAATCACACTACAAGTGGAGGCATTTTCTCTTCATTAGGATTAGAGTCATCTTTTCAAACAATTGGGTCAAAAACATGTTCACTCTCACCACTATCCTTGATGTCTTGAGGGACAATTTCTTTCCCTCCTCGAAAGTATATTGCTCTCAACTAGGGCAAAAGTGATGCAGTTCGAATACTTGCCCAACAGATTCATTTAAGAGTATGTCCGGTGGGCTTGTGAATGGACTTAAGCAAGGTAAATTTGGCATTAAAACGATAAGGTTGTATAGGAATGATTTTCTCAATCTAATTTTCTTTGCAAATAGGTCCACTAAACTTCTTCAAGTAGTTGATAATGTTTGAAAAACAGTGAAAGACTTTGTCCAAAGTTACTTCCCGTTGCATGATATAGTGCTCAAAATTTCAATTCAACTTCATAATTCTAGATTTATTTTAATATTGAAATGCTTATATGAGTGGTCTCAGAAATCATTCATGTTGTTTTGAAGAATTACAATTTTCAATTAATTGTAATAATCATTTTAGATCCCTAATTTCCTTTTTATAATAACCCTAAAAAAGGGTTTTTTTCTTTCTAAGAAATTTAGGAAATCACACTGCAAGTGGAGCCATTTTCTCTTCATTATGATTAGAGTCATCTTTTGTAACACTTGGGTCAAAAACATGTTCACTCTCACCACTATCCTTGATGTCTTGAGGGCCAATTTCTTTCCCTCCTCGAAAGTATAATGCTCTCAACTAGGGCAAAAGTGATGCAGTTCGAATACTTGCCCAACAGATTCATTTAAGAGTATGTCCGGTGGGCTTGTAAATGGACTTAAGCAAGGTAACTTTGGCAATAAAATGATAAGTTAGTATAGGAATGATTTTATCAATCTAATTTTCTTGGAAAATAGGTCCACTAAACGTTTCAAGGAGTTGCTAATGTTTAAAAAACATTCCAAGACTTTGTCCAAAGTTACTTCCCCTTGCATGATATAGTGCTCAAAATTTCAATTCAACTTCATAAATCTAGATTTATTTTAATGTTGAAATGCTTATATGAGTGGTCTCAAAAATCATTCATGTTGTTTTGAAGAAGTACACTTTTAAATTAATTGTAATAATCATTTTAGAGACCTAATTACCTTTTTTTAATTATCCTAAATTTTTTTTTTCTTTCTATGAAATTTAGGAAATCACACTGCAAGTGGAGCCATTTTCTCTTCATTATGATTAGAGTCATCTTTTCTAACAATTGGATCAAAAACATGTTCACTCTCACCACTATCCTTGATGTCTTGAGGGCCAATTTCTTTCCCTCCTCGAAAGTATATTGCTGTCAACTGGGGCAAAAGTGATGCAGTTTGAATTCACTCTAACCACTATCCTTGATGTCTTGAGTGACAATTTCTTTCCCTCCTCGAAAGTAGATTGCTCTTAACTTGGGAAAAAGTGATGCACTTCGAATACTTACCTAACAGATTCATTTAAGAGTATGTTCGGTGGGCTTGTACATGGACTTAAGCAAGCTAACTTTGGCATTAAAATGATAAGGTAGTATAGGAATGATTTTATCAATCTAATTTTCTTGGCAAATAGGTCCACTAAACGTTTCAAGGAGTTGCTAATGTTTGAAAAACATTCCAAGACTTTGTCCAAAGTTACTTCCCCTTGCATGATATAGTGCTCAAAATTTCAATTCAACTTCATAAATCTAGATTGATTTTAATGTTGAAATGCTTATATGAGTGGTCTCAAAAATCATTCATGTTGTTTTGAAGAAGTACACTTTTAAATTAATTGTAATAATCATTTTAGAGACCTAATTACCTTTTTTTAATTATCCTAAAAAATTTTTTTCTTTCTATGAAATTTAGGAAATCACACTGCAAGTGGAGCCATTTTCTCTTCATTATGATTAGAGTCATCTTTTCTAACAATTGGGTCAAAAACATGTTCACTCTCACCACTATCCTTGATGTCTTGAGGGCCAATTTCTTTCCCTCCTCGAAAGTATATTGCTCTCAACTAAGGCAAAAGTGATGCAGTTCGAATACATGCCCAACAGATTCATTTAAGAGTATGTCCGGTGGGCTTGTAAATGGACTTAAGCAAGGTAAATTTGGCATTAAAACGATAAGGTTGTATAGGAATGATTTTCTCAATCTAATTTTCTTTGCAAATAGGTCCACTAAACTTCTTCAAGTAGTTGGTAATGTTTGAAAAACATTGAAAGAATTTATCCAAAGTTACTTCCCCTTGCATGATATAGTGCTCAAAATTTCAATTCAACTTCATAATTCTAGATTTATTTTAATATTGAAATGCTTATACGAGTGGTCTCAAAAATCATTCATGTTGTTTTGAAGAAGTACACTTTTAAATTAATTGTAATAATCATTTTAGAGACCTAATTACCTTTTTTTAATTATCCTTAAAAGTTTTTTTTTCTTTCTATGAAATTTAGGAAATCACACTGCAAGTGGAGCCATTTTCTCTTCATTATGATTAGACTCATCTTTTCAAACAATTCGGTCAAAAACATGTTCACTCTCACCACTATCCTTGATGTCTTGAGGGCCAATTTCTTTCCCTCCTCGAAAGTATATTGCTGTCAACTGGGGCAAAAGTGATGCAGTTTGAATTCACTCTAACCACTATCCTTGATGTCTTGAGTGCCAATTTCTTTCCCTCCTCGAAAGTAGATTGCTCTTAACTTGGGAAAAAGTGATGCACTTCGAATACTTACCTAACAGATTCATTTAAGAGTATGTTCGGTGGGCTTGTACATGGACTTAAGCAAGCTAACTTTGGCATTAAAATGATAAGGTAGTATAGGAATTATTTTCTCAATCTAATTTTCTTTGGAAATAGGTCCACCCAAGTTTTACAAGTAGTTGATAATGTTTGAAAAACATTGCAAGACTTTGTCCAAAGTTACTTCCCCTTGCATGATATAGTGCTCAAAATTTCAATTCAACTTCATAATTCTAGATTTATTTTAATATTGAAATGCTTATATGAGTGGTCTCAGAAATCATTCATCTTGTTTTGAAGAATTACAATTTTCAATTAATTGTAATAATCATTTTAGATCCCTAATTTCCTTTTTATAATAACCCTAAAAAAGGGTTTTTTTCTTTCTAAGAAATTTAGGAAATCACACTGCAAGTGGAGCCATTTTCTCTTCATTATGATTAGAGTCATCTTTTGTAACACTTGGGTCAAAAACATGTTCACTCTCACCACTATCCTTGATGTCTTGAGGGCCAATTTCTTTCCCTCCTCGAAAGTATAATGCTCTCAACTAGGGCAAAAGTGATGCACTTCGAATACTTGCCCAACAGATTCATTTAAGAGTATGTCCGGTGGGCTTGTAAATGGACTTAAGCAAGGTAAATTTGGCATTAAAACGATAAGGTAGTATAGGAATGATTTTCTCAATCTAATTTTCTTTGCAAATAGGTCCACTAAACTTCTTCAAGGAGTTGATAATGTTTGAAAAACATTGAAAGACTTTGTCCAAAGTTACTTCCCCTTGCATGATATAGTGCTCAAAATTTCAATTCAACTTCATAATTCTAGATTTATTTTAAAATTGAAATGCTTATATGACTGGTCTCAAAAATCATTCATGTTGTTTTGAAGAAATAAAATTTTAAATTAATTGTAATAATCATTTTAGAGCCCTAATTTCCTTTTTATAATAATCCTTAAAAAGGGTTTTTTTCTTTCTAAGAAATTTAGGAAATCACACTGCAAGTAGAGCTATTTTCTCTTCATTATGATTAGAGTCATCTTTTGTAACACTTGGGTCAAAAACATGTTCACTCTCACCACTATCCTTGATGTCTTGAGGGCCAATTTCTTTCCCTCCCCGAAAGTCGATTGCTCTCAACTTGGGCAAAAGTGATGTAGTTCGAATACTTGCCCAACAGATTCATTACAGAGTATGTTCGGTGGGCATGTACATGGACTTAAGTAAGGTAACTTTGGCATTAAAATGATAAGGTAGTATAGGAATGATTTTCTCAATCTAATTTTCTTTGCAAATAGGTCCACTAAACTTCTTCAAGTAGTTGATAATGTTTGAAAAACATTGAAAGACTTTGTCCAAAGTTACTTCCCCTTGCATGATATAGTGCTCAACATTTCAATTCAACTTCATAATTCTAGATTTATTTTAATATTGAAATGCTTATACGAGTGGTCTCAAAAATCATTCATGTTGTTTTGAAGAAGTACACTTTTAAATTAATTGTAATAATCATTTTAGAGACCTAATTACCTTTTTTTAATTATCCTAAAAATGGTTTTTTTCGTTCTATGAAATTTAGGAATTCACACTGCAAGTAGAGCCATTTTCTCTTCATTTTGATTAGAGTCATCATTTCTAACACTTGGCTCAAAAACATGTTCAGTCTCACCACTATCTTTGATGTTTTGAGGGCCAATTTCTTTCCCTCCTCGAAAGTATATTGCTCTCAACTTGGGCAAAAGTGATGTAGTTCGAATACTTGCCCAACAGATTCATTTAAGAGTATGTTCGGTGGGCATGTACATGGCCTTAAGCAAGGTAACTTTGGCATTAAAATGATAAGGTAGTGTAGGAATGATTTTCTCAATCTAATTTTCTTTGCAAATAGGTCCACTAAACTTCTTCAAGGAGTTGATAATGTTTGAAAAACATTGAAAGACTTTGTTCAAAGTTTCTTCGCCTTGCATGATATAGTGCTCAAAATTTCAATTCAACTTCATAATTCTAGATTTATTTTAATATTGAAATGCTTATATGAGTGGTCTCAAAAATCATTCATGTTGTTTTGAAGAAGTACACTTTTAAATTAATTGTAATAATCATTTTAGAGACCTAATTGCCTTTTTTTAATTATCCTAAAAATGGTTTTTTTCTTTCTATGAAATTTAGGAATTCACACTGCAAGTAGAGCCATTTTCTCTTCATTTTGATTAGAGTCATCATTTCTAACACTTGGCTCAAAAACATGTTCAGTCTCACAACTATCTTTGATGTTTTGAGGGCCAATTTCTTTCCCTCCTCGAAAGTATATTGCTCTCAACTTGGGCAAAAGTGATGTAGTTCGAATACTTGCCCACCAGATTCATTACAGAGTATGTTCGGTAGGCATGTACATGGACTTAAGTAAGGTAACTTTGGCATTAAAATGATAAGGTAGTATAGGAATGATTTTCTCAATCTAATTTTCTTTGCAAATAGGTCCACTAAACTTCTTCAAGTAGTTGATAATGTTTGAAAAACATTGAAAGACTTTGTCCAAAGTTACTTCCCCTTGCATGATATAGTGCTCAAAATTTCAATTCAACTTCATAATTCTAGATTTATTTTAATATTGAAATGCTTATAGGAGTGGTCTCAAAAATCATTCATGTTGTTTTGAAGAAGTACACTTTTAAATTAATTGTAATAATCATTTTAGAGACCTAATTGCCTTTTTTTAATTATCCTAAAGAATGGTTTTTTTTCTTTCTATGAAATTTAGGAAATCACACTGCAAGTGGAGCTATTTTCTCTTCATTATGATTAGAGTCTTCTTTTGTAACACTTCGGTCAAAAACATGTTCACTCTCACCACTATCCTTGATGTCTTGAGGGCCAATTTCTTTCCCTCCCCGAAAGTCGATTGCTCTCAACTTGGGCAAAAGTGATGTAGTTCGAATACTTGCCCGACAGATTCATTACAGAGTATGTTCGGTGGGCATGTACATGGACTTAAGTAAGGTAACTTTGGCATTAAAATGATAAGGTAGTATAGGAATGATTTTCTCAATCTAATTTTCTTTGCAAATAGGTCCACTAAACTTCTTCAAGTAGTTGGTAATGTTTGAAAAACATTGAAAGACTTTGTCCAAAGTTACTTCCCCTTGCATGATATAGTGCTCAAAATTTCAATTCAACTTCATAATTCTAGATTTATTTTAATATTGAAATGCTTATATGAGTGGTCTCAAAAATCATTGATGTTGTTTTGAAGAAGTACACTTTTAAATTAATTGTAATAATCATTTTAGAGACCTAATTGCATTTTTTTAATTATCCTAAAAAATGGTTTTTTTCTTTCTATGAAATTTAGGAATTCACACTGCAAGTAGAGCCATTTTCTCTTCATTATGATTAGAGTCATCTTTTCTAACACTTGGGTCAAAAACATGTTCACTCTCACCACTATCCTTGATGTTTTGACGGCCAATTTCTTTCCCTCCTCGAAAGTATATTGCTTTCAACTTGGGCAAAAGTGATGTAGTTCGAATACTTGCCAAACAGATTCATTTAAGAGTATGTTCGGTGGGCATGTACATGGCCTTAAGGAAGGTAACTATGGCATTAAAATCATAAGGTAGTATAGGAATGATTTTATCAATCTAAATTTCTTGGCAAATAGGTCCACTAAACGTTTCAAGGAGTTGCTAATGTTTGAAAAACATTCCAAGACTTTGTCCAAAGTTACTTCCCCTTGCATGATATAGTGCTCAAAATTTCAATTCAACTTCATAAATCTAGAATGATTTTAATGTTGAAATGCTTATATGAGTGGTCTCAAAAATCATTCATGTTGTTTTGAAGAAGTACACTTTTAAATTAATTGTAATAATCATTTTAGATCCCTAATTTCCTTTTTATAATAACCCTAAAAAAGGGTTTTTTTCTTTCTAAGAAATTTAGGAAATCACACTGCAAGTGGAGCCATTTTCTCTTCATTATGATTAGAGTCATCTTTTGTAACACTTGGGTCAAAAACATGTTCACTCTCACCACTATCCTTGATGTCTTGAGGGCCAATTTCTTTCCCTCCTCGAAAGTATAATGCTCTCAACTAGGGCAAAAGTGATGCACTTCGAATACTTGCCCAACAGATTCATTTAAGAGTATGTCCGGTGGGCTTGTAAATGGACTTAAGCAAGGTAAATTTGGCATTAAAACGATAAGGTAGTATAGGAATGATTTTCTCAATCTAATTTTCTTTGCAAATAGGTCCACTAAACTTCTTCAAGGAGTTGATAATGTTTGAAAAACATTGAAAGACTTTGTCCAAAGTTACTTCCCCTTGCATGATATAGTGCTCAAAATTTCAATTCAACTTCATAATTCTAGATTTATTTTAAAATTGAAATGCTTATATGAGTGGTCTCAAAAATCATTCATGTTGTTTTGAAGAAATAAAATTTTAAATTAATTGTAATAATCATTTTAGAGCCCTAATTTCCTTTTTATAATAATCCTTAAAAAGGGTTTTTTTCTTTCTAAGAAATTTAGGAAATCACACTGCAAGTAGAGCTATTTTCTCTTCATTATGATTAGAGTCATCTTTTGTAACACTTGGGTCAAAAACATGTTCACTCTCACCACTATCCTTGATGTCTTGAGGGCCAATTTCTTTCCCTCCCCGAAAGTCGATTGCTCTCAACTTGGGCAAAAGTGATGTATTTCGAATACTTGCCCAACAGATTCATTACAGAGTATGTTCGGTGGGCATGTACATGGAGTTAAGTAAGGTAACTTTGGCATTAAAATGATAAGGTAGTATAGGAATGATTTTCTCAATCTAATTTTCTTTGCAAATAGGTCCACTAAACTTCTTCAAGTAGTTGATAATGTTTGAAAAACATTGAAAGACTTTGTCCAAAGTTACTTCCCCTTGCATGATATAGTGCTCAAAATTTCAATTCAACTTCATAATTCTAGATTTATTTTAATATTGAAATGCTTATACGAGTGGTCTCAAAAATCATTCATGTTGTTTTGAAGAAGTACACTTTTAAATTAATTGTAATAATCATTTTAGAGACCTAATTACCTTTTTTTAATTATCCTAAAAATGGTTTTTTTCGTTCTATGAAATTTAGGAATTCACACTGCAAGTAGAGCCATTTTCTCTTCATTTTGATTAGAGTCATCATTTCTAACACTTGGCTCAAAAACATGTTCAGTCTCACCACTATCTTTGATGTTTTGAGGGCCAATTTCTTTCCCTCCTCGAAAGTATATTGCTCTCAACTTGGGCAAAAGTGATGTAGTTCGAATACTTGCCCAACAGATTCATTTAAGAGTATGTTCGGTGGGCATGTACATGGCCTTAAGCAAGGTAACATTGGCATTAAAATGATAAGGTAGTGTAGGAATGATATTCTCAATCTAATTTTCTTTGCAAATAGGTCCACTAAACTTCTTCAAGGAGTTGATAATGTTTGAAAAACATTGAAAGACTTTGTTCAAAGTTTCTTCGCCTTGCATGATATAGTGCTCAAAATTTCAATTCAACTTCATAATTCTAGATTTATTTTAATATTGAAATGCTTATATGAGTGGTCTCAAAAATCATTCATGTTGTTTTGAAGAAGTACACTTTTAAATTAATTGTAATAATCATTTTAGAGACCTAATTGCCTTTTTTTAATTATCCTAAAAATGGTTTTTTTCTTTCTATGAAATTTAGGAATTCACACTGAAAGTAGAGCCATTTTCTCTTCATTTTGATTAGAGTCATCATTTCTAACACTTGGCTCAAAAACATGTTCAGTCTCACAACTATCTTTGATGTTTTGAGGGCCAATTTCTTTCCCTCCTCGAAAGTATATTGCTCTCAACTTGGGCAAAAGTGATGTAGTTCGAATACTTGCCCAACAGATTCATTACAGAGTATGTTCGGTGGGCATGTACATGGACTTAAGTAAGGTAACTTTGGCATTAAAATGATAAGGTAGTATAGGAATGATTTTCTCAATCTAATTTTCTTTGCAAATAGGTCCACTAAACTTCTTCAAGTAGTTGATAATGTTTGAAAAACATTGAAAGACTTTGTCCAAAGTTACTTCCCCTTGCATGATATAGTGCTCAAAATTTCAATTCAACTTCATAATTCTAGATTTATTTTAATATTGAAATGCTTATAGGAGTGGTCTCAAAAATCATTCATGTTGTTTTGAAGAAGTACACTTTTAAATTAATTGTAATAATCATTTTAGAGACCTAATTGCCTTTTTTTAATTATCCTAAAAATGGTTTTTTTCGTTCTATGAAATTTAGGAATTCACACTGCAAGTAGAGCCATTTTCTCTTCATTTTGATTAGAGTCATCATTTCTAACACTTGGCTCAAAAACATGTTCAGTCTCACCACTATCTTTGATGTTTTGAGGGCCAATTTCTTTCCCTCCTCGAAAGTATATTGCTCTCAACTTGGGCAAAAGTGATGTAGTTCGAATACTTGCCCAACAGATTCATTTAAGAGTATGTTCGGTGGGCATGTACATGGCCTTAAGCAAGGTAACTTTGGCATTAAAATGATAAGGTAGTGTAGGAATGATTTTCTCAATCTAATTTTCTTTGCAAATAGGTCCACTAAACTTCTTCAAGTAGTTGATAATGTTTGAAAAACATTGAAAGACTTTGTCCAAAGTTACTTCCCCTTGCATGATATAGTGCTCAAAATTTCAATTCAACTTCATAATTCTAGATTTATTTTAATATTGAAATGCTTATAGGAGTGGTCACAAAAATCATTCATGTTGTTTTGAAGAAGTACACTTTTAAATTAATTGTAATAATCATTTTAGAGACCTAATTGCCTTTTTTTAATTATCCTAAAAAATGGTTTTTTTCTTTCTATGAAATTTAGGAAATCACACTGCAAGTGGAGCTATTTTCTCTTCATTATGATTAGAGTCATCTTTTGTAACACTTCGGTCAAAAACATGTTCACTCTCACCACTATCCTTGATGTCTTGAGGGCCAATTTCTTTCCCTCCCCGAAAGTCGATTGCTCTCAACTTGGGCAAAAGTGATGTAGTTCGAATACTTGCCCAACAGATTCATTACAGAGTATGTTCGGTGGGCATGTAGATGGACTTAAGTAAGGTAACTTTGGCATTAAAATGATAAGGGAGTATAGGAATGATTTTCTCAATCTAATTTTCTTTGCAAATAGGTCCACTAAACTTCTTCAAGTAGTTGATAATGTTTGAAAAACATTGAAAGACTTTGTCCAAAGTTACTTCCCCTTGCATGATATAGTGCTCAAAATTTCAATTCAACTTCATAATTCTAGATTTATTTTAATATTGAAATGCTTATATGAGTGGTCTCAAAAATCATTGATGTTGTTTTGAAGAAGTACACTTTTAAATTAATTGTAATAATCATTTTAGAGACCTAATTGCCTTTTTTTAATTATCCTAAAAAATGGTTTTTTTCTTTCTATGAAATTTAGGAAATCACACTGCAAGTGGAGCCATTTTTGCTTCATTATGATTAGAGTCATCTTTTGTAACACTTGGGTCAAAAACATGTTCACTCTCACCACTATCCTTGATGTCTTGAGGGACAATTTCTTTCCCTCCTCGAAAGTATATTGCTCTCAACTAGGGCAAAAGTGATGCAGTTCGAATACTTGCCCAACAGATTCATTTAAGAGTATGTCCGGTGGGCTTGTAAATGGACTTAAGCAAGGTAAATTTGGCATTAAAACGATAAGGTTGTATAGGAATGATTTTCTCAATCTAATTTTCTTTGCAAATAGGTCCACTAAACTTCTTCAAGTAGTTGGAAATGTTTGAAAAACATTGAAAGACTTTATCCAAAGTTACTTCCCCTTGCATGATATAGTGCTCAAAATTTCAATTCAACTTCATAAATCTAGATTGATTTTAATGTTGAAATGCTTATATGAGTGGTCTCAAAAATCATTCATGTTGTTTTGAAGAAGTACACTCTTAAATTAATTGTAATAATAATTTTAGAGACCTAATTACCTTTTTTTAATTATCCTAAAAAATGGTTTTTTTCTTTCTATAAAATTTAGGAAATCACACTGCAAGTGGAGGCATTTTCTCTTCATTAGGATTAGAGTCATCTTTTCAAACAATTGGGTCAAAAACATGTTCACTCTCACCACTATCCTTGATGTCTTGAGGGACAATTTCTTTCCCTCCTCGAAAGTATATTGCTCTCAACTAGGGCAAAAGTGATGCAGTTCGAATACTTGCCCAACAGATTCATTTAAGAGTATGTCCGGTGGGCTTTTAAATGGACTTAAGCAAGGTAAATTTGGCATGAAAACGATAAGGTTGTATAGGAATGATTTTCTCAATCTAATTTTCTTTGCAAATAGGTCCACTAAACTTCTTCAAGTAGTTGATAATGTTTGAAAAACAGTGAAAGACTTTGTCCAAAGTTACTTCCCCTTGCATGATATAGTGCTCAAAATTTCAATTCAACTTCATAATTCTAGATTTATTTTAATATTGAAATGCTTATACGAGTGCTCTCAAAAATCATTCATGTTGTTTTGAAGAAGTACACTTATAAATTAATTGTAATAATAATTTTAGAGACCTAATTGCCTTTTTTTAATTATCCTAAAAAATGGTTATTTTCTTTCTATGAAATTTAGGAAATCACACTGCAAGTTTAGCCATTTTCTCTTCATTATGATTAGAGTCATCTTTTGTAACACTTGGGTCAAAAACATGTTCACTCTCACCACTATCCTTGATGTCTTGAGGGCCAATTTCTTTCCCTCCCCGAAAGTCGATTGCTCTCAACTTGGGCAAAAGTGATGTAGTTCGAATACTTGCCCAACAGATTCATTACAGAGTATGTTCGGTGGGCATGTACATGGACTTAAGTAAGGTAACTTTGGCATTAAAATGATAAGATAGTATAGGAATGATTTTATCAATCTAATTTTCTTGGCAAATAGGTCCACTAAACTTTTCAAGGAGTTGCTAATGTTTGAAAAACATTCCAAGACTTTGTCCAAAGTTACATCCCCTTGCATGATATAGTGCTCAAAATTTCAATTCAACTTCATAAATCTAGATTGATTTTAATGTTGAAATGCTTATATGAGTGGTCTCAAAAATCATTCATGTTGTTTTGAAGAAGTACACTTTTAAATTAATTGTAATAATAATTTTAGAGACCTAATTACCTTTTTTTAATTATCCAAAAAAATGGTTTTTTTCTTTCTATAAAATTTAGGAAATCACACTGCAAGTGGAGGCATTTTCTCTTCATTAGGATTACAGTCATCTTTTCAAACAATTGGGTCAAAAACATGTTCACTCTCACCACTATCCTTGATGTCTTGAGGGACAATTTCTTTCCCTCCTCGAAAGTATATTGCTCTCAACTACGGCAAAAGTGATGCAGTTCGAATACTTGCCCAACAGATTCATTTAAGAGTATGTCCGGTGGGCTTGTAAATGGACTTAAGCAAGGTAAATTTGGCATTAAAACGATAAGGTTGTATAGGAATGATTTTCTCAATCTAATTTTCTTTGCAAATAGGTCCACTAAACTTCTTCAAGTAGTTGGTAATGTTTGAAAAACATTGAAAGACTTTGTCCAAAGTTACTTCCCCTTGCATGATATAGTGCTCAAAATTTCAATTCAACTTCATAAATCTAGATTGATTTTAATATTGAAATGCTTATATGAGTGGTCTCAAAAATCATTCATGTTGTTTTGAAGAAGTACACTTTTAAATTAATTGTAATAATAATTTTAGAGACCTAATTACCTTTTTTTAATTATCCTAAAAAATGGTATTTTTCTTTCTATAAAATTATAGAAATCACACTGCAAGTGGAGGCATTTTCTCTTCATTAGGATTAGAGTCATCTTTTCAAACAATTGGGTCAAAAACATGTTCACTCTCACCACTATCCTTGATGTCTTGAGGGACAATTTCTTTCCCTCCTCGAAAGTATATTGCTCTCAACTAGGGCAAAAGTGATGCAGTTCGAATACTTGCCCAACAGATTCATTTAAGAGTATGTCCGGTGGGCTTGTAAATGGACTTAAGCAAGGTAACTTTGGCATTAAAATGATAAGGTAGTATAGGAGTGATTTTATCAATCTAATTTTCTTGGAAAATAGGTCCACTAAACGTTTCAAGGAGTTGCTAATGTTTGAAAAACATTCCAAGACTTTGTCCAAAGTTACTTCCCCTTGCATGATATAGTGCTCAAAATTTCAATTCAACTTCATAAATCTAGATTGATTTTAATGTTGAAATGCTTATATGAGTGGTCTCAAAAATCATTAATGTTGTTTTGAAGAAGTACACCTTTAAATTAATTGTAATAATCATTTTAGAGACCTAATTACCTTTTTTTAATTATCCTAAATTTTTTTTTTCTTTCTATGAAATTTAGGAATTCACACTGCAAGTGGAGCCATTTTCTCTTCATTATGATTAGGGTCATCTTTTCTAACAATTGGGTAAAAAACATGTTCACTCTCACCACTATCCTTGATGTCTTGAGGGCCAATTTCTTTCCCTCCTCGAAAGTATATTGCTCTCAACTAGGGCAAAAGTGATGCAGTTCGAATACTTGCCCAATAGATTCATTTAAGAGTATGTCCGGTGGGCTTTTAAATGGACTTAAGCAAGGTAAATTTGGCATGAAAACGATAAGGTTGTATAGGAAGGATTTTCTCAATCTAATTTTCTTTGCAAATAGGTCCACTAAACTTCTTCAAGTAGTTGATAATGTTTGAAAAACAGTGAAAGACTTTGTCCAAAGTTACTTCCCCTTGCATGATATAGTGCTCAAAATTTCAATTCAACTTCATAATTCTAGATTTATTTTAATATTGAAATGCTTATACGAGTGTTCTGAAAAATCATTCATGTTGTTTTGAAGAAGTACACTTTTAAAGTAATTGTAATAATCATTTTAGAGACCTAATTGCCTTTTTTTAATTATCCTAAAAAATGGTTTTTTTCTTTCTATGAAATTTAGGAAATCACACTGCAAGTGGAGCCATTTTCTCTTCATTATGATTAGAGTCATCTTTTCCAACACTTGGGTCAAAAACATGTTCACTCTCACCACTATCCTTGATGTTTTGAGGGCCAATTTCTTTCCCTCCTCGAAAGTATATTGCTCTTAACTTGGGCAAAAGTGATGTAGTTCGAATACTTGCCCAACAGATTCATTTAAGAGTATGTTCGGTGGGCATGTACATGGCCTTAAGCAAGGTAACTTGGGCATTAAAATGATAAGGTAGTATAGGAATGATTTTCTCAATCTAATTTTCTTTGCAAATAGGTCCACTAAACTTCTTCAAGGAGTTGCTAATGTTTGAAAAACATTGAAAGACTTTATCCAAAGTTACTTCCCCTTGCATGATATAGTGCTCAAAATTTCATTTCAAATTCATAAATCAAGATTGATTTTAATGTTGAAATGCTTATATGAGTGGTCTCAAAAATCATTCATGTTGTTTTGAAGAAGTACACTTTTAAATTAATTGTAATAATAATTTTAGAGACCTAATTACCTTTTTTTAATTATCCTAAAAATGGTTTTTTTCTTTCTATGAAATTTAGGAAATCACACTGCAAGTGGAGGCATTTTCTCTTCATTAGGATTAGAGTCATCTTTTCAAACAATTGGGTCAAAAACATGTTCACTCTCACCACTATCCTTGATGTCTTGAGGGCCAATTTTTTCCCTCCTCGAAAGTATATTGCTGTCAACTGGGGCAAAAGTGATGCAGTTTGAATTCACTCTAACCACTATCCTTGATGTCTTGAGTGCCAATTTCTTTCCCTCCTCGAAGGTAGATTGCTCTTAACTTGGGCAAAAGTGATGGACTTCGAATACTTACCTAACAGATTCATTTAAGAGTATGTTCGGTGGGCTTGTACATGGACTTAAGCAAGCTTACTTTGGCATTAAAATGATAAGGTAGTATAGGAATTATTTTCTCAATCTAATTTTATTTGCAAATAGGTCCACCCAAGTTTTACAAGTAGTTGATAATGTTTGAAAAACATTGAAAGACTTTGTCCAAAGTTACTTCCCCTTGCATGATATAGTGCTCAAAATTTCAATTCAACTTCATAATTCTAGATATATTTTAATATTGAAATGCTTATATGAGTGGTCTCAGAAATCATTCATGTTGTTTTGAAGAATTACAATTTTCAATTAATTGTAATAATCATTTTAGATCCCTAATTTCCTTTTTATAATAATCGTAAAAAAGGGTTTTTTTCTTTCTAAGAAATTTAGGAAATCACACTGCAAGTGGAGCCATTTTCTCTTCATTATGATTAGAGTCATCTTTTGTAACACTTGGGTCAAAAACATGTTCACTCTCACCACTATCCTTGATGTCTTGAGGGCCAATTTCTTTCCCTCCTCGAAAGTAGATTGCTCTTAACTTGGGCAAAAGTGATGCAGTTTGAATACTTGCCCAACAGATTCATTTAAGAGTATGTTCGGTGGGAATGTACATGGACTTAAGCAAGGTAACTTTGCTATTAAAATGATAAGGTAGTGTAGGAATGATTTTCTCAATCTAATTTTGTTTGCAAATACGTCCACCCAATTTTTACAAGGAGTGGATAATGTTTGAAAAACATTGAAAGACTTTGTGCAAAGTTTCTTCCCATTGCATGATATAGTGCTCAAAATTTCAATTCAAATTCATAATTCTAGATTTATTTTAATATTGAAATGCTTATATGAGTGGTCTCAAAAATCATTCATGTTGTTTTGAAGAATTACAATTTTAAATTAATTGTAATAATCATTTTAGAGCCCTAATTTCCTTTTTATAATAATCCTTAAAAATGTTTTTTTCTTTCTAAGAAATTTAGGATATCACACTGCAAGTGGAGCCATTTTCTCTTCATTATGATTAGAGCCATCTTTTCTAACACTTGGGTCAAAAACATGTTCACTCTAACCACTATCCTTGATGTCTTGAGGGCAATTTCTTTCCCTCCTCGAAAGTCGATTGCTCTCAACTTGGGCAAAAGTGATGTAGTTCGAATACTTGCCCAACAGATTCATTTAAGAGTATGTTCGGTGGGAATGTATATGGACTTAAGCAAGGTAACATTGGCATTAAAATGATAAGGTAGTATAGGAATGATTTTCTCAATCTAATTTTCTTTTCAAATAGGTCCACTAAACTTCTTCAAGTAGTTGATAATGTTTGAAAAACAGTGAAAGACTTTGTCCAAAGTTTCTTCCCCTTGCATGATATAGTGATCAAAATTTCGATTCAACTTCATAAGTCTAGATTTATTTTAATATTGAAATGCTTATATGAGTGTTCTCAAAAATCATTCATGTTGTTTTGGAGAAGTACACTTTTAAATTAATTGTAATAATCATTTTAGAGACCTAATTACCTTTTTTTAATTATCCTAAAAAATGGTTTTTCTCTTTCTATGAAATTTAGGAAATCACACTGCAAGTAGATCCATGTTCTCTTCATTATGATTAGAGTCATCTTTTCTAACACTTGGGTCAAAAACATGTTCGCTCTCACCACTATCCTTGATGTCTTGAGGGCCAATTTCTTTCCCTCCTCGAAAGTATATTGCTCTCAACTTGGGTAAAAGTGATGTAGTTCGAATACTTGCCCAACAGATTCATTTAAGAATTTGTTTGGTGGGCTTGTAAATGCACTTAAGCAAGGTCACTTTGGCATTAAAATGATAAGCTAGTATAGGAATGATTTTATCAATCTAATTTTCTTGGCAAATAGGTCCACCAAACTTTTCAAGGAGTTGCTAATGTTTGAAAAACATTCAATGACTTTGTCTAAAGTTTCATCCCCTTCCATGATATAGAGCTCAAAATTTAAATTAAACTTCATAATTCTCGATTGATTTTAATGTTGAAATGCTTATATGAGTGGTCTCCAAAATCATTCATGTTGTTTTTGAAGAAGTAAAATTTTAAATTCATCATAATAATCATTTTAGATCCCTAATTACCTTTTTTTAATATCCCTAAAAAGATTTTCTTATTTCTAAGAAATTTAGGAAATGACAGTGCAAGTAGAGCCATTTTCTCTTCATTATGATTAGAGTAATCTTTTCTAACAATTGGGTCAAAACGTCTTCACTCTCACCACTATCCTTGGTGTCTTGAGGAACAATTTCCTTCCCTCCTCGAAAGTAGACTGCTCTCAACTTAGGCATAAGTGATGCAGTTGGAATACTTTCCCAATAGATTCATTTAAGAGTATGTTCGTTGGGCATGTACATGGACTTAAGCAAGGTAACTTTTGCATTAAAATGACAAGTTAGTATAGGAATTCTTTTATCAATCGAATTTTCTTTGCAAATAGGTCCACCCAATTTTCACAAGTAGTTGATAATGTTTGATAAACATTGAAAGACTTTGTCCAAAGTTTCTTCCCCTTGCATGATATAGTGCTCAAAATTTGAATTCAACTTCATAATTCTAGATTTATTTTAATATTGAAATGCTTATATGAGTGGTCTCAAAAATCATTCTTGTTGTTTTGAAGAATTACAATTTTAAATTAATTGTAATAATCATTTTAGAGCCCTAATTTCCTTTTTATAATAATCCTAAAAAAGGGTTTTTTTCTTTCTAAGAAATTTAGGAAATCACACTGCAAGTGGAGCCATTTTCTCTTCATTATGATTAGAGTCATCTTTTCTAACAATTGGGTCAAAAACATGTTCACTCTCACCACTATCCTTGGTATCTTGAGGGCCAATTTGTTTCCCTCCTCGAAAGTCGATTGCTCTCAACTTGGGCAAAAGTGATGCAGTTCGAATACTTGCCCAACAGATTCATTTAAGAGTATGTTCCGTGGGCATGTACATGGACTTAAGCAAGGTAAATTTGGCATTAAAATGATAAGGTAGTATAGGAATGATTTTCTCAATCTAATTTTCTTTGCAAATAGGTCCACTAAACTTCTTCAAGGAGTTGATAATGTTTGAAAAACTTTGAAAGACTTTGTCCAAAGTTTCTTCCCCTTGCATGATATAGTGCTCAAAATTTAAATTCAACTTCATAATTCTAGATTTATTTTAGTATTGAAATGCTTATATGAGTGGTCTCAAAAATCATTCATGTTGTTTTGAAGAAGTACACTTTTAAATTAATTGTAATAATCATTTTAGAGACCTAATTACCTTTTTTTAATTATCCTAAAAAATGGTTTTTTCTCTTTCTATGAAATTTAGGAAATCACACTGCAAGTAGATCCATGTTCTCTTCATTATGATTAGAGTCATCTTTTCTAACACTTGGGTCAAAAACATGTTCGCTCTCACCACTATCCTTAATGTCTTGAGGGCCAATTTCTTTCCCTCCTCAAAAGTCGATTGCTCTCAACTTGGGCAAAAGTGATGCAGTTTGAATTGACTCTAACCACTATCCTTAATGTCTTGAGGGCCAATTTCTTTCCCTCCTCGAAAGTCGATTGCTCTCAACTTGGGCAAAAGTGATGCAGTTCGAATACTTGCCCAACAGATTCATTTAAGAGTATGTTCGGTGGGCATGTACATGGACTTAAGCAAGGTAAATTTGGCATTAAAATGACAAGGTAGTATAGGAATGATTTTCTCAATCTAATTTTCTTTGCATATAGGTCCACTAAACTTCTTCAAGGAGTTGATAATGTTTGAAAAACATTGAAAGACTTTGTCCTAAATTTCTTCCCCTTGCATGATATAGTGCTCAAAATTTAAATTCAACTTCATAATTCTAGATTTATTTTAATATTGACATGCTTATATGAGTGGTCTCAAAAATCATTCATGTTGTTTTGAAGAATTACAATTTTAGATTAATTGTAATAATCATTTTAGAGCCCTAATTTCCTTTTTATAATAATCCTAAAAAAAGGTTTTTTTTTCTTTCTATGAAATTTAGGAAATCACACTGCAAGTGGAGCCATTTTCTCTTCATTATGATTAGAGTCATCTTTTCTAACAATTGGGTCAAAAATATTTTCACTCTCACCACTATCCTTGATATCTTGAGGGCCAATTTCTTTCTCTCCTCAAAAGTCGATTGCTCTCAACTTGGGCAAAAGTGATGCAGTTTGAATTCACTCTAACCACTATCCTTGATGTCTTGAGGGCCAATTTCTTTCCCTCCCCGAAAGTCGATTGCTCTCAACTTGGGCAAAAGTGATGCAGTTCGAATACTTGCCCAACAGATTCATTTAAGAGTATGTTCGGTGGGCATGTACATGGACTTAAGCAAGGTAAATTTGGCATTAAAATGACAAGGTAGTATAGGAATGATTTTCTCAATCTAATTTTCTTTGCATATAGGTCCACTAAACTTCTTCAAGGAGTTGATAATGTTTGAAAAACATTGAAAGACTTTGTCCTAAGTTTCTTCCCCTTGCATGATATAGTGCTCAAAATTTAAATTCAACTTCATAATTCTAGATTTATTTTAGTATTGAAATGCTTATATGAGTGGTCTCAAAAATCATTCATGTTGTTTTGAAGAAGTACACTTTTAAATTAATTGTAATAATCATTTTAGAGACCTAATTACCTTTTTTTAATTATCCTAAAAAATGGTTTTTCTCTTTCTATGAAATTTAGGAAATCACACTGCAAGTAGATCCATGTTCTCTTCATTATGATTAGAGTCATCTTTTCTAACACTTGGGTCAAAAACATGTTCGCTCTCACCACTATCCTTGATGTCTTGAGGGCCAATTTCTTTCCCTCCTCGAAAGTATATTGCTCTCAACTTGGGCAAAAGTGATGCAGTTCGAATACTTGCCCAACAGATTCATTTAAGAGTATGTTCGGTGGGCATGTACATGGACTTAAGCAAGGTAAATTTGGCATTAAAATGACAAGGTAGTATAGGAATGATTTTCTCAATCTAATTTTCTTTGCATATAGGTCCACTAAACTTCTTCAAGGAGTTGATAATGTTTGAAAAACATTGAAAGACTTTGTCCTAAGTTTCTTCCCCTTGCATGATATAGTGCTCAAAATTTAAATTCAACTTCATAATTCTAGATTTATTTTAGTATTGAAATGCTTATATGAGTGGTCTCAAAAATCATTCATGTTGTTTTGAAGAAGTACACTTTTAAATTAATTGTAATAATCATTTTAGAGACCTAATTACCTTTTTTTAATTATCCTAAAAAATGGTTTTTCTCTTTCTATGAAATTTAGGAAATCACACTGCAAGTAGATCCATGTTCTCTTCATTATGATTAGAGTCATCTTTTCTAACACTTGGGTCAAAAACATGTTCGCTCTCACCACTATCCTTGATGTCTTGAGGGCCAATTTCTTTCCCTCCTCAAAAGTCGATTGCTCTCAACTTGGGCAAAAGTGATGCAGTTTGAATTCACTCTAACCACTATCCTTAATGTCTTGAGGGCCAATTTCTTTCCCTCCTCGAAAGTCGATTGCTCTCAACTTGGGCAAAAGTGATGCAGTTCGAATACTTGCCCAACAGATTCATTTAAGAGTATGTTCGGTGGGCATGTACATGGACTTAAGCAAGGTAAATTTGGCATTAAAATGACAAGGTAGTATAGGAATGATTTTCTCAATCTAATTTTCTTTGCATATAGGTCCACTAAACTTCTTCAAGGAGTTGATAATGTTTGAAAAACATTGAAAGACTTTGTCCTAAATTTCTTCCCCTTGCATGATATAGTGCTCAAAATTTAAATTCAACTTCATAATTCTAGATTTATTTTAATATTGACATGCTTATATGAGTGGTCTCAAAAATCATTCATGTTGTTTTGAAGAATTACAATTTTAGATTAATTGTAATAATCATTTTAGAGCCCTAATTTCCTTTTTATAATAATCCTAAAAAAAGTTTTTTTTCTTTCTATGAAATTTAGGAAATCACACTGCAAGTGGAGCCATTTTCTCTTCATTATGATTAGAGTCATCTTTTCTAACAATTGGGTCAAAAATATTTTCACTCTCACCGCTATCCTTGATATCTTGAGGGCCAATTTTTTTCTCTCCTCAAAAGTAGATTGCTCTCAACTTGGGCAAAAGTGATGCAGTTTGAATTCACTCTAACCACTATCCTTGATGTCTTGAGGGCCAATTTCTTTCCCTCCCCGAAAGTCGATTGCTCTCAACTTGGGCAAAAGTGATGCAGTTCGAATACTTGCCCAACAGATTCATTTAAGAGTATGTTCGGTGGGCATGTACATGGACTTAAGCAAGGTAAATTTGGCATTAAAATGACAAGGTAGTATAGGAATGATTTTCTCAATCTAATTTTCTTTGCATATAGGTCCACTAAACTTCTTCAAGGAGTTGATAATGTTTGAAAAACATTGAAAGACTTTGTCCTAAGTTTCTTCCCCTTGCATGATATAGTGCTCAAAATTTAAATTCAACTTCATAATTCTAGATTTATTTTAATATTGACATGCTTATATGAGTGGTCTCAAAAATCATTCTTGTTGTTTTGAAGAATTACAATTTTAGATTAATTGTAATAATCATTTTAGAGCCCTAATTTCCTTTTTATAATAATCCTAAAAAAAGGTTTTTTTTTCTTTCTATGAAATTTAGGAAATCACACTGCAAGTGGAGCCATTTTCTCTTCATTATGATTAGAGTCATCTTTTCTAACAATTGGGTCAAAAATATTTTCACTCTCACCACTATCCTTGATATCTTGAGGGCCAATTTCTTTCTCTCCTCAAAAGTCGATTGCTCTCAACTTGGGCAAAAGTGATGCAGTTTGAATTCACTCTAACCACTATCCTTGATGTCTTGAAGGCCAATTTCTTTCCCTCCCCGAAAGTCGATTGCTCTCAACTTGGGCAAAAGTGATGCAGTTCGAATACTTGCCCAACAGATTCATTTAAGAGTATGTTCGGTGGGCATGTACATGGACTTAAGCAAGGTAAATTTGGCATTAAAATGACAAGGTAGTATAGGAATGATTTTCTCAATCTAATTTTCTTTGCATATAGGTCCACTAAACTTCTTCAAGGAGTTGATAATGTTTGAAAAACATTGAAAGACTTTGTCCTAAGTTTCTTCCCCTTGCATGATATAGTGCTCAAAATTTAAATTCAACTTCATAATTCTAGATTTATTTTAGTATTGAAATGCTTATATGAGTGGTCTCAAAAATCATTCATGTTGTTTTGAAGAAGTACACTTTTAAATTAATTGTAATAATCATTTTAGAGACCTAATTACCTTTTTTTAATTATCCTAAAAAATGGTTTTTCTCTTTCTATGAAATTTAGGAAATCACACTGCAAGTAGATCCATGTTCTCTTCATTATGATTAGAGTCATCTTTTCTAACACTTGGGTCAAAAACATGTTCGCTCTCACCACTATCCTTGATGTCTTGAGGGCCAATTTCTTTCCCTCCTCAAAAGTCGATTGCTCTCAACTTGGGCAAAAGTGATGCAGTTTGAATTCACTCTAACCACTATCCTTAATGTCTTGAGGGCCAATTTCTTTCCCTCCTCGAAAGTCGATTGCTCTCAACTTGGGCAAAAGTGATGCAGTTCGAATACTTGCCCAACAGATTCATTTAAGAGTATGTTCGGTGGGCATGTACATGGACTTAAGCAAGGTAAATTTGGCATTAAAATGACAAGGTAGTATAGGAATGATTTTCTCAATCTAATTTTCTTTGCATATAGGTCCACTAAACTTCTTCAAGGAGTTGATAATGTTTGAAAAACATTGAAAGACTTTGTCCTAAATTTCTTCCCCTTGCATGATATAGTGCTCAAAATTTAAATTCAACTTCATAATTCTAGATTTATTTTAATATTGACATGCTTATATGAGTGGTCTCAAAAATCATTCATGTTGTTTTGAAGAATTACAATTTTAGATTAATTGTAATAATCATTTTAGAGCCCTAATTTCCTTTTTATAATAATCCTAAAAAAAGTTTTTTTTCTTTCTATGAAATTTAGGAAATCACACTGCAAGTGGAGCCATTTTCTCTTCATTATGATTAGAGTCATCTTTTCTAACAATTGGGTCAAAAATATTTTCACTCTCACCGCTATCCTTGATATCTTGAGGGCCAATTTTTTTCTCTCCTCAAAAGTAGATTGCTCTCAACTTGGGCAAAAGTGATGCAGTTTGAATTCACTCTAACCACTATCCTTGATGTCTTGAGGGCCAATTTCTTTCCCTCCCCGAAAGTCGATTGCTCTCAACTTGGGCAAAAGTGATGCAGTTCGAATACTTGCCCAACAGATTCATTTAAGAGTATGTTCGGTGGGCATGTACATGGACTTAAGCAAGGTAAATTTGGCATTAAAATGACAAGGTAGTATAGGAATGATTTTCTCAATCTAATTTTCTTTGCATATAGGTCCACTAAACTTCTTCAAGGAGTTGATAATGTTTGAAAAACATTGAAAGACTTTGTCCTAAGTTTCTTCCCCTTGCATGATATAGTGCTCAAAATTTAAATTCAACTTCATAATTCTAGATTTATTTTAATATTGACATGCTTATATGAGTGGTCTCAAAAATCATTCTTGTTGTTTTGAAGAATTACAATTTTAGATTAATTGTAATAATCATTTTAGAGCCCTAATTTCCTTTTTATAATAATCCTAAAAAAAGGTTTTTTTTTCTTTCTATGAAATTTAGGAAATCACACTGCAAGTGGAGCCATTTTCTCTTCATTATGATTAGAGTCATCTTTTCTAACAATTGGGTCAAAAATATTTTCACTCTCACCACTATCCTTGATATCTTGAGGGCCAATTTCTTTCTCTCCTCAAAAGTCGATTGCTCTCAACTTGGGCAAAAGTGATGCAGTTTGAATTCACTCTAACCACTATCCTTGATGTCTTGAAGGCCAATTTCTTTCCCTCCCCGAAAGTCGATTGCTCTCAACTTGGGCAAAAGTGATGCAGTTCGAATACTTGCCCAACAGATTCATTTAAGAGTATGTTCGGTGGGCATGTACATGGACTTAAGCAAGGTAAATTTGGCATTAAAATGACAAGGTAGTATAGGAATGATTTTCTCAATCTAATTTTCTTTGCATATAGGTCCACTAAACTTCTTCAAGGAGTTGATAATGTTTGAAAAACATTGAAAGACTTTGTCCTAAGTTTCTTCCCCTTGCATGATATAGTGCTCAAAATTTAAATTCAACTTCATAATTCTAGATTTATTTTAGTATTGAAATGCTTATATGAGTGGTCTCAAAAATCATTCATGTTGTTTTGAAGAAGTACACTTTTATATTAATTGTAATAATCATTTTAGAGACCTAATTACCTTTTTTTAATTATCCTAAAAAATGGTTTTTCTCTTTCTATGAAATTTAGGAAATCACACTGCAAGTAGATCCATGTTCTCTTCATTATGATTAGAGTCATCTTTTCTAACACTTGGGTCAAAAACATGTTCGCTCTCACCACTATCCTTGATGTCTTGAGGGCCAATTTCTTTCCCTCCTCAAAAGTCGATTGCTCTCAACTTGGGCAAAAGTGATGCAGTTTGAATTCACTCTAACCACTATCCTTGATGTATTGAGGGCCAATTTCTTTCCCTCCTCGAAAGTCGATTGCTCTCAACTTGGGCAAAAGTGATGCAGTTCGAATACTTGCCCAACAGATTCATTTAAGAGTATGTTCGGTGGGCATGTACATGGACTTAAGCAAGGTAAATTTGGCATTAAAATGACAAGGTAGTATAGGAATGATTTTCTCAATCTAATTTTCTTTGCAAATAGGTCCACTAAACTTCTTCAAGGAGTTGATAATGTTTGAAAAACATTGAAAGACTTTGTCCAAAGTTTCTTCCCCTTGCATGATATAGTGCTCAAAATTTCAATTCAACTTCATAATTCTAGATTTATTTTAATATTGAAATGCTTATATGAGTGGTCTCAAAAATCATTCATGTTTTTTTGAAGAATTACAATTTTAAATTAATTGTAATAATCATTTTAGAGCCCTAATTTCCTTTTTATAATAATCCTAAAAAAAGGTTTTTTTTCTTTCTACGAAATTTAGGAAATCACACTGCAAGTGGAGCCATTTTCTCTTCATTATGATTAGAGTCATCTTTTCTAACAATTGGGTCAAAAATATTTTCACTCTCACCACTATCCTTGATATCTTGAGGGCCAATTTCTTTCTCTCCTCAAAAGTCGATTGCTCTCAACTTGGGCAAAAGTGATGCAGTTTGAATTCACTCTAACCACTATCCTTGATGTCTTGAGGGCCAATTTCTTTCCCTCCTCGAAAGTCGATTGCTCTCAACTTGGGCAAAAGTGATGCAGTTCGAATACTTGCCCAAAAGATTCATTTAAGAGTATGTTCGGTGGGCATGTACATGGACTTAAGCAAGGTAAATTTGGCATTAAAATGACAAGGTAGTATAGGAATGATTTTCTCAATCTAATTTTCTTTGCAAATAGGTCCACTAAACTTCTTCAAGGAGTTGATAATGTTTGAAAAACATTGAAAGACTTTGTCCTAAGTTTCTACCCCTTGCATGATATAGTGCTCAAAATTTCAATTCAACTTCATAATTCTAGATTTATTTTAGCATTGAAATGCTTATATGAGTGGTCTCAAAAATCATTCATGTTGTTTTGAAGAATTACAATTTTAAATTAATTGTAATAATCATTTTAGAGCCCTAATTTCCTTTTTATAATAATCCTAAAAAAAGGTTTTTTTTCTTTCTAAGAAATTTAGGAAATCACACTGCAAGTGGAGCCATTTTCTCTTCATTATGATTAGAGTCATCTTTTCAAACAATTGGGTCAAAAATATTTTCACTCTCACCACTATCCTTGATATCTTGAGGGCCAATTTCTTTCCCTCCTCGAAAGTCGATTGCTCTTAACTTGGGCAAAAGTGATGCAGTTTGAATTCACTCTAACCACTATCCTTGATGTCTTCAGGGCCAATTTATTTCCCTCCTCGAAAGTAGATTGCTCTTAACTTGGGCAAAAGTGATGCACTTCGAATACTTACCCAACAGATTCATTTAAGAGTATGTTCGGTGGGCATGTACATGGACTTAAGCAAGGTAACTTTGGCATTAAAATGATAAGGTAGTATAGGAATGATTTTCTCAATCTAATTTTGTTTGCAAATAGGTCCACCCAATTTTTACAAGTAGTTGATAATGTTTGAAAAACATTGAAAGACATTGTTAAAAGATTCTTCCCCTTGCATGATATAGTGCTCAAAATTTCAATTAAACTTCATAATTCTAGATTTATTTTAATATTGAAATGCTTATATGAGTGGTCTCAAAAATTATTTATGTTGTTTTGAAGAATTACAATTTTAAATTAATTGAAATAATCATTTTAGAGCCCTAATTTCCTTTTTATAATAATCCTTAAAAAGGGTTTTTTTCTTTCTAAGAAATTTAGGAAATCACACTGTAAGTAGAGCCATTTTCTCTTCATTATGATTAGAGTCATCTTTTCTAAAACTTGTGTCAAAAACATGTTCACTCTAACCACTATCCTTGATGTCTTATGGGCCAATTTCTTTCCCTCCTCGAAAGTAGATTGCTCTCAAATTGGGCAAAAGTGATGCAGTTCGAATACTTGCCCAACAGATTCATTTAAGAGTATGTTCGGTGGGCATGTACATGGACTTAAGCAAGGTAACTTTGGCATTAAAATGATAAGGAAGTATAGGAATTATTTTCTCCATCTAATTTTCTTTCCAAATAGGTCCACTAAACTTCTTCAAGGAGTTGATAATGTTTGAAAAACATTGAAAGACTTTGTCCAAAGTTACTTCCCCTTGCATGATATAGTGGTCAAAATTTCAATTCAACTTCATAATTCTAGAATTATTTTAATATTGAAATGCTTATATGAGTGGTCTCAAAAATCATTCATGTTGTTTTGAAGAAGTACACTTTTAAATTGATTGTAATAATCATTTTAGAGACCTAATTACCTTTTTTTAATTATCCTAAAAAATGGTTTTTTTCTTTCTATTAAATTTAGGAAATCACACTGCAAGTGGAGCCATTTTGTCTTCATTATGATTTGAGTCATCTTTTCTAACAATTGGGTCAAAAACATATTCACTCTCACCACTATCCTTGATGTCTTGAGGGCCAATTTCTTTCCCTCCTCGAAAGTATATTGCTCTCAACTGCGGCAAAAGTGATGCAGTTCGAATACTTGCCCAACAGATTCATTTAAGAGTATGTTCGGTGGGCTTGTAAATGGACTTAAGCAAGGTAACTTTGGTATTAAAATGATAAGGTAGTATAGGAATGATTTTATCAATCTAATTTTCTAGGAAAATAGGTCCACCAAACTTTTCAAGGAGTTGCTAATGTTTGAAAAACATTCAAAGACTTTGTCTAAAGTTTCATCCCCTTCCAAGATATAGAGCTAAAAATTTCAATTCAACTTCATAATTCTAGATTGATTTTAATGTTGAAATGCTTATATGAGTGGTCTCAAAAATCATTCATGTTGTTTTGAAGAATTACAATTTTAAATTAATTGTAATAATCATTTTAGAGCCCTAATTTCCTTTTTATAATAATCCTTAAAAAGGGTTTTTTTCTTTCCAAAAAATTTAGGAAATCACACTGCAAGTAGAGCCATTTTCTCTTCATTATGATTAGAGTCATCTTTTCTAACAATGGGGTCGAAAACATGTTTACTCTCACCACTATCCTTGATATCTTGAGGACCAATTTCTATCCCTCCTCGAAAGTCGATTGCTCTCAACTTGGGCAAAAGTGATGCAGTTCGAATACTTGCCCAACAGATTCATTTAAGAGTATGTTCGGTGGGTATGTACATGGTATTAAGCAAGGTAACTTTGGCATTAAAATGATAAGGTAGTATAGGAATGATTTTATCAATCTAATTTTGGTTGCAAATAGGTCCACTATACTTCTTCAAGGAGTTGATAATGTTTGAAAAACATTGAAAGACTTTGTCCAAAGTTACTTCCCCTTGCATTATATAGTGCTCAAAATTTCAATTCAACTTCATAATTCTAGATTTATTTTAATATTCAAAATGCTTATATGAGTGGTCTCAAAAATCATTCATGTTTTTTTTTAGGAAGTACAATTTTAAATTCATCATAATAATAATTTTAGATCCCTACTTACCTTTTTTTAATATCCCAAAAAAGGTTTTTTATTTTTAAGAAATTTAGGAAATCACACTGCAAGTAGAGCCATTTTCTCTTCTTTATGATTAGAGTCATCTTTTCTAACAATTGGGCCAAAAACAAGTTCACTCTCACCACTATCCTTGATGTCTTGAACGCCAATATCTTTCCCTCCTCGAAAGTAGATTGCCCTCAACTTGAGCAAAAGTGATGCAGTTCGAATACTTACCCAACAAATTCATTTAAGAGTATGTTCGATGGGCATGTACATGGGCTTAAGCAAGGTAACTTTGGCATTAAAATGATATGGTAGTATAGGAATGATTTTCTGACTCTAATTTTCTTTGCAAATAGGTCCACTAAACTTCTTCAAGGAGTTGATAATGTTTGAAAAACATTGAAAGACTTTGTCCAAAGTTTCATCCCCTTGCATGATATAGAGCTCAAAATTTCAATTCAACTTCATAATTCTAGATTGTTTTTAATATTGAAATGCTTATATGAGTGGTCTCAAAAATCATTCATGTTGTTTTGAAGAAGTACACTTTTAAATTAATTGTAATAATCATTTTAGAGCCCTAATTTCCTTTTTTTAATAATCCTAAAAATGGGTTTTTTTCTTTCTAAGAAATATAGGAAATCACACTACAAGTAGAGCCATTTTATCTTCATTATGATTAGAGTCATCTTTTGCAACAATTGGGGCAAAAACATGTTCACTCTCACCACTATCCTTGATGTCTTGAGCGCCAATATCTTTCCCTCCTTGAAAGTAGATTGCTCTCAAACTGGGAAAAAGTGATGCAGTTCGAATACTTGCCCAAAAGATTCATGTAAGAGTATGTTCGGTGGGCTTGTACATGGACTTAAGCAAGGTAACTTTGGCATTAAAATGATAAGGTAGTATAGGAATGATTTTCTCAATCTAATTTTCTTTGCAAATAGGTCCACTAAACTTCTTCAAGGAGTTGATAATATTTGAAAAACATTGAAAGACTTTGTCCAAAGTTTCTTCCCCTTGCATGATATAGTGCTCAAAATTTTAATTCAACTTCATAATTCTATATTGATTTTAATATTGAAATGCTTATATGAGTGGTCTCAAAAATCATTCATGTTTTTTTTGAGGAAGTACAATTTTAAATTCATCATAATAATAATTTTAGATCCCTAATTACCTTTTTTTAATATCCCAAAAAAAGGTTTCTTAATTTAAAGAAATTTAGGAAATCACACTGCAAGTAGAGCCATTTTCTCTTCATTATGATTAGAGTCATCTTTTGCAACAATTGGGGCAAAAACATGTTCACTCTCACCACTATCCTTGATGTCTTGAGCGCCAATATCTTTCCCTCCTTGAAAGTAGATTGCTCTCAACTTGGGAAAAAGTGATGCAGTTCGAATACTTGCCCAAAAGATTCATGTAAGAGTATGTTCGGTGGGCTTGTACATGGACTTAAGCAAGGTAACTTTGGCATTAAAATGATAAGTTAGTATAGGAATGATTTTCTCAATCTAATTTTCATTGCTAATGGGTCCACCCAAATTCATTAAGGAGTTGATAATGATTGAAAAACATTCAAAGACTTTGTCCAAAGTTTTTTCCCCTTGCATGATATAGAGCTCAAAATTTCAAACCAACTTCATAATTCTAGATTTATTTTAATATTGAAAATGCTTATATGAGTGGTCTCAAATATCATTCATGTTGTATTGAAGAAGTACACTTTTAAATTAATTGTAATAATCATTTTAGATCCCTAATTACCTTTTTTTAATAAATCCAAAAAAGGGTTTTTTATATTCTATGAAATTTAGGAAATCACACTGCAAGTAGAGCCATTTTCTCTTCATTATGATTAGAGTCATCTTTTATACCAATTGGGTAAAAAACATGTTGACTCTCACCACTATCCTTGATGTCTTGAGTGCCAATTTCTTTCCCTCCTCGAAAGTAGATTGCTCTCAACTTGGGCAAAAGTGATGCAGTTCGAATACTTGCCCAACAGATTCATTTAAGAGTATGTTCGGTGGGCTTGTAAATGCACTTAAGCAAGGTTACTTTGGCATTAAAATGATAAGGTAGTATAGGAATGCTTTTCCCAATCTAACTTTCTTTGCTAATAGGTCCACCCAACTTCTTCAATGAGTTGATAATGATTGAAAAACATTCAAAGACTTTGTCCAAAGTTTTTTCCCCTTGCATGATATAGAGCTCAAGATATCAATTCAACTTCATAATTCTAGATTTATTTTAATATTGAAAATGCTTATATGAGTGGTCTCAAAAATCATTCACGTTGTATTGAAGAAGTACACTTTTAAATTAATTGTAAGAATCATTTTAGCCTACATTATCATTTTCAAGAAAACGATTCCTTGCTTAAATCCATATAGAAGGCCTGTGAACTTACTGTTAAATGAATCAGTTTGGAAATTATTCGAACTGCATTATTTGTTGCCAAGATGATAGCAATCCACTTTCGTGGACGGAAAGAGCTTGACTTTATAGACATCAAGTATAGTGGTACGAGCGAAGCTATTTTGACACAATTGTTAGAAATGATGAATCTAATACCAATGGAGAGAAAATATCTATACTTTCCCATAGATTTACTAAATTTCTTAGAAAGAATAAACCCGTTTTTAGGGATTTAAGAAAAAGATTATCCGAGCTCTAAAATGATTATTTCAATGAATTTATTGTTGTATTTCTTCCAAGCAACTTCAAACATTTTGGAGACCACTCATATAGGCATTTGAGCAAAAAACTAAATCTAGAACTATGCAGCTGAACAGAAATTTTGAACTCTATATCATGCAAGAGGATGAAGCTTTGAAGAAATTCTACGCAGGTTTTTCAATCATTATCAACTGCTCGTACAATTTGGATGGATCTATTTGGAAAAAAAAGTAGATTGAGAAAATTGTTGTTAGCCTACATTTTCATTTTCAAGAAAAAGATACCTTGCTTAAATCCATATAGAAGGCCTGTGAACTTGCTGTTAAATGAATCAGTTTGGAAATTATTCGAACTGCATTATTTGTTGCCAAGATGATAGCAATCCACTTTCGTGGACGGAAAGAGCTTGACTTTATAGACATCAAGTATAGTGGTACGAGCGAAGCTTTTTTGACACAATTGTTAGAAATGATGAATCTAATACCAATGCAGAGAAAATATCTATACTTTCCCATAGATTTACTAAATTTCTTAGAAAGAATAAACCCGTTTTTAGGGATTTAAGAAAAAGGTAATCCGAGCACTAAAATGATTATTTCAATGAATTTATAGTTGTATTTCTTCCAAGCAACTTCAAACATTTTGGAGACCACTTATATAGACATTTGAACAAAAAACTAAATCTAGAACTATGCAGCGGAACATAAATTTTGAACTCTATATCATGCAAGAGGATGAAACTTTGAACAAATTCTATGTAGGTTTTTCAATCATTATCAACTGCCCGTACAATTTGGATGGACCTATTAGGAAAAAAAAGTAGATTGAGAAAATTTTTGTTAGCCTATATTATCATTTTCAAGAAAAAGATACCTTGCTTAAATCCATATAGAAGGCCTCTGAACTTACTGTTAAATGAATCAGTTGGGAAATTATTCGAACTGCATTATTTGTTGCTAAGATGATAGCAATCCACTTTTGCGGACGGAAAGAGCTTGACTTTATAGACATCAAGTATAGTGGTACGAGCGAAGCTATTTTCACACAATTGTTAGAAATGATGAATCTAATACCAATGGAGAGAAAATATCTATACTTTCCCATAGATTTACTAAATTTCGTAGAAAGAATAAACCCGTTTTTAGGGATTTAAGAAAAAGGTAATCCGAGCTCTAAAATGATTATTTCAATGAATTTATTGTTGTATTTCTTCCAAGCGATTTCAAACATTTTGGAGACCACTCATATAGGCATTTGAGCAAAATACTAAATCTAGAACTATGCAGCTGAACAGAAATTTTGAACTCTATATCATGCAAGAGGATTAAACTTTGAACAAATTCTACGCAGGATTTTCAATCATTATCAGCTGCTCGTACAATTTGGATGGACCTATTTGGAAAAAAATGTAGATTGAGAAAATTGTTGTTAGCCTACATTATCATTTTCAAGAAAAAGATACCTTGCTTAAATCCGTATAGAAGGCCTGTGAACTTACTATTAAATGAATCAGTTTGGAAATTATTCGAACTGCATTATTTGTTGCCAAGTTGATAGCAATCCATTTTCGTGGACGGAAAGAGCTTGACTTTATAGACATCAAGTATAGTGGTACGAGCGAAGCTATTTTGACACAATTGTTAGAAAGGATGAATCTAATACCAATGGAGAGAAAATATCTATAATTTCCCATATATTTACTAAATTTCTTAGAAAGAATAAACCTGTTTTTAGGGATTTAAGAAAAAGGTAATCCGAGCTCTAAAATGATTATTTCAATGAATTTATTGTTGTATTTCTTCCAAGCGACTTCAAACATTTTGGAGACCACTCATATAGGCATTTGAGCAAAATACTAAATCTAGAACTATGCAGCTGAACAGAAATTTTGAACTCTATATCATGCAAGAGGATTAAACTTTGAACAAATTCTACGCAGGATTTTCAATCATTATCAGCTGCTCGTACAATTTGGATGGACCTATTTGGAAAAAAAAGTAGATTGAGAAAATTGTTGTTAGCCTACATTATCATTTTCAAGAAAAAGATACCTTGCTTAAATCCGTATAGAAGGCCTGTGAACTTACTATTAAATGAATCAGTTTGGAAATTATTCGAACTGCATTATTTGTTGCCAAGTTGATAGCAATCCATTTTCGTGGACGGAAAGAGCTTGACTTTATAGACATCAAGTATAGTGGTACGAGCGAAGCTATTATGACACAATTGTTAGAAAGGATGAATCTAATACCAATGGAGAGAAAATATCTATAATTTCCCATATATTTACTAAATTTCTTAGAAAGAATAAACCCGTTTTTAGGGATTTAAGAAAAAGATATCCGATCTCTAAAATGATTATTTCAATGAATTTATTGTTGTATTTCTTCCAAGCGACTTCAAACATTTTGGAGACCACTCATATAGGCATTTGAGCAAAAAACTAAATCTAGAACTATGCAGCTGAACATAAATTTTGAACTCTATATCATGCAAGAGGATTAAACTTTGAACAAATTCTATGCAGGTTTTTCAATCATTATCAACTGCCCGTACAATTTGGATGGACCTATTAGGAAAAAAAAGAAGATTGAGAAAATTTTTGTTAGCCTATATTATCATTTTCAAGAAAAAGATACCTTGCTTAAATCCATATAGAAGGCCTGTGAACTTACTGTTAAATGAATCAGTTGGGAAATTATTCGAACTGCATTATTTGTTGCCAAGATGATAGCAATCCACTTTCGCGGACGGAAAGAGCTTGACTTTATAGACATCAAGTATAGTGGTACGAGCGAAGCTATTTTCACACAATTGTTAGAAATGATGAATCTAATACCAATAGAGAGAAAATATCTATACTTACCCATAGATTTACTAAATTTCGTAAAAAGAATAAACCCGTTTTTAGGGATTTAAGAAAAAGGTAATCCGAGCTCTAAAATGATTATTTCAATGAATTTATTGTTGTATTTCTTCCAAGCGACTTCAAACATTTTGGAGACCACTCATATAGGCATTTGAGCAAAATACTAAATCTAGAACTATGCAGCTGAACAGAAATTTTGAACTCTATATCATGCAAGAGGATTAAACTTTGAACAAATTCTACGCAGGATTTTCAATCATTATCAGCTGCTCGTACAATTTGGATGGACCTATTTGGAAAAAAAAGTAGATTGAGAAAATTGTTGTTAGCCTACATTATCATTTTCAAGAAAAAGATACCTTGCTTAAATCCGTATAGAAGGCCTGTGAACTTACTATTAAATGAATCAGTTTGGAAATTATTCGAACTGCATTATTTGTTGCCAAGTTGATAGCAATCCATTTTCGTGGACGGAAAGAGCTTGACTTTATAGACATCAAGTATAGTGGTACGAGCGAAGCTATTATGACACAATTGTTAGAAAGGATGAATCTAATACCAATGGAGAGAAAATATCTATAATTTCCCATATATTTACTAAATTTCTTAGAAAGAATAAACCCGTTTTTAGGGATTTAAGAAAAAGATATCCGATCTCTAAAATGATTATTTCAATGAATTTATTGTTGTATTTCTTCCAAGCGACTTCAAACATTTTGGAGACCACTCATATAGGCATTTGAGCAAAAAACTAAATCTAGAACTATGCAGCGGAACATAAATTTTGAACTCTATATCATGCAAGAGGATTAAACTTTGAACAAATTCTACGCAGGTTTTTCAATCATTATCAACTGCTCGTACAATTTGGATGGACCTATTTGGAAAAAAAAGTAGATTGAGAAAATTGTTGTTAGCCTACATTATCATTTTCAAGAAAAAGATACCTTGCTTAAATCCGTATAGAAGGCCTGTGAAATTACTATTAAATGAGTCAGTTGTGAAATTATTCGAACTGCATTATTTGTTGCCAAGATGATAGCAATCCACTTTCGCGGACGGAAAGAGCTTGACTTTATAGACATCAAGTATAGTGGTACGAGCGAAGCTATTTTCACACAATTGTTAGAAATGATGAATCTAATACCAATGGAGAGAAAATATCTATACTTACCCATAGATTTACTAAATTTCTTAGAAAGAATAAACACGTTTTTAGGGATTTAAGAAAAATATATCCGAGCTCTAAAATGATTATTTCAATGAATTTATTGTTGTATTTCTTCCAAGCGACTTCAAACATTTTGGAGACCAATCATATAGGCATTTGAGCAAAAAACTAAATCTAGAACTATGCAGCTGAACAGAAATTTTGAACTCTATATCATGCAAGAGGATTAAACTTTGAACAAATTCTACGCAGGATTTTCAATCATTATCAACTGCTCGTACAATTTGGATGGACCTATTTGGAAAAAAAGTAGATTGAGAAAATTTTTGTTAGCCTATATTATCATTTTCAAGAAAAAGATACCTTGCTTAAATCCATATAGAAGGCCTGTGAACTTACTGTTAAATGAATCAGTTGGGAAATTATTCGAACTGCATTATTTGTTGCCAAGATGATAGCAATCCACTTTCGCGGACGGAAAGAGCTTGACTTTATAGACATCAAGTATAGTGGTACGAGCGAAGCTATTTTCACACAATTGTTAGAAATGATGAATCTAATACCAATGGAGAGAAAATATCTATACTTACCCATAGATTTACTAAATTTCGTAGAAAGAATAAACCCGTTTTTAGGGATTTAAGAAAAAGGTAATCCGAGCTCTAAAATGATTATTTCAATGAATTTATTGTTGTATTTCTTCCAAGCGATTTCAAACATTTTGGAGACCACTCATATAGGCATTTGAGCAAAATACTAAATCTAGAACTATGCAGCTGAACAGAAATTTTGAACTCTATATCATGCAAGAGGATTAAACTTTGAACAAATTCTACGCAGGATTTTCAATCATTATCAGCTGCTCGTACAATTTGGATGGACCTATTTGGAAAAAAATGTAGATTGAGAAAATTGTTGTTAGCCTACATTATCATTTTCAAGAAAAAGATACCTTGCTTAAATCCGTATAGAAGGCCTGTGAACTTACTATTAAATGAATCAGTTTGGAAATTATTCGAACTGCATTATTTGTTGCCAAGTTGATAGCAATCCATTTTCGTGGACGGAAAGAGCTTGACTTTATAGACATCAAGTATAGTGGTACGAGCGAAGCTATTTTGACACAATTGTTAGAAAGGATGAATCTAATACCAATGGAGAGAAAATATCTATAATTTCCCATATATTTACTAAATTTCTTAGAAAGAATAAACCTGTTTTTAGGGATTTAAGAAAAAGATATCCGATCTCTAAAATGATTATTTCAATGAATTTATTGTTGTATTTCTTCCAAGCGACTTCAAACATTTTGGAGACCACTCATATAGGCATTTGAGCAAAAAACTAAATCTAGAACTATGCAGCGGAACATAAATTTTGAACTCTATATCATGCAAGAGGATTAAACTTTGAACAAATTCTATGCATGATTTTCAATCATTATCAACTGCTCGTAGAATTTGGATGGACCTATTTGGAAAAAAAGTAGATTGAGAAAATTGTTGTTAGCCTACATTATCATTTTCAAGAAAAAGATACCTTGCTTAAATCCGTATAGAAGGCCTGTGAACTTACTATTAAATGAATCAGTTTGGAAATTATTCGAACTGCATTATTTGTTGCCAAGTTGATAGCAATCCATTTTCGTGGACGGAAAGAGCTTGACTTTATAGACATCAAGTATAGTGGTACGAGCGAAGCTATTTTGACACAATTGTTAGAAAGGATGAATCTAATACCAATGGAGAGAAAATATCTATAATTTCCCATATATTTACTAAATTTCTTAGAAAGAATAAACCCGTTTTTAGGGATTTAAGAAAAAGATATCCGATCTCTAAAATGATTATTTCAATGAATTTATTGTTGTATTTCTTCCAAGCGACTTCAAACATTTTGGAGACCACTCATATAGGCATTTGAGCAAAAAACTAAATCTAGAACTATGCAGCGGAACATAAATTTTGAACTCTATATCATGCAAGAGTATTAAACTTTGAACAAATTCTACGCAGGTTTTTCAATCATTATCAACTGCTCGTACAATTTGGATGGACCTATTTGGAAAAAAAAGTAGATTGAGAAAATTGTTGTTAGCCTACATTATCATTTTCAAGAAAAAGATACCTTGCTTAAATCCGTATAGAAGGCCTGTGAAATTACTATAAAATGAGTCAGTTGTGAAATTATTCGAACTGTATTATTTGTTGCTAAGAAGATAGCAATCCACTTTCGCGGACGGAAAGAGCTTGACTTTATAGACATCAAGTATAGTGGTACGAGCGAAGCTATTTTGACACAATTGTTAGAAATGATGAATCTAATACCAATGAAGGGAAAATATCTATACTTTCCCATAGATTTACTAAATTTCGTAGAAAGAATAAACCCGTTTTTAGGGTTTTAAGAAAAAGGTAATCTGAGCTCTAAAATGATTATTTCAATGAATTTATTGTTGTATTTCTTCCAAGCGACTTCAAACATTTTGGAGACCACTCATATAGGCATTTGAGCAAAAAACTAAATCTAGAACTATGCAGCTGAATAGAAATTTTGAACTCTATATCATGCAAGAGGATGAAACTTTGACCAAATTCTACGCAGATTTTTCAATCATTATCAACTGCTCGTACAATTTGGATGGACCTATTTGGAAAAAAAGTAGATTGAGAAAATTGTTTTTAGCCTACATTATCATTTTCAAGAAAATGATACCTTGCTTTAAACCATATAGAAGGCCTGTGAACTTACTGTTAAATGAATCAGTTTGGAAATTATTCGAACTGCATTATTTGTTGCCAAGATGATAGCAATCCATTTTCGTGGACGGAAAGAGCTTGACTTTATAGACATCAAGTATAGTGGTACGAGCGAAGCTATTTTGACACAATTGTTAGAAATGATGAATCTAATACCAATGGAGAGAAAATATCTATAATTTCCCATATATTTACTAAATTTCTTAGAAAGAATAAACCCGTTTTTAGGGATTTAAGAAAAAGATTATCCGAGCTCTAAAATGATTATTTCAATGAATTTATTGTTGTATTTCTTCCGAGCAACTTCAAACATTTTGGAGACCACTCATATAGGCATTTGAGCAAAAAACTAAATCTAGAACTATGCAGCTGAACAGAAATTTTGAACTCTATATCATGCAAGAGGATGAAACTTTGAAGAAATTCTACGCAAGTTTTTCAATCATTATCAACTACTCGTACAATTTGGATGGATCTATTTGGAAAAAAATGTAGATTGAGAAAATTGTTATTAGCCTACATTATCATTTTGAAGAAAATGATACCTTGCTTAAATCCGTATAGAAGGCCTGTGAAATTACTGTTAAATGAATCAGTTTGGAAATTATTCGAACTGCATTATTTGTTGCCAAGATGATAGCAATCCACTTTCGTGGACGGAAAGAGCTTGACTTTATAGACATCAAGTATAGTGGTACGAGGGAAGCTATTTTGACACAATTGTTAGAAATGATGAATCTAATACCAATGGAGAGAAAATATCCATAATTTCCCATATATTTACAAAATTTGTTAGAAAGAATAAACCCGTTTTTAGGTATTTAAGAAAAAGATTATCCGAGCTCTAAAATGATTATTTCAATGAATTTATTGTTGTATTTCTTCCAAGCGACTTCAAACATTTTGGAGACCAATCATATAGGCATTTGAGCAAAAAACTAAATCTAGAACTAAGCAGCTGAACAGAAATTTTGAACTCTATATCATGCAAGAGGATTAAACTTTGAACAAATTCTACGCAGGATTTTCAATCATTATCAACTGCTCGTACAATTTGGATGGACCTATTTGGAAAAAAAGTAGATTGAGAAAATTGTTGTTAGCCTACATTTTCATTTTCAAGAAAAAGATACCTTGCTTAAATCCATATAGAAGGCCTGTGAACTTGCTGTTAAATGAATCAGTTTGGAAATTATTCGAACTGCATTATTTGTTGCCAAGATGATAGCAATCCACTTTCGTGGACGGAAAGAGCTTGACTTTATAGACATCAAGTATAGTGGTACGAGCGAAGCTTTTTTGACACAATTGTTAGAAATGATGAATCTAATACCAATGCAGAGAAAATATCTATACTTTCCCATAGATTTACTAAATTTCTTAGAAAGAATAAACCCGTTTTTAGGGATTTAAGAAAAAGGTAATCCGAGCACTAAAATGATTATTTCAATGAATTTATAGTTGTATTTCTTCCAAGCAACTTCAAACATTTTGGAGACCACTTATATAGACATTTGAACAAAAAACTAAATCTAGAACTATGCAGCGGAACATAAATTTTGAACTCTATATCATGCAAGAGGATGAAACTTTGAACAAATTCTATGTAGGTTTTTCAATCATTATCAACTGCCCGTACAATTTGGATGGACCTATTAGGAAAAAAAAGTAGATTGAGAAAATTTTTGTTAGCCTACATTATCATTTTCAAGAAAAAGATACCTTGCTTAAATCCATATAGAAGGCCTCTGAACTTACTGTTAAATGAATCAGTTGGGAAATTATTCGAACTGCATTATTTGTTGCTAAGATGATAGCAATCCACTTTTGCGGACGGAAAGAGCTTGACTTTATAGACATCAAGTATAGTGGTACGAGCGAAGCTATTTTCACACAATTGTTAGAAATGATGAATCTAATACCAATGGAGAGAAAATATCTATACTTTCCCATAGATTTACTAAATTTCGTAGAAAGAATAAACCCGTTTTTAGGGATTTAAGAAAAAGGTAATCCGAGCTCTGAAATGGTTATTTCAATGAATTTATTGTTGTATTTCTTCCAAGCAACTTCAAACATTTTGGAGACCACTCATATAGGCATTTGAGCAAAAAACTAAATCTAGAACTATGCAGCTGAACATAAATTTTGAACTCTATATCATGCAAGAGGATTAAACTTTGAACAAATTCTACGCAGGTTTTTCAATCATTATCAACTGCCCGTACAATTTGGATGGACCTATTAGGAAAAAAAAGTAGATTGAGAAAATTTTTGTTAGCCTATATTATCATTTTCAAGAAAAAGATACCTTGCTTAAATCCATATAGAAGGCCTGTGAACTTACTGTTAAATGAATCAGTTGGGAAATTATTCGAACTGCATTATTTGTTGCCAAGATGATAGCAATCCACTTTCGCGGACGGAAAGAGGTTGACTTTATAGACATCAAGTATAGTGGTACGAGCGAAGCTATTTTCACACAATTGTTAGAAATGATGAATCTAATACCAATGGAGAGAAAATATCTATACTTACCCATAGATTTACTAAATTTCGTAGAAAGAATAAACCCGTTTTTAGGGATTTAAGAAAAAGGTAATCCGAGCTCTAAAATGATTATTTCAATGAATTTATTGTTGTATTTCTTCCAAGCGACTTCAAACATTTTGGAGACCACTCATATAGGCATTTGAGCAAAATACTAAATCTAGAACTATGCAGCTGAACAGAAATTTTGAACTCTATATCATGCAAGAGGATTAAACTTTGAACAAATTCTACGCAGGATTTTCAATCATTATCACCTGCTCGTACAATTTGGATGGACCTATTTGGAAAAAAATGTAGATTGAGAAAATTGTTGTTAGCCTACATTATCATTTTCAAGAAAAAGATACCTTGCTTAAATCCGTATAGAAGGCCTGTGAACTTACTATTAAATGAATCAGTTTGGAAATTATTCGAACTGCATTATTTGTTGCCAAGTTGATAGCAATCCATTTTCGTGGACGGAAAGAGCTTGACTTTATAGACATCAAGTATAGTGGTACGAGCGAAGCTATTATGACACAATTGTTAGAAAGGATGAATCTAATACCAATGGAGAGAAAATATCTATAATTTCCCATATATTTACTAAATTTCTTAGAAAGAATAAACCCGTTTTTAGGGATTTAAGAAAAAGATATCCGATCTCTAAAATGATTATTTCAATGAATTTATTGTTGTATTTCTTCCAAGCGACTTCAAACATTTTGGAGACCACTCATATAGGCATTTGAGCAAAAAACTAAATCTAGAACTATGCAGCGGAACATAAATTTTGAACTCTATATCATGCAAGAGGATTAAACTTTGAACAAATTCTACGCAGGTTTTTCAATCATTATCAACTGCTCGTACAATTTGGATGGACCTATTTGGAAAAAAAAGTAGATTGAGAAAATTGTTGTTAGCCTACATTATCATTTTCAAGAAAAAGATACCTTGCTTAAATCCGTATAGAAGGCCTGTGAAATTACTATTAAATGAGTCAGTTGTGAAATTATTCGAACTGTATTATTTGTTGCTAAGATGATAGCAATCCATTTTCGTGGACGGAAAGAGCTTGACTTTATAGAAATCAAGTAAATAGGTACGAGCGAAGCTATTTTGACACAATTGTTAGAAATGATGAATCTAATACCAACGAAGAGAAAATATCTATACTTTCCCATAGATTTCCTAAATTTCTTAGAAAGAATAAACCCGTTTTTAGGGATTTAAGAAAAATATATCCGAGCTCTAAAATGATTATTTCAATGAATTTATTGTTGTATTTCTTCCAAGCGACTTCAAACATTTTGGAGACCAATCATATAGGCATTTGAGCAAAAAACTAAATCTAGAACTATGCAGCTGAACAGAAATTTTGAACTCTATATCATGCAAGAGGATTAAACTTTGAACAAATTCTACGCAGGATTTTCAATCATTATCAACTGCTCGTACAATTTGGATGGACCTATTTGGAAAAAAAGTAGATTGAGAAAATTTTTGTTAGCCTATATTATCATTTTCAAGAAAAAGATACCTTGCTTAAATCCATATAGAAGGCCTGTGAACTTACTGTTAAATGAATCAGTTGGGAAATTATTCGAACTGCATTATTTGTTGCCAAGATAATAGCAATCCACTTTCGCGGACGGAAAGAGCTTGACTTTATAGACATCAAGTATAGTGGTACGAGTGAAGCTATTTTCACACAATTGTTAGAAATGATGAATCTAATACCAATGGAGAGAAAATATCTATACTTACCCATAGATTTACTAAATTTCGTAGAAAGAATAAACCCGTTTTTAGGGATTTAAGAAAAAGGTAATCCGAGCTCTAAAATGATTATTTCAATGAATTTATTGTTGTATTTCTTCCAAGCGACTTCAAACATTTTGGAGACCACTCATATAGGCATTTGAGCAAAATACTAAATCTAGAACTATGCAGCTGAACAGAAATTTTGAACTCTATATCATGCAAGAGGATTAAACTTTGAACAAATTCTACGCAGGATTTTCAATCATTATCAGCTGCTCGTACAATTTGGATGGACCTATTTGGAAAAAAATGTAGATTGAGAAAATTGTTGTTATCCTACATTATCATTTTCAAGAAAAAGATACCTTGCTTAAATCCGTATAGAAGGCCTGTGAACTTACTATTAAATGAATCAGTTTGGAAATTATTCGAACTGCATTATTTGTTGCCAAGTTGATAGCAATCCATTTTCGTGGACGGAAAGAGCTTGACTTTATAGACATCAAGTATAGTGGTACGAGCGAAGCTATTTTGACACAATTGTTAGAAAGGATGAATCTAATACCAATGGAGAGAAAATATCTATAATTTCCCATATATTTACTAAATTTCTTAGAAAGAATAAACCCGTTTTTAGGGATTTAAGAAAAAGATATCCGATCTCTAAAATGATTATTTCAATGAATTTATTGTTGTATTTCTTCCAAGCGACTTCAAACATTTTGGAGACCACTCATATAGGCATTTGAGCAAAAAACTAAATCTAGAACTATGCAGCGGAACATAAATTTTGAACTCTATATCATGCAAGAGTATTAAACTTTGAACAAATTCTACGCAGGTTTTTCAATCATTATCAACTGCTCGTACAATTTGGATGGACCTATTTGGAAAAAAAAGTAGATTGAGAAAATTGTTGTTAGCCTACATTATCATTTTCAAGAAAAAGATACCTTGCTTAAATCCGTATAGAAGGCCTGTGAAATTACTATAAAATGAGTCAGTTGTGAAATTATTCGAACTGTATTATTTGTTGCTAAGATGATAGCAATCCACTTTCGCGGACGGAAAGAGCTTGACTTTATAGAAATCAAGTAAAGTGGTACGAGCGAAGCTATTTTGACACAATTGTTAGAAATGATGAATCTAATACCAACGAAGAGAAAATATCTATACTTTCCCATAGATTTCCTAAATTTCTTAGAAAGAATAAACCCGTTTTTAGGGATTTAAGAAAAAGGTAATCCGAGCTCTGAAATGGTTATTTCAATGAATTTATTGTTGTATTTCTTCCAAGCAACTTCAAACATTTTGGAGACCACTCATATAGGCATTTGAGCAAAAAACTAAATCTAGAACTATGCAGCTGAACAGAAATTTTGAACTCTATATCATGCAAGAGGATTAAACTTTGAACAAATTCTACGCAGGATTTTCAATCATTATCAACTGCTCGTACAATTTGGATGGACCTATTTGGAAAAAAAGTAGATTGAGAAAATTGTTGTTAGCCTACATTATCATTTTCAAGAAAAAGATACCTTGCTTAAATCCATATAGAAGGCCTGTGAACTTACTGTTAAATGAATCAGTTTGGAAATTATTCGAACTGCATTATTTGTTGCCAAGTTGATAGCAATCCATTTTCGTGGACGGAAAGAGCTTGACTTTATAGACATCAAGTATAGTGGTACGAGCGAAGCTATTTTGACACAATTGTTAGAAATGATGAATCTAATACCAATGGAGAGAAAATATCTATAATTTCCCATATATTTACTAAATTTCTTAGAAAGAATAAACCCGTTTTTAGGGATTTAAGAAAAAGATTATCCGAGCTCTAAAATGATTATTTCAATGAATTTATTGTTGTATTTCTTCCGAGCAACTTCAAACATTTTGGAGACCACTCATATAGGCATTTGAGCAAAAAACTAAATCTAGAACTATGCAGCTGAACAGAAATTTTGAACTCTATATCATGCAAGAGGATGAAACTTTGAAGAAATTCTACGCAGGTTTTTCAATCATTATCAACTACTCGTACAATTTGGATGGATCTATTTGGAAAAAAATGTAGATTGAGAAAATTGTTGTTAGCCTACATTTTCATTTTCAAGAAAAAGATACCTTGCTTAAATCCGTATAGAAGGCCTGTGAAATTACTATTAAATGAGTCAGTTGTGAAATTATTCGAACTGTATTATTTGTTGCTAAGATGATAGCAATCTACTTTCGCGGATGGAAAGAGCTTGACTTTATAGACATCAAGTATAGTGGTACGAGGGAAGCTATTTTGACACAATTGTTAGAAATGATGAATCTAATACCAATGGAGAGAAAATATCTATAATTTCCCATATATTTACTAAATTTGTTAGAAAGAATAAACCCGTTTTTAGGTATTTAAGAAAAAGATTATCCGAGCTCTAAAATGATTATTTCAATGAATTTATTGTTGTATTTCTTCCAAGCGACTTCAAACATTTTGGAGACCAATCATATAGGCATTTGAGCAAAAAACTAAATCTAGAACTATGCAGCTGAACAGAAATTTTGAACTCTATATCATGCAAGAGGATTAAACTTTGAACAAATTCTACGCAGGATTTTCAATCATTATCAACTGCTCGTACAATTTGGATGGACCTATTTGGAAAAAAAGTAGATTGAGAAAATTGTTGTTAGCCTACATTATCATTTTCAAGAAAAATATACCTTGCTTAAATCCATATAGAAGGCCTGTGAACTTACTGTTAAATGAATCAGTTTGGAAATTATTCGAACTGCATTATTTGTTGCCAAGATGATAGCAATCCACTTTCGCGGACGGAAAGAGCTTGGCTTTATAGACATCAAGTATAGTGGTACGAGCGAAGCTATTTTGACACAATTGTTAGAAATGATGAATCTAATACCAATGAAGAGAAAATATCTATACTTTCCCATAGATTTACTAAATTTCTTAGAAAGAATAAACCCGTTTTTAGGGATTTAAGAAAAAGGTCATCCGAGCTTTAAAATGATTATTTCAATGAATTTATAGTTGTATTTCTTCCAAGCGACTTCAAACATTTTGGAGGCCACTCATATAGGCATTTGAGCAAAAAACTAAATCTAGAACTATGCAACTGAATAGAAATTTTGAACTCTATATCATGCAAGAGGATGAAACTTTGACCAAATTCTACGCAGATTTTTCAATCATTATCAACTGCTCGTACAATTTGGATGGACCTATTTGGAAAAAAAGTAGATTGAGAAAATTGTTTTTAGCCTACATTATCATTTTCAAGAAAATGATACCTTGCTTAAAACCATATAGAAGGCCTGTGAACTTACTGTTAAATGAATCAGTTTGGAAATTATTCGAACTGCATTATTTGTTGCCAAGATGATAGCAATCCACTTTCGTGGACGGAAAGAGCTTGACTTTATAGACATCAAGTATAGTGGTACGAGGGAAGCTATTTTGACACAATTGTTAGAAATGATGAATCTAATACCAATGGAGAGAAAATATCTATAATTTCCCATATATTTACTAAATTTGTTAGAAAGAATAAACCCGTTTTTAGGTATTTAAGAAAAAGATTATCCGAGCTCTAAAATGATTATTTCAATGAATTTATTGTTGTATTTCTTCCGAGCAACTTCAAAATTTTTGGAGACCACTCATATAGGCATTTGAGCAAAAAACTAAATCTAGAACTATGCAGCTGAACATAAATTTTGAACTCTATCTCATGCAAGAGGATTAAACTTTGAACAAATTCTACGCAGGATTTTCAATCATTATCAACTGCTCGTACAATTTGGATGGATCTATTTGGAAAAAAAATAGATTGAGAAAATTTGTGTTAGCCTACATTATCATTTTGAAGAAAAAGATACCTTGCTTAAATCCATATAGAAGGCCTATGAACATACTGTTAAATGAATCAGTTTGGAAATTATTCGAACTGCATTATTGGTTACCAAGATGATAGCAATTCACTTTCGTGGACGGAAAGAGCTTGACTTTATAGACATCAAGTATAGTGGTACGAGCGAAGCTATTTTGACACAATTGTTAGAAATGATGAATCTAATACCAATGAAGAGAAAATATCTATACTTTCCCATAGATTTACTAAATTTCTTAGAAAGAATAAACCCGTTTTTAGGGATTTAAGAAAAAGGTAAACCGAGCACTAAAATGATTATTTCAATGAATTTATAGTTGTATTTCTTCCAAGCAACTTCAAACATTTTGGAGACCACTTATATAGGCATTTGAACAAAAAACTAAATCTTGAACTATGCAGCGGAACATAAATTTTGAACTCTATATCATGCAAGAGGATGAAACTTTGAACAAATTCTATGCAGGTTTTTCCATCATTATCAACTGCCCGTACAATTTGGATGGACCTATTAGGAAAAAAAAGTAGATTGAGAAAATTTTTGTTAGCCTATATTATCATTTTCAAGAAAAAGATACCTTGCTTAAATCCATATAGAAGGCCTGTGAACTTACTGTTAAATGAATCAGTTGGGAAATTATTCGAACTGCATTATTTGTTGCCAAGATGAAAGCAATCCACTTTCGCGGACGGAAAGAGCTTGACTTTATAGACATCAAGTATAGTGGTACGAGCGAAGCTATTTTGACACAATTGTTAGAAATGATGAATCTAATACCAATGAAGGGAAAATATCTATACTTTCCCATAGATTTACTAAATTTCGTAGAAAGAATAAACCCGTTTTTAGGGTTTTAAGAAAAAGGTAATCTGAGCTCTAAAATGATTATTTCAATGAATTTATTGTTGTATTTCTTCCAAGCGACTTCAAACATTTTGGAGACCACTCATATAGGCATTTGAGCAAAAAACTAAATCTAGAACTATGCAGCTGAACAGAAATTTTGAACTCTATATCATGCAAGAGGATTAAACTTTGAACAAATTCTACGCAGGATTTTCAATCATTATCAACTGCTCGTAGAATTTGGATGGACCTATTTGGAAAAAAAGTAGATTGAGAAAATTGTTGTTAGCCTACATTATCATTTTCAAGAAAAATATACCTTGCTTAAATCCATATAGAAGGCCTGTGAACTTACTGTTAAATGAATCAGTTTGGAAATTATTCGAACTGCATTATTTGTTGCCAAGATGATAGCAATCCACTTTCGCGGACGGAAAGAGCTTGGCTTTATAGACATCAAGTATAGTGGTACGAGCGAAGCTATTTTGACACAATTGTTAGAAATGATGAATCTAATACCAATGAAGAGAAAATATCTATACTTTCCCATAGATTTACTAAATTTCTTAGAAAGAATAAACCCGTTTTTAGGGATTTAAGAAAAAGGTCATCCGAGCTTTAAAATGATTATTTCAATGAATTTATAGTTGTATTTCTTCCAAGCGACTTCAAACATTTTGGAGGCCACTCATATAGGCATTTGAGCAAAAAACTAAATCTAGAACTATGCAACTGAATAGAAATTTTGAACTCTATATCATGCAAGAGGATGAAACTTTGACCAAATTCTACGCAGGATTTTCAATCATTATCAACTGCTCGTACAATTTGGATGGACCTATTTGGAAAAAAAGTAGATTGAGAAAATTGTTGTTAGCCTACATTATCATTTTGAAGAAAATGATACCTTGCTTAAATCCATATAGAAGGCCTGTGAACTTACTATTAAATGAATCAGTTTGGAAATTATTCGAACTGCATTATTTGTTGCCAAGTTGATAGCAATCCATTTTCGTGGACGGAAAGAGCTTGACTTTATAGATATCAAGTATAGTGGTACGAGCGAAGCTATTTTGACACAATTGTTAGAAATGATGAATCTAATACCAATGGAGAGAAAATATCTATAATTTCCCATATATTTACTAAATTTCATAGAAAGAATAAACCCATTTTAGGGATTTAAGAAAAAGGTAATCCGAGCTCTAAAATTATTATTTCAATGAATTTATTGTTGTATTTCTTCCAAGCGACTTCAAACATTTTCGAGACCACTCATATAGGCATTTGAGCAAAAAACTAAATCTAGAACTATGCAGCTGAACATAAATTTTGAACTCTATCTCATGCAAGAGGATTAAACTTTGAACAAATTCTACGCAGGATTTTCAATCATTATCAACTGCTCGTACAATTTGGATGGACCTATTTGGAAAAAAAGTAGATTGAGAAAATTGTTGTTAGCCTACATTATCATTTTGAAGAAAAAGATACATTGCTTAAATCCATATAGAAGGCCTGTGAACTTACTATTAAATGAATCAGTTTGGAAATTATTCGAACTGCATTATTTGTTGCCGAGTTGATAGCAATCCATTTTCGTGGACGGAAAGAGCTTGACTTTATAGACATCAAGTATAGTGGTAAGAGCGAAGCTATTTTGACACAATTGTTAGAAATGATGAATCTAATACCAATGAAGAGAAATTATCTATACTTTCCCATAGATTTACTAAATTTCGTAGAAAGAATAAACCCGTTTTTAGGGATTTAAGAAAAAGGTAATCCGAGCTCTAAAATGATTATTTCAATGAATTTATTGTTGTATTTCTTCCAAGCGACTTCAAACATTTTGGAGACCACTCATATAGGCATTTGAGCAAAATACTAAATCAAGAACTATGCAGCTGAACAGAAATTTTGAACTCTATATCATGCAAGAGGATTAAACTTTGAACAAATTCTACGCAGGATTTTCAATCATTATCAGCTGCTCGTACAATTTGGATGGACCTATTTGGAAAAAAATGTAGATTGAGAAAATTGTTGTTAGCCTACATTATCATTTTCAAGAAAAAGATACCTTGCTTAAATCCGTATAGAAGGCCTGTGAACTTACTATTAAATGAATCAGTTTGGAAATTATTCGAACTGCATTATTTGTTGCCAAGTTGATAGCAATCCATTTTCGTGGACGGAAAGAGCTTGACTTTATAGACATCAAGTATAGTGGTACGAGCGAAGCTATTATGACACAATTGTTAGAAAGGATGAATCTAATACCAATGGAGAGAAAATATCTATAATTTCCCATATATTTACTAAATTTCTTAGAAAGAATAAACCCGTTTTTAGGGATTTAAGAAAAAGATATCCGATCTCTAAAATGATTATTTCAATGAATTTATTGTTGTATTTCTTCCAAGCGACTTCAAAAATTTTGGAGACCACTCATATAGGCATTTGAGCAAAAAACTAAATCTAGAACTATGCAGCGGAACATAAATTTTGAACTCTATATCATGCAAGAGGATTAAACTTTGAACAAATTCTACGCAGGTTTTTCAATCATTATCAACTGCTCGTACAATTTGGATGGACCTATTTGGAAAAAAAAGTAGATTGAGAAAATTGTTGTTAGCCTACATTATCATTTTCAAGAAAAAGATACCTTGCTTAAATCCGTATAGAAGGCCTGTGAAATTACTATTAAATGAGTCAGTTGTGAAATTATTCGAACTGTATTATTTGTTGCTAAGATGATAGCAATCTACTTTCGCGGATGGAAAGAGCTTGACTTTATAGAAATCAAGTAAATAGGTACGAGCGAAGCTATTTTGACACAATTGTTAGAAATGATGAATCTAATACCAACGAAGAGAAAATATCTATACTTTCCCATAGATTTCCTAAATTTCTTAGAAAGAATAAACCCGTTTTTAGGGATTTAAGAAAAATATATCCGAGCTCTAAAATGATTATTTCAATGAATTTATTGTTGTATTTCTTCCAAGCGACTTCAAACATTTTGGAGACCAATCATATAGGCATTTGAGCAAAAAACTAAATCTAGAACTATGCAGCTGAACAGAAATTTTGAACTCTATATCATGCAAGAGGATTAAACTTTGAACAAATTCTACGCAGGATTTTCAATCATTATCAACTGCTCGTACAATTTGGATGGACCTATTTGGAAAAAAAGTAGATTGAGAAAATTTTTGTTAGCCTATATTATCATTTTCAAGAAAAAGATACCTTGCTTAAATCCATATAGAAGGCCTGTGAACTTACTGTTAAATGAATCAGTTGGGAAATTATTCGAACTGCATTATTTGTTGCCAAGATGATAGCAATCCACTTTCGCGGACGGAAAGAGCTTGACTTTATAGACATCAAGTATAGTGGTACGAGCGAAGCTATTTTCACACAATTGTTAGAAATGATGAATCTAATACCAATGGAGAGAAAATATCTATACTTACCCATAGATTTACTAAATTTCGTAGAAAGAATAAACCCGTTTTTAGGGATTTAAGAAAAAGGTAATCCGAGCTCTAAAATGATTATTTCAATGAATTTATTGTTGTATTTCTTCCAAGCGACTTCAAACATTTTGGAGACCACTCATATAGGCATTTGAGCAAAATACTAAATCTAGAACTATGCAGCTGAACAGAAATTTTGAACTCTATATCATGCAAGAGGATTAAACTTTGAACAAATTCTACGCAGGATTTCCAATCATTATCAGCTGCTCGTACAATTTGGATGGACCTATTTGGAAAAAAATGTAGATTGAGAAAATTGTTGTTAGCCTACATTATCATTTTCAAGAAAAAGATACCTTGCTTAAATCCGTATAGAAGGCCTGTGAACTTACTATTAAATGAATCAGTTTGGAAATTATTCGAACTGCATTATTTGTTGCCAAGTTGATAGCAATCCATTTTCGTGGACGGAAAGAGCTTGACTTTATAGACATCAAGTATAGTGGTACGAGCGAAGCTATTTTGACACAATTGTTAGAAAGGATGAATCTAATACCAATGGAGAGAAAATATCTATAATTTCGCATATATTTACTCAATTTCTTAGAAAGAATAAACCCGTTTTTAGGGATTTAAGAAAAAGATATCCGATCTCTAAAATGATTATTTCAATGAATTTATTGTTGTATTTCTTCCAAGCGACTTCAAACATTTTGGAGACCACTCATATAGGCATTTGAGCAAAAAACTAAATCTAGAACTATGCAGCGGAACATAAATTTTGAACTCTATATCATGCAAGAGTATTAAACTTTGAACAAATTCTACGCAGGTTTTTCAATCATTATCAACTGCTCGTACAATTTGGATGGACCTATTTGGAAAAAAAAGTAGATTGAGAAAATTGTTGTTAGCCTACATTATCATTTTCAAGAAAAAGATACCTTGCTTAAATCCGTATAGAAGGCCTGTGAAATTACTATAAAATGAGTCAGTTGTGAAATTATTCGAACTGTATTATTTGTTGCTAAGATGATAGCAATCCACTTTCGCGGATGGAAGGAGCTTGACTTTATAGAAATCAAGTAAAGTGGTACGAGCGAAGCTATTTTGACACAATTGTTAGAAATGATGAATCTAATACCAACGAAGAGAAAATATCTATACTTTCCCATAGATTTACTAAATTTCTTAGAAAGAATAAACCCGTTTTTAGGGATTTAAGAAAAATATATCCGAGCTCTAAAATGATTATTTCAATGAATTTATTGTTGTATTTCTTCCAAGCGACTTCAAACATTTTGGAGACCAATCATATAGGCATTTGAGCAAAAAACTAAATCTAGAACTATGCAGCTGAACAAAAATTTTGAACTCTATATCATGCAAGAGGATTAAACTTTGAACAAATTCTACGCAGGATTTTCAATCATTATCAACTGCTCGTACAATTTGGATGGACCTATTTGGAAAAAAAGTAGATTGAGAAAATTGTTGTTAGCCTACATTATCATTTTCAAGAAAAAGATACCTTGCTTAAATCCATATAGAAGGCCTGTGAACTTACTGTTAAATGAATCAGTTTGGAAATTATTCGAACTGCATTATTTGTTGCCAAGTTGATAGCAATCCATTTTCGTGGACGGAAAGAGCTTGACTTTATAGACATCAAGTATAGTGGTACGAGGGAAGCTATTTTGACACAATTGTTAGAAATGATGAATCTAATACCAACGAAGAGAAAATATCTATACTTTCCCATAGATTTACTAAATTTCTTAGAAAGAATAAACCCGTTTTTAGGGATTTAAGAAAAATATATCCGAGCTCTAAAATGATTATTTCAATGAATTTATTGTTGTATTTCTTCCAAGCGACTTCAAACATTTTGGAGACCACTCATATAGGCAGTTGAGCAAAAAACTAAATCTAGAACTATGCAGCTGAACAGAAATTTTGAACTCTATATCATGCAAGAGGATTAAACTTTGAACAAATTCTATGCATGATTTTCAATCATTATCAACTGCTCGTAGAATTTGGATGGACCTATTTGGAAAAAAAGTAGATTGAGAAAATTGTTGTTAGCCTACATTATCATTTTCAAGAAAAATATACCTTGCTTAAATCCATATAGAAGGCCTGTGAACTTACTGTTAAATGAATCAGTTTGGAAATTATTCGAACTGCATTATTTGTTGCCAAGATGATAGCAATCCACTTTCGCGGACGGAAAGAGCTTGGCTTTATAGACATCAAGTATAGTGGTACGAGCGAAGCTATTTTGACACAATTGTTAGAAATGATGAATCTAATACCAATGAAGAGAAAATATCTATACTTTCCCATAGATTTACTAAATTTCTTAGAAAGAATAAACCCGTTTTTAGGGATTTAAGAAAAAGGTCATCCGAGCTTTAAAATGATTATTTCAATGAATTTATAGTTGTATTTCTTCCAAGCGACTTCAAACATTTTGGAGGCCACTCATATAGGCATTTGAGCAAAAAACTAAATCTAGAACTATGCAACTGAATAGAAATTTTGAACTCTATATCATGCAAGAGGATGAAACTTTGACCAAATTCTACGCAGATTTTTCAATCATTATCAACTGCTCGTACAATTTGGATGGACCTATTTGGAAAAAAAGTAGATTGAGAAAATTGTTTTTAGCCTACATTATCATTTTCAAGAAAATGATACCTTGCTTAAAACCATATAGAAGGCCTGTGAACTTACTGTTAAATGAATCAGTTTGGAAATTATTCGAACTGCATTATTTGTTGCCAAGATGATAGCAATCCACTTTCGTGGACGGAAAGAGCTTGACTTTATAGACATCAAGTATAGTGGTACGAGCGAAGCTATTTTGACACAATTGTTAGAAATGATGAATCTAATACCAATGGAGAGAAAATATCCATAATTTCCCATATATTTACTAAATTTGTTAGAAAGAATAAACCCGTTTTTAGGTATTTAAGAAAAAGATTATCCGAGCTCTAAAATGATTATTTCAATGAATTTATTGTTGTATTTCTTCCGAGCAACTTCAAAATTTTTGGAGACCACTCATATAGGCATTTGAGCAAAAAACTAAATCTAGAACTATGCAGCTGAACATAAATTTTGAACTCTATCTCATGCAAGAGGATTAAACTTTGAACAAATTCTACGCAGGATTTTCAATCATTATCAACTGCTCGTACAATTTGGATGGATCTATTTGGAAAAAAAATAGATTGAGAAAATTGTTGTTAGCCTACATTATCATTTTGAAGAAAAAGATACCTTGCTTAAATCCATATAGAAGGCCTGTGAACATACTGTTAAATGAATCAGTTTGGAAATTATTCGAACTGCATTATTTGTTGCCAAGATGATAGCAATTCACTTTCGTGGACGGAAAGAGCTTGACTTTATAGACATCAAGTATAGTGGTACGAGCGAAGCTATTTTGACACAATTGTTAGAAATGATGAATCTAATACCAATGAAGAGAAAATATCTATACTTTCCAATAGATTTACTAAATTTCTTAGAAAGAATAAACCCGTTTTTAGGGATTTAAGAAAAAGGTAAACCGAGCACTAAAATGATTATTTCAATGAATTTATAGTTGTATTTCTTCCAAGCAACTTCAAACATTTTGGAGACCACTTATATAGGCATTTGAACAAAAAACTAAATCTTGAACTATGCAGCGGAACATAAATTTTGAACTCTATATCATGCAAGAGGATGAAACTTTGAACAAATTCTATGCAGGTTTTTCCATCATTATCAACTGCCCGTACAATTTGGATGGACCTATTAGGAAAAAAAAGTAGATTGAGAAAATTTTTGTTAGCCTATATTATCATTTTCAAGAAAAAGATACCTTGCTTAAATCCATATAGAAGGCCTGTGAACTTACTGTTAAATGAATCAGTTGGGAAATTATTCGAACTGCATTATTTCTTGCCAAGATGAAAGCAATCCACTTTCGCGGACGGAAAGAGCTTGACTTTATAGACATCAAGTATAGTGGTACGAGCGAAGCTATTTTGACACAATTGTTAGAAATGATGAATCTAATACCAATGAAGGGAAAATATCTATACTTTCCCATAGATTTACTAAATTTCGTAGAAAGAATAAACCCGTTTTTAGGGTTTTAAGAAAAAGGTAATCTGAGCTCTAAAATGATTATTTCAATGAATTTATTGTTGTATTTCTTCCAAGCGACTTCAAACATTTTGGAGACCACTCATATAGGCATTTGAGCAAAAAACTAAATCTAGAACTATGCAGCTGAACATAAATTTTGAACTCTATCTCATGCAAGAGGATTAAACTTTGAACAAATTCTACGCAGGATTTTCAATCATTATCAACTGCTCGTACAATTTGGATGGACCTATTTGCAAAAAAAATAGATTGAGAAAATTGTTGTTAGCCTACATTATCATTTTGAAGAAAAAGATACCTTGCTTAAATCCATATAGAAGGCCTGTGAACTTACTATTAAATGAATCAGTTTGGAAATTATTCGAACTGCATTATTTGTTGCCAAGTTGATAGCAATCCATTTTCGTGGACGGAAAGAGCTTGACTTTATAGACATCAAGTATAGTGGTACGAGCGAAGCTATTTTGACACAATTGTTAGAAATGATGAATCTAATACCAATGGAGAGAAAATATCTATAATTTCCCATATATTTACTAAATTTCATAGAAAGAATAAACCCGTTTTTAGGGATTTAAGAAAAAGATATCTGAGCTCTAAAATGATTATTTCAATGAATTTATGGTTGTATTTCTTCCAAGCGACTTCAAACATTTTCGAGACCACTCATATAGGCATTTGAGCAAAAAACTAAATCTAGAACTATGCAGCTGAACATAAATTTTGAACTCTATCTCATGCAAGAGGATTAAACTTTGAACAAATTCTACGCAGGATTTTCAATCATTATCAACTGCTCGTACAATTTGGATGGACCTATTTGGAAAAAAAGTAGATTGAGAAAATTGTTGTTAGCCTACATTATCATTTTGAAGAAAAAGATACCTTGCTTAAATCCATATAGAAGGCCTGTGAACTTACTATTAAATGAATCAGTTTGGAAATTATTCGAACTGCATTATTTGTTGCCAAGTTGATAGCAATCCATTTTCGTGGACGGAAAGAGCTTGACTTTATAGATATCAAGTATAGTGGTACGAGCGAAGCTATTTTGACACAATTGTTAGAAATGATGAATCTAATACCAATGGAGAGAAAATATCTATAATTTCCCATATATTTACTAAATTTCATAGAAAGAATAAACCCATTTTAGGGATTTAAGAAAAAGGTAATCCGAGCTCTAAAATTATTATTTCAATGAATTTATTGTTGTATTTCTTCCAAGCGACTTCAAACATTTTCGAGACCACTCATATAGGCATTTGAGCAAAAAACTAAATCTAGAACTATGCAGCTGAACATAAATTTTGAACTCTATCTCATGCAAGAGTATTAAACTTTGAACAAATTCTACGCAGGATTTTCAATCATTATCAACTGCTCGTACAATTTGGATGGACCTATTTGGAAAAAAAGTAGATTGAGAAAATTGTTGTTAGCCTACATTATCATTTTGAAGAAAAAGATACCTTGCTTAAATCCATATAGAAGGCCTGTGAACTTACTATTAAATGAATCAGTTTGGAAATTATTCGAACTGCATTATTTGTTGCCGAGTTGATAGCAATCCATTTTCGTGGACGGAAAGAGCTTGACTTTATAGACATCAAGTATAGTGGTAAGAGCGAAGCTATTTTGACACAATTGTTAGAAAAGATGAATCTAATACCAATGAAGAGAAATTATCTATACTTTCCCATAGATTTACAAAATTTCGTAGAAAGAATAAACCCGTTTTTAGGGATTTAAGAAAAAGGTAATCCGAGCTCTAAAATTATTATTTCAATGAATTTATTGTTGTATTTCTTCCAAGCGACTTCAAACATTTTCGAGACCACTCATATAGGCATTTGAGTAAAAAACTAAATCTACAACAATGCAGCTGAACAGAAATTTTGAACTCTATATCATGCAAGAGGATTAAACTTTGAACAAATTCTATGCAGGTTTTTCAATCATTACCAACTACCCGTACAATTTGGATGGACCTATTTCGAAAAAAAAGTAGATTGAGAAAATTGTTGTTAGCATACATTTTCATTTTCAAGAAAAAGATACCTTGCTTAAATCCATATAAAAGGCCTGTGAACTTGCTGTTAAATGAATCAGTTGGGAAATTATTCGAACTGCATTATTTGTTGCTAAGATGATAGCAATCCATTTTCGCGGATGGAAAGAGCTTGACTTTATAGAAATCAAGTAAAGTGGTACGAGCGAAGCAATTTTGACACAATTGTTAGAATTGATGAATCTAATACAAACGAAAAGAAAATATCTATACTTTCCCATAGATTTACTAAATTTCTTAGAAAGAATAAACCCGTTTTTAGGGATTTAAGAAAAAGATATCCGAGCTCTAAAATGATTATTTCAATGAATTTATTGTTGTATTTCTTCCAAGCAACTTCAAACATTTTGGAGACCACTCATATAGGCATTTGAGCAAAAAACTAAATCTAGAACTATGCCGCTGAACAGAAATTTTGAACTCTATATCATGCAAGAGGATTAAACTTTGAACAAATTCTATGCAGGTTTTTCAATCATTATCAACTACCCGTACAATTTGGATGGACCTATTTCGAAAAAAAAGTAGATTGAGAAAATTGTTGTTAGCCTACATTTTCATTTTCAAGAAAAAGATACCTTGCTTAAATCCATATAAAAGGCCTGTGAACTTGCTGTTAAATGAATCAGTTTGGAAATTATTCGAACTGCATTATTTGTTGCCAAGATGATAGCAATCCACTTTCGTGGACGGAAAGAGCTTCACTTTATAGACATCAAGTATAGTGGTACGAGCGAAGCTATTTTGACACAATTGTTAGAAATGATGAATCTAATACCAATGCAGAGAAAATGTCTATACTTTCCCATAGATTTACTAAATTTCATAGAAAGAATAAACCCGTTTTTAGGGATTTAAGAAAAAGGTAATCCGAGCTCTAAAATGATTATTTCAATGAATTTATTGTTGTATTTCTTCCAAGCAACTTCAAACATTTTGGAGACCACTCATATAGGCATTTGAGCAAAAAACTAAATCTAGAACTATGCAGCTGAACAGAAATTTTGAACTCTATATCATGCAAGAGGATTAAACTTTGAACAAATTCTACGCAGGATTTTCAATCATTATCAGCTACTCGTACAATTTGGATGGACCTATTTGGAAAAAAATGTAGATTGAGAAAATTGTTGTTAGTCTACATTATCATTTTCAAGAAAAAGATACCTTGCTTAAATCCGTATAGAAGGCCTGTGAACTTACTATTAAATGAATCAGTTTGGAAATTATTCGAACTGCATTATTTGTTGCCAAGTTGATAGCAATCCATTTTCGTGGACGGAAAGAGCTTGACTTTATAGATATCAAGTATAGTGGTACGAGCGAAGCTATTTTGACACAATTGTTAGAAAGGATGAATCTAATACCAATGGAGAGAAAATATCTATAATTTCCCATATATTTACTAAATTTCTTAGAAAGAATAAACCCGTTTTTAGGGATTTAAGAAAAAGATATCCGATCTCTAAAATGATTATTTCAATGAATTTATTGTTGTATTTCTTCCAAGCGACTTCAAACATTTTGGAGACCACTCATATAGGCATTTGAGCAAAAAACTAAATCTAGAACTATTCAGCGGAACATAAATTTTGACTCTATATCATGCAAGAGGATTAAACTTTGAACAAATTCTACGCAGGTTTTTCAATCATTATCAACTGCTCGTACAATTTGGATGGACCTATTTGGAAAAAAAAGTAGATTGAGAAAATTGTTGTTAGCCTACATTATCATTTTCAAGAAAAAGATACCTTGCTTAAATCCATATAGAAGGCCTGTGAACTTACAGTTAAATGAATCAGTTGGGAAATTATTCGAACAACATTATTTGTTGCCAAGTGGATAGCAATCCACTTTCGCGGACGGAAAGAGCTTGACTTTATAGACATCAAGTATAGTGGTACGAGCGAAGCTATTTTGACACAATTGTTAGAAATGATGAATCTAATACCAATGAAGAGAAAATATCTATACTTTCCCATAGATTTACTAAATTTCTTAGAAAGAATAAACCCGTTTTTAGGGATTTAAGAAAAAGATATCTGAGCTCTAAAATGATTATTTCAATGAATTTATTGTTGTATTTCTTCCCAGCAACTTCAAACATTTTGGAGACCACTCATATAGGCTTTTGAGCAAAAAACTAAATCTAGAACTATTCAGCTGAACAGAAATTTTGAACTCTATATCATGCAAGAGGATTAAACTTTGAACAAATTCTACGCAGGTTTTTCAATCATTATCAAGTGCTCGTACAATTTGGATGGACCTATTTGGAAAAAAATGTAGATTGAGAAAATTGTTGTTAACCTACATTATCATTTTCAAGAAAAAGATACCTTGCTTAAATCCATATAGAAGGCCTGTGAACTTACTGTTAAATGAATCAGTTGGGAAATTATTCGAACTACATTATTTGTTGCCAAGTTGATAGCAATCCACTTTCGCGGACGGAAAGAGCTTGACTTTATAGACATCAAGTATAGTGGTACGAGCGAAGCTATTTTGACACAATTGTTAGAAATGATGAATCTAATACCAATGAAGAGAAAATATCTATACTTTCCCATAGATTTACTAAATTTCTTAGAAAGAATAAACCCGTTTTTAGGGATTTAAGAAAAACGTAATCCGAGCACTCAAATGATTATTTCAATGAATTTATAGTTGTATTTCTTCCAAGCAACTTCAAACATTTTGGAGACCACTTATATAGGCATTTGAACAAAAAACTAAATCTTGAACTATGCAGCGGAACATAAATTTTGAACTCTATATCATGCAAGAGGATGAAACTTTGAACAAATTCTATGCAGGTTTTTCAATCATTATCAACTGCCCGTACAATTTGGATGGACCTATTAGGAAAAAAAAGTAGATTGAGAAAATTTTTGTTAGCCTATATTATCATTTTCAAGAAAAAGATACCTTGCTTAAATCCATATAGAAGGCCTGTGAACTTACTGTTAAATGAATCAGTTGGGAAATTATTCGAACTGCATTATTTGTTGCCAAGATGATAGCAATCCACTTTCGCGGACGGAAAGAGCTTGACTTTATAGACATCAAGTATAGTGGTACGAGCGAAGCTATTTTGACACAATTGTTAGAAATGATGAATCTAATAACAATGAAGAGAAAATATCTATACTTTCCCATAGATTTACTAAATTTCGTAGAAAGAATAAACCCGTTTTTAGGGTTTTAAGAAAAAGGTAATCCGAGCTCTAAAATGATTATTTCAATGAATTTATTGTTGTATTTCTTCCAAGCGACTTCAAACATTTTGGAGACCACTCATATAGGCATTTGAGCAAAAAACTAAATCTAGAACTATGCAGCTGAACATAAATTTTGAACTCTATCTCATGCAAGAGGATTAAACTTTGAACAAATTCTACGCAGGATTTTCAATCATTATCAACTGCTCGTACAATTTGGATGGACCTATTTGGAAAAAAAGTAGATTGAGAAAATTGTTGTTAGCCTACATTATCATTTTGAAGAAAAAGATACCTTGCTTAAATCCATATAGAAGGCCTGTGAACTTACTATTAAATGAATCAGTTTGGAAATTATTCGAACTGCATTATTTGTTGCCAAGTTGATAGCAATCCATTTTCGTGGACGGAAAGAGCTTGACTTTATAGACATCAAGTATAGTGGTAAGAGCGAAGCTATTTTGACACAATTGTTAGAAATGATGAATCTAATACCAATGAAGAGAAATTATCTATACTTTCCCATAGATTTACTAAATTTCGTAGAAAGAATAAACCCGTTTTTAGGGATTTAAGAAAAAGGTAATCCGAGCTCTAAAATTTTTATTTCAATGAATTTATTGTTGTATTTCTTCCAAGCGACTTCAAACATTTTCGAGACCACTCATATAGGCATTTGAGCAAAAAACTAAATCTAGAACAATGCAGCTGAACAGAAATTTTGAACTCTATATCATGCAAGAGGATTAAACTTTGAACAAATTCTATGCAGGTTTTTCAATCATTACCAACTACCCGTACAATTTGGATGGACCTATTTCGAAAAAAAAGTAGATTGAGAAAATTGTTGTTAGCCTACATTTTCATTTTCAAGAAAAAGATACCTTGCTTAAATCCATATAAAAGGCCTGTGAACTTGCTGTTAAATGAATCAGTTTGGAAATTATTCGAACTGCATTATTTGTTGCTAAGATGATAGCAATCCATTTTCGCGGATGGAAAGAGCTTGACTTTATAGAAATCAAGTAAAGTGGTACGAGCGAAGCAATTTTGACACAATTGTTAGAATTGATGAATCTAATACCAACGAAAAGAAAATATCTATACTTTCCCATAGATTTACTAAATTTCTTAGAAAGAATAAACCCGTTTTTAGGGATTTAAGAAAAAGATATCCGAGCTCTAAAATGATTATTTCAATGAATTTATTGTTGTGTTTCTTCCAAGCAACTTCAAACATTTTGGAGACCACTCATATAGGCATTTGAGCAAAAAACTAAATCTAGAACAATGCAGCTGAACAGAAATTTTGAACTCTATATCATGCAAGAGTATTAAACTTTGAACAAATTCTATGCAGGTTTTTCAATCATTATCAACTACCCGTACAATTTGGATGGACCTATTTCGAAAAAAAAGTAGATTGAGAAAATTGTTGTTAGCCTACATTTTCATTTTCAAGAAAAAGATACCTTGCTTAAATCCATATAAAAGGCCTGTGAACTTGCTGTTAAATGAATCAGTTTGGAAATTATTCGAACTGCATTATTTGTTGCCAAGATGATAGCAATCCACTTTCGTGGACGGAAAGAGCTTCACTTTATAGACATCAAGTATAGTGGTACGAGCGAAGCTATTTTGACACAATTGTTAGAATTGATGAATCTAATACCAACGAAAAGAAAATATCTATACTTTCCCATAGATTTACTAAATTTCTTAGAAAGAATAAACCCGTTTTTAGGGATTTAAGAAAAAGATATCCGAGCTCTAAAATGATTATTTCAATGAATTTATTGTTGTGTTTCTTCCAAGCAACTTCAAACATTTTGGAGACCACTCATATAGGCATTTGAGCAAAAAACTAAATCTAGAACTATGCCGCTGAACAGAAATTTTGAACTCTATATCATGCAAGAGTATTAAACTTTGAACAAATTCTATGCAGGTTTTTCAATCATTATCAACTACCCGTACAATTTGGATGGACCTATTTCGAAAAAAAAGTAGATTGAGAAAATTGTTGTTAGCCTACATTTTCATTTTCAAGAAAAAGATACCTTGCTTAAATCCATATAAAAGGCCTGTGAACTTGCTGTTAAATGAATCAGTTTGGAAATTATTCGAACTGCATTATTTGTTGCCAAGATGATAGCAATCCACTTTCGTGGACGGAAAGAGCTTCACTTTATAGACATCAAGTATAGTGGTACGAGCGAAGCTATTTTGACACAATTGTTAGAAATGATGAATCTAATACCAATGCAGAGAAAATGTCTATACTTTCCCATAGATTTACTAAATTTCTAAGAAAGAATAAACCCGTTTTTAGGGATTTAAGAAAAAGGTAATCCGAGCTCTAAAATGATTATTTCAATGAATTTATTGTTGTATTTCTTCCAAGCAACTTCAAACATTTTGGAGACCACTCATATAGGCATTTGAGCAAAAAACTAAATCTAGAACTATGCAGCTGAACAGAAATTTTGAACTCTATATCATGCAAGAGGATTAAACTTTGAACAAATTCTACGCAGGATTTTCAATCATTATCTGCTGCTCGTACAATTTGGATGGACCTATTTGGAAAAAAATGTAGATTGAGAAAATTGTTGTTAGTCTACATTATCATTTTCAAGAAAAAGATACCTTGCTTAAATCCGTATAGAAGGCCTGTGAACTTACTATTAAATGAATCAGTTTGGAAATTATTCGAACTGCATCACTTGTTACCAAGATGATGGCAATCCATTGTCGTGCACGGAAAGAGCTTGACTTTATAGACATCAAGAATAGTGGTATGAGCGAAGCTATTTTGACACAATTGTTAGAAATGATGAATCTAATACCAATGAAGAGAAAATATCTATACTTTCCCATAGATTTACTAAATTTCTTAGAAAGAATAAACCCGTTTTTAGGGATTTAAGAAAAACGTAATCCGAGCACTCAAATGATTATTTCAATGAATTTATAGTTGTATTTCTTCCAAGCAACTTCAAACATTTTGGAGACCACTTATATAGGCATTTGAACAAAAAACTAAATCTTGAACTATGCAGCGGAACATAAATTTTGAACTCTATATCATGCAAGAGGATGAAACTTTGAACAAATTCTATGCAGGTTTTTCAATCATTACCAACTACCCGTACAATTTGGATGGACCTATTTCGAAAAAAAAGTAGATTGAGAAAATTGTTGTTAGCCTACATTTTCATTTTCAAGAAAAAGATACCTTGCTTAAATCCATATAAAAGGCCTGTGAACTTGCTGTTAAATGAATCAGTTTGGAAATTATTCGAACTGCATTATTTGTTGCTAAGATGATAGCAATCCATTTTCGCGGATGGAAAGAGCTTGACTTTATAGAAATCAAGTAAAGTGGTACGAGCGAAGCAATTTTGACACAATTGTTAGAATTGATGAATCTAATACCAACGAAAAGAAAATATCTATACTTTCCCATAGATTTACTAAATTTCTTAGAAAGAATAAACCCGTTTTTAGGGATTTAAGAAAAAGATATCCGAGCTCTAAAATGATTATTTCAATGAATTTATTGTTGTGTTTCTTCCAAGCAACTTCAAACATTTTGGAGACCACTCATATAGGCATTTGAGCAAAAAACTAAATCTAGAACTATGCCGCTAAACAGAAATTTTGAACTCTATATCATGCAAGAGTATTAAACTTTGAACAAATTCTATGCAGGTTTTTCAATCATTATCAACTACCCGTACAATTTGGATGGACATATTTCGAAAAAAAAGTAGATTGAGAAAATTGTTGTTAGCCTACATTTTCATTTTCAAGAAAAAGATACCTTGCTTAAATCCATATAAAAGGCCTGTGAACTTGCTGTTAAATGAATCAGTTTGGAAATTATTCGAACTGCATTATTTGTTGCCAAGATGATAGCAATCCACTTTCGTGGACGGAAAGAGCTTCACTTTATAGACATCAAGTATAGTGGTACGAGCGAAGCTATTTTGACACAATTGTTAGAAATGATGAATCTAATACCAATGCAGAGAAAATGTCTATACTTTCCCATAGATTTACTAAATTTCTTAGAAAGAATAAACCCGTTTTTAGGGATTTAAGAAAAAGGTAATCCGAGCTCTAAAATGATTATTTCAATGAATTTATTGTTGTATTTCTTCCAAGCAACTTCAAACATTTTGGAGACCACTCATATAGGCATTTGAGCAAAAAACTAAATCTAGAACTATGCAGCTGAACAGAAATTTTGAACTCTATATCATGCAAGAGGATTAAACTTTGAACAAATTCTACGCAGGATTTTCAATCATTATCTGCTGCTCGTACAATTTGGATGGACCTATTTGGAAAAAAATGTAGATTGAGAAAATTGTTGTTAGTCTACATTATCATTTTCAAGAAAAAGATACCTTGCTTAAATCCGTATAGAAGGCCTGTGAACTTACTATTAAATGAATCAGTTTGGAAATTATTCGAACTGCATCACTTGTTACCAAGATGATGGCAATCCATTGTCGTGCACGGAAAGAGCTTGACTTTATAGACATCAAGAATAGTGGTATGAGCGAAGCTATTTTGACACAATTGTTAGAAATGATGAATCTAATACCAATGAAGAGAAAATATCTATACTTTCCCATAGATTTACTAAATTTCTTAGAAAGAATAAACCCGTTTTTAGGGATTTAAGAAAAACGTAATCCGAGCACTCAAATGATTATTTCAATGAATTTATAGTTGTATTTCTTCCAAGCAACTTCAAACATTTTGGAGACCACTTATATAGGCATTTGAACAAAAAACTAAATCTTGAACTATGCAGCGGAACATAAATTTTGAACTCTATATCATGCAAGAGGATGAAACTTTGAACAAATTCTATGCAGGTTTTTCAATCATTACCAACTACCCGTACAATTTGGATGGACCTATTTCGAAAAAAAAGTAGATTGAGAAAATTGTTGTTAGCCTACATTTTCATTTTCAAGAAAAAGATACCTTGCTTAAATCCATATAAAAGGCCTGTGAACTTGCTGTTAAATGAATCAGTTTGGAAATTATTCGAACTGCATTATTTGTTGCTAAGATGATAGCAATCCATTTTCGCGGATGGAAAGAGCTTGACTTTATAGAAATCAAGTAAAGTGGTACGAGCGAAGCAATTTTGACACAATTGTTAGAATTGATGAATCTAATACCAACGAAAAGAAAATATCTATACTTTCCCATAGATTTACTAAATTTCTTAGAAAGAATAAACCCGTTTTTAGGGATTTAAGAAAAAGATATCCGAGCTCTAAAATGATTATTTCAATGAATTTATTGTTGTGTTTCTTCCAAGCAACTTCAAACATTTTGGAGACCACTCATATAGGCATTTGAGCAAAAAACTAAATCTAGAACTATGCCGCTAAACAGAAATTTTGAACTCTATATCATGCAAGAGTATTAAACTTTGAACAAATTCTATGCAGGTTTTTCAATCATTATCAACTACCCGTACAATTTGGATGGACATATTTCGAAAAAAAAGTAGATTGAGAAAATTGTTGTTAGCCTACATTTTCATTTTCAAGAAAAAGATACCTTGCTTAAATCCATATAAAAGGCCTGTGAACTTGCTGTTAAATGAATCAGTTTGGAAATTATTCGAACTGCATTATTTGTTGCCAAGATGATAGCAATCCACTTTCGTGGACGGAAAGAGCTTCACTTTATAGACATCAAGTATAGTGGTACGAGCGAAGCTATTTTGACACAATTGTTAGAAATGATGAATCTAATACCAATGCAGAGAAAATGTCTATACTTTCCCATAGATTTACTAAATTTCTTAGAAAGAATAAACCCGTTTTTAGGGATTTAAGAAAAAGGTAATCCGAGCTCTAAAATGATTATTTCAATGAATTTATTGTTGTATTTCTTCCAAGCAACTTCAAACATTTTGGAGACCACTCATATAGGCATTTGAGCAAAAAACTAAATCTAGAACTATGCAGCTGAACAGAAATTTTGAACTCTATATCATGCAAGAGGATTAAACTTTGAACAAATTCTACGCAGGATTTTCAATCATTATCTGCTGCTCGTACAATTTGGATGGACCTATTTGGAAAAAAATGTAGATTGAGAAAATTGTTGTTAGTCTACATTATCATTTTCAAGAAAAAGATACCTTGCTTAAATCCGTATAGAAGGCCTGTGAACTTACTATTAAATGAATCAGTTTGGAAATTATTCGAACTGCATCACTTGTTACCAAGATGATGGCAATCCATTGTCGTGCACGGAAAGAGCTTGACTTTATAGACATCAAGAATAGTGGTATGAGCGAAGCTATTTTGACACAATTGTTAGAAATGATGAATCTAATACCAATGAAGAGAAAATATCTATACTTTCCCATAGATTTACTAAATTTCTTAGAAAGAATAAACCCGTTTTTAGGGATTTAAGAAAAACGTAATCCGAGCACTCAAATGATTATTTCAATGAATTTATAGTTGTATTTCTTCCAAGCAACTTCAAACATTTTGGAGACCACTTATATAGGCATTTGAACAAAAAACTAAATCTTGAACTATGCAGCGGAACATAAATTTTGAACTCTATATCATGCAAGAGGATGAAACTTTGAACAAATTCTATGCAGGTTTTTCAATCATTATCAACTGCCCGTACAATTTGGATGGACCTATTAGGAAAAAAAAGTAGATTGAGAAAATTTTTGTTAGCCTATATTATCATTTTCAAGAAAAAGATACCTTGCTTAAATCCATATAGAAGGCCTGTGAACTTACTGTTAAATGAATCAGTTGGGAAATTATTCGAACTGCATTATTTGTTGCCAAGATGATAGCAATCCACTTTCGCGGACGGAAAGAGCTTGACTTTATAGACATCAAGTATAGTGGTACGAGCGAAGCTATTTTGACACAATTGTTAGAAATGATGAATCTAATACCAATGAAGAGAAAATATCTATACTTTCCCATAGATTTACTAAATTTCGTAGAAAGAATAAACCCGTTTTTAGGGTTTTAAGAAAAAGGTAATCCGAGCTCTAAAATGATTATTTCAATGAATTTATTGTTGTATTTCTTCCAAGCGACTTCAAACATTTTGGAGACCACTCATATAGGCATTTGAGCAAAAAACTAAATCTAGAACTATGCAGCTGAACATAAATTTTGAACTCTATCTCATGCAAGAGGATTAAACTTTGAACAAATTCTACGCAGGATTTTCAATCATTATCAACTGCTCGTACAATTTGGATGGATCTATTTGGAAAAAAAATAGATTGAGAAAATTGTTGTTAGCCTACATTATCATTTTGAAGAAAAAGATACCTTGCTTAAATCCATATAGAAGGCCTGTGAACATACTGTTAAATGAGTCAGTTTGGAAATTATTCGAACTGCATTATTTGTTGCCAAGTTGATAGCAATCCATTTTCGTGGACGGAAAGAGCTTGACTTTATAGAAATCAAGTAAAGTGGTACGAGCGAAGCAATTTTGACACAATTGTTAGAATTGATGAATCTAATACCAACGAAGAGAAAATATCTATACTTTCCCATAGATTTACTAAATTTCTTAGAAAGAATAAACCCGTTTTTAGGGATTTAAGAAAAAGGTAATCCGAGCTCTAAAATGATTATTTCAATGAATTTATTGTTGTATTTCTTCCAAGCGACTTCAAACATTTTGGAGACCACTCATATAGGCATTTGAGCAAAAAACTAAATCTAGAACTATGCAGCTGAACAGAAATTTTGAACTCTATATCATGCAAGAGGATGAAACTTTGAACAAATTCTATACAGGTTATCAAACATTATCAACTACTTGACCAATATGGATGGACCTATTTGGAAAAAAAAGTGGATTGAGAAATTCTTTGTTAGCCTACATTATAATTTTCAAGAAAAAGATACCTTGCTTAAATCTATATAGAAGGCCTCTTAACTTACTATTAAATGAATCAGTTGGGAAATTATTCGGACTGCATCACTTGTTACCAAGATGATGGCATTCCATTGTCGTGGACGGAAAGAGCTTGACTTTATAGACATCAAGTATAGTGGTACGAGCGAAGCTATTTTGACACAATTGTTAGAAATGATGAATCTAATACCAATGAAGAGAAAATAGCTATACTTTCCAATAGATTTACTAAATTTCTTAGAAAGAATAAACCCATTTTTAGGGATTTTCAAAAAAGGTAATCCGAGCTCTAAAATAAGTATTTCAATGAATTTATAGTTGTACTTCTTCCAAGCAACTTCAAACATTTTGGAGACCACTCATATAGGCATTTGAGCAAAAAAATAAATCTAGAACTATGCAGCTCAACATAAATTTTGAACTTTATATCATGCAAGAGGATTAAACTTTGAACAAATTCTATGCAGGTTTTTCAATCATTATCAACTACCCGTTCAATTTGGATGGACCTATTTCGAAAAAAAAGTAGATTGAGAAAATTGTTGTTAGCCTACATTATCATTTTCAAGAAAAAGATACCTTGCTTAAATCCATATAGAAGGCCTCTGAACTTACTGTTAAATGAATCAGTTGGGAAATTATTCGAACTGCATTATTTGTTGCCAAGATGATAGCAATCCACTTTCGCGGACGGAAAGAGCTTGACTTTATAGACATCAAGTATAGTGGTATGAGCGAAGCTATTTTGACACAATTGTTAGAAATGATGAATCTAATACCAATGAAGAGAAAATATCTATACTTTCCCATAGATTTACTAAATTTCTTAGAAAGAATAAACCCGTTTTTAGGGATTTCAAAAAAGGTAATCCAAGCTCTAAAATGATTATTTCAATGAATTTATTGTTGTATTTCTTCCAAGCAACTTCAAACATTTTGGAGACCACTCATATAGGCATTTGAGCAAAAAACTAAATCTAGAACTATGCAGCTGAACAGAAATTTTGAACTCTATATCATGCAAGAGGATGAAACTTTGAACAAATTCTACGCAGATTTTTCAATCATTATCAACTGCTCGTACAATTTGGATGGACCTATTTGGAAAAAAAGTAGATTGAGAAAATTGTTTTTAGCCTACATTATCATTTTCAAGAAAAAGATACCTTGCTTAAATCCATATAGAAGGCCTGTGAAATTACTATTAAATGAGTGAGTTGGGAAATTATTCGAACTGTATTATTTGTTGCTAAGATGATAGCAATCCACTTTCGCGGATGGAAAGAGCTTGACTTTATAGAAATCAAGTAAAGTGGTACGAGCGAAGCAATTTTGACACAATTGTTAGAATTGATGAATCTAATACCAATGGAGAAAAAATATCTATACTTTCCCATATATTTACTAAATTTCTTAGAAAGAATAAACCCGTTTTTAGGGATTTAAGAAAAAGATATCTCAGCTCTAAAATGATTATTTCAATGAATTTATTGTTGTATTTCTTCCAAGCAACTTCAAACATTTTGGAGACCACTCATATAGGCATATGAGCAAAAAACTAAATCTAGAACTATGCAGCTGAACAGAAATTTTGAACTCTATATCATGCAAGAGGATGAATCTTTGAAGAAATTCTACGCAGGTTTTTCAATCATTATCAAGTACTCGTACAATTTGGATGGACCTATTTGGAAAAAAAGTAGATTGAGAAAATTGTTTTTAGCCTACATTATCATTTTCAAGAAAAAGATACCTTGCTTAAATCCATATAGAAGGCCTGTGAAATTACTGTTAAATGAATCAGTTTGGAAATTATTCGAACTGCATTATTTGTTGCCAAGATGATAGCAATCCACTTTCGTGGACGGAAAGAGCTTAACTTTATAGACATCAAGTATAGTGGTACGAGCGAAGTTATTTTGACACAATTGTTAAAAATGATGAATCTAATACCAATGGAGAGAAAATATCTATACTTTCCCATATATTTACTAAATTTCTTAGAAAGAATAAACCCGTTTTTAGGGATTTAAGAAAAAGATATCTCAGCTCTAAAATGATTATTTCAATGAATTTATTGTTGTATTTCTTCCAAGCAACTTCAAACATTTTGGAGACCACTCATATAGGCATATGAGCAAAAAACTAAATCTAGAACTATGCAGCTGAACAGAAATTTTGAACTCTATATCATGCAAGAGGATGAATCTTTGAACAAATTCTACGCAGGTTTTTCAATCATTATCACCTGCTCGTACAATTTGGATGGACCTATTTGGAGAAAAAGTAGATTGAGAAAATTGTTGTTAGCCTACATTTTCATTTTCAAGAAAAAGATACCTAGCTTAAATCCGTATAGAAGGCCTGTGAACTTACTATTAAATGAGTGAGTTGGGAAATTATTCGAACTGTATTATTTGTTGCTAAGATGATAGCAATCCACTTTCGCGGATGGAAAGAGCTTGACTTTATAGAAATCAAGTAAAGTGGTACGAGCGAAGCAATTTTGACACAATTGTTAGAATTGATGAATCTAATACCAATGTAGAGAAAATATCTATACTTTCCCATAGATTTACTAAATTTCTTAGAAAGAATAAACCCGTTTTTAGGGATTTAAGAAAAAGGTAATCCGAGCTCTAAAATGATTATTTCAATGAATTTATTGTTGTATTTCTTCCAAGCAACTTCAAACATTTTGGAGACCACTCATATAGGCATATGAGCAAAAAACTAAATCTAGAACTATGCTATTGAACAGAAATTTTGCACTCTATAACATGCAAGAGGATGAAACATTGAACAAATTCTATGCAGGTTATCAAACATTATTAACTACTTGACCAATTTGGATGGACCTATTTGGAAAAAAAAGTAGATTGAGAAATTTTTTGTTAGCCTACATTATAATTTTCAAGAAAAAGATACCTTACTTAAATCTATATAGAAGGCCTCTTAACTTACTATTAAATGAATCATTTTGGAAATTATTCGAACTGCATCACTTGTTACCAAGATGATGGCAATCCATTTTCGTGGACGGAAAGAGCTTGACTTTATAGACATCAAGTATAGTGGTACGAGCGAAGCTATTTTGACACAATTGTTAGAAATGATGAATCTAATACCAATGAAGAGAAAATAGCTATACTTTCCAATAGATTTACTAAATTTCTTAGAAAGAATAAACCCATTTTTAGGGATTTTCAAAAAAGGTAATCCGAGGTCTAAACTAAGTATTTCAATGAATTTATACTTGTATTTCTTCCAAGCAACTTCAAACATTTTGGAGACCACTCATATAGGCATTTGAGCAAAAAAAATAAATCTAGAACTATGCAGCTCAACATAAATTTTGAACTCTATATCATGCATGAGGATTAAACTTTGAACAAATTCTATGCAGGTTTTTCAATCATTATCAACTACCCGTACAATTTGGATGGACCTATTTCGAAAAAAAAGTAGATTGAGAAAATTGTTGTTAGCCTACATTATCATTATCAAGAAAAAGATACCTTGCTTAAAGCCATATAGAAGGCCTCTGAACTTACTGTTAAATGAATCAGTTGGGAAATTATTCGAACTGCATTATTTGTTGCCAAGATGATAGCAATCCACTTTCGCGGACGGAAAGAGCTTGACTTTATAGACATCAAGTATAGTGGTACGAGCGAAGCTATTTTGACACAATTGTTAGAAATAATGAATCTAATACCAATGAAGAGAAAATATCTATACTTTCCCATAGATTTACTAAATTTCTTAGAAAAAATAAACCCGTTTTTAGGGATTTAAAAAAAAGGTAATCCGAGCTCTAAAATGATTATTTCAATGAATTTATTGTTGTATTTCTTCCAAGCGACTTCAAACATTTTTGAGACCACTCATATAGGCATTTGAGCAAAAAACAAAATCTAGAACTATGCAGCTGAACAGAAATTTTGAACTCTATATCATGCAAAAGGATGAAACTTTGAACAAATTCTACGTAGATTTTTCAATCATTATCAACTGCTCGTACAATTTAGATGGACCTATTTGGAAAAAAAAGTAGATTGAGAAAATTGTTTTTAGCCTACATTATCATTTTCAAGAAAAAGATACCTTGCTTAAATCCATATAGAAGGCCTGTGAACTTACTGTTAAATGAATCAGTTTGGAAATTATTCGAACTGCATTATTTGTTGCCAAGATGATAGCAATCCACTTTCGTGGACGGAAAGAGCTTGACTTTATAGACATCAAGTATAGTGGTATGAGCGAAGCTATTTTGACACAATTGTTAGAAATGATGAATCTAATACCAATGGAGAGAAAATATCTATACTTTCCCATAGATTTACTAAATATCTTAGAAAGAATAAACCCGTTTTTAGGGATTTAAGAAAAAGGTAATCCGAGCTCTAAAATGATTATTTCAATGAATTTATAGTTGTATTTCTTCCAAGCAACTTCAAACATTTTGGAGACCACTTATATAGGCATTTGAACAAAAAACTAAATCTAGAACTATGCAGCGGAACATAAATTTTGAACTCTATATCATGCAAGAGGAGGAAACTTTGAACAAATTCTATGCAGGTTTTTCAATCATTATCAACTGCCCGTACAATTTGGATGGACCTATTAGGAAAAAAAAGTAGATTGAGAAAATTTTTGTTAGCCTATATTATCATTTTCAAGAAAAATATACCTTGCTTAAATCCATATAGAAGGCCTGTGAACTTATTTTTAAATGAATCAGTTGGGAAATTATTCGAACTGCATTATTTGTTGCCAAGATGCTAGCAATCCACTTTCGCGGACGGAAAGATCTTAACTTTATAGACATCAAGTATAGTGGTATGAGCGAAGCTATTTTGACACAATTGTTAGAAATGATGAATCTAATACCAATGAAGAGAAAATATCTATACTTTCCCATAGATTTACTAAATTTCGTAGAAAGAATAAACCCGTTTTTAGGGATTTAAGAAAAAGGTAATCCGAACTCTAAAATGATTATTTCAATGAATTTATTGTTGTATTTCTTCCAAGCAACTTCAAACATTTTGGAGACCACTCATATAGGCATTTGAGCAAAAAACTAAATCTAGAACTATGCAGCTGAACAGAAATTTTGAACCCTATATCATGCAAGAGGATTAAACTTTGAACAAATTCTACGCAGGATTTTCAATAATTATCAACTGCTCGTACAATTTGGATGGACCTATTTGGAAAAAAAGTAGATTGAGAAAATTGTTGTTAGCCTACATTTTCATTTTCAAGAAAAAGATACCTTTCTTAAATCCATATAGAAGGCCTGTGAACTTACTATTAAATGAATCAGTTGTAAAATTATTCGAACTGTATTATTTGTTGCTAAGATGATAGCAATCCACTTTCGCGGATGGAAAGAGCTTGACTTTATAGAAATCAAGTACAGTGGTACGAGCGAAGCAATTTTGACACAATTGTTAGAATTGATGAATCTAATACCAATGTAGAGAAAATATCTATACTTTCCAATAGATTTACTAAATTTCTTAGAAAGAATAAACCCGTTTTTAGGGATTTAAAAAAAAGGTAATCCGAGCTCTCAAATGATTATTTCAATGAATTTGTAGTTGTATTTCTTCCAAGCAACTTCCAACATTTTGGAGACCACTCATATAGGCATTTGAGCAAAAAACTAAATCTAGAATTATGCAGCTGAACAGAAATTTTGAACTCTATATCATGCAAGAGGATAAAACTTTGAACAAATTCTATGCAGATTTTTCAATCATTATCAACTGCTCGTACAATTTGGATGGACCTATTTGGAAAAAAAGTATATTGAGAAAATTGTTTTTAGCCTACATTATCATTTTGAAGAAAAAGATACCTTGCTTAAATCCATATAGAAGGCCTGTGAACTTACTGTTAAATGAATCAGTTTGGAAATTATTCGAATTCCATTATTTGTTGCCAAGTTGATAGCAATCCACTTTCGCGGACGGAAAGAGCTTGACTTTATAGACATCAAGTATAGTGGTATGAGCGAAGCTATTTTGACACAATTGTTAGAAATGATGAATCTAATACCAATGAAGAGAAAATATCTATACTTTCCCATAGATTTACTAAATTTCATAGAAAGAATAAACCCATTTTTAAGGATTTAAGAAAAAGGTAATCCGAGCTCTAAAATGATTATTTCAATGAATTTATTGTTGTATTTCTTCCAAGCGACTTCAAACATTTTGGAGACCACTCATATAGGCATTTGAGCAAAAAACTAAATCTAGAACTATGCAGCTGAACAAAAATTTTGGACTCTATATCATGCAAGAGGATTAAACTTTGAACAAATTCTACGCAGGATTTTCAATCATTATCAACTGCTCGTACAATTTGGATGGACCTATTTGGAAAAAAAGTAGATTGAGAAAATTGTTGTTAGCCTACATTATCATTTTCAAGAAAAAGATACCTTGCTTAAATTCATATAGAAGGCCTGTGAACTTACTATTAAATGAATCAGTTTGGAAATTATTCGAACTGCATTATTTGTTGCCAAGTTGATAGCAATCCATTTTCGTGGACGGAAAGAGCTTGACTTTATAGACATCAAGTATAGTGGTACGAGCGAAGCTATTTTGACACAATTGTTAGAAATGATGAATCTAATACCGATGGAGAGAAAATATCTATAATTTCCCATATATTTACTAAATTTCTTAGAAAGAATAAACTCGTGTTTAGGGATTTAAGAAAAAGATATCCGAGCTCTAAAATGATTATTTCAATGAATTTATTGTTGTATTTCTTCCAAGCAACTTCAAACATTTTGGAGATCACTCATATAGGCATTTGAGCAAAAAACTAAATCTAGAACTATGCAGCTGAACAGAAATTTTGAACTCTATATCATGCAAGAGGATGAAACTATGAAGAAATTCTACACAGGTTTTTCAATCATTATCAACAACTCGTACAATTTGGATGGATCTATTTGGAAAAAAATGTAGATTGAGAAAATTGTTGTTAGCCTACATTTTCATTTTCAAGAAAAAGATACCTTGCTTAAATCCGTATAGAAGGCCTGTGAAATTACTATTAAATGAGTCAGTTGGGAAATTATTCGAACTGTATTATTTGTTGCTAAGATGATAGCAATCCACTTTCGCGGATGGAAAGAGCTTGACTTTATAGAAATCAAGTAAAGTGGTACGAGCGAAGCAATTTTGACACAATTGTTAGAATTGATGAATCTAATACCAACGAAGAGAAAATATCTATACTTTCCCATAGATTTACTAAATTTCTTAGAAAGAATAAACCCGTTTTTAGGGATTTAAGAAAAAGATATCCGAGCTCTAAAATGATAATTTCAATGAATTTATTGTTGTATTTCTTCCAAGCGAATTCAAACATTTTTGAGACCCCTCATATAGGCATTTGAGCAAAAAACTAAATCTAGAACTATGCAGCTGAACAAAAATTTTGAACTCTATATCATGCAAGAGGATTAAACTTTGAACAAATTCTATGCAGGTTTTTCAATCATTATCAACTACCCGTACAATTTGGATGGACCTATTTCGAAAAAAAAGTAGATTGAGAAAATTGTTGTTAGCCTACTTTATCATTTTCAAGAAAAAGATACCTTGCTTAAATCCATATAGAAGGCCTCTGAACTTACTGCTAAATGAATCAGTTGGGAAATTATTCGAACTGCATTATTTGTTGCCAAGATGATAGCAATCCACTTTCGTGGACGGAAAGAGCTTGACTTTATAGACATCAAGTATAGTGGTATGAGCGAAGCTATTTTGACACAATTGTTAGAAATGCTGAATCTAATACCAATGAAGAGAAAATATCTATACTTTCCCATAGATTTACTAAATTTCGTAGAAAGAATAAACCCGTTTTTAGGGATTTAAGAAAAAGGTAATCCGAGCTCTAAAATGATTATTTCAATGAATTTATTGTTGTATTTCTTCCAAGCGACTTCAAACATTTTGGAGACCACTCATATAGGCATTTGAGCAAAAAACTAAATCTAGAACTATGCAGCGGAACAGAAATTTTGAACCCTATATCATGCAAGAGGATTAAACTTTGAACAAATTCTACGCAGGATTTTCAATCATTATCAACTGCTCGTACAATTTGGATGGACCTATTTGGAAAAAAAGTAGTTTGAGAAAATTGTTGTTAGCCTACATTTTCATTTTCAAGAAAAAGATACCTTTCTTAAATCCATATAGAAGGCCTGTGAACTTACTATTAAATGAATCAGTTGTAAAATTATTCGAACTGTATTATTTGTTGCTAAGATGATAGCAATCCACTTTCGCGGATGGAAAGAGCTTGACTTTATAGAAATCAAGTACAGTGGTACGAGCGAAGCAATTTTGACACAATTGTTAGAATTGATGAATCTAATACCAATGTAGAGAAAATATCTATACTTTCCAATAGATTTACTAAATTTCTTAGAAAGAATAAACCCGTTTTTAGGGATTTAAAAAAAAGGTAATCCGAGCTCTCAAATGATTATTTCAATGAATTTGTAGTTGTATTTCTTCCAAGCAACTTCCAACATTTTGGAGACCACTCATATAGGCATTTGAGCAAAAAACTAAATCTAGAATTATGCAGCTGAACAGAAATTTTGAACTCTATATCATGCAAGAGGATAAAACTTTGAACAAATTCTATGCAGATTTTTCAATCATTATCAACTGCTCGTACAATTTGGATGGACCTATTTGGAAAAAAAGTATATTGAGAAAATTGTTTTTAGCCTACATTATCATTTTGAAGAAAAAGATACCTTGCTTAAATCCATATAGAAGGCCTGTGAACTTACTGTTAAATGAATCAGTTTGGAAATTATTCGAATTCCATTATTTGTTGCCAAGTTGATAGCAATCCACTTTCGCGGACGGAAAGAGCTTGACTTTATAGACATCAAGTATAGTGGTATGAGCGAAGCTATTTTGACACAATTGTTAGAAATGATGAATCTAATACCAATGAAGAGAAAATATCTATACTTTCCCATAGATTTACTAAATTTCATAGAAAGAATAAACCCATTTTTAAGGATTTAAGAAAAAGGTAATCCGAGCTCTAAAATGATTATTTCAATGAATTTATTGTTGTATTTCTTCCAAGCGACTTCAAACATTTTGGAGACCACTCATATAGGCATTTGAGCAAAAAACTAAATCTAGAACTATGCAGCTGAACAAAAATTTTGGACTCTATATCATGCAAGAGGATTAAACTTTGAACAAATTCTACGCAGGATTTTCAATCATTATCAACTGCTCGTACAATTTGGATGGACCTATTTGGAAAAAAAGTAGATTGAGAAAATTGTTGTTAGCCTACATTATCATTTTCAAGAAAAAGATACCTTGCTTAAATTCATATAGAAGGCCTGTGAACTTACTATTAAATGAATCAGTTTGGAAATTATTCGAACTGCATTATTTGTTGCCAAGTTGATAGCAATCCATTTTCGTGGACGGAAAGAGCTTGACTTTATAGACATCAAGTATAGTGGTACGAGCGAAGCTATTTTGACACAATTGTTAGAAATGATGAATCTAATACCGATGGAGAGAAAATATCTATAATTTCCCATATATTTACTAAATTTCTTAGAAAGAATAAACTCGTGTTTAGGGATTTAAGAAAAAGATATCCGAGCTCTAAAATGATTATTTCAATGAATTTATTGTTGTATTTCTTCCAAGCAACTTCAAACATTTTGGAGATCACTCATATAGGCATTTGAGCAAAAAACTAAATCTAGAACTATGCAGCTGAACAGAAATTTTGAACTCTATATCATGCAAGAGGATGAAACTATGAAGAAATTCTACACAGGTTTTTCAATCATTATCAACTACTCGTACAATTTGGATGGATCTATTTGGAAAAAAATGTAGATTGAGAAAATTGTTGTTAGCCTACATTTTCATTTTCAAGAAAAAGATACCTTGCTTAAATCCGTATAGAAGGCCTGTGAAATTACTATTAAATGAGTTAGTTGGGAAATTATTCGAACTGTATTATTTGTTGCTAAGATGATAGCAATCCACTTTCGCGGATGGAAAGAGCTTGACTTTATAGAAATCAAGTAAAGTGGTACGAGCGAAGCAATTTTGACACAATTGTTAGAATTGATGAATCTAATACCAACGAAGAGAAAATATCTATACTTTCCCATAGATTTACTAAATTTCTTAGAAAGAATAAACCCGTTTTTAGGGATTTAAGAAAAAGATATCCGAGCTCTAAAATGATAATTTCAATGAATTTATTGTTGTATTTCTTCCAAGCGAATTCAAACATTTTTGAGACCACTCATATAGGCATTTGAGCAAAAAACTAAATCTAGAACTATGCAGCTGAACAAAAATTTTGAACTCTATATCATGCAAGAGGATTAAACTTTGAACAAATTCTATGCAGGTTTTTCAATCATTATCAACTACCCGTACAATTTGGATGGACCTATTTCGAAAAAAAAGTAGATTGAGAAAATTGTTGTTAGCCTACTTTATCATTTTCAAGAAAAAGATACCTTGCTTAAATCCATATAGAAGGCCTCTGAACTTACTGCTAAATGAATCAGTTGGGAAATTATTCGAACTGCATTATTTGTTGCCAAGATGATAGCAATCCACTTTCGCGGACGGAAAGAGCTTGACTTTATAGACATCAAGTATAGTGGTATGAGCGAAGCTATTTTGACACAATTGTTAGAAATGCTGAATCTAATACCAATGAAGAGAAAATATCTATACTTTCCCATAGATTTACTAAATTTCGTAGAAAGAATAAACCCGTTTTTAGGGATTTAAGAAAAAGGTAATCCGAGCTCTAAAATGATTATTTCAATGAATTTATTGTTGTATTTCTTCCAAGCGACTTCAAACATTTTGGAGACCACTCATATAGGCATTTGAGCAAAAAACTAAATCTAGAACTATGCAGCGGAACAGAAATTTTGAACTCTATATCATGCAAGAGGATTAAACTTTGAACAAATTCTACGCAGGATTTTCAATCATTATCAACTGCTCGTACAATTTGGATGGACCTATTTGGAAAAAAAGTAGTTTGAGAAAATTGGTGTTAGCCTATATTATCATTTTCAAGAAAAAGATACGTTGCTTAAATCCATATAGAAGGCCTGTGAACTTACTATTAAATGAATCAGTTTGAAAATTATTCGAACTGCATTATTTGTTGCCAAGTTGATAGCAATCCATTTTCGTGGACGGAAAGAGCTTGACTTTATAGACATCAAGTATAGTGGTACGAGCGAAGCTATTTTGACACAATTGTTAGAAATGATGAATCAAATACCAATGGAGAGAAAATATCGATAATTTCACATATATTTACTAAATTTCTTAGAAAGAATAAACCCGTTTTTAGGGATTTAAGAAAAAGATAACTGAGCTCTAAAATGATTATTTCAATGAATTTATTGTTGTATTTCTTCCAAGCAACTTCAAACATTTTGGAGACCACTCATATAGGCATTTGAGCAAAAAACTATATCTAGAACTATGCAGCGGAACAAAAATTTTGAACTCTATATCATACAAGATGATGAAACTTTGAAGAAATTCTACGCAGGTTTTTCAATCATTACCAACTACTCGTACAATTTGGATGGATCTATTTGGAAAAAAATGTAGATTGAGAAAATTGTTGTTAGCCTACATTTTCATTTTCAAGAAAAAGATACCTTGCTTAAATCCGTATAGAAGGCCTGTGAAATTACTATTAAATGAGTCAGTTGGGAAATTATTCGAACTGTATTATTTGTTGCTAAGATGATAGCAATCCACTTTCGCGGATGGAAAGAGCTTGACTTTATAGAAATCAAGTAAAGTGGTACGAGCGAAGCAATTTTGACACAATTGTTAGAATTGATGAATCTAATACCAACGAAGAGAAAATATCTATACTTTCCCATAGATTTACTAAATTTCTTAGAAAGAATAAACCCGTTTTTAAGGATTTAAGAAAAAGATATCCGAGCTCTAAAATGATTATTTCAATGAATTTATTGTTGTATTTCTTCCAACCGAATTCAAACATTTTGGACACCACTCATATAGGCATTTGAGCAAAAAACTAAATCAAGAACTATGCAGCTGAACAAAAATTTTGAACTCTATATCATGCAAGAGGATTAAACTTTGAACAAATTCTATGCAGGTTTTTCAATCATTATCAACTACCCATACAATTTGGATGGACCTATTTCGAAAAAAAAGTAGATTATAAAAATTGTTGTTAGCCTACATTTTCATTTTCAAGAAAAAGATACCTTGCTTAAATCCATATAGAAGGCCTGTGAACTTGCTGTTAAATGAATCAGTTTGGAAATTATTCGAACTGCATTATTTGTTGCCAAGATGATAGCAATCCACTTTCGTGGACGGAAAGAGCTTAACTTTATAGACATCAAGTATAGTGGTACTAGCGAAGCTATTTTGACGCAATTGTTAGAAATGATGAATCTAATACCAATGCAGAGAAAATATCTATACTTTCCCATAGATTTACTAAATTTCTTAGAAAGAATAAACCCGTTTTTAGGGATTTAAGAAAAAGGTAATCCGAGCTCTAAAATGATTATTTCAATGAATTTATTGTTGTATTTCTTCCAAGCAACTTCAAACATTTTGGAGACCACTTATATAGGCATTTGAACAAAAAACTAAATCTAGAACTATGCAGCGGAACATAAATTTTGAACTCTATATCATGCAAGAGAATGAAACTTTGAACAAATTCTATGCAGGTTTTTCAATCATTATCAACTGCCCGTACAATTTGGATGGACCTATTAGGAAAAAAAAGTAGATTGAGAAAATTTTTGTTAGCCTATATTATCATTTTCAAGAAAAAGATACTTTCCTTAAATCCATATAGAAGGCCTGTGAACTTCCTGTTAAATGAATCAGTTGGGAAATTATTCAAACTGCATTATTTGTTGCCAAGATGATAGCAATCCACTTTCGCGGACGGAAAGAGCTTGACTTTATAGACATCAAGTATAGTGGTACGAGCGAAGCTATTTTCACACAATTGTTAGAAATGATGAATCTAATACCAATGAAGAGAAAATATCTATACTTTCCCATAGATTTACTAAATTTCTTAGAAAGAATAAACCCGTTTTTAGGGATTTAATAAAAAGGTAATCCGAGCTCTAAAATGATTATTTCAATGAATTTATTGTTGTATTTCTTCCAAGCGACTTCAAACATTTTGGAGACCACTCATATAGGCATTTGAGCAAAAAACTAAATCTAGAACTATGCAGCGGAAAAGAAATTTTGAACTCTATATCATGCAAGAGGATTAAACTTTGAACAAATTCTACGCAGGATTTTCAATCATTATCAACTGCTCGTACAATTTGGATGGACCTATTTGGAAAAAAAGTAGATTGAGAAAATTGTTGTTAGCCTACATTATCATTTTCAAGAAAAAGATACCTTGCTTAAATTCATATAGAAGGCCTGTGAACTTACTATTAAATGAATCAGTTTGGAAATTATTCGAACTGCATTATTTGTTGCCAAGTTGATAGCAATCCATTTTCGTGGACAGAAAGAGCTTGACTTTATAGACATCAAGTATAGTGGTACGAGCGAAGCTATTTTGACACAATTGTTAGAAATGATGAATCTAATACCGATGGAGAGAAAATATCTATAATTTCCCATATATTTACTAAATTTCTTAGAAAGAATAAACTCGTGTTTAGGGATTTAAGAAAAAGATATCCGAGCTCTAAAATGATTATTTCAATGAATTTATTGTTGTATTTCTTCCAAGCAACTTCAAACATTTTGGAGATCACTCATATAGGCATTTGAGCAAAAAACTAAATCTAGAACTATGCAGCTGAACAGAAATTTTGAACTCTATATCATGCAAGAGGATGAAACTATGAAGAAATTCTACACAGGTTTTTCAATCATTATCAACTACTCGTACAATTTGGATGGATCTATTTGGAAAAAAATGTAGATTGAGAAAATTGTTGTTAGCCTACATTTTCATTTTCAAGAAAAAGATACCTTGCTTAAATCCGTATAGAAGGCCTGTGAAATTACTATTAAATGAGTCAGTTGGGAAATTATTCGAACTGTATTATTTGTTGCTAAGATGATAGCAATCCACTTTCGCGGATGGAAAGAGCTTGACTTTATAGAAATCAAGTAAAGTGGTACGAGCGAAGCAATTTTGACACAATTGTTAGAATTGATGAATCTAATACCAACGAAGAGAAAATATCTATACTTTCCCATAGATTTACTAAATTTCTTAGAAAGAATAAACCCGTTTTTAGGGATTTAAGAAAAAGATATCCGAGCTCTAAAATGATTATTTCAATGAATTTATTGTTGTATTTCTTCCAAGCGAATTCAAACATTTTTGAGACCACTCATATAGGCATTTGAGCAAAAAACTAAATCTAGAACTATGCAGCTGAACAAAAATTTTGAACTCTATATCATGCAAGAGGATTAAACTTTGAACAAATTCTATGCAGGTTTTTCAATCATTATCAACTACCCGTACAATTTGGATGGACCTATTTCGAAAAAAAAGTAGATTGAGAAAATTGTTGTTAGCCTACTTTATCATTTTCAAGAAAAAGATACCTTGCTTAAATCCATATAGAAGGCCTCTGAACTTACTGCTAAATGAATCAGTTGGGAAATTATTCGAACTGCATTATTTGTTGCCAAGATGATAGCAATCCACTTTCGCGGACGGAAAGAGCTTGACTTTATAGACATCAAGTATAGTGGTATGAGCGAAGCTATTTTGACACAATTGTTAGAAATGCTGAATCTAATACCAATGAAGAGAAAATATCTATACTTTCCCATAGATTTACTAAATTTCGTAGAAAGAATAAACCCGTTTTTAGGGATTTAAGAAAAAGATTATCCGAGCTCTAAAATGATTATTTCAATGAATTTATTGTTGTATTTCTTCCAAGCGACTTCAAACATTTTGGAGACCACTCATATAGGCATTTGAGCAAAAAACTAAATCTAGAACTATGCAGCAGAAAAGAAATTTTGAACTCTAAATCATGCAAGAGGATGAAACTTTGAAGAAATTCTACGCAGGTTTTTCAATCATTATCAACTACTCGTACAATTTGGATGGACCTATTTGGAAAAAAAGTAGTTTGAGAAAATTGGTGTTAGCCTATATTATCATTTTCAAGAAAAAGATACGTTGCTTAAATCCATATAGAAGGCCTGTGAACTTACTATTAAATGAATCAGTTTGAAAATTATTCGAACTGCATTATTTGTTGCCAAGTTGATAGCAATCCATTTTCGTGGACGGAAAGAGCTTGACTTTATAGACATCAAGTATAGTGGTACGAGCGAAGCTATTTTGACACAATTGTTAGAAATGATGAATCAAATACCAATGGAGAGAAAATATCGATAATTTCACATATATTTACTAAATTTCTTAGAAAGAATAAACCCGTTTTTAGGGATTTAAGAAAAAGATAACTGAGCTCTAAAATGATTATTTCAATGAATTTATTGTTGTATTTCTTCCAAGCAACTTCAAACATTTTGGAGACCACTCATATAGGCATTTGAGCAAAAAACTAAATCTAGAACTATGCAGCGGAACAAAAATTTTGAACTCTATATCATACAAGAGGATGAAACTTTGAAGAAATTCTACGCAGGTTTTTCAATCATTACCAACTACTCGTACAATTTGGATGGATCTATTTGGAAAAAAATGTAGATTGAGAAAATTGTTGTTAGCCTACATTTTCATTTTCAAGAAAAAGATACCTTGCTTAAATCCGTATAGAAGGCCTGTGAAATTACTATTAAATGAGTCAGTTGGGAAATTATTCGAACTGTATTATTTGTTGCTAAGATGATAGCAATCCACTTTCGCGGATGGAAAGAGCTTGACTTTATAGAAATCAAGTAAAGTGGTACGAGCGAAGCAATTTTGACACAATTGTTAGAATTGATGAATCTAATACCAACGAAGAGAAAATATCTATACTTTCCCATAGATTTACTAAATTTCTTAGAAAGAATAAACCCGTTTTTAGGGATTTAAGAAAAAGATATCCGAGCTCTAAAATGATTATTTCAATGAATTTATTGTTGTATTTCTTCCAAGCGAATTCAAACATTTTGGACACCACTCATATAGGCATTTGAGCAAAAAACTAAATCTAGAACTATGCAGCTGAACAAAAATTTTGAACTCTATATCATGCAAGAGGATTAAACTTTGAACAAATTCTATGCATGTTTTTCAATCATTATCAACTACCCATACAATTTGGATGGACCTATTTCGAAAAAAAAGTAGATTGAGAAAATTGTTGTTAGCCTACATTTTCATTTTCAAGAAAAAGATACCTTGCTTAAATCCATATAGAAGGCCTGTGAACTTGCTGTTAAATGAATCAGTTTGGAAATTATTCGAACTGCATTATTTGTTGCCAAGATGATAGCAATCCACTTTCGTGGACGGAAAGAGCTTAACTTTATAGACATCAAGTATAGTGGTACTAGCGAAGCTATTTTGACGCAATTGTTAGAAATGATGAATCTAATACCAATGTAGAGAAAATATCTATACTTTCCCATAGATTTACTAAATTTCTTAGAAAGAATAAACCTGTTTTTAGGGATTTAAGAAAAAGGTAATCCGAGCTCTAAAATGATTATTTCAATGAATTTATAGTTGTATTTCTTCCAAGCAACTTCAAACATTTTGGAGACCACTTATATAGGCATTTGAACAAAAAACTAAATCTAGAACTATGCAGCGGAACATAAATTTTGAACTCTATATCATGCAAGAGGATGAAACTTTGAACAAATTCTATGCAGGTTTTTCAATCATTATCAACTGCCCGTACAATTTGGATGGACCTATTAGGAAAAAAAAGTAGATTGAGAAAATTTTTATTAGCCTATATTATCATTTTCAAGAAAAAGATACTTTCCTTAAATCCATATAGAAGGCCTGTGAACTTCCTGTTAAATGAATCAGTTGGGAAATTATTCGAACTGCATTATTTGTTGCCAAGATGATAGCAATCCACTTTCGTGGACGGAAAGAGCTTGACTTTATACACGTCAAGTATAGTGGTACGAGCGAAGCAATTTTGACACAATTGTTAGAAATGATGAATCTAATACCAATGCAGAGAAAATATCTATACTTTCCCATAGATTTACTAAATTTCTTAGAAAGAATAAACCTGTTTTTAGGGATTTAAGAAAAAGGTAATCCGAGCTCTAAAATGATTATTTCAATGAATTTATAGTTGTATTTCTTCCAAGCAACTTCAAACATTTTGGAGACCACTTATATAGGCATTTGAACAAAAAACTAAATCTAGAACTATGCAGCTAAACATAAATTTTGAACTCTATATCATGCAAGAGGATGAAACTTTGAACAAATTCTACGCAGATTTTTCAATCATTATCAACTGCCCGTACAATTTGGATGGACCTATTTGAAAAAAAAAGTAGATTGAGAAAATTGTTTTTAGCCTACATTATCATTTTCAAGAAAAAGATACCTTGCTTAAATCCATATAGAAGGCCTGTGAACTTACTGTTAAATGAATCAGTTTGGAAATTATTCGAACTGCATTATTTGTTGCCAAGATGATAGCAATCCACTTTCGTGGACGGAAAGAGCTTGACTTTATAGACTTCAAGTATAGTGGTACGAGCGAAGCTATTTTGACACAATTGTTAGAAATGATGAATCTAATACCAATGGAGAGAAAATATCTATACTTTCCCATATATTTACTAAATTTCTTAGAAAGAATAAACCCGTTTTTAGGGATTTAAGAAAAAGATTATCCGAGCTCTAAAATGATTATTTCAATGAATTTATTGTTGTATTTCTTCCAAGCAACTTCAAACATTTTGGAGACCACTCATATAGGCATTTGAGCAAAAAACTAAATCTAGAACTATGCAGCTGAACAGACATTTTGAACTCTATATCATGCAAGAGGATGAATCTTTGAAGAAATTCTACGCAGGTTTTTCAATCATTATCAACTACTCGTACAATTTGGATGGATCTATTTGAAAAAAAAAGTAGATTGAGAAAATTGTTGTTAGCCTACATTTTCATTTTCAAGAAAAAGATACCTTGCTTAAATCCATATAGAAGGCATGTGAACTTGCTGTTAAATGAATCAGTTTGGAAATTATTCGAACTGCATTATTTGTTGTCAAGATGATAGCAATCCACTTTCGTGGACGGAAAGAGCTTGACTTTATAGACGTCAAGTATAGTGGTACGAGCGAAGCAATTTTGACACAATTGTTAGAAATGATGAATCTAATACCAATGCAGAGAAAATATCTATACTTTCCCATAGATTTACTAAATTTCTTAGAAAGAATAAACCTGTTTTTAGGGATTTAAGAAAAAGGTAATCCGAGCTCTAAAATGATTATTTCAATGAATTTATAGTTGTATTTCTTCCAAGCAACTTCAAACATTTTGGAGACCACTTATATAGGCATTTGAACAAAAAACTAAATCTAGAACTATGCAGCGGAACATAAATTTTGAACTCTATATCATGCAAGAGGATGAAACTTTGAACAAATTCTATGCAGGTTTTTCAATCATTATCAACTGCCCGTACAATTTGGATGGACCTATTAGGAAAAAAAAGTAGATTGAGAAAATGTTTGTTAGCCTATATTATCATTTTCAAGAAAAAGATACCTTGCTTAAATCCATATAGAAGGCATGTGAACTTGCTGTTAAATGAATCAGTTTGGAAATTATTCGAACTGCATTATTTGTTGCCAAGATGATAGCAATCCACTTTCGTGGACGGAAAGAGCTTGACTTTATAGACGTCAAGTATAGTGGTACGAGCGAAGCAATTTTGACACAATTGTTAGAAATGATGAATCTAATACCAATGCAGAGAAAATATCTATACTTTCCCATAGATTTACTAAATTTCGTAGAAAGAATAAACCCATTTTTAGGGATTTAAGAAAAAGATATCCGATCTCTAAAATGATTATTTCAATGAATTTATTGTTGTATTTCTTCCAAGCGACTTCAAACATTTTGGAGACCACTCATATAGGCATTTGAGCAAAAAACTAAATCTAGAACTATGCAGCGGAACATAAATTTTGAACTCTATATCATGCAAGAGGATTAAACTTTGAACAAATTCTACGCAGGTTTTTCAATCATTATCAACTGCGCGTATAATTTGGATGGACCTATTTGGAAAAAAAAGTAGATTGAGAAAATTGTTGTTAGCCTACATTTTCATTTTCAAGAAAAAGATACCTTGCTTAAATCCATATAGAAGGCATGTGAACTTGCTGTTAAATGAATCAGTTTGGAAATTATTCGAACTACATTATTTGTTGTCAAGATGATAGCAATCCACTTTCGTGGACGGAAAGAGCTTGACTTTATAGACTTCAAGTATAGTGGTACGAGCGAAGCTATTTTGACACAATTGTTAGAAATGATGAATCTAATACCAATGGAGAGAAAATATCTATACTTTCCCATATATTTACTAAATTTCTTAGAAAGAATAAACCCGTTTTTAGGGATTTAAGAAAAAGATTATCCGAGCTCTAAAATGATTATTTCAATGAATTTATTGTTGTATTTCTTCCAAGCAACTTCAAACATTTTGGAGACCACTCATATAGGCATTTGAGCAAAAAACTAAATCTAGAACTATGCAGCTGAACAGACATTTTGAACTCTATATCATGCAAGAGGATGAATCTTTGAAGAAATTCTACGCAGGTTTTTCAATCATTATCAACTGCTCGTACAATTTGGATGGATCTATTTGAAAAAAAAAGTAGATTGAGAAAATTGTTGTTAGCCTACATTTTCATTTTCAAGAAAAAGATACCTTGCTTAAATCCATATAGAAGGCATGTGAACTTGCTGTTAAATGAATCAGTTTGGAAATTATTCGAACTGCATTATTTGTTGTCAAGATGATAGCAATCCACTTTCGTGGACGGAAAGAGCTTGACTTTATAGACGTCAAGTATAGTGGTACGAGCGAAGCAATTTTGACACAATTGTTACAAAATGATGAATCTAATACCAATGCAGAGAAAATATCTATACTTTCCCATAGATTTACTAAATTTCTTAGAAAGAATAAACCTGTTTTTAGGGATTTAAGAAAAAGGTAATCCGAGCTCTAAAATGATTATTTCAATGAATTTATAGTTGTATTTCTTCCAAGCAACTTCAAACATTTTGGAGACCACTTATATAGGCATTTGAACAAAAAACTAAATCTAGAACTATGCAGCGGAACATAAATTTTGAACTCTATATCATGCAAGAGGATGAAACTTTGAACAAATTCTATGCAGGTTTTTCAATCATTATCAACTGCCCGTACAATTTGGATGGACCTATTAGGAAAAAAAAGTAGATTGAGAAAATTTTTGTTAGCCTATATTATCATTTTCAAGAAAAAGATACCTTGCTTAAATCCATATAGAAGGCATGTGAACTTGCTGTTAAATGAATCAGTTTGGAAATTATTCGAACTGCATTATTTGTTGCCAAGATGATAGCAATCCACTTTCGTGGACGGAAAGAGCTTGACTTTATAGACGTCAAGTATAGTGGTACGAGCGAAGCAATTTTGACACAATTGTTAGAAATGATGAATCTAATACCAATGCAGAGAAAATATCTATACTTTCCCATAGATTTACTAAATTTCGTAGAAAGAATAAACCCATTTTTAGGGATTTAAGAAAAAGATATCCGATCTCTAAAATGATTATTTCAATGAATTTATTGTTGTATTTCTTCCAAGCGACTTCAAACATTTTGGAGACCACTCATATAGGCATTTGAGCAAAAAACTAAATCTAGAACTATGCACCGGAACATAAATTTTGAACTCTATATCATGCAAGAGGATTAAACTTTGAACAAATTCTACGCAGGTTTTTCAATCATTATCAACTGCGCGTATAATTTGGATGGACCTATTTGGAAAAAAAAGTAGATTGAGAAAATTGTTGTTAGCCTACCTTATCATTTTCAAGAAAAAGATACCTTGCTTAAATCCATATAGAAGGCCTGTGAACTTACTGTTAAATGAATCAGTTGGGAAATTATTCGAACTGCATTATTTGTTACCAAGATTATAGCAATCCACTTTCGCGGACGGAAAGAGCTTGAATTTATAGACATCAAGTATAGTGGTACGAGCGAAGCTATTTTCACACAATTGTTAGAAATGATGAATCTAATACCAATGGAGAGAAAATATCTATACTTTCCCATAGATTTACTAAATTTCGTAGAAAGAATAAATCCGTTTTTAGGGATTTAAGAAAAAGGTAATCCGAGCTCTAAAATGATTATTTCAATGAATTTATAGTTGTATTTCTTCCAAGCAACTTCAAACATTTTGGAGACCACTCATATAGGCATTTGAGCAAAAAGATAAATCTAGAACTATGCAGCTGAACAGAAATTTTGAACTCTATATCATGCAAGAGGATTAAACTTTGACCAAATTCTACGCAGGATTTTCAATCATTATCAACTGCTCGTACAATTTGGATGGACCTATTTGGAAAAAAAGTAGATTGAGAAAATTGTTGTTAGCCTAGATTATCATTTTCAAGAAAAAGATACCTTGCTTAAATCCATATAGAAGGCCTGTGAACTTACTGTTAAATGAATCAGTTTGGAAATTTTTCGAACTGCATTATTTGTAGCCAAGTTGATAGCAATCCATTTTCGTGGACGGAAAGATCTTGACTTTATAGACATCAAGTATATTACGAACGAAGCTATTTTGACACAATTGTTAGAAATGATGAATCTAATACCAATGGAGAGAAAATATCTATAATTTCCCATATATTTACTAAATTTCTTAGAAAGAATAAACCCGTTTTTAGGGATTTAAGAAAAAGATTATCCGAGCTCTAAAATGATTATTTCAATGAATTTATTGTTGTATTTCTTCCGAGCAACTTCAAACATTTTGGAGACCACTCATATAGGCATTTGAGCAAAAAACTAAATCTAGAATTATGCAGCTGAACAGAAATTTTGAACTCTATATCATGCAAGAGGATGAAACTTTGAAGAAATTCTACGCAGGTTTTTCAATCATTATCAACTACTCGTACAATTTGAATGGATCTATTTGGAAAATAATGTAGATTGAGAAAATTGTTGTTAGCCTACATTTTCATTTTCAAGAAAAAGATACCTTGCTTAAATCCGTATAGAAGGCCTCTAAAATTACTATTAAATGAGTCAGTTGTGAAATTATTCGAACTGTATTATTTGTTGCTAAGATGATAGCAATCCACTTTCGCGGATGGGAAGAGCTTGACTTTATAGAAGTCAAGTAAAGTGGTACGAATGAAGCTATTTTGACACAATTGTTAGAAATGATGAATCTAATACCAACGAAGAGAAAATATCTATACTTTCCCATAGATTTACTAAATTTCTTACAAAGAATAAACCCGTTTTTAGGGATTGAAGAAAAATATATCCGAGCTCTAAAATGATTATTTCAATGAATTTATTGTTGTATTTCTTCCAAGCGACTTCAAACATTTTGGAGACCACTCATATAGGCATTTGAGCAAAAAACTAAATCTAGAACTATGCAGCTGAACAGAAATTTTGAACTCTATATCATGCAAGAGGATTAAACTTTGAACAAATTCTACGCAGGATTTTCAATCATTATCAACTACTCGTACAATTTGGATGGACCTATTTGGAAAAAAAGTTGATTGAGAAAATTGTTGTTAGCCTACATTATCATTTTCAAGAAAAAGATACCTTGCTTAAATCCATATAGAAGGCCTGTGACCTTACTGTTAAATGAATCAGTTTGGAAATTATTCGAACTGCATTATTTGTTGCCAAGATGATAGCAATCCACTTTCGCGGACGGAAAGAGCTTGGCTTTATAGACATCGAGTTTAGTGGTACGAGCGAAGCTATTTTGACACAATTGTTAGAAATGATGAATCTAATACCAATGAAGAGAAAATATCTATACTTTCCCATAGATTTACTAAATTTCTTAGAAAGAATAAACCCGTTTTTAGGGATTTCAGAAAAAGGTCATACGAGCTCTAAAATGATTATTTCAATGAATTTATTGTTGTATTTCTTCCAAGCGACTTCAAACATTTTGGAGGCCACTCATATAGGCATTTGAGCAAAAAACTAAATCTAGAACTATGCAGCTGAACAGAAATTTTGAACTCTATATCATGCAAGAGGATGAAACTTTGAACAAATTCTACGCAGATTTTTCAATCATTATCAACTGCTCGTACAATTTGGATGGACCTATTTGGAAAAAAAGTAGATTGAGAAAATTGTTTTTAGCCTACATTATCATTTTCAAGAAAAAGATACCTTGCTTAAATCCATATAGAAGGCCTGTGAACTTACTGTTAAATGAATCAGTTTGGAAATTATTCGAACTGCATTATTTGTTGCCAAGTTGATAGCAATCCACTTTCGTGGACGGAAAGAGCTTGACTTTATAGACATCAAGTATAGTGGTACGAGCGAAGCTATTTTGACACAATTGTTAGAAATGATGAATCTAATACCAATGGAGAGAAAATATCCATAATTTCCCATATATTTACTAAATTTCTTAGAAAGAATAAACCCGTTTTTAGGGATTTAAGAAAAAGATTATCCGAGCTCTAAAATGATTATTTCAATGAATTTATTGTTGTATTTCTTCCAAGCGACTTCAAACATTTTGGAGACCACTCATATAGGCATTTGAGCAAAAAACTAAATCTAGAACTATGCAGCAGAAAAGAAATTTTGAACTCTAAATCATGCAAGAGGATGAAACTTTGAAGAAATTCTACGCAGGTTTTTCAATCATTATCAACTACTCGTACAATTTGGATAGATCTATTTGGAAAAAAAAGTAGATTGAGAAAATTGTTGTTAGCCTACATTTTCATTTTCAAGAAAAAGATACCTTGCTTAAATCCGTATAGAAGGACTGTGAAATTACTATTAAATGAGTCAGTTGTGAAATTATTCGAACTGTATTATTTGTTGCTAAGATGATAGTGATGAGTGCTCAAAAAGCACTAAAATAACCATGATTTTATGTACCTTAATTGATTAAAAATACATATATTTATATGTTTTATCATATATTTATATAAATTTGTCTTTTTCGGAATCACGGGTATTTTTATTGTTTTTCAGGTATTTTGGCTTAAAAACGCAATGTAAAGACTTAAAGAGGAATATTTGAAGCAATACATCACAAATATATCAATAAATAAGTGAGAAAAGGTCAACAAACATGGAAAAATCGGACGAAATGGGTCGAAAAGGTCAAAAATGTCAAAAAGACGGAAATCGCGCGTCGCAGCCCGGCCGGGCGCGCAGCCCAGCGCCCCAGCGCCCAGCCGCGCGCGCCCCAGCGCGCCCCAGCGCCCCATCCCGCGCGCGCCCGCGCGCGCTGGCATGCCCAGCTGCGCGCAACGCAGCGCGCTGGCACTGTTCACGCGCGCCGAGCTGCGCGCAGCGACAGCCCCAGCGCGCGCGCGCAGCGCCCAGCAGCCGCCCATCCGCGCGCCCAACGCGTTTTCGCCCCATTTTTCACGTGCAGCCGCCCCTGTGACGTCATGCTGACGTCATTGATGACATCAGCAAGTCCAATACGCGTTTTTACATTTTTTAATATTTTTTTAACATTTTTTTTACTCATTTTTTCTCTCCATCCTCACCTATAAATACCCCCCTTCCATTCACTTCAAAACACACCTTCAAAACTCACTTCTCTCTTCTTTCTTTCTCTCATTTCTTAGTTTTTAGTTTCTCTTAGTTTCTTTCTAAGTTTCTAAGCTTTTCTTAGTTTTTCTCTTAGTTTTTAGTTCAATTCTCTTAGGTTTAGTGTTCTTCTCTTTTTGAGAGGAACTTGTAATGTTTTTGTAATAATTTAGATTTTTGATTCAATATATGGAAGTGCAAATTCCGCTCGGAGGTTTTCTAGCTACGGGAATAGCGTCAAAGTTCTGTAAGGATTTTATTTTCTTTACAGTTATTTTTATGCTTTATTCTTACATGTTATATTCAACTTGTCTGTGGTTAAATTTAACTATGCTAGCTGTTTAGTAAATATGATGTAATAACGACGTTGTTATGCTTGCGAAATATTAAATAGGTAAAAATCTTTAAAATGAATTGATTTTGTTTTTATTCAAGATTTTATATTAAGAATGTTAGAGAGAAATATATTATTTTTCATTACAAACTTAAACCCGAAAATTAGATTTTAAGGTTTAGTTATCCGGTCTAATTTAGAGTAGTGCTCTTTTATTTGTTGGTACAATCGCCCGGTAGTTAGAGTGAAACTCTATTTCAAAAGTTTTTATAAGAATTATTATGTGAAAATGTATTGACAACATGTTTTCAATAGTGGTTTTAAAACTTGAAAGTTAGTACTCGGATAATTAAATTCTTAGGTTTAATTTGGACACCTTGAATAAAGTTTAAACTGTCTAACCCCACCAAAGGTGGCATTTAAATGGTTCATTTTCAATCTCTTAGAAAAAGGAATTAATTTAATTAAGCATATTAGTTATCAACCCCACCCATAGGTGTTAATTGATTTGTTTAGTTAACAAAGAATATCTAACCCCACCAAAGGTGGTATTTATATAAAAAAGAGAGAATCAATAAAATGTCAATTTATATCTTTAATAACCTAGTTAATATGAGCAAGCATAATTAATTTAGTTATTATATCCATAAATACTCCGCTAATATAAATGATAAAAATTTGCATGAACATTTATTGAATCCGTATATATGTTTATTTCTAGATAATTATTTGAATTTGTATCTATGTTTATTTTTATGATTTTAGATTATATTTAATTAATCTGTATATATGTTTTATTTTATGTTATTAGATTAGGAACACAAAAACCAAACTATCGTGACAGGATGTTTAGGATTTAATTTCGTTTTTAAAAGATTGAATAATAAGTTAAAAACCACATACATTCCTTGCGAGAGTTTTATAAATATTAAATCCATATAGAAGGCCTGTGAACTTACTGTTAAATGAATCAGTTGGGAAATTATTCGAACTACATTATTTGTTGCCAAGATGATAGCAATCCACTTTCGCGGACGGAAAGAGCTTGACTTTATAGACATCAAGTATAGTGGTACGAGCGAAGCTATTTTGACACAATTGTTAGAAATGATGAATCTAATACCAATGAAGAGAAAATATCTATACTTTCCCATAGATTTACTAAATTTCGTAGAAAGAATAAACCCGTTTTTAGGGATTTAAGAAAAAGGTAATCCGAGCTCTAAAATGATTATTTCAATGAATTTATAGTTGTATTTCTTCCAAGCAACTTCAAACAATTTGGAGACCACTTATATAGGCATTTGAACAAAAAACTAAATCTAGAACTATGCAGCGGAACATAAATTTTGAACTCTATATCATGCAAGAGGATGAAACTTTGAACAAATTCTATGCAGGTTTTTCAATCATTATCAACTGCCCGTACAATTTTGATGGACCTATTTGGAAAAAAATGTAGATTGAGAAAATTTTTGTTAGCTTATATTATCATTTTCAAGAAAAAGATACCTTGCTTAAATCCATATAGAAGGCCTGTGAACTTACTGTTAAATGAATCAGGTGAGAAATTATTCGAACTGCATTATTTGTTGCCAAGTTGATAGCAATCCATTTTCGTGGACGGAAAGAGCTTGACTTTATAGACATCAAGTAAAGTGGTACGAGCGAAGCTATTTTGTCACAATTGTTAGAAATGATGAATCTAATACCAACGAAGAGAAAATATCTATACTTTCCCATAGATTTACTAAATTTCGTAGAAAGAATAAACCCGTTTTTAGGGATTTAAGAAAAAGGTCATCCGAGCTCTAAAATGATTATTTCAATGAATTTATTGTTGTATTTCTACCAAGCGAATTCAAACATTTTGGAGGCCACTCATATAGGCATTTGAGCAAAAAACTAAATCTAGAACTATGCAGCTGAACATAAATTTTGAACTCTATCTCATGCAAGAGGATTAAACTTTGAACAAATTCTATGCAGGTTATCAAACATTATCAACTACTTGACCAATTTGGATGGACCTATTTGGAAAAAAAAGTAGATTGAGAAATTCTTTGTTAGCCTACATTATAATTTTCAAGAAAAAGATACCTTGCTTAAATCTATATAGAAGGCCTCTTAACTTACTATTAAATGAATTAGTTGGGAAATTATTCGAACTGCATCACTTGTTACCAAGATGATGGCAATCCATTGTCGTGGACGGAAAGAGCTTGACTTTATAGACATCAAGTATAGTGGTACGAGCGAAGCTATTTTGACACAATTGTTAGAAATGATGAATCGAATACCAATGAAGAGAAAATATCTATACTTTCCCATAGATTTACTAAATTTCTTAGAAAGAATAAACCTGTTTTTAGGGATTTAAGAAAAAGGTAATCCGAGCTCTAAAATGATTATTTCAATGAATTTATAGTTGTATTTCTTCCAAGCAACTTCAAACAATTTGGAGACCACTTATATAGGCATTTGAACAAAAAACTAAATCTAGAACTATGCAGCGGAACATAAATTTTGAACTCTATATCATGCAAGAGGATGAAACTTTGAACAAATTCTATGCAGGTTTTTCAATCATTATCAACTGCCCGTACAATTTTGATGGACCTATTTGGAAAAAAAAGTAGATTGAGAAAATTTTTGTTAGCTTATATTATCATTTTCAAGAAAAAGATACCTTGCTTAAATCCATATAGAAGGCCTGTGAACTTACTGTTAAATGAATCAGTTGGGAAATTATTCGAACTGCATTATTTGTTGCCAAGTTGATAGCAATCCATTTTCGTGGACGGAAAGAGCTTGACTTTATAGACATCAAGTAAAGTGGTACGAGCGAAGCTATTTTTTCACAATTGTTAGAAATGATGAATCTAATACCAACGAAGAGAAAATATCTATACTTTCCCATAGATTTACTAAATTTCGTAGAAAGAATAAACCCGTTTTTTGGGATTTAAGAAAAAGGTCATCCGAGCTCTAAAATGATTATTTCAATGAATTTATTGTTGTATTTCTACCAAGCGAATTCACACATTTTGGAGGCCACTCATATAGGCATTTGAGCAAAAAACTAAATCTAGAACTATGCAGCTGAACATAAATTTTGAACTCTATCTCATGCAAGAGGATTAAACTTTGAACAAATTCTACGTAGGATTTTCAATCATTATCAATTGCTCGTACAATTTGGATGGACCTATTTGGAAAAAAAGTAGATTGAGAAAATTGTTTTTAGCCTACATTATCATTTTCAAGAAAAAGATACCTTGCTTAAATCCATATAGAAGGCCTGTGAACTTACTATTAAATGAATCAGTTTGGAAATTATTCAAACTGCATTATTTGTTGCCAAGTTGATAGCAATCCATTTTCGTGGATGGAAAGAGCTTGACTTTATAGACATCAAGTATAGTGGTACGAGCGAAGCTATTTTGACACAATTGTTAGAAATGATGAATCTAATACAAATGGAGAGAAAATATCCATAATTTCCCATATATTTACTAAATTTCTTAGAAAGAATAAACCCGTTTTTAGGGATTTAAGAAAAAGATATCCGAGCTCTAAAATGATTATTTCAATGAATTTATTGTTGTATTTCTTCCAAGCAACTTCAAACATTTTAGAGACCACTCATATAGGCACATGAGCAAAAAACTAAATCTAGAACTATGCAGCTGAACAGAAATTTTGAACTCTATATCATGCAAGAGGATGAAACTTTGAAGAAATTCTACGCAGGTTTTACAATCATTATCAACTACTCGTACAATTTGGATGGATCTATTTGGAAAAAAATGTAGATTGAGAAAATTGTTGTTAGCCTACATTTTCATTTTCAAGAAAAAGATACCTTGCTTAAATCCGTATAGAAGGCCTGTGAAATTACTATTAAATGAGTCAGTTGGGAAATTATTCGAACTGTATTATTTGTTGCTAAGATGATAGCAATCCACTTTCGCGGATGGAAACAGCTTGACTTTATAGAAATCAAGTAAAGTGGTACGAGCGAAGCAATTTTGACACAATTGTTAGAATTGATGAATATAATACCAACGAAGAGAAAATATATATACTTTCCCATAGATTTACTAAATTTCTTAGAAATAATAAACCCGTTTTTAGGGATTTAAGAAAAAGGTAATTCGAGCTCTAAAATGATTATTTCAATGAATTTATTGTTGTATTTCTTCCAAGCGACTTCAAACATTTTGGAGACCACTCATATAGGCATTTGAACAAAAAACTAAATCTAGAACTATGCAGCGGAACATAAATTTTGAACTCTATATCATGCAAGAGAATGAAACTTTGAACAAATTCTACGCAGGTTTTTCAATCATTATCAACTGCTCGTACAATTTGGATGGACCTATTTGGAAAAAAAGTAGATTGAGAAAATTGTTGTTAGCCTACATTATCATTTTCAAGAAAAAGATACCTTGCTTAAATCCATATAGAAGGCCTGTGAACTTACTGTTAAATGAATCAGTTTGGAAATTATTCGAACTGCATTATTGGTTGCCAAGATGATAGCAATCCACTTTCGTGGACGGAAAGAGCTTGACTTTATAGACATCAAGTATAGTGGTACGAGCGAAGCTATTTTTACACAATTGTTAGAAATGATGAATCTAATACTAATGGAGAGAAAATATCCATAATTTCCCATATATTTACTAAATTTGTTAGAAAGAATAAACTCGTTTTTAGGGATTTAAGAAAAAGATTATCCGAGCTCTAAAATGATTATTTCAATGAATTTATTGTTGTATTTCTTCCAAGCGACTTCAAACATTTTGGAGACCACTCATATAGGCATTTGAGCAAAAAACTAAATCTAGAACTATGCAGCTGAACAGAAATTTTGAACTCTATCTCATGCAAGAGGATGAAACTTTGAAGAAATTCTATGCAGGTTTTTCAATCATTATCAAGTACTCGTACAATTTGGATGGATCTATTTGGAAAAAAATGTAGATTGAGAAAATTGTTGTTAGCCTACATTTTCATTTTCAAGAAAAAGATACCTTGCTTAAATCCGTATAGAAGGCCTGTGAAATTACTATTAAATGAGTCAGTTGGGAAATTATTCGAACTGTATTATTTGTTGCTAAGATGATAGCAATCCACTTTCGCGGATGGAAAGAGCTTGACTTTATAGAAATCAAGTAAAGTGGTACGAGCGAAGCAATTTTGACACAATTGTTAGAATTGATGAATCTAATACCAACGAAGAGAAAATATATATACTTTCCCATAGATTTACTAAATTTCTTAGAAATAATAAACCCGTTTTTAGAGATTTAAGAAAAAGGTAATCCGAGCTCTAAAATGATTATTTCAATTAATTTATTGTTGTATTTCTTCCAAGCGACTTCAAACATTTTGGAGACCACTCATATAGGCATTTGAACAAAAAACTAAATCTAGAACTATGCAGCGGAACATAAATTTTGAACTCTATATCATGCAAGAGGATGAAAATTTGAACAAATTCTACGCAGGTTTTTCAATCATTATCAACTGCTCGTACAATTTGGATGGACCTATTTGGAAAAAAAGTAGATTGAGAAAATTGTTTTTAGCCTACATTATCATTTTCAAGAAAAAGATACCTTGCTTAAATCCATATAGAAGGCCTGTGAACTTACTGTTAAATGAATCAGTTTGGAAATTATTCGAACTGCATTATTTGTTGCCAAGTTGATAGCAATCCACTTTCGTGGACGGAAAGAGCTTGACTTTATAGACATCAAGTATAGTGGTACGAGCGAAGCTATTTTGAAACAATTGTTAGAAATGATGAATCTAATACCAATGGAGAGAAAATATCCATAATTTCCCATATATTTACTAAATTTCTTAGAAAGAATAAACCCGTTTTTAGGGATTTAAGAAAAAGATTTTCCCAGCTCTAAAATGATTATTTCAATGAATTTATTGTTGTATTTCTTCCAAGCGACTTCAAACATTTTGGAGACCACTCATATAGGCATTTGAGCAAAAAACTAAATCTAGAACTATGCAGCAGAACAGAAATTTTGAACTCTAAATCATGCAAGAGGATGAAACTTTGAAGAAATTCTACGCAGGTTTTTCAATCATTATCAACTACTCGTACAATTTGGATGGATCTATTTGGAAAAAAAAGTAGATTGAGAAAATTGTTGTTAGCCTACATTTTCATTTTCAAGAAAAAGATACCTTGCTTAAATCCGTATAGAAGGCCTGTGAAATTACTATTAAATGAGTCAGTTGTGAAATTATTCGAACTGAATTATTTGTTGCTAAGATGATAGCAATCCACTTTCGCGGATGGAAAGAGCTTGACTTTATAGAAATCAAGTAAAGTGGTACGAGCGAAGCTATTTTGACACAATTGTTAGAAATGATGAATCTAATACCAACGAAGAGAAAATATCTATACTTTCCCATAGATTTACTAAATTTCTTAGAAAGAATAAACCCGTTTTTAGGGATTTAAGAAAAATTTATCCGAGCTCTAAAATAATTATTTCAATGAATTTATTGTTGTATTTCTTCCAAGCGACTTCAAACATTTTGGAGACCACTCATATAGGCATTTGAGCAAAAAACTAAATCTAGAACTATGCAGCTGAACAGAAATTTTGAACTCTATATCATGCAAGAGGATTAAACTTTGAACAAATTCTACGCAGGATTTTCAATCATTATCAACTGCTCGTACAATTTGGATGGACCTATTTGGAAAAAAAGTAGATTGAGAAAATTGTTGTTAGCCTACATTATCATTTTCAAGAAAAAGATACCTTGCTTAAATCCATATAGAAGGCCTGTGAACTTATATTAAATGAATCAGTTTGGAAATTATTCGAACTGCATTATTTGTTGCCAAGATGATAGCAATCCACTTTCGCGGACGGAAAGAGCTTGGCTTTATAGACATCAAATATAGTGGTACGAGCGAAGCTATTTTGACACAATTGTTAGAAATGATGAATCTAATACCAATGAAGAGAAAATATCTATACTTTCCCATAGATTTACTAAATTTCTTAGAAAGATTAAACCCGTTTTTAGGGATTTAAGAAAAAGGTCATCCGAGCTCTAAAATGATTATTTCAATGAATTTATTGTTGTATTTATTCCAAGCGACTTCAAACATTTTGGAGGCCACTCATATAGGTATTTGAGCAAAAAACTAAATCTAGAACTATGCAGCTGAACAGAAATTTTGAACTCTATATCATGCAAGAGGATAAAACTTTGAACAAATTCTACTCAGATTTTTCAATCATTATCAACTGCTCGTACAATTTGGATGGACCTATTTGGAAAAAAAGTAGATTGAGAAAATTGTTTTTAGCCTACATTATCATTTTCAAGAAAAAGATACCTTCCTTAAATCCATATAGAAGGCCTGTGAACTTACTGTTAAATGAATCAGTTTGGAAATTATTCGAACTGCATTATTTGTTGCCAAGTTGATAGCAATCCACTTTCGTGGACGGAAAGAGTTTGACTTTATAGACATCAAGTATAGTGGTACGAGCGAAGCTATTTTGACACAATTGTTAGAAATGATGAATCTAATACCAATGGAGAGAAAATATCCATAATTTCCCATATATTTACTAAATTTCTTAGAAAGAATAAACCCGTTTTTAGGGATTTAAGAAAAAGATTATCCGAGCTCTAAAATGATTATTTCAATGAATTTATTGTTGTATTTCTTCCAAGCGACTTCATACATTTTGGAGACCACTCATATAGGCATTTGAGCAAAAAAATAAATCTAGAACTATGCAGCTGAACAGAAATTTTGAACTCTATATCATGCAAGAGGATGAAACTTTGAAGAAATTCTACGCAGGTTTTTCAATCATTATCAACTACTCGTACAATTTAGATGGATCTATTTGAAAAAAAAAGTAGATTGAGAAAATGGTTGTTAGCCTACATTTTCATTTTCAAGAAAAAGATACCTTGCTTAAATCCATATAGAAGGCCTGTGAACATACTGTTAAATAATCAGTTTGGAAATTATTCGAACTGCATTATTTGTTGCCAAGATGATAGCAATCCACTTTCGTGGACGGAAAGAGCTTGACTTTATAGACATCAAGTATAGTGGTACGAGCGAAGCTATTTTGACACAATTGTTAGAAATGATGAATCTAATACCAAGGAAGAGAAAATATCTATACTTTCCCATAGATTTACTAAATTTCTAAGAAAGAATAAACCCGTTTTTAGGGATTTAAGAAAAACGTAATCCGAGCTCTAAAATGATTATTTCAATGAATTTATTGTTGTATTTCTTCCAAGCGACTTCAAACATTTTGGAGACCACTCATATAGGCACATGAGCAAAAAACTAAATCTAGAACTATGCAGCTGAACAGAAATTTTGAACTCTATATCATGCAAGAGGATGAAACTTTGAAGAAATTCTACGCAGGTTTTTCAATCATTATCAATTACTCGTACAATTTGGATGGATCTATTTGGAAAAAAATGTAGATTGAGAAAATTGTTGTTAGCCTACATTTTCATTTTCAAGAAAAAGATACCTTGCTTAAATCCGTATAGAAGGCCTGTGAAATTACTATTAAATGAGTCAGTTGGGAAATTATTCGAACTGTATTATTTGTTGCTAAGATGATAGCAATCCACTTTCGCGGATGGAAAGAGCTTGACTTTATAGAAATCAAGTAAAGTGGTACGAGCGAAGCAATTTTGACACAATTGTTAGAATTGATGAATCTAATACCAACGAAGAGAAAATATCTATACTTTCCCATAGATTTACTAAATTTCTTAGAAATAATAAACCCGTTTTTAGGGATTTAAGAAAAAGGTAATCCGAGCTCTAAAATGATTATTTCAATGAATTTATTGTTGTATTTCTTCCAAGCGACTTCAAACATATTGGAGACCACTCATATAGGCATTTGAACAAAAAACTAAATCTAGAACTATGCAGCGGAACATAAATTTTGAACTCTATATCATGCAAGAGGATGAAACTTTGAACAAATTCTACGCAGGTTTTTCAATCATTATCAACTGCTCGTACAATTTGGATGGACCTATTTGGCAAAAAAGTAGATTGAGAAAATTGTTGTTAGCCTACATTATCATTTTCAAGAAAAAGATACCTTGCTTAAATCCATATAGAAGGCCTGTGAACTTACTGTTAAATGAATCAGTTTGGAAATTATTCGAACTGCATTATTGGTTGCCAAGATGATAGCAATCCACTTTCGTGGACGGAAAGAGCTTGACTTTATAGACATCAAGTATAGTGGTACGAGCGAAGCTATTTTGACACAATTGTTAGAAATGATGAATCTAATACCAATGGAGAGAAAATATCCATAATTTCCCATATATTTACTAAATTTCTTAGAAAGAATAAACCCGTTTTTAGGGATTTAAGAAAAAGATATCCGAGCTCTAAAATGATTATTTCAATGAATTTATTGTTGTATTTCTTCCAAGCAACTTCAAACATTTTGGAGACCACTCATATAGGCACATGAGCAAAAAACTAAATCTAGAACTATGCAGCTGAACAGAAATTTTGAACTCTATATCATGCAAGAGGATGAAACTTTGAACAAATTCTACGCAGGTTTTTCAATCATTATCAACTACTCGTACAATTTGGATGGATCTATTTGGAAAAAAATGTAGATTGAGAAAATTGTTGTTAGCCTACATTTTCATTTTCAAGAAAAAGATACCTTGCTTAAATCCGTATAGAAGGCCTGTGAAATTACTATTAAATGAGTCAGTTGGGAAATTATTCGAACTGTATTATTTGTTCCTAAGATGATAGCAATCCACTTTCGCGGATGGAAAGAGCTTGACTTTATAGAAATCAAGTAAAGTGGTACGAGCGAAGCAATTTTGACACAATTGTTAGAATTGATGAATCTAATACCAACGAAGAGAAAATATCTATACTTTCCCATAGATTTACTAAATTTCTTAGAAATAATAAACCCGTTTTTAGGGATTTAAGAAAAAGGTAATCCGAGCTCTAAAATGATTATTTCAATGAATTTATTGTTGTATTTCTTCCAAGCGACTTCAAACATATTGGAGACCACTCATATAGGCATTTGAACAAAAAACTAAATCTAGAACTATGCAGCGGAACATAAATTTTGAACTCTATATCATGCAAGAGGATGAAACTTTGAACAAATTCTACGCAGGTTTTTCAATCATTATCAACTGCTCGTACAATTTGGATGGACCTATTTGGCAAAAAAGTAGATTGAGAAAATTGTTGTTAGCCAACATTATCATTTTCAAGAAAAAGATACCTTGCTTAAATCCATATAGAAGGCCTGTGAACTTACTGTTAAATGAATCAGTTTGGAAATTATTCGAACTGCATTATTGGTTGCCAAGATGATAGCAATCCACTTTCGTGGACGGAAAGAGCTTGACTTTATAGACATCAAGTATAGTGGTACGAGCGAAGCTATTTTGACACAATTGTTAGAAATGATGAATCTAATACTAATGGAGAGAAAATATCCATAATTTCCCATATATTTACTAAATTTATTAGAAAGAATAAACTCGTTTTTAGGGATTTAAGAAAAAGATTATCCGAGCTCTAAAATGATTATTTCAATGAATTTATTGTTGTATTTCTTCCAAGCAACTTCAAACATTTTGGAGACCACTCATATAGGCATTTGAGCAAAAAACTACATCTAGAACTATGCAGCTGAACATAAATTTTGAACTCTATATCATGCAAGAGGATGAAACTTTGAAGAAATTCTACGCAGGTTTTTCAATCATTATCAACTACTTGACCAATTTGGATGGACCTATTTGGAAAAAAAAGTAGATTGAGAAAATGGTTGTTAGCCTACATTTTCATTTTCAAGAAAAAGATACCTTGCTTAAATCCGTATAGAAGGCCTGTGAACATACTGTTAAATGAATCAGTTTGGAAATTATTCGAACTGCATTATTTGTTGCCAAGATGATAGCAATCCACTTTCGTGGACGGAAAGAGCTTGACTTTATAGACATCAAGTATAGTGGTACGAGCGAAGCTATTTTGACACAATTGTTAGAAATGATGAATGTAATACCAATGAAGAGAAAATATCTATACTTTCCCATAGATTTACTAAATTTTTAGAAAGAATAAACCCGTTTTTAGGGATTTAAGAAAAAGGTAATTTGAGCTCTCAAATGATTATTTCAATGAATTTATAGTTGTATTTCTTCCAAGCAACTTCAAACAATTTGGAGACCACTTATATAGGCATTTGAACAAAAAACTAAATCTAGAACAATGCAGCGGAACATAAATTTTGAACTCTCTATCATGCAAGAGGATGAAACTTTGAACAAATTCTATGCAGGTTTTTCAATCATTATCAACTGCCCGTACAATTTTGATGGACCTATTTGGAAAAAAAAGTAGATTGAGAAAATATTTTTTAGCTTATATTATCATTTTCAAGAAAAAGATACCTTGCTTAAATCCATATAGAAGGCCTGTGAACTTACTGTTAAATGAATCAGTTGGGAAATTATTCGAAATGCATTATTTGTTGCCAAGTTGATAGCAATCCATTTTCGTGGACGGAAAGAGCTTGACTTTATAGACATCAAGTAAAGTGGTACGAGCGAAGCTATTTTGTCACAATTGTTAGAAATGATGAATCTAATACCAACGAAGAGAAAATATCTATACTTTTCCATAGATTTACTAAATTTCGTAGAAAGAATAAACCCGTTTTTAGGGATTTAAGAAAAAGGTCATCCGAGCTCTAAAATGATTATTTCAATGAATTTATTGTTGTATTTCTACCAAGCGAATTGAAACATTTTTGAGGCCACTCATATAGGCATTTGAGCAAAAAACTAAATCTAGAACTATGCAGCTGAACATAAATTTTGATCTCTATCTCATGCAAGAGGATTAAACTTTGAACAAATTCTACGTAGGATTTTCAATCATTATCAATTGCTCGTACAATTTGGATGGACCTATTTGGAAAAAAAGTAGATTGAGAAAATTGTTTTTAGCCTACAGTATCATTTTCAAGAAAAAGATACCTTGCTTAAATCCATATAGAAGGCCTGTGAACTTACTATTAAATGAATCAGTTTGGAAATTATTCGAACTGCATTATTTGTTGCCAAGTTGATAGCAATCCATTTTCGTGGATGGAAAGAGCTTGACTTTATAGACATCAAGTATAGTGGTACGAGCGAAGCTATTTTGACACAATTGTTAGAAATGATGAATCTAATACCGATGGAGAGAAAATATCCATAATTTCCCATATATTTACTAAATTTCTTAGAAAGAATAAACCCGTTTTTAGGGATTTAAGAAAAAGATATCCGAGCTCTAAAATGATTATTTCAATGAATTTATTGTTGTATTTCTTCCAAGCAACTTCAAACATTTTGGAGACCACTCATATAGGCACATGAGCAAAAAACTAAATCTAGAACTATGCAGCTGAACAGAAATTTTGAACTCTATATCATGCAAGAGGATGAAACTTTGAACAAATTCTACGCAGGTTTTTCAATCATTATCAACTACTCGTACAATTTGGATGGATCTATTTGGAAAAAAATGTAGATTGAGAAAATTGTTGTTAGCCTACATTTTCATTTTCAAGAAAAAGATACCTTGCTTAAATCCGTATAGAAGGCCTGTGAAATTACTATTAAATGAGTCAGTTGGGAAATTATTCGAACTGTATTATTTGTTGCTAAGATGATAGCAATCCACTTTCGCGGATGGAAAGAGCTTGACTTTATAGAAATCAAGTAAAGTGGTACGAGCGAAGCAATTTTGACACAATTGTTAGAATTGATGAATCTAATACCAACGAAGAGAAAATATCTATACTTTCCCATAGATTTACTAAATTTCTTAGAAAGAATAAACCCATTTTTAGGGATTTAAGAAAAAGGTAATCCGAGCTCTAAAATGATTATTTCAATGAATTTATTGTTGTATTTCTTCCAAGCGACTTCAAACATATTGGAGACCACTCATATAGGCATTTGAACAAAAAACTAAATCTAGAACTATGCAGCGGAACATAAATTTTGAACTCTATATCATGCAAGAGGATGAAACTTTGAACAAATTCTACGCAGGTTTTTCAATCATTATCAACTGCTCGTACAATTTGGATGGACCTATTTGGCAAAAAAGTAGATTGAGAAAATTGTTGTTAGCCTACATTATCATTTTCAAGAAAAAGATACCTTGCTTAAATCCATATAGAAGGCCTGTGAACTTACTGTTAAATGAATCAGTTTGGAAATTATTCGAACTGCATTATTGGTTGCCAAGATGATAGCAATCCACTTTCGTGGACGGAAAGAGCTTGACTTTATAGACATCAAGTATAGTGGTACGAGCGAAGCTATTTTGACACAATTGTTAGAAATGATGAATCTAATACCAATGGAGAGAAAATATCCATAATTTCCCATATATTTACTAAATTTCTTAGAAAGAATAAACCCGTTTTTAGGGATTTAAGAAAAAGGTAATCCGAGCTCTAAAATGATTATTTCAATGAATTTATTGTTGTATTTCTTCCAAGCGACTTCAAACATTTTGGAGACCACTCATATAGGCATTTGAGCAAAAAACTAAATCTAGAACTATGCAGCTGAACAGAAATTTTGAACTCTATATCATGCAAGAGGATGAAACTTTGAACAAATTCTATGCAGGTTATCAAACATTATCAACTACTTGACCAATTTGGATGGACCTATTTGGAAAAAAAAGTAGATTGAGAAATTCTTTGTTAGCCTACATTATAATTTTCAAGAAAAAGATACCTTGCTTAAATCTATATAGAAGGCCTCTTAACTTACTATTAAATGAATCAGTTGGGAAATTATTCGAACTGCATCACTTGTTACCAAGATGATGCCAATCCATTGTCGTGGACGGAAAGAGCTTTACTTTATAGACATCAAGTATAGTGGTACGAGCGAAGCTATTTTGACACAATTGTTAGAAATGATGAATCGAATACCAATGAAGAGAAAATATCTATACTTTCCCATAGATTTACTAAATTTCTTAGAAAGAATAAACTCGTTTTTAGGGATTTAAGAAAAAGGTAATCCGAGCTCTAAAATGATTATTTCAATGAATTTATAGTTGTATTTCTTCCAAGCAACTTCAAACATTTTGGAGACCACTGATATAGGCATTTGAACAAAAAACTAAATCTAGAACTATGCAGCGGAACATAAATTTTGAACTCTATATCATGCAAGAGGATGAAACTTTGAACAAATTCTATGCAGGTTTTTCAATCATTATCAACTGCCCGTACAATTTGGATGGACCTATTTGGAAAAAAAAGTAGATTGAGAAAATTTTTGTTAGCTTATATTATCATTTTCAAGAAAAAGATACCTTGCTTAAATCCATCTAGAAGGCCTGTGAACTTACTGATAAATGAATCAGTTTGGAAATTATTCGAACTGCATTATTTGTTGCCAAGTTGATAGCAATCCACTTTCGTGGACGGAAAGAGCTTGACTTTATAGACATCAAGTATAGTGGTACGAGCGAAGCTATTTTGACACAATTGTTATAAATGATGAATCTAATACCAATGAAGAGAAAATATCTATACTTTCCCATAGATTTACTAAATTTCTTAGAAAGAATAAACCCGTTTTTAGGGATTTAAGAAAAAGGTCATCCGAGCTCTAAAATGATTATTTCAATGAATTTATTGTTGTATTTCTACCAAGCGACTTCAAACATTTTGGAGGCCACACATATAGGCATTTGAGCAAAAAACTAAATCTAGAACTATGCAGCTGAACAGAAATTTTGAACTCTATATCATGCAAGAGGATTAAACTTTGAACAAATTCTACGCAGGATTTTCAATCATTATCAACTGCTCGTACAATTTGGATGGACCTATTTGGAAAAAAAGTAGATTGAGAAAATTGTTTTTAGCCTACATTATCATTTTCAAGAGAAAGATACCTTGCTTAAATCCATATAGAAGGCCTGTGAACTTACTGATAAATGAATCAGTTTGGAAATTATTCGAACTGCATTATTTGTTGCCAAGTTGATAGCAATCCACTTTCGTGGACGGAAAGAGCTTGACTTTATAGACATCAAGTATAGTTGTACGAGCGAAGCTATTTTGACACAATTGTTAGAAATGATGAATCTAATACCAATGGAGAGAAAATATCTATAATTTCCCATATATTTACTAAATTTCTTAGAAAGAATAAACCCGTTTTTAGGGATTTAAGAAAAAGGTCATCCGAGCTCTAAAATGATTATTTCAATGAATTTATTGTTGTATTTCTACCAAGCGACTTCAAACATTTTGGAGGCCACACATATAGGCATTTGAGCAAAAAACTAAATCTAGAACTATGCAGCTGAACAGAAATTTTGAACTCTATATCATGCAAGAGGATGAAACTTTGAAGAAATTCTACACAGGTTTTTCAATCATTATCAACTACTCGTACAATTTGGATGGAATTATTTGGAAAAAAAAGTTGATTGAGAAAATGGTTGTTAGCCTACATTTTCATTTTCAAGAAAAAGATACCTTGCTTAAATCCATATAGAAGGCCTGTGAACATACTGTTAAATGAATCAGTTTGGAAATTATTCGAACTGCATTATTTGTTGCCAAGATGATAGCAATCCACTTTCGTGGACGGAAAGAGCTTGACTTTATAGACATCAAGTATAGTGGTACGAGCGAAGCTATTTTGACACAATTGTTAGAAATTATGAATCTAATACCAATGAAGAGAAAATATCTATACTTTCCCATAGATTTACTAAATTTCTTAGAAAGAATAAACCCGTTTTTAGGGATTTAAGAAAAAGGTAATCCGAGCTCTCAAATGATTATTTCAATGAATATATAGTTGTATTTCTTCCAAGCTACTTCAAACATTTTGGAGACCACTTATATAGGCATTTGAACAAAAAACTAAATCTTGAACTATGCAGCGGAACATAAATTTTGAACTCTATATCATGCAAGAGGATGAAACTTTGAACAAATTCTATGCAGGTTTTTCAATCATTATCAACTGCCCGAACAATTTGGATGGACCTATTAGGAAAAAAAAGTAGATTGAGAAATTCTTTGTTAGCCTACATTATAATTTTCAAGAAAAAGATACCTTGCTTAAATCTATATAGAAGGCCTCTTAACTTACTATTAAATGAATCAGTTGGGAAATTATTCGAACTGCATCACTTGTTACCAAGATGATGCCAATCCATTGTCGTGGACGGAAAGAGCTTTACTTTATAGACATCAAGTATAGTGGTACGAGCGAAGCTATTTTGACACAATTGTTAGAAATGATGAATCGAATACCAATGAAGAGAAAATATCTATACTTTCCCATAGATTTACTAAATTTCTTAGAAAGAATAAACTCGTTTTTAGGGATTTAAGAAAAAGGTAATCCGAGCTCTAAAATGATTATTTCAATGAATTTATAGTTGTATTTCTTCCAAGCAACTTCAAACATTTTGGAGACCACTGATATAGGCATTTGAACAAAAAACTAAATCTAGAACTATGTAGCGGAACATAAATTTTGAACTCTATATCATGCAAGAGGATGAAACTTTGAACAAATTCTATGCAGGTTTTTCAATCATTATCAACTACTCGTACAATTTGGATGGATCTATTTGGAAAAAAATGTAGATTGAGAAAATTGTTGTTAGCCTACATTTTCATTTTCAAGAAAAAGATTCCTTGCTTAAATCCGTATAGAAGGCCTGTGAAATTACTATTAAATGAGTCAGTTGGGAAATTATTCGAACTGTATTATTTGTTGCTAAGATGATAGCAATCCACTTTCGCGGATGGAAAGAGCTTGACTTTATAGAAATCAAGTAAAGTGGTACGAGCGAAGCAATTTTGACACAATTGTTAGAATTGATGAATCTAATACCAACGAAGAGAAAATATCTATACTTTCCCATAGATTTACTAAATTTCTTAGAAAGAATAAACCCATTTTTAGGGATTTAAGAAAAAGGTAATCCGAGCTCTAAAATAATTATTTCAATGAATTTATTGTTGTATTTCTTCCAAGCGACTTCAAACATTTTGGAGACCACTCATATAGGCATTTGAGCAAAAAACTAAATCTAGAACTATGCAGCTGAACAGAAATTTTGAACTCTATATCATGCAAGAGGATGAAACTTTGAAGAAATTCTACGCAGGTTTTTCAATCATTATCAACTACTCGTACAATTTGGATGGAATTATTTGGAAAAAAAAGTAGATTGAGAAAATGGTTGTTAGCCTACATTTTCATTTTCAAGAAAAAGATACCTTGCTTAAATCCATATAGAAGGCCTGTGAACATACTGTTAAATGAATCAGTTTAGAAATTATTCGAACTGCATTATTTGTTGCCAAGATGATAGCAATCCACTTTCGTGGACGGAAAGAGCTTGAGTTTATAGACATCAAGTATAGTGGTACGAGCGAAGCTATATTGACACAATTGTAAGAAATGATGAATCTAATACCAATGAAGAGAAAATATCTATACTTTCCCATAGATTTACTAAATTTCATAGAAAGAATAAACCTGTTTTTAGGGATTTAAGAAAAAGGTAATCCGAGCTCTAAAATGATTATTTCAATGAATTTATTGTTGTATTTCTTCCAAGCGACTTCAAACATTTTGGAGACCACTCATATAGGCATTTGAGCAAAAAACTAAATCTAGAACTATGCAGCTGAACAGAAATTTTGAACTCTATATCATGCAAGAGGATGAAACTTTGAACAAATTCTATGCAGGTTATCAAACATTATCAACTACTTGACCAATTTGGATGGACCTATTTGGAAAAAAAAGTAGATTGAGAAATTCTTTGTTAGCCTACATTATAATTTTCAAGAAAAAGATACCTTGCTTAAATCTATATAGAAGGCCTCTTAACTTACTATTAAATGAATCAGTTGGGAAATTATTCGAACTGCATCACTTGTTACCAAGATGATGCCAATCCATTGTCGTGGACGGAAATAGCTTTACTTTATAGACATCAAGTATAGTGGTACGAGCGAAGCTATTTTGACACAATTGTTAGAAATGATGAATCGAATACCAATGAAGAGAAAATATCTATACTTTCCCATAGATTTACTAAATTTCTTAGAAAGAATAAACTCGTTTTTAGGGATTTAAGAAAAAGGTAATCCGAGCTCTAAAATGATTATTTCAATGAATTTATAGTTGTATTTCTTCCAAGCAACTTCAAACATTTTGGAGACCACTGATATAGGCATTTGAACAAAAAACTAAATCTAGAACTATGCAGCGGAACATAAATTTTGAACTCTATATCATGCAAGAGGATGAAACTTTGAACAAATTCTATGCAGGTTTTTCAATCATTATCAACTGCCCGTACAATTTGGATGGACCTATTTGGAAAAAAAAGTAGATTGAGAAAATTTTTGTTAGCTTATATTATCATTTTCAAGAAAAAGATACCTTGCTTAAATCCATCTAGAAGGCCTGTGAACTTACTGATAAATGAATCAGTTTGGAAATTATTCGAACTGCATTATTTGTTGCCAAGTTGATAGCAATCCACTTTCGTGGACGGAAAGAGCTTGACTTTATAGACATCAAGTATAGTGGTACGAGCGAAGCTATTTTGACACAATTGTTAGAAATGATGAATCTAATACCAATGGAGAGAAAATATCTATAATTTCCCATATATTTACTAAATTTCTTAGAAAGAATAAACCCGTTTTTAGGGATTTAAGAAAAAGGTCATCCGAGCTCTAAAATGATTATTTCAATGAATTTATTGTTGTATTTCTACCAAGCGACTTCAAACATTTTGGAGGCCACACATATAGGCATTTGAGCAAAAAACTAAATCTAGAACTATGCAGCTGAACAGAAATTTTGAACTCTATATCATGCAAGAGGATTAAACTTTGAACAAATTCTACGCAGGATTTTCAATCATTATCAACTGCTCGTACAATTTGGATGGACCTATTTGGAAAAAAAGTAGATTGAGAAAATTGTTTTTAGCCTACATTATCATTTTCAAGAGAAAGATACCTTGCTTAAATCCATATAGAAGGCCTGTGAACTTACTGATAAATGAATCAGTTTGGAAATTATTCGAACTGCATTATTTGTTGCCAAGTTGATAGCAATCCACTTTCGTGGACGGAAAGAGCTTGACTTTATAGACATCAAGTATAGTGGTACGAGCGAAGCTATTTTGACACAATTGTTAGAAATGATGAATCTAATACCAATGGAGAGAAAATATCTATAATTTCCCATATATTTACTAAATTTCTTAGAAAGAATAAACCCGTTTTTAGGGATTTAAGAAAAAGGTCATCCGAGCTCTAAAATGATTATTTCAATGAATTTATTGTTGTATTTCTACCAAGCGACTTCAAACATTTTGGAGGCCACACATATAGGCATTTGAGCAAAAAACTAAATCTAGAACTATGCAGCTGAACAGAAATTTTGAACTCTATATCATGCAAGAGGATGAAACTTTGAAGAAATTCTACACAGGTTTTTCAATCATTATCAACTACTCGTACAATTTGGATGGAATTATTTGGAAAAAAAAGTTGATTGAGAAAATGGTTGTTAGCCTACATTTTCATTTTCAAGAAAAAGATACCTTGCTTAAATCCATATAGAAGGCCTGTGAACATACTGTTAAATGAATCAGTTTGGAAATTATTCGAACTGCATTATTTGTTGCCAAGATGATAGCAATCCACTTTCGTGGACGGAAAGAGCTTGACTTTATAGACATCAAGTATAGTGGTACGAGCGAAGCTATTTTGACACAATTGTTAGAAATTATGAATCTAATACCAATGAAGAGAAAATATCTATACTTTCCCATAGATTTACTAAATTTCTTAGAAAGAATAAACCCGTTTTTAGGGATTTAAGAAAAAGGTAATCCGAGCTCTCAAATGATTATTTCAATGAATATATAGTTGTATTTCTTCCAAGCTACTTCAAACATTTTGGAGACCACTTATATAGGCATTTGAACAAAAAACTAAATCTTGAACTATGCAGCGGAACATAAATTTTGAACTCTATATCATGCAAGAGGATGAAACTTTGAACAAATTCTATGCAGGTTTTTCAATCATTATCAACTGCCCGAACAATTTGGATGGACCTATTAGGAAAAAAAAGTAGATTGAGAAATTCTTTGTTAGCCTACATTATAATTTTCAAGAAAAAGATACCTTGCTTAAATCTATATAGAAGGCCTCTTAACTTACTATTAAATGAATCAGTTGGGAAATTATTCGAACTGCATCACTTGTTACCAAGATGATGCCAATCCATTGTCGTGGACGGAAAGAGCTTTACTTTATAGACATCAAGTATAGTGGTACGAGCGAAGCTATTTTGACACAATTGTTAGAAATGATGAATCGAATACCAATGAAGAGAAAATATCTATACTTTCCCATAGATTTACTAAATTTCTTAGAAAGAATAAACTCGTTTTTAGGGATTTAAGAAAAAGGTAATCCGAGCTCTAAAATGATTATTTCAATGAATTTATAGTTGTATTTCTTCCAAGCAACTTCAAACATTTTGGAGACCACTGATATAGGCATTTGAACAAAAAACTAAATCTAGAACTATGCAGCGGAACATAAATTTTGAACTCTATATCATGCAAGAGGATGAAACTTTGAACAAATTCTATGCAGGTTTTTCAATCATTATCAACTGCCCGTACAATTTGGATGGACCTATTTGGAAAAAAAAGTAGATTGAGAAAATTTTTGTTAGCTTATATTATCATTTTCAAGAAAAAGATACCTTGCTTAAATCCATATAGAAGTCTTGTGCACTTACTGTTAAATGAATCAGTTGGGATATTATTCGAACTGCATTATTTGTTGCCAAGATGATAGCAATCCACTTTTGCGGACGGAAAGAGCTTGACTTTATAGACATCAAGTATAGTGGTACGAGCGAAGCTATTTTGACACAATTGTTAGAAATGATGAATCTAATACCAATGAAGAGAAAATATCTATACTTTCCCATAGATTTACTAAATTTCTTAGAAAGAATAAACCCGTTTTTAGGGATTTAAGAAAAAGGTCATCCGAGCTCTAAAATGATTATTTCAATGAATTTATTGTTGTATTTCTACCAAGCGACTTCAAACATTTTGGAGGCCACACATATAGGCATTTGAGCAAAAAACTAAATCTAGAACTATGCAGCTGAACAGCAATTTTGAACTCTATATCATGCAAGAGGATTAAACTTTGAACAAATTCTACGCAGGATTTTCAATCATTATCAACTGCTCGTACAATTTGGATGGACCTATTTGGAAAAAAAGTAGATTGAGAAAATTGTTTTTAGCCTACATTATCATTTTCAAGAAAAAGATACCTTGCTTAAATCCATATAGAAGGCCTGTGAACTTACTGATAAATGAATCAGTTTGGAAATTATTCGAACTGCATTATTTGTTGCCAAGTTGATAGCAATCCACTTTCGTGGACGGAAAGAGCTTGACTTTATAGACATCAAGTATAGTGGTACGAGCGAAGCTATTTTGACACAATTGTTAGAAATGATGAATCTAATACCAATGGAGAGAAAATATCTATAATTTCCCATATATTTACTAAATTTCTTAGAAAGAATAAACCCGTTTTTAGGGATTTAAGAAAAAGGTCATCCGAGCTCTAAAATGATTATTTCAATGAATTTATTGTTGTATTTCTACCAAGCGACTTCAAACATTTTGGAGGCCACACATATAGGCATTTGAGCAAAAAACTAAATCTAGAACTATGCAGCTGAACAGAAATTTTGAACTCTATATCATGCAAGAGGATGAAACTTTGAAGAAATTCAACACAGGTTTTTCAATCATTATCAACTACTCGTACAATTTGGATGGAATTATTTGGAAAAAAAAGTTGATTGAGAAAATGGTTGTTAGCCTACATTTTCATTTTCAAGAAAAAGATACCTTGCTTAAATCCATATAGATGGCCTGTGAACATACTGTTAAATGAATCAGTTTGGAAATTATTCGAACTGCATTATTTGTTGCCAAGATGATAGCAATCCACTTTCGTGGACGGAAAGAGCTTGACTTTATAGAAATCAAGTATAGTGGTACGAGCGAAGCAATTTTGACACAATTGTTAGAATTGATGAATCTAATACCAACGAAGAGAAAATATCTATACTTTCCCATAGATTTACTAAATTTCTTAGAAAGAATAAACCCGTTTTTAGGGATTTAAGAAAAAGGTAATCCGAGCTCTAAAATGATTATTTCAATGAATTTATTGTTGTATTTCTTCCAAGCGACTTCAAACATTTTGGAGACCACTCATATAGGCATTTGAGCAAAAAACTAAATCTAGAATTATGCAACTGAACAGAAATTTTGAACTCTATATCATGCAAGAGGATGAAACTTTGAACAAATTCTATGCAGGTTATCAAACATTATTAACTACTTGACCAATTTGGATGGACCTATTTGGAAAAAAAAGTAGATTGAGAAATTCTTTGTTAGCCTACATTATAATTTTCAAGAAAAAGATACCTTGCTTAAATCTATATAGAAGGCCTCTTAACTTACTATTAAATGAATAAGTTGGGAAATTATTCGAACTGCATCACTTGTTACCAAGATGATGGCAATCCATTGTCGTGGACGGAAAGAGCTTGACTTTATAGACATCAAGTATAGTGGTACGAGCGAAGCTATTTTGACACAATTGTTAGAAATGATGAATCGAATACCAATGAAGAGAAAATATCTATACTTTCCCATAGATTTACTAAATTTCTTAGAAAGAATAAACCCGTTTTTAGGGATTTAAGAAAAAGGTAATCCAGGCTCTAAAATGATTATTTCAATGAATTTATAATTGTATTTCTTCCAAGCAACTTCAAACATTTTGGAGACCACTTATATAGGCATTTGAACAAAAAACTAAATCTAGAACTATGCAGCGGAACATAAATTTTGAACATCTATATCATGCAAGAGGATGAAACTTTGAACAAATTCTATGTAGGTTTTTCAATCATTATCAACTGCCCGTAAAATTTGGATGGACCTATTTGGAAAAAAAAGTAGATTGAGAAAATTGTTGTTAGCTTATATTATCATTTTCAAGAAAAAGATACCTTGCTTAAATCCATATAGAAGTCTTGTGAACTTACTGTTAAATGAATCAGTTGGGAAATTATTCGAACTGCATTATTTGTTGCCAAGATGATAGCAATCCACTTTCGCGGACGGAAAGAGCTTGACTTTATAGAAATCAAGTAAAGTGGTACGAGCGAAGCAATTTTGACACAATTGTTAGAAATGATGAATCTAATACCAACGAAGAGAAAATATCTAAACTTTCCCATAGATTTACTAAATTTCTTAGAAAGAATAAACCCGTTTTTAGGGATTTAAGAAAAATATATCCCAGCTCTAAAATGATTATTTCAATGAATTTATTGTTGTATTTCTTCCAAGCGACTTCAAACATTTTGGAGACCACTCATATAGGCATTTGAGCAAAAAACTAAATCTAGAACTATGCAGCTGAACAGAAATTTTGAACTCTATATCATGCAAGAGGATTAAACTTTGAACAAATTCTACGAAGGATTTTCAATCATTATCAACTGCTCGTACAATTTGGATGGACCTATTTGGAAAAAAAGTAGATTGAGAAAATTGTTTTTAGCCTACATTATCATTTTCAAGAAAAAGATACCTTGCTTAAATCCATATAGAAGGCCTGTGAACTTACTGTTAAATGAATCAGTTTGGAAATTATTCGAACTGCATTATTTGTTGCCAAGATGATAGCAATCCACTTTCGCGGACGGAAAGAGCTTGGCTTTATAGATATCAAGTATAGTGGTACGAGCGAAGCTATTTTGACACAATTGTTAGAAATGATGAATCTAATACCAATGAAGAGAAAATATCTATACTTTCCCATAGATTTACTAAATTTCTTAGAAAGAATAAACCCGTTTTTAGGGATTTAAGAAAAAGGTCATCCGAGCTCTAAAATGATTATTTCAATGAATTTATTGTTGTATTTCTTCCAAGTGACTTCAAACATTTTGGAGGCCACTCATATAGGCATTTGAGCAAAAAATTAAATCTAGAACTATGCAGCTGAACAGAAATTTTGAACTCTATATCATGCAAGAGGATGAAACTTTGAACAAATTCTACGCAGATTTTTCAATCATTATCAACTGCTCGTACAATTTGGATGGACCTATTTGGAAAAAAAGTAGATTGAGAAAATTGTTTTTAGCCTACATTATCATTTTCAAGAAAAAGATACCTTGCTTAAATCCATATAGAAGGCCTGTGAACTTACTGTTAAATGAATCAGTTTGGAAATTATTCGAACTGCATTATTTGTTGCCAAGATGATAGCAATCCACTTTCGTGGACGGAAAGAGCTTGACTTTATAGACATCAAGTATAGTGGTACGAGCGAAGCCATTTTGACACAATTGTTAGAAATTATGAATCTAATACCAATGTAGAGAAAATATCCATAATTTCCCATATATTTACTAAATTTGTTAGAAAGAATAAACTCGTTTTTAGGGATTTAAGAAAAAGATTATCCGAGCTCTAAAATGATTATTTCAATGAATTTATTGTTGTATTTCTTCCAAGCAACTTCAAAAATTTTGGAGACCACTCATATAGGCATTTGAGCAAAAAACTAAATCTAGAACTATGCAGCTGAACAGAAATTTTGAACTCTATATCATGCAAGAGGATGAAACATTGAAGAAATTCTACGCAGGTTTTTCAATCATTATCAACTACTCGTACAATTTGGTTGGATCTATTTGGAAAAAAATGTAGATTGAGAAAATTGTTGTTAGCCTACATTTTCATTTTCAAGAAAAAGATACCTTGCTTAAATCCGTATAGAAGGCCTGTGAAATTACTATTAAATGAGTCAGTTGGGAAATTATTCGAACTGTATTATTTGTTGCTAAGATGATAGCAATCCACTTTCGCGGATAGAAAGAGCTTGACTTTATAGAAATCAAGTAAGGTGGTACGAGCGAAGCAATTTTGACACAATTGTTAGAATTGATGAATCTAATACCAACGAAGAGAAAATATCTATACTTTCCCATAGATTTACTAAATTTCTTAGAAAGAATAAACCCGTTTTTAGGGATTTAAGAAAAAGGTAATCCGAGCTCTAAAATGATTATTTCAATGAATTTATTGTTGTATTTCTTCCAAGCGACTTCAAACATTTTGGAGACCACTCATATAGGCATTTGAGCAAAAAACTAAATCTAGAATTATGCAACTGAACAGAAATTTTGAACTCTATATCATGCAAGAGGATGAAACTTTGAACAAATTCTATGCAGGTTATCAAACATTATTAACTACTTGACCAATTTGGATGGACCTATTTGGAAAAAAAAGTAGATTGAGAAATTCTTTGTTAGCCTACATTATAATTTTCAAGAAAAAGATACCTTGCTTAAATCTATATAGAAGGCCTCTTAACTTACTATTAAATGAATAAGTTGGGAAATTATTCGAACTGCATCACTTGTTACCAAGATGATGGCAATCCATTGTCGTGGACGGAAAGAGCTTGACTTTATAGACATCAAGTATAGTGGTACGAGCGAAGCTATTTTGACACAATTGTTAGAAATGATGAATCGAATACCAATGAAGAGAAAATATCTATACTTTCCCATAGATTTACTAAATTTCTTAGAAAGAATAAACCCGTTTTTAGGGATTTAAGAAAAAGGTAATCCAGGCTCTAAAATGATTATTTCAATGAATTTATAATTGTATTTCTTCCAAGCAACTTCAAACATTTTGGAGACCACTTATATAGGCATTTGAACAAAAAACTAAATCTAGAACTATGCAGCGGAACATAAATTTTGAACATCTATATCATGCAAGAGGATGAAACTTTGAACAAATTCTATGCAGGTTTTTCAATCATTATCAACTGCCCGTACAATTTGGATGGACCTATTTGGAAAAAAAAGTAGATTGAGAAAATTGTTGTTAGCTTATATTATCATTTTCAAGAAAAAGATACCTTGCTTAAATCCATATAGAAGTCTTGTGAACTTACTGTTAAATGAATCAGTTGGGAAATTATTCGAACTGCATTATTTGTTGCCAAGATGATAGCAATCCACTTTCGCGGACGGAAAGAGCTTGACTTTATAGAAATCAAGTAAAGTGGTACGAGCGAAGCAATTTTGACACAATTGTTAGAAATGATGAATCTAATACCAACGAAGAGAAAATATCTAAACTTTCCCATAGATTTACTAAATTTCTTAGAAAGAATAAACCCGTTTTTAGGGATTTAAGAAAAATATATCCCAGCTCTAAAATGATTATTTCAATGAATTTATTGTTGTATTTCTTCCAAGCGACTTCAAACATTTTGGAGACCACTCATATAGGCATTTGAGCAAAAAACTAAATCTAGAACTATGCAGCTGAACAGAAATTTTGAACTCTATATCATGCAAGAGGATTAAACTTTGAACAAATTCTACGAAGGATTTTCAATCATTATCAACTGCTCGTACAATTTGGATGGACCTATTTGGAAAAAAAGTAGATTGAGAAAATTGTTTTTAGCCTACATTATCATTTTCAAGAAAAAGATACCTTGCTTAAATCCATATAGAAGGCCTGTGAACTTACTGTTAAATGAATCAGTTTGGAAATTATTCGAACTGCATTATTTGTTGCCAAGATGATAGCAATCCACTTTCGCGGACGGAAAGAGCTTGGCTTTATAGATATCAAGTATAGTGGTACGAGCGAAGCTATTTTGACACAATTGTTAGAAATGATGAATCTAATACCAATGAAGAGAAAATATCTATACTTTCCCATAGATTTACTAAATTTCTTAGAAAGAATAAACCCGTTTTTAGGGATTTAAGAAAAAGGTCATCCGAGCTCTAAAATGATTATTTCAATGAATTTATTGTTGTATTTCTTCCAAGTGACTTCAAACATTTTGGAGGCCACTCATATAGGCATTTGAGCAAAAAATTAAATCTAGAACTATGCAGCTGAACAGAAATTTTGAACTCTATATCATGCAAGAGGATGAAACTTTGAACAAATTCTACGCAGATTTTTCAATCATTATCAACTGCTCGTACAATTTGGATGGACCTATTTGGAAAAAAAGTAGATTGAGAAAATTGTTTTTAGCCTACATTATCATTTTCAAGAAAAAGATACCTTGCTTAAATCCATATAGAAGGCCTGTGAACTTACTGTTAAATGAATCAGTTTGGAAATTATTCGAACTGCATTATTTGTTGCCAAGATGATAGCAATCCACTTTCGTGGACGGAAAGAGCTTGACTTTATAGACATCAAGTATAGTGGTACGAGCGAAGCTATTTTGACACAATTGTTAGAAATTATGAATCTAATACCAATGTAGAGAAAATATCCATAATTTCCCATATATTTACTAAATTTGTTAGAAAGAATAAACTCGTTTTTAGGGATTTAAGAAAAAGATTATCCGAGCTCTAAAATGATTATTTCAATGAATTTATTGTTGTATTTCTTCCAAGCAACTTCAAAAATTTTGGAGACCACTCATATAGGCATTTGAGCAAAAAACTAAATCTAGAACTATGCAGCTGAACAGAAATTTTGAACTCTATATCATGCAAGAGGATGAAAATTTGAAGAAATTCTACGCAGGTTTTTCAATCATTATCTACTACTCGTACAATTTGGATGGATCTATTTGGAAAAAAAAGTAGATTGAGAAAATGGTTGTTAGCCTACATTATAATTTTCAAGAAAAAGATACCTTGCTTAAATCTATATAGAAGGCCTCTTAACTTACTATTAAATGAATCAGTTGGGAAATTATTCGAACTGCATCACTTGTTACCAAGATGATGGCAATCCATTGTCGTGGACGGAAAGAGCTTGACTTTATAGACATCAAGTATAGTGGTACGAGCGAAGCTATTTTCACACAATTGTTAGAAATGATGAATCGAATACCAATGAAGAGAAAATATCTATACTTTCCCATAGATTTACTAAATTTCTTAGAAAGAATAAAACCGTTTTTAGGGATTTAAGAGAAAGGTAATCCGAACTTTAAAATGATTATTTCAATGAATTTATAGTTGTATTTCTTCCAAGCAACTTCAAACATTTTGGAGACCACTTATATAGGCATTTGAACAAAAAACTAAATATAGAACTATGCAGCGGAACATAAATTTTGAACTCTATATCATGCAAGAGGATGAAACTTTGAACAAATTCTATGCAGGTTATCAAACATTATTAACTACTTGACCAATTTGGATGGACCTATTTGGAAAAAAAAGTAGATTGAGAAATTCTTTGTTAGCCTACATTATAATTTTCAAGAAAAAGATACCTTGCTTAAATCTATATAGAAGGCCTCTTAACTTACTATTAAATGAATAAGTTGGGAAATTATTCGAACTGCATCACTTGTTACCAAGATGATGGCAATCCATTGTCGTGGACGGAAAGAGCTTGACTTTATAGACATCAAGTATAGTGGTACGAGCGAAGCTATTTTGACACAATTGTTAGAAATGATGAATCGAATACCAATGAAGAGAAAATATCTATACTTTCCCATAGATTTACTAAATTTCTTAGAAAGAATAAACCCGTTTTTAGGGATTTAAGAAAAAGGTAATCCAGGCTCTAAAATGATTATTTCAATGAATTTATAATTGTATTTCTTCCAAGCAACTTCAAACATTTTGGAGACCACTTATATAGGCATTTGAACAAAAAACTAAATCTAGAACTATGCAGCGGAACATAAATTTTGAACATCTATATCATGCAAGAGGATGAAACTTTGAACAAATTCTATGCAGGTTTTTCAATCATTATCAACTGCCCGTACAATTTGGATGGACCTATTTGGAAAAAAAAGTAGATTGAGAAAATTGTTGTTAGCTTATATTATCATTTTCAAGAACAAGATACCTTGCTTAAATCCATATAGAAGTCTTGTGAACTTACTGTTAAATGAATCAGTTGGGAAATTATTCGAACTGCATTATTTGTTGCCAAGATGATAGCAATCCACTTTCGCGGACGGAAAGAGCTTGACTTTATAGAAATCAAGTAAAGTGGTACGAGCGAAGCAATTTTGACACAATTGTTAGAAATGATGAATCTAATACCAACGAAGAGAAAATATCTAAACTTTCCCATAGATTTACTAAATTTCTTAGAAAGAATAAACCCGTTTTTAGGGATTTAAGAAAAATATATCCCAGCTCTAAAATGATTATTTCAATGAATTTATTGTTGTATTTCTTCCAAGCGACTTCAAACATTTTGGAGACCACTCATATAGGCATTTGAGCAAAAAACTAAATCTAGAACTATGCAGCTGAACAGAAATTTTGAACTCTATATCATGCAAGAGGATTAAACTTTGAACAAATTCTACGAAGGATTTTCAATCATTATCAACTGCTCGTACAATTTGGATGGACCTATTTGGAAAAAAAGTAGATTGAGAAAATTGTTTTTAGCCTACATTATCATTTTCAAGAAAAAGATACCTTGCTTAAATCCATATAGAAGGCCTGTGAACTTACTGTTAAATGAATCAGTTTGGAAATTATTCGAACTGCATTATTTGTTGCCAAGATGATAGCAATCCACTTTCGCGGACGGAAAGAGCTTGGCTTTATAGATATCAAGTATAGTGGTACGAGCGAAGCTATTTTGACACAATTGTTAGAAATGATGAATCTAATACCAATGAAGAGAAAATATCTATACTTTCCCATAGATTTACTAAATTTCTTAGAAAGAATAAACCCGTTTTTAGGGATTTAAGAAAAAGGTCATCCGAGCTCTAAAATGATTATTTCAATGAATTTATTGTTGTATTTCTTCCAAGTGACTTCAAACATTTTGGAGGCCACTCATATAGGCATTTGAGCAAAAAATTAAATCTAGAACTATGCAGCTGAACAGAAATTTTGAACTCTATATCATGCAAGAGGATGAAACTTTGAACAAATTCTACGCAGATTTTTCAATCATTATCAACTGCTCGTACAATTTGGATGGACCTATTTGGAAAAAAAGTAGATTGAGAAAATTGTTTTTAGCCTACATTATCATTTTCAAGAAAAAGATACCTTGCTTAAATCCATATAGAAGGCCTGTGAACTTACTGTTAAATGAATCAGTTTGGAAATTATTCGAACTGCATTATTTGTTGCCAAGATGATAGCAATCCACTTTCGTGGACGGAAAGAGCTTGACTTTATAGACATCAAGTATAGTGGTACGAGCGAAGCTATTTTGACACAATTGTTAGAAATTATGAATCTAATACCAATGTAGAGAAAATATCCATAATTTCCCATATATTTACTAAATTTGTTAGAAAGAATAAACTCGTTTTTAGGGATTTAAGAAAAAGATTATCCGAGCTCTAAAATGATTATTTCAATGAATTTATTGTTGTATTTCTTCCAAGCAACTTCAAAAATTTTGGAGACCACTCATATAGGCATTTGAGCAAAAAACTAAATCTAGAACTATGCAGCTGAACAGAAATTTTGAACTCTATATCATGCAAGAGGATGAAAATTTGAAGAAATTCTACGCAGGTTTTTCAATCATTATCAACTACTCGTACAATTTGGATGGATCTATTTGGAAAAAAAAGTAGATTGAGAAAATGGTTGTTAGCCTACATTATAATTTTCAAGAAAAAGATACCTTGCTTAAATCTATATAGAAGGCCTCTTAACTTACTATTAAATGAATCAGTTGGGAAATTATTCGAACTGCATCACTTGTTACCAAGATGATGGCAATCCATTGTCGTGGACGGAAAGAGCTTGACTTTATAGACATCAAGTATAGTGGTACGAGCGAAGCTATTTTCACACAATTGTTAGAAATGATGAATCGAATACCAATGAAGAGAAAATATCTATACTTTCCCATAGATTTACTAAATTTCTTAGAAAGAATAAAACCGTTTTTAGGGATTTAAGAGAAAGGTAATCCGAACTTTAAAATGATTATTTCAATGAATTTATAGTTGTATTTCTTCCAAGCAACTTCAAACATTTTGGAGACCACTTATATAGGCATTTGAACAAAAAACTAAATATAGAACTATGCAGCGGAACATAAATTTTGAACTCTATATCATGCAAGAGGATGAAACTTTGAACAAATTCTATGCAGGTTTTTCAATCATTATCAACTGCCCGTACAATTTGGATGGACCTATTTGAAAAAAAAAAGTAGATTGAGAAAATTGTTGTTAGCTTATATTATCATTTTCAAGAAAAAGATACCTTGCTTAAATCCATATAGATGTCCTGTGAACTTACTGTTAAATGAATCAGTTTGGAAATTATTCGAACTGCATTATTTGTTGCCAAGATGATAGCAATCCACTTTCGCGGACGAAAAGAACTTGACATTATAGACATCAAGTATAGTGGTACGAGCGAAGCTATTTTGACACAATTGTTAGAAATGATGAATCTAATACCAATGAAGAGAAAATATCTATACTTTCCCATAGATTTACTAAATTTCTTAGAAAGAATAAACCCATTTTTAGGGATTTAAGAAAAAGGTCATCCGAGCTCTAAAATGATTATTTCAATGAATTTATAGTTGTATTTCTTCCAAGCAACTTCAAACATTTTGGAGACCACTTATATAGGCATTTGAACAAAAAACTAAATCTTGAACTATGCAGCGGAACATAAATTTTGAACTCTATATCATGCAAGAGGATGAAACTTTGAACAAATTCTATGCAGGTTTTTCAATCATTATCAACTGCCCGTACAATTTGGATGGACCTATTAGGAAAAAAAAGTAGTTTGAGAAAATTTTTGTTAGCCTATATTATCATTTTCAAGAAAAAGATACCTTGCTTAAATCCATATAGAAGGCCTGTGAACTTACTGTTAAATGAATCAGTTGGGAAATTATTCGAACTGCATTATTTGTTGCCAGGATTATAGCAATACACTTTCGCGGACGGAAAGAGCTTGACTTTATAAACATCAAGTATAGTGGTACGAGCGAAGCTATTTTGACACAATTGTTAGAAATGATGAATCTAATACCAATGAAGAGAAAATATCTATACTTTCCCATAGATTTACTAAATTTCGTAGAAAGAATAAACCCGTTTTTAGGGTTTTAAGAAAAAGGTAATCCGAGCTCTATAATGATTATTTCAATGAATTTATTGTTGTATTTCTTCCAAGCGACTCCAAACATTTTGGAGACCACTCATATAGGCATTTGAGCAAAAAACTAAATCTAGAACTATGCAGCTGAACAGAAATTTTGAACTCTATCTCATGCAAGAGGATTAAACTTTGAACAAATTCTACGCAGGATTTTCAATCATTATCAACTGCTCGTACAATTTGGATGGACCTATTTGGAAAAAAAGTAGATTGAGAAAATTGTTGTTAGCCTACATTATCATTTTCAAGAAAAAGATACCTTGCTTAAATCCATATAGAAGGCCTGTGAACTTACTATTAAATGAATCAGTTTGGAAATTATTCGAATTGCATTATTTGTTGCCAAGTTGATAGCAATCCATTTTCGTGGACGGAAAGAGCTTGACTTTATAGACATCAATTATAGTGGTACGAGCGAAGCTATTTTGACACAATTGTTAGAAATGATGAATCTTATACCAATGGAGAGAAAATATCTATAATTTCCCATATATTTACTAAATTTCTTAGAAAGAATAAAACCGTTTTTAGGGATTTAAGAAAAAGATATCCGAGCTCTAAAATGATTATTTCAATGAATTTATTGTTGTATTTCTTCCAAGCAACTTCAAACATTTTGGAGACCACTCATATAGGCATATGAGCAAAAAACTAAATCTAGAACTATGCAGCTGAACAGAAATTTTGAACTCTATATCATGCAAGCGGATGAAACTTTGAAGAAATTCTACGCAGGTTTTTCAATCATTATCAACTACTCGTACAATTTGGATGGATCTATTTGGAAAAAAATGTAGATTGAGAAAATTGTTGTTAGCCTACATTTTCATTTTCAAGAAAAAGATACCTTGCTTAAATCCGTATAGAAGGCCTGTGAAATTACTATTAAATGAGTCAGTTGGGAAATTATTCGAACTGTATTATTTGTTGCTAAGATGATAGCAATCCACTTTCGCGGATGGAAAGAGCTTGACTTTATAGAAATCAAGTAAAGTGGTACGAGCGAAGCAATTTTGACACAATTGTTAGAATTGATGAATCTAATACCAACGAAGAGAAAATATCTATACTTTCCCATAGATTTACTAAATTTCTTAGAAAGAATAAACCCTTTTTTAGGGATTTAAGAAAAAGGTAATCCGAGCTCTAAAATGATTATTTCAATGAATTTATTGTTGTATTTCTTCCAAGCAACTTCAAACATTTCGGAGACCACTTATATAGGCATTTGAACAAAAAACTAAATCTAGAACTATGCAGCGGAACATAAATTTTGAACTCTATATCATGCAAGAGGATGAAACTTTGAACAAATTCTATGCAGGTTTTTCAATCATTATCAACTGCCCGTACAATTTGGATGGACCTATTTGAAAAAAAAAGTAGATTGAGAAAATTTTTGTTAGCTTATATTATCATTTTCAAGAAAAAGATACTTTGCTTAAATCCATATAAAAGTCGTGTGAACTTACTGTTAAATGAATCAGTTGGGAAATTATTCGAACTGCATTATTTGTTGGCAAGATGATAGCAATCCACTTTCGCGGACGGAAAGAGCTTCACTTTATAGACATCAAGTATAGTGGTACGAGCGAAGCTATTTTGACACAATTGTTAGAAATGATGAATCTAATACCAATGAAGAGAAAATATCTATACTTTCCCATAGATTTAATAAATTTCTTAGAAAGAATAAACCCGTTTTTATGGATTTAAGAAAAAGGTCATCCGAGCTCTAAAATGATTATTTCAATGAATTTATTGTTGTATTTCTACCAAGCGACTTCAAACATTTGGGAGACCACTCATATAGGCATTTGAGCAAAAAACTAAATCTAGAACTATGCAGCTGAATAGAAATTTTGAAATCTATATCATGCAAGAGGATTAAACTTTGAAAAAATTCTACGCAGGATTTTCAATCATTATCAACTGCTCTTACAATTTGGATGGACCTATTTGGAAAAAAAGTAGATTGATAAAATTGTTGTTAGCCTACATTATCATTTTTAAGAAAAAGATACCTTGCTTAAATCCATATAGAAGGCCTGTGAACTTACTATTAAATGAATCAGTTTGGAAATTATTCGAACTGCATCACTTGTTGCCAAGTTGATAGCAATCCATTTTCGTGGACGGAAAGAGCTTGACTTTATAGACATCAAGTATAGTGGTACGAGCGAAGCTATTTTCACACAATTGTTAGAAATGATGAATCGAATACCAATGAAGAGAAAATATCTATACTTTCCCATAGATTTACTAAATTTCTTAGAAAGAATAAAACCGTTTTTAGGGATTTAAGAGAAAGGTAATCCGAACTTTAAAATGATTATTTCAATGAATTTATAGTTGTATTTCTTCCAAGCAACTTCAAACATTTTGGAGACCACTTATATAGGCATTTGAACAAAAAACTAAATATAGAACTATGCAGCGGAACATAAATTTTGAACTCTATATCATGCAAGAGGATGAAACTTTGAACAAATTCTATGCAGGTTTTTCAATCATTATCAACTGCCCGTACAATTTGGATGGACCTATTTGAAAAAAAAAAGTAGATTGAGAAAATTGTTGTTAGCTTATATTATCATTTTCAAGAAAAAGATACCTTGCTTAAATCCATATAGATGTCCTGTGAACTTACTGTTAAATGAATCAGTTTGGAAATTATTCGAACTGCATTATTTGTTGCCAAGATGATAGCAATCCACTTTCGCGGACGAAAAGAACTTGACTTTATAGACATCAAGTATAGTGGTACGAGCGAAGCTATTTTGACACAATTGTTAGAAATGATGAATCTAATACCAATGAAGAGAAAATATCTATACTTTCCCATAGATTTACTAAATTTCTTAGAAAGAATAAACCCGTTTTTAGGGATTTAAGAAAAAGGTCATCCGAGCTCTAAAATGATTATTTCAATGAATTTATAGTTGTATTTCTTCCAAGCAACTTCAAACATTTTGGAGACCACTTATATAGGCATTTGAACAAAAAACTAAATCTTGAACTATGCAGCGGAAAATAAATTTTGAACTCTATATCATGCAAGAGGATGAAACTTTGAACAAATTCTATGCAGGTTTTTCAATCATTATCAACTGCCCGTACAATTTGGATGGACCTATTAGGAAAAAAAAGTAGTTTGAGAAAATTTTTGTTAGCCTATATTATCATTTTCAAGAAAAAGATACCTTGCTTAAATCCATATAGAAGGCCTGTGAACTTACTGTTAAATGAATCAGTTGGGAAATTATTCGAACTGCATTATTTGTTGCCAGGATTATAGCAATACACTTTCGCGGACGGAAAGAGCTTGACTTTATAAACATCAAGTATAGTGGTACGAGCGAAGCTATTTTGACACAATTGTTAGAAATGATGAATCTAATACCAATGAAGAGAAAATATCTATACTTTCCCATAGATTTACTAAATTTCGTAGAAAGAATAAACCCGTTTTTAGGGTTTTAAGAAAAAGGTAATCCGAGCTCTATAATGATTATTTCAATGAATTTATTGTTGTATTTCTTCCAAGCGACTCCAAACATTTTGGAGACCACTCATATAGGCATTTGAGCAAAAAACTAAATCTAGAACTATGCAGCTGAACAGAAATTTTGAACTCTATCTCATGCAAGAGGATTAAACTTTGAACAAATTCTACGCAGGATTTTCAATCATTATCAACTGCTCGTACAATTTGGATGGACCTATTTGGAAAAAAAGTAGATTGAGAAAATTGTTGTTAGCCTACATTATCATTTTCAAGAAAAAGATACCTTGCTTAAATCCATATAGAAGGCCTGTGAACTTACTATTAAATGAATCAGTTTGGAAATTATTCGAATTGCATTATTTGTTGCCAAGTTGATAGCAATCCATTTTCGTGGACGGAAAGAGCTTGACTTTATAGACATCAATTATAGTGGTACGAGCGAAGCTATTTTGACACAATTGTTAGAAATGATGAATCTAATACCAATGGAGAGAAAATATCTATAATTTCCCATATATTTACTAAATTTCTTAGAAAGAATAAACCCGTTTTTAGGGATTTAAGAAAAAGATATCCGAGCTCTAAAATGATTATTTCAATGAATTTATTGTTGTATTTCTTCCAAGCAACTTCAAACATTTTGGAGACCACTCATATAGGCATATGAGCAAAAAACTAAATCTAGAACTATGCAGCTGAACAGAAATTTTGAACTCTATATCATGCAAGAGGATGAAACTTTGAAGAAATTCTACGCAGGTTTTTCAATCATTATCAACTACTCGTACAATTTGGATGGATCTATTTGGAAAAAAATGTAGATTGAGAAAATTGTTGTTAGCCTACATTTTCATTTTCAAGAAAAAGATACCTTGCTTAAATCCGTATAGAAGGCCTGTGAAATTACTATTAAATGAGTCAGTTGGGAAATTATTCGAACTGTATTATTTGTTGCTAAGATGATAGCAATCCACTTTCGCGGATGGAAAGAGCTTGACTTTATAGAAATCAAGTAAAGTGGTACGAGCGAAGCAATTTTGACACAATTGTTAGAATTGATGAATCTAATACCAACGAAGAGAAAATATCTATACTTTCCCATAGATTTACTAAATTTCTTAGAAAGAATAAACCCGTTTTTAGGGATTTAAGAAAAAGGTAATCCGAGCTCTAAAATGATTATTTCAATGAATTTATTGTTGTATTTCTTCCAAGCAACTTCAAACATTTTGGAGACCACTTATATAGGCATTTGAACAAAAAACTAAATCTAGAACTATGCAGCGGAACATAAATTTTGAACTCTATATCATGCAAGAGGATGAAACTTTGAACAAATTCTATGCAGGTTTTTCAATCATTATCAACTGCCCGTACAATTTGGATGGACCTATTTGAAAAAAAAAGTAGATTGAGAAAATTTTTGTTAGCTTATATTATCATTTTCAAGAAAAAGATACTTTGCTTAAATCCATATAAAAGTCGTGTGAACTTACTGTTAAATGAATCAGTTGGGAAATTATTCGAACTGCATTATTTGTTGGCAAGATGATAGCAATCCACTTTCGCGGACGGAAAGAGCTTGACTTTATAGACATCAAGTATAGTGGTACGAGCGAAGCTATTTTGACACAATTGTTAGAAATGATGAATCTAATACCAATGAAGAGAAAATATCTATACTTTCCCATAGATTTAATAAATTTCTTAGAAAGAATAAACCCGTTTTTATGGATTTAAGAAAAAGGTCATCCGAGCTCTAAAATGATTATTTCAATGAATTTATTGTTGTATTTCTACCAAGCGACTTCAAACATTTGGGAGACCACTCATATAGGCATTTGAGCAAAAAACTAAATCTAGAACTATGCAGCTGAATAGAAATTTTGAAATCTATATCATGCAAGAGGATTAAACTTTGAAAAAATTCTACGCAGGATTTTCAATCATTATCAACTGCTCTTACAATTTGGATGGACCTATTTGGAAAAAAAGTAGATTGATAAAATTGTTGTTAGCCTACATTATCATTTTTAAGAAAAAGATACCTTGCTTAAATCCATATAGAAGGCCTGTGAACTTACTATTAAATGAATCAGTTTGGAAATTATTCGAACTGCATTATTTGTTGCCAAGTTGATAGCAATCCATTTTCGTGGACGGAAAGAGCTTGACTTTATAGACATCAAGTATAGTGGTACGAGCGAAGCTATTTTGACACAATTGTTAGAAATGATGAATCTAATACCAATGGAGAGAAAATATCTATAATTTCCCATATATTTACTAAATTTCATAGAAAGAATAAACCCGTTTTTAGGGATTTAAGAAAAAGATATCTGAGCTCTAAAATGATTATTTCAATGAATTTATTGTTGTATTTCTTCCAAGCAACTTCAAACATTTTGGAGACCACTCATATAGGCATATGAGCAAAAAACTAAATCTAGAACTATGCAGCTGAACAGAAATTTTGAACTCTATATCATGCAAGAGGATGAAACATTGAAGAAATTCTACGCAGGTTTTTCAATCATTATCAAGTACTCGTACAATTTGGATGGATCTATTTGGAAAAAAATGTAGATTGAGAAAATTGTTGTTAGCCTACATTTTCATTTTCAAGAAAAAGATACCTTGCTTAAATCCGTATAGAAGGCCTGTGAAATTACTATTAAATGAGTCAGTTGGGAAATTATTCGAACTGTATTATTTGTTGCTAAGATGATAGCAATCCACTTTCGCGGATGGAAAGAGCTTGACTTTATAGAAATCAAGTAAAGTGGTACGAGCGAAGCAATTTTGACACAATTGTTAGAATTGATGAATCTAATACCAACGAAGAGAAAATATCTATACTTTCCCATAGATTTACTAAATTTCTTAGAAAGAATAAACCCGTTTTTAGGGATTTAAGAAAAAGGTAATCCGAGCTCTAAAATGATTATTTCAATGAATTTATTGTTGTATTTCTTCCAAGCAACTTCAAACATTTTGGAGACCACTTATATAGGCATTTGAACAAAAAACTAAATCTAGAACTATGCAGCGAAACATAAATTTTGAACTCTATATCATGCAAGAGGATGAAACTTTGAACAAATTCTATGCAGGTTTTTCAATCATTATCAATTGCCCGTACAATTTGGATGGACCTATTTGGAAAAAAAAGTAGATTGAGAAAATTGTTGTTAGCTTATATTATCATTTTCAAGAAAAAGATACCTTGCTTAAATCCATATAGAAGTCCTGTGAACTTACTGTTAAATGAATCAGTTTGGAAATTATTCGAACTGCATTATTTGTTGCCAAGATGATAGCAATCCACTTTCGCGGATGGAAAGAGCTTGACTTTATAGACATAAAGTATAGTGGTACGAGCGAAGCAATTTTGACACAATTGTTAGAAATGATGAATCTAATACCAACGAAGAGAAAATATCTATACTTTCCCATAGATTTACTAAATTTCTTAGAAAGAATAAACCCGTTTTTAGGGATTTAAGAAAAAGGTAATCCGAGCTCTAAAATGATTATTTCAATGAATTTATTGTTGTATTTCTTCCAAGCAACTTCAAACATTTTGGAGACCACTTATATAGGCATTTGAACAAAAACTAAATCTAGAACTATGCAGCGAAACATAAATTTTGAACTCTATATCATGCAAGAGGATGAAACTTTGAACAAATTCTATGCAGGTTTTTCAATCATTATCAATTGCCCGTACAATTTGGATGGACCTATTTGGAAAAAAAAGTAGATTGAGAAAATTGTTGTTAGCTTATATTATCATTTTCAAGAAAAAGATACCTTGCTTAAATCCATATAGAAGTCCTGTGAACTTACTGTTAAATGAATCAGTTTGGAAATTATTCGAACTGCATTATTTGTTGCCAAGATGATAGCAATCCACTTTCGCGGACGGAAAGAGCTTGACTTTATAGACATAAAGTATAGTGGTACGAGCGAAGCTATTTTGACACAATTGTTAGAAATGATGAATCTAATACCAATGAAGAGAAAATATCTATACTTTCCCATAGATTTACTAAATTTCTTAGAAAGAATAAACCCGTTTTTAGGGATTTAAGAAAAAAGGTCATCCGAGCTCTAAAATGATTATTTCAATGAATTTATTGTTGTATTTATTCCAAGCGACTTCAAACATTTTGGAGGCCACTCATATAGGCATTTGAGCAAAAAACTAAATCTAGAACTATGCAGCTGAACAGAAATTTTGAACTCTATATCATGCAAGAGGATTAAACTTTGAACAAATTCTACGCAGGATTTTCAATCATTATCAACTGCCCGTACAATTTGGATGGACCTATTTGGAAAAAAAGTAGATTGAGAAAATTGTTTTTAGCCTACATTATCATTTTCAAGAAAAAGATACCTTGCTTAAATCCATATAGAAGTCCTGTGAACTTACTGTTAAATGAATCAGTTGGGAAATTATTCGAACTGCATTATTTGTTGCCAGGATTATAGCAATACACTTTCGCGGACGGAAAGAGCTTGACTTTATAAACATCAAGTATAGTGGTACGAGCGAAGCTATTTTGACACAATTGTTAGAAATGATGAATCTAATACCAATGAAGAGAAAATATCTATACTTTCCCATAGATTTACTAAATTTCGTAGAAAGAATAAACCCGTTTTTAGGGTTTTAAGAAAAAGGTAATCCGAGCTCTATAATGATTATTTCAATGAATTTATTGTTGTATTTCTTCCAAGCGACTCCAAACATTTTGGAGACCACTCATATAGGCATTTGAGCAAAAAACTAAATCTAGAACTATGCAGCTGAACAGAAATTTTGAACTCTATCTCATGCAAGAGGATTAAACTTTGAACAAATTCTACGCAGGATTTTCAATCATTATCAACTGTTCGTACAATTTGGATAGACCTATTTGGAAAAAAAGTAGATTGAGAAAATTGTTGTTAGCCTACATTATCATTTTCAAGAAAAAGATACCTTGCTTAAATCCATATAGAAGGCCTGTGAACTTACTATTAAATGAATCAGTTTGGAAATTATTCGAATTGCATTATTTGTTGCCAAGTTGATAGCAATCCATTTTCGTGGACGGAAAGAGCTTGACTTTATAGACATCAATTATAGTGGTACGAGCGAAGCTATTTTGACACAATTGTTAGAAATGATGAATCTAATACCAATGGAGAGAAAATATCTATAATTTCCCATATATTTACTAAATTTCTTAGAAAGAATAAACCCGTTTTTAGGGATTTAAGAAAAAGATATCCGAGCTCTAAAATGATTATTTCAATGAATTTATTGTTGTATTTCTTCCAAGCAACTTCAAACATTTTGGAGACCACTCATATAGGCATATGAGCAAAAAACTAAATCTAGAACTATGCAGCTGAACAGAAATTTTGAACTCTATATCATGCAAGAGGATGAAACTTTGAAGAAATTCTACGCAGGTTTTTCAATCATTATCAACTACTCGTACAATTTGGATGGATCTATTTGGAAAAAAATGTAGATTGAGAAAATTGTTGTTAGCCTACATTTTCATTTTCAAGAAAAAGATACCTTGCTTAAATCCGTATAGAAGGCCTGTGAAATTACTATTAAATGAGTCAGTTGGGAAATTATTCGAACTGTATTATTTGTTGCTAAGATGATAGCAATCCCATTTCGCGGACGGAAAGAGCTTGACTTTATAGAAATCAAGTAAAGTTGTACGAGCGAAGCAATTTTGACACAATTGTTAGAATTGATGAATCTAATACCAACGAAGAGAAAATATCTATACTTTCCCATAGATTTACTAAATTTCTTAGAAAGAATAAACCCGTTTTTAGGGATTTAAGAAAAAGGTAATCCGAGCTCTAAAATGATTATTTCAATGAATTTATTGTTGTATTTCTTCCAAGCAACTTCAAACATTTTGGAGACCACTTATATAGGCATTTGAACAAAAAACTAAATCTAGAACTATGCAGCGGAACATAAATTTTGAACTCTATATCATGCAAGAGGATGAAACTTTGAACAAATTCTATGCAGGTTTTTCAATCATTATCAATTGCCCGTACAATTTGGATGGACCTATTTGGAAAAAAAAGTAGATTGAGAAAATTGTTGTTAGCTTATATTATCATTTTCAAGAAAAAGATACCTTGCTTAAATCCATATAGAAGTCCTGTGAACTTACTGTTAAATGAATCAGTTTGGAAATTATTCGAACTGCATTATTTGTTGCCAAGATGATAGCAATCCACTTTCGCGGACGGAAAGAGCTTGACTTTATAGACATAAAGTATAGTGGTACGAGCGAAGCTATTTTGACACAATTGTTAGAAATGATGAATCTAATACCAATGAAGAGAAAATATCTATACTTTCCCATAGATTTACTAAATTTCTTAGAAAGAATAAACCCGTTTTTAGGGATTTAAGAAAAAGGTCATCCGAGCTCTAAAATGATTATTTCAATGAATTTATTGTTGTATTTATTCCAAGCGACTTCAAACATTTTGGAGGCCACTCATATAGGCATTTGAGCAAAAAACTAAATCTAGAACTATGCAGCTGAACAGAAATTTTGAACTCTATATCATGCAAGAGGATTAAACTTTGAACAAATTCTACGCAGGATTTTCAATCATTATCAACTGCTCGTACAATTTGGATGGACCTATTTGGAAAAAAAGTAGATTGAGAAAATTGTTTTTAGCCTACATTATCATTTTCAAGAAAAAGATACCTTGCTTAAATCCATATAGAAGGCCTGTGAACTTACTGATAAATGAATCAGTTTGGAAATTATTCGAACTGCATTATTTGTTGCCAAGTTGATAGCAATCCATTTTCGTGGACGGAAAGAGCTTGACTTTATAGACATCAAGTATAGTGGTACGAGCGAAGCAATTTTGACACAATTGTTAGAATTGATGAATCTAATACCAACGAAGAGAAAATATCTATACTTTCCCATAGATTTACTAAATTTCTTAGAAAGAATAAACCCGTTTTTAGGGATTTAAGAAAAAGGTAATCCGAGCTCTAAAATGATTATTTCAATGAATTTATTGTTGAATTTCTTCCAAGCGACTTCAAACATTTTGGAGACCACTCATATAGGCATTTGAGCAAAAAACTAAATCTAGAACTATGCAGCTGAACAGAAATTTTGAACTCTATATCATGCAAGAGGATGAAACTTTGAACAAATTCTATGCAGGTTATCAAACATTATCAACTACTTGACCAATTTGGATGGACCTATTTGGAAAAAAAAGTAGATTGAGAAATTCTTTGTTAGCCTACATTATAATTTTCAAGAAAAAGATACCTTGCTTAAATCTATATAGAAGGCCTCTTAACTTACTATTAAATGAATCAGTTGGGAAATTATTCGAACTGCATCACTTGTTACCAAGATGATGGCAATCCATTGTCGTTTACGGAAAGAGCTTGACTTTATATACATCAAGTATAGTGGTACGAGCGAAGCTATTTTGACACAATTGTTAGAAATGATGAATCTAATACCAACGAAGAGAAAATATCTATACTTTCCCATAGATTTACTAAATTTCTTAGAAAGAATAAACCCGTTTTTAGGGATTTAAGAAAAAGGTAATCCGAGCTCTAAAATGATTATTTCAATGAATTTATAGTTGTATTTCTTCCAAGCAACTTCAAACATTTTGGAGACCACTTATATAGGCATTTGAACAAAAAACTAAATCTAGAACTATGCAGCGGAACATAAATTTTGAACTCTATATCATGCAAGAGGATGAAACTTTGAACAAATTCTATGCAGGTTTTTCAATCATTATCAACTGCCCGTACAATTTGGATGCACCTATTTGGAAAAAAAAGTAGATTGAGAAAATTTTTGTTAGCTTATATTATCATTTTCAAGAAAAATATACCTTGCTTAAATCCATATAGAAGTCCTGTGAACTTACTGTTAAATGAATCAGTTGGGAAATTATTCGAACTGCATTATTTGTTGCCAGGATTATAGCAATACACTTTCGCGGACGGAAAGAGCTTGACTTTATAAACATCAAGTATAGTGGTACGAGCGAAGCTATTTTGACACAATTGTTAGAAATGATGAATCTAATACCAATGAAGAGAAAATATCTATACTTTCCCATAGATTTACTAAATTTCGTAGAAAGAATAAACCCGTTTTTAGGGTTTTAAGAAAAAGGTAATCCGAGCTCTATAATGATTATTTCAATGAATTTATTGTTGTATTTCTTCCAAGCGACTCCAAACATTTTGGAGACCACTCATATAGGCATTTGAGCAAAAAACTAAATCTAGAACTATGCAGCTGAACAGAAATTTTGAACTCTATCTCATGCAAGAGGATTAAACTTTGAACAAATTCTACGCAGGATTTTCAATCATTATCAACTGTTCGTACAATTTGGATAGACCTATTTGGAAAAAAAGTAGATTGAGAAAATTGTTGTTAGCCTACATTATCATTTTCAAGAAAAAGATACCTTGCTTAAATCCATATAGAAGGCCTGTGAACTTACTATTAAATGAATCAGTTTGGAAATTATTCGAATTGCATTATTTGTTGCCAAGTTGATAGCAATCCATTTCCGTGGACGGAAAGAGCTTGACTTTATAGACATCAATTATAGTGGTACGAGCGAAGCTATTTTGACACAATTGTTAGAAATGATGACTCTAATACCAATGGAGAGAAAATATCTATAATTTCCCATATATTTACTAAATTTCTTAGAAAGAATAAACCCGTTTTTAGGGATTTAAGAAAAAGATATCCGAGCTCTAAAATGATTATTTCAATGAATTTATTGTTGTATTTCTTCCAAGCAACTTCAAACATTTTGGAGACCACTCATATAGGCATATGAGCAAAAAACTAAATCTAGAACTATGCAGCTGAACAGAAATTTTGAACTCTATATCATGCAAGAGGATGAAACTTTGAAGAAATTCTACGCAGGTTTTTCAATCATTATCAACTACTCGTACAATTTGGATGGATCTATTTGGAAAAAAATGTAGATTGAGAAAATTGTTGTTAGCCTACATTTTCATTTTCAAGAAAAAGATACCTTGCTTAAATCCGTATAGAAGGCCTGTGAAATTACTATTAAATGAGTCAGTTGGGAAATTATTCGAACTGTATTATTTGTTGCTAAGATGATAGCAATCCACTTTCGCGGATGGAAAGAGCTTGACTTTATAGAAATCAAGTAAAGTGGTACGAGCGAAGCAATTTTGACACAATTGTTAGAATTGATGAATCTAATACCAACGAAGAGAAAATATCTATACTTTCCCATAGATTTACTAAATTTCTTAGAAAGAATAAGCCCGTTTTTAGGGATTTAAGAAAAAGGTAATCCGAGCTCTAAAATGATTATTTCAATGAATTTATTGTTGTATTTCTTCCAAGCAACTTCAAACATTTTGGAGACCACTTATATAGGCATTTGAACAAAAAACTAAATCTAGAACTATGCAGCGGAACATAAATTTTGAACTCTATATCATGCAAGAGGATGAAACTTTGAACAAATTCTATGCAGGTTTTTCAATCATTATCAACTGCCCGTACAATTTGGATGGACCTATTTGAAAAAAAAAGTAGATTGAGAAAATTTTTGTTAGCTTATATTATCATTTTCAAGAAAAAGATACTTTGCTTAAATCCATATAAAAGTCGTGTGAACTTACTGTTAAATGAATCAGTTGGGAAATTATTCGAACTGCATTATTTGTTGGCAAGATGATAGCAATCCACTTTCGCGGACGGAAAGAGCTTGACTTTATAGACATCAAGTATAGTGGTACGAGCGAAGCTATTTTGACACAATTGTTAGAAATGATGAATCTAATACCAATGAAGAGAAAATATCTATACTTTCCCATAGATTTAATAAATTTCTTAGAAAGAATAAACCCGTTTTTATGGATTTAAGAAAAAGGTCATCCGAGCTCTAAAATGATTATTTCAATGAATTTATTGTTGTATTTCTACCAAGCGACTTCAAACATTTGGGAGACCACTCATATAGGCATTTGAGCAAAAAACTAAATCTAGAACTATGCAGCTGAATAGAAATTTTGAAATCTATATCATGCAAGAGGATTAAACTTTGAAAAAATTCTACGCAGGATTTTCAATCATTATCAACTGCTCTTACAATTTGGATGGACCTATTTGGAAAAAAAGTAGATTGATAAAATTGTTGTTAGCCTACATTATCATTTTTAAGAAAAAGATACCTTGCTTAAATCCATATAGAAGGCCTGTGAACTTACTATTAAATGAATCAGTTTGGAAATTATTCGAACTGCATTATTTGTTGCCAAGTTGATAGCAATCCATTTTCGTGGACGGAAAGAGCTTGACTTTATAGACATCAAGTATAGTGGTACGAGCGAAGCTATTTTGACACAATTGTTAGAAATGATGAATCTAATACCAATGGAGAGAAAATATCTATAATTTCCCATATATTTACTAAATTTCATAGAAAGAATAAACCCGTTTTTAGGGATTTAAGAAAAAGATATCTGAGCTCTAAAATGATTATTTCAATGAATTTATTGTTGTATTTCTTCCAAGCAACTTCAAACATTTTGGAGACCACTCATATAGGCATATGAGCAAAAAACTAAATCTAGAACTATGCAGCTGAACAGAAATTTTGAACTCTATATCATGCAAGAGGATGAAACATTGAAGAAATTCTACGCAGGTTTTTCAATCATTATCAAGTACTCGTACAATTTGGATGGATCTATTTGGAAAAAAATGTAGATTGAGAAAATTGTTGTTAGCCTACATTTTCATTTTCAAGAAAAAGATACCTTGCTTAAATCCGTATAGAAGGCCTGTGAAATTACTATTAAATGAGTCAGTTGGGAAATTATTCGAACTGTATTATTTGTTGCTAAGATGATAGCAATCCACTTTCGCGGATGGAAAGAGCTTGACTTTATAGAAATCAAGTAAAGTGGTACGAGCGAAGCAATTTTGACACAATTGTTAGAATTGATGAATCTAATACCAACGAAGAGAAAATATCTATACTTTCCCATAGATTTACTAAATTTCTTAGAAAGAATAAACCCGTTTTTAGGGATTTAAGAAAAAGGTAATCCGAGCTCTAAAATGATTATTTCAATGAATTTATTGTTGTATTTCTTCCAAGCAACTTCAAACATTTTGGAGACCACTTATATAGGCATTTGAACAAAAAACTAAATCTAGAACTATGTAGCGAAACATAAATTTTGAACTCTATATCATGCAAGAGGATGAAACTTTGAACAAATTCTATGCAGGTTTTTCAATCATTATCAATTGCCCGTACAATTTGGATGGACCTATTTGGAAAAAAAAGTAGATTGAGAAAATTGTTGTTAGCTTATATTATCATTTTCAAGAAAAAGATACCTTGCTTAAATCCATATAGAAGTCCTGTGAACTTACTGTTAAATGAATCAGTTTGGAAATTATTCGAACTGCATTATTTGTTGCCAAGATGATAGCAATCCACTTTCGCGGATGGAAAGAGCTTGACTTTATAGACATAAAGTATAGTGGTACGAGCGAAGCAATTTTGACACAATTGTTAGAAATGATGAATCTAATACCAACGAAGAGAAAATATCTATACTTTCCCATAGATTTACTAAATTTCTTAGAAAGAATAAACCCATTTTTAGGGATTTAAGAAAAAGGTAATCCGAGCTCTAAAATGATTATTTCAATGAATTTATTGTTGTATTTCTTCCAAGCAACTTCAAACATTTTGGAGACCACTTATATAGGCATTTGAACAAAAAACTAAATCTAGAACTATGCAGCGAAACATAAATTTTGAACTCTATATCATGCAAGAGGATGAAACTTTGAACAAATTCTATGCAGGTTTTTCAATCATTATCAATTGCCCGTACAATTTGGATGGACCTATTTGGAAAAAAAAGTAGATTGAGAAAATTGTTGTTAGCTTATATTATCATTTTCAAGAAAAAGATACCTTGCTTAAATCCATATAGAAGTCCTGTGAACTTACTGTTAAATGAATCAATTTGGAAATTATTCGAACTGCATTATTTGTTGCCAAGATGATAGCAATCCACTTTCGCGGACGGAAAGAGCTTGACTTTATAGACATAAAGTATAGTGGTACGAGCGAAGCTATTTTGACACAATTGTTAGAAATGATGAATCTAATACCAATGAAGAGAAAATATCTATACTTTCCCATAGATTTACTAAATTTCTTAGAAAGAATAAACCCGTTTTTAGGGATTTAAGAAAAAGGTCATCCGAGCTCTAAAATGATTATTTCAATGAATTTATTGTTGTATTTATTCCAAGCGACATCAAACATTTTGGAGGCCACTCATATAGGCATTTGAGCAAAAAACTAAATCTAGAACTATGCAGCTGAACAGAAATTTTGAACTCTATATCATGCAAGAGGATTAAACTTTGAACAAATTCTACGCAGGATTTTCAATCATTATCAACTGCTCGTACAATTTGGATGGACCTATTTGGAAAAAAAGTAGATTGAGAAAATTGTTTTTAGCCTACATTATCATTTTCAAGAAAAAGATACCTTGCTTAAATCCATATAGAAGGCCTGTGAACTTACTGATAAATGAATCAGTTTGGAAATTATTCGAACTGCATTATTTGTTGCCAAGTTGATAGCAATCCATTTTCGTGGACGGAAAGAGCTTGACTTTATAGACATCAAGTATAGTGGTACGAGCGAAGCAATTTTGACACAATTGTTAGAATTGATAAATCTAATACCAACGAAGAGAAAATATCTATACTTTCCCATAGATTTACTAAATTTCTTAGAAAGAATAAACCCGTTTTTAGGGATTTAAGAAAAAGGTAATCCGAGCTCTAAAATGATTATTTCAATGAATTTATTGTTGAATTTCTTCCAAGCGACTTCAAACATTTTGGAGACCACTCATATAGGCATTTGAGCAAAAAACTAAATCTAGAACTATGCAGCTGAACAGAAATTTTGAACTCTATATCATGCAAGAGGATGAAACTTTGAACAAATTCTATGCAGGTTATCAAACATTATCAACTACTTGACCAATTTGGATGGACCTATTTGGAAAAAAAAGTAGATTGAGAAATTCTTTGTTAGCCTACATTATAATTTTCAAGAAAAAGATACCTTGCTTAAATCTATATAGAAGGCCTCTTAACTTACTATTAAATGAATCAGTTGGGAAATTATTCGAACTGCATCACTTGTTACCAAGATGATGGCAATCCATTGTCGTTTACGGAAAGAGCTTGACTTTATATACATCAAGTATAGTGGTACGAGCGAAGCTATTTTGACACAATTGTTAGAAATGATGAATCTAATACCAACGAAGAGAAAATATCTATACTTTCCCATAGATTTACTAAATTTCTTAGAAAGAATAAACCCGTTTTTAGGGATTTAAGAAAAAGGTAATCCGAGCTCTAAAATGATTATTTCAATGAATTTATAGTTGTATTTCTTCCAAGCAACTTCAAACATTTTGGAGACCACTTATATAGGCATTTGAACAAAAAACTAAATCTAGAACTATGCAGCGGAACATAAATTTTGAACTCTATATCATGCAAGAGGATGAAACTTTGAACAAATTCTATGCAGGTTTTTCAATCATTATCAACTGCCCGTACAATTTGGATGCACCTATTTGGAAAAAAAAGTAGATTGAGAAAATTTTTGTTAGCTTATATTATCATTTTCAAGAAAAATATACCTTGCTTAAATCCATATAGAAGTCCTGTGAACTTACTGTTAAATGAACCAGTTTGGAAATTATTCGAACTGCATTATTTGTTGCCAAGATGATAGCAATCCACTTTCGCGGACGGAAAGAGCTTGACTTTATAGACATAAAGTATAGTGGTACGAGCGAAGCTATTTTGACACAATTGTTAGAAATGATGAATCTAATACCAATGAAGAGAAAATATCTATACTTTCCCATAGATTTACTAAATTTCTTAGAAAGAATAAACCCGTTTTTAGGGATTTAAGAAAAAGGTCATCCGAGCTCTAAAATGATTATTTCAATGAATTTATTGTTGTATTTATTCCAAGCGACTTCAAACATTTTGGAGGCCACTCATATAGGCATTTGAGCAAAAAACTAAATCTAGAACTATGCAGCTGAACAGAAATTTTGAACTCTATATCATGCAAGAGGATGAAACTTTGAACAAATTCTATGCAGGTTATCAAACATTATCAACTACTTGACCAATTTGGATGGACCTATTTGGAAAAAAAAGTAGATTGAGAAATTCTTTGTTAGCCTACATTATAATTTTCAAGAAAAAGATACCTTGCTTAAATCTATATAGAAGGCCTCTTAACTTACTATTAAATGAATCAGTTGGGAAATTATTCGAACTGCATCACTTGTTACCAAGATGATGGCAATCCATTGTCGTTTACGGAAAGAGCTTGACTTTATATACATCAAGTATAGTGGTACGAGCGAAGCTATTTTGACACAATTGTTAGAAATGATGAATCTAATACCAACGAAGAGAAAATATCTATACTTTCCCATAGATTTACTAAATTTCTTAGAAAGAATAAACCCGTTTTTAGGGATTTAAGAAAAAGGTAATCCGAGCTCTAAAATGATTATTTCAATGAATTTATAGTTGTATTTCTTCCAAGCAACTTCAAACATTTTGGAGACCACTTATATAGGCATTTGAACAAAAAACTAAATCTAGAACTATGCAGCGGAACATAAATTTTGAACTCTATATCATGCAAGAGGATGAAACTTTGAACAAATTCTATGCAGGTTTTTCAATCATTATCAACTGCCCGTACAATTTGGATGCACCTATTTGGAAAAAAAAGTAGATTGAGAAAATTTTTGTTAGCTTATATTATCATTTTCAAGAAAAATATACCTTGCTTAAATCCATATAGAAGTCCTGTGAACTTACTGTTAAATGAACCAGTTTGGAAATTATTCGAACTGCATTATTTGTTGCCAAGATGATAGCAATCCACTTTCGCGGACGGAAAGAGCTTGACTTTATAGACATAAAGTATAGTGGTACGAGCGAAGCTATTTTGACACAATTGTTAGAAATGATGAATCTAATACCAATGAAGAGAAAATATCTATACTTTCCCATAGATTTACTAAATTTCTTAGAAAGAATAAACCCGTTTTTAGGGATTTAAGAAAAAGGTCATCCGAGCTCTAAAATGATTATTTCAATGAATTTATTGTTGTATTTATTCCAAGCGACTTCAAACATTTTGGAGGCCACTCATATAGGCATTTGAGCAAAAAACTAAATCTAGAACTATGCAGCTGAACAGAAATTTTGAACTCTATATCATGCAAGAGGATTAAATTTTGAACAAATTCTACGCAGGATTTTCAATCATTATCAACTGCTCGTACAATTTGGATGGACCTATTTGGAAAAAAAGTAGATTCAGAAAATTGTTTTTAGCCTACATTATCATTTTCAAGAAAAAGATACCTTGCTTAAATCCATATAGAAGGCCTGTGAACTTACTGATAAATGAATCAGTTTGGAAATTATTCGAACTGCATTATTTGTTGCCAAGTTGATAGCAATCCATTTTCGTGGACGGAAAGAGCTTGACTTTATAGACATCAAGTATAGTGGTACGAGCGAAGCAATTTTGACACAATTGTTAGAATTGATGAATCTAATACCAACGAAGAGAAAATATCTATACTTTCCCATAGATTTACTAAATTTCTTAGAAAGAATAAACCCGTTTTTAGGGATTTAAGAAAAAGGTAATCCGAGCTCTAAAATGATTATTTCAATGAATTTATTGTTGAATTTCTTCCAAGCGACTTCAAACATTTTGGAGACCACTCATATAGGCATTTGAGCAAAAAACTAAATCTAGAACTATGCAGCTGAACAGAAATTTTGAAATCTATATCATGCAAGAGGATGAAACTTTGAACAAATTCTATGCAGGTTATCAAACATTATCAACTACTTGACCAATTTGGATGGACCTATTTGGAAAAAAAAGTAGATTGAGAAATTCTTTGTTAGCCTACATTATAATTTTCAAGAAAAAGATACCTTGCTTAAATCTATATAGAAGGCCTCTTAACTTACTATTAAATGAATCAGTTGGGAAATTATTCGAACTGCATCACTTGTTACCAAGATGATGGCAATCCATTGTCGTTTACGGAAAGAGCTTGACTTTATATACATCAAGTATAGTGGTACGAGCGAAGCTATTTTGACACAATTGTTAGAAATGATGAATCTAATACCAACGAAGAGAAAATATCTATACTTTCCCATAGATTTACTAAATTTCTTAGAAAGAATAAACCCGTTTTTAGGGATTTAAGAAAAAGGTAATCCGAGCTCTAAAATGATTATTTCAATGAATTTATAGTTGTATTTCTTCCAAGCAACTTCAAACATTTTGGAGACCACTTATATAGGCATTTGAACAAAAAACTAAATCTAGAACTATGCAGCGGAACATAAATTTTGAACTCTATATCATGCAAGAGGATGAAACTTTGAACAAATTCTATGCAGGTTTTTCAATCATTATCAACTGCCCGTACAATTTGGATGCACCTATTTGGAAAAAAAAGTAGATTGAGAAAATTTTTGTTAGCTTATATTATCATTTTCAAGAAAAAGATACCTTGCTTAAATCCATATAGAAGTCTTGTGAACTTACTGTTAAATGAATCAGTTGGGAAATTATTCGAACTGCATTATTTGTTGGCAAGATGATAGCAATCCATTTCGCGGACGGAAAGAGCTTGACTTTATAGACATCAAGTATAGTGGTACGAGCGAAGCTATTTTGACACAATTGTTAGAAATGATGAATCTAATACCAATGAAGAGAAAATATCTATACTTTCCCATAGATTTACTAAATTTCTTAGAAAGAATAAACCCGTTTTTAGGGATTTAAGAAAAAGGTCATCCGAGCTCTAAAATGATTATTTCAATGAATTTATTGTTGTATTTCTACCAAGCGACTTCAAACATTTTGGAGACCACTCATATAGGCATTTGAGCAAAAAACTAAATCTAGAACTATGCAGCTGAACAGAAATTTTGAAATCTATATCATGCAAGAGGATTAAACTTTGAACAAATTCTACGCAGGATTTTCAATCATTATCAACTCCTCGTACAATTTGGATGGACCTATTTGGAAAAAAAGTAGATTGATAAAATTGTTGTTAGCCTACATTATCATTTTTAAGAAAAAGATACCTTGCTTAAATCCATATAGAAGGCCTGTGAACTTACTATTAAATGAATCAGTTTGGAAATTATTCGAACTGCATTATTTGTTGCCAAGTTGATAGCAATCCATTTTCGTGGACGGAAAGAGCTTGACTTTATAGACATCAAGTATAGTGGTAAGAGCGAAGCTATTTTTACACAATTGTTAGAAATGATGAATCTAATTCCAATGGAGAGAAAATATCTATAATTTCCCATATATTTACTAAATTTCTTAGAAAGAATAAACCCGTTTTTAGGGATTTAAGAAAAAGATATCCGAGCTCTAAAATGATTATTTCAATGAATTTATTGTTGTATTTCTTCCAAGCAACTTCAAACATTTTGGAGACCACTCATATAGGCATTTGAGCAAAAAACTAAATCTAGAACTATGCAGCTAAACAGAAATTTTGAACTCTATATCATGCAAGAGGATGAAACATTGAAGAAATTCTACGCAGGTTTTTCAATCATTATCAACTACTCGTACAATTTGGTTGGATCTATTTGGAAAAAAATGTAGATTGAGAAAATTGTTGTTAGCCTACATTTTCATTTTCAAGAAAAAGATACCTTGCTTAAATCCGTATAGAAGGCCTGTGAAATTACTATTAAATGAGTCAGTTGGGAAATTATTCGAACTGTATTATTTGTTGCTAAGATGATAGCAATCCACTTTCGCGGATGGAAAGAGCTTGACTTTATAGAAATCAAGTAAAGTGGTACGAGCGAAGCAATTTTGACACAATTGTTAGAATTGATGAATCTAATACCAACCAAGAGAAAATATCTATACTTTCCCATAGATTTACTAAATTTCTTAGAAAGAATAAACCCATTTTTAGGGATTTAAGAAAAAGGTAATACGAGCTCTAAAATGATTATTTCAATGAATTTATTGTTGTATTTCTTCCAAGCGACTTCAAACATTTTGGAGACCACTCATATAGGCATTTGAGCAAAAAACTAAATCTAGAACTATGCAGCTGAACAGAAATTTTGAACTCTATATCATGCAAGAGGATGAAACTTTGAACAAATTCTATGCAGGTTATCAAACATTATCAACTACTTGACCAATTTGGATGGACCTATTTGGAAAAAAAAGTAGATTGAGAAATTTTTTGTTAGCCTACATTATAATTTTCAAGAAAAAGATACCTAGCTTAAATCTATATAGAAGGCCTCTTAACTTACTATTAAATGAATCAGTTGGGAAATTATTCGAACTGCATCACTTGTTACCAAGATGATGGCAATCCATTGTCGTGGACGGAAAGAGCTTGACTTTATAGACATCAAGTATAGTGGTACGAGCGAAGCTATTTTGACACAATTGTTAGAAATGATGAATCTAATACCAATGAAGAGAAAATATCTATACTTTCCCATAGATTTAATAAATTTCTTAGAAAGAATAAACTCGTTTTTAGGGATTTAAGAAAAAGGTAATCCGAGCTCTAAAATGATTATTTCAATGAATTTATAGTTGTATTTCTTCCAAGCAACTTCAAACATTATGGAGACCACTTATATAGGCATTTGAACAAAAAACTAAATCTAGAACTATGCAGCGGAACATAAATTTTGAACTCTATATCATGCAAGAGGATGAAACTTTGAACAAATTCTATGCAGGTTTTTCAATCATTATCAACTGCCCGTACAATTTGGATGGACCTATTTGGAAAAAAAAGTAGATTGAGAAAATTTTTGTTAGCTTATATTATCATTTTCCAGAAAAAGATACCTTGCTTAAATCCATATAGAAGGCCTGTGAACTTACTGTTAAATGAATGAGTTCGGAAATTATTCGAACTGCATTATTTGTTGCCAATATGATAGCAATTGAATTTCGCGGACGGAAAGAGCTTGACTTTATAGACATCAAGTATAGTGGTACGAGCGAAGCTATTTTGACACAATTTTTACAAAAATGATGAATCTAATACCAATGAAGAGAAAATATCTATACTTTCCCATAGATTTACTAAATTTCGTACAAAGAAGAAACCCGTTTTTAGGGATTTAAGAAAAAGGTAATCCGAGCTCTAAAATGATTATTTCAATGAATTTATTGTTGTATTTCTACCAAGCGACTTCAAACATTTTGGAGACCACACAAATAGGCATTTGAGCAAAAAACTAAATCTAGAACTATGCAGCTGAACAGAAATTTTGAACTCTATATCATGCAAGAGGATTAAACTTTGAACAAATTCTACGCAGGATTTTCAATCATTATCAACTGCTCGTACAATTTGGTTGGATCTATTTGGAAAAAATGTAGATTGAGAAAATTGTTGTTAGCCTACATTTTCATTTTCAAGAAAAAGATACCTTGCTTAAATCCATATAGAAGGCCTGTGAACTTACTGTTAAATGAATCAGTTGGGAAATTATTCGAACTGCATTATTTGTTGCCAAGATGATAGCAATCCACTTTCGCGGACGGAAAGAGCTTAACTTTATAGACATCAAGTATAGTGGTACGAGCGAAGCTATTTTGACACAATTGTTAGAAATGATGAATCTAATACCAATGAAGAGAAAATATCTATACTTTAACATAGATTTACTAAATTTCTTAGAAAGAATAAACCCGTTTTTAGGGATTTAAGAAAAAGGTCATCCGAGCTCTAAAATGATTATTTCAATGAATTTATTGTTGTATTTCTACCAAGCGACTTCAAACATTTTGGAAACCACTCATATAGGCATTTGAGCAAAAATCTAAATCTAGAACTATGCAGCTGAACAGAAATTTTGAAATCTATATCATGCAAGAGGATTAAACTTTGAACAAATTCTACGCAGGATTTTCAATCATTATCAACTGCTCGTACAATTTGGATGGACCTATTTGGAAAAAAAGTAGATTGATAAAATTGTTGTTAGCCTACATTATCATTTTTAAGAAAAAGATACCTTGCTTAAATCCATATAGAAGGCCTGTGAACTTACTATTAAATGAATCAGTTTGGAAATTATTCGAACTGCATTATTTGTTGCCAAGTTGATAGCAATCCATTTTCGTGGACGGAAAGAGCTTGACTTTATAGACATCAAGTATAGTGGTAAGAGCGAAGCTATTTTGACACAATTGTTAGAAATGATGAATCTAATTCCAATGGAGAGAAAATATCTATAATTTCCCATATATTTACTAAATTTCTTAGAAAGAATAAACCCGTTTTTAGGGATTTAAGAAAAAGGTCATCCGAGCTCTAAAATGATTATTTCAATGAATTTATTGTTGTATTTCTACCAAGCGACTTCAAACATTTTGGAAACCACTCATATAGGCATTTGAGCAAAAATCTAAATCTAGAACTATGCAGCTGAACAGAAATTTTGAAATCTATATCATGCAAGAGGATTAAACTTTGAACAAATTCTACGCAGGATTTTCAATCATTATCAACTGCTCGTACAATTTGGATGGACCTATTTGGAAAAAAAGTAGATTGATAAAATTGTTGTTAGCCTACATTATCATTTTTAAGAAAAAGATACCTTGCTTAAATCCATATAGAAGGCCTGTGAACTTACTATTAAATGAATCAGTTTGGAAATTATTCGAACTGCATTATTTGTTGCCAAGTTGATAGCAATCCATTTTCGTGGACGGAAAGAGCTTGACTTTATAGACATCAAGTATAGTGGTAAGAGCGAAGCTATTTTTACACAATTGTTAGAAATGATGAATCTAATTCCAATGGAGAGAAAATATCTATAATTTCCCATATATTTACTAAATTTCTTAGAAAGAATAAACCCGTTTTTAGGGATTTAAGAAAAAGATATCCGAGCTCTAAAATGATTATTTCAATGAATTTATTGTTGTATTTCTTCCAAGCAACTTCAAACATTTTGGAGACCACTCATATAGGCATTTGAGCAAAAAACTAAATCTAGAACTATGCAGCTAAACAGAAATTTTGAACTCTATATCATGCAAGAGGATGAAACATTGAAGAAATTCTACGCAGGTTTTTCAATCATTATCAACTACTCGTACAATTTGGTTGGATCTATTTGGAAAAAAATGTAGATTGAGAAAATTGTTGTTAGCCTACATTTTCATTTTCAAGAAAAAGATACCTTGCTTAAATCCGTATAGAAGGCCTGTGAAATTACTATTAAATGAGTCAGTTGGGAAATTATTCGAACTGTATTATTTGTTGCTAAGATGATAGCAATCCACTTTCGCGGATGGAAAGAGCTTGACTTTATAGAAATCAAGTAAAGTGGTACGAGCGAAGCAATTTTGACACAATTGTTAGAATTGATGAATCTAATACCAACCAAGAGAAAATATCTATACTTTCCCATAGATTTACTAAATTTCTTAGAAAGAATAAACCCATTTTTAGGGATTTAAGAAAAAGGTAATACGAGCTCTAAAATGATTATTTCAATGAATTTATTGTTGTATTTCTTCCAAGCGACTTCAAACATTTTGGAGACCACTCATATAGGCATTTGAGCAAAAAACTAAATCTAGAACTATGCAGCTGAACAGAAATTTTGAACTCTATATCATGCAAGAGGATGAAACTTTGAACAAATTCTATGCAGGTTATCAAACATTATCAACTACTTGACCAATTTGGATGGACCTATTTGGAAAAAAAAGTAGATTGAGAAATTTTTTGTTAGCCTACATTATAATTTTCAAGAAAAAGATACCTAGCTTAAATCTATATAGAAGGCCTCTTAACTTACTATTAAATGAATCAGTTGGGAAATTATTCGAACTGCATCACTTGTTACCAAGATGATGGCAATCCATTGTCGTGGACGGAAAGAGCTTGACTTTATAGACATCAAGTATAGTGGTACGAGCGAAGCTATTTTGACACAATTGTTAGAAATGATGAATCTAATACCAATGAAGAGAAAATATCTATACTTTCCCATAGATTTAATAAATTTCTTAGAAAGAATAAACTCGTTTTTAGGGATTTAAGAAAAAGGTAATCCGAGCTCTAAAATGATTATTTCAATGAATTTATAGTTGTATTTCTTCCAAGCAACTTCAAACATTATGGAGACCACTTATATAGGCATTTGAACAAAAAACTAAATCTAGAACTATGCAGCGGAACATAAATTTTGAACTCTATATCATGCAAGAGGATGAAACTTTGAACAAATTCTATGCAGGTTTTTCAATCATTATCAACTGCCCGTACAATTTGGATGGACCTATTTGGAAAAAAAAGTAGATTGAGAAAATTTTTGTTAGCTTATATTATCATTTTCCAGAAAAAGATACCTTGCTTAAATCCATATAGAAGGCCTGTGAACTTACTGTTAAATGAATGAGTTCGGAAATTATTCGAACTGCATTATTTGTTGCCAATATGATAGCAATTGAATTTCGCGGACGGAAAGAGCTTGACTTTATAGACATCAAGTATAGTGGTACGAGCGAAGCTATTTTGACACAATTTTTACAAAAATGATGAATCTAATACCAATGAAGAGAAAATATCTATACTTTCCCATAGATTTACTAAATTTCGTACAAAGAAGAAACCCGTTTTTAGGGATTTAAGAAAAAGGTAATCCGAGCTCTAAAATGATTATTTCAATGAATTTATTGTTGTATTTCTACCAAGCGACTTCAAACATTTTGGAGACCACACAAATAGGCATTTGAGCAAAAAACTAAATCTAGAACTATGCAGCTGAACAGAAATTTTGAACTCTATATCATGCAAGAGGATTAAACTTTGAACAAATTCTACGCAGGATTTTCAATCATTATCAACTGCTCGTACAATTTGGTTGGATCTATTTGGAAAAAATGTAGATTGAGAAAATTGTTGTTAGCCTACATTTTCATTTTCAAGAAAAAGATACCTTGCTTAAATCCATATAGAAGGCCTGTGAACTTACTGTTAAATGAATCAGTTGGGAAATTATTCGAACTGCATTATTTGTTGCCAAGATGATAGCAATCCACTTTCGCGGACGGAAAGAGCTTAACTTTATAGACATCAAGTATAGTGGTACGAGCGAAGCTATTTTGACACAATTGTTAGAAATGATGAATCTAATACCAATGAAGAGAAAATATCTATACTTTAACATAGATTTACTAAATTTCTTAGAAAGAATAAACCCGTTTTTAGGGATTTAAGAAAAAGGTCATCCGAGCTCTAAAATGATTATTTCAATGAATTTATTGTTGTATTTCTACCAAGCGACTTCAAACATTTTGGAAACCACTCATATAGGCATTTGAGCAAAAATCTAAATCTAGAACTATGCAGCTGAACAGAAATTTTGAAATCTATATCATGCAAGAGGATTAAACTTTGAACAAATTCTACGCAGGATTTTCAATCATTATCAACTGCTCGTACAATTTGGATGGACCTATTTGGAAAAAAAGTAGATTGATAAAATTGTTGTTAGCCTACATTATCATTTTTAAGAAAAAGATACCTTGCTTAAATCCATATAGAAGGCCTGTGAACTTACTATTAAATGAATCAGTTTGGAAATTATTCGAACTGCATTATTTGTTGCCAAGTTGATAGCAATCCATTTTCGTGGACGGAAAGAGCTTGACTTTATAGACATCAAGTATAGTGGTAAGAGCGAAGCTATTTTGACACAATTGTTAGAAATGATGAATCTAATTCCAATGGAGAGAAAATATCTATAATTTCCCATATATTTACTAAATTTCTTAGAAAGAATAAACCCGTTTTTAGGGATTTAAGAAAAAGATATCCGAGCTCTAAAATGATTATTTCAATGAATTTATTGTTGTATTTCTTCCAAGCAACTTCAAACATTTTGGAGACCACTCATATAGGCATTTGAGCAAAAAACTAAATCTAGAACTATGGAGCTGAACATAAATTTTGAACTCTATATCATGCAAGAGGATGAAACATTGAAGAAATTCTACGCAGGTTTTTCAATCATTATCAACTACTCGTACAATTTGGTTGGATCTATTTGGAAAAAAAAGTAGATTGAGAAAATTGTTGTTAGCCTACATTTTCATTTTCAAGAAAAAGATACCTTGCTTAAATCCGTATAGAAGGCCTGTGAAATTACTATTAAATGAGTCAGTTGGGAAATTATTCGAACTGTATTATTTGTTGCTAAGATGATAGCAATCCACTTTCGCGGATGGAAAGAGCTTGACTTTATAGAAATCAAGTAAAGTGGTACGAGCGAAGCAATTTTGACACAATTGTTAGAATTGATGAATCTAATACCAACAAAGAGAAAATATCTATACTTTCCCATAGATTTACTAAATTTCTTAGAAAGAATAAACCCATTTTTAGGGATTTAAGAAAAAGGTAATACGAGCTCTAAAATGATTATTTCAATGAATTTATTGTTGTATTTCTTCCAAGCGACTTCAAACATTTTGGAGACCACTCATATAGGCATTTGAGCAAAAAAATAAATCTAGAACTATGCAGCTGAACAGAAATTTTGAACTCTATATCATGCAAGAGGATGAAACTTTGAACAAATTCTATGCAGGTTATCAAACATTATCAACTACTTGACCAATTTGGATGGACCTATTTGGAAAAAAAAGTAGATTGAGAAATTTTTTGTTAGCCTACATTATAATTTTCAAGAAAAAGATACCTTGCTTAAATCCATATAGAAGGCCTGTGAACTTACTGTTAAATGAATCAGTTGGGAAATTATTCGAACTGCATTATTTGTTGCCAAGATGATAGCAATCCACTTTCGCGGACGGAAAGAGCTTGACTTTATAGACATCAAGTATAGTGGTACGAGCGAAGCTATTTTGACACAATTGTTAGAAATGATGAATCTAATACCAATGAAGAGAAATATCTATACTTTCCCATAGATTTACTAAATTTCTTAGAAAGAATAAACCCGTTTTTAGGGATTTAAAAAAAGGTAATCTGAGCTCTAAAATGATTATTTCAATGAATTTATAGTTGTATTTCTTCCAAGCGACTTCAAACATTTTGGGGACCACTTATATAGGCATTTGAGCAAAAAACTAAATCTAGAACTATGCAGCTGAACAGAAATTTTGAAATCTATATCATGCAAGAGGATTAAACTTTGAACAAATTCTACGCAGGATTTTCAATCATTATCAACTGCTCGTACAATTTGGATGGACCTATTTGGAAAAAAAGTAGATTGATAAAATTGTTGTTAGCCTACATTATCATTTTTAGGAAAAAGATACCTTGCTTAAATCCATATAGAAGGCCTGTGAACTTACTATTAAATGAATCAGTTTGGAAATTATTCGAACTGCATTATTTGTTGCCAAGTTGATAGCAATCCATTTTCGTGGACGGAAAGAGCTTGACTTTATAGACATCAAGTATAGTGGTAAGAGCGAAGCTATTTTGACACAATTGTTAGAAATGATGAATCTAATTCCAATGGAGAGAAAATATCTATAATTTCCCATATATTTACTAAATTTCTTAGAAAGAATAAACCCGTTTTTAGGGATTTAAGAAAAAGATATCCGAGCTCTAAAATGATTATTTCAATGAATTTATTGTTGTATTTCTTCCAAGCAACTTCAAACATTTTGGAGACCACTCATATAGGCATTTGAGCAAAAAACTAAATCTAGAACTATGGAGCTGAACATAAATTTTGAACTCTATATCATGCAAGAGGATGAAACATTGAAGAAATTCTACGCAGGTTTTTCAATCATTATCAACTACTCGTACAATTTGGTTGGATCTATTTGGAAAAAAAAGTAGATTGAGAAAATTGTTGTTAGCCTACATTTTCATTTTCAAGAAAAAGATACCTTGCTTAAATCCGTATAGAAGGCCTGTGAAATTACTATTAAATGAGTCAGTTGGGAAATTATTCGAACTGTATTATTTGTTGCTAAGATGATAGCAATCCACTTTCGCGGATGGAAAGAGCTTGACTTTATAGAAATCAAGTAAAGTGGTACGAGCGAAGCAATTTTGACACAATTGTTAGAATTGATGAATCTAATACCAACAAAGAGAAAATATCTATACTTTCCCATAGATTTACTAAATTTCTTAGAAAGAATAAACCCATTTTTAGGGATTTAAGAAAAAGGTAATACGTGCTCTAAAATGATTATTTCAATGAATTTATTGTTGTATTTCTTCCAAGCGACTTCAAACATTTTGGAGACCACTCATATAGGCATTTGAGCAAAAAACTAAATCTAGAACTATGCAGCTGAACAGAAATTTTGAACTCTATATCATGCAAGAGGATGAAACTTTGAACAAATTCTATGCAGGTTATCAAACATTATCAACTACTTGACCAATTTGGATGGACCTATTTGGAAAAAAAAGTAGATTGAGAAATTTTTTGTTAGCCTACATTATAATTTTCAAGAAAAAGATACCTTGCTTAAATCCATATAGAAGGCCTGTGAACTTACTGTTAAATGAATCAGTTGGGAAATTATTCGAACTGCATTATTTGTTGGCAAGATGATAGCAATCCACTTTCGCGGACGGAAAGAGCTTGACTTTATAGACATCAAGTATAGTGGTACGAGCGAAGCTATTTTGACACAATTGTTAGAAATGATGAATCTAATACCAATGAAGAGAAATATCTATACTTTCCCATAGATTTACTAAATTTCTTAGAAAGAATAAACCCGTTTTTAGGGATTTAAAAAAAGGTAATCTGAGCTCTAAAATGATTATTTCAATGAATTTATAGTTGTATTTCTTCCAAGCGACTTCAAACATTTTGGGGACCCCTTATATAGGCATTTGAGCAAAAAACTAAATCTAGAACTATGCAGCTGAACATCAATTTTGAAATCTATATCATGCAAGAGGATTAAACTTTGAACAAATTCTACGCAGGATTTTCAATCATTATCAACTGCTCGTACAATTTGGATGGACCTATTTGGAAAAAAAGTAGATTGATAAAATTGTTGTTAGCCTACATTATCATTTTTAGGAAAAAGATACCTTGCTTAAATCCATATAGAAGGCCTGTGAACTTACTATTAAATGAATCAGTTTGGAAATTATTCGAACTGCATTATTTGTTGCCAAGTTGATAGCAATCCATTTTCGTGGACGGAAAGAGCTTGACTTTATAGACATCAAGTATAGTGGTAAGAGCGAAGCTATTTTGACACAATTGTTAGAAATGATGAATCTAATTCCAATGGAGAGAAAATATCTATAATTTCCCATATATTTACTAAATTTCTTAGAAAGAATAAACCCGTTTTTAGGGATTTAAGAAAAAGATATCCGAGCTCTAAAATGATTATTTCAATGAATTTATTGTTGTATTTCTTCCAAGCAACTTCAAACATTTTGGAGACCACTCATATAGGCATTTGAGCAAAAAACTAAATCTAGAACTATGGAGCTGAACATAAATTTTGAACTCTATATCATGCAAGAGGATGAAACATTGAAGAAATTCTACGCAGGTTTTTCAATCATTATCAACTACTCGTACAATTTGGTTGGATCTATTTGGAAAAAAAAGTAGATTGAGAAAATTGTTGTTAGCCTACATTTTCATTTTCAAGAAAAAGATACCTTGCTTAAATCCATATAGAAGGCCTGTGAAATTACTGTTAAATGAGTCAGTTGGGAAATTATTCGAACTGTATTATTTGTTGCTAAGATGATAGCAATCCACTTTCGCGGACGGAAAGAGCTTGACTTTATAGAAATCAAGAAAAGTGGTACGAGCGAAGCTATTTTGACACAATTGTTAGAAATGATGAATCTAATACCAATGAAGAGAAAATATCTATACTTTAACATAGATTTACTAAATTTCTTAGAAAGAATAAACCCGTTTTTAGGGATTTAAGAAAAAGGTCATCCGAGCTCTAAAATGATTATTTCAATGAATTTATTGTTGTATTTCTTCCAAGCGACTTCAAACATTTTGGAAACCACTCATATAGGCATTTGAGCAAAAAACTAAATCTAGAACTATGCAGCTGAACAGAAATTTTGAAATCTATATCATGCAAGAGGATTAAACTTTGAACAAATTCTACGCAGGATTTTCAATCATTATCAACTGCTCGTACAATTTGGATGGACCTATTTGGAAAAAAAGTAGATTGATAAAATTGTTGTTAGCCTACATTATCATTTTTAGGAAAAAGATACCTTGCTTAAATCCATATAGAAGGCCTGTGAACTTACTATTAAATGAATCAGTTTGGAAATTATTCGAACTGCATTATTTGTTGCCAAGTTGATAGCAATCCATTTTCGTGGACGGAAAGAGCTTGACTTTATAGACATCAAGTATAGTGGTAAGAGCGAAGCTATTTTGACACAATTGTTAGAAATGATGAATCTAATTCCAATGGAGAGAAAATATCTATAATTTCCCATATATTTACTAAATTTCTTAGAAAGAATAAACCCGTTTTTAGGGATTTAAGAAAAAGGTCATCCGAGCTCTAAAATGATTATTTCAATGAATTTATTGTTGTATTTCTACCAAGCGACTTCAAACATTTTGGAAACCACTCATATAGGCATTTGAGCAAAAATCTAAATCTAAAACTATGCAGCTGAACAGAAATTTTGAAATCTATATCATGCAAGAGGATTAAACTTTGAACAAATTCTACGCAGGATTTTCAATCATTATCAACTGCTCGTACAATTTGGATGGACCTATTTGGAAAAAAAGTAGATTGATAAAATTGTTGTTAGCCTACATTATCATTTTTAAGAAAAAGATACCTTGCTTAAATCCATATAGAAGGCCTGTGAACTTACTATTAAATGAATCAGTTTGGAAATTATTCGAACTGCATTATTTGTTGCCAAGTTGATAGCAATCCATTTTCGTGGACGGAAAGAGCTTGACTTTATAGACATCAAGTATAGTGGTAAGAGCGAAGCTATTTTGACACAATTGTTAGAAATGATGAATCTAATTCCAATGGAGAGAAAATATCTATAATTTCCCATATATTTACTAAATTTCTTAGAAAGAATAAACCCGTTTTTAGGGATTTAAGAAAAAGATATCCGAGCTCTAAAATGATTATTTCAATGAATTTATTGTTGTATTTCTTCCAAGCAACTTCAAACATTTTGGAGACCACTCATATAGGCATTTGAGCAAAAAACTAAATCTAGAACTATGGAGCTGAACATAAATTTTGAACTCTATATCATGCAAGAGGATGAAACATTGAAGAAATTCTACGCAGGTTTTTCAATCATTATCAACTACTCGTACAATTTGGTTGGATCTATTTGGAAAAAAAAGTAGATTGAGAAAATTGTTGTTAGCCTACATTTTCATTTTCAAGAAAAAGATACCTTGCTTAAATCCGTATAGAAGGCCTGTGAAATTACTATTAAATGAGTCAGTTGGGAAATTATTCGAACTGTATTATTTGTTGCTAAGATGATAGCAATCCACTTTCGCGGATGGAAAGAGCTTGACTTTATAGAAATCAAGTAAAGTGGTACGAGCGAAGCAATTTTGACACAATTGTTAGAATTGATGAATCTAATACCAACAAAGAGAAAATATCTATACTTTCCCATAGATTTACTAAATTTCTTAGAAAGAATAAACCCATTTTTAGGGATTTAAGAAAAAGGTAATACGAGCTCTAAAATGATTATTTCAATGAATTTATTGTTGTATTTCTTCCAAGCGACTTCAAACATTTTGGAGACCACTCATATAGGCATTTGAGCAAAAAAATAAATCTAGAACTATGCAGCTGAACAGAAATTTTGAACTCTATATCATGCAAGAGGATGAAACTTTGAACAAATTCTATGCAGGTTATCAAACATTATCAACTACTTGACCAATTTGGATGGACCTATTTGGAAAAAAAAGTAGATTGAGAAATTTTTTGTTAGCCTACATTATAATTTTCAAGAAAAAGATACCTTGCTTAAATCCATATAGAAGGCCTGTGAACTTACTGTTAAATGAATCAGTTGGGAAATTATTCGAACTGCATTATTTGTTGCCAAGATGATAGCAATCCACTTTCGCGGACGGAAAGAGCTTGACTTTATAGACATCAAGTATAGTGGTACGAGCGAAGCTATTTTGACACAATTGTTAGAAATGATGAATCTAATACCAATGAAGAGAAATATCTATACTTTCCCATAGATTTACTAAATTTCTTAGAAAGAATAAACCCGTTTTTAGGGATTTAAAAAAAGGTAATCTGAGCTCTAAAATGATTATTTCAATGAATTTATAGTTGTATTTCTACCAAGCGACTTCAAACATTTTGGAGACCACTCATATAGGCATTTGAGCAAAAAACTAAATCTAGAACTATGGAGCTGAACATAAATTTTGAACTCTATATCATGCAAGAGGATGAAACATTGAAGAAATTCTACGCAGGTTTTTCAATCATTATCAACTACTCGTACAATTTGGTTGGATCTATTTGGAAAAAAAAGTAGATTGAGAAAATTGTTGTTAGCCTACATTTTCATTTTCAAGAAAAAGATACCTTGCTTAAATCCGTATAGAAGGCCTGTGAAATTACTATTAAATGAGTCAGTTGGGAAATTATTCGAACTGTATTATTTGTTGCTAAGATGATAGCAATCCACTTTCGCGGATGGAAAGAGCTTGACTTTATAGAAATCAAGTAAAGTGGTAGGAGCGAAGCATTTTTGACACAATTGTTAGAATTGATGAATCTAATACCAACAAAGAGAAAATATCTATACTTTCCCATAGATTTACTAAATTTCTTAGAAAGAATAAACCCATTTTTAGGGATTTAAGAAAAAGGTAATACGAGCTCTAAAATGATTATTTCAATGAATTTATTGTTGTATTTCTTCCAAGCGACTTCAAACATTTTGGAGACCACTCATATAGGCATTTGAGCAAAAAACTAAATCTAGAACTATGCAGCTGAACAGAAATTTTGAAATCTATATCATGCAAGAGGATTAAACTTTGAACAAATTCTACGCAGGATTTTCAATCATTATCAACTGCTCGTACAATTTGGTTGGATCTATTTGGAAAAAAAAGTAGATTGAGAAAATTGTTGTTAGCCTACATTTTCATTTTCAAGAAAAAGATACCTTGCTTAAATCCGTATAGAAGGCCTGTGAAATTACTATTAAATGAGTCAGTTGGGAAATTATTCGAACTGTATTATTTGTTGCTAAGATGATAGCAATCCACTTTCACGGATGGAAAGAGCTTGACTTTATAGAAATCAAGTAAAGTGGTACGAGCGAAGCAATTTTGACACAATTGTTAGAATTGATGAATCTAATACCAACAAAGAGAAAATATCTATACTTTCCCATAGATTTACTAAATTTCTTAGAAAGAATAAACCCGTTTTTAGGGATTTAAGAAAAAGACCATCCGAGCTCTAAAATGATTATTTCAATGAATTTATTGTTGTATTTCTACCAAGCGACTTCAAACATTTTGGAGACCACTCATATAGGCATTTGAGCAAAAAACTAAATCTAGAACTATGCAGCTGAACAGAAATTTTGAAATCTATATCATGCAAGAGGATTAAACTTTGAACAAATTCTACGCAGGATTTTCAATCATTATCAACTGCTCTTACAATTTGGATGGACCTATTTGGAAAAAAAGTAGATTGATAAAATTGTTGTTAGCCTACATTATCATTTTTAAGAAAAAGATACCTTGCTTAAATCCATATAGAAGGCCTATGAACTTACTATTAAATGAATCAGTTTGGCAATTATTCGAACTGCATTATTTGTTGCCAAGTTGATAGCAATCCATTTTCGTGGACGGAAAGAGCTTGACTTTATAGACATCAAGTATAGTGGTAAGAGCGAAGCTATTTTGACACAATTGTTAGAAATGATGAATCTAATTCCAATGGAGAGAAAATATCTATAATTTCCCATATATTTACTAAATTTCTTAGTAAGAATAAACCCGTTTTTAGGGATTTAAGAAAAAGATATCCGAGCTCTAAAATGATTATTTCAATGAATTTATTGTTGTATTTCTTCCAAGCAACTTCAAACATTTTGGAGACCACTCATATAGGCATTTGAGCAAAAAACTAAATCTAGAACTATGCAGCTGAACAGAAATTTTGAACTCTATATCATGCAAGAGGATGAAACATTGAAGAAATTCTACGCAGGTTTTTCAATCATTATCAACTACTCGTACAATTTGGTTGGATGTATTTGGAAAAAAATGTAGATTGAGAAAATTGTTGTTAGCCTACATTTTCATTTTCAAGAAAAAGATACCTTGCTTAAATCCGTATAGAAGGCCTGTGAAATTACTATTAAATGAGTCAGTTGGGAAATTATTCGAACTGTATTATTTGTTGCTAAGATGATAGCAATTCACTTTCGCGGATGGAAAGAGCTTGACTTTATAGAAATAAAGTAAAGTGGTACGAGCGAAGCAATTTTGACACAATTGTTAGAATTGATGAATCTAATACCAACAAAGAGAAAATATCTATACTTTCCCATAGATGTACTAAATTTCTTAGAAAGAATAAACCCATTTTTAGGGATTTAAGAAAAAGGTAATACGAGCTCTAAAATGATTATTTCAATGAATTTATTGTTGTATTTCTTCCAAGCGACTTCAAACATTTTGGAGACCACTCATATAGGCATTTGAGCAAAAAACTAAATCTAGAACTATGCAGCTGAACAGAAATTTTGAACTCTATATCATGCAAGAGGATGAAACTTTGAACAAATTCTATGCAGGTTATCAAACATTATCAACGACTTGACCAATTTGGATGGACCTATTTGGAAAAAAAAGTAGATTGAGAAATTTTTTGTTAGCCTACATTATAATTTTCAAGAAAAAGATACCTAGCTTAAATCTATATAGAAGGCCTCTTAACTTACTATTAAATGAATCAGTTGGGAAATTATTCGAACTGCATCACTTGTTACCAAGATGATGGCAATCCATTGTCGTGGACGGAAAGAGCTTGACTTTATAGACATCAAGTATAGTGGTACGAGCGAAGCTATTTTGACACAATTGTTAGAAATGATGAATCTAATACCAATGAAGAGAAAATATCTATACTTTCCCATAGATTTAATAAATTTCTTAGAAAGAATAAACTCGTTTTTAAGGATTTAAGAAAAAGGTAATCCGAGCTCTAAAATGATTATTTCAATGAATTTATAGTTGTATTTCTTCCAAGCAACTTCAAACATTTTGGAGACCACTTATATAGGCATTTGAGCAAAAAACTAAATCTAGAACTATGCAGCTGAACATAAATTTTGAACTCTATATCATGCAAGAGGATGAAACTTTGAACAAATTCTACCGAGGTTTTTCAATCATTATCAACTGCCCGTACAATTTGGATGGACCTATTTGAAAAAAAAAGTAGATTGAGAAAATTTTTGTTAGCTTATATTATCATTTTCAAGAAAAAGATACCTTGCTTAATTCCATATAGAAGGCCTGTGAACTTACTGTTAAATGAATCAGTTTGGAAATTATTCGAACTGCATTATTTGTTGCCAAGATGATAGCAATTCAATTTCGCGGACGGAAAGAGCTTGACTTTATAGACATCAAGTATAGTGGTACGAGCGAAGCTATTTCGACACAATTGTTAGAAATGATGAATCTAATACCAATGAAGAGAAAATAGCTATACTTTCCCATAGATTTACTAAATTTCTTAGAAAGAATAAACCCATTTTTAGGGATTTTCAAAAAAGGTCATCCGAGCTCTAAAATAAGTATTTCAATGAATTTATAGTTGTACTTCTTCCAAGCAACTTCAAACATTTTGGAGATCACTCATATAGGCATTTGAGCAAAAAAATAAATCTAGAACCATGCAGCTGAACAGAAATTTTGAACTCTATATCATGCAAGAGGATTAAACTTTGAACAAATTCTACGCAGGATTTTCAATCATTGTCAACTGCTCGTACAATTTGGATGGACCTATTTGGAAAAAAAGTAGATTGATAAAATTGTTGTTAGCCTACCTTATCATTTTCAAGAAAAAGATACCTTGCTTAAATCCATATAGAATGCCTGTGAACTTACTCTTAAATGAATCAGTTTGGAAATTATTCGAATTGCATTATTTGTTGCCAAGTTGATAGCAATCCATTTTCGTGGACGGAAAGAGCTTGACTTTATAGACATCAAGTATAGTGGTACGAGCGAAGCTATTTCGACACAATTGTTAGAAATGATGAATCTAATACCAATGGAGAAAAAATATCTATAATTTCCCATATATTTACTAAATTTCTTAGAAAGAATAAACCAGTTTTTAGGGATTTAAAAAAAGGTAATCTGAGCTCTAAAATGATTATTTCAATGAATTTATTGTTGTATTTCTTCCAAGCAACTTCAAACATTTTGGAGACCACTCATATAGGCATTTGAGCAAAAAACTAAATCTATAACTATGCAGCTGAACAGAAATTAAGAACTCTATATCATGCAAGAGGATTAAACTTTGAACAAATTCTACGCAGGATTTTCAATTATTGTCAACTGCTCGTACAATTTGGATGGACCTTTTTGGAAAAAAAGTAGATTGATAAAATTGTTGTTAGCCTACCTTATCATTTTCAAGAAAAAGATACCTTGCTTAAATCCATATAGAATGCCTGTGAACTTACTCTTAAATGAATCAGTTTGGAAATTATTCGAATTGCATTATTTGTTGCCAAGTTGATAGCAATCCATTTTCGTGGACGGAAAGAGCTTGACTTTATAGACATCAAGTATAGTGGTACGAGCGAAGCTATTTTGACACAATTGTTAGAAATGATGAATCTAATACCAATGGAGAAAAAATATCTATAATTTCCCATATATTTACTAAATTTCTTAGAAAGAATAAACTCGTTTTTAGGGATTTAAAAAAAGGTAATCTGAGCTCTAAAATGATTATTTCAATGAATTTATTGTTGTATTTCTTCCAAGCAACTTCAAACATTTTGGAGACCACTCATATAGGCATTTGAGCAAAAAACTAAATCTAGAACTATGCAGCTGAACATAAATTTTGAACTCTATATCAAGCAAGAGGATGAAACTTTGAACAAATTCTACCCAGGTTTTTCAATCAATTTCAACTACCCGTACAATTTGGATGGACCTATTTGGAAAAAAAAGTAGATTGAGAAAATTGTTGTTAGCCTACATTATCATTTTCAAGAAAAAGATACCTTGCTTAAATCCATATAGAAGGCCTGTGAACTTACTGTTTAATGAATCAGTTTGGAAATTATTCAAACTGCATTATTTGTTGCCAAGATGATAGCAATCCACCTTCGTGGACGGAAAGAGCTTGACTTTATAGACATCAAGTATAGTGGTACGAGCGAAGCTATTTTGACACAATTGTTAGAAATGATGAATCTAATACCAATGGAGAAAAAATATCTATAATTTCCCATATATTTACTAAATTTCTTAGAAAGAATAAACTCGTTTTTAGGGATTTAAAAAAAGGTAATCTGAGCTCTAAAATGATTATTTCAATGAATTTATTGTTGTATTTCTTCCAAGCAACTTCAAACATTTTGGAGACCACTCATATAGGCATTTGAGCAAAAAACTAAATCTAGAACTATGCAGCTGAACATAAATTTTGAACTCTATATCATGCAAGAGGATTAAACTTTGAACAAATTCTACGTAGGATTTTCAATCATTGTCAACTGCTCGTACAATTTGGATGGACCTATTTGGAAAAAAAGTAGATTGATAAAATTGTTGTTAGCCTACCTTATCATTTTCAAGAAAAAGATACCTTGCTTAAATCCATATAGAATGCCTGTGAACTTACTCTTAAATGAATCAGTTTGGAAATTATTCGAATTGCATTATTTGTTGCCAAGTTGATAGCAATCCATTTTCGTGGACGGAAAGAGCTTGACTTTATAGACATCAAGTATAGTGGTACGAGCGAAGCTATTTTGACACAATTGTTAGAAATGATGAATCTAATACCAATGGAGAAAAAATATCTATAATTTCCCATATATTTACTAAATTTCTTAGAAAGAATAAACTCGTTTTTAGGGATTTAAAAAAAGGTAATCTGAGCTCTAAAATGATTATTTCAATGAATTTATTGTTGTATTTCTTCCAAGCAACTTCAAACATTTTGGAGACCACTCATATAGGCATTTGAGCAAAAAACTAAATCTAGAACTATGCAGCTGAACATAAATTTTGAACTCTATATCAAGCAAGAGGATGAAACTTTGAACAAATTCTACCCAGGTTTTTCAATCAATTTCAACTACCCGTACAATTTGGATGGACCTATTTGGAAAAAAAAGTAGATTGAGAAAATTGTTGTTAGCCTACATTATCATTTTCAAGAAAAAGATACCTTGCTTAAATCCATATAGAAGGCCTGTGAACTTACTGTTTAATGAATCAGTTTGGAAATTATTCAAACTGCATTATTTGTTGCCAATATGATAGCAATCCACCTTCGTGGACGGAAAGAGCTTGACGTTATAGACATCAACTATAGTGGTACGAGCGAAGCTATTTTGACACAATTGTTAGAAATGATGAATCTAATACCAATGAAGAGAAATATCTATACTTTCCCATAGATTTACTAAATTTCTTAGAAAGAAAAAACCCGTTTTTAGGGATTTAAAAAAAGGTAATCTGAGCTCTAAAATGATTATTTCAATGAATTTATAGTTGTATTTCTTCCAAGCGACTTCAAACATTTTGGGGACCACTTATATAGGCATTTGAACAAAAAACTAAATCTAGAACTATGCAGCTGAACATAAATTTTGAACTCTATATCATGCAAGAGGATGAAACCTTGAACAAATTCTATGCAGGTTTTTCAATCATTATCAACTGCCCGTACAATTTGGATGGACCTATTTGAAAAAAAAAGTAGATTGAGAAAATTGTTGTTAGCCTACATTATCATTTTCAAGAAAAAGATACCTTGCTTAAATCCATATAGAAGGCCTGTGAACTTACTATTAAATAAATCAATTTGGAAATTATTCGAACTGCATTATTTGTTGCCAAGATGATAACAATCCACTTTCGTGGACGGAAAGAGCTTGAATTTATAGACATCAAGTATAGTGGTACGAGCGAAGCTATTTCGACACAATTGTTAGAAATGATGAATCTAATACCAATGAAGAGAAAATAGCTATACTTTCCCATAGATTTACTAAATTTCTTAGAAAGAATAAACCCATTTTTAGAGATTTTCAAAAAAGGTCATCCGAGCTCTAAAATAAGTATTTCAATGAATTTATAGTTGTACTTCTTCCAAGCGACTTCAAACATTTTGGGGACCACTCATATAGGCATTTGAACAAAAAACTAAATCTAGAACTATGCAGCTGAACATAAATTTTGAACTCTATATCATGCAAGAGGATGAAACTTTGAACAAATTCTATGCAGGTTTTTCAATCATTATCATCTACCCGTACAATTTGGATGGACCTATTTCGAATAAAAAGTAGATTGAGAAAATTGTTGTTAGCCTAAATTATCATTTTCAAGAAAAAGATACCTTGCTTAAATCCATATATAACGCCGGTGAACTTACTGTTAAATGAATCAGTTGGGAAATTATTCGAACTGCATTATTTGTTGCGAAGATGATAACAATCCACTTTCGTGGACGGAAAGAGCTTGAATTTAAGGACATCAAGTATAGTGGTACGAGCGAAGCTATTTCGACACAATTGTTAGAAATGATGAATCTAATACCAATGAAGAGAAAATAGCTATACTTTCCCATAGATTTACTAAATTTCTTAGAAAGAATAAACCCGTTTTTAGGGATTTTCAAAAAAGGTAATCCGAGCTCTAAAATAAGTATTTCAATGAATTTATAGTTGTACTTCTTCCAAGCAACTTCAAACATTTTGGAGACCACTCATATAGGCATTTGAGCAAAAAAAATAAATCTAGAACTATGCAGCTCAACATAAATTTTGAACTCTATATCATGCAAGAGGATGAAACTTTGAACAAATTCTATGTAGGTTTTTCAATCATTATCATCTACCCATACAATTTGGATGGACCTATTTCGAATAAAAAGTAGATTGAGAAAATTGTTGTTAGCCTCAATTATCATTTTCAAGAAAAAGATACCTTGCTTAAATCCATATATAAGGCCTGTGAACTTACTGTTAAATGAATCAGTTGGGAAATTATTCGAACTGCATTATTTGTTGCGAAGATGATAGCAATCCACTTTCGCGGACGGAAAGAGCTTGAATTTATAGACATCAAGTATAGTGGTACGAGCGAAGCTATTTTGACACAATTGTTAGAAATGATGAATCTAATACCAATGAAGAGAAATATCTATACTTTCCCATAGATTTACTAAATTTCTTAGAAAGAATAAACCCGTTTTTAGGGATTTAAAAAAAGGTAATCTGAGCTCTAAAATTATTATTTCAATGAATTTATAGTTGTATTTCTTCCAAGCGACTTCAAACATTTTGGGGACCACTTATATAGGCATTTGAACAAAAAACTAAATCTAGAACTATGCAGCTGAACATAAATTTTGAACTCTATATCATGCAAGAGGATGAAACTTTGAACAAATTCTATGCAGGTTTTTCAATCATTATCAACTGCCCGTACAATTTGGATGGACCTATTTGAAAAAAAAAGTAGATTGAGAAAATTGTTGTTAGCCTACATTATCATTTTCAAGAAAAAGATACCTTGCTTAAATCCATATAGAAGGCCTGTGATCTTACTGTTAAATGAATCAGTTTGGAAATTATTCGAACTGCATTATTTGTTGCCAAGATGATACCAATCCACTTTCGTGGAAGGAAAGAGCTTGAATTTATAGACATCAAGTATAGTGGTACGAGCGAAGCTATTTCAACACAATTGTTAGAAATGATGAATCTAATACCAATGAAGAGAAAATAGCTATACTTTCACATAGATTTACTAAATTTCTTAGAAAGAATAAACCCATTTTTAGGGATTTTCAAAAAAGGTAATCCGAGCTCTAAAATAAGTATTTCAATGAATTTATAGTTGTACTTCTTCCAAGCAACTTCAAACATTTTGGAGACCACTCATATAGGCATTTGAGCAAAAAAATAAATCTAGAACTATGCAGCTCAACATAAATTTTGAACTCTATATCATGCAAGAGGATGAAACTTTGAACAAATTCTATGCAGGTTTTTCAATCATTATCATCTACCCGTACAATTTGGATGGACCTATTTCGAATAAAAAGTAGATTGAGAAAATTGTTGTTAGCCTACATTATCATTTTCAAGAAAAAGATACCTTGCTTAAATCCATATATAAGGCCTGTGAACTTACTGTTAAGTGAATCAGTTGGGAAATTATTCGAACTGCATTATTTGTTGCGAAGATGATAGCAATCCACTTTCGCGGACGGAAAGAGCTTGACTTTATAGACATCAAGTATAGTGGTACGAGCGAAGCTATTTTGACACAATTGTTAGAAATGATGAATCTAATACCAATGAAGAGAAATATCTATACTTTCCCATAGATTTACTAAATTTCTTAGAAAGAATAAACCCGTTTTTATGGATTTAAAAAAAGGTAATCTGAGCTCTAAAATGATTATTTCAATGAATTTATAGTTGTATTTCTTCCAAGCGACTTCAAACATTTTGGGGACCACTTATATAGGCATTTGAACAAAAAACTAAATCAAGAACTATGCAGCTGAACATAAATTTTGAACTCTATATCATGCAAGAGGATGAAACTTTGAACAAATTCTATGCAGGTTTTTCAATCATTATCATCTACCCGTACAATTTGGATGGACCTATTTCGAATAAAAAGTAGATTGAGAAAATTGTTGTTAGCCTAAATTATCATTTTCAAGAAAAAGATACCTTGCTTAAATCCATATATAAGGCCGGTGAACTTATTGTTAAATGAATCAGTTGGGAAATTATTCGAACTGCATTATTTGTTGCGAAGATGATAACAATCCACTTTCGTGGACGGAAAGAGCTTGAATTTATAGACATCAAGTATAGTGGTACGAGCGAAGCTATTTCGACACAATTGTTAGAAATGATGAATCTAATACCAATGAAGAGAAAATAGCTATACTTTCCCATAGATTTACTAAATTTCTTAGAAAGAATAAACCCATTTTTAGGGATTTTCAAAAAAAGTAATCCGAGCTCTAAAATAAGTATTTCAATGAATTTATAGTTGTACTTCTTCCAAGCAACTTCAAACATTTTGGAGACCACTCATATAGGCATTTGAGCAAAAAAATAAATCTAGAACTATGCAGCTCAACATAAATTTTGAACTCTATATCATGCAAGAGGATGAAACTTTGAACAAATTCTATGTAGGTTTTTCAATCATTATCATCTACCCGTACAATTTGGATGGACCTATTTCGAATAAAAAGTAGATTGAGAAAATTGTTGTTAGCCTAAATTATCATTTTCAAGAAAAAGATACCTTGCTTAAATCCATATATAAGGCCTGTGAACTTACTGTTAAATGAATCAGTTGGGAAATTATTCGAACTGCATTATTTGTTGCGAAGATGATAGCAATCCACTTTCGTGGACGGAAAGAGCTTGACTTTATAGACATCAAGTATAGTGGTACGAGCGAAGCTATTTTGACACAATTGTTAGAAATGATGAATCTAATACCAATGAAGAGAAATATCTATACTTTCCCATAGATTTACTAAATTTCTTAGAAAGAATAAACCCGTTTTTAGGGATTTAAAAAAAGGTAATCTGAGCTCTAAAATGATTATTTCAATGAATTTATAGTTGTATTTCTTCCAAGCAACTTCAAACATTTTGGGGACCACTTATATAGGCATTTGAACAAAAAACTAAATCTAGAACTATGCAGCTGAACATAAATTTTGAACTCTATATCATGCAAGAGGATGAAACTTTGAACAAATTCTATGCAGGTTTTTCAATCATTATCAACTGCCCGTACAATTTGGATGGACCTATTTGAAAAAAAAAGTAGATTGAGAAAATTGTTGTTAGCCTACATTATCATTTTCAAGAAAAAGATACCTTGCTTAAATCCATATAGAAGGCCTGTGAACTTACTGTTAAATGAATCAGTTTGGAAATTATTCGAACTGCATTATTTGTTGCCAAGATGATAGCAATCCACTTTCGTGGAAGGAAAGAGCTTGAATTTATAGACATCAAGTATAGTGGTACGAGCGAAGCTATTTCGACACAATTGTTAGAAATGATGAATCTAATACCAATGAAGAGAAAATAGCTATACTTTCACATAGATTTACTAAATTTCTTAGAAAGAATAAACCCATTTTTAGGGATTTTCGAAAAAGGTAATCCGAGCTCTAAAATAAGTATTTCAATGAATTTATAGTTGTACTTCTTCCAAGCAACTTCAAACATTTTGGAGACCACTCATATAGGCATTTGAGCAAAAAAATAAATCTAGAACTATGCAGCTCAACATAAATTTTGAACTCTATATCATGCAAGAGGATGAAACTTTGAACAAATTCTATGTAGGTTTTTCAATCATTATCATCTACCCGTACAATTTGGATGGACCTATTTCGAATAAAAAGTAGATTGAGAAAATTGTTGTTAGCCTAAATTATCATTTTCAAGAAAAAGATACCTTGCTTAAATCCATATATAAGGCCTGTGAACTTACTGTTAAATGAATCAGTTGGGAAATTATTCGAACTGCATTATTTGTTGCGAAGATGATAGCAATCCACTTTCGTGGACGGAAAGAGCTTGACTTTATAGACATCAAGTATAGTGGTACGAGCGAAGCTATTTTGACACAATTGTTAGAAATGATGAATCTAATACCAATGAAGAGAAATATCTATACTTTCCCATAGATTTACTAAATTTCTTAGAAAGAATAAACCCGTTTTTAGGGATTTAAAAAAAGGTAATCTGAGCTCTAAAATGATTATTTCAATGAATTTATAGTTGTATTTCTTCCAAGCAACTTCAAACATTTTGGGGACCACTTATATAGGCATTTGAACAAAAAACTAAATCTAGAACTATGCAGCTGAACATAAATTTTGAACTCTATATCATGCAAGAGGATGAAACTTTGAACAAATTCTATGCAGGTTTTTCAATCATTATCAACTGCCCGTACAATTTGGATGGACCTATTTGAAAAAAAAAGTAGATTGAGAAAATTGTTGTTAGCCTACATTATCATTTTCAAGAAAAAGATACCTTGCTTAAATCCATATAGAAGGCCTGTGAACTTACTGTTAAATGAATCAGTTTGGAAATTATTCGAACTGCATTATTTGTTGCCAAGATGATAGCAATCCACTTTCGTGGAAGGAAAGAGCTTGAATTTATAGACATCAAGTATAGTGGTACGAGCGAAGCTATTTCGACACAATTGTTAGAAATGATGAATCTAATACCAATGAAGAGAAAATAGCTATACTTTCACATAGATTTACTAAATTTCTTAGAAAGAATAAACCCATTTTTAGGGATTTTCGAAAAAGGTAATCCGAGCTCTAAAATAAGTATTTCAATGAATTTATAGTTGTACTTCTTCCAAGCAACTTCAAACATTTTGGAGACCACTCATATAGGCATTTGAGCAAAAAAATAAATCTAGAACTATGCAGCTCAACATAAATTTTGAACTCTATATCATGCAAGAGGATGAAACTTTGAACAAATTCTATGCAGGTTTTTCAATCATTATCATCTACCCGTACAATTTGGATTGACCTATTTCGAATAAAAAGTAGATTGAGAAAATTGTTGTTAGCCTACATTATCATTTTCAAGAAAAAGATACCTTGCTTAAATCCATATATAAGGCCTGTGAACTTACTGTTAAGTGAATCAGTTGGGAAATTATTCGAACTGCATTATTTGTTGCGAAGATGATAGCAATCCACTTTCGCGGACGGAAAGAGCTTGACTTTATAGACATCAAGTATAGTGGTACGAGCGAAGCTATTTTGACACAATTGTTAGAAATGATGAATCTAATACCAATGAAGTGAAATATCTATACTTTCCCATAGATTTACTAAATTTCTTAGAAAGAATAAACCCGTTTTTAGGGATTTAAAAAAAGGTAATCTGAGCTCTAAAATGATTATTTCAATGAATTTATAGTTGTATTTCTTCCAAGCGACTTCAAACATTTTGGGGACCACTTATATAGGCATTTGAACAAAAAACTAAATCTAGAACTATAAAGCTGAACATAAATTTTGAACTCTATATCATGCAAGAGGATGAAACTTTGAACAAATTCTATGAAGGTTTTTCAATCATTATCAACTGCCCGTACAATTTGGATGGACCTATTTGAAAAAAAAAGTAGATTGAGAAAATTGTTGTTAGCCTACATTATCATTTTCAAGAAAAAGATACCTTGCTTAAATCCATATATAAGGCCTGTGAACTTACTGTTAAGTGAATCAGTTGGGAAATTATTCGAACTGCATTATTTGTTGCGAAGATGATAGCAATCCACTTTCGCGGACGGAAAGAGCTTGACTTTATAGACATCAAGTATAGTGGTACGAGCGAAGCTATTTTGACACAATTGTTAGAAATGATGAATCTAATACCAATGAAGAGAAATATCTATACTTTCCCATAGATTTACTAAATTTCTTAGAAAGAATAAACCCGTTTTTAGGGATTTAAAAAAAGGTAATCTGAGCTCTAAAATGATTATTTCAATGAATTTATAGTTGTATTTCTTCCAAGCGACTTCAAACATTTTGGGGACCACTTATATAGGCATTTGAACAAAAAACTAAATCTAGAACTATGCAGCTGAACATAAATTTTGAACTCTATATCATGCAAGAGGATGAAACTTTGAACAAATTCTATGCAGGTTTTTCAATCATTATCATCTACCCGTACAATTTGGATGGACCTATTTCGAATAAAAACTAGATTGAGAAAATTGTTGTTAGCCTACATTATCATATTCAAGAAAAAGATACCTTGCTTAAATTCATATATAAGGCCTGTGAACTTACTGTTACATGAATCAGTTGGGAAATTATTCGAACTGCATTATTTGTTGCGAAGATGATAGCAATCCACTTTCGCGGACGGAAAGAGCTTGACTTTATAGACATCAAGTATAGTGGTACGAGCGAAGCTATTTTGACACAATTGTTAGAAATGATGAATCTAATACCAATGAAGAGAAATATCTATACTTTCCCATAGATTTACTAAATTTCTTAGAAAGAATAAACCCGTTTTTAGGGATTTAAAAAAAGGTAATCTGAGCTCTAAAATGATTATTTCAATGAATTTATAGTTGTATTTCTTCCAAGCGACTTCAAACATTTTGGGGACCACTTATATAGGCATTTGAACAAAAAACTAAATCTAGAACTATGCAGCTGAACATAAATTTTGAACTCTATATCATGCAAGAGGATGAAACTTTGAACAAATTCTATGCAGGTTTTTCAATCATTATCAACTGCCCGTATAATTTGGATGGACCTATTTGAAAAAAAAAAGTAGATTGAGAAAATTGTTGTTAGCCTACATTATCATTTTCAAGAAAAAGATACCTTGCTTAAATCCATATAGAAGGCCTGTGAACTTACTGTTAAATGAATCAGTTTGGAAATTATTCGAACTGCATTATTTGTTGCCAAGATGATAGCAATCCACTTTCGTGGAAGGAAAGAGCTTGAATTTATACACATCAAGTATAGTGGTACGAGCGAAGCTATTTCGACACAATTGTTAGAAATGATGAATCTAATACCAATGAAGAGAAAATAGCTATACTTTCCCATAGATTTACTAAATTTCTTAGAAAGAATAAACCCATTTTTAGGGATTTTCAAAAAAGGTAATCCGAGCTCTAAAATAAGTATTTCAATGAATTTATAGTTGTACTTCTTCCAAGCAACTTCAAACATTTTGGAGACCACTCATATAGGCATTTGAGAAAAAAAATAAATCTAGAACTATGCAGCTCAACATAAATTTTGAACTCTATATCATGCAAGAGGATGAAACTTTGAACAAATTCTATGCAGGTTTTTCAATCATTATCATCTACCCGTACAATTTGGATGGACCTATTTCGAATAAAAAGTAGATTGAGAAAATTGTTGTTAGCCTACATTATCATTTTCAAGAAAAAGATACCTTGCTTAAATCCATACATAAGGCCTGTGAACTTACTGTTAAATGAATCAGTTTGGAAATTATTCGAACTGCATTATTTGTTGCGAAGATGATAGCAATCCACTTCGCGGAAGGAAAGAGCTTGACTTTATAGACATCAAGTATAGTGTTACGAGCGAAGCTATTTTGACACAATTGTTAGAAATGATGAATCTAATACCAATGAAGAAAAATATCTATACTTTCCCATAGATTTACTAAATTTCTTAGAAAGAATAAACCCGTTTTTAGGGATTTAAAAAAAGGTAATCTGAGCTCTAAAATGATTATTTCAATGAATTTATAGTTGTATTTCTTCCAAGCGACTTCAAACATTTTGGGGACCACTTATATAGGCATTTGAACAAAAAACTAAATCTAGAACTTTGCACCTGAACATAAATTTTGAACTCTATATCATGCAAGAGGATGAAACTTTGAACAAATTCTATGCAGGTTTTTCAATCATTATCAACTGCCCGTACAATTTGGATGGACCTATTTCGAAAAAAAAAGTAGATTGAGAAAATTGTTGTTAGCCTACATTATCATTTTCAAGAAAAAGATACCTTGCTTAAATCCATATAGAAGGCCTGTGAACTTACTGTTAAATGAATCAGTTTGGAAATTATTCGAACTGCATTATTTGTTGCCAAGATGATAGCAATCCCCTTTCGCGGACGGAAAGAGCTTGAATTTATAGACATCAAGTATAGTGGTACGAGCGAAGCTATTTTGACACAATTGTTAGAAATGATGAATCTAATACCAATGAAGAGAAAATAGCTATACTTTCCCATAGATTTACTAAATTTCTTAGAAAGAATAAACCCGTTTTTAGGGATTTTCAAAAAAGGTAATCCGAGCTCTAAAATGATTATTTCAATGAATTTATAGTTGTATTTCTTCCAAGCGACTTCAAACATTTTGGGGACCACTCATATAGGCATTTGAACAAAAAACTAAATCTAGAACTATGCAGCTGAACATAAATTTTGAACTCTATATCATGCAAGAGGATGAAACTTTGAACAAATTCTATGCAGGTTTTTCAATCATTATCAACTGTCCGTACAATTTGGATGGACCTATTTGAAAAAAAAAGTAGATTGAGAAAATTGTTGTTAGCCTACATTATCATTTTCATGAAAAAGATACCTTGCTTAAATCCATATATAAGGCCTGTGAACTTACTGTTAAATGAATCAGTTGGGAAATTATTCGAACTGCATTATTTGTTGCGAAGATGATAGCAATCCACTTTCGCGGACGGAAAGAGCTTGACTTTATAGACATGAAGTATAGTGGTACGAGCGAAGCTATTTTGACACAATTGTTAGAAATGATGAATCTAATACCAATGAAGAGAAATATCTATACTTTCCCATAGATTTACTAAATTTCTTAGAAAGAATAAACCCGTTTTTAGGGATTTAAGAAAAAGTTAATCCGAGCTCTAAAATGATTATTTCAATGAATTTATAGTTGTATTTCTTCCAAGCGACTTCAAACATTTTGGGGACCACTTATATAGGCATTTGAACAAAAAACTAAATATAGAACTATGCAGCTGAACATAAATTTTGAACTCTATATCATGCAAAAGGATGAAACTTTGAACAAATTCTATGCAGGTTTTTCAATCATTATCAACTGCCCGTACAATTTGGATGGACCTATTTGAAAAAAAAAGTAGATTGAGAAAATTGTTGTTAGCCTACATTATCATTTTCAAGAAAAAGATACCTTGCTTAAATCCATATAGAAGGCCTGTGAACTTACTGTTAAATGAATCAGTTTGGAAATTATTCGAACTGCATTATTTGTTGCCAAGATGATAGCAATCCACTTTCGTGGAAGGAAAGAGCTTGAATTTATACACATCAAGTATAGTGGTACGAGCGAAGCTATTTCGACACAATTGTTAGAAATGATGAATCTAATACCAATGAAGAGAAATATCTATACTTTCCCATAGATTTACTAAATTTCTTAGAAAGAATAAACCCGTTTTTAGGGATTTAAAAAAAGGTAATCTGAGCTCTAAAATGATTATTTCAATGAATTTATAGTTGTATTTCTTCCAAGCAACTTCAAACATTTTGGAGACCACTCATATAGGCATTTGAGCAAAAAAATAAATCTAGAACTATGCAGCTCAACATAAATTTTGAACTCTATATCATGCAAGAGGATGAAACTTTGAACAAATTCTATGCAGGTTTTTCAATCATTATCATCTACCCGTACAATTTGGATTGACCTATTTCGAATAAAAAGTAGATTGAGAAAATTGTTGTTAGCCTACATTATCATTTTCAAGAAAAAGATACCTTGCTTAAATCCATATATAAGGCCTGTGAACTTACTGTTAAGTGAATCAGTTGGGAAATTATTCGAACTGCATTATTTGTTGCGAAGATGATAGCAATCCACTTTCGCGGACGGAAAGAGCTTGACTTTATAGACATCAAGTATAGTGGTACGAGCGAAGCTATTTTGACACAATTGTTAGAAATGATGAATCTAATACCAATGAAGTGAAATATCTATACTTTCCCATAGATTTACTAAATTTCTTAGAAAGAATAAACCCGTTTTTAGGGATTTAAAAAAAGGTAATCTGAGCTCTAAAATGATTATTTCAATGAATTTATAGTTGTATTTCTTCCAAGCGACTTCAAACATTTTGGGGACCACTTATATAGGCATTTGAACAAAAAACTAAATCTAGAACTATAAAGCTGAACATAAATTTTGAACTCTATATCATGCAAGAGGATGAAACTTTGAACAAATTCTATGAAGGTTTTTCAATCATTATCAACTGCCCGTACAATTTGGATGGACCTATTTGAAAAAAAAAGTAGATTGAGAAAATTGTTGTTAGCCTACATTATCATTTTCAAGAAAAAGATACCTTGCTTAAATCCATATATAAGGCCTGTGAACTTACTGTTAAGTGAATCAGTTGGGAAATTATTCGAACTGCATTATTTGTTGCGAAGATGATAGCAATCCACTTTCGCGGACGGAAAGAGCTTGACTTTATAGACATCAAGTATAGTGGTACGAGCGAAGCTATTTTGACACAATTGTTAGAAATGATGAATCTAATACCAATGAAGAGAAATATCTATACTTTCCCATAGATTTACTAAATTTCTTAGAAAGAATAAACCCGTTTTTAGGGATTTAAAAAAAGGTAATCTGAGCTCTAAAAGGATTATTTCAATGAATTTATAGTTGTATTTCTTCCAAGCGACTTCAAACATTTTGGGGACCACTTATATAGGCATTTGAACAAAAAACTAAATCTAGAACTATGCAGCTGAACATAAATTTTGAACTCTATATCATGCAAGAGGATGAAACTTTGAACAAATTCTATGCAGGTTTTTCAATCATTATCATCTACCCGTACAATTTGGATGGACCTATTTCGAATAAAAACTAGATTGAGAAAATTGTTGTTAGCCTACATTATCATTTTCAAGAAAAAGATACCTTGCTTAAATTCATATATAAGGCCTGTGAACTTACTGTTACATGAATCAGTTGGGAAATTATTCGAACTGCATTATTTGTTGCGAAGATGATAGCAATCCACTTTCGCGGACGGAAAGAGCTTGACTTTATAGACATCAAGTATAGTGGTACGAGCGAAGCTATTTTGACACAATTGTTAGAAATGATTAATCTAATACCAATGAAGAGAAATATCTATACTTTCCCATAGATTTACTAAATTTCTTAGAAAGAATAAACCCGTTTTTAGGGATTTAAAAAAAGGTAATCTGAGCTCTAAAATGATTATTTCAATGAATTTATAGTTGTATTTCTTCCAAGCGACTTCAAACATTTTGGGGACCACTTATATAGGCATTTGAACAAAAAACTAAATCTAGAACTATGCAGCTGAACATAAATTTTGAACTCTATATCATGCAAGAGGATGAAACTTTGAACAAATTCTATGCAGGTTTTTCAATCATTATCAACTGCCCGTATAATTTGGATGGACCTATTTGAAAAAAAAAAGTAGATTGAGAAAATTGTTGTTAGCCTACATTATCATTTTCAAGAAAAAGATACCTTGCTTAAATCCATATAGAAGGCCTGTGAACTTACTGTTAAATGAATCAGTTTGGAAATTATTCGAACTGCATTATTTGTTGCCAAGATGATAGCAATCCACTTTCGTGGAAGGAAAGAGCTTGAATTTATACACATCAAGTATAGTGGTACGAGCGAAGCTATTTCGACACAATTGTTAGAAATGATGAATCTAATACCAATGAAGAGAAAATAGCTATACTTTCCCAGAGATTTACTAAATTTCTTAGAAAGAATAAACCCATTTTTAGGGATTTTCAAAAAAGGTAATCCGAGCTCTAAAATAAGTATTTCAATGAATTTATAGTTGTACTTCTTCCAAGCAACTTCAAACATTTTGGAGACCACTCATATAGGCATTTGAGAAAAAAAATAAATCTAGAACTATGCAGCTCAACATAAATTTTGAACTCTATATCATGCAAGAGGATGAAACTTTGAACAAATTCTATGCAGGTTTTTCAATCATTATCATCTACCCGTACAATTTGGATGGACCTATTTCGAATAAAAAGTAGATTGAGAAAATTGTTGTTAGCCTACATTATCATTTTCAAGAAAAAGATACCTTGCTTAAATCCATACATAAGGCCTGTGAACTTACTGTTAAATGAATCAGTTTGGAAATTATTCGAACTGCATTATTTGTTGCGAAGATGATAGCAATCCACTTTCGCGGAAGGAAAGAGCTTGACTTTATAGACATCAAGTATAGTGTTACGAGCGAAGCTATTTTGACACAATTGTTAGAAATGATGAATCTAATACCAATGAAGAAAAATATCTATACTTTCCCATAGATTTACTAAATTTCTTAGAAAGAATAAACCCGTTTTTAGGGATTTAAAAAAAGGTAATCTGAGCTCTAAAATGATTATTTCAATGAATTTATAGTTGTATTTCTTCCAAGCGACTTCAAACATTTTGGGGACCACTTATATAGGCATTTGAACAAAAAACTAAATCTAGAACTTTGCACCTGAACATAAATTTTGAACTCTATATCATGCAAGAGGATGAAACTTTGAACAAATTCTATGCAGGTTTTTCAATCATTATCAACTGCCCGTACAATTTGGATGGACCTATTTCGAAAAAAAAAGTAGATTGAGAAAATTGTTGTTAGCCTACATTATCATTTTCAAGAAAAAGATACCTTGCTTAAATCCATATAGAAGGCCTGTGAACTTACTGTTAAATGAATCAGTTTGGAAATTATTCGAACTGCATTATTTGTTGCCAAGATGATAGCAATCCCCTTTCGCGGACGGAAAGAGCTTGAATTTATAGACATCAAGTATAGTGGTACGAGCGAAGCTATTTTGACACAATTGTTAGAAATGATGAATCTAATACCAATGAAGAGAAAATAGCTATACTTTCCCATAGATTTACTAAATTTCTTAGAAAGAATAAACCCGTTTTTAGGGATTTTCAAAAAAGGTAATCCGAGCTCTAAAATGATTATTTCAATGAATTTATAGTTGTATTTCTTCCAAGCGACTTCAAACATTTTGGGGACCACTCATATAGGCATTTGAACAAAAAACTAAATCTAGAACTATGCAGCTGAACATAAATTTTGAACTCTATATCATGCAAGAGGATGAAACTTTGAACAAATTCTATGCAGGTTTTTCAATCATTATCAACTGTCCGTACAATTTGGATGGACCTATTTGAAAAAAAAAGTAGATTGAGAAAATTGTTGTTAGCCTACATTATCATTTTCAAGAAAAAGATACCTTGCTTAAATCCATATATAAGGCCTGTGAACTTACTGTTAAATGAATCAGTTGGGAAATTATTCGAACTGCATTATTTGTTGCGAAGATGATAGCAATCCACTTTCGCGGACGGAAAGAGCTTGACTTTATAGACATGAAGTATAGTGGTACGAGCGAAGCTATTTTGACACAATTGTTAGAAATGATGAATCTAATACCAATGAAGAGAAATATCTATACTTTCCCATAGATTTACTAAATTTCTTAGAAAGAATAAACCCGTTTTTAGGGATTTAAGAAAAAGTTAATCCGAGCTCTAAAATGATTATTTCAATGAATTTATAGTTGTATTTCTTCCAAGCGACTTCAAACATTTTGGGGACCACTTATATAGGCATTTGAACAAAAAACTAAATATAGAACTATGCAGCTGAACATAAATTTTGAACTCTATATCATGCAAAAGGATGAAACTTTGAACAAATTCTATGCAGGTTTTTCAATCATTATCAACTGCCCGTACAATTTGGATGGACCTATTTGAAAAAAAAAGTAGATTGAGAAAATTGTTGTTAGCCTACATTATCATTTTCAAGAAAAAGATACCTTGCTTAAATCCATATAGAAGGCCTGTGAACTTACTGTTAAATGAATCAGTTTGGAAATTATTCGAACTGCATTATTTGTTGCCAAGATGATAGCAATCCACTTTCGTGGAAGGAAAGAGCTTGAATTTATACACATCAAGTATAGTGGTACGAGCGAAGCTATTTCGACACAATTGTTAGAAATGATGAATCTAATACCAATGAAGAGAAAATAGCTATACTTTCCCATAGATTTACTAAATTTCTTAGAAAGAATAAACCCATTTTTAGGGATTTTCAAAAAAGGTAATCCGAGCTCTAAAATAAGTATTTCAATGAATTTATAGTTGTACTTCTTCCAAGCAACTTCAAACATTTTGGAGACCACTCATATAGGCATTTGAGAAAAAAAATAAATCTAGAACTATACAGCTCAACATAAATTTTGAACTCTATATCATGCAAGAGGATGAAACTTTGAACAAATTCTATGCAGGTTTTTCAATCATTATCATCTACCCGTACAATTTGGATGGACCTATTTCGAATAAAAAGTAGATTGAGAAAATTGTTGTTAGCCTACATTATCATTTTCAAGAAAAAGATACCTTGCTTAAATCCATACATAAGGCCTGTGAACTTATTGTTAAATGAATCAGTTTGGAAATTATTCGAACTGCATTATTTGTTGCGAAGATGATAGCAATCCACTTTCGCGGAAGGAAAGAGCTTGACTTTATAGACATCAAGTATAGTGTTACGAGCGAAGCTATTTTGACACAATTGTTAGAAATGATGAATCTAATACCAATGAAGAGAAATATCTATACTTTCCCATAGATTTACTAAATTTCTTAGAAAGAATAAACCCGTTTTTAGGGATTTAAAAAAAGGTAATCTGAGCTCTAAAATGATTATTTCAATGAATTTATAGTTGTATTTCTTCCAAGCGACTTCAAACATTTTGGGGACCACTTATATAGGCATTTGAACAAAAAAATAAATCTAGAACTTTGCACCTGAACATAAATTTTGAACTCTATATCATGCAAGAGGATGAAACTTTGAACAAATTCTATGCAGGTTTTTCAATCATTATCAACTGCCCGTACAATTTGGATGGACCTATTTCGAAAAAAAAAGTAGATTGAGAAAATTGTTGTTAGCCTACATTATCATTTTCAAGAAAAAGATACCTTGCTTAAATCGATATAGAAGGCCTGTGAACTTACTGTTAAATGAATCAGTTTGGAAATTATTCGAACTGCATTATTTGTTGCCAAGATGATAGCAATCCCCTTTCGCGGACGGAAAGAGCTTGAATTTATAGACATCAAGTATAGTGGTACGAGCGAAGCTATTTTGACACAATTGTTAGAAATGATGAATCTAATACCAATGAAGAGAAAATAGCTATACTTTCCCATAGATTTACTAAATTTCTTAGAAAGAATAAACCCGTTGTTAGGGATTTTCAAAAAAGGTAATCCGAGCTCTAAAATGATTATTTCAATGAATTTATAGTTGTATTTCTTCCAAGCGACTTCAAACATTTTGGGGACCACTCATATAGGCATTTGAACAAAAAACTAAATCTAGAACTATGCAGCTGAACATAAATTTTGAACTCTATATCATGCAAGAGGATGAAACTTTGAACAAATTCTATGCAGGTTTTTCAATCATTATCAACTGCCCGTACAATTTGGATGGACCTATTTGAAAAAAAAAGTAGATTGAGACAATTGTTGTTAGCCTACATTATCATTTTCAAGAAAAAGATACCTTGCTTAAATCCATATATAAGGCCTGTGAACTTACTGTTAAATGAATCAGTTGGGAAATTATTCGAACTGCATTATTTGTTGCGAAGATGATAGCAATCCACTTTCGCGGACGGAAAGAGCTTGACTTTATAGACATGAAGTATAGTGGTACGAGCGAAGCTATTTTGACACAATTGTTAGAAATGATGAATCTAATACCAATGAAGAGAAATATCTATACTTTCCCATAGATTTACTAAATTTCTTAGAAAGAATAAACCCGTTTTTAGGGATTTAAGAAAAAGTTAATCCGAGCTCTAAAATGATTATTTCAATGAATTTATAGTTGTATTTCTTCCAAGCGACTTCAAACATTTTGGAGACCACTCATATAGGCATTTAAGCAAAAAACTAAATCTAGAACTATGCAGCTGGACATAAATTTTGAACTCTATATCATGCAAGAGGATGAAACTTTGAACAAATTCTACCCAGGTTTTTCAATCAATTTCAACTACCCGTACAATTTGGATGGACCTATTTGGAAAAGAAAGTAGATTGAGAAAATTGTTGTTAGCCTAAATTATCATTTTCAAGAAAAAGATACCTTGCTTAAATCCATATAGAAGGCCTGTGAAATTATTGTTTAATGAATCAGTTTGGAAATTATTCAAACTGCATTATTTGTTGCCAAGATGATAGCAATCCACCTTCGTGGACGGAAAGAGCTTGACTTTATAGACATCAAGTATAGTGGTACGAGGGAAGCTATTTTGACACAATTGTTAGAAATGATGAATCTAATACCAATGAAGAGAAAATAGCTATACTTTCCCATAGATTTACTAAATTTCTTAGAAAGAATAAACCCGTTTTTAGGGATTTAAGAAAAAGTTAATCCGAGCTCTAAAATGATTATTTCAATGAATTTATAGTTGTATTTCTTCCAAGCGACTTCAAACATTTTGGGACCACTTATATAGGCATTTGAACAAAAAACTAAATCTAGAACTATGCAGCTGAACATAAATTTTGAACTCTATATCATGCAAGAGGATGAAACTTTGAACAAATTCTACCCAGGTTTTTCAATCAATTTCAACTACCCGTACAATTTGGATGGACCTATTTGGAAAAAAAAGTAGATTGAGAAAATTGTTGTTAGCCTACATTATCATTTTCAAGAAAAAGATACCTTGCTTAAATCCATATAGAAGGCCTGTGAACTTACTGTTAAATGAATCAGTTTGGAAATTATTCGAACTGCATTATTTGTTGCCAAGATGATAGCAATCCACTTTCGTAGACGGAAAGAGCTTGAATTTATAGACATCAAGTATAGTGGTACGAGCGAAGCTATTTTGACACAATTGTTAGAAATGATGAATCTAATACCAATGAAGAGAAAATAGCTATACTTTCCCATAGATTTACTAAATTTCTTAGAAAGAATAAACCCATTTTTAGGGATTTTCAAAAAAGGTAATCCGAGCTCTAAAATAAGTATTTCAATGAATTTATAGTTGTACTTCTTCCAAGCAACTTCAAACATTTTGGAGACCACTCATATAGGCATTTGAGCAAAAAACTAAATCTAGAACTATGCAGCTGAACATAAATTTTGAACTCTATATCATGCAAGAGGATGAAACTTTGAACAAATTCTATGCAGGTTTTTCAATCATTATCAACTGCCCGTACAATTTGGATGGACCTATTTGAAAAAAAAAGTAGATTGAGAAAATTGTTGTTAGCCTACATTATCATTTTCAAGAAAAAGATACCTTGCTTAAATCCATATAGAAGGCCTGTGAACTTACTGTTAAATGAATCAGTTTGGAAATTATTCAAACTGCATTATTTGTTGCCAAGATGATAGCAATCCACTTTCGTGGAAGGAAAGAGCTTGACTTTATAGACATCAAGTATAGTGGTACGAGCGAAGCTATTTCGACACAATTGTTAGAAATGATGAATCTAATACCAATGAAGAGAAAATATCTATACTTTCACATAGATTTACTAAATTTCTTAGAAAGAATAAACCCGTTTTTAGGGATTTAAGAAAAAGGTAATCCGAGCTCTAAAATGAGTATTTCAATGAATTTATAGTTGTACTTCTTCCAAGCAACTTCAAACATTTTGGAGACCACTCATATAGGCATTTGAGCAAAAAAATAAATCTAGAACTATGCAGCTCAACATAAATTTTGAACTCTATATCATGCAAGAGGATGAAACTTTGAACAAATTCTATGCAGGTTTTTCAATCATTATCATCTACCCGTACAATTTGGATGGACCTATTTCGAATAAAAAGTAGATTGAGAAAATTGTTGTTAGCCTACATTATCATTTTCAAGAAAAAGATACCTTGCTTAAATCCATATAGAAGGCCTGTGAACTTACTATTAAATGAATCAGTTGGGAAATTATTCGAACTGCATTATTTGTTGCCAAGATGATAGCAATCCACTTTCGCGGACGGAAAGAGCTTGACTTTATAGACATCAAGTATAGTGGTACGAGCGAAGCTATTTTGACACAATTGTTAGAAATGATGAATCTAATACCAATGAAGAGAAATATCTATACTTTCCCATAGAATTACTAAATTTCTTAGAAAGAATAAACCCGTTTTTGGGTATTTAAAAAAAGGTAATCTGAGCTCTAAAATGATTATTTCAATGAATTTATAGTTGTATTTCTTCCAAGCGACTTCAAACATTTTGGAGACCACTCATATAGGCATTTGAGCAAAAAACTAAATCTAGAACTATGCAGCTGAACATAAATTTTGAACTCTATATCATGCAAGAGGATGAAACTTTGAACAAATTCTACCCAGGTTTTTCAATCAATTTCAACTACCCGTACAATTTGGATGGACCTATTTGGAAAAAAAAGTAGATTGAGAAAATTGTTGTTAGCCTACATTATCATTTTCAAGAAAAAGATACCTTGCTTAAATCCATATAGAAGGCCTGTGAACTTACTGTTAATGAATCAGTTTGGAAATTATTCAAACTGCATTATTTGTTGCCAAGATGATAGCAATCCACTTTCGCGGACGGAAAGAGCTTGAATTTATAGACATCAAGTATAGTGGTACGAGCAAAGCTATTTTGACACAATTGTTAGAAATGATGAATCTAATTCCAATGAAGAGAAAATAGCTATACTTTCCCATAGATTTACTAAATTTCTTAGAAAGAATAAACCCATTTTTAGGGATTTTAAAAAAATGTAATCCGAGCTCTAAAATGATTATTTCAATGAATTTATAGTTGTATTTCTTCCAAGCGACTTCAAACATTTTGGAGACCACTCATATAGGCATTTGAGCAAAAAACTAAATCTAGAACTATGCAGCTGAACATAAATTTTGAACACTATATCATGCAAGAGGATGAAACTTTGAACAAATTCTACCCAGGTTTTTCAATCAATTTCAACTACCCTTACAATTTGGATGGACCTATTTGGAAAAAAAAGTAGATTGAGAAAATTGTTGTTAGCCTAAATTATCATTTTCAAGAAAAAGATACCTTGCTTAAATCCATATAGAAGGCCTGAGAACTTACTGTTTAATGAATCAGTTTGGAAATTATTCAAACTGCATTATTTGTTGCCAAGATGATAGCAATCCACCTTCGTGGACGGAAAGAGCTTGACTTTATAGACATCAAGTATAGTGGTACGAGGGAAGCTATTTTGACACAATTGTTAGAAATGATGAATCTAATACCAATGAAGAGAAAATAGCTATACTTTCCCATAGATTTACTAAATTTCTTAGAAAGAATAAACCCGTTTTTAGGGATTTAAGAAAAAGGTAATCCGAGCTCTAAAATGATTATTTCAATGAATTTATAGTTGTATTTCTTCCAAGCGACTTCAAACATTTTGGAGACCACTCATATAGGCATTTGAACAAAAAACTAAATCTAGAACTATGCAGCTGAACATAAATTTTGAACTCTATATCATGCAAGAGGATGAAACTTTGAACAAATTCTATGCAGGTTTTTCAATCAATTTCAACTGCCCGTACAATTTGGATGGACCTATTTGGAAAAAAAAGTAGATTGAGAAAATTGTTGTTAGCCTAAATTATCATTTTCAAGAAAAAGATACCTTGCTTAAATCCATATAGAAGGCCTGTGAACTTACTGTTTAATGAATCAGTTTGGAAATTATTCAAACTGCATTATTTGTTGCCAAGATGATAGCAATCCACCTTCGTGGACGGAAAGAGCTTGACTTTATAGACATCACGTATAGTGGTACGAGGGAAGCTATTTTGACACAAATGTTAGAAATGATGAATCTAATACCAATGAAGAGAAAATATCTATACTTTCCCATAGATTTACTAAATTTCTTAGAAAGAATAAACCCGTTTTTAGGGATTTAAGAAAAAGTTAATCCGAGCTCTAAAATGATTATTTCAATGAATTTATAGTTGTATTTCTTCCAAGCGACTTCAAACATTTTGGGGACCACTTATATAGGCATTTGAACAAAAAACTAAATCTAGAACTATGCAGCTGAACATAAATTTTGAACTCTATATCATGCAAAAGGATGAAACTTTGAACAAATTCTATGCAGGTTTTTCAATCATTATCAACTGCCCGTACAATTTGGATGGACCTATTTGAAAAAAAAAAGTAGATTGAGAAAATTGTTGTTAGCCTACATTATCATTTTCAAGAAAAAGATACCTTGCTTAAATCCATATAGAAGGCCTGAGAACTTACTGTTAAATGAACCGGTTTGGAAATTATTCGAACTGCATTATTTGTTGCCAAGATGATAGCAATCCACTTTCGTGGACGGAAAGTGCTTGAATTTATAGACATCAAGTATAGTGGTACGAGCGAAGCTATTTTGACACAATTGTTAGAAATTATGAATCTAATACCAATGAAGAGAAAATAGCTATACTTTCCCATAGATTTACTAAATTTCTTAGAAAGAATAAACCCGTTTTTAGGGATTTAAGAAAAAGGTAATCCGAGCTCTAAAATGATTATTTCAATGAATTTATAGTTGTATTTCTTCCAAGCGACTTCAAACATTTTGGAGACCACTCATATAGGCATTTGAGCAAAAAACTAAATCTAGAACTATGCAGCTGAACATAAATTTTGAACTCTATATCATGCAAGAGGATGAAACTTTGAACAAATTCTATGGAGGTTTTTCAATCAATTTCAACTACCCGTACAATTTGGATGGACCTATTTGGAAAAAAAACTAGATTGAGAAAATTGTTGTTAGCCTAAATTATCATTTTCAAGAAAAAGATACCTTGCTTAAATCCATTTGTAAGGCCTGTGAACTTACTGTTTAATGAATCAGTTTGGAAATTATTCAAACTGCATTATTTGTTGCCAAGATGATAGCAATCCACCTTCGTGGACGGAAAGAGCTTGACTTTATAGACATCAAGTATAGTGGTACGAGGGAAGCTATTTTGACACAATTGTTAGAAATGATGAATCTAATACCAATGAAGAGAAAATAGCTATACTTTCCCATAGATTTACTAAATTTCTTAGAAAGAATAAACCCATTTTTAGGGATTTTCAAAAAAGGTAATCCGAGCTCTAAAATGATTATTTCAATGAATTTATAGTTGTATTTCTTCCAAGCGACTTCAAACATTTTGGAGACCACTCATATAGGCATTTGAGCAAAAAACTAAATCTAGAACTATGCAGCTGAACATAAATTTTGAAATCTATATCATGCAAGAGGATGAAACTTTGAACAAATTCTATGCAGGTTTTTCATTCATTATCAACTACCCGTAAAATTTGGATGGACCTATTTGGAAAAAAAAGTAGATTGAGAAAATTGTTGTTAGCCTAAATTATCATTTTCAAGAAAAAGATACCTTGCTTAAATCCATATAGAAGGCTTGTGAACTTACTGTTTAATAAATCAGTTTGGAAATTATTCAAACTGCATTATTTGTTGCCAAGATGATAGCAATCCACCTTCGTGGACGGAAAGAGCTTGACTTTATAGACATCAAGTATAGTGGTACGAGGGAAGCTATTTTGACACAATTGTTAGAAATGATGAATCTAATACCAATGAAGAGAAAATATCTATACTGTCCCATAGATTTACTAAATTTCTTAGAAAGAATAATCCCGTTTTTAGGGATTTAAGAAAAAGTTAATCCGAGCTCTAAAATGATTATTTCAATGAATTTATAGTTGTATTTCTTCCAAGCGACTTCAAACATTTTGGGGACCACTTATATAGGCATTTGAACAAAAAACTAAATCTAGAACTATGCAGCTGAACATAAATTTTGAACTCTATATCATGCAAAAGGATGAAACTTTGAACAAATTCTATGCAGGTTTTTCAATCATTATCAACTGCCCGTACAATTTGGATGGACCTATTTGAAAAAAAAAGTAGATTGAGAAAATTGTTGTTAGCCTACATTATCATTTTCAAGAAAAAGATATCTTGCTTAAATCCATATAGAAGGCCTGTGAACTTACTGTTAAATGAATGAGTTTGGAAATTATTCGAACTGCATTATTTGTTGCCAAGATGATAGCAATCCACTTTCGTAGACGGAAAGAGCTTGAATTTATAGACATCAAGTATAGTGGTACGAGCGAAGCTATATTGACACAATTGTTAGAAATGATGAATCTAATACCAATGAAGAGAAAATAGCTATACTTTCCCATAGATTTACTAAATTTCTTAGAAAGAATAAACCCATTTTTAGGGATTTTCAAAAAAGGTAATCCGAGCTCTAAAATAAGTATTTCAATGAATTTATAGTTGTACTTCTTCCAAGCAACTTCAAACATTTTGGAGACCACTCATATAGGCATTTGAGCAAAAAATTAAATCTAGAACTATGCAGCTCAACATAAATTTTGAACTCTATATCATGCAAGAGGATGAAACTTTGAACAAATTCTATGCAGGTTTTTCAATCAATTTCAACTACCCGTACAATTTGGATGGACCTATTTGGAAAAAAAAGTAGATTGAGAAAATTGTTGTTATCCTACATTATCATTTTCGAGAAAAAGATACCTTGCTTAAATCCATATAGAAGGCCTGTGAACTTACTATTAAATGAATCAGTTGGGAAATTATTCGAACTACATTATTTGTTGCGAAGATGATAGCAATCCACTTTCGCGGACGGAAAGAGCTTGACTTTATAGACATCAAGTATAGTGGTACGAGCGAAGCTATTTTGACACAATTGTTAGAAATGATGAATCTAATACCAATGAAGAGAAATATCTATACTTTCCCATAGATTCACTAAATTTCTTAGAAAGAATAAACCTGTTTTTAGGGATTTTAAAAAAAAGGTAATCCGAGCTCTAAAATGATTATTTCAATGAATTAATAGTTGTATTTCTTCCAAGCGACTTCAAACATTTTGGGGACCACTTATATAGGCATATGAACAAAAAACTAAATCTAGAACTATGCAGCTGAACATAAATTTTGAACTCTATATCATGCAAAAGGATGAAACTTTGAACAAATTCTATGCAGGTTTTTCAATCATTATCAACTGTCCGTACAATTTGGATGGACCTATTTGAAAAAAAAAGTAGATTGAGAAAATTGTTGTTAGCCTACATTATCATTTTCATGAAAAAGATACCTTGCTTAAATCCATATAGAAGGCCTGTGAACTTACTGTTAAATGAATCGGTTTGGAAATTATTCGAACTGCATTATTTGTTGCCAAGATGATAGCAATCCACTTTCGTGGACGGAAAGAGCTTCAATTTATAGACATCAAGTATAGTGGTACGAGCGAAGCTATTTTGACACAATTGTTAGAAATGATGAATCTAATACCAATGAAGAGAAAATAGCTATACTTTCCCATAGATTTACTAAATTTCTTAGAAAGAATAAACCCATTTTTAGGGATTTTCAAAAAAGGTAATCCGACCTCTAAAATAAGTATTTCAATGAATTTATAGTTGTACTTCTTCCAAGCAACTTCAAACATTTTGGAGACCACTCATATAGGCATTTGAGCAAAAAAATAACTCTAGAACTATGCAGCTCAACATAAATTTTGAACTCTATATCATGCAAGAGGATGAACTTTTGAACAAATTCTATGCAGGTTTTTCAATCATTATCATCTACCCGTACAATTTGGATGGACCTATTTCGAATAAAAAGTAGATTGAGAAAATTGTTGTTAGCCTACATTATCATTTTCAAGGAAAAGATAGCTTACTTAAATCCATATAGAAGGCCTGTGAACTTACTGTTAAATGAATCAGTTGGGAAATTATTCGAACTGCATTATTTGTTGCGAAGATGATAGCAATCCACTTTCGCGGACGGAAAGAGCTTGACTTTATAGACATCAAGTATAGTGGTACGAGCGAAGCTATTTTGACACAATTGTTAGAAATGATGAATCTAATACCAATGAAGAGAAATATCTATATTTTCCCATAGATTTACTAAATTTCTTAGAAAGATTAAACCCATTTTTAGGGATTTAAAAAAAGGTAATCTGAGCTCTAAAATGATTATTTCAATGAATTTATAGTTGTATTTCTTCCAAGCGACTTCAAACATTTTGGAGACCACTCATATAGGCATTTGAGCAAAAAACTAAATCTAGAACTATGCAGCTGAACATAAATTTTGAACTCTATATCATGCAAGAGCATGAAACTTTGAACAAATTCTACACAGGTTTTTCAATCAATTTCAACTACCCGTACAATTTGGATGGACCTATTTCGAATAAAAAGTAGATTGAGAAAATTGTTGTTAGCCTACATTATCATTTTCAAGAAAAAGATACCTTGCTTAAATCCATATAGAAGGCCTGTGAACTTACTATTAAATGAATCAGTTGGGAAATTATTCGAACTGCATTATTTGTTGCGAAGATGATAGCAATCCACTTTCGCGGACGGAAAGAGCTTGACTTTATTGACATCAAGTATAGTGGTACGAGCGAAGCTATTTTGACACAATTGTTAGAAATGATGAATCTAATACCAATGAAGAGAAATATCTATACTTTCCCATAGATTTACTAAATTTCTTAGAAAGAATAAACCCGTTTTTGGGGATTTAAAAAAAGGTAATCTGAGCTCTAAAATGATTATTTCAATGAATTCATAGTTGTATTTCTTCCAAGCGACTTCAAAAATTTTGGAGACCACTCATATAGGCATTTGAGCAAAAAACTAAATCTAGAACTATGCAGCTGAACATAAATTTTGAACTCTATATCATCCAAGAGGATGAAACTTTGAACAAATTCTACCCAGGTTTTTCAATCAATTTCAACTACCCGTACAATTTGGATGGACCTATTTGGAAAAAAAAGTAGATTGAGAAAATTGTTGTTATCCTACATTATCATTTTCGAGAAAAAGATACCTTGCTTAAATCCATATAGAAGGCCTGTGAACTTACTATTAAATGAATCAGTTGGGAAATTATTCGAACTACATTATTTGTTGCGAAGATGATAGCAATCCACTTTCGCGGACGGAAAGAGCTTGACTTTATAGACATCAAGTATAGTGGTACGAGCGAAGCTATTTTGACACAATTGTTAGAAATGATGAATCTAATACCAATGAAGAGAAATATCTATACTTTCCCATAGATTCACTAAATTTCTTAGAAAGAATAAACCTGTTTTTAGGGATTTTAAAAAAAAGGTAATCCGAGCTCTAAAATGATTATTTCAATGAATTAATAGTTGTATTTCTTCCAAGCGACTTCAAACATTTTGGGGACCACTTATATAGGCATATGAACAAAAAACTAAATCTAGAACTATGCAGCTGAACATAAATTTTGAACTCTATATCATGCAAAAGGATGAAACTTTGAACAAATTCTATGCAGGTTTTTCAATCATTATCAACTGTCCGTACAATTTGGATGGACCTATTTGAAAAAAAAAGTAGATTGAGAAAATTGTTGTTAGCCTACATTATCATTTTCATGAAAAAGATACCTTGCTTAAATCCATATAGAAGGCCTGTGAACTTACTGTTAAATGAATCGGTTTGGAAATTATTCGAACTGCATTATTTGTTGCCAAGATGATAGCAATCCACTTTCGTGGACGGAAAGAGCTTCAATTTATAGACATCAAGTATAGTGGTACGAGCGAAGCTATTTTGACACAATTGTTAGAAATGATGAATCTAATACCAATGAAGAGAAAATAGCTATACTTTCCCATAGATTTACTAAATTTCTTAGAAAGAATAAACCCATTTTTAGGGATTTTCAAAAAAGGTAATCCGACCTCTAAAATAAGTATTTCAATGAATTTATAGTTGTACTTCTTCCAAGCAACTTCAAACATTTTGGAGACCACTCATATAGGCATTTGAGCAAAAAAATAACTCTAGAACTATGCAGCTCAACATAAATTTTGAACTCTATATCATGCAAGAGGATGAACTTTTGAACAAATTCTATGCAGGTTTTTCAATCATTATCATCTACCCGTACAATTTGGATGGACCTATTTCGAATAAAAAGTAGATTGAGAAAATTGTTGTTAGCCTACATTATCATTTTCAAGGAAAAGATAGCTTACTTAAATCCATATAGAAGGCCTGTGAACTTACTGTTAAATGAATCAGTTGGGAAATTATTCGAACTGCATTATTTGTTGCGAAGATGATAGCAATCCACTTTCGCGGACGGAAAGAGCTTGACTTTATAGACATCAAGTATAGTGGTACGAGCGAAGCTATTTTGACACAATTGTTAGAAATGATGAATCTAATACCAATGAAGAGAAATATCTATATTTTCCCATAGATTTACTAAATTTCTTAGATAGATTAAACCCATTTTTAGGGATTTAAAAAAAGGTAATCTGAGCTCTAAAATGATTATTTCAATGAATTTATAGTTGTATTTCTTCCAAGCGACTTCAAACATTTTGGAGACCACTCATATAGGCATTTGAGCAAAAAACTAAATCTAGAACTATGCAGCTGAACATAAATTTTGAACTCTATATCATGCAAGAGCATGAAACTTTGAACAAATTCTACACAGGTTTTTCAATCAATTTCAACTACCCGTACAATTTGGATGGACCTATTTCGAATAAAAAGTAGATTGAGAAAATTGTTGTTAGCCTACATTATCATTTTCAAGAAAAAGATACCTTGCTTAAATCCATATAGAAGGCCTGTGAACTTACTATTAAATGAATCAGTTGGGAAATTATTCGAACTGCATTATTTGTTGCGAAGATGATAGCAATCCACTTTCGCGGACGGAAAGAGCTTGACTTTATTGACATCAAGTATAGTGGTACGAGCGAAGCTATTTTGACACAATTGTTAGAAATGATGAATCTAATACCAATGAAGAGAAATATCTATACTTTCCCATAGATTTACTAAATTTCTTAGAAAGAATAAACCCGTTTTTGGGGATTTAAAAAAAGGTAATCTGAGCTCTAAAATGATTATTTCAATGAATTCATAGTTGTATTTCTTCCAAGCGACTTCAAAAATTTTGGAGACCACTCATATAGGCATTTGAGCAAAAAACTAAATCTAGAACTATGCAGCTGAACATAAATTTTGAACTCTATATCATCCAAGAGGATGAAACTTTGAACAAATTCTACCCAGGTTTTTCAATCAATTTCAACTACCCGTACAATTTGGATGGACCTATTTGGAAAAAAAAGTAGATTGAGAAAATTGTTGTTAGCCTACATTATCATTTTCAAGAAAAAGATACCTTGCTTAAATCCATATAGAAGGCCTGTGAACTTATTGTTTAATGAATCAGTTTGGAAATTATTCAAACTGCATTATTTGTTGCCAAGATGATAGCAATCCACCTTCGTGGACGGAAAGAGCTTGAATTTATAGACATCAAGTATAGTGGTACGAGCGAAGCTATTTTGACACAATTGTTAGAAATGATGAATCTAATACCAATGAAGAGAAAATAGCTATACTTTCCCATAGATTTACTAAATTTCTTAGAAAGAATAAACCCATTTTTAGGGATTTTCAAAAAAGGTAATCCGACCTCTAAAATAAGTATTTCAATGAATTTATAGTTGTACTTCTTCCAAGCAACTTCAAACATTTTGGAGACCACTCATATAGGCATTTGAGCAAAAAAATAACTCTAGAACTATGCAGCTCAACATAAATTTTGAACTCTATATCATGCAAGAGGATGAACTTTTGAACAAATTCTATGCAGGTTTTTCAATCATTATCATCTACCCGTACAATTTGGATGGACCTATTTCGAATAAAAAGTAGATTGAGAAAATTGTTTTTAGCCTACATTATCATTTTCAAGGAAAAGATACCTTACTTAAATCCATATAGAAGGCCTGTGAACTTACTGTTAAATGAATCAGTTGGGAAATTATTCGAACTGCATTATTTGTTGCGAAGATGATAGCAATCCACCTTCGCGGACGGAAAGAGCTTGACTTTAGAGACATCAAGTATAGTGGTACGAGCGAAGCTATTTTGACACAATTGTTAGAAATGATGAATCTAATACCAATGAAGAGAAAATAGCTATACTTTCCCATAGATTTACTAAATTTCTTAGAAAGAATAAACCCATTTTTAGGGATTTAAAAAAAGGTAATCTGAGCTCTAAAATGATTATTTCAATGAATTTATAGTTGTATTTCTTCCAAGCGACTTCAAACATTTTGGAGAGCACTATATAGGCATTTGAGCAAAAAACTAAATCTAGAACTATGCAGCTGAACATAAATTTTGAACTCTATATCATGCAAGAGGATGAAACTTTGAACAAATTCTACCCAGGTTTTTCAATCAATTTCAACTACCCGTACAATTTGGATGGACCTATTTGGAAAAAAAAGTAGATTGAGAAAATTTTTGTTAGCCTACATTATCATTTTCAAGAAAAAGATACCTTGCTTAAATCCATATAGAAGGCCTGTGAACTTACTGTTTAATGAATCAGTTTGGAAATTATTCAAACTGCATTATTTGTTGCCAAGATGATAGCAATCCACCTTCGCGGACGGAAAGAGCTTGACTTTATAGACATCAAGTATAGTGGTACGAGCGAAGCTATTTTGACACAATTGTTAGAAATGATGAATCTAATACCAATGAAGAGAAATATCTATACTTTCCCATAGATTTACTAAATTTCTTAGAAAGAATAAACCCGTTTTTAGGGATTTAAAAAAAGGTAATCTGAGCTCTAAAATGATTATTTCAATGAATTTATAGTTGTATTTCTTCCAAGCGACTTCAAACATTTTGGAGAGCACTCATATAGGCATTTGAGCAAAAAACTAAATCTAGAACTATGCAGCTGAACATAAATTTTGAACTCTATATCATGCAAGAGGATGAAACTTTGAACAAATTCTACCCAGGTTTTTCAATCAATTTCAACTACCCGTACAATTTGGATGGACCTATTTGGAAAAAAAAGTAGATTGAGAAAATTTTTGTTAGCCTACATTATCATTTTCAAGAAAAAGATACCTTGCTTAAATCCATATAGAAGGCCTGTGAACTTACTGTTTAATGAATCAGTTTGGAAATTATTCAAACTGCATTATTTGTTGCCAAGATGATAGCAATCCACCTTCGCGGACGGAAAGAGCTTGACTTTATATACATCAAGTATAGTGGTACGAGCGAAGCTATTTTGACACAATTGTTAGAAATGATGAATCTAATACCAATGAAGAGAAATATCTATACTTTCCCATAGATTTACTAAATTTCTTAGAAAGAATAAACCCGTTTTTAGGGATTTAAAAAAAGGTAATCTGAGCTCTAAAATGATTATTTCAATGAATTTATAGTTGTATTTCTTCCAAGCGACTTCAAACATTTTGGAGAGCACTATATAGGCATTTGAGCAAAAAACTAAATCTAGAACTATGCAGCTGAACATAAATTTTGAACTCTATATCATGCAAGAGGATGAAACTTTGAACAAATTCTACCCAGGTTTTTCAATCAATTTCAACTACCCGTACAATTTGGATGGACCTATTTGGAAAAAAAAGTAGATTGAGAAAATTTTTGTTAGCCTACATTATCATTTTCAAGAAAAAGATACCTTGCTTAAATCCATATAGAAGGCCTGGGAACTTACTGTTTAATGAACCAGTTTGGAAATTATTCAAACTGCATTATTTGTTGCCAAGATGATAGCAATCCACCTTCGCGGACGGAAAGAGCTTGACTTTATAGACATCAAGTATAGTGGTACGAGCGAAGCTATTTTGACACAATTGTTAGAAATGATGAATCTAATACCAATGAAGAGAAATATCTATACTTTCCCATAGATTTACTAAATTTCTTAGAAAGAATAAACCCGTTTTTAGGGATTTAAAAAAAGGTAATCTGAGCTCTAAAATGATTATTTCAATGAATTTATAGTTGTATTTCTTCCAAGCGACTTCAAACATTTTGGAGAGCACTCATATAGGCATTTGAGCAAAAAACTAAATCTAGAACTATGCAGCTGAACATAAATTTTGAACTCTATATCATGCAAGAGGATGAAACTTTGAACAAATTCTACACAGGTTTTTCAATCAATTTCAACTACCCGTACAATTTGGATGGACCTATTTCGAATAAAAAGTAGATTGAGAAAATTGTTGTTAGCCTACATTATCATTTTCAAGAAAAAGATACCTTGCTTAAATCCATATAGAAGGCCTGTGAACTTACTATTAAATGAATCAGTTGGGAAATTATTCGAACTGCATTATTTGTTGCGAAGATGATAGCAATCCACTTTCGCGGACGGAAAGAGCTTGACTTTATTGACATCAAGTATAGTGGTACGAGCGAAGCTATTTTGACACAATTGTTAGAAATGATGAATCTAATACCAATGAAGAGAAATATCTATACTTTCCCATAGATTTACTAAATTTCTTAGAAAGAATAAACCCGTTTTTGGGGATTTAAAAAAAGGTAATCTGAGCTCTAAAATGATTATTTCAATGAATTCATAGTTGTATTTCTTCCAAGCGACTTCAAAAATTTTGGAGACCACTCATATAGGCATTTGAGCAAAAAACTAAATCTAGAACTATGCAGCTGAACATAAATTTTGAACTCTATATCATCCAAGAGGATGAAACTTTGAACAAATTCTACCCAGGTTTTTCAATCAATTTCAACTACCCGTACAATTTGGATGGACCTATTTGGAAAAAAAAGTAGATTGAGAAAATTGTTGTTAGCCTACATTATCATTTTCAAGAAAAAGATACCTTGCTTAAATCCATATAGAAGGCCTGTGAACTTATTGTTTAATGAATCAGTTTGGAAATTATTCAAACTGCATTATTTGTTGCCAAGATGATAGCAATCCACCTTCGTGGACGGAAAGAGCTTGAATTTATAGACATCAAGTATAGTGGTACGAGCGAAGCTATTTTGACACAATTGTTAGAAATGATGAATCTAATACCAATGAAGAGAAAATAGCTATACTTTCCCATAGATTTACTAAATTTCTTAGAAAGAATAAACCCATTTTTAGGGATTTTCAAAAAAGGTAATCCGACCTCTAAAATAAGTATTTCAATGAATTTATAGTTGTACTTCTTCCAAGCAACTTCAAACATTTTGGAGACCACTCATATAGGCATTTGAGCAAAAAAATAACTCTAGAACTATGCAGCTCAACATAAATTTTGAACTCTATATCATGCAAGAGGATGAACTTTTGAACAAATTCTATGCAGGTTTTTCAATCATTATCATCTACCCGTACAATTTGGATGGACCTATTTCGAATAAAAAGTAGATTGAGAAAATTGTTTTTAGCCTACATTATCATTTTCAAGGAAAAGATACCTTACTTAAATCCATATAGAAGGCCTGTGAACTTACTGTTAAATGAATCAGTTGGGAAATTATTCGAACTGCATTATTTGTTGCGAAGATGATAGCAATCCACCTTCGCGGACGGAAAGAGCTTGACTTTAGAGACATCAAGTATAGTGGTACGAGCGAAGCTATTTTGACACAATTGTTAGAAATGATGAATCTAATACCAATGAAGAGAAAATAGCTATACTTTCCCATAGATTTACTAAATTTCTTAGAAAGAATAAACCCATTTTTAGGGATTTAAAAAAAGGTAATCTGAGCTCTAAAATGATTATTTCAATGAATTTATAGTTGTATTTCTTCCAAGCGACTTCAAACATTTTGGAGAGCACTATATAGGCATTTGAGCAAAAAACTAAATCTAGAACTATGCAGCTGAACATAAATTTTGAACTCTATATCATGCAAGAGGATGAAACTTTGAACAAATTCTACCCAGGTTTTTCAATCAATTTCAACTACCCGTACAATTTGGATGGACCTATTTGGAAAAAAAAGTAGATTGAGAAAATTTTTGTTAGCCTACATTATCATTTTCAAGAAAAAGATACCTTGCTTAAATCCATATAGAAGGCCTGTGAACTTACTGTTTAATGAATCAGTTTGGAAATTATTCAAACTGCATTATTTGTTGCCAAGATGATAGCAATCCACCTTCGCGGACGGAAAGAGCTTGACTTTATAGACATCAAGTATAGTGGTACGAGCGAAGCTATTTTGACACAATTGTTAGAAATGATGAATCTAATACCAATGAAGAGAAATATCTATACTTTCCCATAGATTTACTAAATTTCTTAGAAAGAATAAACCCGTTTTTAGGGATTTAAAAAAAGGTAATCTGAGCTCTAAAATGATTATTTCAATGAATTTATAGTTGTATTTCTTCCAAGCGACTTCAAACATTTTGGAGAGCACTCATATAGGCATTTGAGCAAAAAACTAAATCTAGAACTATGCAGCTGAACATAAATTTTGAACTCTATATCATGCAAGAGGATGAAACTTTGAACAAATTCTACCCAGGTTTTTCAATCAATTTCAACTACCCGTACAATTTGGATGGACCTATTTGGAAAAAAAAGTAGATTGAGAAAATTTTTGTTAGCCTACATTATCATTTTCAAGAAAAAGATACCTTGCTTAAATCCATATAGAAGGCCTGTGAACTTACTGTTTAATGAATCAGTTTGGAAATTATTCAAACTGCATTATTTGTTGCCAAGATGATAGCAATCCACCTTCGCGGACGGAAAGAGCTTGACTTTATATACATCAAGTATAGTGGTACGAGCGAAGCTATTTTGACACAATTGTTAGAAATGATGAATCTAATACCAATGAAGAGAAATATCTATACTTTCCCATAGATTTACTAAATTTCTTAGAAAGAATAAACCCGTTTTTAGGGATTTAAAAAAAGGTAATCTGAGCTCTAAAATGATTATTTCAATGAATTTATAGTTGTATTTCTTCCAAGCGACTTCAAACATTTTGGAGAGCACTATATAGGCATTTGAGCAAAAAACTAAATCTAGAACTATGCAGCTGAACATAAATTTTGAACTCTATATCATGCAAGAGGATGAAACTTTGAACAAATTCTACCCAGGTTTTTCAATCAATTTCAACTACCCGTACAATTTGGATGGACCTATTTGGAAAAAAAAGTAGATTGAGAAAATTTTTGTTAGCCTACATTATCATTTTCAAGAAAAAGATACCTTGCTTAAATCCATATAGAAGGCCTGGGAACTTACTGTTTAATGAACCAGTTTGGAAATTATTCAAACTGCATTATTTGTTGCCAAGATGATAGCAATCCACCTTCGCGGACGGAAAGAGCTTGACTTTATAGACATCAAGTATAGTGGTACGAGCGAAGCTATTTTGACACAATTGTTAGAAATGATGAATCTAATACCAATGAAGAGAAATATCTATACTTTCCCATAGATTTACTAAATTTCTTAGAAAGAATAAACCCGTTTTTAGGGATTTAAAAAAAGGTAATCTGAGCTCTAAAATGATTATTTCAATGAATTTATAGTTGTATTTCTTCCAAGCGACTTCAAACATTTTGGAGAGCACTCATATAGGCATTTGAGCAAAAAACTAAATCTAGAACTATGCAGCTGAACATAAATTTTGAACTCTATATCATGCAAGAGGATGAAACTTTGAACAAATTCTACCCAGGTTTTTCAATCAATTTCAACTACCCGTACAATTTGGATGGACCTATTTGGAAAAAAAAGTAGATTGAGAAAATTGTTGTTAGCCTACATTATCATTTTCAAGAAAAAGATACCTTGCTTAAATCCATATAGAAGGCCTGTGAACTTACTGTTTAATGAATCAGTTTGGAAATTATTCAAACTGCATTATTTGTTGCCAAGATGATAGCAATCCACCTTCGTGGACGGAAAAAGCTTGACTTTATAGACATCAAGTATAGTGGTACGAGGGAAGCTATTTTGACACAATTGTTAGAAATGATGAATCTAATACCAATGAAGAGAAAATATCTATACTTTCCCATAGATTTACTAAATTTCTTAGAAAGAATAAACCCGTTTTTAGGGATTTAAGAAAAAGTTAATCCGAGCTCTAAAATGATTATTTCAATGAATTTATAGTTGTATTTCTTCCAAGCGACTTCAAACATTTTGGGGACCACTTATATAGGCATTTGAACAAAAAACTAAATCTAGAACTATGCAGCTGAACATAAATTTTGAACTCTATATCATGCAAGAGGATGAAACTTTGAACAAATTCTATGCAGGTTTTTCAATCATTATCAACTGCCCGTACAATTTGGATGGACCTATTTGAAAAAAAAAGTAGATTGAGAAAATTGTTGTTAGCCTACATTATCATTTTCAAGAAAAAGATACCTTGCTTAAATCCATATAGAATGCCTGTGAACTTACTGTTAAATGAATCAGTTTGGAAATTATTCGAACTGCATTATTTGTTGCCAAGATGATAGCAATCCACTTTCGTGGACGGAAAGAGCTTGAATTTATAGACATCAAGTATAGTGGTACGAGCGAAGCTATTTTGACACAATTGTTAGAAATGATGAATCTAATACCAATGAAGAGAAAATAGCTATACTTTCCCATAGATTTACTAAATTTCTTAGAAAGAATAAACCCATTTTTAGGGATTTTCAAAAAAGGTAATCCGAGCTCTAAAATAAGTATTTCAATGAATTTATAGTTGTACTTCTTCCAAGCAACTTCAAACATTTTGGAGACCTCTCATATAGGCATTTGAGCAAAAAAATAAATCTAGAACTATGCAGCTCAACATAAATTTTGAACTCTATATCATGCAAGAGGATGAAACTTTGAACAAATTCTATGCAGGTTTTTCAATCATTATCATCTACCCGTACAATTTGGATGGACCTATTTCGAATAAAAAGTAGATTGAGAAAATTGTTGTTAGCCTACATTATCATTTTCAAGAAAAAGATACCTTGCTTAAATCCATATAGAAGGCATGTGAACTTACTGTTAAATGAATCAGTTGGGAAATTATTCGAACTGCATTATTTGTTGCGAAGATGATAGCAATCCACTTTCGCGGACAGAAAGAGCTTGACTTTATAGACATCAAGTATAGTGGTACGAGCGAAGCTATTTTGACACAATTGTTAGAAATGATGAATCTAATACCAATGAAGAGAAAATAGCTATACTTTCCCATAGATTTACTAAATTTCTTAGAAAGAATAAACCCATTTTTAGGGATTTTCAAATAAGGTAATCCGAGCTCTAAAATAAGTATTTCAATGAATTTATAGTTGTACTTCTTCCAAGCAACTTCAAACATTTTGGAGACCTCTCATATAGGCATTTGAGCAAAAAAATAAATCTAGAACTATGCAGCTCAACATAAATTTTGAACTCTATATCATGCAAGAGGATGAAACTTTGAACAAATTCTATGCAGGTTTTTCAATCATTATCATCTACCCGTACAATTTGGATGGACCTATTTCGAATAAAAAGTAGATTGAGAAAATTGTTGTTAGCCTACATTATCATTTTCAAGAAAAAGATACCTTGCTTAAATCCATATAGAAGGCATGTGAACTTACTGTTAAATGAATCAGTTGGGAAATTATTCGAACTGCATTATTTGTTGCGAAGATGATAGCAATCCACTTTCGCGGACAGAAAGAGCTTGACTTTATAGACATCAAGTATAGTGGTACGAGCGAAGCTATTTTGACACAATTGTTAGAAATGATGAATCTAATACCAATGAAGAGAAATATCTATACTTTCCCATAGATTTACTAAATTTCTTAGAAAGAATAAACCCGTTTTTGGGGATTTAAAAAAAGGTAATCTGAGCTCTAAAATGATTATTTCAATGAATTTATAGTTTATTTCTTCCAAGCGACTTCAAACATTTTGGAGACCACTCATATAGGCATTTGAGCAAAAAACTAAATCTAGAACTATGCAGCTGAACATAAATTTTGAACTCTTTATCATGCAAGAGGATGAAACTTTGAACAAATTCTACCCAGGTTTTTCAATCAATTTCAACTACCCGTACAATTTGGATGGACCTATTTGGAAAAAAAAGTAGATTGAGAAAATTGTTGTTAGCCTACATTATCATTTTCAAGAAAAAGATACATTGCTTAAATCCATATAGAAGGCCTGTGAACTTACTGTTTAATGAATCAGTTTGGAAATTATTCAAACTGCATTATTTGTTGCCAAGATGATAGTAATCCACCTTCGTGGACGGAAAGAGCTTGACTTTATAGACAGCAAGTATAGTGGTACGAGCAAAGCTATTTTGACACAATTGTTAGAAATGATGAATCTAATACCAATGAAGAGAAAATAGCTATACTTTCCCATAGATTTACTAAATTTCTTAGAAAGAATAAACCCGTTTTTAGGGATTTAAGAAAAAGTTAATCCGAGCTCTAAAATGATTATTTCAATGAATTTATAGTTGTATTTCTTCCAAGCGACTTCAAACATTTTGGGGACCACTTATATAGGTATTTGAACAAAAAACTAAATCTAGAACTATGCAGCTGAACATCAATTTTGAACTCTATATCATGCAAAAGGATGAAACTTTGAACAAATTCTATGCAGGTTTTTCAATCATTATCAACTGCCCGTACAATTTGGATGGACCTATTTGAAAAAAAAAAGTAGATTGAGAAAATTGTTGTTAGCCTACATTATCATTTTCAAGAAAAAGATACCTTGCTTAAATCCATATAGAAGGCCTGTGAACTTACTGTTAAATGAATCAGTTTGGAAATTATTCGAACTGCATTATTTGTTGCCAAGATGATAGCAATCCACTTTCGTGGACGGAAAGAGCTTGAATTTATAGACATCAAGTATAGTGGTACGAGCGAAGCTATTTTGACGCAATTGTTAGAAATGATGAATCTAATACCAATGAAGAGAAAATAGCTATACTTTCCCATAGATTTACTAAATTTCTTAGAAAGAATAAACCCATTTTTAGGGATTTTCAAAAAAGGTAATCCGAGCTCTAAAATAAGTATTTCAATGAATTTATAGTTGTACTTCTTCCAAGCAACTTCAAACATTTTGGAGACCACTCATATAGGCATTTGAACAAAAAAATAAATCAAGAACTATGCAGCTCAACATAAATTGTGAACTCTATATCATGCAAGAGGATGAAACTTTGAACAAATTCTATGCAGGTTTTTCAATCATTATCATCTGCCCGTACAATTTGGATGGACCTATTTCGAATAAAAAGTAGATTGAGAAAATTGTTGTTAGCCTACATTATCATTTTCAAGAAAAAGATACCTTGCTTAAATCCATATAGAAGGCCTGTGAACTTACTGTTAAATGAATCAGTTGGGAAATTATTCGAACTGCATTATTTGTTGCGAAGATGATAGCAATCCACTTTCGAGGACGGAAAGAGCTTGACTTTATAGACATCAAGTATAGTGGTACGAGCGAAGCTATTTTGACACAATTGTTAGAAATGATGAATCTAATACCAATGAAGAGAAATATCTATACTTTCCCATAGATTTACTAAATTTTTTAGAAAGAATAAACCCGTTTTTAGGGATTTAAAAAAAAGGTAATCCGAGCTCTAAAATGATTATTTCAATGAATATATAGTTCAATTTCTTCCAAGCGACTTCAAACATTTTGGAGACCACTCATATAGGCATTTGAGCAAAAAACTAAATCTAGAACTATGCAGCTGAACAGAAATTTTGAACTCTATATCATGCAAGAGGATGAAACTTTGAACAAATTCTATGCAGGTTTTTCAATCATTATCAACTCCTCGTACAATTTGGATGGACCTATTAGGAAAAAAAGGTAGATTGGGAAAATTGTTGTTAGCCTACATTATCATTTTCAAGAAAAAGATACCTTGCTTAAATCCATATAGAAGGCCTGTGAACTTACTGTTAAATGAATGAGTTGGGAAATTATTCGAACTGCATTATTTGTTGCCAAGAGGATAGCAATCCACTTTCGCGGACGGAAAGAGCTTGACTTTATAGACATCAAGTATAGTGGTACCAGCGAAGCCATTTTGACACAATTGTTAGAAATGATGAATCTAATACCAATGAAGAGAAAATATCTATACTTTCCCATAGATTTACTAAATTTCTTAGAAAGAATAAACCAGTTTTTAGGGATTTAAGAAAAAGGTAATCTGAGCTCTAAAATGATTATTTCAATGAATTTATAGTTGTATTTCTTCCAAGCGACTTCAAACATTTTGGAGACCACTCATATAGGCATTTGAGCAAAAAACTAAATCTAGAACTATGCAGCTGAACATAAATTTTGAACTCTATATCATGCAAGAGGATGAAACTTTGAACAAATTCTACCCAGGTTTTTCAATCAATTTCAACTACCCGTACAATTTGGATGGACCTATTTGGAAAAAAAAGTAGATTGAGAAAATTTTTGTTAGCCTACATTATCATTTTCAAGAAAAAGATACCTTGCTTAAATCCATATAGAAGGCCTGTGAACTTACTGTTTAATGAATCAGTTTGGAAATTATTCAAACTGCATTATTTGTTGCCAAGATGATAGCAATCCACCTTCGCGGACGGAAAGAGCTTGACTTTATAGACATCAAGTATAGTGGTACGAGCGAAGCTATTTTGACACAATTGTTAGTAATGATGAATCTAATACCAATGAAGAGAAATATCTATACTTTCCCATAGATTTACTAAATTTCTTAGAAAGAATAAACCCGTTTTTAGGGATTTAAAAAAAGGTAATCTGAGCTCTAAAATGATTATTTCAATGAATTTATAGTTGTATTTCTTCCAAGCGACTTCAAACATTTTGGAGAGCACTATATAGGCATTTGAGCAAAAAACTAAATCTAGAACTATGCAGTTGAACATAAATTTTGAACTCTATATCATGCAAGAGGATGAAACTTTGAACAAATTCTACCCAGGTTTTCAATCAATTTCAACTACCCGTACAATTTGGATGGACCTGTTTGGAAAAAAAAGTAGATTGAGAAAATTTTTGTTAGCCTACATTATCATTTTCAAGAAAAAGATACCTTGCTTAAATCCATATAGAAGGCCTGTGAACTTACTGTTTAATGAATCAGTTTGGAAATTATTCAAACTGCATTATTTGTTGCCAAGATGATAGCAATCCACCTTCGCGGACGGAAAGAGCTTGACTTTATAGACATCAAGTATAGTGGTACGAGCGAAGCTATTTTGACACAATTGTTAGAAATGATGAATCTAATACCAATGAAGAGAAATATCTATACTTTCCCATAGATTTACTAAATTTCTTAGAAAGAATAAACCCGTTTTTAGGGATTTAAAAAAAGGTAATCTGAGCTCTAAAATGATTATTTCAATGAATTTATAGTTGTATTTCTTCCAAGCGACTTCAAACATTTTGGAGAGCACTTATATAGGCATTTGAGCAAAAAACTAAATCTAGAACTATGCAGCTGAACATAAATTTTGAACTCTATATCATGCAAGAGGATGAAACTTTGAACAAATTCTACCCAGGTTTTTCAATCAATTTCAACTACCCGTACAATTTGGATGGACCTATTTGGAAAAAAAAGTAGATTGAGAAAATTGTTGTTAGCCTACATTATCATTTTCAAGAAAAAGATACCTTGCTTAAATCCATATAGAAGGCCTGTGAACTTACGGTTTAATGAATCAGTTTGGAAATTATTCAAACTGCATTATTTGTTGCCAAGATGATAGCAATCCACCTTCGTGGACGGAAAAAGCTTGACTTTATAGACATCAAGTATAGTGGTACGAGGGAAGCTATTTTGACACAATTGTTAGAAATGATGAATCTAATACCAATGAAGAGAAAATATCTATACTTTCCCATAGATTTACTAAATTTCTTAGAAAGAATAAACCCGTTTTTAGGGATTTAAGAAAAAGTTAATCCGAGCTCTAAAATGATTATTTCAATGAATTTATAGTTGTATTTCTTCCAAGCGACTTCAAACATTTTGGGGACCACTCATATAGGCATTTGAGCAAAAAACTAAATCTAGAACTATGCAGCTGAACAGAAATTTTGAACTCTATATCATGCAAGAGGATGAAACTTTGAACAAATTCTATGCAGGTTTTTCAATCATTATCAACTCCTCGTACAATTTGGATGGACCTATTAGGAAAAAAAAGTAGATTGGGAAAATTGTTGTTAGCCTACATTATCATTTTCAAGAAAAAGATACCTTGCTTAAATCCATATAGAAGGCCTGTGAACTTACTGTTAAATGAATGAGTTGGGAAATTATTCGAACTGCATTATTTGTTGCCAAGAGGATAGCAATCCACTTTCGCGGACGGAAAGAGCTTGACTTTATAGACATCAAGTATAGTGGTACCAGCGAAGCCATTTTGACACAATTGTTAGAAATGATGAATCTAATACCAATGAAGAGAAAATATCTATACTTTCCCATAGATTTACTAAATTTCTTAGAAAGAATAAACCCGTTTTTAGGGATTTAAGAAAAAGGTAATCTGAGCTCTAAAATGATTATTTCAATGAATTTATAGTTGTATTTCTTCCAAGCGACTTCAAACATTTTGGAGACCACTCATATAGGCATTTGAGCAAAAAACTAAATCTAGAACTATGCAGCTGAACATAAATTTTGAACTCTATATCATGCAAGAGGATGAAACTTTGAACAAATTCTACCCAGGTTTTTCAATCAATTTCAACTACCCGTACAATTTGGATGGACCTATTTGGAAAAAAAAGTAGATTGAGAAAATTTTTGTTAGCCTACATTATCATTTTCAAGAAAAAGATACCTTGCTTAAATCCATATAGAAGGCCTGTGAACTTACTGTTTAATGAATCAGTTTGGAAATTATTCAAACTGCATTATTTGTTGCCAAGATGATAGCAATCCACCTTCGCGGACGGAAAGAGCTTGACTTTATAGACATCAAGTATAGTGGTACGAGCGAAGCTATTTTGACACAATTGTTAGTAATGATGAATCTAATACCAATGAAGAGAAATATCTATACTTTCCCATAGATTTACTAAATTTCTTAGAAAGAATAAACCCGTTTTTAGGGATTTAAAAAAAGGTAATCTGAGCTCTAAAATGATTATTTCAATGAATTTATAGTTGTATTTCTTCCAAGCGACTTCAAACATTTTGGAGAGCACTATATAGGCATTTGAGCAAAAAACTAAATCTAGAACTATGCAGTTGAACATAAATTTTGAACTCTATATCATGCAAGAGGATGAAACTTTGAACAAATTCTACCCAGGTTTTCAATCAATTTCAACTACCCGTACAATTTGGATGGACCTATTTGGAAAAAAAAGTAGATTGAGAAAATTTTTGTTAGCCTACATTATCATTTTCAAGAAAAAGATACCTTGCTTAAATCCATATAGAAGGCCTGTGAACTTACTGTTTAATGAATCAGTTTGGAAATTATTCAAACTGCATTATTTGTTGCCAAGATGATAGCAATCCACCTTCGCGGACGGAAAGAGCTTGACTTTATAGACATCAAGTATAGTGGTACGAGCGAAGCTATTTTGACACAATTGTTAGAAATGATGAATCTAATACCAATGAAGAGAAATATCTATACTTTCCCATAGATTTACTAAATTTCTTAGAAAGAATAAACCCGTTTTTAGGGATTTAAAAAAAGGTAATCTGAGCTCTAAAATGATTATTTCAATGAATTTATAGTTGTATTTCTTCCAAGCGACTTCAAACATTTTGGAGAGCACTTATATAGGCATTTGAGCAAAAAACTAAATCTAGAACTATGCAGCTGAACATAAATTTTGAACTCTATATCATGCAAGAGGATGAAACTTTGAACAAATTCTACCCAGGTTTTTCAATCAATTTCAACTACCCGTACAATTTGGATGGACCTATTTGGAAAAAAAAGTAGATTGAGAAAATTGTTGTTAGCCTACATTATCATTTTCAAGAAAAAGATACCTTGCTTAAATCCATATAGAAGGCCTGTGAACTTACTGTTTAATGAATCAGTTTGGAAATTATTCAAACTGCATTATTTGTTGCCAAGATGATAGCAATCCACCTTCGTGGACGGAAAAAGCTTGACTTTATAGACATCAAGTATAGTGGTACGAGGGAAGCTATTTTGACACAATTGTTAGAAATGATGAATCTAATACCAATGAAGAGAAAATATCTATACTTTCCCATAGATTTACTAAATTTCTTAGAAAGAATAAACCCGTTTTTAGGGATTTAAGAAAAAGTTAATCCGAGCTCTAAAATGATTATTTCAATGAATTTATAGTTGTATTTCTTCCAAGCGACTTCAAACATTTTGGGGACCACTTATATAGGCATTTGAACAAAAAACTAAATCTAGAACTATGCAGCTGAACATAAATTTTGAACTCTATATCATGCAAGAGGATGAAACTTTGAACAAATTCTATGCAGGTTTTTCAATCATTATCAACTGCCCGTACAATTTGGATGGACCTATTTGAAAAAAAAAGTAGATTGAGAAAATTGTTGTTAGCCTACATTATCATTTTCAAGAAAAAGATACCTTGCTTAAATCCATATAGAAGGCCTGTGAACTTACTGTTAAATGAATCAGTTTGGAAATTATTCGAACTGCATTATTTGTTGCCAAGATGATAGCAATCCACTTTCGTGGACGGAAAGAGCTTGAATTTATAGACATCAAGTATAGTGGTACGAGCGAAGCTATTTTGACACAATTGTTAGAAATGATGAATCTAATACCAATGAAGAGAAAATAGCTATACTTTCCCATAGATTTACTAAATTTCTTAGAAAGAATAAACCCATTTTTAGGGATTTTCAAAAAAGGTAATCCGAGCTCTAAAATAAGTATTTCAATGAATTTATAGTTGTACTTCTTCCAAGAAACTTCAAACATTTTGGAGACCACTCATATAGGCATTTGAGCAAAAAAATAAATCTAGAACTATGCAGCTCAACATAAATTTTGAACTCTATATCAAGCAAGAGGATGAAACTTTGAACAAATTCTACGTAGGTTTTTCAATCATTATCAACTGCCCGTACAATTTGGATGGACCTATTTGAAAAAAAAAGTAGATTGAGAAAATTGTTGTTAGCCTACATTATCATTTTTAAGAAAAAGATACCTTGCTTAAATCCATATAGAAGGCCTGTGAACTTACTGTTAAATGAATCAGTTTGGAAATTATTCGAACTGCATTATTTGTTGCCAAGATAATAGCAATCCACTTTCGTGGACTGAAAGAGCTTGAATTTATAGACATCAAGTATAGTGGTACGAGCGAAGCTATTTTGAAACAATTGTTAGAAATGATGAATCTAATACCAATGAAGAGAAAATAGCTATACTTTCCCATAGATTTACTAAATTTCTTAGAAAGAATAAACCCATTTTAGGGATTTAAGAAAAAGTTAATCCGAGCTCTAAAATGATTATTTCAATGAATTTATAGTTGTATTTCTTCCAAGCGACTTCAAACATTTTGGGGACCACTTATATAGGTATTTGAACAAAAAACTAAATCTAGAACTATGCAGCTGAACATCAATTTTGAACTCTATATCATGCAAAAGGATGAAACTTTGAACAAATTCTATGCAGGTTTTTCAATCATTATCAACTGCCCGTACAATTTGGATGGACCTATTTGAAAAAAAAAAGTAGATTGAGAAAATTGTTGTTAGCCTACATTATCATTTTCAAGAAAAAGATACCTTGCTTAAATCCATATAGAAGGCCTGTGAACTTACTGTTAAATGAATCAGTTTGGAAATTATTCGAACTGCATTATTTGTTGCCAAGATGATAGCAATCCACTTTCGTGGACGGAAAGAGCTTGAATTTATAGACATCAAGTATAGTGGTACGAGCGAAGCTATTTTGACGCAATTGTTAGAAATGATGAATCTAATACCAATGAAGAGAAAATAGCTATACTTTCCCATAGATTTACTAAATTTCTTAGAAAGAATAAACCCATTTTTAGGGATTTTCAAAAAAGGTAATCCGAGCTCTAAAATAAGTATTTCAATGAATTTATAGTTGTACTTCTTCCAAGCAACTTCAAACATTTTGGAGACCACTCATATAGGCATTTGAACAAAAAAATAAATCAAGAACTATGCAGCTCAACATAAATTGTGAACTCTATATCATGCAAGAGGATGAAACTTTGAACAAATTCTATGCAGGTTTTTCAATCATTATCATATGCCTGTACAATTTGGATGGACCTATTTCGAATAAAAAGTAGATTGAGAAAATTGTTGTTAGCCTACATTATCATTTTCAAGAAAAAGATACCTTGCTTAAATCCATATAGAAGGCCTGTGAACTTACTGTTAAATGAATCAGTTGGGAAATTATTCGAACTGCATTATTTGTTGCGAAGATGATAGCAATCCACTTTCGAGGACGGAAAGAGCTTGACTTTATAGACATCAAGTATAGTGGTACGAGCGAAGCTATTTTGACACAATTGTTAGAAATGATGAATCTAATACCAATGAAGGGAAATATCTATACTTTCCCATAGATTTACTAAATTTTTTAGAAAGAATAAACCCGTTTTTAGGGATTTAAAAAAAAGGTAATCCGAGCTCTAAAATGATTATTTCAATGAATTTATATTTCAATTTCTTCCAAGCGACTTCAAACATTTTGGAGACCACTCATATAGGCATTTGAGCAAAAAACTAAATCTAGAACTATGCAGCTGAACAGAAATTTTGAACTCTATATCATGCAAGAGGATGAAACTTTGAACAAATTCTATGCAGGTTTTTCAATCATTATCAACTCCTCGTACAATTTGGATGGACCTATTAGGAAAAAAAAGTAGATTGGGAAAATTGTTGTTAGCCTACATTATCATTTTCAAGAAAAAGATACCTTGCTTAAATCCATATAGAAGGCCTGTGAACTTACTGTTAAATGAATGAGTTGGGAAATTATTCGAACTGCATTATTTGTTGCCAAGATGATAGCAATCCACTTTCGCGGACGGAAAGAGCTTGACTTTATAGACATCAAGTATAGTGGTACGAGGGAAGCTATTTTGACACAATTGTTAGAAATGATGAATCTAATACCAATGAAGAGAAAATATCTATACTTTCCCATAGATTTACTAAATTTCTTAGAAAGAATAAACCCGTTTTTAGGGATTTAAGAAAAAGGTAATCTGAGCTCTAAAATGATTATTTCAATGAATTTATAGTTGTATTTCTTCCAAGCGACTTCAAACATTTTGGAGACCACTCATATAGGCATTTGAGCAAAAAACTAAATCTAGAACTATGCAGCTGAACATAAATTTTGAACTCTATATCATGCAAGAGGATGAAACTTTGAACAAATTCTACCCAGGTTTTTCAATCAATTTCAACTACCCGTACAATTTGGATGGACCTATTTGAAAAAAAAAGTAGATTGAGAAAATTGTTGTTAGCCTACATTATCATTTTCAAGAAAAAGATACCATGCTTAAATCCATATAGAAGGCATGTGAACTTCCTGTTAAATGAATCAGTTGGGAAATTATTCGAACTGCATTATTTGTTGCCAAGATGATAGCAATCCACTTTCGCGGACGGAAAGAGCTTGACTTTATAGACATCAAGTATAGTGGTACGAGCGAAGCTATTTTGACACAATTGTTAGAAATGATGAATCTAATACCAATGAAGAGAAAATATTTATACTTTCCCATAGATTTACTAAATTTCTTAGAAAGAATAAAACCGTTTTTAGGGATTTAAGAAAAAGGTAATCCGAGCTCTAAAATGATTATTTCAATGAATTTATTGTTGTATTTCTTCCAAGGGACTTCAAACATTTTGGAGACCACTCATATAGGCATTTGAGAAAAAACTAAATCTAGAACTATGCAGCTGAACAGAAATTTTGAACTATATATCATGCAAGAGGATGAAACTTTGAACAAATTCTACGCAGGTTTTTCAATCCTTATCAACTGGTCGTACAATTTGGATGGACCTATTTGGAAAAAAAGTAGAATGAGAAAATTGTTGTTAGCCTACATTATCATTTTCAAGAAAAAGATACCTTGCTTAAATCCATATAGAAGGCCTGTGAACTTACTGTTTAATGAATGAGTTTGGAAATTATTCGAACTGCATTATTTGTTGAAAAGATGATAGTAATCCACTTTCGTGGACGGAAAGAGCTTGACTTTAAAGACATCAAGTATAGTGGTACGAGGGAAGCTATTTTGACACAATTGTTACAAATGATGAATCTAATACCAATGGAGAAAAAATATCTATAATTTCCCATATATTTACTAAATTTCTTAGAAAGAATAAACCCGTTTTTAGGGATTTAAAAAAAGGTAATCTGAGCTCTAAAATGATTATTTCAATGAATTTATTGTTGTATTTCTTCCAAGCAACTTCAAACATTTTGGAGACCACTCATATAGGCATTTGAGCAAAAAACTAAATCTAGAACTATGCAGCTGAACATAAATTTTGAACTCTATATCATGCAAGAGGATGAAACTTTCAACAAATTCTACCCAGGTTTTTCAATCAATTTCAACTACCCGTACAATTTGGATGGACCTATTTGGAAAAAAAAGTAGATTGAGAAAATTTTTGTTAGCCTACATTATCATTTTCAAGAAAAAGATACCTTGCTTAAATCCATATAGAAGGCCTGTGAACTTACTGTTTAATGAATCAGTTTGGAAATTATTCAAACTGCATTACTTGTTGCCAAGATGATAGCAATCCACGTTCGTGGACGGATAGAGCTTGACTTTATAGACATCAAGTATAGTGGTACGAGGGAAGCTATTTTGACACAATTGTTAGAAATGATGAATCTAATACCAATGAAGAGAAATATCTATACTTTCCCATAGATTTACTAAATTTCTTAGAAAGAATAAACCCGTTTTTAGGGATTTAAGAAAAAGGTAATCCGAGCTTTAGAATGATTATTTCAATGAATTTATTGTTGTATTTCTTCCAAGCAACTTCAAACATTTTGAAGACCACTCATATAGGCATTTGAGCAAAAAACTAAATCTAGAACTATGCACCTGAACAGAAATTTTGAACTCTATATCATGAAAGAGGATGAAACTTTGAAGAAATTCTACGCAGGTTTTTCAATCATTATCAACTACTCGTACAATTTGGAGGAATCTATTTGGAAAAAAAAGTAGATTGAGAAAATTGTTGTTAGCCTACATTTTCATTTTCAAGAAAAAGATACCTTGCTTAAATCCATATAGAAGCCCTGTGAAATTACTGTTAAATGAGTCAGTTAGGAAATTATTCGAACTGTATTATTTGTTGCTAAGATGATAGCAATCCACTTTCGCGGATGGAAAGAGCTTGACTTTATAGAAATCAAGTAAAGTGGTACGAGCGAAGCAATTTTGACACAATTGTTAGAATTGATGAATCTAATACCAATGAAGAGAAAATATCTATACTTTCCCGTAGATTTACTAAATTTCTTAGAAAGAATAAACCCGTTTTTAGGGTTTAAAAAAAAGGTAATTCGAGCTCTCAAATGATTATTTCAATGAATTTGTAGTTGTATTTCTTCCAAGCGACTTCAAACATTTTGGAGACCACTCATATAGGCATTTTAGCAAAAAACTAACTATAGAACTATGCTATTGAACAGAAATTTTGCATTCTATATCATGCAAGAGGATGAAACTTTGAACAAATTCTACCCAGGTTTTTCAATCAATTTCAACTACCCGTACAATTTGGATCGACCTATTTGGAAAAAAAAGTAGATTGAGAAAATTGTTGTTAGCCAACATTATCATTTTCAAGAAAAAGATACCTTGCTTAAATCCATATAGAAGGCCTGTGAACTTACTGTTAAATGAATCAGTTTGGAAATTATTCGAACTGCATTATTTGTTGCCAAGATGATAGCAATCCACTTTCGTGGACAGAAAGAGCTTGACTTTATAGACATCAAGTATAGTGGTACGAGCGAAGCTATTTTGACACAATTGTTAGAAATGATAAATCTAATACCAATGGAGAGAAAATATCTATACTTTCCCATATATTTACTAAATTTCTTAAAAAGAATAAACCCGTTTTTAGGGATTTAAGAAAAAGGTAATCCGCTCTTTAAAATGATTATTTCAATGAATTTATTGTTGTATTTCTTCCAAGCAACTTCAAACATTTTGGAGACCACTCATATAGGCATTTGAGCAAAAAACTAAATCTAGAACTATGCACCTGAATAGAAATATTGAACTCTATATCATGCAAGAGGATGAAACTTTGAAGAAATTCTACGCAGGTTTTTCAATCATTATCAACTACTCGTACAATTTGGAGGAATCTATTTGGAAAAAAAAGTAGATTGAGAAAATTGTTGTTAGCCTACATTTTCATTTTCAAGAAAAAGATACCTTGCTTAAATCCATATAGAAGGCCTGTGAAATTACTGTTAAATGAGTCAGTTAGGAAATTATTCGAACTGTATTATTTGTTGCTAAGATGATAGCAATCCACTTTCGCGGATGGAAAGAGCTTGACTTTATAGAAATCAAGTAAAGTGGTACGAGCGAAGCAATTTTGACACAATTGTTAGAATTAATGAATCTAATACCAATGAAGAGAAAATATATATACTTTCCCATAGATTTACTAAATTTCTTAGAAAGAATAAACCCGTTTTTAGGGATTAAAAAAAAGGTAATCCGAGCTCTCAAATGATTATTTCAATGAATTTGTAGTTGTATTTCTTCCAAGCGACTTAAAACATTTTGGAGACCACTCATATAGGCATTTTAGAACAAAACTAACTCTAGAACTATGCTATTGAACAGAAATTTTGCATTCTATATCATGCAAGAGGATGAAACTTTGAACAAATTCTACCCAGGTTTTTCAATCAATTTCAACTACCCGTACAATTTGGATCGACCTATTTGGAAAAAAAAGTAGATTGAGAAAATTGTTGTTAGCCTACATTATCATTTTCAAGAAAAAGATACCTTGCTTAAATCCATATAGAAGGCCTGTGAACTTACTGTTTAATGAATGAGTTTGGAAGTTATTCGAACTGCATTATTTGTTGCCAAGATGATAGCAATCCACGTTCGTGGACGGATATAGCTTGACTTTATAGACATCAAGTATAGTGGTACGAGGGAAGCTATTTTGACACAATTGTTAGAAATGATGAATCTAATACCAATGAAGGGAAAATATCTATACTTTCCCATATATTTACTAAATTTCTTAGAAAGAATAAACCCGTTTTTAGGGATTTAAGAAAAAGTTAATCAGAGCTCTAAAATGATTATTTCAATGAATTTATAGTTGTATTTCTTCCAAGAAACTTCAAACATTTTGGGGACCACTTATATAGGCATTTGAACAAAAACCTAAATCTAGAACTATGCAGCTGAACATAAATTTTGAACTCTATATCATGCAAGAGGATGAAACTTTGAACAAATTCTACCCAGGTTTTTCAATCAATTTCAACTACCCGTACAATTTGGATGGACCTATTTGAAAAAAAAAGTAGATTGAGAAAATTGTTGTTAGCCTACATTATGATTTTCAAGAAAAAGATACCTTGCTTAAATCCATATAGAAGGCATGTGAACTTCCTGTTAAATGAATCAGTTGGGAAATTATTCGAACTGCATTATTTGTTGCCAAGATGATAGCAATCCACTTTCGCGGACGGAAAGAGCTTGACTTTATAGACATCAAGTATAGTGGTACGAGCGAAGCTATTTTGACACAATTGTTAGAAATGATGAATCTAATACCAATTAAGAGAAAATATTTATACTTTCCCATAGATTTACTAAATTTCTTAGAAAGAATAAAACCGTTTTTAGGGATTTAAGAAAAAGGTAATCCGAGCTCTAAAATGATTATTTCAATGAATTTATTGTTGTATTTCTTCCAAGGGACTTCAAACATTTTGGAGACCACTCATATAGGCATTTGAGAAAAAACTAAATCTAGAACTATGCAGCTGAACAGAAATTTTGAACTATATATCATGCAAGAGGATGAAACTTTGAACAAATTCTACGCAGTTTTTTCAATCCTTATCAACTGGTCGTACAATTTGGATGGACCTATTTGGAAAAAAAGTAGATTGAGAAAATTGTTGTTAGCCTACATTATCATTTTCAAGAAAAAGATACCTTGCTTAAATCCATATAGAAGGCCTGTGAAATTACTGTTTAATGAATTAGTTTGGAAATTATTCGAACTGCATTATTTGTTGAAAAGATGATAGCAATCCACTTTCATGGACGGAAAGAGCTTGACTTTAAAGACATCAAGTATAGTGGTACGAGGGAAGCTATTTTGACACAATTGTTAGAAATGATGAATCTAATACCAATGGAGAAAAAATATCTATAATTTCCCATATATTTACTAAATTTCTTAGAAAGAATAAACCCGTTTTTAGGGATTTAAAAAAAGGTAATCTGAGCTCTAAAATGATTATTTCAATGAATTTATTTTGTATTTCTTCCAAGCAACTTCAAACATTTTGGAGACCACTCATATAGGCATTTGAGCAAAAAACTAAATCTAGAACTATGCAGCTGAACATAAATTTTGAACTCTATATCATGCAAGAGGATGAAACCTTGAACAAATTCTACCCAGGTTTTTCAATCAATTTCAACTACCCGTACAATTTGGATGGACCTATTTGGAAAAAAAAGTAGATTGAGAAAATTTTTGTTAGCCTACATTATCATTTTCAAGAAAAAGATACCTTGCTTAAATCCATATAGAAGGCCTGTGAACTTACTGTTTAATGAATCAGTTTGGAAATTATTCAAACTGCATTACTTGTTGCCAAGATGATAGCAATCCACGTTCGTGGACGGATAGAGCTTGACTTTATAGACATCAAGTATAGTGGTACGAGGGAAGCTATTTTGACACAATTGTTAGAAATGATGAATCTAATACCAATGAAGAGAAATATCTATACTTTCCCATAGATTTACTAAATTTCTTAGAAAGAATAAACCTGTTTTTAGGGATTTAAAAAAAGGTAATCTGAGCTCTAAAATGATTATTTCAATGAATTTATAGTTGTATTTCTTCCAAGCGACTTCAAACATTTTGGAGACCACTCATATAGGCATTTGAGCAAAAAACGAAATCTAGAACTATGCAGCTGAACATAAATTTTGAACTCTATATCATGCAAGAGGATGAAACTTTGAACAAATTCTACCCAGGTTTTTCAATCAATTTCAACTACCCGTACAATTTGGATGGACCTATTTGGAAAAAAAAGTAGATTGAGAAAATTGTTGTTAGCCTACATTATCATTTTCAAGAAAAAGATACCTTGCTTAAATCCATATAGAAGGCCTGTGAACTTACTGTTAAATGAATCAGTTTGGAAATTATTCGAACTGCATTATTTGTTGCCAAGACGATAGCAATCCACTTTCGTGGACGGAAAGAGCTTGACTTTATAGACATCAAGTATAGTGGTACGAGCGAAGCTATTTTGACACAATTGTTAGAAATGATAAATCTAATACCAATGGAGAGAAAATATCTATACTTTCCCATATATTTACTAAATTTCTTAAAAAGAATAAACCCGTTTTTAGGGATTTAAGAAAAAGGTAATCCGAGCTTTAGAATGATTATTTCAATGAATTTATTGTTGTATTTCTTCCAAGCAACTTCAAACATTTTGAAGACCACTCATATAGGCATTTGAGCAAAAAACTAAATCTAGAACTATGCACCTGAACAGAAATTTTGAACTCTATATCATGCAAGAGGATGAAACTTTGAAGAAATTCTACGCAGGTTTTTCAATCATTATCAACTACTCGTACAATTTGGAGGAATCTATTTGGAAAAAAAAGTAGATTGAGAAAATTGTTGTTAGCCTACATTTTCATTTTCAAGAAAAAGATACCTTGCTTAAATCCATATAGAAGCCCTGTGAAATTACTGTTAAATGAGTCAGTTAGGAAATTATTCGAACTGTATTATTTGTTGCTAAGATGATAGCAATCCACTTTCGCGGATGGAAAGAGCTTGACTTTATAGAAATCAAGTAAAGTGGTCGGAGCGAAGCAATTTTGACACAATTGTTAGAATTGATGAATCTAATACCAATGAAGAGAAAATATCTATACTTTCCCATAGACTTACTAAATTTCTTAGAAAGAATAAACCCGTTTTTAGGGATTTAAAAAAAAGGTAATGCGAGCTCTCAAATGATTATTTCAATGAATTTGTAGTTGTATTTCTTCCAAGCGACTTCAAACATTTTGGAGACCACTCATATAGGCATTTTAGCAAAAAACTAACTATAGAACTATGCTATTGAACAGAAATTTTGCATTCTATATCATGCAAGAGGATGAAACTTTGAACAAATTCTACCCAGGTTTTTCAATCAATTTCAACTACCCGTACAATTTGGATCGACCTATTTGGAAAAAAAAGTAGATTGAGAAAATTGTTGTTAGCCAACATTATCATTTTCAAGAAAAAGATACCTTGCTTAAATCCATATAGAAGGCCTGTGAACTTACTGTTAAATGAATCAGTTTGGAAATTATTCGAACTGCATTATTTGTTGCCAAGATGATAGCAATCCACTTTCGTGGACAGAAAGAGCTTGACTTTATAGACATCAAGTATAGTGGTACGAGCGAAGCTATTTTGACACAATTGTTAGAAATGATAAATCTAATACCAATGGAGAGAAAATATCTATACTTTCCCATATATTTACTAAATTTCTTAAAAAGAATAAACCCGTTTTTAGGGATTTAAGAAAAAGGTAATCCGCTCTTTAAAATGATTATTTCAATGAATTTATTGTTGTATTTCTTCCAAGCAACTTCAAACATTTTGGAGACCACTCATATAGGCATTTGAGCAAAAAACTAAATCTAGAACTATGCACCTGAACAGAAATATTGAACTCTATATCATGCAAGAGGATGAAACTTTGAAGAAATTCTACGCAGGTTTTTCAATCATTATCAACTACTCGTACAATTTGGAGGAATCTATTTGGAAAAAAAAGTAGATTGAGAAAATTGTTGTTAGCCTACATTTTCATTTTCAAGAAAAATATACCTTGCTTAAATCCATATAGAAGGCCTGTGAAATTACTGTTAAATGAGTCAGTTAGGAAATTATTCGAACTGTATTATTTGTTGCTAAGATGATAGCAATCCACTTTCGCGGATGGAAAGAGCTTGACTTTATAGAAATCAAGTAAAGTGGTACGAGCGAAGCAATTTTGACACAATTGTTAGAATTGATGAATCTAATACCAATGAAGAGAAAATATATATACTTTCCCATAGATTTACTAAATTTCTTAGAAAGAATAAACCCGTTTTTAGGGATTTAAAAAAAAGGTAATCCGAGCTCTCAAATGATTATTTCAATGAATTTGTAGTTGTATTTCTTCCAAGCGACTTAAAACATTTTGGAGACCACTCATATAGGCATTTTAGAAAAAAACTAACTCTAGAACTATGCTATTGAACAGAAATTTTGCATTCTATATCATGCAAGAGGATGAAACTTTGAACAAATTCTACCCAGGTTTTTCAATCAATTTCAACTACCCGTACAATTTGGATCGACCTATTTGGAAAAAAAAGTAGATTGAGAAAATTGTTGTTAGCCTACATTATCATTTTCAAGAAAAAGATACCTTGCTTAAATCCATATAGAAGGCCTGTGAACTTACTGTTTAATGAATGAGTTTGGAAATTATTCAAACTGCATTATTTGTTGCCAAGATGATAGCAATCCACGTTCGTGGACGGATATAGCTTGACTTTATAGACATCAAGTATAGTGGTACGAGGGAAGCTATTTTGACACAATTGTTAGAAATGATGAATCTAATACCAATGAAGGGAAAATATCTATACTTTCCCATATATTTACTAAATTTCTTAGAAAGAATAAACCCGTTTTTAGGGATTTAAGAAAAAGTTAATCAGAGCTCTAAAATGATTATTTCAATGAATTTATAGTTGTATTTCTTCCAAGAAACTTCAAACATTTTGGGGACCACTTATATAGGCATTTGAGCAAAAAACTAAATCTAGAACTATGCAGCTGAACATAAATTTTGAACTCTATATGATGAAAGAGGATGAAACTTTGAAGAAATTCTACGCAGGTTTTTCAATCATTATCAACTACTCGTACAATTTGGAGAGATCTATTTGGAAAAAAAAGTAGATTGAGAAAATTGTTGTTAGCCTACATTATCATTTTCAAGAAAAAGATACCTTGCTTAAATCCATATAGAAGGCATGTGAACTTACTGTTAAATGAATCAGTTGGGAAATTATTCGAACTGCATTATTTGTTGACAAGATGATAGCAATCCACTTTCGCGGACGGAAAGAGCTTGACTTTATAGACATCAAGTATAGTGGTATGAGCGAAGCTATTTTGACACAATTGTTAGAAATGATGAATCTAATACCAATGAAGAGAAAATATCTATACTTTCCCATAGATTTACTAAATTTCTTAGAAAGAATAAACCCGTTTTTAGGGATTTAAAAAAAAGGTAATCCAAGCTCTCAAATGATTATTTCAATGAATTTGTAGTTGTATTTCTTCCAAGCGACTTCAAACATTTTGGAGACCACTCATATAGGCATTTGAGCAAAAAACTAACTCTAGAACTATGCTATTGAACAGAAATTTTGCACTCTATATCATGCAAGAGGATGAAACTTTGAACAAATTCTACCCAGGTTTTTCAATCCTTATCAACTGGTCGTACAATTTGGATGGACCTATTTGGAAAAAAAGTAGATTGAGAAAATTGTTGTTAGCCTACATTATCATTTTCAAGAAAAAGATACCTTTCTTAAATCCATATAGAAGGCCTGTGAACTTACTGTTTAATGAATCAGTTTGGAAATTATTCGAACTGCATTATTTGTTGTTAAGATGATAGCAATCCACGTTCGTGGACGGAAAGAGCTTGACTTTATAGACATCAAGTATAGTGGTACGAGGGAAGCTATTTTGACACAATTGTTAGAAATGATGAATCTAATACCAATGAAGGGAAAATATCTATACTTTCCCATAGATTTACTAAATTTCTTAGAAAGAATAAACCCGGTTTTAGGGATTTAAGAAAAAGTTAACCGAGCTCTAAAATGATTATTTCAATGAATTTATAGTTGTATTTCTTCCAAGCAACTTCAAACATTTTGGGGACCACTTATATAGGAATATGAACAAAAAACTAAATCTAGAACTATGCAGCTGAACATAAATTTTGAACTCTATATCAATTCAAGAGGATGAAACTTTGAACAAATTTTATGCAGGTTTTTCAATCATTATCAACTGCCCGTACAATTTGGATGGACCTATTTGAAAAAAAAGTAGATTGAGAAAATTGTTGTTAGCCTACATTATCATTTTCAAGAAAAAGATACCTTGCTTAAATCCATATAGAAGGCATGTGAACTTACTGTTAAATGAATCAGGTGGGAAATTATTCGAACTGCAGTATTTGTTCCCAAGATGATAGCAATCCACTTTCGCGGACGGAAAGAGCTTGACTTTATAGACATCAAGTATAGTGGTACGAGCGAAGCTATTTTGACACAATTATTAGAAATGATGAATCTAATACCAATGAAGAGAAAATTTCTATACTTTCCCATAGATTTACTACATTTCTTAGAAAGAATAAACCCGTTTTTAGGGATTTAAGAAAAAGGTAATCCGAGCTCTAAAATGATTATTTCAATGAATTTATTGTTGTATTTCTTCCAAGGGACTTCAAACATTTTGGAGACCACTCATATAGGAATTTGAGCAAAAAACTAAATCTAGAACTATGCAGCTGAACAGAAATTTTGAACTCTATATCATGGAAGAGGATGAAACCTTGAACAAATTCTACGCAGGTTTTTCAATCATTATCAACTGGTCGTACAATTTGGAGGGATCTATTTGGAAAAAAAAGTAGATTGAGAAAATTGTTGTTAGCCAACATTATCATTTTCAAGAAAAAGATACCTTGCTTAAATCCATATAGAAGGCCTGTGAACTTACTGTTAAGTGAATCAGTTTACAAATTATTCGAACTGCATTATTTGTTGCCAAGATGATAGCAATCCACTTTCGTGGACGGAAAGAGCTTGACTTTATAGTCATCAAGTATAGCGGTACGAGCTAAGCTATTTCGACACAATTGTTAGAAATGATTAATCTAATACCAATGAAGAGAAAATATCTATACTTTCCCATAGATTTACTAAATTTCTTAGAAAGAATAAACCCGTTTTTAGGGATTTTCCAAAAAGGTAATCCGAGCTCTAAAATAATTATTTCAATAAATTTATAGTTGTATTTCTTCCAAGCTACTTCAAACATTTCGGAGACCACTCATATAGGCATTTGAGAAAAAAACTTAATCTAGAACTATGCAGCTGAACAGAAATTTTGAACTCTATATCATGCAAGAGGATGAAACTTTGAACAAATTCTACGCAGGTTTTTCAATCATTATCAACTACCCGTACAATTTGGATGGACCTATTTGGGAAAAAAAGTAGATTGAGAAAATTGTTGTTAGCCTACATTATCATTTTCAAAAAAAAGATACCTTGCTTAAATCCATATAGCAGGCATGTGAACTTACTGTTAAATGAATGAGTTGGGAAATTATTCGAACTGCATTATTTGTTGCCAAGATGATAGCAATCCACTTTCGCGGACGGAAAGAGCTTGACTTTATAGACATCAAGTATAGTGGTACGAGCGAAGCCATTTTGACACAATTGTTAGAAATGATGAATCTAATACCAATGAAGAGAAAATATCTATACTTTCCCATAGATTTACTAAATTTCTTAGAAAGAATAAACCCGTTTTTAGGGATTTAAGAAAAAGGTAATCTGAGCTCTAAAATGATTATTTCAATGAATTTATTGTTGTATTTCTTCCAAGGGACTTCAAACATTTTGGAGACCACTCATATAGGAATTTGAGCAAAAAACTAAATCTAGAACTATGCAGCTGAACAGAAATTTTGAACTCTATATCATGCAAGAGGATGAAACTTTGAACAAATTCTACGCAGGTTTTTCAATCATTATCAACTGGTCGTACAATTTGGAGGGATCTATTTGGAAAAAAAAGTAGATTGAGAAAATTGTTGTTAGCCAACATTATCATTTTCAAGAAAAAGATACCTTGCTTAAATCCATATAGCAGGCATGTGAACTTACTGTTAAATGAATGAGTTGGGAAATTATTCGAACTGCATTATTTGTTGCCAAGATGATAGCAATCCACTTTCGCGGACGGAAAGAGCTTGACTTTATAGACATCAAGTATAGTGGTACGAGCGAAGCCATTTTGACACAATTGTTAGAAATGATGAATCTAATACCAATGAAGAGAAAATATCTATACTTTCCCATAGATTTACTAAATTTCTTAGAAAGAATAAACCCGGTTTTAGGGATTTAAGAAAAAGTTAACCGAGCTCTAAAATGATTATTTCAATGAATTTATAGTTGTATTTCTTCCAAGCAACTTCAAACATTTTGGTGACCACTTATATAGGAATATGAACAAAAAACTAAATCTAGAACTATGCAGCTGAACATAAATTTTGAACTCTATATCAATTCAAGAGGATGAAACTTTGAACAAATTCTATGCAGGTTTTTCAATCATTATCAACTGCCCGTACAATTTGGATGGACCTATTTGAAAAAAAAGTAGATTGAGAAAATTGTTGTTAGCCTACATTATCATTTTCAAGAAAAAGATACCTTGCTTAAATCCATATAGAAGGCATGTGAACTTACTGTTAAATGAATCAGGTGGGAAATTATTCGAACTGCAGTATTTGTTCCCAAGATGATAGCAATCCACTTTCGCGGACGGAAAGAGCTTGACTTTATAGACATCAAGTATAGTGGTACGAGCGAAGCTATTTTGACACAATTATTAGAAATGATGAATCTAATACCAATGAAGAGAAAATTTCTATACTTTCCCATAGATTTACTACATTTCTTAGAAAGAATAAACCCGTTTTTAGGGATTTAAGAAAAAGGTAATCCGAGCTCTAAAATGATTATTTCAATGAATTTATTGTTGTATTTCTTCCAAGGGACTTCAAACATTTTGGAGACCACTCATATAGGAATTTGAGCAAAAAACTAAATCTAGAACTATGCAGCTGAAGAGAAATTTTGAACTCTATATCATGGAAGAGGATGAAACTTTGAACAAATTCTACGCAGGTTTTTCAATCATTATCAACTGGTCGTACAATTTGGAGGGATCTATTTGGAAAAAAAAGTAGATTGAGAAAATTGTTGTTAGCCAACATTATCATTTTCAAGAAAAAGATACCTTGCTTAAATCCATATAGAAGGCCTGTGAACTTACTGTTAAGTGAATCAGTTTACAAATTATTCGAACTGCATTATTTGTTGCCAAGATGATAGCAATCCACTTTCGTGGACGGAAAGAGCTTGACTTTATAGTCATCAAGTATAGCGGTACGAGCAAAGCTATTTCGACACAATTGTTAGAAATGATTAATCTAATACCAATGAAGAGAAAATATCTATACTTTCCCATAGATTTACTAAATTTCTTAGAAAGAATAAACCCGTTTTTAGGGATTTTCCAAAAAGGTAATCCGAGCTCTAAAATGATTATTTCAATAAATTTATAGTTGTATTTCTTCCAAGCTACTTCAAACATTTCGGAGACCACTCATATAGGCATTTGAGAAAAAAACTTAATCTAGAACTATGCAGCTGAACAGAAATTTTGAACTCTATATCATGCAAGAGGATGAAACTTTGAACAAATTCTACGCAGGTTTTTCAATCATTATCAACTACCCGTACAATTTGGATGGACCTATTTGGGAAAAAAAGTAGATTGAGAAAATTGTTGTTAGCCTACATTATCATTTTCAAAAAAAAGATACCTTGCTTAAATCCATATAGCAGGCATGTGAACTTACTGTTAAATGAATGAGTTGGGAAATTATTCGAACTGCATTATTTGTTGCCAAGATGATAGCAATCCACTTTCGCGGACGGAAAGAGCTTGACTTTATAGACATCAAGTATAGTGGTACGAGCGAAGCCATTTTGACACAATTGTTAGAAATGATGAATCTAATACTAATGAAGAGAAAATATCTATACTTTCCCATAGATTTACTAAATTTCTTAGAAAGAATAAACCCGTTTTTAGGGATTTAAGAAAAAGGTAATCTGAGCTCTAAAATGATTATTTCAATGAATTTATTGTTGTATTTCTTCCAAGGGACTTCAAACATTTTGGAGACCACTCATATAGGCATTTGAGCAAAAAACTAAATCTAGAACTATGCAGCTGAACAGAAATTTTGAACTCTATATCATGCAAGAGGATGAAACTTTGAACAAATTCTACGCAGGTTTTTCAATCATTATCAACTGGTCGTACAATTTGGATGGACCTATTAGGAAAAAAAAGTAGATTGGGAAAATTGTTGTTAGCCTACATTATCATTTTCAAGAAAAAGATACCTTGCTTAAATCCATATAGAAGGCCTGTGAACTTACTGTTAAATGAATGAGTTGGGAAATTATTCGAACTGCATTATTTGTTGCCAAGATGATAGCAATCCACTTTCGCGGACGGAAAGAGCTTGACTTTATAGACATCAAGTATAGTGGTACGAGCGAAGCCATTTTGACACAATTGTTAGAAATGATGAATCTAATACCAATGAAGAGAAAATATCTATACTTTCCCATAGATTTACTAAATTTCTTAGAAAGAATAAACCCGTTTTTAGGGATTTAAGAAAAAGGTAATCTGAGCTCTAAAATGATTATTTCAATGAATTTATTGTTGTATTTCTTCCAAGGGACTTCAAACATTTTGGAGACCACTCATATAGGAATTTGAGCAAAAAACTAAATCTAGAACTATGCAGCTGAACAGAAATTTTGAACTCTATATCATGCAAGAGGATGAAACTTTGAACAAATTCTACGCAGGTTTTTCAATCATTATCAACTGGTCGTACAATTTGGAGGGATCTATTTGGAAAAAAAAGTAGATTGAGAAAATTGTTGTTAGCCAACATTATCATTTTCAAGAAAAAGATACCTTGCTTAAATCCATATAGAAGGCCTGTGAACTTACTGTTAAATGAATCAGTTTACAAATTATTCGAACTGCATTATTTGTTGCCAAGATGATAGCAATCCACTTTCGTGGACGGAAAGAGCTTGACTTTATAGTCATCAAGTATAGCGGTACGAGCTAAGCTATTTCGACACAATTGTTAGAAATGATTAATCTAATACCAATGAAGAGAAAATATCTATACTTTCCCATAGATTTACTAAATTTCTTAGAAAGAATAAACCCGTTTTTAGGGATTTTCCAAAAAGGTAATCCGAGCTCTAAAATGATTATTTCAATAAATTTATAGTTGTATTTCTTCCAAGCTACTTCAAACATTTCGGAGACCACTCATATAGGCATTTGAGAAAAAAACTTAATCTAGAACTATGCAGCTGAACAGAAATTTTGAACTCTATATCATGCAAGAGGATGAAACTTTGAACAAATTCTACGCAGGTTTTTCAATCATTATCAACTACCCGTACAATTTGGATGGACCTATTTGGGAAAAAAAGTAGATTGAGAAAATTGTTGTTAGCCTACATTATCATTTTCAAAAAAAAGATACCTTGCTTAAATCCATATAGCAGGCATGTGAACTTACTGTTAAATGAATGAGTTGGGAAATTATTCGAACTGCATTATTTGTTGCCAAGATGATAGCAATCCACTTTCGCGGACGGAAAGAGCTTGACTTTATAGACATCAAGTATAGTGGTACGAGCGAAGCCATTTTGACACAATTGTTAGAAATGATGAATCTAATACCAATGAAGAGAAAATATCTATACTTTCCCATAGATTTACTAAATTTCTTAGAAAGAATAAACCCGTTTTTAGGGATTTAAGAAAAAGGTAATCTGAGCTCTAAAATGATTATTTCAATGAATTTATTGTTGTATTTCTTCCAAGGGACTTCAAACATTTTGGAGACCACTCATATAGGCATTTGAGCAAAAAACTAAATCTAGAACTATGCAGCTGAACAGAAATTTTGAACTCTATATCATGCAAGAGGATGAAACTTTGAACAAATTCTACGCAGGTTTTTCAATCATTATCAACTGGTCGTACAATTTGGATGGACCTATTAGGAAAAAAAAGTAGATTGGGAAAATTGTTGTTAGCCTACATTATCATTTTCAAGAAAAAGATACCTTGCTTAAATCCATATAGAAGGCCTGTGAACTTACTGTTAAATGAATGAGTTGGGAAATTATTCGAACTGCATTATTTGTTGCCAAGATGATAGCAATCCACTTTCGCGGACGGAAAGAGCTTGACTTTATAGACATCAAGTAATGTGGTACGAGCGAAGCCATTTTGACACAATTGTTAGAAATGATGAATCTAATACCAATGAAGAGAAAATATCTATACTTTCCCATAGAATTACTAAATTTCTTAGAAAGAATAAACCCGTTTTTAGGGATTTAAGAAAAAGGTAATCTGAGCTCTAAAATGATTATTTCAATGAATTTATTGTTGTATTTCTTCCAAGGGACTTCAAACATTTTGGAGACCACTCATATAGGCATTTGAGCAAAAAACTAAATCTAGAACTATGCAGCTGAACAGAAATTTTGACCTCTATATCATGCAAGAGGATGAAACTTTGAACAAATTCTACGCAGGTTTTTCAATCATTATCAACTGGTCGTACAATTTGGATGGACCTATTAGGAAAAAAAAGTAGATTGGGAAAATTGTTGTTAGCCTACATTATCATTTTCAAGAAAAAGATACCTTGCTTAAATCCATATAGAAGGCCTGTGAACTTACTGTTAAATGAATGAGTTGGGAAATTATTCGAACTACATTATTTGTTGCCAAGATGATAGCAATCCACTTTCGCGGACGGAAAGAGCTTGACTTTATAGACATCAAGTATAGTGGTACGAGCGAAGCCATTTTGACACAATTGTTAGAAATGATGAATCTAATACCAATGAAGAGAAAATATCTATACTTTCCCATAGATTTACTAAATTTCTTAGAAAGAATAAACCCGTTTTTAGGGATTTAAGAAAAAGGTAATCTGAGCTCTAAAATGATTATTTCAATGAATTTATTGTTGTATTTCTTCCAACGGACTTCAAACATTTTGGAGACCACTCATATAGGCATTTGAGCAAAAAACTAAATCTAGAACTATGCAGGTGAACAGAAATTTTGAACTCTATATCATGCAAGAGGATGAAACTTTGAACAAATTCTACGCAGGTTTTTCAATCATTATCAACTGGTCGTACAATTTGGATGGACCTATTTGGAAAAAAAAGTAGATTGAGAAAATTGTTGTTAGCCTACATTATCATTTTCAAAAAAAAGATACCTTGCTTAAATCCATATAGAAGGCCTGTGAACTTACTGTTAAATGAATCAGTTTGGAAATTATTCGAACTGCATTATTTGTTGCCAAGATGATAGCAATCCACTTTCGTGGACGGAAAGAGCTTGACTTTATAGACATGAAGTATAGTGGTACGAGCGAAGCTATTTTGACACAATTGTTAGAAATGATAAATCTAATACCAATGGAGAGAAAATATCTATACTTTCCCATATATTTACGAAATTTCTTAGAAAGAATAAACCCGTTTTTAGGGATTTAAGAAAAAGGTAATCCGAGCTCTAAAATGATTATTTCAATGAATTTATTGTTGTATTTCTTCCAAGCAACTTCATACATTTTGGAGACCACTCATGTAGGCATTTGAGCAAAAAACTAAATCTAGAACTATGCAGCTGAACATAAATTTTGAACTCTATATGATGAAAGAGGATGAAACTTTGAAGAAATTCTACGCAGGTTTTTCAATCATTATCAACTACTCGTACAATTTGGAGAGATCTATTTGGAAAAAAAAGTAGATTGAGAAAATTGTTGTTAGCCTACATTATCATTTTCAAGAAAAAGATACCTTGCTTAAATCCATATAGAAGGCATGTGAACTTACTGTTAAATGAATCAGTTGGGAAATTATTCGAACTGCATTATTTGTTGCCAAGATGATAGCAATCCACTTTCGCGGACGGAAAGAGCTTGACTTTATAGACATGAAGTATAGTGGTACGAGCGAAGCTATTTTGACACAATTGTTAGAAATGATAAATCTAATACCAATGGAGAGAAAATATCTATACTTTCCCATATATTTACGAAATTTCTTAGAAAGAATAAACCCGTTTTTAGGGATTTAAGAAAAAGGTAATCCGAGCTCTAAAATGATTATTTCAATGAATTTATTGTTGTATTTCTTCCAAGCAACTTCATACATTTTGGAGACCACTCATATAGGCATTTGAGAAAAAAACTTAATCTAGAACTATGCAGCTGAACAGAAATTTTGAACTCTATATCATGCAAGAGGATGAAACTTTGAACAAATTCTACGCAGGTTTTTCAATCATTATCAACTACCCGTACAATTTGGATGGACCTATTTGGGAAAAAAAGTAGATTGAGAAAATTGTTGTTAGCCTACATTATCATTTTCAAAAAAAAGATACCTTGCTTAAATCCATATAGCAGGCATGTGAACTTACTGTTAAATGAATGAGTTGGGAAATTATTCGAACTGCATTATTTGTTGCCAAGATGATAGCAATCCACTTTCGCGGACGGAAAGAGCTTGACTTTATAGACATCAAGTATAGTGGTACGAGCGAAGCCATTTTGACACAATTGTTAGAAATGATGAATCTAATACCAATGAAGAGAAAATATCTATACTTTCCCATAGATTTACTAAATTTCTTAGAAAGAATAAACCCGTTTTTAGGGATTTAAGAAAAAGGTAATCTGAGCTCTAAAATGATTATTTCAATGAATTTATTGTTGTATTTCTTCCAAGGGACTTCAAACATTTTGGAGACCACTCATATAGGCATTTGAGCAAAAAACTAAATCTAGAACTATGCAGCTGAACAGAAATTTTGAACTCTATATCATGCAAGAGGATGAAACTTTGAACAAATTCTACGCAGGTTTTTCAATCATTATCAACTGGTCGTACAATTTGGATGGACCTATTAGGAAAAAAAAGTAGATTGGGAAAATTGTTGTTAGCCTACATTATCATTTTCAAGAAAAAGATACCTTGCTTAAATCCATATAGAAGGTCTGTGAACTTACTGTTAAATGAATGAGTTGGGAAATTATTCGAACTGCATTATTTGTTGCCAAGATGATAGCAATCCACTTTCGCGGACGGAAAGAGCTTGACTTTATAGACATCAAGTAATGTGGTACGAGCGAAGCCATTTTGACACAATTGTTAGAAATGATGAATCTAATACCAATGAAGAGAAAATATCTATACTTTCCCATAGAATTACTAAATTTCTTAGAAAGAATAAACCCGTTTTTAGGGATTTAAGAAAAAGGTAATCTGAGCTCTAAAATGATTATTTCAATGAATTTATTGTTGTATTTCTTCCAAGGGACTTCAAACATTTTGGAGACCACTCATATAGGCATTTGAGCAAAAAACTAAATCTAGAACTATGCAGCTGAACAGAAATTTTGACCTCTATATCATGCAAGAGGATGAAACTTTGAACAAATTCTACGCAGGTTTTTCAATCATTATCAACTGGTCGTACAATTTGGATGGACCTATTAGGAAAAAAAAGTAGATTGGGAAAATTGTTGTTAGCCTACATTATCATTTTCAAGAAAAAGATACCTTGCTTAAATCCATATAGAAGGCCTGTGAACTTACTGTTAAATGAATGAGTTGGGAAATTATTCGAACTACATTATTTGTTGCCAAGATGATAGCAATCCACTTTCGCGGACGGAAAGAGCTTGACTTTATAGACATCAAGTATAGTGGTACGAGCGAAGCCATTTTGACACAATTGTTAGAAATGATGAATCTAATACCAATGAAGAGAAAATATCTATACTTTCCCATAGATTTACTAAATTTCTTAGAAAGAATAAACCCGTTTTTAGGGATTTAAGAAAAAGGTAATCTGAGCTCTAAAATGATTATTTCAATGAATTTATTGTTGTATTTCTTCCAACGGACTTCAAACATTTTGGAGACCACTCATATAGGCATTTGAGCAAAAAACTAAATCTAGAACTATGCAGGTGAACAGAAATTTTGAACTCTATATCATGCAAGAGGATGAAACTTTGAACAAATTCTACGCAGGTTTTTCAATCATTATCAACTGGTCGTACAATTTGGATGGACCTATTTGGAAAAAAAAGTAGATTGAGAAAATTGTTGTTAGCCTACATTATCATTTTCAAAAAAAAGATACCTTGCTTAAATCCATATAGAAGGCCTGTGAACTTACTGTTAAATGAATCAGTTTGGAAATTATTCGAACTGCATTATTTGTTGCCAAGATGATAGCAATCCACTTTCGTGGACGGAAAGAGCTTGACTTTATAGACATGAAGTATAGTGGTACGAGCGAAGCTATTTTGACACAATTGTTAGAAATGATAAATCTAATACCAATGGAGAGAAAATATCTATACTTTCCCATATATTTACGAAATTTCTTAGAAAGAATAAACCCGTTTTTAGGGATTTAAGAAAAAGGTAATCCGAGCTCTAAAATGATTATTTCAATGAATTTATTGTTGTATTTCTTCCAAGCAACTTCATACATTTTGGAGACCACTCATGTAGGCATTTGAGCAAAAAACTAAATCTAGAACTATGCAGCTGAACATAAATTTTGAACTCTATATGATGAAAGAGGATGAAACTTTGAAGAAATTCTACGCAGGTTTTTCAATCATTATCAACTACTCGTACAATTTGGAGAGATCTATTTGGAAAAAAAAGTAGATTGAGAAAATTGTTGTTAGCCTACATTATCATTTTCAAGAAAAAGATACCTTGCTTAAATCCATATAGAAGGCATGTGAACTTACTGTTAAATGAATCAGTTGGGAAATTATTCGAACTGCATTATTTGTTGCCAAGATGATAGCAATCCACTTTCGCGGACGGAAAGAGCTTGACTTTATAGACATCAAGTATAGTGGTATGAGCGAAGCTATTTTGACACAATTGTTAGAAATGATGAATCTAATACCAATGAAGAGAAAATATCTATACTTTCCCATAGATTTACTAAATTTCTTAGAAAGAATAAACCCGTTTTTAGGGATTTAAAAAAAAGGTAATCCAAGCTCTCAAATGATTATTTCAATGAATTTGTAGTTGTATTTCTTCCAAGCGACTTCAAACATTTTGGAGACCACTCATATAGGCATTTGAGCAAAAAACTAACTCTAGAACTATGCTATTGAACAGAAATTTTGCACTCTATATCATGCAAGAGGATGAAACTTTGAACAAATTCTACCCAGGTTTTTCAATCCTTATCAACTGGTCGTACAATTTGGATGGACCTATTTGGGAAAAAAGTAGATTGAGAAAATTATTGTTAGCCTACATTATCATTTTCAAGAAAAAGATACCTTTCTTAAATCCATATAGAAGGCCTGTGAACTTACTGTTTAATGAATCAGTTTGGAAATTATTCGAACTGCATTATTTGTTGTTAAGATGATAGCAATCCACGTTCGTGGACGGAAAGAGCTTGACTTTATAGACATCAAGTATAGTGGTACGAGGGAAGCTATTTTTACACAATTGTTAGAAATGATGAATCTAATACCAATGAAGGGAAAATATCTATACTTTCACATAGATTTACTAAATTTCATAGAAAGAATAAACCCGGTTTTAGGGATTTAAGAAAAAGTTAATCCGAGCTCTAAAATGATTATTTCAATGAATTTATAGTTGTATTTCTTCCAAGCAACTTCAAACATTTTGGGGACCACTTATATAGGAATATGAACAAAAAACTAAATCTAGAACTATGCAGCTGAACATAAATTTTGAACTCTATATCATGCAAGAGGATGAAACTTTGAACAAATTCTATGCAGGTTTTTCAATCATTATCAACTGGTCGTACAATTTGGATGGACCTATTTGGAAAAAAAGTAGATTGAGAAAATTGTTGTTAGCCTACATTATCTTTTTCAAGAAAAAGATACCTTGCTTAAATCTATATAGAAGGCCTGTGAACTTACTGTTAAATGAATCAGTTTGGAAATTATTCGAACTGCATTATTTGTTGCCAAGATGATAGCAATCTACTTTCGTGGACGGAAAGAGCTTGACTTTATAGACATCAGTATAGAGGTACGAGGGAAGCTATTTTGACACAATTGTTAGAAATGATGAATCTAATACCAATGAAGGGAAAATATCTATACTTTCCCATAGATTTACTAAATTTCTTAGAAAGAATAAACCCGGTTTTAGGGATTTAAGAAAAAGTTAATCCGAGCTCTAAAATGATTATTTCAATGAATTTATAGTTGTATTTCTTCCAAGCAACTTCAAACATTTTGGGGACCACTTATATAGGAATATGAACAAAAAACTAAATCTAGAACTATGCAGCTGAACATAAATTTTGAACTCTATATCATGCAAGAGGATGAAACTTTGAACAAATTCTAGGCAGGTTTTTCAATCATTATCAACTGCCCGTACAATTTGGATGGACCTATTTGAAAAAAAAGTAGATTGAGAAAATTGTTGTTAGCCTACATTATCATTTTCAAGAAAAAGATACCTTGCTTAAATCCATATAGAAGGCATGTGAACTTACTGTTAAATGAATCAGGTGGGAAATTATTCGAACTGCAGTATTTGTTCCCAAGATGATAGCAATCCACTTTCGCGGACGGAAAGAGCTTGACTTTATAGACATCAAGTATAGTGGTACGAGCGAAGCTATTTTGACACAATTATTAGAAATGATGAATCTAATACCAATGAAGAGAAAATTTCTATACTTTCCCATAGATTTACTACATTTCTTAGAAAGAATAAACCCGTTTTTAGGGATTTAAGAAAAAGGTAATCCGAGCTCTAAAATGATTATTTCAATGAATTTATTGTTGTATTTCTTCCAAGGGACTTCAAACATTTTGGAGACCACTCATATAGGCATTTGAGCAAAAAACTAAATCTAGAACTATGCAGCTGAACAGAAATTTTGAACTCTATATCATGCAAGAGGATGAAACTTTGAACAAATTCTACGCAGGTTTTTCAATCATTATCAACTGGTCGTACAATTTGGATGGACCTATTTGGAAAAAAAGTAGATTGAGAAAATTGTTGTTAGCCTACATTATCTTTTTCAAGAAAAAGATACCTTGCTTAAATCTATATAGAAGGCCTGTGAACTTACTGTTAAATGAATCAGTTTGGAAATTATTCGAACTGCATTATTTGTTGCCAAGATGATAGCAATCCACTTTCGCGGACGGAAAGAGCTTGACTTTATAGACATCAAGTATAGTGGTACGAGCGAAGCTATTTTGACACAATTATTAGAAATGATGAATCTAATACCAATGAAGAGAAAATTTCTATACTTTCCCATAGATTTACTACATTTCTTAGAAAGAATAAACCCATTTTTAGGGATTTAAGAAAAAGGTAATCCGAGCTGTAAAATGATTATTTCAATGAATTTATTGTTGTATTTCTTCCAAGGGACTTCAAACATTTTGGAGACCACTCATATAGGCATTTGAGCAAAAAACTAAATCTAGAACTATGCAGCTGAACAGAAATTTTGAACTCTATATCATGCAAGAGGATGAAACTTTGAACAAATTCTACGCAGGTTTTTCAATCATTATCAACTGGTCGTACAATTTGGATGGACCTATTTGGAAAAAAAGTAGATTGAGAAAATTGTTGTTAGCCTACATTATCTTTTTCAAGAAAAAGATACCTTGCTTAAATCTATATAGAAGGCCTGTGAACTTACTGTTAAATGAATCAGTTTGGAAATTATTCGAACTGCATTATTTGTTGCCAAGATGATAGCAATCCACTTTCGTGGACGGAAAGAGCTTGACTTTATAGACATCAAGTATAGTGGTACGAGGGAAGCTATTTTGACACAATTGTTAGAAATGATGAATCTAATACCAATGAAGAGAAAATATCTATACTTTCCCATATATTTACTAAATTTCTTAGAAAGAATAAACCCGTTTTAGGGATTTAAGAAAAAGGTAATCTGAGCTTTAAAATGATTATTTCAATGAATTTATTGTTGTATTTCTTCCAAGCAACTTCAAACATTTTGGAGACCACTCATATAGGAATTTGAGCAAAAAACTAAATCTAGAACTATGCACCTGAACATAAATTTTGAACTCTATATCATGCAAGAGGATGAAACTTTGAAGAAATTCTACGCAGGTTTTTCAATCATTATCAACTACTCGTACAATTTGGAGGGATCTATTTGGAAAAAAAAGTAGATTGAGAAAATTGTTGTTAGCCTACATTATCATTTTCAAAAAAAAGATACCTTGCTTAAATCCATATAGCAGGCATGTGAACTTACTGTTAAATGAATGAGTTGGGAAATTATTCGAACTGCATTATTTGTTGCCAAGATGATAGCAATCCACTTTCGCGGACGGAAAGAGCTTGACTTTATAGACATCAAGTATAGTGGTATGAGCGAAGCTATTTTGACACAATTGTTAGAAATGATGAATCTAATACCAATGAAGAGAAAATATCTATACTTTCCCATAGATTTACTAAATTTCTTAGAAAGAATAAACCCGTTTTTAGGGATTTAAAAAAAAGGTAATCCAAGCTCTCAAATGATTATTTCAATGAATTTGTAGTTGTATTTCTTCCAAGCGACTTCAAACATTTTGGAGACCACTCATATAGGCATTTGAGCAAAAAACTAACTCTAGAACTATGCTATTGAACAGAAATTTTGCACTCTATATCATGCAAGAGGATGAAACTTTGAACAAATTCTACCCAGGTTTTTCAATCCTTATCAACTGGTCGTACAATTTGGATGGACCTATTTGGGAAAAAAGTAGATTGAGAAAATTATTGTTAGCCTACATTATCATTTTCAAGAAAAAGATACCTTTCTTAAATCCATATAGAAGGCCTGTGAACTTACTGTTTAATGAATCAGTTTGGAAATTATTCGAACTGCATTATTTGTTGTTAAGATGATAGCAATCCACGTTCGTGGACGGAAAGAGCTTGACTTTATAGACATCAAGTATAGTGGTACGAGGGAAGCTATTTTTACACAATTGTTAGAAATGATGAATCTAATACCAATGAAGGGAAAATATCTATACTTTCACATAGATTTACTAAATTTCATAGAAAGAATAAACCCGGTTTTAGGGATTTAAGAAAAAGTTAATCCGAGCTCTAAAATGATTATTTCAATGAATTTATAGTTGTATTTCTTCCAAGCAACTTCAAACATTTTGGGGACCACTTATATAGGAATATGAACAAAAAACTAAATCTAGAACTATGCAGCTGAACATAAATTTTGAACTCTATATCATGCAAGAGGATGAAACTTTGAACAAATTCTATGCAGGTTTTTCAATCATTATCAACTGGTCGTACAATTTGGATGGACCTATTTGGAAAAAAAGTAGATTGAGAAAATTGTTGTTAGCCTACATTATCTTTTTCAAGAAAAAGATACCTTGCTTAAATCTATATAGAAGGCCTGTGAACTTACTGTTAAATGAATCAGTTTGGAAATTATTCGAACTGCATTATTTGTTGCCAAGATGATAGCAATCTACTTTCGTGGACGGAAAGAGCTTGACTTTATAGACATCAGTATAGAGGTACGAGGGAAGCTATTTTGACACAATTGTTAGAAATGATGAATCTAATACCAATGAAGGGAAAATATCTATACTTTCCCATAGATTTACTAAATTTCTTAGAAAGAATAAACCCGGTTTTAGGGATTTAAGAAAAAGTTAATCCGAGCTCTAAAATGATTATTTTAATGAATTTATAGTTGTATTTCTTCCAAGCAACTTCAAACATTTTGGGGACCACTTATATAGGAATATGAACAAAAAACTAAATCTAGAACTATGCAGCTGAACATAAATTTTGAACTCTATATCATGCAAGAGGATGAAACTTTGAACAAATTCTAGGCAGGTTTTTCAATCATTATCAACTGCCCGTACAATTTGGATGGACCTATTTGAAAAAAAAGTAGATTGAGAAAATTGTTGTTAGCCTACATTATCATTTTCAAGAAAAAGATACCTTGCTTAAATCCATATAGAAGGCATGTGAACTTACTGTTAAATGAATCAGGTGGGAAATTATTCGAACTGCAGTATTTGTTCCCAAGATGATAGCAATCCACTTTCGCGGACGGAAAGAGCTTGACTTTATAGACATCAAGTATAGTGGTACGAGCGAAGCTATTTTGACACAATTATTAGAAATGATGAATCTAATACCAATGAAGAGAAAATTTCTATACTTTCCCATAGATTTACTACATTTCTTAGAAAGAATAAACCCGTTTTTAGGGATTTAAGAAAAAGGTAATCCGAGCTCTAAAATGATTATTTCAATGAATTTATTGTTGTATTTCTTCCAAGGGACTTCAAACATTTTGGAGACCACTCATATAGGCATTTGAGCAAAAAACTAAATCTAGAACTATGCAGCTGAACAGAAATTTTGAACTCTATATCATGCAAGAGGATGAAACTTTGAACAAATTCTACGCAGGTTTTTCAATCATTATCAACTGGTCGTACAATTTGGATGGACCTATTTGGAAAAAAAGTAGATTGAGAAAATTGTTGTTAGCCTACATTATCTTTTTCAAGAAAAAGATACCTTGCTTAAATCTATATAGAAGGCCTGTGAACTTACTGTTAAATGAATCAGTTTGGAAATTATTCGAACTGCATTATTTGTTGCCAAGATGATAGCAATCCACTTTCGCGGACGGAAAGAGCTTGACTTTATAGACATCAAGTATAGTGGTACGAGCGAAGCTATTTTGACACAATTATTAGAAATGATGAATCTAATACCAATGAAGAGAAAATTTCTATACTTTCCCATAGATTTACTACATTTCTTAGAAAGAATAAACCCATTTTTAGGGATTTAAGAAAAAGGTAATCCGAGCTGTAAAATGATTATTTCAATGAATTTATTGTTGTATTTCTTCCAAGGGACTTCAAACATTTTGGAGACCACTCATATAGGCATTTGAGCAAAAAACTAAATCTAGAACTATGCAGCTGAACAGAAATTTTGAACTCTATATCATGCAAGAGGATGAAACTTTGAACAAATTCTACGCAGGTTTTTCAATCATTATCAACTGGTCGTACAATTTGGATGGACCTATTTGGAAAAAAAGTAGATTGAGAAAATTGTTGTTAGCCTACATTATCTTTTTCAAGAAAAAGATACCTTGCTTAAATCTATATAGAAGGCCTGTGAACTTACTGTTAAATGAATCAGTTTGGAAATTATTCGAACTGCATTATTTGTTGCCAAGATGATAGCAATCCACTTTCGTGGACGGAAAGAGCTTGACTTTATAGACATCAAGTATAGTGGTACGAGGGAAGCTATTTTGACACAATTGTTAGAAATGATGAATCTAATACCAATGAAGAGAAAATATCTATACTTTCCCATATATTTACTAAATTTCTTAGAAAGAATAAACCCGTTTTAGGGATTTAAGAAAAAGGTAATCTGAGCTTTAAAATGATTATTTCAATGAATTTATTGTTGTATTTCTTCCAAGCAACTTCAAACATTTTGGAGACCACTCATATAGGAATTTGAGCAAAAAACTAAATCTAGAACTATGCACCTGAACATAAATTTTGAACTCTATATCATGCAAGAGGATGAAACTTTGAAGAAATTCTACGCAGGTTTTTCAATCATTATCAACTACTCGTACAATTTGGAGGGATCTATTTGGAAAAAAAAGTAGATTGAGAAAATTGTTGTTAGCCTACATTATCATTTTCAAAAAAAAGATACCTTGCTTAAATCCATATAGCAGGCATGTGAACTTACTGTTAAATGAATGAGTTGGGAAATTATTCGAACTGCATTATTTGTTGCCAAGATGATAGCAATCCACTTTCGCGGACGGAAAGAGCTTGACTTTATAGACATCAAGTATAGTGGTACGAGCGAAGCTATTTTGACACAATTGTTAGAAATGATGAATCTAATACCAATGAAGAGAAAATATCTATACTTTCCCATAGATTTACTAAATTTCATAGAAAGAATTAACCCGTTTTTAGGGATTAAAAAAAAAGGTAATCCGAGCTCTAAAATGATTATTTCAATGAATTTATAGTTCTATTTCTTCCAAGCGACTTCAAACATTTTGGAGACCACTCATATAGGCATTTGAGCAAAAAACTAAATCTAGAACTATGCAGCTGAACAGAAATTTTGAACTCTATATCATGCAAGAGGATGAAACTTTGAACAAATTCTATGCAGGTTTTTCAATCATTATCAACTCCTCGTACAATTTGGATGGACCTATTAGGAAAAAAAAGTAGATTGGGAAAATTGTTGTTAGCCTACATTATCATTTTCAAGAAAAAGATACCTTGCTTAAATCCATATAGAAGGCCTGTGAACTTACTGTTAAATGAATGAGTTGGGAAATTATTCGAACTGCATTATTTGTTGCCAAGATGATAGCAATCCACTTTCGCGGACGGAAAGAGCTTGACTTTATAGACATCAAGTATAGTGGTACGAGCGAAGCCATTTTGACACAATTGTTAGAAATGATGAATATAATACCAATGAAGAGAAAATATCTATACTTTCCCATAGATTTACTAAATTTCTTAGAAAGAATAAACCCGTTTTTAGGGATTTAAGAAAAAGGTAATCTGAGCTCTAAAATGATTATTTCAATGAATTTATTGTTGTATTTCTTCCAAGGGACTTCAAACATTTTGGAGACCACTCATATAGGCATTTGAGCAAAAAACTAAATCTAGAACTATGCAGCTGAACAGAAATTTTGAACTCTATATCATGCAAGAGGATGAAACTTTGAACAAATTCTACGCAGGTTTTTCAATCATTATCAACTGGTCGTACAATTTGGATGGACCTATTTGGAAAAAAAAGTAGATTGGGAAAATTGTTGTTAGCCTACATTATCATTTTCAAAAAAAAGATACCTTGCTTAAATCCATATAGAAGGCCTGTGAACTTACTGTTAAATGAATCAGTTTGGAAATTATTCGAACTGCATTATTTGTTGCCAAGATGATAGCAATCCACTTTCGTGGACGGAAAGAGCTTGACTTTATAGACATGAAGTATAGTGGTACGAGCGAAGCTATTTTGACACAATTGTTAGAAATGATAAATCTAATACCAATGGAGAGAAAATATCTATACTTTCCCATATATTTACGAAATTTCTTAGAAAGAATAAACCCGTTTTTAGGGATTTAAGAAAAAGGTAATCCGAGCTCTAAAATGATTATTTCAATGAATTTATTGTTGTATTTCTTCCAAGGGACTTCATACATTTTGGAGACCACTCATGTAGGCATTTGAGCAAAAAACTAAATCTAGAACTATGCAGCTCAACATAAATTTTGAACTCTATATCATGCAAGAGGATGAAACTTTGAACAAATTCTATGCAGGTTTTTCAATCATTATCAACTCCTCGTACAATTTGGATGGACCTATTAGGAAAAAAAAGTAGATTGGGAAAATTGTTGTTAGCCTACATTATCATTTTCAAGAAAAAGATAGCTTGCTTAAATCCATGTAGAAGCCATGTGAACTTACTGTTAAATGAATGAGTTGGGAAATTGTTCGAATTGCATTATTTGTTGCCAAGTTGATAGCAATCCACTTTCGTGGACGGAAAGAGCTTGACTTTATAGACATCAAGTATAGTGGTACGAGCGAAGCTATTTTGACACAATTGTTAGAAATGATGAATCTAATACCAATGAAGAGAAAATATCTATACTTTCGCATAGATTAACTAACTTTCTTAGATAGAATAAACCCATTTTTAGGGATTTTCAAAAAAGGTAATCCGAGCTGTAAAATGATTATTTCAATGAATTTATTGTTGTATTTCTTCCAAGCAACTTCATACATTTTGGAGACCACTCATGTAGGCATTTGAGCAAAAAACTAAATATAGAACTATGCAGCTCAACATAAATTTTGAACTCTATATCATGCAAGAGGATGAAACTTTGAACAAATTCTATGCAGGTTTTTCAATCATTATCATATACCCGTACAATTTGGATGGACCTATTTCGAATAAAAAGTAGATTGAGAAAATTGTTGTTAGCCTACATTATCATTTTCAAGAAAAAGATAGCTTGCTTAAATCCATGTAGAAGCCATGTGAACTTACTGTTAAATGAATGAGTTGGGAAATTGTTCGAATTGCATTATTTGTTGCCAAGTTGATAGCAATCCACTTTCGTGGACGGAAAGAGCTTGACTTTATAGACATCAAGTATAGTGGTACGAGCGAAGCTATTCTGACACAATTGTTAGAAATGATAAATCTAATACCAATGGAGAGAAAATATCTATACTTTCCCATATATTTACTAAATTTCTTAGAAAGAATAAACCCATTTTTAGGGACTTAAGAAAAAGGTAATCCGAGCTCTAAAATGATTATTTCAATGAATTTATTGTTGTATTTCTTCCAAGGGACTTCAAACATTTTGGAGACCACTCATATGGGCATTTGAGCAAAAAACTAAATCTAGAACTATGCAGCTGAACAGAAATTTTGAACTCTATATCATGCAAGAGGATGAAACTTTGAACAAATTCTACACAGGTTTTTCAATCATTATCAACTGGTCGTACAATTTGGATGGACCTATTTGGAAAAAAAGTGGATTGAGAAAATTGTTGTTAGCCTACATTATCATTTTCAAGAAAAAGATACCTTGCTTAAATCCATATAGAAGGCCTGTGAACTTACTGTTAAATGAATCAGTTGCGAAATTATTCGAACTGCATTATTTGTTGCCAAGACGATAGCAATCCACTTTCGTGGACGGAAAGAGCTTGACTTTATAGACATCAAGTATAGTGGTACGAGAAAAGCTATTTTGACACAATTGTTAGAAATGATGAATCTAATACCAATGAAGAGAAAATATCTATACTTTCGCATAGATTTACTAACTTTCTAGAAAGAATAAACCCATTTTTAGGGATTTTCAAAAAAGGTAATCCGAGCTCTAAAATGATTATTTCAATGAATTTATAGTTGTATTTCTTCCAAGCTACTTCAAACATTTCGGAGACCACTCATATAGGCATTTGAGCAAAAAACTAAATCTAGAACTATGCAGCTGAACTGAAATTTTGAACTCTATATCATGCAAGAGGATGAAACTTTGAACAAATTCTACGCAGGTTTTTCAATCATTATCAACTACCCTTACAATTTGGATGGACCTATTTGGAAAAAAAAGTAGATTGAGAAAATTGTTGTTAGCCTACATTATCATTTCCAAGAAAAAGATACCTTGCTTAAATCCATATAGAAGGCCTGTGAAATTACTGTTAAATGAGTCAGTTGGGAAATTATTGGAACTGTATTATTTGTTGCTAAGATGATAGCAATCCACTTTCGCGGATGGAAAGAGCTTGACTTTATAGAAATCAAGTAAAGTGGTACGTGCGAAGCAATTGTGACACAATTGTTAGAATTGATGAATCTAATACCAATGAAGAGAAAATATCTATACTTTCCCATAGATTTACTAAATTTCTTAGAAAGAATAAACCCGTTTTTAGGGATTTAAAAAAAAGGTAATCCGAGCTCTCAAATGATTATTTCAATGAATTTGTAGTTGTATTTCTTCCAAGAAACTTCAAACATTTTGGAGACCACTCATATAGGCATTTGAGCAAAAAACTAACTCTAGAACTATGCTATTGAACAGAAATTTTGCACTCTATATCATGCAAGAGGATGAAACATTGAACAAATTCTATGCAGGTTATCAAACATTATCAACTACTTGTACAATTTGGATGGACCTATTTGGAAAAAAAAATTAGATTGAGAAATTTTTTGTTAGCCTACATTATAATTTTCAAGAAAAAGATACCTTGCTTAAATCCATATAGAAGGCCTGTGACCTTACCGTTAAATGAATCAGTTGGGAAATTATTCGAACTGCATCACTTGTTACCAAGATGATGGCAATCCATTGTCGTGGACGGAAAGAGCTTGACTTTATAGACATCAAGTATAGTGGTACGAGCGAAGCTATTTTGACACAATTGTTTGAAATGATGAATCTAATTCCAATGAAGAGAAAATAGCTATACTTTCCCATAGATTTACTAAATTTCTTAGAAAGAATAAACCTATTTTTAGGGGTTTAAAAAAAAACTAATCCGAGCTCTCAAATGATTATTTCAATGAATTTGTAGTTGTATTTCTTCCAAGAAACTTCAAACATTTTGGAGACCACTCATATAGGCATTTGAGCAAAAAACTAACTCTAGAACTATGCTATTGAACAGAAAGTTTGCACTCTATATCATACAAGAGGATGAAACATTGAACAAATTCTATGCAGGTTATCAAACATTATCAACTACTTGTACAATTTGGATGGACCTATTTTGAAAAAAAAGTAGATTGAGAAAATTGTTGTTAGCCTACATTATCATTTTCAAGAAAAAGATACCTTGCTTAAATCTATATAGAAGGCCTGTGAAATTACTGTTAAATGAGTCAGTGGGGAAATTATTCGAACTGTATTATTTGTTGCTAAGATGATAGCAATCCACTTTCGCGGATGGAAAGAGCTTGGCTTTATAGAAATCAAGTAAAGTGGTACGAGCGAAGCAATTGTGACACAATTGTTAGAATTGATGAATCTAATACCAATGAAGAGAAAATATCTATACTTTCCCATAGATTTACTAAATTTCTTAGAAAGAATAAACCCATTTTTAGAGATTTTCAAAAAAGGTAATCCGAGCTCTAAAATAAGTATTTCAATGAATTTATAGTTGTACTTCTTCCAAGCAACTTCAAACATTTTGGAGACCACTCATATAGGCATTTGAGCAAAAAAGTAAATCTAGAACTATGCAGCTCAACATAAATTTTGAACTCTATATCATGCAAGAGGATGAAACTTTGACCAAATTCTATGCAGGTTTTTCAATCATTATCAACTGCCCGTACAATTTGGATGGACCTATTTGGAAAAAAAAGTAGATTGAGAAAATTGTTGTTAGCCTCCATTATCATTTTCAAGAAAAAGATACCTTGCTTAAATCCATATAGAAGGCCTGTGAAATTACTGTTAAATGAGTCAATTGGGAAATTATTCGAACTGTATTATTTGTTGCTAAGATGATAGCAATCCACTTTCGCGGATGGAAAGAGCTTGAATTTATAGACATCAAGTATAGTGGTACGAGCGAAGCAATTTTGACACAATTGTTAGAATTGATGAATCTAATACCAATGAAGAGAAAATATCTATACTTTCCTTTAGATTTACTAAATTTCTTAGAAAGAATAAACCCGTTTTTAGGGATTTAAAAAAAAGGTAATCCGAGCTCTCAAATGATTATTTCCATGAATTTGTAGTTGTATTTCTTCCGAGCAACTTCAAACATTTTGGAGACCACTCATTTAGGCATTTGAGCAAAAAAATAAATATAGAACTATGCAGCTCAACATAAATTTTGAACTCTATATCATGCAAGAGGATGAAACTTTGAACAAATTTTATGCAGGTTTTTCAATCATTATCATATACCCGTACAATTTGGATGGACCTATTTCGAATAAAAAGTAGATTGAGAAAATTGTTGTTAGCCTACATTATCATTTTCAAGAAAAAGATAGCTTGCTTAAATCCATATAGAAGCCATGTGAACTTACTGTTAAATGAATGAGTTGGGAAATTGTTCGAACTGCATTATTTGTTGCCAAGATGATAGCAATCCACTTTCGCGGACGGAAAGAGCTTGACTTTATAGACATCAAGTATAGTGGTACGAGCGAAGCTATTTTGACACAATTGTTAGAAATGATGAATCTAATACCAATGAAGAGAAAATATCTATACTTTCCCATAGATTTACTAAATTTCTTAGAAAGAATAAACCCGTTTTTAGGGATTTAAAAAAAGGTAATCCGAGCTCCAAAATGATTATTTCAATGAATTTATAGTTGTATTTCTTCCAAGCAACTTCAAACATTTTGGAGACCACTTATATAGGCATTTGAACAAAAAACTAAATCTAGAACTATGCAGCTGAACAAAAATTTTGAACTCTATATCATGCAAGAGGATGAAACTTTGAACAAATTCTATGTAAGTTTTTCAATCATTATCAACTACTCGTACAATTTGGAGGGATCTATTTGGAAAAAAAAGTAGATTGAGAAAATTGTTGTTAGCCTACATTATCATTTTCAAGAAAAAGATACCTTGCTTAAATCCATATAGAAGGCCTGTGAAATTACTGTTAAATGAGTCAGTTAGGAAATTGTTCGAACTGTATTATTTGTTGCTAAGATGATAGCAATCCACTTTCGCGGATGGAAAGAGCTTGACTTTATAGAAATAAAGTAAAGTGGTACGAGCGAAGCAATTTTGACACAATTGTTAGAATTGATGAATCTAATACCAATGAAGAGAAAATATCTATACTTTCCCTTAGATTTACTAAATTTCTTAGAAAGAATAAACCCGTTTTTAGGGATTTAAAAAAAAGGTAATCCGAGCTCTCAAATGATTATTTCCATGAATTTGTAGTTGTATTTCTTCCGAGCAACTTCAAACATTTTGGAGACCACTCATTTAGGCATTTGAGCAAAAAAATAAATATAGAACTATGCAGCTCAACATAAATTTTGAACTCTATATCATGCAAGAGAATGAAACTTTGAACAAATTCTATGCAGGTTTTTCAATCATTATCATATACCCGTACAATTTGGATGGACCTATTTCGAATAAAAAGTAGATTGAGAAAATTGTTGTTAGCCTACATTATCATTTTCAAGAAAAAGATAGCTTGCTTAAATCCATATAGAAGCCATGTGAACTTACTGTTAAATGAATGAGTTGGGAAATTGTTCGAACTGCATTATTTGTTGCCAAGATGATAGCAATCCACTTTCGCGGACGGAAAGAGCTTGACTTTATAGACATCAAGTATAGTGGTACGAGCGAAGCTATTTTGACACAATTGTTAGAAATGATGAATCTAATACCAATGAAGAGAAAATATCTATACTTTCCCATAGATTTACTAAATTTCTTAGAAAGAATAAACCCATTTTTAGGGATTTAAGAAAAAGGTAATCCGAGCTCTAAAATGATTATTTGAATGAATTTATTGTTGTATTTCTTCCAAGGGACTTCAAACATTTTGGAGACCACTCATATGGGCATTTGAGCAAAAAAATAAATCTAGAACTATGCAGCTGAACAGAAATTTTGAACTCTATATCATGCAAGAGGATGAAACTTTGAACAAATTCTACGCAGGTTTTTCAATCATTATCAACTGGTCGTACAATTTGGATGGACCTATTTGGAAAAAAAGTAGATTGAGTAAATTGTTGTTAGCCTACATTATCATTTTCAAGAAAAAGATACCTTGCTTAAATAAATATAGAAGCCATGTGAACTTACTGTTAAATGAATCAGTTGGGAAATTATTCGAACTGCATTATTTGTTGCCAAGATGATAGCAATCCACTTTCGTGGACGGAAAGAGCTTGACTTTATAGACATCAAGTATAGTGGTACGAGCGAAGCTATTTTGACACAATTGTTAGAAATGATGAATCTAATACCAATGAAGAGAAAATATCTATACTTTCCCATAGATTTACTAAATTTCTTAGAAAGAATAAACCCAATTTTAGGGATTTAAGAAAAAGGTAATCCGAGCTCTAAAATGATTATTTGAATGAATTTATTGTTGTATTTCTTCCAAGGGACTTCAAACATTTTGGAGACCACTCATATGGGCATTTGAGCAAAAAAATAAATCTAGAACTATGCAGCTGAACAGAAATTTTGAACTCTATATCATGCAAGAGGATGAAACTTTGAACAAATTCTACGCAGGTTTTTCAATCATTATCAACTGGTCGTACAATTTGGATGGACCTATTTGGAAAAAAAGTAGATTGAGAAAATTGTTGTTAGCCTACATTATCATTTTCAAGAAAAAGATACCTTGCTTAAATCCATATAGAAGGCCTGTGAACTTACCGTTAAATGAATCAGTTGGGAAATTATTCGAACTGTATTATTTGTTGCCAAGATGATAGCAATCCACTTTCGCAGACGGAAAGAGCTTGAATTTATAGAAATAAAGTAATGTGGTACGAGCGAAGCTATTTTGACACAATTGTTAGAATTGATGAATCTAATACCAATGAAGAGAAAATATCTATACTTTCCCATAGAAGTGCTAAATTTCTTAGAAAGAATAAACCTATTTTTAGGGGTTTAAAAAAAAGGTAATCCGAGCTCTCAAATGATTATTTCAATGAATTTGTAGTTGTATTTCTTCCAAGAAACTTCAAACATTTTGGAGACCACTCATATAGGCATTTGAGCAAAAATCTAACTCTAGAACTATGCTATTGAACAGAAAGTTTGCACTCTATATCATACAAGAGGATGAAACATTGAACAAATTCTATGCAGGTTATCAAACATTATCAACTACTTGTACAATTTGGATGGACCTATTTTGAAAAAAAAGTAGATTGAGAAAATTGTTGTTAGCCTACATTTTCATTTTCAAGAAAAAGATACCTTGCTTAAATCTATATAGAAGGCCTGTGAAATTACTGTTAAATGAGTCAGTTGGGAAATTATTCGAACTGTATTATTTGTTGCTAAGATGATAGCAATCCACTTTCGCGGATGGAAAGAGCTTGACTTTATAGAAATCAAGTAAAGTGGTACGAGCGAAGCAATTGTGACACAATTGTTAGAATTGATGAATCTAATACCAATGAAGAGAAAATATCTATACTTTCCCATAGATTTACTAAATTTCTTAGAAAGAATAAACCCGTTTTTAGGGATTTAAAAAAAAGGTAATGCGAGCTCTCAAATGATTATTTCAATGAATTTGTAGTTGTATTTCTTCCAAGAAACTTCAAACATTTTGGAGACCACTCATATAGGCATTTGAGCAAAAAACTAACTCTAGAACTATGCAGCTGAACTTAAATTTTGAACTCTATATCATGCAAGAGGATGAAACTTTGACCAAATTCTACGTAGGTTTTTCAATCAATTTCAGCTACCCGTACAATTTGGATGGACCTATTTGAAAAAAAAGTAGATTGAGAAAATTGTTGTTAAACTACATTATCATATTCAAGAAAAAGATACCTTGCTTAAATCCATATAGAAGGCCTGTGAACTTACCGTTAAATGAATCAGTTGGGAAATTATTCGAACTGCATTATTTGTTGCCAAGATGATAGCAATCCACTTTCGCAGACGGAAAGAGCTTGAATTTATAGACATCAAGTATAGTGGTACGAGCGAAGCTATTTTGACATAATTGTTAGAAATGATGAATCTAATACGAATGAAGAGAAAATATCTATACTTTCCCATAGATTTGCTAAATTTCTTAGAAAGAATAAACCCATTTTTAGGGATTTAAAAAAAAGGTAATCCGAGCTCTAAAATGATTATTTCAATGAATTTATAGTTGTATTTCTTCCAAGCTACTTCAAACATTTTGCAGACCAATCATATAGGCATTTGAGCAAAAAATAAATCTAGAACAATGCAACTGAACTTAAATTTTGAACTCTATATCATGCAAGAGGATGAAACTTTGACCAAATTCTACGTAGGTTTTTCAATCAATTTCAGCTACCCGTACAATTTGGATGGACCTATTTGAAAAAAAAGTAGATTGAGAAAATTGTTGTTAAACTACATTATCATTTTCAAGAAAAAGATACCTTGCTTAAATCCATATAGAAGGCCTGTGAACTTACTGTTAAATGAATCAGTTGCGAAATTATTCGAACTGCATTATTTGTTGCCAAGACGATAGCAATCCACTTTCGTGGACGGAAAGAGCTTGACTTTATAGACATCAAGTATAGTGGTACGAGAAAAGCTATTTTGACACAATTGTTAGAAATGATGAATCTAATACCAATGAAGAGAAAATATCTATACTTTCGCATAGATTTACTAACTTTCTAGAAAGAATAAACCCATTTTTAGGGATTTTCAAAAAAGGTAATCCGAGCTCTAAAATGATTATTTCAATGAATTTATAGTTGTATTTCTTCCAAGCTACTTCAAACATTTTGGAGACCACTCATATAGGCATTTGAGCAAAAAACTAAATCTAGAACTATGCAGCTGAACAGAAATCTTGAACTCTATATCATGCAAGAGGATGAAACTTTGAACAAATTCTAAGCAGGTTTTTCAATGATTATCAACTACCCGTACAATTTGGATGGACCTATTTGGAAAAAAAAGTAGATTGAGAAAATTGTTGTTAGCCTACATTATCATTTCCAAGAAAAAGATACCTTGCTTAAATCCATATAGAAGGCCTGTGAAATTACTGTTAAATGAGTCAGTTGGGAAATTATTCGAACTGTATTATTTGTTGCTAAGATGATAGCAATCCACTTTCGCGGATGGAAAGAGCTTGACTTTATAGAAATCAAGTAAAGTGGTACGAGCGAAGCAATTGTGACACAATTTTTAGAATTGATGAATCTAATACCAATGAAGAGAAAATATCTATACTTTCCCATAGATTTACTAAATTTCTTAGAAAGAATAAACCCGTTTTTAGGGATTTAAAAAAAAGGTAATCCGAGCTCTCAAATGATTATTTTAATGAATTTGTAGTTGTATTTCTTCCAAGAAACTTCAAACATTTTGGAGACCACTCATATAGGCATTTGAGCAAAAAACTAACTCTAGAACTATGCTATTGAACAGAAATTTTGCACTCTATATCATGCAAGAGGATGAAACATTGAACAAATTCTATGCAGGTTATCAAACATTATCAACTACTTGTACAATTTGGATGGACCTATTTGGAAAAAAAAAGTAGATTGAGAAATTTTTTGTTAGCCTACATTATAATTTTCAAGAAAAAGATACCTTGCTTAAATCCATATAGAAGGCCTGTGACCTTACCGTTAAATGAATCAGTTGGGAAATTATTCGAACTGCATCACTTGTTACCAAGATGATGGCAATCCATTGTCGTGGACGGAAAGAGCTTGACTTTATAGACATCAAGTATAGTGGTACGAGCGAAGCTATTTTGACACAATTGTTAGAAATGATGAATCTAATACCAATGAAGAGAAAATAGCTATACTTTCCCATAGATTTACTAAATTTCTTAGAAAGAATAAACCCATTTTTAGAGATTTTCAAAAATGGTAATCCGAGTTCTAAAATAAGTATTTCAATGAATTTATAGTTGTACTTCTTTCAAGCAACTTCAAACATTTTGGAGACCACTCATATAGGCATTTGAGCAAAAAAGTAAATCTAGAACTATGCAGCTCAACATAAATTTTGAACTCTATATCATGCAAGAGGATGAAACTTTGAACAAATTCTATGCAGGTTTTTCAATCATTATCAACTGCCCGTACAATTTGGATGGACCTATTTGGAAAAAAAAGTAGATTGAGAAAATTGTTGTTAGCCTCCATTATCATTTTCAAGAAAAAGATACCTTGCTTAAATCCATATAGAAGGCCTGTGAAATTACTGTTAAATGAGTCAATTGGGAAATTATTCGAACTGTATTATTTGTTGCTAAGATGATAGCAATCCACTTTCGCGGATGGAAAGAGCTTGAATTTATAGACATCAAGTATAGTGGTACGAGCGAAGCAATTTTGACACAATTGTTAGAATTGATGAATCTAATACCAATGAAGAGAAAATATCTATACTTTCCCATAGATTTACTAAATTTCTTAGAAAGAATAAACCCGTTTTTAGGGATTTAAAAAAAGGTAATCCGAGCTCCAAAATGATTATTTCAATGAATTTATAGTTGTATTTCTTCCAAGCAACTTCAAACATTTTGGAGACCACTTATATAGGCATTTGAACAAAAAACTAAATCTAGAACTATGCAGCTGAACAAAAATTTTGAACTCTATATCATGCAAGAGGATGAAACTTTGAACAAATTCTATGCAAGTTTTTCAATCATTATCAACTGCCCGTACAATTTGGATGGACCTATTTGGAAAAAAAAGTAGATTGAGAAAATTGTTGTTAGCCTACATTATCATTTTCAAGAAAAAGATACCTTGCTTAAATCCATATAGAAGGCCTGTGAAATTACTGTTAAATGAGTCAGTTAGGAAATTATCCGAACTGTATTATTTGTTGCAAAGATGATAGCAATCCACTTTCGCGGATGGAAAGAGCTTGACTTTATAGAAATAAAGTAAAGTGGTACGAGCGAAGCAATTTTGACACAATTGTTAGAATTGATGAATCTAATACCAATGAAGAGAAAATATCTATACTTTCCCTTAGATTTACTAAATTTCTTAGAAAGAATAAACCCGTTTTTAGGGATTTAAAAAAAAGGTAATCCTAGCTCTCAAATGATTATTTCCATGAATTTGTAGTTGTATTTCTTCCGAGCAACTTCAAACATTTTGGAGACCACTCATTTAGGCATTTGAGCAAAAAACTAAATATAGAACTATGCAGCTCAACATAAATTTTGAAGTCTATATCATGCAAGAGGATGAAACTTTGAACAAATTCTATACAGGTTTTTCAATCATTATCATATACCCGTACAATTTGGATGGACCTATTTCGAATAAAAAGTAGATTGAGAAAATTGTTGTTAGCCTACATTATCATTTTCAAGAAAAAGATAGCTTGCTTAAATCCATATAGAAGCCATGTGAACTTACTGTTAAATGAATGAGTTGGGAAATTATTCGGACTGCATTATTTGTTGCCAAGATGATACCAATCCACTTTCGCGGACGGAAAGAGCTTGACTTTATAGACATCAAGTATAGTGGTACGAGCGAAGCTATTTTGACACAATTGTTAGAAATGATGAATCTAATACCAATGAAGAGAAAATATCTATACTTTCCCATAGATTTACTAAATTTCTTAGAAAGAATAAACCCATTTTTAGGGATTTAAGAAAAAGGTAATCCGAGCTCTAAAATGATTATTTCAATGAATTTATTGTTGTATTTCTTCCAAGGGACTTCAAACATTTCGGAGACCACTCATATGGGCATTTGAGCAAAAAAATAAATCTAGAACAATGCAGCTGAACAGAAATTTTGAACTCTATATCATGCAAGAGGATGAAACTTTGAACAAATTCTATGCAAGTTTTTCAATCATTATCAACTGGTCGTACAATTTGGATGGACCTATTTGGAAAAAAAGTAGATTGAGAAAATTGTTCTTAGCCTACATTATCATTTTCAAGAAAAAGATACCTTGCTTAAATCCATATAGAAGGCCTGTGAACTTACCGTTAAATGAATCAGTTGGGAAATTATTCGAACTGTATTATTTGTTGCCAAGATGATAGCAATCCACTTTCGCAGACGGAAAGAGCTTGAATTTATAGAAATAAAGTAATGTGGTACGAGCGAAGCTATTTTGACACAATTGTTAGAATTGATGAATCTAATACCAATGAAGAGAAAATATCTATACTTTCCCATAGAAGTGCTAAATTTCTTAGAAAGAATAAACCTATTTTTAGGGGTTTAAAAAAAAGGTAATCCGAGCTCTCAAATGATTATTTCAATGAATTTGTAGTTGTATTTCTTCCAAGAAACTTCAAACATTTTGGAGACCACTCATATAGGCATTTGAGCAAAAAACTAACTCTAGAACTATGCTATTGAACAGAAAGTTTGCACTCTATATCATACAAGAGGATGAAACATTGAACAAATTCTATGCAGGTTATCAAACATTATCAACTACTTGTACAATTTGGATGGACCTATTTTGAAAAAAAAGTAGATTGAGAAAATTGTTGTTAGCCTACATTATCATTTTCAAGAAAAAGATACCTTGCTTAAATCTATATAGAAGGCCTGTGAAATTACTGTTAAATGAGTCAGTTGGGAAATTATTCGAACAGTATTATTTGTTGCTAAGATGATAGCAATCCACTTTCGCGGATGGAAAGAGCTTGACTTTATAGAAATCAAGTAAAGTGGTACGAGCGAAGCAATTTTGACACAATTGTTAGAAATGATGAATCTAATACCAATGAAGAGAAAATATCTATACTTTCGCATAGATTTACTAACTTTCTTAGAAAGAATAAACCCATTTTTAGGGATTTTCAAAAAAGGTAATCCGAGCTCTAAAATGATTATTTCAATGAATTTATAGTTGTATTTCTTCCAAGCTACTTCAAACATTTTGGAGACCACTCATATAGGCATTTGAGCAAAAAACTAAATCTAGAACTATGCAGCTGAACAGAAATTTTGAACTCTATATCATGCAAGAGGATGAAACTTTGAACAAATTCTACGCAGGTTTTTCAATCATTATCAACTGGTCGTACAATTTGGATGGACCTATTTGAAAAAAAAGTAGATTGAGAAAATTGTTGTTAGCCTACATTATCATTTTCAAAAAAAAGATACCTTGCTTAAATCCATATAGAAGGCCTGTGAACTTACTATTAAATGAATCAGTTTGGAAATTATTCGAACTGCATTATTTGTTGCCAAGATGATAGCAATCCACTTTCGTGGACGGAAAGAGCTTGACTTTATAGACATGAAGTATAGTGGTACGAGCGAACCTATTTTGACACAATTGTTAGAAATGATGAATCTAATACCAATGAAGAGAAAATAGCTATACTTTCCCATAGATTTACTAAATTTCTTAGAAAGAATAAACCCATTTTTAGAGATTTTCAAAAAAGGTAATCCGAGCTCTAAAATAAGTATTTCAATGAATTTATAGTTGTACTTCTTCCAAGCAACTTCAAACATTTTGGAGACCACTCATATAGGCATTAGAGCAAAAAAGTAAATCTTGAACTATACAGCTCAACATAAATTTTGAACTCTATATCATGCAAGAGGATGAAACTTTGAACAAATTCTACGCAGGTTTTTCAATAATTATCAACTGCCCGTACAATTTGGATGGACCTATTTGAAAAAAAAAGTAGATTGAGAAAATTTTTGTTAGCCTACATTATCATTTCCAAGAAAAAGATACCTTGCTTAAATCCATATAGAAGGCCTGTGAACTTACTGTTATATGAATCAGTTTGGAAATTATTCGAACTGCATTATTTGTTGCCAAGATGATAGCAATCCACTTTCGTGGACGGAAAGAGCTTGACTTTATAGACATAAAGTATAGTGGTACGAGCGAAGCTATTTTGACACAATTGTTAGAATTGATGAATCTAATACCAATGGAGAGAAAATATCTATACTTTCCCATATATTTACTAAATTTCTTAGAAAGAATAAACCCATTTTTAGGGATTTAAGAAAAAGGTAATCCGAGCTCTAAAATGATTATTTCAATGAATTTATTGTTGTATTTCTTCCAAGCAACTTCATACATTTTGGAGACCACTCATGTAGGAATTTGAGCAAAAAACTAAATCTAGAACTATGCAGCTGAACAGAAATTTTGAACTCTATATCATGCAAGATGATGAAACTTTGAACAAATTCTACGCAGGTTTTTCAATCATTATCAACTGGTCGTACAATTTGGATGGACCTATTTGGAAAAAAAGTAGATTAAGAAAATTGTTGTTAGCCTACATTATCATTTTCAAGAAAAAGATACCTTGCTTAAATCCATATAGAAGGCCTGTGAACTTACCGTTAAATGAATCAGTTGGGAAATTATTCGAACTGCATTATTTGTTGCCAAGATGATAGCAATCCACTTTCGCAGACGGAAAGAGCTTGAATTTATAGACATCAAGTATAGTGGTACGAGCGAAGCTATTTTGACACAATTGTTAGAAATGATGAATCTAATACGAATGAAGAGAAAATATCTATACTTTCCCATAGATTTGCTAAATTTCTTAGAAAGAATAAACCCGTTTTTAGGGATTTAAAAAAAAGGTAATCCGAGCTCTAAAATGATTATTTCAATGAATTTATAGTTGTATTTCTTCCAAGCTACTTCAAACATTTTGCAGACCAATCATATAGGCATTTGAGCAAAAAATAAATCTAGAACAATGCAACTGAACTTAAATTTTGAACTCTATATCATGCAAGAGGATGAACCTTTGACCAAATTCTACGCAGGTTTTTCAATCAATTTCAGCTACCCGTACAATTTGGATGGACCTATTTGAAAAAAAAGTAGATTGAGAAAATTGTTGTTAAACTACATTATCATTTTCAAGAAAAAGATACCTTGCTTAAATCCATATAGAAGGCCTGTGAACTTACTGTTAAATGAATCAGTTGCGAAATTATTCGAACTGCATTATTTGTTGCCAAGACGATAGCAATCCACTTTCGTGGACGGAAAGAGCTTGACTTTATAGACATCAAGTATAGTGGTACGAGAAAAGTTATTTTGACACAATTGTTAGAAATGATGAATCTAATACCAATGAAGAGAAAATATCTATACTTTCGCATAGATTTACTAACTTTCTAGAAAGAATAAACCCATTTTTAGGGATTTTCAAAAAAGGTAATCCGAGTTCTAAAATGATTATTTCAATGAATTTATAGTTGTATTTCTTCCAAGCTACTTCAAACATTTCGGAGACCACTCATATAGGCATTTGAGCAAAAAACTAAATCTAGAACTATGCAGCTGAACAGAAATTTTGAACTCTATATCATGCAAGAGGATGAAACTTTGAACAAATTCTACGCAGGTTTTTCAATCATTATCAACTACCCGTACAATTTGGATGGACCTATTTGGAAAAAAAAGTAGATTGAGAAAATTGTTGTTAGCCTACATTATCATTTCCAAGAAAAAGATACCTTGCTTAAATCCATATAGAAGGCCTGTGAAATTACTGTTAAATGAGTCAGTTGGGAAATTATTGGAACTGTATTATTTGTTGCTAAGATGATAGCAATCCACTTTCGCGGATGGAAAGAGCTTGACTTTATAGAAATCAAGTAAAGTGGTACGAGCGAAGCAATTGTGACACAATTGTTAGAATTGATGAATCTAATACCAATGAAGAGAAAATATCTATACTTTCCCATAGATTTACTAAATTTCTTAGAAAGAATAAACCCGTTTTTAGGGATTTAAAAAAAAGGTAATCCGAGCTCTCAAATGATTATTTCAATGAATTTGTAGTTGTATTTCTTCCAAGAAACTTCAAACATTATGGAGACCACTCATATAGGCATTTGAGCAAAAAACTAACTCTAGAACTATGCTATTGAACAGAAATTTTGCACTCTATATCATGCAAGAGGATGAAACATTGAACAAATTCTATGCAGGTTATCAAACATTATCAACTACTTGTACAATTTGGATGGACCTATTTGGAAAAAAAAAGTAGATTGAGAAATTTTTTGTTAGCCCACATTATAATTTTCAAGAAAAAGATACCTTGCTTAAATCCATATAGAAGGCCTGTGACCTTACCGTTAAATGAATCAGTTGGGAAATTATTCGAACTGCATCACTTGTTACCAAGACGATGGCAATCCATTGTCGTGGACGGAAAGAGCTTGACTTTATAGACATCAAGTATAGTGGTACGAGCGAAGCTATTTTGACACAATTGTTAGAAATGATGAATATAATACCAATGAAGAGAAAATATCTATACTTTCGCATAGATTTACTAACTTTCTAGAAAGAATAAACCCATTTTTAGGGATTTTCAAAAAAGGAAATCCGAGTTCTAAAATGATTATTTCAATGAATTTATAGTTGTATTTCTTCCAAGCTACTTCAAACATTTCGGAGACCACTCATATAGGCATTTGAGCAAAAAACTAAATCTAGAACTTGCAGCTGAACAGAAATTTTGAACTCTATATCATGCAAGAGGATGAAACTTTGAACAAATTCTACGCAGGTTTTTCAATCATTATCAACTACCCGTACAATTTGGATGGACCTATTTGGAAAAAAAAGTAGATTGAGAAAATTGTTGTTAGCCTACATTATCATTTCCAAGAAAAAGATACCTTGCTTAAATCCATATAGAAGGCCTCTGAAATTACTGTTAAATGAGTCAGTTGGGAAATTATTGGAACTGTATTATTTGTTGCTAAGATGATAGCAATCCACTTTCGCGGATGGAAAGAGCTTGACTTTATAGAAATCAAGTAAAGTGGTACGAGCGAAGCAATTGTGACACAATTGTTAGAATTGATGAATCTAATACCAATGAAGAGAAAATATCTATACTTTCCCATAGATTTACTAAATTTCTTAGAAAGAATAAACCCGTTTTTAGGGATTTAAAAAAAAGGTAATCCGAGCTCTCAAATGATTATTTCAATGAATTTGTAGTTGTATTTCTTCCAAGAAACTTCAAACATTATGGAGACCACTCATATAGGCATTTGAGCAAAAAACTAACTCTAGAACTATGCTATTGAACAGAAATTTTGCACTCTATATCATGCAAGAGGATGAAACATTGAACAAATTCTATGCAGGTTATCAAACATTATCAACTACTTGTACAATTTGGATGGACCTATTTGGAAAAAAAAAGTAGATTGAAAAATTTTTTGTTAGCCCACATTATAATTTTCAAGAAAAAGATACCTTGCTTAAATCCATATAGAAGGCCTGTGACCTTACCGTTAAATGAATCAGTTGGGAAATTATTCGAACTGCATCACTTGTTACCAAGATGATGGCAATCCATTGTCGTGGACGGAAAGAGCTTGACTTTATAGACATCAAGTATAGTGGTACGAGCGAAGCTATTTTGACACAATTGTTAGAAATGATGAATCTAATACCAATGAAGAGAAAATAGCTATACTTTCGCATAGATTTACTAACTTTCTAGAAAGAATAAACCCATTTTTAGGGATTTTCAAAAAAGGTAATCCGAGTTCTAAAATGATTATTTCAATGAATTTATAGTTGTATTTCTTCCAAGCTACTTCAAACATTTCGGAGACCACTCATATAGGCATTTGAGCAAAAAACTAAATCTAGAACTATGCAGCTGAACAGAAATTTTGAACTCTATATCATGCAAGAGGATGAAACTTTGAACAAATTCTACGCAGGTTTTTCAATCATTATCAACTACCCGTACAATTTGGATGGACCTATTTGGAAAAAAAAGTAGATTGAGAAAATTGTTGTTAGCCTACATTATCATTTCCAAGAAAAAGATACCTTGCTTAAATCCATATAGAAGGCCTGTGAAATTACTGTTAAATGAGTCAGTTGGGAAATTATTGGAACTGTATTATTTGTTGCTAAGATGATAGCAATCCACTTTCGCGGATGGAAAGAGCTTGACTTTATAGAAATCAAGTAAAGTGGTACGAGCGAAGCAATTGTGACACAATTGTTAGAATTGATGAATCTAATACCAATGAAGAGAAAATATCTATACTTTCCCATAGATTTACTAAATTTCTTAGAAAGAATAAACCCGTTTTTAGGGATTTAAAAAAAAGGTAATCCGAGCTCTCAAATGATTATTTCAATGAATTTGTAGTTGTATTTCTTCCAAGAAACTTCAAACATTATGGAGACCACTCATATAGGCATTTGAGCAAAAAACTAACTCTAGAACTATGCTATTGAACAGAAATTTTGCACTCTATATCATGCAAGAGGATGAAACATTGAACAAATTCTATGCAGGTTATCAAACATTATCAACTACTTGTACAATTTGGATGGACCTATTTGGAAAAAAAAAGTAGATTGAAAAATTTTTTGTTAGCCCACATTATAATTTTCAAGAAAAAGATACCTTGCTTAAATCCATATAGAAGGCCTGTGACCTTACCGTTAAATGAATCAGTTGGGAAATTATTCGAACTGCATCACTTGTTACCAAGATGATGGCAATCCATTGTCGTGGACGGAAAGAGCTTGACTTTATAGACATCAAGTATAGTGGTACGAGCGAAGCTATTTTGACACAATTGTTAGAAATGATGAATCTAATACCAATGAAGAGAAAATAGCTATACTTTCCCATAGATTTACTAAATTTCTTAGAAAGAATAAACCCATTTTTAGAGATTTTCAAAAAAGGTAATCCGAGCTCTAAAATAAGTATTTCAATGAATTTATAGTTGTACTTCTTCCAAGCAACTTCAAACATTTCGGAGACCACTCATATAGGCATTTGAGCAAAAAAGTAAATCTAGAACTATGCAGCTCAACATAAATTTTGAACTCTATATCATGCAAGAGGATGAAACTTTGAACAAATTCTATGCAGGTTTTTCAATCATTATCAACTGCCCGTACAATTTGGATGGACCTATTTGGAAAAAAAAGTAGATTGAGAAAATTGTTGTTAGCCTCCATTATCATTTTCAAGAAAAAGATACCTTGCTCAAATCCATATAGAAGGCCTATGAAATTACTGTTAAATGAGTCAATTGGGAAATTATTCGAACTGTATTATTTGTTGCTAAGATGATAGCAATCCACTTTCGCGGATGGAAAGAGCTTGAATTTATAGACATCAAGTATAGTGGTACGAGCGAAGCAATTTTGACACAATTGTTAGAATTGATGAATCTAATACCAAGGAAGAGAAAATATCTATACTTTCCTATAGATTTACTAAATTTCTTAGAAAGAATAAACCCGTTTTTAGGGATTTAAAAAAAGGTAATCCGAGCTCCAAAATGATTATTTCAATGAATTTATAGTTGTATTTCTTCCAAGCAACTTCAAACATTTTGGAGACCACTTATATAGGCATTTGAACAAAAAACTAAATCTAGAACTATGCAGCTGAACAAAAATTTTGAACTCTATATCATGCAAGAGGATGAAACTTTGAACAAATTCTATGCAAGTTTTTCAATCATTATCAACTGCCCGTACAATTTGGATGGACCTATTTGGAAAAAAAAGTAGATTGAGAAAATTGTTGTTAGCCTACATTATCATTTTCAAGAAAAAGATACCTTGCTTAAATCCATATAGAAGGCCTGTGAAATTACTGTTAAATGAGTCAGTTAGGAAATTATTCGAACTGTATTATTTGTTGCTAAGATGATAGCAATCCACTTTCGCGGATGGAAAGAGCTTGACTTTATAGAAATAAAGTAAAGTGGTACGAACGAAGCAATTTTGACACAATTGTTAGAATTGATGAATCTAATACCAATGAAGAGAAAATATCTATACTTTCCCTTAGATTTACTAAATTTCTTAGAAAGAATAAACCCGTTTTTAGGGATTTAAAAAAAAGGTAATCCATGCTCTCAAATGATTATTTCCATGAATTTGTAGTTGTATTTCTTCCGAGCAACTTCAAACATTTTGGAGACCACTCATTTAGGCATTTGAGCAAAAAAATAAATATAGAACTATGCAGCTCAACATAAATTTTGAACTCTATATCATGCAAGAGGATGAAACTTTGAACAAATTCTATGCAGGTTTTTCAATCATTATCATATACCCGTACAATTTAGATGGACCTATTTCGAATAAAAAGTAGATTGAGAAAATTGTTGTTAGCCTACATTATCATTTTCAACAAAAAGATAGCTTGCATAAATCCATATAGAAGCCATGTGAACTTACTGTTAAATGAATGAGTTGGGAAATTGTTCGAACTGCATTATTTGTTGCCAAGATGATAGCAATCCACTTTCGCGGACGGAAAGAGCTTGACTTTATAGACATCAAGTATAGTGGTTCGAGCGAAGCTATTTTGACACAATTGTTAGAAATGATGAATCTAATACCAATGAAGAGAAAATATCTATACTTTCCCATAGATTTACTAAATTTCTTAGAAAGAATAAACCCATTTTTAGGGATTTAAGAAAAAGGTAATCCGAGCTCTAAAATGATTATTTCAATGAATTTATTGTTGTATTTCTTCCAAGGGACTTCAAACATTTTGGAGACCACTCATATGGGCATTTGAGCAAAAAAATAAATCTAGAACTATGCAGCTGAACAGAAATTTTGAACTCTATATCATGCAAGAGGATGAAACTTTGAACAAATTCTACGCAGGTTTTTCAATCATTATCAACTGGTCGTACAATTTGGATGGACCTATTTCGAAAAAAAGTAGATTGAGAAAATTGTTGTTAGCCTACATTATCATTTTCAAGAAAAAGATACCTTGCTTAAATCCATATAGAAGGCCTGTGAACTTACCGTTAAATGAATCAGTTGGGAAATTATTCGAACTGTATTATTTGTTGCCAAGATGATAGCAATCCACTTTCGCAGACGGAAAGAGCTTGAATTTATAGAAATAAAGTAATGTGGTACGAGCGAAGCTATTTTGACACAATTGTTAGAATTGATGAATCTAATACGAATGAAGAGAAAATATCTATACTTTCCCATAGAAGTGCTAAATTTCTTAGAAAGAATAAACCTATTTTTAGGGGTTTAAAAAAAAGGTAATCCGAGCTCTCAAATGATTATTTCAATGAATTTGTAGTTGTATTTCTTCCAAGAAACTTCAAACATTTTGGAGACCACTCATATAGGCATTTGAGCAAAAAACTAACTCTAGAACTATGCTATTGAACAGAAAGTTTGCGCTCTATATCATACAAGAGGATGAAACATTGAACAAATTCTATGCAGGTTATCAAATATTATCAACTACTTGTACAATTTGGATGGACCTATTTTGAAAAAAAAGTAGATTGAGAAAATTGTTGTTAGCCTACATTATCATTTTAAAGAAAAAGATACCTTGCTTAAATCTATATAGAAGGCCTGTGAAATTACTGTTAAATGAGTCAGTTGGGAAATTATTCGAACTGTATTATTTGTTGCTAAGATGATAGCAATCCACTTTCGCGGATGGAAAGAGCTTGACTTTATAGAAATCAAGTAAAGTGGTACGAGCGAAGCAATTTTCACACAATTGTTAGAAATGATGAATCTAATACCAATGAAGAGAAAATATCTATACTTTCGCATAGATTTACTAACTTTCTTAGAAAGAATAAACCCATTTTTAGGGATTTTCAAAAAAGGTAATCCGAGCTCTAAAATGATTATTTCAATGAATTTATAGTTGTATTTCTTCCAAGCTACTTCAAACATTTTGGAGACCACTCATATAGGCATTTGAGCAAAAAACTAAATCTAGAACTATGCAGCTGAACAGAAATTTTGAACTCTATATCATGCAAGAGGATGAAACTTTGAACAAATTCTACGCAGGTTTTTCAATAATTATCAACTGCCCGTACAATTTGGATGGACCTATTTGGAAAAAAAAGTAGATTGAGAAAATTGTTGTTAGCCTACATTATCATTTCCAAGAAAAAGATACCTTGCTTAAATCCATATAGAAGGCCTGTGAAATTACTATTAAATGAGTCAGTTGGAAAATTATTCGAACTGTATTATTTGTTGCTAAGATGATAGCAATCCACTTTCGCGGATGGAAAGAGCTTGACTTTATAGAAATAAAGTAATGTGGTACGAGCGAAGCAATTTTGACACAATTGTTAGAATTGATGAATCTAATACCAATGAAGAGAAAATATCTATACTTTCCCATAGATTTGCTAAATTTCTTAGAAAGAATAAACCCATTTTTAGGGGTTTAAAAAAAAGGTAATCCGAGCTCTCAAATGATTATTTCAAGGAATTTGTAGTTGTATTTCTTCCAAGAAACTTCAAAAATTTTGGAGACCACTCATATAGGCATTTGAGCAAAAAACTAACTCTAGAACTATGCTATTGAACAGAAAGTTTGCACTCTATATCATACAAGAGGATGAAACATTGAACAAATTCTATGCAGGTTATCAAACATTATCAACTACTTGTACAATTTGGATGGACCTATTTGGAAAAAAAAGTAGATTGAGAAAATTGTTGTTAGCCTACATTATCATTTCCAAGAAAAAGATACCTTGCTTAAATCCATATAGAAGGCCTGTGAAATTACTGTTAAATGAGTCAGTTGGGAAATTATTCGAACTGTATTGTTTGTTGCTAAGATGATAGCAATCCACTTTCGCGGATGGAAAGAGCTTGACTTTATAGAAATCAAGTAAAGTGGTACGAGCGAAGCAATTTTGACACAATTGTTAGAAATGATGAATCTAATACCAATGAAGAGAAAATATCTATACTTTCGCATAGATTTACTAACTTTCTTAGAAAGAATAAACCCATTTTTAGGGAATTTCAAAAAAGGTAATCCGTGCTCTAAAATGATTATTTCAATGAATTTATAGTTGTATTTCTTCCAAGCTACTTCAAACATTTTGGAGACCACTCATATAGGCATTTGAGCAAAAAACTAAATCTAGAACTATGCAGCTGAACAGAAATTTTGAACTCTATATCATGCAAGAGGATGAAACTTTGAACAAATTCTACGCAGGTTTTTCAATGATTATCAACTACCCGTACAATTTGGATGGACCTATTTGGAAAAAAAAGTAGATTGAGAAAATTGTTGTTAGCCTACATTATCATTTCCAAGAAAAAGATACCTTGCTTAAATCCATATAGAAGGCCTGTGAAATTACTGTTAAATGAGTCAGTTGGAAAATTATTCGAACTGTATTATTTGTTGCTAAGATGATAGCAATCCACTTTCGCGGATGGAAAGAGCTTGACTTTATAGAAATAAAGTAATGTGGTACGAGCGAAGCAATTTTGACACAATTGTTAGAATTGATGAATCTAATACCAATGAAGAGAAAATATCTATACTTTCCCATAGATTTGCTAAATTTCTTAGAAAGAATAAACCCATTTTTAGGGGTTTAAAAAAAAGGTAATCCGAGCTCTCAAATGATTATTTCAATGAATTTGTAGTTGTATTTCTTCCAAGAAACTTCAAACATTTTGGAGACCACTCATATAGGCATTTTAGCAAAAAACTAACTCTAGAACTATCCTATTGAACAGAAATTTTGCACTCTATATCATACAAGAGGATGAAACATTGAACAAATTCTATGCAGGTTATCAAACATTATCAACTACTTGTACAATTTGGATGGACCTATTTTGAAAAAAAAGTAGATTGAGAAAATTGTTGTTAGCCTACATTATCATTTTCAAGAAAAAGATACCTTGCTTAAATCTATATAGAAGGCCTGTGAAATTACTGTTAAATGAGTCAGTTGGGAAATTATTCGAACTGTATTATTTGTTGCTAAGATGATAGCAATCCACTTTCGCGGATGGAAAGAGCTTGACTTTATAGAAATCAAGTAAAGTGGTACGAGCGAAGCAATTTTGACACAATTGTTAGAAATGATGAATCTAATACCAATGAAGAGAAAATATCTATACTTTCCGATAGATTTACTAAATTTCTTAGAAAGAATAAACCGATTTTTAGGGATTTTCAAAAAAGGTAATCCGAGCTCTAAAATGATTATTTCAATGAATTTATAGTTGTATTTCTTCCAAGCTACTTCAAACATTTTGGAGACCACTCATATAGGCATTTGAGCAAAAAACTAAATCTAGAACTATGCAGCTGAACAGAAATTTTGAACTCTATATCATGCAAGAGGATGAAACTTTGAACAAATTCTACGCAGGTTTTTCAATGATTATCAATTACCCGTACAATTTGGATTTGGAAAAAAAAGTAGATTGAGAAAATTGTTGTTAGCCTACATTATCATTTCCAAGAAAAAGATACCTTGCTTAAATCCATATAGAAGGCCTGTGAAATTACTGTTAAATGAGTCAGTTGGAAAATTATTCGAACTGTATTATTTGTTGCTAAGATGATAGCAATCCACTTTCGCGGATGGAAAGAGCTTGACTTTATAGAAATAAAGTAATGTGGTACGAGCGAAGCAATTTTGACACAATTGTTAGAATTGATGAATCTAATACCAATGAAGAGAAAATATCTATACTTTCCCATAGATTTACTAAATTTCTTAGAAAGAATAAACCCGTTTTTAGGGATTTTAAAAAAAGGTAATCCGAGCTCTCAAATGATTATTTCAATGAATTTGTAGTTGTATTTCTTCCAAGAAACTTCAAACATTTTGGAGACCACTCATATAGGCATTTGAGCAAAAAACTAACTCTAGAACTATCCTATTGAACAGAAATTTTGCACTCTATATCATACAAGAGGATGAAACATTGAACAAATTCTATGCAGGTTATCAAACATTATCAACTACTTGTACAATTTGGATGGACCTATTTTGAAAAAAAAGTAGATTGAGAAAATTGTTGTTAGCCTACATTATCATTTTCAAGAAAAACATACCTTGCTTAAATCTATATAGAAGGCCTGTGAAATTACTGTTAAATGAGTCAGTTGGGAAATTATTCGAACTGTATTATTTGTTGCTAAGATGATAGCAATCCACTTTCGCGGATGGAAAGAGCTTGACTTTATAGAAATCAAGTAAAGTGGTACGAGCGAAGCAATTTTGACACAATTGTTAGAAATGATGAATCTAATACCAATGAAGAGAAAATATCTATACTTTCGCATAGATTTACTAACTTTCTTAGAAAGAATAAACCCATTTTTAGGGATTTTCAAAAAAGGTAATCCGAGCTCTAAAATGATTATTTCAATGAATTTATAGTTGTATTTCTTCCAAGCTACTTCAAACATTTTGGAGACCACTCATATAGGCATTTGAGCAAAAAACTAAATCTAGAACTATGCAGCTGAACAGAAATTTTGAACTCTATATCATGCAAGAGGATGAAACTTTGAACAAATTCTACGCAGGTTTTTCAATGATTATCAACTACCCGTACAATTTGGATGGACCTATTTGGAAAAAAAAGTAGATTGAGAAAATTGTTGTTAGCCTACATTATCATTTCCAAGAAAAAGATACCTTGCTTAAATCCATATAGAAGGCCTGTGAAATTACTGTTAAATGAGTCAGTTGGAAAATTATTCGAACTGTATTATTTGTTGCTAAGATGATAGCAATCCACTTTCGCGGATGGAAAGAGCTTGACTTTATAGAAATAAAGTAATGTGGTACGAGCGAAGCAATTTTGACACAATTGTTAGAATTGATGAATCTAATACCAATGAAGAGAAAATATCTATACTTTCCCATAGATTTACTAAATTTCTTAGAAAGAATAAACCCGTTATTAGGGATTTAAAAAAAAGGTAATCCGAGCTCTCAAATGATTATTTCAATGAATTTGTAGTTGTATTTCTTCCAACAAACTTCAAACATTTTGGAGACCACTGATATAGGCATTTGAGCAAAAAATTAACTCTAGAACTATGCTATTGAACAGAAAGTTTGCACTCTATATCATACAAGAGGATGAAACTTTGACCAAATTCTACGCAGGTTATCAAACATTATCAACTACTTGTACAATTTGGATGGACCTATTTTGAAAAAAAAGTAGATTGAGAAAATTGTTGTTAGCCTACATTATCATTTTCAAGAAAATGATACCTTGCTTAAATCTATATAGAAGGCCTGTGAAATTACTGTTAAATGAGTCAGTTGGGAAATTATTCGAACTGTATTATTTGTTGCTAAGATGATAGCAATCCACTTTCGCGGATGGAAAGAGCTTGACTTTATAGAAATCAAGTAAAGTGGTACGAGCGAAGCAATTTTGACACAATTGTTAGAAATGATGAATCTAATACCAATGAAGAGAAAATATCTATACTTTCGCATAGATTTACTAACTTTCTTAGAAAGAATAAACCCATTTTTAGGGATTTTCAAAAAAGGTAATCCGAGCTCTAAAATGATTATTTCAATGAATTTATAGTTGTATTTCTTCCAAGCTACTTCAAACATTTTGGAGACCACTCATATAGGCATTTGAGCAAAAAACTAAATCTAGAACTATGCAGCTGAACAGAAATTTTGAACTCTATATCATGCAAGAGGATGAAACTTTGAACAAATTCTACGCAGGTTTTTCAATGATTATCAACTACCCGTACGATTTGGATGGACCTATTTGGAAAAAAAAGTAGATTGAGAAAATTGTTGTTAGCCTACATTATCATTTCCAAGAAAAAGATACCTTGCTTAAATCCATATAGAAGGCCTGTGAAATTACTGTTAAATGAGTCAGTTGGAAAATTATTCGAACTGTATTATTTGTTGCTAAGATGATAGCAATCCACTTTCGCGGATGGAAAGAGCTTGACTTTATAGAAATAAAGTAATGTGGTACGAGCGAAGCAATTTTGACACAATTGTTAGAATTGATGAATCTAATACCAATGAAGAGAAAATATCTATACTTTCCCATAGATTTACTAAATTTCTTAGAAAGAATAAACCCGTTTTTAGGGATTTAAAAAAAAGGTAATCCGAGCTCTCAAATGATTATTTCAATGAATTTGTAGTTGTATTTCTTCCAAGAAACTTCAAACATTTTGGAGACCACTCATATAGGCATTTGAGCAAAAAACTAACTCTAGAACTATCCTATTGAACAGAAATTTTGCACTCTATATCATACAAGAGGATGAAACATTGAACAAATTCTATGCAGGTTATCAAACATTATCAACTACTTGTACAATTTGGATGGACCTATTTTGAAACAAAAGTAGATTGAGAAAATTGTTGTTAGCCTACATTATCATTTTCAAGAAAAAGATACCTTGCTTAAATCTATATAGAAGGCCTGTGAAATTACTGTTAAATGAGTCAGTTGGGAAATTATTCGAACTGTATTATTTGTTGCTAAGATGATAGCAATCCACTTTCGCGGATGGAAAGAGCTTGACTTTATAGAAATCAAGTAAAGTGGTACGAGCGAAGCAATTTTGACACAATTGTTAGAAATGATGAATCTAATACCAATGAAGAGAAAATATCTATACTTTCCCATAGATTTACTAAATTTCTTAGAAAGAATAAACCCATTTTTAGGGATTTTCAAAAAAGGTAATCCGAGCTCTAAAATGATTATTTCAATGAATTTATAGTTGTATTTCTTCCAAGCTACTTCAAACATTTTGGAGACCATTCATATAGGCATTTGAGCAAAAAACTAAATCTAGAACTATGCAGCTGAACATAAATTTTGAACTCTATATCATGCAAGAGGATGAAACTTTGAACAAATTCTACGCAGGTTTTTCAATGATTATCAACTACCCGTACAATTTGGATGGACCTATTTGGAAAAAAAAGTAGATTGAGAAAATTGTTGTTAGCCTACATTATCATTTCCAAGAAAAAGATACCTTGCTTAAATCCATATAGAAGGCCTGTGAAATTACTGTTAAATGAGTCAGTTGGAAAATTATTCGAACTGTATTATTTGTTGCTAAGATGATAGCAATCCACTTTCGCGGATGGAAAGAGCTTGACTTTATAGAAATAAAGTAATGTGGTACGAGCGAAGCAATTTTGACACAATTGTTAGAATTGATGAATCTAATACCAATGAAGAGAAAATATCTATACTTTCCCATAGATTTACTAAATTTCTTAGAAAGAATAAACCCGTTTTTAGGGATTTAAAAAAAAGGTAATCCGAGCTCTCAAATGATTATTTCAATGAATTTGTAGTTGTATTTCTTCCAAGCTACTTCAAATATTTTGCAGACCACTCATATAGGCATTTTAGCAAAAAATAAATCTAGAACTATGCAAGTGAACTTAAATTTTGAACACTATATCATGCAAGAGGATGAAACTTTGACCAAATTCTACGCAGGTTTTTCAATCAATTTCAGCTACCCGTACAATTTGGATGGACCTATTTGAAAAAAAAAGTAGATTGAGAAACTTTTTGTTAGCCTACATTATCATTTTCAAGAAAAAGATACCTTGCTTAAATCCATATAGAAGGCCTTTGAACTTACTGTTAAATGAATCTGTTGCGAAATTATTCGAACTGCATTATTTGTTGCCAAGACGATAGCAATCCACTTTCGTGGACGGAAAGAGCTTGACTTTATAGACATCAAGTATAGTGGTACGATAAAAGCTATTTTGACACAATTGTTAGAAATGATGAATCTAATACCAATGAAGAGAAAATATCTATACTTTCGCATAGATTTACTAACTTTCTTAGAAAGAATAAACCCATTTTTAGGGATTTTCAAAAAAGGTAATCCGAGCTCTAAAATGATTATTTCAATGAATTTATAGTTGTATTTCTTCCAAGAAACTTCAAACATTGTGGAGACCACTCATATAGGTATTTGGCCAAAAAATAAATCTATAACTATGCAGCTGAACAAAAATTTTTGAACTCTATATCATGCAAGAGGATGGAACTTTGAACAAATTCTACGCATCTTTTTCAATCATTATCAACTACTCGTACAATTTGGATGGACCTATTTGGAAAAAAAAGTAGATTGAGAAAATTGTTGTTAGCCTACATTATCATTTCCAAGAAAAAGATACCTTGCTTAAATCCATATAGAAGGCCTATGAACTTACCGTTAAATGAATCAGTTGGGAAATTATTCGAACTGCATTATTTGTTGCCAAGATGATAGCAATCCACTTTCGCAGACGGAAAGAGCTTGAATTTATAGACATGAAGTATAGTGGTACGAGCGAAGCTATTTTGACAAAAATTTTAGAAATGATGAATCTAATACGAATGAAAAGAAAATATCTATACTTTCCTATAGATTTGCTAAATTTCTTAGAAAGAATAAACCCGTTTTTAGGGATTTAAAAAAAAGGTAATCCGAGCTCTAAAATGATTATTTCAATGAATTTATAGTTGTATTTTTTCCAAGCTACTTCAAACATTTTGCAGACCACTCATATAGGCATTTGAGCAAAAAATAAATCTAGAACTATGCAGCTGAACTTAAATTTTGAACTCTATATCATGCAAGAGGATGAAACTTTGACCAAATTCTACGCAGGTTTTTCAATCAATTTCAGCTACCCGTACAATTTGGATGGACCTATTTGAAAAAAAAAATAGATTGAGAAAATTGTTGTTAGCCTACATTATCATTTTCAGGAAAAAGATACCTTGCTTAAATCCATATAGAAGGCCTGTGAACTTACTGTTAAATGAATCAGTTGCGAAATTATTCGAACTGCATTATTTGTTGCCAAGATGATAGCAATCCACTTTCGTGGACGGAAAGAGCTTGACTTTATAGACATCAAGTATAGTGGTACGAGCGAAGCAATTTTGACACAATTGTTAGAATTGATGAATCTAATACCAATGAAATGAAAATATCTATACTTTCCCATATATTTACTAAATTTCTTAGAAAGAATAAACCCGTTTTTAGGGATTTAAAAAAAAGGTAATCCGAGCTCCAAAATGATTATTTCAAGGAGTTTATAGTTGTATTTCTTCCATGAAACTTCAAACATTGTGGAGACCACTCATCTAGGTATTTGGCCAAAAAATAAATCTAGAACTATGCAGTTGAACAAAAATTTTGAACTCTATATCATGCAAGAGGATGAAACTTTGAACAAATTCTACGGAGGTTTTTCAATCATTATCAACTACTCGTACAATTTGGACGGACCTAATTGGAAAAAAAACTAGATTGAGAAAAAGGTTGTTAGCCTACATTATCATTTCCAAGAAAAAGATACCTTGCTTAAATCCATATAGAAGGCCTGTGAACTTACCGTTAAATGAATAAGTTGGGAAATTATTCGAACTGCATTATTTGTTGCCAAGATGATAGCAATCCTCTTTCGCAGACGGAAAGAGCTTGAATTTATAGACATCAAGCATAGTGGTACGAGCGAAGCAATTTTGACACAATTGTTAGAATTGATGAATCTAATACCAATGAAGAGAAAATATATATACTTTCCCATAGATTTACTAAATTTCTTAGAAAGAATAAACCCGTTTTTAGGGATTTAAAAAAAAGGTAATCCGAGCTCTAAAATGATTATTTCAATGAATTTATAGTTGTATTTCTTCCAAGAAACTTCAAACATTTTGGAGACCACTCATATAGGCATTTGAGCAAAAAATAAATCTAGAACTATGTAGCTGAACTTAAATTTTGCACTCTATATCATACAAGAGGATGAAACATTGACCAAATTCTACGCAGGTTTTTCAATCAATTTCAGCTACCTGTACAATTTGGATGGACCTATTTGAAAAAAAAAGTAGATTGAGAAAATTGTTGTTAGCCTACATTATCATTTTCAAGAAAAAGATACCTTGCTTAAATCCATATAGAAGGCCTGTGAACTTACTGTTAAATGAATCAGTTGCGAAATTATTCGAACTGCATTATTTGTTGCTAAGATGATAGCAATCCACTTTCGTGGACAGAAAGAGCTTGACTTTATAGACATCAAGTATAGTGGTACGACCGAAGCAATTTTGACACAGTTGTTAGAATTGATGAATCTAATACCAATGAAGAGAAAATATATATACTTTCCCATAGATTTACTAAATTTCTTAGAAAGAATAAACCCGTTTTTAGGGATTTAAAAAAAAGGTAATCCGAGTTCTAAAATGATTATTTCAATGAATTTATAGTTGTATTTCTTCCAAGAAACTTCAAACATTTTGGAGACCACTCATATAGGCATTTGAGCAAAAAATAAATCTAGAACTATGTAGCTGAACTTAAATTTTGCACTCTATATCATACAAGAGGATGAAACATTGACCAAATTCTACGCAGGTTTTTCAATCAATTTCAGCTACCCGTACAATTTGGATGCACCTATTTGAAAAAAAAAGTAGATTGAGAAAATTGTTGTTAGCCTACATTATCATTTTCAAGAAAAAGATACCTTGCTTAAATCCATATAGAAGGCCTATGAACTTACTGTTAAATGAATCAGTTGCGAAATTATTCGAACTGCATTATTTGTTGCCAAGATGATAGCAATCCACTTTCGTGGACGGAAAGAGCTTGACTTTATAGACATCAATTATAGTGGTACGAGCGAAGCAATTTTGACACAATTGTTAGAATTGATGAATCTAATACCAATGAAGTGAAAATATCTATACTTTCCCATAGATTTACTAAATTTCGTACAAAGAAGAAACCCGTTTTTAGGGATTTAAGAAAAAGGTAATCCGAGCTCTAAAATGATTATTTCAATGAATTTATTGTTGTATTTCTACCAAGCGACTTCAAACATTTTGGAGACCACTCATATAGGCATTTGAGCAAAAAACTAAATCTAGAACTATGCAGCTGAACAGAAATTTTGAACTCTATATCATGCAAGAGGATTAAACTTTGAACAAATTCTACGTAGGTTTTTCAATCATTATCAACTGCTCGTACAATTTGGTTGGATCTATTTGGAAAAAAATGTAGATTGAGAAAATTGTTATTAGCCTACATTTTCATTTTCAAGAAAAAGATACCTTGCTTAATTCCATATAGAAGGCCTGTGAACTTACTGTTAAATGAATCAGTTGGGAAATTATTTGAACTGCAATATTTGTTGCCAAGATGATAGCAATCCACTTTCGCGGATGGAAAGAGCTTGACTTTATAGACAACAAGTATAGTGGTACGACCGAAGCAATTTTGACACAATTGTTAGAATTGATGAATCTAATACCAATGAAGAGAAAATATCTATACTTTCCCATAGATTTACTAAATTTCTTAGAAAGAATAAACCCGTTTTTAGGGATTTAAAAAATCGGTAATCCGAGCTCTAAAATGATTATTTCAATGAATTTATAGTTGTATTTCTTCCAAGTGACTTCAAACATTTTGGAGACCACTCATATTGGCATTTGAGCAAAAAACTAAATCTAGAACTATGCAGCTGAACATAAATTTTGAACTCTATATCATGCAAGAGGATGAAACTTTGAACAAGTTCTACGCAGGTTTTTCAATCATTATCAACTACCCGTTCAATTTGGATGGACCTATTTGGAAAAAAAAGTAGATTGAGAAAATTGTTGTTAGCCTACATTATCATTTCCAAGAAAAAGATACCTTGCTTAAATCCATATAGAAGGCCTGTGAATTTACTATTAAATGAATCAGTTGGGAAATTATTCGAACTGCATTATTTGTTGCCAAGATGATAGCAATCCACTTTCGCGGATAGAAAGAGCTTAACTTTATAGACATCAAGTATAGTGGTACGAGCGAAGCAATTTTGACACAATTGTTAGAATTGATGAATCTAATACCAATGAAGAGAAAATATCTATACTTTCCCATAGATTTACTAAATTTCTTAGAAAGAATAAACCCGTTTTTAGGGATTTAAGAAAAAGGTAATCCGAGCTCCAAAATGATTATTTCAATGAATTTATAGTTGTATTTCTTCCAAGCAACTTCAAACATTGTGGAGACCACTCATATAGGTTTTTGGCCAAAAAATAAATCTAGAACTATGCAGATGAACAAAAATTTTGAACTCTATATCATGCAAGATGATGAAACTTTGACCAAATTCTACGCAGGTTTTTCAATCATTATCAACTACCCGTACAATTTGGATAGACCTATTTGGAAAAAAAGTAGATTGAGAAAATGGTTGGTAGCCTACATTATCATTTTCAAGAAAAAGATACCTTGCTTAAATCCGTATAGAAGGCCTGTGAACTTACTGTTAAATGAATCAGTTGGGAAATTATTTGAACTGCAATATTTGTTGCGAAGATGATAGCAATCCAGTTTCGCGGATGGAAAGAGCTTGACTTTATAGACAACAAGTATAGTGGTACGACCGAAGCAATTTTGACACAATTGTTAGAATTGATGAATCTAATACCAATGAAGAGAAAATATCTATACTTTCCCATAGATTTACTAAATTTCTTAGAAAGAATAAACCCATTATTAGGGATTTAAAAAAAATGTAATTCGAGCTCTAAAATGATTATTTCAATGAATTTATAGTTGTATTTCTTCCAAGCAACTTGAAACATTGTGGAGACCACTCATATAGGTATTTGACTAAAAACTAAATCTACAACTATGCACTGAACAAAAATTTTGAACTCTATATCATGCAAGAGGATGAAACTTTGAACAAATTCTACGCAGGTTTTTGAATCATTATCAACTACTCGTACAATATGGATGGACCTATTAGGAAAAAAAAGTAGATTGAGAAAATTGTTGTTAGCCTACATTATCATTTTCAAGAAAAAGATACCTTGCTTAAATCCATATAGAAGGCCTGTGAACTTGCTGTTAAATGAATCAGTAGGGAAATTATTCGAACTGCATTATTTGTTGCTAAGTTGATAGCAATCCACTTTCGCGGATGGAAAGAGCTTGACTTTATAGACATCAAGTATAGTGGTACGAGCGAAGCAATTTTGAGACAATTGTTAGAATTGATGAATCTAATACCAATGAAGAGAAAATAGCTATACTTTCCCATAGATTTACTAAATTTCGTAGAAAGAATAAACCCGTTTTTAGGGATTTAAGAAAAAGGTAATCCGAGCTCTAAAATGATTATTTCAATGAATTTATAGTTGTATTTCTTCCACCGACTTCAAACATTTTGGAGACCACTCATATAGGCATTTGAGCAAAAAATAAATCTAGAACTCTGTAGCTGAACATAAATTTTGAACTCTATATCATGCAAGAGGATGAAACTTTGAACAAATTCTACGCAGGTTTTTCAATCAATTTCAACTACCCGTACAATTTGGATGGACCTATTTGGAAAAAACGTAGATTGAGAAAATTGTTGTTAGCCTACATTATCATTTCCAAGAAAAAGATACCTTGCTTAAATCCATATAGAAGGTGTGTGAACTTACTGTTAAATGAATCAGCTGGGAAATTATTCGAACTGCATTATTTGTTGCCAAGATGATAGCAATCCACTTTCGTGGACGGAAAGAGCTTGACTTTATAGACATCAAGTATAGTGGTACGAGCGAAGCTATATTGAAACAATTGTTAGAAATGATGAATCTAATACCAATGAAGAGAAAATATCTATACTTTCCCATAGATTTACTAAATTTCATAGAAAGAATAAACCCGTTTTTAGGGATTTAAAAAAAAGGTAATCTGAGCTCTAAAATGATTATTTCAATGAATTTATAGTTCTATTTCTTCCAAGCGACTTCAAACATTTTGGAGACCACTCATATAGGCATTTGAGCAAAAAACTAAATCTAGAACTATGCAGCTGAACAGAAATTTTGAACTCTATATCATGCAAGAGGATGAAACTTTGAACAAATTCTATGCAGGTTTTTCAATCATTATCAACTCCTCGTACAATTTGGATGGACCTATTTGGAAAAAAAGTAGATTGAGAAAATTGTTGTTAGCCTACATTATCATTTTCAAGAAAAAGATACAATGCTTAAATCCATATAGAAGGCCTGTGAACTTACTATTAAATGAATCAGTTGGGAAATTATTCGAATTGCATTATTTGTTGCGAAGATGATAGCAATCCACTTTTGCGGATGTAAAGAGCTTGACTTTATAGACATCAAGTATAGTGGTACTAGCGAAGCAATTTTGACACAATTGTTAGAATTGATGAATCTAATAATAATGAAGAAGAAATATCTATACACTCCCATAGATTTACTAAATTTCTTAGAAAGAATAAACCCGTTTTTAGGGATTTAAAAAAATGGTAATCCGAGCTCTAAAATGATTATTTCAATGAATTTATAGTTGTATTTCTTCCAAGAAACTTCAAACATTGTGGAGACCACTCATATAGGTTTTTGGCCAAAAACTAAATCTAGAACTATGCACTGAACAGAAATTTTGAACTCTATATCATGCAAGAGGATGAAACTTTGAACAAATTCTACGTAGGTTTTTCAATCATTATCAACTACTCGTACAATTTGGATGGACCTATTTGGAAAAAAAGTAGATTGAGAAAATGGTTTTTAGCCTACATTATCATTTCCCAGAAAAAGATACCTTGCTTAAATCCATATAGAAGGCCTATGAACTTACTGTTAAATGAATCAGTTGGGAAATTATTTGAACTGCAATATTTGTTGCGAAGATGATAGCAATCCAGTTTCGCGGATGGAAAGAGCTTGACTTTATAGACAACAAGTATAGTGGTACGACCGAAGCAATTTTGACACAATTGTTAGAATTGATGAATCTAATACCAATGAAGAGAAAATGTCTATACTTTCCCATAGATTTACTAAATTTCTTAGAAAGAATAAACCCGTTTTTAGGGATTTAAAAAAAATGTAATTCGAGCTCTAAAATGATTATTTCAATGAATTTATAGTTGTATTTCTTCCAAGCAACTTCAAACATTTTGGAGACCACTCATATAGGCATTTGAGCAAAAAATAAATCTAGAACTATGTAGCCGAACATAAATTTTGAACTCTATATCATGCAAGAGGATGAAACTTTGAACAAATTCTATGCAGGTTTTTCAATCAATTTCAACTACCCGTACAATTTGGATGGACCTATTTGGAAAAAACGTAGATTGAGAATATTGTTGTTAGCCTACATTATCATTTTCAAGAAAAAGATACCTTGCTTAAATCCATATAGAAGGTCTGTGAACTTACTGTTAAATGAATCACCTGGGAAATTATTCGAACTGCATTATTTGTTGCCAAGATGATAGCAATCCACTTTCGTGGACGGAAAGAGGTTGACATTATAGACATCAAGTATAATGGTACAAGCGAAGCTATATCGACACAATTGTTAGAAATGATGAATCTAATTCCAATGAAGAGAAAATATATATACTTTCCCATAGATTTACTAAATTTCATAGAAAGAATAAACCCATTTTTAGGGATTTAAGAAAAAGGTAATCTGAGCTCTAAAATGATTATTTCAATGAATTTATAGTTCTATTTCTTCCAAGCGACTTCAAACATTTTGGAGACCACTCATATAGGCATTTGAGGAAAAAAACTAAATCTAGAACTATGCAGCTGAACAGAAATTTTGAACTCTATATCATGCAAGAGGATGAAACTTTGAACAAATTCTATGCAGGTTTTTCAATCATTATCAACTCCTCGTACAATTTGGATGGACCTATTTGGAAAAAAAAGTAGATTGAGAAAATTGTTGTTAGCCTACATTATCATTTTCAAGAAAGAGATACCTAGCTTAAATCCATATAGAAGGCCTGTGAACTTAGTGTTAAATGAATCAGTTGGGAAATTATTCGAATTGCATTATTTGTTGCGAAGATGATAGCAATCCACTTTTGCGGATGTAAAGAGCTTGACTTTATAGACATCAAGTATAGTGGTACTAGCGAAGCAATTTTGACACAATTGTTAGAATTGATGAATCTAATAATAATGAAGAACAAATATCTATACACTCCCATAGATTTACTAAATTTCTTAGAAAGAATAAACCCGATTTTAGGGATTTAAAAAACTGGTAATCCGAGCTCTAAAATGATTATTTCAATGAATTTATAGTTGTATTTCCTCCAAGAAACTTCAAACATTGTGGAGACCACTCATATAGGTATTTGGCCAAAAATTAAATCTAGAACTATGTACTGAACAGAAATTTTGAACTCTATATCATGCAAGAGGATGAAACTTTGAACAAATTCTACATAGGTTTTTCAATCATTATCAACTACACGTACAATTTGGATGGACCTATTTGGAAAAAAAGTAGATTGAGAAAATGGTTGTTAGCCTACATTATCATTTCCCAGAAAAAGATACCTTGCTTAAATCCATATAGAAGGCCTGTGAACTTACTGTTAAATGAATCAGTTTGGAAATTATTCGAACTGCATTATTTGTTACCAAGATGATAGCAATCCACTTTCGTGGACGGAAAGAGCTTGACTTTATAGACATCAAGTATAGTGGTACGAGCGAAGCTATATTGACACAATTGTTAGAAATGATGAATCTAATACCAATGAAGATAAAATATCTATACTTTCCCATAGATTTACTAAATTTCTTAGAAAGAATAAACCCGTTTTTAAGGATTTAAAAAAAAAGGTAATCCGAGCTCTAAAATGATTATTTAAATGAATTTATAGTTGTATTTCTTCCAAGCAACATCAAACATTTTGGAGACCACTCATATAGGCATTTGAGCAAAAAACTAAATCTAGAACTATGCAGCTGAACAGAAATTTTGAACTCTATATCATGCAAGAGGATGAAACTTTGAACAAATTCTATGTAGGTTTTTCAATCATTATCAACTCCTCGTACAATTTGGATGGACCTATTTGGAAAAAAAAGTAGATTGAGAAAATTGTTGTTAGCCTACATTATCATTTTCAAGAAAAAGATACCTTGCTTAAATCCATATAGAAGGCCTGTGAACTTACTGTTAAATAAATCAGTTGGGAAATTATTCGAACTGCATTATTTGTTACCAAGATGATAGCAATCCACTTTCGTGGACGGAAAGAGCTTGACTTTATAGATATCAAGTATAGTGGTACGAGCGAAGCTATATTGACACAATTGTTAGAAATGATGAATCTAATACCAATGAAGATAAAATATCTATACTTTCCCATAGATTTACTAAATTTCTTAGATAGAATAAACCCGTTTTTAGGGATTTAAAAAAAAGGTAATCCAAGCTCTAAAATGATTATTTAAATGAATTTATAGTTCTATTTCTTCCAAGCGACTTCAAACATTTTGGAGACCACTCATATAGGCATTTGAGCAAAAAACTAAATCTAGAACTATGCAGCTGAACAGAAATTTTGAACTCTATATCATGCAAGAGGATGAAACTTTGAACAAATTCTATGTACGTTTTTCAATCATTATCAACTACTCGTACAATTTGGATGGACCTATTTGGAAAAAAAAGTAGATTGAGAAAATTGTTGTTAGCCTACATTATCATTTTCAAGAAAAAGATACCTTGCTTAAATCCATATAGAAGGCCTGTGAACTTGCTGTTAAATGAATCAGTTGGGAAATTATTCGAACTGCATTATTTGTTGCTAAGATGATATCAATCCACTTTCGCGGATGGAAAGAGCTTGACTTTATAGACATCAAGTATAGTGGTATGAGCGAAGCTATTTTGACACAATTGTTAGAAATGATGAATCTAATACCAATGAAGAGAAAATATCTATACTTTCCCATAGATTTACTATATTTCGTAGAATGAATAAACCCGTTTTTAGGTATTTAAGACAAAGGTAATCTGAGCCCTAAAATGATTATTTCAATAAATTTATAGTTGTATTTCTTCCAAGCGACTTCAAACATTGTGGACACCACTCATATAGGCATTTGAGCAAAAAACTAAATCTAGAACTATGCAGCTGAACAGAAATTTTGAACTCTATATCATGCAAGAGGATGAAACTTTGATCAAATTCTACGCAGGTTTTTCAATCATTATCAACTACTCGTACAATTTGGATGGACGTACTTGAAAAAAAGTAGATTGAGAAAATTGTTGTTAGCCTACATTATCATTTTCAAGAAAAAGATACCTTGCCTAAATCCATATAGAAGGCCTGTGAACCTACTGTTAAATGAATCAGTTGGGAAATTATTCGAACTGCATTATTTGTTGCCGAGATGATAGCAATCCACTTTCGTGGACGGAAAGAGCTTGACTTTATAGACATCAAGTATAGTGGTATGAGCGAAGCTATATTGACACAATTGTTAGAAATGATGAATCTAATACCAATGAAGAGAAAATATCCATACTTTCCCATAGATTTACTAAATTTCATAGAAAGAATAAACCCGTTTTTAGGGATTTAAAAAAAAGGTAATCCGAGCTCTAAAATGATTATTTCAATGAATTTATAGTTCTATTTCTTCCAAGCGACTTCAAACATTTTGGAGACCACTCATATAGGCATTTGAGCAAAAAACTAAATCTAGAACTATGCAGCTGAACATAAATTTTGAACTCTATATCATGCAAGAGGATGAAACTTTGAACAAATTCTATGCAGGTTTTTCAATCATTATCAACTCCTCCTACAATTTGGATGGACCTATTTGGAAAAAAAAGTAGATTGAGAAAATTGTTGTTAGCCTACATTATCATTTTCAAGAAAAAGATACCTTGCTTAAATCCATACAGAAGGCCTGTGAACTTACTGTTAAATGAATCAGTTGGGAAATTATTCGAACTGCATTATTTGTTGCCAAGATGATAGCAATCCACTTTCGCGGATGGAAAGAGCTTGACTTTATAGACATCAAGTATAGTGGTACGAGCGAAGCAATTTTGACACAATTGTTAGAATTGATGAATCTAATACCAATGAAGAGAAAATATCTATACTTTCATATAGATTTACTAAATTTCTTAGATAGAATAAACCCGTTTTTAGGGTTTTAAAAAAAAGGTAATCTGAGCTCTAAAATGATTATTTCAATGAATTTATTGTTGTATTTCTTCCAAGCGACTTCAAACATTGTGGAGACCACTCATATAGGCATTTGAGCAAAAAACTAAATCTAGAAATATATAGCTGAACAGAAATTTTGAACTCTATATCATGCAAGAGGATGAAACTTTGAACAAATTCTATGCAGGTTTTTCAATCAATTTCAACTACCCATACAATTTGGATGGACCTATTTGGAAAAAACGTAGATTGAGAAAATTGTTGTTAGCCTACATTATCATTTTCAAGAATAAGATACCTTGCTTAAATCCATATAGAAGGCCTGTGAACTTACTGTTAAATGAATCCGTTGGGAAATTAAGCGAACTGCATTATTTGTTACCAAGATGATAGCAATCCACTTTCGTGGACGGAAAGAGCATGACTTTATAGACATCAAGTATAGTGGTACGAGCGAAGCTATATTGACAAAATTGTTAGAAATGATGAATCTAATACCCATGAAGATAAAATATCTATACTTTCCCATAGATTTACTAAATTTCTTAGAAAGAATAAACCCGTTTTTAGGGTTCTAAAAAAAAGGTAATCCGAGCTCTAAAATGATTATTTCAATGAATTTATTGTTGTATTTCTTCCAAGCGACTTCAAACATTTTGGAGACCACTCATATAGGCATTTGAGCAAAAAACTAAATCTAGAACTATGCAGCTGAACATAAATTTTGAACTCTATATCATGCAAGAGGATGAAACTTTGAACAAATTCTATGAAGGTTTTTCAATCATTATCAACTACCCGTACAATTTGGATGGACCTATTTGAAAAAAAGTAGATTGAGAAAATTGTTGTTAGCCTACATTATCATTTTCAAGAAAAAGATACCTTGCCTAAATCCATATAGAAGGCCTGTGAACCTACTGTTAAATGAATCAGTTGGGAAATTATTCGAACTGCATTATTTGTTGCCGAGATGATAGCAATCCACTTTCGTGGACGGAAAGAGCTTGACTTTATAGACATCAAGTATAGTGGTATGAGCGAAGCTATATTGACACAATTGTAAGAAATGATGAATCTAATACCAATGAAGAGAAAATATCCATACTTTCCCATAGATTTACTAAATTTCATAGAAAGAATAAACCCGTTTTTAGGGATTTAAAAAAAAGATAATCCGAGCTCTAAAATGATTATTTCAATGAATTTATAGTTCTATTTCTTCCAAGCGACTTCAAACATTTTGGAGACCACTCATATATGCATTTGAGCAAAAAACTAAATCTAGAACTATGCAGCTGAACAGAAATTTTGAACTCTATATCATGCAAGAGGATGAAACTTTGAACAAATTCTATGCAGGTTTTTCAAACATTATCAACTCCTCGTACAATTTGGATGGACCTATTTGGAAAAAAAAGTAGATTGAGAAAATTGTTGTTAGCCTACATTATCATTTTCAAGAAAAAGATACCTTGCTTAAATCCATACAGAAGGCCTGTGAACTTACTGTTAAATGAATCAGTTCGGAAATTATTCGAACTGCATTATTTGTTGCCAAGAGGATAGCAATCCACTTTCGCGGATGGAAAGAGCTTGACTTTATAGACATCAAGTATAGTGGTACGAGCGAAGCAATTTTGACACAATTGTTAAAATTGATGAATCTAATACCAATGAAGAGAAAATATCTATACTTTCCCATAGATTTACTAAATTTCGTAGAAAGAATAAACCCGTTTTTAGGGATTTAAGAAAAAGGTAATCCGATCTCTAAAATGATTATTTCAATGGATTTATAGTTGTACTTCTTCCAAGCGACTTCAAACATTGTGGAGACCACTCATATAGGCATTTGAGCAAAAAACTAAATCTAGAACTATGCAGCTGAACAGAAATTTTGAACTCTATATCATGCAAGGGGATGAAAGTTTGAACAAATTCTACACAGGTTTTTCAATCATTATCAACTACTCGTACAATTTGGATAGACCTATTTGGAAAAAAACGTAGATTGAGAAAATTGTTGTTAGCCTACATTATCATTTCCATGAAAAAGATACCTTGCTTAAATCCATATAGAAGGCCTGTGAACTTACCGTTAAATGAATCAGTTGGGAAATTATTCGAACTGCATTATTTGTTACCAAGATGATAGCAATCCACTTTCGTGGACGGAAAGAGCATGACTTTATAGACATTAAGTATAGTGGTACGAGCGAAGCTATATTGACACAATTGTTAGAAATGATGAATCTAATACCCATGAAGATAAAATATCTATACTTTCCCATAGATTTACTAAATTTCTTAGAAAGAATAAACCCATTTTTAGGGTTTTAAAAAAAAGGTAATCCGAGCTCTAAAATGATTATTTCAATGAATTTATTGTTTTTATTTCTTCCAAGCGACTTCAAACATTTTGGAGACCACTCATATAGGCATTTGAGCAAAAAACTAAATCTAGAACTATATAGTTGAACAGAAATTTTGAACTCTATATCATGCAAGAGGATGAAACTTTGAACAAATTCTACGCAGGTTTTTCAATCATTATCAACTACTCGTACAATTTGGATGGACCTATTTGAAAAAAAAAGTACATTGAGAAAATTGTTGTTAGCCTACATTATCATTTTCAAGCAAAAGATACCTTATTTGTTGCTAAGATGATAGCAATCCACTGTCGCGGATGGAAAGAGCTTGACTTTATAGACATCAAGTATAGTGGTACGAGCGAAGCAATTTTGACACAATTGTTAGAATTGATGAATCTAATACCAATGAAGAGAAAATATCTATACTTTCCCATAGATTTAGTAAATTTCTTAGAAAGAATAAACCCGTTTTTAGGGATTTAAGAAAAAGGTAATCCGAGCTCTAAAATGATTATTTCAATGAATTTATAGTTGTATTTCTTCCAAGCGACTTCATACATTTTGGAGACCACTCATATAGGCATTTGAGCAAAAAACTAAATCTAGAACAATGCAGCTGAACATAAATTTTGAACTCTATATCATGCAAGAGGATGAAACTTTGAACAAATTCTATGAAGGTTTTTCAATCATTATCAACTACCCGTACAATTTGGATGGACTTATTTGAAAAAAAGTAGATTGAGAAAATTCTTGTTAGCCTACATTATCATTTTCAAGAAAAAGATACCTTGCCTAAATCCATATAGAAGGCCTGTGAACCTACTGTTAAATGAATCAGTTGGGAAATTATTCGAATTGCATTATTTGTTGCCGAGATGATAGCAATCCACTTTCGTGGACGGAAAGAGCTTGACTTTATAGACATCAAGTATAGTGGTATGAGCGAAGCTATATTGACACAATTGTTAGAAATGATGAATCTAATACCAATGAAGAGAAAACATCCATACTTTCCCATAGATTTACTAAATTTCATAGAAAGAATAAACCCGTTTTTAAGGATTTAAAAAAAAGGTAATCCGAGCTCTAAAATGATTATTTCAATGAATTTATAGTTCTGTTTCTTCCAAGCGACTTCAAACATTTTGGAGACCACTCATATATGCATTTGAGCAAAAAACTAAATCTAGAACTATGCAGCTGAACAGAAATTTTGAACTCTATATCATGCAAGAGGATGAAACTTTGAACAAATTCTATGCAGGTTTTTCAATCATTATCAACTCCTCGTACAATTTGGATGGACCTATTTGGAAAAAAAAGTAGATTGAGAAAATTGTTGTTAGCCTACATTATCATTTTCAAGAAAAAGATACCTTGCTTAAATGCATATAGAAGGCCTGTGAACTTACTGTTAAATGAATCACTTGGGAAATTATTTGAACTGCATTATTTGTTGCTAAGATGATAGCAATCCACTTTCGCGGATGGAAAGTGCTTGACTTTATAGTCATCAAGTATAGTGGTACTAGCGAAGCAATTTTGACACAATTGTTAGAATTGATGAATCTAATACCAATGAAGAGAAAATATATATACTTTCCCATAGATTTACTAAATTTCTTAGATAGAATAAACCCGTTTTTAGGGATTTTAAAAAAAGGTAATCCGAGCTCTAAAATGATTATTTCAATGAATTTATAGTTGTATTTCTTCCAAGCGACTTCAAACATTGTGGAGACCACTCATATAGGTATTTGGCCAAAAACTAAATCTAGAACTATGCACTGAGCAGAAAATTTGAACTCTATATCATGCAAGAGGATGAAACTTTGAACAAATTCTATGAAGGTTTTTCAATCATTATCAACTACCCGTACAATTTGGATGGACCTATTTGGAAAAAAAGTAGATTCAGAAAATTGTTGTTAGCCTACATTATCATTTCCAAGAAAAAGATACCTTGCTTAAATCCATATAGAAGGCCTGTGAACTTACTGTTAAATGAATCAGTTGGGAAATTATTCGAACTGCATTATTTGTTGCCAAGATGATAGCACTCCACTTTCGCAGATGGAAAGAGCTTGACTTTATAGACATCAAGTATAGTGGTACGACCGAAGCAATTTTGACACAATTGTTAGAATTGATGAATCTAATACCAATGAAGAGAAAATGTCCATACTTTCCCATAGATTTACTAAATTTCATAGAAAGAATAAACCCGTTTTTAGGGATTTAAAAAAAAGGTAATCCGAGCTCTAAAATGATTATTTCAATGAATTTATTGTTCTATTTCTTCCAAGCGACTTCAAACATTTTGGAGACCACTCTAATAAGCATTTGAGCAAAAAACTAAATCTAGAACTATGCAACTGAACAGAAGTTTTGAACTCTATATCATGCAAGAGGATGAAACTTTGAACAAATTCTATGCAGGTTTTTCAATCATTATCAACTCCTCGTACAATTTGGATGGACCTATTTGGAAAAAAAAGTAGATTGAGAAAAATGTTGTTAGCCTACATTATCATTTTCAAGAAAAAGATACCTTGCCTAAATCCATATAGAAGGCCTGTGAACTTACTGTTAAATGAATCAGTTGGGAAATTATTCGAACTGCATTATTTGTTACCAAGATGATAGCAATCCACTTTCGTGGACGGAAAGAGCATGACTTTATAGACATCAAGTATAGTGGTACGAGCGAAGCTATATTGACACAATTGTTAGAAATGATGAATCTAATACCCATGAAGTTAAAATATCTATACTTTCCCATAGATTTACTAAATTTCTTAGAAAGAATAAACCCGTTTTTAGGGTTTTAAAAAAAAGGTAATCCGAGCTCTAAAATGATTATTTCAATGAATTTATTGTTGTATTTCTTCCAAGCGACTTCAAAAATTTTGGAGACCACTCATATAGGCATTTGAGCAAAAAACTAAATCTAGAACTATATAGCTGAACAAAAATTTTGAACTCTATATCATGCAAGAGGATGAAACTTTGAACAAATTCTACGCAGGTTTTTCAATCATTATCAACTACTCGTAGAATTTGGATGGACCTATTTGAAAAAAAAGTACATTGAGAAAATTGTTGTTAGCCTACATTATCATTTTCAAGCAAAAGATACCTTTCTTAAATCCATATAGAAGGCCTGTGAACTTGCTGTTAAATGAATCAGTTGGGAAATTATTCGAACTACATTATTTGTTGCTAAGATGATAGCAATCCACTTTCGCGGATGGAAAGAGCTTGACTTTATAGACATCAAGTATAGTGGTACTAGCGAAGCAATTTTGACACAATTGTTAGAATTGATGAATCTAATACCAATGAAGAGAAAATATCTATACTTTCCCATAGATTTAGTAAATTTCTTAGAAAGAATAAACCCGTTTTTAGGGATTTAAGAAAAAGGTAATCCGAGCTCTAAAATGATTATTTCAATGAATTTATAGTTGTATTTCTTCCAAGCGACTTCAAACATTTTGGAGACCACTCATATAGGCATTTGAGCAAAAAACCAAATCTAGAACTATGCAGCTGAACATAAATTTTGAACTCTATATCATGCAAGAGGATGAAACTTTGAACAAATTCTATGAAGCTTTTTCAATCATTATCAACTACCCGTACAATTTGGATGGACCTATTTGAAAAAAGGTAGATTGAGAAAATTGTTGTTAGCCTACATTATCATTTTCAAGAAAAAGATACCTTGCCTAAATCCATATAGAAGGCCTGTGAACCTACTGTTAAATGAATCAGTTGGGAAATTATTCGAACTGCATTATTTGTTGCCGAGATGATAGCAATCCACTTTCGTGGACGGAAGAGCTTGACTTTATAGACATCAAGTATAGTGGTATGAGCGAAGCTATATTGACACAATTGTTAGAAATGATGAATCTAATACCAATGAAGAGAAAATATCCATACTTTCCCATAGATTTACTAAATTTCATAGAAAGAATAAACCCGTTTTTAGGGATTTAAAAAAAAGGTAATCCGAGCTCTAAAATGATTATTTCAATGAATTTATAGTTCTGTTTCTTCCAAGCGACTTCAAACATTTTGGAGACCACTCATATATGCATTTGAGCAAACAACTAAATCTAGAACTATGCAGCTGAACAGAAATTTTGAACTTTATATCATGCAAGAGGATGAAACTTTGAACAAATTCTATGCAGGTTTTTCAATCATTATCAACTCCTCGTACAATTTGGATGGACCTATTTGGAAAAAAAAGTAGATTGAGAAAATTGTTGTTAGCCTACATTATCATTTTCAAGAAAAAGATACCTTGCTTAGATCCATATAGAAGGCCTGTGAACTTACTGTTAAATGAATCACATGGGAAATTATTCGAACTGCATTATTTGTTGCTAAGATGATAACAATCCACTTTCGCGGATGGAAAGAGCTTGACTTTATAGTCATCAAGTATAGTGGTACTAGCGAAGCAATTTTGACACAATTGTTAGAATTGATGAATCTAATACCAATGAAGAGAAAATATATATACTTTCCCATAGATTTACTAAATTTCTTAGATAGAATAAACCCGTTTTTAGGGATTTAAAAAAAAAGTAATCCGAGCTCTAAAATGATTATTTCAATGAATTTATAGTTGTATTTATTCCAAGCGACTTCAAACATTGTGGAGACCACTCATATAGGTATTTGGCCAAAAACTAAATCTAGAACTATGCACTGAACAGAAAATTTGAACTATATATCATGCAAGTGGATGAAACTTTGAACAAATTCTATGAAGGTTTTTCAATCATTATCAACTACCCGTACAATTTGGATGGACCTATTTGGAAAAAAAGTAGATTCAGAAAATTGTTGTTAGCCTACATTATCATTTCCAAGAAAAAGATACCTTGCTTAAATCCATATAGAAGGCCTGTGAACTTACTGTTAAATGAATCAGTTGGGAAATTATTCGAACTGCATTATTTGTTGCCAAGATGATAGCACTCCACTTTCGCGGATAGAAAGAGCTTGACTTTATAGACATCAAGTATAGTGGTACGACCGAAGCAATTTTGACACAATTGTTAGAATGGATGAATCTAATACCAATGAAGAGAAAATATCCATACTTTCCCATAGATTTACTAAATTTCATAGAAAGAATAAACCCGTTTTTAGGGATTTAAAAAAAAGGTAATCCGAGCTCTAAAATGATTATTTCAATGAATTTATTGTTCTATTTCTTCCAAGCGACTTCAAACATTTTGGAGACCACTCTAATAAGCATTTGAGCAAAAAACTAAATCTAGAACTATGCAACTGAACAGAAATTTTGAACTCTATATCATGCAAGAGGATGAAACTTTGAACAAATTCTATGCAGGTTTTTCAATCATTATCAACTCCTCGTACAATTTGGATGGACCTATTTGAAAAAAAAAAGTAGATTGAGAAAAATGTTGTTAGCCTACATTATCATTTTCAAGAAAAAGATACCTTGCCTAAATCCATATAGAAGGCCTATGAACTTACTGTTAAATGAATTAGTTGGGAAATTATTCGAACTGCATTATTTGTTACCAAGATGATAGCAATCCACTTTCGTGGACGGAAAGAGCATGACTTTATAGACATCAAGTATAGTGGTACGAGCGAAGCTATATTGACACAATTGTTAGAAATGATGAATCTAATACCCATGAAGATAAAATATCTATACTTTCCCATAGATTTACTAAATTTCTTAGAAAGAATAAACCCGTTTTTAGGGTTTTAAAAAAAAGGTAATCCGAGCTCTAAAATGATTATTTCAATGAATTTATTGTTGTATTTCTTCCAAGCGACTTCAAAAATTTTGGAGACCACTCATATAGGCATTTGAGCAAAAAACTAAATCTAGAACTATATAGCTGAACAGAAATTTTGAACTCTATATCATGCAAGAGGATGAAACTTTGAACAAATTCTACGCAGGTTTTTCAATCATTATCAAGTACTCGTACAATTTGGATGGACCTATTTGAAAAAAAAAGTACATTGAGAAAATTGTTGTTAGCCTACATTATCATTTTCAAGCAAAAGATACCTTTCTTAAATCCATATAGAAGGCCTGTGAACTTGCTGTTAAATGAATCAGTTGGGAAATTATTCGAACTACATTATTTGTTGCTAAGATGATAGCAATCCACTTTCGCGGATGGAAAGAGCTTGACTTTATAGACATCAAGTATAGTGGTACTAGCGAAGCAATTTTTACTCAATTGTGAGAATTGATGAATCTAATACCAATGAAGAGAAAATATCTATACTTTCCCATAGTTTAGTAAATTTCTTAGAAAGAATAAACCCGTTTTTAGGGATTTAAGAAAAAGGTAATCCGAGCTCTAAAATGATTATTTCAATGAATTTATAGTTGTATTTCTTCCAAGCGACTTCAAACATTTTGAAGACCACTCATATAGGCATTTGAGCAAAAAACTAAATCTAGAACTATGCAGCTGAACATAAATTTTGAACTCTATATCATGCAAGAGGATGAAACTTTGAACAAATTCTATGAAGCTTTTTCAATCATTATCAACTACCCGTACAATTTGGATGGACCTATTTGAAAAAAGGTAGATTGAGAAAATTGTTGTTAGCCTACATTATCATTTTCAAGAAAAAGATACCTTGCCTAAATCCATATAGAAGGCCTGTGAACCTACTGTTAAATGAATCAGTTGGGAAATTATTCGAACTGCATTATTTGTTGCCGAGATGATAGCAATCCACTTTCGTGGACGGAAGAGCTTGACTTTATAGACATCAAGTATAGTGGTATGAGCGAAGCTATATTGACACAATTGTTAGAAATGATGAATCTAATACCAATGAAGAGAAAATATCCATACTTTCCCATAGATTTACTAAATTTCATAGAAAGAATAAACCCGTTTTTAGGGATTTAAAAAAAAGGTAATCCGAGCTCTAAAATGATTATTTCAATGAATTTATAGTTCTGTTTCTTCCAAGCGACTTCAAACATTTTGGAGACCACTCATATATGCATTTGAGCAAAAAACTAAATCTAGAACTATGCAGCTGAACAGAAATTTTGAACTCTATATCATGCAAGAGGATGAAACTTTGAACAAATTCTATGCAGGTTTTTCAATCATTATCAACTCCTCGTACAATTTGGATGGACCTATTTGGAAAAAAAGTAGATTGAGAAAATTGTTGTTAGCCTACATTATCATTTTCAAGAAAAAGATACCTTGCCTAAATCCATATAGAAGGCTTGTGAACTTACTGTTAAATGAATCAGTTGGGAAATTATTCGAACTGCATTATTTGTTACCAAGATGATAGCAATCCACTTTCGTGGACGGAAAGAGCTTGACTTTATAGACATCAAGTATAGTGGTACGAGCGAAGCTATATTGACACAATTGTTAGAAATGATGAATCTAATACCTATGAAGATAAAATATCTATACTTTCCCATAGATTTATTAAATTTCTTAGAAAGAATAAACCCGTTTTTAGGGTTTTAAAAAAAAGGTAATCCGAGCTCTAAAATGATTATTTCAATGAATTTATTGTTGTATTTCTTCCAAGCGACTTCAAAAATTTTGGAGACCACTCATATAGGCATTTGAGCAAAAAACTAAATCTAGAACTATATAGCTGAACAGAAATTTTGAACTCTATATCATGCAAGAGGATGAAACTTTGAACAAATTCTACGCAGGTTTTTCAATCATTATCAACTACTCGTACAATTTGGATGGACCTATTTGAAAAAAAAAGTACATTGAGAAAATTGTTGTTAGCCTACATTATCATTTTCAAGCAAAAGATACCTTTCTTAAATCCATATAGAAGGCCTGTGAACTTGCTGTTAAATGAATCAGTTGGGAAATTATTCGAACTACATTATTTGTTGCTAAGATGATAGCAATCCACTTTCGCGGATGGAAAGAGCTTGACTTTATAGACATCAAGTATAGTGGTACTAGCGAAGCAATTTTGACTCAATTGTTAGAATTGATGAATCTAATACCAATGAAGAGAAAATATCTATACTTTCCCATAGATTTAGTAAATTTCTTAGAAAGAATAAACCCGTTTTTAGGGATTTAAGAAAAAGGTAATCCGAGCTCTAAAATGATTATTTCAATGAATTTATAGTTGTATTTCTTCCAAGCGACTTCAAACATTTTGGAGACCACTCATATAGGCATTTGAGCAAAAAACTAAATCTAGAACTATGCAGCTGAACATAAATTTTGAACTCTATATCATGCAAGAGGATGAAACTTTGAACAAATTCTATGAAGCTTTTTCAATCATTATCAATTACCCGTACAATTTGGATGGACCTATTTGAAAAAAGGTAGATTGAGAAAATTGTTGTTAGCCTACATTATCATTTTCAAGAAAAAGATACCTTGCCTAAATCCATATAGAAGGCCTGTGAACCTACTGTTAAATGAATCAGTTGGGAAATTATTCGAACTGCATTATTTGTTGCCGAGATGATAGCAATCCACTTTCGTGGACGGAAGAGCTTGACTTTATAGACATCAAGTATAGTGGTATGAGCGAAGCTATATTGACACAATTGTTAGAAATGATGAATCTAATACCAATGAAGAGAAAATATCCATACTTTCCCATAGATTTACTAAATTTCATAGAAAGAATAAACCCGTTTTTAGGGATTTAAAAAAAAGGTAATCCGAGCTCTAAAATGATTATTTCAATGAATTTATAGTTCTGTTTCTTCCAAGCGACTTCAAACATTTTGGAGACCACTCATATATGCATTTGAGCAAAAAACTAAATCTAGAACTATGCAGCTGAACAGAAATTTTGAACTCTATATCATGCAAGAGTATGAAACTTTGAACAAATTCTATGCAGGTTTTTCAATCATTATCAACTCCTCGTACAATTTGGATGGACCTATTTGGAAAAAAAAGTAGATTGAGAAAATTGTTGTTAGCCTACATTATCATTTTCAAGAAAAAGATACCTTGCTTAAATCCATATAGAAGGCCTGTGAACTTACTGTTAAATGGATCACTTGGGAAATTATTCGGACTGCATTATTTGTTGCTAAGATGATAGCAATCCACTTTCGCGGATGGAAAGTGCTTGACTTTATAATCATCAAGTATAGTGGTACTAGCGAAGCAATTTTGACACAATTGTTAGAATTGATGAATCTAATACCAATGAAGAGAAAATATATATACTTTCCCATAGATTTACTAAATTTCTTAGATAGAATAAACCCGTTTTTAGGGATTTAAAAAAAAGGTAATCCGAGCTCTAAAATGATTATTTCAATGAATTTATAGTTGTATTTCTTCCAAGCGTCTTCAAACATTGTGGAGACCACTCATATAGGTATTTGGCCAAAAACTAAATCTAGAACTATGCACTGAACAGAAAATTTGAACTCTATATCATGCAAGAGGATGAAACTTTGAACAAATTCTATGAAGGTTTTTCAATCATTATCAACTACCCGTACAATTTGGATGGACCTATTTGGAAAAAAAGTAGATTCAGAAAATTGTTGTTAGCCTACATTATCATTTCCAAGAAAAAGATACCTTGCTTAAATCCATATAGAAGGCCTGTGAACTTACTGTTAAATGAATCAGTTGGGAAATTATTCGAACTGCATTATTTGTTGCCAAGATGATAGCACTCCACTTTCGCGGATGGAAAGAGCTTGACTTTATAGACATCAAGTATAGTGGTACGACCGAAGCAATTTTGACACAATTGTTAGAATTGATGAATCTAATACCAATGAAGAGAAAATATCCATACTTTCCCATAGATTTACTAAATTTCATAGAAAGAATAAACCCGTTTTTAGGGATTTAAAAAAAAGGTAATCCGAGCTCTAAAATGATTATTTCAATGAATTTATTGTTCTATTTCTTCCAAGCGACTTCAAACATTTTGGAGACCACCCTAATAAGCATTTGAGCAAAAAACTAAATCTAGAACTATGCAACTGAACAGAAATTTTGAACTCTATATCATGCAAGAGGATGAAACTTTGAACAAATTCTATGCAGGTTTTTCAATCATTATCAACTCCTCGTACAATTTGGATAGACCTATTTGGAAAAAAAAGTAGATTGAGAAAAATGTTGTTAGCCTACATTATCATTTTCAAGAAAAAGATACCTTGCCTAAATCCATATAGAAGGCCTGTGAACTTACTGTTAAATGAATCAGTTGGGAAATTATTCGAACTGCATTATTTGTTACCAAGATGATAGCAATCCACTTTCGTGGACGGAAAGAGCATGACTTTATAGACAGCAAGTATAGTGGTACGAGCGAAGCTATATTGACACAATTGTTAGAAATGATGAATCTAATACCCATGAAGATAAAATATCTATACTTTCCCATAGATTTACTAAATTTCTTAGAAAGAATAAACCCGTTTTTAGGGTTTTAAAAAAAAGGTAATCCGAGCTCTAAAATGATTATTTCAATGAATTTATTGTTGTATTTCTTCCAAGCGACTTCAAACATTTTGGAGACCACTCATATAGGCATTTGAGCAAAAAACTAAATCTAGAACTATATAGCTGAACAGAAATTTTGAACTCTATATCATGCAAGAGGATGAAACTTTGAACAAATTCTACGCAGGTTTTTCAATCATTATCAACTACTCGTACAATTTGGATGGACCTATTTGAAAAAAAAAGTACATTGAGAAAATTGTTGTTAGCCTACATTATCATTTTCAAGCAAAAGATACCTTTCTTAAATCCATATAGAAGGCCTGTGAACTTGCTGTTAAATGAATCTGTTGGGAAATTATTCGAACTACATTATTTGTTGCTAAGATGATAGCAATCCACTTTCGTGGATGGAAAGAGCTTGACTTTATAGACATCAAGTATAGTGGTACGAGCGAAGCAATTTTGACACAATTGTTAGAATTGATGAATCTAATACCAATGAAGAGAAAATATCTATACTTTCCCATAGATTTAGTAAATTTCTTAGAAAGAATAAACCCGTTTTTAGGGATTTAAGAAAAAGGTAATCCGAACTCTAAAATAATTATTTCAATGAATTTAAAGTTGTATTTCTTCCAAGCGACTTCAAACATTTTGGAGACCACTCATATAGGCATTTGAGCAAAAAACTAAATCTAGAACTATGCAGCTGAACATAAATTTTGAACTCTATATCATGCAAGAGGATGAAACTTTGAACAAATGCTATGAAGCTTTTTCAATCATTATCAACTACCCATACAATTTGGATGGACCTATTTGAAAAAAGGTAGATTGAGAAAATTGTTGTTAGCCTACATTATCATTTTCAAGAAAAAGATACCTTGCCTAAATCCATATAGAAGGCCTGTGAACCTACTGTTAAATGAATCAGTTGGGAAATTATTCGAACTGCATTATTTGTTGCCGAGATGATAGCAATCCACTTTCGTGGACGGAAGAGCTTGACTTTATAGACATCAAGTATAGTGGTATGACCGAAGCAATTTTGACACAATTGTTAGAAATGATGAATCTAATACCAATGCAGAGAAAATATCCATACTTTCCCATAGATTTACTAAATTTCATAGAAAGAATAAACCCGTTTTTAGGGATTTAAAAAAAAGGTAATCCGAGCTCTAAAATGATTATTTCAATGAATTTATTGTTCTATTTCTTCCAAGCGACTTCAAACATTTTGGAGACCACTCTAATAAGCATTTGAGCAAAAAACTAAATCTAGAACTATGCAGCTGAACAGAAATTTTGAACTCTATATCATGCAAGAGGATGAAACTTTGAACAAATTCTATGCAGGTTTTTCAACCATTATAAACTCCTCGTACAATTTGGATGGACCTATTTGAAAAAAAAAGTACATTGAGAAAATTGTTGTTAGCCTACATTATCATTTTCAAGCAAAAGATACCTTTCTTAAATCCATATAGAAGGCCTGTGAACTTGCTGTTAAATGAATCTGTTGGGAAATTATTCGAACTACATTATTTGTTGCTAAGATGATAGCAATCCACTTTCGTGGATGGAAAGAGCTTGACTTTATAGACATCAAGTATAGTGGTACGAGCGAAGCAATTTTGACACAATTGTTAGAATTGATGAATCTAATACCAATGAAGAGAAAATATCTATACTTTCCCATAGATTTAGTAAATTTCTTAGAAAGAATAAACCCGTTTTTAGGGATTTAAGAAAAAGGTAATCCGAGCTCTAAAATGATTATTTCAATGAATTTATAGTTGTATTTCTTCCAAGCGACTTCAAACATTTTGGAGACCACTCATATAGGCATTTGAGCAAAAAACTAAATCTAGAACTATGCAGCTGAACATAAATTTTGAACTCTATATCATGCAAGAGGATGAAACTTTGAACAAATGCTATGAAGCTTTTTCAATCATTATCAACTACCCATACAATTTGGATGGACCTATTTGAAAAAAGGTAGATTGAGAAAATTGTTGTTAGCCTACATTATCATTTTCAAGAAAAAGATACCTTGCCTAAATCCATATAGAAGGCCTGTGAACCTACTGTTAAATGAATCAGTTGGGAAATTATTCGAACTGCATTATTTGTTGCCGAGATGATAGCAATCCACTTTCGTGGACGGAAGAGCTTGACTTTATAGACATCAAGTATAGTGGTATGAGCGAAGCTATATTGACACAATTGTTAGAAATGATGAATCTAATACCAATGAAGAGAAAATATCCATACTTTCCCATAGATTTACTAAATTTCATAGAAAGAATAAACCCGTTTTTAGGGATTTAAAAAAAAGGTAATCCGAGCTCTAAAATGATTATTTCAATGAATTTATAGTTCTGTTTCTTCCAAGCGACTTCAAACATTTTGGAGACCACTCATATATGCATTTGAGCAAAAAACTAAATCTAGAACTATGCAGCTGAACAGAAATTTTGAACTCTATATCATGCAAGAGGATGAAACTTTGCACAAATTCTATGCAGGTTTTTCAATCATTATCAACTCCTCGTACAATTTGGATGGACCTATTTGGAAAAAAAAGTAGATTGAGAAAATTGTTGTTAGCCTACATTATCATTTTCAAGAAAAAGATACCTTGCTTAAATCCATATAGAAGGCCTGTGAACTTACTGTTAAATGAATCACTTGGGAAATTATTCGAACTGCATTATTTGTTGCTAAGATGATAGCAATCCACTTTCGCGGATGGAAAGTGCTTGACTTTATAGTCATCAAGTATAGTGGTACTAGCGAAGCAATTTTGACACAATTGTTAGAATTGATGAATCTAATACCAATGAAGAGAAAATATATATACTTTCCCATAGATTTACTAAATTTCTTAGATAGAATAAACCCGTTTTTAGGGATTTAAAAAAAAGGTAATCCGAGCTCTAAAATGATTATTTCAATGAATTTATAGTTGTATTTCTTCCAAGCGACTTCAAACATTTCGGAAACCACTCATATAGGTATTTGGCCTAAAACTAAATCTAGAACTATGCACTGAACAGAAAATTTGAGCTCTATATCATGCAAGAGGGTGAAACTTTGAACAAATTCTATGAAGGTTTTTCAATCATTATCAACTACCCGTACAATTTGGATGGACCTATTTGGAAAAAAAGTAGATTCAGAAAATTGTTGTTAGCCTACATTATCATTTCCAAGAAAAAGATACCTTGCTTAAATCCCATATAGAAGGCCTGTGAACTTACTGTTAAATGAATCAGTTGGGAAATTATTTAAACTGCATTATTTGTTGCCAAGATGATAGCACTCCACTTTCGCGGATGGAAAGAGCTTGACTTTATAGACATCAAGTATAGTGGTACGACCGAAGCAATTTTGACACAATTGTTAGAATTGATGAATCTAATACCAATGAAGAGAAAATATCCATACTTTCCCATAGATTTACTAAATTTCATAGAAAGAATAAACCCGTTTTTAGGGATTTAAAAAAAAGGTAATCCGAGCTCTAAAATGATTATTTCAATGAATTTATTGTTCTATTTCTTCCAAGCGACTTCAAACATTTTGGAGACCACTCTAATAAGCATTTGAGCAAAAAACTAAATCTAGAATTATGCAGCTGAACAGAAATTTTGAACTCTATATCATGCAAGAGGATGAAACTTTGAACAAATTCTATGCAGGTTTTTCAATCATTATAAACTCCTCGTACAATTTGGATGGACCTATTTGGAAAAAAAAGTAGATTGAGAAAAATGTTGTTAGCCTACATTATCATTTTCAAGAAAAAGATACCTTGCTTAAATGCATATAGAAGGCCTGTGAACTTACTGTTAAATGAATCAGTTGGGAAATTATTCGAACTGCATTATTTGATCCTAAGATGATAGCAATCCACTTTCGCGGATGGAAAGTGCTTGACTTTATAGACATCAATTATAGTGGGACTAGCGAAGCAATTTTGACAAAATTGTTAGAATTGATGAATCTAATACCAATGAACAGAAAATATCTATACTTTCCCATAGATTTACTAAATTTCTTAGATATAATAAACCCCTTTTTTGGGATTTAAAAAAAAGGTAATCCGAGCTCTAAAATGATTATTTCAATGAATTTATAGTTGTATTTCTTCCAAGCGACTTCAAACATTGTGGAGACCACTCATATAGGTATTTGGCCAAAAACTAAATCTAGAACTATGCACTGAACAGAAAATTTGAACTCTATATCATGCAAGAGGATGAAACTTTGAACAAATTCTACGCAGGTTTTTCAATCATTATCAACTACTCGTACAATTTGGATGGACCTATTTGGAAAAAAAGTAGATTCAGAAAATTGTTGTTAGCCTACATTATCATTTCCCAGAAAAAGATACCTTGCTTAAATCCATATAGAAGGCCTGTGAACTTACTGTTAAATGAATCAGTTGGGAAATTATTCGAACTGCATTATTTGTTGCCAAGATGATAGCACTCCACTTTCGCGGATGGAAAGAGCTTGACTTTATAGACATCAAGTATAGTGGTACGAGCGAAGCAATTTTGACACAATTGTTAGAATTGATGAATCTAATACCAATGAAGAGAAAATATCTATACTTTCCCATAGATTTACTAAATTTCGTAGAAAGAATAAACCCGTTTTTAGGGATTTATGAAAAAGGTAATCCGAGCTCTAAAATGATTATTTCAATGGATTTATAGTTGTACTTCTTCCAAGCGACTTCAAACATTGTGGAGACCACTCATATAGGCATTTGAGCAAAAAACTAAATCTAGAACTATGCAGCTGAACAGAAATTTTGAACTCTATATCAGGCAAGAGGATGAAAGTTTGAACAAATTCTACGCAGGTTTTTCAATCATTATCAACTACTCGTACAATTTGGATAGACCTATTTGGAAAAAAAAGTAGATTGAGAAAATTGTTGTTAGCCTACATTATCATTTTCAAGAAAAAGATACCTTGCTTAAATCCATATAGAAGGCCTGTGAACTTACTGTTAAATGAATCAGTTGGGAAATTATTCGAACTGCATTATTTGTTGCTAAGATGGTAGCAATCCACTTTCGCGGATGGGAAGTGCTTGACTTTATAGACATCAAGTATAGTGGTACTAGCGAAGCAATTTTGACACAATTGTTAGAATTGATGAATCTAATACCAATGAAGAGAAAATATCTATACTTTCCCATAGATTTACTAAATTTCTTAGATAGAATAAACCCGTTTTTAGGGATTTAAAAAAAAGGTAATCCGAGCTCTAAAATGATTATTTCAATTAATTTATAGTTGTATTTCTTCCAAGCGACTTCAAACATTGTGGAGACCACTCCTATAGGTATTTGGCCAAAAACTAAATCTAGAACTATGCACTGAACAGAAAATTTGAACTCTATATCATGCAAGAGGATGAAACTTTGAACAAATTCTACGCAGGTTTTTCAATCATTATCAACTACTCGTACAATTTGGATGGACCTATTTGGAAAAAAAGTAGATTCAGAAAATTGTTGTTAGCCTACATTATCATTTCCAAGAAAAAGATACCTTGCTTAAATCCATATAGAAGGCCTGTGAACTTACTGTTAAATGAATCAGTTGGGAAATTATTCGAACTGCATTATTTGTTACCAAGATGATAGCAATCCACTTTCGTGGACGGAAAGAGCATGACTTTATAGACATCAAGTATAGTGGTACGAGCGAAGCTATATTGACACAATTGTTAGAAATGATGAATCTAATACCCATGAAGATAAAATATCTATACTTTCCCATAGATTTACTAAATTTCTTAGAAAGAATAAACCCGTTTTTAGGGTTTTGAAAAAAAAGGTAATCCGAGCTCTAAAATGATTATTTCAATGAATTTATTGTTGTATTTCTTCCAAGCGACTTCAAACATTTTGGAGACCACTTATATAGGCATTTGAGCAAAAAACTAAATCTAGAACTATATAGCTGAACAGAAATTTTGAACTCTATATCATGCAAGAGGATGAAACTTTGAACAAATTCTACGCAGGTTTTTCAATCATTATCAACTACTCGTACACATTGGATGGACCTATTTGAAAAAAAAAGTACATTGAGAAAATTGTTGTTAGCCTACATTATAATTTTCAAGCAAAAGATACCTTTCTTAAATCCATAGAGAAGGCCTGTGAACTTACTGTTAAATGAATCAGTTGGGAAATTATTCGACCTGCATTATTTGTTGCCAAGATGATAGCAATCCACTTTCGCGGATGGAAAGAGCTTGACTTTATAGACATCAAGTATAGTGGTACTAGCGAAGCAATTTTGACACAATTGTTAGAATTGATGAATCTAATACCAATGAAGAGAAAATATCTATACTTTCCCATAGATTTACTAAATTTGGTAGAAAGAATAAACCCGTTTTTAGGGATTTAAGAAAAAGGTATTCCGAGCTCTAAAATGATTATTTCAATGGAGTTATAGTTGTATTTCTTCCAAGCGACTTCAAACAGTGTGGAGACCACTCATATAGGCATTTGAGCAAAAAACTAAATCTAGAACTATGTAGCTGAACAGAAATTTTGAACTCTATATCATGCAAGAGGATGAAACTTTGAACAAATTCTACGCAGGTTTTTCAATCATTATCAACTACTCGTACAATTTGGATAGACCTATTTGGAAAAAAAAGTAGATTGAGAAAATTGTTGTTAGCCTACATTATCATTTTCAAGAAAAAGATACCTTGCTTAAATCCATATAGAAGGCCTGTGAACTTACTGTTAAATGAATCAGTTGGGAAATTATTCGAACTGCATTATTTGTTGCTAAGATGGTAGCAATCCACTTTCGCGGATGGGAAGTGCTTGACTTTATAGACATCAAGTATAGTGGTACTAGCGAAGCAATTTTGACACAATTGTTAGAATTGATGAATCTAATACCAATGAAGAGAAAATATCTATACTTTCCCATAGATTTACTAAATTTCTTAGATAGAATAAACCCGTTTTTAGGGATTTAAAAAAAAGGTAATCCGAGCTCTAAAATGATTATTTCAATTAATTTATAGTTGTATTTCTTCCAAGCGACTTCAAACATTGTGGAGACCACTCCTATAGGTATTTGGCCAAAAACTAAATCTAGAACTATGCACTGAACAGAAAATTTGAACTCTATATCATGCAAGAGGATGAAACTTTGAACAAATTCTACGCAGGTTTTTCAATCATTATCAACTACTCGTACAATTTGGATGGACCTATTTGGAAAAAAAGTAGATTCAGAAAATTGTTGTTAGCCTACATTATCATTTCCAAGAAAAAGATACCTTGCTTAAATCCATATAGAAGGCCTGTGAACTTACTGTTAAATGAATCAGTTGGGAAATTATTCGAACTGCATTATTTGTTACCAAGATGATAGCAATCCACTTTCGTGGACGGAAAGAGCATGACTTTATAGACATCAAGTATAGTGGTACGAGCGAAGCTATATTGACATAATTGTTAGAAATGATGAATCTAATACCCATGAAGATAAAATATCTATACTTTCCCATAGATTTACTAAATTTCTTAGAAAGAATAAACCCGTTTTTAGGGTTTTGAAAAAAAAGGTAATCCGAGCTCTAAAATGATTATTTCAATGAATTTATTGTTGTATTTCTTCCAAGCGACTTCAAACATTTTGGAGACCACTCATATAGGCATTTGAGCAAAAAACTAAATCTAGAACTATATAGCTGAACAGAAATTTTGAACTCTATATCATGCAAGAGGATGAAACTTTGAACAAATTCTACGCAGGTTTTTCAATCATTATCAACTACTCGTACACATTGGATGGACCTATTTGAAAAAAAAAGTACATTGAGAAAATTGTTGTTAGCCTACATTATAATTTTCAAGCAAAAGATACCTTTCTTAAATCCATAGAGAAGGCCTGTGAACTTACTGTTAAATGAATCAGTTGGGAAATTATTCGACCTGCATTATTTGTTGCCAAGATGATAGCAATCCACTTTCGCGGATGGAAAGAGCTTGACTTTATAGACATCAAGTATAGTGGTACTAGCGAAGCAATTTTGACACAATTGTTAGAATTGATGAATCTAATACCAATGAAGAGAAAATATCTATACTTTCCCATAGATTTACTAAATTTGGTAGAAAGAATAAACCCGTTTTTAGGGATTTAAGAAAAAGGTATTCCGAGCTCTAAAATGATTATTTCAATGGAGTTATAGTTGTATTTCTTCCAAGCGACTTCAAACAGTGTGGAGACCACTCATATAGGCATTTGAGCAAAAAACTAAATCTAGAACTATGTAGCTGAACAGAAATTTTGAACTCTATATCATGCAAGAGGATGAAACTTTGAACAAATTCTACGCAGGTTTTTCAATCATTATCAACTACTCGTACAATTTGGATGGACCTATTTGGAAAAAAAAGTAGATTGAGAAAAATGTTGTTAGCCTACATTATCATTTTCAAGAAAAAGATACCTTGCCTAAATCCATATAGAAGGCCTGTGAACTTACTGTTAAATGAATCAGTTGGGAAATTATTCGAACTGCATTATTTGTTACCAAGATGATAGCAATCCACTTTCGTGGACGGAAAGAGCATGACTTTATAGACATCAAGTATAGTGGTACGAGCGAAGCTATATTGACACAATTGTTAGAATGATGAATCTAATACCCATGAAGATAAAATATCTATACTTTCGCATAGATTTACTAAATTTCTTAGAAAGAATAAACCCGTTTTTAGGGTTTTGAAAAAAAAGGTAATCCGAGCTCCAAAATGATTATTTCAATGAATTTATTGTTGTATTTCTTCCAAGCAACTTCAAACATTTTGGAGACCACTCATATAGGCATTTGAGCAAAAAACTAAATCTAGAACTATATAGCTGAACAGAAATTTTGAACTCTATATCATGCAAGAGGATGAAACTTTGAACAAATTCTATGCAGGTTTTTCAATCATTATCAACTACTCGTACAATTTGGATAGACCTATTTGGAAAAAAAAGTAGATTGAGAAAATTGTTGTTAGCCTACATTATCATTTCCAAGAAAAAGATACCTTGCTTAAATCCATATAGAAGGCCTGTGAACTTACTGTTAAATGAATCAGTTGGGAAATTATTCGACCTGCATTATTTGTTGCCAAGATGATAGCAATCCACTTTCGCGGATGGAAAGAGGTTGACTTTTTAGACATCAAGTATAGTGGTACGAGCGAAGCAATTTTGACACAATTGTTAGAATTGATGAATCTAATACCAATGAAGAGAAAATATCTATACTTTCCTATAGATTTATTAAATTTCTTAGAAAGAATAAACCCGTTTTTAGGGATTTAAGAAAAAGGTAATCCGAGCTCTAAAATGATTGTTTCAATGAATTTATAGTTGTATTTCTTCCAAGCGACTTCAAACTTTTTGTAGACCACTCATATAGGCATTTGAGCCAAAAACTAAATCTAGAACTATGCAGCTGAACAGAAATTTTGAACTCTATATCATGCAAGAGGATGAAACTTTGAACAAATTCTATGCAGGTTTTTCAATCATTATCAACTCCTCGTACAATTTGGATGGACCTATTTGGAAAAAAAAGTAGATTGAGAAAATTGTTGTTAGCCTACATTATCATTTTCAAGAAAAAGATACCTTGCTTAAATCCATATAGAAGGCCTGTGAACTTACTGTTAAATGAATCAGTTGGGAAATTATTCGACCTGCATTATTTGTTGCCAAGATGATAGCAATCCACTTTCGCGGATGGAAAGAGGTTGACTTTTTAGACATCAAGTATAGTGGTACGAGCGAAGCAATTTTGACACAATTGTTAGAATTGATGAATCTAATCCCAATGAAGAGAAAATATCTATACTTTCCTATAGATTTATTAAATTTCGTAGAAAGAATAAACCCGTTTTTAGGGATTTAAGAAAAAGGTAATCCGAGCTCTAAAATGATTGTTTCAATGAATTTATAGTTGTATTTCTTCCAAGCGACTTCAAACTTTTTGTAGACCACTCATATAGGCATTTGAGCCAAAAACTAAATCTAGAACTATGCAGCTGAACAGAAATTTTGAACTCTATATCATGCAAGAGGATGAAACTTTGAACAAATTCTATGCAGGTTTTTCAATCATTATCAACTCCTCGTACAATTTGGATGGACCTATTTGGAAAAAAAAGTAGATTGAGAAAATTGTTGTTAGCCTACATTATCATTTTCAAGAAAAAGATACCTTGCTTAAATCCATATAGAAGGCCTGTGAACTTACTGTTAAATGAATCAGTTGGGAAATTATTCGAACTGCATTATTTGTTGCCAAGATGATAGCAATCCACTTTCGCGGATGGAAAGTGCTTGACTTTATAGTCATCAAGTATAGTGGTACTAGCGAAGCAATTTTGACACAATTGTTAGAATTGATGAATCTAATACCAATGAAGAGAAAATATATATACTTTCCCATAGATTTACTAAATTTCTTAGATAGAATAAACCCGTTTTTAGGGATTTAAAAAAAAGGTAATCCGAGCTCTAAAATGATTATTTCAATGAATTTATAGTTGTATTTCTTCCAAGCGACTTCAAACATTTCGGAAACCACTCATATAGGTATTTGGCCTAAAACTAAATCTAGAACTATGCACTGAACAGAAAATTTGAGCTCTATATCATGCAAGAGGATGAAACTTTGAACAAATTCTATGAAGGTTTTTCAATCATTATCAACTACCCGTACAATTTGGATGGACCTATTTGGAAAAAAAGTAGATTCAGAAAATTGTTGTTAGACTACATTATCATTTCCAAGAAAAAGATACCTTGCTTAAATCCCATATAGAAGGCCTGTGAACGTACTGTTAAATGAATCAGTTGGGAAATTATTTAAACTGCATTATTTGTTGCCAAGATGATAGCACTCCACTTTCGCGGATGGAAAGAGCTTGACTTTATAGACATCAAGTATAGTGGTACGACCGAAGCAATTTTGACACAATTGTTAGAATTGATGAATCTAATACCAATGAAGAGAAAATATCCATACTTTCCCATAGATTTACTAAATTTCATAGAAAGAATAAACCCGTTTTTAGGGATTTAAAAAAAAGGTAATCCGAGCTCTAAAATGATTATTTCAATGAATTTATTGTTCTATTTCTTCCAAGCGACTTCAAACATTTTGGAGACCACTCTAATAAGCATTTGAGCAAAAAACTAAATCTAGAACTATGCAGCTGAACAGAAATTTTGAACTCTATATCATGCAAGAGGATGAAACTTTGAACAAATTCTATGCAGGTTTTTCAATCATTATAAACTCCTCGTACAATTTGGATGGACCTATTTGGAAAAAAAAGTAGATTGAGAAAAATGTTGTTAGCCTACATTATCATTTTCAAGAAAAAGATACCTTGCTTAAATCCATATAGAAGGCCTGTGAACTTACTGTTAAATGAATCAGTTGGGAAATTATTCGAACTGCATTATTTGTTCCTAAGATGATAGCAATCCACTTTCGCGGATTGAAAGTGCTTGACTTTATAGACATCAATTATAGTGGGACTAGCGAAACAATTTTGACACAATTGTTAGAATTGATGAATCTAATACCAATGAACAGAAAATATCTATACTTTCCCATAGATTTACTAAATTTCTTAGATAGAATAAACCCCTTTTTTGGGATTTAAAAAAAAGGTAATCCGAGCTCTAAAATGATTATTTCAATGAATTTATAGTTGTATTTCTTCCAAGCGACTTCAAACATTGTGGAGACCACTCATATAGGTATTTGGCCAAAAACTAAATCTAGAACTATGCACTGAACAGAAAATTTGAACTCTATATCATGCAAGAGGATGAAACTTTGAACAAATTCTACGCAGGTTTTTCAATCATTATCAACTACTCGTACAATTTGGATGGACCTATTTGGAAAAAAAGTAGATTCAGAAAATTGTTGTTAGCCTACATTATCATTTCCAAGAAAAAGATACCTTGCTTAAATCCATATAGAAGGCCTGTGAACTTACTGTTAAATGAATCAGTTGGGAAATTATTCGAACTGCATTATTTGTTGCCAAGATGATAGCACTCCACTTTCGCGGATGGAAAGAGCTTGACTTTATAGACATCAAGTATAGTGGTACGAGCGAAGCAATTTTGACACAATTGTTAGAATTGATGAATCTAATACCAATGAACAGAAAATATCTATACTTTCCCATAGATTTACTAAATTTCGTAGAAAGAATAAACCCGTTTTTAGGGATTTAAGAAAAAGGTAATCCGAGCTCTAAAATGATTATTTCAATGGATTTATAGTTGTACTTCTTCCAAGCGACTTCAAACATTGTGGAGACCACTCATATAGGCATTTGAGCAAAAAACTAAATCTAGAACTATGCAGCTGAACAGAAATTTTGAACTCTATATCAGGCAAGAGGATGAAAGTTTGAACAAATTCTACGCAGGTTTTTCAATCATTATCAACTACTCGTACAATTTGGATAGACCTATTTGGAAAAAAAAGTAGATTGAGAAAATTGTTGTTAGCCTACATTATCATTTTCAAGAAAAAGATACCTTGCTTAAATACATATAGAAGGCCTGTGAACTTACTGTTAAATGAATCAGTTGGAAAATTATTCGAACTGCATTATTTGTTGCTAAGATGGTAGCAATCCACTTTCGCGGATGGGAAGTGCTTGACTTTATAGACATCAAGTATAGTGGTACTAGCGAAGCAATTTTGACACAATTGTTAGAATTGATGAATCTAATACCAATGAAGAGAAAATATCTATACTTTCCCATAGATTTACTAAATTTCTTAGATAGAATAAACCCGTTTTTAGGGATTTAAAAAAAAGGTAATCCGAGCTCTAAAATGATTATTTCAATTAATTTATAGTTGTATTTCTTCCAAGCGACTTCAAACATTGTGGAGACCACTCCTATAGGTATTTGGCCAAAAACTAAATCTAGAACTATGCACTGAACAGAAAATTTGAACTCTATATCATGCAAGAGGATGAAACTTTGAACAAATTCTACGCAGGTTTTTCAATCATTATCAACTACTCGTACAATTTGGATGGACCTATTTGGAAAAAAAGTAGATTCAGAAAATTGTTGTTAGCCTACATTATCATTTCCAAGAAAAAGATACCTTGCTTAAATCCATATAGAAGGCCTGTGAACTTACTGTTAAATGAATCAGTTGGGAAATTATTCGAACTGCATTATTTGTTACCAAGATGATAGCAATCCACTTTCGTGGACGGAAAGAGCATGACTTTATAGACATCAAGTATAGTGGTACGAGCGAAGCTATATTGACACAATTGTTAGAAATGATGAATCTAATACCCATGAAGATAAAATATCTATACTTTCCCATAGATTTACTAAATTTCTTAGAAAGAATAAACCCGTTTTTAGGGTTTTGAAAAAAAAGGTAATCCGAGCTCTAAAATGATTATTTCAATGAATTTATTGTTGTATTTCTTCCAAGCGACTTCAAACATTTTGGAGACCACTCATATAGGCATTTGAGCAAAAAACTAAATCTAGAACTATATAGCTGAACAGAAATTTTGAACTCTATATCATGCAAGAGGATGAAACTTTGAACAAATTCTACGCAGGTTTTTCAATCATTATCAACTACTCGTACACATTGGATGGACCTATTTGAAAAAAAAAAGTACATTGAGAAAATTGTTGTTAGCCTACATTATCATTTTCAAGCAAAAGATACCTTTCTTAAATCCATAGAGAAGGCCTGTGAACTTACTGTTAAATGAATCAGTTGGGAAATTATTCGACCTGCATTATTTGTTGCCAAGATGATAGCAATCCACTTTCGCGGATGGAAAGAGCTTGACTTTATAGACATCAAGTATAGTGGTACTAGCGAAGCAATTTTGACACAATTGTTAGAATTGATGAATCTAATACCAATGAAGAGAAAATATCTATACTTTCCCATAGATTTACTAAATTTCTTAGATAGAATAAACCCGTTTTTAGGGATTTAAAAAAAAGGTAATCCGAGCTCTAAAATGATTATTTCAATGAATTTATAGTTGTATTTCTTCCAAGCGACTTCAAACATTTCGGAAACCACTCATATAGGTATTTGGCCTAAAACTAAATCTAGAACTATGCACTGAACAGAAAATTTGAGCTCTATATCATGCAAGAGGATGAAACTTTGAACAAATTCTATGAAGGTTTTTCAATCATTATCAACTACCCGTACAATTTGGATGGACCTATTTGGAAAAAAAGTAGATTCAGAAAATTGTTGTTAGCCTACATTATCATTTCCAAGAAAAAGATACCTTGCTTAAATCCCATATAGAAGGCCTGTGAACTTACTGTTAAATGAATCAGTTGGGAAATTATTTAAACTGCATTATTTGTTGCCAAGATGATAGCACTCCACTTTCGCGGATGGAAAGAGCTTGACTTTATAGACATCAAGTATAGTGGTACGACCGAAGCAATTTTGACACAATTGTTAGAATTGATGAATCTAATACCAATGAAGAGAAAATATCCATACTTTCCCATAGATTTACTAAATTTCATAGAAAGAATAAACCCGTTTTTAGGGATTTAAAAAAAAGGTAATCCGAGCTCTAAAATGATTATTTCAATGAATTTATTGTTCTATTTCTTCCAAGCGACTTCAAACATTTTGGAGACCACTCTAATAAGCATTTGAGCAAAAAACTAAATCTAGAACTATGCAGCTGAACAGAAATTTTGAACTCTATATCATGCAAGAGGATGAAACTTTGAACAAATTCTATGCAGGTTTTTCAATCATTATCAACTACTCGTACACATTGGATGGACCTATTTGAAAAAAAAAAGTACATTGAGAAAATTGTTGTTAGCCTACATTATCATTTTCAAGCAAAAGATACCTTTCTTAAATCCATAGAGAAGGCCTGTGAACTTACTGTTAAATGAATCAGTTGGGAAATTATTTAAACTGCATTATTTGTTGCCAAGATGATAGCACTCCACTTTCGCGGATGGAAAGAGCTTGACTTTATAGACATCAAGTATAGTGGTACGACCGAAGCAATTTTGACACAATTGTTAGAATTGATGAATCTAATACCAATGAAGAGAAAATATCCATACTTTCCCATAGATTTACTAAATTTCATAGAAAGAATAAACCCGTTTTTAGGGATTTAAAAAAAAGGTAATCCGAGCTCTAAAATGATTATTTCAATGAATTTATTGTTCTATTTCTTCCAAGCGACTTCAAACATTTTGGAGACCACTCTAATAAGCATTTGAGCAAAAAACTAAATCTAGAACTATGCAGCTAAACAGAAATTTTGAACTCTATATCATGCAAGAGGATGAAACTTTGAACAAATTCTATGCAGGTTTTTCAATCATTATAAACTCCTCGTACAATTTGGATGGACCTATTTGGAAAAAAAAGTAGATTGAGAAAAATGTTGTTAGCCTACATTATCATTTTCAAGAAAAAGATACCTTGCTTAAATCCATATAGAAGGCCTGTGAACTTACTGTTAAATGAATCAGTTGGGAAATTATTCGAACTGCATTATTTGTTCCTAAGATGATAGCAATCCACTTTCGCGGATGGAAAGTGCTTGACTTTATAGACATCAATTATAGTGGGACTAGCGAAGCAATTTTGACACAATTGTTAGAATTGATGAATCTAATACCAATGAACAGAAAATATCTATACTTTCCCATAGATTTACTAAATTTCTTAGATAGAATAAACCCCTTTTTTGGGATTTAAAAAAAAGGTAATCCGAGCTCTAAAATGATTATTTCAATGAATTTATAGTTGTATTTCTTCCAAGCGACTTCAAACATTGTGGAGACCACTCATATAGGTATTTGGCCAAAAACTAAATCTAGAACTATGCACTGAACAGAAAATTTGAACTCTATATCATGCAAGAGGATGAAACTTTGAACAAATTCTACGCAGGTTTTTCAATCATTATCAACTACTCGTACAATTTGGATGGACCTATTTGGAAAAAAAGTAGATTCAGAAAATTGTTGTTAGCCTACATTATCATTTCCAAGAAAAAGATACCTTGCTTAAATCCATATAGAAGGCCTGTGAACTTACTGTTAAATGAATCAGTTGGGAAATTATTCGAACTGCATTATTTGTTACCAAGATGATAGCAATCCACTTTCGTGGACGGAAAGAGCATGACTTTATAGACATCAAGTATAGTGGTACGAGCGAAGCTATATTGACACAATTGTTAGAAATGATGAATCTAATACCCATGAAGATAAAATATCTATACTTTCCCATAGATTTACTAAATTTCTTAGAAAGAATAAACCCGTTTTTAGGGTTTTGAAAAAAAAGGTAATCCGAGCTCTAAAATGATTATTTCAATGAATTTATTGTTGTATTTCTTCCAAGCGACTTCAAACATTTTGGAGACCACTCATATAGGCATTTGAGCAAAAAACTAAATCTAGAACTATATAGCTGAACAGAAATTTTGAACTCTATATCATGCAAGAGGATGAAACTTTGAACAAATTCTACGCAGGTTTTTCAATCATTATCAACTACTCGTACACATTGGATGGACCTATTTGAAAAAAAAAAGTACATTGAGAAAATTGTTGTTAGCCTACATTATCATTTTCAAGCAAAAGATACCTTTCTTAAATCCATAGAGAAGGCCTGTGAACTTACTGTTAAATGAATCAGTTGGGAAATTATTCGACCTGCATTATTTGTTGCCAAGATGATAGCAATCCACTTTCGCGGATGGAAAGAGCTTGACTTTATAGACATCAAGTATAGTGGTACTAGCGAAGCAATTTTGACACAATTGTTAGAATTGATGAATCTAATACCAATGAAGAGAAAATATCTATACTTTCCCATAGATTTACTAAATTTGGTAGAAAGAATAAACCCGTTTTTAGGGATTTAAGAAAAAGGTATTCTGAGCTCTAAAATGATTATTTCAATGGAGTTATAGTTGTATTTCTTCCAAGCGACTTCAAACAGTGTGGAGACCACTCATATAGGCATTTGAGCAAAAAACTAAATCTAGAACTATGTAGCTGAACAGAAATTTTGAACTCTATATCATGCAAGAGGATGAAACTTTGAACAAATTCTACGCAGGTTTTTCAATCATTATCAACTACTCGTACAATTTGGATGGACCTATTTGGAAAAAAAAGTAGATTGAGAAAAATGTTGTTAGCCTACATTATCATTTTCAAGAAAAAGATACCTTGCCTAAATCCATATAGAAGGCCTGTGAACTTACTGTTAAATGAATCAGTTGGGAAATTATTCGAACTGCATTATTTGTTACCAAGATGATAGCAATCCACTTTCGTGGACGGAAAGAGCATGACTTTATAGACATCAAGTATAGTGGTACGAGCGAAGCTATATTGACACAATTGTTAGAAATGATGAATCTAATACCCATGAAGATAAAATATCTATACTTTCCCATAGATTACTAAATTTCTTAGAAAGAATAAACCCGTTTTTAGGGTTTTGAAAAAAAAGGTAATCCGAGCTCCAAAATGATTATTTCAATGAATTTATTGTTGTATTTCTTCCAAGCGACTTCAAACATTTTGGAGACCACTCATATAGGCATTTGAGCAAAAAACTAAATCTAGAACTATATAGCTGAACAGAAATTTTGAACTCTATATCATGCAAGAGGATGAAACTTTGAACAAATTCTACGCAGGTTTTTCAATCATTATCAACTACTCGTACACATTGGATGGACCTATTTGGAAAAAAAAGTAGATTGAGAAAATTGTTGTTAGCCTACATTATCATTTTCAAGAAAAAGATACCTTGCTTAAATCCATATAGAAGGCCTGTGAACTTACTGTTAAATGAATCAGTTGGGAAATTATTCGACCTGCATTATTTGTTGCCAAGACGATAGCAATCAACTTTCGCGGATGGAAAGTGCTTGACTTTATAGACATCAAGTATAGTGGTACGAGCGAAGCTATATTGACACAATTGTTAGAAATGATGAATCTAATACCAATGAAGAGAAAATATCTATACTTTCCCATAGATTTACTAAATTTCTTAGAAAGAATAAACCCGTTTTTGGGGATTTAAAAAAAAGGTAATCCGATCTCTAAAATGATTTTTTCAATGAATTTATAGTTGTATTTCTTCCAAGCGACTTCAAACATTTTGTAGACCACTCATATAGGCATTTGAGCAAAAAACTAAATCTAGAACTATGCAGCTGAATAGAAATTTTGAACTCTATATCATGCAAGAGGATGAAACTCTGAACAAATTCTATGCAGGTTTTTCAATCATTATCAACTCCTCGTACAATTTGGATGCACGTATTTGAAAAAAAGTAGATTTAGAAAATTGTTGTTAGCCTACATTATCATTTTCAAGAAAAAGATACCTTGCTTAAATCCATATAGAAGGCCTGTGAACCTACTGTTAAATGAATCAGTTGGGAAATTATTCTTACTGCATTATTTGTTGCCAAGATGATAGCAATCCACTTTCGTGGACGAAAAGAGCTTGACTTTATAGACATCAAGTATAGTGGTACGACCGAAGCAATTTTGACACAATTGTTAGAATTGATGAATCTAATACCAATGAAGAGAAAATATCTATACTTTCCCATAGATTTAGTAAATTTCTTAGAAAGAATAAACCCGTTTTTAGGGATTTAAAAAAAAGGTAATCCGAGCTCTAAAATGATTATTTCAATGAATTTATAGTTCTATTTCTTCCAAGCGACTTCAAACATTTTGGAGACCACTCATATAGGCATTTGAGCAAAAAACTAAATCTAGAACTATGCAGCTAAACAGAAATTTTGAACTCTATATCATGCAAGAGGATGAAACTTTGAACAAATTCTATGCAGGTTTTTCAATCATTATCAACTCCTCGTACAATTTGGATGGACCTATTTGGAAAAAAAAGTAGATTGAGAAAATTGTTGGTAGCCTACATTATCATTTTCAAGAAAAAGATACCTTGCTTAAATCCATATAGAAGGCCTGTGAACTTACTGTTAAATGAATCAGTTGGGAAATTATTCGAACAGCATTATTTGTTGCTAAGATGATAGCAATCCACTTTCGTGGATGGAAAGTGCTTGACTTTATAGACATCAAGTATAATGGTACTAGCGAAGCAATTTTGACACAATTGTTAGAATTGATGAATCTAATACCAATTAAGAGAAAATATCTATACTTTTCCATAGATTTACTAAATTTCTTAGATAGAATAAACCCGTTTTTAGGGATTTAAAAAAAAGGTAATCCGAGCTCTAAAATGATTATTTCAATGAATTTATAGTTGTATTTCTTCCAAGCGACTTCAAACATTGTGGAGACCACTCATATAGGTATTTGGCCAAAAACTAAATCTAGAACTATGCACTGAACAGAAAATTTGAACTCTATATCATGCAAGAGGATGAAACTTTGAACAAATTCTACGCAGGTTTTTCAATCATTATCAATTACTCGTACAATTTGGATGGACCTATTTGGAAAAAAAAGTAGATTGAGAAAATTGTTGTTAGCCTACAATATCATTTTCAAGAAAAAGATACCTTGCTTAAATCCATATAGAAGGCCTGTGAACTTACTGTTAAATGAATCAGTAGGGAAATTATTCGAACTGCATTATTTGTTGCTAAGATGATAGCAATCCACTTTCGCGGATGGAAAGAGCTTGACTTTATAGACATCAAGTATAGTGGTACGACCGAAGCAATTTTGACACAATTGTTAGAATTGATGAATCTAATACCAATGAAGAGAAAATATCTATACTTTCCCATAGATTTACTAAATTTCGTAGAAAGAATAAACCCGTTTTTAGGGATTTAAGAAAAAGGTAATCCGAGCTCTAAAATGATTATTTCAATGGATTTATAGTTGTACTTCTTCCAAGCGACTTCAAACGTTGTGGAGACCACTCATATAGGCATTTGAGCAAAAAACTAAATCTAGAACTATGCAGCTGAACATATATTTTGAACTCTATATCATGCAAGAGGATGAAACTTTGAACAAATTCTATGCAGGTTTGTCAATCATTATAAACTACTCGTACAATTTGGATGGACCTATTTGGAAAAAAGTAGATTGAGAAAATTGTTGTTAGCCTACATTATCCTTTTCAAGAAAAAGATACCTTGCTTAAATCCATATAGAAGGCCTGTGAACCTACTGTTAAATGAATCAGTTGGGAAATTATTCGAACTGCATTATTTGTTCCCAAGATGATAGCAATCCACTTTCGTGGACGGAAAGAGCTTGACTTTATAGACATCAAGTATAGTGGTACGAGCGAAGCTATATTGACACAATTGTTAGAAATGATGAATCTAATACCAATGAAGAGAAAATATCTATACTTTTCGATAGATTTACTAAATTTCTTAGATAGAATAAACCCGTTTTTAGGGATTTAAAAAAAAGGTAATCCGAGCTCTAAAATGATTATTTCAATGAATTTATAGTTGTATTTCATCCAAGCGACTTCAAACATTGTGGAGACCACTCATATAGGTATTTGGCCAAAAACTAAATCTAGAACTATGCACTGAACAGAAAATTTGAACTCTATATCATGCAAGAGGATGAAACTTTGAACAAATTCTACGCAGGTTTTTCAATCATTATCAATTACTCGTACAATTTGGATGGACCTATTTGGAAAAAAAGTAGATTTAGAAAATTGTTGTTAGCCTACATTATCATTTCCAAGAAAAAGATACCTTGCTTAAATCCATATAGAAGGCCTGTGAACTTACTGTTAAATGAATCAGTTGGGAAATTATTCGAACTGCATTATTTGTTGCCAAGATGATAGCACTCCACTTTTGCGGATGGAAAGAGCTTGACTTTATAGACATCAAGTATAGTGGTACGAGCGAAGCAATTTTGACACAATTGTTAGAATTGATGAATCTAATACCAATGAAGAGAAAATATCTATACTTTCCCATAGATTTACTAAATTTCGTAGAAAGAATAAACCCGTTTTTAGGGATTTAAGAAAAAGGTAATCCGAGCTCTAAAATGATTATTTCAATGGATTTATAGTTGTACTTCTTCCAAGCGACTTCAAACGTTGTGGAGACCACTCATATAGGCATTTGAGCAAAAAACTAAATCTAGAACTATGCAGCTGAACATATATTTTGAACTCTATATCATGCAAGAGGATGAAACTTTGAACAAATTCTATGCAGGTTTGTCAATCATTATAAACTACTCGTACAATTTGGATGGACCTATTTGGAAAAAAGTAGATTGAGAAAATTGTTGTTAGCCTACATTATCCTTTTCAAGAAAAAGATACCTTGCTTAAATCCATATAGAAGGCCTGTGAACCTACTGTTAAATGAATCAGTTGGGAAATTATTCGAACTGCATTATTTGTTCCCAAGATGATAGCAATCCACTTTCGTGGACGGAAAGAGCTTGACTTTATAGACATCAAGTATAGTGGTACGAGCGAAGCTATATTGACACAATTGTTAGAAATGATGAATCTAATACCAATGAAGAGAAAATATCTATACTTTTCCATAGATTTACTAAATTTCTTAGATAGAATAAACCCGTTTTTAGGGATTTAAAAAAAAGGTAATCCGAGCTCTAAAATGATTATTTCAATGAATTTATAGTTGTATTTCATCCAAGCGACTTCAAACATTGTGGAGACCACTCATATAGGTATTTGGCCAAAAACTAAATCTAGAACTATGCACTGAACAGAAAATTTGAACTCTATATCATGCAAGAGGATGAAACTTTGAACAAATTCTACGCAGGTTTTTCAATCATTATCAATTACTCGTACAATTTGGATGGACCTATTTGGAAAAAAAGTAGATTTAGAAAATTGTTGTTAGCCTACATTATCATTTCCAAGAAAAAGATACCTTGCTTAAATCCATATAGAAGGCTTGTGAACTTACTGTTAAATGAATCAGTTGGGAAATTATTCGAACTGCATTATTTGTTGCCAAGATGATAGCACTCCACTTTTGCGGATGGAAAGAGCTTGACTTTATAGACATCAAGTATAGTGGTACGAGCGAAGCAATTTTGACACAATTGTTAGAAATGATGAATCTAATACCAATGAAGAGAAAATATCTATACTTTCCCATAGATTTACTAAATTTCGTAGAAAGAATAAACCCGTTTTTAGGGATTTAAGAAAAAGGTAATCCGAGCTCTAAAATGATTATTTCAATGGATTTATAGTTGTACTTCTTCCAAGCGACTTCAAACGTTGTGGAGACCACTCATATAGGCATTTGAGCAAAAAACTAAATCTAGAACTATGCAGCTGAACAGAAATTTTGAACTCTATATCATGCAAGAGGATGAAACTTTGAAAAATTCTATACAGGTTTTTCAATCATTATCAACTACCCGCACAATTTGGATGCACGTATTTGAAAAAAAGTAGATTGACAAAATTGTTGTTAGCCTACATTATCATTTTCAAGAAAAAGATACCTTGCTTAAATCCATATAGAAGGCCTGTGAACCTACTGTTAAATGAATCAGTTGGGAAATTATTCGAACTGCATTATTTGTTGCCAAGATGATAGCAATCCACTTTCGTGGATGGAAAGAGCTTGACTTTATAGACATCAAGTATAGTGGTACGAGCGAAGCAATTTTGACACAATTGTTAGAAATGATGAATCTAATACCAATGATGAGAAAATATCTATACTTTCCCATAGATTTACTAAATTTCTTACAAAGACTAAACCCGTTTTTAGGGATTTAAAAAAAAGGTAATCCGAGCTCTAAAATGATTATTTTAATGAATTTATAGTTCTATTTCTTCCAAGTGACTTCAAACATTGTGGAGGGCACTCATATAGGCATTTGGGCAAAAAACTAAATCGAGAACTATGAAGCTGAACATAAATTTTGAACTCTATATCATGCAAGAGGATGAAACTTTGAACAAATTCTACGCAGGTTTTTCAATCATTATCAACTACTCGTACAATTTGGATGGACCTATTTGGATAAAAAAATAGATAGAGAAAATTGTTGTTAGCCTACATTATCATTTTCAAGAAAAAGATACCTTGCTTAAATCCATATAGAAGGCCTGTGAACTTACTGTTAAATGAATCAGTTGGGAAATTATGCGAACTGCATTATTTGTTGCTAAGCTTATAGCAATCCACTTTCGCGGATGGAAAGTGCTTGACTTTATAGACATCAAGTATAGTGGTACTAGCGAAGCAATTTTGACACAATTGTTACAATTGATGAATCTAATACCAATGAAGAGAAAATATCTATACTTTCCCATAGATTTACTAATTTTCTTAGAAAGAATAAACCCGTTTTTAGGGATTTAAGAAAAAGGTAATCCGAACTCTAAAATGATTATTTCAATGAATTTATCGTTGTATTTCTTCCAAGCGACTTCAAACATTTTGGAGACCACTCATATAGGTATTTGAGCAAAAAAACTAAATTTAGAACTATGCAGCTGAACAGAAATTTTGAACTCTATATCATGCAAGAGTATGAAACTTTGAACAAATTCTACGCAGGTTTTTCAATCATTATCAACTACCCGTACAATTTGGATGGACCTGTTTGGAAAAAAAAAGTAGATTGAGAAAATGGTTATTATCCTACATTATCATTTTCAAGAAAAGGATACCTTGCTTAAATCCGTATAGAAGGCCTGTGAACCTACTGTTAAATGAATCAGTTGGGAAATTATTCGAACTGCATTATTTGTTGCCAAGATGATTGCACTCCACTTTTGCGGATGGAAAGAGCTTGACTTTATAGACATCAAGTATAGTGGTACGAGCGAAGCTATATTGACACAATTGTTAGAATGGATGAATATAATACCAATGAAGAGAAAATATCTATACTTTCCCATAGATTTACTAAATTTCGTAGAAAGAATAAACCCGTTTTTAGGGATTTAAGAAAAAGGTAATCCGAGCTCTAAAATGATTATTTCAATGGATTTATAGTTGTACTTCTTCCAAGCGACTTCAAACGTTGTGGAGACCACTCATATAGGCATTTGAGCAAAAAACTAAATCTAGAACTATGCAGCTGAACAGAAATTTTGAACTCTATATCATGCAAGAGGATGAAACTTTGAACAAATTCTATGCAGGTTTTTCAATCATTATCAACTACCCGTACAATTTGGATGGACCTGTTTGAAAAAAAGTAGATTGAGAAAATTGTTGTTAGCCTACATTATCATTTTCAAGAAAAGGATACCTTGCTTAAATCCATATAGAAGGCCTGTGAACCTACTGTTAAATGAATCAGTTGGGAAATTATTCGAACTGCATTATTTGTTGCCAAGATGATAGCAATCCACTTTCGTGGACGGAAAGAGCTTGACTTTATAGACATCAAGTATAGTGGTATGAGCGAAGCTATTTTGACACAATTGTTAGAAATGATGAATCTAATACCAATGAAGAGAAAATATCTATACTTTCCCATAGATTTACTAAATTTCATAGAAAGAATAAACCCGTTTTTAGGGATTTAAGAAAAAGGTAATCCGAGCTCTAAAATGATTATTTCAATGAATTTATAGTTGTATTTCTTCCAAGCGACTTCAAACATTTTGGAGAGCACTCATATAGGCATTTGAGCAAAAAACTAAATCTAGAACTATGCAGCTGAACAGAAATTTTGAACTCTATATCTTGCAAGAGAATGAAACTTTGAACAAATTCTATTCAGGTTTTTCAATCATTATCAACTACTCGTACAATTTGGAGGGATCTATTTGGAAAAAAAAGTAGATTGAGAAAATGGTTGTTAGCCTACATTATCATTTCCAAGAAAAAGATACCTTGCTTAAATCCATATAGAAGGCCTGTGAACTTACTGTTAAATGAATCAGTTGGGAAATTATTCGAACTGCATTATTTGTTGCCCAGATGATAGCAATCCACTTTCGCGGATGAAAAGATCTTGACTTTATAGACATCAAGTATAGTGGTACGAGCGAAGCAATTTTGACACAATTGTTAGAATTGATGAATCTAATACCAATGAAGAGAAAATATCTATACTTTCCCATAGATTTACTAAATTTCTTAGAAAGAATAAACCCGTTTTTAGGGATTTAAAAAAAAGGTAATCCGAGCTCTAAAATGGTTATTTCAATGAATTTATAGTTGGATTTCTTCCAAGCAACTTCAAACATTGTGGAGACCACTCATATAGGTATTTGTGCAAAAAATAAATCTAGAACTATGTAGCTGAACAAAAATTTTGAACTCTATCTCATGCAAGAGGATGAAACTTTGAACAAATTCTACGCAGGTTTTTCAATCATTATCAACTACCCGTACAATTTGGATGGACCTGTTTGGAAAAAAAGTAGATTGAGAAAATGGTTGGTATCCTACATTATCATTTTCAAGAAAAAGATACCTTGCTTAAATCCGTATAGAAGGCCTGTGAACTTACTGTTAAATGAATGAGTTGTGAAATTAATCGAACTGCATTATTTGTTGCCAAGATGATTGCAATCCACTTTCGCGGACGGAAAGAGCTTGAATTTATAGACATCAAGTATAGTGGTACGAGCGCAGCTATTTTGACACAATTGTTAGAAATGATGAATCTAATACCAATAAAGAGAAAATATCTATACTTTCCCATAGATTTACTAATTTTCTTAGAAAGAATAAACCCGTTTTTAGGGATTTAAAAAAAAGGTAATCCGAGCTCTAAAATGATTATTTCAATGAATTTATAGTTCTATTTCTTCCAAGTGACTTCAAACATTTTGGAGACCACTCATATAGGCATTTGAGCAAAAAACTAAATCTAAAACTATGCAGCTGAACATAAATTTTGAACTCTATATCATGCAAGAGGATGAAACTTTGAACAAATTCTATGCAGGTTTTTCAATCATTATCAACTCCTCGTACAATTTGGATGGACCTATTTGGAAAAAAAAGTAGATTGAGAAAATTGTTGTTAGCCTACATTATCATTTTCAAGAAAAAGATACCTTGCTTAAATCCATATAGAAGGCCTGTGAACTTACTGTTAAATGAATCAGTTGGGAAATTATTCGAACTGCATTATTTGTTGCTAAGATGATAGCAATCCACTTTCGCGGATGGAAAGAGCTTGACTTTATAGACATCAAGTATAGTGGTACGACCGAAGCAATTTTGACACAATTGTTAGAATTGATGAATCTAATACCAATGAAGAGAAAATATCTATACTTTCCCATAGATTTACTAAATTTCGTAGAAAGAATAAACCCGTTTTTAGGGATTTAAGAAAAAGGTAATCCGAGCTCTAAAATGATTATTTCAATGGATTTATAGTTGTACTTCTTCCAAGCGACTTCAAACGTTGTGGAGACCACTCATATAGGCATTTGAGCAAAAAACTAAATCTAGAACTATGCAGCTGAACATATATTTTGAACTCTATATCATGCAAGAGGATGAAACTTTGAACAAATTCTATGCAGGTTTTTCAATCATTATCAACTACCCGTACAATTTGGATGGACGTATTTGAAAAAAAGTAGATTGAGAAAATTGTTGTTAGCCTACATTATCATTTTCAAGAAAAGGATACCTTACTTAAATCCATATAGAAGGCCTGTGAACCTACTGTTAAATGAATCAATTGGGAAATTATTCGAACTGCATTATTTGTTGCCAAGATGATAGCAATCCACTTTCGTGGACGGAAAGAGCTTGACTTTATAGACATCAAGTATAGTGGTATGAGCGAAGCTATTTTGACACAATTGTTAGAAATGATGAATCTAATACCAATGAAGAGAAAATATCTATACTTTCCCATAGATTTACTAAATTTCATAGAAAGAATAAACCCGTTTTTAGGGATTTAAGAAAAAGGTAATCCGAGCTCTAAAATGATTATTTCAATGAATTTATAGTTGTATTTCTTCCAAGCGACTTCAAACATTTTGGAGACCACTCATATAGGCATTTGAGCAAAAAACTAAATCTAGAACTATGCACCTGAACAGAAATTTTGAACTCTATATCTTGCAAGAGGATGAAACTTTGAACAAATTCTATGCAGGTTTTTCAATCATTATCAACTACTCGTACAATTTGGAGGGATCTATTTGGAAAAAAAGTAGATTGAGAAAATGGTTGTTAGCCTACATTATCATTTCCAAGAAAAAGATACCTTGCTTAAATCCATATAGAAGGCCTGTGAACTTACTGTTAAATGAATCAGTTGGGAAATTATTCGAACTGCATTATTTGTTGCCCAGATGATAGCAATCCACTTTCGCGGATGAAAAGAGCTTGACTTTATAGACATCAAGTATAGTGGTACGAGCGAAGCAATTTTGACACAATTGTTAGAATTGATGAATCTAATACCAATGAAGAGAAAATATCTATACTTTCCCATAGATTTACTAAATTTCTTAGAAAGAATAAACCCGTTTTTAGGGATTTAAAAAAAAGGTAATCCGAGCTCTAAAATGGTTATTTCAATGAATTTATAGTTGTATTTCTTCCAAGCAACTTCAAACATTGTGGAGACCACTCATATAGGTATTTGTGCAAAAAATAAATCTAGAACTATGTAGCTGAACAAAAATTTTGAACTCTATATCATGCAAGAGGATGAAACTTTGAACAAATTCTACGCAGGTTTTTCAATCATTATCAACTACCCGTACAATTTGGATGGACCAGTTTGGAAAAAAAGTAGATTGAGAAAATGGTTGGTATCCTACATTATCATTTTCAAGAAAAAGATACCTTGCTTAAATCCGTATAGAAGGCCTGTGAACTTACTGTTAAATGAATCAGTTGTGAAATTAATCGAACTGCATTATTTGTTGCCAAGATGATTGCAATCCACTTTCGCGGACGGAAAGAGCTTGAATTTATAGACATCAAGTATAGTGGTACGAGCGCAGCTATTTTGACACAATTGTTAGAAATGATGAATCTAATACCAATAAAGAGAAAATATCTATACTTTCCCATAGATTTACTAATTTTCTTAGAAAGAATAAACCCGTTTTTAGGGATTTAAAAAAAAGGTAATCCGAGCTCTAAAATGATTATTTCAATGAATTTATAGTTCTATTTCTTCCAAGTGACTTCAAACATTTTGGAGACCACTCATATAGGCATTTGAGCAAAAAACTAAATCTAAAACTATGCAGCTGAACATAAATTTTGAACTCTATATCATGCAAGAGGATGAAACTTTGAACAAATTCTATGCAGGTTTTTCAATCATTATCAACTCCTCGTACAATTTGGATGGACCTATTTGGAAAAAAAAGTAGATTGAGAAAATTGTTGTTAGCCTACATTATCATTTTCAAGAAAAAGATACCTTGCTTAAATCCATATAGAAGGCCTGTGAACTTACTGTTAAATGAATCAGTTGGGAAATTATTCCAACTGCATTATTTGTTGCTAAGATGATAGCAATCCACTTTCGCGGATGGAAAGAGCTTGACTTTATAGACATCAAGTATAGTGGTACGACCGAAGCAATTTTGACACAATTGTTAGAATTGATGAATCTAATACCAATGAAGAGAAAATATCTATACTTTCCCATAGATTTACTAAATTTCATAGAAAGAATAAACCCGTTTTTAGGGATTTAAGAAAAAGGTAATCCGAGCTCTAAAATGATTATTTCAATGGATTTATAGTTGTACTTCTTCCAAGCGACTTCAAACGTTGTGGAGACCACTCATATAGGCATTTGAGCAAAAAACTAAATCTAGAACTATGCAGCTGAACATATATTTTGAACTCTATATCATGCAAGAGGATGAAACTTTGAACAAATTCTATGCAGGTTTTTCAATCATTATCAACTACCCGTACAATTTGGATGGACGTATTTGAAAAAAAGTAGATTGAGAAAATTGTTGTTAGCCTACATTATCCTTTTCAAGAAAAAGATACGTTGCTTAAATCCATATAAAAGGCCTGTGAACCTACTGTTAAATGAATCAGTTGGGAAATTATTCGAACTGCATTATTTGTTCCCAAGATGATAGCAATCCACTTTCGTGGACGGAAAGAGCTTGACTTTATAGACATCAAGTATAGTGGTACGAGCGAAGCTATATTGACACAATTTTTAGAAATGATGAATCTAATACCAATGAAGAGAAAATATCTATACTTTCCCATAGATTTACTAAATTTCTTAGAAAGAATAAACCCGTTTTTGGGGATTTAAAAAAAAGGTAATCCGAGCTCTAAAATGATTATTTCAATGAATTTATAGTTGTGTTTCTTCCAAGCGACTTCAAACATTTTGGAAACCACTCATATAGGCATTTGAGCAAAAAACTAAATCTAGAACTATGCAGCTGAACAGAAATTTTGAACTCTATATCATGCAAGAAGATGAAACTTTGAAAAATTCTATGCAGGTTTTTCAATCATTATCAACTACCCGCACAATTTGGATGCACGTATTTGAAAAAAAGTAGATTGAGAAAATTGTTGTTAGCCTACATTATCATTTTCAAGAAAAAGATACCTTGCTTAAATCCATATAGAAGGCCTGTGAACTTACTATTAAATGAATCAGTTGGGAAATTATTCGAACTGCATTATTTGTTGCTAAGATGATAGCAATCCACTTTCGCGGATGGAAAGAGCTTGACTTTATAGACATCAAGTATAGTGGTACGACCGAAGCAATTTTGACACAATTGTTAGAATTGATGAATCTAATACCAATGAAGAGAAAATATCTATACTTTCCCATAGATTTACTAAATTTCGTAGAAAGAATAAACCCGTTTTTAGGGATTTAAGAAAAAGGTAATCCGAGCTCTAAAATGATTATTTCAATGGATTTATAGTTGTACTTCTTCCAAGCGACTTCAAACGTTGTGGAGACCACTCATATAGGCATTTGAGCAAAAAACTAAATCTAGAACTATGCAGCTGAACATATATTTTGAACTCTATATCATGCAAGAGGATGAAACTTTGAACAAATTCTATGCAGGTTTTTCAATCATTATCAACTACCCGTACAATTTGGATGGACGTATTTGAAAAAAAGTAGATTGAGAAAATTGTTGTTAGCCTACATTATCCTTTTCAAGAAAAAGATACCTTGCTTAAATCCATATAAAAGGCCTGTGAACCTACTGTTAAATGAATCAGTTGGGAAATTATTCGAACTGCATTATTTGTTCCCAAGATGATAGCAATCCACTTTCGTGGACGGAAAGAGCTTGACTTTATAGACATCAAGTATAGTGGTACGAGCGAAGCTATATTGACACAATTGTTAGAAATGATGAATCTAATACCAATGAAGAGAAAATATCTATACTTTCCCATAGATTTACTAAATTTCTTAGAAAGAATAAACCCGTTTTTGGGGATTTAAAAAAAAGGTAATCCGAGCTCTAAAATGATTATTTCAATGAATTTATAGTTGTATTTCTTCCAAGCGACTTCAAACATTTTGGAGACCACTCATATAGGCATTTGAGCAAAAAACTAAATCTAGAACTATGCAGCTGAACAGAAATTTTGAACTCTATATCATGCAAGAGGATGAAACTTTGAAAAATTCTATGCAGGTTTTTCAATCATTATCAACTACCCGCACAATTTGGATGCACGTATTTGAAAAAAAGTAGATTGACAAAATTGTTGTTAGCCTACATTATCATTTTCAAGAAAAAGATACCTTGCTTAAATCCATATAGAAGGCCTGTGAACCTACTGTTAAATGAATCAGTTGGGAAATTATTCGAACTGCATTATTTGTTGCCAAGATGATAGCAATCCACTTTCGTGGACGGAAAGAGCTTGACTTTATAGACATCAAGTATAGTGGTACGAGCGAAGCAATTTTGACACAATTGTTAGAAATGATGAATCTAATACCAATGATGAGAAAATATCTATACTTTCCCATAGATTTACTAAATTTCTTACAAACACTAAACCCGTTTTTAGGGATTTAAAAAAATGGTAATCCGAGCTCTAAAATGATTATTTCAATGAATTTATAGTTGTATTTCTTCCAAGCGACTTCAAACATTTTGGAAACCACTCATATAGGCATTTGAGCAAAAAACTAAATCTAGAACTATGCAGCTGAACAGAAATTTTGAACTCTATATCATGCAAGAAGATGAAACTTTGAAAAATTCTATGCAGGTTTTTCAATCATTATCAACTACCCGCACAATTTGGATGCACGTATTTGAAAAAAAGTAGATTGAGAAAATTGTTGTTAGCCTACATTATCATTTTCAAGAAAAAGATACCTTGCTTAAATCCATATAGAAGGCCTGTGAACTTACTGTTAAATGAATCAGTTGGGAAATTATTCGAACTGCATTATTTGTTGCTAAGATGATAGCAATCCACTTTCGCGGATGGAAAGAGCTTGACTTTATAGACATCAAGTATAGTGGTACGACCGAAGCAATTTTGACACAATTGTTAGAATTGATGAATCTAATACCAATGAAGAGAAAATATCTATACTTTCCCATAGATTTACTAAATTTCGTAGAAAGAATAAACCCGTTTTTAGGGATTTAAGAAAAAGGTAATCCGAGCTCTAAAATGATTATTTCAATGGATTTATAGTTGTACTTCTTCCAAGCGACTTCAAACGTTGTGGAGACCACTCATATAGGCATTTGAGCAAAAAACTAAATCTAGAACTATGCAGCTGAACATATATTTTGAACTCTATATCATGCAAGAGGATGAAACTTTGAACAAATTCTATGCAGGTTTTTCAATCATTATCAACTACCCGTACAATTTGGATGGACGTATTTGAAAAAAAGTAGATTGAGAAAATTGTTGTTAGCCTACATTATCCTTTTCAAGAAAAAGATACCTTGCTTAAATCCATATAAAAGGCCTGTGAACCTACTGTTAAATGAATCAGTTGGGAAATTATTCGAACTGCATTATTTGTTCCCAAGATGATAGCAATCCACTTTCGTGGACGGAAAGAGCTTGACTTTATAGACATCAAGTATAGTGGTACGAGCGAAGCTATATTGACACAATTGTTAGAAATGATGAATCTAATACCAATGAAGAGAAAATATCTATACTTTCCCATAGATTTACTAAATTTCTTAGAAAGAATAAACCCGTTTTTGGGGATTTAAAAAAAAGGTAATCCGAGCTCTAAAATGATTATTTCAATGAATTTATAGTTGTATTTCTTCCAAGCGACTTCAAACATTTTGGAGACCACTCATATAGGCATTTGAGCAAAAAACTAAATCTAGAACTATGCAGCTAAACAGAAATTTTGAACTCTATATCATGCAAGAGGATGAAACTTTGAAAAATTCTATGCAGGTTTTTCAATCATTATCAACTACCCGCACAATTTGGATGCACGTATTTGAAAAAAAGTAGATTGACAAAATTGTTGTTAGCCTACATTATCATTTTCAAGAAAAAGATACCTTGCTTAAATCCATATAGAAGGCCTGTGAACCTACTGTTAAATGAATCAGTTGGGAAATTATTCGAACTGCATTATTTGTTGCCAAGATGATAGCAATCCACTTTCGTGGACGGAAAGAGCTTGACTTTATAGACATCAAGTATAGTGGTACGAGCGAAGCAATTTTGACACAATTGTTAGAAATGATGAATCTAATACCAATGATGAGAAAATATCTATACTTTCCCATAGATTTACTAAATTTCTTACAAACACTAAACCCGTTTTTAGGGATTTAAAAAAAAGGTAATCCGAGCTCTAAAATGATTATTTTAATGAATTTATAGTTGTATTTCTTCCAAGCGACTTCAAACATTGTGGAGGCCACTCATATAGGCATTTGAGCAAAAAACTAAATCTAGAACTATGAAGCTGAACATAAATTTTGAACTCTATATCATGCAAGAGGATGAAACTTTGAACAAATTCTACGCAGGTTTTTCAATCATTATCAACTACTCGTACAATTTGGATGGACCTATTTGGATAAAAAAATAGATAGGGAAAATTGTTGTTATCCTACATTATCATTTTCAAGAAAAAGATACCTTGCTTAAATCCATATAGAAGGCCTGTGAACTTACTGTTAAATGAATCAGTTGGGAAATTATGCGAACTGCATTATTTGTTGCTAAGATGATAGCAATCCACTTTCGCGGATGGAAAGAGCTTGACTTTATAGACATCAAGTATAGTGGTACGACCGAAGCAATTTTGACACAATTGTTAGAATTGATGAATCTAATACCAATGAAGAGAAAATATCTATACTTTCCCATAGATTTACTAAATTTCGTAGAAAGAATAAACCCGTTTTTAGGGATTTAAGAAAAAGGTAATCCGAGCTCTAAAATGATTATTTCAATGGATTTATAGTTGTACTTCTTCCAAGCGACTTCAAACGTTGTGGAGACCACTCATATAGGCATTTGAGCAAAAAACTAAATCTAGAACTATGCAGCTGAACATATATTTTGAACTCTATATCATGCAAGAGGATGAAACTTTGAACAAATTCTATGCAGGTTTTTCAATCATTATCAACTACCCGTACAATTTGGATGGACGTATTTGAAAAAAAGTAGATTGAGAAAATTGTTGTTAGCCTACATTATCCTTTTCAAGAAAAAGATACCTTGCTTAAATCCATATAAAAGGCCTGTGAACCTACTGTTAAATGAATCAGTTGGGAAATTATTCGAACTGCATTATTTGTTCCCAAGATGATAGCAATCCACTTTCGTGGACGGAAAGAGCTTGACTTTATAGACATCAAGTATAGTGGTACGAGCGAAGCTATATTGACACAATTGTTAGAAATGATGAATCTAATACCAATGAAGAGAAAATATCTATACTTTCCCATAGATTTACTAAATTTCTTAGAAAGAATAAACCCGTTTTTGGGGATTTAAAAAAAAGGTAATCCGAGCTCTAAAATGATTATTTCAATGAATTTATAGTTGTATTTCTTCCAAGCGACTTCAAACATTTTGGAGACCACTCATATAGGCATTTGAGCAAAAAACTAAATCTAGAACTATGCAGCTAAACAGAAATTTTGAACTCTATATCATGCAAGAGGATGAAACTTTGAAAAATTCTATGCAGGTTTTTCAATCATTATCAACTACCCGCACAATTTGGATGCACGTATTTGAAAAAAAGTAGATTGACAAAATTGTTGTTAGCCTACATTATCATTTTCAAGAAAAAGATACCTTGCTTAAATCCATATAGAAGGCCTGTGAACCTACTGTTAAATGAATCAGTTGGGAAATTATTCGAACTGCATTATTTGTTGCCAAGATGATAGCAATCCACTTTCGTGGACGGAAAGAGCTTGACTTTATAGACATCAAGTATAGTGGTACGAGCGAAGCAATTTTGACACAATTGTTAGAAATGATGAATCTAATACCAATGATGAGAAAATATCTATACTTTCCCATAGATTTACTAAATTTCTTACAAACACTAAACCCGTTTTTAGGGATTTAAAAAAAAGGTAATCCGAGCTCTAAAATGATTATTTTAATGAATTTATAGTTGTATTTCTTCCAAGCGACTTCAAACATTGTGGAGGCCACTCATATAGGCATTTGAGCAAAAAACTAAATCTAGAACTATGAAGCTGAACATAAATTTTGAACTCTATATCATGCAAGAGGATGAAACTTTGAACAAATTCTACGCAGGTTTTTCAATCATTATCAACTACTCGTACAATTTGGATGGACCTATTTGGATAAAAAAATAGATAGGGAAAATTGTTGTTATCCTACATTATCATTTTCAAGAAAAAGATACCTTGCTTAAATCCATATAGAAGGCCTGTGAACTTACTGTTAAATGAATCAGTTGGGAAATTATGCGAACTGCATTATTTGTTGCTAAGATGATAGCAATCCACTTTCGCGGATGGAAAGTGCTTGACTTTATAGACATCAAGTATAGTGGTACTAGCGAAGCAATTTTGACACAATTGTTAGAATTGATGAATCTAATACCAATGAAGAGAAAATATCTATACTTTCCCATAGATTTACTAAATTTCTTAGAAAGAATAAACCCGTTTTTAAGGATTTAAGAAAAAGGTAATCCGAACTCTAAAATGATTATTTCAATGAATTTATAGTTGTACTTCTTCCAAGCGACTTCAAACGTTGTGGAGACCACTCATATAGGCATTTGAGCAAAAAACTAAATCTAGAACTATGCAGCTGAACATATATTTTGAACTCTATATCATGCAAGAGGATGAAACTTTGAACAAATTCTATGCAGGTTTTTCAATCATTATCAACTCCTCGTACAATTTGGATGGACCTATTTGGAAAAAAAAGTAGATTGAGAAAATGGTTGGTATCCTACATTATCATTTTCAAGAAAAAGATACCTTGCTTAAATCCGTATAGAAGGCCTGTGAACTTACTGTTCAATGAATCAGTTGTGAAATTAATCGAACTGCATTATTTGTTCCCAAGATGATAGCAATCCACTTTCGTGGACGGAAAGAGCTTGACTTTATAGACATCAAGTATAGTGGTACGAGCGAAGCTATATTGACACAATTGTTAGAAATGATGAATCTAATACCAATGAAGAGAAAATATCTATACTTTCCCATAGATTTACTAAATTTCTTAGAAAGAATAAACCCGTTTTTGGGGATTTAAAAAAAAGGTAATCCGAGCTCTAAAATGATTATTTCAATGAATTTATAGTTGTATTTCTTCCAAGCGACTTCAAACATTTTGGAGACCACTCATATAGGCATTTGAGCAAAAAACTAAATCTAGAACTATGCAGCTGAACAGAAATTTTGAACTCTATATCATGCAAGAGGATGAAACTTTGAAAAATTCTATGCAGGTTTTTCAATCATTATCAACTACCCGCACAATTTGGATGCACGTATTTGAAAAAAAGTAGATTGACAAAATTGTTGTTAGCCTACATTATCATTTTCAAGAAAAAGATACCTTGCTTAAATCCATATAGAAGGCCTGTGAACCTACTGTTAAATGAATCAGTTGGGAAATTATTCGAACTGCATTATTTGTTGCCAAGATGATAGCAATCCACTTTCGTGGACGGAAAGAGCTTGACTTTATAGACATCAAGTATAGTGGTACGAGCGAAGCAATTTTGACACAATTGTTAGAAATGATGAATCTAATACCAATGATGAGAAAATATCTATACTTTCCCATAGATTTACTAAATTTCTTACAAACACTAAACCCGTTTTTAGGGATTTAAAAAAAAGGTAATCCGAGCTCTAAAATGATTATTTCAATGAATTTATAGTTGTATTTCTTCCAAGCGACTTCAAACATTTTGGAAACCACTCATATAGGCATTTGAGCAAAAAACTAAATCTAGAACTATGCAGCTGAACAGAAATTTTGAACTCTATATCATGCAAGAAGATGAAACTTTGAAAAATTCTATGCAGGTTTTTCAATCATTATCAACTACCCGCACAATTTGGATGCACGTATTTGAAAAAAAGTAGATTGAGAAAATTGTTGTTAGCCTACATTATCATTTTCAAGAAAAAGATACCTTGCTTAAATCCATATAGAAGGCCTGTGAACTTACTGTTAAATGAATCAGTTGGGAAATTATTCGAACTGCATTATTTGTTGCTAAGATGATAGCAATCCACTTTCGCGGATGGAAAGAGCTTGACTTTATAGACATCAAGTATAGTGGTACGACCGAAGCAATTTTGACACAATTGTTAGAATTGATGAATCTAATACCAATGAAGAGAAAATATCTATACTTTCCCATAGATTTACTAAATTTCGTAGAAAGAATAAACCCGTTTTTAGGGATTTAAGAAAAAGGTAATCCGAGCTCTAAAATGATTATTTCAATGGATTTATAGTTGTACTTCTTCCAAGCGACTTCAAACGTTGTGGAGACCACTCATATAGGCATTTGAGCAAAAAACTAAATCTAGAACTATGCAGCTGAACATATATTTTGAACTCTATATCATGCAAGAGGATGAAACTTTGAACAAATTCTATGCAGGTTTTTCAATCATTATCAACTACCCGTACAATTTGGATGGACGTATTTGAAAAAAAGTAGATTGAGAAAATTGTTGTTAGCCTACATTATCCTTTTCAAGAAAAAGATACCTTGCTTAAATCCATATAAAAGGCCTGTGAACCTACTGTTAAATGAATCAGTTGGGAAATTATTCGAACTGCATTATTTGTTCCCAAGATGATAGCAATCCACTTTCGTGGACGGAAAGAGCTTGACTTTATAGACATCAAGTATAGTGGTACGAGCGAAGCTATATTGACACAATTGTTAGAAATGATGAATCTAATACCAATGAAGAGAAAATATCTATACTTTCCCATAGATTTACTAAATTTCTTAGAAAGAATAAACCCGTTTTTGGGGATTTAAAAAAAAGGTAATCCGAGCTCTAAAATGATTATTTCAATGAATTTATAGTTGTATTTCTTCCAAGCGACTTCAAACATTTTGGAGACCACTCATATAGGCATTTGAGCAAAAAACTAAATCTAGAACTATGCAGCTAAACAGAAATTTTGAACTCTATATCATGCAAGAGGATGAAACTTTGAAAAATTCTATGCAGGTTTTTCAATCATTATCAACTACCCGCACAATTTGGATGCACGTATTTGAAAAAAAGTAGATTGACAAAATTGTTGTTAGCCTACATTATCATTTTCAAGAAAAAGATACCTTGCTTAAATCCATATAGAAGGCCTGTGAACCTACTGTTAAATGAATCAGTTGGGAAATTATTCGAACTGCATTATTTGTTGCCAAGATGATAGCAATCCACTTTCGTGGACGGAAAGAGCTTGACTTTATAGACATCAAGTATAGTGGTACGAGCGAAGCAATTTTGACACAATTGTTAGAAATGATGAATCTAATACCAATGATGAGAAAATATCTATACTTTCCCATAGATTTACTAAATTTCTTACAAACACTAAACCCGTTTTTAGGGATTTAAAAAAAAGGTAATCCGAGCTCTAAAATGATTATTTTAATGAATTTATAGTTGTATTTCTTCCAAGCGACTTCAAACATTGTGGAGGCCACTCATATAGGCATTTGAGCAAAAAACTAAATCTAGAACTATGAAGCTGAACATAAATTTTGAACTCTATATCATGCAAGAGGATGAAACTTTGAACAAATTCTACGCAGGTTTTTCAATCATTATCAACTACTCGTACAATTTGGATGGACCTATTTGGATAAAAAAATAGATAGGGAAAATTGTTGTTATCCTACATTATCATTTTCAAGAAAAAGATACCTTGCTTAAATCCATATAGAAGGCCTGTGAACTTACTGTTAAATGAATCAGTTGGGAAATTATGCGAACTGCATTATTTGTTGCTAAGATGATAGCAATCCACTTTCGCGGATGGAAAGTGCTTGACTTTATAGACATCAAGTATAGTGGTACTAGCGAAGCAATTTTGACACAATTGTTAGAATTGATGAATCTAATACCAATGAAGAGAAAATATCTATACTTTCCCATAGATTTACTAAATTTCTTAGAAAGAATAAACCCGTTTTTAAGGATTTAAGAAAAAGGTAATCCGAACTCTAAAATGATTATTTCAATGAATTTATAGTTGTACTTCTTCCAAGCGACTTCAAACGTTGTGGAGACCACTCATATAGGCATTTGAGCAAAAAACTAAATCTAGAACTATGCAGCTGAACATATATTTTGAACTCTATATCATGCAAGAGGATGAAACTTTGAACAAATTCTATGCAGGTTTTTCAATCATTATCAACTCCTCGTACAATTTGGATGGACCTATTTGGAAAAAAAAGTAGATTGAGAAAATGGTTGGTATCCTACATTATCATTTTCAAGAAAAAGATACCTTGCTTAAATCCGTATAGAAGGCCTGTGAACTTACTGTTAAATGAATCAGTTGTGAAATTAATCGAACTGTATTATTTGTTGCCAAGATGATTGCAATCCACTTTCGCGGACGGAAAGAGCTTGACTTTCTAGACATCAAGTATAGTGGTACGAGCGAAGCTATATTGACACAATTGTTAGAAATGATGAATCTAATACCAATGAAGAGAAAATATCTATACTTTCCCATAGATTTACTAAATTTCATAGACAGAATAAACCCGTTTTTAGGGATTTAAAAAAAAGGTAATCCGAGCGCTAAAATGATTATTTCAATGAATTTATAGTTGTATTTCTTCCAACCAACTTCAAAAATTTTGGAGACCACTCATATAGGCATTTGAGCAAAAAAATAAATCTAGAACTATGCAGCTGAACATAAATTTTGAACTCTATATCATGCAAGAGGATGAAACTTTGAACAAATTCTATGCAGGTTTTTCAATCATTATCAACTCCTCGTACAATTTGGATGGACCTATTTGGAAAAAAAAGTAGATTGAGAAAATTGTTGTTAGCCTACATTATCATTTTCAAGAAAAAGATACCTTGCTTAAATCCATATAGAAGGCCTGTGAACTTACTGTTAAATGAATCAGTTGGGAAATTATTCGAACTGCATTATTTGTTGCTAAGATGATAGCAATCCACTTTCGCGGATGGAAAGAGCTTGACTTTATAGACATCAAGTATAGTGGTACGACCGAAGCAATTTTGACACAATTGTTAGAATTGATGAATCTAATACCAATGAAGAGAAAATATCTATACTTTCCCATAGATTTACTAAATTTCGTAGAAAGAATAAACCCGTTTTTAGGGATTTAAGAAAAAGGTAATCCGAGCTCTAAAATGATTATTTCAATGGATTTATAGATGTACTTCTTCCAAGCGACTTCAAACGTTGTGGAGACCACTCATATAGGCATTTGAGCAAAAAACTAAATCTAGAACTATGCAGCTAAACATATATTTTGAACTCTATATCATGCAAGAGGATTAAACTTTGAACAAATTCTATGCAGGTTTTTCAATCATTATCAACTACCCGTACAATTTGGATGGACGTATTTGAAAAAAAGTAGATTGAGAAAATTGTTGTTAGCCTACATTATCCTTTTCAAGAAAAAGATACCTTGCTTAAATCCATATAAAAGGCCTGTGAACCTACTGTTAAATGAATCAGTTGGGAAATTATTCGAACTGCATTATTTGTTCCCAAGATGATAGCAATCCACTTTCGTGGACGGAAAGAGCTTGACTTTATAGACATCAAGTATAGTGGTACGAGCGAAGCTATATTGACACAATTGTTAGAAATGAGGAATCTAATACCAATGAAGAGAAAATATCTATACTTTCCCATAGATTTACTAATTTTCTTAGAAAAAATAAACCCGTTTTTGGGGATTTAAAAAAAAGGTAATCCGAGCTCTAAAATGATTATTTCAATGAATTTATAGTTGTATTTCTTCCAAGCGACTTCAAACATTGTGGAGGCCACTCATATAGGCATTTGAGCAAAAAACTAAATCTAGAACTATGAAGCTGAACATAAATTTTGAACTCTATATCATGCAAGAGGATGAAACTTTGAACAAATTCTACGCAGGTTTTTCAATCATTATCAACTACTCGTATAATTTGGATGGACCTATTTGGATAAAAAAATAGATAGAGAAAATTGTTGTTAGCCTACATTATCATTTTCAAGAAAAAGATACCTTGCTTAAATCCATATAGAAGGCCTGTGAACTTACTGTTTAATGAATCAGTTGGGAAATTATGCGAACTGCATTATTTGTTGCTAAGATGATAGCAATCCACTTTCGCGGATGGAAAGAGCTTGACTTTATAGACATCAAGTATAGTGGTACTAGCGAAGCAATTTTGACACAATTGTTACAATTGATGAATCTAATACCAATGAAGAGAAAATATCTATACTTTCCCATAGATTTACTAAATTTCTTAGAAAGAATAAACCCGTTTTTAGGGATTTAAGAAAAAGGTAATCCGATCTCTAAAATGATTATTTCAATGAATTTATAGTTGTATTTCTTCCAAGCGACTTCAAACATTTTGGAGACCACTCATATAGGTATTTGAGCAAAAAACTAAATCTAGAACTATGCAGCTGAACATAAAATTTGAACTCTATATCATGCAAGAGGATGAAACTTTGAACAAATTCTACGCAGGTTTTTCAATCATTATCAACTACCCGTACAATTTGGATGGACGTATTTGAAAAAAAAGTAGATTCAAAAAATTGTTGTTAGCCTACATTATCATTTCCAAGAAAAAGATACCTTGCTTAAATCCATATAGAAGGCTTGTGAACTTACTATTAAATGAATCAGTTGGGAAATTATTCGAACTGCATTATTTGTTACCTAGATGATAGCAATCCCTTTTGCAGATGGAAAGAGCTTGACTTTATAGACATTAAGTATAGTGGTACGAGCGAAGCAATTTTGACACAATTTTTAGAATTGATGAATGTAATACTAATGAAGAGAAAATATCTATACTTTTCCACAGATTTACTAAATTTCTTAGAAAGAATAAACCCGTTTTTAGGGATTTAAAAAAAAGGTAATCTGAGCTATAAAATGATTATTTCAATGAATTTGTAGTTGTATTTCTTCCAAGCAACTTCAAACATTTTGGAGACCACTCATATAGGCATTTGAGCAAAAAAACTAAATCTAGAACTATGCAGCTGAACATAAATTTTGACCTCTATATCATGCAAGAGGATGAAACTTTGAACAAATTCTATGCAGGTTTTTCAATCAATTTCAACTACCCGTACAATTTGGATGGACCTATTTGAAAAAAACGTAGATTGAGAAAATTTTTGTTAGCCTACATTATCATTTTCAAGAAAAGGATGCCTTGCTTAAATCCATATAGAAGGCCTGTGAACCTACTGTTAAATGAATCAGTTGGGAAATTATTCGAACTGCATTATTTGTTCCCAAGATGATAGCAATCCACTTTCGTGGACGGAAAGAGCTTGACTTTATAGACATCAAGTATAGTGGTACGAGCGAAGCTATATTGACACAATTGTTAGAAATGAGGAATCTAATACCAATGAAGAGAAAATATCTATACTTTCCCATAGATTTACTAATTTTCTTAGAAAGAATAAACCCGTTTTTGGGGATTTAAAAAAAAGGTAATCCGAGCTCTAAAATGATTATTTCAATGAATTTATAGTTGTATTTCTTCCAAGCGACTTCAAACATTGTGGAGGCCACTCATATAGGCATTTGAGCAAAAAACTAAATCTAGAACTATGAAGCTGAACATAAATTTTGAACTCTATATCATGCAAGAGGATGAAACTTTGAACAAATTCTACGCAGGTTTTTCAATCATTATCAACTACTCGTATAATTTGGATGGACCTATTTGGATAAAAAAATAGATAGAGAAAATTGTTGTTAGCCTACATTATCATTTTCAAGAAAAAGATACCTTGCTTAAATCCATATAGAAGGCCTGTGAACTTACTGTTTAATGAATCAGTTGGGAAATTATGCGAACTGCATTATTTGTTGCTAAGATGATAGCAATCCACTTTCGCGGATGGAAAGAGCTTGACTTTATAGACATCAAGTATAGTGGTACTAGCGAAGCAATTTTGACACAATTGTTACAATTGATGAATCTAATACCAATGAAGAGAAAATATCTATACTTTCCCATAGATTTACTAAATTTCTTAGAAAGAATAAACCCGTTTTTAGGGATTTAAGAAAAAGGTAATCCGATCTCTAAAATGATTATTTCAATGAATTTATAGTTGTATTTCTTCCAAGCGACTTCAAACATTTTGGAGACCACTCATATAGGTATTTGAGCAAAAAACTAAATCTAGAACTATGCAGCTGAACATAAAATTTGAACTCTATATCATGCAAGAGGATGAAACTTTGAACAAATTCTACGCAGGTTTTTCAATCATTATCAACTACCCGTACAATTTGGATGGACGTATTTGAAAAAAAAGTAGATTCAAAAAATTGTTGTTAGCCTACATTATCATTTCCAAGAAAAAGATACCTTGCTTAAGTCCATATAGAAGGCTTGTGAACTTACTATTAAATGAATCAGTTGGGAAATTATTCGAACTGCATTATTTGTTACCTAGATGATAGCAATCCCTTTTGCAGATGGAAAGAGCTTGACTTTATAGACATTAAGTATAGTGGTACGAGCGAAGCAATTTTGACACAATTTTTAGAATTGATGAATGTAATACTAATGAAGAGAAAATATCTATACTTTTCCACAGATTTACTAAATTTCTTAGAAAGAATAAACCCGTTTTTAGGGATTTAAAAAAAAGGTAATCTGAGCTATAAAATGATTATTTCAATGAATTTGTAGTTGTATTTCTTCCAAGCAACTTCAAACATTTTGGAGACCACTCATATAGGCATTTGAGCAAAAAAACTAAATCTAGAACTATGCAGCTGAACATAAATTTTGACCTCTATATCATGCAAGAGGATGAAACTTTGAACAAATTCTATGCAGGTTTTTCAATCAATTTCAACTACCCGTACAATTTGGATGGACCTATTTGAAAAAAACGTAGATTGAGAAAATTTTTGTTAGCCTACATTATCATTTTCAAGAAAAGGATGCCTTGCTTAAATCCATATAGAAGGCCTGTGAACCTACTGTTAAATGAATAAGTTGGGAAATTATTCGAACTGCATTATTTGTTGCCAAGATGATAGCAATCCACTTTAGTGGACGGAAAGAGCTTGACTTTATAGACATAAAGTATAGTGGTACGAGCGAAGCTATATTGACAAAATTGTTAGAAATGATGAATCTAATACCAATGATGAGAAAATATCTATACTTTCCCATAGATTTACTAAATTTCTTACAAAGACTAAACCCGTTTTTAGGGATTTAAAAAAAAGGTAATCTGAGCTCTAAAATGATTAATTTAATGAATTTATAGTTGTATTTCTTCCAAGCCACTTCAAACATTGTGGAGGCCACTCATATAGGCATTTGAGCAAAAAACTAAATCTAGAACTATGCAGCTGAACAGAAATTTTGAACTCTATATCATGCCAGAGGATGAAACTTTGAACAAATTCTACGGAGGTTTTTCAATCATTATCAACTACTCGTACAATTTGGATGACCTATTTGGAAAAAAAAATAGATTGAGAAAATTGTTTTTAGCCTACATTATTATTTTCAAGAAAAAGATACCTTTCTTAAATCCATATAGAAGGCCTGTGAACTTGCTGTTAAATGAATCAGTTGGGAAATTATGCGAACTGCATTATTTGTTGCTAAGATGATAGCAATCCACTTTCGCGGATGGAAAGAGCTTGACTTTATAGACATCAAGTATAGTGGTACGATCGGAGCAATTTTTACACAATTGTTAGAATTGATGAATCTAATACCAATGAAGAGAAAATCTCTATACTTTCCCATATATTTACTAAATTTCGTAGAAAGAATAAACCCATTTTTAGGGATTTAAGAAAAAGGTAATCCGAGCTCTAAAATGATTATTTCAATGAATTTATTGTTGTATTTCTTCCAAGCGACTTCAAACATTTTGGAGACCACTCATATAGGCATTTGAGCAAAAAAACTAAATCTAGAACTATGCAGCTGAACATAAATTTTGAACTCTATATCATACAAGAGGATGAAACTTTGAACAAATTCTATGCAGGTTTTTCAATCATTATCAACTACCCGTACAATTTGGATGGACGTATTTGAAAAAAAGTAGATTGAGAAAATTGTTGTTAGCCTACATTATCATTTTCAAGAAAAGGATACCTTGCTTAAATCCATATATTAGGCCTGTGAACCTACTGTTAAATGAATCAGTTGGGAAATTATTCGAACTGCATTATTTGTTGCCAAGATGATAGCAATACACTTTCGTGGACGGAAAGAGCTTGACTTTATAGACATCAAGTATAGTGGTATGAGCGAAGCTATTTTGACACAATTGTTAGAAATGATGAATCTAATACCAATGAAGAGAAAATATCTATACTTTCCCATAGATTTACTAAATTTCATAGAAAGAATAAACCCGTTTTTAGGGATTTAAGAAAAAGGTAATCCGAGCTCTAAAATGATTATTTCAATGAATTTATAGTTGTATTTCTTCCAAGCGACTTCAAACATTTTGGAGACCACTCATATAGGCATTTGAGAGAAAAACTAAATCTAGAACTATGCAGCTGAACAGAAATTTTAAACTCTATATCTTGCAAGAGGATGAAACTTTGAACAAATTCTATGCAGGTTTTTCAATCATTATCAACTACTCGTACAATTTGGAGGGATCTATTTGGAAAAAAAAGTAGATTGAGAAAATGGTTGTTAGCCTACATTATCATTTCCAAGAAAAAGATACCTTGCTTAAATCCATATAGAATGCCTGTGAACTTACTGTTAAATGAATTAGTTGGGAAATTATTCGAACTGCATTATTTGTTACCAAGATGATAGCAATCCACTTTCGCAGATGGAAAGAGCTTGACTTTATAGACATCAAGTATATTGGTACGAGCGAAGCAATTTTGACACAATTTTTAGAATTGATGTATCTAATACTAATGAAGAGAAAATATCTATACTTTTCCACAGATTTACTAAATTTCTTAGAAAGAATAAACCCGTTTTTAGGGATTTAAAAAAAAAAAGGTAATCCGAGCTCTAAAATAATTATTTCAATGAATTTATAGTGGTATTTCTTCCAACCAACTTCAAACATTTTGGAGACCACTCATATAGGCATTTGAGCAAAAAATAAATCTAGAACTATGTAGCTGAACATAAATTTTGAACTCTATATCATGCAAGAGGATGAAACTTTGAACAAATTCTATGCAGGTTTTTCAATCAATTTCAACTACCCGTAAAATTTGGATGGACCTATTTGGAAAAAACGTAGATTGAGAAAATTATTGTTAGCCTACATTATCATTTTCAACAAAAAGATACCTTGCGTAAATCCATATAGAAGGCCTGTGAACTTACTGTTAAATGAATCAGTTGGGAAATTATTCGAACTGTATTATTTGTTACCAAGATGATAGCAATCCACTTTAGTGGACGGAAAGAGCTTGACTTTATAGACATCAAGTATAGTGGTACGAGCGAAGCTATATTGACACAATTGTTAGAAATGATGTATCTAATACCAATGAAGAGAAAATATCTATACTTTCCCATAGATTTACTAAATTTCTTAGAAAGAATAAACCCGTTTTTAGGGATTTAAAAAAAAGGTAATCCGAGCTCTAAAATGATTATTTTAATGAATTTATAGTTGTATTTCTTCCAAGCGACTTCAAACATTGTGGAGACCACTCATATAGGCATTTGAGCAAAAAACTAAATCTAGAACTATGCAGCTGACCAAAAATTTTGAACTCTATATCATGCAAGAGGATGAAACTTTTAACAAATTCTACGCAGGTTTTTCAATCATTATCAACTACCCGTACAATTTGGACAGACCCATTTGGAAAAAAAAGTAGATTAGGAAAATTGTTGTTAGCCTACATTATCATTTCCAAGAAAAAGATACCTTGCTTAAATCCATATAGAAGGCCTGTGAACTTACTGTTAAATGAATCAGTTGGGAAATTATTCGAACTGCATTATTTGTTGGCAAGATGATAGCAATCAACTTTCGCGGACGGAAAGAGCTTGAAATTATAGACATGAAGTATAGTGGTATGAGCGAAGCTATTTTGACACAATTGTTAGAAATGATGAATCTAATACCAATGAAGAGAAAATATCTATACTTTCCCATAGATTTACTAAATTTCTTAGAAAGAATAAACCCGTTTTTCGGGATTTAAAAAATCGGTAATCCGAGCTCTAAAATGATTATTTCAATGAATTTATAGTTGTATTTCTTCCAAACTACTTCAAACATTTCGGAGACCACTCATATAGGCATTTGAGCAAAAAACTAAATCTAGAACTATGTAGCTGAACATAAATTTTGAAGTCTTTATCATGCAAGAGGATGAAAGTTTGAAAAAATTCTATGCAGGTTTTTCAATCAATTTCAACTACCCGTACAATTTGGATGGACCTATTTGGAAAAAAAAGTAGATTGAGAAAATTGTTGTTAGCCTACATTATCATTTCCAAGAAAAAGATACCTTGCTTAAATCCATATAGATGGCCTGTGAACTTACTGTTAAATGAATCAGTTGGGAAATTATTCGAACTGCATTATTTGTTGCCAAGATGATAGCAATCCACTTTCGCGGATGAAAAGATCTTGACTTTATAGACATCAAGTATAGTGGTACGAGCGAAGCAATTTTGACACAATTGTTAGAATTGATGAATCTAATACCAATGAAGAGAAAATATCTATACTTTCCCATAGATTTACTAAATTTCTTAGAAAGAATAAACCCGTTTTTAGGGATTTAAGAAAAAGGTAATCCGAGCTCTAAAATGATTATTTCAATGAATTTATAGTTGTATTTCTTCCAAGCGACTTCAAACATTTTGGAGACAACTCATATAGGCATTTGAGCAAAAAACTAAATCTAGAACTATGCAGCTGAACAGAAATTTTGAACTCTATATCTTGCAAGAGGGTGATACTTTGAACAAATTCTATGCAGGTTTTTCAATCATTATCAACTACTCGTACAATTTGGATGGAACTATTTGTTAAAAAAGTAGATTGAGAAAATGGTTGTTAGCCTACATTATCATTTCCAAGAAAAAGATACCTTGCTTAAATCCATATAGAAGGCCTGTGAACTTACTGTTAAATGAATCAGTTGGGAAATTATTCGAACTGCATTATTTGTTGCCAAGATGATAGTAATCCACTTTCGCGGATGAAAAGATCTTGACTTTATAGACATCAAGTATAGTGGTACGAGCGAAGCAATTTTGACACAATTGTTAGAATTGATGAATCTAATACCAATGAAGAGAAAATATCTATACTTTCCCATAGATTTACTAAATTTCTTAGAAAGAATAAACCCGTTTTTAGGGATTTAAGAAAAAGGTAATCCGAGCTCTAAAATGATTATTTCAATGAATTTATAGTTCTATTTCTTCCAAACTACTTCAAACATTTCGGAGACCACTCATATAGGCATTTGAGCAAAAAACTAAATCTAGAACTATGTAGCTGAACATAAATTTTGAAGTCTTTATCATGCAAGAGGATGAAACTTTGAAAAAATTCTATGCAGGTTTTTCAATCAATTTCAACTACCCGTACAATTTGGATGGACGTATTTGGAAAAAACATAGATTGAGAAAATGGTTATTAGCCTACATTATCATTTCCAAGAAAAAGATACCTTGCTTAAATCCATATAGAAGGCATGTGAACTTACTGTTAAATGAATGAGTTGGGAAATTATTCGAACTACAATATTTGTTGCCAATATGATAGCAATCCACTTTCGCGGACGGAAAGAGCTTGAATTTATAGACATCAAGTATAGTGGTACGAGCGAAGCTATTTTGACACAATTGTTAGAAATGATGAATCTAATACCAATGAAGAGAAAATATCTATACTTTCCCATAGATTTACTAAATTTCTTAGAAAGAATAAACCCGTTTTTAGGGATTTAAAAAATCGGTAATCCGAGCTCTAAAATGATTATTTCAATGAATTTATAGTTGTATTTCTTCCAAGCTACTTCAAACATTTCGGAGACCACTCATATAGGCATTTGAGCAAAAAACTAAATCTAGAACTATGTAGCTGAACATAAATTTTGAAGTCTTTATCATGCAAGAGGATGAAACTTTGAAAACATTCTATGCAGGTTTTTCAATCAATTTCAACTACCCGTACAATTTGGATGGACCTATTTGGAAAAAAAAGTAGATTGAGAAAATTGTTGTTAGCCTACATTATCATTTCCAAGAAAAAGATACCTTGCTTAAATCCATATAGAAGGCCTGTGAACTTACTGTTAAATGAATCAGTTGGGAAATTATTCGAACTGCATTATTTGTTGCCAAGATGATAGCAATCCACTTTCGCGGATGAAAAGATCTTGACTTTATAGACATCAAGTATAGTGGTACGAGCGAAGCAATTTTGACACAATTGTTAGAATTGATGAATCTAATACCAATGAAGAGAAAATATCTATACTTTCCCATAGATTTACTAAATTTCTTAGAAAGAATAAACCCGTTTTTAGGGATTTAAGAAAAAGGTAATCCGAGCTCTAAAATGATTATTTCAATGAATTTATAGTTGTATTTCTTCCAAGCGACTTCAAACATTTTGGAGACAACTCATATAGGCATTTGAGCAAAAAACTAAATCTAGAACTATGCAGCTGAACAGAAATTTTGAACTCTATATCTTGCAAGAGGATGATACTTTGAACAAATTCTATGCAGGTTTTTCAATCATTATCAACTACTCGTACAATTTGGATGGAACTATTTGTTAAAAAAGTAGATTGAGAAAATGGTTGTTAGCCTACATTATCATTTCCAAGAAAAAGATACCTTGCTTAAATCCATATAGAAGGCCTGTGAACTTACTGTTAAATGAATCAGTTGGGAAATTATTCGAACTGCATTATTTGTTGCCAAGATGATAGTAATCCACTTTCGCGGATGAAAAGATCTTGACTTTATAGACATCAAGTATAGTGGTACGAGCGAAGCAATTTTGACACAATTGTTAGAATTGATGAATCTAATACCAATGAAGAGAAAATATCTATACTTTCCCATAGATTTACTAAATTTCTTAGAAAGAATAAACCCGTTTTTAGGGATTTAAGAAAAAGGTAATCCGAGCTCTAAAATGATTATTTCAATGAATTTATAGTTGTATTTCTTCCAATCGACTTCAAACAATTTCGAGACCACTCATATAGGCATTTGAGCAAAAAAACTAAATCTAGAACTATGCAGCTGAACATAAATTTTGAACTCTATATCATGCAAGAGGATGACACTTTGAACAAATTCTATGCAGGTTTTTCAATCATTATCAACTACTCGTACAATTTGGATGGACCTATTTGGAAAAAAAAGTAGATTGAGAAAATTGTTGTTATCCTACATTATCATTTTCAAGTGAAGGATACCTTGCTTAAATCCATATAGAAGGCCTGTGAACTTACTGTTAAATGAATCAGTTGGGAAATTATTCGAACTGCATTATTTGTTACCAAGATGATAGCAATCCACTTTCGCGGACGGAAAGAGCTTGACTTTATAGACATCAAGTATAGTGGTACGAGCGAATCAATTTTGACACAATTGTTAGAATTGATGAATCTAATACCAATGAAGAGAAAATATCTATACTTTCCCATAGATTTACTAAATTTCGTAGAAAGAATAAACCCGTTTTTAGGGATTTAAGAAAAAGGTAATCCGAGCTCTAAAATGATTATTTCAATGAATTTATAGTTGCATTTCTTCCAAGCGACTTCAAACATTTTGGAGACCACTCATATAGGCATTTGAGCAAAAAACTAAATCTAGAACTATGCAGCTGAACAGAAATTTTGAACTCTATATCATGCCAGAGGATGAAACTTTGAACAAATTCTACGGAGGTTTTTCAATCATTATCAACTACTCGTACAATTTGGATGACCTATTTGAAAAAAAAAATAGATTGAGAAAATTATTGTTAGCCTACATTATCATTTTCAACAAAAAGATACCTTGCTTAAATCCATATAGAAGGCCTGTGAACTTCCTGTTAAATGAATCAGTTGGGAAATTATTCGAACTGTATTATTTGTTACCAAGATGATAGCAATCCACTTTAGTGGACGGAAAGAGCTTGACTTTATAGACATCAAGTATACTGGTACGAGCGAAGCTATATTGACACAATTGTTAGAATTGATGAATCTAATACCAATGATGAGAAAATATCTATACTTTCCCATAGATTTACTAAATTTCTTAGAAAGAATAAACCCGTTTTTAGGGATTTAAAAAAAAGGTAATCCGAGCTCTAAAATGATTATTTTAATGAATTTATAGTTGTATTTCTTCCAAGCGACTTCAAACATTGTGGAGACCACTCATATAGGCATTTGAGCAAAAAACTAAATCTAGAACTATGCAGCTGACCAAAAATTTTGAACTCTATATCATGCAAGAGGATGAAACTTTTAACAAATTCTACGCAGGTTTTTCAATCATTATCAACTACCCGTACAATTTGGACAGACCCATTTGGAAAAAAAAGTAGATTAGGAAAATTGTTGTTAGCCTACATTATCATTTTCAAGAAAAAGATACCTTGCTTAAATCCATATAGAAGGCCTGTGAACTTACTGTTAAATGAATCAGTTGGGAAATTATTCGAACTGCATTATTTGTTGGCAAGATGATAGCAATCAACTTTCGCGGACGGAAAGAGCTTGAAATTATAGACATGAAGTATAGTGGTATGAGCGAAGCTATTTTGACACAATTGTTAGAAATGATGAATCTAATACCAATGAAGAGAAAATATCTATACTTTCCCATAGATTTACTAAATTTCTTAGAAAGAATAAACCCGTTTTTCGGGATTTAAAAAATCGGTAATCCGAGCTCTAAAATGATTATTTCAATGAATTTATAGTTGTATTTCTTCCAAACTACTTCAAACATTTCGGAGACCACTCATATAGGCATTTGAGCAAAAAACTAAATCTAGAACTATGTAGCTGAACATAAATTTTGAAGTCTTTATCATGCAAGAGGATGAAACTTTGAAAAAATTCTATGCAGGTTTTTCAATCAATTTCAACTACCCGTACAATTTGGATGGACGTATTTGGAAAAAACATAGATTGAGAAAATATTTATTAGCCTACATTATCATTTCCAAGAAAAAGATACCTTGCTTAAATCCATATAGAAGGCATGTGAACTTACTGTTAAATGAATGAGTTGGGAAATTATTCGAACTACAATATTTGTTGCCAATATGATAGCAATCCACTTTCGCGGACGGAAAGAGCTTGAATTTATAGACATCAAGTATAGTGGTACGAGCGAAGCAATTTTGACACAATTGTTAGAATTGATGAATCTAATACCAATGAAGAGAAAATATCTATACTTTCCCATAGATTTACTAAATTTCTTAGAAAGAATAAACCCGTTTTTAGGGATTTAAGGAAAAGGTAATCCGAGCTCTAAAATGATTATTTCAATGAATTTATAGTTGTATTTCTTCCAAGCGACTTCAAACATTTTGGAGACAACTCATATAGGCATTTGAGCAAAAAACTAAATCTAGAACTATGCAGCTGAACAGAAATTTTGAACTCTATATCTTGCAAGAGGATGATACTTTGAACAAATTCTATGCAGGTTTTTCAATCATTATCAACTACTCGTACAATTTGGATGGAACTATTTGTTAAAAAAGTAGATTGAGAAAATGGTTGTTAGCCTACATTATCATTTCCAAGAAAAAGATACCTTGCTTAAATCCATATAGAAGGCCTGTGAACTTACTGTTAAATGAATCAGTTGGGAAATTATTCGAACTGCATTATTTGTTGCCAAGATGATAGTAATCCACTTTCGCGGATGAAAAGATCTTGACTTTATAGACATCAAGTATAGTGGTACGAGCGAAGCAATTTTGACACAATTGTTAGAATTGATGAATCTAATACCAATGAAGAGAAAATATCTATACTTTCCCATAGATTTACTAAATTTCTTAGAAAGAATAAACCCGTTTTTAGGGATTTAAGAAAAAGGTAATCCGAGCTCTAAAATGATTATTTCAATGAATTTATAGTTGTATTTCTTCCAATCGACTTCAAACAATTTCGAGACCACTCATATAGGCATTTGAGCAAAAAAACTAAATCTAGAACTATGCAGCTGAACATAAATTTTGAACTCTATATCATGCAAGAGGATGACACTTTGAACAAATTCTATGCAGGTTTTTCAATCATTATCAACTACTCGTACAATTTGGATGGACCTATTTGGAAAAAAAAGTAGATTGAGAAAATTGTTGTTATCCTACATTATCATTTTCAAGTGAAGGATACCTTGCTTAAATCCATATAGAAGGCCTGTGAACTTACTGTTAAATGAATCAGTTGGGAAATTATTCGAACTGCATTATTTGTTACCAAGATAATAGCAATCCACTTTCGCGGACGGAAAGAGCTTGACTTTATAGACATCAAGTATAGTGGTACGAGCGAATCAATTTTGACACAATTGTTAGAATTGATGAATCTAATACCAATGAAGAGAAAATATCTATACTTTCCCATAGATTTACTAAATTTCGTAGAAAGAATAAACCCGTTTTTAGGGATTTAAGAAAAAGGTAATCCGAGCTCTAAAATGATTATTTCAATGAATTTATAGTTGTATTTCTTCCAAGCGACTTCAAACATTTTGGAGACCACTCATATAGGCATTTGAGCAAAAAACTAAATCTAGAACTATGCAGCTGAACAGAAATTTTGAACTCTATATCATGCCAGAGGATGAAACTTTGAACAAATTCTACGGAGGTTTTTCAATCATTATCAACTACTCGTACAATTTGGATGACCTATTTGGAAAAAAAAATAGATTGAGAAAATTGTTGTTAGCCTACATTATTATTTTCAAGAAAAAGATACCTTGCTTAAATCCATATAGAAGGCCTGTGAACTTGCTGTTAAATGAATCAGTTGGGAAATTATGCGAACTGCATTATTTGTTGCTAAGATGATAGCAATCCACTTTCGCGGATGGAAAGAGCTTGACTTTATAGACATCAAGTATAGTGGTACGATCGAATCAATTTTTACACAATTGTTAGAATTGATGAATCTAATACCAATGAAGAGAAAATATCTATACTTTCACATATATTTACTAAATTTCGTAGAAAGAATAAACCCATTTTTAGGGATTTAAGAAAAAGGTAATCCGAGCTCTAAAATGATTATTTCAATGAATTTATAGTTGTATTTCTTCCAAGCGACTTCAAACATTTTGGAGACCACTCATAGAGGCATTTGAGCAAAAAAACTAAATCTAGAACTATGCAGCTGAACATAAATTTTGAACTCTATATCATACAAGAGGATGAAACTTTGAACAAATTCTATGCAGGTTTTTCAATCATTATCAACTACCCGTACAATTTGGATGGACGTATTTGAAAAAAAGTAGATTGAGAAAATTGTTGTTAGCCTACATTATCATTTTCAAGAAAAGGATACCTTGCTTAAATCCATATATTAGGCCTGTGAACCTACTGTTAAATGAATCAGTTGGGAAATTATTCGAACTGCATTATTTGTTGCCAAGATGATAGCAATCCACTTTCGTAGACGGAAAGAGCTTGACTTTATAGACATCAAGTATAGTGGTATGAGCGAAGCTATTTTGACACAATTGTTAGAAATGATGAATCTAATACCAATGAAGAGAAAATATCTATACTTTCCCATAGATTTACTAAATTTCATAGAAAGAATAAACCCGTTTTTAGGGATTTAAGAAAAAGGTAATCCGAGCTCTAAAATGATTATTTCAATGAATTTATAGTTGTATTTCTTCCAAGCGACTTCAAACATTTTGGAGACCACTCATATAGGCATTTGAGAGAAAAACTAAATCTAGAACTATGCAGCTGAACAGAAATTTTGAACTCTATATCTTGCAAGAGGATGAAACTTTGAACAAATTCTATGCAGGTTTTTCAATCATTATCAACTACTCGTACAATTTGGAGGGATCTATTTGGAAAAAAAAGTAGATTGAGAAAATGGTTGTTAGCCTACATTATCATTTCCAAGAAAAAGATACCTTGCTTAAATCCATATAGAAGGCCTGTGAACTTACTGTTAAATGAATTAGTTGGGAAATTATTCGAACTGCATTATTTGTTGCCTAGATGATAGCAATCCACTTTCGCGGATGAAAAGATCTTGACTTTTTAGACATCAAGTATAGTGGTACGAGCGAAGCAATTTTGACACAATTGTTAGAATTGATGAATCTAATACCAATGAAGAGAAAATATCTATACTTTCCCATAGATTTACTAAATTTCTTAGAAAGAATAAACCCGTTTTTAGGGATTTAAAAAAAAGGTAATCCGAGCTCTAAAATGGTTATTTCAATGAATTTATAGTTGTATTTCTTCCAAGCAACTTCAAACATTTTGGAGACCACTCATATACGCATTTGAGAAAAAAACTAAATCTAGAACTATGCAGCTGAACATAAATTTTGACCTCTTTATCATGCAAGAGGATGAAACTTTGAACAAATTCTACGCAGGTTTTTCAATCAATTTCAACTACCCGTACAATTTGGATAGACCCATTTGGAAAAAAAAGTAGATTAGGAAAATGGTTGTTAGCCTACATTATCATTTCAAAGAAAAACATACCTTGCTTAAATCCATATAGAAGGCCTGTGAACTTACTGTTAAATGAATCAGTTGGGAAATTATTCGAACTGCATTATTTGTTACCAAGATGATAGCAATCCACTTTCGCAGATGGAAAGAGCTTGACTTTATAGACATCAAGTATAGTGGTACGAGCGAAGCAATTTTGACACAATTTTTAGAATTGATGTATCTAATACTAATGAAGAGAAAATATCTATACTTTTCCACAGATTTACTAAATTTCTTAGAAAGAATAAACCCGTTTTTAGGGATTTTAAAAAAAAAGGTAATCCGAGCTCTAAAATAATTATTTCAATGAATTTATAGTGGTATTTCTTCCAACCAACTTCAAACATTTTGGAGACCACTCATATAGGCATTTGAGAAAAAAATAAATCTAGAACTATGTAGCTGAACATAAATTTTGAACTCTATATCATGCAAGAGGATGAAACTTTGAACAAATTCTATGCAGGTTTTTCAATCAATTTTAACTACCCGTAAAATTTGGATGGACCTATTTGGAAAAAACGTAGATTGAGAAAATTATTGTTAGCCTACATTATCATTTTCAACAAAAAGATACCTTGCTTAAATCCATATAGAAGGCCTGTGAACTTACTGTTAAATGAATCAGTTGGGAAATTATTCGAACTGTATTATTTGTTACCAAGATGATAGCAATCCACTTTAGTGGACGGAAAGAGCTTGACTTTATAGACATCAAGTATAGTGGTACGAGCGAAGCTATATTGACACAATTGTTAGAAATGATGTATCTAATACCAATGATGAGAAAATATCTATACTTTCCCATAGATTTACTAAATTTCTTAGAAAGAATAAACCCGTTTTTAGGGATTTAAAAAAAAGGTAATCTGAGCTCTAAAATGATTATTTTAATGAATTTATAGTTGTATTTCTTCCAAGCGACTTCAAACACTGTGGAGACCACTCATATAGGCATTTGAGCAAAAAACTAAATCTAGAACTATGCAGCTGACCAAAAATTTTGAACTCTATATCATGCAAGAGGATGAAACTTTTAACAAATTCTACGCAGGTTTTTCAATCATTATCAACTACCCGTACAATTTGGATAGACCCATTTGGAAAAAAAAGTAGATTAGGAAAATTGTTGTTAGCCTACATTATCATTTCCAAGAAAAAGATACTTTGCTTAAATCCATATAGAAGGCCTGTGAACTTACTGTTAAATGAATCAGTTGGGAAATTATTCGAACTGCATTATTTGTTGGCAAGATGATAGCAATCAACTTTCGCGGACGGAAAGAGCTTGAAATTATAGACATGAAGTATAGTGGTATGAGTGAAGCTATTTTGACACAATTGTTAGAAATGATGAATCTAATACCAATGAAGAGAAAATATCTATACTTTCCCATAGATTTACTAAATTTCTTAGAAAGAATAAACCCGTTTTTAGGGATTTAAAAAATCGGTAATCCGAGCTCTAAAATGATTATTTCAATGAATTTATAGTTGTATTTCTTCCAAGCTACTTCAAACATTTCGGAGACCACTCATATAGGCATTTGAGCAAAAAACTAAATCTAGAACTATGTAGCTGAACATAAATTTTGAAGTCTTTATCATGCAAGAGGATGAAACTTTGAAAAAATTCTATGCAGGTTTTTCAATCAATTTCAACTACCCGTACAATTTGGATGGACGTATTTGGAAAAAACATAGATTGAGAAAATGGTTATTAGCCTACATTATCATTTCCAAGAAAAAGATACCTTGCTTAAATCCATATAGAAGGCATGTGAACTTACTGTTAAATGAATGAGTTGGGAAATTATTCGAACTACAATATTTGTTGCCAATATGATAGCAATCCACTTTCGCGGACGGAAAGAGCTTGAATTTATAGACATCAAGTATAGTGGTACGAGCGAAGCTATTTTGACACAATTGTTAGAAATGATGAATCTAATACCAATGAAGAGAAAATATCTATACTTTCCCATAGATTTACTAAATTTCTTAGAAAGAATAAACCCGTTTTTAGGGATTTAAAAAATCGGTAATCCGAGCTCTAAAATGATTATTTCAATGAATTTATAGTTGTATTTCTTCCAAGCTACTTCAAACATTTCGGAGACCACTCATATAGGCATTTGAGCAAAAAACTAAATCTAGAACTATGTAGCTGAACATAAATTTTGAAGTCTTTATCATGCAAGAGGATGAAACTTTGAAAAAATTCTATGCAGGTTTTTCAATCAATTTCAACTACCCGTACAATTTGGATGGACCTATTTGGAAAAAAAAGTAGATTGAGAAAATTGTTGTTAGCCTACATTATCATTTCCAAGAAAAAGATACCTTGCTTAAATCCATATAGAAGGCCTGTGAACTTACTGTTAAATGAATCAGTTGGGAAATTATTCGAACTGCATTATTTGTTGCCAAGATGATAGCAATCCACTTTCGCGGATGAAAAGATCTTGACTTTATAGACATCAAGTATAGTGGTACGAGCGAAGCAATTTTGACACAATTGTTAGAATTGATGAATCTAATACCAATGAAGAGAAAATATCTATACTTTCCCATAGATTTACTAAATTTCTTAGAAAGAATAAACCCGTTTTTAGGGATTTAAGAAAAAGGTAATCCGAGCTCTAAAATGATTATTTCAATGAATTTATAGTTGTATTTCTTCCAAGCGACTTCAAACATTTTGGAGACAACTCATATAGGCATTTGAGCAAAAAACTAAATCTAGAACTATGCAGCTGAACAGAAATTTTGAACTCTATATCTTGCAAGAGGATGAAACTTTGAACAAATTCTATGCAGGTTTTTAAATCATTATCAACTACTCGTACAATTTGGATGGAACTATTTGTTAAAAAAGTAGATTGAGAAAATGGTTGTTAGCCTACATTATCATTTCCAAGAAAAAGATACCTTGCTTAAATCCATATAGAAGGCCTGTGAACTTACTCTTAAATGAATCAGTTGGGAAATTATTCGAACGGCATTATTTGTTGCCAAGATGATAGTAATCCACTTTTGCGGATGAAAAGATCTTGACTTTATAGACATCAAGTATAGTGGTACGAGCGAAGCAATTTTGACACAATTGTTAGAATTGATGAATCTAATACCAATGAAGAGAAAATATCTATACTTTCCCATAGATTTACAAAATTTCTTAGAAAGAATAAACCCGTTTTTAGGGATTTAAGAAAAAGGTAATCCGAGCTCTAAAATGATTATTTCAATGAATTTATAGTTGTATTTCTTCCAAGCGACTTCAAACATTTTGGAGACCACTCATATAGGTATTTGAGCAAAAAACTAAATCTAGAACTATGCAGCTGAACAGAAATTTTGAACTCTATATCTTGCAAGAGGATGAAACTTTGAACAAATTCTATGCAGGTTTTTCAATCATTATCAACTACTCGTACAATTTGGATGGAACTATTTGTTAAAAAAGTAGATTGAGAAAATGGTTGTTAGCCTATATTATCATTTCCAAGGAAAAGATACCTTGCTTAAATCCATATAGAAGGCCTGTGAACTTACTGTTAAATGAATCAGTTGAGAAATTATTCGAACTGCATTATTTGTGGACAAGATGATAGCAATCCACTTTCGCGGATGAAACGATCTTGACTTTATAGACATCAAGTATAGTGGTACGAGCGAAGCAATTTTGACACAATTGTTAGAATTGATGAATCTAATACCAATGAAGAGAAAATATCTATACTTTCCCATAGATTTACTAAATTTCATAGAAAGAATAAACCCGTTTTTAGGGATTCAAGAAAAAGGTAATCCGAGCTCTAAAATGATTATTTCAATGAATTTATAGTTGTATTTCTTCCAAGCGACTTCAAACATTTTGGAGACCACTCATATAGGCATTTGAACAAAAAACTAAATCTAGAACTATGCAACTGAATATAAAATTTGAACTCTATATCATGCAAGAGGATGAAACTTTGAACAAATTCTATGCAGGTTTTTCAATCATTATCAACTACCCGTACAATTTGGATGGACCTATTTGGAAAAAAAAGAAGATTGAGAAAATTGTAGTTAGCCTACATTATCATTTTCAAGAAAAAGATACCTTGCTTAAATCCATATAGAAGGCCTGTGAACTTGCTGTTAAATGAATAAGTTGGGAAATTATTCGCACTGCATTATTTGTTGCTAAGATGATAGCAATCCACTTTCGTGGACGGAAATAGCTTGACTTTATAGACATCAAGTATAGTGGTACGAACGAAGCTATTTTGACACAATTGTTAGAAATGATGAATCTAATACCAATGAAGAGAAAATATCTATACTTTCCCATAGATTTACTAAATTTCTTAGAAAGAATAAACTCGTTTTTACGGATTTAAAAAAAAGGTAATCCGAGCTCTAAAATGATTATTTCAATGAATTTATAGTTGTATTTCTTCCAAGCAACTTCAAAAATTTTGGAGACCACTCATATAGGCATTTGAGGAAACAATAAATGTAGAACTATGTAGCTGAACATAAATTTTGAACTCTATATCATGCAAGAGGATGAAACTTTGAACAAATTCTATGCAGGTTTTTCAATCAATTTCAACTACCCGTACAATTTGGATGGACCTATTTGGAAAAAACGTAGATTGAGAAAATTGTTGTTATCCTACATTATCATTTTCAAGAAAAAGATACCTTGCTTAAATCCATATAGAAGGCCTGTGAACTTACTGTTAAATGAATCAGTTGGGAAATTATTCGAACTGCATTATTTGTTACCAAGATGATAGCAATCCACTTTCGTGGACGGAAAGAGCTTGACTTTATAGACAACAAGTATAGTGGTACGAGTGGAGCAATTTTGACACAATTGTTAGAATTGATGAATCTAATACCAATGAAGAGAAAATATCTATACTTTCCCATAGATTTACTAAATTTCTTAGAAAGAATAAACCCGTTTTTAGGGATTTAAGAAAAAGGTAATCCAATCTCTAAAATGATTATTTCATTGAATTTATAGTTGTATTTCTTCCAAGCGACTTCAAACATTTTGGAGACCACTCATATAGGCATTTGAGCAAAAAAACTAAATCTAGAACTATGCAGCTGAACATAAATTTTGAACTCTATATCATGCAAGAGGATGAAACTTTGAACAAATTCTATGCAGGTTTTTCAATCATTATCAACACCTCGTACAATTTGGATGGACCTATTTGTTAAAAAAGTAGATTGAGAAAATGGTTGTTAGCCTACATTATCATTTCCAAGAAAAAGATACCTTGCTTAAATCCATATAGAAAACCTGTGAACTTACTGTTAAATGAACAGTTGGGAAATTATTCGACCTGCATTATTTGTTGCCAAGATGATAGCAATCCACTTTCGCGGATGGAAAGAGCTTGACTTTATAGACATCAAGTATAGTGGTACGAGCGAAGCAATTTTGACACAATTGTTAGAATTGATGAATCTAATACCAATGAAGAGAAAATATCTATACTTTCCCATAGATTTAATAAATTTCTTAGAAAGAATAAACCCGTTTTTAGGGATTTAAAAAAAAGGTAATCTGAGCTCTAAAATGATTATTTCAATGAATTTATAGTCGTATTTCTTCCAAGCAACTTCAAACATTTTGGGGACCACTCATATAGGCATTTGAGCAAAAAATAAATCTAGAACTATGTAGCTGAACATAAATTTTGAACTCTATATCATGCAAGAGGATGAAACTTTGAACAAATTTTATGCAGGTTTTTCAATCATTATCAACTACTCGTACAATTTGGATGGACCTATTTGGTAAAAAAAGTAGATTGAGAAAATTGTTGTTAGCCTACATTATCATTTTCAAGAAAAAGATACCTTGCTTAAATCCATATAGAAGGCCTGTGAACTTGCTGTTAAATGAATCAGTTCGGAAATTATTCGAACTGCATTATTTGTTGCCAAGATGATAGCAATCCACTTTCGCGGATGGAAAGAGCTTGACTTTATAGACATCCAGTATAGTGGTACGAGCGAAGAAATTTTGACACAATTGTTAGAATTGATGAATCTAATACCAATGAAGAGAAAATATCTATACTTTCCCATAGATTTACTAAATTCGTAGAAAGAATAAACCCGTTTTTAGGGATTTATAAAAAAGGTAATCCGAGCTCTAAAATGATTATTTCAATGAATTTATAGTTGTATTTCTTCCAAGCAACTTCAAACATTTTGGAGACCACTCATATAGGCATTTGAGCAAAAAATAAATGTAGAACTATGTAGCTGAACATAAATTTTGAACTCTATATCATGCAAGAGGATGAAACTTTGAACAAATTCTATGCAGGTTTTTCAATCAATTTCAACTACCCGTACAATTTGGATGGACCTATTTGGAAAAAACGTAGATTGAGAAAATTGTTGTTATCCTACATTATCATTTTTAAGAAAAAGATACCTTGCTTAAATCCATATAGAAGGCCTGTGAACTTACTGTTAAATGAATCAGTTGGGAATTTATTCGAACTGCATTATTTGTTACCAAGATGATAGCAATCCACTTTCGCGGATGGAAAGAGCTTGACTTTATAGACATCAAGTATAATGGTACGAGCGAAGCTATTTTGACACAATTGTTAGATATGATGAATCTAATACCAATGAAGAGAAAATATCTATACTTTCCCATAGATTTACTAAATTTCTTAGAAAGAATAACCCCGTTTTTAGGGATTTAAGAAAAAGGTAATCCGAGCTCTAAAATGATTATTTCATTGAATTTATAGTTGTATTTCTTCCAAGCGACTTCAAACATTTTGGAGACCACTCATATAGGCATTTGAGCACAAAACTAAATCTAGAACTATGCAGTTGAACATAAATTTTGAACTCTATATCTTGCAAGAGGATGAAACTTTGAACAAATTCTATGCAGGTTTTTCAATCATTATCAACTACTCGTACAAGTTGGATGGACCTATTTGGTAAAAAAAGTAGATTGAGAAAATTGTTGTTAGCCTACATTCTCATTTTCAAGAAAAAGATACCTTGCTTAAATCCATATAGAAGGCCTGTCAACTTGCTGTTAAATGAATCAGTTGGGAAATTATTGGAACTGCATTATTTGTTGCTAAGATGATAGCAATCCACTTTCGCGGATGGAAAGAGCTTGACTTTATAGACATCAAGTATAGTGGTACGAGGGAAGCAATTTTGACACAATTGTTAGAATTGATGAATCTAATACCAATGAAGAGAAAATATCTATACTTTCCCATAGATTTACTAAATTTCGTAGAAAGAATAAACCCGTTTTTAGGGATTTAAGAAAAAGGTAATCCGAGGTCTAAAATGATTATTTCAATGAATTTATAGTTGTATTTCTTCTAAGCGACTTCAAACATTTTGGAGACCACTCATATAGGCATTTGAGCAAAAAAACTAAATCAAGAACTATGCACCTGAACATACATTTTGAACTCTATATCATGCAAGAGGATGAAACTTTGAACAAATTCTATGCAGGTTTTTCTATCAATATCAACACCTCGTACAATTTGGATGGACCTATTTGTTAAAAAAGTAGATTGAGAAAATGGTTGTTAGCCTACATTATCATTTCCAAGAAAAAGATACCTTGCTTAAATCCATATAGAGAACCTGTGAACTTACTGTTAAATGAATCAGTTGGGAAATTATTCGACCTGCATTATTTGTTGCCAAGATGATAGCAATCCACTTTCGCGGATGGAAAGAGCTTGACTTTATAGACATCAAGTATAGTGATACGAGCGAAGCAATTTTGACACAATTGTTAGAATTGATGAATCTAATACCAATGAAGAGAAAATATCTATACTTTCCCATAGATATAATAAATTTCTTAGAAAGAATAAACCCGTTTTTAGGGATTTAAAAAAAAGGTAATCTGAGCTCTAAAATGATTATTTCAATGAATTTATAGTCGTATTTCTTCCAAGCAACTTCAAACATTTTGGGGACCACTCATATAGGCATTTGAGCAAAAAATAAATCTAGAACAATGTAGCTGAACATAAATTTTGAACTCTATATCATGCAAGAGGATGAAACTTTGAACAAATTCTATGCAGGTTTTTCAATCATTATCAACTACTCGTACAATTTGGATGGACCTATTTGGTAAAAAAAGTAGATTGAGAAAATTGTTGTTAGCCTACATTATCATTTTCAAGAAAAAGATACCTTGCTTAAATCCATATAGAAGGCCTGTGAACTTGCTGTTAAATGAATCAGTTCGGAAATTATTCGAACTGCATTATTTGTTGCTAAGATGATAGCAATCCACTTTCGTGGATGGAAAGAGCTTGACTTTATAGACATCAAGTATAGTGGTACGAGCGAAGCTATTTTGACACAATTGTGAGATATGATGAATCTAATACCAATGAAGAGAAAATATCTATACTTTCCCATAGATTTACTAAATTTCTTAGAAGGAATAAACCCGTTTTTAGGGATTTAAGAAAAAGGTAATCCGAGCTCTAAAATGATTATTTCATTGAATTTATAGTTGTATTTCTTCCAAGCGACTTCAAACATTTTGGAGACCACTCATATAGGCATTTGAGCAAAAAACTAAATCTAGAACTATGCAGCTGAACATAAATTTTGAACTCTATATCTTGCAAGAGGATGAAACTTTGAACAAATTCTATGCAGGTTTTTCAATCATTATCAACTACTCGTACAAGTTGGATGGACCTATTTGGTAAAAAAAGTAGATTGAGAAAATTGTTGTTAGCCTACATTCTCATTTTCAAGAAAAAGATACCTTGCTTAAATCCATATAGAAGGCCTGTCAACTTGCTGTTAAATGAATCAGTTGGGAAATTATTCGAACTGCATTATTTGTTGCTAAGATGATAGCAATCCACTTTCGCGGATGGAAAGAGCTTGACTTTATAGACATCAAGTATAGTGGTACGAGGGAAGCAATTTTGACACAATTGTTAGAATTGATGAATCTAATACCAATGAAGAGAAAATATCTATACTTTCCCATAGATTTACTAAATTTCGTAGAAAGAATAAACCCGTTTTTAGGGATTTAAGAAAAAGGTAATCCGAGGTCTAAAATGATTATTTCAATGAATTTATAGTTGTATTTCTTCTAAGCGACTTCAAACATTTTGGAGACCACTCATATAGGCATTTGAGCAAAAAAACTAAATCAAGAACTATGCACCTGAACATACATTTTGAACTCTATATCATGGAAGAGGATGAAACTTTGAACAAATTCTATGCAGGTTTTTCTATCAATATCAACACCCCGTACAATTTGGATGGACCTATTTGTTAAAAAAGTAGATTGAGAAAATGGTTGTTAGCCTACATTATCATTTCCAAGAAAAAGATACCTTGCTTAAATCCATATAGAGAACCTGTGAACTTACTGTTAAATGAATCAGTTGGGAAATTATTCGACCTGCATTATTTGTTGCCAAGATGATAGCAATCCACTTTCGCGGATGGAAAGAGCTTGACTTTATAGACATCAAGTATAGTGGTACGAGCGAAGCAATTTTGACACAATTGTTAGAATTGATGAATCTAATACCAATGAAGAGAAAATATCTATACTTTCCCATAGATTTACTAAATTTCTTAGAAAGAATAAACCCGTTTTTAGGGATTTAAAAAAAAGGTAATCTGAGCTCTAAAATGATTATTTCAATGAATTTATAGTCGTATTTCTTCCAAGCAACTTCAAACATTTTGGGGACCACTCATATAGGCATTTGAGCAAAAAATAAATCTAGAACTATGTAGCTGAACATAAATTTTGAACTCTATATCATGCAAGAGGATGAAACTTTGAACAAATTCTATGCAGGTTTTTCAATCATTATCAACTACTCGTACAATTTGGATGGACCTATTTGGTAAAAAAAGTAGATTGAGAAAATTGTTGTTAGCCTACATTATCATTTTCAAGAAAAAGATACCTTGCTTAAATCCATATAGAAGGCCTGTGAACTTGCTGTTAAATGAATCAGTTCGGAAATTATTCGAACTGCAATATTTGAAGCTAAGATGATAGCAATCCACTTTCGTGGATGGAAAGAGCTTGACTTTATAGACATCAAGTATAGTGGTACGAGCGAAGCTATTTTGACACAATTGTGAGATATGATGAATCTAATACCAATGAAGAGAAAATATCTATACTTTCCCATAGATTTACTAAATTTCTTAGAAGGAATAAACCCGTTTTTAGGGATTTAAGAAAAAGGTAATCCGAGCTCTAAAATGATTATTTCATTGAATTTATAGTTGTATTTCTTCCAAGCGACTTCAAACATTTTGGAGACCACTCATATAGGCATTTGAGCAAAAAACTAAATCTAGAACTATGCAGCTGAACATAAATTTTGAACTCTATATCTTGCAAGAGGATGAAACTTTGAACAAATTCTATGCAGGTTTTTCAATCAATTTCAACTACCCGTACAATTTGGATGGACCTATTTGGAAAAATCGTAGATTGAGAAAATTGTTGTTATCCTACATTATCATTTTTAAGAAAAAGATACCTTGCTTAAATCCATATAGAAGGCCTGTGAACTTACTGTTAAATGAATCAGTTGGGAATTTATTCGAACTGCATTATTTGTTACCAAGATGATAGCAATCCACTTCCGTGGACGGAAAGAGATTGACTTTATAGACATCAAGTATAGTGGTACGAGCGGAGCAATTTTGACACAATTGTTAGAATTGATGAATCTAATACCAATGAAGAGAAAATATCTATACTTTCCCATAGATTTACTAAATTTCGTAGAAAGAATAAACCCGTTTTTAGGGATTTAAGAAAAAGGTAATCCGAGCTCTAAAATGATTATTTCAATGAATTTATAGTTGTATTTCTTCCAAGCGACTTCAAACATTTTGGAGACCACTCATATAGGCATTTGAGCAAAAAAACTAAATCTAGAACTATGTAGCTGAACATACATTTTGAACTCTATATCATGCAAGAGGATGAAACTTTGAACAAATTCTACGCAGGTTTTTCAATCAATATCAACTACTCGTACAATTTGGATGGACCTATTTGGAAAAAACGTAGATTGAGAAAATTGTTGTTAGCCTACATTATCATTTTCAAGAAAAAGATACCTTGCTTAAATCCATATAGAAGGCCTGTGAACTTGCTGTTAAATGAATCAGTTCGGAAATTATTCGAACTGCATTATTTGTTGCTAAGATGATAACAATCCACTTTCGCGGATGGAAAGAGCTAGACTTTATAGACATCAAGTATAGTGGTACGAGAGAAGCTATTTTGACACAATTGTTAGATATGATGAATCTAATACCAATGAAGAGAAAATATCTATACTTTCCTATAGATTTACTAAATTTCTTAGAAAGAATAAACCCGTTTTTAGGGATTTAAGAAAAAGGTAATCCGAGCTCTAAAATGATTATTTCATTGAATTTATAGTTGTATTTCTTCCAAGCGACTTCAAACATTTTGGAGACCACTCATATAGGCATTTGAGCAAAAAACTAAATCTAGAACTATGCAGCTGAACATAAATTTTGAACTCTATATCTTGCAAGAGGATGAAACTTTGAACAAATTCTATGCAGCTTTTTCAATCATTATCAACTACTCGTACAATTTGGATGGACCTATTTTGGTAAAAAAGTAGATTGAGAAAATGGTTGTTAGCCTACATTATCATTTCCAAGAAAAAGATACCTTGCTTAAATCCATATAGAAGGCCTGTGAACTTACTATTAAATGAATTAGTTGGGAAATTATTCGAACTGCATTATTTGTTACCAAGATGATAGCAATCCACTTTCGTGGACGGAAAGAGCTTGACTTTATAGACATCAAGTATAGTCGTACGAGCGGAGCAATTTTGACACAATTGTTAGAATTGATGAATCTAATACCAATGAAGAGAAAATATCTATACTTTCCCATAGATTTACTAAATTTCGTAGAAAGAATAAACCCGTTTTTAGGGATTTAAGAAAAAGGTAATCCGAGCTCTAAAATGATTATTTCATTGAATTTATAGTTGTATTTCTTCCAAGCAACTTCAAACATTTTGGAGACCACTCATATAGGCATTTGAGCAAAAAATAAATGTAGAACTATGTAGCTGAACATAAATTTTGAACTCTATATCATGCAAGAGGATGAAACTTTGAACAAATTCTATGCAGGTTTTTCAATCAATTTCAACTACCCGTACAATTTGGATGGACCTATTTGGAAAAAACGTAGATTGAGAAAATTGTTGTTATCCTACATTATCATTTTTAAGAAAAAGATACCTTGCTTAAATCCATATAGAAGGCCTGTGAACTTACTGTTAAATGAATCAGTTGGGAATTTATTCGAACTGCATTATTTGTTACCAAGATGATAGCAATCCACTTTCGCGGATGGAAAGAGCTTGACTTTATAGACATCAAGTATTATGGTACGAACGAAGCTATTTTGACACAATTGTTAGATATGATGAATCTAATACCAATGAAGAGAAAATATCTATACTTTCCCATAGATTTACTAAATTTCTTAGAAAGAATAACCCCGTTTTTAGGGATTTAAGAAAAAGGTAATCCGAGCTCTAAAATGATTATTTCATTGAATTTATAGTTGTATTTCTTCCAAGCGACTTCAAACATTTTGGAGACCACTCATATAGGCATTTGAGCACAAAACTAAATCTAGAACTATGCAGTTGAACATAAATTTTGAACTCTATATCTTGCAAGAGGATGAAACTTTGAACAAATTCTATGCAGGTTTTTCAATCATTATCAACTACTCGTACAAGTTGGATGGACCTATTTGGTAAAAAAAGTAGATTGAGAAAATTGCTGTTAGCCTACATTCTCATTTTCAAGAAAAAGATACCTTGCTTAAATCCATATAGAAGGCCTGTCAACTTACTGTTAAATGAATCAGTTGGGAAATTATTCGACCTGCATTATTTGTTGCCAAGATGATAGCAATCCACTTTCGCGGATGGAAAGAGCTTGACTTTATAGACATCAAGTATAGTGATACGAGCGAAGCAATTTTGACACAATTGTTAGAATTGATGAATCTAATACCAATGAAGAGAAAATATCTATACTTTCCCATAGATATAATAAATTTCTTAGAAAGAATAAACCCGTTTTTAGGGATTTAAAAAAAAGGTAATCTGAGCTCTAAAATGATTATTTCAATGAATTTATAGTCGTATTTCTTCCAAGCAACTTCAAACATTTTGGGGACCACTCATATAGGCATTTGAGCAAAAAATAAATCTAGAACAATGTAGCTGAACATAAATTTTGAACTCTATATCATGCAAGAGGATGAAACTTTGAACAAATTCTATGCAGGTTTTTCAATCATTATCAACTACTCGTACAATTTGGATGGACCTATTTGGTAAAAAAAGTAGATTGAGAAAATTGTTGTTAGCCTACATTATCATTTTCAAGAAAAAGATACCTTGCTTAAATCCATATAGAAGGCCTGTGAACTTGCTGTTAAATGAATCAGTTCGGAAATTATTCGAACTGCATTATTTGTTGCTAAGATGATAGCAATCCACTTTCGTGGATGGAAAGAGCTTGACTTTATAGACATCAAGTATAGTGGTACGAGCGAAGCTATTTTGACACAATTGTGAGATATGATGAATCTAATACCAATGAAGAGAAAATATCTATACTTTCCCATAGATTTACTAAATTTCTTAGAAGGAATAAACCCGTTTTTAGGGATTTAAGAAAAAGGTAATCCGAGCTCTAAAATGATTATTTCATTGAATTTATAGTTGTATTTCTTCCAAGCGACTTCAAACATTTTGGAGACCACTCATATAGGCATTTGAGCAAAAAACTAAATCTAGAACTATGCAGCTGAACATAAATTTTGAACTCTATATCTTGCAAGAGGATGAAACTTTGAACAAATTCTATGCAGGTTTTTCAATCATTATCAACTACTCGTACAAGTTGGATGGACCTATTTGGTAAAAAAAGTAGATTGAGAAAATTGTTGTTAGCCTACATTCTCATTTTCAAGAAAAAGATACCTTGCTTAAATCCATATAGAAGGCCTGTCAACTTGCTGTTAAATGAATCAGTTGGGAAATTATTGGAACTGCATTATTTGTTGCTAAGATGATAGCAATCCACTTTCGCGGATGGAAAGAGCTTGACTTTATAGACATCAAGTATAGTGGTACGAGGGAAGCAATTTTGACACAATTGTTAGAATTGATGAATCTAATACCAATGAAGAGAAAATATCTATACTTTCCCATAGATTTACTAAATTTCGTAGAAAGAATAAACCCGTTTTTAGGGATTTAAGAAAAAGGTAATCCGAGGTCTAAAATGATTATTTCAATGAATTTATAGTTGTATTTCTTCTAAGCGACTTCAAACATTTTGGAGACCACTCATATAGGCATTTGAGCAAAAAAACTAAATCAAGAACTATGCACCTGAACATACATTTTGAACTCTATATCATGCAAGAGGATGAAACTTTGAACAAATTCTATGCAGGTTTTTCTATCAATATCAACACCTCGTACAATTTGGATGGACCTATTTGTTAAAAAAGTAGATTGAGAAAATGGTTGTTAGCCTACATTATCATTTCCAAGAAAAAGATACCTTGCTTAAATCCATATAGAGAACCTGTGAACTTACTGTTAAATGAATCAGTTGGGAAATTATTCGACCTGCATTATTTGTTGCCAAGATGATAGCAATCCACTTTCGCGGATGGAAAGAGCTTGACTTTATAGACATCAAGTATAGTGATACGAGCGAAGCAATTTTTACACAATTGTTAGAATTGATGAATCTAATACCAATGAAGAGAAAATATCTATACTTTCCCATAGATTTACTAAATTTCTTAGAAAGAATAAACCCGTTTTTAGGGATTTAAAAAAAAGGTAATCTGAGCTCTAAAATGATTATTTCAATGAATTTATAGTCGTATTTCTTCCAAGCAACTTCAAACATTTTGGGGACCACTCATATAGGCATTTGAGCAAAAAATAAATCTAGAACTATGTAGCTGAACATAAATTTTGAACTCTATATCATGCAAGAGGATGAAACTTTGAACAAATTCTATGCAGGTTTTTTAATCATTATCAACTACTCGTACAATTTGGATGGACCTATTTGGTAAAAAAAGTAGATTGAGAAAATTGTTGTTAGCCTACATTATCATTTTCAAGAAAAAGATACCTTGCTTAAATCCATATAGAAGGCCTGTGAACTTGCTGTTAAATGAATCAGTTCGGAAATTATTCGAACTGCAATATTTGTTGCTAAGATGATAGCAATCCACTTTCGTGGATGGAAAGAGCTTGACTTTATAGACATCAAGTATAGTGGTACGAGCGAAGCTATTTTGACACAATTGTGAGATATGATGAATCTAATACCAATGAAGAGAAAATATCTATACTTTCCCATAGATTTACTAAATTTCTTAGAAGGAATAAACCCGTTTTTAGGGATTTAAGAAAAAGGTAATCCGAGCTCTAAAATGATTATTTCATTGAATTTATAGTTGTATTTCTTCCAAGCGACTTCAAACATTTTGGAGACCACTCATATAGGCATTTGAGCAAAAAACTAAATCTAGAACTATGCAGCTGAACATAAATTTTGAACTCTATATCTTGCAAGAGGATGAAACTTTGAACAAATTCTATGCAGGTTTTTCAATCAATTTCAACTACCCGTACAATTTGGATGGACCTATTTGGAAAAACGTAGATTGAGAAAATTGTTGTTATCCTACATTATCATTTTTAAGAAAAAGATACCTTGCTTAAATCCATATAGAAGGCCTGTGAACTTACTGTTAAATGAATCAGTTGGGAATTTATTCGAACTGCATTATTTGTTACCAAGATGATAGCAATCCACTTCCGTGGACGGAAAGAGATTGACTTTATAGACATCAAGTATAGTGGTACGAGCGGAGCAATTTTGACACAATTGTTAGAATTGATGAATCTAATACCAATGAAGAGAAAATATCTATACTTTCCCATAGATTTACTAAATTTCGTAGAAAGAATAAACCCGTTTTTAGGGATTTAAGAAAAAGGTAATCCGAGCTCTAAAATGATTATTTCAATGAATTTATAGTTGTATTTCTTCCAAGCGACTTCAAACATTTTGGAGACCACTCATATAGGCATTTGAGCAAAAAAACTAAATCTAGAACTATGTAGCTGAACATACATTTTGAACTCTATATCATGCAAGAGGATGAAACTTTGAACAAATTCTACGCAGGTTTTTCAATCAATATCAACTACTCGTACAATTTGGATGGACCTATTTGGAAAAAACGTAGATTGAGAAAATTGTTGTTAGCCTACATTATCATTTTCAAGAAAAAGATACCTTGCTTAAATCCATATAGAAGGCCTGTGAACTTGCTGTTAAATGAATCAGTTCGGAAATTATTCGAACTGCATTATTTGTTGCTAAGATGATAACAATCCACTTTCGCGGATGGGAAGAGCTAGACTTTATAGACATCAAGTATAGTGGTACGAGCGAAGCTATTTTGACACAATTGTTAGATATGATGAATCTAATACCAATGAAGAGAAAATATCTATACTTTCCTATAGATTTACTAAATTTCTTAGAAAGAATAAACCCGTTTTTAGGGATTTAAGAAAAAGGTAATCCGAGCTCTAAAATGATTATTTCATTGAATTTATAGTTGTATTTCTTCCATGTGACTTCAAACATTTTGGAGACCACTCATATAGGCATTTGAGCAAAAAACTAAATCTAGAACTATGCAGCTGAACATAAATTTTGAACTCTATATCTTGCAAGAGGATGAAACTTTGAACAAATTCTATGCAGCTTTTTCAATCATTATCAACTACTCGTACAATTTGGATGGACCTATTTTGGTAAAAAAGTAGATTGAGAAAATGGTTGTTAGCCTACATTATCATTTCCAAGAAAAAGATACCTTGCTTAAATCCATATAGAAGGCCTGTGAACTTACTATTAAATGAATTAGTTGGGAAATTATTCGAACTGCATTATTTGTTACCAAGATGATAGCAATCCACTTTCGTGGACGGAAAGAGCTTGACTTTATAGACATCAAGTATAGTCGTACGAGCGGAGCAATTTTGACACAATTGTTAGAATTGATGAATCTAATACCAATGAAGAGAAAATATCTATACTTTCCCATAGATTTACTAAATTTCGTAGAAAGAATAAACCTGTTTTTAGGGATTTAAGAAAAAGGTAATCCGAGCTCTAAAATGATTATTTCATTGAATTTATAGTTGTATTTCATCCAAGCGAATTCAAACATTTTGGAGACCACTCATATAGTCATTTGAGCAAAAAACTAAATCTAGAACTATGCAGCTGAACAAAAATTGTGAACTCTATATCTTGCAAGAGGATGAAACTTTGAACAAATTCTATGCAGGTTTTTCAATCATTATCAACTACTCGTACAATTTGGATGGACCTATTTGTTAAAAAAGTAGATTGAGAAAATGGTTGTTAGCCTACATTATCATTTCCAAGAAAAAGATACCTTGCTTAAATCCATATAGAAGGGCTGTGAACTTACTGTTAAATGAATTAGTTGGGAAATTATTCGAACTGCATTATTTGTTACCAAGATGATAGCAATCCACTTTCGTGGACGGAAAGAGCTTGACTTTATAGACATCAAGTATAGTGGTACGAGCGGAGCAATTTTGACACAATTGTTAGAATTGATGAATCTAATACCAATGAAGAGCAAATATCTATACTTTCCCATAGATTTACTAAATTTCGTAGAAAGAATAAACCCGTTTTTAGGGATTTAAGAAAAAGGTAATCCGAGCTCTAAAATGATTATTTCAATGAATTTATAGCTGTATTTCTTCCAAGCGACTTCAAACATTGTGGAGACCAGTCATATAGGCATTTGAGCAAAAAACTAAACCTAGAACTATGCAGCTAAGCAGAAATTTTGAACTCTATATCATGCAAGAGGATGAAACTTTGAACAACTTCTACGCAGGTTTTTCAATCATTATCAACTACTCGTACAATTTGGATGGACCTATTTGGAAAAAATGTAGATTGAGAAAATTGTTGTTAGCCTACATTATCATTTTCAAGAAAAAGATACCTTGCTTAAATCCATATAGAAGACCTGTGAACTTGCTGTTAAATGAATCAGTTCGGAAATTATTCGAACTGCATTATTTGTTGCTAAGATGATAACAATCCACTTTCGCGGATGGAAAGAGCTTGACTTTATAGACATCAAGTATAGTGGTACGAGCGAAGCTATTTTGACACAATTGTTAGATATGATGAATCTAATACCAATGAAGAGAAAATATCTATACTTTCCCATAGATTTTCTATATTTCTTAGAAAGAATAAACCCGTTTTTAGTAATTTAAGAAAAAGGTAATCCGAGCTCTAAAATGATTATTTCATTGAATTTATAGTTGTATTTCTTCCAAGCGACATCAAACATTTTGGAGACCACTCATATAGGCATTTGAGCAAAAAACTAAATCTAGAACTATGCAGCTGAACATAAATTTTGAACTCTATATCTTGCAAGAGGATGAAACTTTGAACAAATTCTATGCAGGTTTTTCAATCATTATCAACTACTCGTACAATTTGGATGGACCTATTTGTTAAAAAAGTAGATTGAGAAAATGGTTGTTAGCCTACATTATCATTTCCAAGAAAAAGATACCTTGCTTAAATCCATATAGAAGGCCTGTGAACTTACTGTTAAATGAATCAGTTGGGAAATTATTCGAACTGCATTATTTGTTCCCAAGATGATAGCAATCCACTTTCGTGGACGGAAAGAGCTTGACTTTATAGATATCAATTATAGTGGTACGAGCGAAGCAATATTGACACAATTGTTAGAAATGATGAATCTAATACCAATGAAGATAAAATATCTATACTTTCCCATAGCTTTACTAAATTTCTTAGAAAGAATAAACCCGTTTTTAGGGATTTAAGAAAAAGGTAATCCGAGCTCTAAAATGATTGTTTCAATGAATTTACAGTTGTATTTCTTTCAAGCGACTTCAAACATTTTGGAGACCACTCATATAGGCATTTGAGCCAAAAACTAAATCTAGAACTATGCAGCTGAACATAAATTTTGAACTCTATATCATGCAAGAGGATGAAACTTTGAACAAATTCTATGCAGGTTTTTCAATCAATTTCAACTACCCGTACAATTTGGATGGACCTATTTGGAAAAAATGTAGATTGAGAAAATTGTTGTTATGCTACATTATCATTTTCAAGAAAAAGATACCTTGCTTAAATCCATATAGAAGGCCTGTGAACTTACTGTTAAATGAATCAGTTGGGAAATTATTCGAACTGCATTATTTGTTCCCAAGATGATAACAATCCACTTTCGTGGACGGAAAGAGCTTGACTTTATAGACATCAAGTATAGTGGTACGAGCGAAGCAATATTGACACAATTGTTAGAAATGATGAATCTAATACCAATGAAGATAAAATATCTATACTTTCCCATAGCTTTACTAAATTTCTTAGAAAGAATAAACCCGTTTTTAGGGATTTAAGAAAAAGGTAATCCGAGCTCTAAAATGATTGTTTCAATGAATTTATAGTTGTATTTCTTTCAAGCGACTTCAAACATTTTGGAGACCACTCATATAGGCATTTGAGCCAAAAACTAAATCTAGAACTATGCAGCTGAACATAAATTTTGAACTCTATATCATGCAAGAGGATGAAACTTTGAACATATTCTATGCAGGTTTTTCAATCAATTTCAACTACCCGTACAATTTGGATGGACCTATTTGGAAAAAACGTAGATTGAGAAAATTGTTGTTATCCAACATTATCATTTTCAAGAAAAAGATACCTTGCTTAAATCCATATAGAAGGCCTGTGAACTTACTGTTAAATGAATCAGTTGGGAAATTATTCGAACTGCATTATTTGTTCCCAAGATGATAGCAATCCACTTTCGAGGACGGAAAGAGCTTGACTTTATATACATCAAGTATAGTGGTACGAGCGAAGCAATATTGACACAATTGTTAGAAATGATGAATCTAGTACCAATGAAGATAAAATATCTATACTTTCCCATAGCTTTACTAAATTTCTTAGAAAGAATAAACCCGTTTTTAGGGATTTAAAAAAAAGGTAATCTGAGCTCTAAAATGATTATTTCAATGAATTTATAGTTGTATTTCTTCCAAGTGACTTCAAACATTGTGGAGACCACTCATATAGGCATTTGAGCAAAAAACTAAACCTAGAACTATGCAGCTGAGCAGAAATTTTGAACTCTATATCATGCAAGAGGATGAAACTTTGAACAACTTCTACGCAGGTTTTTCAATCATTATCAACTACTCGTACAATTTGGATGGACCTATTTGGAAAAAACGTAGATTGAGAAAATTGTTGTTATCCTACATTATCATTTTCAAGAAAAAGATACCTTGCTTAAATCCATATAGAAGGCCTGTGAACTTATTGTTAAATGAATCAGTTATGAAATTATTCGAACTGCATTATTTGTTACCAAGATGATAGCAATCCACTTTCGTGCACAGAAAGAGCTTGACTTTATAGACATCAAGTATAGTGGTACGAGCGAAGCTATATTGACAAAATTGTTAGAATTGATGAATCTAATACCAATGAAGAGAAAATATCTATACTTTCCCATAGATTTACTAAATTTCGTAGAAAGAATAAACCCGTTTTTAGGGATTTAAGAAAAAGGTAATCCGAGCTCTAAAATGATTGTTTCAATGAATTTATAGTTGTATTTCTTTCAAGCGACTTCAAACATTTTGGAGACCACTCATATAGGCATTTGAGCCAAAAACTAAATCTAGAACTATGCAGCTGAACATAAATTTTGAACTCTATATCATGCAAGAGGATGAAACTTTGAACAAATTCTATGCAGGTTTTTCAATCAATTTCAACTACCCGTACAATTTGGATGGACCTATTTGGAAAAAACGTAGATTGAGAAAATTGTTGTTATCCTACATTATCATTTTCAAGAAAAAGATACCTTGCTTAAATCCATATAGAAGGCCTGTGAACTTACTGTTAAATGAATCAGTTGGGAAATTATTCGAACTGCATTATTTGTTACCAAGATGATAGCAATCCACTTTCGTGGACGGAAAGAGCTTGACTTTATAGACATCAAGTATAGTGGTACGAGCGAAGCAATATTGACACAATTGTTAGAAATGATGAATCTAATACCAATGAAGATAAAATATCTATACTTTCCCATAGCTTTACTAAATTTCTTAGAAAGAATAAACCCGTTTTTAGGGATTTAAGAAAAAGGTAATCCGAGCTCTAAAATGATTGTTTCAATGAATTTATAGTTGTATTTCTTTCAAGCGACTTCAAACATTTTGGAGACCACTCATATAGGCATTTGAGCCAAAAACTAAATCTAGAACTATGCAGCTGAACATAAATTTTGAACTCTATATCATGCAAGAGGATGAAACTTTGAACAAATTCTATGCAGGTTTTTCAATCAATTTCAACTACCCGTACAATTTGGATGGACCTATTTGGAAAAAACGTAGATTGAGAAAATTGTTGTTATCCTACATTATCATTTTCAAGAAAAAGATACCTTGCTTAAATCCATATAGAAGGCCTGTGAACTTACTGTTAAATGAATCAGTTGGGAAATTATTCGAACTGCATTATTTGTTCCCAAGATGATAGCAATCCACTTTCGTGGACGGAAAGAGCTTGACTTTATAGACATCAAGTATAGTGGTACGAGCGAAGCAATATTGACACAATTGTTAGAAATGATGAATCTAATACCAATGAAGATAAAATATCTATACTTTCCCATAGCTTTACTAAATTTCTTAGAAAGAATAAACCCGTTTTTAGGGATTTAAGAAAAAGGTAATCCGAGCTCTAAAATGATTGTTTCAATGAATTTATAGTTGTATTTCTTTCAAGCGACTTCAAACATTTTGGAGACCACTCATATAGGCATTTGAGCCAAAAACTAAATCTAGAACTATGCAGCTGAACATAAATTTTGAACTCTATATCATGCAAGAGGATGAAACTTTGAACAAATTCTATGCAGGTTTTTCAATCAATTTCAACTACCCGTACAATTTGGATGGACCTATTTGGAAAAAACGTAGATTGAGAAAATTGTTGTTATCCTACATTATCATTTTCAAGAAAAAGATACCTTGCTTAAATCCATATAGAAGGCCTGTGAACTTACTGTTAAATGAATCAGTTGGGAAATTATTCGAACTGCATTATTTGTTCCCAAGATGATAGCAATCCACTTTCGAGGACGGAAAGAGCTTGACTTTATATACATCAAGTATAGTGGTACGAGCGAAGCAATATTGACACAATTGTTAGAAATGATGAATCTAATACCAATGAAGATAAAATATCTATACTTTCCCATAGCTTTACTAAATTTCTTAGAAAGAATAAACCCGTTTTTAGAGATTTAAAAAAAAGGTAATCTGAGCTCTAAAATGATTATTTCAATGAATTTATAGTTGTATTTCTTCCAAGTGACTTCAAACATTGTGGAGACCACTCATATAGGCATTTGAGCAAAAAACTAAACCTAGAACTATGCAGCTGAGCAGAAATTTTGAACTCTATATCATGCAAGAGGATGAAACTTTGAACAACTTCTACGCAGGTTTTTCAATCATTATCAACTACTCGTACAATTTGGATGGACCTATTTGGAAAAAACGTAGATTGAGAAAATTGTTGTTATCCTACATTATCATTTTCAAGAAAAAGATACCTTGCTTAAATCCATATAGAAGGCCTGTGAACTTATTGTTAAATGAATCAGTTATGAAATTATTCGAACTGCATTATTTGTTACCAAGATGATAGCAATCCACTTTCGTGCACAGAAAGAGCTTGACTTTATAGACATCAAGTATAGTGGTACGAGCGAAGCTATATTGACAAAATTGTTAGAATTGATGAATCTAATAACAATGAAGAGAAAATATCTATAGTTTCCCATAGATTTACTAAATTTCGTAGAAAGAATAAACCCGTTTTTAGGGATTTAAGAAAAAGGTAATCCGAGCTCTAAAATGATTGTTTCAATGAATTTATAGTTGTATTTCTTTCAAGCGACTTCAAACATTTTGGAGACCACTCATATAGGCATTTGAGCCAAAAACTAAATCTAGAACTATGCAGCTGAACATAAATTTTGAACTCTATATCATGCAAGAGGATGAAACTTTGAACAAATTCTATGCAGGTTTTTCAATCAATTTCAACTACCCGTACAATTTGGATGGACCTATTTGGAAAAAACGTAGATTGAGAAAATTGTTGTTATCCTACATTATCATTTTCAAGAAAAAGATACCTTGCTTAAATCCATATAGAAGGCCTCTGAACTTACTGTTAAATGAATCAGTTGGGAAATTATTCGAACTGCATTATTTGTTACCAAGATGATAGCAATCCACTTTCGTGGACGGAAAGAGCTTGACTTTATAGACATCAAGTATAGTGGTACGAGCGAAGCAATATTGACACAATTGTTAGAAATGATGAATCTAATACCAATGAAGATAAAATATCTATACTTTCCCATAGCTTTACTAAATTTCTTAGAAAGAATAAACCCGTTTTTAGGGATTTAAGAAAAAGGTAATCCGAGCTCTAAAATGATTGTTTCAATGAATTTATAGTTGTATTTCTTTCAAGCGACTTCAAACATTTTGGAGACCACTCATATAGGCATTTGAGCCAAAAACTAAATCTAGAACTATGCAGCTGAACATAAATTTTGAACTCTATATCATGCAAGAGGATGAAACTTTGAACAAATTCTATGCAGGTTTTTCAATCAATTTCAACTACCCGTACAATTTGGATGGACCTATTTGGAAAAAACGTAGATTGAGAAAATTGTTGTTATCCTACATTATCATTTTCAAGAAAAAGATACCTTGCTTAAATCCATATAGAAGGCCTGTGAACTTACTGTTAAATGAATCAGTTGGGAAATTATTCGAACTGCATTATTTGTTCCCAAGATGATAGCAATCCACTTTCGTGGACGGAAAGAGCTTGACTTTATAGACATCAAGTATAGTGGTACGAGCGAAGCAATATTGACACAATTGTTAGAAATGATGAATCTAATACCAATGAAGATAAAATATCTATACTTTCCCATAGCTTTACTAAATTTCTTAGAAAGAATAAACCCGTTTTTAGGGATTTAAGAAAAAGGTAATCCGAGCTCTAAAATGATTGTTTCAATGAATTTATAGTTGTATTTCTTTCAAGCGACTTCAAACATTTTGGAGACCACTCATATAGGCATTTGAGCCAAAAACTAAATCTAGAACTATGCAGCTGAACATAAATTTTGAACTCTATATCATGCAAGAGGATGAAACTTTGAACAAATTCTATGCAGGTTTTTCAATCAATTTCAACTACCCGTACAATTTGGATGGACCTATTTGGAAAAAACGTAGATTGAGAAAATTGTTGTTATCCTACATTATCATTTTCAAGAAAAAGATACCTTGCTTAAATCCATATAGAAGGCCTGTGAACTTACTGTTAAATGAATCAGTTGGGAAATTATTCGAACTGCATTATTTGTTCCCAAGATGATAGCAATCCACTTTCGAGGACGGAAAGAGCTTGACTTTATATACATCAAGTATAGTGGTACGAGCGAAGCAATATTGACACAATTGTTAGAAATGATGAATCTAATACCAATGAAGATAAAATATCTATACTTTCCCATAGCTTTACTAAATTTCTTAGAAAGAATAAACCCGTTTTTAGGGATTTTAAAAAAAGGTAATCTGAGCTCTAAAATGATTATTTCAATGAATTTATAGTTGTATTTCTTCCAAGAGACTTCAAACATTGTGGAGACCACTCATATAGGCATTTGAGCAAAAAACTAAACCTAGAACTATGCAGCTGAGCAGAAATTTTGAACTCTATATCATGCAAGAGGATGAAACTTTGAACAACTTCTACGCAGGTTTTTCAATCATTATCAACTACTCGTACAATTTGGATGGACCTATTTGGAAAAAACGTAGATTGAGAAAATTGTTGTTATCCTACATTATCATTTTCAAGAAAAAGATACCTTGCTTAAATCCATATAGAAGGCCTGTGAACTTACTGTTAAATGAATCAGTTGGAAATTATTCGAACTGCATTATTTGTTACCAAGATGATAGCAATCCACTTTCGTGGACAGAAAGAGCTTGACTTTATAGACATCAAGTATAGTGGTACGAGCGAAGCTATATTGACAAAATTGTTAGAATTGATGAATCTAATACCAATGAAGAGAAAATATCTATACTTTCCCATAGATTTACTAAATTTCGTAGAAAGAATAAACCCGTTTTTAGGGATTTAAGAAAAAGGTAATTCGAGCTCTAAAATGATTGTTTCAATGAATTTATAGTTGTATTTCTTTCAAGCGACTTCAAACATTTTGGAGACCACTCATATAGGCATTTGAGAAAAAAACTAAATCTAGAACTATGCAGCTGAACATACATTTTGAACTCTATATCTTGAAAGAGGATGAAACTTTGAACAAATTCTACGCAGGTTTTTCAATCATTATCAACTACTCGTACAATTTGGATGGACCTATTTGGAAAAAAAAGTAGATTGAGAAAATTGTTGTTAGCCTACATTATCATTTTCAAGAAAAAGATACCTTGCTTAAATCCATATAGAAGGGCTGTGAACTTGCTGTTAAATGAATCAGTTCGGAAATTATTCGAACTGCATTATTTGTTGCTAAGATGATAGCAATCCACTTTCGCGGATGGAAAAAGCTTGACTTTATAGACATCAAGTATAGTGGTACGAGCGAAGCTATTTTGACACAATTGTTAGATATGATGAATCTAATACCAATGAAGAGAAAATATCTATACTTTCCCATAGATTTACTAAATTTCGTAGAAAGAATAAACCCGTTTTTAGAGATTTATGAAAAAGATAATCCGAGCTCTAAAATGATTATTTCATTGAATTTGTAGTTGTATTTCTTCCAAGCGACTTCAAACATTTTGGATACCACTCATATAGGCATTTGAGCAAAAAACTAAATGTAGAACTATGCAGCTGAACATAAATTTTGAACTCTATATCTTGCAAGAGGATGAAACTTTGAACAAATTCTATGCAGGTTTTTCAATCATTATGAGCTACTCGTACAATTTGGATGGACCTATTTGTTAAAAAACTAGATTGAGAAAATGGTTGTTAGAATACATTATCATTTCCAACAAAAAGATACCTGGCTTAAATCCATATAGAAGGCCTGTGAACTTACTGTTAAATGAATCAGTTGGGAAATTATTCGAACTGCATTATTTGTTGCCAAGATGATAGCAATCCACTTTCGCGGATGGAAAGAGCTTGACTTTATAGACATCAAGTATAGTGGTACGAGCGAAGCAATTTTGACACAATTGTTAGAATTGATGAATCTAATACCAATGAAGAGAAAATATCTATACTTTCCCATAGATTTACTAAATTTCTTAGAAAGAATAAACCCGTTTTTAGGGATTTAAAAAAAAGGTAATCCGATCTCTAAAATGATTATTTAAATGAATTTATAGTTGTATTTCTTCCAAGAAACTTCAAACATTTTGGAGACCACTCATATAGGCATTTGAGCAAAAAATAAATCTAGAACTATGTAGCTGAACATAAATTTTGAACTCTATATAATGCAAGAGGATGAAACTTTGAACAAATTCTATGCAGGTTTTTCAATCAATTTCAACTACCCGTACAATATGGATGGACCTATTTGGAAAAAACGTAGATTGAGAAAATTGTTGTTAGCCTACATTATCATTTTCAAGAAAAAGATACCTTGCTTAAATCCATATAGAAGGCGTGTGAACTTACTGTTAAATGAATCAGTTGGGAAATTATTCGAACTGCATTATTTGTTACCAAGATGATAGCAATCCACTTTCGTGGACGGAAAGAGCTTGACTTTATAGACATCAAGTATAGTGGTACGAGCGAAGCTATATTGACACAATTGTTAGATATGATGAATCTAATACCAATGAAGATAAAATATCTATACTTTCCCATAGCTTTACTAAATTTCTTAGAAAGAATAAACCCGTTTTTAGGGATTTAAAAAAAGGTAATCCGATCTCTAAAATGATTATTTCAATGAATTTATAGTTGTATTTCTTCCAAGAGACTTCAAACTTTTTGGAGACCACTCATATAGGCATTTGAGCAAAAAACTAAACCTAGAACTATGCAGCTGAGCAGAAATTTTGAACTCTATATCATGCAAGAGGATGAAACTTTGAACAACTTCTACGCAGGTTTTTCAATCATTATCAACTACTCGTACAATTTGGATGGACCTATTTGGAAAAAACGTAGATTGAGAAAATTGTTGTTATCCTACATTATCATTTTCAAGAAAAAGATACCTTGCTTAAATCCATATAGAAGGCCTGTGAACTTACTGTTAAATGAATCAGTTGGAAATTATTCGAACTGCATTATTTGTTACCAAGATGATAGCAATCCACTTTCGTGGACAGAAAGAGCTTGACTTTATAGACATCAAGTATAGTGGTACGAGCGAAGCTATATTGACAAAATTGTTAGAATTGATGAATCTAATACCAATGAAGAGAAAATATCTATACTTTCCCATAGATTTACTAAATTTCGTAGAAAGAATAAACCCGTTTTTAGGGATTTAAGAAAAAGGTAATTCGAGCTCTAAAATGATTGTTTCAATGAATTTATAGTTGTATTTCTTTCAAGCGACTTCAAACATTTTGGAGACCACTCATATAGGCATTTGAGAAAAAAACTAAATCTAGAACTATGCAGCTGAACATACATTTTGAACTCTATATCTTGAAAGAGGATGAAACTTTGAACAAATTCTACGCAGGTTTTTCAATCATTATCAACTACTCGTACAATTTGGATGGACCTATTTGGAAAAAAAAGTAGATTGAGAAAATTGTTGTTAGCCTACATTATCATTTTCAAGAAAAAGATACCTTGCTTAAATCCATATAGAAGGGCTGTGAACTTGCTGTTAAATGAATCAGTTCGGAAATTATTCGAACTGCATTATTTGTTGCTAAGATGATAGCAATCCACTTTCGCGGATGGAAAAAGCTTGACTTTATAGACATCAAGTATAGTGGTACGAGCGAAGCTATTTTGACACAATTGTTAGATATGATGAATCTAATACCAATGAAGAGAAAATATCTATACTTTCCCATAGATTTACTAAATTTCGTAGAAAGAATAAACCCGTTTTTAGAGATTTATGAAAAAGATAATCCGAGCTCTAAAATGATTATTTCATTGAATTTGTAGTTGTATTTCTTCCAAGCGACTTCAAACATTTTGGATACCACTCATATAGGCATTTGAGCAAAAAACTAAATGTAGAACTATGTAGCTGAACATAAATTTTGAACTCTATATCTTGCAAGAGGATGAAACTTTGAACAAATTCTATGCAGGTTTTTCAATCATTATGAGCTACTCGTACAATTTGGATGGACCTATTTGTTAAAAAACTAGATTGAGAAAATGGTTGTTAGAATACATTATCATTTCCAACAAAAAGATACCTGGCTTAAATCCATATAGAAGGCCTGTGAACTTACTGTTAAATGAATCAGTTGGGAAATTATTCGAACTGCATTATTTGTTGCCAAGATGATAGCAATCCACTTTCGCGGATGGAAAGAGCTTGACTTTATAGACATCAAGTATAGTGGTACGAGCGAAGCAATTTTGACACAATTCTTAGAATTGATGAATCTAATACCAATGAAGAGAAAATATCTATACTTTCCCATAGATTTACTAAATTTCTTAGAAAGAATAAACCCGTTTTTAGGGATTTAAAAAAAAGGTAATCCGATCTCTAAAATGATTATTTAAATGAATTTATAGTTGTATTTCTTCCAAGAAACTTCAAACATTTTGGAGACCACTCATATAGGCATTTGAGCAAAAAATAAATCTAGAACTATGTAGTAGAACATAAATTTTGAACTCTATATAATGCAAGAGGATGAAACTTTGAACAAATTCTATGCAGGTTTTTCAATCAATTTCAACTACCCGTACAATATGGATGGACCTATTTGGAAAAAACGTAGATTGAGAAAATTGTTGTTAGCCTACATTATCATTTTCAAGAAAAAGATACCTTGCTTAAATCCATATAGAAGGCGTGTGAACTTACTGTTAAATGAATCAGTTGGGAAATTATTCGAACTGCATTATTTGTTACCAAGATGATAGCAATCCACTTTCGTGGACGGAAAGAGCTTGACTTTATAGACATCAAGTATAGTGGTACGAGCGAAGCTATATTGACACAATTGTTAGATATGATGAATCTAATACCAATGAAGATAAAATATCTATACTTTCCCATAGCTTTACTAAATTTCTTAGAAAGAATAAACCCGTTTTTAGGGATTTAAAAAAAGGTAATCCGATCTCTAAAATGATTATTTCAATGAATTTATAGTTGTATTTCTTCCAAGAGACTTCAAACTTTTTGGACACCACTCATATAGGCATTTGAGCAAAAAACTAAACCTAGAACTATGCAGCTGAGCAGAAATTTTGAACTCTATATCATGCAAGAGGATGAAACGTTGAACAAATTCTACGCAGGTTTTTCAATCATTATCAACTACTCGTACAATTTGGATGGACCTATTTGGAAAAAAGTAGATTGAGAAAATTGTTGTTATCCTACATTATCATTTTCAAGAAAAAGATTCCTTGCTTAAATCCATATAGATGGCCTGTGAACTTACTGTTAAATGAATCAGTTGGGAAATTATACGAACTGCATTATTTGTTACCAAGATGATAGCAATCCACTTTCGTGGACGGAAAGAGCTTGACTTTATAGACATCAAGTATAGTGGTACGAGCGAAGCAATTTTGACAAAATTGTTAGAATTGATGAATCTAATACCAATGAAGAGAAAATATCTATACTTTCCCATAAATTTACTAAATTTTGTAGAAAGAATAAACCCGTTTTTAGGTATTTAAGAAAAAGGTAATCCGAGTTCTAAAATGATTATTTCAATGAATTTATAGTTGTTTTTGTTTCAAGCGACTTCAAACATTTTGGAGACCACTCATATAGGCATTTGAGCAAAAAACTAAATCTAGAACTATGCAGGTGAACATAAATTTTGAACTCTATATCTTGCAAGAGGATGAAACTTAGAACAAATTCTATGCAGGTTTTTCGATCATAATCAACTACTCGTACAATTTGGATGGACCTATTTGTTAAAAAAGTAGATTGAGAAAATGGTTGTTAGCCTACATTATCATTTCCAAGAAAAAGATACCTTGCTTAAATCCATATAGAAGGCCTGTGAACTTACTGTTAAATGAATTAGTTGGGAAATTATTCGAACTGCATTATTTGTTATCAAGATGATAGCAATCCACTTTCGTGGACGGAAAGAGCTTGACTTTATAGACATCAAGTATAGTGGTACGAGCGGAGCAATTTTGACACAATTGTTAGAATTGATGAATCTAATACCAATGAATAGAAAATATCTATACTTTCCCATAGATTTACTAAATTTCGTAGAAAGAATAAACCCGTTTTTAGGGATTTAAGAAAAAGGTAATCCGATCTCTAAAATGATTATTTCAATGAATTTATAGTTGTATTTCTTCCAAGAGACTTCAAACTTTTTGGAGACCACTCATATAGGCATTTGAGCAAAAAACTAAACCTAGAACTATGCAGCTGAGCAAAAATTTTGAACTCTATATCATGCAAGAGGATGAAACGTTGAACAAATTCTACGCAGGTTTTTCAATCATTATCAACTACTCGTACAATTTGGATCGACCTATTTGGAAAAAATGTAGATTGAGAAAATTGTTGTTATCCTACATTATCATTTTCAAGAAAAAGATTCCTTGCTTAAATCCATATAGATGGCCTGTGAACTTACTGTTAAATGAATCAGTTGGGAAATTATTCGAACTGCATTATTTGTTACCAAGATGATAGCAATCCACTTTCGTGGACGGAAAGAGCTTGACTTTATAGACATCAAGTATAGTGGTACGAGTGAAGCAATTTTGACAAAATTGTTAGAATTGATGAATCTAATACCAATGAAGAGAAAATATCTATACTTTCCCATAGATTTACTAAATTTCGTAGAAAGAATAAACCCGTTTTTAGGTATTTAAGAAAAAGGTAATCCGAGTTCTAAAATGATTATTTCAATGAATTTATAGTTGTTTTTCTTCCAAGCGACTTCAAACATTTTGGAGACCACTCATATAGGCATTTGAGCAAAAAACTAAATCTAGAACTATGCAGCTGAACATAAATTTTGAACTCTATATTCTGCAAGAGGATGAAACTTTGAACAAATTCTATGCAGGTTTTTCGATCATAATCAACTACTCGTACAATTTGGATGGACCTATTTGTTAAAAAATTAGATTGAGAAAATGGTTGTTAGCCTACATTATCATTTCCAAGAAAAAGATACCTTGCTTAAATCCATATAGAAGGCCTGTGAACTTACTGTTAAATGAATTAGTTGGGAAATTATTCGAACTGCATTATTTGTTACCAAGATGATAGCAATCCACTTTCGTGGACGGAAAGAGCTTGACTTTATAGACATCAAGTATAGTGGTACGAGCGGAGCAATTTTGACACAATTGTTAGAATTGATGAATCTAATACCAATGAATAGAAAATATCTATACTTTCCCATAGATTTACTAAATTTCGTAGAAAGAATAAACCCGTTTTGAGGGATTTAAGAAACAGGTAATCCGAGCTCTAAAATGATTATTTCATTGAATTTATAGTTGTATTTCTTCCAAGCGACTACAAACATTTTGGAGAACACTCATATAGGCATTTGAGCAAAAAAACTAAATCTATAACTATACAGCTGAACATACATTTTGAACTCTATATCATGCAAGAGGATGAAACTTTGAACAAATTCTATGCAGGTTTTTCAATCATTATCAACTACTCGTACAATTTGGATAGACCTATTTGTTAAAAAAGTAGATTGAGAAAATGGTTGTTAGCCTACATTATCATTTCCAAGAAAAAGATACCTTGCTTAAATCCATATAGAAGGCCTGTGAACTTATTGTTAAATGAATTAGTTGGGAAATTATTCGAACTGCATTATGTGTTACCAAGATGATAGCAATCCACTTTCGTGGACGGAAAGAGCTTGACTTTATAGACATCAAGTATAGTGGTACGAGCGAAGCAATTTTGACACAATTGTTAGAATTGATGAATATAATACCAATGAAGAGAAAATATCTATACTTTCCCATAGATTTACTAAATTGCTTAGAAAGAATAAACCCGTTTTTAGGGATTTAAAAAATAGGTAATCCGATCTCTAAAATGATTATTTAAATGAATTTATAGTTGTATTTCTTCTAAGAAACTTCAAACATTTTGGAGACCACTCATATAGGCATTTGAGCAAAAAATAAATCTAGAACTATGTAGCTGAACATAAATTTTGAACTCTATATCATGTAAGAGGATGAAACTTTGAACAAATTCTATGCAGGTTTTTCAATAAATTTCAACTACCCGTAAAATTTGGATCGACCTATTTGGAAAAAACGTAGATTGAGAAAATCGTTGTTAGCCTACATTATCATTTTCAAGAAAAAGATACCTTGCTTAAATCCATATAGAAGGCCTGTGAACTTACTGTTAAATGAATCAGTTGGGAAATTATTCGAACTGCATTATTTGTTACCAAGATGATAGCAATCCACTTTCGTGGATGGAAAGAGCTTGAATTTATAGACATCAAGTATAGTGGTACGAGCGAAGCTATATTGACACAATTGTTAGAAATGATGAATCTAATACCAATGAAGAGAAAATATCTATACTTTCCCATAGATTTACTAAATTTCTTAGAAAGAATAAACCCGTTTTTAGGGATTTAAAAAATAGGTAATCCGATCTCTAAAATGATTATTTCAATGAATTTATAGTTGTATTTCTTCCAAGAAACTTCAAACATTTTGGAGACCACTCATATAGGCATTTGAGCAAAAAATAAATCTAGAACTATGTAGCCGAACATAAATTTTGAACTCTATATCATGCAAGAGGATGAAACTTTGAACAAATTCTATGCAGGTTTTTCAATCAATTTCAACTACCCGTACAATTTGGATGGACCTATTTGGAAAAAACGTAGATTCAGAAAATTGTTGTTAGCCTACATTATCATTTTCAAGAAAAAGATACCTTGCTTAAATCCATATAGAAGGCCTGTGAACTTACTGTTAAATGAATCAGTTGGGAAATTATTCGAACTGCATTATTTGTCACCAAGATGATAGCAATCCACTTTCGTGGACGGAAAGAACTTGACTTTATAGACATCAAGTATAGTGGTACGAGCGAAGCTATATTGACACAATTGTTGGAAATGATGAATCTAATACCAATGAAGATAAAATATCTATACTTTCCCATAGCTTTCCTAAATTTCTTAGAAAGAATAAACCAGTTTTTAGGGATTTAAAAAAAAGGTAATCCGAGCTCTAAAATGATTATTTCAATGAATTTATAGTTGTATTACTTCCAAGAGACTTCAAACATTGTGGAGACCACTCATATAGGCATTTGAGCAAAAAACTAAACCTAGAACTATGTAGCTGAGCAGAAATTTTGAACTCTATATCATGCAAGAGGATGAAACTTTGAACAAATTCTACGCAGGTTTTTTAATCATTATCAACTACTCGTACAATTTGGATGGACCTATTTGGAAAAAACGTAGATTGAGAAAATTGTTGTTATCCTACATTATCATTTTCAAGAAAAAGATACCTTGCTTAAATCCATATAGAAGGCCTGTGAACTTACTGCTAAATGAATCAGTTGGGAAATTATTCGAACTGCATTATTTGTTACCAAGATGATAGCAATCCACTTTCGTGGACAGAAAGAGCTTGACTTTATAGACATCAAGTATAGTGGTACGAGCGAAGCTATATTGACAAAATTGTTAGAATTGATGAATCTAATACCAATGAAGAGAAAATATCTATACTTTCCCATAGATTTACTAAATTTCGTAGAAAGAATAAACCCGTTTTTAGGGATTTAAGAAAAAGGTAATCCGAGCTCTAAAATGATTGTTTCAATGAATTTATAGTTGTATTTCTTCCAAGCGACTTCAAACATTTTGGAGACCACTCATATACGCATTTGAGCAAAAAACTAAATCTAGAACTATGCAGCTGAACATAAATTTTGAACTCTATATCTTGCAAGAGGATGAAACTTTGAACAAATTCTATGCAGGTTTTTCAATCATTATCAACAACTCGTACAATTTGGATGGACCTATTTGTTAAAAAAGTAGATTGAGAAAATGGTTGTTAGAATACATTATCATTTCCAAGAAAAAGATACCTTGCTTAAATCCATATAGAAGGCCTGTGAACTTACTGTTAAATAAATCAGTTGGGAAATTATTCGAACTGCATTATTTGTTGCCAAGATGATAGCAATCCACTTTCGCGGATGGAAAGAGCTTGACTTTATAGACATCAAGTATAGTGGAACGAGCGAAGCAATTTTGACACAATTGTTAGAATTGATGAATATAATACCAATGAAGAGAAAATATCTATACTTTCCCATAGATTTACTAAATTGCTTAGAAAGAATAAACCCGTTTTTAGGGATTTAAGAAAATGGTAATCCGATCTCTAAAATGATTATTTAAATGAATTTATAGTTGTATTTCTTCTAAGAAACTTCAAACATTTTGGAGACCACTCATATAGGCATTTGAGCAAAAAATAAATCTAGAACTATGTAGCTGAACATAAATTTTGAACTCTATATCATGCAAGAATATGAAACTTTGAACAAATTCTATGCAGGTTTTTCAATCAATTTCAACTACCCGTACAATATGGATGGACCTATTTGGAAAAAACGTAGATTGAGAAAATTGTTGTTAGCCTACATTATCATTTTCAAGAAAAAGATACCTTGCTTAAATCCATATAGAAGGCCTCTGAACTTACTGTTAAATGAATCAGTTGGAAATTATTCGAACTGCATTATTTGTTACCAAGATGATAGTAATCCACTTTCGCGGATGGAAAGAGCTTGACTTTATAGACATCAAGTATAGTGGTACGAGCGAAGCAATTTTGACACAATTGTTAGAATTGATGAATATAATACCAATGAAGAGAAAATATCTATACTTTCCCATAGATTTACTAAATTGCTTAGAAAGAATAAACCCGTTTTTTGGGATTTAAGAAAATGGTAATCCGATCTCTAAAATTATTATTTAAATGAATTTATAGTTGTATTTCTTCTAAGAAACTTCAAACATTTTGGAGACCACTCATATAGGCATTTGAGCAAAAAATAAATCTAGAACTATGTAGCTGAACATAAATTTTGAACTCTATATCATGCAAGAGGATGAAACTTTGAACAAATTCTATGCAGGTTTTTCAATCAATTTCAACTACCCGTACAATATGGATGGACCTATTTGGAAAAAACGTAGATTGAGAAAATTGTTGTTAGCCTACATTATCATTTTCAAGAAAAAGATACCTTGCTTAAATCCATATAGAAGGCCTCTGAACTTACTGTTAAATGAATCAGTTGGAAATTATTCGAACTGCATTATTTGTTACCAAGATGATAGCAATCCACTTTCGTGGACGGAAAGAGCTTGACTTTATAGACATCAAGTATAGTGGTACGAGCGAAGTAATTTTGACACAATTGTTAGAATTGATGAATCTAATACCAATGAAGAGAAAATATCTATACTTTCCCATAGATTTACTAAATTTCTTAGAAAGAATAAACCCGTTTTTAGGGATTTAAGAAAAAGGTAATCCGAGCTCTAAAATGATTATTTCATTGAATTTATAGTTGTATTTCTTCCAAGTGACTTCAAACATTTTGGATACCACTCATATAGGAATTTGAGCAAAAAACTAAATCTAGAACTATGTAGCTGAGCAGAAATTTTGATCTCTATATCATGCAAGAGGATGAAACTTTGAACAAATTCTATGCAGGTTTTTCAATCAATATCAACACCTCGTACAATTTGGATGGACCTATTTGAAAAAAAAAGTAGATTGAGAAAATTGTTGTTAGCCTACATTATCATTTTCAAGAAAAAGATACCTTGCTTAAATCCATATAGAAGGCCTGTGAACTTGCTGTTAAATGAATCAGTTCGGAAATTATTCGAACTGCATTATTTGTTACCAAGATGATAGAAATCCACTTTCGTGGATGGAAAGAGCTTGACTTAATAGACATCAAGTATAGTGGTACGAGCGAAGCTATATTGGCAAAATTGTTAGAATTGATGAATCTAATACCAATGAAGAGAAAATATCTATACTTTCCCATAGATTTACTAAATTTCATAGAAAGAATAAACCCGTTTTTAGGGATTTAAGAAAAAGTAATCCGAGCTCTAAAATGATTATTTCAATGAAGTTATAGTTGTATTTCTTCCAAGCAACTTCAAACATTTTGGAGACCACTCATATAGGCATTTGAGCAAAAAAACTAAATCTAGAACAATGCAGCTGAACATGAATTTTGAACTCTTTATCATGCAAGAGGATGAAACTTTGAACAAATTCTATGCAGGTTTTTCAATCAATTTCAACTACCCATACAATTTGGATGGACCTATTTGGAAAAAAACGTAGATTGAGAAAATTGTTGTTAGCCTACATTATCATTTTCAAGAAAAAGATACCTTGCTTAAATCCATATAGAAGGCCTGTGAACTTACTGTTAAATGAATCAGTTGGGAAATTATTCGAACTGCATTATTTGTTGCCAAGATGATAGCAATCCACTTTCTTGGATGGAAAGAGCTTGACTTTATAGACATCAAGTATAGTGGTACATGCGAAGCTATTTTGACACAATTGTTAGAAATGATGAATCTAATACCAATGAAGATAAAATATCTATACTTTCCCATAGCTTTACTAAATTTCTTAGAAAGAATAAACCCGTTTTTAGGGATTTAAAAAAAGGTAATCCGAGCTCTAAAATGATTATTTCAATGAATTTATAGTTGTATTTCTTCCAAGAGACTTCAAACTTTTTGGAGACCACTCATATAGGCATTTGAGCAAAAAACTAAACCTAGAACTATGTAGCTGAGCAGAAATTTTGATCTCTATATCATGCAAGAGGATGAAACTTTGAACAAATTCTACGCAGGTTTTTCAATCAGTATCAACTATCGTACAATTTGGATGGACCTATTTGGAAAAAACGTAGATTGAGAAAATTGTTGTTATCCTACATTATCATTTTCAAGAAAAAGATACCTTGCTTAAATCCATATAGAAGGCCTGTGAACTTACTGTTAAATGAATCAGTTGGAAATTATTCGAACTGCATTATTTGTTACCAAGATGATAGCAATCCACTTTCGTGGACGGAAAGAGCTTGACTTTATAGACATCAAGTATAGTGGTACGAGCGAAGCAATTTTGACACAATTGTTAGAATTGATGAATCTAATACTAATGAAGAGAAAATATCTATACTTTCCCATAGATTTACTAAATTTCTTAGAAAGAATAAACCCGTTTTTAGGGATTTAAGAAAAAGGTAATCCGAGCTCTAAAATGATTATTTCATTGAATTTATAGTTGTATTTCTTCCAAGTGACTTCAAACATTTTGGATACCACTCATATAGGAATTTGAGCAAAAAACTAAATCTAGAACTATGCAGCTGAGCAGAAATTTTGATCTCTATATCATGCAAGAGGATGAAACTTTGAACAAATTCTATGCAGGTTTTTCAATCAATATCAACACCTCGTACAATTTGGATGGACCTATTTGAAAAAAAAAGTAGATTGAGAAAATTGTTGTTAGCCTACATTATCATTTTCAAGAAAAAGATACCTTGCTTAAATCCATATAGAAGGCCTGTGAACTTGCTGTTAAATGAATCAGTTCGGAAATTATTCGAACTGCATTATTTGTTACCAAGATGATAGAAATCCACTTTCGTGGATGGAAAGAGCTTGACTTAATAGACATCAAGTATAGTGGTACGAGCGAAGCTATATTGACAAAATTGTTAGAATTGATGAATCTAATACCAATGAAGAGAAAATATCTATACTTTCCCATAGATTTACTAAATTTCATAGAAAGAATAAACCCGTTTTTAGGGATTTAAGAAAAAGTAATCCGAGCTCTAAAATGATTATTTCAATGAAGTTATAGTTGTATTTCTTCCAAGCAACTTCAAACATTTTGGAGACCACTCATATAGGCATTTGAGCAAAAAAACTAAATCTAGAACAATGCAGCTGAACATGAATTTTGAACTCTTTATCATGCAAGAGGATGAAACTTTGAACAAATTCTATGCAGGTTTTTCAATCAATTTCAACTACCCATACAATTTGGATGGACCTATTTGGAAAAAAACGTAGATTGAGAAAATTATTGTTAACCTACATTATCATTTTCAAGAAAAAGATACCTTGCTTAAATCCATATAGAAGGCCTGTGAACTTACTGTTAAATGAATCAGTTGGGAAATTATTCGAACTGCATTATTTGTTGCCAAGATGATAGCAATCCACTTTCTTGGATGGAAAGAGCTTGACTTTATAGACATCAAGTATAGTGGTACAAGCGAAGCTATTTTGACACAATTGTTAGAAATGATGAATCTAATACCAATGAAGATAAAATATCTATACTTTCCCATAGCTTTACTAAATTTCTTAGAAAGAATAAACCCGTTTTTAGGGATTTAAAAAAAGGTAATCCGAGCTCTAAAATGATTATTTCAATGAATTTATAGTTGTATTTCTTCCAAGAGACTTCAAACTTTTTGGAGACCACTCATATAGGCATTTGAGCAAAAAACTAAACCTAGAACTATGCAGCTGAGCAGAAATTTTGATCTCTATATCATGCAAGAGGATGAAACTTTGAACAAATTCTACGCAGGTTTTTCAATCAGTATCAACTATCGTACAATTTGGATGGACCTATTTGGAAAAAACGTAGATTGAGAAAATTGTTGTTATCCTACATTATCATTTTCAAGAAAAAGATACCTTGCTTAAATCCATATAGAAGGCCTATGAACTTACTGTTAAATGAATCAGTTGGAAATTATTCGAACTGCAATATTTGTTACCAAGATGATAGCAATCCACTTTCGTGGACGGAAAGAGCTTGACTTTATAGACATCAAGTATAGTGGTACGAGCGAAGCAATTTTGACACAATTGTTAGAATTGATGAATCTAATACTAATGAAGAGAAAATATCTATACTTTCCCATAGATTTACTAAATTTCTTAGAAAGAATAAACCCGTTTTTAGGGATTTAAGAAAAAGGTAATCCGACCTCTAAAATGATTATTTCATTGAATTTATAGTTGTATTTCTTCCAAGTGACTTCAAACATTTTGGATACCACTCATATAGGAATTTGAGCAAAAAACTAAATCTAGAACTATGCAGCTGAGCAGAAATTTTGATCTCTATATCATGCAAGAGGATGAAACTTTGAACAAATTCTATGCAGGTTTTTCAATCAATATCAACACCTCGTACAATTTGGATGGACCTATTTGAAAAAAAAAGTAGATTGAGAAAATTGTTGTTAGCCTACATTATCATTTTCAAGAAAAAGATACCTTGCTTAAATCCATATAGAAGGCCTGTGAACTTGCTGTTAAATGAATCAGTTCGGAAATTATTCGAACTGCATTATTTGTTACCAAGATGATAGAAATCCACTTTCGTGGATGGAAAGAGCTTGACTTAATAGACATCAAGTATAGTGGTACGAGCGAAGCTATATTGACAAAATTGTTAGAATTGATGAATCTAATACCAATGAAGAGAAAATATCTATACTTTCCCATAGATTTACTAAATTTCATAGAAAGAATAAACCCGTTTTTAGGGATTTAAGAAAAAGTAATCCGAGCTCTAAAATGATTATTTCAATGAAGTTATAGTTGTATTTCTTCCAAGCAACTTCAAACATTTTGGAGACCACTCATATAGGCATTTGAGCAAAAAAACTAAATCTAGAACAATGCAGCTGAACATGAATTTTGAACTCTTTATCATGCAAGAGGATGAAACTTTGAACAAATTCTATGCAGGTTTTTCAATCAATTTCAACTACCCATACAATTTGGATGGACCTATTTGGAAAAAAACGTAGATTGAGAAAATTATTGTTAACCTACATTATCATTTTCAAGAAAAAGATACCTTGCTTAAATCCATATAGAAGGCCTGTGAACTTACTGTTAAATGAATCAGTTGGGAAATTATTCGAACTGCATTATTTGTTGCCAAGATGATAGCAATCCACTTTCTTGGATGGAAAGAGCTTGACTTTATAGACATCAAGTATAGTGGTACAAGCGAAGCTATTTTGACACAATTGTTAGAAATGATGAATCTAATACCAATGAAGATAAAATATCTATACTTTCCCATAGCTTTACTAAATTTCTTAGAAAGAACAAACCCGTTTTTAGGGATTTAAAAAAAGGTAATCCGAGCTCTAAAATGATTATTTCAATGAATTTATAGTTGTATTTCTTCCAAGAGACTTCAAACTTTTTGGAGACCACTCATATAGGCATTTGAGCAAAAAACTAAACCTAGAACTATGCAGCTGAGCAGAAATTTTGATCTCTATATCATGCAAGAGGATGAAACTTTGAACAAATTCTACGCAGGTTTTTCAATCAGTATCAACTATCGTACAATTTGGATGGACCTATTTGGAAAAAACGTAGATTGAGAAAATTGTTGTTATCCTACATTATCATTTTCAAGAAAAAGATACCTTGCTTAAATCCATATAGAAGGCCTATGAACTTACTGTTAAATGAATCAGTTGGAAATTATTCGAACTGCAATATTTGTTACCAAGATGATAGCAATCCACTTTCGTGGACGGAAAGAGCTTGACTTTATAGACATCAAGTATAGTGGTACGAGCGAAGCAATTTTGACACAATTGTTAGAATTGATGAATCTAATACTAATGAAGAGAAAATATCTATACTTTCCCATAGATTTACTAAATTTCTTAGAAAGAATAAACCCGTTTTTAGGGATTTAAGAAAAAGGTAATCCGACCTCTAAAATGATTATTTCATTGAATTTATAGTTGTATTTCTTCCAAGTGACTTCAAACATTTTGGATACCACTCATATAGGAATTTGAGCAAAAAACTAAATCTAGAACTATGCAGCTGAGCAGAAATTTTGATCTCTATATCATGCAAGAGGATGAAACTTTGAACAAATTCTATGCAGGTTTTTCAATCAATATCAACACCTCGTACAATTTGGATGGACCTATTTGGAAAAAAAAGTAGATTGAGAAAATTGTTGTTAGCCTACATTATCATTTACAAGAAAAAGATACCTTGCTTAAATCCATATAGAAGGCCTGTGAACTTGCTGTTAAATGAATCAGTTCGGAAATTATTCGAACTGCATTATTTGTTACCAAGATGATAGCAATCCACTTTCGTGGATGGAAAGAGCTTGACTTTATAGAAATCAAGTATAGTGGTACGAGCGAAGCTATATTGACACAATTGTTAGAAATGATGAATCTAATACCAATGAAGATAAAATATCTATACTTTCCCATAGCTTTACTAAATTTCTTAGAAAGAATAAACCCGTTTTTAGGGATTTAAAAAAAAGGTTAACCGATCTCTAAAATGATATTTCAATGAATTTATAGTTGTATTTCTTCCAAGAAACTTCAAACATTTTGGAGACCACTCATATAGGCATTTGAGCAAAAAATAAATCTAGAACTATGCAGCTGAACATAAATTTTGAACTCTATATCATGCAAGAGGATGAAACTTTGAACAAATTCTATGCAGGTTTTTCAATCAATTTCAACTACCCGTACAATTTGGATGGACCTATTTGGAAAAAACGTAGATTCAGAAAATTGTTGGTAGCCTACATTATCATTTCCAAGAAAAAGATACCTTGCTTAATCCATATAGAAGGCCTGTGAACTTACTGTTAAATGAATCAGTTGGGAAATTATTCGAACTGCATTATTTGTTGCCAAGATGATAGAAATCCACTTTCGTGGATGGAAAGAGCTTGACTTTATAGACATCAAGTATAATGGTACGAGCGAAGCAATTTTGACACAATTGTTAGAATTGATGAATATAATACCAATGAAGAGAAAATATCTATACTTTCCCATAGATTTACTAAATTGCTTAGAAAGAATAAACCCGTTTTTAGGGATTTAAAAAAAAGGTAATCCGAGCTCTAAAATGATTATTTAAATGAATTTATAGTTGTATTTCTTCCAAGTGACTTCAAACATTTTGGATACCACTCATATAGGAATTTGAGCAAAAAACTAAATCTAGAACTATGCAGCTGAGCAGAAATTTTGATCTCTATATCATGCAAGAGGATGAAACTTTGAACAAATTCTATGCAGGTTTTTCAATCAATATCAACACCTCGTACAATTTGGATGGACCTATTTGAAAAAAAAAGTAGATTGAGAAAATTGTTGTTAGCCTACATTATCATTTTCAAGAAAAAGATACCTTGCTTAAATCCATATAGAAGGCCTGTGAACTTGCTGTTAAATGAATCAGTTCGGAAATTATTCGAACTGCATTATTTGTTGCCAAGATGATAGAAATCCACTTTCGTGGATGGAAAGAGCTTGACTTAATAGACATCAAGTATAGTGGTACGAGCGAAGCTATATTGACAAAATTGTTAGAATTGATGAATCTAATACCAATGAAGAGAAAATATCTATACTTTCCCATAGATTTACTAAATTTCTTAGAAAGAATAAACCCGTTTTTAGGGATTTAAGAAAAAGTAATCCGAGCTCTAAAATGATTATTTCAATGAAGTTATAGTTGTATTTCTTCCAAGCAACTTCAAACATTTTGGAGACCACTCATATAGGCATTTGAGCAAAAAAACTAAATCTAGAACAATGCAGCTGAACATGAATTTTGAACTCTTTATCATGCAAGAGGATGAAACTTTGAACAAATTCTATGCAGGTTTTTCAGTCAATTTCAACTACCCATACAATTTGGATGGACCTATTTGGAAAAAAACGTAGATTGAGAAAATTATTGTTAACCTACATTATCATTTTCAAGAAAAAGATACCTTGCTTAAATCCATATAGAAGGCCTGTGAACTTACTGTTAAATGAATCAGTTGGGAAATTATTCGAACTGCATTATTTGTTGCCAAGATGATAGCAATCCACTTTCTTGGATGGAAAGAGCTTGACTTTATAGACATCAAGTATAGTGGTACAAGCGAAGCTATTTTGACACAATTGTTAGAAATGATGAATCTAATACCAATGAAGATAAAATATCTATACTTTCCCATAGCTTTACTAAATTTCTTAGAAAGAATAAACCCGTTTTTAGGGATTTAAGAAAAAGGTAATCCGACCTCTAAAATGATTATTTCATTGAATTTATAGTTGTATTTCTTCCAAGTGACTTCAAACATTTTGGATACCACTCATATAGGAATTTGAGCAAAAAACTAAATCTAGAACTATGCAGCTGAGCAGAAATTTTGATCTCTATATCATGCAAGAGGATCAAACTTTGAACAAATTCTATGCAGGTTTTTCAATCAATTTCAACTACCCGTACAATATGGATGGACCTATTTGGAAAAAACGTAGATTGAGAAAATTGTTGTTAGCCTACATTATCATTTTCAAGAAAAAGATACCTTGCTTAAATCCATATAGAAGGCCTGTGAACTTACTGTTAAATGAATCAGTTGGAAATTATTCTAACTGCATTATTTGTTACCAAGATGATAGCAATCCACTTTCGTGGACGGAAAGAGCTTGACTTTATAGACATCAAGTATAGTGGTACGAGCGAAGCAATTTTGACACAATTGTTAGAATTGATGAATCTAATACCAATGAAGAGAAAATATCTATACTTTCCCATAGATTTACTAAATTTCTTAGAAAGAATAAACCCGTTTTTAGGGATTTAAGAAAAAGGTAATCCGAGCTCTAAAATGATTATTTCATTGAATTTATAGTTGTATTTCTTCCAAGTGACTTCAAACATTTTGGATACCACTCATATAGGCATTTGAGCAAAAAATAAATCTAGAACTATGTAGCTGAACATAAATTTTGAACTCTATATCATGCAAGAGGATGAAACTTTGAACAAATTCTATGCAGGTTTTTCAATCAATATCAACACCTTGTACAATTTGGATGGACCTATTTGGAAAAAAAAAGTAGATTGAGAAAATTGTTGTTAGCCTACATTATCATTTTCAAGAAAAAGATACCTTGCTTAAATCCATATAGAAGGCCTGTGAACTTGCTGTTAAATGAATCAGTTGGAAATTATTCGAACTGCATTATTTGTTACCAAGATGATAGCAATCCACTTTCGTGGACGGAAAGAGCTTGACTTTATAGACATCAAGTATAGTGGTACGAGCGAAGCAATTTTGACACAATTGTTAGAATTGATGAATCTAATACCAATGAAGAGAAAATATCTATACTTTCCCATAGATTTACTAAATTTCTTAGAAAGAATAAACCCGTTTTTAGGGACTTAAGAAAAAGGTAATCCGAGCTCTAAAATGATTATTTCATTGAATTTATAGTTGTATTTCTTCCAACTGACTTCAAACATTTTGGATACCACTCATATAGGCATTTGAGCAAAAAACTAAATCTAGAACTATGCAGCTGAGTAGAAATTTTGATCTCTATATCATGCAAGAGGATGAAACTTTGAACAAATTCTATGCAGTTTTTTCAATCAATATCAACACCTCGTACAATTTGGATGGACCTATTTGGAAAAAAAAAGTATATTGAGAAAATTGTTGTTAGCCTACAATATCATTTTCAAGAAAAAGATACCTTGCTTAAATCCATATAGAAGGCCTGTGAACTTGCTGTTAAATGAATCAGTTCGGAAATTATTCGAACTGCATTATTTGTTGCTAAGATGATAGCAATCCACTTTCGCGGATGGAAAGAGCTTGACTTTAGAGACATCAAGTATAGTGGTACGAGCGGAGCTATTTTGGCACAATTGTTAGAATTGATGAATCTAATACCAATGAATAGAAAATATCTATACTTTCCCATAGATTTACTAAATTTCTTAGAAAGAATAAACCCGTTTTTAGGGATTTAAGAAAAGGTAATCCGAGCTCTAAAATGATTATTTCAATGAATTTATAGTTGTATTTCTTCCAAGCAACTTCAAACATTTTGGAGACCACTCATATAGGCATTTGAGCAAAAAAACTAAATCTAGAACAATGCAGCTGAGCAGAAATTTTGATCTCTATATCTTTAAAGAGGATGAAACTTTGAACAAATTCTATGCAGGTTTTTCAATCAATATCAACAACCCATACAATTTGGATGGACCTATTTGGAAAAAAACGTAGATTGAGAAAATTGTTGTTAGCCTACATTATCATTTTCAAGAAAAAGATACCTTGCTTAAATCCATATAGAAGGCCTGTGAACTTACTGTTAAATGAATCAGTTCGGAAATTATTCGAACTGCATTATTTGTTACCAAGATGATAGCAATCCACTTTCGTGGATGGAAAGAGTTTGACTTTATAGACATCAAGTATAGTGGTACGAGCGAAGCTATTTTGACACAATTGTTAGAATTGATGAATCAAATACCAATGAAGAGAAAATATCTATACTTTCCCATAGATTTACTAAATTTCTTAGAAAGAATAAACCCGTTTTTAGGGATTTAAGAAAAAGGTAATCCGAGCTCTAAAATGATTATTTCATTGAATTTATAGTTGTATTTCTTCCAAGTGAATTCAAACATTTTGGATACCACTCATATAGGCATTTGAGCAAAAAACTAAATCTAGAACTAAGCAGCTGACCAGAAAATTTGATCTCTATATCATGCAAGAGGATGAAACTTTGAACAAATTCTATGCAGGTTTTTCAATCAATATCAACACCTCGTACAATTTGGATGGACCTATTTGGAAAAAAAAGTAGATTGAGAAAATTGTTGTTAGCCTACATTATCATTTTCAAGAAAAAGATACCTTGCTTAAATCCATATAGAAGGCCTGTGAACTTGCTGTTAAATGAATCAGTTCGGAAATTATTCGAACTGCATTATTTGTTGCTAAGATGATAGCAATCCACTTTCGCGGATGGAAAGAGCTTGACTTTATAGACACCAAGTATAGTGGTACGAGCGAAGCTATTTTGACACAATTGTTAGAATTGATGAATCTAATACCAATGAAGAGAAAATATCTATACTTTCCCATAGATTTACTAAATTTCTTAGAAAGAATAAACCTGTTTTTAGGGATTTAAGAAAAAGGTAATCTGAGCTCTAAAATGATTATTTCATTGAATTTATAGTTGTATTTCTTCCAAGTGACTTCAAACATTTTGGATACCACTCATATAGGCATTTGAGCAAAAAATAAATCTAGAACTATGTAGCTGAACATAAATTTTGAACTCTATATCATGCAAGAGGATGAAACTTTGAACAAATTCTATGCAGGTTTTTCAATCAATATCAACACCTTGTACAATTTGGATGGACCTATTTGGAAAAAAAAAGTAGATTGAGAAAATTGTTGTTAGCCTACATTATCATTTTCAAGAAAAAGATACCTTGCTTAAATCCATATAGAAGGCCTGTGAACTTGCTGTTAAATGAATCAGTTGGAAATTATTCGAACTGCATTATTTGTTACCAAGATGATAGCAATCCACTTTCGTGGACGGAAAGAGCTTGACTTTATAGACATCAAGTATAGTGGTACGAGCGAAGCAATTTTGACACAATTGTTAGAATTGATGAATCTAATACCAATGAAGAGAAAATATCTATACTTTCCCATAGATTTACTAAATTTCTTAGAAAGAATAAACCCGTTTTTAGGGACTTAAGAAAAAGGTAATCCGAGCTCTAAAATGATTATTTCATTGAATTTATAGTTGTATTTCTTCCAACTGTCTTCAAACATTTTGGATACCACTCATATAGGCATTTGAGCAAAAAACTAAATCTAGAACTATGCAGCTGAGTAGAAATTTTGATCTCTATATCATGCAAGAGGATGAAACTTTGAACAAATTCTATGCAGTTTTTTCAATCAATATCAACACCTCGTACAATTTGGATGGACCTATTTGGAAAAAAAAAGTATATTGAGAAAATTGTTGTTAGCCTACAATATCATTTTCAAGAAAAAGATACCTTGCTTAAATCCATATAGAAGGCCTGTGAACTTGCTGTTAAATGAATCAGTTCGGAAATTATTCGAACTGCATTATTTGTTGCTAAGATGATAGCAATCCACTTTCGCGGATGGAAAGAGCTTGACTTTAGAGACATCAAGTATAGTGGTACGAGCGGAGCTATTTTGGCACAATTGTTAGAATTGATGAATCTAATACCAATGAATAGAAAATATCTATACTTTCCCATAGATTTACTAAATTTCTTAGAAAGAATAAACCCGTTTTTAGGGATTTAAGAAAAGGTAATCCGAGCTCTAAAATGATTATTTCAATGAATTTATAGTTGTATTTCTTCCAAGCAACTTCAAACATTTTGGAGACCACTCATATAGGCATTTGAGCAAAAAAACTAAATCTAGAACAATGCAGCTGAGCAGAAATTTTGATCTCTATATCTTTAAAGAGGATGAAACTTTGAACAAATTCTATGCAGGTTTTTCAATCAATATCAACAACCCATACAATTTGGATGGACCTATTTGGAAAAAAACGTAGATTGAGAAAATTGTTGTTAGCCTACATTATCATTTTCAAGAAAAAGATACCTTGCTTAAATCCATATAGAAGGCCTGTGAACTTACTGTTAAATGAATCAGTTCGGAAATTATTCGAACTGCATTATTTGTTACCAAGATGATAGCAATCCACTTTCGTGGATGGAAAGAGTTTGACTTTATAGACATCAAGTATAGTGGTACGAGCGAAGCTATTTTGACACAATTGTTAGAATTGATGAATCAAATACCAATGAAGAGAAAATATCTATACTTTCCCATAGATTTACTAAATTTCTTAGAAAGAATAAACCCGTTTTTAGGGATTTAAGAAAAAGGTAATCCGAGCTCTAAAATGATTATTTCATTGAATTTATAGTTGTATTTCTTCCAAGTGAATTCAAACATTTTGGATACCACTCATATAGGCATTTGAGCAAAAAACTAAATCTAGAACTAAGCAGCTGACCAGAAAATTTGATCTCTATATCATGCAAGAGGATGAAACTTTGAACAAATTCTATGCAGGTTTTTCAATCAATATCAACACCTCGTACAATTTGGATGGACCTATTTGGAAAAAAAAGTAGATTGAGAAAATTGTTGTTAGCCTACATTATCATTTTCAAGAAAAAGATACCTTGCTTAAATCCATATAGAAGGCCTGTGAACTTGCTGTTAAATGAATCAGTTCGGAAATTATTCGAACTGCATTATTTGTTGCTAAGATGATAGCAATCCACTTTCGCGGATGGAAAGAGCTTGACTTTATAGACACCAAGTATAGTGGTACGAGCGAAGCTATTTTGACACAATTGTTAGAATTGATGAATCTAATACCAATGAAGAGAAAATATCTATACTTTCCCATAGATTTACTAAATTTCTTAGAAAGAATAAACCTGTTTTTAGGGATTTAAGAAAAAGGTAATCTGAGCTCTAAAATGATTATTTCATTGAATTTATAGTTGTATTTCTTCCAAGTGACTTCAAACATTTTGGATACCACTCATATAGGCATTTGAGCAAAAAACTAAATCTAGAACTATACAGCTGAACATAAATTTTGAACTCTATATCATGCAAGAGGATGAAACTTTGAACAAATTCTATGCAGGTTTTTCAATCATTATCAACTACTCGTACAATTTGGATGGACCTATTTGTTAAAAAAGTAGATTGAGAAAATGGTTGTTAGAATACATTATCATTTCCAAGAAAAAGATACCTTGCTTAAATCCATATAGAAGGCTTGTGAACTTGATGTTAAATGAATCAGTTGGGAAATTATTCGAACTGCATTATTTGTTGCCAAGATGATAGCAATCCACTTTCGCGGATGGAAAGAGCTTGACTTTATAGACATCAAGTATAGTGGTACGAGCGAAGCAATTTTGACACAATTGTTAGAATTGATGAATATAATACCAATGAAGAGAAAATATCTATACTTTCCCATAGATATACTAAATTGCTTAGAAAGAATAAACCCGTTTTTAGGGATTTAAGAAAAAGGTAATCCGAGCTCTAAAATGATTATTTCAATGAATTTATAGTTGTATTTCTTCCAAGCGACTTCAAACATTTTGGAGACCACTCATATAGGCATTTGAGCAAAAAAACTAAATCTATAACTATACAGCTGAACATACATTTTGAACTCTATATCTTGCAAGAGGATGAAACTTTGAACAAATTCTATGCAGGTTTTTCAATCATTATCAACAACTCGTACAATTTGGATGGACCTATTTGTTAAAAAAGTAGATTGAGAAAATGGTTGTTAGAATACATTATCATTTCCAAGAAAAAGATACCTTGCTTAAATCCATATAGAAGGCCTGTGAACTTACTGTTAAATGAATCAGTTGGGAAATTATTCGAACTGCATTATTTGTTACCAAGATGATAGCAATCCACTTTCGTGGACGGAAAGAGCTTGACTTTATAGACATCAAGTATAGTGGTACAAGCGAAGCAATTTTGAAAAATTGTTAGAATTGATGAATCTAATACCAATGAAGAGAAAATATCTATACTTTCCAATAGATTTACTAAATTTCGTAGAAAGAATAAACCCGTTTTTATGTATTTAAGAAAAAGGTAATCCGAGTTCTAAAATGATTATTTCAATGAATTTATAGTTGTTTTTCTTCCAAGCGACTTCAAACATTTTGGAGACCACTCATATAGGCATTTGAGCAAAAAACTAAATCTAGAACTATGCAGCTGAACATAAATTTTGAACTCTATATCTTGCAAGAGGATGAAACTTTGAATAAATTCTATGCAGGTTTTTCAATCATAATCAACTACTCGTACAATTTGGATGGACCTATTTGTTAAAAAAGTAGATTGAGAAAATGGTTGTTAGCCTACATTATCATTTCCAAGAAAAAGATACCTTGCTTAAATCCATATAGAAGGCCTGTGAACTTACTGTTAAATGAATTAGTTCGGAAATTATTCGAACTGCATTATTTGTTACCAAGATGATAGCAATCCACTTTCGTGGACGGAAAGAGCTTGACTTTATAGACATCAAGGATAGTGGTACGAGCGGAGCAATTTTGACACAATTGTTAGAATTGATGAATCTAATACCAATGAATAGAAAATATCTATACTTTCCCATAGATTTACTAAATTTCGTAGAAAGAATAAACCCGTTTTTAGGGATTTAAGAAAAAGGTAATCCGAGCTCTAAAATGATTATTTCAATGAATTTATAGTTTTATTTCTTCCAAGCGACTTCAAACATTTTGGAGACCACTCATATAGGCATTTGAGCAAAAAACTAAATCTAGAACTATGCAGCTGAACATAATTTTTGAACTCTATATCTTGCAAGAGGATGAAACTTTGAACAAATTCTATGCAGGTTTTTCAATCAATATCAACACCTCGTACAATTTGGATGGACCTATTTGGAAAAAAAAGTAGATTGAGAAAATTGTTGGTAGCCTACATTATCATTTTCAAGAAAAAGATACCTTGCTTAAATCCATATAGAAGGCCTGTGAACTTGGTGTTAAATGAATCAGTTCGGAAATTATTCGAACTGCATTATTTGTTGCTAAGATGATAGCAATCCACTTTCGCGGATGGAAAAAGATTGACTTTATAGACATCAAGTATAGTGGTACGAGCGAAGCTATTTTGACAAAATTGTTAGAATTGATGAATCTAATACCAATGAAGAGAAAATATCTATACTTTCCCATAGATTTACTAAATTTCGTAGAAAGAATAAACCCGTTTTTAGGGATTTAAGAAAAAGGTAATCCGAGCTCTAAAATGATTATTTCAATGAATTTATAGTTGTATTTCTTCCAAGCGACTTCAAACATTTTGGAGACCACTCATATAGGCATTTGAGCAAAAAAACTAAATCTATAACTATACAGCTGAACATACATTTTGAACTCTATATCATGCAAGAGGATGAAACTTTGAACAAATTCTATGCAGGTTTTTCAATCATTATCAACTACTCGTACAATTTGGATCGACCTATTTGTTATAAAAGTAGATTGAGAAAATGGTTGTTAGCCTACATTATCATTTCCAAGAAAAAGATACCTTGCTTAAATCCATATAGAAGGCCTGTGAACTTACTGTTAAATGAATTAGTTGGTAAATTATTCGAACTGCATTATTTGTTACCAAGATGATAGCAATCCACTTTCGTGGACGGAAAGAGCTTGACTTTATAGACATCAAGTATAGTGGTACGAGCGAAGCAATTTTGACAAAATTGTTAGAATTGATGAATCTAATACAAATGAAGAGAAAATATCTATACTTTCCTATAGATTTACTAAATTTCTTAGAAAGAATAAACCCGTTTTTAGGGATTTAAAAAAAAGGTAATCCGATCTCTAAAATGATTATTTCAATGAATTTATAGTTGTATTTCTTCCAAGAAACTTCAAACATTTTGGAGACCACTCATATAGGCATTTGAGCAAAAAATAAATCTAGAACTATGTAGCTGAACATAAATTTTGAACTCTATATCATGCAAGAGGATGAAACTTTGAACAAATTCTATGCAGGTTTTTCAATCAATTTCAACTACCCGTACAATTTGGATGGACCTATTTGGAAAAAACGTAGATTCAGAAAATTGTTGTTAGCCTACATTATCATTTTCAAGAAAAAGATACCTTGCTTAAATCCATATAGAAGGCCTGTGAACTTACTGTTAAATGAATCAGTTGGGAAATTATTCGAACTGCATTATTTGTTACCAAGATGATAGCAATCCACCTTCGTGGACGGAAAGAACTTGACTTTATAGACATCGAGTATAGTGGTACGAGCGAAGCTATATTGACACAATTGTTAGAAATGATGAATCTAATACCAATGAAGATAAAATATCTATACATTCCCATAGCTTTACTAAATTTCTTAGAAAGAATAAACCCGTTTTTAAGGATTTAAAAAAAAGGTAATCCGAGCTCTAAAATGATTATTTCAATGAATTTATAGTTGTATTACTTCCAAGAGACTTCAAACATTGTGGAGACCACTCATATAGGCATTTGAGCAAAAAACTAAACCTAGAACTATGCAGCTGAGCAGAAATTTTGAACTCTATATCATGCAAGAGGATGAAACTTTGAACAAATTCTACGCAGGTTTTTTAATCATTATCAACTACTCGTACAATTTGGATGGACCTATTTGGAAAAAACGTAGATTGAGAAAATTGTTGTTATCCTACATTATCATTTTCAAGAAAAAGATACCTTGCTTAAATCCATATAGAAGGCCTGTGAACTTACTGCTAAATGAATCAGTTGGGAAATTATTCGAACTGCATTATTTGTTACCAAGATGATAGCAATCCACTTTCGTGGACAGAAAGAGCTTGACTTTATAGACATCAAGTATAGTGGTACAAGCGAAGCTATATTGACAAAATTGTTACAATTGATGAATCTAATACCAATGAAGAGAAAATATCTATACTTTCCCATAGATTTACTAAATTGCTTAGAAAGAATAAACCCGTTTTTAGGGATTTAAGAAAAAGGTAATCCGAGCTCTAAAATGATTGTTTCAATGAATTTATAGTTGTATTTCTTCCAAGCGACTTCAAACATTTTGGAGACCACTCATATACGCATTTGAGCAAAAAACTAAATCTAAAACTATGCAGCTGAACATAAATTTTGAACTCTATATCTTGCAAGAGGATGAAACTTTGAACAAATTCTATGCAGGTTTTTCAATCATTATCAACAACTCGTACAATTTGGATGGACCTATTTGTTAAAAAAGTAGATTGAGAAAATGGTTGTTAGAATACATTATCATTTCCAAGAAAAAGATACCTTGCTTAAATCCATATAGAAGGCCTGTGAACTTACTGTTAAATGAATCAGTTGGGAAATTATTCGAACTGCATTATTTGTTGCCAAGATGATAGCAATCCACTTTCGCGGATGGAAAGAGCTTGACTTTATAGACATCAAGTATAGTGGTACGAGCGAAGCAATTTTGACACAATTGTTAGAATTGATGAATATAATACCAATGAAGAGAAAATATCTATACTTTCCCATAGATTTACTAAATTGCTTAGAAAGAATAAACCCGTTTTTAGGGATTTAAAAAAAAGGTAATCCGATCTCTAAAATGATTATTTAAATGAATTTATAGTTGTATTTCTTCTAAGAAACTTCAAACATTTTGGAGACCACTCATATAGGCATTTGAGCAAAAAATAAATCTAGAACTATGTAGCTGAACATAAATTTTGAACTCTATATCATGCAAGAGGATGAAACTTTGAACAAATTCTATGCAGGTTTTTCAATCAATTTCAACTACCCGTACAATATGGATGGACCTATTTGGAAAAAACGTAGATTGAGAAAATTGTTGTTAGCCTACATTATCATTTTCAAGAAAAAGATACCTTGCTTAAATCCATATAGAAGGCCTGTGAACTTACTGTTAAATGAATCAGTTGGAAATTATTCGAACTGCATTATTTGTTACCAAGATGATAGCAATCCACTTTCGTGGACGGAAAGAGCTTGACTTTATAGACATCAAGTATAGTGGTACGAGCGAAGCAATTTTGACACAATTGTTAGAATTGATGAATCTAATACCAATGAAGAGAAAATATCTATACTTTCCCATAGATTTACTAAATTTCTTAGAAAGAATAAACCCATTTTTAGGGATTTAAGAAAAAGGTAATCCGAGCTCTAAAATGATTATTTCATTGAATTTATAGTTGTATTTCTTCCAAGTGACTTCAAACATTTTGAATACCACTCATATAGGCATTTGAGCAAAAAATAAATCTAGAACTATGTAGCTGAACATAAATTTTGAACTCTATATCATGCAAGAGGATGAAACTTTGAACAAATTTATGCAGGTTTTTCAATCAATATCAACACCTTGTACAATTTGGATGGACCTATTTGGAAAAAAAAGTAGATTGAGAAAATTGTTGTTAGCCTACATTATCATTTTCAAGAAAAAGATACCTTGCTTAAATCCATATAGAAGGCCTGTGAACTTGCTCTTAAATGAATCAGTTGGAAATTATTCGAACTGCATTATTTGTTACCAAGATGATAGCAATCCACTTTCGTGGACGGAAAGAGCTTGACTTTATAGACATCAAGTATAGTGGTACGAGCGAAGCAATTTTGACACAATTGTTAGAATTGATGAATCTAATACCAATGAAGAGAAAATATCTATACTTTCCCATAGATTTACTAAATTTCTTAGAAAGAATAAACCCGTTTTTAGGGATTTAAGAAAAAGGTAATCCGAGCTCTAAAATGATTATTTCATTGAATTTATAGTTGTATTTCTTCCAAGTGACTTCAAACATTTTGGATACCACTCATATAGGCATTTGAGCAAAAAACTAAATCTAGAACTATGCAGCTGAGAAGAAATTTTGATCTCTATATCATGCAAGAGGATGAAACTTTGAACAAATTCTATGCAGGTTTTTCAATCAATATCAACACCTTGTACAATTTGGATGGACCTATTTGGAAAAAAAAAGTAGATTGAGAAAATTGTTGTTAGCCTACATTATCATTTTCAAGAAAAAGATACCTTGCTTAAATCCATATAGAAGGCCTGTGAACTTGCTGTTAAATGAATCAGTTGGAAATTATTCGAACTGCATTATTTGTTACCAAGATGATAGCAATCCACTTTCGTGGACGGAAAGAGCTTGACTTTATAGACATCAAGTATAGTGGTACGAGCGAAGCAATTTTGACACAATTGTTAGAATTGATGAATCTAATACCAATGAAGAGAAAATATCTATACTTTCCCATAGATTTACTAAATTTCTTAGAAAGAATAAACCCGTTTTTAGGGACTTAAGAAAAAGGTAATCCGAGCTCTAAAATGATTATTTCATTGAATTTATAGTTGTATTTCTTCCAACTGACTTCAAACATTTTGGATACCACTCATATAGGCATTTGAGCAAAAAACTAAATCTAGAACTATGCAGCTGAGTAGAAATTTTGATCTCTATATCATGCAAGAGGATGAAACTTTGAACAAATTCTATGCAGTTTTTTCAATCAATATCAACACCTCGTACAATTTGGATGGACCTATTTGGAAAAAAAAAGTATATTGAGAAAATTGTTGTTAGCCTACAATATCATTTTCAAGAAAAAGATACCTTGCTTAAATCCATATAGAAGGCCTGTGAACTTGCTGTTAAATGAATCAGTTCGGAAATTATTCGAACTGCATTATTTGTTGCTAAGATGATAGCAATCCACTTTCGCGGATGGAAAGAGCTTGACTTTAGAGACATCAAGTATAGTGGTACGAGCGGAGCTATTTTGGCACAATTGTTAGAATTGATGAATCTAATACCAATGAATAGAAAATATCTATACTTTCCCATAGATTTACTAAATTTCTTAGAAAGAATAAACCCGTTTTTAGGGATTTAAGAAAAGGTAATCCGAGCTCTAAAATGATTATTTCAATGAATTTATAGTTGTATTTCTTCCAAGCAACTTCAAACATTTTGGAGACCACTCATATAGGCATTTGAGCAAAAAAACTAAATCTAGAACAATGCAGCTGAGCAGAAATTTTGATCTCTATATCTTTAAAGAGGATGAAACTTTGAACAAATTCTATGCAGGTTTTTCAATCAATATCAACAACCCATACAATTTGGATGGACCTATTTGGAAAAAAACGTAGATTGAGAAAATTGTTGTTAGCCTACATTATCATTTTCAAGAAAAAGATACCTTGCTTAAATCCATATAGAAGGCCTGTGAACTTACTGTTAAATGAATCAGTTCGGAAATTATTCGAACTGCATTATTTGTTACCAAGATGATAGCAATCCACTTTCGTGGATGGAAAGAGTTTGACTTTATAGACATCAAGTATAGTGGTACGAGCGAAGCTATTTTGACACAATTGTTAGAATTGATGAATCAAATACCAATGAAGAGAAAATATCTATACTTTCCCATAGATTTACTAAATTTCTTAGAAAGAATAAACCCGTTTTTAGGGATTTAAGAAAAAGGTAATCCGAGCTCTAAAATGATTATTTCATTGAATTTATAGTTGTATTTCTTCCAAGTGAATTCAAACATTTTGGATACCACTCATATAGGCATTTGAGCAAAAAACTAAATCTAGAACTAAGCAGCTGACCAGAAAATTTGATCTCTATATCATGCAAGAGGATGAAACTTTGAACAAATTCTATGCAGGTTTTTCAATCAATATCAACACCTCGTACAATTTGGATGGACCTATTTGGAAAAAAAAGTAGATTGAGAAAATTGTTGTTAGCCTACATTATCATTTTCAAGAAAAAGATACCTTGCTTAAATCCATATAGAAGGCCTGTGAACTTGCTGTTAAATGAATCAGTTCGGAAATTATTCGAACTGCATTATTTGTTGCTAAGATGATAGCAATCCACTTTCGCGGATGGAAAGAGCTTGACTTTATAGACACCAAGTATAGTGGTACGAGCGAAGCTATTTTGACACAATTGTTAGAATTGATGAATCTAATACCAATGAAGAGAAAATATCTATACTTTCCCATAGATTTACTAAATTTCTTAGAAAGAATAAACCTGTTTTTAGGGATTTAAGAAAAAGGTAATCTGAGCTCTAAAATGATTATTTCATTGAATTTATAGTTGTATTTCTTCCAAGTGACTTCAAACATTTTGGATACCACTCATATAGGCATTTGAGCAAAAAACTAAATCTAGAACTATACAGCTGAACATAAATTTTGAACTCTATATCATGCAAGAGGATGAAACTTTGAACAAATTCTATGCAGGTTTTTCAATCATTATCAACTACTCGTACAATTTGGATGGACCTATTTGTTAAAAAAGTAGATTGAGAAAATGGTTGTTAGAATACATTATCATTTCCAAGAAAAAGATACCTTGCTTAAATCCATATAGAAGGCTTGTGAACTTGATGTTAAATGAATCAGTTGGGAAATTATTCGAACTGCATTATTTGTTGCCAAGATGATAGCAATCCACTTTCGCGGATGGAAAGAGCTTGACTTTATAGACATCAAGTATAGTGGTACGAGCGAAGCAATTTTGACACAATTGTTAGAATTGATGAATATAATACCAATGAAGAGAAAATATCTATACTTTCCCATAGATATACTAAATTGCTTAGAAAGAATAAACCCGTTTTTAGGGATTTAAGAAAAAGGTAATCCGAGCTCTAAAATGATTATTTCAATGAATTTATAGTTGTATTTCTTCCAAGCGACTTCAAACATTTTGGAGACCACTCATATAGGCATTTGAGCAAAAAAACTAAATCTATAACTATACAGCTGAACATACATTTTGAACTCTATATCTTGCAAGAGGATGAAACTTTGAACAAATTCTATGCAGGTTTTTCAATCATTATCAACAACTCGTACAATTTGGATGGACCTATTTGTTAAAAAAGTAGATTGAGAAAATGGTTGTTAGAATACATTATCATTTCCAAGAAAAAGATACCTTGCTTAAATCCATATAGAAGGCCTGTGAACTTACTGTTAAATGAATCAGTTGGGAAATTATTCGAACTGCATTATTTGTTACCAAGATGATAGCAATCCACTTTCGTGGACGGAAAGAGCTTGACTTTATAGACATCAAGTATAGTGGTACAAGCGAAGCAATTTTGAAAAATTGTTAGAATTGATGAATCTAATACCAATGAAGAGAAAATATCTATACTTTCCAATAGATTTACTAAATTTCGTAGAAAGAATAAACCCGTTTTTATGTATTTAAGAAAAAGGTAATCCGAGTTCTAAAATGATTATTTCAATGAATTTATAGTTGTTTTTCTTCCAAGCGACTTCAAACATTTTGGAGACCACTCATATAGGCATTTGAGCAAAAAACTAAATCTAGAACTATGCAGCTGAACATAAATTTTGAACTCTATATCTTGCAAGAGGATGAAACTTTGAATAAATTCTATGCAGGTTTTTCAATCATAATCAACTACTCGTACAATTTGGATGGACCTATTTGTTAAAAAAGTAGATTGAGAAAATGGTTGTTAGCCTACATTATCATTTCCAAGAAAAAGATACCTTGCTTAAATCCATATAGAAGGCCTGTGAACTTACTGTTAAATGAATTAGTTCGGAAATTATTCGAACTGCATTATTTGTTACCAAGATGATAGCAATCCACTTTCGTGGACGGAAAGAGCTTGACTTTATAGACATCAAGGATAGTGGTACGAGCGGAGCAATTTTGACACAATTGTTAGAATTGATGAATCTAATACCAATGAATAGAAAATATCTATACTTTCCCATAGATTTACTAAATTTCGTAGAAAGAATAAACCCGTTTTTAGGGATTTAAGAAAAAGGTAATCCGAGCTCTAAAATGATTATTTCAATGAATTTATAGTTTTATTTCTTCCAAGCGACTTCAAACATTTTGGAGACCACTCATATAGGCATTTGAGCAAAAAACTAAATCTAGAACTATGCAGCTGAACATAATTTTTGAACTCTATATCTTGCAAGAGGATGAAACTTTGAACAAATTCTATGCAGGTTTTTCAATCAATATCAACACCTCGTACAATTTGGATGGACCTATTTGGAAAAAAAAGTAGATTGAGAAAATTGTTGGTAGCCTACATTATCATTTTCAAGAAAAAGATACCTTGCTTAAATCCATATAGAAGGCCTGTGAACTTGGTGTTAAATGAATCAGTTCGGAAATTATTCGAACTGCATTATTTGTTGCTAAGATGATAGCAATCCACTTTCGCGGATGGAAAAAGATTGACTTTATAGACATCAAGTATAGTGGTACGAGCGAAGCTATTTTGACAAAATTGTTAGAATTGATGAATCTAATACCAATGAAGAGAAAATATCTATACTTTCCCATAGATTTACTAAATTTCGTAGAAAGAATAAACCCGTTTTTAGGGATTTAAGAAAAAGGTAATCCGAGCTCTAAAATGATTATTTCAATGAATTTATAGTTGTATTTCTTCCAAGCGACTTCAAACATTTTGGAGACCACTCATATAGGCATTTGAGCAAAAAAACTAAATCTATAACTATACAGCTGAACATACATTTTGAACTCTATATCATGCAAGAGGATGAAACTTTGAACAAATTCTATGCAGGTTTTTCAATCATTATCAACTACTCGTACAATTTGGATCGACCTATTTGTTATAAAAGTAGATTGAGAAAATGGTTGTTAGCCTACATTATCATTTCCAAGAAAAAGATACCTTGCTTAAATCCATATAGAAGGCCTGTGAACTTACTGTTAAATGAATTAGTTGGTAAATTATTCGAACTGCATTATTTGTTACCAAGATGATAGCAATCCACTTTCGTGGACGGAAAGAGCTTGACTTTATAGACATCAAGTATAGTGGTACGAGCGAAGCAATTTTGACAAAATTGTTAGAATTGATGAATCTAATACAAATGAAGAGAAAATATCTATACTTTCCTATAGATTTACTAAATTTCTTAGAAAGAATAAACCCGTTTTTAGGGATTTAAAAAAAAGGTAATCCGATCTCTAAAATGATTATTTCAATGAATTTATAGTTGTATTTCTTCCAAGAAACTTCAAACATTTTGGAGACCACTCATATAGGCATTTGAGCAAAAAATAAATCTAGAACTATGTAGCTGAACATAAATTTTGAACTCTATATCATGCAAGAGGATGAAACTTTGAACAAATTCTATGCAGGTTTTTCAATCAATTTCAACTACCCGTACAATTTGGATGGACCTATTTGGAAAAAACGTAGATTCAGAAAATTGTTGTTAGCCTACATTATCATTTTCAAGAAAAAGATACCTTGCTTAAATCCATATAGAAGGCCTGTGAACTTACTGTTAAATGAATCAGTTGGGAAATTATTCGAACTGCATTATTTGTTACCAAGATGATAGCAATCCACCTTCGTGGACGGAAAGAACTTGACTTTATAGACATCGAGTATAGTGGTACGAGCGAAGCTATATTGACACAATTGTTAGAAATGATGAATCTAATACCAATGAAGATAAAATATCTATACATTCCCATAGCTTTACTAAATTTCTTAGAAAGAATAAACCCGTTTTTAAGGATTTAAAAAAAAGGTAATCCGAGCTCTAAAATGATTATTTCAATGAATTTATAGTTGTATTACTTCCAAGAGACTTCAAACATTGTGGAGACCACTCATATAGGCATTTGAGCAAAAAACTAAACCTAGAACTATGCAGCTGAGCAGAAATTTTGAACTCTATATCATGCAAGAGGATGAAACTTTGAACAAATTCTACGCAGGTTTTTTAATCATTATCAACTACTCGTACAATTTGGATGGACCTATTTGGAAAAAACGTAGATTGAGAAAATTGTTGTTATCCTACATTATCATTTTCAAGAAAAAGATACCTTGCTTAAATCCATATAGAAGGCCTGTGAACTTACTGCTAAATGAATCAGTTGGGAAATTATTCGAACTGCATTATTTGTTACCAAGATGATAGCAATCCACTTTCGTGGACAGAAAGAGCTTGACTTTATAGACATCAAGTATAGTGGTACAAGCGAAGCTATATTGACAAAATTGTTACAATTGATGAATCTAATACCAATGAAGAGAAAATATCTATACTTTCCCATAGATTTACTAAATTGCTTAGAAAGAATAAACCCGTTTTTAGGGATTTAAGAAAAAGGTAATCCGAGCTCTAAAATGATTGTTTCAATGAATTTATAGTTGTATTTCTTCCAAGCGACTTCAAACATTTTGGAGACCACTCATATACGCATTTGAGCAAAAAACTAAATCTAAAACTATGCAGCTGAACATAAATTTTGAACTCTATATCTTGCAAGAGGATGAAACTTTGAACAAATTCTATGCAGGTTTTTCAATCATTATCAACAACTCGTACAATTTGGATGGACCTATTTGTTAAAAAAGTAGATTGAGAAAATGGTTGTTAGAATACATTATCATTTCCAAGAAAAAGATACCTTGCTTAAATCCATATAGAAGGCCTGTGAACTTACTGTTAAATGAATCAGTTGGGAAATTATTCGAACTGCATTATTTGTTGCCAAGATGATAGCAATCCACTTTCGCGGATGGAAAGAGCTTGACTTTATAGACATCAAGTATAGTGGTACGAGCGAAGCAATTTTGACACAATTGTTAGAATTGATGAATATAATACCAATGAAGAGAAAATATCTATACTTTCCCATAGATTTACTAAATTGCTTAGAAAGAATAAACCCGTTTTTAGGGATTTAAAAAAAAGGTAATCCGATCTCTAAAATGATTATTTAAATGAATTTATAGTTGTATTTCTTCTAAGAAACTTCAAACATTTTGGAGACCACTCATATAGGCATTTGAGCAAAAAATAAATCTAGAACTATGTAGCTGAACATAAATTTTGAACTCTATATCATGCAAGAGGATGAAACTTTGAACAAATTCTATGCAGGTTTTTCAATCAATTTCAACTACCCGTACAATATGGATGGACCTATTTGGAAAAAACGTAGATTGAGAAAATTGTTGTTAGCCTACATTATCATTTTCAAGAAAAAGATACCTTGCTTAAATCCATATAGAAGGCCTGTGAACTTACTGTTAAATGAATCAGTTGGAAATTATTCGAACTGCATTATTTGTTACCAAGATGATAGCAATCCACTTTCGTGGACGGAAAGAGCTTGACTTTATAGACATCAAGTATAGTGGTACGAGCGAAGCAATTTTGACACAATTGTTAGAATTGATGAATCTAATACCAATGAAGAGAAAATATCTATACTTTCCCATAGATTTACTAAATTTCTTAGAAAGAATAAACCCATTTTTAGGGATTTAAGAAAAAGGTAATCCGAGCTCTAAAATGATTATTTCATTGAATTTATAGTTGTATTTCTTCCAAGTGACTTCAAACATTTTGAATACCACTCATATAGGCATTTGAGCAAAAAATAAATCTAGAACTATGTAGCTGAACATAAATTTTGAACTCTATATCATGCAAGAGGATGAAACTTTGAACAAATTTATGCAGGTTTTTCAATCAATATCAACACCTTGTACAATTTGGATGGACCTATTTGGAAAAAAAAGTAGATTGAGAAAATTGTTGTTAGCCTACATTATCATTTTCAAGAAAAAGATACCTTGCTTAAATCCATATAGAAGGCCTGTGAACTTGCTCTTAAATGAATCAGTTGGAAATTATTCGAACTGCATTATTTGTTACCAAGATGATAGCAATCCACTTTCGTGGACGGAAAGAGCTTGACTTTATAGACATCAAGTATAGTGGTACGAGCGAAGCAATTTTGACACAATTGTTAGAATTGATGAATCTAATACCAATGAAGAGAAAATATCTATACTTTCCCATAGATTTACTAAATTTCTTAGAAAGAATAAACCCGTTTTTAGGGATTTAAGAAAAAGGTAATCCGAGCTCTAAAATGATTATTTCATTGAATTTATAGTTGTATTTCTTCCAAGTGACTTCAAACATTTTGGATACCACTCATATAGGCATTTGAGCAAAAAACTAAATCTAGAACTATGCAGCTGAGAAGAAATTTTGATCTCTATATCATGCAAGAGGATGAAACTTTGAACAAATTCTATGTAGGTTTTTCAATCAATATCAACACCTCGTACAATTTGGATGGACCTATTTGGAAAAAAAAGTAGATTGAGAAAATTGTTGTTAGCCTACATTATCATTTTCAAGAAAAAGATACCTTGCTTAAATCCATATAGAAGGCCTGTGAACTTGCTGTTAAATGAATCAGTTCGGAAATTATTCGAACTGCATTATTTGTTGCTAAGATGATAGCAATCCACTTTCGCGGATGGAAAGAGCTTGACTTTATAGACATCAAGTATAGTGGTACGAGCGAAGCTATTTTGACACAATTGTTAGAATTGATGAATCTAATACCAATGAAGAGAAAATATCTATACTTTCCCATAGATTTACTAAATTTCTTAGAAAGAATAAACCCGTTTTTAGGGATTTAAGAAAAGGTAATCCGAGCTCTAAAATGATTATTTCAATGAATTTATAGTTGTATTTCTTCCAAGCAACTTCAAACATTTTGGAGACCACTCATATAGGCATTTGAGCAAAAAAACTAAATCTAGAACAATGCAGCTGAACATAAATTTTGAACTCTTTATCATGCAAGAGGATGAAACTTTGAACAAATTTTACGCAGGTTTTTCAATCAGTATCAACTATCGTACAATTTGGATGGACCTATTTGGAAAAAACATAGATTGAGAAAATTGTTGTTATCCTACATTATCATTTTCAAGAAAAAGATACCTTGCCTAAATCCATATAGAAGGCCTGTGAACTTACTGTTAAATGAATCAGTTGAAAATTATTCGAACTGCATAATTTGTTACCAAGATGATAGCAATCCACTTTCGTGGACGGAAAGAGCTTGACTTTATAGACATCAAGTATAGTGGTACGAGCGAAGCAATTTTGACACAATTGTTAAATTGATGAATCTAATACCAATGAAGAGAAAATATCTATACTTTCCCATAGATTTACTAAATTTCTTAGAAAGAATAAACCCATTTTTAGGGATTTAAGAAAAAGGTAATCCGAGCTCTAAAATGATTATTTCATTGAATTTATAGTTGTATTTCTTCCAAGTGACTTCAAACATTTTGGATACCACTCATATAGGCATTTGAGCAAAAAATAAATCTAGAACTATGTAGCTGAACATAAATTTTGAACTCTATATCATGCAAGAGGATGAAACTTTGAACAAATTTATGCAGGTTTTTCAATCAATATCAACACCTTGTACAATTTGGATGGACCTATTTGGAAAAAAAAGTAGATTGAGAAAATTGTTGTTAGCCTACATTATCATTTTCAAGAAAAAGATACCTTGCTTAAATCCATATAGAAGGCCTGTGAACTTGCTGTTAAATGAATCAGTTGGAAATTATTCGAACTGCATTATTTGTTACCAAGATGATAGCAATCCAATTTCGTGGACGGAAAGAGCTTGACTTTATAGACATCAAGTATAGTGGTACAAGCGAAGCAATTTTGACACAATTGTTAGAATTGATGAATCTAATACCAATGAAGAGAAAATATCTATACTTTCCCATAGATTTACTAAATTTATTAGAAAGAATAAACCCGTTTTTAGGGATTTAAGAAAAAGGTAATCCGAGCTCTAAAATGATTATTTCATTGAATTTATAGTTGTATTTCTTCCAAGTGACTTCAAACATTTTGGATACCACTCATATAGGCATTTGAGCAAAAAACTAAATCTAGAACTATGCAGCTGAGCAGAAATTTTGATCTCTATATCATGAAAGAGGATGAAACTTTGAACAAATTCTATGCCGGTTTTTCAATCAATATCAACACCTCGTACAATTTGGATGGACCTATTTGGAAAAAAAAGTAGATTGAGAAAATTGTTGTTAGCCTACATTATCATTTTCAAGAAAAAGATACCTTGCTTAAATCCATATAGAACGCCTGTGAACTTGCTGTTAAATGAATCAGTTCGGAAATTATTCGAACTGCATTATTTGTTGCTAAGATGATAGCAATCCACTTTCGCGGATGGAAAGAGCTTGACTTTATAGACATCAAGTATAGTGGTACGAGCGAAGCTATTTTGACACAATTGTTAGAATTGATGAATCTAATACCAATGAAGAGAAAATATCTATACTTTCCCATAGATTTACTAAATTTCTTAGAAAGAATAAACCCGTTTTTAGGGATTTAAGAAAAGGTAATCCGAGCTCTAAAATGATTATTTCAATGAATTTATAGTTGTATTTCTTCCAAGCAACTTCAAACATTTTGGAGACCACTCATATAGGCATTTGAGCAAAAAAACTAAATCTAGAACAATGCAGCTGAACATAAATTTTGAACTCTTTATCATGCAAGAGGATGAAACTTTGAACAAATTCTATGCAGGTTTTTCAATCAATTTCAACTACCCATACAATTTGGATGGACCTATTTGGAAAAAAACGTAGATTGAGAAAATTGTTGTTAGCCTACATTATCATTTTCAAGAAAAAGATACCTTGCTTAAATCCATATAGAAGGCCTGTGAAGTTACTGTTAAATGAATCAGTTGGGAAATTATTCGAACTGCATTATTTGTTGCCAAGATGATAGCAATCCACTTTCTTGGATGGAAAGAGCTTGACTTTATAGACATCAAGTATAGTGGTACAAGCGAAGCTATTTTGACACAATTGTTAGAAATGATGAATCTAATACCAATGAAGATAAAATATCTATACTTTCCCATAGCTTTACTAAATTTCTTAGAAAGAATAAACCTGTTTTTAGGGATTTAAAAAAAGGTAATCCGAGCTCTAAAATGATTATTTCAATGAATTTATAGTTGTGTTTCTTCCAAGAGACTTCAAACTTTTTGGAGACCACTCATATAGGCATTTGAGCAAAAAACTAAACCTAGAACTATGAAGCTGAGCAGAAATTTTGATCTCTATATCATGCAAGAGGATGAAACTTTGAACAAATTCTACGCAGGTTTTTCAATCAGTATCAACTATCGTACAATTTGGATGGACCTATTTGGAAAAAACATAGATTGAGAAAATTTTTGTTATCCTACATTATCATTTTCAAGAAAAAGATACCTTGCTTAAATCCATATAGAAGGCCTGTGAACTTACTGTTAAATGAATCAGTTGGAAATTATTCGAACTGCATTATTTGTTACCAAGATGATAGCAATCCACTTTCGTGGACGGAAAGAGCTTGACTTTATAGACACCAAGTATAGTGGTACGAGCGAAGCTATTTTGACACAATTGTTAGAATTGATGAATCTAATACCAATGAAGAGAAAATATTTATACTTTCCCATAGATTTACTAAATTTCTTAGAAAGAATAAACCCGTTTTTAGGGATTTAAGAAAAAGGTAATCTGAGCTCTAAAATGATTATTTCATTGAATTTATAGTTGTATTTCTTCCAAGTGACTTCAAACATTTTGGATACCACTCATATAGGCATTTGAGCAAAAAACTAAATCTAGAACTATGCAGCTGAGCAGAAATTTTGATCTCTATATCATGCAAGAGGATGAAACTTTGAACAAATTCTATGCAGGTTTTTCAATCAATATCCACACCTCGTACAATTTGGATGGACCTATTTGAAAAAAAAAATAGTTTGAGAAAATTGTTGTTAGCCTACATTATCATTTTCAAGAAAAAGATACCTTGCTTAAATCCATATAGAAGGCCTGTGAACTTGCTGTTAAATGAATCAGTTAGGAAATTATTCGAACTGCATTATTTGTTGCTAAGATGATAGCAATCCACTTTCGCGGATGGAAAGAGCTTGACTTTATAGACATCAAGTATAGTGGTACGAGCGAAGCTATTTTGACACAATTGTTAGAATTGATGAATCTAATACCAATGAAGAGAAAATATCTATACTTTCCCATAGATTTACTAAATTTCTTAGAAAGAATAAACCCGTTTTTAGGAATTTAAGAAAAAGGTAATCTGAGCTCTAAAATGATTATTTCATTGAATTTATAGTTGTATTTCTTCCAAGTGACTTCAAACATTTTGGATACCACTCATATAGGCATTTGAGCAAAAAACTAAATCTAGAACTATGCAGCTGAGGAGAAATTTTGATCTCTATATCATGCAAGAGGATGAAACTTTGAACAAATTCTATGCAGGTTTTTCAATCAATATCAACACCTCGTACAATTTGGATGGACCTATTTGGAAAAAAAAATAGTTTGAGAAAATTGTTGTTAGCCTACATTATCATTTTCAAGAAAAAGATACCTTGCTTAAATCCATATAGAAGGCGTGTGAACTTGCTGTTAAATGAATCAGTTAGGAAATTATTCGAACTGCATTATTTGTTGCTAAGATGATAGCAATCCACTTTCGTGGACGGAAAGAGCTTGACTTTATAGACATCAAGTATAGTGGTACGAGCGAAGAAATTTTGACACAATTGTTAGAATTGATGAATCTAATACCAATGAAGAGAAAATATCTATACTTTCCCATAGATTTACTAAATTTCTTAGAAAGAATAAACCCGTTTTTAGGGATTTAAGAAAAAGGTAATCCGAGCTCTAAAATGATTATTTCATTGAATTTATAGTTGTATTTCTTCCAAGTGACTTCAAACATTTTGGATACCACTCATATAGGCATTTGAGCAAAAAACTAAATCTAGAACTATGCAGCTGAGCAGAAATTTTGATCTCTATATCATGCAAGAGGATGAAACTTTGAACAAATTCTATGCAGGTTTTTCAATCAATATCAACACCTCGTACAATTTGGATGGACCTATTTGGAAAAAAAATAGTTTGAGAAAATTGTTGTTAGCCTACATTATCATTTTCAAGAAAAAGATACCTTGCTTAAATCCATATAGAAGGCGTGTGAACTTGCTGTTAAATGAATCAGTTAGGAAATTATTCGAACTGCATTATTTGTTGCTAAGATGATAGCAATCCACTTTCGTGGACGGAAAGAGCTTGACTTTATAGACATCAAGTATAGTGGTACGAGCGAAGAAATTTTGACACAATTGTTAGAATTGATGAATCTAATACCAATGAAGAGAAAATATCTATACTTTCCCATAGATTTACTAAATTTCTTAGAAAGAATAAACCCGTTTTTAGGGATTTAAGAAAAAGGTAATCCGAGCTCTAAAATGATTATTTCATTGAATTTATAGTTGTATTTCTTCCAAGTGACTTCAAACATTTTGGATACCACTCATATAGGCATTTGAGCAAAAAACTAAATCTAGAACTATGCAGCTGAGCAGAAATTTTGATCTCTATATCATGCAAGAGGATGAAACTTTGAACAAATTCTATGCAGGTTTTTTAATCAATATCAACACCTCGTACAATTTGGATGGACCTATTTGGAAAAAAAATAGTTTGAGAAAATTGTTGTTAGCCTACATTATCATTTTCAAGAAAAAGATACCTTGCTTAAATCCATATAGAAGGCGTGTGAACTTGCTGTTAAATGAATCAGTTAGGAAATTATTCGAACTGCATTATTTGTTGCTAAGATGATAGCAATCCACTTTCGTGGACGGAAAGAGCTTGACTTTATAGACATCAAGTATAGTGGTACGAGCGAAGCTATTTTGACACAATTGTTAGAATTGATGAATCTAATACCAATGAAGAGAAAATATCTATACTTTCCCATAGATTTACTAAATTTCTTAGAAAGAATAAACCCGTTTTTAGGAATTTAAGAAAAAGGTAATCTGAGCTCTAAAATGATTATTTCATTGAATTTATAGTTGTATTTCTTCCAAGTGACTTCAAACATTTTGGATACCACTCATATAGGCATTTGAGCAAAAAACTAAATCTAGAACTATGCAGCTGAGCAGAAATTTTGATCTCTATATCATGCAAGAGGATGAAACTTTGAACAAATTCTATGCAGGTTTTTCAATCAATATCAACACCTCGTACAATTTGGATGGACCTATTTGGAAAAAAAAATAGTTTGAGAAAATTGTTGTTAGCCTACATTATCATTTTCAAGAAAAAGATACCTTGCTTAAATCCATATAGAAGGCGTGTGAACTTGCTGTTAAATGAATCAGTTAGGAAATTATTCGAACTGCATTATTTGTTGCTAAGATGATAGCAATCCACTTTCGTGGACGGAAAGAGCTTGACTTTATAGACATCAAGTATAGTGGTACGAGCGAAGAAATTTTGACACAATTGTTAGAATTGATGAATCTAATACCAATGAAGAGAAAATATCTATACTTTCCCATAGATTTACTAAATTTCTTAGAAAGAATAAACCCGTTTTTAGGGATTTAAGAAAAAGGTAATCCGAGCTCTAAAATGATTATTTCATTGAATTTATAGTTGTATTTCTTCCAAGTGACTTCAAACATTTTGGATACCACTCATATAGGCATTTGAGCAAAAAACTAAATCTAGAACTATGCAGCTGAGCAGAAATTTTGATCTCTATATCATGCAAGAGGATGAAACTTTGAACAAATTCTATGCAGGTTTTTCAATCAATATCAACACCTCGTACAATTTGGATGGACCTATTTGGAAAAAAAATAGTTTGAGAAAATTGTTGTTAGCCTACATTATCATTTTCAAGAAAAAGATACCTTGCTTAAATCCATATAGAAGGCCTGTGAACTTGCTGTTAAATGAATCTGTTAGGAAATTATTCGAACTGCATTATTTGTTGCTAAGATGATAGCAATCCACTTTCGTGGACGGAAAGAGCTTCACTTTATAGACATCAAGTATAGTGGTACGAGCGAAGAAATTTTGACACAATTGTTAGAATTGATGAATCTAATACCAATGAAGAGAAAATATCTATACTTTCCCATAGATTTACTAAATTTCTTAGAAAGAATAAACCCATTTTTAGGGATTTAAGAAAAAGGTAATCCGAGCTCTAAAATGATTATTTCATTGAATTTATAGTTGTATTTCTTCCAAGTGACTTCAAACATTTTGGATACCACTCATATAGGCATTTGAGCAAAAAATAAATCTAGAACTATGTAGCTGAACATAAATTTTGAACTCTATATCATGCAAGAGGATGAAACTTTGAACAAATTTTACGCAGGTTTTTCAATCAGTATCAACTATCGTACAATTTGGATGGACCTATTTGGAAAAAACATAGATTGAGAAAATTGTTGTTATCCTACATTATCATTTTCAAGAAAAAGATACCTTGCCTAAATCCATATAGAAGGCCTGTGAACTTACTGTTAAATGAATCAGTTGAAAATTATTCGAACTGCATTATTTGTTACCAAGATGATAGCAATCCACTTTCGTGGACGGAAAGAGCTTGACTTTATAGACACCAAGTATAGTGGTACGAGCGAAGCTATTTTGACACAATTGTTAGAATTGATGAATCTAATACCAATGAAGAGAAAATATCTATACTTTCCCATAGATTTACTAAATTTCTTAGAAAGAATAAACCCGTTTTTAGGGATTTAAGAAAAAGGTAATCTGAGCTCTAAAATGATTATTTCATTGAATTTATAGTTGTATTTCTTCCAAGTGACTTCAAACATTTTGGATACTACTCATATAGGCATTTGAGCAAAAAACTAAATCTAGAACTATGCACCTGAGCAGAAATTTTGATCTCTATATCATGCAAGAGGATGAAACTTTGAACAAATTCTATGCAGGTTTTTCAATCAATATCAACACCTCGTACAATTTGGATGGACCTATTTGGAAAAAAAAATAGTTTGAGAAAATTGTTGTTAGCCTACATTATCATTTTCAAGAAAAAGATACCTTGCTTAAATCCATATAGAAGGCCTGTGAACTTGCTGTTAAATGAATCAGTTAGGAAATTATTCGAACTGCATTATTTGTTGCTAAGATGATAGCAATCCACTTTCGCGGATGGAAAGAGCTTGACTTTATAGACATCAAGTATAGTGGTACGAGCGAAGCTATTTTGACACAATTGTTAGAATTGATGAATCTAATACCAATGAAGAGAAAATATCTATACTTTCCCATAGATTTACTAAATTTCTTAGAAAGAATAAACCCGTTTTTAGGGATTTAAGAAAAAGGTAATCTCAGCTCTAAAATGATTATTTCATTGAATTTATAGTTGTATTTCTTCCAAGTGACTTCAAACATTTTGGATACCACTCATATAGGCATTTGAGCAAAAAACTAAATCTAGAACTATGCAGCTGAGCAGAAATTTTGATCTCTATATCATGCAAGAGGATGAAACTTTGAACAAATTCTATGCAGGTTTTTCAATCAATATCAACACCTCGTACAATTTGGATGGACCTATTTGGAAAAAAAAATAGTTTGAGAAAATTGTTGTTAGCCTACATTATCATTTTCAAGAAAAAGATACCTTGCTTAAATCCATATAGAAGGCCTGTGAACTTGCTGTTAAATGAATCAGTTAGGAAATTATTCGAACTGCATTATTTGTTGCTAAGATGATAGCAATCCACTTTCGCGGATGGAAAGAGCTTGACTTTATAGACATCAAGTATAGTGGTACGAGCGAAGAAATTTTGACACAATTGTTAGAATTGATGAATCTAATACCAATGAAGAGAAAATATCTATACTTTCCCATAGATTTACTAAATTTCTTAGAAAGAATAAACCCGTTTTTAGGGATTTAAGAAAAAGGTAATCCGAGCTCTAAAATGATTATTTCATTGAATTTATAGTTGTATTTCTTCCAAGTGACTTCAAACATTTTGGATACCACTCATATAGGCATTTGAGCAAAAAACTAAATCTAGAACTATTCACCTGAGCAGAAAATTTGATCTCTATATCATGCAAGAGGATGAAACTTTGAACAAATTCTATGCAGGTTATTCAATCAATATCAACACCTCGTACAATTTGGATGGACCTATTTGGAAAAAAAAGTAGATTGAGAAAATTGTTGTTAGCCTACATTATCATTTTCAAGAAAAAGATACCTTGCTTAAATCCATATAGAAGGCCTGTGAACTTGCTGTTAAATGAATCAGTTCGGAAATTATTCGAACTGCATTATTTGTTGCTAAGATGATAGCAATCCACTTTCGCGGATGGAAAGAGCTTGACTTTATAGACACCAAGTATAGTGGTACGAGCGAAGAAATTTTGACACAATTGTTAGAATTGATGAATCTAATACCAATGAAGAGAAAATATCTATACTTTCCCATAGATTTACTAAATTTATTAGAAAGAATAAACCCGTTTATAGGGATTTAAGAAAAAGGTAATCTGAGCTCTAAAATGATTATTTCATTGAATTTATAGTTGTATATCTTCCAAGTGACTTCAAACATTTTGGATACCACTCATATAGGCATTTGAGCAAAAAATAAATCTAGAACTATGTAGCTGAACATAAATTTTGAACTCTATATCATGCAAGAGGATGAAACTTTGAACAAATTCTACGCAGGTTTTTCAATCAGTATCAACTATCGTACAATTTGGATGGACCTATTTGGAAAAAACATAGATTGAGAAAATTGTTGTTATCCTACATTATCATTTTCAAGAAAAAGATACCTTGCTTAAATCCATATAGAACGCCTGTGAACTTACTGTTAAATGAATCAGTTGGAAATTATTCGAACTGCATTATTTGTTACCAAGATGATAGCAATCCACTTTCGTGGACGGAAAGAGCTTGACTTTATAGACACCAAGTATAGTGGTACGAGCGAAGCTATTTTGACACAATTGTTAGAATTGATGAATCTAATACCAATGAAGAGAAAATATCTATACTTTCCCATAGATTTACTAAATTTCTTAGAAAGAATAAACCCGTTTTTAGGGATTTAAGAAAAAGGTAATCTGAGCTCTAAAATGATTATTTCATTGAATTTATAGTTGTATTTCTTCCAAGTGACTTCAAACATTTTGGATACTACTCATATAGGCATTTGAGCAAAAAACTAAATCTAGAACTATGCAGCTGAGCAGAAATTTTGATCTCTATATCATGCAAGAGGATGAAACTTTGAACAAATTCTATGCAGGTTTTTCAATCAATATCAACACCTCGTACAATTTGGATGGACCTATTTGGAAAAAAAAATAGTTTGAGAAAATTGTTGTTAGCCTACATTATCATTTTCAAGAAAAAGATACCTTGCTTAAATCCATATAGAAGGCCTGTGAACTTGCTGTTAAATGAATCAGTTAGGAAATTATTCGAACTGCATTATTTGTTGCTAAGATGATAGCAATCCACTTTCGCGGATGGAAAGAGCTTGACTTTATAGACATCAAGTATAGTGGTACGAGCGAAGCTATTTTGACACAATTGTTAGAATTGATGAATCTAATACCAATGAAGAGAAAATATCTATACTTTCCCATAGATTTACTAAATTTCTTAGAAAGAATAAACCCGTTTTTAGGGATTTAAGAAAAAGGTAATCTCAGCTCTAAAATGATTATTTCATTGAATTTATAGTTGTATTTCTTCCAAGTGACTTCAAACATTTTGGATACCACTCATATAGGCATTTGAGCAAAAAAACTAAATCTAGAACTATGCAGCTGAGCAGAAATTTTGATCTCTATATCATGCAAGAGGATGAAACTTTGAACAAATTCTATGCAGGTTTTTCAATCAATATCAACACCTCGTACAATTTGGATGGACCTATTTGGAAAAAAAAATAGTTTGAGAAAATTGTTGTTAGCCTACATTATCATTTTCAAGAAAAAGATACCTTGCTTAAATCCATATAGAAGGCCTGTGAACTTGCTGTTAAATGAATCAGTTAGGAAATTATTCGAACTGCATTATTTGTTGCTAAGATGATAGCAATCCACTTTCGCGGATGGAAAGAGCTTGACTTTATAGACATCAAGTATAGTGGTACGAGCGAAGCTATTTTGACACAATTTTTAGAATTGATGAATCTAATACCAATGAAGAGAAAATATCTATACTTTCCCATAGATTTACTAAATTTCTTAGAAAGAATAAACCCGTTTTTAGGGATTTAAGAAAAAGGTAATCCGAGCTCTAAAATGATTATTTCATTGAATTTATAGTTGTATTTCTTCCAAGTGACTTCAAACATTTTGGATACCACTCATATAGGCATTTGAGCAAAAAACTAAATCTAGAACTATGCACCTGAGCAGAAAATTTGATCTCTATATCATGCAAGAGGATGAAACTTTGAACAAATTCTATGCAGGTTATTCAATCAATATCAACACCTCGTACAATTTGGATGGACCTATTTGGAAAAAAAAGTAGATTGAGAAAATTGTTGTTAGCCTACATTATCATTTTCAAGAAAAAGATACCTTGCTTAAATCCATATAGAAGGCCTGTGAACTTGCTGTTAAATGAATCAGTTCGGAAATTATTCGAACTGCATTATTTGTTGCTAAGATGATAGCAATCCACTTTCGCGGATGGAAAGAGCTTGACTTTATAGACACCAAGTATAGTGGTACGAGCGAAGAAATTTTGACACAATTGTTAGAATTGATGAATCTAATACCAATGAAGAGAAAATATCTATACTTTCCCATAGATTTACTAAATTTCTTAGAAAGAATAAACCCGTTTTTAGGGATTTAAGAAAAAGGTAATCTGAGCTCTAAAATGATTATTTCATTGAATTTATAGTTGTATATCTTCCAAGTGACTTCAAACATTTTGGATACCACTCATATAGGCATTTGAGCAAAAAATAAATCTAGAACTATGTAGCTGAACATAAATTTTGAACTCTATATCATGCAAGAGGATGAAACTTTGAACAAATTCTACGCAGGTTTTTCAATCAGTATCAACTATCGTACAATTTGGATGGACCTATTTGGAAAAAACATAGATTGAGAAAATTGTTGTTATCCTACATTATCATTTTCAAGAAAAAGATACCTTGCTTAAATCCATATAGAACGCCTGTGAACTTACTGTTAAATGAATCAGTTGGAAATTATTCGAACTGCATTATTTGTTACCAAGATGATAGCAATCCACTTTCGTGGACGGAAAGAGCTTGACTTTATAGACACCAAGTATAGTGGTACGAGCGAAGCTATTTTGACACAATTGTTAGAATTGATGAATCTAATACCAATGAAGAGAAAATATCTATACTTTCCCATAGATTTACTAAATTTCTTAGAAAGAATAAACCCGTTTTTAGGGATTTAAGAAAAAGGTAATCTGAGCTCTAAAATGATTATTTCATTGAATTTATAGTTGTATTTCTTCCAAGTGACTTCAAACATTTTGGATACTACTCATATAGGCATTTGAGCAAAAAACTAAATCTAGAACTATGCAGCTGAGCAGAAATTTTGATCTCTATATCATGCAAGAGGATGAAACTTTGAACAAATTCTATGCAGGTTTTTCAATCAATATCAACACCTCGTACAATTTGGATGGACCTATTTGGAAAAAAAAATAGTTTGAGAAAATTGTTGTTAGCCTACATTATCATTTTCAAGAAAAAGATACCTTGCTTAAATCCATATAGAAGGCCTGTGAACTTGCTGTTAAATGAATCAGTTAGGAAATTATTCGAACTGCATTATTTGTTGCTAAGATGATAGCAATCCACTTTCGCGGATGGAAAGAGCTTGACTTTATAGACATCAAGTATAGTGGTACGAGCGAAGCTATTTTGACACAATTGTTAGAATTGATGAATCTAATACCAATGAAGAGAAAATATCTATACTTTCCCATAGATTTACTAAATTTCTTAGAAAGAATAAACCCGTTTTTAGGGATTTAAGAAAAAGGTAATCCGAGCTCTAAAATGATTATTTCATTGAATTTATAGTTGTATTTCTTCCAAGTGACTTCAAACATTTTGGATACCACTCATATAGGCATTTGAGCAAAAAACTAAATCTAGAACTATGCAGCTGAACAGAAAATTTGATCTCTATATCATGCAAGAGGATGAAACTTTGAACAAATTCTATGCAGGTTATTCAATCAATATCAACACCTCGTACAATTTGGATGGACCTATTTGGAAAAAAAAATAGTTTGAGAAAATTGTTGTTAGCCTACATTATCATTTTCAAGAAAAAGATACCTTGCTTAAATCCATATAGAAGGCCTGTGAACTTGCTGTTAAATGAATCAGTTAGGAAATTATTCGAACTGCATTATTTGTTGCTAAGATGATAGCAATCCACTTTCGCGGATGGAAAGAGCTTGACTTTATAGACATCAAGTATAGTGGTACGAGCGAAGCTATTTTGACACAATTGTTAGAATTGATGAATCTAATACCAATGAAGAGAAAATATCTATACTTTCCCATAGATTTACTAAATTTCTTAGAAAGAATAAACCCGTTTTTAGGGATTTAAGAAAAAGGTAATCTGAGCTCTAAAATGGTTATTTCATTGAATTTATAGTTGTATATCTTCCAAGTGACTTCAAACATTTTGGATACCACTCATATAGGCATTTGAGCAAAAAACTAAACCTAGAACTATGCAGCTGAGCAGAAATTTTGATCTCTATATCATGCAAGAGGATGAAACTTTGAACAAATTCTACGCAGGTTTTTCAATCAATTTCAACTACCCGTACAATATGGATGGACCTATTTGGAAAAAACGTAGATTGAGAAAATTGTTGTTAGCCTACATTATCATTTTCAAGAAAAAGATACCTTGCTTAAATCCATATAGAAGGCCTGTGAACTTGCTGTTAAATGAATCAGTTCGGAAATTATTCGAACTGCATTATTTGTTGCTAAGATGATAGCAATCCACTTTCGGGGATGGAAAGAGCTTGACTTTATAGACACCAAGTATAGTGGTACGAGCGAAGCTATTTTGACACAATTGTTAGAATTGATGAATCTAATACCAATGAAGAGAAAATATCTATCCTTTCCCATAGATTTACTAAATTTCTTAGAAAGAATAAACCCGTTTTTAGGGATTTAAGAAAAAGGTAATCTGAGCTCTAAAATGATTATTTCATTGAATTTATAGTTGTATATCTTCCAAGTGACTTCAAACATTTTGGATACCACTCATATAGGCATTTGAGCAAAAAACTAAACCTAGAACTATGCAGCTGAGCAGAAATTTTGATCTCTATATCATGCAAGAGGATGAAACTTTGAACAAATTCTACGCAGGTTTTTCAATCAATTTCAACTACCCGTACAATATGGATGGACCTATTTGGAAAAAACGTAGATTGAGAAAATTGTTGTTAGCCTACATTATCATTTTCAAGAAAAAGATACCTTGCTTAAATCCATATAGAAGGCCTGTGAACTTTCTGTTAAATGAATCAGTTGGAAATTATTCGAACTGCATTATTTGTTAACAAGATGATAGCAATCCACTTTCGTGGACGGAAAGAGCTTGACTTTATAGACATCAAGTATAGTGGTACGAGCGAAGCAATTTTGACACAATTGTTAGAATTGATGAATCTAATACTAATGAAGAGAAAATATCTATACTTTCCCATAGATTTACTAAATTTCATAGAAAGAATAAACCCGTTTTTAGGGATTTAAGAAAAAGGTAATCCGAGCTCTAAAATGATTATTTCATTGAATTTATAGTTGTATTTCATCCAAGTGACTTCAAACATTTTGGATACCACTCATATAGGCATTTGAGCAAAAAACTAAATCTAGAACTATGCAGCTGAGCAGAAATTTTGATCTCTATATCATGCAAGAGGATGAAACTTTGAACAAATTCTATGCAGGTTTTTCAATCAATATCAACACCTCGTACAATTTGGATGGACCTATTTGGAAAAAAAAATAGTTTGAGAAAATTGTTGTTAGCCTACATTATCATTTTCAAGAAAAAGATACCTTGCTTAAATCCATATAGAAGGCCTGTGAACTTGTTGTTAAATGAATCAGTTAGGAAATTATTCGAACTGCATTATTTGTTGCTAAGATGATAGCAATCCACTTTCGCGGATGGAAAGAGCTTGACTTTATAGACATCAAGTATAGTGGTACGAGCGAAGCTGTTTTGACACAATTGTTAGAATTGATGAATCTAATACCAATGAAGAGAAAATATCTATACTTTCCCATAAATTTACTAAATTTCTTAGAAAGAATAAACCCGTTTTTAGGGATTTAAGAAAAGGTAATCCGAGCTCTAAAATGATTATTTCATTGAATTTATAGTTGTATTTCATCCAAGTGACTTCAAACATTTTGGATACCACTCATATAGGCATTTGAGCAAAAAACTAAATCTAGAACTATGCAGCTGAGCAGAAATTTTGATCTCTATATCATGCAAGAGGATGAAACTTTGAACAAATTCTACGCAGGTTTTTCAATCAATTTCAACTACCCGTACAATATGGATGGACCTATTTGGAAAAAACGTAGATTGAGAAAATTGTTGTTAGCCTACATTATCATTTTCAAGAAAAAGATACCTTGCTTAAATCCATATAGAAGGCCTGTGAACTTACTGTTAAATGAATCAGTTGGAAATTATTCGAACTGCATTATTTGTTAATAAGATGATAGCAATCCACTTTCGTGGACGGAAAGAGCTTGACTTTATAGACATCAAGTATAGTGGTACGAGCGAAGAAATTTTGACACAATTGTTAGAATTGATGAATCTAATACCAATGAAGAGAAAATATGTATACTTTCCCATAGATTTACTAAATTTCATAGAAAGAATAAACCCGTTTTTAGGGATTTAAGAAAAAGGTAATCCGAGCTCTAAAATGATTATTTCATTGAATTTATAGTTGTATTTCTTCCAAGTGACTTCAAACATTTTGGATACCACTCATATAGGCATTTGAGCAAAAAATAAATCTAGAACTATGTAGCTGAACATAAATTTTGAACTCTATATCATGCAAGAGGATGAAACTTTGAACAAATTTTACGCAGGTTTTTCAATCAGTATCAACTATCGTACAATTTGGATGGACCTATTTGGAAAAAACATAGATTGAGAAAATTGTTGTTATCCTACATTATCATTTTCAAGAAAAAGATACCTTGCCTAAATCCATATAGAAGGCCTGTGAACTTACTGTTAAATGAATCAGTTGAAAATTATTCGAACTGCATTATTTGTTACCAAGATGATAGCAATCCACTTTCGTGGACGGAAAGAGCTTGACTTTATAGACACCAAGTATAGTGGTACGAGCGAAGCTATTTTGACACAATTGTTAGAATTGATGAATCTAATACCAATGAAGAGAAAATATCTATACTTTCCCATAGATTTACTAAATTTCTTAGAAAGAATAAACCCGTTTTTAGGGATTTAAGAAAAAGGTAATCTGAGCTCTAAAATGATTATTTCATTGAATTTATAGTTGTATTTCTTCCAAGTGACTTCAAACATTTTGGATACTACTCATATAGGCATTTGAGCAAAAAACTAAATCTAGAACTATGCAGCTGAGCAGAAATTTTGATCTCTATATCATGCAAGAGGATGAAACTTTGAACAAATTCTATGCAGGTTTTTCAATCAATATCAACACCTCGTACAATTTGGTTGGACCTATTTGGAAAAAAAAATAGTTTGAGAAAATTGTTGTTAGCCTACATTATCATTTTCAAGAAAAAGATACCTTGCTTAAATCCATATAGAAGGCCTGTGAACTTGCTGTTAAATGAATCAGTTAGGAAATTATTCGAACTGCATTATTTGTTGCTAAGATGATAGCAATCCACTTTCGCGGATGGAAAGAGCTTGACTTTATAGACATCAAGTATAGTGGTACGAGCGAAGCTATTTTGACACAATTGTTAGAATTGATGAATCTAATACCAATGAAGAGAAAATATCTATACTTTCCCATAGATTTACTAAATTTCTTAGAAAGAATAGACTCGTTTTTAGGGATTTAAGAAAAGGTAATCCGAGCTCTAAAATGATTATTTCATTGAATTTATAGTTGTATTTCTTCTAAGTGACTTCAAACATTTTGGATACCACTCATATAGGCATTTGAGCAAAAAACTAAATCTAGAACTATACAGCTGAACATAAATTTCGAACTCTATATCATGCAAGAGGATGAAACTTTGAACAAATTCTATGCAGGTTTTTCAATCAATTTCAACTACCCGTACAATATGGATGGACCTATTTGGAAAAAACGTAGATGGAGAAAATTGTTGTTAGCCTACATTATCATTTTCAAGAAAAAGATACCTTGCTTAAATCCATATAGAAGGCCTGTGAACTTACTGTTAAATGAATCAGTTGGAAATTATTCGAACTGCATTATTTGTTAATAAGATGATAGCAATCCACTTTCGTGGACGGAAAGAGCTTGACTTTATAGACATCAAGTATAGTGGTACGAGCGAAGAAATTTTGACACAATTGTTAGAATTGATGAATCTAATACCAATGAAGAGAAAATATGTATACTTTCCCATAGATTTACTAAATTTCATAGAAAGAATAAACCCGTTTTTAGGGATTTAAGAAAAAGGTAATCCGAGCTCTAAAATGATTATTTCATTGAATTTATAGTTGTATTTCTTCCAAGTGACTTCAAACATTTTGGATACCACTCATATAGGCATTTGAGCAAAAAATAAATCTAGAACTATGTAGCTGAACATAAATTTTGAACTCTATATCATGCAAGAGGATGAAACTTTGAACAAATTTTACGCAGGTTTTTCAATCAGTATCAACTATCGTACAATTTGGATGGACCTATTTGGAAAAAACATAGATTGAGAAAATTGTTGTTATCCTACATTATCATTTTCAAGAAAAAGATACCTTGCCTAAATCCATATAGAAGGCCTGTGAACTTACTGTTAAATGAATCAGTTGAAAATTATTCGAACTGCATTATTTGTTACCAAGATGATAGCAATCCACTTTCGTGGACGGAAAGAGCTTGACTTTATAGACACCAAGTATAGTGGTACGAGCGAAGCTATTTTGACACAATTGTTAGAATTGATGAATCTAATACCAATGAAGAGAAAATATCTATACTTTCCCATAGATTTACTAAATTTCTTAGAAAGAATAAACCCGTTTTTAGGGATTTAAGAAAAAGGTAATCTGAGCTCTAAAATGATTATTTCATTGAATTTATAGTTGTATTTCTTCCAAGTGACTTCAAACATTTTGGATACTACTCATATAGGCATTTGAGCAAAAAACTAAATCTAGAACTATGCAGCTGAGCAGAAATTTTGATCTCTATATCATGCAAGAGGATGAAACTTTGAACAAATTCTATGCAGGTTTTTCAATCAATATCAACACCTCGTACAATTTGGTTGGACCTATTTGGAAAAAAAAATAGTTTGAGAAAATTGTTGTTAGCCTACATTATCATTTTCAAGAAAAAGATACCTTGCTTAAATCCATATAGAAGGCCTGTGAACTTGCTGTTAAATGAATCAGTTAGGAAATTATTCGAACTGCATTATTTGTTGCTAAGATGATAGCAATCCACTTTCGCGGATGGAAAGAGCTTGACTTTATAGACATCAAGTATAGTGGTACGAGCGAAGCTATTTTGACACAATTGTTAGAATTGATGAATCTAATACCAATGAAGAGAAAATATCTATACTTTCCCATAGATTTACTAAATTTCTTAGAAAGAATAGACTCGTTTTTAGGGATTTAAGAAAAGGTAATCCGAGCTCTAAAATGATTATTTCATTGAATTTATAGTTGTATTTCTTCTAAGTGACTTCAAACATTTTGGATACCACTCATATAGGCATTTGAGCAAAAAACTAAATCTAGAACTATACAGCTGAACATAAATTTCGAACTCTATATCATGCAAGAGGATGAAACTTTGAACAAATTCTATGCAGGTTTTTCAATCAATTTCAACTACCCGTACAATATGGATGGACCTATTTGGAAAAAACGTAGATGGAGAAAATTGTTGTTAGCCTACATTATCATTTTCAAGAAAAAGATACCTTGCTTAAATCCATATAGAAGGCCTGTGAACTTACTGTTAAATGAATCAGTTCGGAAATTATTCGAACTGCATTATTTGTTGCTAAGATGATAGCAATCCACTTTCGGGGATGGAAAGAGCTTGACTTTATAGACACCAAGTATAGTGGTACGAGCGAAGCTATTTTGACACAATTGTTAGAATTGATGAATCTAATACCAATGAAGAGAAAATATCTATCCTTTCCCATAGATTTACTAAATTTCTTAGAAAAAATAAACCCGTTTTTAGGGATTTAAGAAAAAGGTAATCTGAGCTCTAAAATGATTATTTCATTGAATTTATAGTTGTATATCTTCCAAGTGACTTCAAACATTTTGGATACCACTCATATAGGCATTTGAGCAAAAAACTAAACCTAGAACTATGCAGCTGAGCAGAAATTTTGATCTCTATATCATGCAAGAGGATGAAACTTTGAACAAATTCTACGCAGGTTTTTCAATCAATTTCAACTACCCGTACAATATGGATGGACCTATTTGGAAAAAACGTAGATTGAGAAAATTGTTGTTAGCCTACATTATCATTTTCAAGAAAAAGATACCTTGCTTAAATCCATATCGAAGGCCTGTGAACTTACTGTTAAATGAATCAGTTGGAAATTATTCGAACTGCATTATTTGTTAACAAGATGATAGCAATCCACTTTCGTGGACGGAAAGAGCTTGACTTTATAGACATCAAGTATAGTGGTACGAGCGAAGCAATTTTGACACAATTGTTAGAATTGATGAATCTAATACCAATGAAGAGAAAATATCTATACTTTCCCATAGATTTACTAAATTTCTTAGAAAGAATAGACTCGTTTTTAGGGATTTAAGAAAAGGTAATCCGAGCTCTAAAATGATTATTTCATTGAATTTATAGTTGTATTTCTTCTAAGTGACTTCAAACATTTTGGATACCACTCATATAGGCATTTGAGCAAAAAACTAAACCTAGAACTATGCAGCTGAGCAGAAATTTTGATCTCTATATCATGCAAGAGGATGAAACTTTGAACAAATTCTACGCAGGTTTTTCAATCAATTTCAACTACCCGTACAATATGGATGGACCTATTTGGAAAAAACGTAGATTGAGAAAATTGTTGTTAGCCTACATTATCATTTTCAAGAAAAAGATACCTTGCTTAAATCCATATAGAAGGCCTGTGAACTTACTGTTAAATGAATCAGTTGGAAATTATTCGAACTGCATTATTTGTTAACAAGATGATAGCAATCCACTTTCGTGGACGGAAAGAGCTTGACTTTATAGACATCAAGTATAGTGGTACGAGCGAAGCAATTTTGACACAATTGTTAGAATTGATGAATCTAATACCAATGAAGAGAAAATATCTATACTTTCCCATAGATTTACTAAATTTCATAGAAAGAATAAACCCGTTTTTAGGGATTTAAGAAAAAGGTAATCCGAGCTCTAAAATGATTATTTCATTGAATTTATAGTTGTATTTCTTCCAAGTGACTTCAAACATTTTGGATACCACTCATATAGGCATTTGAGCAAAAAACTAAATCTAGAACTATGCAGCTGAGCAGAAATTTTGATCTCTATATCATGCAAGAGGATGAAACTTTGAACAAATTCTATGCAGGTTTTTCAATCAATATCAACACCTCGTACAATTTGGATGGACCTATTTGGAAAAAAAAATAGTTTGAGAAAATTGTTGTTAGCCTACATTATCATTTTCAAGAAAAAGATACCTTGCTTAAATCCATATAGAAGGCCTGTGAACTTGTTGTTAAATGAATCAGTTAGGAAATTATTCGAACTGCATTATTTGTTGCTAAGATGATAGCAATCCACTTTCGCGGATGGAAAGAGCTTGACTTTATAGACATCAAGTATAGTGGTACGAGCGAAGCTGTTTTGACACAATTGTTAGAATTGATGAATCTAATACCAATGAAGAGAAAATATCTATACTTTCCCATAGATTTACTAAATTTCATAGAAAGAATAAACCCGTTTTTAGGGATTTAAGAAAAAGGTAATCCGAGCTCTAAAATGATTATTTCATTGAATTTATAGTTGTATTTCTTCCAAGTGACTTCAAACATTTTGGATACCACTCATATAGGCATTTGAGCAAAAAATAAATCTAGAACTATGTAGCTGAACATAAATTTTGAACTCTATATCATGCAAGAGGATGAAACTTTGAACAAATTTTACGCTGGTTTTTCAATCAGTATCAACTATCGTACAATTTGGATGGACCTATTTGGAAAAAACATAGATTGAGAAAATTGTTGTTATCCTACATTATCATTTTCAAGAAAAAGATACCTTGCCTAAATCCATATAGAAGGCCTGTGAACTTACTGTTAAATGAATCAGTTGAAAATTATTCGAACTGCATTATTTGTTACCAAGATGATAGCAATCCACTTTCGTGGACGGAAAGAGCTTGACTTTATAGACACCAAGTATAGTGGTACGAGCGAAGCAATTTTGACACAATTGTTAGAATTGATGGATCTAATACCAATGAAGAGAAAATATCTATACTTTCCCATAGATTTACTAAATTTCTTAGAAAGAATAAACCCGTTTTTAGGGATTTAAGAAAAAGGTAATCTGAGCTCTAAAATGATTATTTCATTGAATTTATAGTTGTATTTCTTCCAAGTGACTTCAAACATTTTGGATACCACTCATATAGGCATTTGAGCAAAAAACTAAATCTAGAACTATGCAGCTGAGCAGAAATTTTGATCTCTATATCATGCAAGAGGATGAAACTTTGAACAAATTCTATGCAGGTTTTTCAATCAATATCAACACCTCGTACAATTTGGATGGACCTATTTGGAAAAAAAAATAGTTTGAGAAAATTGTTGTTAGCCTACATTATCATTTTCAAGAAAAAGATACCTTGCTTAAATCCATATAGAAGGCCTGTGAACTTGCTGTTAAATGAATCAGTTAGGAAATTATTCGAACTGCATTATTTGTTGCTAAGATGATAGCAATCCACTTTCGTGGACGGAAAGAGCTTGACTTTATAGACATCAAGTATAGTGGTACGAGCGAAGAAATTTTGACACAATTGTTAGAATTGATGAATCTAATACCAATGAAGAGAAAATATCTATACTTTCCCATAGATTTACTAAATTTCTTAGAAAGAATAAACCCGTTTTTAGGGATTTAAGAAAAAGGTAATCCGAGCTCTAAAATGATTATTTCATTGAATTTATAGTTGTATTTCTTCCAAGTGACTTCAAACATTTTGGATACCACTCATATAGGCATTTGAGCAAAAAACTAAATCTAGAACTATGCAGCTGAGCAGAAAATTTGATCTCTATATCATGCAAGAGGATGAAACTTTGAACAAATTCTATGCAGGTTATTCAATCAATATCAACACCTCGTACAATTTGGATGGACCTATTTGGAAAAAAAAATAGTTTGAGAAAATTGTTGTTAGCCTACATTATCATTTTCAAGAAAAAGATACCTTGCTTAAATCCATATAGAAGGCCTGTGAACTTGCTGTTAAATGAATCAGTTAGGAAATTATTCGAACTGCATTATTTGTTGCTAAGATGATAGCAATCCACTTTCGCGGATGGAAAGAGCTTGACTTTATAGACATCAAGTATAGTGGTACGAGCGAAGCTATTTTGACACAATTGTTAGAATTGATGAATCTAATACCAATGAAGAGAAAATATCTATACTTTCCCATAGATTTACTAAATTTCTTAGAAAGAATAAACCCGTTTTTAGGGATTTAAGAAAAAGGTAATCTGAGCTCTAAAATGATTATTTCATTGAATTTATAGTTGTATATCTTCCAAGTGACTTCAAACATTTTGGATACCACTCATATAGGCATTTGAGCAAAAAACTAAACCTAGAACTATGCAGCTGAGCAGAAATTTTGATCTCTATATCATGCAAGAGGATGAAACTTTGAACAAATTCTACGCAGGTTTTTCAATCAATTTCAACTACCCGTACAATATGGATGGACCTATTTGGAAAAAACGTAGATTGAGAAAATTGTTGTTAGCCTACATTATCATTTTCAAGAAAAAGATACCTTGCTTAAATCCATATAGAAGGCCTGTGAACTTGCTGTTAAATGAATCAGTTCGGAAATTATTCGAACTGCATTATTTGTTGCTAAGATGATAGCAATCCACTTTCGGGGATGGAAAGAGCTTGACTTTATAGACACCAAGTATAGTGGTACGAGCGAAGCTATTTTGACACAATTGTTAGAATTGATGAATCTAATACCAATGAAGAGAAAATATCTATCCTTTCCCATAGATTTACTAAATTTCTTAGAAAGAATAAACCCGTTTTTAGGGATTTAAGAAAAAGGTAATCTGAGCTCTAAAATGATTATTTCATTGAATTTATAGTTGTATATCTTCCAAGTGACTTCAAACATTTTGGATACCACTCATATAGGCATTTGAGCAAAAAACTAAACCTAGAACTATGCAGCTGAGCAGAAATTTTGATCTCTATATCATGCAAGAGGATGAAACTTTGAACAAATTCTACGCAGGTTTTTCAATCAATTTCAACTACCCGTACAATATGGATGGACCTATTTGGAAAAAACGTAGATTGAGAAAATTGTTGTTAGCCTACATTATCATTTTCAAGAAAAAGATACCTTGCTTAAATCCATATAGAAGGCCTGTGAACTTACTGTTAAATGAATCAGTTGGAAATTATTCGAACTGCATTATTTGTTAACAAGATGATAGCAATCCACTTTCGTGGACGGAAAGAGCTTGACTTTCTAGACATCAAGTATAGTGGTACGAGCGAAGCAATTTTGACACAATTGTTAGAATTGATGAATCTAATACTAATGAAGAGAAAATATCTATACTTTCCCATAGATTTACTAAATTTCATAGAAAGAATAAACCCGTTTTTAGGGATTTAAGAAAAAGGTAATCCGAGCTCTAAAATGATTATTTCATTGAATTTATAGTTGTATTTCTTCCAAGTGACTTCAAACATTTTGGATACCACTCATATAGGCATTTGAGCAAAAAACTAAATCTAGAACTATGCAGCTGAGCAGAAATTTTGATCTCTATATCATGCAAGAGGATGAAACTTTGAACAAATTCTATGCAGGTTTTTCAATCAATATCAACACCTCGTACAATTTGGATGGACCTATTTGGAAAAAAAAAATAGTTTGAGAAAATTGTTGTTAGCCTACATTATCATTTTCAAGAAAAAGATACCTTGCTTAAATCCATATAGAAGGCCTGTGAACTTGTTGTTAAATGAATCAGTTAGGAAATTATTCGAACTGCATTATTTGTTGCTAAGATGATAGCAATCCACTTTCGCGGATGGAAAGAGCTTGACTTTATAGACATCAAGTATAGTGGTACGAGCGAAGCTGTTTTGACACAATTGTTAGAATTGATGAATCTAATACCAATGAAGAGAAAATATCTATACTTTCCCATAGATTTACTAAATTTCTTAGAAAGAATAAACCCGTTTTTAGGGATTTAAGAAAAGGTAATCCGAGCTCTAAAATGATTATTTCATTGAATTTATAGTTGTATTTCTTCTAAGTGACTTCAAACATTTTGGATACCACTCATATAGGCATTTGAGCAAAAAACTAAATCTAGAACTATACAGCTGAACATAAATTTTGAACTCTATATCATGCAAGAGGATGAAACTTTGAACAAATTCTATGCAGGTTTTTCAATCAATTTCAACTACCCGTACAATATGGATGGACCTATTTGGAAAAAACGTAGATTGAGAAAATTGTTGTTAGCCTACATTATCATTTTCAAGAAAAAGATACCTTGCTTAAATCCATATAGAAGGCCTGTGAACTTACTGTTAAATGAATCAGTTGGAAATTATTCGAACTGCATTATTTGTTAATAAGATGATAGCAATCCACTTTCGTGGACGGAAAGAGCTTGACTTTATAGACATCAAGTATAGTGGTACGAGCGAAGAAATTTTGACACAATTGTTAGAATTGATGAATCTAATACCAATGAAGAGAAAATATGTATACTTTCCCATAGATTTACTAAATTTCATAGAAAGAATAAACCCGTTTTTAGGGATTTAAGAAAAAGGTAATCCGAGCTCTAAAATGATTATTTCATTGAATTTATAGTTGTATTTCTTCCAAGTGACTTCAAACATTTTGGATACCACTCATATAGGCATTTGAGCAAAAAATAAATCTAGAACTATGTAGCTGAACATAAATTTTGAACTCTATATCATGCAAGAGGATGAAACTTTGAACAAATTTTACGCAGGTTTTTCAATCAGTATCAACTATCGTACAATTTGGATGGACCTATTTGGAAAAAACATAGATTGAGAAAATTGTTGTTATCCTACATTATCATTTTCAAGAAAAAGATACCTTGCCTAAATCCATATAGAAGGCCTGTGAACTTACTGTTAAATGAATCAGTTGAAAATTATTCGAACTGCATTATTTGTTACCAAGATGATAGCAATCCACTTTCGTGGACGGAAAGAGCTTGACTTTATAGACACCAAGTATAGTGGTACGAGCGAAGCTATTTTGACACAATTGTTAGAATTGATGAATCTAATACCAATGAAGAGAAAATATCTATACTTTCCCATAGATTTACTAAATTTCTTAGAAAGAATAAACCCGTTTTTAGGGATTTAAGAAAAAGGTAATCTGAGCTCTAAAATGATTATTTCATTGAATTTATAGTTGTATTTCTTCCAAGTGACTTCAAACATTTTGGATACTACTCATATAGGCATTTGAGCAAAAAACTAAATCTAGAACTATGCAGCTGAGCAGAAATTTTGATCTCTATATCATGCAAGAGGATGAAACTTTGAACAAATTCTATGCAGGTTTTTCAATCAATATCAACACCTCGTACAATTTGGATGGACCTATTTGGAAAAAAAAATAGTTTGAGAAAATTGTTGTTAGCCTACATTATCATTTTCAAGAAAAAGATACCTTGCTTAAATCCATATAGAAGGCCTGTGAACTTGCTGTTAAATGAATCAGTTAGGAAATTATTCGAACTGCATTATTTGTTGCTAAGATGATAGCAATCCACTTTCGCGGATGGAAAGAGCTTGACTTTATAGACATCAAGTATAGTGGTACGAGCGAAGCTATTTTGACACAATTGTTAGAATTGATGAATCTAATAACCATGAAGAGAAAATATCTATACTTTCCCATAGATTTACTAAATTTCTTAGAAAGAATAGACTCGTTTTTAGGGATTTAAGAAAAGGTAATCCGAGCTCTAAAATGATTATTTCATTGAATTTATAGTTGTATTTCTTCTAAGTGACTTCAAACATTTTGGATACCACTCATATAGGCATTTGAGCAAAACACTAAATCTAGAACTATACAGCTGAACATAAATTTTGAACTCTATATCATGCAAGAGGATGAAACTTTGAACAAATTCTATGCAGGTTTTTCAATCAATTTCAACTACCCGTACAATATGGATGGACCTATTTGGAAAAAACGTAGATGGAGAAAATTGTTGTTAGCCTACATTATCATTTTCAAGAAAAAGATACCTTGCTTAAATCCATATAGAAGGCCTGTGAACTTACTGTTAAATGAATCAGTTGGAAATTATTCGAACTGCATTATTTGTTAACAAGATGATAGCAATCCACTTTCGTGGACAGAAAGAGCTTGACTTTATAGACATCAAGTATAGTGGTACGAGCGAAGCAATTTTGACACAATTGTTAGAATTGATGAATCTAATACCAATGAAGAGAAAATATCTATACTTTCCCATAGATTTACTAAATTTCTTAGAAAGAATAAACCCGTTTTTAGGGATTTAAGAAAAAGGTAATCCGAGCTCTAAAATGATTATTTCATTGAATTTATAGTTGTATTTCTTCCAAGTCACTTCAAACATTTTGGATACCACTCATATAGGCATTTGAGCAAAAAACTAAATCTAGAACTATGCAGCTGAGCAGAAAATTTGATCTCTATATCATGCAAGAGGATGAAACTTTGAACAAATTCTATGCAGGTTTTTCAATCAATATCAACACCACGTACAATTTGGATGGACCTATTTGGAAAAAAAAGTAGATTGAGAAAATTGTTGTTAGCCTACATTATCATTTTCAAGAAAAAGATACCTTGCTTAAATCCATATAGAAGGCCTGTGAACTTGCTGTTAAATGAATCAGTTCGGAAATTATTCGAACTGCATTATTTGTTGCTAAGATGATAGCAATCCACTTTCGCGGATGGAAAGAGCTTGACTTTATAGACACCAAGTATAGTGGTACGAGCGAAGCTATTTTGACACAATTGTTAGAATTGATGAATCTAATACCAATGAAGAGAAAATATCTATACTTTCCCATAGATTTACTAAATTTCTTAGAAAGAATAAACCCGTTTTTAGGGATTTAAGAAAAAGGTAATCTGAGGTCTAAAATGATTATTTCATTGAATTTATAGTTGTATTTCTTCCAAGTGACTTCAAACATTTTGGATACCACTCATATAGGCATTTGAGCAAAAAACTAAACCTAGAACTATGCAGCTGAGCAGAAATTTTGATCTCTATATCATGCAAGAGGATGAAACTTTGAACAAATTCTACGGAGGTATTTCAATCATTATCAACTACTCGTACAATTTGGATGGACCTATTTGGATAAAACGTAGATTGAGAAAATTGTTGTTATCCTACATTATCATTTTCAAGAAAAAGATACCTTGCTTAAATCCATATAGAAGGCCTGTGAACTTACTGTTAAATGAATCAGTTGGAAATTATTCGAACTGCATTATTTGTTACCAAGATGATAGCAATCCACTTTCGTGGACGGAAAAAGCTTGACTTTATAGACACCAAGTATAGTGGTACGAGCGAAGCTATTTTGACACAATTGTTAGAATTGATGAATCTAATACCAATGAAGAGAAAATATCTATACTTTCCCATAGATTTACTAAATTTCTTAGAAAGAATAAACCCGTTTTTAGGGATTTAAGAAAAAGGTAATCTGAGCTCTAAAATGATTATTTCATTGAATTTATAGTTGTATTTCTTCCAAGTGACTTCAAACATTTTGGATACCACTCATATAGGCATTTGAGCAAAAAACTAAATCTAGAACTATGCAGCTGAGCAGAAATTTTGATCTCTATATCATGCAAGAGGATGAAACTTTGAACAAATTCTATGCAGGTTTTTCAATCAATATCAACACCTCGTACAATTTGGATGGACCTATTTGGAAAAAAAAATAGTTTGAGAAAATTGTTGTTAGCCTACATTATCATTTTCAAGAAAAAGATACCTTGCTTAAATCCATATAGAAGGCCTGTGAACTTGCTGTTAAATGAATCAGTTAGGAAATTATTCGAACTGCATTATTTGTTGCTAAGATGATAGCAATCCACTTTCGCGGATGGAAAGAGCTTGACTTTATAGACATCAAGTATAGTGGTACGAACGAAGCTATTTTGATACAATTGTTAGAATTGATGAATCTAATACCAATGAAGAGAAAATATCTATACTTTCCCATAGATTTACTAAATTTCTTAGAAAGAATAAACCCGTTTTTAGGGATTTAAGAAAAAGGTAATCTGAGCTCTAAAATGATTATTTCATTGAATTTATAGTTGTATTTCTTCCAAGTGACTTCAAACATTTTGGATACCACTCATATAGGCATTTGAGCAAAAAACTAAATCTAGAACTATGCAGCTGAGCAGAAATTTTGATCTCTATATCATGCGAGAGGATGAAACTTTGAACAAATTCTATGCAGGTTTTTCAATCAATATCAACACCTCGTACAATTTGGATGGACCTATTTGGAAAAAAAAGTAGATTGAGAAAATTGTTGTTAGCCTACATTATCATTTTCAAGAAGAAGATACCTTGCTTAAATCCATATAGAAGGCCTGTGAACTTACTGTTAAATGAATCAGTTGGAAATTATTCGAACTGCATTATTTGTTAACAAGATGATAGCAATCCACTTTCGTGGACAGAAAGAGCTTGACTTTATAGACATCAAGTATAGTGGTACGAGCGAAGCAATTTTGACACAATTGTTAGAATTGATGAATCTAATACCAATGAAGAGAAAATATCTATACTTTCCCATAGATTTACTAAATTTCTTAGAAAGAATAAACCCGTTTTTAGGGATTTAAGAAAAAGGTAATCCGAGCTCTAAAATGATTATTTCATTGAATTTATAGTTGTATTTCTTCCAAGTGACTTCAAACATTTTGGATACCACTCATATAGGCATTTGAGCAAAAAACTAAACCTAGAACTATGCAGCTGAGCAGAAATTTTGATCTCTATATCATGCAAGAGGATGAAACTTTGAACAAATTCTACGGAGGTTTTTCAATCATTATCAACTACTCGTACAATTTGGATGGACCTATTTGGAAAAAACGTAGATTGAGAAAATTGTTGTTATCCTACATTATCATTTTCAAGAAAAAGATACCTTGCTTAAATCCATATAGAAGGCCTGTGAACTTGCTGTTAAATGAATCAGTTCGGAAATTATTCAAACTGCATTATTTGTTGCTAAGATGATAGCAATCCACTTTCGCCGATGGAAAGAGCTTGACTTTATAGACATCAAGTATAGTGGTACGAGCGAAGCTATTTTGACACAATTGTTAGAATTGATGAATCTAATACCAATGAAGAGAAAATATCTATACTTTCCCATAGATTTACTAAATTTCTTAGAAAGAATAAACCCGTTTTTAGGGATTTAAGAAAAAGGTAATCTGAGCTCTAAAATGATTATTTCATTGAATTTATAGTTGTATTTCTTCCAAGTGACTTCAAACATTTTGGATACCACTCATATAGGCATTTGAGCAAAAAACTAAATCTAGAACTATGCAGCTGAGCAGAAAATTTGATCTCTATATCATGCAAGAGGATGAAACTTTGAACAAATTCTATGCAGGTTTTTCAATCAATATCAACACCTCGTACAATTTGGATGGACCTATTTGGAAAAAAAAGTAGATTGAGAAAATTGTTGTTAGCCTACATTATCATTTTCAAGAAAAAGATACCTTGCTTAAATCCATATAGAAGGCCTGTGAACTTGCTGTTAAATGAATCAGTTCGGAAATTATTCAAACTGCATTATTTGTTGCTAAGATGATAGCAATCCACTTTCGCCGATGGAAAGAGCTTGACTTTATAGACACCAAGTATAGTGGTACGAGCGAAGCTATTTTGACACAATTGTTAGAATTGATGAATCTAATACCAATGAAGAGAAAATATCTATACTTTCCCATAGATTTACTAAATTTCTTAGAAAGAATAAACCCGTTTTTAGGGATTTAAAAAAAAGGTAATCCGAGCTCTAAAATGATTATTTCATTGAATTTATAGTTGTATTTCTTCTAAGTGACTTCAAACATTTTGGATACCACTCATATAGGCATTTGAGCAAAAAACTAAATCTAGAACTATACAGCTGAGCATAAATTTTGAACTCTATATCATGCAAGAGGATGAAACTTTGAACAAATTCTATGCAGGTTTTTCAATCAATTTCAACTACCCGTACAATATGGATGGACCTATTTGGAAAAAACGTAGATTGAGAAAATTGTTGTTAGCCTACATTATCATTTTCAAGAAAAAGATACCTTGCTTAAATCCATATAGAAGGCCTGTGAACTTACTGTTAAATGAATCAGTTGGAAATTATTCGAACTGCATTATTTGTTAACAAGATGATAGCAATCCACTTTCGTGGACAGAAAGAGCTTGACTTTATAGACATCAAGTATAGTGGTACGAGCGAAGCAATTTTGACACAATTGTTAGAATTGATGAATCTAATACCAATGAAGAGAAAATATCTATACTTTCCCATAGATTTACTAAATTTCTTAGAAAGAATAAACCCGTTTTTAGGGATTTAAGAAAAAGGTAATCCGAGCTCTAAAATGATTATTTCATTGAATTTATAGTTGTATTTCTTCCAAGTGACTTCAAACATTTTGGATACCACTTATATAGGCATTTGAGCAAAAAACTAAATCTAGAACTATGCAGCTGAGCAGAAAATTTGATCTCTATATCATGCAAGAGGATGAAACTTTGAACAAATTCTATGCAGGTTTTTCAATCAATATCAACACCTCGTACAATTTGGATGGACCTATTTGGAAAAAAAAGTAGATTGAGAAAATTTTTGTTAGCCTACATTATCATTTTCAAGAAAAAGATACCTTGCTTAAATCCATATAGAAGGCCTGTGAACTTGCTGTTAAATGAATCAGTTAGGAAATTATTCGAACTGCATTATTTGTTGCTAAGATGATAGCAATCCACTTTCGCGGATGGAAAGAGCTTGACTTTATAGACACCAAGTATAGTGGTACGAGCGAAGCTATTTTGACACAATTGTTAGAATTGATGAATCTAATACCAATGAAGAGAAAATATCTATACTTTCCCATAGATTTACTAAATTTCTTAGAAAGAATAAACCCGTTTTTAGGGATTTAAGAAAAAGGTAATCTGAGCTCTAAAATGATTATTTCATTGAATTTATAGTTGTATTTCTTCCAAGTGGCTTCAAACATTTTGGATACCACTCATATAGGCATTTGAGCAAAAAACTAAATATAGAACTATGCAGCTGAGCAGAAATTTTGATCTCTATATCATGCAAGAGGATGAAACTTTGAACAAATTCTATGCAGGTTTTTCAATCAATATCAACACCTCGTACAATTTGGATGGACCTATTTGGAAAAAAAAGTAGATTGAGAAAATTGTTGTTAGCCTACATTATCATTTTCAAGAAGAAGATACCTTGCTTAAATCCATATAGAAGGCCTGTGAACTTGCTGTTAAATGAATCAGTTCGGAAATTATTCGAACTGCATTATTTGTTGCTAAGATGATAGCAATCCACTTTCGCGGATGGAAAGAGCTTGACCTTATAGACACAAAGTATAGTGGTACGATCGAAGCTATTTTGACACAATTGTTAGAATTGATGAATCTAATACCAAGGAAGAGAAAATATCTATACTTTCCCATAGATTTACTAAATTTCTTAGAAAGAATAAACCCGTTTTTAGGGATTTAAGAAAAAGGTAATCTGAGCTCTAAAATGATTATTTCAATGAATTTATAGTTGTATTTCTTCCAAGAAACTTCAAACATTTTGGAGACCACTCATATAGGCATTTGAGCAAAAAATAAATCTAGAACTATGTAGCTGAACATAAATTTTGAACTCTATATCATGCAAGAGGATGAAACTTTGAACAAATTCTATGCAGGTTTTTCAATCAATTTCAACTACCCGTACAATTTGGATGGACCAATTTGGAAAAAACGTAGATTGAGAAAATTGTTGTTAGCCTACATTACCATTTTCAAGAAAAAGATACCTTGCTTAAATCCATATAGAAGGCCTGTGAACTTATTGTTAAATGAATCAGTTGGGAAATTATTCTAACTGCATTATTTGTTACCAAGATGATAGCAATCCACTTTCGTGGACGGAAAGAGCTTGACTTTATAGACATCAAGTATAGTGGTACGAGCGAAGCTATATTGACACAATTGTTAGAAATGATGAATCTAATACCAATGAAGATAAAATATCTATACTTTCCCATAGCTTTAAAAATTTCTTAGAAAGAATAAACCCGTTTTTAGGGATTTAAAAAAAAGGTAATCCGAGCTCTAAAATGATTATTTCAATGAATTTATAGTTGTATTTCTTCCAAGAAACTTCAAACATTTTGGAGACCACTCATATAGGCATTTGAGCAAAAAATAAATCTAGAACTATGTAGCTGAACATAAATTTTGAACTCTATATCATGCAAGAGGATGAAACTTTGAACAAATTCTATGCAGGTTTTTCAATCAATTTCAACTACCCGTACAATTTGGATGGACCAATTTGGAAAAAACGTAGATTGAGAAAATTGTTGTTAGCCTACATTACCATTTTCAAGAAAAAGATACCTTGCTTAAATCCATATAGAAGGCCTGTGAACTTATTGTTAAATGAATCAGTTGGGAAATTATTCTAACTGCATTATTTGTTACCAAGATGATAGCAATCCACTTTCGTGGACGGAAAGAGCTTGACTTTATAGACATCAAGTATAGTGGTACGAGCGAAGCTATATTGACACAATTGTTAGAAATGATGAATCTAATACTAATGAAGATAAAATATCTATACTTTCCCATAGCTTTAAAAATTTCTTAGAAAGAATAAACCCGTTTTTAGGGATTTAAAAAAAAGGTAATCCGAGCTCTAAAATGATTATTTCAATGAATTTATAGTTGTATTTCTTCCAAGAGACTTCAAACATTGTGGAGACCACTCATATATGCATTTGAGCAAAAAACTAAATCTAGAACTTTGCAGCTGAACATTCATTTTGAACTCTATATCATGCAAGAGGATGAAACTTTGAACAAATTCTATGCAGGTTTTTCAATCAATATCAACACCTCGTACAATTTGGATGGGCCTATTAGGAAAAAAAAGTAGATTGAGAAAATTGTTGTTAGCCTACATTATCATTTTCAAGAAAAAGATACCTTGCTTAAATCCATATAGAAGGCCTGTGAACTTGCTGTTAAATGAATCAGTTCGGAAATTATTCGAAATGCATTATTTGTTAACAAGATGATAGCAATCCACTTTCGTGGACAGAAAGAGCTTGACTTTATAGACATCAAGTATAGTGGTACGAGCGAAGCAATTTTGACACAATTGTTAGAATTGATGAATCTAATACCAATGAAGAGAAAATATCTATACTTTCCCATAGATTTACTAAATTTCTTAGAAAGAATAAACCCGTTTTTAGGGATTTAAGAAATGGTAATCCGAGCTCTAAAATGATTATTTCATTGAATTTATAGTTGTATTTCTTCTAAGTGACTTCAAACATTTTGGATACCACTCATTTAGGCATTTGAGCAAAAAACTAAATCTAGAACTATACAGCTGAACATAAATTTTGAACTCTATATCATGCAAGAGGATGAAACTTTGAACAAATTCTATGCAGGTTTTTCAATCAATTTCAACTACCCGTACAATATGGATGGACCTATTTGGAAAAAACGTAGATTGAGAAAATTGTTGTTAGCCTACATTATCATTTTCAAGAAAAAGATACCTTGCTTAAATCCATATAGAAGGCCTGTGAACTTGCTGTTAAATGAATCAGTTAGGAAATTATTCGAACTGCATTATTTGTTGCTAAGATGATAGCAATCCACTTTCGCCGATGGAAAGAGCTTGACTTTATAGACATCAAGTATAGTGGTACGAGCGAAGCTATTTTGACACAATTGTTAGAATTGATGAATCTAATACCAATGAAGAGAAAATATCTATACTTTCCCATAGATTTACTAAATTTCTTAGAAAGAATAAACCCGTTTTTAGGGATTTAAGAAAAGGTAATCCGAGCTCTAAAATGATTATTTCATTGAATTTATAGTTGTATTTCTTCTAAGTGACTTCAAACATTTTGGATACCACTCATATAGGCATTTGAGCAAAAAACTAAATCTAGAACTATACAGCTGAGCATAAATTTTGAACTCTATATCATGCAAGAGGATGAAACTTTGAACAAATTCTATGCAGGTTTTTCAATCAATTTCAACTACCCGTACAATATGGATGGACCTATTTGGAAAAAACGTAGATTGAGAAAATTGTTGTTAGCCTACATTATCATTTTCAAGAAAAAGATACCTTGCTTAAATCCATATAGAAGGCCTGTGAACTTACTGTTAAATGAATCAGTTGGAAATTATTCGAACTGCATTATTTGTTAACAAGATGATAGCAATCCACTTTCGTGGACAGAAAGAGCTTGACTTTATAGACATCAAGTATAGTGGTACGAGCGAAGCAATTTTGACACAATTGTTAGAATTGATGAATCTAATACCAATGAAGAGAAAATATCTATACTTTCCCATAGATTTACTAAATTTCTTAGAAAGAATAAACCCGTTTTTAGGGATTTAAGAAAAAGGTAATCCGAGCTCTAAAATGATTATTTCATTGAATTTATAGTTGTATTTCTTCCAAGTGACTTCAAACATTTTGGATACCACTTATATAGGCATTTGAGCAAAAAACTAAATCTAGAACTATGCAGCTGAGCAGAAAATTTGATCTCTATATCATGCAAGAGGATGAAACTTTGAACAAATTCTATGCAGGTTTTTCAATCAATATCAACACCTCGTACAATTTGGATGGACCTATTTGGAAAAAAAAGTAGATTGAGAAAATTTTTGTTAGCCTACATTATCATTTTCAAGAAAAAGATACCTTGCTTAAATCCATATAGAAGGCCTGTGAACTTGCTGTTAAATGAATCAGTTAGGAAATTATTCGAACTGCATTATTTGTTGCTAAGATGATAGCAATCCACTTTCGCGGATGGAAAGAGCTTGACTTTATAGACACCAAGTATAGTGGTACGAGCGAAGCTATTTTGACACAATTGTTAGAATTGATGAATCTAATACCAATGAAGAGAAAATATCTATACTTTCCCATAGATTTACTAAATTTCTTAGAAAGAATAAACCCGTTTTTAGGGATTTAAGAAAAAGGTAATCTGAGCTCTAAAATGATTATTTCATTGAATTTATAGTTGTATTTCTTCCAAGTGACTTCAAACATTTTGGATACCACTCATATAGGCATTTGAGCAAAAAACTAAATATAGAACTATGCAGCTGAGCAGAAATTTTGATCTCTATATCATGCAAGAGGATGAAACTTTGAACAAATTCTATGCAGGTTTTTCAATCAATATCAACACCTCGTACAATTTGGATGGACCTATTTGGAAAAAAAAGTAGATTGAGAAAATTGTTGTTAGCCTACATTATCATTTTCAAGAAGAAGATACCTTGCTTAAATCCATATAGAAGGCCTGTGAACTTGCTGTTAAATGAATCAGTTCGGAAATTATTCGAACTGCATTATTTGTTGCTAAGATGATAGCAATCCACTTTCGCGGATGGAAAGAGCTTGACTTTATAGACACAAAGTATAGTGGTACGATCGAAGCTATTTTGACACAATTGTTAGAATTGATGAATCTAATACCAAGGAAGAGAAAATATCTATACTTTCCCATAGATTTACTAAATTTCTTAGAAAGAATAAACCCGTTTTTAGGGATTTAAGAAAAAGGTAATCTGAGCTCTAAAATGATTATTTCATTGAATTTATAGTTGTATTTCTTCCAATTGACTTCAAACATTTTGGATACCACTCATATAGGCATTTGAGCAAAAAACTAAACCTAGAACTATGCAGCTGAGCAGAAATTTTGATCTCTATATCATGCAAGAGGATGAAACTTTGAACAAATTCTACGGAGGTTTTTCAATCATTATCAACTACTCGTACAATTTGGATGGACCTATTTGGAAAAAACGTAGATTGAGAAAATTGTTGTTATCCTACATTATCATTTTCAAGAAAAAGAAACCTTGCTTAAATCCATATAGAAGGCCTGTGAACTTACTGTTAAATGAATCAGTTGGAAATTATTCGAACTGCATTATTTGTTACCAAGATGATAGCAATCCACTTTCGTGGACGGAAAGAGCTTGACTTTATAGACACCAAGTATAGTGGTACGAGCGAAGCTATTTTGACACAATTGTTAGAATTGATGAATCTAATACCAATGAAGAGAAAATATCTATACTTTCCCAAAGATTTACTAAATTTCTTAGAAAGAATAAACCCGTTTTTAGGGATTTAAGAAAAAGGTAATCTGAGCTCTAAAATGATTATTTCATTGAATTTATAGTTGTATTTCTTCTAAGTGACTTCAAACATTTTGGATACCACTCATATAGGCATTTGAGCAAAAAACTAAATCTAGAACTATACAGCTGAGTATAAATTTTGAACTCTATATCATGCAAGAGGATGAAACTTTGAACAAATTCTATGCAGGTTTTTCAATCAATTTCAACTACCCGTACAATATGGATGGACCTATTTGGAAAAAACGTAGATTGAGAAAATTGTTGTTAGCCTACATTATCATTTTCAAGAAAAAGATACCTTGCTTAAATCCATATAGAAGGCCTGTGAACTTACTGTTAAATGAATCAGTTGGAAATTATTCGAACTGCATTATTTGTTAACAAGATGATAGCAATCCACTTTCGTGGACAGAAAGAGCTTGACTTTATAGACATCAAGTATAGTGGTACGAGCGAAGCAATTTTGACACAATTGTTAGAATTGATGAATCTAATACCAATGAAGAGAAAATATCTATACTTTCCCATAGATTTACTAAATTTCTTAGAAAGAATAAACCCGTTTTTAGGGATTTAAGAAAAAGGTAATCCGAGCTCTAAAATGATTATTTCATTGAATTTATAGTTGTATTTCTTCCAAGTGACTTCAAACATTTTGGATACCACTTATATAGGCATTTGAGCAAAAAACTAAATCTAGAACTATGCAGCTGAGCAGAAAATTTGATCTCTATATCATGCAAGAGGATGAAACTTTGAACAAATTCTATGCAGGTTTTTCAATCAATATCAACACCTCGTACAATTTGGATGGACGTATTTGGAAAAAAAAGTAGATTGAGAAAATTTTTGTTAGCCTACATTATCATTTTCAAGAAAAAGATACCTTGCTTAAATCCATATAGAAGGCCTGTGAACTTGCTGTTAAATGAATCAGTTAGGAAATTATTCGAACTGCATTATTTGTTGCTAAGATGATAGCAATCCACTTTCGCGGATGGAAAGAGCTTGACTTTATAGACACCAAGTATAGTGGTACGAGCGAAGCTATTTTGACACAATTGTTAGAATTGATGAATCTAATACCAATGAAGAGAAAATATCTATACTTTCCCATAGATTTACTAAATTTCTTAGAAAGAATAAACCCGTTTTTAGGGATTTAAGAAAAAGGTAATCTGAGCTCTAAAATGATTATTTCATTGAATTTATAGTTGTATTTCTTCCAAGTGACTTCAAACATTTTGGATACCACTCATATAGGCATTTGAGCAAAAAACTAAATCTAGAACTATGCAGCTGAGCAGAAATTTTGATCTCTATATCATGCAAGAGGATGAAACTTTGAACAAATTCTATGCAGGTTTTTCAATCAATATCAACACCTCGTACAATTTGGATGGACCTATTTGGAAAAAAAAGTAGATTGAGAAAATTGTTGTTAGCCTACATTATCATTTTCAAGAAGAAGATACCTTGCTTAAATCCATATAGAAGGCCTGTGAACTTGCTGTTAAATGAATCAGTTCGGAAATTATTCGAACTGCATTATTTGTTGCTAAGATGATAGCAATCCACTTTCGCGGATGGAAAGAGCTTGACTTTATAGACACAAAGTATAGTGGTACGATCGAAGCTATTTTGACACAATTGTTAGAATTGATGAATCTAATACCAATGAAGAGAAAATATCTATACTTTCCCATAGATTTACTAAATTTCTTAGAAAGAATAAACCCGTTTTTAGGGATTTAAGAAAAAGGTAATCTGAGCTCTAAAATGATTATTTCATTGAATTTATAGTTGTATTTCTTCCAAGTGACTTCAAACATTTTGGATACCACTCATATAGGCATTTGAGCAAAAAACTAAACCTAGAACTATGCAGCTCAGCAGAAATTTTGATCTCTATATCATGCAAGAGGATGAAACTTTGAACAAATTCTACGGAGGTTTTTCAATCATTATCAACTACTCGTACAATTTGGATGGACCTATTTGGAAAAAACGTAGATTGAGAAAATTGTTGTTATCCTACATTATCATTTTCAAGAAAAAGATACCTTGCTTAAATCCATATAGAAGGCCTGTGAACTTACTGTTAAATGAATCAGTTGGAAATTATTCGAACTGCATTATTTGTTACCAAGATGATAGCAATCCACTTTCGTGGACGGAAAGAGCTTGACTTTATAGACACCAAGTATAGTGGTACGAGCGAAGCTATTTTGACACAATTGTTAGAATTGATGAATCTAATACCAATGAAGAGAAAATATCTATACTTTCCCATAGATTTACTAAATTTCTTAGAAAGAATAAACCTGTTTTTAGGGATTTAAGAAAAAGGTAATCTGAGCTCTAAAATGATTATTTCATTGAATTTATAGTTGTATTTCTTCCAAGTGACTTCAAACATTTTGGATACCACTCATATAGGCATTTGAGCAAAAAACTAAATCTAGAACTATGCAGCTGAGCAGAAAATTTGATCTCTATATCATGCAAGAGGATGAAACTTTGAACAAATTCTATGCAGGTTTTTCAATCAACATCAACACATCGTACAATTTGGATGTACCTATTTGTTAAAAAATAGATTGATAAAATGGTTGTTAGAATACATTATCATTTCCAAGAAAAAGATACCTTGCTTAAATCCATATAGAAGGCCTGTGAACTTACTGGTAAATGAATCAGTTGGGAAATTATTCGAACTGCATTATTTGTTGCCAAGATGATAGCAATCCACTTTCGCGGATGGAAAGAGCTTGACTTTATAGACATCAAGTATTGTGGTACGAGCGAAGCAATTTTGACACAATTGTTAGAATTGATGAATCTAATACCAATGAAGAGAAAATATCTATACTTTCCAATAGCTTTAATAAATTTCTTAGAAGGAATAAACCCGTTTTTAGGGATTTTAAAAAAAGGTAATCCGATCTCTAAAATGATTATTTAAATGAATTTATAGTTGTATTTCTTCCAAGAAACTTCAAACATTTTGGAGACCACTCATATAGGCATTTGAGCAAAAAATAATTCTAGAACTATGTAGCTGAACATAACTTTTGAACTCTATATCATGCAAGAGGATGAAACTTTGAACAAATTCTATGCAGGTTTTTCAATCAATTTCAACTACCCGTACAATATGGATGGACCTATTTGGAAAAAACGTAGATTGAGAAAATTGTTGTCAGCCTACATTATCATTTTCAAGAAAAAGATACCTTGCTTAAATCCATATAGAAGGCCTGTGAACTTACTGTTAAATGAATCAGTTGGGAAATTATTCGAACTGAATTATTTGTTTCCAAGATGATAGCAATCCACTTTCGTGGACGGAAAGAGCTTGACTTTATAGACATCAAGTATAGTGGTACGAGCGAAGCAATTTTGACAAAATTGTTAGAATTGATGAATCTAATACCAATGAAGTGAAAATATCTATACTTTCCCATAGATTTACTAAATTTCGTAGAAAGAATAAACCCGTTTTTAGGGATTTAAGAAAAAGGTAATCCGAGCTCTAAAATGATTATTTCAATGAATTTATAGTTGTATTTCTTCCAAGCGACTTCAAACATTTTGGAGACCACTCATATAGGCATTTGAGCAAAAAAACTAAATCTAGAACTTTGCAGCTGAACATTCATTTTGATCTCTATATCATGCAAGAGGATGAAACTTTGAACAAATTCTATGCAGGTTTTTCAATCAATATCAACACCTCGTACAATTTGGATGGACCTATTAGGAAAAAAAAGTAGATTGAGAAAATTGTCGTTAGCATACATTATCATTTCCATGAAAAAGATACCTTGCTTAAATCCATATAGAAGACCTGTGAACTTACTGTTAAATGAATCAGTTGGGAAATTATTCGAACTGCATTATTTGTTGCCAAGATGATAGCAATCCACTTTCGCGGATGGAAAGAGCTTGACTTTATAGCCATCAAGTATAGTGGTACGAGCGAAGCAATTTTGACATAATTGTTAGAATTGATGAATTTAATACCAATGAAGAGAAAATATCTATACTTTCCAATAGATTTAATAAATTTCTTAGAAAGAATAAACCCGTTTTTAGGGATTTAAAAAAAAGGTAATCCGATCTCTAAAATGATTATTTAAATGAATTTATAGTTGTATTTCTTCCAAGAAACTTCAAACATTTTGGAGACCACTCATATAGGCATTTGAGCAAAAAATAAATCTAGAACTATGTAGCTGAACATAACTTTTGAACTCTATATCATGCAAGAAGATGAAACTTTGAACAAATTCTATGCAGGTTTTTCAATCAATTTCAACTACCCGTACAATATGGATGGACCTATTTGGAAAAAACGTAGATTGAGAAAATTGTTGTCAGCCTACATTATCATTTTCAAGAAAAAGATACCTTGCTTAAATCCATATAGAAGGCCTGTGAACTTACTGTTAAATGAATCAGTTAGGAAATTATTCGAACTGAATTATTTGTTTCCAAGATGATAGCAATCCACTTTCGTGGACGGAAAGAGCTTGACTTTATAGACATCAAGTATAGTGGTACGAGCGAAGCAATTTTGACAAAATTGTTAGAATTGATGAATCTAATACCAATGAAGAGAAAATATCTATACTTTCCCATAGATTTACAAAATTTCGTAGAAAGAATAAACCCGTTTTTAGGGATTTAAGAAAAAGGTAATCCGAGCTCTAAAATGATTATTTCAATGAATTTATAGTTGTATTTCTTCCAAGCGACTTCAAACATTTTGGAGACCACTCATATAGGCATTTGAGCAAAAAACCTAAATCTAGAACTTTGCAGCTGAACATTCATTTTGAACTCTATATCATGCAAGAGGATGAAACTTTGAACAAATTCTATGCAGGTTTTTCAATCAATATCAACACCTCGTACAATTTGGATGGGCCTATTAGGAAAAAAAAGTAGATTGAGAAAATTGTTGTTAGCCTACATTATCATTTTCAAGAAAAAGATACCTTGCTTAAATCCATATAGAAGGGCTGTGAACTTGCTGTTAAATGAATCAGTTCGGAAATTATTCGAACTGCATTATTTGTTGCTAAGATGATAGCAATCCACTTTCGCGGATGGAAAGAGCTTGACTTTATAGACATCAAGTATAGTGGTACGAGCGAAGCAATTTTGACACAATTGTTAGAATTGATGAATCTAATACCAATGAAGAGAAAATATCTATACTTTCCCATAGATTTACTAAATTTCTTAGAAAGAATAAACCCGTTTTTAGGGATTTAAAAAAAAGGTAATCCGAGCTCTAAAATGATTATTTCAATGAATTTATAGTTGTATTTCTTCCAAGAAACTTCAAACATTTTGGAGACCACTCATATAGGCATTTGAGCAAAAAATAAATCTAGAACTATGTAGCTGAACATAAATTTTGAACTCTATATCATGCAAGAGGATGAAACTTTGAACAAATTCTATGCAGGTTTTTCAATCAATTTCAACTACCCGTACAATTTGGATGGACCAATTTGGAAAAAACGTAGATTGAGAAAATTGTTGTTAGCCTACATTACCATTTTCAAGAAAAAGATACCTTGCTTAAATCCATATAGAAGGCCTGTGAACTTATTGTTAAATGAATCAGTTTGGAAATTATTCTAACTGCATTATTTGTTACCAAGATGATAGCAATCCACTTTCGTGGACGGAAAGAGCTTGACTTTATAGACATCAAGTATAGTGGTACGAGCGAAGCTATATTGACACAATTGTTAGAAATGATGAATCTAATACCAATGAAGATAAAATATCTATACTTTCCCATAGCTTTAAAAATTTCTTAGAAAGAATAAACCCGTTTTTAGGGATTTAAAAAAAAGGTAATCCGAGCTCTAAAATGATTATTTCAATGAATTTATAGTTGTATTTCTTCCAAGAGACTTCAAACATTGTGGAGACCACTCATATATGCATTTGAGCAAAAAACTAAACCTAGAACTATGCAGCTGAGCAGAAATTTTGAACTCTATATCATGCAAAAGGATGAAACTTTGAACAAATTCTACGCAGGTTTTTCAATCATTATGAACTACTCGTACAATTTGGATGGACCTATTTGGAAAAAACGTAGATTGAGAAAATTGTTGTTATCCTACATTATCATTTTCAAGAAAAAGATACCTTGCTTAAATCCATATAGAAGGCCTGTGAACTTACTGTTAAATGAATCAGTTGGGAAATTATTCGAACTGCATTATTTGTTGCCAAGATGATAGCAATCCACTTTCGCGGATGGAAAGAGCTTGACTTTATAGACATCAAGTATAGTGGTACGAGCGAAGCAATTTTGACACAATTGTTAGAATTGATGAATCTAATACCAATGAAGAGAAAATATCTATACTTTCCCATAGATTTACTAAATTTCGTAGAAAGAATAAACCCGTTTTTAGGGATTTAAGAAAAAGGTAATCCGAGCTCTAAAACGATTATTTCAATGAATTTATAGTTGTATTTCTTCCAAGCGACTTCAAACATTTTGGAGACCACTCATATAGGCATTTGAGCAAAAAAACTAAATCTAGAACTATGCAGCTGAACATACATTTTGAACTCTATATCTTGCAAGAGGATGAAACTTTGAACAAATTCTATGCAGGTTTTTCAATCAATATCAACACCTCGTACAATTTGGATGGACCTATTTGGAAAAAAAAGTAGATTGAGAAAATTGTTGTTAGAATACATTATCATTTCCATGAAAAAGATACCTTGCTTAAATCCATATAGAAGGCCTGTGAACTTACTGTTAAATGAATCAGTTGGGAAATTATTCGAACTGCATTATTTTTTGCCAAGATGATAGCAATCCACTTTCGCGGATGGAAAGAGCTTGACTTTATAGACATCAAGTATAGTGGTACGAGTGAAGCAATTTGACATAATTGTTAGAATTGATGAATCTAATACCAATGAAGAGAAAATATCTATACTTTCCCATAGATTTAATAAATTTCTTAGAAAGAATAAACCCGTTTTTAGGGATTTAAAAAAAAGTAATCCGATCTCTAAAATGATTATTTAAATGAATTTATAGTTATATTTCTTTCAAGAAACTTCAAACATTTTGGAGACCACTCATATAGGCATTTGAGCAAAAAATAAATCTAGAACTATGTAGCCGAACATAAATTTTGAACTCTATATCATGCAAGAGGATTAAACTTTGAACAAATTCTATGCAAGTTTTTCAATCAATTTCAACTACCCGTACAATATGGATGGACCTATTTTGAAAAAACGTAGATTGAGAAAATTGTTGTCAGCCTACATTATCATTTTCAAGAAAAAGATACCTTGCTTAAATCCATATAGAAGGCCTGTGAACTTACTGTTAAATGAATCAGGTGGGAAATTATTCGAACTGCATTATTTATTTCCAAGATGATAGCAATCCACATTCGTGGACGGAAAGAGCTTGACTTTATAGACATCAAGTATAGTGGTACGAGCGAAGGTATATTGACACAATTGTTAGAAATGATGAATCTAATACCAATGAAGATAAAATATCTATACTTTCCCATAGCTTTACTAAATTTCTTAGAAAGAATAAACCCGTTTTTAGGGATTTAAAAAAAGGTAATCCGAGCTCTAAAATGATTATTTCAATGAATTTATAGTTGTATTTCTTCCAAGATACTTCAAACATTGTGGAGACCACTCATATAGGCATTTGAGCAAAAAACTAAACCTAAACTATGCAGCTGAGCAGAAATTTTGAACTCTATATCATGCAAAAGGATGAAACTTTGAACAAATTCTACGCAGGTTTTTCAATCATTATGAACTACTCGTACAATTTGGATGGACCTATTTGGAAAAAACGTAGATTGAGAAAATTGTTGTTATCCTACATTATCATTTTCAAGAAAAAGATACCTTGCTTAAATCCTTATAGAAGGCCTGTGAACTTACTGTTAAATGAATCAGTTGGGAAATTATTCGAACTGCATTATTTGTTGCCAAGATGATAGCAATCCACTTTCGCGGATGGAAAGAGCTTGACTTTATAGACATCAAGTATAGTGGTACGAGCGAAGCAATTTTGACACAATTGTTAGAATTGATGAATCTAATACCAATGAAGAGAAAATATCTATACTTTCCCATAGATTTAATAAATTTCTTAGAAAGAATAAACCCGTTTTTAGGGATTTAAAAAAAAGTAATCCGATCTCTAAAATGATTATTTAAATGAATTTATAGTTATATTTCTTTCAAGAAACTTCAAACATTTTGGAGACCACTCATATAGGCATTTGAGCAAAAAATAAATCTAGAACTATGTAGCCGAACATAAATTTTGAACTCTATATCATGCAAGAGGATTAAACTTTGAACAAATTCTATGCAAGTTTTTCAATCAATTTCAACTACCCGTACAATATGGATGGACCTATTTTGAAAAAACGTAGATTGAGAAAATTGTTGTCAGCCTACATTATCATTTTCAAGAAAAAGATACCTTGCTTAAATCCATATAGAAGGCCTGTGAACTTACTGTTAAATGAATCAGGTGGGAAATTATTCGAACTGCATTATTTATTTCCAAGATGATAGCAATCCACATTCGTGGACGGAAAGAGCTTGACTTTATAGACATCAAGTATAGTGGTACGAGCGAAGGTATATTGACACAATTGTTAGAAATGATGAATCTAATACCAATGAAGATAAAATATCTATACTTTCCCATAGCTTTACTAAATTTCTTAGAAAGAATAAACCCGTTTTTAGGGATTTAAAAAAAGGTAATCCGAGCTCTAAAATGATTATTTCAATGAATTTATAGTTGTATTTCTTCCAAGATACTTCAAACATTGTGGAGACCACTCATATAGGCATTTGAGCAAAAAACTAAACCTAAACTATGCAGCTGAGCAGAAATTTTGAACTCTATATCATGCAAAAGGATGAAACTTTGAACAAATTCTACGCAGGTTTTTCAATCATTATGAACTACTCGTACAATTTGGATGGACCTATTTGGAAAAAACGTAGATTGAGAAAATTGTTGTTATCCTACATTATCATTTTCAAGAAAAAGATACCTTGCTTAAATCCTTATAGAAGGCCTGTGAACTTACTGTTAAATGAATCAGTTGGGAAATTATTCGAACTGCATTATTTGTTGCCAAGATGATAGCAATCCACTTTCGCGGATGGAAAGAGCTTGACTTTATAGACATCAAGTATAGTGGTACGAGCGAAGCAATTTTGACACAATTGTTAGAATTGATGAATCTAATACCAATGAAGAGAAAATATCTATACTTTCCCATAGATTTACTAAATTTCGTAGAAAGAATAAACCCGTTTTTAGGGATTTAAGAAAAAGGTAATCCGAGCTCTAAAACGATTATTTCAATGAATTTATAGTTGTATTTCTTCCAAGCGACTTCAAACATTTTGGAGACCACTCATATAGGCATTTGAGCAAAAAAACTAAATCTAGAACTATGCAGCTGAACATACATTTTGAACTCTATATCTTGCAAGAGGATGAAACTTTGAACAAATTCTATGCAGGTTTTTCAATCAATATCAACACCTCGTACAATTTGGATGGACCTATTTGGAAAAAAAAGTAGATTGAGAAAATTGTCGTTAGAATACATTATCATTTCCATGAAAAAGATACCTTGCTTAAATCCATATAGAAGGCCTGTGAACTTACTGTTAAATGAATCAGTTGGGAAATTATTCGAACTGCATTATTTGTTGCCAAGATGATAGCAATCCACTTTCGCGGATGGAAAGAGCTTGACTTTATAGACATCAAGTATAGTGGTACGAGCGAAGCAATTTTGACATAATTGTTAGAATTGATGAATTTAATACCAATGAAGAGAAAATATCTATACTTTCCCATAGATTTAATAAATTTCTTAGAAAGAATAAACCCGTTTTTAGGGATTTAAAAAAAAAGTAATCCGATCTCTAAAATGATTATTTAAATGAATTTATAGTTGTATTTCTTTCAAGAAACTTCAAACATTTTGGAGACCACTCATATAGGCATTTGAGCAAAAAATAAATCTAGAACTATGTAGCCGAACATAAATTTTGAACTCTATATCATGCAAGAGGATTAAACTTTGAACAAATTCTATGCAAGTTTTTCAATCAATTTCAACTACCCGTACAATATGGATGGACCTATTTTGAAAAAACGTAGATTGAGAAAATTGTTGTCAGCCTACATTATCATTTTCAAGAAAAAGATACCTTGCTTAAATCCATATAGAAGGCCTGTGAACTTACTGTTAAATGAATCAGGTGGGAAATTATTCGAACTGCATTATTTATTTCCAAGATGATAGCAATCCACATTCGTGGACGGAAAGAGCTTGACTTTATAGACATCAAGTATAGTGGTACGAGCGAAGGTATATTGACACAATTGTTAGAAATGATGAATCTAATACCAATGAAGATAAAATATCTATACTTTCCCATAGCTTTACTAAATTTCTTAGAAAGAATAAACCCGTTTTTAGGGATTTAAAAAAAGGTAATCCGAGCTCTAAAATGATTATTTCAATGAATTTATAGTTGTATTTCTTCCAAGATACTTCAAACATTGTGGAGACCACTCATATAGGCATTTGAGCAAAAAACTAAACCTAAACTATGCAGCTGAGCAGAAATTTTGAACTCTATATCATGCAAAAGGATGAAACTTTGAACAAATTCTACGCAGGTTTTTCAATCATTATGAACTACTCGTACAATTTGGATGGACCTATTTGGAAAAAACGTAGATTGAGAAAATTGTTGTTATCCTACATTATCATTTTCAAGAAAAAGATACCTTGCTTAAATCCTTATAGAAGGCCTGTGAACTTACTGTTAAATGAATCAGTTGGGAAATTATTCGAACTGCATTATTTGTTGCCAAGATGATAGCAATCCACTTTCGCGGATGGAAAGAGCTTGACTTTATAGACATCAAGTATAGTGGTACGAGCGAAGCAATTTTGACACAATTGTTAGAATTGATGAATCTAATACCAATGAAGAGAAAATATCTATACTTTCCCATAGATTTACTAAATTTCGTAGAAAGAATAAACCCGTTTTTAGGGATTTAAGAAAAAGGTAATCCGAGCTCTAAAACGATTATTTCAATGAATTTATAGTTGTATTTCTTCCAAGCGACTTCAAACATTTTGGAGACCACTCATATAGGCATTTGAGCAAAAAAACTAAATCTAGAACTATGCAGCTGAACATACATTTTGAACTCTATATCTTGCAAGAGGATGAAACTTTGAACAAATTCTATGCAGGTTTTTCAATCAATATCAACACCTCGTACAATTTGGATGGACCTATTTGGAAAAAAAAGTAGATTGAGAAAATTGTCGTTAGAATACATTATCATTTCCATGAAAAAGATACCTTGCTTAAATCCATATAGAAGGCCTGTGAACTTACTGTTAAATGAATCAGTTGGGAAATTATTCGAACTGCATTATTTGTTGCCAAGATGATAGCAATCCACTTTCGCGGATGGAAAGAGCTTGACTTTATAGACATCAAGTATAGTGGTACGAGCGAAGCAATTTTGACATAATTGTTAGAATTGATGAATTTAATACCAATGAAGAGAAAATATCTATACTTTCCCATAGATTTAATAAATTTCTTAGAAAGAATAAACCCGTTTTTAGGGATTTAAAAAAAAAGTAATCCGATCTCTAAAATGATTATTTAAATGAATTTATAGTTGTATTTCTTTCAAGAAACTTCAAACATTTTGGAGACCACTCATATAGGCATTTGAGCAAAAAATAAATCTAGAACTATGTAGCCGAACATAAATTTTGAACTCTATATCATGCAAGAGGATTAAACTTTGAACAAATTCTATGCAAGTTTTTCAATCAATTTCAACTACCCGTACAATATGGATGGACCTATTTTGAAAAAACGTAGATTGAGAAAATTGTTGTCAGCCTACATTATCATTTTCAAGAAAAAGATACCTTGCTTAAATCTATATAGAAGGCCTGTGAACTTACTATTAAATGAATCAGTCGGGAAATTATTCGAACTGCATTATTTATTTCCAAGATGATAGCAATCCACATTCGTGGACGGAAAGAGCTTGACTTTATAGACATCAAGTATAGTGGTACGAGCGAAGCTATATTGACACAATTGTTAGAAATGATGAATGTAATACCAATGAAGAGAAAATATCTATACTTTCCCATAGATTTACTAAATTTCGTAGAAAGAATACACCCGTTTTTAGGGATTTAAGAAAAAGGTAATCCGAGCTCTAAAACGATTATTTCAATGAATTTATAGTTGTATTTCTTCCAAGCGACTTCAAACATTTTGGAGACCACTCATATAGGCATTTGAGCAAAAAAACTAAATCTAGAACTATGCAGCTGAACATACATTTTGAACTCTATATCATGCAAGAGGATGAAACTTTGAACAAATTCTATGCAGGTTTTTCAATCAATATCAACACCTCGTACAATTTGGATGGACCTATTTGGAAAAAAAAGTAGATTGAGAAAATTGTTGTTAGCCTACATTATCATTTTCAAGAAAAAGATACCTTGCTTAAATCCATATAGTAGGCCTGTGAACTTGCTGTTAAATGAATCAGTTCGGAAATTATTCGAACTGCATTATTTGTTGCTAAGATGATAGTAATCCACTTTCGCGGATGGAAAGAGCTTGACTTTATAGACATCAAGTATAGTGGTACGAGCGAAGCAATTTTGACACAATTGTTAGAATTGATGAATCTAATACCAATGAAGAGAAAATAACTATACTTTCCCATAGATTTACTAAATTTCTTAGAAAGAATAAACCCGTTTTTAGGGATTTAAAAAAAAGGTAATCCGATCTCTAAAATGATTATTTCAATTAATTTATAGTTGTATTTCTTCCAAGAAACTTCAAACATTTTGGAGACCACTCATATAGGCATTTGAGCAAAAAATAAATCTAGAACTATGTAGCTGAACATAAATTTTGAACTCTATATCATGCAAGAGGATGAAACTTTGAACAAATTCTATGCAGGTTTTTCAATCAATTTCAACTGCCCGTACAATTTGGATGGACCTATTTGGAAAAAACGTAGATTGAGAAAATTGTTGTTAGCCTACATTATCATTTTCAAGAAAAAGATACCTTGCTTAAATCCATATAGAAGGCCTATGAACTTACTGTTAAATGAATCAGTTGGAAATTATTCGAACTGCATTATTTGTTACCAAGATGATAGCAATCCACTTTCGTGGACGGAAAGAGCTTGAATTTATAGACATCAAGTATAGTGGTACGAGCGAAGCTATATTGACACAATTGTTAGAAATGATGAATCTAATACCAATGAAGATAAAATATCTATACTTTCCCATAGCTTTACTAAATTTCGTAGAAAGAATAAACCCGTTTTTAGGGATTTAAGAAAAAGGTAATCCGAGCTCTAAAATGATTGTTACAATGAATTTATAGTTGTATTTCTTCCAAGCGACTTCAAACATTTTGGAGACCATTCATATAGGCATTTGAGCAAAAAACTAAATCTAGAACTATGCCGCTGAACATACATTTTGAACTCTATATCTTGCAAGAGGATGAAACTTTGAACAAATTCTATGCAGGTTTTTCAATCAATTTCAACTACCCGTACAATTTGGATGGACCTATTTGGAAAAAACGTAGATTGAGAAAATTGTTGTTAGCCTACATTATCATTTTCAAGAAAAAGATACCTTGCTTAAATCCATATAGAAGGCCTGTGAACTTACTGTTAAATGAATCAGTTGGGAAATTATTCGAACTGCATTATTTGTTACCAAGATGGTAGCAATCCACTTTCGTGGACGGAAAGAGCTTGACTTTATAGACATCAAGTATAGTGGTACGAGCGAAGCTATATTGACACAATTGTTAGAAATGATGAATCTAATACCAATGAAGATAAAATATCTATACTTTCCCATAGCTTTACTAAATTTCGTAGAAAGAATAAACCCGTTTTTAGGGATTTAAGAAAAAGGTAATCCGAGCTCTAAAATGATTGTTTCAATGAATTTATAGTTGTATTTCTTCCAAGCGACTTCAAACATTTTGGAGACCATTCATATAGGCATTTGAGCAAAAAACTAAATCTAGAACTATGCAGCTGAACATACATTTTGAACTCTATATCTTGCAAGAGGATGAAACTTTGAACAAATTCTATGCAGGTTTTTCAATCATTATCAACTACTCGTACAATTTGGATGGACCTATTTGTTAAAAAATAGATTGAGAAAATGGTTGTTAGAATACATTATCATTTCCAAGAAAAAGATACCATGCTTAAATCCATATAGAAGGCCTGTGAACTTACTGTTAAATGAATCAGTTGGGAAATTATTCGAACTGCATTATTTGTTGCCAAGATGATAGCAATCCACTTTCGCGGATGGAAAGAGCTTGACTTTATAGACATCAAGTATAGTGGTATGAGCGAAGCAATTTTGACACAATTGTTAGAATTGATGAATCTAATACCAATGAAGAGAAAATATCTACACTTTCCCATAGATTTAATAAATTTCTTAGAAAGAATAAACCCATTTTTAGGGATTTAAAAAAAAGGTAATCCGATCTCTAAAATGATTATTTAAATGAATTTATAGTTGTATTTCTTTCAAGAAACTTCAAAACATTTTGGAGACCACTCATATAGGCATTTGAGCAAAAAATAAATCTAGAACTATGTAGCTGAACATAAATTTTGAACTCTATATCATGCAAGAGGATTAAACTTTGAACAAATTCTATGCAGGTTTTTCAATCAATTTCAACTACCCGTACAATATGGATGGACCTATTTGGAAAAAACGTAGATTGAGAAAATTGTTGTCAGCCTACATTATCATTTTCAAGAAAAAGATACCTTGCTTAAATCCATATAGAAGGCCTGTGAACTTACTGTTAAATGAATCAGTTGGGAAATTATTCGAACTGCATTATTTGTTGCCAAGATGATAGCAATCCACTTTCTTGGAAGGAAAGAGCTTGACTTTATAGACATCAAGTATAGTGGTACGAGCGAAGCTATTTTGACACAATTGTTAGAAATGATGAATCTAATACCAATGAAGATAAAATATCTATACTTTCCCATAGCTTTACTAAATTTCTTAGAAAGAATAAACCCGTTTTTAGGGATTTAAAAAAAGGTAATCCGAGCTCTAAAATGATTATTTCAATGAATTTATAGTTGTATTTCTTCCAAGAGACTTCAAACTTTTTGGAGACCACTTATATAGGCATTTGAGCAAAAAACTAAACCTAGAACTATGCAGCTGAGCAGAAATTTTGATCTCTATATCATGCAAGAGGATGAAACTTTGAACAAATTCTACGCAGGTTTTTCAATCAGTATCAACTATCGTACAATTTGGATGGACCTATTTGGAAAGAACGTAGATTGAGAAAATTGTTGTTATCCTACATTATCATTTTCAAGAAAAAGATACCTTGCTTAAATCCATATAGAAGGCCTGTGAACTTACTGTTAAATGAATCAGTTGGAAATTATTCGAACTGCATTATTTGTTACCAAGATGATAGCAATCCACTTTCGTGGATGGAAAGAGCTTGACTTTATAGAAATCAAGTATAGTGGTACGAGCGAAGCAATTTTGACACAATTGTTAGAATTGATGAATCTAATACCAATGAAGAGAAAATATCTATACTTTCCCATAGATTTACTAAATTTGTTAGAAAGAATAAACCCGTTTTTAGGGATTTAAGAAAAAGGTAATCCGAGCTCTAAAATGATTATTTCATTGAATTTATAGTTGTATTTCTTCCATGTGACTTCAAACATTTTGGATACCACTCATATAGGAATTTGAGCAAAAAACTAAATCTAGAACTATGTAGCTGAGCAGAAATTTTGATCTCTATATCATGCAAGAGGATGAAACTTTGAACAAATTCTATGCAGGTTTTTCAATCAATATCAACACCTCGTACAATTTGAATGGACCTATTTGGAAAAAAAAGTAGATTGAGAAAATTGTTGTTAGCCTACATTATCATTTTCAAGAAAAAGATACCTTGCTTAAATCCATATAGAAGGCCTGTGAACTTGCTGTTAAATGAATCACTTAGGAAATTATTCGAACTGCATTATTTGTTGCTAAGATGATAGCAATCCACTTTCGCGGATGGAAAGAGCTTAACTTTATAGACATCAAGTATAGTGGTACGAGCGAAGCTATTTTGACACAATTGTTAGAATTGATGAATCTAATACCAATGAAGAGAAAATATCTATACTTTCCCATAGATTTACTAAATTTCTTAGAAAGAATAAACCCGTTTTTAGGGATTTAAGAAAAGGTAATCCGAGCTCTAAAATGATTATTTCATTGAATTTATAGTTGTATTTCTTCCAAGTGACTTCAAACATTTTGGATACCACTCATATAGGCATTTGAGCAAAAAACTAAATCTAGAACTATACAGCTGAACATAAATTTTGAACTCTATATCATGCAAGAGGATGAAACTTTGAACAAATTCTATGCAGGTTTTTCAATCAATTTCAACTACCCGTACAATATGGATGGACCTATTTGGAAAAAACATAGATTGAGAAAATTGTTGTTAGCCTACATTATCATTTTCAAGAAAAAGATACCTTGCTTAAATCCATATAGAAGGCCTGTGAACTTACTGTTAAATGAATCAGTTGGAAATTATTCGAACTGCATTATTTGTTACCAAGATGATAGCAATCCACTTTCGTGGACGGAAAGAGCTTGACTTTATAGACATCAAGTATAGTGGTACGAGCGAAGCAATTTTGACACAATTGTTAGAATTGATGAATCTAATACCAATGAAGAGAAAATATCTATACTTTCCCATAGATTTACTAAATTTCTTAGAAAGAATAAACCCGTTTTTAGGGATTTAAGAAAAAGGTAATCCGAGCTCTAAAATGATTATTTCATTGAATTTATAGTTGTATTTCTTCCAAGTGACCTCAAACATTTTGGATACCACTCATATAGGCATTTGAGCAAAAAACTAAATCTAGAACTTTGCAGCTGAGCAGAAAATTTGATCTCTATATCATGCAAGAGGATGAAACTTTGAACAAATTCTATGCAGGTTTTTCAATCAATATCAACACCTCGTACAATTTGGATGGACCTATTAGGAAAAAAAAGTAGATTGAGAAAATTGTTGTTAGCCTACATTATCATTTTCAAGAAAAAGATACCTTGCTTAAATCCATATAGAAGGCCTGTGAACTTGCTGTTAAATGAATCAGTTCGGAAATTATTCGAACTGCATTATTTGTTGCTAAGATGATAGCAATCCACTTTCGCGGATGGAAAGAACTTGACTTTATAGACATCAAGTATAGTGGTACGAGCGAAGCAATTTTGACACAATTGTTAGAATTGATGAATCTAATACGAATGAAGAGAAAATATCTATACTTTCCAATAGATTTAATAAATTTCTTAGAAAGAATAAACCCGTTTTTAGGGATTTAAAAAAAAGGTAATCCGATCTCTAAAATGATTATTTAAATGAATTTATAGTTGTATTTCTTCCAAGAAACTTCAAACATTTTGGAGACCACTCATATAGGCATTTGAGCAAAAAATAAATCTAGAACTATGTAGCTGAACATAACTTTTGAACTCTATATCATGCAAGAGGATGAAACTTTGAACAAATTCTATGTAGGTTTTTCAATCAATTTCAACTACCGTACAATATGGATGGACCTATTTGGAAAAAACATAGATTGAGAAAATTGTTGTCAGCCTACATTATCATTTTAAAGAAAAAGATACCTTGCTTAAATCCATATAGAAGGCCTGTGAACTTACTGTTAAATGAATCAGTTGGGAAATTATTCGAACTGAATTATTTGTTTCCAAGATGATAGCAATCCACTTTCGTGGACGGAAAGAGCTTGACTTTATAGACATCAAGTATAGTAGTACGAGCGAAGCAATTTTGACAAAATTGTTAGAATTGATGAATCTAATACCAATGAAGAGAAAATATCTATACTTTCCCATAGATTTACTAAATTTCGTAGAACGAATAAACCCGTTTTTAGGGATTTAAGAAAAAGGTAATCCGAGCTCTAAAATGATTATTTCAATGAATTTATAGTTGTATTTCTTCCAAGCGACTTCAAACATTTTGGAGAACACTCATATAGGCATTTGAGCAAAAAAACTAAATCTAGAACTTTGCAGCTGAACATTCATTTTGAACTCTATATCATGCAAGAGGATGAAACTTTGAACAAATTCTATGCAGGTTTTTCAATCAATATCAACACCTCGTACAATTTGGATGGACCTATTAGGAAAAAAAAGTAGATTGAGAAAATTGTTGTTAGCCTACATTATCATTTTCAAGAAAAAGATACCTTGCTTAAATCCATATAGAAGGCCTGTGAACTTGCTGTTAAATGAATCAGTTCGGAAATTATTCGAACTGCATTATTTGTTGCTAAGATGATAGCAATCCACTTTCGCGGATGGAAAGAACTTGACTTTATAGACATCAAGTATAGTGGTACGAGCGAAGCAATTTTGACACAATTGTTAGAATTGATGAATCTAATACCAATGAAGAGAAAATATCTATACTTTCCAATAGATTTAATAAATTTCTTAGAAAGAATAAACCCGTTTTTAGGGATTTAAAAAAAAGGTAATCCGATCTCTAAAATGATTATTTAAATGAATTTATAGTTGTATTTCTTCCAAGAAACTTCAAACATTTTGGAGACCACTCATATAGGCATTTGAGCAAAAAATAAATCTAGAACTATGTAGCTGAACATAACTTTTGAACTCTATATCATGCAAGAGGATGAAACTTTGAACAAATTCTATGTAGGTTTTTCAATCAATTTCAACTACCCGTACAATATGGATGGACCTATTTGGAAAAAACGTAGATTGAGAAAATTGTTGTCAGCCTACATTATCATTTTAAAGAAAAAGATACCTTGCTTAAATCCATATAGAAGGCCTGTGAACTTACTGTTAAATGAATCAGTTGGGAAATTATTCGAACTGAATTATTTGTTTCCAAGATGATAGCAATCCACTTTCGTGGACGGAAAGAGCTTGACTTTATAGACATCAAGTATAGTGGTACGAGCGAAGCAATTTTGACAAAATTGTTAGAATTGATGAATCTAATACCAATGAAGAGAAAATATCTATACTTTCCCATAGATTTACTAAATTTCTTAGAAAGAATAAACCCGTTTTTAGGGAATTAAGAAAAGGTAATCCGAGCTCTAAAATGATTATTTCATTGAATTTATAGTTGTATTTCTTCCAAGTGACTTCAAACATTTTGGATACCACTCATATAGGCATTTGAGCAAAAAACTAAATCTAGAACTATACAGCTGAACATAAATTTTGAACTCTATATCATGCAAGAGGATGAAACTTTGAACAAATTCTATGCAGGTTTTTCAATCAATTTCAACTACCCGTACAATATGGATGGACCTATTTGGAAAAAACATAGATTGAGAAAATTGTTGTTAGCCTACATTATCATTTTCAAGAAAAAGATACCTTGCTTAAATCCATATAGAAGGCCTGTGAACTTACTGTTAAATGAATCAGTTGGAAATTATTCGAACTGCATTATTTGTTACCAAGATGATAGCAATCCACTTTCGTGGACGGAAAGAGCTTGACTTTATAGACATCAAGTATAGTGGTACGAGCGAAGCAATTTTGACACAATTGTTAGAATTGATGAATCTAATACCAATGAAGAGAAAATATCTATACTTTCCCATAGATTTACTAAATTTCTTAGAAAGAATAAACCCGTTTTTAGGGATTTAAGAAAAAGGTAATCCGAGCTCTAAAATGATTATTTCATTGAATTTATAGTTGTATTTCTTCCATGTGACTTCAAACATTTTGGATACCACTCATATAGGCATTTGAGCAAAAAACTAAATCTAGAACTATACAGCTGAACATAAATTTTGAACTCTATATCATGCAAGAGGATGAAACTTTGAACAAATTCTATGCAGGTTTTTCAATCAATTTCAACTACCCGTACAATATGGATGGACCTATTTGGAAAAAACATAGATTGAGAAAATTGTTGTTAGCCTACATTATCATTTTCAAGAAAAAGATACCTTGCTTAAATCCATATAGAAGGCCTGTGAACTTGCTGTTAAATGAATCACTTAGGAAATTATTCGAACTGCATTATTTGTTGCTAAGATGATAGCAATCCATTTTCGCGGATGGAAAGAGCTTAACTTTATAGACATCAAGTATAGTGGTACGAGCGAAGCTATTTTGACACAATTGTTAGAATTGATGAATCTAATACCAATGAAGAGAAAATATCTATACTTTCCCATAGATTTACTAAATTTCTTAGAAAGATTAAACCCGTTTTTAGGGATTTAAGAAAAGGTAATCCGAGCTCTAAAATGATTATTTCATTGAATTTATAGTTGTATTTCTTCCAAGTGACTTCAAACATTTTGGATACCACTCATATAGGCATTTGAGCAAAAAACTAAATCTAGAACTATACAGCTGAACATAAATTTTGAACTCTATATCATGCAAGAGGATGAAACTTTGAACAAATTCTATGCAGGTTTTTCAATCAATTTCAACTACCCGTACAATATGGATGGACCTATTTGGAAAAAACATAGATTGAGAAAATTGTTGTTAGCCTACATTATCATTTTCAAGAAAAAGATACCTTGCTTAAATCCATATAGAAGGCCTGTGAACTTACTGTTAAATGAATCAGTTGGAAATTATTCGAACTGCATTATTTGTTACCAAGATGATAGCAATCCACTTTCGTGGACGGAAAGAGCTTGACTTTATAGACATCAAGTATAGTGGTACGAGCGAAGCAATTTTGACACAATTGTTAGAATTGATGAATCTAATACCAATGAAGAGAAAATATCTATACTTTCCCATAGATTTACTAAATTTCTTAGAAAGAATAAACCCGTTTTTAGGGATTTAAGAAAAAGGTAATCCGAGCTCTAAAATGATTATTTCATTGAATTTATAGTTGTATTTCTTCCAAGTGACCTCAAACATTTTGGATACCACTCATATAGGCATTTGAGCAAAAAACTAAATCTAGAACTTTGCAGCTGAGCAGAAAATTTGATCTCTATATCATGCAAGAGGATGAAACTTTGAACAAATTCTATGTAGGTTTTCAATAAATATCAACACCTCGTACAATTTGGATGGACCTATTAGGAAAAAAAAGTAGATTGAGAAAATTGTTGTTAGCCTACATTATCATTTTCAAGAAAAAGATACCTTGCTTAAATCCATATAGAAGGCCTGTGAACTTGCTGTTAAATGAATCAGTTCGGAAATTATTCGAACTGCATTATTTGTTGCTAAGATGATAGCAATCCACTTTCGCGGATGGAAAGAACTTGACTTTATAGACATCAAGTATAGTGGTACGAGCGAAGCAATTTTGACACAATTGTTAGAATTGATGAATATAATACCAATGAAGAGAAAATATCTATACTTTCCAATAGATTTAATAAATTTCTTAGAAAGAATAAACCCGTTTTTAGGGATTTAAAAAAAAGGTAATCCGATCTCTAAAATGATTATTTAAATGAATTTATATTTGTATTTCTTCCAAGAAACTTCAAACATTTTGGAGACCACTCATATAGGCATTTGAGCAAAAAATAAATCTAGAACTATGTAGCTGAACATAACTTTCGAACTCTATATCATGCAAGAGGATGAAACTTTGAACAAATTCTATGTAGGTTTTTCAATCAATTTCAACTACCCGTACAATATGGATGGACCTATTTGGAAAAAAACGTAGATTGAGAAAATTGTTGTCAGCCTACATTATCATTTTAAAGAAAAAGATACCTTGCTTAAATCCATATAGAAGGCCTGTGAACTTACTGTTAAATGAATCAGTTGGGAAATTATTCGAACTGAATTATTTGTTTCCAAGATGATAGCAATCCACTTTCGTGGACGGAAAGAGCTTGACTTTATAGACATCAAGTATAGTAGTACGAGCGAAGCAATTTTGACAAAATTGTTAGAATTGATGAATCTAATACCAATGAAGAGAAAATATCTATACTTTCCCATAGATTTACTAAATTTCGTAGAAAGAATAAACCCGTTTTTAGGGATTTAAGAAAAAGGTAATCCGAGCTCTAAAATGATTATTTCAATGAATTTATAGTTGTATTTCTTCCAAGCGACTTCAAACATTTTGGAGAACACTCATATAGGCATTTGAGCAAAAAAACTAAATCTAGAACTTTGCAGCTGAACATTCATTTTGAACTCTATATCATGCAAGAGGATGAAACTTTGAACAAATTCTATGCAGGTTTTTCAATCAATATCAACACCTCGTACAATTTGGATGGACCTATTAGGAAAAAAAAGTAGATTGAGAAAATTGTTGTTAGCCTACATTATCATTTTCAAGAAAAAGATACCTTGCTTAAATCCATATAGAAGGCCTGTGAACTTGCTGTTAAATGAATCAGTTCGGAAATTATTCGAACTGCATTATTTGTTGCTAAGATGATAGCAATCCACTTTCGCGGATGGAAAGAACTTGACTTTATAGACATCAAGTATAGTGGTACGAGCGAAGCAATTTTGACACAATTGTTAGAATTGATGAATCTAATACCAATGAAGAGAAAATATCTATACTTTCCAATAGATTTAATAAATTTCTTAGAAAGAATAAACCCGTTTTTAGGGATTTAAAAAAAAGGTAATCCGATCTCTAAAATGATTATTTAAATGAATTTATAGTTGTATTTCTTCCAAGAAACTTCAAACATTTTGGAGACCACTCATATAGGCATTTGAGCAAAAAATAAATCTAGAACTATGTAGCTGAACATAACTTTTGAACTCTATATCATGCAAGAGGATGAAACTTTGAACAAATTCTATGTAGGTTTTTCAATCAATTTCAACTACCCGTACAATATGGATGGACCTATTTGGAAAAAACGTAGATTGAGAAAATTGTTGTCAGCCTACATTATCATTTTAAAGAAAGAGATACCTTGCTTAAATCCATATAGAAGGCCTGTGAACTTACGGTTAAATGAATCAGTTGGGAAATTATTCGAACTGAATTATTTGTTTCCAAGATGATAGCAATCCACTTTCGTGGACGGAAAGAGCTTGACTTTATAGACATCAAGTATAGTGGTACGAGCGAAGCAATTTTGACAAAATTGTTAGAATTGATGAATCTAATACCAATGAAGAGAAAATATCTATACTTTCCCATAGATTTACTAAATTTCGTAGAAAGAATAAACCCGTTTTTAGGGATTTAAGAAAAGGTAATCCGAGCTCTAAAATGATTATTTCATTGAATTTATAGTTGTATTTCTTCCAAGTGACTTCAAACATTTTGGATACCACTCATATAGGCATTTGAGCAAAAAACTAAATCTAGAACTATACAGCTGAACATAAATTTTGAACTCTATATCATGCAAGAGGATGAAACTTTGAACAAATTCTATGCAGGTTTTTCAATCAATTTCAACTACCCGTACAATATGGATGGACCTATTTGGAAAAAACATAGATTGAGAAAATTGTTGTTAGCCTACATTATCATTTTCAAGAAAAAGATACCTTGCTTAAATCCATATAGAAGGCCTGTGAACTTACTGTTAAATGAATCAGTTGGAAATTATTCGAACTGCATTATTTGTTACCAAGATGATAGCAATCCACTTTCGTGGACGGAAAGAGCTTGACTTTATAGACATCAAGTATAGTGGTACGAGCGAAGCAATTTTGACACAATTGTTAGAATTGATGAATCTAATACCAATGAAGAGAAAATATCTATACTTTCCCATAGATTTACTAAATTTCTTAGAAAGAATAAACCCGTTTTTAGGGATTTAAGAAAAAGGTAATCCGAGCTCTAAAATGATTATTTCATTGAATTTATAGTTGTATTTCTTCCAAGTGACCTCAAACATTTTGGATACCACTCATATAGGCATTTGAGCAAAAAACTAAATCTAGAACTTTGCAGCTGAGCAGAAAATTTGATCTCTATATCATGCAAGAGGATGAAACTTTGAACAAATTCTATGCAGGTTTTTCAATCAATATCAACACCTCGTACAATTTGGATGGACCTATTAGGAAAAAAAAGTAGATTGAGAAAATTGTTGTTAGCCTACATTATCATTTTCAAGAAAAAGATACCTTGCTTAAATCCATATAGAAGGCCTGTGAACTTGCTGTTAAATGAATCAGTTCGGAAATTATTCGAACTGCATTATTTGTTGCTAAGATGATAGCAATCCACTTTCGCGGATGGAAAGAACTTGACTTTATAGACATCAAGTATAGTGGTACGAGCGAAGCAATTTTGACACAATTGTTAGAATTGATGAATCTAATACCAATGAAGAGAAAATATCTATACTTTCCAATAGATTTAATAAATTTCTTAGAAAGAATAAACCCGTTTTTAGGGATTTAAAAAAAAGGTAATCCGATCTCTAAAATGATTATTTAAATGAATTTATAGTTGTATTTCTTCCAAGAAACTTCAAACATTTTGGAGACCACTCATATAGGCATTTGAGCAAAAAATAAATCTAGAACTATGTAGCTGAACATAACTTTTGAACTCTATATCATGCAAGAGGATGAAACTTTGAACAAATTCTATGTAGGTTTTTCAATCAATTTCAACTACCCGTACAATATGGATGGACCTATTTGGAAAAAACGTAGATTGAGAAAATTGTTGTCAGCCTACATTATCATTTTAAAGAAAGAGATACCTTGCTTAAATCCATATAGAAGGCCTGTGAACTTACGGTTAAATGAATCAGTTGGGAAATTATTCGAACTGAATTATTTGTTTCCAAGATGATAGCAATCCACTTTCGTGGACGGAAAGAGCTTGACTTTATAGACATCAAGTATAGTGGTACGAGCGAAGCAATTTTGACAAAATTGTTAGAATTGATGAATCTAATACCAATGAAGAGAAAATATCTATACTTTCCCATAGATTTACTAAATTTCGTAGAAAGAATAAACCCGTTTTTAGGGATTTAAGAAAAAGGTAATCCGAGCTCTAAAATGATTATTTCAATGAATTTATAGTTGTATTTCTTCCAAGAAAAATCAAACATTTTGGAGACCACTCATATAGGCATTTGATCAAAAAAAATCTAGAACTATGCAGCTGAACATAAATTTTGAACTCTATATCATGCAAGAGGATGAAACTTTGAACAAATTCTATGCAGGTTTTTCAATCAATTTCAGCTACCCGTACAATTTGGATGGACATATTTGGAAAAAAATTAGATTGAGAAAATTGTTGTTAGTCTACATTATCATTTCCAAGAAGAAGATACCTTGCTTAAATCCATATAGAAGGTCTGTGAACTTACTGTTGAATGAATCAGTCGGGAAATTATTCGAACTGCATTATTTTGTTGCCAAGATGATAGCAATCCACTTTCGCGGATGGAAAGAGCTTGACTTTATAGACATCAAGTATAGTGGTACGAGCGAAGCAATTTTGACACAATTGTTAGAATTGATGAATCTAATACCAATGAAGAGAAAATATCTATACTTTCCCATAGATTTACTAAATTTCATAGAAAGAATAAACCCGTTTTTAGAGATTTTAAAAAAAGGTAATCCGAGCTCTAAAATGATTATTTCATTGAATTTATAGTTGTATTTCTTCCAAGCAACTTCAAACATTTTGGAGACCACTCATGTAGGCATTTGATCAAAAAATAAATCTAGAACTATGCAGCTGAACATAAATTTTGAACTCTATATCATGCAAGAGGATGAAACTTTGAACAAATTCTATGCAGGTTTTTCAATCAATTTCAGCTACCCGTACAATTTAGATGGACCTATTTGGAAAAAAACGTAAATTGAGAAAATTGTTGTTAGCCTACATTATCATTTTCAAGAAGAAGATACCTTGCTTAAATCCATATAGAAGGCCTGTGAACTTACTGTTAAATGAATCAGTTGGGAAATTATTCGAACTGCATTATTTATAGCCAAGATGATAGCAATCCACTTTAGCGGACGAAAAGAGCTTGAATTTATAGACATCAAGTATAGTGGTACGAGCGAAGCTATTTTGACACAATTGTTAGAAATGATGAATCTAATACCAATGAAGAGAAAATATCTATACTCTCCCATAGATTTACTAAATTTCTTAGAAAGAATAAACCCGTTTTTCGGAATTTAAAAAAAAGGTTATCCGAGCTCTAAAATGATTATTTCAATGAATTTATTGTTGTATTTCTTCCAAGCAAAATCAAACATGTTGGAGACCACTCATATAGGCATTTGATCAAAAAATAAATCTAGAACTATGCAGCTGAACATAAATTTTGAACTCTATATCATGCAAGAGGATGAAACTTTGAAAAAATTCTATGCAGGTTTTTCAATCAATTTCAGCTAATCGTACAATTTGGATGGACCTATTTGGAAAAAAACGTAAATTGAGAAAATTGTTGTTAGCCTACATTATCATTTTCAAGAAAAAGATACCTTGCTTAAATCCATATAGAAGGCCTGTGAACTTACTCTTAAATGAATCAGTTGGGAAATTATTCGAACTGCATTATTTGTTGCCAAGATGATAGCAATCCACTTTCACGGACGAAAAGAGCTTGAATTTATAGACATCAAGTATAGTGGTACGAGCGAAGCTATTTTGACACAATTGTTAGAAATGATGAATCTAATACCAATGAAGAGAAAATATCTATACTCTCCCATAGATTTACTAAATTTCTTAGAAAGAATAAACCCGTTTTTAGAGATTTAAAAAAAATGTAATCCGAGCTCTAAAATGATTATTTCAATGAATTTATAGTTGTATTTCTTCCGAGCAAAATCAAACATTTCGGAGACCACTCATATAGGCATTTGATCAAAAAATAAATCTAGAACTATGCAGCTGAACATAAATTTTGAACTCTATATCATGCAAGAGGATGAAACTTTGAACAAATTCTATGCAGGTTTTTCAATCAATTTCAGCTACCCGTACAATTTGGATGGACATATTTGGAAAAAAAAGTTGATTGAGAAAATTGTTGTTAGTCTACATTATCATTTTCAAGAAGAAGATACCTTGCTTAAATCCATTTAGAAGGCCTGTGAACTTACTTTTAAATGAATCAGTCGGGAAATTATTCGAACTGCATTATTTGTTGCCAAGATGATAGCAATCCACTTTCGCGGACGAAAAGAGCTTGAATTTATAGACATCAAGTATAGTGGTACGAGCGAAGCTATTTTGACACAATTGTTAGAAATGATGAATCTAATACCAATAAAGAGAAAATATCTATACTCTCCCATAGATTTACTAAATTTCTTAGAAAGAATAAACCCGTTTTTAGGGATTTAAAAAAAAGGTAATCCGAGTTCTAAAATGATTATTTCAATGAATTTATAGTTGTATTTCTTCCAAGCAAAATCAAACATTTTGGAGACCACTCATATAGGCATTTGATCAAAAAATAAATCTAGAACTATGCAGCTGAACATAAATTTTGAACTCTATATCATGCAAGAGGATGAAACTTTGAACAAATTCTATGCAGGTTTTTCAATAAATTTCAGCTACCCGTACAATTTGGATGGACATATTTGGAAAAAAAAGTAGATTGAGAAAATTGTTGTTAGTCTACCTTATCATTGTCAAGAAGAAGATACCTTGCTTAAATCCATATAGAAGGCCTGTGAACTTACTGTTAAATGAATCAGTCGGGAAATTATTCGAACTGCATTATTTGTTGCCAAGATGATAGCAATCCACTTTCGCGGACGAAAAGAGCTTGAATTTATAGACATCAAGTATAGTGGTACAAGCAAAGCTATTTTGACACAATTGTTAGAAATGATGAATCTAATACCAATGAAGAGAAAATATCTATACTCACGCATAGATTTACTAACTTTCTTAGAAAGAATAAACCCGTTTTTAGGGATTTAAAAAAAAGGTAATCCGAGCTCTAAAATGATTATTTCAATGAATTTATTGTTGTATTTCTTCCAAGCAAAATCAAACATTTTGGAGACCACTCATATAGGCATTTGATCAAAAAATAAATCTAGAACTATGTAGATGAACATAAATTTTGAACTCTATATCATGCAAGATGATGAAAATTTGAACAAATTCTATGTAGGTTTTTCAATCGATTTCAGCTACCCGTACAATTTGGAAGGACCTATTTGGAAAAAAACGTAAATTGAGAAAATTGTTGTTAGCCTACATTATCATTTTCAAGAAGAACATACCTTGCTTAAATCCATATAGAAGGCCTGTGAACTTACTATTAAATGAATCAATTGGGAAATTATTCGAACTGCATTATTTGTAGCCAAGATGATAGCAATCCACTTTCGCGGACGAAAAGAGCTGGAATTTATAGACATCAAGTATAGTGGTACGAGGGAAGCTATTTTGACACAATTGTTAGAAATGATGAATCTAATACCAATGAAGAGAAAATATCTATACTCTCGCATAGATTTACTAACTTTCTTAGAAAGATTAAACCCGTTTTTAGGGATTTAAAAAAAAGGTAATCCGAGCTCTAAAATGATTATTTCAATGAATTTATTGTTGTATTTCTTCCAAGCAAAATCAAACATTTTGGAGACCACTCATATAGGCATTTGATCAAAAAATAAATCTAGAACTATGCAGCTGAACATAAATTTTGAACTCTATATCATGCAAGAGGATGAAAATTTGAACAAATTCTCTGCAGGTTTTTCAATCGATTTCAGCTACCCGTACAATTTGGAAGGACCTATTTGGAAAAAAACGTAAATTGAGAAAATTGTTGTTAGCCTACATTATCATTTTCAAGAAAAAGATACCTTGCTTAAATCCATATAGAAGGCCTGTGAACTTATTGTTAAATGAATCAGTTGGGAAATTATTCGAACTGCATTATTTGTTGCCAAGATGATACCAATCCACTTTCGCGGACGAAAAGAGCTTGACTTTATAGACATCAAGTATAGTGGTACGAGCGAAGCAATTTTGACACTATTGTTAGAATTGATGAATCTAATACCAATGAAGAGAAAATATCTATACTTTCCCATAGATTTACTAAATTTCATAGAAAGAATAAACCCGGTTTTATAAATTTAAAAAAAAGGTAATCCGAGCTCTAAAATGATTATTTCATTGAATTTATAGTTGTATTTCTTCCAAGCAACTTCAAACATTTTGGAGACCACACATATAGGCATTTGATCAAAAAATAATTCTAGAACTATGCAGCTGAACATAAATTTTGAAATCTATATCATGCAAGAGGATGAAACTTTGAACAAATTCTATGCAGGTTTTTCAATAAATTTCAGCTACCCGTACAATTTGGATGGACATATTTGGAAAAAAAGTAGATTGAGAAAATTGTTGTTAGTCTACATTATCATTTCCAAGAAGAAGATACCTTGCTTAAATCCATATAGAAGGCCTGTGAACTTACTGTTAAATGAATCAGTCGGGAAATTATTCGAACTGCATTATTTGTTGCCAAGATGATAGAAATCCACTTTCGCGGACGAAAAGAGCTTGAATTTATAGACATCAAGTATAGTGGTACGAGCAAAGCTATTTTGACACAATTGTTAGAAATGATGAATCTAATACCAATGAAGAGAAAATATCTATACTCACGCATAGATTTACTAACTTTCTTAGAAAGAATAAACCCGTTTTTAGGGATTTAAAAAAAAGGAAATCCGAGCTCTAAAATGATTATTTCAATGAATTTATTGTTGTATTTCTTCCAAGCAAAATCAAACATTTTGGAGACCACTCATATAGGAATTTGATCAAAAAATAAATCTAGAACTATGTAGATGAACATAAATTTTGAACTCTATATCATGCAAGATGATGAAAATTTGAACAAATTTTATGTAGGTTTTTCAATCAATTTCAACTACCCGTACAATTTGGAAGGACCTATTTGGAAAAAAACGTAAATTGAGAAAATTGTTGTTAGCCTACATTATCATTTTCAAGAAGAACATACCTTGCTTAAATCCATATAGAAGGCCTGTGAACTTACTATTAAATGAATCAATTGGGAAATTATTCGAACTGCATTATTTGTAGCCAAGATGATAGCAATCCACTTTCGCGGACGAAAAGAGCTGGAATTTATAGACATCAAGTATAGTGGTACGAGGGAAGCTATTTTGACACAATTGTTAGAAATGATGAATCTAATACCAATGAAGAGAAAATATCTATACTCTCGCATAGATTTACTAACTTTCTTAGAAAGATTAAACCCGTTTTTAGGGATTTAAAAAAAAGGTAATCCGAGCTCTAAAATGATTATTTCAATGAATTTATTGTTGTATTTCTTCCAAGCAAAATCAAACATTTTGGAGACCACTCATATAGGCATTTGATCAAAAAATAAATCTAGAACTATGCAGCTGAACATAAATTTTGAACTCTATATCATGCAAGAGGATGAAAATTTGAACAAATTCTCTGCAGGTTTTTCAATCGATTTCAGCTACCCGTACAATTTGGAAGGACCTATTTGGAAAAAAACGTAAATTGAGAAAATTGTTGTTAGCCTACATTATCATTTTCAAGAAAAAGATACCTTGCTTAAATCCATATAGAAGGCCTGTGAACTTATTGTTAAATGAATCAGTTGGGAAATTATTCGAACTGCATTATTTGTTGCCAAGATGATACCAATCCACTTTCGCGGACGAAAAGAGCTTGACTTTATAGACATCAAGTATAGTGGTACGAGCGAAGCAATTTTGACACTATTGTTAGAATTGATGAATCTAATACCAATGAAGAGAAAATATCTATACTTTCCCATAGATTTACTAAATTTCATAGAAAGAATAAACCCGGTTTTATAAATTTAAAAAAAAGGTAATCCGAGCTCTAAAATGATTATTTCATTGAATTTATAGTTGTATTTCTTCCAAGCAACTTCAAACATTTTGGAGACCACACATATAGGCATTTGATCAAAAAATAATTCTAGAACTATGCAGCTGAACATAAATTTTGAAATCTATATCATGCAAGAGGATGAAACTTTGAACAAATTCTATGCAGGTTTTTCAATCAATTTCAGCTACCCGTACAATTTGGATGGACATATTTGGAAAAAAAGTAGATTGAGAAAATTGTTGTTAGTCTACATTATCATTTCCAAGAAGAAGATACCTTGCTTAAATCCATATAGAAGGCCTGTGAACTTACTGTTAAATGAATCAGTCGGGAAATTATTCGAACTGCATTATTTGTTGCCAAGATGATAGAAATCCACTTTCGCGGACGAAAAGAGCTTGAATTTATAGACATCAAGTATAGTGGTACGAGCAAAGCTATTTTGACACAATTGTTAGAAATGATGAATCTAATACCAATGAAGAGAAAATATCTATACTCTCCCATAGATTTACTAACTTTCTTAGAAAGAATAAACCCGTTTTTAGGGATTTAAAAAAAAGGAAATCCGAGCTCTAAAATGATTATTTCAATGAATTTATTGTTGTATTTATTCCAAGCAAAATCAAACATTTTGGAGACCACTCATATAGGAATTTGATCAAAAAATAAATCTAGAACTATGCAGGTTAACATAAGTTTTGAACTCTATATCATGTAAGAGTATGAAACTTTGAACAAATTTTATGCATGTTTTTCAATCGATTTCAACTACCCGTACAATTTAGATGGACGTATTTGGAAAAAAAAGTAGATTGAGAAAATTGTTGTTAGTCTACACTATCATTTTCAAGAAGAAGATACCTTGCTTAAATCCATATAGAAGGCCTATGAACTTACTGTTAAATGAATCAGTCGGGAAATTATTCGAACTACATTATTTGTTGCGAAGATGATAGCAATCCACTTTCGTGGACGGAAAGAGCTTGACTTTATAGAGATCAAGTATAGTGGTACGAGCAAAGCTATTTTGACACAATTGTTAGAAATGATGAATCTAATACCAATGAAGAGAAAATATCTATACTTTCGCATAGATTTACTATTTTCTTAGAAAGAATAAACCCATTTTTAGGGATTTTTGAAAAAGGTAATCCGAGCTCTAAAATGATTATTTCAATGAATTTATAGTTGTATTTCTTCCAAGCTACTTCAAACATTTCGGAGACCACTCATATAGGCATTTGAGCAAAAAACTAAATCTAGAACAATGCAGCTGAACATAAATTTTGAAATGTATATCATGCAAGAGGATGAAACTTTGAACAAATTCTATGCAGGTTTTTCAATCAATTTCAACTACCCGTACAATTTGGATGGACCTATTTGGAATAAAACGTAAATTGAGAAAATTTTTGTTAGTCTACATTATCATTTTCAAGAAGAAGATGCATTGCTTAAATCCATATAGAAGGCCTGTGAACTTACTGTTAAATGAATCAGTCGGGAAATTATTCGAACTGCATTATTTGTTGCCAAGATGATAGCAATCCACTTTCGCGGACGAAAAGAGCTTGAATTTATAGACATCAAGTATAGTGGTACAAGCAAAGCTATTTTGACACAATTGTTAGAAATGATGAATCTAATACCAATGAAGAGAAAATATCTATACTCTCCCATAGATTTACTAAATTTCTTAGAAAGAATAAACCCGTTTTTAGGGATTTAAAAAAAAGGTAATCCGAGATATAAAATGATTATTTCAATGAATTTATAGTTGTATTTCTTCCAAGAAAAATCAAACATTTCGGAGACCACTCATATAGGCATGTGAGCAAAAAACGAAATCTAGAACTATGCAGCTGAATAGTAATTTTGAACTCTATATCATGCAAGAGGATGAAACTTTGAACAAATTCTATGCAGGTTTTTCAATCATTATCAACTACCCGTACAATTTGGATGGACCTATTTGGAAAAAAAAGTAGATTGAGAAAATTGTTGTTAGCCTACATTATTATTTCCAAGAAAAATATACCTTGCTTAAATCCATATAGAAGGCATGTGAACTTACTGTTAAATGAATCAGTTGTGAAATTATTCGAACTGCATTATTTGTTGCCAAGATGATAGCAATCCACTTTCGTGGACGGAAAGAGCTTGACTTTATAGAGATCAAGTATAGTGGTACGAGCAAAGCTATTTTGACACAGTTGGTAGAAATGATGAATCTAATACCAATGAAGCGAAAATATCTATACTTTCGCATAGATTTACTAACTTTCTTGGAAAGAATAAACCCATTTTTAGAGATTTTCAAAAAAGGTAATCCGAGCTCTAAAATGATTATTTCAATGAATTTATAGTTGTATTTCTTCCAAGCTACTTCAAACATTTCGGAGACCACTCATATAGGCATTTGAGCAAAAAACTAAATCTAGAACAATGCAGCTGAACATAAATTTTAAACTCTATATCATGCAAGAGGATGAAACTTTGAACAAATTCTATGCACGTTTTTCAATCAATTTCAGCTACCCGTACAATTTGGATGGACATATTTGGAAAAAAAAGTAGATTGAGAAAATTGTTGTTAGTCTACATTATCATTTCCAAGAAGAAGATACCTTGCTTAAATCCATATAGAAGGCCTGTGAACTTACTGTTAAATGAATCAGTCGGGAAATTATTCGAACTACATTATTTGTTGCCAAGATGATAGAAATCCACTTTCGCTGACGAAAAGAGCTTGAATTTATGGACATCAAGTATAGTGGTACGAGCGAAGCGATTTTGACACAATTGTTAGAAATGATGAATCTAATACCAATGAAGAGAAAATATCTATACTCTCCCATAGATTTACTATTTTCTTAGAAATAATAAACCCATTTTTAGGGATTTTCAAAAAAGGTAATCCGACCTCTAAAATGATTATTTCAATGAATTTATAGTTGTATTTCTTCCAAGCTACTTCAAACATTTCGTAGACCACTCATATAGGCATTTGAGCAAAAAACTAAATCTAGAACAATGCAGTTGAACATAAATTTTGAAATCTATATCATGCAAGAGGATGAAACTTTGAACAAATTCTATGCAGGTTTTTCAATCAATTTCAGCTACCCGTACAATTTGGATGGACCTATTTGGAAAAAAACGTAAATTGAGAAAATTGTTGTTAGCCTACATTATCATTTTCAAGAAGAAGATACCTTGCTTAAATCCATATAGAAGGCCTGTGAACTTACTGTTAAATGAATCAGTTGGGAAATTATTCGAACTGCATTATTTGTTGCCAAGATGATAGCAATCCACTTTCGCGGACGAAAAGAGCTTGAATTTATAGACATCAAGTATAGTGGTACGAGCAAAGCTATTTTGACACAATTGTTAGAAATGATGAATCTAATACCAATGAAGAGAAAATATCTATACTTTCGCATTGATTTACTAACTTTCTTAGAAAGAATAAACCCATTTTTAGGGATTTTCAAAAAAGGTAATCCGAGCTCTAAAATGATTATTTCAATGAATTTATAGTTGTATTTCTTCCAAGCTACTTCAAACATTTCGGAGACCACTCATATAGGCATTTGAGCAAAAAACTAAATCTAGAACAATGCAGCTGAACATAAATTTTGAAATCTATATCATGCAAGAGGATGAAACTTTGAACAAATTCTATGCAGGTTTTTCAATGAATTTCAGCTACCCGTACAATTTGGATGGACCTATTTGGAAAAAAACGTAAATTGAGAAAATTGTTGTTAGTCTACATTATCATTTTCAAGAAGAAGATACCTTGCTTAAATCCATATAGAAGGCCTGTGAACTTACTGTTAAATGAATCACTCGGGAAATTATTCGAACTGCATTATTTGTTGCCAAGATGATAGCAATCCACTTTCGCGGACGAAAAGAGCTTGAATTTATAGACATCAAGTATAGTGGTACAAGCAAAGCTATTTTGACACAATTGTTAGAAATGATGAATCTAATACCAATGAAGAGAAAATATCTATACTCTCCCATAGATTAACTAAATTTCTTAGAAAGAATAAACCCGTTTTTAGGGATTTAAAAAAAAGGTAATCCGAGATCTAAAATAATTATTTCAATGAATTTATAGTTGTATTTCTTCCAAGCAAAATCAAACATTTCGCAGACCACTCATATAGGCATTTGAGCAAAAAACGAAATCTAGAACTATGCAGCTGAATAGTAATTTTGAACTCTATATCATGCAAGAGGATGAAACTTTGAACAAATTCTATGCAGGTTTTTCAATCATTATCAACTACCCGTACAATTTGGATGGACCTATTTGGAAAAAAAAGTAGATTGAGAAAATTGTTGTTAGCCTACATTATCATTTCCAAGAAAAAGATACCTTGCTTAAATCCATATAGAAGGCATGTGAAGTTTCTGTTAAATGAATCAGTCGGGAAATTATTCGAACTGCATTATTTGTTGCCAAGATGATAGCAATCCACTTTCGCGGACGGAAAGAGCTTTACTTTATAGAGATCAAGTATAGTGGTACGAGCAAAGCTATTTTGACACAATTGTTAGAAATGATGAATCTAATACCAATGAAGAGAATATATCTATACTTTCGCATAGATTTACTAACTTTCTTGGAAAGAATAAACCCATTTTTAGGGATTTTTGAAAAAGGTAATCCGAGCTCTAAAATGATTATTTCAATGAATTTATAGTTGTATTTCTTCCAAGCTACTTCAAACATTTCGGAGACCACTCATATAGGCATTTGAGCAAAAAACTAAATCTAGAACAATGCAGCTGAACATAAATTTTGAAATCTATATCATGCAAGAGGATGAAACTTTGAACAAATTCTATGCAGGTTTTTCAATCAATTTCAGCTACCCGTACAATTTGGATGGACCTATTTGGAAAAAAACGTAAATTGAGAAAATTGTTGTTAGTCTACATTATCATTTTCAAGAAGAAGATACCTTGCTTAAATCCATATAGAAGGCCTGTGAACTTACTGTTAAATGAATCAGTCGGGAAATTATTCGAACTGCATTATTTGTTGCCAAGATGATAGCAATCCACTTTCGCGGACGAAAAGAGCTTGAATTTATAGACATCAAGTATAGTGGTACAAGCAAAGCTATTTTGACACAATTGTTAGAAATGATGAATCTAATACCAATGAAGAGAAAATATCTATACTCTCCCATAGATTTACTAAATTTCTTAGAAAGAATAAACCCGTTTTTAGGGATTTAAAAAAAAGGTAATCCGAGATATAAAATGATTATTTCAATGAATTTATAGTTGTTTTTCTTCCAAGAAAAATCAAACATTTCGGAGACCACTCATATAGGCATTTGAGCAAAAAACGAAATCTATAACTATGCAGCTGAATAGTAATTTTGAACTCTATATCATGCAAGAGGATGAAACTTTGAACAAATTCTATGCAGGTTTTTCAATCATTATCAACTACCCGTACAATTTGGATGGACCTATTTGCAAAAAAAAGTAGATTGAGAAAATTGTTGTTAGCCTACATTATCATTTCCAAGAAAAATATACCTTGCTTAAATCCATATAGAAGGCATGTGAACTTACTGTTAAATGAATCAGTTGGGAAATTATTCGAACTGCATTATTTGTTGCCAAGATGATAGCAATCCACTTTCGTGGACGGAAAGAGCTTGACTTTATAGAGATCAAGTATAGTGGTACGAGCAAAGCTATTTTGACACAATTGTTAGAAATGATGAATCTAATACCAATGAAGCGAAAATATCTATACTTTCGCATAGATTTACTAACTTTCTTGGAAAGAATAAACCCATTTCTAGAGATTTTCAAAAAAGGTAATCCGAGCTCTAAAATGATTATTTCAATGAATTTATAGTTGTATTTCTTCCAAGCTACTTCAAACATTTCGGAGACCACTCATATAGGCATTTGAGCAAAAAACTAAATCTAGAACAATGCAGCTGAACATAAATTTTGAACTCTATATCATGCAAGAGGATGAAACTTTGAACAAATTCTATGCACGTTTTTCAATCAATTTCAGCTACCCGTACAATTTGGATGGACATATTTGGAAAAAAAAGTAGATTGAGAAAATTGTTGTTAGTCTACATTATCATTTCCAAGAAGAAGATACCTTGCTTAAATCCATATAGAAGGCCTGTGAACTTACTGTTAAATGAATCAGTCGGGAAATTATTCGAATTGCATTATTTGTTGCCAAGATGATAGCAATCCACTTTCGCTGACGAAAAGAGCTTGAATTTATGGACATCAAGTATAGTGGTACGAGCGAAGCGATTTTGACACAATTGTTAGAAATGATGAATCTAATACCAATGAAGAGAAAATATCTACACTCTCCCATAGATTTACTATTTTCTTAGAAAGAATAAACCCATTTTTAGGGATTTTCAAAAAAGGTAATCCGAGCTCTAAAATGATTATTTCAATGAATTTATAGTTGTATTTCTTCCAAGCTACTTCAAACATTTCGGAGACCACTCATATAGGCATTTGAGCAAAAAACTAAATCTAGAACAATGCAGTTGAACATAAATTTTGAAATCTATATCATGCAAGAGGATGAAACTTTGAACAAATTCTATGCAGGTTTTTCAATCAATTTCAGCTACCCGTACAATTTGGATGGACCTATTTGGAAAAAAACGTAAATTGAGAAAATTGTTGTTAGCCTACATTATCATTTTCAAGAAGAAGATACCTTGCTTAAATCCATATAGAAGGCCTGTGAACTTACTGTTAAATGAATCAGTTGGGAAATTATTCGAACTGCATTATTTGTTGCCAAGATGATAGCAATCCACTTTCGCGGACGAAAAGAGCTTGAATTTATAGACATCAAGTATAGTGGTACGAGCAAAGCTATTTTGACACAATTGTTAGAAATGATGAATCTAATACCAATGAAGAGAAAATATCTATACTTTCGCAATGATTTACTAACTTTCTTAGAAAGAATAAACCCATTTTTAGGGATTTTCAAAAAAGGTAATCCGAGCTCTAAAATGATTATTTCAATGAATTTATAGTTGTATTTCTTCCAAGCTACTTCAAACATTTCGGAGACCACTCATATAGGCATTTGAGCAAAAAACTAAATCTAGAACAATGCAGCTGAACATAAATTTTGAAATCTATATCATGCAAGAGGATGAAACTTTGAACAAATTCTATGCAGGTTTTTCAATCAATTTCAGCTACCCGTACAATTTGGATGGACCTATTTGGAAAAAAACGTAAATTGAGAAAATTGTTGTTAGTCTACATTATCATTTTCAAGAAGAAGATACCTTGCTTAAATCCATATAGAAGGCCTGTGAACTTACTGTTAAATGAATCAGTCGGGAAATTATTCGAACTGCATTATTTGTTGCCAAGATGATAGCAATCCACTTTCGCGGACGAAAAGAGCTTGAATTTATAGACATCAAGTATAGTGGTACAAGCAAAGCTATTTTGACACAATTGTTAGAAATGATGAATCTAATACCAATGAAGAGAAAATATCTATACTCTCCCATAGATTTACTAAATTTCTTAGAAAGAATAAACCCGTTTTTAGGGATTTAAAAAAAAGGTAATCCGAGATCTAAAATGATTATTTCAATGAATTTATAGTTGTATTTCTTCCAAGAAAAATCAAACATTTCGGAGACCACTCATATAGGCATTTGAGCAAAAAACGAAATCTAGAACTATGCAGCTGAACAGTAATTTTGAACTCTATATCATGCAAGAGGATGAAACTTTGAACAAATTCTATGCAGGTTTTTCAATCATTATCAACTACCCGTACAATTTGGATGGACCTATTTGGAAAAAAAAGTAGATTGAGAAAATTGTTGTTAGCCTACATTATCATTTCCAAGAAAAATATACCTTGCTTAAATCCATATAGAAGGCATGTGAACTTACTGTTAAATGAATCAGTTGGGAAATTATTCGAACTGCATTATTTGTTGCCAAGATGATAGCAATCCACTTTCCTGGACGAAAAGAGCTTGAATTTATAGAGATCAAATATAGTGGTACGAGCAAAGCTATTTTGACACAATTGTTAGAAATGATGAATCTAATACCAATGAAGCGAAAATATCTATACTTTCGCATAGATTTACTAACTTTCTTGGAAAGAATAAACCCATTTTTAGAGATTTTCAAAAAAGGTAATCCGAGCTCTAAAATGATTATTTCAATGAATTTATAGTTGTATTTCTTCCAAGCTACTTCAAACATTTCGGAGACCACTCATATAGGCATTTGAGCAAAAAACTAAATCTAGAACAATGCAGCTGAACAGTAATTTTGAACTCTATATCATGCAAGATGATGAAACTTTGAACAAATTCTATGCAGGTTTTTCAATCATTATCAACTACCCGTACAATTTGGATGGACCTATTTGGAAAAAAAAGTACATTGAGAAAATTGTTGTTAGCCTACATTATCATTTCCAAGAAAAATATACCTTGCTTAAATCCATATAGAAGGCCTGTGAACTTACTGTTAAATAAATCAGTTGGGAAATTATTCGAACTGCATTATTTGTTGCCAAGATGATAGCAATCCACTTTCCTGGACGGAAAGAGCTTGACTTTATAGACATCAAGTATAGTGGTACGAGCAAAGCTATTTTGACACAATTGTTAGAAATGATGAATCTAATACCAATGAAGAGAAAATATCTATACTTTCGCATTGATTTACTAACTTTCTTAGAAAGAATAAACCCATTTTTAGGGATTTTCAAAAAAGGTAATCCGAGCTCTAAAATGATTATTTCAATGAATTTATAGTTGTATTTCTTCCAAGCTACTTCAAACATTTCGGAGACCACTCATATAGGCATATGAGCAAAAAACTAAATCTAGAACAATGCAGCTGAACATAAATTTTGAAATCTATATCATGCAAGAGGATGAAACTTTGACCAAATTCTATGCAGGTTTTTCAATCAATTTCAGCTACCCGTACAATTTGGATGGACCTATTTGGAAAAAAACGTAAATTGAGAAAATTGTTGTTAGTCTACATTATCATTTTCAAGAAGAAGATACCTTGCTTAAATCCATATAGAAGGCCTGTGAACTTACTGTTAAATGAATCAGTCGGGAAATTATTCGAACTGCATTATTTGTTGCCAAGATGATAGCAATCCACTTTCGCGGACGAAAAGAGCTTGAATTTATAGACATCAAGTATAGTGGTACAAGCAAAGCTATTTTGACACAATTGTTAGAAATGATGAATCTAATACCAATGAAGAGAAAATATCTATACTCTCCCATAGATTTACTAAATTTCTTAGAAAGAATAAACCCGTTTTTAGGGATTTAAAAAAAAGGTAATCCGAGATCTAAAATGATTATTTCAATGAATTTATAGTTGTATTTCTTCCAAGAAAAATCAAACATTTCGGAGACCACTCATATAGGCATTTGAGCAAAAAACGAAATCTAGAACTATGCAGCTGAACAGTAATTTTGAACTCTATATCATGCAAGAGGATGAAACTTTGAACAAATTCTATGCAGGTTTTTCAATCATTATCAACTACCCGTACAATTTGGATGGACCTATTTGGAAAAAAAAGTAGATTGAGAAAATTGTTGTTAGCCTACATTATCATTTCCAAGAAAAATATACCTTGCTTAAATCCATATAGAAGGCATGTGAACTTACTGTTAAATGAATCAGTTGGGAAATTATTCGAACTGCATTATTTGTTGCCAAGATGATAGCAATCCACTTTCCTGGACGAAAAGAGCTTGAATTTATAGAGATCAAATATAGTGGTACGAGCAAAGCTATTTTGACACAATTGTTAGAAATGATGAATCTAATACCAATGAAGCGAAAATATCTATACTTTCGCATAGATTTACTAACTTTCTTGGAAAGAATAAACCCATTTTTAGAGATTTTCAAAAAAGGTAATCCGAGCTCTAAAATGATTATTTCAATGAATTTATAGTTGTATTTCTTCCAAGCTACTTCAAACATTTCGGAGACCACTCATATAGGCATTTGAGCAAAAAACTAAATCTAGAACAATGCAGCTGAACAGTAATTTTGAACTCTATATCATGCAAGATGATGAAACTTTGAACAAATTCTATGCAGGTTTTTCAATCATTATCAACTACCCGTACAATTTGGATGGACCTATTTGGAAAAAAAAAGTACATTGAGAAAATTGTTGTTAGCCTACATTATCATTTCCAAGAAAAATATACCTTGCTTAAATCCATATAGAAGGCCTGTGAACTTACTGTTAAATGAATCAGTTGGGAAATTATTCGAACTGCATTATTTGTTGCCAAGATGATAGCAATCCACTTTCCTGGACGGAAAGAGCTTGACTTTATAGAGATCAAGTATAGTGGTACGAGCGAAGCGATTTTGACACAATTGTTAGAAATGATGAATCTAATACCAATGAAGCGAAAATATCTATACTTTCGCATAGATTTACTAACTTTCTTGGAAAGAATAAACCCATTTTTAGAGATTTTCAAAAAAGGTAATCCGAGCTCTAAAATGATTATTTCAATGAATTTATAGTGGTATTTCTTCCAAGCTACTTCAAACATTTCGGAGACCACTCATATAGGCATTTGAGCAAAAAACTAAATCTAGAACAATGTAGGTGAACATAAATTTTGAAATCTATATCATGCAAGAGGATGAAACTTTGAACAAATTCTATGCAGGTTTTTCAATCAATTTCAGCTACCCGTACAATTTGGATGGACCTATTTGGAAAAAAACGTAAATTGAGAAAATTGTTGTTAGCCTACATTATCATTTCCAAGAAGAAGATACCTTGCTTAAATCCATATAGAAGGCCTGTGAACTTACTGTTAAATGAATCAGTCGGGAAATTATTCGAACTGCATTATTTGTTGCCAAGATGATAGCAATCCACTTTCGCGGACGAAAAGAGCTTGAATTTATAGACATCAAGTATAGTGGTACGAGCAAAGCTATTTTGACACAATTGTTAGAAATGATGAATCTAATACCAATGAAGAGAAAATATCTATACTCTCCCATAGATTTACTATTTTCTTAGAAAGAATAAACCCATTTTTAGGGATTTTCAAAAAAGGTAATCCGAGCTCTAAAATGATTATTTCAATGAATTTATAGTTGTATTTCTTCCAAGCTACTTCAAACATTTCGGAGACCACTCATATAGGCATTTGAGCAAAAAACTAAATCTAGAACAATGCAGTTGAACATAAATTTTGAAATCTATATCATGCAAGAGGATGAAACTTTGAACAAATTCTATGCAGGTTTTTCAATCAATTTCAGCTACCCGTACAATTTGGATGGACCTATTTGGAAAAAAACGTAAATTGAGAAAATTGTTGTTAGCCTACATTATCATTTTCAAGAAGAAGATACCTTGCTTAAATCCATATAGAAGGCCTGTGAACTTACTGTTAAATGAATCAGTTGGGAAATTATTCGAACTACATTATTTGTTGCCAAGATGATAGCAATCCACTTTCGCGGACGAAAAGAGCTTGAATTTATAGACATCAAGTATAGTGGTACGAGCAAAGCTATTTTGACACAATTGTTAGAAATGATGAATCTAATACCAATGAAGAGAAAATATCTATACTTTCGCATTGATTTACTAACTTTCTTAGAAAGAATAAACCCATTTTTAGGGATTTTCAAAAAAGGTAATCCGAGCTCTAAAATGATTATTTCAATGAATTTATAGTTGTATTTCTTCCAAGCTACTTCAAACATTTCGAAGACCACTCATATAGGCATTTGAGCAAAAAACTAAATCTAGAACAATGCAGCTGAACATAAATTTTGAAATCTATATCATGCAAGAGGATGAAACTTTGACCAAATTCTATGCAGGTTTTTCAATCAATTTCAGCTACCCGTACAATTTGGATGGACCTATTTGGAAAAAAACGTAAATTGAGAAAATTGTTGTTAGTCTACATTATCATTTTCAAGAAGAAGATACCTTGCTTAAATCCATATAGAAGGCCTGTGAACTTACTGTTAAATGAATCAGTCGGGAAATTATTCGAACTGCATTATTTGTTGCCAAGATGATAGCAATCCACTTTCGCGGACGAAAAGAGCTTGAATTTATAGACATCAAGTATAGTGGTACAAGCAAAGCTATTTTGACACAATTGTTAGAAATGATGAATCTAATACCAATGAAGAGAAAATATCTATACTCTCCCATAGATTTACTAAATTTCTTAGAAAGAATAAACCCGTTTTTAGGGATTTAAAAAAAAGGTAATCCGAGATCTAAAATGATTATTTCAATGAATTTATAGTTGTATTTCTTCCAAGAAAAATCAAACATTTCGGAGACCACTCATATAGGCATTTGAGCAAAAAACGAAATCTAGAACTATGCAGCTGAACAGTAATTTTGAACTCTATATCATGCAAGAGGATGAAACTTTGAACAAATTCTATGCAGGTTTTTCAATCATTATCAACTACCCGTACAATTTGGATGGACCTATTTGGAAAAAAAAGTAGATTGAGAAAATTGTTGTTAGCCTACATTATCATTTCCAAGAAAAATATACCTTGCTTAAATCCATATAGAAGGCATGTGAACTTACTGTTAAATGAATCAGTTGGGAAATTATTCGAACTGCATTATTTGTTGCCAAGATGATAGCAATCCACTTTCCTGGACGAAAAGAGCTTGAATTTATAGAGATCAAATATAGTGGTACGAGCAAAGCTATTTTGACACAATTGTTAGAAATGATGAATCTAATACCAATGAAGCGAAAATATCTATACTTTCGCATAGATTTACTAACTTTCTTGGAAAGAATAAACCCATTTTTAGAGATTTTCAAAAAAGGTAATCCGAGCTCTAAAATGATTATTTCAATGAATTTATAGTTGTATTTCTTCCAAGCTACTTCAAACATTTCGGAGACCACTCATATAGGCATTTGAGCAAAAAACTAAATCTAGAACAATGCAGCTGAACAGTAATTTTGAACTCTATATCATGCAAGATGATGAAACTTTGAACAAATTCTATGCAGGTTTTTCAATCATTATCAACTACCCGTACAATTTGGATGGACCTATTTGGAAAAAAAAGTACATTGAGAAAATTGTTGTTAGCCTACATTATCATTTCCAAGAAAAATATACCTTGCTTAAATCCATATAGAAGGCCTGTGAACTTACTGTTAAATGAATCAGTTGGGAAATTATTCGAACTGCATTATTTGTTGCCAAGATGATAGCAATCCACTTTCCTGGACGGAAAGAGCTTGACTTTATAGAGATCAAGTATAGTGGTACGAGCGAAGCGATTTTGACACAATTGTTAGAAATGATGAATCTAATACCAATGAAGCGAAAATATCTATACTTTCGCATAGATTTACTAACTTTCTTGGAAAGAATAAACCCATTTTTAGAGATTTTCAAAAAAGGTAATCCGAGCTCTAAAATGATTATTTCAATGAATTTATAGTGGTATTTCTTCCAAGCTACTTCAAACATTTCGGAGACCACTCATATAGGCATTTGAGCAAAAAACTAAATCTAGAACAATGCAGGTGAACATAAATTTTGAAATCTATATCATGCAAGAGGATGAAACTTTGAACAAATTCTATGCAGGTTTTTCAATCAATTTCAGCTACCCGTACAATTTGGATGGACCTATTTGGAAAAAAACGTAAATTGAGAAAATTGTTGTTAGCCTACATTATCATTTCCAAGAAGAAGATACCTTGCTTAAATCCATATAGAAGGCCTGTGAACTTACTGTTAAATGAATCAGTCGGGAAATTATTCGAACTGCATTATTTGTTGCCAAGATGATAGCAATCCACTTTCGCGGACGAAAAGAGCTTGAATTTATAGACATCAAGTATAGTGGTACGAGCAAAGCTATTTTGACACAATTGTTAGAAATGATGAATCTAATACCAATGAAGAGAAAATATCTATACTCTCCCATAGATTTACTATTTTCTTAGAAAGAATAAACCCATTTTTAGGGATTTTCAAAAAAGGTAATCTGAGCTCTAAAATGATTATTTCAATGAATTTATAGTTGTATTTCTTCCAAGCTACTTCAAACATTTCGGAGACCACTCATATAGGCATTTGAGCAAAAAACTAAATCTAGAACAATGCAGTTGAACATAAATTTTGAAATCTATATCATGCAAGAGGATGAAACTTTGAACAAATTCTATGCAGGTTTTTCAATCAATTTCAGCTACCCGTACAATTTGGATGGACCTATTTGGAAAAAAACGTAAATTGAGAAAATTGTTGTTAGCCTACATTATCATTTTCAAGAAGAAGATACCTTGCTTAAATCCATATAGAAGGCCTGTGAACTTACTGTTAAATGAATCAGTTGGGAAATTATTCGAACTACATTATTTGTTGCCAAGATGATAGCAATCCACTTTCGCGGACGAAAAGAGCTTGAATTTATAGACATCAAGTATAGTGGTACGAGCAAAGCTATTTTGACACAATTGTTAGAAATGATGAATCTAATACCAATGAAGAGAAAATATCTATACTTTCGCATTGATTTACTAACTTTCTTAGAAAGAATAAACCCATTTTTAGGGATTTTCAAAAAAGGTAATCCGAGCTCTAAAATGATTATTTCAATGAATTTATAGTTGTATTTCTTCCAAGCTACTTCAAACATTTCGGAGACCACTCATATAGGCATTTGAGCAAAAAACTAAATCTAGAACAATGCAGCTGAACATAAATTTTGAAATCTATATCATGCAAGAGGATGAAACTTTGACCAAATTCTATGCAGGTTTTTCAATCAATTTCAGCTACCCGTACAATTTGGATGGACCTATTTGGAAAAAAACGTAAATTGAGAAAATTGTTGTTAGTCTACATTATCATTTTCAAGAAGAAGATACCTTGCTTAAATCCATATAGAAGGCCTGTGAACTTACTGTTAAATGAATCAGTCGGGAAATTATTCGAACTGCATTATTTGTTGCCAAGATGATAGCAATCCACTTTCGCGGACGAAAAGAGCTTGAATTTATAGACATCAAGTATAGTGGTACAAGCAAAGCTATTTTGACACAATTGTTAGAAATGATGAATCTAATACCAATGAAGAGAAAATATCTATACTCTCCCATAGATTTACTAAATTTCTTAGAAAGAATAAACCCGTTTTTAGGGATTTAAAAAAAAGGTAATCCGAGATCTAAAATGATTATTTCAATGAATTTATAGTTGTATTTCTTCCAAGAAAAATCAAACATTTCGGAGACCACTCATATAGGCATTTGAGCAAAAAACGAAATCTAGAACTATGCAGCTGAACAGTAATTTTGAACTCTATATCATGCAAGAGGATGAAATTTGAACAAATTCTATGCAGGTTTTTCAATCATTATCAACTACCCGTACAATTTGGATGGACCTATTTGGAAAAAAAAGTAGATTGAGAAAATTGTTGTTAGCCTACATTATCATTTCCAAGAAAAATATACCTTGCTTAAATCCATATAGAAGGCATGTGAACTTACTGTTAAATGAATCAGTTGGGAAATTATTCGAACTGCATTATTTGTTGCCAAGATGATAGCAATCCACTTTCCTGGACGAAAAGAGCTTGAATTTATAGAGATCAAATATAGTGGTACGAGCAAAGCTATTTTGACATAATTGTTAGAAATGATGAATCTAATACCAATGAAGCGAAAATATCTATACTTTCGCATAGATTTACTAACTTTCTTGGAAAGAATAAACCCATTTTTAGAGATTTTCAAAAAAGGTAATCCGAGCTCTAAAATGATTATTTCAATAAATTTATAGTTGTATTTCTTCCAAGCTACTTCAAACATTTCGGAGACCACTCATATAGGCATTTGAGCAAAAAACTAAATCTAGAACAATGCAGCTGAACAGTAATTTTGAACTCTATATCATGCAAGATGATGAAACTTTGAACAAATTCTATGCAGGTTTTTCAATCATTATCAACTACCCGTACAATTTGGATGGACCTATTTGGAAAAAAAAGTACATTGAGAAAATTGTTGTTAGCCTACATTATCATTTCCAAGAAAAATATACCTTGCTTAAATCCATATAGAAGGCCTGTGAACTTACTGTTAAATGAATCAGTTGGGAAATTATTCGAACTGCATTATTTGTTGCCAAGATGATAGCAATCCACTTTCCTGGACGGAAAGAGCTTGACTTTATAGAGATCAAGTATAGTGGTACGAGCGAAGCGATTTTGACACAATTGTTAGAAATGATGAATCTAATACCAATGAAGCGAAAATATCTATACTTTCGCATAGATTTACTAACTTTCTTGGAAAGAATAAACCCATTTTTAGAGATTTTCAAAAAAGGTAATCCGAGCTCTAAAATGATTATTTCAATGAATTTATAGTGGTATTTCTTCAGAGCTACTTCAAACATTTCGGAGACCACTCATATAGGCATTTGAGCAAAAAACTAAATCTAGAACAATGCAGGTGAATATAAATTTTGAAATCTATATCATGCAAGAGGATGAAACTTTGAACAAATTCTATGCAGGTTTTTCAATCAATTTCAGCTACCCGTACAATTTGGATGGACCTATTTGGAAAAAAACGTAAATTGAGAAAATTGTTGTTAGCCTACATTATCATTTCCAAGAAGAAGATACCTTGCTTAAATCCATATAGAAGGCCTGTGAACTTACTGTTAAATGAATCAGTCGGGAAATTATTCGAACTGTATTATTTGTTGCCAAGATGATAGCAATCCACTTTCGCGGACGAAAAGAGCTTGAATTTATAGACATCAAGTATAGTGGTACGAGCAAAGCTATTTTGACACAATTGTTAGAAATGATGAATCTAATACCAATGAAGAGAAAATATCTATACTCTCCCATAGATTTACTATTTTCTTAGAAAGAATAAACCCATTTTTAGGGATTTTCAAAAAAGGTAATCCGAGCTCTAAAATGATTATTTCAATGAATTTATAGTTGTATTTCTTCCAAGCTACTTCAAACATTTCGGAGACCACTCATATAGGCATTTGAGCAAAAAACTAAATCTAGAACAATGCAGTTGAACATAAATTTTGAAATCTATATCATGCAAGAGGATGAAACTTTGAACAAATTCTATGCAGGTTTTTCAATCAATTTCAGCTACCCGTACAATTTGGATGGACCTATTTGGAAAAAAACGTAAATTGAGAAAATTGTTGTTAGCCTACATTATCATTTTCAAGAAGAAGATACCTTGCTTAAATCCATATAGAAGGCCTGTGAACTTACTGTTAAATGAATCAGTTGGGATATTATTCGAACTACATTATTTGTTGCCAAGATGATAGCAATCCACTTTCGCGGACGAAAAGAGCTTGAATTTATAGACATCAAGTATAGTGGTACGAGCAAAGCTATTTTGACACAATTGTTAGAAATGATGAATCTAATACCAATGAAGAGAAAATATCTATACTTTCGCATTGATTTACTAACTTTCTTAGAAAGAATAAACCCATTTTTACGGATTTTCAAAAAAGGTAATCCGAGCTCTAAAATGATTATTTCAATGAATTTATAGTTGTATTTCTTCCAAGCTACTTCAAACATTTCGGAGACCACTCATATAGGCATTTGAGCAAAAAACTAAATCTAGAACAATGTAGCTGAACATAAATTTTGAAATCTATATCATGCAAGAGGATGAAACTTTGACCAAATTCTATGCAGGTTTTTCAATCAATTTCAGCTACCCGTACAATTTGGATGGACCTATTTGGAAAAAAACGTAAATTGAGAAAATTGTTGTTAGTCTACATTATCATTTTCAAGAAGAAGATACCTTGCTTAAATCCATATAGAAGGCCTGTGAACTTACTGTTAAATGAATCAGTCGGGAAATTATTCGAACTGCATTATTTGTTGCCAAGATGATGGCAATCCACTTTCGCGGACGAAAAGAGCTTGAATTTATAGACATCAAGTATAGTGGTACAAGCAAAGCTATTTTGACACAATTGTTAGAAATGATGAATCTAATACCAATGAAGAGAAAATATCTATACTCTCCCATAGATTTACTAAATTTCTTAGAAAGAATAAACCCGTTTTTAGGGATTTAAAAAAAAGGTAATCCGAGATCTAAAATGATTATTTCAATGAATTTATAGTTGTATTTCTTCCAAGAAAAATCAAACATTTCGGAGACCACTCATATAGGCATTTGAGCAAAAAACGAAATCTAGAACTATGCAGCTGAACAGTAATTTTGAACTCTATATCATGCAAGAGGATGAAACTTTGAACAAATTCTATGCAGGTTTTTCAATCATTATCAACTACCCGTACAATTTGGATGGACCTATTTGGAAAAAAAAGTACATTGAGAAAATTGTTGTTAGCCTACATTATCATTTCCAAGAAAAATATACCTTGCTTAAATCCATATAGAAGGCCTGTGAACTTACTGTTAAATGAATCAGTTGGGAAATTATTCGAACTGCATTATTTGTTGCCAAGATGATAGCAATCCACTTTCCTGGACGGAAAGAGCTTGACTTTATAGAGATCAAGTATAGTGGTACGAGCGAAGCGATTTTGACACAATTGTTAGAAATGATGAATCTAATACCAATGAAGCGAAAATATCTATACTTTCGCATAGATTTACTAACTTTCTTGGAAAGAATAAACCCATTTTTAGAGATTTTCAAAAAAGGTAATCCGAGCTCTAAAATGATTATTTCAATGAATTTATAGTGGTATTTCTTCCAAGCTACTTCAAACATTTCGGAGACCACTCATATAGGCATTTGAGCAAAAAACTAAATCTAGAACAATGCAGGTGAATATAAATTTTGAAATCTATATCATGCAAGAGGATGAAACTTTGAACAAATTCTATGCAGGTTTTTCAATCAATTTCAGCTACCCGTACAATTTGGATGGACCTATTTGGAAAAAAACGTAAATTGAGAAAATTGTTGTTAGCCTACATTATCATTTCCAAGAAGAAGATACCTTGCTTAAATCCATATAGAAGGCCTGTGAACTTACTGTTAAATGAATCAGTCGGGAAATTATTCGAACTGCATTATTTGTTGCCAAGATGATAGCAATCCACTTTCGCGGACGAAAAGAGCTTGAATTTATAGACATCAAGTATAGTGGTACGAGCAAAGCTATTTTGACACAATTGTTAGAAATGATGAATCTAATACCAATGAAGAGAAAATATCTATACTCTCCCATAGATTTACTATTTTCTTAGAAAGAATAAACCCATTTTTAGGGATTTTCAAAAAAGGTAATCCGAGCTCTAAAATGATTATTTCAATGAATTTATAGTTGTATTTCTTCCAAGCTACTTCAAACATTTCGGAGACCACTCATATAGGCATTTGAGCAAAAAACTAAATCTAGAACAATGCAGTTGAACATAAATTTTGAAATCTATATCATGCAAGAGGATGAAACTTTGAACAAATTCTATGCAGGTTTTTCAATCAATTTCAGCTACCCGTACAATTTGGATGGACCTATTTGGAAAAAAACGTAAATTGAGAAAATTGTTGTTAGCCTACATTATCATTTTCAAGAAGAAGATACCTTGCTTAAATCCATATAGAAGGCCTGTGAACTTACTGTTAAATGAATCAGTTCGGATATTATTCGAACTACATTATTTGTTGCCAAGATGATAGCAATCCACTTTCGCGGACGAAAAGAGCTTGAATTTATAGACATCAAGTATAGTGGTACGAGCAAAGCTATTTTGACACAATTGTTAGAAATGATGAATCTAATACCAATGAAGAGAAAATATCTATACTTTCGCATTGATTTACTAACTTTCTTAGAAAGAATAAACCCATTTTTAGGGATTTTCAAAAAAGGTAATCCGAGCTCTAAAATGATTATTTCAATGAATTTATAGTTGTATTTCTTCCAAGCTACTTCAAACATTTCGGAGACCACTCATATAGGCATTTGAGCAAAAAACTAAATCTAGAACAATGTAGCTGAACATAAATTTTGAAATCTATATCATGCAAGAGGATGAAACTTTGACCAAATTCTATGCAGGTTTTTCAATCAATTTCAGCTACCCGTACAATTTGGATGGACCTATTTGGAAAAAAACGTAAATTGAGAAAATTGTTGTTAGTCTACATTATCATTTTCAAGAAGAAGATACCTTGCTTAAATCCATATAGAAGGCCTGTGAACTTACTGTTAAATGAATCAGTCGGGAAATTATTCGAACTGCATTATTTGTTGCCAAGATGATGGCAATCCACTTTCGCGGACGAAAAGAGCTTGAATTTATAGACATCAAGTATAGTGGTACAAGCAAAGCTATTTTGACACAATTGTTAGAAATGATGAATCTAATACCAATGAAGAGAAAATATCTATACTCTCCCATAGATTTACTAAATTTCTTAGAAAGAATAAACCCGTTTTTAGGGATTTAAAAAAAAGGTAATCCGAGATCTAAAATGATTATTTCAATGAATTTATAGTTGTATTTCTTCCAAGAAAAATCAAACATTTCGGAGACCACTCATATAGGCATTTGAGCAAAAAACGAAATCTAGAACTATGCAGCTGAACAGTAATTTTGAACTCTATATCATGCAAGAGGATGAAACTTTGAACAAATTCTATGCAGGTTTTTCAATCATTATCAACTACCCGTACAATTTGGATGGACCTATTTGGAAAAAAAAGTAGATTGAGAAAATTGTTGTTAGCCTACATTATCATTTCCAAGAAAAATATACCTTGCTTAAATCCATATAGAAGGCATGTGAACTTACTGTTAAATGAATCAGTTGGGAAATTATTCGAACTGCATTATTTGTTGCCAAGATGATAGCAATCCACTTTCCTGGACGAAAAGAGCTTGAATTTATAGAGATCAAATATAGTGGTACGAGCAAAGCTATTTTGACACAATTGTTAGAAATGATGAATCTAATACCAATGAAGCGAAAATATCTATACTTTCGCATAGATTTACTAACTTTCTTGGAAAGAATAAACCCATTTTTAGAGATTTTCAAAAAAGGTAATCCGAGCTCTAAAATGATTATTTCAATAAATTTATAGTTGTATTTCTTCCAAGCTACTTCAAACATTTCGGAGACCACTCATATAGGCATTTGAGCAAAAAACTAAATCTAGAACAATGCAGCTGAACAGTAATTTTGAACTCTATATCATGCAAGATGATGAAACTTTGAACAAATTCTATGCAGGTTTTTCAATCATTATCAACTACCCGTACAATTTGGATGGACCTATTTGAAAAAAAAAGTACATTGAGAAAATTGTTGTTAGCCTACATTATCATTTCCAAGAAAAATATACCTTGCTTAAATCCATATAGAAGGCCTGTGAACTTACTGTTAAATGAATCAGTTGGGAAATTATTCGAACTGCATTATTTGTTGCCAAGATGATAGCAATCCACTTTCCTGGACGGAAAGAGCTTGACTTTATAGAGATCAAGTATAGTGGTACGAGCGAAGCGATTTTGACACAATTGTTAGAAATGATGAATCTAATACCAATGAAGCGAAAATATCTATACTTTCGCATAGATTTACTAACTTTCTTGGAAAGAATAAACCCATTTTTAGAGATTTTCAAAAAAGGTAATCCGAGCTCTAAAATGATTATTTCAATGAATTTATAGTGGTATTTCTTCCAAGCTACTTCAAACATTTCGGAGACCACTCATATAGGCATTTGAGCAAAAAACTAAATCTAGAACAATGCAGGTGAACATAAATTTTGAAATCTATATCATGCAAGAGGATGAAACTTTGAACAAATTCTACGCAGGTTTTTCAAACATTATCAACTACCCGTACAATTTGGATGGACCTATTTGGAAAAAAAAGTAGATTGAGAAAATTGTTGTTAGCCTACATTATCATTTCCAAGAAAAATATACCTTGCTTAAATCCATATAGAAGGCATGTGAACTTACTGTTAAATGAATCAGTTGGGAAATTATTCGAACTGCATTATTTGTTGCCAAGATGATAGCAATCCACTTTCCTGGACGAAAAGAGCTTGAATTTATAGAGATCAAATATAGTGGTACGAGCAAAGCTATTTTGACACAATTGTTAGAAATGATGAATCTAATACCAATGAAGAGAAAATATCTATACTCTCCCATAGATTTACTAAATTTCTTAGAAAGAATAAACCCGTTTTTAGGGATTTAAAAAAAAGGTAATCCGAGATCTAAAATGATTATTTCAATGAATTTATAGTTGTATTTCTTCCAAGAAAAATCAAACATTTCGGAGACCACTCATATAGGCATTTGAGCAAAAAACGAAATCTAGAACTATGCAGCTGAACAGTAATTTTGAACTCTATATCATGCAAGAGGATGAAACTTTGAACAAATTCTATGCAGGTTTTTCAATCATTATCAACTACCTGTACAATTTGGATGGACCTATTTGGAAAAAAAAGTAGATTGAGAAAATTGTTGTTAGCCTACATTATCATTTCCAAGAAAAATATACCTTGCTTAAATCCATATAGAAGGCATGTGAACTTACTGTTAAATGAATCAGTTGGGAAATTATTCGAACTGCATTATTTGTTGCCAAGATGATAGCAATCCACTTTCCTGGACGAAAAGAGCTTGAATTTATAGAGATCAAATATAGTGGTACGAGCAAAGCTATTTTGACACAATTGTTAGAAATGATGAATCTAATACCAATGAAGCGAAAATATCTATACTTTCGCATAGATTTACTAACTTTCTTGGAAAGAATAAACCCATTTTTAGAGATTTTCAAAAAAGGTAATCCGAGCTCTAAAATGATTATTTCAATAAATTTATAGTTGTATTTCTTCCAAGCTACTTCAAACATTTCGGAGACCACTCATATAGGCATTTGAGCAAAAAACTAAATCTAGAACAATGCAGCTGAACAGTAATTTTGAACTCTATATCATGCAAGATGATGAAACTTTGAACAAATTCTATGCAGGTTTTTCAATCATTATCAACTACCCGTACAATTTGGATGGACCTATTTGGAAAAAAAAGTACATTGAGAAAATTGTTGTTAGCCTACATTATCATTTCCAAGAAAAATATACCTTGCTTAAATCCATATAGAAGGCCTGTGAACTTACTGTTAAATGAATCAGTTGGGAAATTATTCGAACTGCATTATTTGTTGCCAAGATGATAGCAATCCACTTTCCTGGACGGAAAGAGCTTGACTTTATAGAGATCAAGTATAGTGGTACGAGCGAAGCGATTTTGACACAATTGTTAGAAATGATGAATCTAATACCAATGAAGCGAAAATATCTATACTTTCGCATAGATTTACTAACTTTCTTGGAAAGAATAAACCCATTTTTAGAGATTTTCAAAAAAGGTAATCCGAGCTCTAAAATGATTATTTCAATGAATTTATAGTGGTATTTCTTCCAAGCTACTTCAAACATTTCGGAGACCACTCATATAGGCATTTGAGCAAAAAACTAAATCTAGAACAATGCAGGTGAACATAAATTTTGAAATCTATATCATGCAAGAGGATGAAACTTTGAACAAATTCTATGCAGGTTTTTCAATCAATTTCAGCTACCCGTACAATTTGGATGGACCTATTTGGAAAAAAACGTAAATTGAGAAAATTGTTGTTAGCCTACATTATCATTTCCAAGAAGAAGATACCTTGCTTAAATCCATATAGAAGGCCTGTGAACTTACTGTTAAATGAATCAGTCGGGAAATTATTCGAACTGCATTATTTGTTGCCAAGATGATAGCAATCCACTTTCGCGGACGAAAAGAGCTTGAATTTATAGACATCAAGTATAGTGGTACGAGCAAAGCTATTTTGACACAATTGTTAGAAATGATGAATCTAATACCAATGAAGAGAAAAAATCTATACTCTCCCATAGATTTACTATTTTCTTAGAAAGAATAAACCCATTTTTAGGGATTTTCAAAAAAGGTAATCCGAGCTCTAAAATGATTATTTCAATGAATTTATAGTTGTATTTCTTCCAAGCTACTTCAAACATTTCGGAGACCACTCATATAGGCATTTGAGCAAAAAACTAAATCTAGAACAATGCAGTTGAACATAAATTTTGAAATCTATATCATGCAAGAGGATGAAACTTTGAACAAATTCTATGCAGGTTTTTCAATCAATTTCAGCTACCCGTACAATTTGGATGGACCTATTTGGAAAAAAACGTAAATTGAGAAAATTGTTGTTAGCCTACATTATCATTTTCAAGAAGAAGATACCTTGCTTAAATCCATATAGAAGGCCTGTGAACTTACTGTTAAATGAATCAGTTGGGATATTATTCGAACTACATTATTTGTTGCCAAGATGATAGCAATCCACTTTCGCGGACGAAAAGAGCTTGAATTTATAGACATCAAGTATAGTGGTACGAGCAAAGCTATTTTGACACAATTGTTAGAAATGATGAATCTAATACCAATGAAGAGAAAATATCTATACTTTCGCATTGATTTACTAACTTTCTTAGAAAGAATAAACCCATTTTTAGGGATTTTCAAAAAAGGTAATCCGAGCTCTAAAATGATTATTTCAATGAATTTATAGTTGTATTTCTTCCAAGCTACTTCAAACATTTCGGAGACCTCTCATATAGGCATTTGAGCAAAAAACTAAATCTAGAACAATGCAGCTGAACATAAATTTTGAAATCTATATCATGCAAGAGGATGAAACTTTGACCAAATTCTATGCAGGTTTTTCAATCAATTTCAGCTACCCGTACAATTTGGATGGACCTATTTGGAAAAAAACGTAAATTGAGAAAATTGTTGTTAGTCTACATTATCATTTTCAAGAAGAAGATACGTTGCTTAAATCCATATAGAAGGCCTGTGAACTTACTGTTAAATGAATCAGTCGGGAAATTATTCGAACTGCATTATTTGTTGCCAAGATGATAGCAATCCACTTTCGCGGACGAAAAGAGCTTGAATTTATAGACATCAAGTATAGTGGTACAAGCAAAGCTATTTTGACACAATTGTTAGAAATGATGAATCTAATACCAATGAAGAGAAAATATCTATACTCTCCCATAGATTTACTAAATTTCTTAGAAAGAATAAACCAGTTTTTAGGGATTTAAAAAAAAGGTAATCCGAGATCTAAAATGATTATTTCAATGAATTTATAGTTGTATTTCTTCCAAGAAAAATCAAACATTTCGGAGACCACTCATATAGGCATTTGAGCAAAAAACGAAATCTAGAACTATGCAGCTGAACAGTAATTTTGAACTCTATATCATGCAAGAGGATGAAACTTTGAACAAATTCTATGCAGGTTTTTCAATCATTATCAACTACCCGTACAATTTGGATGGACCTATTTGGAAAAAAAAGTAGATTGAGAAAATTGTTGTTAGCCTACATTATCATTTCCAAGAAAAATATACCTTGCTTAAATCCATATAGAAGGCATGTGAACTTACTGTTAAATGAATCAGTTGGGAAATTATTCGAACTGCATTATTTGTTGCCAAGATGATAGCAATCCACTTTCCTGGACGGAAAGAGCTTGACTTTATAGAGATCAAGTATAGTGGTACGAGCAAAGCTATTTTGACACAATTGTTAGAAATGATGAATCTAATACCAATGAAGCGAAAATATCTATACTTTCGCATAGATTTACTAACTTTCTTGGAAAGAATAAACCCATTTTTAGAGATTTTCAAAAAAGGTAATCCGAGCTCTAAAATGATTATTTCAATAAATTTATAGTTGTATTTCTTCCAAGCTACTTCAAACATTTCGGAGACCACTCATATAGGCATTTGAGCAAAAAACTAAATCTAGAACAATGCAGCTGAACATAAATTTTGAACTCTATATCATGCAAGAGGATGAAACTTTGAACAAATTCTATGCACGTTTTTCAATCAATTTCAGCTACCCGTACAATTTGGATGGACATATTTGGAAAAAAAAGTAGATTGAGAAAATTGTTGTTAGTCTACATTATCATTTCCAAGAAGAAGATACCTTGCTTAAATCCATATAGAAGGCCTGTGAACTTACTGTTAAATGAATCAATCGGGAAATTATTCGAACTGCATTATTTGTTGCCAAGATGATAGCAATCCACTTTCGTTGACGAAAAGAGCTTGAATTTATGGACATCAAGTATAGTGGTACGAGCGAAGCGATTTTGACACAATTGTTAGAAATGATGAATCTAATACCAATGAAGAGAAAATATCTATACTCTCCCATAGATTTACTATTTTCTTAGAAAGAATAAACCCATTTTTAGGGATTTTCAAAAAAGGTAATCCGAGCACTAAAATGATTATTTCAATGAATTTATAGTTGTATTTCTTCCAAGCTACTTCAAACATTTCGGAGACCACTCATATAGGCATTTGAGCAAAAAACTAAATCTAGAACATTGCAGTTGAACATAAATTTTGAAATCTATATCATGCAAGAGGATGAAACTTTGAACAAATTCTATGCAGGTTTTTCAATCAATTTCAGCTACCCGTACAATTTGGATGGACCTATTTGGAAAAAAACGTAAATTGAGAAAATTGTTGTTAGCCTACATTATCATTTTCAAGAAGAAGATACCTTGCTTAAATCCATATAGAAGGCCTGTGAACTTACTGTTAAATGAATCAGTCGGGAAATTATTCGAACTGCATTATTTGTTGCCAAGATGATAGCAATCCACTTTCGCGGACGAAAAGAGCTTGAATTTATAGACATCAAGTATAGTGGTACAAGCAAAGCTATTTTGACACAATTGTTAGAAATGATGAATCTAATACCAATGAAGAGAAAATATCTATACTCTCCCATAGATTTACTAAATTTCTTAGAAAGAATAAATCCGTTTTTAGGGATTTAAAAAAAAGGTAATCCGAGATCTAAAATGATTATTTCAATGAATTTATAGTTGTATTTCTTCCAAGAAAAATCAAACATTTCGGAGACCACTCATATAGGCATTTGAGCAAAAAACGAAATCTAGAACTATGCAGCTGAACAGTAATTTTGAACTCTATATCATGCAAGAGGATGAAACTTTGAACAAATTCTATGCAGGTTTTTCAATCATTATCAACTACCCGTACAATTTGGATGGACCTATTTGGAAAAAAAAAGTAGATTGAGAAAATTTTTGTTAGCCAACATTATCATTTCCAAGAAAAATATACCTTGCTGAAATCCATATAGAAGGCATGTGAACTTACTGTTAAATGAATCAGTTGGGAAATTATTCGAACTGCATTATTTGTTGCCAAGATGATAGCAATCCACTTTCGCGGATGGAAAGAGCTTGACTTTATAGACATCAAGTATAGTGGTACGAGCGAAGCAATTTTGACACAATTGTTAGAATTGATGAATCTAGTACCAATGAAGAGAAAATATCTATACTTTCCCATAGATTTACTAAATTTCATAGAAAGAATAAACCCGTTTTTAGAGATTTAAAAAAAAGGTAATCCGAGCTCTAAAATGATTATTTCATTGAATTTATATTTGTATTTCTTCCAAGCTACTTCAAACATTTTGGAGACCACTCATATAGGCATTTGATCAAAAAATAAATCTAGAACTATGCAGCTGAACATAAATTTTGAACTCTATATCATGCAAGAGGATGAAACTTTGAACAAATTCTATGCAGGTTTTTCAATCAATTTCAGCTACCCGTACAATTTGGATGGACCTATTTGGAAAAAAACGTAAATTGAGAAAATTTTTGTTAGCCTACATTATCATTTTCAAGAAGAAGATACCTTGCTTAAATCCATATAGAAGGCCTGTGAACTTACTGTTAAATGAATCAGTCGGGAAATTATTCGAACTGCATTATTTGTTGCCAAGATGATAGCAATCCACTTTCGCGGACGAAAAGAGCTTGAATTTATAGACATCAAGTATAGTGGTACGAGCGAAGCTATTTTGACACAATTGTTAGAAATGATAAATCTAATACCAATGAAGAGAAAATATCTATACTTTCCCATAGATTTACTAAATTTCATAGAAAGAATAAACCCGTTTTTAGAGATTTTAAAAAAAGGTAATCCGAGCTCTAAAATGATTATTTCATTGAATTTATAGTTGTATTTCTTCGAAGCAACTTCAAACATTTTGGAGACCACTCATATAGGCATTTGATCAAAAAATAAATCTAGAACTATGCAGCTGAACATAAATTTTGAACTCTATATCATGCAAGAGGATGAAACTTTGAACAAATTCTATGCAGGTTTTTCAATCAATTTCAGCTACCCGTACAATTTGGATGGACATATTTGGAAAAAAACGTCAATTGAGAAAATTGTCGTTAGCCGACATTATCATTTTCAAGAAGAAGATACCTTGCTTAAATCCATATAGAAGGCCTGTGAACTTACTGTTAAATGAATCAGTTGGGAAATTATTCGAACTGCATTATTTGTAGCCAAGATGATAGCAATCCACTTTCGCGGACGAAAAGAGCTTGAATTTATAGACATCAAGTATAGTGGTACGAGCGAAGCTATTTTGACACAATTGTTAGAAATGATGAATCTAATACCAATGAAAAGAAAATATCTATACTCTCCCATAGATTTACTAAATTTCTTAGAAAGAATAAACCCGTTTTTAGGGATTTAAAAAAAAGGTAATCCGAGCTCTAAAATGATCATTTCAATGAATTTATTGTTGTATTTCTTCCAAGCAAAATCAAACATTTTGGAGACCACTCATATAGGCATTTGATCAAAAAATAAATCTAGAACTATGCAGCTGAACATAAATTTTGAACTCTATATCATGCAAGAGGATGAAACTTTGAACAAATTCTATGCAGGTTTTTCAATCAATTTCAGCTACCCGTACAATTTGGATGGACCTATTTGAAAAAAAAAGTAGATTGAGAAAATTGTTGTTAGTCTACATTATCATTTTCAAGAAAAAGATACCTTGCTTAAATCCATATACAAGGCCTGTGAACTTACTGTTAACCGAATCAGTCGGGAAATTATTCGAACTGCATTATTTGTTGCCAAGTTGATAGCAATCCACTTTCGCGGACGAAAAGAGCTTGAATTTATAGACATCAAGTATAGTGGTACAAGCGAAGCTATTTTGACACAATTGTTAGTAATGCTGAATCTAATACCAATGAAGAGAAAATATCTATACTATCCCATAGATTTACTAAATTTCTTAGAAAGAATAAACCCGTTTTTAGGGATTTAAAAAAAAGGTAATCTGAGATCTAAAATGATTATTTCAATGAATTTATAGTTGTATTTCTTCCAAGAAAAATCAAACATTTCGGAGACCACTCATATAGGCATTTGAGCAAAAAACGAAATCTAGAACTATGCAGCTGAACAGTAATTTTGAACTCTATATCATGCAAGAGGATGAAACTTTGAACAAATTCTATGCAGGTTTTTCAATCATTATCAACTACCCGTACAATTTGGATGGACCTATTTGGAAAAAAAAGTAGATTGAGAAAATTGTTGTTAGCCTACATTATCATTTCCAAGAAAAATATACCTTGCTTAAATCCATATAGAAGGCATGTGAACTTACTGTTAAATGAATCAGTTGGGAAATTATTCGAACTGTATTATTTGTTGCCAAGATGATAGCAATCCACTTTCCTGGACGGAAAGAGCTTGACTTTATAGAGATCAAGTATAGTGGTACGAGCAAAGCTATTTTGACACAATTGTTAGAAATGATGAATCTAATACCAATGAAGCGAAAATATCTATACTTTCGCATAGATTTACTAACTTTCTTGGAAAGAATAAACCCATTTTTAGAGATTTTCAAAAAAGGTAATCCGAGCTCTAAAATGATTATTTCAATAAATTTATAGTTGTATTTCTTCCAAGCTACTTCAAACATTTCGGAGACCACTCATATAGGCATTTGAGCAAAAAACTAAATCTAGAACAATGCAGCTGAACATAAATTTTGAACTCTATATCATGCAAGAGGATGAAACTTTGAACAAATTCTATGCACGTTTTTCAATCAATTTCAGCTACCCGTACAATTTGGATGGACATATTTGGAAAAAAAAGTAGATTGAGAAAATTGTTGTTAGTCTACATTATCATTTCCAAGAAGAAGATACCTTGCTTAAATCCATATAGAAGGCCTGTGAACTTACTGTTAAATGAATCAATCGGGAAATTATTCGAACTGCATTATTTGTTGCCAAGATGATAGCAATCCACTTTCGTTGACGAAAAGAGCTTGAATTTATGGACATCAAGTATAGTGGTACGAGCGAAGCGATTTTGACACAATTGTTAGAAATGATGAATCTAATACCAATGAAGATAAAATATCTATACTCTCCCATAGATTTACTATTTTCTTAGAAAGAATAAACCCATTTTTAGGGATTTTCAAAAAAGGTAATCCGAGCACTAAAATGATTATTTCAATGAATTTATAGTTGTATTTCTTCCAAGCTACTTCAAACATTTCGGAGACCACTCATATAGGCATTTGAGCAAAAAACTAAATCTAGAACATTGCAGTTGAACATAAATTTTGAAATCTATATCATGCAAGAGGATGAAACTTTGAACAAATTCTATGCAGGTTTTTCAATCAATTTCAGCTACCCGTACAATTTGGATGGACCTATTTGGAAAAAAACGTAAATTGAGAAAATTGTTGTTAGCCTACATTATCATTTTCAAGAAGAAGATACCTTGCTTAAATCCATATAGAAGGCCTGTGAACTTACTGTTAAATGAATCAGTCGGGAAATTATTCGAACTGCATTATTTGTTGCCAAGATGATAGCAATCCACTTTCGCGGACGAAAAGAGCTTGAATTTATAGACATCAAGTATAGTGGTACAAGCAAAGCTATTTTGACACAATTGTTAGAAATGATGAATCTAATACCAATGAAGAGAAAATATCTATACTCTCCCATAGATTTACTAAATTTCTTAGAAAGAATAAACCCGTTTTTAGGGATTTAAAAAAAAGGTAATCCGAGATCTAAAATGATTATTTCAATGAATTTATAGTTGTATTTCTTCCAAGAAAAATCAAACATATCGGAGACCACTCATATAGGCATTTGAGCAAAAAACGAAATCTAGAACTATGCAGCTGAACAGTAATTTTGAACTCTATATCATGCAAGAGGATGAAACTTTGAACAAATTCTATGCAGGTTTTTCAATCATTATCAACTACCCGTACAATTTGGATGGACCTATTTGGAAAAAAAAAGTAGATTGAGAAAATTTTTGTTAGCCAACATTATCATTTCCAAGAAAAATATACCTTGCTGAAATCCATATAGAAGGCATGTGAACTTACTGTTAAATGAATCAGTTGGGAAATTATTCGAACTGCATTATTTGTTGCCAAGATGATAGCAATCCACTTTCGCGGATGGAAAGAGCTTGACTTTATAGACATCAAGTATAGTGGTACGAGCGAAGCAATTTTGACACAATTGTTAGAATTGATGAATCTAGTACCAATGAAGAGAAAATATCTATACTTTCCCATAGATTTACTAAATTTCATAGAAAGAATAAACCCGTTTTTAGAGATTTAAAAAAAAGGTAATCCGAGCTCTAAAATGATTATTTCATTGAATTTATATTTGTATTTCTTCCAAGCTACTTCAAACATTTTGGAGACCACTCATATAGGCATTTGATCAAAAAATAAATCTAGAACTATGCAGCTGAACATAAATTTTGAACTCTATATCATGCAAGAGGATGAAACTTTGAACAAATTCTATGCAGGTTTTTCAATCAATTTCAGCTACCCGTACAATTTGGATGGACCTATTTGGAAAAAAACGTAAATTGAGAAAATTTTTGTTAGCCTACATTATCATTTTCAAGAAGAAGATACCTTGCTTATATCCATATAGAAGGCCTGTGAACTTACTGTTAAATGAATCAGTCTTGAAATTATTCGAACTGCATTATTTGTTGCCAAGATGATAGCAATCCACTTTCGCGGACGAAAAGAGCTTGAATTTATAGACATCAAGTATAGTGGTACGAGCGAAGCTATTTTGACACAATTGTTAGAAATGATGAATCTAATACCAATGAAGAGAAAATATCTATACTTTCCCATAGATTTACTAAATTTCATAGAAAGAATAAACCCGTTTTTAGAGATTTAAAAAAAAGGTAATCCGAGCTCTAAAATGATTATTTCATTGAATTTATAGTTGTATTTCTTCCAAGCAACTTCAAACATTTTGGAGACCACTCATATAGGCATTTGATCAAAAAATAAATCTAGAACTATGCAGCTGAACATAAATTTTGAACTCTATATCATGCAAGAGGATGAAACTTTGAACAAATTCTATGCAGGTTTTTCAATCAATTTCAGCTACCCGTACAATTTGGATGGACATATTTGGAAAAAAACGTCAATTAAGAAAATTGTCGTTAGCCGACATTATCATTTTCAAGAAGAAGATACCTTGCTTAAATCCATATAGAAGGCCTGTGAACTTACTGTTAAATGAATCAGTTGGGAAATTATTCGAACTGCATTATTTGTAGCCAAGATGATAGCAATCCACTTTCGCGGACGAAAAGAGCTTGAATTTATAGACATCAAGTATAGTGGTACGAGCGAAGCTATTTTGACACAATTGTTAGAAATGATGAATCTAATACCAATGAAAAGAAAATATCTATACTCTCCCATAGATTTACTAAATTTCTTAGAAAGAATAAACCCGTTTTTAGGGATTTAAAAAAAAGGTAATCCGAGCTCTAAAATGATTATTTCAATGAATTTATTGTTGTATTTCTTCCAAGCAAAATCAAACATTTTGGAGACCACTCATATAGGCATTTGATCAAAAAATAAATCTAGAACTATGCAGCTGAACATAAATTTTGAACTCTATATCATGCAAGAGGATGAAACTTTGAACAAATTCTATGCAGGTTTTTCAATCAATTTCAGCTACCCGTACAATTTGGATGGACCTATTTGGAAAAAAACGTAAATTGGGAAAATTGTTGTTAGCCTACATTATCATTTTCAAGAAAAAGATACCTTGCTTAAATCCATATAGAAGGCCTGTGAACTTACTGTTAAATGAATCAGTTGGGAAATTATTCGAACTGCATTATTTGTTGCCAAGATGATAGCAATCCACTTTCACGGACGAAAAGAGCTTGAATTTATAGACATCAAGTATAGTGGTACGAGCGAAGCTATTTTGACACAATTGTTAGAAATGATGAATCTAATACCAATGAAGAGAAAATATCTATACTCTCCCATAGATTTACTAAATTTCTTAGAAAGAATAAACCCGTTTTTAGGGATTTAAAAAAAAGGTAATCCGAGCTCTAAAATGATTATTTCATTGAATTTATAGTTGTATTTCTTCCGAGCAACTTCAAACATTTTGGAGACCACTCATATAGGCATTTGATCAAAAAATAAATCTAGAACTATGCAGCTGAACATAAATTTTGAACTCTATATCATGCAAGAGGATGAAACTTTGAACAAATTCTATGTAGGTTTTTCAATCAATTTCAGCTACCCGTACAATTTGGATGGACATATTTGGAAAAAAACGTAAATTGAGAAAATTGTCGTTAGCCTACATTATCATTTTCAAGAAGAAGATACCTTGCTTAAATCCATATAGAAGGCCTGTGAACTTACTGTTAAATGAATCAGTTGGGAAATTATTCGAACTGCATTATTTGTTGCCAAGATGATAGCAATCCACTTTCGCGGACGAAAAGAGCTTGAATTTATAGACATCAAGTATAGTGGTAAGAGCGAAGCTATTTTGACACAATTGTTAGAAATGATGAATCTAATACCAATGTAGAGAAAATATCTATACTCTCCCATAGATTTACTAAATTTCGTAGAAAGAATAAACCCGTTTTTAGGGATTTAAAAAAAAGGTAATCCGAGCTCTAAAATGATTATTTCAATGAATTTATTGTTGTATTTCTTCCAAGCAAAATCAAACATTTTGGAGACCACTCATATAGGCATTTGATCAAAAAATAAATCTAGAACTATGCAGCTGAACATAAATTTTGAACTCTATATCATGCAAGAGGATGAAACTTTGAACAAATTCTATGCAGGTTTTTCAATCAATTTCAGCTACCCGTACAATTTGGATGGACATATTTGGAAAAAAAAAGTAGATTGAGAAAATTGTTGTTAGTCTACATTATCATTTTCAAGAAGAAGATACCTTGCTTAAATCCATATAGAAGGCCTGTGAACTTACTGTTAAATGAATCAGTCGGGAAATTATTCAAACTGCATTATTTGTTGCCAAGATGATAGCAATCCACTTTCGCGGACGAAAAGAGCTTGAATTTATAGACATCAAGTATAGTGGTACAAGCAAAGCTATTTTGACACAATTGTTAGAAATGATGAATCTAATACCAATGAAGAGAAAATATCTATACTCTCCCATAGATTTACTAAATTTCTTAGAAAGAATAAACCCGTTTTTAGGGATTTAAAAAAAAGGTAATCCGAGATCTAAAATGATTATTTCAATGAATTTATAGTTGTATTTCTTCCAAGAAAAATCAAACATTTCGGAGACCACTCATATAGGCATTTGAGCAAAAAACGAAATCTAGAACTATGCAGCTGAACAGTAATTTTGAACTCTATATCATGCAAGAGGATGAAACTTTGAAGAAATTCTATGCAGGTTTTTCAATCATTATCAACTACCCGTACAATTTGGATGGACCTATTTGGAAAAAAAAGTAGATTGAGAAAATTGTTGTTAGCCTACATTATCATTTCCAAGAAAAATATACCTTGCTTAAATCCATATAGAAGGCATGTGAACTTACTGTTAAATGAATCATTTGGGAAATTATTCGAACTGCATTATTTGTTGCCAAGATGATAGCAATCCACTTTCCTGGACGGAAAGAGCTTGACTTTATAGAGATCAAGTATAGTGGTACGAGCAAAGCTATTTTGACACAATTGTTAGAAATGATGAATCTAATACCAATGAAGCGAAAATATCTATACTTTCGCATAGATTTACTAACTTTCTTGGAAAGAATAAACCCATTTTTAGAGATTTTCAAAAAAGGTAATCCGAGCTCTAAAATGATTATTTCAATGAATTTATAGTTGTATTTCTTCCAAGCTACTTCAAACATTTCGGAGACCACTCATATAGGCATTTGAGCAAAAAACTAAATCTAGAACAATGCAGCTGAACATAAATTTTGAACTCTATATCATGCAAGAGGATGAAACTTTGAACAAATTCTATGCAGGTTTTTCAATCAATTTCAGCTACCCGTACAATTTGGATGGACCTATTTGGAAAAAAACGTAAATTGAGAAAATTGTTGTTAGCCTACATTATCATTTTCAAGAAGAAGATACCTTGCTTAAATCCATATAGAAGGCCTGTGAACTTACTGTTAAATGAATCAGTTGGGAAATTATTCGAACTGCATTATTTGTAGCCAAGATGATAGCAATCCACTTTCGCGGACGAAAAGAGCTTGAATTTATAGACATCAAGTATAGTGGTAAAGCGAAGCTATTTTGACACAATTGTTAGAAATGATGAATCTAATACCAATGAAGAGAAAATATCTATACTCTCCCATAGATTTACTAAATTTCTTAGAAAGAATAAACCCGTTTTTAGGGATTTAAAAAAAAGGTAATCCGAGCTCTAATATGATTATTTCAATGAATTTATTGTTGTATTTCTTCCAAGCAAAATCAAACATTTTGGGGACCACTCATATAGGCATTTGATCAAAAAATAAATCAAGAACTATGCAGCTGAACATAAATTTTGAACTCTATATCATGCAAGAGGATGAAACTTTGAACAAATTCTATGCACGTTTTTCAATCAATTTCAGCTACCCGTACAATTTGGATGGACTTATTTGGAAAAAAACGTAAATTGAGAAAATTTTTGTTAGCCTACATTATCATTTTCAAGAAAAAGATACCTTGCTTAAATCCATATAGAAGGCCTGTGAACTTACTGTTAAATGAATTAGTTGGGAAATTATTCGAAATGCATTATTTGTTGCCAAGATGATAGCAATCCACTTTCACGGACGAAAAGAGCTTGAATTTATAGACATCAAGTATAGTGGTACGAGCGAAGCTATTTTGACACAATTGTTAAAAATGATGAATCTAATACCAATGAAGAGAAAATATCTATACTCTCCCATAGATTTACTAAATTTCTTAGAAAGAATAAACCCGTTTTTAGGGATTTAAAAAAAAGGTAATCCGAGCTCTAAAATGATTATTTCAATGAATTTATAGTTGTATTTCTTCCGAGCAAAATCAAACATTTCGGAGACCACTCATACATGCATTTGATCAAAAAATAAATCTAGAACTATGCAGCTGAACATAAATTTTGAACTCTATATCATGCAAGAGGATGAAACTTTGAACAAATTCTATGCAGGTTTTTCAATCAATTTCAGCTACCCGTACAATTTGGATGGACATATTTGGAAAAAAAAGTAGATTGAGAAAATTGTTGTTAGTCTACATTATAATTTTCAAGAAGAAGATACCTTGCTTAAATCCATTTAGAAGGCCTGTGAACTTACTTTTAAATGAATCAGTCGGGAAATTATTCGAACTGCATTATTTGTTGCCAAGATGATAGCAATCCACTTTCGCGGACGAAAAGAGCTTGAATTTATAGACATCAAGTATAGTGGTACGAGCGAAGCTATTTTGACACAATTGTTAGAAATGATGAATCTAATACCAATGAAGAGAAAAAATCTATACTCTCCCATAGATTTACTAAATTTCTTAGAAAGAATAAACCCGTTTTTAGGGATTTAAAAAAAAGGTAATCCGAGTTCTAAAATGATTATTTCAATGAATTTATAGTTGTATTTCTTCCAAGCAAAATCAAACATTTTGGAGACCACTCATATAGGCATTTGATCAAAAAATAAATCTAGAACTATGCAGCTGAACATAAATTTTGAACTCTATATCATGCAAGAGGATGAAACTTTGAACAAATTCTATGCAGGTTTTTCAATCAATTTCAGCTACCCGTACAATTTGGATGGACATATTTGGAAAAAAAAGTAGATTGAGAAAATTGTTGTTAGTCTACATTATAATTTTCAAGAAGAAGATACCTTGCTTAAATCCATTTAGAAGGCCTGTGAACTTACTTTTAAATGAATCAGTCGGGAAATTATTCGAACTGCATTATTTGTTGCCAAGATGATAGCAATCCACTTTCGCGGACGAAAAGAGCTTGAATTTATAGACATCAAGTATAGTGGTACGAGCGAAGCTATTTTGACACAATTGTTAGAAATGATGAATCTAATACCAATGAAGAGAAAAAATCTATACTCTCCCATAGATTTACTAAATTTCTTAGAAAGAATAAACCCGTTTTTAGGGATTTAAAAAAAAGGTAATCCGAGTTCTAAAATGATTATTTCAATGAATTTATAGTTGTATTTCTTCCAAGCAAAATCAAACATTTTGGAGACCACTCATATAGGCATTTGATCAAAAAATAAATCTAGAACTATGCAGCTGAATATAAATTTTGAACTCTATATCATGCAAGAGGATGAAACTTTGAACAAATTCTATGCAGGTTTTTCAATCAATTTCAGCTACCCGTACAATTTGGATGGACATATTTGGAAAAAAAAGTAGATTGAGAAAATTGTTGTTAGTCTACATTATCATTTTCAAGAAGAAGATACCTTGCTTAAATCCATATAGAAGGCCTGTGAACTTACTGTTAAATGAATCAGTCGGGAAATTATTCGAACTGCATTATTTGTTGCCAAGATGATAGCAATCCACTTTCGCGGACGAAAAGAGCTTGAATTTATAGACATCAAGTATAGTGGTACAAGCAAAGCTATTTTGACACAATTGTTAGAAATGATGAATGTAATACCAATGAAGAGAAAATATCTATACTCTTCCATAGATTTACTAAATTTCTTAGAAAGAATAAACCCGTTTTTAGGGTTTTAAAAAAAAGGAAATCCGAGCTCTAAAATGATTATTTCAATGAATTTATAGTTGTATTTCTTCCAAGCAAAATCAAACATTTTGGAGACCACTCATATAGGCATTTGAGCAAAAAACTAAATTTAGAACTATGCAGCTGAATAGTAATTTCGAACTCTATATCATGGAAGAGGATGAAACTTTGAACAAATTCTATGCAGGTTTTTCAATCATTATCAACTACCCGTACAATTTCGATGGACCTATTTGGAAAAAAAAGTAGATTGAGAAAATCGTTGTTAGCCTACATTATCATTTCGAAGAAAAATAAAAATTGCTTAAATCTATATAGAAGGTATGTGAACATACTGTTAAATGAATCAGTTGGGAAATTATTCAAACTACATTATTTGTTGCCAAGATGATAGCAATCCACATTCGTGGATGGCAAGAGCTTGACTTTATAGACATCAAATATAGTGGTACGAGCGAAGCAATTTTGACACAATTGTTAAAAATGATGAATCTAATACCAATGAAGAGAAAATATCTACACTTTCCCATAGATTTACTAAATTTCATAGAAAGAATAAACCCGTTTTTAGGGATTTAAAAAAAGGTAATCCGAGCTCTAAAATGATTATTTCAATGAATTTATAGTTGTATTTCTTCCAAGCAACTTCAAACATTTTGGAGACCACTCATTTAGGCATTTGATCAAAAAATAATTCTAGACCTATGCAGCTGGACATAAATTTTGAAATCTATATCATGCAAGAGGATGAAACTTTGAACAAATTCTATGCACGTTTTTCAATCAATTTCAGCTACCCGTACAATTTGGATGGACTTATTTGGAAAAAAACGTAAATTGAGAAAATTTTTGTTAGCCTACATTATCATTTTCAAGAAAAAGATACCTTGCTTAAATCCATATAGAAGGCCTGTGAACTTACTGTTAAATGAATTAGTTGGGAAATTATTCGAAATGCATTATTTGTTGCCAAGATGATAGCAATCCACTTTCATGGACGAAAAGAGCTTGAATTTATAGACATCAAGTATAGTGGTACGAGCGAAGCTATTTTGACACAATTGTTAGAAATGATGAATCTAATACCAATGAAGAGAAAATATCTATACTCTCCCATAGATTTACTAAATTTCTTAGAAAGAATAAACCCGTTTTTAGGGATTTAAAAAAAAGGTAATCCGAGATCTAAAATGATTATTTCAATGAATTTATAGTTGTATTTCTTCCAAGAAAAATCAAACATTTCGGAGACCACTCATATAGGCATTTGAGCAAAAAACGAAATCTAGAACTATGCAGCTGAACAGTAATTTTGAACTCTATATCATGCAAGAGGATGAAACTTTGAACAAATTCTATGCAGGTTTTTCAATCATTATCAACTACCCGTACAATTTGGATGGACCTATTTGGAAAAAAAAAGTAGATTGAGAAATTTTTTGTTAGCCAACATTATCATTTCCAAGAAAAATATACCTTGCTGAAATCCATATAGAAGGCATGTGAACTTACTGTTAAATGAATCAGTTGGGAAATTATTCGAACTGCATTATTTGTTGCCAAGATGATAGCAATCCACTTTCGCGGATGGAAAGAGCTTGACTTTATAGACATCAAGTATAGTGGTACGAGCGAAGCAATTTTGACACAATTGTTAGAATTGATGAATGTAGTACCAATGAAGAGAAAATATCTATACTTTCCCATAGATTTACTAAATTTCATAGAAAGAATAAACCCGTTTTTAGAGATTTAAAAAAAAGGTAATCCGAGCTCTAAAATGATTATTTCATTGAATTTATATTTGTATTTCTTCCAAGCTACTTCAAACATTTTGGAGACCACTCATATAGGCATTTGATCAAAAAATAAATCTAGAACTATGCAGCTGAACATAAATTTTGAACTCTATATCATGCAAGAGGATGAAACTTTGAACAAATTCTATGCAGGTTTTTCAATCAATTTCAGCTACCCGTACAATTTGGATGGACCTATTTGGAAAAAAACGTAAATTGAGAAAATTGTTGTTAGCCTACATTATCATTTTCAAGAAGAAGAAACCTTGCTTAAATCCATATAGAAGGCCTGTGAACTTACTGTTAAATGAATCAGTTGGGAAATTATTCGAACTGCATTATTTGTAGCCAAGATGATAGCAATCCACTTTCGCGGACGAAAAGAGCTTGAATTTATAGACATCAAGTATAGTGGTAAAGCGAAGCTATTTTGACACAATTGTTAGAAATGATGAATCTAATACCAATGAAGAGAAAATATCTATACTCTCCCATAGATTTACTAAATTTCTTAGAAAGAATAAACCCGTTTTTAGGGATTTAAAAAAAAGGTAATCCGAGCTCTAATATGATTATTTCAATGAATTTATTGTTGTATTTCTTCCAAGCAAAATCAAACATTTTGGGGACCACTCATATAGGCATTTGATCAAAAAATAAATCAAGAACTATGCAGCTGAACATAAATTTTGAACTCTATATCATGCAAGAGGATGAAACTTTGAACAAATTCTATGCACGTTTTTCAATCAATTTCAGCTACCCGTACAATTTGGATGGACTTATTTGGAAAAAAACGTAAATTGAGAAAATTTTTGTTAGCCTACATTATCATTTTCAAGAAAAAGATACCTTGCTTAAATCCATATAGAAGGCCTGTGAACTTACTGTTAAATGAATTAGTTGGGAAATTATTCGAAATGCATTATTTGTTGCCAAGATGATAGCAATCCACTTTCACGGACGAAAAGAGCTTGAATTTATAGACATCAAGTATAGTGGTACGAGCGAAGCTATTTTGACACAATTGTTAGAAATGATGAATCTAATACCAATGAAGAGAAAATATCTATACTCTCCCATAGATTTACTAAATTTCTGAGAAAGAATAAACCCGTTTTTAGGGATTTTAAAAAAAGGTAATCCGAGCTCTAAAATGATTATTTCAATGAATTTATAGTTGTATTTCTTCCGAGCAAAATCAAACATTTCGGAGACCACTCATACATGCATTTGATCAAAAAATAAATCTAGAACTATGCAGGTGAACATAAATTTTGAACTCTATATCATGCAAGAGGATGAAACTTTGAACAAATTCTATGCAGGTTTTTCAATCAATTTCAGCTACCCGTACAATTTGGATGGACATATTTGGAAAAAAAAGTAGATTGAGAAAATTGTTGTTAGTCTACATTATAATTTTCAAGAAGAAGATACCTTGCTTAAATCCATTTAGAAGGCCTGTGAACTTACTTTTAAATGAATCAGTCGGGAAATTATTCGAACTGCATTACTTGTTGCCAAGATGATAGCAATCCACTTTCGCGGACGAAAAGAGCTTGAATTTATAGACATCAAGTATAGTGGTACGAGCGAAGCTATTTTGACACAATTGTTAGAAATGATGAATCTAATACCAATGAAGAGAAAAAATCTATACTCTCCCATAGATTTACTAAATTTCTTAGAAAGAATAAACCCGTTTTTAGGGATTTAAAAAAAAGGTAATCCGAGTTCTAAAATGATTATTTCAATGAATTTATAGTTGTATTTCTTCCAAGCAAAATCAAACATTTTGGAGACCACTCATATAGGCATTTGATCAAAAAATAAATCTAGAACTATGCAGCTGAACATAAATTTTGAACTCTATATCATGCAAGAGGATGAAACTTTGAACAAATTCTATGCAGGCTTTTCAATCAATTTCAGCTACCCGTACAATTTGGATGGACATATTTGGAAAAAAAAGTAGATTGAGAAAATTGTTGTTAGTCTACATTATCATTTTCAAGAAGAAGATACCTTGCTTTTATCCATATAGAAGGCCTGTGAACTTACTGTTAAATGAATCAGTCGGGAAATTATTCGAACTACATGATTTGTTGCCAAGATGATAGCAATCCACTTTCGCGGACGAAAAGAGCTTGAATTTATAGACATCAAGTATAGTGGTACAAGCAAAGCTATTTTGACACAATTGTTAGAAATGATGAATCTAATACCAATGAAGAGAAAATATCTATACTCTTCCATAGATTTACTAAATTTCTTAGAAAGAATAAACCCGTTTTTAGGGATTTAAAAAAAAGGAAATCCGAGCTCTAAAATGATTATTTCAATGAATTTATAGTTGTATTTCTTCCAAGGAAAATCAAACATTTTGGAGACCACTCATATAGGCGTTTCAGCAAAAAACTAAATTTAGAACTATGCAGCTGAATAGTAATTTTGAACTCTATATCATGGAAGAGGATGAAACTTTGAACAAATTCTATGCAGGTTTTTCAATCATTATCAACTACCCGTACAATTTCGATGGACCTATTTGGAAAAAAAAGTAGATTGAGAAAATCGTTGTTAGCCTACATTATCATTTCCAAGAAAAATAAAAATTGCTTAAATCTATATAGAAGGTATGTGAACATACTGTTAAATGAATCAGTTGGGAAATTATTCGAACTACATTATTTGTTGCCAAGATGATAGCAATCCACATTCGTGGATGGCAAGAGCTTGACTTTATAGACATCAAGTATAGTGGTACGAGCGAAGCAATTTTGACACAATTGTTAAAATTGATGAATCTAATACCAATGAAAAGAAAATATCTACACTTTCCCATAGATTTACTAAATTTCATAGAAAGAATAAACCCGTTTTTAGGGATTTAAAAAAAAGGTAATCCCAGCTCTAAAATGATTATTTCAATGAATTTATAGTTGTATTTCTTCCAAGCAACTTCAAACATTTTGGAGACCACTCATATAGGCATTTGATCAAAAAATAATTCTAGACCTATGCAGCTGGACATAAATTTTGAAATCTATATCATTCAAGAGGATGAAACTTTGAACAAATTCTATGCAGGTTTTTCAATCAATTTCAGCTACCCGTACAATTTGGATGGACCTATTTGGAAAAAAAAAATAGATTGAGAAAATTGTTGTTAGCCTACATTATTATTTCCAAGAAAAAGATACCTTGCTTAAATCCATATAGAAGGCCTGTGAACTTACTGTTAAATGAATCAGTTGGGAAATTATTCGAACTGCATTATTTGTAGCCAAGATGATAGCAATCCACTTTCGCGGACGAAAAGAGCTTGAATTTATAGACATCAAGTATAGTGGTACGAGCGAAGCTATTTTGACACAATTGTTAGAAATGATGAATCTAATACCAATGAAGAGAAAATATCTATACTCTCCCATAGATTTACTAAATTTCTTAGAAAGAATAAACCCGTTTTTAGGGATTTAAAAAAAAGGTAATGCGAGCTCTAAAATGATTATTTCATTGAATTTATAGTTGTATTTCTTCCAAGCAACTTCAAACATTTTGGAGACCACTCATATAGGCATTTCATCAAAAAATAAATCTAGAACTATGCAGCTGAACATAAATTTTGAACTCTATATCATGCAAGAGGATGAAACTTTGAACAAATTCTATGCAGGTTTTTCAATCAATTTCAGCTACCCGTACAATTTGGATGGACCTATTTGGAAAAAAACGTAAATTGAGAAAATTGTTGTTAGCCTACATTATCATTTTCAAGAAGAAGATACCTTGCTTAAATCCATATAGAAGGCCTGTGAACTTACTGTTAAATGAATCAGTTGGGAAATTATTCGAACTGCATTATTTGTAGCCAAGATGATGGCAATCCACTTTCGCGGACGAAAAGAGCTTGAATTTATAGACATCAAGTATAGTGGTAAAGCGAAGCTATTTTGACACAATTGTTAGAAATGATGAATCTAATACCAATGAAGAGAAAATATCTATACTCTCCCATAGATTTACTAAATTTCTTAGAAAGAATAAACCCATTTTTAGGGATTTAAAAAAAAGGTAATCCGAGATCTAAAATGATTATTTCAATGAATTTATTGTTGTATTTCTTCCAAGCAAAATCAAACATTTTGGAGACCACTCATATAGGCATTTGAGCAAAAAACTAAATTTAGAACTATGCAGCTGAACATAAATTTTGAACTCTATATCATGCAAGAGGATGAAACTTTGAACAAATTCTATGCAGGTTTTTCAATCAATTTCAGCTACCCGTACAATTTGGATGGACTTATTTGGAAAAAAACGTAAATTGAGAAAATTGTTGTTAGCCTACATTATCATTTTCAAGAAAAAGATACCTTGCTTAAATCCATATAGAAGGCCTGTGAACTTACTGTTAAATGAATCAGTTGGGAAATTATTCGAACTGCATTATTTGTTGCCAAGATGATAGCAATCCACTTTCACGGACGAAAAGAGCTTGAATTTATAGACATCAAGTATAGTGGTACGAGCGAAGCTATTTTGACACAATTGTTAGAAATGATGAATCTAATACCAATGAAGAGAAAATATCTATACTCTCCCATAGATTTACTAAATTTCTTAGAAAGAATAAACCCGTTTTTAGGGATTTGAAAAAAAGGTAATCCGAGCTCTAAAATGATTATTTCAATGAATTTATAGTTGTATTTCTTCCGAGCAAAATCAAACATTTCGGAGACCACTCATACATGCATTTGATCAAAAAATAAATCTAGAACTATGCAGCTGAACATAAATTTTGAACTCTATATTATGCAAGAGGATGAAACTTTGATTAAATTCTATGCAGGTTTTTCAATCAATTTCAGCTACCCGTACAATTTGGATGGACTTATTTGGAAAAAAAAGTAGATTGAGAAAATTGTTGTTAGCCTACATAATAATTTTCAAGAAGAAGATACCTTGCTTAAATCCATATAGAAGGCCTGTGAACTTACTTTTAAATGAATCAGTCGGGAAATTATTCGAACTGCATTATTTGTTGCCAAGATGATAGCAATCCACTTTCGCGGACGAAAAGAGCTTGAATTTATAGACATCAAGTATAATGGTACGAGCGAAGCTATTTTGACACAATTGTTAGAGATGATGAATCTAATACCAATGAAGAGAAAATATCTATACTCTCCCATAGATTTACTAAATTTCTTAGAAAGAATAAACCCGTTTTTAGGGATTTAAAAAAAAGGTAATCCGAGCTCTAAAATGATTATTTCAATGAATTTATAGTTGTATTTCTTCCAAGCAAAATCAAACATTTTGGAGACCACTCATATAGGCATTTGATCAAAAAATAAATCTAGAACTATGCAGCTGAACATAAATTTTGAACTCTATATCATGCAAGAGGATGAAACTTTGAACAAATTCTATGTAGGTTTTTCAATCAATTTCAGCTACCCGTACAATTTGGATGGACATATTTGGAAAAAAAAGTAGATTGAGAAAATTGTTGTTAGTCTACATTATCATTTTCAAGAAGAAGATACCTTGCTTAAATCCATATAGAAGGCCTGTGAACTTACGGTTAAATGAATCTTGCGGGAAATTATTCGAACTGCATTATTTTTTGCCAAGATGATAGCAATCCACTTTCGCGGACGAAAAGAGCTTGAATTTATAGACATCAAGTATAGTGCTACAAGCAAAGCTATTTTGACACAATTGTTAGAAATGATGAATCTAATACCAATGAAGAGAAAATATCTATACTCTTCCATAGATTTACTAAATTTCTTAGAAAGAATAAACCCGTTTTTAGGGATTTAAAAAAAAGGAAATCCGAGCTCTAAAATGATTATTTCAATGAATTTATAGTTGTATTTCTTCCAAGCAAAATCAAACATTTTGGAGACCACTCATATAGGCATTTGAGCAAAAAACTAAATTTAGAACTATGCAGCTGAATAGTAATTTTGAACTCTATATCATGCAAGAGGATGAAACTTTGAACAAATTCTATGCAGGTTTTTCAATCATTATCAACAACCCGTACAATTTCGATGGACCTATTTGGAAAAAAAAGTAGATTGAGAAAATTGTTGTTAGTCTACATTATCATTTCCAAGAAAAATAAAAATTGCTTAAATCTATATAGAAGGCATGTGACCATACTGTTAAATGAATCAGTTGGGAAATTATTCGAACTACATTATTTGTTGCCAAGATGATAGCAATCCACATTCGTGGATGGCAAGAGCTTGACTTTATAGACATCAAGTATAGTGGTACGAGCGAAGCAATTTTGACACAATTGTTAAAATTGATGAATCTAATACCAATGAAGAGAAAATATCTACACTTTCCCATAGATTTACTAAATTTCATAGAAAGAATAAACCCGTTTTTAAGGATTTAAAAAAAAGGTAATCCGAGCTCTAAAATGATTATTTCAATGAATTTATAGTTGTATTTCTTCCAAGCATTTCAAACATTTTGGAGACCACTCATATAGGCATTTGATCAAAAAATAATTCTAGACCTATGCAGCTGGACATAAATTTTGAAATCTATATCATGCAAGAGGATGAAACTTTGAACAAATTCTATGCAGGTTTTTCAATCCATTTCAGCTACCCGTACAATTTGGATGGACCTATTTGGAAAAAAAAAGTAGATTGAGAAAATTGTTGTTAGCCTACATTATTATTTCCAAGAAAAAGATACCTTGCTTAAATCCATATAGAAGTCCTGTGAACTTACTGTTAAATGAATCAGTTAGGAAATTATTCGAACTGCATTATTTGTAGCCAAGATGATAGCAATCCACTTTCACGCACGAAAAGAGCTTGAATTTATAGACATCAAGTATAGTGGTACGAGCGAAGCTATTTTGACACAATTGTTAGAAATGATGAATCTAATACCAATGAAGAGAAAATATCTATACTCTCCCATAGATTTACTAAATTTCTTAGAAAGAATAAACCCGTTTTTAGGGATTTAAAAAAAAGGTTATGCGAGCTCTAAAATGATTATTTCAATGAATTTATTGTTGTATTTCTTCCAAGCAAAATCAAACATTTTGGAGACCACTCATATAGGCATTTGATCAAAAAATAAATCTAGAACTATGCAGCTGAACCTAAATTTTGAACTCTATATCATGCAAGAGGATGAAACTTTGAACAAATTCTATGCAGGTTTTTCAATCAATTTTAGCTACCCGTACAATTTGGATGGACCTATTTGAAAAAAACGTAAATTGAGAAAATTGTTGTTAGCCTACATTATCATTTTCAAGAAAAAGATACCTTGCTTAAATCCATATAGAAGGCCTGTGAACTTACTGTTAAATGAATCAGTTAGGAAATTATTCGAACTGCATTATTTGTAGCCAAGATGATAGCAATCCACTTTCGCGGACGAAAAGAGCTTGAATTTATAGACATCAAGTATAGTGGTACGAGCGAAGCTATTTTGACACAATTGTTAGAAATGATGAATCTAATACCAATGAAGAGAAAATATCTATACTCTCCCATAGATTTACTAAATTTCTTAGAAAGAATAAACCCGTTTTTAGGGATTTAAAAAAAAGGTTATGCGAGCTCTAAAATGATTATTTCAATGAATTTATTGTTGTATTTCTTCCAAGCAAAATCAAACATTTTGGAGACCACTCATATAGGCATTTGATCAAAAAATAAATCTAGAACTATGCAGCTGAACATAAATTTTGAACTCTATATCATGCAAGAGGATGAAACTTTGAACAAATTCTATGCAGGTTTTTCAATCAATTTTAGCTACCCGTACAATTTGGATGGACCTATTTGAAAAAAACGTAAATTGAGAAAATTGTTGTTAACCTACATTATCATTTTCAAGAAAAAGATACCTTGCTTAAATCCATATAGAAGGCCTGTGAACTTACTGTTAAATGAATCAGTTGGGAAATTATTCGAACTGCATTATTTGTTGCCAAGATGATAGCAATCCACTTTCAAGGACGAAAAGAGCTTGAATTTATAGACATCAAGTATAGTGGTACGAGCGAAGCTATTTTGACACAATTGTTAGAAATGCTGAATGTAATACCAAAGAAGAGAAAATATCTATACTCTCCCATAGATTTACTAAATTTCTTAGAAAGAATAAACCCGTTTTTAGGGATTTAAAAAAAAGGTAATCCGAGTTCTAAAATGATTATTTCAATGAATTTATAGTTGTATTTCTTCCAAGCAAAATCAAACATTTCGGAGACCACTCATATAGGCATTTGAGCAAAAAACGAAATCTAGAACTATGCAGCTGAATAGTAATTTTGAACTCTATATCATGCAAGAGGATGAAACTTTGAACAAATTCTATGCAGGTTTTTCAATCAATTTCAGCTACCCGTACAATTTGGATGGACATATTTGGAAAAAAAAGTAGATTGAGAAAATTGTTGTTAGTCTACATTATCATTTTCAAGAAGAAGATACCTTGCTTAAATCCATATACAAGGCCTGTGAACTTACTGTTAAACGAATCAGTCGGGAAATTATTCGAACTGCATTATTTGTTGCCAAGTTGATAGCAATCCACTTTCGCGGACGAAAAGAGCTTGAATTTATAGACATCAAGTATAGTGGTACAAGCGAAGCTATTTTGACACAATTGTTAGAAATGCTGAATCTAATACCAATGAAGAGAAAATATCTATACTCTCCCATAGATTTACTAAATTTCTTAGAAAGAATAAACCCGTTTTTAGGGATTTAAAAAAAAGGTAATCCGAGCTCTAAAATGATTATTTCAATGAATTTATAGTTGTATTTCTTCCAAACAAAATCAAACATTTCGGAGACCACTCATATAGGCATTTGATCAAAAAATAAATCTAGAACTATGCAGCTTTACATAAATTTTGAACTCTATATCATGCAAGAGGATGAAACTTTGAACAAGTTCTATGCAGGTTTTTCAATCAATTTCAGCTACCCGTACAATTTGGATAGACATATTTGGAATAAAAAGTAGATTGAGAAAATTGTTGTTAGTCTACATTATCATTTTCAAGAAGAAGATACCTTGCTTAAATCCATTTAGAAGGCCTGTGAACTTACTTTTAAATGAATCAGTCGGGAAATTATTCGAACTGCATTATTTGTTGCCAAGATGATAGCAATCCACTTTCGCGGACGAAAAGAGCATGAATTTATAGACATCAAGTATAGTGGTACGAGCGAAACTATTTTGACACAATTGTTAGAAATGATGAATCTAATACCAATGAAGAGAAAATATCTATACTCTCCCATAGATTTACTAAATTTCTTAGAAAGAATAAACCCGTTTTTAGGGATTTAAAAAAAAGGTAATCCGAGTTCTAAAATGATTATTTCAATGAATTTATAGTTGTATTTCTTCCAAGCAAAATCAAACATTTCGGAGACCACTCATATAGGCATTTGAGCAAAAAACGAAATCTAGAACTATACAGCTGAATAGTAATTTTGAACTCTATATCATGCAAGAGGATGAAACTTTGAACAAATTCTATGCAGGTTTTTCAATCAATTTCAGCTACCCGTACAATTTGGATGGACATATTTGGAAAAAAAAGTAGATTGAGAAAATTGTTGTTAGTCTACATTATCATTTTCAAGAAGAAGATACCTTGCTTAAATCCATATACAAGGCCTGTGAACTTACTGTTAACCGAATCAGTCGGGAAATTATTCGAACTGCATTATTTGTTGCCAAGTTGATAGCAATCCACTTTCGCGGACGAAAAGAGCTTGAATTTATAGACATCAAGTATAGTGGTACAAGCGAAGCTATTTTGACACAATTGTTAGTAATGCTGAATCTAATACCAATGAAGAGAAAATATCTATACTCTCCCATAGATTTACTAAATTTCTTAGAAAGAATAAACCCGTTTTTAGGGATTTAAAAAAAAGGTAATCCGAGCTCTAAAATGATTATTTCAATCAATTTATAGTTGTATTTCTTCCAAACAAAATCAAACATTTCGGAGACCACTCATATAGGCATTTGATCAAAAAATAAATCTAGAACTATGCAGCTTTACATAAATTTTGAACTCTATATCATGCAAGAGGATGAAACTTTGAACAAATTCTATGCAGGTTTTTCAATCAATTTCAGCTACCCGTACAATTTGGATGGACATATTTGGAAAAAAAAGTAGATTGAGAAAATTGTTGTTAGTCTACATTATCATTTTCAAGAAGAAGATACCTTGCTTAAATCCATTTAGAAGGCCTGTGAACTTACTTTTAAATGAATCAGTCGGGAAATTATTCGAACTGCATTATTTGTTGCCAAGATGATAGCAATCCACTTTCGCGGACGAAAAGAGCATGAATTTACAGACATCAAGTATAGTGGTACGAGCGAAGCTATTTTGACACAATTGTTAGAAATGATGAATCTAATACCAATGAAGAGAAAATATCTATACTCTCCCATAGATTTACTAAATTTCTTAGAAAGAATAAACCCGTTTTTAGGGATTTAAAAAAAAGGTAATCCGAGTTCTAAAATGATTATTTCAATGAATTTATAGTTGTATTTCTTCCAAGCAAAATCAAACATTTCGGAGACCACTCATATAGGCATTTGAGCAAAAAACGAAATCTAGAACTATGCAGCTGAATAGTAATTTTGAACTCTATATCATGCAAGAGGATGAAACTTTGAACAAATTCTATGCAGGTTTTTCAATCAATTTCAGCTACCCGTACAATTTGGATGGACATATTTGGAAAAAAAAGTAGATTGAGAAAATTGTTGTTAGTCTACATTATCATTTTCAAGAAGAAGATACCTTGCTTAAATCCATATACAAGGCCTGTGAACTTACTGTTAAACGAATCAGTCGGGAAATTATTCGAACTGCATTATTTGTTGCCAAGTTGATAGCAATCCACTTTCGCGGACGAAAAGAGCTTGAATTTATAGACATCAAGTATAGTGGTACAAGCGAAGCTATTTTGACACAATTGTTAGAAATGCTGAATCTAATACCAATGAAGAGAAAATATCTATACTCTCCCATAGATTTACTAAATTTCTTAGAAAGAATAAACCCGTTTTTAGGGATTTAAAAAAAAGGTAATCCGAGCTCTAAAATGATTATTTCAATGAATTTATAGTTGTATTTCTTCCAAACAAAATCAAACATTTCGGAGACCACTCATATAGGCATTTGATCAAAAAATAAATCTAGAACTATGCAGCTTTACATAAATTTTGAACTCTATATCATGCAAGAGGATGAAACTTTGAACAAGTTCTATGCAGGTTTTTCAATCAATTTCAGCTACCCGTACAATTTGGATGGACATATTTGGAAAAAAAAGTAGATTGAGAAAATTGTTGTTAGTCTACATTATCATTTTCAAGAAGAAGATACCTTGCTTAAATCCATTTAGAAGGCCTGTGAACTTACTTTTAAATGAATCAGTCGGGAAATTATTCGAACTGCATTATTTGTTGCCAAGATGATAGCAATCCACTTTCGCGGACGAAAAGAGCATGAATTTATAGACATCAAGTATAGTGGTACGAGCGAAGCTATTTTGACACAATTGTTAGAAATGATGAATCTAATACCAATGAAGAGAAAATATCTATACTCTCCCATAGATTTACTAAATTTCTTAGAAAGAATAAACCCGTTTTTAGGGATTTAAAAAAAAGGTAATCCGAGTTCTAAAATGATTATTTCAATGAATTTATAGTTGTATTTCTTCCAAGAAAAATCAAACATTTCGGAGACCACTCATATAGGCATTTGAGCAAAAAACGAAATCTAGAACTATACAGCTGAATAGTAATTTTGAACTCTATATCATGCAAGAGGATGAAACTTTGAACAAATTCTATGCAGGTTTTTCAATCAATTTCAGCTACCCGTACAATTTGGATGGACATATTAGGAAAAAAAAGTAGATTGAGAAAATTGTTGTTAGTCTACATTATCATTTTCAAGAAGAAGATACCTTGCTTAAATCCATATACAAGGCCTGTGAACTTACTGTTAACCGAATCAGTCGGGAAATTATTCGAACTGCATTATTTGTTGCCAAGTTGATAGCAATCCACTTTCGCGGACGAAAAGAGCTTGAATTTATAGACATCAAGTATAGTGGTACAAGCGAAGCTATTTTGACACAATTGTTAGTAATGCTGAATCTAATACCAATGAAGAGAAAATATCTATACTCTCCCATAGATTTACTAAATTTCTTAGAAAGAATAAACCCGTTTTTAGGGATTTAAAAAAAAGGTAATCCGAGCTCTAAAATGATTATTTCAATCAATTTATAGTTGTATTTCTTCCAAACAAAATCAAACATTTCGGAGACCACTCATATAGGCATTTGATCAAAAAATAAATCTAGAACTATGCAGCTTTACATAAATTTTGAACTCTATATCATGCAAGAGGATGAAACTTTGAACAAATTCTATGCAGGTTTTTCAATCAATTTCAGCTACCCGTACAATTTGGATGGACATATTTGGAAAAAAAAGTAGATTGAGAAAATTGTTGTTAGTCTACATTATCATTTTCAAGAAGAAGATACCTTGCTTAAATCCATTTAGAAGGCCTGTGAACTTACTTTTAAATGAATCAGTCGGGAAATTATTCGAACTGCATTATTTGTTGCCAAGATGATAGCAATCCACTTTCGCGGACGAAAAGAGCATGAATTTACAGACATCAAGTATAGTGGTACGAGCGAAGCTATTTTGACACAATTGTTAGAAATGATGAATCTAATACCAATGAAGAGAAAATATCTATACTCTCCCATAGATTTACTAAATTTCTTAGAAAGAATAAACCCGTTTTTAGGGATTTAAAAAAAAGGTAATCCGAGTTCTAAAATGATTATTTCAATGAATTTATAGTTGTATTTCTTCCAAGCAAAATCAAACATTTCGGAGACCACTCATATAGGCATTTGAGCAAAAAACGAAATCTAGAACTATGCAGCTGAATAGTAATTTTGAACTCTATATCATGCAAGAGGATGAAACTTTGAACAAATTCTATGCAGGTTTTTCAATCAATTTCAGCTACCCGTACAATTTGGATGGACATATTTGGAAAAAAAAGTAGATTGAGAAAATTGTTGTTAGTCTACATTATCATTTTCAAGAAGAAGATACCTTGCTTAAATCCATATACAAGGCCTGTGAACTTACTGTTAAATGAATCAGTCGGGAAATTATTCGAACTGCATTATTTGTTGCCAAGTTGATAGCAATCCACTTTCGCGGACGAAAAGAGCTTGAATTTATAGACATCAAGTATAGTGGTACAAGCGAAGCTATTTTGACACAATTGTTAGAAATGATGAATCTAATACCAATGAAGAGAAAATATCTATACTCTCCCATAGATTTACTAAATTTCTTAGAAAGAATAAACCCGTTTTTAGGGATTTAAAAAAAAGGTAATCCCAGCTCTAAAATTATTAATTTAATGAATTTATTGTTGTATTTCTTCCAAGCAAAATCAAACATTTTGGAGACCACCCATATAGGCATTTGATCAAAAAATAAATCTAGAACTATGCAGCTGAACATAAATTTTGAACTCTATATCATGCAAGAGGATGAAACTTTGAACAAATTCTATGCAGGTTTTTCAATCAATTTCAGCTACCCGTACAATTTGGATGGACCTATTTGGAAAAAAACGTAAATTGAGAAAATTGTTGTTAGCCTACATTATCATTTTCAAGAAGAACATACATTGCTTAAATCCATATAGAAGGCCTGTGAACTTACTGTTAAATGAATCAGTTGGGAAATTATTCGAACTGCATTATTTGTTGCCAAGATGATAGCAATCCACTTTCGCGGACGAAGGGAGCTTGAATTTATGGACATCAAGTATAGTGGTACGAGCGAAGCTATTTTGACACAATTGTTAGAAATGATGTATCTAATACCAATGAAGAGAAAATATCTATACTCTCCCATAGATTTACTAAATTTCTTAGAAAGAATAAACCCGTTTTTAGGGATTTAAAAAAAAGGTAATCCGAGTTCTAAAAAAATTATTTCAATGAATTTATAGTTGTATTTCTTCCAAGCAAAATCAAACATTTCGGAGACCACTCATACAGGCATTTGATCAAAAAATAAATCTAGAACTATGCAGCTGAACATAAATTTTGAATTCTATATCATGCAAGAGGATGAAACTTTGAACAAATTCTATGCAGGTTTTTCAATCAATTTCAGCTACCCGTACAATTTGGATGGACATATTTGGAAAAAAAAGTAGATTGAGAAAATTGTTGTTAGTCTACATTATCATTTTCAAGAAGAAGATACCTTGCTTAAATCCATATAGAAGGCCTGTGAACTTACTGTTAAATGAATCAGTCGGGAAATTATTCGAACTGCATTATTTGTTGCCAAGTTGATAGCAATCCACTTTCGCGGACGAAAAGAGCTTGAATTTATAGACATCAAGTATAGTGGTACAAGCGAAGCTATTTTGACACAATTGTTAGAAATGATGAATCTAATACCAATGAAGAGAAAATATCTATACTCTCCCATAGATTTACTAAATTTCTTAGAAAGAATAAACCCGTTTTTAGGGATTTAAAAAAAAGGTAATCCCAGCTCTAAAATGATTATTTCAATGAATTTATTGTTGTATTTCTTCCAAGGAAAATCAAACATTTTGGAGACCACCCATATAGGCATTTGATCAAAAAATAAATCTCGAACTATGCAGCTGAACATAAATTTTGAACTCTATATCATGCAAGAGGATGAAACTTTGAACAAATTCTATGCAGGTTTTTCAATCAATTTCAGCTACTCGTACAATTTGGATGGACCTATTTGGAAAAAAACGTAAATTGAGAAAATTGTTGTTAGCCTACATTATCATTTTCAAGAAGAACATACCTTGCTTAAATCCATATAGAAGGCCTGTGAACTTACTGTTAAATGAATCAGTTGGGAAATTATTCGAACTGCATTATTTGTTGCCAAGATGATAGCAATCCACTTTCGCGGACGAAGAGAGCTTGAATTTATGGACATCAAGTATAGTGGTACGAGCGAAGCTATTTTGACACAATTGTTAGAAATGATGTATCCAATACCAATGAAGAGAAAATATCTATACTCTCCCATAGATTTACTAAATTTCTTAGAAAGAATAAACCCGTTTTTAGGGATTTAAAAAAAAGGTAATCCCAGCTCTAAAATGATTATTTCAATGAATTTATTGTTGTATTTCTTCCAAGCAAAATCAAACATTTTGGAGACCACCCATATAGGCATTTGATCAAAAAATAATTCTAGAACTATGCAGCTGAACATAAATTTGAACTCTATATCATGCAAGAGGATGAAACTTTGAACAATTTCTATGTAGGTTTTTCAATCAATTTCAGCTACCAGTACAATTTGGATGGACATATTTGGAAAAAAAAAGTAGATTGAGAAAATTGTTGTTAGTCTACATTATCATTTTCAAGAAGAAGATACCTTGCTTAAATCCATATAGAAGGCCTGTGAATTTACCGTTAAATGAATCAGTCGGCAAATTATTCGAACTGCATTATTTGTTGAAAAGATGATAGCAATCCACTTTCGTGGACGGAAAGAGCTTGACTTTATAGACATCAAGTACAGTGGTACGAGCAAAGCTATTTTGACACAATTGTCAGAAATGATGAATCTAATACCAATGAAGAGAAAATAGCTATACTTTCGCATAGATTTACTAAATTTCTTAGAAAGAATAAACCCATTTTTAGGGATTTTCAAAAAAGGTAATCCGAGCTCTAAAATGATTATTTCAATGAATTTATAGTTGTATTTCTTCCAAGCTACTTCAAACATTTCGGAGACCACTCATATAGACATTTGAGCAAAAAACTAAATCTAGAACTATGCAGCTGAACAGAAATTTTGAACTCTATATCATGCAAGAGGATGAAACTTTGAACAAATTCTATGCAGGTTTTTCAATCAATTTCAGCTACTCGTACAATTTGGATGGACCTATTTGGAAAAAACGTAAATTGAGAAAATTATTGTTAGCCTACATTATCATTTTCAAGAAGAACATACCTTGCTTAAATCCATATAGAAGGCCTGTGAACTTACTGTTAAATGAATCAGTTGGGAAATTATTCGAACTGTATTATTTGTTGCCAAGATGATAGCAATCCACTTTCGCGGACGAAGAGAGCTTGAATTTATGGACATCAAGTATAGTGGTACGAGCGAAGCTATTTTGACACAATTGTTAGAAATGATGAATCTAATACCAATGAAGAGAAAATATCTATACTCTCCCATAGATTTACTAAATTTCTTACAAAGAATAAACCCGTTTTTACGGATTTAAAAAAAAGGTAATCTGAGCTCTAAAATGATTATTTCAATGAATTTATAGTTGTATTTCTTCCAAGCAACTTCAAACATTTTGGAGACCACTCATATAGGCATTTGATCAAAAAATAAATCTAGAACTATGTAGCTGAACATAAATTTTGAACTCTATATCATGCAAGATTATGAAACTTTGAACAAATTCTATGCAGGTTTTTAATCAATTTCAGCTACCCGTACAATTTGGATGGACATATTTGGAAAAAAAAGTAGATTGAGAAAATTGTTGTTAGTCTACATTATCATTTTCAAGAAAAAGAAATCTTGCTTAAATCCATATAGAAGGCCTGTGAACTTACTGTTAAATGAATCAGTTGGGAAACTATTCGAACTGCATTATTTGTTGCCAAGATGATAGCAATCCACTTTCGTGGACGGAAAGAGCTTGACTTTATAGACATCAAGTATAGTGGTACGAGCGAAGCAATTTTGACACAATTGTTAAAATTGATGAATCTAATACCAATGAAGAGAAAATATCTATACTTTCCCATAGATTTACTAAATTCGTAGAAAGAATAACCCCGTTTTTTGGGATTTAAGAAAAAGGTAATCCGAGCTCTAAAATGATTATTTCAATGAATTTATAGTTGTATTTCTTCCAAGCAAAATCAAACATTTTGGAGACCACTCATATAGGCATTTGAGCAAAAAACTAAATCTAGAACTATGCAGCTGAACAGTAATTTTGAACTCTATATCATGCAAGAGGATGAAACTTTGAACAAATTCTATGCAGGTTTTTCAATCATTATCAACTACCCGTACAATTTGGATGGACCTATTTGGAAAAAAAAAGTAGATTGAGAAAATTGTTGTTAGCCTACATTATCATTTCCAAGAAAAATATAAATTGCTTAAATCCATATAGAAAGCATGTGAACTTACTGTTAAATGAATCAGTCGGGAAATTATTCGAACTACATTATTTGTTGCCAAGATGATAGCAATCCACATTCGTGGATGGAAAGAGCTTGACTTTATAGACATCAAGTATAGTGGTACGAGCGAAGCAATTTTGACACAATTGTTAAAATTGATGAATCTAATACCAATGAAGAGAAAATATCTACACTTTCCCATAGATTTACTAAATTTCATAGAAAGAATAAACCCGTTTTTAGGGATTTAAAAAAAAGCTAATCCGAGCTCTAAAATGATTATTTCAATGAATTTATAGTTGTATTTCTTCCAAGCAACTTCAAACATTTTGGAGACCACTCATATAGGCATTTGATCAAAAAATAAATCTAGAACTATGCAGCTGAACATAAATTTTGAACTCTGAATCATGCAAGAGGATGAAACTTTGAACAAATTCTATGCAGGTTTTTCAATCAATTTCAGCTACTCGTACAATTTGGATGGACCTATTTGGAAAAAAACGTAAATTGAGAAAATTATTGTTAGCCTACATTATCATTTTCAAGAAGAACATACCTTGCTTAAATCCATATAGAAGGCCTGTGAACTTACTGTTAAATGAATCAGTTGGGAAATTATTCGAACTGCATTATTTGTTGCCAAGATGATAGCAATTCACTTTCGCGGACGAAGAGAGCTTGAATTTATGGACATCAAGTATAGTGGTACGAGCGAAGCTATTTTGACACAATTGTTAGAAATGATGAATCTAATACCAATGAAGAGAAAATATCTATACTCTCCCATAGATTTACTAAATTTCTTACAAAGAATAAACCCGTTTTTACGGATTTAAAAAAAAGGTAATCTGAGCTCTAAAATGATTATTTCAATGAATTTATAGTTGTATTTCTTCCAAGCAACTTCAAACATTTTGGAGACCACTCATATAGGCATTTGATGAAAAAATAAATCTAGAACTATGTAGCTGAACATAAATTTTGAACTCTATATCATGCAAGATTATGAAACTTTGAACAAATTCTATGCAGGTTTTTAATCAATTTCAGCTACCCGTACAATTTGGATGGACATATTTGGAAAAAAAAGTAGATTGAGAAAATTGTTGTTAGTCTACATTATCATTTTCAAGAAAAAGAAATCTTGCTTAAATCCATATAGAAGGCCTGTGAACTTACTGTTAAATGAATCAGTTGGGAAACTATTCGAACTGAATTATTTGTTGCCAAGATGATAGCAATCCACTTTCGTGGACGGAAAGAGCTTGACTTTATAGACATCAAGTATAGTGGTACGAGCGACGCAATTTTGACACAATTGTTAAAATTGATGAATCTAATACCAATGAAGAGAAAATATCTACACTTTCCCATAGATTTACTAAATTTCATAGAAAGAATAAACCCGTTTTTAGGGATTTAAAAAAAAGCTAATCCGAGCTCTAAAATGATTATTTCAATGAATTTATAGTTGTATTTCTTCCAAGCAACTTCAAACATTTTGGAGACCACTCATATAGGCATTTGATCAAAAAATAAATCTAGAACTATGCAGCTGAACTTAAATTTTGAACTTTGTATCATGCAAGAGGATGAAACTTTGAACAAATTCTATGCAGGTTTTTCAATCAATTTCAGCTACTCGTACAATTTGGATGGCCCTATTTGGAAAAAAACGTAAATTGAGAAAATTATTGTTAGCCTACATTATCATTTTCAAGAAGAACATACCTTGCTTAAATCCATATAGAAGGCCTGTGAACTTACTGTTAAATGAATCAGTTGGGAAAATATTCGAACTGCATTATTTGTTGCCAAGATGATAGCAATCCACTTTCGCGGACGAAGAGAGCTTGAATTTATGGACATCAAGTATAGTGGTACGAGCGAAGCTATTTTGACACAATTGTTAGAAATGATGAATCTAATACCAATGAAGAGAAAATATCTATACTCTCCCATAGATTTACTAAATTTCTTACAAAGAATAAACCCGTTTTTACGGATTTAAAAAAAAGGTAATCTGAGCTCTAAAATGATTATTTCAATGAATTTATAGTTGTATTTCTTCCAAGCAACTTCAAACATTTTGGAGACCACTCATATAGGCATTTGATCAAAAAATAAATCTAGAACTATGTAGCTGAACATAAATTTTGAACTCTATATCATGCAAGATTATGAAACTTTGAACAAATTCTATTCAGGTTTTTAATCAATTTCAGCTACCCGTACAATTTGGATGGACATATTTGGAAAAAAAAGTAGATTGAGAAAATTGTTGTTAGTCTACATTATCATTTTCAAGAAAAAGAAATCTTGATTAAATCCATATAGAAGGCCTGTGAACTTACTGTTAAATGAATCAGTTGGGAAACTATTCGAACTGAATTATTTGTTGCCAAGATGATAGCAATCCACTTTCGTGGACGGAAAGAGCTTGACTTTATAGACATCAAGTATAGTGGTACGAGCGACGCAATTTTGACACAATTGTTAAAATTGATGAATCTAATACCAATGAAGAGAAAATATCTACACTTTCCCATAGATTTACTAAATTTCATAGAAAGAATAAACCTGTTTTTAGGGATTTAAAAAAAAGGTAATCCGAGCTCTAAAATGATTATTTCAATGAATTTATAGTTCTATTTCTTCCAAGCAACTTCAAACATTTTGGAGACCTCTCATATAGGCATTTGATCAAAAAAAAATTCTAGACCTATGCAGCTGGACATAAATTTTGAAATCTATATCATGTAAGAGGATGAAACTTTGAACAAATTCTATGCAGGTTTTTCAATCAATTTCAGCTACCCGTACAATTTGGATGGACCTATTTTTAAAAAAAAAAGTTGATTGAGAAAATTGTTGTTAACCTACATTTTTATTTCCAAGAAAAAGATACCTTGCTTAAATCCATATAGAAGGTCTGTGAACTTACTGTTAAATGAATCAGTTGGGAAAATATTCGAACTGCATTATTTGTTGCCAAGATGATAGCAATCCACTTTCATGGACGAAAAGAGCTTGAATTTATAGATATCAAGTATAGTGGTACGAGCGAAGCTATTTTGACACAATTGTTAGAAATTATGAATCTAATACCAATGAAGAGAAAATATCTATACTCTCCCATAGATTTACTAAATTTCTTAGAAAGAATAAACCCGTTTTTAGGGATTTAAAAAAAAGGTAATCCCAGATCTAAAAAGATTATTTCAATGAATTTATTGTTGTATTTCTTCCAAGCAAAATCAAACATTTTGGAGACCACCCATATAGGCATTTGATCAAAAAATAAATCTAGAACTATGCAGCTGAACATAAATTTTGAACTCTATATCATGCAAGAGGATGAAACTTTGAACAAATTCTATGCAGGTTTTTCAATCAATTTCAGCTACCCGTACAATTTGGATGGACCTATTTGGAAAAAAACGTAAATTGAGAAAATTGTTGTTAGCCTACATTATCATTTCCAAGAAAAAGATACCTTGCTTAAATCCATATAGAAGGCCTGTGAACTTACTCTTAAATGAATCAGTTGGGAAATTATTCGAACTGCATTATTTGTTGCCAAGATGATAGCAATCCACTTTCGCGGACGAAAAGAGCTTGAATTTAAAGACATCAAGTATAGTGGTACGAGCAAAGCTATTTTGACACAATTGTTAGAAATGATGAATCTAATACCAATGAAGAGAAAATATCTATACTTTCGCATAGATTTACTAACATTCTTAGAAAGAATAAACCGATTTTTAGGGATTTTCAAAAAAGGTAATCCGAGCTCTAAAATGATTATTTCAATGAATTTATAGTTGTATTTCTTCCAAGCTACTTCAAACATTTCGGAGACCACTCATATAGGCATTTGAGCAAAAAACTAAAACTAGAACTATGTAGCTGAACGGAAATTTTGAACTCTATATCATTCAAGAGGATGAAATTTTGAACAAATTCTACGCAGGTTTTTCAGTCATTATCAACTACCCGTACAATTTGGATGGACCTATTTGGAAAAAAAAGTAGATTGAGAAAATTGTTGTTAGCCTACATTATCATTTCCAAGAAAAAGATACCTTGCTTAAATCCATATAGAAGGCCTGTGAACTTATTTTTAAATGAATCAGTTGGGAAATTATTCGAACTGCATTATTTGTTGCCCAGATGATAGCAATCCACTTTCATGGACGAAAAGAGCTTGAATTTATAGATATCAAGTATAGTGGTACGAGCGAAGCTATTTTGACACAATTGTTAGAAATGATGAATCTAATACCAATGAAGAGAAAATATCTATACTCTCCCATAGATTTACTAAATTTCTTAGAAAGAATAAACCCGTTTTTAGGGATTTAAAAAAATGGTAATCCGAGCTCTAAAATGATTATTTCAATGAATTTATAGTTGTATTTCTTCCAAGCAACTTCAAACATTTTGGAGACCACTCATATAGGCATTTGATCAAAAAATAAATCTAGAACTATGTAGCTGAACATAAATTTTGAACTCTATATCATGCAAGATTATGAAACTTTGAACAAATTCTATGCAGGTTTTTAATCAATTTCAGCTACCCGTACAATTTGGATGGACATATTTGGAAAAAAAAGTAGATTGAGAAAATTGTTGTTAGTCTACATTATCATTTTCAAGAAAAAGAAATCTTGCTTAAATCCATATAGAAGGCCTGTGAACTTACTGTTAAATGAATCAGTTGGGAAACTATTCGAACTGCATTATTTGTTGCCAAGATGATAGCAATCCACTTTCGTGGACGGAAAGAGCTTGACTTTATAGACATCAAGTATAGTGGTACGAGCGAAGCAATTTTGACACAATTGTTAAAATTGATGAATCTAATACCAATGAAGAGAAAATATCTACACTTTCCCATAGATTTACTAAATTTCATAGAAAGAATAATCCCGTTTTTAGGGATTTAAAAAAAAGGTAATCCGAGCTCTAAAATGATTATTTCAATGAATTTATAGTTGTATTTCTTCCAAGCAACTTCAAACATTTTGGACACCACTCATATAGGCATTTGATCAAAAAATAATTCTAGAACTCTGCAGCTGAACATAAATTTTGAACTCTATATCATGCAAGAGGATGAAACTTTGAACAAATTCTATGCAGGTTTTTAAATCAATTTCAGCTACCCGTACAATTTGGATGGACCTATTTGGAAAAAAACGTAAATTGAGAAAATTGTTCTTAGCCTACATTATCATTTTTAAGAAGAACATACCTTGCTTAAATCCATATAGAAGGCCTGTGAACTTACTGTTAAATGAATCAGTTGGGAAATTATTCGACTGCATTATTTGTTGCCAAGATGATAGCAATCCACTTTCGTGGATGGAAAGGGCTTGACTTTATAGATATCAAGTATAGTGGTACGAGCAAAGCTATTTTGACACAATGGTTAGAAATGATGAATCTAATACCAATGAAGAGAAAATATCTATACTTTCACATAGATTTACTAACATTCTTAGAAAGAATAAACAGATTTTTAGGGATTTTCAAAAAAGGTAATCCGAGCTCTAAAATGATTATTTCAATGAATTTATAGTTGTATTTCTTCCAAGCTACTTCAAACATTTCGGAGACCACTCATATAGGCATTTGAGCAAAAAACTAAAACTAGAACTATGTAGCTGAACGGAAATTTTGAACTTTATATCATGCAAGAGGATGAAATTTTGAACAAATTCTACGCAGGTTTTTCAATCATTATGAACTACCCGTACAATTTGGATGGAACTATTTGGAAAAAAAAAGTAGATTGAGAAAATTGTTGTTAGCCTACATTATCATTTCCAAGAAAAAGATACCTTGCTTAAATCCATATAGAAGGCCTGTGAACTTACTGTTAAATGAATCAGTTGGGAAATTATTCGAACTACATTATTTGTTGCAAAGATGATAGCAATCCACTTTCGTGGACGAAAAGAGCTTGAATTTATAGACATTAAGTATAGTGGTACGAGCGAAGCTATTTTGACACAATTGTTAGAAATGATGAATCTAATACCAATGAAGAGAAAATATCTATACTCTCCCATAGATTTACTAAATTTCTTAGAAAGAATAAACCCGTTTTTAGGGATTTAAAAAAATGGTAATCCGAGCTCTAAAATGATTATTTCAATGAATTTATAGTTGTATTTCTTCCAAGCAACTTCAAACATTTTGGAGACCACTCATATAGGCATTTGATCAAAAAATAAATCTAGAACTATGTAGCTGAACATAAATTTTGAACTCTATATCATGCAAGATTATGAAACTTTGAACAAATTCTATGCAGGTTTTTAATCAATTTCAGCTACCCGTACAATTTGGATGGACATATTTGGAAAAAAAAGTAGATTGAGAAAATTGTTGTTAGTCTACATTATCATTTTCAAGAAAAAGAAATCTTGCTTAAATCCATATAGAAGGCCTGTGAACTTACTGTTAAATGAATCAGTTGGGAAACTATTCGAACTGCATTATTTGTTGCCAAGATGATAGCAATCCACTTTCGTGGACGGAAAGAGCTTGACTTTATAGACATCAAGTATAGTGGTACGAGCGAAGCAATTTTGACACAATTGTCAGAAATGATGAATCTAATACCAATGAAGAGAAAATATCTACACTTTCCCATAGATTTACTAAATTTCATAGAAAGAATAATCCCGTTTTTAGGGATTTAAAAAAAAGGTAATCCGAGCTCTAAAATGATTATTTCAATGAATTTATAGTTGTATTTCTTCCAAGCAAAATCAAACATTTCGTAGACCACTCATATAGGCATTTGAGCAAAAAACTAAATCTAGAACTATGCAGATGAACAATAATTTTGAACTCTATATCATGCAAGAGGATGAAACTTTCAACAAATTCTATGCAGGTTTTTCCATCAATTTCAGCTACCCGTACAATTTGGATGGACCTATTTGGAAAAAAAAGTAGATTGAGATAATTGTTGTTAGTCTACATTATCATTTTCAAGAAGAAGATACCTTGCTTAAATCCATATAGAAGGCCTGTGAACTTACTGTTAAATGAATCAGTCGGGAAATTATTCGAACTGCATTATTTGTTGCCAAGACGATAGCAATCCACTTTCGCGGACGAAAAGAGCTTGGATTTATAGACATTAAGTATAGTGGTACGAGCGAAGCTATTTTGACACAATTGTTAGAAATGATGAATCTAATACCAATGAAGAGAAAATATCTATACTCTCCCATAGATTTACTAAATTTCTTAGAAAGAATAAACCCGTTTTTAGGGATTTAAAAAAATGGTAATCCGAGCTCTAAAATGATTATTTCAATGAATTTATAGTTGTATTTCTTCCAAGCAACTTCAAACATTTTGGAGACCACTCATATAGGCATTTGATCAAAAAATAATTCTAGAACTATGCAGCTGAACATAAATTTGAACTCTATATCATGCAAGAGGATGAAACTTTGAACAATTTCTATGTAGGTTTTTCAATCAATTTCAGCTACCAGTACAATTTGGATGGACATATTTGGAAAAAAAAAAGTAGATTGAGAAAATTGTTGTTAGTCTACATTATCATTTTCAAGAAGAAGATACCTTGCTTAAATCCATATAGAAGGCCTGTGAACTTACCGTTAAATGAATCAGTCGGCAAATTATTCGAACTGCATTATTTGTTGCCAAGATGATAGCAATCCACTTTCGCGGACGGAAAGAGCTTGACTTTATAGACATCAAGTATAGTGGTACGAGCAAAGCTATTTTGACACAATTTTCAGAAATGATGAATCTAATACCAATGAAGAGAAAATATCTATACTTTCGCATAGATTTACTAAATTTCTTAGAAAGAATAAACCCATTTTTAGGGATTTTCAAAAAAGGTAATCCGAGCTCTAAAATGATGATTTCAATGAATTTATAGTTGTATTTCTTCCAAGCTACTTCAAACATTTCGGAGACCACTCATATAGGCATTTGAGCAAAAACTTAAATCTAGAACTATGCAGCTGAACATAAATTTTGAACTCTATATCATGCAAGATTATGAAACTTTGAACAAATTCTATGCAGGTTTTTAATCAATTTCAGCTACCCGTACAATTTGGATGGACATATTTGGAAAAAAAAGTAGATTGAGAAAATTGTTGTTAGTCTACATTATCATTTTCAAGAAAAAGAAATCTTGCTTAAATCCATATAGAAGGCCTGTGAACTTACTGTTAAATGAATCAGTTGGGAAACTATTCGAACTGCATTATTTGTTGCCAAGATGATAGCAATCCACTTTCGTGGACGGAAAGAGCTTGACTTTATAGACATCAAGTATAGTGGTACGAGCGAAGCAATTTTGACACAATTGTTAAAATTGATGAATCTAATACCAATGAAGAGAAAATATCTACACTTTCCCATAGATTTACTAAATTTCATAGAAAGAATAATCCCGTTTTTAGGGATTTAAAAAAAAGGTAATCCGAGCTCTAAAATGATTATTTCAATGAATTTATAGTTGTATTTCTTCCAAGCAACTTCAAACATTTTGGACACCACTCATATAGGCATTTGATCAAAAAATAATTCTAGAACTCTGCAGCTGAACATAAATTTTGAACTCTATATCATGCAAGAGGATGAAACTTTGAACAAATTCTATGCAGGTTTTTAAATCAATTTCAGCTACCCGTACAATTTGGATGGACCTATTTGGAAAAAAACGTAAATTGAGAAAATTGTTCTTAGCCTACATTATCATTTTTAAGAAGAACATACCTTGCTTAAATCCATATAGAAGGCCTGTGAACTTACTGTTAAATGAATCAGTTGGGAAATTATTCGAACTGCATTATTTGTTGCCAAGATGATAGCAATCCACTTTCGTGGATGGAAAGGGCTTGACTTTATAGATATCAAGTATAGTGGTACGAGCAAAGCTATTTTGACACAATGGTTAGAAATGATGAATCTAATACCAATGAAGAGAAAATATCTATACTTTCACATAGATTTACTAACATTCTTAGAAAGAATAAACAGATTTTTAGGGATTTTCAAAAAAGGTAATCCGAGCTCTAAAATGATTATTTCAATGAATTTATAGTTGTATTTCTTCCAAGCTACTTCAAACATTTCGGAGACCACTCATATAGGCATTTGAGCAAAAAACTAAAACTAGAACTATGTAGCTGAACGGAAATTTTGAACTTTATATCATGCAAGAGGATGAAATTTTGAACAAATTCTACGCAGGTTTTTCAATCATTATGAACTACCCGTACAATTTGGATGGAACTATTTGGAAAAAAAAGTAGATTGAGAAAATTGTTGTTAGCCTACATTATCATTTCCAAGAAAAAGATACCTTGCTTAAATCCATATAGAAGGCCTGTGAACTTACTGTTAAATGAATCAGTTGGGAAATTATTCGAACTACATTATTTGTTGCAAAGATGATAGCAATCCACTTTCGTGGACGAAAAGAGCTTGAATTTATAGACATTAAGTATAGTGGTACGAGCGAAGCTATTTTGACACAATTGTTAGAAATGATGAATCTAATACCAATGAAGAGAAAATATCTATACTCTCCCATAGATTTACTAAATTTCTTAGAAAGAATAAACCCGTTTTTAGGGATTTAAAAAAATGGTAATCCGAGCTCTAAAATGATTATTTCAATGAATTTATAGTTGTATTTCTTCCAAGCAACTTCAAACATTTTGGAGACCACTCATATAGGCATTTGATCAAAAAATAAATCTAGAACTATGTAGCTGAACATAAATTTTGAACTCTATATCATGCAAGATTATGAAACTTTGAACAAATTCTATGCAGGTTTTTAATCAATTTCAGCTACCCGTACAATTTGGATGGACATATTTGGAAAAAAAAGTAGATTGAGAAAATTGTTGTTAGTCTACATTATCATTTTCAAGAAAAAGAAATCTTGCTTAAATCCATATAGAAGGCCTGTGAACTTACTGTTAAATGAATCAGTTGGGAAACTATTCGAACTGCATTATTTGTTGCCAAGATGATAGCAATCCACTTTCGTGGACGGAAAGAGCTTGACTTTATAGACATCAAGTATAGTGGTACGAGCGAAGCAATTTTGACACAATTGTCAGAAATGATGAATCTAATACCAATGAAGAGAAAATATCTACACTTTCCCATAGATTTACTAAATTTCATAGAAAGAATAATCCCGTTTTTAGGGATTTAAAAAAAAGGTAATCCGAGCTCTAAAATGATTATTTCAATGAATTTATAGTTGTATTTCTTCCAAGCAAAATCAAACATTTCGTAGACCACTCATATAGGCATTTGAGCAAAAAACTAAATCTAGAACTATGCAGATGAACAATAATTTTGAACTCTATATCATGCAAGAGGATGAAACTTTCAACAAATTCTATGCAGGTTTTTCCATCAATTTCAGCTACCCGTACAATTTGGATGGACCTATTTGGAAAAAAAAGTAGATTGAGATAATTGTTGTTAGTCTACATTATCATTTTCAAGAAGAAGATACCTTGCTTAAATCCATATAGAAGGCCTGTGAACTTACTGTTAAATGAATCAGTCGGGAAATTATTCGAACTGCATTATTTGTTGCCAAGACGATAGCAATCCACTTTCGCGGACGAAAAGAGCTTGGATTTATAGACATTAAGTATAGTGGTACGAGCGAAGCTATTTTGACACAATTGTTAGAAATGATGAATCTAATACCAATGAAGAGAAAATATCTATACTCTCCCATAGATTTACTAAATTTCTTAGAAAGAATAAACCCGTTTTTAGGGATTTAAAAAAATGGTAATCCGAGCTCTAAAATGATTATTTCAATGAATTTATAGTTGTATTTCTTCCAAGCAACTTCAAACATTTTGGAGACCACTCATATAGGCATTTGATCAAAAAATAATTCTAGAACTATGCAGCTGAACATAAATTTGAACTCTATATCATGCAAGAGGATGAAACTTTGAACAATTTCTATGTAGGTTTTTCAATCAATTTCAGCTACCAGTACAATTTGGATGGACATATTTGGAAAAAAAAAAGTAGATTGAGAAAATTGTTGTTAGTCTACATTATCATTTTCAAGAAGAAGATACCTTGCTTAAATCCATATAGAAGGCCTGTGAACTTACCGTTAAATGAATCAGTCGGCAAATTATTCGAACTGCATTATTTGTTGCCAAGATGATAGCAATCCACTTTCGCGGACGGAAAGAGCTTGACTTTATAGACATCAAGTATAGTGGTACGAGCAAAGCTATTTTGACACAATTTTCAGAAATGATGAATCTAATACCAATGAAGAGAAAATATCTATACTTTCGCATAGATTTACTAAATTTCTTAGAAAGAATAAACCCATTTTTAGGGATTTTCAAAAAAGGTAATCCGAGCTCTAAAATGATGATTTCAATGAATTTATAGTTGTATTTCTTCCAAGCTACTTCAAACATTTCGGAGACCACTCATATAGGCATTTGAGCAAAAACTTAAATCTAGAACTATGCAGCTGAACATAAATTTTGAACTCTATATCATGCAAGATTATGAAACTTTGAACAAATTCTATGCAGGTTTTTAATCAATTTCAGCTACCCGTACAATTTGGATGGACATATTTGGAAAAAAAAGTAGATTGAGAAAATTGTTGTTAGTCTACATTATCATTTTCAAGAAAAAGAAATCTTGCTTAAATCCATATAGAAGGCCTGTGAACTTACTGTTAAATGAATCAGTTGGGAAACTATTCGAACTGCATTATTTGTTGCCAAGATGATAGCAATCCACTTTCGTGGACGGAAAGAGCTTGACTTTATAGACATCAAGTATAGTGGTACGAGCGAAGCAATTTTGACACAATTGTTAAAATTGATGAATCTAATACCAATGAAGAGAAAATATCTACACTTTCCCATAGATTTACTAAATTTCATAGAAAGAATAATCCCGTTTTTAGGGATTTAAAAAAAAGGTAATCCGAGCTCTAAAATGATTATTTCAATGAATTTATAGTTGTATTTCATCCAAGCAACTTCAAACATTTTGGACACCACTCATATAGGCATTTGATCAAAAAATAATTCTAGAACTCTGCAGCTGAACATAAATTTTGAACTCTATATCATGCAAGAGGATGAAACTTTGAACAAATTCTATGCAGGTTTTTAAATCAATTTCAGCTACCCGTACAATTTGGATGGACCTATTTGGAAAAAAACGTAAATTGAGAAAATTGTTCTTAGCCTACATTATCATTTTTAAGAAGAACATACCTTGCTTAAATCCATATAGAAGGCCTGTGAACTTACTGTTAAATGAATCAGTTGGGAAATTATTCGAACTGCATTATTTGTTGCCAAGATGATAGCAATCCACTTTCGTGGATGGAAAGGGCTTGACTTTATAGATATCAAGTATAGTGGTACGAGCAAAGCTATTTTGACACAATGGTTAGAAATGATGAATCTAATACCAATGAAGAGAAAATATCTATACTTTCACATAGATTTACTAACATTCTTAGAAAGAATAAACAGATTTTTAGGGATTTTCAAAAAAGGTAATCCGAGCTCTAAAATGATTATTTCAATGAATTTATAGTTGTATTTCTTCCAAGCTACTTCAAACATTTCGGAGACCACTCATATAGGCATTTGAGCAAAAACTTAAATCTAGAACTATGCAGCTGAACATAAATTTTGAACTCTATATCATGCAAGATTATGAAACTTTGAACAAATTCTATGCAGGTTTTTAATCAATTTCAGCTACCCGTACAATTTGGATGGACATATTTGGAAAAAAAAGTAGATTGAGAAAATTGTTGTTAGTCTACATTATCATTTTCAAGAAGAAGATACCTTGCTTAAATCCATATAGAAGGCCTGTGAACTTACTGTTAAATGAATCAGTCGGGAAATTATTCGAACTGCATTATTTGTTGCCAAGATGATAGCAATCCACTTTCGCGGACGAAAAGAGCTTGGATTTATAGACATTAAGTATAGTGGTACGAGCGAAGCTATTTTGACACAATTGTTAGAAATGATGAATCTAATACCAATGAAGAGAAAATATCTATACTCTCCCATAGATTTACTAAATTTCTTAGAAAGAATAAACCCGTTTTTAGGGATTTAAAAAAATGGTAATCCGAGCTCTAAAATGATTATTTCAATGAATTTATAGTTGTATTTCTTCCAAGCAACTTCAAACATTTTGGAGACCACTCATATAGGCATTTGAACAAAAAATAATTCTAGAACTATGCAGCTGAACATAAATTTGAACTCTATATCATGCAAGAGGATGAAACTTTGAACAATTTCTATGTAGGTTTTTCAATCAATTTCAGCTACCAGTACAATTTGGATGGACATATTTGGAAAAAAAAAAGTAGATTGAGAAAATTGTTGTTAGTCTACATTATCATTTTCAAGAAGAAGATACCTTGCTTAAATCCATATAGAAGGCCTGTGAACTTACCGTTAAATGAATCAGTCGGCAAATTATTCGAACTGCATTATTTGTTGCCAAGATGATAGCAATCCACTTTCGCGGACGGAAAGAGCTTGACTTTATAGACATCAAGTATAGTGGTACGAGCAAAGCTATTTTGACACAATTGTTAGAAATGATGAATCTAATACCAATGAAGAGAAAATATCTATACTCTCCCATAGATTTACTAAATTTCTTAGAAAGAATAAACCCGTTTTTAGGGATTTAAAAAAATGGTAATCCGAGCTCTAAAATGATTATTTCAATGAATTTATAGTTGTATTTCTTCCAAGCAAAATCAAACATTTTGGAGACCATTCATATAGGCATATTATCAAAAAATAAATCTAGAACTATGCAGCTGAACATAAATTTTGAACTCTATATCATGCAAGAGGATGAAACTTTGAACAAATTCTATGCAGGTTTTTCAATCAATTTCAGCTACCCGTACAATTTGGATGGACATATTTGGAAAAAAAAGTAGATTGAGATAATTGTTGTTAGTCTACATTATCATTTTCAAGAAGAAGATACCTTGCTTAAATCCATATAGAAGGACTGTGAACTTACTGTTAAATGAATAAGTCAGGAAATTATTCGAACTGCATTATTTGTTGCCAAGATGATAGCAATCCACTTTCGCGGACGAAAAGAGCTTGAATTTAAAGACATCAAGTATAGTGGTACGAGCAAAGCTATTTTGACACAATTGTTAGAAATTATGAATTTAATACCAATGAAGAGAAAATATCTATACTCTCCCATAGATTTACTAAATTTCTTAGAAAGAATAAACCCGTTTTTAGGGATTTAAAAAAAAGGTAATCCGAGCTCTAAATGATTATTTCAATGAATTTATAGTTGTATTTCTTCCAAGCAAAATCAAACATTTCGTAGACCACTCATATAGGCATTTGAGCAAAAAACTAAATCTAGAACTATGCAGATGAACAATAATTTTGAACTCTATATCATGCAAGAGGATGAAACTTTCAACAAATTCTATGCAGGTTTTTCCATCAATTTCAGCTACCCGTACAATTTGGATGGACCTATTTTGAAAAAAAAGTAGATTGAGATAATTGTTGTTAGTCTACATTATCATTTTCAAGAAGAAGATACCTTGCTTAAATCCATATAGAAGGCCTGTGAACTTACTGTTAAATGAATCAGTCGGGAAATTATTCGAACTGCATTATTTGTTGCCAAGACGATAGCAATCCAATTTCGCGGACGAAAAGAGCTTGAATTTAAAGACATCAAGTATAGTGGTACGAGCAAAGCTATTTTGACACAATTGTTAGAAATGATGAATTTAATACCAATGAAGAGAAAATATCTATACTCTCCCATAGATTTACTAAATTTCTTAGAAAGAATAAACCCATTTTTAGGGATTTAAAAAAAAGGTAATCCGAGCTCTAAAATGATTATTTCAATGAATTTATAGTTGTATTTCTTCCAAGCAAAATCAAACATTTCGTAGACCACTCATATAGGCATTTGAGCAAAAAACTAAATCTAGAACTATGCAGATGAACAATAATTTTGAACTCTATATCATGCAAGAGGATGAAACTTTGAACAAATTCTATGCAGGTTTTTCAATCATTATCAACTACCCGTACAATTTGGATGGACCCATTTGGAAAAAAAAGTAGATTGAGAAAATTGTTGTTAGCCTAAATTATCATTTCCAAGAAAAAGATACCTTGCTTAAATCCATATAGAAGGCCTTTGAACTTACTGTTAAATGAATCAGTTGGAAAATTATTCGAACTGCATTATTTGTTGCCAAGATGATAGCAATCCACTTTCGCGGACGAAAAGAGCTTGAATTTATAGACATCAAGTATAGTTGTACGAGCGAAGCTATTTTGACACAATTGTTAGAAATGATGAATCTAATACCAATGAAGAGAAAATATCTATACTCTCCCATAGATTTACTAAATTTCTTAGAAAGAATAAACCCGTGTTTAGGGATTTAAAAAAAAGGTAATGCGAGCTCTAAAATGATTATTTCAATGAATTTATTGTTGTATTTCTTCCAAGCAAAATCAAACATTTTGGAGACCACTCATATAGGCATTTGATCAAAAAATAAATCTAGAACTATGCAGCTGAACATAAATTTTGAACTCTATATCATGCAAGAGGATGAAATTTTGAACAAATTCTATGCAGGTTTTTCAATCAATTTCAGCTACCCGTACAATTTGGATGGACATATTTGGAAAAAAAAGTAGATTGAGATAATTGTTGTTAGTCTACATTATCATTTTCAAGAAAAAGATACCTTGCTTAAATCCATATAGAAGGCCTGTGAACTTACTGTTAAATGAATCAGTTGGGAAATTATTCGAACTGCATTATTTGTTGCCAAGATGATAGCAATCCACTTTCGCGGACGAAAAGAGCTTGAATTTATAGACATCAAGTATAGTGGTACGAGCGAAGCTATTTTGACACAATTGTTAGAAATGATGAATCTAATACCAATGAAGAGAAAATATCTATACTCTCCCATAGATTTACTAAATTTCTTACAAAGAATAAACCTGTTTTTACGGATTTAAAAAAAAGGTAATCTGAGCTCTAAAATGATTATTTCAATGAATTTATAGTTGTATTTCTTCCAAGCAAAATCAAACATTTCGTAGACCACTCATATAGGTATTTGAGCAAAAAACTAAATCTAGAACTATGCAGATGAACAATAATTTTGAACTCTATATCATGCAAGAGGATGAAACTTTGAACAAATTCTATGCAGGTTTTTCAATCATTATCAACTACCCGTACAATTTGGATGGACCTATTTGGAAAAAAAAGTAGATTGAGAAAATTGTTGTTAGCCTAAATTATCATTTCCAAGAAAAAGATACCTTGCTTAAATCCATATAGAAGGCCTTTGAACTTACTGTTAAATGAATCAGTTGGGAAATTATTCTAACTGCATTATTTGTTGCCAAGATGATAGCAATCCACTTTCGCGGACGAAAAGAGCTTGAATTTATAGACATCAAGTATAGTTGTACGAGCGAAGCTATTTTGACACAATTGTTAGAAATGATGAATCTAATACCAATGAAGAGAAAATATCTATACTCTCCCATAGATTTACTAAATTTATTAGAAAGAATAAACCCGTGTTTAGGGATTTAAAAAAAAGGTAATGCGAGCTCTAAAATGATTATTTCAATGAATTTATTGTTGTATTTCTTCCAAGTAAAATCAAACATTTCGGAGACCACTCATATAGGCATTTGATCAAAAAATAAATCTAGAACTATGCAGCTGAACATAAATTTTGAACTCTATATCATGCAAGAGGATGAAATTTTGAACAAATTCTATGCAGGTTTTTCAATCAATTTCAGCTACCCGTACAATTTGGATGGACATATTTGGAAAAAAAAGTAGATTGAGATAATTGTTGTTAGTCTACATTATCATTTTCAAGAAAAAGATACCTTGCTTAAATCCATATAGAAGGCCTGTGAACTTACTGTTAAATGAATCAGTTGGGAAATTATTCGAACTGCATTATTTGTTGCCAAGATGATAGCAATCCACTTTCGCGGACGAAAAGAGCTTGAATTTATAGACATCAAGTATAGTGGTACGAGCGAAGCTATTTTGACACAATTGTTAGAAATGATGAATCTAATACCAATGAAGAGAAAATATCTATAATCTCCCATAGATTTACTAAATTTCTTACAAAGAATAAACCTGTTTTTACGGATTTAAAAAAAAGGTAATCTGAGCTCTAAAATGATTATTTCAATGAATTTATAGTTGTATTTCTTCCAAACAAAATCAAACATTTTGGAGACCATTCATATAGGCATATTATCAAAAAATAAATCTAGAACTATGCAGCTGAACATAAATTTTGAACTCTATATCATGCAAGAGGATGAAACTTTGAACAAATTCTATGCAGGTTTTTCAATCAATTTCAGCTACCCGTACAATTTGGATGGACATATTTGGAAAAAAAAGTAGATTGAGATAATTGTTGTTAGTCTACATTATCATTTTCAAGAAGAAGATACCTTGCTTAAATCCATATAGAAGGCCTGTGAACTTACTTTTAAATGAATCAGTCGGGAAATTATTCGAACTGCATTATTTGTTGCCAAGATGATAGCAATCCACTTTCGCAGACGAAAAGAGCTTGAATTTAAAGACATCAAGTATAGTGGTACGAGCAAAGCTATTTTGACACAATTGTTAGAAATGATGAATTTAATACCAATGAAGAGAAAATATCTATCCTCTCCCATAGATTTACTAAATTTATTAGAAAGAATAAACCCGTTTTTAGGGATTTAAGAAAAAGGTAATCCGAGATCTCAAATGATTATTTCAATGAATTTATTGTTGTATTTCTTCCAAGCGACTTCAAACATTTTGGAGACCACTCATATAGGCATTTGAGCAAAAAAACTAAATCTAGAACTATGCTATTGAACAGAAATTTTGAACTCTATATCATGCAAGAGGATTAAACATTGAACAAATTCTATGCAGGTTATCAAACATTATCAACTACTTGAACAATTTGGATTGACCTATTTGGAAAAAAAAGTAGATTGAGAAATTTTTTGTTAGCCTACATTATCATTTTCAAGAAAAAGATAACTTGCTTAAATCCATATAGAAGGCTTGTGAACTTACTGTTAAATGAATCATTTGGGAAATTATTCGAACTGCATTATTTGTTGCCAAGATGATAGCAATCCACTTTCGCGGACGAAAAGAGCTTGAATTTATAGACATCAAGTATTGTTGTACGAGCGCAGCTATTTTGACACAATTGTTAGAAATGATGAATCTAATACCAATGAAGAGAAAATATCTATACTCTCCAATAGATTTACTAAATTTCTTAGAAAGAATAAACCCGTGTTTAGGGATTTAAAAAAAAGGTAATCCGAGCTCTAAAATGATATTTCAATGAATTTATTGTTGTATTTCTTCCAAGCAAAATCAAACATTTTGGAGACCACTCATATAGGAATTTGAGCAAAAAACTAAATCTAGAACTATGCAGATGAACAGTAATTTTGAACTCTATATCATGCAAGAGCATGAAACTTTGAACAAATTCTATGCAGGTTTTTCAATCATTATCAACTACCCGTACAATATGGATGGACCTATTTGGAAAAAAAAGTAGATTGAGAAAATTGTTGTTAGCCTACATTATCATTTCCAAGAAAAAGATACCTTGCTTAAATCCATATAGAAGGCATGTGAACTTACTGATAAATGAATCAGTTGGGAAATTATTCGAACTGCATTATTTGTTGCCAAGATGATAGCAATCCACTTTCGTGGACGGAAAGAGCTTGACTTTATAGACATCAAGTATAGTGGTACGAGCAAAGCTATTTTGACACAATTGTTAGAAATGATGAATTTAATACCAGTGAAGAGAAAATATCTATACTCTCCCATAGATTTACTAAATTTCTTAGAAAGAATAAACGTCTTTTTAGGGATTTAAAAAAAAGGTAATCCGAGCTCTAAAATGATTATTTCAATGAATGTATAGTTGTATTTCTTCCAAGCAAAATCAAACATTTCGGAGACCACTCATATAGGTATTTGAGCAAAAAACTAAATCTAGAACTATGCAGATGAACAGTAATTTTGAACTCTATATCATGCAAGAGCATGAAACTTTGAACAAATTCTATGCAGGTTTTTCAATCATTATCAACTACCCGTACAATTTGGATGGACCTATTTGGAAAAAAAAGTAGATTGAGAAAATTGTTGTTAGCCTACATTATCATTTCCAAGAAAAAGATACCTTGCTTAAATCCATATAGAAGGCATGTGAACTTACTGTTAAATGAATCAGATGGGAAATTATTCGAACTGCATTATTTGTTGCCAAGATGATAGCAATCCACTTTCGCGGATGGAAAGAGCTTGACTTTATAGACATCAAGTATAGTGGTACGAGCGAAGCTATTTTGACACAATTGTTAGAAATGATGAATCTAATACCAATGAAGAGAAAATATCTATACTTTCCCATAGATTTACTAAATTTCGTAAAAAGAATAAACCCGTTTTTAGGGATTTAAGAAAAAGGTTATCCGAGATCTCAAATGATTATTTCAATGAATTTATTGTTGTATTTCTTCCAAGCGACTTCAAACATTTTGGAGACCACTCATATAGGCATTTGAGCAAAAAAACTAAATCTAGAACTATGCTATTGAACAGAAATTTTGAACTCTATATCATGCAAGAGGATTAAACATTGAACAAATTCTATGCAGGTTATCAAACATTATCAACTACTTGAACAATTTGGATTGACCTATTTGGAAAAAAAAGTAGATTGAAAAATTTTTTGTTAGCCTACATTATCATTTTCAAGAAAAAGATAACTTGCTTAAATCCATATAGAAGGCCTGTGAACTTACTGTTAAATGAATCATTTGGGAAATTATTCGAACTGCATTATTTGTTGCCAAGATGATAGCAATCCACTTTCGCGGACGAAAAGAGCTTGAATTTATAGACATCAAGTATTGTTGTACGAGCGCAGCTATTTTGACACAATTGTTAGAAATGATGAATCTAATACCAATGAAGAGAAAATATCTATACTCTCCAATAGATTTACTAAATTTCTTAGAAAGAATAAACCCGTGTTTAGGGATTTAAAAAAAAGGTAATCCGAGCTCTAAAATGATATTTCAATGAATTTATTGTTGTATTTCTTCCAAGCAAAATCAAAAATTTTGGAGACCACTCATATAGGAATTTGAGCAAAAAACTAAATCTAGAACTATGCAGATGAACAGTAATTTTGAACTCTATATCATGCAAGAGCATGAAACTTTGAACAAATTCTATGCAGGTTTTTCAATCATTATCAACTACCCGTACAATATGGATGGACCTATTTGGAAAAAAAAGTAGATTGAGAAAATTGTTGTTAGCCTACATTATCATTTCCAAGAAAAAGATACCTTGCTTAAATCCATATAGAAGGCATGTGAACTTACTGATAAATGAATCAGTTGGGAAATTATTCGAACTGCATTATTTGTTGCCAAGATGATAGCAATCCACTTTCGTGGACGGAAAGAGCTTGACTTTATAGACATCAAGTATAGTGGTACGAGCAAAGCTATTTTGACACAATTTTTAGAAATGATGAATCTAATACCAATGAAGGGAAAATATCTATACTTTCGCATAGATTTACTAAATTTCTTAGAAAGAATAAACCCATTTTTAGGGATTTTCAAAAAAGGTAATCCAACTCTAAAATGATTATTTCAATGAATTTATAGTTGTATTGCTTCCAAGCTACTTTAAACATTTCGGAGACCACTCATAGAGGCATTTGAGCAAAAAACTAAATCTAGAACTATGTAGCTGAACAGAAATTTTGAACTCTATATCATGCAAGAGGATGAAACTTTGAACAAATTCTATGCAGGTTTTTCAATCAATTTCAGCTACCCGTACAATTTGGATGGACCTATTTGGAAAAAAAAGTAGATTGAGAAAATTGTTGTTAGCCTACATTATCATTTTCAAGAAAAAGATACCTTGCTTAAATCCATATAGATGGCCTGTGAACTTACTGTTAAATGAATCAGTTGGGAAATTATTCGAACTGCATTATTTGTTGCCAAGATGATAGCAATCCACTTTCGCGGACGAAAAGAGCTTGAATTTATAGACATCAAGTATAGTGGTACGAGCGAAGCAATTTTGACACAATTGTTAGAATTGAAGAATCTAATACCAATGAAGAGAAAATATCTATACTTTCCCATAGATTAACTAAATTTCTTAGAAAGAATAAACCCGTGTTTAGGGATTTAAAAAAAAGGTAATCCGAGCTCTAAAATGATTATTTCATTGAATTTATAGTTGTATTTCTTCCAAGCAACTTCAAACATTTTGGAGACCACTCATATAGGCATTTGATCAAAAAAAAAATCTAGAACTATGCAGCTGAACATAAATTTTGAACTCTATATCATGCAAGAGGATGAAACTTTGAACAAATTCTATCCAGGTTTTTCAATCAATTTCAGCTACCCGTACAATTTGGATGGACCTATATGGAAAAAAAAGTAGATTGAGAAAATTGTTGCTAGCCTACATTATCATTTTCAAGAAAAAGATAACTTGCTTAAATCCATATAGAAGGCTTGTGAACTTACTGTTAAATGAATCAGTTGGGAAATTATTCGAACTGCATTATTTGTTGCCAAGATGATAGCAATCCACTTTCGCGGACGAAAAGAGCTTGAATTTATAGACATCAAGTATAGTTGTACGAGCGAAGCTATTTGGACACAATTGTTAGAAATGATGAATCTAATACCAATGAAGAGAAAATATCTATACTCTCCCATAGATTTACTAAATTTCTTAGAAAGAATAAACCCGTGTTTAGGGATTTAAAAAAAAGGTAATCCGAGCTCTAAAATGATTATTTCAATGAATTTATTGTTGTATTTCTTCCAAGCAAAATCAAACATTTTGGAGACCACTCATATAGGCATTTGATCAAAAAATAAATCTAGAAATATGCAGCTGAACATAATTTTGAACTCTATATCATGCAAGAGAATGAAACTTTGAACAAATTCTATGCAGGTTTTTCAATCAATTTCAGCTACCCGTACAATTTGGATGGACATATTTGGAAAAAAAAGTAGATTGAGAAAATTGTTGTTAGTCTACATAATCATTTTCAAGAAGAAGATACCTTGCTTAAATCCATATAGAAGGCCTGTGAACTTATTGTTAAATGAATTAGTCGGGAAATTATTCGAACTGCATTATTTGTTGCCAACATGATAGCAATCCACTTTCGCGGACGAAAAGAGCTTGAATTTATAGACATCAAGTATAGTGGTACGAGCAAAGCTATTTTGACACAATTGTTAGAAATGATGAATTTAATACCAATGAAGAGAAAATATATATACTCTCCCATAGATTTACTAAATTTCTTAGAAAGAATAAACCTCTTTTTAGGTAATCCGAGCTCTAAAATGATTATTTCAATGAATTTATAGTTGTATTTCTTCCAAGCAAAATCAAACATTTCGGAGACCACTCATATAGGCATTTGAGCAAAAAACTAAATCTAGAACTATGCAGATGAACAGTAATTTTGAACTCTATATCATGCAAGAGCATGAAACTTTGAACAAATTCTATGCAGGTTTTTCAATCATTATCAACTACCCGTACAATTTGGATGGACCTATTTGGAAAAAAAAGTAGATTGAGAAAATTGTTGTTAGCCTACATTATCATTTCCAAGAAAAAGATACCTTGCTTAAATCCATATAGAAGGCATGTGAACTTACTGATAAATGAATCAGTAGGGAAATTATTCGAACTGCATTATTTGTCGCCAAGATGATAGCAATCCACTTTCGTGGACGGAAAGAGCTTGACTTTATAGACATCAAGTATAGTGGTACGAGCAAAGCTATTTTGACACAATTGTTAGAAATGATGAATCTAATACCAATGAAGGGAAAATATCTATACTTTCGCATAGATTTACTAAATTTCTTAGAAAGAATAAACCCATTTTTAGGGATTTTCAAAAAAGGTAATCCAACTCTAAAATGATTATTTCAATGAATTTATAGTTGTATTGCTTCCAAGCTACTTTAAACATTTCGGAGACCACTCATAGAGGCATTTGAGCAAAAAACTAAATCTAGAACTATGCAGCTGAACAGAAATTTTGAACTCTATATCATGCAAGAGGATGAAACTTTGAACAAATTCTATGCAGGTTTTTCAATCAATTTCAGCTACCCGTACAATTTGGATGGACCTATTTGGAAAAAAAAGTAGATTGAGAAAATTGTTGTTAGCCTACATTATCATTTTCAAGAAAAAGATACCTTGCTTAAATCCATATAGATGGCCTGTGAACTTACTGTTAAATGAATCAGTTGGGAAATTATTCGAACTGCATTATTTGTTGCCAAGATGATAGCAATCCACTTTCGCGGACGAAAAGAGCTTGAATTTATAGACATCAAGTATAGTGGTACGAGCGAAGCAATTTTGACACAATTGTTAGAATTGAAGAATCTAATACCAATGAAGAGAAAATATCTATACTTTCCCATAGATTAACTAAATTTCTTGGAAAGAATAAACCCGTGTTTAGGGATTTAAAAAAAAGGTAATCCGAGCTCTAAAATGATTATTTCATTGAATTTATAGTTGTATTTCTTCCAAGCAACTTCAAACATTTTGGAGACCACTCATATAGGCATTTGATCAAAAAAAAATCTAGAACTATGCAGCTGAACATAAATTTTGAACTCTATATCATGCAAGAGGATGAAACTTTGAACAAATTCTATCCAGGTTTTTCAATCAATTTCAGCTACCCGTACAATTTGGATGGACCTATATGGAAAAAAAAGTAGATTGAGAAAATTGTTGCTAGCCTACATTATCATTTTCAAGAAAAAGATAACTTGCTTAAATCCATATAGAAGGCTTGTGAACTTACTGTTAAATGAATCAGTTGGGAAATTATTCGAACTGCATTATTTGTTGCCAAGATGATAGCAATCCACTTTCGCGGACGAAAAGAGCTTGAATTTATAGACATCAAGTATAGTTGTACGAGCGAAGCTATTTTGACACAATTGTTAGAAATGATGAATCTAATACCAATGAAGAGAAAATATCTATACTCTCCCATAGATTTACTAAATTTCTTAGAAAGAATAAACCCGTGTTTAGGGATTTAAAAAAAAGGTAATCCGAGCTCTAAAATGATTATTTCAATGAATTTATTGTTGTATTTCTTCCAAGCAAAATCAAACATTTTGGAGACCACTCATATAGGCATTTGATCAAAAAATAAATCTAGAACTATGCAGCTGAACATAAATTTTGAACTCTATATCATGCAAGAGGATGAAACTTTGAACAAATTCTATGCAGGTTTTTCAATCAATTTCAGCTACCCGTACAATTTGGATGGACATATTTGGAAAAAAAAGTAGATTGAGAAAATTGTTGTTAGTCTACATAATCATTTTCAAGAAGAAGATACCTTGCTTAAATCCATATAGAAGGCCTGTGAACTTATTGTTAAATGAATCAGTCGGGAAATTATTCGAATTGCATTATTTGTTGCCAACATCATAGCAATCCACTTTCGCGGACGAAAAGAGCTTGAATTTATAGAGATCAAGTATAGTGGTACGAGCAAAGCTATTTTGACACAATTGTTAGAAATGATGAATCTAATACCAATGAAGAGAAAATATCTATACTCTCCCATAGATTTACTAAATTTCTTAGAAAGAATAAACCCGTGTTTAGGGATTTAAAAAAAAGGTAATCCGAGCTCTAAAATGATTATTTCAATGAATTTATTGTTGTATTTCTTCCAAGCAAAATCAAACATTTTGGAGACCACTCATATAGGCATTTGATCAAAAAATAAATCTAGAACTATGCAGCTGAACATAAATTTTGAACTCTATATCATGCAAGAGGATGAAACTTTGAACAAATTCTATGCAGGTTTTTCAATCAATTTCAGCTACCTGTACAATTTGGATGGACATATTTGGAAAAAAAAGTAGATTGAGAAAATTGTTGTTAGTCTACATAATCATTTTCAAGAAGAAGATACCTTGCTTAAATCCATATAGAAGGCCTGTGAACTTATTGTTAAATGAATCAGTCGGGAAATTATTCGAACTGCATTATTTGTTGCCAACATGATAGCAATCCACTTTCGCGGACGAAAAGAGCTTGAATTTATAGACATCAAGTATAGTGGTACGAGCAAAGCTATTTTGACACAATTGTTAGAAATGATGAATTTAATACCAATGAAGAGAAAATATATATACTCTCCCATAGATTTACTAAATTTCTTAGAAAGAATAAACCTCTTTTTAGGTAATCCGAGCTCTAAAATGATTATTTCAATGAATTTATAGTTGTATTTCTTCCAAGCAAAATCAAACATTTCGGAGACCACTCATATAGGCATTTGAGCAAAAAACTAAATCTAGAACTATGCAGATGAACAGTAATTTTGAACTCTATATCATGCAAGAGCATGAAACTTTGAACAAATTCTATGCAGGTTTTTCAATCATTATCAACTACCCGTACAATTTGGATGGACCTATTTGGAAAAAAAAGTAGATTGAGAAAATTGTTGTTAGCCTACATTATCATTTCCAAGAAAAAGATACCTTGCTTAAATCCATATAGAAGGCATGTGAACTTACTGATAAATGAATCAGTAGCGAAATTATTCGAACTGCATTATTTGTTGCCAAGATGATAGCAATCCACTTTCGTGGACGGAAAGAGCTTGACTTTATAGACATCAAGTATAGTGGTACGAGCAAAGCTATTTTGACACAATTGTTAGAAATGATGAATCTAATACCAATGAAGGGAAAATATCTATACTTTCGCATAGATTTACTAAATTTCTTAGAAAGAATAAACCCATTTTTAGGGATTTTCAAAAAAGGTAATCCAACTCTAAAATGATTATTTCAATGAATTTATAGTTGTATTGCTTCCAAGCTACTTTAAACATTTCGGAGACCACTCATAGAGGCATTTGAGCAAAAACCTAAATCTAGAACTATGCAGCTGAACAGAAATTTTGAACTCTATATCATGCAAGAGGATGAAACTTTGAACAAATTCTATGCAGGTTTTTCAATCAATTTCAGCTACCCTTACAATTTGGATGGACCTATTTGGAAAAAAAAGTAGATTGAGAAAATTGTTGTTAGCCTACATTATCATTTTCAAGAAGAAGATACCTTGCTTAAATCCATATAGATGGCCTGTGAACTTACTCTTAAATGAATCAGTTGGGAAATTATTCGAACTGCATTATTTGTTGCCAAGATGATAGCAATCCACTTTCGCGGACGAAAAGAGCTTGAATTTATAGACATCAAGTATAGTGGTACGAGCGAAGCAATTTTGACACAATTGTTAGAATTGAAGAATCTAATACCAATGAAGAGAAAATATCTATACTTTCCCATAGATTAACTAAATTTCTTAGAAAGAATAAACCCGTGTTTAGGGATTTAAAAAAAAGGTAATCCGAGCTCTAAAATGATTATTTCATTGAATTTATAGTTGTATTTCTTCCAAGCAACTTCAAACATTTTGGAGACCACTCATATAGGCATTTGATCAAAAAAAAAATCTAGAACTATGCAGCTGAACATAAATTTTGAACTCTATATCATGCAAGAGGATGAAACTTTGAACAAATTCTATGCAGGTTTTTCAATCAATTTCAGCTACCCGTACAATTTGGATGGACATATTTGGAAAAAAAAGTAGATTGAGAAAATTGTTGTTAGTCTACATAATCATTTTCAAGAAGAAGATACCTTGCTTAAATCCATATAGAAGGCCTGTGAACTTATTGTTAAATGAATCAGTCGGGAAATTATTCGAACTGCATTATTTGTTGCCAACATGATAGCAATCCACTTTCGCGGACGAAAAGAGCTTGAATTTATAGACATCAAGTATAGTGGTACGAGCAAAGCTATTTTGACACAATTGTTAGAAATGATGAATTTAATACCAATGAAGAGAAAATATATATACTCTCCCATAGATTTACTAAATTTCTTAGAAAGAATAAACCTCTTTTTAGGTAATCCGAGCTCTAAAATGATTATTTCAATGAATTTATAGTTGTATTTCTTCCAAGCAAAATCAAACATTTCGGAGACCACTCATATAGGCATTTGAGCAAAAAACTAAATCTAGAACTATGCAGATGAACAGTAATTTTGAACTCTATATCATGCAAGAGCATGAAACTTTGAACAAATTCTATGCAGGTTTTTCAATCATTATCAACTACCCGTACAATTTGGATGGACCTATTTGGAAAAAAAAGTAGATTGAGAAAATTGTTGTTAGCCTACATTATCATTTCCAAGAAAAAGATACCTTGCTTAAATCCATATAGAAGGCATGTGAACTTACTGATAAATGAATCAGTAGCGAAATTATTCGAACTGCATTATTTGTTGCCAAGATGATAGCAATCCACTTTCGTGGACGGAAAGAGCTTGACTTTATAGACATCAAGTATAGTGGTACGAGCAAAGCTATTTTGACACAATTGTTAGAAATGATGAATCTAATACCAATGAAGGGAAAATATCTATACTTTCGCATAGATTTACTAAATTTCTTAGAAAGAATAAACCCATTTTTAGGGATTTTCAAAAAAGGTAATCCAACTCTAAAATGATTATTTCAATGAATTTATAGTTGTATTGCTTCCAAGCTACTTTAAACATTTCGGAGACCACTCATAGAGGCATTTGAGCAAAAAACTAAATCTAGAACTATGCAGCTGAACAGAAATTTTGAACTCTATATCATGCAAGAGGATGAAACTTTGAACAAATTCTATGCAGGTTTTTCAATCAATTTCAGCTACCCTTACAATTTGGATGGACCTATTTGGAAAAAAAAGTAGATTGAGAAAATTGTTGTTAGCCTACATTATCATTTTCAAGAAGAAGATACCTTGCTTAAATCCATATAGATGGCCTGTGAACTTACTGTTAAATGAATCAGTTGTGAAATTATTCGAACTGCATTATTTGTTGCCAAGATGATAGCAATCCACTTTCGCGGACGAAAAGAGCTTGAATTTATAGACATCAAGTATAGTGGTACGAGCGAAGCAATTTTGACACAATTGTTAGAATTGAAGAATCTAATACCAATGAAGAGAAAATATCTATACTTTCCCATAGATTAACTAAATTTCTTAGAAAGAATAAACCCGTGTTTAGGGATTTAAAAAAAAGGTAATCCGAGCTCTAAAATGATTATTTCATTGAATTTATAGTTGTATTTCTTCCAAGCAACTTCAAACATTTTGGAGACCACTCATATAGGCATTTGATCAAAAAATAAATCTAGAACTATGCAGCTGAACATAAATTTTGAACTCTATATCATGCAAGAGGATGAAACTTTGAACAAATTCTATCCAGGTTTTTCAATCAATTTCAGCTACCCGTACAATTTGGATGGACCTATATGCAAAAAAAAGTAGATTGAGAAAATTGTTGCTAGCCTACATTATCATTTTCAAGAAAAAGATAACTTGCTTAAATCCATATAGAAGGCTTTTGAACTTACTGTTAAATGAATCAGTTGGGAAATTATTCGAACTGCATTATTTTTTGCCAAGATGATAGCAATCCACTTTCGCGGACGAAAAGAGCTTGAATTTATAGACATCAAGTATAGTTGTACGAGCGAAGCTATTTGGACACAATTGTTAGAAATGATGAATCTAATACCAATGAAGAGAAAATATCTATACTCTCCCATAGATTTACTAAATTTCTTAGAAAGAATAAACCCGTGTTTAGGGATTTAAAAAAAAGGTAATCTGAGCTCTAAAATGATTATTTCAATGAATTTATAGTTGTATTTCTTCCAAACAAAATCAAACATTTTGGAGACCATTCATATAGGCATATTATCAAAAAATAAATCTAGAACTATGCAGCTGAACATAAATTTTGAACTCTATATCATGCAAGAGGATGAAACTTTGAACAAATTCTATGCAGGTTTTTCAATCAATTTCAGCTACCCGTACAATTTGGATGGACATATTTGGAAAAAAAATTAGATTGAGAAAATTGTTGTTAGTCTACATTATCATTTTCAAGAAGAAGATACCTTGCTTAAATCCATATAGAAGGCCTGTGAACTTACTGTTAAATGAATCAGTCGGGAAATTATTCGAACTGCATTATTTGTTGCCAACATGATAGCAATCCACTTTCGCGGACGAAAAGAGCTTGAATTTATAGACATCAAGTATAGTGGTACGAGCAAAGCTATTTTGACACAATTGTAAAAATGATGAATTTAATACCAATGAAGAGAAAATATCTATTCTCTCCCATAGATTTACTAAATTTCTTAGAAAGAATAAACCTCTTTTTAGGGATTTAAAAAAAAGGTAATCTGAGCTCTAAAATGATTATTTCAATGAATTTATAGTTGTATTTCTTCCAAGCAAAATCAAACATTTCGGAGACCACTCATATAGGCATTTGAGCAAAAAACTAAATCTAGAACTATGCAACTGAACAGAAATTTTGAACTCTATATCATGCAAGAGGATGAAACTTTGAACAAATTCTATGCAGGTTTTTCAATCAATTTCAGCTACCCGTACAATTTTGATGGACCTATTTGGAAAAAAAAGTAGATTGAGAAAATTGTTGTTAGCCTACATTATCATTTTCAAGAAAAATATACCTTGCTTAAATCCATATAGATGGCCTGTGAACTTACTGTTAAATGAATCAGTTGGGAAATTATTCGAACTGCATTATTTGTTGCCAAGATGATAGCAATCCACTTTCGCGGATGGAAAGAGCTTGACTTTATAGACATCAAGTATAGTGGTACGAGCGAAGCAATTTTGACACAATTGTTAGAATTGAAGAATCTAATACCAATGAAGAGAAAATATCTATACTTTCCCATAGATTTAATAAATTTCTTAGAAAGAATAAACCCATTTTTAGGGATTTAAAAAAAAGGTAATCCGAGCTCTAAAATGATTATTTCATTGAATTTATAGTTGTATTTCTTCCAAGCAACTTCAAACATTTTGGAGACCACTCATATAGGCATTTGATCAAAAAATAAATCTAGAACTATGCAGCTGAACATAAATTTTGAACTCTATATCATGCAAGAGGATGAAACTTTGAACAAATTCTATGTAGGTTTTTCAATCAATTTTAGCTACCCGTACAATTTGGATGGACCTATTTGGAAAAAAAAGTAGATTCAGAAAATTGTTGTTAGCCTACATTATCATTTTCAAGAAAAAGATAACTTGCTTAAATCCATATAGAAGGCCTGTGAACTTACTGTTAAATGAATTAGTTAGGAAATTATTCGAACTGCATTATTTTTTGCCAAGATGATAGCAATCCACTTTCGCGGACGAAAAGAGCTTGAATTTATAGACATCAAGTATAGTTGTAGGAGCGAAGCTATTTTGACACAATTGTTAGAAATGATGAATCTAATACCAATGAAGAGAAAATATCTATACTCTCCCATAGATTTACTAAATTTCTTGGAAACAATAAACCCGTGTTTAGGGATTTAAAAAAAAGGTAATCCGAGCTCTAAAATGATTATTTCAATGAATTTATTGTTGTATTTCTTCCAAGCAAAATCAAACATTTCGGAGACCACTCATATAGGCATTTGATCAAAAAATAAATCTATAACTATGCAGCTGAACATAAATTTTGAACTCTATATCATGCAAGAGGATGAAACTTTGAACAAATTCTATGCAGGTTTTTCAATCAATTTCAGCTACCCGTACAATTTGAATGGACATATTTGGAAAAAAAAGTAGATTGAGAAAATTGTTGTTAGTCTACATTATCATTTTCAAGAAGAAGATACCTTGCTTAAATCCATATAGAAGGCCTGTGAACTTACTGTTAAATGAATCAGTCGGGAAATTATTCGAACTGCATTATTTGTTGCCAACATGATAGCAATCCACTTTCGCGGACGAAAAGAGCTTGAATTTATAGACATCAAGTATAGTTGTAGGAGCGAAGCTATTTTGACACAATTGTTAGAAATGATGAATCTAATACCAATGAAGAGAAAATATCTATACTTTCCCATAGATTTACTAAATTTCATAAAAAGAATAAACCCGTTTTTAGGTATTTAAAAAAAAGGTAATCCGAGCTCTAAATTGATTATTTCATTGAATTTATAGTTGTATTTCTTCCAAGCAACTTCGAACATTTTGGAGACCACTCATATAGGCATTTGATCAAAAAATAATTCTAGAACTATGCAGCTAAACATAAATTTTGAAATCTATATCATGCAAGAGGATGAAACTTTGACCAAATTCTACGCAGGTTTTTCAATCATTATCAACTACCCGTACAATTTGGATGGACATATTTGGAAAAAAAAAGTAGATTGAGAAAATTGTTGTTAGTCTACATTATCATTTTCAAGAAGAAGATACCTTGCTTAAATCCATATAGAAGGCCTGTGAACTTACTATTTAATGAATCAGTCGGGGAATTATTCGAACTGCATTATTTTTTGCCAAGATGATAGCAATCCACTTTCGCGGACGGAAAGAGCTTGAATTTATAGACATCAAGTATAGTTGTAGGAGCGAAGCTATTTTGACATAATTGTTAGAAATGATGAATCTAATACCAATGAAGAGAAAATATCTATACTCTCCCATAGATTTACTAAATTTCTTAGAAAGAATAAACCCGTGTTTAGGGATTTAAAAAAAAGGTAATCCGAGCTCTAAAATGATTATTTCAATGAATTTATTGTTGTATTTCTTCCAAGCAAAATCAAACATTTCGGAGACCACTCATATAGGCATTTGATCATAAAATAAATCTAGAACTATGCAGCTGAACATAAATTTTGAACTCTATATCATGCAAGAGGATGAAACTTTGAACAAATTCTATGCAGGTTTTTCAATCAATTTCAGCTACCCGTACAATTTGGATGGACCTATATGGAAAAAAAAGTAGATTGAGAAAATTGTTGTTAGCCTACATTATCATTTTCAAGAAAAAGATAACTTGCTTAAATCCATATTGAAGGCCTGTGAACTTACTGTTAAATGAATCAGTTGGGAAATGATTCGAACTGCATTATTTGTTGCCAAGATGATAGCAATCCACTTTCGCGGACGAAAAGAGCTTGAATTTATAGACATCAAGTATAGTGGTAGGAGCGAAGCTATTTTGACACAATTGTTAGAAATGATGAATCTAATACCAATGAAGAGAAAATATCTATACTCTCCCATAGATTTACTAAATTTCTTAGAAAGAATAAACCCCTGTTTAGCGATTTAAAAAAAAGGTAATCCGAGCTCTAAAATGATTATTTCAATGAATTTATTGTTGTATTTCTTCCAAGTAAAATCAAACATTTCGGAGACCACTCATATAGGCATTTGAGCAAAAAACTAAATCTAGAACTATGCAGATGAACAGTAATTTTGAACTCTATATCATGCAAGAGCATGAAACTTTGAACAAATTCTATGCAGGTTTTTCAATCATTATCAACTACCCGTACAATTTGGAGGGACCTATTTGGAAAAAAAAGTAGATTGAGAAAATTTTTGTTAGCCTACATTATCATTTCCAAGAAAAAGATACCTTGCTTAAATCCATATAGAAGGCATGTGAACTTACTGTTAAATGAATCAGTTGGGAAATTATTCGAACTGCATTATTTGTTGCCAAGATGATAGCAATCCACTTTCACGGATGGAAAGAGCTTGACTTTATAGACATCAAGTATAGTGGTACGAGCGAAGCAATTTTGACACAATTGTTAGAATTGATGAATCTAATACCAATGAAGAGAAAATATCTATACTTTCCCATAGATTTACTAAATTTCATAAAAAGAATAAACCCGTTTTTAGGTATTTAAAAAAAAGGTAATCCGAGCTCTAAATTGATTATTTCATTGAATTTATAGTTGTATTTCTTCCAAGCAACTTCGAACATTTTGGAGACCACTCATATAGGCATTTGATAAAAAAATAATTCTAGAACTATGCAGCTGAACATAAATTTTGAAATCTATATCATGCAAGAGGATGAAACATTGAACAAATTCTATGCAGGTTTTTCAATCAATTTCAGCTACCCGTACAATTTGGATGGACCTATTTGGAAAAAAAAGTAGATTCAGAAAATTGTTGTTAGCCTACATTATCATTTTCAAGAAAAAGATAACTTGCTTAAATCCATATAGAAGGCCTGTGAACTTACTGTTAAATGAATCAGTTGGGAAATTATTCGAACTGCATTATTTTTTGCCAAGATGATAGCAATCCACTTTCGCGGACGAAAAGAGCTTGAATTTATAGACATCAAGTATAGTTGTACGAACGAATCTATTTTGACACAATTGTTAGAAATGATGAATCTAATACCAATGAAGAGAAAATATCTATACTCTCCCATAGATTTACTAAATTTCTTAGAAAGAATAAACCCGTTTTTAGGGATTTAAAAAAAAGGTAATTCGAGCTCTAAAATGATTATTTCAATGAATTTATTGTTGTATTTCTTCCAAGCAAAATCAAACATTTCGGAGACCACTCATATAGGCATTTGATCAAAAAATAAATCTAGAACTATGCAGCTGAACATAAATTTTGAACTCTATATCATGCAAGAGGATGAAACTTTGAACAAATTCTATGTAGGTTTTTCAATCAATTTTAGCTACCCGTACAATTTGGATGGACATATTTGGAAAAAAAAAGTAGATTGAGAAAATTGTTGTTAGTCTACATTATCATTTTCAAGAAGAAGATACCTTGCTTAAATCCATATAGAAGGCCTGTGAACTTACTGTTTAATGAATGAGTCGAGAAATTATTCGAACTACATTATTTGTTGCCAAGATGATAGCAATCCACTTTCGTGGACGGAAAGAGCTTAACTTTATAGACATCAAGTATAGTGGTACGAGCAAAGCTATTTTGACACAATTGTTAGAAATGATGAATCTAATACCAATGAAGGGAAAATATCTATACTTTCGCATAGATTTACTAAATTTCTTAGAAAGAATAAACCCATTTTTAGGGATTTTCAAAAAAGGTAATCTGAGCTCTAAAATGATTATTTCAATGAATTTATAGTTGTATTGCTTCCAAGCTACTTTAAAAATTTCGGAGACCACTCATAGAGGCATTTGAGCAAAAAAAGAAATCTAGAACTATGCAGCTGAACAGAAATTTTGAAATCTATATCATGCAAGAGGATGAAACTTTGAACAAATTCTATGCAGGTTTTTCAATCAATTTCAGCTACCCGTACAATTTGGATGGACCTATTTGGAAAAAAAAGTAGATTCAGAAAATTGTTGTTAGCCTACATTATCATTTTCAAGAAAAAGATAACTTGCTTAAATCCATATAGAAGGCCTGTGAAATTACTGTTAAATGAATCAGTTGGGAAATTATTCGAACTGCATTATTTATTGCCAAGATGATAGCAATCCACTTTCGCGGATGGAAAGAGCTTGAATTTATAGACATCAAGTATAGTGGTACGAGCGAAGCTATTTTGACACAATTGTTAGAAATGATGAATCTAATACCAATGAAGAGAAAATATCTATACTCTCCCATAGATTTACTAAATTTCTTAGAAAGAATAAACCCGTGTTTAGGGATTTAAAAAAAAGGTAATCCGAGCTCTAAAATGATTATTTCAATGAATTTATTGTTGTATTTCTTCCAAGCAAAGTCAAACATTTTGGAGACCACTCATATAGGGATTTGATCAAAAAATAAATCTAGAACAATGCAGCTGATCATAAATTTTGAATTCTATATCATGCAAGAGGTTGAAACTTTGAACAAATTCTATGCAGGTTTTTCAATCAATTTCAGCTACCCGTACAATTTGGATGGACATATTTGGAAAAAAAAGTAGATTGAGAAAATTGATGTTAGTCTACATTATCATTTTCAAGAAGAAGATACCTTGCTTAAATCCATATAGAAGGCCTGTGAACTTACTGTTAAATGAATCAGTCGGGAAATTATTCGAACTGCATTATTTGTTGCCAACATGATAGCAATCCACTTTCGCGGAGGAAAAGAGCTTGAATTTATAGGCATCAAGTATAGTGGTACGAGCAAAGCTATTTTGCCACAATTGTTAGAAATGATGAATTTAATACCAATGAAGAGAAAATATCTATACTCTCCCATAGATTTACTAAATTTCTTAGAAAGAATAAACCTCTTTTTAGGGATTTAAAAAAAAAGGTAATCCGAGCTCTAAAATGATTATTTCAATGAATTTATAGTTGTATTTCTTCCAAGCAAAATCAAACATTTCGGAGACCACTCATATAGGCATTTGAGCAAAAAACTAAATCTAGAACTATGCAGATGAACAGTAATTTTGAACTCTATATCATGCAAGAGCATGAAACTTTGAAAAAATTCTATGCAGGTTTTTCAATCATTATCAACTACCCGTACAATTTGGATGGACCTATTTGGAAAAAAAAGTAGATTGAGAAAATTATTGTTAGCCTACATTATCATTTCCAAGAAAAAGATACCTTGCTTAAATCCATATAGAAGGCATGTGAACTTACTGTTAAATGAATCAGTTGGGAAATTAATCGAACTGCATTATTTGTTGCCAAGATGATAGCAATCCACTTTCGCGGATGGAAAGAGCTTGACTTTATAGACATCAAGTATAGTGGTACGAGCAAAGCTATTTTGACACAATTGTTAGAAATGATGAATCTAATACCAATGAAGAGAAAATATCTATACTTTCCCATAGATTTACTAAATTTCATAGAAAGAATAAACCCGTTTTTAGGTATTTAAAAAAAAGGTAATCCGAGCTCTAAATTGATTATTTCATTGAATTTATAGTTGTATTTCTTCCAAGCAACTTCAAACATTTTGGAGACCACTCATATAGGCATTTGATCAAAAAATAATTCTAGAACTATGCAGCTGAACATAAATTTTGAAATCTATATCATGCATGAGGATGAAACTTTGAACAAATTCTATGCAGGGTTTTCAATCAATTTCAGCTACCCGTACATTTTGGATGGACATATTTGGAAAAAAAAGTAGATTGAGAAAATTGTTGTTAGTCTACATTATCATTTTCAAGAAGAAGATACCTTGCTTAAATCAATATAGAAGGCCTGTGAACTTACTTTTAAATGAATCAGTCGGGAAATTATTCGAACTGCATTATTTTTTGCGAAGATGATAGCAATCCACTTTCGTGGACGGAAAGAGCTTGACTTTATAGACATCAAGTATAGTGGTACGAGCAAAGCTATTTGGACGAAATTGTTAGAATTGATGAATCTAATACCAATGAAGAGAAAATATCTATACTTTCCCATAGATTTACTAAATTTCTTAGAAAGAATAAACCCGTTTTTAGGGATTTAAAAAAAAGGTAATCCGATCTCTAAAATCATTATTTCATTGAATTTATGTATTTCTTCCAAGATACTTCAAACATTTCGGAGACCACTCATATAGGCATTTGAGCAAAAAACTAAATCTAGAACTATGCAGCTGAATAGAAATTTTGAACTCTATATCATGCAAGAGGATGAAACATTGACGAAATTCTACGCAGGTTTTTCAATCATTATCACCTACCCGTACAATTTGGATGGACCTATTTGGGAAAAAAAGTAGATTGAGAAAATTGTTGTTAGCCTACATTATCATTTCCAAGAAAAAGATACCTTGCTTAAATCCATATAGAAGGCATGTGAACTTACTACTAAATGAATCAGTTGGGAAATTATTGGAACTGCATTATTTGTTGCCAAGATGATAGCAATCCACTTTCGTGGATGGAAAGAGCTTGACTTTATAGACATCAAGTATAGTGGTACGAGCGAAGCAATTTTGACACAATTGTTAGAATTGATGAATCTAATACCAATGAAGAGAAAATATCTATACTTTCGCATAGATTTACTAAATTTCTTAGAAAGAATAAACCCATTTTTAAGGATTTTCAAAAAAGGTAATCTGAGCTCTAAAATGATTATTTCAATGAATTTATAGTTGTATATCTTCCAAGCTACTTCAAACATTTCGGAGACCACTCATATATGCATTTGAGCAAAAAATAAATCTAGAATTATGCAGCTGAACATAAATTTTGAACTCTATATCATGCAAAAGGATGAAACTTTGAACAAATTCTATGCAGATTTTTCAATCAATTTCAGCTACCCGTACAATTTGGATGGACCTATATGAAAAAAAAAGTAGATTCAGAAAATTGTTGTTAGCCTACATTATCATTTTCAAGAAAAAGATAACTTGCTTAAATCCATATAGAAGGCCTGTGAACTTACTGTTAAATGAATCAGTTGGGAAATTATTCGAACTGCATTATTTGTTGCCAAGATGATAGCAATCCACTTTCGCGGACGAAAAGAGCTTGAATTTATAGACATCAAGTACAGTTGTACGAGCGAAGCTATTTTGACACAATTGTTAGAAGTGATGAATCTAATACCAATGAAGAGAAAATATCTATACTCTCCAATATATTTACTAAATTTCTTAGAAAGAATAAACCCGTGTTTAGGGATTTAAAAAAAAGGTAATCCGAGCTCTAAAATGATTATTGCAATGAATTTATTGTTGTATTTCTTCCAAGAAAAATCAAACATTTTGGAGACCACTCATATAGGCATTTGATCAAAAAAATAAATCTAGAACTATGTAGCTGAACATAAATTTTGAACTCTATATCATGCAAGAGGATGAAACTTTGAACAAATTCTATGCAGGGTTTTCAATCAATTTCAGCTACCCGTACATTTTGGATGGACATATTTGGAAAAAAAAGTAGATTGAGAAAATTGTTGTTAGTCTACATTATCATTTTCAAGAAGAAGATACCTTGCTTAAATCAATATAGAAGGCCTGTGAACTTACTTTTAAATGAATAAGTCGGGAAATTATTCGAACTGCATTATTTTTTGCGAAGATGATAGCAATCCACTTTCGTGGACGGAAAGAGCTTGACTTTATAGACATCAAGTATAGTGGTACGAGCAAAGCTATTTGGACGAAATTGTTAGAATTGATGAATCTAATACCAATGAAGAGAAAATATCTATACTTTCCCATAGATTTACTAAATTTCTTAGAAAGAATAAACCCGTTTTTAGGGATTTAAAAAAAAGGTAATCCGATCTCTAAAATCATTATTTCATTGAATTTATGTATTTCTTCCAAGATACTTCAAACATTTCGGAGACCACTCATATAGGCATTTGAGCAAAAAACTAAATCTAGAACTATGCAGCTGAACAGAAATTTTGAACTCTATATCATGCAAGAGGATGAAATTTTGAACAAATTCTACGAAGGTTTTTCAATCATTATCAACTACTCGTACAATTTGGATGGACCAATTTGGAAAAAAAAGTAGATTGAGAAAATTGTTGTTAGCCTACATTATCATTTTCAAGAAAAAGATACCTTGCTTAAATCCATATAGAAGGCCTGTGAAGTTACTGTTAAATGAATCAGTTTGGAAATTATTCGAACTGCATTATTTGTTGCCAAGATGATAGCAATCCACTTTCACGGACGGAAAGAGCTTGACTTTATAGACATCAAGTATAGTGGTACGAGCGAAACAATTTTGACACAATTGTTAGAATTGATGAATCTAATACCAATGAAGAGAAAATATCTATACTTTCCCCATAGATTTACTAAATTTCTTAGAAAGAATAAACCCGTTTTTAGGGATTTAAGAAAAAGGTAATCCGAGCTCTAAAATGATTATTTCAATGAATTTATAGTTGTATTTCTTCCAAGCTACTTCAAACATTTTGGAGACCACTCATATAGGCATTTGATCAAAAAAATAAATCTAGAACTATGCAGCTGAACATAAATTTTGAACTCTATATCATGCAAGAGGATGAAACTTTGAACAAATTCTATGCAGGGTTTTCAATCAATTTCAGCTACCCGTACATTTTGGATGGACATATTTGGAAAAAAAAGTAGATTGAGAAAATTGTTGTTAGTCTACATTATCATTTTCAAGAAGAAGATACCTTGCTTAAATCAATATAGAAGGCCTGTGAACTTACTTTTAAATGAATCAGTTGGGAAATTATTCGAACTGCATTATTTTTTGCGAAGATGATAGCAATCCACTTTCGTGGACGGAAAGAGCTTGACTTTATAGACATCAAGTATAGTGGTACGAGCAAAGCTATTTGGACGAAATTGTTAGAATTGATGAATCTAATACCAATGAAGAGAAAATATCTATACTTTCCCATAGATTTACTAAATTTCTTAGAAAGAATAAACCCGTTTTTAGGGATTTAAAAAAAAGGTAATCCGATCTCTAAAATCATTATTTCATTGAATTTATGTATTTCTTCCAAGATACTTCAAACATTTCGGAGACCACTCATATAGGCATTTGAGCAAAAAACTAAATCTAGAACTATGCAGCTGAATAGAAATTTTGAACTCTATATCATGCAAGAGGATGAAACATTGACGAAATTCTACGCAGGTTTTTCAATCATTATCACCTACCCGTACAATTTGGATGGACCTATTTGGGAAAAAAAGTAGATTGAGAAAATTGTTGTTAGCCTACATTATCATTTCCAAGAAAAAGATACCTTGCTTAAATCCATATAGAAGGCATGTGAACTTACTACTAAATGAATCAGTTGGGAAATTATTGGAACTGCATTATTTGTTGCCAAGATGATAGCAATCCACTTTCGTGGATGGAAAGAGCTTGACTTTATAGACATCAAGTATAGTGGTACGAGCGAAGCAATTTTGACACAATTGTTAGAATTGATGAATCTAATACCAATGAAGAGAAAATATCTATACTTTCGCATAGATTTACTAAATTTCTTAGAAAGAATAAACCCATTTTTAAGGATTTTCAAAAAAGGTAATCTGAGCTCTAAAATGATTATTTCAATGAATTTATAGTTGTATATCTTCCAAACTACTTCAAACATTTCGGAGACCACTCATATATGCATTTGAGCAAAAAATAAATCTAGAACTATGCAGCTGAACATAAATTTTGAACTCTATATCATGCAAGAGGATGAAACTTTGAACAAATTCTATGCAGATTTTTCAATCAATTTCAGCTACCCGTACAATTTGGATGGACCTATATGAAAAAAAAAGTAGATTCAGAAAATTGTTGTTAGCCTACATTATCATTTTCAAGAAAAAGATAACTTGCTTAAATCCATATAGAAGGCCTGTGAACTTACTGTTAAATGAATCAGTTGGGAAATTATTCGAACTGCATTATTTGTTGCCAAGATGATAGCAATCCACTTTCGCGGACGAAAAGAGCTTGAATTTATAGACATCAAGTACAGTTGTACGAGCGAAGCTATTTTGACACAATTGTTAGAAGTGATGAATCTAATACCAATGAAGAGAAAATATCTATACTCTCCAATATATTTACTAAATTTCTTAGAAAGAATAAACCCGTGTTTAGGGATTTAAAAAAAAGGTAATCCGAGCTCTAAAATGATTATTGCAATGAATTTATTGTTGTATTTCTTCCAAGAAAAATCAAACATTTTGGAGACCACTCATATAGGCATTTGATCAAAAAAATAAATCTAGAACTATGTAGCTGAACATAAATTTTGAACTCTATATCATGCAAGAGGATGAAACTTTGAACAAATTCTATGCAGGGTTTTCAATCAATTTCAGCTACCCGTACATTTTGGATGGACATATTTGGAAAAAAAAGTAGATTGAGAAAATTGTTGTTAGTCTACATTATCATTTTCAAGAAGAAGATACCTTGCTTAAATCAATATAGAAGGCCTGTGAACTTACTTTTAAATGAATCAGTCGGGAAATTATTCGAACTGCATTATTTTTTGCGAAGATGATAGCAATCCACTTTCGTGGACGGAAAGAGCTTGACTTTATAGACATCAAGTATAGTGGTACGAGCAAAGCTATTTGGACGAAATTGTTAGAATTGATGAATCTAATACCAATGAAGAGAAAATATCTATACTTTCCCATAGATTTACTAAATTTCTTAGAAAGAATAAACCCGTTTTTAGGGATTTAAAAAAAAGGTAATCCGATCTCTAAAATCATTATTTCATTGAATTTATGTATTTCTTCCAAGATACTTCAAACATTTCGGAGACCACTCATATAGGCATTTGAGCAAAAAACTAAATCTAGAACTATGCAGCTGAATAGAAATTTTGAACTCTATATCATGCAAGAGGATGAAACATTGACGAAATTCTACGCAGGTTTTTCAATCATTATCACCTACCCGTACAATTTGGATGGACCTATTTGGGAAAAAAAGTAGATTGAGAAAATTGTTGTTAGCCTACATTATCATTTCCAAGAAAAAGATACCTTGCTTAAATCCATATAGAAGGCATGTGAACTTACTACTAAATGAATCAGTTGGGAAATTATTGGAACTGCATTATTTGTTGCCAAGATGATAGCAATCCACTTTCGTGGATGGAAAGAGCTTGACTTTATAGACATCAAGTATAGTGGTACGAGCGAAGCAATTTTGACACAATTGTTAGAATTGATGAATCTAATACCAATGAAGAGAAAATATCTATATTTTCGCATAGATTTACTAAATTTCTTAGAAAGAATAAACCCATTTTTAAGGATTTTCAAAAAAGGTAATCTGAGCTCTAAAATGATTATTTCAATGAATTTATAGTTGTATTTCTTCCAAGCTACTTCAAACATTTCGGAGACCACTCATATATGCATTTGAGCAAAAAATAAATCTAGAACTATGCAGCTGAACATAAATTTTGAACTCTATATCATGCAAGAGGATGAAACTTTGAACAAATTCTATGCAGATTTTTCAATCAATTTCAGCTACCCGTACAATTTGGATGGACCTATATGAAAAAAAAAGTAGATTCAGAAAATTGTTGTTAGCCTACATTATCATTTTAAAGAAAAAGATAACTTGCTTAAATCCATATAGAAGGCCTGTGAACTTACTGTTAAATGATTCAGTTGGGAAATTATTCGAACTGCATTATTTGTTGCCAAGATGATAGCAATCCACTTTCGCGGACGAAAAGAGCTTGAATTTATAGACATCAAGTACAGTTGTACGAGCGAAGCTATTTTGACACAATTCTTAGAAGTGATGAATCTAATACCAATGAAGAGAAAATATCTTTACTCTCCAATAGATTTACTAAATTTCTTAGAAAGAATAAACCCGTGTTTAGGGATTTTAAAAAAAGGTAATCCGAGCTCTAAAATGATTATTGCAATGAATTTATTGTTGTATTTCTTCCAAGAAAAATCAAACATTTTGGAGACCACTCATATAGGCATTTGATCAAAAAATAAATCTAGAACTATGCAGCTGAACATAAATTTTGAACTCTATATCATGCAAGAGGATGAAACTTTGAATAAATTCTATGCAGGGTTTTCAATCAATTTCAGCTACCCGTACAATTTGGATGGACATATTTGGAAAAAAAAGTAGATTGAGAAAATTGTTGTTAGTCTACATTATCATTTTCAAGAAGAAGATACCTTCCTTAAATCCATATAGAAGGCCTGTGAAATTACTATTAAATGAATCAGTCGGGAAATTATTCGAACTGCATTATTTGTTGCCAACATGATCGCAATCCACTTTCGCGGACGAAAAGAGCTTGAATTTATAGACATCAAGTATAGTGGTACGAGCAAAGCTATTTTGACGAAATTGTTAGAATTGATGAATTTAATACCAATGAAGAGAAAATATCTATACTCTCCCATAGATTTACTAAATTTCTTAGAAAGAATAAACCTCTTTTTAGGGATTTAAAAAAAAGGTAATCCGAGCTCTAAAATGATTATTTCAATGAATTTATAGTTGTATTTCTTCCAAGCAAAATCAAACATTTCGGAGACCACTCATATAGGAATTTGATCAAAAAATAAATCTAGAACTATGCAGATGAACAGTAATTTTGAACTCTATATCATGCAAGAGGATGAAACTTTGAACAAATTCTATGCAGGTTTTTCAATCAATTTCAGCTACCCGTACATTTTGGATGGACATATTTGGAAAAAAAAGTAGATTGAGAAAATTGTTGTTAGTCTACATTAGCATTTTCAAGAAGAAGATACCTTCCTTAAATCCATATAGAAGGCATGTGAACTTACTGTTAAATGAATCAGTCAGGAAATTATTCGAACTGCATTATTTGTTGCCAAGATGATAGCAATCCACTTTCGTGGACGGAAAGAGCTTGACTTTATAGACATCAAGTATAGTGGTACGATCAAAGCTATTTGGACACAATTGTTAGAAATGATGAATCTAATACCAATGAAGAGAAAATATCTATACTTTCGCATAGATTTACTAACTTTCTTAGAAAGAATAAACCCATTTAGGGATTTTCAAAAAGGTAATCCGAGCTCTAAAATGATTATTTCAATGAATTTATAGTGGTATTTCTTCCAAGCTACTTCAAACATTTCGGAGACCACTCATAGAGGCATTTGAGCAAAAAACTAAATCTAGAACTTTGCTATTGAACAGAAATTTTGAACTCTATATCATGCAAGAGGATTAAACATTGAACAAATTCTACGCAGGATTTTCAATCATTATCAAATGCTCGTACGATTTGGATGGACCTATTTGGAAAAAAAGTAGATTGATAAAATTTTTGTTAGCCTACATTATCATTTTCAAGAAAAAGATACCTTGCTTAAATCCATATAGAAGGCATGTGAACTTACTACTAAATGAATCAGTTGGGAAATTATTCGAACTACATTATTTGTTGCCAAGATGATAGCAATCCACTTTCGCGGACGGAAAGAGCTTGACTTTATAGACATCAAGTATAGTGGTACGACCGAAACAATTTTGACCCAATTGTTAGAATTGATGAATCTAATACCAATGAAGAGAATATATCTATACTTTCCCCATAGATTTACTAAATTTCTTAGAAAGAATAAACCCGTTTTTAGGGATTTAAGAAAAAGGTAATCCGAGCTCTAAAATGATTATTTCAATGAATTTATAGTTGTATTTCTTCCAAGCTACTTCAAACATTTTGGAGACCACTCATATAGGCATTTGAGCAAAAATCTAAATCTAGAACTATGCAGCTGAACATAAATTTTGAACTCTATATCATGCAAGAGGATGAAACTTTGAACAAATTCTATGCAGGGTTTTCAATCAATTTCAGCTACCCGTACATTTTGGATGGACATATTTGGAAAAGAAAGTAGATTGAGAAAATTGTTGTTAGTCTACATTATCATTTTCAAGAAGAAGATACCTTGCTTAAATCCATATAGAAGGCCTGTGAACTTATTTTTAAATGAATCAGTCGGGAAATTATTCGAACTGCATTATTTTTTGCGAAGATGATAGCAATCCACTTTCGTGGACGGAAAGAGCTTGACTTTATAGACATCAAGTATAGTGGTACGAGCAAAGCTATTTGGACGAAATTGTTAGAATTGATGAATCTAATACCAATGAAGAGAAAATATCTATACTTTCCCATAGATTTACTAAATTTCTTAGAAAGAATAAACCCGTTTTTAGGGATTTAAAAAAAAGGTAATCCGATCTCTAAAATGATTATTTCAATGAATTTATAGTTGTATTTCTTCCAAGATACTTCAAACATTTCGGAGACCACTCATATAGGCATTTGAGCAAAAACCTAAATCTAGAACTATGCAGCTGAACAGAAAGTTTGAACTCTAAATCATGCAAGAGGATGAAATTTTGAACAAATTCTATGCAGGTTTTTCAATCAATTTCAGTTACCCGTACAATTTGGATGGACCTATATGAAAAAAAAAGTAGATTGAGAAAATTGTTGTTAGCCTACATTATCATTTCCAAGAAAAGGATACCTTGCTTAAATCCATATAGAAGGCATGTGAACTTACTGTTAAATGAATCAGTTGGGAAATTATTCGAACTGCATTATTTGTTGCCAAGATTATAGCAATCCACTTTCGCGGATGGAAAGAGCTTGACTTTATAGACATCAAGTATAGTGGTACGAGCGAAGCAATTTTGACACAATTGTTACAATTGATGAATCTAATACCAATGAAGAGAAAATATCTATACTTTCCCATAGATTTACTAAATTTCTTAGAAAGAATAAACCCGTTTTTAGGGATTTAAAAAAAAGGTAATCCGAGCTCTAAAAGCATTATTTCATTGAATTTATATATGTATTTCTTCCAAGATACTTCAAACATTTCGGAGACCACTCATATAGGCATTTGATCAAAAAACTAAATCTAGAACTATGCAGCTGAATAGAAATTTTGAACTCTATATCATGCAAGAGGATGAAACTTTGACCAAATTCTACGCAGGTTTTTCAATCATTATCACCTACCCGTACAATTTGGATGGACCTATTTGGGAAAAAAAGTAGATTGAGAAAATTGTTGTTAGCCTACATTATCATTTCCAAGAAAAAGATACCTTGCTTAAATCCATATAGAAGGCCTGTGAACTTACTTTTAAATGAATTAGTCGGGAAATTATTCGAACTGCATTATTTTTTGCGAAGATGATAGCAATCCACTTTCGTGGACGGAAAGAGCTTGACTTTATAGACATCAAGTATAGTGGTACGAGCAAAGCTATTTGGACGAAATTGTTAGAAATGATGAATCTAATAATAATGAAGAGAAAATATCTATACTTTCGCATAGATTTACTGACTTTCTTAGAAAGAATAAACCCATTTAGGGATTTTCAAAAAGGTAATCCGAGCTCTAAAATGATTATTTCAATGAATTTATAGTTGTATTTCTTCCAAGCTACTTCCAACATTTCGGAGACCACTCATATAGGCATTTGAGCAAAAAACTAAATCTAGAACTATGCAGCTGAACAGAAATTTTGAACTCTATATCATGCAAGAGGATGAAACTTTGAACAAATTCTATGCAGGTTTTTCAATCAATTTCAGCTACCCGTACAATTTGGATGGACCTATTTGGAAAAAAAAGTAGATTGAGAAAATTGTTGTTAGCCTACATTATCATTTTCAAGAAAATGATACCTTGCTTAAATCCATATAGAAGACCTGTGAACTTACTGTTAAATGAATCAGTTGGGAAATTATTCGAACTACATTATTTGTTGCCAAGATGATAGCAATCCACTTTCGCGGATGGAAAGAGCTTGACTTTATAGACATCAAGTATAGTGGTACGAGCGAAGCAATTTTGACACAATTGTTAGAATTGATGAATCTAATACCAATGAAGAGAAAATATCTATACTTTCCCCATAGATTTACTAAATTTCTTAGAAAGAATAAACCCGTTTTTAGGGATTTAAAAAAAAGGTAATCCGAGCTCTAAAATGATTATTTCATTGAATTTATAGTTGTATTTCTTCCAAGCAACTTTAAACATTTTGGAGACCACTCATATAGGCATTTGATCAAGAAATAAATCTAGAACTATGCAGCTGAACATAAATTTTGAACTCTATATCATGCAAGAGGATGAAACTTTGAACAAATTCTACGCAGGTTTTTCAATCAATTTCAGCTACCCGTACAATTTGGATGGACCTTTTTGGAAAAAAAAGTAGATTGAGAAAATTGTTCTTAACCTACATTATCATTTCCAAGAAAAAGATACCTTGCTTAAATCCATATAGAAGGCCTGTGAACTTACTGTTAAATGAATCAGTTGGGAAATTATTCGAACTGCATTACTTGTTGCCAAGATGATAGCAATCCACTTTCGCGGATGGAAAGAGCTTGACTTTATAGACATCAAGTATAGTGGTACGAGCGAAGCAATTTTGACACAATTGTTAGAATTGATGAATCTAATACCAATGAAGAGAAAATATCTATACTTTCCCCATAGATTTACTAAATTTCTTAGAAAGAATAAACCCGTTTTTAGGGATTAAAAAAAAAGGTAATCCGAGCTCTAAAATGATTATTGCATTGAATTTATAGTTGTATTTCTTCCAAGCGACTTCAAATATTTTGGAGACCACTCATATAGGCATTTGAGCAAAAAAACTAAATCTAGAACTATGCAGCTGAACATACATTTTGAACTCTATATCATGCAAGAGGATGAAACTTTGAACAAATTCTATGCAGGTTTTTCAATCAATATCAACACCTCGTACAATTTGGATGGACCTATTTGGAAAAAAAAGTAGATTGAGAAAATTGTTGTTAGTCTACATTATCATTTTCAAGAAGAAGATACCTTGCTTAAATCCATATAGAAGGCCTGTGAACTTACTTTTAAATGAATCAGTCGGGAAATTATTCGAACTGCATTATTTTTTGCGAAGATGATAGCAATCCACTTTCGTGGACGGAAAGAGCTTGACTTTATAGACATCAAGTATAGTGGTACGAGCAAAGCTATTTGGACGAAATTGTTAGAATTGATGAATCTAATACCAATGAAGAGAAAATATCTATACTTTCCCATAGATTTACTAAATTTCTTAGAAAGAATAAACCCGTTTTTAGGGATTTAAAAAAAAGGTAATCCGATCTCTAAAATCATTATTTCATTGAATTTATGTATTTCTTCCAAGATACTTCAAACATTTCGGAGACCACTCATATAGGCATTTGAGCAAAAAACTAAATCTAGAACTATGCAGCTGAATAGAAAGTTTGAAATCTAAATCATGCAAGAGGATGAAATTTTGAACAAATTCTTCGCAGGTTTTTCAATCAATTTCAGCTACCCGTACAATTTGGATGGACCTTTTTGGAAAAAAAAAGTAGATTGAGAAAATTGTTCTTAACCTACATTATCATTTCCAAGAAAAAGATACCTTGCTTAAATCCATATAGAAGGCCTGTGAACTTACTGTTAAATGAATCAGTTGGGAAATTATTCGAACTGCATTACTTGTTGCCAAGATGATAGCAATCCACTTTCACGGACGAAAAGAGCTTGAATTTATAGACATCAAGTATAGTGGTACGAGCGAAGATATTTTGACACAATTGTTAGAAATGATGAATCTAATACCGATGAAGAGAAAATATCTATACTCTCCCATAGATTTACTATATTTCTTAGAAAGAATAAACCCGTGTTTAGGGATTTAAAAAAAAGGTAATCCGAGCTCTAAAATGATTATTTCAATGAATTTATAGTTGTATTTCATCCAAGCAAAATCAAACATTTTGGAGACCACTCATATAAGCATTTGATCAAAAAATAAATCTAGAACTATGCAGCTGAACAGAAAGTTTGAACTCTAAATCATGCAAGAGGATGAAATTTTGAACAAATTCTACGCAGGTTTTTCAATCAATTTCAGCTACCCGTACAATTTGGATGGACCTTTTTGGAAAAAAAAGTAGATTGAGAAAATTGTTGTTAACCTACATTATCATTTCCAAGAAAAAGATACCTTGCTTAAATCCATATAGAAGGCATGTGAACTTACTAATAAATGAATCAGTTGGGAAATTATTCGAACTGCATTATTTGTTGCCAAGATGATAGCAATCCACTTTCGCGGATGGAAAGAGCTTGACTTTATAGACATCAAGTATAGTGGTACGAGCGAAGCAATTTTGACACAATTGTTAGAATTGATGAATCTAATACCAATGAAGAGAAAATATCTATACTTTCCCCATAGATTTACTAAATTTCTTAGAAAGAATAAACCCGTTTTTAGGGATTTTCAAAAAAGGTAATCACAGCTCTAAAATGATTATTTCAATGAATTTATAGTTGTATTTCTTCCAAGCTACTTCAAACATTTCGGAGACCACTCATATAGGCATTTGAGCAAAAAATAAATCTAGAACTATGCAGCTGAACAGAAAGTTTGAACTCTAAATCATGCAAGAGGATGAAACTTTGAACAAATTCTATGCAGGTTTTTCAATCAATTTCAGTTACCCGTACAATTTGGATGGACCTATATGAAAAAAAAAGTAGATTGAGAAAATTGTTGTTAGCCTACATTATCATTTCCAAGAAAAAGATACCTTGCTTAAATCCATATAGAAGGCATGTGAACTTACTGTTAAATGAATCAGTTGGGAAATTATTCGAACTGCATTATTTGTTGCCAAGATGATAGCAATCCACTTTCGCGGATGGAAAGAGCTTGACTTTATAGACATCAAGTATAGTGGTACGAGCGAAGCAATTTTGACACAATTGTTAGAATTGATGAATCTAATACCAATGAAGAGAAAATATCTATACTTTCCCATAGATTTACTAAATTTCTTAGAAAGAATAAACCCGTTTTTAGGGATTTAAAAAAAAGGTAATCCGAGCTCTAAAATCATTATTTCATTGAATTTATATATGTATTTCTTCCAAGATACTTCAAACATTTCGGAGACCACTCATATAGGCATTTGAGCAAAAAACTAAATCTAGAACTATGCAGCTGAATAGAAATTTTGAACTCTATATCATGCAAGAGGATGAAACTTTGACCAAATTCTACGCAGGTTTTTCAATCATTATCAACTACCCGTACAATTTGGATGGACCTATTTGGAAAAAAAAGTAGATTGAGAAAATTGTTGTTAGTCTACATTATCATTTTCAAGAAGAAGATACCTTGCTTAAATCCATATAGAAGGCATGTGAACTTACTGTTAAATGAATCAGTCGGGAAATTATTCGAACTGCATTATTTTTTGCGAAGATGATAGCAATCCACTTTCGTGGACGGAAAGAGCTTGACTTTATAGACATCAAGTATAGTGGTACGAGCAAAGCTATTTGGACGAAATTGTTAGAAATGATGAATCTAATAATAATGAAGAGAAAATATCTATACTTTCGCATAGATTTACTAACTTTCTTAGAAAGAATAAACCCATTTAGGGATTTTCAAAAAGGTAATCCGAGCTCTAAAATGATTATTTCAATGAATTTATAGTTGTATTTCTTCCAAGCTACTTCCAACATTTCGGAGACCACTCATATAGGCATTTGAGCAAAAAACTAAATCTAGAACTATGCAGCTGAACAGAAATTTTGAACTCTATATCATGCAAGAGGATGAAATTTTGAACAAATTCTACGCAGGTTTTTCAATCATTATCAACTACCCGTACAATTTGGATGGACCTATTTGGAAAAAAAAGTAGATTGAGAAAATTGTTGTTAGCCTACATTATCATTTCCAAGAAAAAGATACCTTGCTTAAATCCATATAAAAGGCATGTGAACTTACTATTAAATGAATCAGTTGGGAAATTATTCGAACTACATTATTTGTTGCCAAGATGATAGCAATCCACTTTCGCGGATGGAAAGAGCTTGACTTTATAGACATCAAGTATAGTGGTACGAGCGAAGCAATTTTGACACAATTGTTAGAATTGATGAATCTAATACCAATGAAGAGAAAATATCTATACTTTCCCCATAGATTTACTAAATTTCTTAGAAAGAATAAACCCGTTTTTAGGGATTTAAAAAAAAGGTAATCCGAGCTCTAAAATGATTATTTCATTGAATTTATAGTTGTATTTCTTCCAAGCAACTTTAAACATTTTGGAGACCACTCATATAGGCATTTGATCAAGAAATAAATCTAGAACTATGCAGCTGAACATAAATTTTGAACTCTATATCATGCAAGAGGATGAAACTTTGAACAAATTCTATGCAGGTTTTTCAATGAATTTCAGCTACCCGTACAATTTGGATGGACCTATTTGGAAAAAAAAGTAGATTGAGAAAATTGTGGTTAGCCTACATTATCATTTTCAAGAAAATGATACCTTGCTTAAATCCATATAGAAGGCCTGTGAACTTACTGTTAAATGAATCAGTTGGGAAATTATTCGAACTGCATTACTTGTTGCCAAGATGATAGCAATCCACTTTCACGGACGAAAAGAGCTTGAATTTATAGACATCAAGTATAGTGGTACGAGCGAAGCTATTTTGACACAATTGTTAGAAATGATGAATCTAATACCGATGAAGAGAAAATATCTATACTCTCCCATAGATTTACTATATTTCTTAGAAAGAATAAACCCGTGTTTAGGGATTTAAAAAAAAGGTAATCCGAGCTCTAAAATGATTATTTCAATGAATTTATAGTTGTATTTCTTCCAAGCAAAATCAAACATTTTGGAGACCACTCATATAAGCATTTGATCAAAAAATAAATCTAGAACTATGCAGCTGAACAGAAAGTTTGAACTCTAAATCATGCAAGAGGATGAAATTTTGAACAAATTCTACGCAGGTTTTTCAATCAATTTCAGCTACCCGTACAATGTGGATGGACCTTTTTGGAAAAAAAAGTAGAATGAGAAAATTGTTGTTAACCTACATTATCATTTCCAAGAAAAAGATACCTTGCTTAAATCCATATAGAAGGCATGTGAACTTACTAATAAATGAATCAGTTGGGAAATTATTCGAACTGCATTATTTGTTGCCAAGATGATAGCAATCCACTTTCGCGGATGGAAAGAGCTTGACTTTATAGACATCAAGTATAGTGGTACGAGCGAAGCAATTTTGACACAATTGTTAGAATTGATGAATCTAATACCAATGAAGAGAAAATATCTATACTTTCCCATAGATTTACTAAATTTCTTAGAAAGAATAAACCCGTTTTTAGGGATTTAAAAAAAAGGTAATCCGAGATCTAAAATCATTATTTCATTGAATTTATATATGTATTTCTTCCAAGATACTTCAAACATTTTGGAGACCACTCATATAGGCATTTGAGCAAAAAACTAAATCTAGAACTATGCAGCTGAATAGAAATTTTGAACTCTATATCATGCAAGAGGATGAAACTTTGACCAAATTCTACGCAGGTTTTTCAATCATTATCAACTACCCGTACAATTTGGATGGACCTATTTGGAAAAAAAAGTAGATTGAGAAAATTGTTGTTAGCCTACATTATCATTTCCAAGAAAAAGATACCTTGCTTAAATCCATATAGAAGGCATGTGAACTTACAACTAAATGAATCAGTTGGGAAATTATTTTAACTGCGTTATTTGTTGCCAAGATGATAGCAATCCACTTTTGCGGATGGAAAGAGCTTGACTTTATAGACATCAAGTATAGTGGTACGAGCTAAGCAATTTTGACACAATTGTTAGAATTGATGAATCTAATACCAATGAAGAGAAAATATCTATACTTTCGCATAGATTTACTAAATTTCTTAGAAAGAATAAACCCATTTTTAGGGATTTTCAAAAAAGGTAATCTGAGCTCTAAAATGATTATTTAAATGAATTTATAGTTGTATTTCTTCCAAGCTACTTCAAACATTTCGGAGACCACTCATATAGGCATTTGAGCAAAAAATAAATCTAGAACTATGCAGCTGAACAGAAAGTTTGAACTCTAAATCATGCAAGAGGATGAAACTTTGAACAAATTCTATGCAGGTTTTTCAATCAATTTCAGTTACCCGTATAATTTGGATGGACCTATATGAAAAAAAAAGTAGATTGAAAAAATTGTTGTTAGCCTACATTATCATTTCCAAGAAAAAGATACCTTGCTTAAATCCATATAGAAGGCATGTGAACTTACTGTTAAATGAATCAGTTGGGAAATTATTCGAACTGCATTATTTGTTGCCAAGATGATAGCAATCCACTTTCGCGGATGGAAAGAGCTTGACTTTATAGACATCAAGTATAGTGGTACGAGCGAAGCATTTTTGACACAATTGTTAGAATTGATGAATCTAATACCAATGAAGAGAAAATATCTATACTTTCCCATAGATTTACTAAATTTCTTAGAAAGAATAAACCCGTTTTTAGGGATTTAAAAAAAAGGTAATCCGAGCTCTAAAATCATTATTTCATTGAATTTATATATGTATTTCTTCCAAGATACTTCAAACATTTCGGAGACCACTCATATAGGCATTTGAGCAAAAAACAAAATCTAGAACTATGCAGCTGAATAGAAATTTTGAACTCTATATCATGCAAGAGGATGAAACTTTGACCAAATTCTACGCAGGTTTTTCAATCATTATCAACTACCCGTATAATTTGGATGGACCTATATGAAAAAAAAAGTAGATTGAAAAAATTGTTGTTAGCCTACATTATCATTTCCAAGAAAAAGATACCTTGCTTAAATCCATATAGAAGGCCTGTGAACTTACTTTTAAATGAATCAGTCGGGAAATTATTCGAACTGCATTATTTGTTGCCAAGATGATAGCAATCCACTTTCGCGGATGGAAAGAGCTTGACTTTATAGACATCAAGTATAGTGGTACGAGCGAAGCATTTTTGACACAATTGTTAGAATTGATGAATCTAATACCAATGAAGAGAAAATATCTATACTTTCCCATAGATTTACTAAATTTCTTAGAAAGAATAAACCCGTTTTTAGGGATTTAAAAAAAGGTAATCCGAGCTCTAAAATCATTATTTCATTGAATTTATATATGTATTTCTTCCAAGATACTTCAAACATTTCGGAGACCACTCATATAGGCATTTGAGCAAAAAACAAAATCTAGAACTATGCAGCTGAATAGAAATTTTGAACTCTATATCATGCAAGAGGATGAAACTTTGACCAAATTCTACGCAGGTTTTTCAATCATTATCAACTACCCGTACAATTTGGATGGACCTATTTGGAAAAAAAAGTAGATTGAGAAAATTGTTGTTAGTCTACATTATCATTTTCAAGAAGAAGATACCTTGCTTAAATCCATATAGAAGGCCTGTGAACTTACTTTTAAATGAATCAGTCGGGAAATTATTCGAACTGCATTATTTTTTGCGAAGATGATAGCAATCCACTTTCGTGGACGGAAAGAGCTTGACTTTATAGACATCAAGTATAGTGGTACGAGCGAAGCAATTTTGACACAATTGTTAGAAATGATGAATCTAATAATAATGAAGAGAAAATATCTATACTTTCCCATAGATTTACTAAATTTCTTAGAAAGAATAAACCCGTTTTTAGGGATTTAAAAAAAAGGTAATCCGAGCTCTAAAATGATTATTTCAATGAATTTATAGTTGTATTTCTTCCAAGCTACTTCCAACATTTCGGAGACCACTCATATAGGCATTTGAGCAAAAAACTAAATCTAGAACTATGCAGCTGAACAGAAATTTTGAACTCTATATCATGCAAGAGGATGAAACTTTGACCAAATTCTACGCAGGTTTTTCAATCAATTTCAGGTACCCGTACAATTTGGATGGACCTATTTGGAAAAAAAAGTAGATTGAGAAAATTGTTGTTAGCCTACATTATCATTTTCAAGAAAATGATACCTTGCTTAAATCCATATAGAAGGCCTGTGAACTTACTGTTAAATGAATCAGTTGGGAAATTATTCGAACTGCATTACTTGTTGCCAAGATGATAGCAATCCACTTTCGAGGATGGAAAGAGCTTGACTTTATAGACATCAAGTATAGTGGTACGAGCGAAGCAATTTTGACACAATTGTTAGAATTGATGAATCTAATACCAATGAAGAGAAAATATCTATACTTTCCCATAGATTTACTAAATTTCTTAGAAAGAATAAACCCGTTTTTAGGGATTTAAAAAAAAGGTAATCCGAGCTCTAAAATCATTATTTCATTGAATTTATATATGTATTTCTTCCAAGATACTTCAAACATTTCGGAGACCACTCATATAGGCATTTGAGCAAAAAACTAAATCTAGAACTATGCAGCTGAATAGAAATTTTGAACTCTATATCATGCAAGAGGATGAAACTTTGACCAAATTCTACGCAGGTTTTTCAATCATTATCAACTACCCGTACAATTTGGATGGACCTATTTGGAAAAAAAAGTAGATTGAGAAAATTGTTGTTTGCCTACATTATCATTTCCAAGAAAAAGATACCTTGCTTAAATCCATATAGAAGGCATGTGAACTTACTACTAAATGAATCAGTTGGGAAATTATTGGAACTGCATTATTTGTTGCCAAGATGATAGCAATCCACTTTCGCGGATGGAAAGAGCTTGACTTTATAGACATCAAGTATAGTGGTACGAGCGAAGGAATTTTGACACAATTGTTAGAATTGATGAATCTAATACCAATGAAGAGAAAATATCTATACTTTCGCATAGATTTACTAAATTTCTTAGAAAGAATAAACCCATTTTTAGGGATTTTCAAAAAAGGTAATCTGAGCTCTAAAAGGATTATTTCAATGAATTTATAGTTGTATTTCTTCCAAGCTACTTCAAACATTTCGGAGACCACTCATATAGGAATTTGAGCAAAAAACTAAATCTAGAACTATGCAGCTGAACATAAATTTTGAACTCTATATCATGCATGAGGATGAAACTTTGAACAAATTCTACGCAGGTTTTTCAATCATTATCAACTACTCGTACAATTTGGATGGACCTATTTCAAAAAAAAAAAGTAGATTGAAAAAATGGTTGTTAGCCTACAATATCATTTTCAAGAAAAAGATACCTTGCTTAAATCCATATAGAAGGCCTCTTACCTTACTGTTAAATGAAACAATTTGGAAATTATTCGAACTGCATCACTTGTTACCAAGATGATGATAATCCATTGTCGTGCACGGAAAGAGCTTGACTTTATAGACATCAAGTATAGTGGTAAGAGCGAAGCTATTTTGACACAATTGTTAGAAATGATGAATCTAATACCAATGAAGAGAAAATAGCTATACTTTCCCCATAGATTTACTAAATTTCTTAGAAAGAATAAACCCGTTTTTAGGGATTTAAAAAAAAGGTAATCCGAGCTCTAAAATGATTATTTCATTGAATTTATAGTTGTATTTCTTCCAAGCAAAATCAAAAATTTTGGAGACCACTCATATAGGCATTTGATCAAAAAAATAAATCTAGAACTATGCAACTGAACATAAATTTTGAACTCTATATCATGCAAGAGGATGAAACTTTGAACAAATTCTATGTAGGTTTTTCAATCAATTTCAGCTACCCGTACAATTTGGATGGACATATTTGGAAAAAAAAAGTAGATTGAGAAAATTGTTGTTAGACTACATTATCATTTCCAAGAAAAAGATACCTTGCTTAAATCCATATGGAAGGCATGTGAAGTTACTACTAAATGAATCAGTTGGGAAATTATTGGAACTGCATTATTTGTTGCCAAGATGATAGCAATCCACTTTTGCGGATGGAAAGAGCTTGACTTTATAGACATCAAGTATAGTGGTACGAGCGAAGCAATTTTGACACAATTGTTAGAATTGATGAATCTAATACCATTAAAGAGAAAATATCTATACTTTCCCATAGATTTACTAAATTTCTTAAAAAGAATAAACTCATTTTTAGGGATTAAAAAAAAAGGTAATCCGAGCTCTAAAATGATTATTTCATTGAATTTATAGTTGTATTTCTTCCAAGCAACTTCAAACATTTTGGAGACCACTCATATAGGCATTTGATCAAAAAATAAATATAGAACTATGCAGCTGAACATAAATTTTGAACTCTATATCATGCAAGAGGATGAAACTTTGAATAAATTTTATGCAGGTTTTTCAATCAATTTCAGGTACCCGTACAATTTGGATGGACCTCTTTGGAAAAAAAAGTAGATTGAGAAAATTGTTGTTAGCCTACATTATCATTTTCAAGAAAAAGATATCTTGCTTAAATCCATATAGAAGGCCTGTGAACTTATTGTTAAATGAATCAGTTGGGAAATTATTCGAACTACATTATTTGTTGCCAAGATGATAGCAATCCACTTTTGTGGACGAAAAGAGCTTGAATTTATAGACATCAAGTATAGTGGTACAAGTGAAGCAATTTTGACACAATTGTTAGAATTGATGAATCTAATACCAATGAAGAGAAAATATCTATACTTTCCCATATATTTAGTAAATTTCTTAGAAAGAATAAACCCGTTTTTAGGGATTTAGAAAAAAGGTAATCCGAGCTCTAAAATGATTATTTCAATGAATTTATAGTTGTATTTCTTCCAAGCAACTTTAAACATTTTGGAGACCACTCATATAGGCATTTGATCAAAAAATAAATCTAGAACTATGCAGCTGAACATAAATTTTGAACTCTATATCATGCAAGAGGATGAATCTTTGAACAATTCTATGCAGGTTTTTCAATCAATTTCAGCTACCCGTACAATTTGGATGGACCTATTTGGAAAAAAAAGTAGATTGAGAAAATTGTTGTTAGCCTACATTATCATTTTCAAGAAAAAGATACCTTGCTTAAATCCATATAGAAGGCCTGTGAACTTACTGTTAAATGAATCAGTTGGGAAATTATTCGAACTGCATTATTTGTTGCCAAGATGATAGCAATCCACTTTCACGGACGAAAAGAGCTTGAATTTATAGACATCAAGTATAGTGGTACAAGTGAAGCAATTTTGACACAATTGTTAGAATTGATGAATCTAATACCAATGAAAAGAAAATATCTATACTTTCCCATATATTTACTAAATTTCTTAGAAAGAATAAACCCGTTTTTAGGGATTTCGAAAAAAGGTAATCCGAGCTCTAAAATGATTATTTCATTGAATTTATTGTTGTATTTCTTCCAAGCAACTTTAACCATTTTGGAGACCACTCATATAGGCATTTGATCAAAAAATAAATCTAGAACTATGCAGCTGAACATAAATTTTGAACTCTATATCATGCAAGAGGATGAAACTTTGAACAAATTCTATGCACGTTTTTCAATCAATTTCAGCTACCCGTACAATTTGGATGGACCTATTTGGAAAAAAAAGTAGATTGAGAAAATTGTTGTTAGCCTACATTTTCATTTCCAAGAAAAAGATACCTTGCTTAAATCCATATAGAAGGCATGTGAACTTACTACTAAATGAATCTGTTGGGAAATTATTGGAACTGCATTATTTGTTGCCAAGATGATAGAAATCCACTTTTGCGGATGGAAAGAGCTTGACTTTATAGACATCAAGTATAGTGGTACAAGCGAAGCAATTTTGACACAATTGTTAGAATTAATGAATCTAATACCAATAAAGGGAAAATATCTATACTTTCCCATAGATTTACTAAATTTCTTAGAAAGAATAAACCCGTTTTTAGGGATTTAAAAAAAAGGTAATCCGAGCTCTAAAATGATTATTTCATTGAATTTATAGTTGTATTTCTTCCAAGCAACTTCAAACATTTTGGAGACCACTCATATAGGCATTTGATCAAAAAATAAATCTAGAACTATGCAGCTGAACATAAATTTTGAACTCTATATCATGCAAGAGGATGAAACTTTGAACAAATTCTATGCAGGTTTTTCAATCAATTTCAGGTACCCGTACAATTTGGATGGACCTATTTGGAAAAAAAAGTAGATTGAGAAAATTGTTGTTAGCCTACATTATCATTTTCAAGAAAAAGATATCTTGCTTAAATCCATATAGAAGGCCTGTGAACTTACTGTTAAATGAATCAGTTGGGAAATTATTCGAATTGCATTATTTGTTGCCAAGATGATAGCAATCCACTTTCGCGGACGAAAAGAGCTTGAATTTATAGACATCAAGTATAGTGGTACGAGCGAAGCAATTTTGACACAATTGTTAGAATTGAAGAATCTAATACCAATGAAGAGAAAATATCTATACTTTCCCATATATTTACTAAATTTCTTAGAAAGAATAAACCCGTTTTTAGGGATTTCGAAAAAAGGTAATCCGAGCTCTAAAATGATTATTTCATTGAATTTATTGTTGTATTTCTTCCAAGCAACTTTAACCATTTTGGAGACCACTCATATAGGCATTTGATCAAAAAATAAATCTAGAACTATGCAGCTGAACATAAATTTTGAACTCTATATAATGCAAGAGGATGAAACTTTGAACAAATTCTATGCACGTTTTTCAATCAATTTCAGCTACCCGTACAATTTGGATGGACCTATTTGGAAAAATAAGTAGATTGAGAAAATTGTTGTTAGCCTACATTTTCATTTCCAAGAAAAAGATACCTTGCTTAAATCCATATAGAAGGCATGTGAACTTACTACTAAATGAATCAGTTGGGAAATTATTGGAACTGCATTATTTGTTGCCAAGATGATAGAAATCCACTTTTGCGGATGGATAGAGCTTGACTTTATAGACATCAAGTATAGTGGTACAAGCGAAGCAATTTTGACACAATTGTTAGAATTAATGAATCTAATACCAATCAAGGGAAAATATCTATACTTTCCCATAGATTTACTAAATTTCTTAGAAAGAATAAACCCGTTTTTAGGGATTTAAAAAAAAGGTAATCCGAGCTCTAAAATGATTATTTCATTGAATTTATAGTTGTATTTCTTCCAAGCAACTTCAAACATTTTGGAGACCACTCATATAGGCATTTGATCAAAAAATAAATCTAGAACTATGCAGCTGAACATAAATTTTGAACTCTATATCATGCAAGAGGATGAAACTTTGAACAAATTCTATGCAGGTTTTTCAATCAATTTCAGGTACCCGTACAATTTGGATGGACCTATTTGGAAAAAAAAGTAGATTGAGAAAATTGTTGTTAGCCTACATTATCATTTTCAAGAAAAAGATATCTTGCTTAAATCCATATAGAAGGCCTGTGAACTTACTGTTAAATGAATCAGTTGGGAAATTATTCGAACTGCATTATTTGTTGCCAAGATGATAGCAATCCACTTTCGCGGACGAAAAGAGCTTGAATTTATAGACATCAAGTATAGTGGTACGAGCGAAGCAATTTTGACACAATTGTTAGAATTGAAGAATCTAATACCAATGAAGAGAAAATATCTATACTTTCCCATAGATTTACTAAATTTCTTAGAAAGAATAAACCCGTTTTTAGGGATTTAAAAAAAAGGTAATCCGAGCTCTAAAATGATTATTTCATTGAATTTATAGTTGTATTTCTTCCAAGCAACTTCAAACATTTTGGATACCACTCATATAGGCATTTGATCAAAAAATAAATCTAGAACTATGCAGCTGAACATAAATTTTGAACTCTATATCATGCAAGAGGATGAAACTTTGAACAAATTCTATGCAGGTTTTTCAATCAATTTCAGCTACCCGTACAATTTGGATGGACCTATATGAAAAAAAAAGTAGATTGAGAAAATTGTTGTTAGCCTACATTATCATTTCCAAGAAAAAGATACCTTGCTTAAATCCATATAGAATGCCTGTGAACTTACTGTTAAATGAATCAGTTGGGAAATTATTCGAACTGCATTATTTGTTGCCAAGATGATAGCAATCCACTTTCGCGGATGGATAGAGCTTGAATTTATAGACATCAAGTATAGTGGTACGAGCGAAGCAATTTTGACACAATTGTTAGAATTGATGAATCTAATACCAATGAAGAGAAAATATCTATACTTTCCCATAGATTTACTAAATTTCTTAGAAAGAATAAACCCGTTTTTAAGGATATAAAAAAAGGTAATCCGAGCTCTAAAATCATTATTTCATTGAATTTATAGTTGTATTTCTTCCAAGATACTTCAAACATTTCGGAGACCACTCATATAGGCATTTGAGCAAAAAAGTAAATCTAGAACTATGCAGCTGAATAGAAATTTTGAACTCTATATCATGCAAGAGGATGAAACTTTGACCAAATTCTACGCAGGTTTTTCAATCATTATCAACTACCCGTACAATTTGGATGGACCTATTTGGAAAAAAAAGTAGATTGAGAAAATTGTTGTTAGCCTACATTATCATTTCCAAGAAAAAGATACCTTGCTTAAATCCATATAGAAGGCATGTGAACTTACTACTAAATGAATCAGTTGGGAAATTATTGGAACTGCATTATTTGTTGCCAAGATGATAGCAATCCACTTTCGCGGATGGAAAGAGCTTGACTTTATAGACATAAAGTATAGTGGTACGAGCGAAGGAATTTTGACACAATTGTTAGAATTGATGAATCTAATACCAATGAAGAGAAAATATCTATACTTTCGCATAGATTTACTAAATTTCTTAGAAAGAATAAACCCATTTTTAGGGATTTTCAAAAAAGGTAATCTGAGCTCTAAAAGGATTATTTCAATGAATTTATAGTTGTATTTCTTCCAAGCTACTTCAAACATTTCGGAGACCACTCATATAGGAATTTGAGCAAAAAACTAAATCTAGAACTATGCAGCTGAACATAAATTTTGAACTCTATATCATGCATGAGGATGAAACTTTGAACAAATTCTACGCAGGTTTTTCAATCATTATCAACTACTCGTACAATTTGGATGGACCTATTTGAAAAAAAAAAGTAGATTGAAAAAATGGTTGTTAGCCTACAATATCATTTTCAAGAAAAAGATACCTTGCTTAAATCCATATAGAAGGCCTCTTACCTTACTGTTAAATGAAACAATTTGGAAATTATTCGAACTGCATCACTTGTTACCAAGATGATGGCAATCCATTGTCGTGCACGGAAAGAGCTTGACTTTATAGACATCAAGTATAGTGGTAAGAGCGAAGCTATTTTGACACAATTGTTAGAAATGATGAATCTAATAGCAATGAAGAGAAAATAGCTATACTTTCCCATAGATTTACTAAATTTCTTAGAAAGAATAAACCCATTTTTAGGGATTTTCGAAAAAGGTAATCCGAGCTCTAAAATAAGTATTTCAATGAATTTATAGTTGTATTTCTTCCAAGCAACTTCAAACATTTTGGAGACCACTCATATAGGCATTTGAGCAAAAAAAATAAATCTAGAACTTTGCAGCTGAGCATAAATTTTGAACTCTATATCATGCAAGAGGATGAAACTTTCAACAAATTCTATGTAGGTTTTTCAATCAATTTCAGCTACCCGTACAATTTGGATGGACATATTTGGAAAAAAAAGTAGATTGAGAAAATTGTTGTTAGCCTACATTATCATTTCCAAGAAAAAGATACCTTGCTTAAATCCATATAGAAGGCATGTGAACTTACTACTAAATGAATCATTGGGAAATTATTCGAACTGCATTATTTGTTGCCAAGATGATAGCAATCCACTTTCGCGGATGGAAAGAGTTTGACTTTATAGACATCAAGTATAGTGGTACGAGCGAAGCAATTTTGACACAATTGTTAGAATTGAAGAATCTAATACCAATGAAGAGAAAATATCTATACTTTCGCATAGATTTACTAAATTTCTTAGAAAGAATAAACCCATTTTTAGGGATTTTCAAAAAAGGTAATCTGAGCTCTAAAAGGATTATTTCAATGAATTTATAGTTGTATTTCTTCCAAGCTACTTCAAACATTTCGGAGACCACTCATATAGGCATTTGAGCAAAAAAGTAAATCTAGAACTATGCAGCTGAATAGAAATTTTGAACTCTATATCATGCAAGAGGATGAAACTTTGACCAAATTCTACGCAGGTTTTTCAATCATTATCAACTACCCGTACAATTTGGATGGACCTATTTGGAAAAAAAAGTAGATTGAGAAAATTGTTGTTAGCCTACATTATCATTTCCAAGAAAAAGATACCTTGCTTAAATCCATATAGAAGGCATGTGAACTTACTACTAAATGAATCAGTTGGGAAATTATTGGAACTGCATTATTTGTTGCCAAGATGATAGCAATCCACTTTCGCGGATGGAAAGAGCTTGACTTTATAGACATCAAGTATAGTGGTACGAGCGAAGGAATTTTGACACAATTGTTAGAATTGATGAATCTAATACCAATGAAGAGAAAATATCTATACTTTCGCATAGATTTACTAAATTTCTTAGAAAGAATAAACCCATTTTTAGGGATTTTCAAAAAAGGTAATCTGAGCTCTAAAAGGATTATTTCAATGAATTTATAGTTGTATTTCTTCCAAGCTACTTCAAACATTTCGGAGACCACTCATATAGGAATTTGAGCAAAAAACTAAATCTAGAACTATGCAGCTGAACATAAATTTTGAACTCTATATCATGCATGAGGATGAAACTTTGAACAAATTCTACGCAGGTTTTTCAATCATTATCAACTACTCGTACAATTTGGATGGACCTATTTGAAAAAAAAAAGTAGATTGAAAAAATGGTTGTTAGCCTACAATATCATTTTCAAGAAAAAGATACCTTGCTTAAATCCATATAGAAGGCCTCTTACCTTACTGTTAAATGAAACAATTTGGAAATTATTCGAACTGCATCACTTGTTACCAAGATGATGGCAATCCATTGTCGTGCACGGAAAGAGCTTGACTTTATAGACATCAAGTATAGTGGTAAGAGCGAAGCTATTTTGACACAATTGTTAGAAATGATGAATCTAATAGCAATGAAGAGAAAATAGCTATACTTTCCCATAGATTTACTAAATTTCTTAGAAAGAATAAACCCATTTTTAGGGATTTTCGAAAAAGGTAATCCGAGCTCTAAAATAAGTATTTCAATGAATTTATAGTTGTATTTCTTCCAAGCAACTTCAAACATTTTGGAGACCACTCATATAGGCATTTGAGCAAAAAAAATAAATCTAGAACTTTGCAGCTGAGCATAAATTTTGAACTCTATATCATGCAAGAGGATGAAACTTTCAACAAATTCTATGTAGGTTTTTCAATCAATTTCAGCTACCCGTACAATTTGGATGGACATATTTGGAAAAAAAAGTAGATTGAGAAAATTGTTGTTAGCCTACATTATCATTTCCAAGAAAAAGATACCTTGCTTAAATCCATATAGAAGGCATGTGAACTTACTACTAAATGAATCAGTTGGGAAATTATTGGAACTGCATTATTTGTTGCCAAGATGATAGCAATCCACTTTCGCGGATGGAAAGAGCTTGACTTTATAGACATAAAGTATAGTGGTACGAGCGAAGGAATTTTGACACAATTGTTAGAATTGATGAATCTAATACCAATGAAGAGAAAATATCTATACTTTCGCATAGATTTACTAAATTTCTTAGAAAGAATAAACCCATTTTTAGGGATTTTCAAAAAAGGTAATCTGAGCTCTAAAAGGATTATTTCAATGAATTTATAGTTGTATTTCTTCCAAGCTACTTCAAACATTTCGGAGACCACTCATATAGGAATTTGAGCAAAAAACTAAATCTAGAACTATGCAGCTGAACATAAATTTTGAACTCTATATCATGCATGAGGATGAAACTTTGAACAAATTCTACGCAGGTTTTTCAATCATTATCAACTACTCGTACAATTTGGATGGACCTATTTGAAAAAAAAAGTAGATTGAAAAAATGGTTGTTAGCCTACAATATCATTTTCAAGAAAAAGATACCTTGCTTAAATCCATATAGAAGGCCTCTTACCTTACTGTTAAATGAAACAATTTGGAAATTATTCGAACTGCATCACTTGTTACCAAGATGATGGCAATCCATTGTCGTGCACGGAAAGAGCTTGACTTTATAGACATCAAGTATAGTGGTAAGAGCGAAGCTATTTTGACACAATTGTTAGAAATGATGAATCTAATAGCAATGAAGAGAAAATAGCTATACTTTCCCATAGATTTACTAAATTTCTTAGAAAGAATAAACCCATTTTTAGGGATTTTCGAAAAAGGTAATCCGAGCTCTAAAATAAGTATTTCAATGAATTTATAGTTGTATTTCTTCCAAGCAACTTCAAACATTTTGGAGACCACTCATATAGGCATTTGAGCAAAAAAAATAAATCTAGAACTTTGCAGCTGAGCATAAATTTTGAACTCTATATCATGCAAGAGGATGAAACTTTCAACAAATTCTATGTAGGTTTTTCAATCAATTTCAGCTACCCGTACAATTTGGATGGACATATTTGGAAAAAAAAGTAGATTGAGAAAATTGTTGTTAGCCTACATTATCATTTCCAAGAAAAAGATACCTTGCTTAAATCCATATAGAAGGCATGTGAACTTACTACTAAATGAATCATTGGGAAATTATTCGAACTGCATTATTTGTTGCCAAGATGATAGCAATCCACTTTCGCGGATGGAAAGAGTTTGACTTTATAGACATCAAGTATAGTGGTACGAGCGAAGCAATTTTGACACAATTGTTAGAATTGAAGAATCTAATACCAATGAAGAGAAAATATCTATACTTTCGCATAGATTTACTAAATTTCTTAGAAAGAATAAACCCATTTTTAGGGATTTTCAAAAAAGGTAATCTGAGCTCTAAAAGGATTATTTCAATGAATTTATAGTTGTATTTCTTCCAAGCTACTTCAAACATTTCGGAGACCACTCATATAGGCATTTGAGCAAAAAAGTAAATCTAGAACTATGCAGCTGAATAGAAATTTTGAACTCTATATCATGCAAGAGGATGAAACTTTGACCAAATTCTACGCAGGTTTTTCAATCATTATCAACTACCCGTACAATTTGGATGGACCTATTTGAAAAAAAAAGTAGATTGAGAAAATTGTTGTTAGCCTACATTATCATTTCCAAGAAAAAGATACCTTGCTTAAATCCATATAGAAGGCATGTGAACTTACTACTAAATGAATCAGTTGGGAAATTATTGGAACTGCATTATTTGTTGCCAAGATGATAGCAATCCACTTTCGCGGATGGAAAGAGCTTGATTTTATAGACATCAAGTATAGTGGTACGAGCGAAGGAATTTTGACACAATTGTTAGAATTGATGAATCTAATACCAATGAAGAGAAAATATCTATACTTTCGCATAGATTTACTAAATTTCTTAGAAAGAATAAACCCATTTTTAGGGATTTTCAAAAAAGGTAATCTGAGCTCTAAAAGGATTATTTCAATGAATTTATAGTTGTATTTCTTCCAAGCTACTTCAAACATTTCGGAGACCACTCATATAGGAATTTGAGCAAAAAACTAAATCTAGAACTATGCAGCTGAACATAAATTTTGAACTCTATATCATGCATGAGGATGAAACTTTGAACAAATTCTACGCAGGTTTTTCAATCATTATCAACTACTCGTACAATTTGGATGGACCTATTTGAAAAAAAAAAGTAGATTGAAAAAATGGTTGTTAGCCTACAATATCATTTTCAAGAAAAAGATACCTTGCTTAAATCCATATAGAAGGCCTCTTACCTTACTGTTAAATGAAACAATTTGGAAATTATTCGAACTGCATCACTTGTTACCAAGATGATGGCAATCCATTGTCGTGCACGGAAAGAGCTTGACTTTATAGACATCAAGTATAGTGGTAAGAGCGAAGCTATTTTGACACAATTGTTAGAAATGATGAATCTAATAGCAATGAAGAGAAAATAGCTATACTTTCCCATAGATTTACTAAATTTCTTAGAAAGAATAAACCCATTTTTAGGGATTTTCGAAAAAGGTAATCCGAGCTCTAAAATAAGTATTTCAATGAATTTATAGTTGTATTTCTTCCAAGCAACTTCAAACATTTTGGAGACCACTCATATAGGCATTTGAGCAAAAAAAATAAATCTAGAACTTTGCAGCTGAGCATAAATTTTGAACTCTATATCATGCAAGAGGATGAAACTTTCAACAAATTCTATGTAGGTTTTTCAATCAATTTCAGCTACTCGTACAATTTGGATGGACATATTTGGAAAAAAAAGTAGATTGAGAAAATTGTTGTTAGCCTACATTATCATTTCCAAGAAAAAGATACCTTGCTTAAATCCATATAGAAGGCATGTGAACTTACTACTAAATGAATCATTGGGAAATTATTCGAACTGCATTATTTGTTGCCAAGATGATAGCAATCCACTTTCGCGGATGGAAAGAGTTTGACTTTATAGACATCAAGTATAGTGGTACGAGCGAAGCAATTTTGACACAATTGTTAGAATTGAAGAATCTAATACCAATGAAGAGAAAATATCTATACTTTCGCATAGATTTACTAAATTTCTTAGAAAGAATAAACCCATTTTTAGGGATTTTCAAAAAAGGTAATCTGAGCTCTAAAAGGATTATTTCAATGAATTTATAGTTGTATTTCTTCCAAGCTACTTCAAACATTTCGGAGACCACTCATATAGGCATTTGAGCAAAAAAGTAAATCTAGAACTATGCAGCTGAATAGAAATTTTGAACTCTATATCATGCAAGAGGATGAAACTTTGACCAAATTCTACGCAGGTTTTTCAATCATTATCAACTACCCGTACAATTTGGATGGACCTATTTGAAAAAAAAAGTAGATTGAGAAAATTGTTGTTAGCCTACATTATCATTTCCAAGAAAAAGATACCTTGCTTAAATCCATATAGAAGGCATGTGAACTTACTACTAAATGAATCAGTTGGGAAATTATTGGAACTGCATTATTTGTTGCCAAGATGATAGCAATCCACTTTCGCGGATGGAAAGAGCTTGACTTTATAGACATCAAGTATAGTGGTACGAGCGAAGGAATTTTGACACAATTGTTAGAATTGATGAATCTAATACCAATGAAGAGAAAATATCTATACTTTCGCATAGATTTACTAAATTTCTTAGAAAGAATAAACCCATTTTTAGGGATTTTCAAAAAAGGTAATCTGAGCTCTAAAAGGATTATTTCAATGAATTTATAGTTGTATTTCTTCCAAGCTACTTCAAACATTTCGGAGACCACTCATATAGGAATTTGAGCAAAAAACTAAATCTAGAACTATGCAGCTGAACATAAATTTTGAACTCTATATCATGCATGAGGATGAAACTTTGAACAAATTCTACGCAGGTTTTTCAATCATTATCAACTACTCGTACAATTTGGATGGACCTATTTGAAAAAAAAAGTAGATTGAAAAAATGGTTGTTAGCCTACAATATCATTTTCAAGAAAAAGATACCTTGCTTAAATCCATATAGAAGGCCTCTTACCTTACTGTTAAATGAAACAATTTGGAAATTATTCGAACTGCATCACTTGTTACCAAGATGATGGCAATCCATTGTCGTGCACGGAAAGAGCTTGACTTTATAGACATCAAGTATAGTGGTAAGAGCGAAGCTATTTTGACACAATTGTTAGAAATGATGAATCTAATAGCAATGAAGAGAAAATAGCTATACTTTCCCATAGATTTACTAAATTTCTTAGAAAGAATAAACCCATTTTTAGGGATTTTCGAAAAAGGTAATCCGAGCTCTAAAATAAGTATTTCAATGAATTTATAGTTGTATTTCTTCCAAGCAACTTCAAACATTTTGGAGACCACTCATATAGGCATTTGAGCAAAAAAAATAAATCTAGAACTTTGCAGCTGAGCATAAATTTTGAACTCTATATCATGCAAGAGGATGAAACTTTCAACAAATTCTATGTAGGTTTTTCAATCAATTTCAGCTACCCGTACAATTTGGATGGACATATTTGGAAAAAAAAGTAGATTGAGAAAATTGTTGTTAGCCTACATTATCATTTCCAAGAAAAAGATACCTTGCTTAAATCCATATAGAAGGCATGTGAACTTACTACTAAATGAATCATTGGGAAATTATTCGAACTGCATTATTTGTTGCCAAGATGATAGCAATCCACTTTCGCGGATGGAAAGAGTTTGACTTTATAGACATCAAGTATAGTGGTACGAGCGAAGCAATTTTGACACAATTGTTAGAATTGAAGAATCTAATACCAATGAAGAGAAAATATCTATACTTTCGCATAGATTTACTAAATTTCTTAGAAAGAATAAACCCATTTTTAGGGATTTTCAAAAAAGGTAATCTGAGCTCTAAAAGGATTATTTCAATGAATTTATAGTTGTATTTCTTCCAAGCTACTTCAAACATTTCGGAGACCACTCATATAGGCATTTGAGCAAAAAAGTAAATCTAGAACTATGCAGCTGAATAGAAATTTTGAACTCTATATCATGCAAGAGGATGAAACTTTGACCAAATTCTACGCAGGTTTTTCAATCATTATCAACTACCCGTACAATTTGGATGGACCTATTTGGAAAAAAAAGTAGATTGAGAAAATTGTTGTTAGCCTACATTATCATTTCCAAGAAAAAGATACCTTGCTTAAATCCATATAGAAGGCATGTGAACTTACTACTAAATGAATCAGTTGGGAAATTATTGGAACTGCATTATTTGTTGCCAAGATGATAGCAATCCACTTTCGCGGATGGAAAGAGCTTGACTTTATAGACATCAAGTATAGTGGTACGAGCGAAGGAATTTTGACACAATTGTTAGAATTGATGAATCTAATACCAATGAAGAGAAAATATCTATACTTTCGCATAGATTTACTAAATTTCTTAGAAAGAATAAACCCATTTTTAGGGATTTTCAAAAAAGGTAATCTGAGCTCTAAAAGGATTATTTCAATGAATTTATAGTTGTATTTCTTCCAAGCTACTTCAAACATTTCGGAGACCACTCATATAGGCATTTGAGCAAAAAAAATAAATCTAGAGCTTTGCAGCTGAGCATAAATTTTGAACTCTATATCATGCAAGAGGATGAAACTTTGAACAAATTCTACGCAG